>OZ010654.1:0-2962500 GCA_963932375.1 Phania funesta | reverse complement strand
ACAAGTGTTTGATTTACTTATAAGTATGTATTTCATTCACAGCTGTGATCTTTTGGGTTGTAATAAAAATGAACCCCCATATCGAAACCATACCTACCTTTCATGTGTTAAGTTTAGCATGTTTGCTGAGGACAGAAACGAAACATCCCTTGTACTTGTATGATTTATGATCTTCATCTAAATAATTTTCAGTTGATAAAGGGAAAACTTAAACAGAATGATAGGAAAATTGTAACAGCTGTAAGTTTTTTTTTTATACAATATTTCAGTTTTATTATATTTGTTTGTAAAACATTGGGGAAGTTTAATTTTGTAATATCAATGATCTTCAGCCTGATAGCACACGTGTCCTAAAAGTTTATAGTTTTCGGAATTTTGTCGTTTATGTTTTTTTCAACTTATTCGAGTAAACGAATACTTTAATGTTTTTATCAAATCTGGATTTTCTATTGACCCGCATTAAAAAAACATATTTTTAATTTCATATTACAATGCAGACGTTTATGATATTTTTTGTTTGTTTTACTTTGTGTCTAGCAAATGATTCTTATATTTTAAATAAATATGTTTGAAAAGATTTCCTACAAAGCGGTGTTATTTCAATTATTATCAAATTATTCGAATGGCTAGTAAATATATATGAATGTTTATATTCTGGGGGCTTCTTCACAAGATTCTCTGAACTCAAAAATAAAGGCGTCGTATTTGCTAGTCTCACATTTTTCCCTGGTAGCAACTCTTAGAGTAGCCTGAGTGGCATTTATTCCAGCGCTTGATTAGCATCGTATTTAACATCTACTGAAACTATATGATGCCATTGTTCTGTGCGTATAGAGTTTGGTGTCCACGATAATATTGTAACTCGGCTGGTGGACTCGGTCTTCCAGCAAATTATTAGTATTAAGCGTGGAGAACATGTGGCAAGTGGAATATCGTGTAATGCCCCTTTCTTAGAATCGCCAGTTGTAGAATTACCACTAGAGCGCTCCTGATTCCAGACAAAAACATTTTCTCAACAAATTTATTTTCAATTTAAAACCAGCATTAAGAATTGTTGTTTAAATATCCTGTTTTACTTTGTTATCAAATTAATTTAAATCCTACCTTTCCTTTATTGTTTTGCCTTTTTTTTTGTTGTTTGATTTATTTCAAAAGTCCTGTGCTTAGCACGTGCCACAACGCGATCAATAGACATTTCAGAAGCACCACCTTTTCTGCGTGTTTTTGCTGCTGGGAGGTTAGATTCACATTTTTTTTTCTTTGATACTCTTAGGGCAGATAAAAGTGCAAACCCTAATAACAGGGATGAAAAATTGAACACAAAAGAGACAGCAGAAAAACGCACTATGTATTTCTTATTAGAAAAAAAATATATAAAATTACTCACTCTTCTGCTTTCTATTTTTAGAATACATGAAAGAACGCAAACGTTTAGCTCAAACACCGAAAAAAGTATCTCCTGCTAAGCGTATGCGTACCTCGTCTGGTTCATCAACGACAACGTCTGCAACACATTTAAATCATGCTGTTAATGCCAACAGCATAGCAGCGCATTTTTCTATAAAAATCCAACGTCATAAGTAATCATAATGTGTTTAAAAATATGTAATTAGTTTTTAAAACAAAAACATAAGAAATATTTGCAATTAATTTCTTTTCTTTCTTGTTTTTTACTACATAACTTTACATTTTTATAATAATTTAATTATAATTTTATATGCTACATATAAGATTCTCTTTTAAATAACAAAAACGGATTATTTTTTTGCGACTTTCAAAAAAAAAAAAAGTAGAAGAGAAAATTTGTATTTTTTTCTTTACTTTGAGTTGAAATTGGAAATGTAGAAAATATAAATTAAAACTGAATGCCATAAACTAAGTTATTAGTCCTTAAACAATTTATTTTATAGTTTTAAGTTTTAAATCCTTCAAATCCTATCCTACCACTCACTTCCCGCAACATTTTTGAGGCTAATGAACAATGTAAGTCCCTTCTTAATTTTCTCAACAAAACGCCCAAAAATTTCATTAACAGATCAACATAATATTGAAATAAGTCTGAAAACTTAATGTCATGATTTCAATTATTTTTCTTTTTTTTTATATTTAAAGCTTTTCGAAATGTTTTTTGTTTTTTTTTTAATTCCAAGAAAATATTTCATTTATCTTTAAATGAGAAAAATTCTATATTTTGCTTAAATTGTAAAAGAAATATTGCTTTCTTAATTTATAAAATCAATCTATATACAGCTTCTTTGCTGTTGAACATTTCATTAAATTTACCTTTTTTGCCACAAGCAAAAAATCTAGTTTTAAAGAAATATCAATTCAACTGCAATAAACTGAGTTTTATGAATTATTTTAATTTAATTAGTGGAACAAAGTTAAAGTACAAAACATCTAACCTTAAATTTAACTCCTTATTCTTAATATTCTTTAACCAGTGTAAAAAATCCTTAATTGAACGAATATACATATGTACTCTTAAATAACTTAGCATAAACAAATTTGGAGAAATTTTCTTTAAGTTTAAAAACTAGTTTAATTTATTTTTAAATTAAAAGTAAAAAACCAAAAAAATTCTCTCAAATTTGCTTGAAAAAACAAATTTGACTTGGAATTTTTATTAAAAAAAAAAAAAAACTAATCTCTGCTCTAAAGTCTTTAATTTGTGCAGAGACTTTAGACCACAGATTTGGGATATTCCTTGGCAAACTAAAGGTTATTTTTTGTTGTTGTAAATTTTATCCCTTACCCTGCACTCAGCCGCCTCCACTTTATTTAAAATTAAAACTGTATTTTTATAAAAATATATTCAAAAATATATCCACACTTATATTTTTTAACTGTAACTTTTATTATTCAAACTTTTGTAAAACTTTAATTAGTTTAGACTTAAATAAGTTCATTTGCATTTTGTCATCCAAAAATATTTGCATCTTTTACAAACAAACACACTCCACCACCAAACCAACCACAACATTTATTTCTTAACATATATTTTTTACTCTGTATCTACATAGAATTTTTATTAATTAAAAATTAGAAATGAAAAATAACAATTATAAAAAATCGAAACTTTAACAAACCAATTTAAAATATTTGAACAAAAAATAAAACATAAAATCTAAAAAAAAAAAACGAAACTGTTTTAATTTGAGAATTATTTTAATTTAAGTGGCGCAAAAAAAACACCTAATAAGTTTAAACTTGTATAAATGATAATGGCAATTGTTTTATGTTAGTAGATACGCAACCAAACTAATAAAAATATACATAATAGCAAAACTAAGTTATGTATTTTAGTAAATAAGCTAGAGCGTTAGGGCAGACGTGTTGCTCTTTATATTTCGCAACTGAAGACGTACGGCCATGTTCCGACACTCGCATCTCGCACAAAATTTGCGATTGTGTTTGCAACTCGCATGTGAGGTGTTCTGTAACTCGCATTCGCAAGAGTTTTGGCGAGATCAAGTCGCAAGAGTATACTGAAGTGAACTGCTGTATTTAAACTAAACTAGTTTTTAAAGAAACTACAAAGTTATAAATAAATTAAATTAATAATATTTTCTTCCTATTTTAGTCAAAACTAATGAGATTTTGTAACAAATTTTGTCTAAAAACATGAAATTTAAAAACGTTCTTTGCTTCAGCAACGTTTGCCTCTGTATTTCTTCTTTTGCACTGGCGATTTCAATAAACAGCTGATACGAGTCATCTTCGAAAAATATACGCCGCTAGTGCTGTAATTAATTCAAATGAAATGCCCGGGTATTTTTTGTAATATTCTAGGTTCAGGTATTAGAAATATTAAAAATACAGAGTTTTCTTTTAAAACTTTTCAAAAGCAAATCGCAAGTAAAACGCGTGAGTTGCAGAACATGCAGAAATAAGTTTGGCGATTTGCTACTCGCATGCGATTTGACACTCTTGCGAGTGTCAGAACATGCCCGATACATTCCGACAACGATGGTCTTTGATTTATTAAGTGATGGCAGGATTAATTCATTAATTAATTTCCCTTGTTAATTGCATCGAAATTCGCCTTTCGATTAATCGAGGTTACCAAGTAAAAAAGAACGATATTTGTATATCCTTCACCGAATTTGTAAAGAATACATATAAGCTTGTCATTGCGTTTGTAATTTCAACAATATTACTTTGCTTTTCTTACTTTATGAGGTATTTGTATTCTGAATCGTTACATATAAGTAGGAAAGCTCATTTAAAGAAGCCTGACTCTCCTTGAAATCACCAACATCGATTCACAAAATACCGTTTTCTTTCACTAACCCGCCAGCCCATAAAATATACATTCATGTAAAATTTTTTATCAAGTCATCCTAAATCTATGCAATGGCACAGATAACTTGAGGAAATTACTAAGATAATTCACCAACAAATCACAACTTAATTAAAAATCGAAATTTCACCAAAAAGTGTTACAAAAACCGAAACTAATGAAATTTTAAGTTTCGCCAAATTTCACCAAAACGTAGTGGAAATTTCACCAAAAAGTCAAAATTTCACCAAAAGTCCAATTTTTATGCAAAATGTCGAATTTTTAACGTGATTCGGTATTACACAAAATAAAAAAAATATTCAAGTTTTATAACAATTCGGGAATTCAAAAATTAAAGAATTTCTCCATAATTAAAAATTGTTCGTAAAAAAGTTCAAAACTTTTTCAACAAGTGAGAATTTTACTTAAATGCGATACTTTAGTGAAAAAAATGATCAACATTTAAAATTTTACCACAAATAAAAATTTACAATAAAAAGTCTATAAAAGTCATAACAATTTTAAAAGTAGTTTCCACAAGCCTGTTTTGAAACTCATGTGATTTTTGTAGTGCAGATAGAGCCAATTGGTTGGCAAGAACCACGCCTAAGACGACGAGCTAAAGCCGGAGCAACCGCAAGTATGCCAGTGTTTGAGTTGCTCCAGCGTTTCTGGTTTGTTTGCATAAACCTTGCTTTTCAGATATCCCCACAAAAAGAAGTCCGGAGCAGTCAAATCAGGCGACCGTGGAGGCCAATCAACATCACAATTCCTTGAAATAACTTGTTGTGGAAGGAGGTCTCGCAGTAATTCCATTGTAATCCTGGCTGTATGCGATGTGGCACCGTCTTGTTGAAACCACATGTTAGTCAAGCACAAAGCATGCAGTTGTGACGATATCACGATATCGCTCCCCATTGACAGTTACCGTTACGCCGTTTTCTATTTCAGTAAGAAGTAACGTCCAATGATTCCTCCTGACCAAATTGCACACCAGACTGTCACTTTTAATGGTTGCAAAGGTGACTGATGAATAATTTGAGGGCGTTCCATTGCCCAGAACCGACTATTCTGTTTATTCACATATCAATTCAAATGAAAATGGGCCTCGTCACTCATTATGATTTTTTCATGAAAATCGGGGTTGTCATAAGCGAGCTGTAGCATCCTATTGGCATATGGACGGCGGCGTAAATGGTCTTCTGGAAGAAGCTCTTGTGTCAACTGAATCTTAAATAGAAACAAATGCAAATCTTTGTGAAAAATTGATTTTCCAAGTTGTTCTTTGAAGACCAAGCTCCTGAGCACGGTGTCGAATTGAGGTTGTTGGATTGTTTTGAAAACTTTCTTGAACAGCAGTAATGTTTTCAGCCGATATTGCAGTACGTTGTGGTCCATGCTTTGGCCTATCAGCTACAGTCCCACTTTCTTCGAAATCATTCACTACACGATAAATAGTGCGTCTTGTTGGCACGTTGTTTCTCCCGAAAATTTCACATAACTTTCTCTTCGTCACAGTAATCGATGTTTGATTTTGATAAAATGTTTTAACGATTAAAACACGTTGGTTGGCTGAATTTTTTTCCATAATAAATTTGCCACGTCTCTACTTCACGACTGCCAAATATGAACTGTCAAGACTAATGTTTACCAAAATGGCGGCAAATCAAAGTAGTATATCTTCCCGGTGGACTCCCTGTACTGATCTATTACGGGTTTTTTATTTTTGGGTGGTGGATTTTACTTAAAGAAATCAAAATGAAAGCAGGAATAAGACTTTAAACCACTTCGACAAAAAGCAGTTTCCAGAGCATATCCAAAAATCTATAAATTTCAACACGTCTTGTATGGCTTTTGAATTCGATTTATGGTCTCGGGATAAGTATTTGGCTCACATGCCGAAAAGAAAGGACAATGACTTTACAAATCTTCATGACCCTACAAATCTTTCTCTACGCTTCAGTTATCGAATTTAAACGAAATGCGGTTAACGCATGGGATGAAATGAAAACAGTGTTACCTTAACCTTTACACAATTGAACAAAAATATTGTTTTCTGATTGGAACATCGGGTACGGGGAATATATTGACTACAAAACGCGTAAACTCTAATTTTTTTTTTGGATTAAATTCTGTTTTAAACAAATCAGTTTAAAAAACCTCTTTAACTTCTAAACCAAATAAATAGTTTCAATGAACTGTTTACGTTATTTATGATCATTGTCAACCTTCGCATAATAATCGATTAATCGATTATTTTTTCCGATTAATTGCAATTAATAATTTCTCGGTTTAATTAATCACATCAATTAATAATTTTTTTTTTTTTTGCTATCACTAGGTTTATATTCTAGATCTCGCTAATATTTATCGGGTTCAAAGTTATTTTAGCTATTAAAATCGCATTAAAAATATCGGGGAGGTGGGATAAAAATTGTGGCCCAATTATTTTTTTTGGCGATTCTTTTCCCTTTCCTCATCATTTGTTCTCGGGGAAAAAATCGTCTATTCTAACAATTGAGGGTATATACAGGGCAAGTTTAGCCTTTTTCAAACTGTGTTGAGAAGAGCAGGAATGAGTAAAGTGAACAAAATCATTGGCAAATATTAATTCATCATAGAAGAAATGGGAAAAGGTAAAAATTTGACGAGGAATGAAATTAAATTTTGTTCCAAAAAATGTTTATCTCGACAAATGCGCCTGCCACCTATCGGTTCTGAAAATATCCATCTCTCAAGCGGGATCCAACCGAACACATTCAAGGAAATTTCATTGAAATTCTTTATGCGGTTCGTACAAGTCCTGGTGCTGGAATGTGTTCTGAAACTGAACAGATGTGCCTCGTTGAATGAGGTGTCGTTGATGTGGGTTAAGGGACACATAGGCACAGCTGGGAATGAAGCAGCAGACGAACTAGCAAAAAGGGGATCTGATGTGGATTTCTGTGGACCAGAACCCAGGGTTGCCCTGGGGAATGGCCTAGTGCGAGCTAAAGTCCTTCAATGGGTAAACTCATTACACCTGAATAGGTGGAGGGAGAATACCACATGTAGACAGGCTCGAATGGTGCTCAAAGAGCGCCTCGGCAGGAAGGCCAGCAAGGTGCTCGGATATAATAGGGCTACTTTAAACTGGATCACTGCGTTAGTGACAGGACATGGAAACTTCAAGTACCATCTGGCTAAGATGAAAGTCGTAGAAGATGATACTTGCAGACTATGCCTGGAAGAGGCTGAGACGGTAGCGCACATTGTGTGTGAATGTCCAGCACTGGCTAGCATAAGGCTTAAGACCACGGGCAGACACTTGTTAGATGTGAATGCCATGGGGGAACTAAGCCTTAGACAAATGCTAGCAATTACAAGGGACGGCGTGATGAGGAAGAGTGTCGACAGTTACCAGTCAACAGTCTGAAATCACTTTAGTCAAGAGTAAAGGCTAGGGCTAGCACAAGACTCAATTGAAAGTAATGTGGCTGTGATTACGGATCGGTTCCCTGAAATCAATTTGAGAAGCGAAATGGGAGTCGAAAAGGGACCCAGAAAGTAAGTGGTCTGCTTCGATATTCCCCCATACATTAATAATAAAATAATAATAGTACAAGTCCAGTTGGATTATGAGACCGTCTTCTCACAGAGTGTTGCCAGGTAAAATCATATCAAAATAGAATCCTAATTGGTCGTAATAATGGGGAGTTGCCATTTAAATATTTTAATTATCAAGATCGTAATATTTTTTGCTCCAAAATGTGAGTAGATTTTTGGAACGTCTTCCCTTGTCAATTTTGGTTATTTGGAGACAAATGGGTTTCGGCTATTTGCCAACTCTAGTGTCAGTTTTCGGTCAAATCAAGAATTAAAATATGAGTAATCGCAGATTGAGGGATTTTGAAAACTCTTTTTCTGACGAAGTTATTGTCGAGAGTGCCCGCTCACCCCCTTTTTGAAACAGTTAGACCCCTTTCAGACTTTGCTAGTTTTCTTAGCAAAGTCTTGAGTTTGTGGAGGAGAGAGGAAAAGAGAGCGGGGGTTGGTAAAAAACTTGTTGTACTCGCAAATTCCTTTTGTGTTTTTAGTTCGTAAACCGAATTAATATGGCTGCTCTTTATATTTGACAAACATACAAACAAAAGAAACAGACTTTGTCAAAGTAAAATTATCCTGTCTGAACAGAAGACAAAGTTTAAAAGAGAATTCAAGAAACTTTGTCAAAGAAAACTTTGCTGGTCGGTCTGAAAGGGGACTTACTGACATAATTTTTTATTGAAGGACACAGTTTCATATTCATATTTTCTGTTTTTTCTTTTAAATATTTTCTTTTATTATTATTTACAAATCTAACTAAAATAAATAATAAATAAAATATTTTATTAGCAAAAAAAGAAGAATTTATGACTTTTTAAGTTATTAATATTTTTTCTTTTCAATTATTTTTTCCATTATGGAGCTATTGCAATTACACTATTAAAGACTAGGAATTTCATCTTGCATAAGGTGCAGAGCGCTTGCGAGCTGTCAAGTCCTTACGGTTCGCCAGTTTTTTCTTTTAATTGAGCCTGCAGCTGTTTCACCATTTCGCCATTGTTGTTGTGCCTTTGAAAGAAGGCATTTATCGAACTCATCGAACGATATTCCAAATTATCGCGAACATTACAGTCGACGCTGATACTTTGATGCCGGCCCAGGGGGTTACGGGTCTTAGAGTCAGTGTACTTCTCCAACAAGTGTAAAAGACAATCTTTTGTTGTATTGGCGGCTTCTTCTAGATCTACAGTCTGATGAGTGTCGGGCAGGCCAATGGGAACATCGCGACTCATTTGGTTTATGCGGAATTTGGCTCTTTTTATGCTGGCAACCTCAGTAATTTTGCGATCCGTGGAGGTTTTAGTATTTGTGCTAACTGAGGACTTTTTATTGGTTGATGAACTGCTGACTGTAGACGATTTTTTAGTCCCACTCTCGGTATTTAATTTAGGAGTTTCTTCTATAGACTGTTGCAGACGCCAGGTTAAAGTGCCAGTCCGACTTTTGCCGGGATTTAAATTACTAAAGTAGCTGCTTGCAGCTAATGAAGTGGAAGACGTAGTAGACGAAGTGGTAGTAGTTATTGAATGCGCCACAGTTGTGTTCGTTGTAGTAGAACTGCTGCTCTTTTGGCTAACAACTTTGGTAGACTTTGATTCATTAATGCCACTGTATTTTGGGTTACCAGACTTTTTTGAGGAGGTCTTCTTTTCTGCACCGGTCTCTTTACTTTTCTTTGGTTTTTGCTCATCTCTTTCTTGAGCTTTGTCAACGTCACCTTGCTTCTTGACTTCTTTGCTAAATTTATTATTGATTTCGGCCAACATTAACAAATGATCAGACAACTTTTTGATCTCAGCCGCCAAATTAACACGCTCTCCAGAAGACCTTCTGCCCAGCAAATAATTTGTATCCGAATTTCGACGATCGAATGTATGAAGATAAGATTTCAACGAACTTTGTTGTAAGTTCATGGCGCTACCACTAAGTTCATCTAATTTGCTGCCGAACGGATAACCAAAATTGGGATTTTGAAATGTAGGTGTAACTGTGCCACTGGCTGAGGAGGGGAAAATTTTTTCCTTGGACTCATTAATCGGAGTGGCTGGTTCAGTTTCTTCATTGACGCCTGTGCAATGTGCAGTTTCATCGTCGGTGATGGTGACCAGAGATTCACAGGGGGATGGTGAACACACTGTGTGGGTTAAAAAGAAAAATATTTGTTTTGAATAACTCCATTTAAATGATGGCAATAATTGGCTTAAGTTCGTTAAGCAAAGCTTTTTCTAAAGCTTTTTTCAAAAGTGAAAAAAAATATCAAAATTATTAGCTTTATACGTAGGAAAGGACACTTTTACAAAGGATACATTAAAGCATTTGGCAGTATAAATAATAGAATACCAAAAAATAATTTTTATTTCAAATGATTTACGGACGATGACAAAAAACGTATTAGAAAAAAATAAAAGAAAGTGAAGATGATAGAGTATGGATCTAGCTTTAAAACTCATGATTGTTTTACATTTTATACTTAGAACCAAACTGTAGTTTTTTGTTTTTTTTTGCAAGGTATTTTTGTTCTAAACAAATGGTGGACTGGCGGACTACTCAGCTTTTGAGTAGTGATATTAAAAAAAGCTTTTTATATTTAAAAAATCAAAATTACAAACAGGTTTAAAAAAAAACTTGACTAATTTTTTTCTGACTCTAAAAAGAAAGAAAAACTCAAGCCTACAAGCTTTTTAAAAGTTTTCAATAAAGCTTTAAAGATTTTCGTAAAGTTTTTTGAAATAAGTTTAAAGCTGTTAAATTTTAAACTACAGTTTGGTTTCGTGAAGTATTTTGAAATGTTTGTGAATTTCTAAATTGTGTTGAAATTTATATTTTTTTATTTCTAGTTTAATTTAGGGTTTCGTTAAATATTTTGTTTTAATTTATAAATTTTTTGGGGAATCCCCGATTTTTGTTTTTATAAAATTGTGTAACATTTTGCCAAATTTCGGGTTTTTTTAATTCTGAGTTTTTGGAAAATTTTGTTATTTTTGTAATTTAAAAATGTTGAACTACAATTTGGTTTTGTAGTAAATTTTCGGTTGCTGGTGAATCCCCAAATTTTCTAATTTTTAGAGAGTTTTTTAATTTTTTGGTGAATTTCCCATTTGTGGTGAAATTTGATTTGTTGGTTTGTTTAATTTTGTTAAATTTTCATAAAATACTGACTATTTGTGAATTTTCGGCAATTCTGTGAAATTAAAAAATTTGGCGATTTATAGATTTTTGTGGTGAAATTTAACAATTTGGTAAATTTTAATATTGGTTTATTAGCAATTAATTTTATTGATTCTAGTTTGTTGATCTTATGGTGAATTTGGTTAATTTATATTTTTTAAATGTTATTTTTGTAATTTAAAATTCTTTAGCTATACGGGCATGTTCTGACATTCGCAAGAGTGTCATATCGCATGCGAGTAGCAAATCGCCAAACTTATATCTGCATGTTCTGCAACTCACGCGTTTTACTTGCGATTTGCTTTTGAAAAGTTTTAAAAGAAAACTCGGTATTTTTAATATTTCTAATACTTGAACCTAGAATATTACAAAAAATACCCGGGCATTTCATTTGCATTACTCGTATCAGCTGTTTATTGAAATCGCCAGTGCAAAAGAAGAAATACAGAGGCAAAAGTTGCTGAAGCAAAGAACGTTTTTATATTTCATGTTTTTAGAAAAAATTTGTTACAAAATGTCTTTAATTTTGACTAAAATAAAAAGAAAACACTATTAATTTAATTTATTCATAACTTTGTAGTTTCTTTTAAAACTAGTTTAGTTTAAATACAGCAGTTCACTTCAGTACACTCTTGTGACTTGAACTCGCCAAAACTCTTGCGAATGCGAGTTACAGAACATCTCACATGCGAGTTGAAATCACAATCGCAAATTTTGTGCGAGATGCGAGTGTCGAAACATGGCCGATAGTTTGGTTTTATGGTGAATTTTCGAATTTTGTTAAATTTCCAAAACTTGTTTGTTATTTTTATATTTTTTTCGACTAATTTAGATTTTTAGTAAATTCTATAATTTTTGTGATTTATAAATTTTTTTTTTAGCGAATTTTTGGATTTTTTGGTGAGTTTTCTATTTGTGGTGAAGTTTGCTTTTTGGTGTATTTGTTTAACATCTACTTTGTTAAAAATTCGACGTTTTTCATAAAATTTTGTTTTTTTTTTTGTGAATTTTAGGCTTTTTGGCGAATTTAGAAAATTTTGGTGAATTTTTTTTTTGTAGATGGTTATTTAATGAATTTTAAATGTTCGACAATTCGAATTTTTACCCCCATGTTTCGAATTTGTGGTGAATTTTCGAATATTCGAATTTAAAATCTTGGCCAGTTATCGAATTTTTTGCAATTATCCTATGAAATTTCGGTTTTTGGAGAAATTTTGGTTTATCTTTTAGCTTTTGCAATTTTGAGGATTTAAAAGAAAATGTAATTTGCTTCAATTAGGTCAGTACGTTATGTGGACGTCTGGGGTGTATTAATTTGTAGGGGGACTTCATAGCAAATTTGATAAGGATTCAAAATATTTAAATTTTATGGGCCTACGTATGTATAAGCGATTCGCCGTGAGAGTAGCAATACCAAAAGAAAACCCATATATCGCGAACTTGTGAATCGATAGGGCTGATTTGTATTAGCTCAGATCAAATGGTACAAGTTTCAGGATCCTAGGTTGTGTAGGGCCGTAAGGTATCCTTGAATTGTTTTCATTTTTTATTTCCCTTTGAATTTTCTCCGTATAAAAATTGATGTTTCTTAATGAATTCGTATGAGAAAAGATGAGAGAAATGTTGAAATATTTTTTGCCTTTAGCTTAGATTTTTGTGCATTTAATCTTATAGCGAATGCATAAAAAATGTGCTATTTATTGGTGTAAATTTATAATGAACAGCTTATGAAGAATTAAGCTCAGCTCGTCTTACCTTGAAATGAGAGCAAAACAAAAACTTTCCTTTTGACCCTAATGCAAAGTGTACTTTGTTCATGTTTCTTTTAACTTGTTTTCAATTTGTATTTAGTTTTTCATTTTGTTTTTCTTTTTTGTCTTTGGCTTGTCTTTGGCTATTTGTTTTGTACGTAGGTAGATACGAGTACAAACAATATTTAATGATTGTGTTGCAGAAGTATTTGTGTACCGATTTGTATGCAAGCACAAGTGTGTTTAAGAACTTAAAAACAGTTGAAAGAAATAAAGAAAAATGATACAGAAGATTAATTTTAGAAGAACTAAAAAAAAAAATGTAGAAAAACATAATAAATACATAAGTAGAAAATAAGAGTGATAAAGAAATTTACTATTGAAAAAACATAAATATAGACACTGCCACATGTACGTACTCTCACACAAACACACAAAGAGACAGATTTACAGTAGTGAACATAACTGAGGCAATCGTTGCTTATCGAACATCACCGCTCAAGTCGCAAGTCGTTTTAAGTTTCAATGAAATAAATGGTTGAATAATATCATTGCGACTCTAAAGTGACGCGAGGGGAAAGAAGCTTTAGCCAATGCAATTCAAAAGTAAAATCGGCATTTATCGATTTGAGCGGTGATTTTCGCTAAGTGACTATATGTGCTTTTCATTAAGTTATATATCTCAGGTGATACTAAATAAAATTGCTAAAATTGAAGTGTTCAAAACAGTTTGCAACATGCCTCAGGTGATGCAGGCAACGAGAAAAAATTATCATTTATAAAAATTGTTTCTTCAAAAAGTTGTAAACTGGATTTTCCCCAAAATATATCTTAAAATTTACAGTTACAGTTCTGAAAGGAGAAAGAATTCATGTAACATTAAAACAGGCAAATGCAAAAATCAAAAATACGTTTATGGTTGATGTAAGTAAAGAAAAAATATGGTTGTTGTAATCATAATCTAAGACCAACATAGTATTATAGAATTATATGGTTGTAAGCAATTCATATATTAACAATAATATAGTCCTCTTAGAACGTTGGAAAAGCAAAAAAGTAATCGCGATGTAATCAAAGTTACAACAGACTTATGCCTGCTGTTGCTGACCGCAAATATTTAACGAACAAAATATTGTGAATTGATAACGAATTTTTCGAGAAATCGCTAAAGGGGATTTAAGAAATCACATTCAGGATCTTAAAAATCAACATCAGATATTTTCAGAATTCTAAATATTCAAAATCATACTGTTTTTATATTAAATTTAGGATTTATTAATAAACAGTAAACAAAACAAATTATAATTAGGAAATAGCTATAATTAATAATCTTATATATATGTATATGTACAATTATCAGGTGTTATGATTCTCACAGAATCGTCAGTTCTAAATTCTGGTTATTTAGAGAGTCGGCCAACAAGTCTCGAGCTTTGAATTTAGTTTCAGCAAAAAACTTTTCAAGGAGAATCAGCCTTGGCTAGTCCCATTCATGATTTCTAGCCCGTTTTTGTGTCCTATGAATTGCTGTATTGCAATGAACCACGTATTAAGAATATATTCTTCTTGATATTCATTAAATAACTCTTTGAAAAATCCTCAAAAAATATTGCTGTTCACAAATGAATTGGTATTTTTTTAAAATAATATTTCTTGCATATTCAGAGCTGCTCAAGTTGATATGAAAAATTCTGATTTTGAAATAGGAAATTCCGGATCTGATTTATCAAAGCCTAAATTTGATATAGAAAAATCCAAATTGAAAGTTAAAAAACTATATTGAAAGACTTATTGCTAAAGGCCTAAAACATATACGACTGTAGTAAAAAACTATGGCCATGCAAAACACTTGCAGCAATACCGAGATGCAAAACCCTGCAAATACCAAATGTACTCACTCGTTCCATGACTTGTAAGTAGAGGAGTTATGATTCGTGAGCAATAAAATAGTTAGAAAAAAGTAAATGGTTTAAAAATGTTATAAAATATTAGGAATAGGTATTTGGAGAATCTAAATAGTGACAATTAAGCTTTTCTAATAACAAAACCGAAGCGACGGTCCCACTTTATATAAAGTAGTAGAACTAAGCTCAGTCACATGACTTTATTAGTATCACTTCTCTTTCCTCGCGGAATGTTTTGAAGACTTCACTTTCAAGTTGTTTGAATAAAAAACGAAAAATATTTTAAGTTAATAAAAATGATTGAAAAAATACTAAAACATTCGCAATTTAATGCAAAACAAATAAAAAATTATTAAAAAAAATAAGCCCTCTGAGAAAATATTATATTAGTCGCAACTGTTTTAAACACCACTGTAGGTAAAAAGTAAACAAAACACAAGTCTGCATGTGTGTAAGTATGCCTGGGTAGATGGCAGTGACTAACAAGAGGCAAGCAAACTAGACTAGAGCTTTTCTTTTAAGATCTACACTGAGAGAATTATAATGTTGAATAGTTTCATAAGCATATTATGGTTAAAAAGTTCTTTAAAAAAATTTCCATAAATTTTGCGACAATTAAAAATTCTCTACAGTGTATGAACTTAAATAAATAAATTAAAACAAAAAAATAATAAACAAAAGAACAAAACAATAATGAAGGAAAAGTATGTAGAATAAATCCTTGTTGCAATCAGTGTCCTTTCATAACGTTATAATACACATTTTCTTGTTGTTGTTGTTGTTATTGTTGTATTAAAAATATATTGTTTTTGTTAAATTTTTCATGGTGGGTTGCTTGGTTGGTAGGCGATATACAATTATTATTTTTTGTTGCTGGAACGCTGAGTTGTGGCAATTTCTGGTCATACGGTTGCAAACATGTTTGCCTGATGACAATCTTTAGTTGTGGGTAGTTGTCGTTGTTTTTATTATTATTATTTCTTGCAGCCTTTTTTTGTACAAGTTTATGTTTGCATGGCAGAGTAGTAATATCAGTATATTTTATACGTCATGCTTAAGGCGCTTAAAAACAGCTTACAAGTATTTTAAATAGTGGAACGTAATAAAAAGATACATGTCAGGAAATATGAATGCAATAGAAAACAAAACAACAAGATTTAACTTGAAGGCTAAGATGAGTACTTTATACCCTTCACCATTTATAGCAAAATGTTTGAAATTCAATTCTTTGATGAAAAAAAGCAAAGACTTAAATAAATATTTTATTCTAGTAAGCCTAAACTCTGAATTTTTAATACAATTTCACTTTACAAAAGTTAAATTTTTGTGGCCTTCTAGTAACTTAAAACATGTCGTTTTAGTTTTTCTTTAATTTTTTTTTGCGAAATAACCCTGATAGTTTTCCAGCAGAAGACTAATATTACTCGTGGATTCTGTAAGAAGATAAAAAAGCTTTTACTAAATTTTTAACTTCTTTTAAGTTGTGCCTTCAAGATTTATTAAACCGAATCTTAGCTACTCAAAACAGCAAAGCTTTCACTTGCAACTGATACAGACATAAAAAAGCTTTTATAAATATGTTTGCTCTTCTACTTTTATATGATTCTAAAGCAGAAACTTTCTTTACTTTCTTTAAAGCTTTTCAAGCCAATTTCTTTCCAGGGATTTTGTAAAATGATAAAAAAGCTTTTTTATTTTTTAACTTTCTAAAATTTTTGCCTTCAAGAAGTGTTAATGCAAATCTAAGCTGCTCAAACACACGAAGCTTTTAGTAGCAAGTTTAAAACTTTTGAATAAATGCTACCAAAAAATTATTATCCTAAAAATTAAGACTCAATTTTTTTTGAAGCTTTTCAACATTTTTCCTCTAAGCATTCCCTGCTAAAACTGTAAAAGCTTTTTATAGCATCTTTTTTGAAGGAAATTTTTTTAAATATATTTTGTAAAGCTTAAGTTGTATTAAAACAACTAAAATAAGCTTTTGTGCAGGTTTTTAGAAAATAGCTTTTTTTCGTTTTCTTCACATGAGCTTCAAGATTTGTTAATACAAATCTAAGCTGCTTAAAAATACGAAGCTTTTAGTAACAAATTGAATAAAAGCAACCAAAAAATTATTATTCCAAAAATTAAGAGTTGTTTTCTGAAGCTTTAAAAAAGCTTTTTATAGCATCTTTTTTGAAGGAAATTTTTTTAAATATATTTTGTAAAGCTTTTGTGCAGGTTTTTAGAAAAAAGCTTTTTTTCGTTTTCTTCACATGAGCGAACACTATTTGAAAAAAAAAGCTTTAAGCTCCTTTAAATTACTAACTTCAGTTTATTTTTGTTTTCTTTCAAACTTCTCCTAGGCAAAAAACCGCTTTTTTCTTTCTTCTTACATAAAATGCTAGCCCATACATTAAAACTTTTACCCAAAAAAGAGCTTTAAGCTCGTTTGAATTAAGAAGTTGAGCGTACTCTTGTTTTCTTAACAAACCACTTTCCTCATGTGCTTGGTGAAGGGTTCTTGCATACAATCGGTTGGTTGTAGACGACATCATAATATATTTCCAATTTTTGTTTTTGCTTTCAACGAGAACAACATAAAGTCCACAAAAAACAAGTGTTAAAAAAGGAGGTTACAAATTTACGATATTTTATTAATTTTTTTTAGTAGTTTTCTTTTTCTTTCTTTCCTTTGTTGCTCGAAAACAAAAAGAAAAGAGAAGAAGGCAATCATAATTATCACAGTACAATAGAATATGTAAAACACAAATTAAAATTAAGGTATAGGAAAAAGTTATTTTTTTTTATAGTAAAAAATTATAGAAAAAAGGAATTGGGGTTGGCAAAGAAAGTTTGTTGAAGGTGAGAAATTCAAAGGAACAACTTAAACTTTGAATCAAATTACTGACAAATACAAAGCTTTATTGGCTGTAGCACTATTTCCATCATTTTCTCTTAACAAAATAGCAAGAACCAGCTTTTCAGTTGCTCCAAAAGCTGTTTTTCATTAAACAAGGTTTAAATCTGAAACTCAGTTTAAAATTCATTTGAAACTGCACAACCATTGTCGCCTTCTTTTTGTTTCTGGGCAGACTTTTCCTGCATATTATTTGCTTCTTATTAACTGTTGTTGCTGTTGTTGTCTCCTTTCAGTGACTGCCGATAAACTAGTGGCTTGTGTAGTTGTAGCTTTTGTTAGTGTGGCTGATGTTATTTTAGGTGTTGTTGTTATAGTTGTAGTTGTTTTTGCCAGTTTTGTTGTTATACAACAGTACTCACCTCTTGACGATGATATACTGTGGGGCCCATGAGGCTTTTGATATTCGGTCTCGCCAAGCGGTGCAATGACATTTCCCTCGACATCAAATACATACGGGCTGTTGGGATGTTCCTCCCAGCGTTCTATGAAATTCTTCAGATTATCCTTTGTTGTGTCCAATTCTTTTGTCTGTTGAGGCAGCCCAGTTAAAGTTGAACACGGAAATGATGTGAAATGTTAAGAAAGCAAGAAAAAATAGAAGGCAAGAAATGATTAAAATGAAATCTATTATTCTTAAAGACATGTCTGTTGAATTTTTTTTTATTAAAATGTCAGTTGTGTGTGTGTGTGTGCTCAGGACAATAAGTGTAAAATTTTAACAAAGGATACCAACATCTATAAATGGCTGTTATGTCAAAATATGCATCTGAGGATTATAAAAGCTTTTATTTGTAATAAAATTCTGTCAAGTCAACAGAATGCAATATTATTATGAATACGAAGGAGAATTTTAAAATTAAATCTTTCAAAAGGGGCAAAATTAATCAGTTGAGCAAAGAAGCTTTATTACAATTTAAATTTTTAAAAGCTTAAAAAAGAGGTTTTGGTTGAAATGATTTTAAATAAAATCATTTCATAAATAATATTTAAATACAAAGATCTTTAAATTTATATTACTTATAACAAGCTTTAATAAAGAGCTTTCTTTAAAGCTTTTGGGGCTTAAATAATTAAAACAATTTTTACCAATAATTTTTTGCTAATCGTTTTCAAAAGCAAGTTGCTTTAATAATGCTTTAAAATCAAGCTCATCTTTCTTTTAGTGAGGTTGTGATGCATTAAAATGAATATAACTTTTAAGCGTTTATGAAAAGCTTTTTGGAAACGCTATCAGTAACCAATCATTTTTTTTCCAAAGCTTAACAAAAAAATTGTCACATGCTTTAAAAACTAAAAGAAAAAATACTAAATGTGATTTTATAAAAGCTTTTATGAAGAGCTTTTATTAATTGCTTTTAGCAACCACGCAATTATTATATTGTAATGATTACATGTTTTAAAAATTAAGATAACATTAAAAATTTGATTTTGTAAAAGCTTTTAGGGAAAGCTTTTTTAAAAACACTATCAGCAATCCAGCAATTATTCTCGGAAGCTTAAATAAGAAATGATTGCATGTTTTAAAAACTAAATCAAAAAAAATTGTAAATGTAACCTAGTAAAAGCTTTCATGAAAAGCTTTTTTGAAACGCTTTCAACAACCAGGCAATTATTTTAATATAATAATTAAATTTTTAAAAATGAAGAGGAAATAGTAAATATGATTTTGTAAAGCTTTTATGAAAAGCTCATTTGAAACGCTTTCAGCAACCTGGCGATTATTCTACAAAGCTTAACGAAGACACGATTACTCATTTAAAAAATTTAAAAGAAAAAGATCAATGTAATTAGGTTAAAATTGTATGCAAAGCTTTTTTGAAACGCTTTCAGCAGTCAAGCAATTATTTTCTGATAATGTTTAAAAAATTAACTTCTTGAAAGCTATTGTGAAAGACTGTTTTCAAACGCTCTTAGCAGCTGTTCTCCAAAGCTTAACCAAGAAAAAGTTTACTTTGTGTAAACAATTTAAGTTAAGAAAATTGTAAACCTTATTTCGTGAAAGCTTTTAAAAATTTGCTTTTATTAATGCAGTCTCCATTCGAATGTTTTTTTGAAGTAAGATTTTCATAGCCATGATTTTTTGGGAAACAGCTAATTTTTGTTTAATAGTCTTCTTAATTGTGTTTTTTAAACAAAGTTTAGGAAAAGCTCAAAATACGTAAGCTTCAATCAGAAGTCAAAAACACTTGCTTAGTACCGCAATGATTAAACATGCCTTAATTAATATTGAATTAAAACAAAAAAAACTCACTATTGACATTTCCTCATCGTCCTCATCCTGTGTCAATGAGCCTGTTAAACTTCCATCGTTATCGATGTTTGCTGGTATGGGCGAAGGTGTGCTGGCTTTCAATTGAGCTGTTGGGATACTTAAAGGTTTTGGCAGCACTTTTGGCGGACTTTTAGGACGTCTTTGTAGCCAATTATGTTTCAAACATTGGACAGCGGTCATGCGGGTGCTAAGAGAGAGAGAGAGAGAGAGAGAGAAATTAATTAGCAAAAACTAACAAACATAAGCTTATCGCACTTAAACACTCACCTCAAGTCCTTAACTAAGAGTTTCGAAATGAAATCAATACCCTCGGCCGATACGCTGGCGAAGCATTCATCTTCAAAATCATACTTAGCAATTGTTACATTTGCCATTGTCTCTATATCCGTCTCACCCATAAAGGGCGACAGGCCAGAGATGCTGTTGGCAACATTCACACGCCGACCAATTGAAAGGGGAAAAATCGTTGGTTGTAGCAACAAAAGCAATTGTAAGCGATAGTTGATTGTGTTCAGTTACATTCGGTTATGGTTTTCGTTATCGAGTTAAATGAAGTGTAGTTTTCGTACAAGACGATGTTGTGGGAAAGATTTAACAGGTTAAACAGGAGGTTATGATTATTATGTTATTATGTTGTTGTTGTTGTTGTTGTTGTTATAACAGCAGTCATTGTTGTTGTTTTTGTTGGCAGGCATTACATGTTTGTAATTGATGATGTTGTAATGTCGTATTGTAGTAAATTATTAATCCAGCCCAATGTATGTTTATTACAAATAAAAATAGAGAAGAAAGTATATAAAATTAACGTTGAATTAATTACATTTTTTATTAAGTCCGCAGGGAAAGAGAAGGAATTCACCTAAATATAAAATAAAATCACTGACTGATTTCTTAAGGGATTCATAAATTTAACACATGACTAGAGAATTTAATTTGTTTTTTTATAAATCAACAATTTTACATGACTTTCTTTAGAATTGTACTTACAGCACATACGTTATGACACCCACACTCCACATGTCTGTTGCATACGATATACTGTCGAAATTGACTACTTCTGGTGCTACAAACTCCGGTGTGCCGAAAAGAATCTGTGGAAAGGGGGTTGGTTAATGAAAGAAAACAAAAATTTTATTTTTATGTTTAAAAAAGGGAAAATAATTAAATTTAAATTGTTTCAATTTCAAAAGAAAATTTATTTCAAAGAAAGTTGGAAACATGAAACAGTAGGGAGGATAAGATTAGGGAGTGATGATAAATAAATTTTCTTTAAAAGCTTATGAAAAAGCTTTGACCAAATGTATTTACTTAATAAATTGCTAAAAGGTGAAATTTTTAAACACAAATACAGGGTGTCCGCTGGGAAGGTATACTACTGGGAAGGTATACTTCATTTAAATAAGACAAGGATCTTTTGTTTAACACCATGCAACGTCATAAAAAATAATGATATAATTTCCTTCCCTAAAAAGGATGCAAAAAAAATATTTAAAAAAGACGAGCACACTCGCATATGCGCAATTGTATGCGAATGTACATATGAACATGCATTGAACTTTGCATTGTTGCACCTTCATATACTTGAGCTTTCATAATATATTAATATTATTTTCAGTAACGTTTTTTTTAAACCCTAAACATCAAGAAATATAATGTAAGAAATCTTAAAGCTTAGGGAAAAGCTTAATGGCTTTGTCCAAGATTAAGACTGCGAAAAAGCTAAAAGCTTAACAAAAGCTTTGAGGTTTTTATATATAAGAATTTGGGAATATTTAATAAAAGCTGCATTCTCTAAGAATAGCCTGTTTAAAAAGCTTTAAGCTACCAGCATTGTTTAAAGCTTTGCAATAAAAAAATTAAAAGCTTTAAATACATTTTGCAAGTTTTTCACAAATAATAGTTTTCGGAAATGTCTGGAGTTTTTTTTAATAAATAAAATAAACTTTTTAAAAATATTCCTTCAGAAAGCTTTCTCTTGATAAATGAAAACAGTTTTCAAGCTATCAAAATGCTATAGCCCCCGTTTGAAGATAAGTTATATATGCAATAATAAAAAGTACGACGTTTAAAAAGTATATTTTATATATAAAGGGCCATATATCTAGGTATTAAGTAAAAAAAATCTGAAAGCTGTAAAAAGCTTTTGTGCAAAATTTGTGCCATAACATGTGCCATTTCTTCTAAATATGTTTAGTGAACCATTTAAAATTTATTTTAAAGAATTTATTTGGGTTGAGCTTTTAAATAGCTTTTTAAGCTTTGGTTATTGAAGCAATAACTGTGTTTGTTTTTACACTTTAAAATAAAATAAAATAAAAAAAAAAATGCAACCGTAAAAGCAGTTTTTCTTTGAAGAAAAGTAAATCCCTATGCTGGTTTTATTAACAAACCAAATGTTTCGCTGGTTTGTCTACAAATGACATTGCGTAAGACACCCTTTTTGTTGGGAAAGCAAAATAATTTCAACTTTTAATTAGCTTTTTATAGATGGTTACATGTGAATGAAGCAATAACCGAAACTCAAAGAACACAAGTTAAAGTCAACTGTGCAATGAACTTGCGCTTGTGAAAATTTTAGTTGAAAAAGTAAACGAAATATAATATTTTTATTTCTTTCTTTCTTAGTTTCATTACATTTTAGAAGTAGGCATAAACATGAAATTAAATCAACGTAAAACTTAACAAGATTAAAATAAACAAACAAAGACACAGTAAAACAAAAGAAACAGAAAACAAACGAGCTTTCAATGCTCCCATTTATTTACCTGCAGTTTTTTGTCCGGATCGAATTTTCTCGCCAAACCAAAGTCTATAATTTTAATGCGATTACCCTCTTGGGTTAAACACAAAATATTCTCGGGTTTCAAATCCAAATGTAAAATATTGTTGCGATGTATAAATTCCATGGCCTCACACAGCTGACGTATGAAAACCACACAAACACGTTCGGTCAAAACGAATTCATCATCCACTACACGATCAAATAGTTCACCACCTTCTACTCTATAAAATTTTAAAGAAAAAAGTTTTTTAATAGTAAAATTTTTGAAGTTTTCTTAGATTATTGTTTTACAAAAAAAAAAAGCTTATTTAAAATTTGTGGTTTTGAATTGATTTATAATTTTAAATAAAATTTCTTTTGCTTTTAAGGGCTTCATTTTGTTTCACATTTGTTTTCTTAGTTTTTGTATTTTAAACTCTACTCTGCATTTTTTTGCTATTGCAACTTTTGATTTAATTAAAGGCCTGCATAGAAAGTAAATAGAAAAAGCTCATACGCACTCGCATAGGCAAAGAAGAGTGTTTAAAAATATTTTTGTTTAAAACAAAAGGAAGGGAAAATTTCTTGTAAAATTTTATATTAAATTTTATGCAGAGATAATTTCATTTTTTAAACAAATACTGTGTTATTAGATGGAAGTATGTTCAAGCTTTAAGCTTTAGTAGACAGTATTATAGCTTATAAAGCTTTAGTTTAAAAATGAGCTTTAAGAAGTTAAGCTTAATTTAAGATATAAAGGAAAATGTTAAAGAAAGCAATTTTAATGTTTAAAAAGCTTTCGTTGAAAAAGCTTTTGAAAGTAATATTTTGTTTATATTTCTGAATACAAATTTTGAATAGTTGGCTTTTTAAATTAAAACTTTCAAAAAGCTTAGATAGAAATTCCATTATAAGCGAAAGCTTTTAAAGTTTTTTTTTACTTTTATTTTAAATAATATTAGTATCAATATAAGCTTTTTAAACTTTAGCATTAAGCATTCCTCTGGTTTCTCAATAAAGTTTTGTTGACTTCAAAAAGAAATTGTTTTTTCATGATTTTAAATTTTTTTTGGAATTTTATTAAAAGCTGTAAGTTTGCTTATAATATAAAGTGGAAGCTTTTAATATTCTTTGTAATGTAGGTAAGCTTAAAGTTTATTAATTTAAAGTTTTTGTAACGTTTTTCGTATTAAACAAATTACGATTAAAAGCCTTTAAGTTTTCGAATGCTTAATAGTCAAGGTGCTAACTACTTAAGCCAAAGTCCTTCTGATTGAAGGATCAACTAATAAACAACAGCTTTTCTAAAGCTTTTTTGCGTTGAAAGATATTTTGTATTCTAAACTAATATATCGTAGCTACAGCTACTTGCTTCACGAGACGAATTCCTGTGTTAACAGCAATCTGTACGTTGGCAGAACAGATTTATGGCTACTTAAGACGGCATGTAAAGAAAGTAAGATGATTGGCAGCTTTTAACAATTTGAAATTTGCTGCCTGCAGAAAGTTTTGTTCAAGTCATTAAACACAAAGAGGCGAAAACTTGATACCAATAACATGGAACATTTTGATTGAACCCATCAGGTCCAGGTAATCAAAAACGAATTTCTTCTAGTGGATCTGGATTTCCATAGCACGTTTAATTTTTCTAGAAATGAGTTGCTATTCCCTGTGTCATTACTCTACGGCTTAAGATGTTAGATGGGGTGGGGTTGCATACACACACACACACACACACACACGTAAAGTTAGAAAAGTGAAGAATGTTTTCTTTTAAATTTCAATAAAAATAAATATTTTATGCAAGAAAGTCAAATTGTTGTTCTTCCTTAAGGAAAAACTTTTTTAACGAAATTTATTATGTTGCCTTAAATTGGCTTATGTCTGTGTATTGGTGAGGTTGTTTTTTATATGAAATTTTACAATTTGTTAAATCTATTATTTCCAAGATTCACTTTTAGTTTCAAAAGATTGTTTTGGGTTAAAAAATTTCAATATTTAGTTACTTCGATTTATGTGTAAAACAAATGAGAGGAGAGAGAGAGAGAGAGAGAGAGGGAGGGAGAGAGAGAATTATGACGACAAAGAATAATATTTGTTTTATGGTCACAATTTAAAATTTTTCTAAAATGAATTTTTTCCATAATTATTTTACAGTTAACTAATAGAAATATTTATGAGGCAAGATTAACTATAAAACAAAAATAAATAGAATCAAATTTTCTAAAATAATGGAAAACGAATTGAAAATGATGAGCACAGAAAAATATTTGACCCAGTTTCATTATTATAAACTTAACTTAATTACGCTGGTCGATAAATATGTATAGCTCTGAATAAATTAAGACCGATGACGTCCCAGACTCACATATCGTATAAGACAGTACACTTTGTGATCTTTAAAATTCTTCTACGGTCCGCTCCGTGAAATTTGTACGCAGTGCCAGTCTGTGCACGATAAAATTATAACTCATTACTGCACTGAAAATCCACTGTACAAAGAATTCAAGGCACATAAAGTTTTCGGGCGGTGATAAAGCTTTTACTTTCTAAGTATTTGTGAAGCAAACAATTAGAATTACAATGAAAGAAAACAATGGCAGTGGAAGTAGAATCAAAAAAATCACTGTAACGAGGTTAAAAAGCTTTCGGATAACAAGCTTTTTATTAAATAGAATGTGTTCTGAAACTAAACAGATGTGCCTCGTTGAATGAGGTAACGTTGATGTGGGTTAAGAGACACATAGGCACAGCTGGGAATGAAGCAGCAGACGAACTAACAAATAGGGGATCTGATGTGGATATCTGTGGACCAGAACCCAGGGTTGCCCTGGGGAATGGCCTAGTGCGAGCTGAAGTTCTTCAATGGGTAAACTCATTACACCTGAATAGGTGGAGGGAGAATACCACATGTAGACAGGCTCGAATGGTGCTCAAAGAGCCCCTCGGCAGGAAGGCCAGCAAGATGCTCGGGTATAATAAGGCTACTTTAAGCTGGATCACTGCGTTAGTGACAGGACATGGAAACTTCAAGTACCATCTGGCTAAGATGAAAGTCGTAGAAGATGATACTTGCAGACTATGCCTGGAAGAGGCTGAGACGGTAGAGCACATTGTGTGTGAATGCTCAGAACTGGCTAGCATAAGGCTTAAGACCACGGCCAGACACTTGTTAGATGTGAATGCCAAGGGGGAACTAAGCCTTAGGCAAATGCTAGCAATTACAAAAGACTCCGTGATGAGGAAGAGTGTCGACAGTTACCAGTCGACAGTCTGAAATCACTTTAGTCAAGAGTAAAGGCTAGGGCTAGCACGAGACTCAATTGAAAGTAAGGTGGTTGTGATTACGGATCGGTTCCCTGAAATCAATTTGAGGAGCGAAATGGCGGTCGAAAAGGGACCCAGAAAGTAAGTGGTCTGCTTCGATATCACCCCATACATTAATAATAAATAATAATAAATAGTAAATAAGCTTAACAATATGTGAATAAATAAATTCACTGCCGTAAAATTATTAGAAAGTAAGCAAATCAAATTTTCATTTAGGCTTGATAATTCAACTTTTTAGAGAACCTTTTGCATTTTTAGGAGCTTCGAGAGCTTTAAGAGCTTTTAGAACATTTTTACTGTCAAACTTACTGTTGCGATTTATTAAGAAAAGATAAATTTTTAAACATTTTTTAGTATATTTTTTAATACTAAAGCTTTTTCTTTTTTAACTTACAACGTGAATCTTAATATTCTTTGAGAAGCAGTAGGCCTAAAGTAATCGCTTTAATTAATTCTTAGAAGTGTTTTTTTAAATATTTTCTTTTATTTTTCATGCTTCTCTTTAAAACTTTTCTATTATTTTCATCACACTCTAGTCGAATGACCATAAAGGGTGAAAATCTTATATTCACTTCTATGGCCAGATGTAAAATTTTCTTTAGTTTCTCAGCTACAACTTTGAAACACATTTTTTAGTTTTTAATCTTAACACTGTCTGTCTGCAACTTGCTCGCACAATAATTAAATACTTAATGAATAGCTAATTCTAATAAAAATTAAACGTACCTAACGAAACCTCAAAAAGTAACCTTCTCTTCCCATAAATAATTCATTAAATTAAAGTGAAATGAGGAATTTATTCATGGCAAATTACAAAGACAAAACTATAAAAGAATATTTAACGAATGCTTAGCAATTAAAGCTCATGTTGTTCATAGAATTTAAGTTAAAAAAAATTTAGCTAAAAGCTTTTAAGCATTTTTGAAAGAAGTTTGTTCAAGTTTGAAGTGAGAGTTTTCTATTACTCGTCTATTTTTAAATAATAGTTTTGTAAAGCTTTTGCTAACAGAAATTTAAAATTGTTAAAAAAAAGCTTCTAATAAAAGCTTTTCAAAAACCTTATTTTTCTTTTTAAATTAAAGCTTCCAAAGAACTTGGTTGGGTTTATAAGATTATACGATTTTAAGAAGAAGCTTAAAAGCTCTCAGAAGCTCTCAAAAATAAGAAAAAAAAAACTAAATTTTCGCTTACAATTCCTGGACGACGCACATCATTTTCTTATATTCATACGCCGCATATAATTGTGTAATCAGGTGATGTTGCAGTGAATTCATTATTTCAACTTCACGTTCAACGTTACGGCGATCTTCACGTTTCGGTATGGGCACAAATTTAGCAGCTAATTTCAAACCATTGCTTTTATCCTGACACTTGTAGACGGTCCCAAATTTGCCTCTGGAAGAATTTACAAATTTTCGAAATAAATAAATTAAAAACGAAATAAAATTTTAAAAATTGCTTTCAATAACATAAAGCATCTTAGGACTTACCTGCCCACTTCCCCTAGTATTTCATATAATTCATTGGCATCCACTCCTCTCTGTATGGTCACATCTCGGTAGGGAAAGGCCGGTTCTAATTCTGAAAATATAAACAAATTTTTTATTAATTGCAAATTCTTATTTCCATTTTTTTTTTCAAATAAAATTTATTGAATAATTTGCTTTTTGCTAATCCCCAGAAATATCTTTTTAAATCTGCTAATTGTTCAATAATAAATCATTTGATGAACCATCTAATAAAGTAGTGGTGGCCTAACAAATTTCTAATGCCAAAAAGCCTGCCACCAAATTATCTATTATCTTTGAATTTAATTCAATTCGATTTAATAGAATTCCTTAAGAGCCGTTTAGTGGTCGGATGGTTGGCAGGCTAGCAATTGCCAGCCAATTGAAGAAAAAAATTAATCAAAAAACATGTTAATAATAGTGAATGATTTGATAGAGAGGAAGAGAGAGAGAGAGAGAGAGATAAAGGCAGAAATAGGGTGAGAGGGGAAGGAAGAGAAATTAAAAACGATTGCCTGTAAATAATTTAAGATTTTGGCTAAATGAGCCATGAATTCTTTATTTGACAGGTGTTTTATCAATATTTTTGCGTTTTCTTTTCCGTTGGATTTGTAGTTGAATATTAAAATAAATTCTCTATTAAATGATTAATTAATTTTAAAAAATAAAACAATTAATTGTAATGAGGTTTTGAAAAGCTCTCATCAGTTAGGGATAAAAAGTTTTGTGCTCTTTTAAAATATTTATCGTTTTTAATAATAATTCAGTTTATTGTTAGTACCTAGTGCAGAACCTAAGTGAAAGTTTTAGCTTGATTTTATATTTCTATATTTTCATAGACTCTATACCAAAGGTTTCTTACGTTTTGTCAAACTTCTTTGCTCTAAGCCGCAGAAAATGTTGGCTTTAATAGCTACAATTCGCATGCAGAAGAATGAGGAAGACTTTTAAGTGGTTTAAACGTACAAAAGACACATGCCAGACGCAAAAAAAAAAAAAATTATAGTGAAAGAAAACTACTGTTGACGATTTGTTTAATTTTTAGTATATTGGCTTGCGATGTTTTACAAAATTGCTTTCTTCTCTACCCTTCTCTACTCTTCTATACTCTTCTCAATCTTCTTTACACTTCTCTACTCTTTTCTAGTTCTTTCTACTCTTCTCTAATTTTCTCTACCCTTCTCTAGTCTTCTTTACTCTGCTCTACTCTACTACACTCTTCTCTACTTTTCTCTACTCTTCTATACTCTTCTCTACTCTTCTATAGTCTGCTACACTCTTCTTAACTCTCCCCTACTCTTCTCTAATCTTCTCTATTCTACTCTTCTCTGCTCATCTCTACCCATATCTTCTCTTTTCTACTCATTTATACACCTCTGTCCTCTTCTAGTCTTTTATCTTCTTTTTCTCTTCTGTTCTACTCTGGTCTCTTCTGTTCTTTTCTGTTTCCTTATGTTCTCTTCTGCTCTATTTTGTTTTCTTCTGGTGTTCTCTTCTGGTTCTCTCCACTCTTCTCTAATTTTCTCTACCATTCTCTGGTCTTCTTTACTCTGCTCTACTCTACTACACTCTTCTCTACTTTTCTCTACTCTTCTATACTCTTCTCTACTCTTCTATAGTCTGCTCCACTCATCTTAACTCTTCTCTACTCTTCTCTAATCTTCTCTATTCTACTCTTCTCTGCTCTTCTCTAACCATATCTTCTCTACTCTTTTCTACTCTTTTATACTTTTCTGTCCTCTTCTGGACAATTCTTTTCTCTTCTGTTCTACTCTGTTCTCTTCCGTTCTCTTCTGTTTTTTCTGCTGTTCGCGTCTGTTCTCTTCTGTTCTCTTCGGTTCTTTTCGGTTCTCTTATGTTTTCTTCTGTTCTCTTTTGTTCTCTTCTGGTCTCTTCTGTTCTTTATGCCCCGAAACAGCCGAAATATGATAAAGAGGGTTTTGAAAAACCTCTGCTCCTCTTTACTCATGGGCCTTCTTGCTTAAGCGCGTAGTTTGTTCAGAGAAGTTATACTAAATGTTGCCATTTGTCCCAATTATAATATTGAAGCTTCCATCATATTTTAATTATAATATACAGTAATTGAACTCATTAAAAAAATCCTATTTAATGCGAATCCAAACGTATTTCATAGGTTTGCTCCATCGATATAAAATGACTTTAATACACAAGCAACATGAACAGTGATTCCATAAAAAGGATCCCTCTAAAGGCTTTATAAAGCTTTAAAAGATTTCAATCTAATTTTCTCCACACTCATCCTTTTAGTTACAATATTTTCTCTTGCTGATGTTACAATTTTTTTTCAGTTAATAAATTTTTATGGTAATTTATAACAATAAAATAGCTGCTTTATATAATTTTTTCCCCAGCACTTTTCTTCTATCATGAACTGTTTCTTCACATTTTTCAAACAAGGAAAAATTACTATAAAGTTTAGTTTAATTTTGTTTGTAACTTTTTAGGGTTTAACATATCGAAAGCATATGCCGCGAAGTAATTGATAATGGCATTAGAGAATAAAGGAACGTAAATAGTGCCAAGCAAGTAAAAAGGTCAAATTAATGATCTTGAAAATATGCGTAAACGAAGGGATATTTTCAAGTAAAACGGATTTTAAGAGACAATTAAAATGCATATTAGCGTATGAAGGAAAAGAAACTTTTTGAGATTGTTAAAACATTTTTGTAGCGCTCGCATGAGTTTAAATTAGAACAATTTTATAGAATATTTATGACAAAATTAACAAAATTAATGTCAACACAGGAATTTTTCAGTGAAAAATAATGGTACCAATGAACCCAGTTCTTACGGGCTGAAAAATCTTCATAAATGAATAAAAAAAATATGTTTGGGAATAATGAATATGTTAGTGATAAAAAAAAACTACAGCCACCTATAGTTCAAAAACAACATTGAACTGGGTTTGAAATAATGAAATTGGAACTTTGGTGGGATCTTTCTCTTTCACTGTACCAGATTTTGGCTACGATTAAAGCCAATTACATTTATTGTATATGATAGACCATATACGTTTCTTGGCCTTCAACTGACAGGCACAAAGTTATGGCTTACAGCAACAGATTACACTGTCAAAAGTTCTGATTTATTTTACCTATTCTTGGTGGAGGCCGGCAACAGGTTCCTGTCTCTGCTAGGAGTCTGGCTAAATAACTTGAGCGGAGAGAAGTTAACACTCTCTTTTAAAAATCCCTAATCCACAGTGACGCAGTATACCACAGGAACGCGTTTTCGAGACAGTGCTTGGTTCCTCGACACCAGTCGATTTCCAGTTTTAATACAGACTACCCGTGCTTATGGAGCTTTGTATGGGTGAACATATTTTTTTCCATTGCTCGTAAGAGTAACATAAATTCTCTGAAGGAACTGCGGTTTTAATTTGTCAAGGGAGGAAGCCGAAGGAGATGGGCAAGAATGCCTCGCAATAGGTGGACGGGTCAATGTCTAAAGGTACTGCTAAGGCGTTAATCACTATAGGGTTATTCATTATAGGAATTCCGGTGTTTATTGGGCAACGGAGGAATTCTGAAGAGATGGAGAAGAAAATATCTTAAGTGGGGGACGGGTCACTCTCTAAAGATAAGCCTGAGAAAGGTAACAAGTATTGTGTGTGAGTGTTTAGCACTGGCTAGCATAAGGCTACGGGCTGGCACTTGTTCAATGTGTAGGTCTTGCGGGACCTCAGCCTCAGACAAATGGTAGCAATCACAAGAGATTTCGTGCTGAGGTCGACAGTCTGAAATCGCTACAGTCAAGATTACACGCTAGTGTTAACACACCACTTGAAGAAAGTAAAATAGTCATAAATTGCAAATCGGTTTAAAGAAAGGGGTTCGTAAAGGGACTTACAAAATAAGCGATCTGCTTTGATATCCCCCTAAAATAAATAATACATATATTTTGTGAGAATCGAGAGATGGATGCTCTGGTATTGGAACACATGTTCAGATTTCTAAATACTCAGGCAATATCTAGCCTCAGAATCCTTTGCGCGTTTCACCAAGATTGCTTGAGCCCGGCTATAGCTATCTTGTGCCGAGCGAATTCTGACTCAAACCAGGATCAAGTATTCTTACTGTATAGCTACTATTTAAAAAGTGTCTGGTCCAACAAAGAAATGTTAGACTCGTATGTTTACTAAGTAGTCGCCCCAGCAGTAGTCGTGCTCAGCATTACCCTTTTGGGCGGGTACCCAGCATAATATAATTTTTACTAGAAAAAGAAAGTTTAAATCTTTTCCTTTATAAAATCTACCATAAAACAAATTTTTATAGCCACTTTTATTGCGCTAACAATTAATTAATATTTCCTAAACTAATAGAAATTTTTACAGACAATTTTATGGTTGTAATGCGTCCTTTTAAAATTTCAACTCTTTGTAAACTGAAATTGTAAAAACAAAACACATGCAAATACACTTACGAATTGTTATTCCTTTTATTATTTTGGTGGGGACAACGCCACAAAAGTTCTACTGTCTATAACAAACACATGCGTACATTTTATACAAAAACCCAATACACACACACACACACATGTACGTATATTTACTCATGTGAAACATGTATAAGTGCATGAACCCTTTTAACAAATTCTACCAATATCTATGAATAACCAGAATCACTAATGAAAGACTATCACATGCTCTGGCATGCAAAAGCTTATAACGCTCATTTGCTGCAACAACGTCTTAAGTCAAAAAAGTTAAAATTTTTTTTTCAGAATGACTGGTGCCCTGGGATTATAAAATTAATTTTATCATTAAGATGGTTTTCAATAAATGTCAAAATGCTACTGAGTTCATGGAAATTTATATACGCCTGTAAAGCTTTAGTTTAAATCAACCTGCTCCTAACCAACTGATTTTTGTTTTAAATGCAGCATTATATTACTTTTGCTAAAAATTAAGAAAAAAAAAAAACATAATTGTCAATTTAAAACCCAAAACTTTATCTTCTGAAAAATCAAAAATCTCGAGTTATGACAAAGTTGCTGCAAATGAGTGAAATGAGCTCATATCCGTTACTGTTTTTAAACCAAGAAGTAAATACACAAATAACAACTATGCAACCTCTTATACACATACACCAACATGTGCAATTTTAAAACAAAAAAAAAATAACAAAAGATCATGAAATATGTAAAACTTTTAACTTAACTCAATTTCATACAGGGCTTGATATTAAACGTATTTAAAAAAAGAAGTATAACACCGCAATCTGCACTTTAATACAGTTAAAAGTGACAAGAGATATGAACAGCAGCAAAACTATTTTAAATAAGAAAATACTTGTGGGGTATGTCATGTTAAATGTGCATATGGCATGTGTGTTTATATTGCGGCGAAAGACGACTTTGAGCAGTTGCCATGGGAGATTATGGCTGAGAGCAGTGCAAATGGTAGAAATATGAAATGATTTATTTTTTACTATCAGCTAATTTTTTGCTTACACTTAAATGACTGCTGATATCTCATGTATGATGGCAATTTAAAAAGATCAATGACAAGCTGTGGTGTGTTATAAGGTGTTTTGCCGTTGAGGGGGAAAAGGGTGTAAGTGCAGTTAGAGGAAAATTAGAAATGTTTGGAAAAGCTGGCAGTTTATGTTTATGCAAATATAGAGACTTCAGAATAATATATTGTTTTTTTTGCAAGGCTGAAAATCAACTATTAAAGAATTTTCCCTTCTAATTTTACAAACAAAAAGGGACTTACGCTCAAGTCCGTGCCAACATGAAAAAACTGTTCAAAACAACCCAATATTTTATAAAACATTAAGTGATTAAAATTATGTTTTCTATTTGGAAAATAATAATAAATAGAAATCCAAAAATGAAAAATATAAAAGCTAAAGGAAACACCTTGACTTTGTGATTCCTTTAAATATACTTTTTGTTTTTATTAAGTATTGAGTAAAATTCTTTATATTTTTTAATGGGGCTACACAGAGAAAAATTTCCCTTTTATTCATTAATTTACCCTTCGTTCCAATAAAAAGTATAGGATCGTCGGGCGATAACTCCTAAGTATCTCCAGATTTTTATCGTTCTGGCTATCTCTCTGTCACTTAGGTGTCTCCTGAAACTGGTGGGTTGTCGTCTTCTGTGAATTGAGTCATTGGCCCTTCTATTTTCGTATTCCGGTTCACGAGTAGAGTACTCTTGAGCCCAGAAGCACGTCAGCATTTTGGGATTAGCATTATTGGAGAAGGGTTATGAATATCCCCTTATTAAGTTAAGTATCAGGACAATATTTCTATTAACTTCTAAAAATTTGGTTAGATCCCTTTTTTCTTGAATAATAAAACTCATTATGGTTCGTAGAATTGTTGTTTTTTTTTTTAAATTTGTAAATTTGTTACTTGTACTTTCGGGAAATGGACCCAGAATTTAATCTTCAAGCAAAAGGGGATTTAATAAAAAGGTTATCTCTTTTAATTTCATTAAAAAATTTAACGTTAGCAAATAATTCCAAAAACTTCTTTTCTCTCGGTGTAATTTTTGTACTATTTTTATATTGTAAATATGTTTCTCGGCTTCCATCCAAATATTTTGCTTGCCAAATCGTACTTTTTGTTAGTGGGCGTTGTGGTGCTTTTGTTGTTTTTGTATTATTTTTTAATCTCTTTATTTATTTCTATTGTTTACAATTTTAGCAACACAGATAAATTTCATGCAAGAAAACAGAAATTCTCGGTACAAAAAGTTGAAATGACCGAATGACAATAAAAACAAATTAAAGTGAAAGAAAATTGTACGATTCACTTGTAAACTTGACATTGACTTTTGGGTTAAATGGCAGTAGAAGACAAAGGGAAAGATGTTAATACAAGAAATATATAAAAATTATAATAAAAAGTAATTAAAAGAATCAACGAAGAAAGAATTATAATTATTCAAGAAGTAAAATAAGCCAACGTACGACCGTTCTAAACTGAAATACAGAAACTTAATGAACAAATTCGTGAAGAGTTTGTGGAGCAAATGAATCTTTAAAAAAAAATCTATGAATTCATGTAGTCCTTTGGCAGCATTGTTAACACTTGTAAAGGTAGATCGGGGTAACCAGGAATTTTTTAAAACTGGCGCCTTTCTTCAAAAAAAAGCGCCAGTCTTCACAAGAAAATAAAATTCTTTAATTTTCTTAACTGAAGACTCGAAAGTAAATTAGTCTAAATTTAATTAACCAATTACTTTGAAGCAATTCATATTTAAAAATATATATTTATTAAAAAAATACCAAAAATTTAACTTTGTTTTTTCTTATTGGGCATTTTTTCTTTAAGATTTTGATGATGAAAAGTTTTTCGTAATGTCAACACTGGTTAAAAGGAGTAAAGCAAACATTTTTCCAATAATGCTTTTCCTAAACAATATTAAATGCATTGCTGAACTTAAAATTGATGCAAAGAAGTCTAAAAAAATTAATATAATCATTTGTGAAAGTGGAAATACGGTTGTATTGAGCTTTAAAAAGCTCTCATTGGGTTTACAGAAGTCTAAAGAGCAGGGCATTAAATAATGTACCACCGAACTTGTTACTTCATTTAACACTTAAATTCAATATAACGCTTAATTCTTTATCACAAGGTTCGCAGTTTTAGCTTGACCACCCAAGTCTTTTTGGAGTAGTTTTCCATTTTCTAGAAACTTCTAGAACACTCAAGAATTCAGTAGACACTTCTAAAGCTATAAACATCTACTTTTATGCTGTTTTTTTTAATATGATATTAATTTTTGTAACTACTGTCTGCTTTGTTACATATGATCTTGGTTTGCTCGCGCTGTTATTGTTTCCCCACAGTAATCAGTTCCGGGAATTCGTGTGTAACGTGTTGATGTTGTATCGTTGCTGATGTTCTGTGTGTATTCAATTTCCTAGTAACTTGTATGAGCTTATGGCTATTGTGTTTGCTGCTGTTGCAGCAAAGCGCGTTCTGTATAGTGAGTGCCAAAATTATTCGTACCCTTCAATTCTAGAACTTTCTGTACAGTGAGTGCCACAAGTATTCGTTCCTTTCAATTCTTACAGGCAAGAATACTTCTTGACATTTATCTTCCTAATAATAAATTCTATTATGTTTTAAATTTGTTTGCTATCACAACAATTTTTTCAAAAACCATATTTTTATGCCTTCAGCAATGTTTATACGACATTTATAAAACTACTTTACACACATTTGCAGTTCAGTCTTACTGCTTATGCTGTTAGCAAAAGCTTAAATATATAATAAAGTATTGTTTATTTTTTCTCCAATCTTTCAATCAACCAGTGTTGCCATGGCCAAATATTTTTTATAATCAAATCATTGAAAACTCCTTTTTAATAGAAAGGCGCCAATTAGAACACACACCAGATTATTTAATAACCCCAGTCTACCTTTACAAGTGTTAAAAGTGTTATCGAATGCAATAAAAATCCGCATTTAAACTTTTTATTATTAAATAAAATTGAAGAGGTGTAGTGGTTGGAGCGCCAAATATCAAACCAAAGGACCTCTGGTGCGAATCCAGGCAGAGACAACAATTGATACGCGGTGTTCGAGTTTTTAATTAAAATTCTTTCAACCCCCCATCCAAACGAAACCACTCAAAAATGAATAAAGAAGCTCTCTGATATTCCAGCTAATTCTGGCCTTAAAGAAAGAAATGTAAAGAGTCAGCATTACATAGGGCGTTAAGGAAGCACCACATACAGGGAAAAGCAATTGGAAATGGTAACTGTTCAGCACGGATCTGATGTCATATTGGATGCATTGTTCCCAGACAACGATAGATGGCAGCCCCATCGCCCTTGGACCAGTAGATAGTAGACCATTTACTTAGCTGGAAAAACCAAAACGATTAAAGAATTAGAAGCAAAGGCAAAACAATGGGAAAAAATCGAAGATAGGAAGAAGCTAAAAGAGCAGAAGCAAATCGTATAAGAAAAATGGAGGTGAGATGATTTTTGGCAGCCCTATTGATAAGCTCCCAATTGGACAAATTAAATTTAAAAAGCTACTTTGCAAATTTAGTAATAAAAAAAAGTATTTTGAGAAGTCAAAAACATAAAAATTCCCATTTCCACATTGAAGAAAATAACTAATTTTGGTTAAAATTAGCAATATGGCAATACTGCCTGCAAGCCTTAAAGTTGCATGCCGTACACGTTGCGACCGTTGGTACAACTTGAGGTTGTACATGAGGTTGCAAAGTGTGCGGGCTGGTTGTATAAAGAAATGTCTTCTTCGGCAAGCTGTCAGATCGACCGAAGCGTAAATTAGCATGTCGCACAATCTTATTCTTGTTGTGCTTATCATCGCAGTGACCACATAGCAAAAACTATTGTGTGTGAGTTTTGTTTGCTATCTTTACACAAACAGACTTATATGCAAATAATGAGATTATACACAAAGTTGTATGGTATGTAGGCAAAGCGCCCAACTTGATTCCCAAACGAGCTGTATCAACGATCGCAACATTAACGAATTTCAATTTTGTAGAAATCAAATTTGTTGGAAAAAACTTTCTTTAAAAAAATAAAGGAAATTCAGGCAGCTTTTTTCCAGTATTTTATTAAAAGTTGTTGAAAAATTGTTTATTAATGGAATTAGGCACATGTGCATTCCGGGGAGAATAGAATGTATCAAGGGAGGCTATTCTAACTCTTTACACTGGATATTAAAAACTGTAAACACAATCAACCAATGTCTGGTCCCATATAAGTTTGATAGAAATTAAAAGAAAAAGAAGCCAACTTTTTTTGAATTATAAAAATAAAAGCTTAGAAATTTGCCAAATTTTAAAAACTTGCAGGCAAACTTTTCAACACCTCCAAAAACTGAACATATGGCAACGCTGCCCACAACATAAATTTTGTGTAATCGAAATTTGAATCCTTTTTAATAAACCTATAAAAGTTTATAACATCTCATAACTACAAGTACTCGTTACGAACATTTAAAATAGTTTTGTTTTTTTTTTCTTTAACAAAACCCAAACTGGGTACAAAAAAAAAACAACATCAACAACTAAAATTTTAATCAGCATAAGTGCAATCACATTACAAAAATCATAGAAATATTCTTGGCATAAAATCCAAACCAAAAAAATACTTGCAGCATATTTGTACAAAAAAGCATGACCACGTAGTGGCCCACAAAAAGTAAAAAAGAAGCCGAAAAGAATCTATGAATGCAGGATAGGAACAAGAGTATGTGCAGAATCACATCGCATAATCATAAAATCAGTGCTACATAGCGGCAGCATTCAATGACAACAACAATGGCAACAACAACGACAACAGCATACCAAAACTAATATGAATGAAGGGGGCTAATATCACAGAACGTGGCAGGAAGTTAATTTACACCTTGTTGGAATTCTTTAAAGGATTTTGTTCAAGACAAAATATTGACAACTATAAATACAGTTTAATTTATTTCACAAAAATCAAATCCCGGCAAGATTCATGTGATTATGTAGTCAGGGGGAGAAAATTAAATATTATTTCAGAGAGCTGTTAGCAACTTTACAATAATTATAAAAACAACAAGCAAATTTCTATTCTTGTGTAGGCCGTCAACTGGCAGGCATAAATGGCTTGCCGTAACTGGGTGCACTGCCAGAAGTTCTGGCTTATATCTCCTCGTGGTGGCGGCCGGTGACAGGTTCCCGTCTCTGCAATGAGTCTCTCTAAATAAGTCGGCCGGAGAGAAGTTTACACTGTCGTATAAAAAATCCGTAATCCACGGTGGAACAGCATACGCCAGGGACGCGTGGCCCAGGGAGGGTGCTTGGTTTCTAGTATGTGAACTCTGGATACTAGTCGATCTCCAGTTTTAATACAGACTTACTTATGCAGTCTCACAAGAGCCGGTGTGGTTAATCTCTAAAGAAACTATAGTTTTAATAGGTCAAGGGAGGAATCCAGAAGAGTTGGAGAAAACTGCCCCGCTAGGGGTCGACGGGTCAATCTTTAAAGGTACTTCTAAGGTGTTGGATCGTGATATTCCGAGAGGGATAGACAATGAAGCGTCGCAAATGATGGAGAGGTGTTTACTGACCGATGGAGGAATTCTAAAGAAATGAACAAGAAAACCTCGCAAGGGGCGGACGACTCAGTCTCCAGAGATACTTCTGCGGAAGAAGTGCCCAGCATTGGCTAGCATAAGGCTAGCATAATGCCATGGTAGAAGGTCGACAGTCTGAAACAGACAATGAAGCCTCGCAAGAGGTGGAGAGGTTAATCTCTGTAGGTATTTCGGTGTTTACTGACTAATTGAGGAATTCTAAAGAAATGGACTAGAAAACCTCGCAAGGGGCGAACTACTCAGTCTCCAGAGATACTTCTGCGGAAGAAGTGCCCAGCATTGGTTAGCATAAGGCTAGCATAATGCCATGGTGGACCTAAGCTTTAGATAAATGCTAGCAATTTCAAGAGTTCTTGTGAGGAGGTAGAAGGTCGACAGTCTGAAACAGACAATGAAGCCTCGCAAGAGGTGGAGAGGTTAATCTCTGTAGGTATTTCGGTGTTTACTGACCAATTGAGGAATTCTTAAGAAATCAACACGAAACCCTTCCAAGGGGTGGACGACTCAGTCTCCAGAGATACTTCTGCGGAAGAGGTTAAGACGATGGCGCACATTGTGTGGAAATGGCAAGCATTGGCTGGCATAAGGCTTAGGTCCACGGGCAGACACTTGTTAAATGTAAATACCATGGTGAACCTAAGCTTTAGATAAATTTCAAGAGTCCTTGGGAGGAGGTAAAAGGTCGATAGTCTTAAAACAGTACAGTCGAGAGTAAATGCTAGTGGTAGCACGAGACTTGAATAAATGTGAGGTAGTCGTAAATTACAAATCGGTTGTCTAAAATCAATTCGTGGAAAGAAGGTGGTCGAAATCGGACCTATAAAATTAGCGGTCAGATTCGATATCCCCCCTACATTTTAATAATAATAATCTTACAACCTTTCAGGAATGACCTCTCAGTTGATCGAACTTGCAGTCATATGGTTCGGGGGTTTCAATGGCGGCTAGTAGCTCTTGATACTTGAAAATTATCGGAAATGTTTGTCACTAAAGCAACTTTAAGCTTCCAGTAATACGTGGAAATGATAAAACTGCAATTAGGGAAATGGGCGTGACATCGACTTCAACGTTGCTGCCAATTTGAAACTTACAATCTGGGGTGTGAAAGTGAATACCGGTTTATACCAAGAGCTACCAAGACAATTGAAAATAGAGCTCCCGGATTGAGTGTTGCTAAAGCTTTTTTGGAAAATAAAAGTTGTGGCTGAAATTTAAGCAGCGTTACATTACAATACAAACTGTTAATGGTACGACAGGGATAGGATATCTTCCAACTGAAAACTTCACAAAAATATTTTTAATTAAAAAAATTTATCGCTCAAATATTATTCTAAGACGCAACCGTTAACTTCTAGCAAAAAATTCTCCACTAGGACACACCGGCCAACCCATTTAATTGGCCCTGAATAAAGAGTGAAAATAAAAAGAAATTGCATAAAAATGAACTCATAAATGGAAAATTGTTGGGTTATGCAATTTTCAACAAATAATAAAACACCAACTTGTGCTCATACATGGACAAATAGAGTCCAAGTGTTTAGTTACAGTCATATTAGAAAAAGGCAAAAAGCTGAGAAGCAGACAAAAATGAAAATAGAGAAAAACTAAAGTAAATGTTGATTAAAACTAGAAAAATACTAGACGTGCTTTGCCAAGGAAGGGAAGGAAGTTTGTGCTTTAAAACAAAGAAAATAAAAAAAAAATGTAAATTTGGTTAAAAGCTAGAAAATTTCTTTTAAAATTATGTAAGCAGTGCAGAATTTTTATTTGCATTTCGTTCTTCTTCTTCTTGTTAAACAAATTGAAATAATGATACACCACCGGTACGTATGAGTGTTTTAAATAGAAATCTTAATTCCACATACGCCAAGAAGAACTTGAAATACAGTTGACTCTCGATAATATGAATTTCGTTAATTTAAATTTGCCTATAACTTTAATTGTTGTCCAGGTGCTTTGAATAACATTGGATAGATTGCAAAAAGGTCCTTGTAATTTGGCCCCATTTGGTAATTTGAAATAACTGGAATGGTATCTTGCTCGCCGACATGCTACAGCTTGAATTCGTCTTAATACTCAATAGTTTCAACTATTTGTTGGGTTGTGTTTTATTAAAAATATTGAATAGTTGTTTCCCTGTTAATAACAGAAATAACAAACTTTAACTGTCGCAGTTGAATTAAAAGAAATTAACTACGCTTTATTTGTTGCTTTTCCCCACTGAGTTCCATTACGTCTATTCCATTTGGTTGTGAGTGAACAAAGTAATTTAAGTCATTGAATAAAATGGAAACAAATTAAAGAAATTCTTAAAATTTTTAGCCAGTTTTTCGCATGTAATCTTGAGTCTTTTCTTAAACTTTTATTAATTAGGATTTATTCGCCCTTGATAATTTGAGTACTTGTTCATTTGAACAATCGATTATTTGCATATTTTCTTTGTTTCTCAAAATTTCAAATTATTGAGAGTTTACTGTACTTTGTTTTTTCTTCTGTAAATAAATTTTATTATTGCAGATTTTAAAACTGCTAGAAACGAATTTTTAGAATTTATTTGCAACTAGCAAATAAAGTTGAGCAACAATTTATGAAGTGTATAATTTCTTTGTAAGTAAAAATTAATAAATGACAGGCACAAGGTTGGCGTGAAATGTTACTTATCCTGGTTAAATTTATCTTGAATAAATTCTGGATGAATAATTTTATTCAGGTTTAAGATAGTTTAGATTTGCTATTGTATTTTATATTTTATTAAACATTTCAAAAATTGTTTATTAATTTTAACTGCGTTCAACTTGCGGTTCTTATCCAGAAGCTTCTCAACTCCCCGACATTTGTCAGCAATTAAAAAATGATTTGCAATATTAAAATTCAATCAATAACAGTATGAGTATTTGACACAACTAGACTTATACATATGAAATGCCTTACAAACCGTTTAGTCTCTCCCCCAACCCAACGTGCATAAACTAACACACACACACACATTGCCTTTCATGAATTTGTCATCACTTAGAATTTCATGACAGCACCAGATTGCCATCTTGTGTATTAAATGTTTAATTATCTGTTTAGTTGTATTAAAATTTCAGCTTAGTTGCAGGACGAAGCAGAAGACTTGACAATTGTATAATTTTGCTTAACAGCAATTTTGTTGTTTTAACAATTAATTTTCATTTGGCCTCCTTCAAGTACTAAATCATATAGAAGCAAGTACTTTATAACAAATTAACAGCTAAAATAACAACAGCAACATTAACACACTATTATTATCAAAGAATGAACAACAACAATTACGAGTTTGTTGAGGCTACAGCAATAAGAAACGATAACACACATCATAATTATCGGGGTCACAAAACAATCAAACCAGTTTGAAGTCACGTTTGAGGTTTCTTTACACACACACACACTTATGTGTGTCGTGTGCGTGGTGTGTGTGGCTGTGCATGTGTCAATGCAGAAGAGTCAATGTGTGTGTGTGTTTGTAATTTGATTGAATTGAGTGGGGTTATGGTCATTATTATATTATTACTTGAATCGCAAGGCGATACTAGTAATTCAAACTTACGAGTGTAATTATGCGAACAGTTGATGAAACTAATAAACAGTGACGATATTACACTATACCGCACATTGGTTAGAGAGACCACAGTGCCAAGTACTCAAATGACTAACGATTAAACTAGACATAAAAGAAGATTGTATTAAGACTTTTTGGATGCGCTGGTCTTAACTGACTGCTTTAATTTTTTGTAGTCATCATTTGCTAAGAAGACAAATATTTTCGTGTTTGTTGTTGTACTCACACATATTTTATTTTTGACGGCCTTGATCTGTGTTTTCTTTTTAAATTTATTCATTCGCAATAAGAGTTGAAGATATTTATCTTTGCACTTATTTCCTCTTTTAACAAATATTTAATTTATTCTCTTCTTTTAACCCGTATGCGAAGAAAAACACACACATACATACACGTTTTGTCCTTGTAGTTTTTATGAAAAATATGCAAATGCTAAATATCTATTTAAGCATAGCAAGAAAGGTTAAAAGAATAATGTAACATGCAAAAATTATTAAAGTAAACTAACGTTAAAAATGTAAGATTTTTGAGCGCTAAAAGAAGAGGTATTACCTTCTCCCCCGAATACATGTGCTACATTTTTGTAATCTTTAAATAAGGGTTTCGAGCAGAAACATATGAAAATAACATAACAAGTCTTTGATAGGAACGTAGCTTTTATAAAAAGTAATGAAAGGTACTACATTTTTATTATAAGTTTATCTATTAAAAAGGTACTTTAAAAAAAATGTACTTTGCAAAAGGACTCCTTACAAAAATTACCCAAAAAATAGCTTAAAAACGTACTTTTTTTCAAAGTTCCATTTACTTTTAATAAAGTACTTTTTTAAAAACGAAGTTTTTACGAAAAAAAACAATATTTATAAAAAGTCCTTTAAAAAAGTAACTCTTAACAAAAAGTTATAAGAAACATGTTTAAAAAGTTACTTTTGAAAAACCTAAAAACTACCTTTAATTGAGTAATACCTTAAAAAGTATGTTTATTACTAAAAATCATTTATAAAAATTAGCTGTTAAAAGAATTAGTAGCAACTTTTGAAAAAAAGTACTTGTAATAAAAAGTACCTTTAATTAATAAATACCTTTAAAACTGCGTTAAATACTAAAAATCATTACTTATAAGAAGTTCTAAACTAAAATGTACTATTTACATAGAGTACTCTGTTAAAATAGTACCATTTACAAAATGTACCTTTTGCAAAAAGAAAAACTATTGAAAAAGTACGTTTCATAAAAACTTTATTTTTGACGAAAAAGCGCTATTTATGAAAAGTCCTATTATTAAAATTAACTTACAAAATCGTTTAAAAAGACATTATTTAAAAAAAGACTCTGTTATAAAATTTAGCTCTTATAAGAAGTACCTTCAAGAAAGTAGCTTTACTTAACAAATACCTTCAAAAGTACATTTAATACTAAAAATAAAAGAATTCCGTTTTATAAAAACGACCACTTAAAAAGTAATTTTTTAAAAGCAAGTACTCTATTTAAAAAGTACCATACTTTTAAAAAAGAACTTTTTTAAAAAATTGATTTTTCACGCAAAAGTACTATTTATATAAAAAAAACCCTTATATAAAAAATAACTCTTCAAAATAATTACAAAAAAACTTGTTTAAAACATTAGCACTGTTCACAAAAGGAATGTGTTATAAAAAGAACTTTTTATAAAAAACATGTTATAAAAAGTACCGATTAAAAAAATTCGCCTTTTTAAAAAAGTACCTATAAATAAAATTGCTTTATTAAAAAAATACCTTCAAAGGTAAGTTTAATACTAAAAATCATTGTTTATAAAAAGTCCTTTAATAAAAAGTACTACTTAAAAAGGGCCTCATAAACTGTTAAAAAAATATTTTCGAAAATGCGCCATTTATAGGCATCTTTTAAAAGAATATTTTTTACCAAAAAAGAATATTAAAATAAGTACTTTTATATATGTATAAGTATGTGTTATTATAAAGTACTTTTATTCAAAGTACATTTATCAAAAAGTACCTTTATTGTGTAGTTCCCTAATAAAAAAGTACCTTTATTAAAAAGTATCTTCATTCAAAATTATCTTTATGGAAAAGTACTTTTAAAAAAGTACCTTTATTAAAACGAACATTTTAACGAATTACCTCTTTTTAAAGACAATCTTTAAAACTTTTAATTTTCTTTATGACTCTCTTTTTACACTATGCGAAGAAAGGTCATCAGCATCCAATAAAAGTGTTTGTATGTCCTTTTTTTTTTAAAAAATAATCATTTATAGAACTTTTGAAGCTGTGCATCTTTTATAAAATGTAACTGTCATACATACGAGTATATGTACGCGTATACAGGCAAAGAATTTGAAGATTTCGGTGTAATTAGGGCAGGCATGCAATGGCAACAACCATGTAACTGTTAGGGTGCCCCTAATGCAAATTTTTATTCAACTCTCTTGGTAAATTATTACTCACTGGTTAAATTTAATTAAAAGATTATTTTAAAATTAACTTTCCTCTATAATTATTTAAGGGGTTTATGGGACACCCTATTAGCATATGATATTAAATTCAGGTGTGCTTATAGCAAACGTAAAATTGATATGTTGTTTTCAATAAAAATTTAACAAGCGAGGAGTAAAATTAAAAGAAAATATTTTGAATGGGCATTAAAATGTGTGAGGAAAATTGCCGCACGAAATTTCATTTATTTCTTCATATTTTATGACGCTTTATTTTGTTGTTGTTGTATTGACGTTAGTGATTTTCAATTAATAATAAAAGAAAGTAAAAAGTCATTACGTTTTTATACGAGCATGAAGCGTTAGTGAATCTTTGCGTTTATTTTATATCATGGTATTTTAAATTCTTTTTAATATTTCATCTTACAGATATTTTGTTTAGTTTTGTTGTTGTTGTTCAAAAAGAAGCCCATAAAAACTTAGGAACACATTTGGTCGTTCAACTCATAAATGTTTTTTCATGCGTAATTTACAGAAATATTAATTTGTTGACATTTAAATATGATGTTTTGTATGGTTGAATTTTATTTAAAATTTGTTAAAGACTTTTTTATGTTTCAATAAAATTTTACGAAAACATTTAATATTTTTCTACGATACTTGTTTTTTTAAGCTCATGTAAAAGGATTTTAAAGACGGCAATATTAAGAGAATTTACTTTTATGAGGCTGTTGGGTTTGTACGTCACATTGCAAGAGTGATATTAACAAAAATTAATTAATATAAATCATACGCTATCAAACTTCAAGATTTAATTACGCAAGGGAAATAATTTGAAGGCATAATTTTATTGCTGAAAATTTACTAGGAAAAATTCCGAACAACACAGGAATTTTTTAAAGTTCTACGCTAAAAACAAAACTGCCAAATAGCTAACCTTTATGACTGCATTTTAAATTTGCCCAATTTTTATTTGCAGTTAATTGTTTCCTCCAATGATTCGCTTAAATTTTAAGCTTTTTAATGCTATTATTTTCCTTTCCTTTTGCCTTTTTATTGACAATTATCTCAAGTTGAATAGAGTATAAAGAAAATTATTAGAAATTCTATTTTAAAAAATATTTTCAGAAACACTTTCCTCTTTTAAGGGTGCGTTAGAAAGTAATTTAAGCCGCTGTAAACTTGTGCTGTTTATGGAAAGTATGTTGAAATAAATGATGAAAATATAATCGTAAAAAATATGCAAAGTACTTTTTGTGATGACGTTTGCAAAATACAAATAAAAAAAAGAAACTTCAATAATATTTTGCTACACACAGCTGGTTGATACATAAATAAACATTGTTTCTCTCCCTCTCTCCGGCTCTTTTAACGTTGTATATGTGTGTTATTTTTCATTTGTATAGCATACTTAAGGGAGTATATTTTTGTTTTTTATTTAACTTTTTAAATTGATATTTTTATTGAGAATATTTAAGTACTTTAAGTTCTTTTGAAGGTTGGTTAAAAATTTTTAGTTTTTTTTTATATCAAAAGAATTTTTGTTCAAGAAAATTAGTGATTTATGTTGAAAATGAAGTTTACTTTTTAAAAAAATATTTGTTCCAAAAAGTGTTGGTTTTTGCTGTGCTTGTCTTATTGAGTTATATACTCATATTTTTAAACCCCCATGCAAGCTATTAAAATTTATGGAAAATAACATGTATAAATATCATTCCTTATAATTGCTATTGCATATTATATACATGGATATGCAGCCATTATATCGTGCATGTTTTTGTTTTGTCATTTCATGCATTGTAATCAAGAACATGAAGCATCAGCAGCAACATTAACATAATCGTTGCTGTCAGCATAAACAATATAAAATCATGTTTCTGCCACATGAAAACACCCTTCAAACCATTCTAAATTTTCCCCTACGCGCACACACAAACACACATGCTTACCAAGTATTATATGAATTCTCTCTTGCAGCCCATCTCTTATAGAAATTAAGCAGCAGATTAATACATGCATCTATAGTCCTGTGTGTATGTGTGATGAATATTTGTAATGATGAATCTGTAAATGTCGACATAAATTCTAGCTTCTAGCCAAACAAATCAAAATATCATCATTCTAAATTGTTGCAGAGAGTGGCAAAACAACTATGTATGTGAAAAATATAAACAAACTTTAAAAATTGGAAGTCTTCAAATCACTTCGCTTTTAGAAAAAACTTAAAAATATTTCTGGTAATATTTTTGGCACGAAAAAAATATACAATGAAATTTGTGCTCATTAAATTAATGTAAACAAAAAAATTATATTATGTCGCTTTATAATTTTGACACTAACACATGCACATTTTCATAAACACACTTTTTTACCTATACAGCTGCAAAATCAACTCTTTGTCTGTCTTTGTTTGGTTAGAAATGTTATGTTTTTCTATCGGGTTGAATTTAATATGCGTTTGTGCGGAAATATGTAGCTTTTTAATGATGACATTAAAAGTCTACAATTGTATTTTTTCAGTTTTTCATTCATTTACATGACAATTAACAAATGTTGATGAACTACTTTTGTGCGTATTTACGTAAAAACTAGAAAAGAATTTAGCTTGAAGTAAATTTTTTTTATGCCACATTAAAGCAAGCAGAATAATTTTTGTTTTAAAATTATGACGTCTGTAATGTGATGGAAATCAAGTTGATTAAAGAAAGAAAAAAATTAATTTAAGGAATTTCTAAATTGTTTGGTTTAAAGGCATCACCTGCAGACATTTATTATCCTGTATGTAAAACAAATAAAATCTAGGTTTAATAAAGAGCTTTAACTTGGGCTTTGCCCGCATTTTTACCTTGTGCCTTCCTGGTTATTATTGATTGGAAGTATTGGTCGAAAATCGTCGTCATTCCCTGATGTAAATTTGAACCAAAAATAGGTTCTCACTACCCTCTATTAGAGATATCTCCACGCATACCGTTAGGGCTTGACGCCAATTAAAATGAAACATTTTTAAATTTTCGTAAATACTTCAATTTCCCCAATAAATTTTTACATTTTTCTTTCCATAAAAGCCTTTCTCGGACTTCAAATAATATTTAAAAAAATATTTAGCTAAATTGCTCCTGGCGCGTTCAAGTTAATATAAGATATTTCTATTCAGTAGCAATTTTAAATAAAAAATTTGGTTTTAAAAAAAGTCCTTGTTTTTAGAGGTAGCCAAGTTTTGTAAAGTTTTTCTAGAATTAATTTCACTAATAGTACTTTTGCGAAAACATATTTCATACAGTAATTTTTTCTAGAAAAATAATAGTACTTTTTCTATAAAAGTACTCATGAAACGTACTTTCAAAATTACTTTAATATATTTTACATTTAAAGAAATAATTTTGCCATAGGTACCTTTTTTGAAAGCACTTTTTTGTAATAAGTACTTTTTTGAAGAGGTAAATTTTCTTATAATGAATTTTTTCAAAAGCACTTTTCAAAATTTTTATTTTTCTGGCGGTACTTTTACTAAATGTATATTTTTAAAGCTAATTTTTATATTATTCTTTTTATATAAAACTACTTTTTCGAAAAATTTATTTAAAGAAACATACTATTAAAGGCACTTTTATAGAAAGTACTTTTCAACACGTAATTTTTCCAAAAGGTTTTAATAAAAAGGACTTTTTCTAAAGGGTAATAATAATTAGTTTTTCTGAAGGCGCTTCTTGTAAAAGTGATTTTTAGATGTACTTCTAAAAGTACCTGGTAATTTTTATATCTTGCGTTTTTTTCAGTGTAAAGAAGTAACTTTTTGAAAGGGTACTTTTCCCGAAAGCTAATTTTTGTACAAGGAATTTTTTTTTAAAGATTACTTTTTTTTAAAGTACGCTATCTACTAATTACTTTTTCTGAAGGTACTTTTTCATAAAGTAATTTTTTAGAGCTAGTTTTATATTTTTTTTAAAGATATAAAAAAGTTCTATATGAAACGTATTTTTAAAATTACCTTTGTAAAAGGTACTTTAGCAAAAAGTACTTCTTCTGAAAACTAACTTTCATAATAGGTAATTTTCTCAAGTGTACTTTTTTTTAATAATGTTCAAAGGTACTTTTTCTATTAATTAGTTTTGTTGGGGGTTATTTTTTTCTGGAAGTACTTTTTTAAAGCTACTTCTAAGAGTACCTTTTAAAGCTGCTTTTAAAGGTACTTTTAAAGAAGGTATATTTTGTAATGCGTAATTTTTCTAATAATGTCTATTTTCAAAGGTACATTTTCTACTAATTACTTTTTTTTGAGGTACTTTTTTTAAAAGTACTAAGTCGTATTTCGTAACGCACTTTTTTTAAGAATTCCTTTTTTTAAGATAGTTTTTGGTGGTAAAAGCTAACTTTTGTATACGGTACTTTTTGTGAAAATTACTATTTTACAAAAGTACATACCGAAGGAAATCAAACAAACACACTTCATTTATAAGGTGCCCTTTTTGAAAACAACTTTTTGATAAAAGTAATTTTCCAAGGGGTACTATTTTTAAAAAGGTCTTTTGACGGGTACTTTGACTGAAGTTTATAGAGGTGCTAATTTGCAAAGGAATTGTTTTTTTACTAGAACGTTTAAAAAATACATTTTCACTCAAGACCACGTTGCCAGCGGTGCTGCTGTGGAAAGTACTTTAGCAAAATGATAATTGTCAGTCTTAGTTATTAAAAGAAGTTACGTCGAATTTTAAATAAAAAAATTTCCTGGAGCAAAGTAATAATAATATTAAATATTTATGTTCTGATAATATTTTGGTAACCTGCTTTAAAGTTTTCTATTTATTTCTCCATCGCTCTCTCTATCTCTCTCTCTCACGCACTGCCGTTTTAAAGATTTGACTTGACAAACACACCGTCCTCCCTAAGACATTAAAGATTGAGGTGAACCGAAGCTACGTTTAGATTGCTCAAAACTTTGATTTAAAAATTGTTTGAAACAAATGTGTTTACTGCCGCTGCAAACCACAAATCGAAGTAAAAAGCAAAATAAAAATACATTTTTTATTTAAATTTGTTATATATGAAAATTTGTATTATTTAAGGAAATTAATTTTTTCTTTGTTGGTCACGTCTTTTCACGTCTTTTTGCCTTTATAGCAACAACAGCAAACTTAAAATTGAGAGGAGAATGGTACGAGTTCGTGTATGTGTGTGTTTGCGTTTGTATACGAGCGTTATACTCTTTTATTCATTCAAAACATCCGGTTGTCAATGATTGTGTTGGTATTTTGTGGCCTATTGTTTATTTAGCACACAATTACTATTTTTCCGGTTTTCTATACAGACCAACACGCCAACCCACACACACACCTCTGCTGTTTGGTTTAACAAAAGAATTGAAATGCCTTCGTAAATATTTTCATTTTCTTGAGTTGTTTTTGATTTTAGGTTCTAAAGAATTTTCATTAAATAAAATCTCTTAAAATATTATTTATACGCTTTTTTGTTTCATATTTGTTTAATTTAACTGATTTTCATAATTGATTATTGCGGCTTAAATAAATGTGTGTTAATTGCCATCATTTTCTTGTTTTTACTTTATAAGTTATGAACTGTTTTTTTTATGAACTGTGTGTTAAAGTTTTGCATAAAAAACGCTTCAAATTTAATTAATAAATCATACAAATTATTTAGTTGTATAAAATTCAATATAAAAAAACAATTTATATTTATTTAAAATCACATAAAATGCAATAATTGAAAACTGGTTGATGGTTAATTCAATTTTTTCAGGTTATTATTTCATCTGCTCACGTTTGGTCTTATTTGAGCAGAAGTATTTGTATTTGGCCTGTAGGTAGAAATGACCTTTATTTCAGTGCACAGTACAGTGGGTGGAGCAACAAATTTAACGCGGCTTCGTTTTAATTAAATTCATATGTTTGTATACAAGGCTGTGTAACACTGGCGCTATTGTGCCAACCTTAAACCAACTATAGTTGTAGTACTCTAAACTCTACAGTAGTTTTATAAGGCAAATTATTTTATATTTCCCTTATTTTGTCCATCACTGCTCTTGGTTCCACCATCAGACAATGCAGGAGAATTCACATGTTTGCTTATACGAGACTGCAAGAGGTTTGTTGATATAAATGTTCCACCTCTCATGTTACATAGTTGCTGTTGTACTACTGCTTATCGAATATTTGTTCTAGTATGTATCAGTTGTTGCTGTTTATACTCATTTGTTATGCACGCACTCACGTAATCGTGTGGTTTTTTGCACAATTTCAATTTACGTTCACAATATGTAACATTGCGTACAAATAAGCAGTGTTTAAACAAGCAACACAGTTGCATTGCCAAAGAGAACTTTAAAAAAATTTGACAAGGAAATCGACAGTCATCTCAAGTGAAAAAAGCAGGATGTTGAGAAAGAAAATTGCAACTTTGCCTTTTTTCTTTATTAGGAGATATTACAGTGCTATTTATTTGAGCATAATTGTTGTTAATTTCATAGCAAACGGTGTGCTTTTTTAACTATTCGATTTGTCTGTAATTTCAAGTGGTAGTCAATTTGTAGATTTATGCAGTTCATTCATCTGGACGCATTTTGCGTATGAATAATATTTGTCTAAAATATTCCACATTCGCCCCCGTTAAAAAGTTATGGATTTTGAACCGGGCTTTGCAAAATCTTGTGCTGAACCAACAAATTTGTGTTAAAATTTTTTGGAAGAATTTCTTTTCGCCAAGTAATTCCTGCCTTGACATATTTTTGAAATAAATTTTGTTCTAGAAATCTAATCTAATCTACTGGCAGCAAACTCGAGATATACCGTTGTCAAAAAGGAAGCAGCTGCACGACAAATATTAACATAGTTGAAGAACGGTTTGTCCTATTAAATTATGAAGGAAATACGAAATTGGATAACAATATTATTTTTAAGCCCGGCCAACATTAAGTTTTATTTTGCTTAGCGGTTTCGGAGATAACGTGGAACTGGCGCCAACAAGAATTTTTGGTTTTATGAAATTCCATTCCATTCCATTCCATTCCATTTGTTTTTCTGCCAGCTTACAGGTATATGCATTCCAAACTAATTCAGTTAAGGTATTTAATTTCGAAAAAAGTTGCCGTAGGCACACACCAGTGTAACGATCACTAACGGCTTTTGCATATGCCGCATTCATACGCAAATAATTTTATTTTCATGATTAAAAACATTTTTAGCAACAAGTGGCAATCATGTTCGTGCATGCATATTATTGATTTATGTTTCATGTGATGGTTTAGCCATTCAACGTTGAAATTAGCTTTTTTTTAAAAATAAATTCTTGTAAGTATTTTTTCCTCTGTTTAACACGTAAAACATTTTTAAAAATTTAACTAAAAATCTCCAGCAAGGTGTCAGACATGTTGCTAGAATCAAATTATTACAGCCATGCAAACAACTTTTTTGATAATTAATTCTTTTTATAAATTTTTCTTTTAAAAAAATATTTGCTACTAAAAAATATCGTTCATTTAGAAATAATCTTCAGAACACGTGTAGAGAACAAAAATATAAAACTCACAAATTATTTGTAATTAAGCGGTTTCCATTTTAACATTTAAAAAATGGGACGCTGAGGTGTTTCATTATTACCCTCCTTTGTTGTTCGTGCATCATTTAAAATATTATTCATTAAGTTAAAAAAAAAGATATTCTATACACCTTTTCCCTGACGTCACAGACACCCACCATAATACATCATAATTCAAAACACAGAGTGTGGGAGAGAGCAAGAACGTGTGTTGTGGGAACAAGATAAATAATCATCAATCATGTCTGTATGGAGGTTTTCATCTTGCTATTGAACTTTATTTTAATTTACTTTATTAATACTTCCAACAGGTGAAGGTCGAACAATTTATATACAAATTTAACACGATACATTTGTGTTTAAAATAAATACGAATATGTGTGTGTTTTCGCCCATCTTTGGGAGGAGAAAATATTTTATTTATTTTGTAAAAATACTTTCAATTCATTTTGTGTCAACAAATTATTACGAGATGATAATTAAAATGCTTTTAACTTTTACAAATCGAATGCATGTCTTTAGTAAGATTTTTGTAGAAATATAAATATTATTATTTACGTTCATGCACAGTGGTATTTCCAAAAGCTTAATGAAATAAATAAACTTTAAAAATATTCTTATTTTTTGCTGCTAGACGGACAGAGAGAGAGAGAGAGAGGGAGATAAAACACATTAAAACTGTCATTCTGAAATTAAAAAAAACACCGTTTGGAAAGTAATTTTTTAAAAAAGTACTTTTGAAATAAGTACCTTCAAATAGTTCGTTTCATAACAAATAATTTTTAAAACAACAATGTTCTAGAAGAAACTACGTTGTTAGAATGGCCGTTTAGAAAACTAAATGTAAGTAAACGTACTTTTTGGGAAACTACATTTAATAAAAGTACTTCTTAGAAAAGTACGTTTTAGAGAAGTCCTGTTTTATAAATACCTTATTTAAAATATTGTTAAGAAAGTGGCTTTTTAAAAAGTAGTAAATATTTTAAAGATATTTTGTAAAAAAAGTACCCTTACGAAAAGTACCTTTTGGTAAAACAACTTTGTTAAAAGAAAATAATTGAAAGTACGTTTTAGAGAAGTCCCGTTTTAGAAATGCCTTATTAAAAATATTGTTAAGAAAGTGGCTTTTTTAAAAGTCGTAAATATTTTAAAGATATTTTGTAAAAAAAGTACCTTTTGGAAAAACAATTTTGTTAAAACAAAATAATTGAAAAATATCCTTTAAATATAATTATATTTTTCAAAATATTAAAAAACTCCTTTTTAAAAAGCAACTTTCAAAAAATTTTTTTTAGAAAAGTATCTATTGCAAAAAGGAACTTTTCTAAAGTACTTTGGTACTTCCGAACAAAAAGTACCAATTAGAGAAACAACTTTTACGCCAGAACCTTAATTAGTTGGTACCATTTTAACAGATATATTTCTTGCTTAAATATTTTATTTAAGGACAATAATAAAAATAATTATTAAATAAGTACTTTTATAAAAAGTCCCTTTATGAAAAAAAAAACTTAAAGAAGAAGAATAATAACTTTCTAAAAGCAAAAAAATATTTTACAAAATTTTTTACTTCAACGTACCTTTTAAAAATGTTGCTTTTTATTAATAAGTACCATTTAAAAAAATATACTTTTTTTCTTGTCCTTCAATAGCAAATTATTCTGTGATTTTTTTTTTACTCATTTGGTCTCTTAGTAATAAATAGCAATTTATTAAAATAAATAAGAATATTTATGCATTGAAGAATTAATTCGACTTTATAATTGGCACGTTGTCAACACAAGACCAAAAACGAAAAAATTGTTTTTAAGTAGATTTAACAAAAATATTCTTCCAATATGAAACGTGCAATCCTTTAGTATCTTATGTGATCATCTGCGTATTAATTATTATAATCAAAGATAACAGTTTGCATGCAGTAATTAGCAAATTATTTTTATTTTCACCTCCTTAAATAGAAATAAATAATTTGAAAATTTCAAACGCATTTTCCGTGCGGGTAAATGAACGAACGAACGCACGCATACCGTCATTGCGAAAAATTGCAAAAGTCGTCACGTTAAGTGACAGAAAAGCAGGAAGTAGCCGAAGACAATGTTGAGGTGTTAGTTTTAATTTATTTATTTATTGTTTTTATCAGAAATCTTAAAGACCTTGCACAATGCTTAAATACAAATAATAAAAAAATAGAGAAATTAATTTTTATCATGACAAAATTTACTAACTGCCATACACTCATGACAGCAACACTCACCCGCTAACAATTTTTATATTTGAAACAAAAATTCTTTAAAGATGAGGCATTTGTTTAGAAAACAAATTATTTCCTTACAGCTTGTCGGTTCTAATAGAAATTTTTATTGTATTTTAAAACAAAACGCACGTGTTTTTAAAGACAAAATTTAACAACAAGAAATTTGTGGATTTTCTCTTGTGGTGTCTTAATAATCGTTTTTATGACCGTAAATTTGAATAAATAATTATATTAAGTTTATTGCTAAAATTTTTTTTATATAGAAATATTTTATTACCTGATGATGCAATGGAGTAACGAAATATCGAAAATAAAAAAGAATTAAAAAAGTCTTTCAAGCTTAAAAAATTTAATAAATTAATTTAAAAAAGGTCAAGAAAATTCATAATTTGAATGAAAAATTAATCTCTTAAAAGTAGCTTTAAGGAATAATATATTTTGAGAAAGGTACCTTCCTAAAATATTTTCTTAAAAAGGTACTTTTTGGAAAGGTATTTTTTTTTATTTGTGTGTTTTCAAACACATATATTTAAAATAGATAATTTCTTTACAACAGGCAATTGCACCAAGTATTTGTTTTAAAAAGTACTATTTTCGAAAATGTACTTTTTTAAAAATTACAGTTTTGTAAATCGTAATTTTTTAAACGAGTTTTACTTATCTAAAAAAGTTCGTTTAAAAAATTGCGTGTGAAAATATATTTTGTTTATAGAAGTTATTTTAAAAAAAGTTAGTTCGGGGAAAGGTACTTTTTCAATAAAGTTCCTTATTTACAAAGGCCCATTTTTAAAAAGTTGCTGTTTTTTTTTAATAATAATTTTAAATGTACTTAAAAAAAGACTTATTTATTTAGTAAGAAAATTTATTAGGGTGTGCCAGTAGACCAGTTAATAGTAGATCATGCTGAGGGCAATATATCAGATTCCTTTTAAAGAATCTGGCCCGTTTTACTAGTTAAGTAAGTTAAGGTATTCATAAATATCTTTAGTAGTTTACTATAAATTTGTAGTATTTTAAAAAGTACTTTTTTAAGCGCTGTTTTGAAAATACCGGGTTGTTAAGATTCTTCGAACTGTGTTAAAATAATTTTTTTTAATAAGGTGAAACTTTAGGAATATACATTTTTAAAAAGTACTTTTTTGTAGGTACTTTTTCTGAGATGATACGTTTTAAGTAGGAATTTATTTCAAAATATTATATGAGTTAAAAATGGGATTTTTTAAGATCAATTTGTAAAAAGAAGTTTAAAAAAATAAGAGAATAAATTTTAAAAAAAGTACATATGAAGAAGGTACTTTTGTTACCAAGGTACTTTTTAAAAAAAGTTATTTTTTGATAGCCAATTTTTTCGAAGGTATTTATTTTCCAGGCATTACAGGCATCTAGAAAATGTTATATTTTAGGGTGTCATTAAAGAAAGTACTTTTTTGAAGAAGTAAGACAGCTAAATAAATTATTTCGTGTTGTTACTTTTTTTTTAACCAAAACTCATAATAAGTACTTTTTGCACTCATTTAATACGAAGTCTTAGAAAAGTATTTGACTGTTAATCGAAAGAGTGCCTTTCGTTTTAAGAAATAAATCCATCTGCAAATATTGCTTAAGCTAAATTTGTGTTTTAATAAATTAAACGTTTATTTTTTTAAATTAATATTATTTAAACCCGTTTAACGATAATTTTCTAATACACAAATCTGTGCTAATTTAAAAAATTTAACATTTTAATAATTTAAATACATGAAAAATAAACTTAATTCTTGATTTTAACAACAACAATTATTGAATTAAATTTGAATATTCAATATCTATTCTGATGACTTAACATCAGTTATTTAATAATTTGCTAATTAAAATTGTTAAATTTTTTGTGGCTCAATAATTCTTTTGTATTAAATCCAAGAAATATTTTTGAGCTCTTTGAGTTTTCAATTGTTTTCTTAAGAATGAAAATGGTGCCTGAACTTTTTGTTGTTGTGCAACATTTATCATTATCGTTACACGTTTACTTGGGGAAATCAAAAGAGATTGAAGAATATATTTGTACAAGATTTCGATAGATTTTCTTTTATGAAAAATTAAAAATTTTAATTCAAATGCAATTGCATTTTACACTTGACTGAATAATTAAATTCTTTTAGTGGGTTGAATTATAGTTCAGTAGGGAATTTTATTGCCCATTATTTTGCATAATATTTGTACCAAATGTGTACTTTAGGCAAATGAGTTTTGAATATGAATATTACAAAAATATCTTGAATTAGAATCAAGAAAAAAAATGTCCCGTCAATTGACGATTAAAATTAAGAACAGGTTTTTTACTTGTTTGCGGCAATTTGTTTTTATTAAATTGTATATTTGAAAAAAATGCCATCCAGCAATTAAATTTAAAATACCTGCAGTTCACGGTCTGTCAATTTAAACTTTTATATTGTTAAATGTGTCAGCAAAACATGCTTGAAGAGTCGCCATGATGATTATATTTTTTAGCTGTAAGATACCAAAAAAATGCGATTGTTGTCGCTTTGGAAAATGAAGCCTCCTTGAACTTGACTGGCGACAAATTGTCTAGAAGAGTTCAAGGTGTTGAATGGATGCTGTTTTTGGCACTTGGCTTAAAATAATACTTTTGTTATATACAGGGTGTCTGGTGGCAAATTTATATTTTTAAATAAATGGTGCGGAGGGAGGGTGGTGCCGTTGGAATTATCGTTTGGCGCATTTGCCAGTCACGATGTCGCAGTGGTCGAGTGAGCATTGTGCGTTCGCTGTGGAGACATTTTTTAAGAGTAATGATTCTTACGTAATTGCTCGTCGACAATTTTGTTCAATGTTCAGTATTCGGCGGATACGTGATGGACCGAGTAAAAATTGAACTCGTCCGTGGGTGTAGACATTCCGCGCAACTGCTTCAGCTATGAATGCCACACGGCCAGAGACCAGTCGATCTTCAAGGACTCCCGAAAACATTGAACTTCTTGAAAGCAGTTTACGTGAAAATCCGCGACTTTCAATATGGGTAAGAGCAGCTTCATTGGGACTTTCAACAGCTATTATTCATTATATTTAAAAAAAAAATCTGAAGTTCCATCTTTTTAAAATTCAAATCGTTCAAGAACTGAAAGAAAGTGACTTTGATTTACGCAAAGATTTTTGTGAAACGATGTTGCAGCGTTTTCGCACTGTAAATCCCATTTTTCGGAGCGACGAGGCTCATTTTCGCTTAAACGGCCACGTCAACAAGCAAAACTGCCGTTACTGGTTTCCACGAACCCTCTATTGGAATATCAAAACCCATTGCATTGCCCCAGGCTAATTGTTTGGTATGCCTTATCTACGCATGAGATAAATGGACCATTTTTTTTTTCGAAAATTCACGAGACCATGCGACGAATGTCAACGGTGAAAATTATCAACGCATGACTATGGAATTATTTTTGCTAAACCTGCGAGCTCGTCCAGCATACTCTTCACATGCGTGGTTTCAACAGGATGGGGCAACTGCACACACAGCCAGAGCTTCGATGAATTTGCTTCGGGAAAATTTCCCTCAAAAACTGCTCAGTCGCTTTGGGGACATCCCATGGACACCGAGGTCGCCCGATCTAACTCCCATGGATTTTTTTTATAGAGCTACCACAAAGAGAGGGCTTATAATGACAATCCCCAATCTCTTGTGGCTTTAAAGGAAAAAATTCGTCGAGAAAGCAGCTCAATGGAATTAAGTTTACTGCAGCGTGTGGCGCAGAACACAAGGCTTCGTTTTGAATAGTGTGTTCAACTCGACGAAAGACATCTGGATGACATACTCTTAAAAAAAATGAAATCCGCATTTCCATTCTATCGTTCAATGCTCTTAATAAAACTTTGCGTCAATTATTACATTGTTTATTTAAGTTTGAAAATATAAATCTGCTACCAATCACCCTATATTTTGTTTAATCTGCCGTTCCCCGCCAGTTCTCGTTTTTGAACAATTATATTAAATTTTTACACATTCGTTGAATATTTTACTTAAAGTTATAATACATGTGTGGACATTAATACAATTTAAATAAATCGTTAAGTATATTTTATAGTTCATTAGATTACTTACCCCCTTCCGGTTCTGAGTCATCGATATAAATCATTTTGGTTTTGTGTAGAGTATGTTCTCGCAAGCGGGTACCTATGATTGCGTTTATTAATAAACAAGATGAAAAGTGAAGACAATTGATAAGATTTTAACACTTCAAATAGAAACTAATTTGGAACTTAACACTGTTAAAAGCAATTTTTTTGGTGTGCCCTCTTGTTTAATTCTTTAATTTTGGCCACTTTATGCGTTAATTGTAGTTTCTTTGCTTCTTTTTCTTTGTATTAAAGAAAAAAATTAATTTTTTTTAGCTTTTAAAACTTTATTTATTTTCTTTTATCTTTTTTTTTAATTTTCCAAATTTGCTTAATTTATCTTTTTATTATACTTTTAAATTCTTTTATTTATTGCTTTAATTATTTGTTTTATTTTAATAAATTCATTTATTACCAATTTTAAATTTAGTTTTACTTAATTTCTTTTTTATGTTTAAATTCTTTTTATATTTTCTATAGCTTTTGTACACGAGTATATTTGCTTAACATATGTTTGTTGTTATTGTTGCTGTATTAAATGTTGTGAGAATACATTTGGTTCAAGTTGCTTGTTCTTCTTATTGTTCTTTTTTTTACTCGTAGAGAAAGTGAGAGAACGAGAGTTTATAACGGTGCCTGCCTAATGGCTCCCTGATACAAATTATTTTGATTTCTCGTTGCTGCTTGCTTGGCTTGTTTAGTTCATGAAAAACTCAATTTCGTTTAGATAAATACGTTATTGTTGTAGTTGTTGTTTATTTAATAATAACAAAGGAACGAATGCATACGATGTTCTTCGTTTAGTTTCTACTAATTATTGTTTGTGTTCTTATTTGTGTGTAGTAGTTGTTATTATGTTTTTTTTTGTTTGCTTTGTGTTTGCCTGTGTATTTAGTTGGTGTGATTTTTGATTTGCAGTTATTATTATTGCTGGTCTTGTTGTTTTAATAGCAACTTTCCATTACGTTTGTTTACGTTTTTTTTTGATTTTACTTTAATGCTTTTGTTGTCATTTTTGTTACAGTCAATCTGTAGAAGCGCAAATACTATTCTAAAAATATAAAAATGAAAAAAGAAAATTTTAAAAATTATGGCTAAATAAAAAGTCAAGGAAAATTTAGTCGTTATTAAGAAATGGATCAATGGAATTTTTAAAGTTATTTAAGAACTAGCTGCAGATGTAAAATAGAATTTAAATTCTTTGTTGGTTTAATGGCGTCAATTTAAAAACTACTGCTTTTTTTCCATAATTTTTTTTAAAATAAATTACTTTAAGTTGTGCCCTGAAAAGGGATTTTAAATAACATTTTCACTTAAAAGCCTCACCTGTGCTAAATTCAGTGCTCATGAAATTTCTTGTTTGCTTTTTTTTAAAAGTTCTTTTAAGATCTTTGCTAATTTTTCTCTGTCACTGTTCTTTGTTTTTTAATCTTATTAGTGTTTTTATTAGCTCTTGTTGTTAATTTTTAAGCAAACTTTGTTTTCTTTTAATATATTTTTTGTTAAAATATTTATTATTTTATAAATGTGCCCAAAGGCACATGTGTTTAGTAAACGAAACACATATCAATGAGTTAAAAGAGTTTAGCAGCTGAATTGCAACTACAGGAGTGTAGAAAAAAGTCTAGCGATACGAGTGCAAAACAAAGTGGAAAAGAAAAATAGTACAGAACAGAAAACCACACTAGACACATGTTTCAAAGATTTAATGGGCAAAAGAAAAAAAGGAAAACTAAATTTGTACAAATAAAACGTACTAGGCAAGAAATAGAAGCAGATAAAGACTATTTTTCTCTACAAGTGTCAGGTCGAGAAAAGTTTTCAATGTGTATAACGAAATAAATTCTTAAATATATATTAAGTTTATAGCCACATGAAACATATTTATGTGTACAAGAATAGCACTACTTGTCTAGTGATATATCTTTTTCGGATTAGTTCCCATAAATATTATTTTTTTTTTATGAAATTTGTTTTTTAATTAAAACAATTGAATAAAATTATATTTTGTTAGAAAACTAAGATGGAGTTAATTAAATAAAAATTTCTAATTTATAAGTTTACTTGAGCTTTTGTCTTTCTGTGCTTTTGTGCAGAAAACACTAATTTAAAAAAAATTAAAGTGAGTGAAGCTGCAGCTAAAACATGGTGTGTGTTCTCGACCTTTAAATTCAAGCTTAATAATGTTGCCACTCTCAACCCTACGTAATATATTGAGTCAGAAATAGTATACCGCTATTGTGTTACAGGATCAAGGATAAGAAACTTATCTAATTCTGCTGTTAGGATTATAATATTTATGTTTTATGACAAGCTCTTGAAAGAAGCCAGAAATTGTTATTATCCGTAAAACAGGCAAGAACTTAAGTTAGATTACGTCATACAGGCCCCTTATTAATTTTATCTATATGGTTTGAAAAATTATTCGTTTAATCCTTAAAACATTATCTCACTGAGGAAAATATTATCCCAGACCTCCAGTTTGGTCTTCGACCAAAGCAAAGTACTATTATTAAGTCGGCTTTTGAAAAAAAATCAATACTGTTCAGCTTTAGCCCAGGTGTTTGATGGCCTCATTAAAATAATTCGAGTTCTACCTGAAATTTCCCACAAGCTTCCAAAGACCTATTTGACAGATGGAACTTTTTAAGTCAGTTCAAAGGATTAGTTCTCTAACAAGGGGCGATTCTCTGCAGGAGTACTTCAAGATTCTACACTCGGGCCGATATTATATATCATTTATGCAGCGGTTATGCCAACAAGCCCAAATACAATTGATCGGAAGTTTTCTAGTTGAGGGTTCAATTGAATTGACTGGCTAAAAAAGTGCAGAAATCCATCGAAATGTGTTCATATAGCGCCAGTGGAAATAAAAGTTAAATATTTGGTGAATGGTTTAGATCAACGTTTAACGTGGTCCCGCCTCATTGAGGCAATAATACATCCTGTGGAGCTCTCTGTATGTCACGTAGCGCCGTTGTAATGGAACCATATGTTGTTCATGACCATAGTCTTGAATGCAAGCTAAATGAAAATAGTGATCATTGATCTGTAGGACTTTCTCGTGGACTTGATGGCTTTCACTAAAGAAGTTATTTATGCTTCCTACAAAATATAAATGAGCGTAGGTGGTCGAATTATTTTTATTCGAATAATGTCAAAAGACAGGCGGCGATATTAAACGAGACATATTCGTAACCTTGACGTTGTTGGCCTTAAAAAAATTATTTTCAAACAATTGGGGATCAATGGATCAACATGTTCATCAAAAGATTCATCGCGTCACTGAAGATGATTTTTGAGCCGGAATAGGGGCCCTCTTCAAAATACTTTGAAGCAAATTTAGCAAAGCAACGGTCTTATTTTGTTAGTAAAGATGCGCGACTGCCGAAAAATGGGAGCAATAAACTTAGCAAACCAAGGGCGTTATTTTGTCAATAAGGACGCGCAACTGCCGTAAAATGTGGTCAACGGGCGTAATATGTATTCAAATGTTGGAGGTGCTGCATAAGCGTGTAACTTGGCATAGAGATTTGGCATCAGTGACTGGCTAATCAACAGCAACATCCACAACACTGCACCTTTTTTAAAAACCTATTTATTTTTAAGCCCTGCATATTTTTTTGGTTGTTTTCAATTAATTAATTTTTAAATTATAAAAACTTTTTTTTTACATTTCAAAATATAATTTAAAAAAATACTATAATTTATTTTAAAAATAACAACTAATTGCAGACTATTTAAATAAGTTTTCCACTTATTATTATTTACAAACAATTTTCAATTAAAATTGTCAAATTGGCTGCAAATGTGAATTAAGACATCAGATTGGCAGAAAAACACAGGAAACTTCAGGCAAAACAAATATTTGCAAGTGTTGACAACACTTGATTGTTTAATCAATTAAAAATTTCCACTCGATTTTCGGCCATTGTTCTAAAGATTAAAGTGAAGGAAACAAAACAATTTACGTCACTTTCTTTAAGCAAATTTTTATAGTAAACCTTTGAAATCGGCGTTTAGGCATTTATTTCGTTTTTGTAGTGCAAAATGACTTCATCGCTAATTTATTTTTAATTTTTTGTTGTGGTTTAAATGTTTATTTATTTGTTGTACCAAGATTTTACTTTTTCTATGTTATCGAAAGTAACCCTCAGAAATAAAATGACAATAAAAGCGACAGCTACGATTGAAAAGAAACAACTGCCAATTTTGTGTTTATCGTGCAGTGTTTAAAAGTAAATTTGCTGATAAAAAACACTTAACTTATCAGTCATTTGAAAGAGAGGACGACGCTAAAATGTTTTCAATAATATTCTACGAGAGTATCAATAATTCGGGTTATTACTCGTAGTTCAGAAGTGGCAATAGAAGAAAAAGTTTTTTTTTCGGTTGTACACTTGAGGTAATAATAATAAGAACAGTCGCTTAAAAAACGAATGTAATAAATTTTATTCCCACCGAAATTCTGGAAAATATTTGTAGCTAAATGGTGTTGAATCAAAATAAATTTTTAACGAATTTTTTTCCCCTAAACAATTTTTTTCAATTTAAGCGTTCGAGATTAGTGAGACATTTTAAAGACTTTAGACTTTCTTGCTTCTTCACTTATGACATTTTTCATTCTTTAACCGCTTTTACCCGGTCATACAGAAACTCACATAGAAATTTATACAGCCAATTACGCAGGCACTTGTTCTGTTTGGCAAATTTAACGCAGATTTTTTTGCTGCTGCACACGAGTATTAAAGAATTGTTTAAACGTTTCTACACTCACACACACATCTTTACACATGAATACTTAAGATTCCTTTTGTTTATTGTTTTGTTTTCATTTTGCTTTTTTCATTGGCATTCCTTTTGTTGTTATATTCATGATTGCATTGTTTCAAAAACAAAAATGAAATTCTTTACGAATGATTGATTTGCTTACAATTTTGAGTTAAATTATTTTTTTTCTTTAAACTCGCACTTAACGTTTGTATTGTGAAAGTCTGGGTTGTTTTGCCTTGGAACAGCATGAGCTGATAGTGTTTTTATTGTTGTTGCAGCTTGAGTATTTAAAAAAAACTGTAGCGGTATTCCTTGAAATGAACCGCTTAATTTTTAAATCTCTTTGCTAGGAATGAGTTTCATTTCATCAAAATAAATTGGTAAATTTTGCATTATAATGAAAGTAAACCGTTTTTTTTAATGTTATTCGAAATGCACTGATTCGTTTTTAAAACTATTTAAAAGAAACCGGTTTCTTTTTAATATTATTCGAATTTAGCACGTTAATTATTAATAGTGAACCGGTTAATTTTGTACACTTTTCGAATTGCACATTTATTTTAAATGCACTTAAAATTGAATCGTTTAAAATTAATTATATCCGCAATAAACTGGTCCTTTTATAATACTATTTGAAATGAACCGGTTCATTTCTCATAATGAAACTATTTATTTTTGGAATATACTTACAAGTGAACCGGATGATTTTAACTACAATCAAAATAAACCCGCTCATTTTTAATATTATTCGAAATAAACAGGTTAATTTTTTGCGCTTTTCAAAGTGAATCTGTTTATTTTTGAGTATACTTCGAAGTGAACCGGTTTATTTTAATTCTTTTTAAGTAAATCGGTTCGTCTTTAATACTATTTACAATCAAACGGTATATTTTTTTTTGAAATTTTTTAATTATATCGGTTTGTTTTGGAATGCACTTAGAAGTGAACCGGTTGTTTAATGATATTTCAAATAAATCGGATTGCGGCACCGTCTTAATATTATTCAAAGTGATCCGGTTCACTTTTAATGCTAATTGAAATGAACCGATTAATTTTATACATGTTTCGTTTCGTTTTTTTTTAAATGCACTCATAAATAAACCGGTTTAAATCAATGAAATTCGAAAATAAACCGCTTCTTTTTTAACACTGTTTAAAACGAACCGGTCCATTTCTAGTAAGTTGCGAAATGAACCCCTTTACTTTTGAATACACCTAGAATAATCGGATGTTTTTAATTACAGTCAAAATTAACCGGTTCTTTTTTTAATATATTATTTCAAATAAACCGGGTAATTTTTTGCACTTTTCAAAAGGAACTTTCTTATATTTGAATGCACTTAGAATTGAACCGGTTCATTTTAATAGTATTCGTAATGAACCGGTTCTATTTTAAACTATGTAAAATGAACGGGTGCCTTTTTATTACAAGCTGAAATGAAACGGTTTATTTTTAATAATTTTTAATATGTACCGAATAGTTTTTCATATTAGTCAAAATGAAGCAGTTAGTTTTTAAAGTAATCGAAACGAACCGGCAGGTTTTTAGTACTACTTAAAATAAACCGGTTCACTTTGAATATTTTTCAAAATAAGTCTCTTTATTTTTTATCCTATATGAAATAAAACGGTATGGTTATAATGCTTTTCGAAGTGAACCACATCGTGCTAATGTAATTCGAAAATAAACCGGTTACTTTTAATTTTTTTTAATGTTAGTGGAAATTAATCGCCTGGCTCATTTCCATTTTATACGAAGGTAACCACTTAATTTTTCTTGTTATACTCTTCGAATTCAACTGGTTTCTTCTCAAATAAACCGGTTATTTATGGAATTTATTTAAACACAATAAATTTTCTTTGATGGAAGCTGTTAAAGGATCATAGTTTTAATTAATATATATTTTTTTAACTTTTCTGTTATTGTGTTTCAAGCTTCTCATTAAACAATTATTAATGCACTCAGCGTATGAAAAACATTTCAATTTAATTCTCATTCCTAACTGGCCAAAAGGGGTGAAGGTATTGAAAAGTGAAGGTGTTGAAATTAAAACCAATATCAGAGAAATTAATGAAGTGTAAAAAATAAACAAAGCTAAAGTCCTTTAGAAATTAAATAATAAATAATCAAAAGCAAGAATTAAGCCTGAAAAATAATGGAACAAACGAACAAAGATTTAAATTTAATTAGGAAAAAGGATGACACAGTTTTGTCATTTGAAATAAAAGTTTATTTCTAAATCATATTAATTGTTCATAATTCATAAAGAAAAGTATTGTTTTAAAAAGGATATTATTTTTTATTGCTTTTAGTTGACGTAAAGGAAAAAACGTTAGCGATTTGTCACAGTAAATATTTTATGGCTTTAACTATGGATGGATGGCAGTATTTGTAACACAATAAAAATATATGTGAAAGTGTATTAGCTAAACAACAACAAGAGCAATAAACTTAAAAGTTCATGTGGGTGTGCGTGTGTAAGTAAACACAGGGTGGCCATATTTGTAGTAGTAGTAGTAGTAGTAGTAGTAGTAGTGGCATGTTCATGTATTTATACGAGTAGAGCTAGGAGAGATTAAACTGCAGTGCATAACGAAGGGTGTATTAATAATAAAAAAATGAATCGCACAACTGAAACTTGTTAAGTGCTGGCATGAAATTCATGGAATTTTTATGCAAAACGACAGCAATAAAAAAATTTCATATTTGTTTGTGTTTTGTTCAACAGCAACATAAAAAAACTACTCTAAGTACGACATGAATATACAAGCAATTTAGAAGCTGCTAAACCCCGTATACCTCTGCACACGTCAACTGAAAAAAACACTATTACAACGGTAGATACAGTTGGGGAAAATCTAAAACTATAAAAATATTTATAAAAATATTGCAACAAATAATACTGTTAAAGTTAAACTAAACTTCCTGTTCATGGTGTTTGTTTTAAATTTATGCCCCAAAAGCTGCTACTTATTTACGAATATTTTTCAGAGGAATTTAAAGGAAATAGTAGAAGAAATAAAACCCTACATTTTATTAAGAAGAATTATTTTTTCTTTAAATGTGTCTTAACTTGGTTTAGAATAAAAAAAAACTTATGAAAAAATTGAGCAAATTTTAAATGATATTCAAATGAACCGGTTAATTTAAGCCCAACCAGCTGTTGGAAATTTTTTCAGCCCTTTGCTGATTGTCAATTTGTCCAAGAAAAACATTTTTATATAGCTTAAGAAACCGGTTCATTTTTATATAGTGAAAAGAACCGGTTAATTTTAACCAATATTCAAACTAAACTCTTGAAATCTTTTCAGATAATTGAACTTACTGAGTTACTTGTTTTCGATTTTTTAAACAAATTAATTAATTTATTTAAATTTGTATAACTAAACGATTGATTGCAAAATCGGTTTATTTATTCTTAATTTTCTGAAAGAATCGGTAACCTGTTCTCAATATTAAAACTGAAGCGTTTAATAGTTGCTTCCTGCTTTAATAAACGGGTGCATTTTTTTGAGGTTTCTTAATAAACAGATCGAAATTGATGCGTTTGATTTTTATTCATAATTCAGACAAAAACCGTTTCGTTTTCTATTACAAAATAAACCGGTTATATTTAACGAAACTGTTTAAATTGTTTTATGTTACAAAATATGCTGGGGATCTTGTTTCATATTTTGAAAATAAATTCAATAATTTATCAAAATTTTTATTTTTTAATCTTCAAACCCGGGTTATATGTTTTTAACCGGGGTACCTGTGCCCAATAGTCAAACTGACCCACTTTATATATCCTTAATAATTTAATAAACTGTTGCATTAATTTTTTAGTTTCTTAATAAACCAGTTAGATTTTCAAAGTGTTTAAAATCAATTATATCAGTAAATTCAGTAAAAACCGGTTGATTTTTTTTTATTTTATTCAAAAGAACCGCCTAATTTTACCATAACAAACTATGTGAAATTTTTTACCCAGTTGCTTATTTTCTATTTGTTAAAGAAATTGGGTACTTTATTAAAATTTGTAGAACTTCAAAAACCGGTTAAATTTTTATTTTCAAATGTACCGGTTAATTATACTTAAACTATTTAAATTGTTTGGTACAATTAAATACACCGGGGTGTTTGTTTTCAATTATGGACACAAATTAATTGATTTAATAAATGTTAATTAACTTTATTAGTTAACCGTTTGATTTTTCTGAATGAACCGGTTTTTAAAATCATCCGGTTAATTTTCTTTGTGAATTCAAAATTCAAGCAGAATGAATCGGTTTGGGTTTCTTGACAGATATGCAATTATCAACTTTTTTTCTTCTTCTTATAATTGATTTTTCTTCTACTTAAAAGAAAAAATAAAATTTCAATTTGTCTCCACTGCTAGGAGTGAATCAAATTGTTCATCTGAAATTACAAATTCGAAAACAACTGTTTGTGGATGTATTTTTTTGGTATAAAGTAATTTTATGTTGTTGTGTAGCGCTTGAAATATTTTGCCAAAAATCCACCTAAAATCCATTAAAGCCTAGAGATGAGTTTATGTGCATTTTGTTGCATTCTCGGGTGTTTTTCTATTTATATTCTTTTTTTAAATAGAAAATTGAAATATGAAAAAGGTGGGATTCTAGCTGCATTGGAAAAAAATCTGTTTCGCTTAACTTTCATTCATTTGTTGGTAACACAATACAACCTGCATATTTTAAACGGAAGTAAGATTTTATATTTTTACAAAACAAACAAAAAAAAAAAACGACAAATAAAACAAATGCATTTTAAAGGGCTTCACAGTTTTTCTTAAAAATTTACATATTTTCCACAGCATCCAAGAGGTTTAGTGATAAACTGTATGCTCTGCTCTGAGAAAGAACTGCAATATTTTCTGCACATGTAAACGTGCAACGTGTCCCAGCAGGCAGTCTGTCTGGTGTTTGTTTACCCCTACTGTTGTATACAAGGCAGCTTCTACGTTCGATTTATTTATTAATGCCGAAATGCTGGCGTGTGTGCGCGTATATGTTTTTTAAGAGCCATTGATTCCTCGGTTACCACTTGTAAATTCCCAAGTTTTTTTTATTTTTGGAATAAATTTTTAGCTTTTACCGGGATTTAAATTTATGCTCTTTAATAGAGAGAAAAACAAGCACTACGTTTTAATGGTTTTGTTAAAGTTTTCTATTGTTTGGTTTGTCTGCGGTAGGATTTATTGATTTCAGGGAAGTTCATTGTAGGCAAAAAAGAAAATATATATTAAAGGTGGATACGGTGTAAGAAATGTGGCTTTAAATATTTATAAATTTTTTCAAAGAAATACTAGCGAAGCTCCTTTGAATTGGCTGGCCAATTGGTTTGTCACGTCATGAAAATGGCTTGGGTGAGCTATTGGTAAATGTGTATGTTCGATTCTGTTTCTTTAAATACTGTTAGAAAAGACAGACTTAAATGACTGAAGGACCTATTAGAAGACTTTTTTATTTACAAATTAGTTGTGTTTTCCTTGACAGACAGTTTAACTAGACAAATTTATAAATGCAGCTCAACTTTTGGACAGGAGAAACTAAAATTAAGTTAAGTTAACTCATTTTGAATAAAGCTGCCATATAAAATATCACAGTACAATACTTGCAAATGTTGTCAGAGGACATTTTGCTGGTGCGTGCACACAGCAGCTTTTGTCAAAACGGTATATCTCCACTTAACTGAAAATGAAATCAAAAGTTGAGCATCGATTTTAATGAAGAAAGGCTCGTTTTGTTTGGAATATATTTACCTAAACGCTATCGGTAGGAAGGCCAGCAAGGTGCTGGTATAATAGGGCTAATTTAAGCTGGATCACTGCGTTAGTGACAGGACTTCAAGTACCATCTGGCTAAGATGAAAGTCGTAGAAGATGATACTTGCAGACTATGCCTGGAAGAGGCTGAGACGGTAGCGCACATTGTGTGTGACTGTCCAGCACTGGCTAGCATAAGGCTTAAGACCACGGGCAGACACTTGTTAGATGTGCATGCCATGGGGGAACTAAGCCTTAGACAAATTCTAGCAATTACAAAAGACTCCGTGATGAGGAAGAGTGTCGACAGTTACCAGTCGACAGTCTGAAATCACTTTAGTCAAGAGTAAAGGCTAGGGCTAGCACGAGACTCAATTGAAAGTAAGGTGGCTGTGATTACGGATCGGTTCCGTGAAATCAATTTGAGGAGCGAAATGGGGGTCGAAAAGGGATCCAGAAAGTTAGTGGTCTGCTTCGATATCCCCCCATACATTAATAATAATAATAATACCTAAACGCTAGTAGAACAAGAGAGTATTTTTTGTCGTTTTTTATTTTTAATTAATTTTTTAAAAACAACAATTTTTATAAAAATAATTTTTCTTAGAACGAATTTCATAATATCTCAGAAACTACTAAGCAGATTAAAAAGCAATGTTGGCACGGCTTAAAAATAAAATTGTTGTCGAATTTTGATTTTTTTAAGTTGACTGAATTGGCCAAACCGTTTCTCAGTTCTGTTAACTTGTATCGTAAGACTGCTTCCTTTTTTACATAACGGTATATCTCGAAAACTAGAATCAACTTGAAAAATCCTTGTATACTTGTGTTCTGGGTCTCATATCTTCAATTTTCTATTATTTGTGTCAAATACCTGATTAAAAAAATCCTGACCCTAAAACAGATGAACGAATTACGAAATACCTTCTATGGCCCACTGTAGTGTTAGTCATTTGTACCAAACTGTTCAACACAAATATTTCGTATTTTATATTAAAAAAAAAACATAATTCGTCCACATTATTTAAAAAAGAAAAACGTCTCCCTGTCGATTTGTCTGGCATTTCCTGGCATCATCACAATGTGACACTTTTAATTCTATAAAATTTAAAAGGTATAAAATATTTTAAAATCTAATTTGAAAAATAAATTTCTTTCTTAAACACTTTTATTTTTTTCGTGACCTTATTAAAAACAATTTCAACATGTATAATTAAATTAAGGAAATTATAAAAAAAAGTGAATTTAAAATATTTAATAAAAATGATATTTCATCAAGTACCTGTTTAAAATAATGCTCCTTTAATTAAAACGTTATTAAATTTACGTTTCTAGCATTAAAATTGTTTTGAAAATATTTTCAATTTCATGTGCAAATTAAATCAACCACTTGAAGCAATTTTTTATCATCAAAAAATTTTCTCCAGTCAGTTTTAAATGGCGCCAAAAAGGCCTTACAATAATTTTATTTTTATTTTCCAAGAGTTTTTTGATGTTTATTTGTTCAAAAAATGTAAAGTAAAATTGAATTCTAAATTTATACAGTACAAAATATTTTTTTTTATTTCTTAAACCAAAACAAACACACACACACACAGCTTGTTGACCACCGTTCAGAAAATTTGTGAGTCTGTACGAGCACCCGTTTGTTAAGCAACTAATGAAACAAACGATTTGATAATTTTTCGAAATTCTGAATTGGCAGAAAATTTAAATTGAAAAAAATTTAACATGAAAAATTTAAGAAAAAAGAGAAGAACCGACAGAAACATTTGTAAAAGTTTTCGATAGCTGACATCTCTGAGCAAGAGTAAATTTTCTACGAAATTTTGGCGAAAAGAAAGAGATTCCACAGACTAAATTGAGAATATATATTGTTTGAATAAGCAATGGAATAAAAATAAAAGTTTAAGAAACAATTTTTTTAGCACCCTACACCAAGTTAAGGAACGTAAAAATGTTAAAATATTTTCTATATTTTTAAGGTTCATTGATATTTCAAATAAAGTGTTTTAATTTCTTAAATTTTATAAGGAATGAAAGGCAAACTGCAAGGATAATTTTTTGTTTTTTGAAAAGAACCGGTTTATTTTCCAGGCATATCGCCATGAACCGGTTATTTTCCTTCACTATTCGCAGCCAGCCGGTTCAATATTTATACTATCCGAAACGATATTTGAAATGAACCGATTACATTTTCTTGCTATTCGAAATTAAGCGTTTTATTTTCAAAATGAATCGTATTCCAGACGAACCGATTAATATGCTTGCTGTTAGATAGGTATCGTATCCTTTTGCATGCTTTTAGAAATAATAAAATTATTTTGCTTGACATTCTAAATGAATCAGTTAAATTTTTATGCTATTAAAATTTAACCGGTTTAATTTCCATGATATTCGAAGTAACCGGTTTTATTTTATGCTATTCCAGTCCATTATTTTATTTGCTAATAGATATATAACGTATCATTTTGCGTGATATTAGAAATGAATAAAATCTTTTTGCATGATATTCCAACCGGTTCAGTTTTAGTGATATTCAACATGAACCGTTTTAACTTTCTTTCTATTCGAATTTCACTGGCTCGATATTCATACTATCGAAATTAATCGGTTGAATTTTCATGATATTCGCAATGAACTGGTTTAACTTTTATGCTTTTTGAAAAAAAATCCCTTCACTTTTTCGATATTCAAAGTAACCCGGATTAGTTTTGATGATACTCAAAATAAACCGGTTCAATATTCATGCTATTTGAAGTAAACTCCTTCTATTTTTGTGCTACTTGAAATGAACCGGTTTCGTTTTCATGCTATTCGAAATGTTTCGGTTCAATTTTCAAGCTGATCAAAGTACAATCGTTAACTTTTACTCAAAACAAACCGGTTCATTTCTAATGATACTAAATGAACCGTGTCAACTTTCATGCTATGCAAATGAGTGAAGCAATTAAATGTTTATTACATTTGAAATGAACCAGTTTAATCTTCATGCTATTCGAAAGGAATTGTTTAATTTTTTCGCTATTCAAAAGGAACCGGTTCCATTTTAATAGCACTCAACATGGACTGGTTTATTTTAATGATACTCAAGGTGAAATGGTAAAGTTTCGTTTTCCTGCGAATTGGACCGGTTACATTTTTAAGGTTGTTTAAAATAAACCGATTAATTTTGCTCTATATTTTAACCGGTTTATTTGCCAAACGTATATAAAAAACCGCTTCAGTTTCTATGGTATTTGAAAAGAGCCAGTTAAAGTGTTTTAAGCTCTTCTAAATGAAACAGTAAATTTTAACAAATTTCCCTTGAATTGAAATTAATTTTTTTATTTCTTGCTACACGCCGGTCATATCTGGCAACACTGAAATTTGTATAGTCAATTAGTTATACTGGATTGTTTAGAGACTTGCCTTGTATATTTTGTACTGGTTATTTAACTAATCTCTTAGCACCTTCACATTTGTAAAAACGTTCAACGTTATGGTTCGTCGGGAATGGTTGGTGGATCATCTATTCCCGACGAACCGGTTCATAGTTTAAGGAATTTAAAATTTTTATTTCCATTTTTTTTTTTTTTTTGGTTTTCTTAAAGAATCTATTTTTATTCCATCCAAGATCTGCTGGCCACAATTCTTTATCTTAAACGTCTTTTTCATACCAATTTATTCATGTTGATATTTAAATTCGCCAATTAATTTTTCCTCTCACTTTTTTTGTTTGTTTGATTACTTAAGACTTGAGGATTAAGTTGTCTTTCAAACTCTTTTGAATTTTGTGTCAAGAAGTTATTGTTTCTAACACAAACACATTAAAACAATAAATTTGTCAAAATTATAAATTTTCAACCGGATATTGTGCTTTTAATTCACATTTTCATTCTCATTTAAAATTTCTTTTCTTCTAGATGCCAATTTTAGACAGGCTCTTGTCGTTTTTTAAATTTAATTGTGCAAATTTTCTATGAATTAAAATTTAGGTCAAAGATATAATTTCGTTTCGCAAATAATAAGAAACAAAAACATCAACAACAACAACAACAACAAAACATCACAAATTCGCTTATACATAACAAGGCTAAAAGAGCATAAGTCTAAAAGCTAATTTATTTGTATTTAAAATAACAATCACACGCACACACGCTCACATGCACACAGGCAAACATAAGATGCTGCGCTAAAAATTCCAGAAAAATATTTCAAGAAGAATATTTCACTGACGAAACAATTTTTCGAAAAGGCAAATGTGAGCGAGCGTCAGGTCAGTGGCATTAAAGGACTGAATTAAAATTGTGGTTTTAAAGAAAATTTATTGGCCATGACAACGAAGGAACGAACGACTATCAGGGACTTTAGAAGTTCAATTAATTTATTACAGCGGCAATGAAACGCAAGACGTGTTAGCAGGGAATCTTGTCTTATACACACATACGTATGTACACGCGCACACACACGCATACACACATACACACACACACACACACACTCATGAACAAAATGTTTATTATATATAAAGCTGTTATGTAGAGCATGCATGTACCTGCCTGGTTTATTACAGTTTTTCTCCATCTTCATCTCAATACACTTTTCTTCTGGCGGTGTTTGCCGCAGAGCGTTCAAACTTTGCGAATTTCGAATTTCTTCTACGAGTCTGTAGCATTTTTTGCAGGTGAATATGTGTTCATGTGTGTTGCTTAGTCATTGTTTCCATACAGTTCACTTTGAAATTCCTAAAATTTATTATTGTCTGCAGTTTTCTAGATTATTTTCATGGCCCACTAGAAGTGAAATATTTTTCCGACAAAACAAGCACAAAAACAACAATCGAATGGCGAAGAATCAACGACAAAACAATAAAATAAACTGTTTAATAAAAATAATTTCACATTTTAACACAAAGAAAAAGAGACATCTAAATAGAGCTACATTAGAGCAACATACGAAACAAGGAGGATTAGAGGCTACAAGGCAAACATTTTCATAAAGGGTGAATTTTTGTTGTTATGCTTTTGGTGACGTATGCCAAAGGTAATAAGGTTTAATTTACATCATATGAACAAAGACAAAAATACGAATTTAATTTAATTTAATGGCGTTTTCTTTTCCCGGGAAAAAAATGTAAAATTTTTTGCCCTTTTGTTATACTCGAAATATGTTTACGCTCACAAAAGTTTTATCCTAATTAATGGCAAACGAATTGATCTACATAGCATCGGGGTATTAAAGCAAAAAAACCAGTTAGAATCGAACATTTGAAAAATTACCCTTTCAAAGAATTTGACCGCTGTAATCCCGAAAAAACTTGTCGAAAAACCAGTCGCATAGCTTCGTCGATCACCCTAGTGCAGACAGAGATAAATCTTCATAGACACTGGCAGGGACTCGTGATTGGTGTGTTCGTCATCATTTCAGCAGAGATATTGGTCTAAAATACAACTTGATTCTCATCAAGTGTTCGGTTAGCAGTTGTAAAGGAAATTTCAGGAAAAATTTAATCATGATTCTCATCGTTGAGTGAGTGTTAGGTTGATTGAAAATATCTGGCCGCAATGCAGAATGATTATTTTGATGGAGAAGGGTTTACGAGCTTCTTTGAAAGTTGGTTCTTAAGTCCAATTTTTCGACAATATTTGCATGAAATTATTGTTAAGAGATAAATGACAAATTCAGAGCGTTTGCTTGCTATTTTTTTAACTAAAAATTATTTTCGAATTCCTGCTATGACCTCATAACTTGCTGGCGTTTTTTAAGGACCCTTGCTGTGTTACGATAACGGCAACCATATTATATTCTCTACAACAATATATTGGTGTTATAAATATATAATGGTTATTTAAAGACATTTTCAACATTATTTTAGTTGCAAAAAAAGTTATTGATTATATTTAATTATTCAAATGTTTCTATCCAGAAAAACTGCAACATGGTTGGATGGAATAATACATTTTTTTTTACTAAAATTCTAACTACAAATAAAGGATTTAAGTTATACAAAAATAATATAATTATTTTAACCATAATATGTTCTTAAAAAATATAATTTAATCAAGATATAAAGGTGCTATGGCTTGAGTGGTTAAGGCGTTGATGAACAGTCACATATCCTTCTTAGAAGACCATATTATTATTAACAACAATAATATGATTTGTTAACATTCATCTAATTCCATCATAACATGGTTACCTCAACCATGTTTTTCTTTGTGAGTGTAAAAAGTGGTATTTTTTTTTAACAATAAATTGTGCATACCTTCCAAATAAATGTAAACCACAATTCCTAAGGCAGAGCTGAACTATTCCAAAATTTCCCCATAATATGTTCTGTTCCATAGCATCCTCCAAAATGCCCATAAATATTATAAATATTCTTAGGCATTGTGCATATGTCACTTACAATGTAAAGGTCAAAGTTATAAATTATTTCGAAATTTATTTTGTTTTTCTTTTCAAAGAATTTCATAAAATTTTCGCTACAATTTTCTTTCAATGCGTCATTGAGTAGTTTTTCCACCCTCTACTTTTTTGCTATTTTTTTTTTTGTTGGCATTTACCTACATACAAGTATTTTTAATATTAATTAAACATTTTCTTGCTTTGGTCGTAAGCATTGCTCACCATGACATTTCGTATTTAGAGAATTTAAAATAAATTGCAGAACTGTATGGAATATTGTCGAATGTTTGTTTTTTGCACCGAAAACATGACAAATTTTAAGCAAGAGTTTTTTCGATTGGGAATGAAAACGAAAATAGTTTTATTTGAATTCAATGAATTTAAAATAAAATATTTTGAAAATTAATTAACGGTTCATTTTTAACAAGCTACCAGTTTGTCAATTTTTTTGTTGCAAGACAAATAATTGTTGTATTAAATTCGCTTGTTAGTTATTTGCAAAAATGACAGATTTGATAAATCAGACAAAATTTTATAAATATTTACAAAATTACAACAACATCAACAACAATGTTGAACAAACTTTATTATGAGTTCATATTTTTGCTTCTTTTTTTAAAGTGACATTGTTGCTTTAGGGTTCAAGAGAAGCAGCTGAAGTGCAGAAAGTTCCACAAAACTTAAATTGTTGATGGAGTTTATGACACAACATTTCAACATTTTAACATTTTAACTTTTTGTTCTCGTATCTTGCGAATGCTACTACAAGATTTTACAATGCATTTACTGTCGTATAAAAAAGGGATAGTAAATCTGTATCTGCACTCTTATGCACTTGCCACTTCACGTATTCCCTATTCACGGGTTGTTAAAGGATTTGCAAAGTCATGTAAGTATGTGGAAATATGACAAGCATATGCGTCAATACCAACAAGTAAACAATGGGACAAAAAACTTGGAACAAATACGAATTTTGCATAAAGAATCAACCTCTTGATCTAAAATTGTAACCAATAATCAACCATTAACAAAATTAAAAGTTACCTTGCAAATTGCCTAAAAATAAACCGGTTTATTTGGAGTAACAGAAAAACACCGCTTCATTTTTATAGCGAAAAAAAAAATTCAGCAGTTAACTTTTAATATCACAAAACCGGTTCAATTAGAAGAGCAAACAAAATTAACCGAATCATTTCGAATAACACACACACAATAAACCGGTTTATTTTCATAATCCTTCAAGGTGTTTATTTTGAAAAGTGTGCATGTCGAACCAAACGGTTAATGACGTATTTCTGAAAAATTAACCGGTTCAATTAATACAGCATAAAACATAATCGAATAATATCAATAATTTAACGGTTTATTTCGAATATCATTAAATGTGAAGCTGTTTATTATGCACACTCTAACAAAATTATTCGATAGAGTGTAAAAGAAAACCGAATAATTTCGAATAAAGCGAATAATTAACCGATTCACTTTGAAAATCATCAAAAGTGAAGCTGCTTGCTTCGAAAAGCATGCAAATGTACCAGTTGATTTTGCATTCCTATCAAAATGAAGCAGTTTTCTTAATGTTGCATAATTTAATCGAATAATTTCAAATAAGTAACCGATTAATATTCGGTTCATTTTGCATTCCCTAACAAAATGAACCGGTTCAATTAGCGTGAAATATAACGGTATAATTTTGAATGAAACTAAAAATTAAGCGATGTATTTCGTTAAGCAATAAAAATTAGACGGTTCATTTCGGTTTTCCAAACGGAATGTCCGTTTCAATTAGAGTGACATAATTGATAAGCAAATAAAGTGAATATTTAACAGGCTCATTCGAAAATCGTTGTACGTAAATTTGTATATTTTGCAAAGAATACCTTCTGATCCGGTTAAAAAATTAACCGGGTAAATTAGAGCGGCATAACCGGATAACACAAATTTGCCATTTTCTCTTCGTATATTTTCTCATTCTAATAATGTTTTTCGTTTAAAACTTTTATAGTTCTTATCCCGCTCTACTCATTTGTAGTGACATGCTGCTGATTTAACCTTTTTTGAATCGGTTTTTAATTTCTTGGTACGGTTTGCCAGCCATCAACTAATTACTGCTTAAGAATATTCTTGCAGAAAATGCGTTTTAAACAAAATAACATGTTTGAACCTCTCATGTTGAATTTTTTGCCTCTTAGGCTGTGTAAACTGTGTATATGAAAAAGCATGAAAATTATCGGTTCCTTTTCCATTCCATAATAAATAAAACGGTACAATCAGTGTAGCAGAATATATATCCGAATAATTTAGAAAAACCAGAACGATTAATGGATTTATTTAGTAAATCTTCAAAAGGGAAGCAGTTTATTATGACTAGCGAAAAAAAATTAACCGGGTTATTTCAATAGCAAGTAAACTTAACCTTTTAATTTTAATTAGTATAAAAAAGATACTGTTTCAAGCAGTATGGCACAATATATAACCGAATAATTTCAGATGCCAAATTATCAAAACAAATTAACCGGTATTTTTCGAATAGCACGAAAAATTAAATGATTCGTTTCAAAAACCATGCACAATCAACCGGCTTATTTCGCACTTCCTTAAAAAGTGAATTGGTTCAATTAGTATAGTTATAGGTTATAGTTTATCTATAACCGAATAATCTCGAATAACATGAAAAACTAAGCGGTTCATTTCGAAAAGCAGTAAAAGTGAAGGCGGTTTCTTTCGAAAAGCATAAAAATTGAAACTCTTCAATTCGAATAACCGGTTTATTTTTATCCTAATATATATTAACCGGGTTTGCTCACAAATCATGGTCATCAAAAATGGGCCTTAAAAGCGGCATTGAGAAAAGTATTAATAATTTGATGCTTTTTGCAACGAATTTCAGTCATTCCTTGTCAAGTTTGGTTTGGAGACAAACCGGTTTCGGCTATGTGCCATCTGCAGTACCACTTTTCGTTACCGAATTCGTTACAAAAATCTACATCAAAACACCCTGTTGCAATATTGAATCAAGAATTATAAACAATTTTTCTACTTCTAGAATTTGACACGAAATAATTTTTCTTTTTTCTTCGAGTGTTTAACTCATTTCGTTCAATTTTTATGGTAAAAATTTATCGCAAAAAAATCTTTAAACTTCCTTTAATTGTAATTGTTTGTCTTCAAAAATTCTCCCACAAAGTTTTGTCGTAATTTCGGCATTTAATGCCATGAACTTTTGTAGATATTAGCATTTTTAAAATCTCATTTAATAAAAATTCCTTACGTTTCGCTTTTCGTCCAAGCAATAAAATGCCAGCAATTTATGAATATTTTTGAAAATTTAATTTAATTTATTAAATTGTATTTAGTTTTGTGGCCATTCATTAATGAAATTTTAAATAAAAATAAGTTTAAATGTTGCGAGTACATGTAACTAATGTGCAACGTGCTGCTACGAGGATTTGCTGCTATTTTATTTGTCAGCTTTTACTTTTCGCTTGTTTTGGGTTTTGTTGTTCTAGTGTAAAAAAAAGAAGAACTTTGTTCTTGACTGCAGTATTTGTTTGTGCATTTCAATATTTATTTTATATATTTGTTTGTGGGAATAAATATATTTATTGTTGCAATTGGTGTTGTTGTTGTTGTTAACAACATATCAAAACCAATCGACCATCAGAGCGACCAATTCGTTCATTTTAATACAACAAATTGCTAAAATATTTTTGTTGTTGCTTTTTAGTATTTAACAACATGAGAGACGAATGACCGAACCGAATCACCAACCAGAGAAGGGAGCAACTGAAGAGTAGCAGAAAATCAAAATATACACCCACATGCCAGGCCACATATAAAAATGCCATTGCCATGGTCTACAAAATAAAATAAAAAAAAAAAACTAGCAATGAGGTAAATACACTTAGAAAAATGTATTCGTGAGAATGGCGAACAGGGCAGATTTTCCTACGGAGGATCTATGGAAAGGACTGCAGATTAATTCTACTTTCTCATACATTCAAATCTCTGGTGTTTTTAGGATTTTAATAAACAAAATAAATATAAATATTTGAATATTCGGAGAGATTACAAAAGCTTCTTTAAAAATGTTTGATTTGATATTTCGACAGGGTGATTTGATGTAGACGTTTGGTTAGTTCCAGATCGAAAAATGACACTGAAGTTGGTACATATCCCAAATTGGTTTGATTCCAAACCAAACTTGAAAAAAGTATGACGGAAATTCCTTCCAACGAAAGAGTTTTTTAAGCAGTTTAGTGGAAATGGAATTTTAGGTTTGATATTTGAATGGTAGAAAGCTATAAATTGCTAATAACTACTGAAGTTAGCCGGGAGTTTGTAATAAATGAATGTTACCCAATCATTTCGTATACGTGTAGGTACAGTCATCAGGCAATAACAGCTTTTTAACAATTTTTCACTATTAGGACTAACAGTTTTTCTCGAGCGTATTTCATAAAAGTTGTGCTTGTGGGTAGGTGTTGGTGCAAGAACTATAGCATATGCTCGAATGTACCCCGCAATATCCGTAACTATTTTGGTCTGGCAATTGGTACTACAGAAAAAAAGAAGACATACAATGTGGAACAGGTATGAAGCGATCAGAAGCTCTCGATGTTCTAATCGAGTGTGTTGTTCGTTGAACGAAACATATTTTCCAGACCGATAAAAAGCACTCAATTGCCTCGGTTTTTAAAGAGGAGTAAGAAATACTTCACTTCATCTGATCTCCTTATTATTTACACCACCTACATCCTCAAAGTATATTTTAAAGCTTCAAGACAGCGTACAAGAGGGGGGTATTGTGAGAGGGGTACCGTCGGAGAATGCTTACCGGTGAGATTACGGTATCCAACTCTATTGACTTATTGGAACATCGACACAAGGTGGGTTGCGTGTCACTCTTCAATCGTATTGCAACGGAAATTCAGCAAAATGCATTGCAAAAGTAGGGATCCTCCTCTCAGTTCTGGTCCAACAAAAAAAGTGACAAAGACAGAAACGAAGAACCCAGTTCTAAGATGCCTGCACCAAAAACACGGGATGTTCTTGAACCAAGAACTGAGATGGTAAGATACCTGCCACGGAATCCTCTTGTACACACAAAAAGAAAAAAACATGTGTGTGGCATAAACACAACAACCATATTATTGTTTTATGGTCAACATATAATGGTTATTAGCAAACATTTGCACATTATTTTAGTTGTGCTAAACAAGTTGTTTTTTAACACTTAATCAATAAATTATTTCCATCCATAAAAATTGCAAAATGATGGAGTTGAACAATACAATTTTTACGAAAGGCTAACCACAAACAAAGTATTTTAACTATATAAAAATAATTAAATTAATATAACCATAAAATGTTCTTAACAGACATAATTCTCGTATGAAAAAAATTGTTATTGTTTAAGGAAAGTATGAGACTGCTGTGGCTTAATGAGTTAGGACGTTGACTGTAAAGCAATCGATGGATTTAGTCGCTTGTGCTCGTACCTCAGCCGCTATCAATTGGTAACATCAATTTGTTCTGCCATTCTCTCGATTCAACAATACTATGATTCGTTTACAACCATATAATTTAAACATAATATGTTGCTCTTAGATTATGGTTACCTCAATCATGGTTTTTTTGCGTATAGAGCTACAAAGCTAAATTGTGTAAGCACTAAATCTCTTAGATATTGAATATTATTCAGTAATGCCTGCCTAAGGGGACTGGCATAAAGAGAGCTTTGTTCCAAGTGTTCGGCTGCAAAAACAAATTAATTGATAATTCTTTATCAGAAGAAGTAAATTATTTTACCTCTGGATCAATGACGGCGCAGGTATGAGGACTTGGTTTTCTCGATTTCTTTTTCTTAATTAACAATTACTTTTAGGCCTTCTCCCACTACCATTATTTCTCTTCACTTAATTTGCTCTGTGTGGTTCCTAGTTCTTCTTTATCCCTTTATATAGGCAGGCCACACAATGGGACCAAATGAGCGCTACGAACAGTCTAGATACTAGATAGAGATTAAAGAATTGAGTTGCTGGGATAGATGTATAAAACTTGTCGCTGGCCCAAAATGTATCTGAGCCTTTAAAGAAGCAGTATGGTAAATGGTAGGATGCCGACAATGGCTACATTTAGAACTAAAGGGCACATAATACTTTAAACACAAAATTAATAAAATAAAAATTTATAAAATAACGACAAATAAATTTAAAAAAAGGCCTTAACGAATAACAACTGCAACAAAAAGCAGCATATTTATATAAACATATCTCGATGTTGTTGCTGCTCTGGCTGTCTTTTTATTTTGTTTCGCACATAAAACTGTCAAACACAGTAAAACTCTGGGTAGTTTTATTTTAACTTTCTCCCCCGTCATTCCTCTTCTTACCAGCTTAAATGGAGATGTTATGAGCAGTGGTAGTTGTTGCATGTAATTTGACATCTTAGTTTTGTTGCATGTTGACTAAGGATTACTGGCAACTGCTATTATGTGGAAGTTGACTTGGTTTATTGGCAAAATTGTGAAGCCAGAAACATGCAAAAAAGGCAAAAAAGCAACAACAAAATAAATAAAGTATAATAAAAATCAGCAAATACTGGCCTTGTGCAACTTGGCTGCAGTGCAGCAACAAGTTGTAATACTTGTGCAAAGAAGCAAACAAAATTTCAACTGGTCAATAAAGTAAAAAAAAAAAATCAATAAAACGCCACAAAATATTTTAAAGATGACAGACGAAAGCAAAATTGTTTCAAGTTCTAAAAGCGCAAAAAGAGTAAAAATAGCTTAAGTATATTTTTATTAAAGTTACAGTTTTTTTTGTTGAGAACAACATTTGCAGGGATTTTGTTTCATTTGTCGTCTTGTGACGTCATTAAAATTCTCTTTAACATTTTTCTAATTTTTTTAGATTTTTGAAATTTTTCGGTCCCTGTTTTTGAATGGTTTCCCGTTACGCTTTTGTTGTTTTTATTATGAGATTTATTTAAATGTTAAGCTTTCATAAATACACAAGCACAAATCTTTAAAACCTATGAATAAAGCACTATGGCATGCGAAAGAAGTAAAAAAAAATTAAATAAAAAAACTTATTTTAATAAATTTTTACAAAGTGATTTGATGTTGATTTTTGGAACAAATTTCCGTCATTCCTTGTCTAGTTGGAATTCGAGATAAGCCGGCTTCGGACTAACGTCTACCAATACTTACAAAAACACCCGACCAACAAGCTTTATCTGCTATCGGTTCAAACCTAACAAATGGCTGCGTGTAAAAAGAGGTTCACTTGCTACCAGCTCACATGACAAACAGATACTTGACCAACAATAAAACGCCAAGGGATTGATATAAACCTTTAAGAAACGTACATTTTACATGGACCTTTAGGAAAATTAACTTCTACAAACAGTTTTTTTCTAAAAATAGCGTTCTAAAGCAGTATTCTCCAAAATAGTACTTTTAAAATAGTACTTTTTAAACACACCTTTATAGAAATTACCTTTTTAAAAACAGCTTTCTGGAAAGTACAAAATTAGGTTTCTAAAAACAATTAAAAAAATTTTTTTAAAGAAGTACTTTCCAAAATAGTACTCTTTAAAAACCTACTTTCTAAAAGAGTACTTTTCAGAAAGTACCGTTAAATAAATTGTCTTCAGTTTCCAAAAAGTACGTTTTAAAATATTAATAAAAAAGGTACTTTTAAAAAAAGTACTTTCAAAAGGAGTACTTTAAAAAAAATACTTTCAAAATAGGACTTTTTAAAAACGTACCTTTAAATAAATTACCCTCATAAACAATGGCTTTTTAAAGAGCCCGAAAATTGTCTGCTGAAAACATTTTTTTAAAAATAGCTTATAGAATTAGTTTCCAAAGTAGGACTTTAAAAAAAGTAATTTCTAAAAAAGTCATTTTTAGAACATAACTTAAAATAAATTACCTTTGCTTGCTACAAAGTTTGTTTCAAAATATTATTAAAAAAGGTACTTCTGAAAAAAAAGTACTTTCAAATTTAGTAGTTTTAGAAAAGTACTTTCGACAAATTTTTTTTTTAGAACGTAAATTTAAATAAATTACCTTCTAAAACAGCTTTATAGAAAGTACGTTTTGAAATATTACTAAGAAAGTATTTTTAACAAAAGTACTTTTTAGAAAATACCTTTTTTATTGGCCCTCTGCATGTTGAACGCAGAATTAGCTTACTTTTCTCACAAAACCCTGAATTACGCATCGATATTTGTGGACTATTTTTTTTAAATTTTTATCTAAAATTCAGGTTTTAGTAAAAACTTTTCACGGCCTTTCCAATTTTCGTTAGGAACTTGTTTTGCTCTAAACCTGTTTTAATTCCCAACTTGTGGCCTTTTAGTGAAGTCTGGAATTTTTAACAAATTCTGGTCACATTTCAAATTCTATAAATTTTAAATGATTTTTTGTTGTTCTTGTAATATTTCAAGTTGTTGGCCCACTGTTATAAGGCATAAAAAATACATTTAATTGAACTGCAATACAGAAAAGAAAACAGAAACACGTTCACGAATACAATTATTTTCGGAAAAATTCAGACATTTCAGGATTATAACTATGAACGTTATGAATGGATGAATGAATGAATGAACGAATGGATGGATGGATGGACGGGACAGATCAAAAATAGAAAACACATAACAGATATACGAAATTCCTTGTCATTTTCACAGGTATGTTTCGGCGCTAAATTTGTAGTTGTCTGTCATGAAATGTGGAAAAAAACAACGAAAACATTTTGGAAATCAAGGATGTGCAACATTTCTCTCCCATGCTCTGGCACTTGTTTTAGGAGCATTTGTTTTATTTATTGTCACCAGGACTTTTTTTTGCCAATTTTGTTGTTTTTGTAATTTTAGATGTCGTTGTAGTTGTTAGCAGTTGTAAACATTGTTTTAGGTCTTCAGCTAATGTTTTGTCGACAGGGATTTTATGTTGCAATTGTTGTTATTGTTGTTGTTGCCATTTCCGTGTAGGGACATTTGTTTTGATTGTTAAGCTGTCTATTGAAACATAGTTTTGATTTTTAAAGTGACAAAAGAAAAGCAAAATGATGGGTGTGCATGCGAGTGTGTGTGTGTGTTTCCATGTATGTGTTTGTAGATATATATATTTCTTTTTTAATATTTAGAACTAACAATGTAATTTTCTGTGGCAGCTTGTTAAAAAAGTAATTAAATTTTAGTTTTTATTTCAAAATTTTGTTTTGCTTTGTTTTGTGTCTGTTGTTGTCTGTCTAGTACAAATAAGATTAAAATATCTTATTACAAATTTGCATTTTTTTTAAATTTTATTTAACGCAAAATAAACTAAGACCTCACCCTCGAACTTGCTTTATGACATGGATTTTTAACCTTCTCTTTTGGGGGGGGGGGGGGGGGGGTTGTACTTATATTCCGTTTTTATTTCGACTACATTTTTTACGCTTGTTGGTCCTAATACTCTTGTAATGGCATTAAATCGCTGCGACGGCCACTAGACGGGTGCTTTAGCGGTCATTGCCACAAAAATGGAAAGGAAAACGTACAAAGGAAATGTAAATTAAAATTTCCACTTCAATGTTAGTTTTTATCACTTTGCTGGCCATTTACTACCATTTACTGATTTTCTACCAAAGAATTGCTTTTTAAATTATTTTGTTTAACAAATTATTTGCTTTGAAAAAGATCGTTCTAAGCTTCTAGTGCCAATTTTAAACTCGAAACACCAATTAGTTGGGGAGAGGGGCTTTCGAAAGTTCACAAGTGCTAGACTTTGGGCATTTTTCGCCTCATAGTTTCTGTAGGTTTTAATTTTAATACCTTTATTTTTAAGATAATTATATCTTCTTCTGAAAATATTGATGCCAGGAATTTGCCTGCAATCAATGCAGTCTTCGTACACTTTGAACCCAGTTCCATAGACTAAAATAAAAAAATATTTCCGATCCTTAGCAAAGTAACGGTAGCGCTACCGCTCATAATATAAACTGCATATTTTCAATATTTTGGCTCAAAAAAAATTATTTTTGAAAATTGAGTTTTCGAAGAATTTAATAAAAATTTTTTTCCATTTGACATGGGTATGCGGGCCATAATAGCAAATGCATGTATGTATTTTAGAGCGGTTCGAAAAGCAAAGTTACACGAGGTGACACGTAGGCAGAAAGATATTTTAGTGAAGATTCTAAAATTATTGATTACATTTTTTATTTATTAAATTCCTTTTGTAGTTTATTGTGTCCGATCGCAATATATGGTATATCGTTGTTAATGGTTTAAAAATAGCTTCGATTTCATCCTGACTGGTTTTTTAATCGATCGTCAAATTCTAGATACGAACTCCGACGTCTCGGATCCTTCCCTCCTAATAACCAATTTTCTCCAAAATGCGCCCTTTTTTATTTATATTTTAACAAAATTCTTGATATCACCTCTGGTATCTCGGTTTTTTCCCTCCGATTAACCAATTTTTCCCAAACCATCGCGTTGCATCGGTTAAATTCTCTTAAAACTGTGCATACCTGGCGTTTAAAATATATTTTTTTCACCACTCCCAAAATGCGCCCCTTTTATTTGTTTAAACAAATTTCTTGATATCGCTTCTGGTATCCGGGATTCTTCTCTCCTAATAAGCAATTTTTTTTTAACAACAAAAGGCTCCTCTTAGACTATATTAATTATGCATCGAATATTTTAACTCTTGTTCACTAGCTGGAATAATACGAAAAATTTCCTATAGAGAATATATGGGAGGTACCCTCATCCTCGGTACGATTCCAAGAAATTTTGTACGTAGTTTAAAAGGTATATTACGAATCCGTTGATAAATCTTGAGAGCTTAGTTTGGTTGAAATCCTAATTTTTCTAAAAAGGGTTCGTTGGAGGTACCCGTATCCTTATGGATTTTTTTTCAAAATTCCAATTTTTCATAGTTCGTTGATACAAGCCACCCCATCAATCTTTTTTAACCTAATTCTTCTTTTATTTTTGTTCAGTTTCGTTGGTCAGCAAGGCACTGTGTGGCTCCTCCCAGTCCAATTTTTTTTTTCACTTTGATAACGATCGTATTAAAGCGGCAAGATGTTTCGCTGAGAATTGGCGGCAATCATTTTTTTGGAGAATAATTTTTTATCAACTATATTTCGTCGCTAATTTACTTTGTGGCTTTTGTTTACGTTTCCAGTGTAGTATACAAGTAATCACTTTGGCGATCTCTGTGATTCTTGTGCTTTCAATTCGATCGTATGAACAGTTGTTTCCTAATTTGAAAATTCGCTTAGAGGGTTTTTTGAAGAGTGCGGTCTGTTTTCACAATCTGTAATTAGCTTATTTTTTCTGCTTTCTGTCCTCTTGGGTAGTTTGGAGACTGTCCTTGTTGTCCTACACCCACCCACTTCAAAACAAGTTGCCTTCGTTGAAATCAGTTTCAATTTAAAACTTCTAATTTGATCTTGTAGATATTTTAGCTGACAAAGACATGATTTCATGATTTTGTTGTATTCAAATCTCCTTGTTTCACTATAAAAATATTTTATTCTTGATTCGTGCAACTGCTACTCGAATACATGTGAAAGCAGGAGAGCATGCTTGTGTATGTGTGTGTGTGTGTGTGTATACATACCTTAATATATGATAATAGAACTTTCACGAGCTGTAACTGCAGGCACGTCTGCTCATCTTCACGCATCTAAGAGTCACTTTAAAAGTTTGTGAATAAAATATGTACAAGTATATTTCACATACTTGTGTATGCTTTATCTCATCACAAAGTGGCTGTAAAATGTTTTGTCATCTCTGTGAAGGCTGCAGCAACAAAACAAACAACTAATTTCAGCAAGAAAGTCAACTCAAAAATCATAATAATATCTTGAAGATTTATATTTGTTATCACATTATTTTTTCGTCTTTGTCATGGAAGAAATCCATCAGAAGCAAACATTTGAGCTGATGATTCGTTATAATAGATAAGTGGAAGAGGGGAAGAGTAGAAATCCTCTAAAGAGAACTTAAAATAAGGATAAAAGCTGTTTGCTTGCAACATAATTCATGATAATATAAATTCGCAAGTGCATATTTGGAAGAGCAAACTCAAACAGCATTTGCGTTTGACTTGACAGTCATCGGTAGCTGCTGTTTAATCTGCTTCTCATTTTAACGTAAGTAAATTTCAAGTGTGAAGAGCACAGAAGTAGATTCTTCAGAAAATTAAGTATAAAATATGGCATTGAAAATGTGATTTAAGAAAACAGTTTATATTCTTATTAAAACGTAGCACACAAAGCTCTCTGTCATGCATTCATATGTTTAGTTATGCATTTGAGAATTTGATGCAGAGTAAAATAAATTTCATTTTCCTTAAAGAAATCTTAAAAAACCTAGTTTTTTATTTCACAACATCTGATGCGAGGTATCTTATCTTCATGTGTAAGACAAATTCTGGTTACAGTGGAAGTGATAATTATAGATAAATTTACAATTGAAAATATTGTTTTTGGGCATTAATTCTGGATAAATTGAGAATAAGAAAAGGAGAAAATAAAAGAGGTTTCGTTCAATGTTTACGACAAAGTGTAAGTTTCCGATAACTTCTACAGCAAAGTTATCGGCAACTACTCTATAGAAAATAATAATTTTCAATCTGCTAAAAAAACCAAGCTTTCGACTTTTTGGTTAAGGAAAATTAATCATGATTTGTTTGTTGAGAGGCAAACTTATCGATAACAGATCTGAAAAAAGAGGAAGTTATCGGTACCACTTTTATAAAAAAGAAAAATTACTGATTACTTTTCCATATAATTGATAAGTTATCGATAACTTTTTTAAGTTTCAAAAGAATGGCAAAATTATCGATAACTTTTTTGCAGAAAAGGAAAAAGTTCGATATCGATAATTTTATTTATAGAAAAAGGTTAGCTACAGTTAACTTTTGGATAGAGTAGGCAGGTTATATTAAACTGAAAGTGATAACTGATGTTTCATGAGAAAAATTATCGATAATGTTTCTGTAGAAAGGGAACATTATCGACAAAGTTTTACTAGAAAAAACAATATATAACTTTTTTTTACAATACGGAAGATGTCGAAAATATTTTATAGAATAAGTTTAGTTATCGATAACTTTTCTATAGAATATGTACTTATAACTGAAAAATTCTCGATTCTTGATTTAATATTCCGACAGGCTGTTTTGATGTAGATTTTTGGAACGAATTTCTTTCATCTCTTGTCAAGTTTGGTTTGAAGACAAACCGGATTTGGCTATGTACCATCTTCAGTTTCTTAAGAAAAGCAAAACTATCGACAGCATTTTTGAAAAAAAAGAAAATATTTCATTAAATTCTTTCCATAAAAAAGAAAATATTAAAAACTTTTTTTTTAGAAATGGAATATGTCGAACATTTTTTCATAAAAAAAATCGATAACTTTTCTATAGAACAGAAAGTCTTTTGTCAATAGCTTATCTTAAACTGAAAGTTGCTTAAAGAAAGTCAAAATTGTCTATAACATTTCTGAAGAAAATTAATGTGAACGATAACTTTAAACTTGAAAAAAAGAAAATAACGATAACCTTTTCGTAGAGAAATGTTATATATCGATAACTTTTGAATGGAACACTAAAGTTAGTAATTTTTTTTATAGATAAGCAAAATTCATTCAACTTACGTTGACCGCTTAGATGCGGCACTTTACCCTTGGGATTGTTTAGGTATCTATATTTTATCCAATCACTGTTCCTACTATTCTTCCGCTCCATAGTTTAATATTTCATATTGTCATGGTATTTTGTCTTATATGAACGTGATTCATTTTCCTTACACTACTGAGTGTAACTATTATTTTTTGCGGCATTTTAGAAAATTGTAATCGTACATGTGAAGAGCATTTGTGGGTTTTGATACTGTTTTTTCATGAAACTCTTCATGTGTAACATTTATTTTGTTGCTTTTTATGAAACTACTTACACAAATGTTTGTTGTTGTTTGTAGTTGTGTTTTTAAGTCTGCATATAACTGGCATGAAGATGATGATGAAATGAAATAAGAAAACTGTTAAGGAAAAAATCTCTGCGGTTAAAGTCAATTCTTGTTCTAATGTAACACTCTAGATTTAAGATTTTAAAGCTTTAGAAACGTAAAGCAAAAAAAAAGAGACATAGACGGATTCATACAAAACAGTATGGAGTTACACTTCGTTGCAACTCAATTCGTGTTCATGGAATCCAACAGTTTGTTTTTACATGTGTTCACTGAACAGTGAGAGAAGCAACCAGAGCTCATAAGGCTTCTGTCAAAGGAGTTGTTGGGAATATATATCTAAAAGGGGAAACAATATTTGAAAGACATTATTTGTTTTTGTTGTTGTTGTTCTTTTGGTTTGGTTTTCTCTACTGTCTGTTGCATTCATTACATACGGGGAGATTTATAATTAACAAATTCAAATACCTTGAGTCTTTAATACTGATATCAAAAAGAAGTTTAAGTTTGAATTTATTAAGAATAAAGCTTATATGGTTTTTAGGTAGTGTAATCTGTTTTAAATCACATTAAAAATCAAAAGTAAATTTTTAATATTAAAAACATTTTCTTTTCGTGGGATAAAGTAAATATTCGTTTTTATGAAAATAACGATACTGAACACTGGAATTTATCGATCATTTCCCTGCATAAAGGACTAAATTTCAATAACTTAAATGCGGAAGGAGAAATTTTTCGAAAACATTTCTGTTAAAAAGTATAGCTTATATACAGACAAGTAAAGTGATCGATAAGTTTAAAATAGTGAGGGCGTATTTATTTCTTCTTGAGTACACTAATCGATAAATATTCAACAGAACAGAAAAGTTAATGAAAATGTATGACGGAAAAGCAGAGATATAGGGATAAGATATATAGTGTTTATCTAAAAATGGAATGTAGTCGATAACTTTACAGAACAAAAGAAAGTCATCGATAAAGTTCTATAAGTAAATTTATCGATAATTTTAAAAAGGCAAGGCATATTTAAGAATTTTTATGAAGTAGAAAAGTAGTCTACAACAAGTGTATAAACATTTATTAAACAAAAGAAATTTTATTTTTAGATAAATTATTTCATCGATTCTGTAGAATTTGTAAAAAAACTAAAGTTATCGATAGTATTTTCATAAATAATGATAAGTACCCGATAATATTACAGAACAAAGAAGAGTTATCGATAATATTTCTACAGAAAATTATAGCTTATCTGCAGTAAAAGAATGTTATCGATAAGTTTAAGAAAAAGGAAAACGTCTTTAAATATCTTAATAAGCTAGAAAACAAATCGATAACTTTTTTACATAGCAAGAAAGTTGATGAATATTTATTGGAGAAAATCAGTGTTATCGATAACTAAGCTACAGATAATATATTTTATCGCTTCTTTAGACAAGTAAAATTTACAAATTAAAAAAAAAACGGAAGTTATCGATAGTATAAATCTATAAAAAAGGGATAAGGATAGCAAACAAAGGAAATATGTTGTTAAAACTTTTTAATAACAAAGGAAAGTAAGAGGGAACCCTTTTTATATGCAAAGTTTAAAAGTGCTAAGGCATACTAAAAAATCTTTATGAAGTAGAAAACTAGTCGATAACTGTTATATAGAACCAGAAATTTTATAAACATTTGTTAAATAAAAGCAATTTAATCAATCACGTATCTGCAGATAGAAATCGCAGATTTAATCGATTTTTTAGAATTTAAAAAAAATCAAAGTTATCGATAGTATTTTTTTAATTAATTGTAAGTAGCCGATAACGTTACAGAACAAAGGTTATAACATAGGTTATCTATAATAAAGGAATGTTATCGATTAGTTTTGTAAAAAGGAAAGCGTATTTAAAAATCTTTATGAGCTAGAAAACAAATCGATAACTATTTTACACAGCAAGAAAGTTAATGAAAATTTATTGTAGAAAATCAGTGTTATCGATAACTAAGCTACATATAACATATTTTTTTCGCTACTTTAGAAACGTAAAACTAAGAAATTAAAAAAAAGAATGTTATCGATAGTATAAATATATAAATAAGGGATAAGAATAGCGAACAAAATAATGATATTGATAAATTTTGCTTAATAACAAAGGAAAGTAATCGATAGATAACCTTTCTATAAAAGAGAGCCTGTGGTGTTGAAATAGGGAAATGTTTTTTTAAAACCAATAAATGTGGAAATAAAAGAAACAGAGTGCCAACTAAAACAAACAACCGAAGAGAAGGCGAAAAAATTAATATTCTATTTTATGAAACTGTCAACACTGGGCCTTAACTGTTTATTAATTTGCTAGAAATTTTATTTACCTACACTCACTTACTTAAGAACCATAATATTTTGTGTAAATATGTGTGTGCGTGTGTGTGTGTGTGTATGTCGTTATGTTTATTTACGAATTCACATTTCCAAACGCATGCAGACAACACCAACCATAACCACCCCATTGAAAACTAACTCAGTTTTTGCAGGCTTTAAGACAACGTATTTGTTATTCTTTTTGTTCTTTTTAATCTAATTAAATTAGCGGACCCAAACACGACACTAAACATTTGACTACGAAATAAAAAAAAAAAATGGCCCTTAAAATAAAAACAAAGATTGAATAACAAAAAAACAATTTAATGGAAAAATAAACAGACTTTATGCCGTAAAAATTTTCTGCCAAAGCGGAAGGTATAAATTTCAGTGTCTAATAAAGGAAATATAACATTATTAAAACCAAATATCCAACGTAAAGACGGCGGAAAGAAATGCGTAAAATAGTTCGCAAGTTGCGGGAGTTTGTGAATCTTTGTAATAAATAAAAAAATTTATATATAAAAATTAAAACAAAACACCTCTAATTGCGACGTTTTCACGTGTAAGAGAAAATCAATATTAAATTAAAAAAATTAAAAAAATCCAAATAGAATCTAAAAAGCTTCTCACAACAATTTTAAAATTTTTTACTTATGACAATTGTCTCGAAAAAATTGGAGGAATTTTACATTTACGTATGTAAAAAAATGACCAATGTAAGTTGCTGAAAGTGAATTTATTATTCATTAGAAAAATCAAGAGAAATTTTAAAAAATTAATTTACACAAGCTCTAACAGACATCTATGGGTGCGTCTGAATATTCGAATACAAAGCACTTGCTTACTGAAATAAAAAAAACGCACTTGTATGCAGCCATGTCAGTAATGGTGTTAATCAAACATACGTTTTATAATTTAATGAAGAGTAATAAAGCACACAAACAAATTGTTTTGGAGTTGTATAAATATATGAAATGACAAAAATCACCGGTATAAAGGGTCTGTAATTTTTATGCCATTTTTTGTTTGCTTTACTAAGGACAAGCTCCCTGACAATCTCTTCAATTTAAGGAATATCAATCTCTTCAATTTAAGGAGTTTTTATAGGAAACTTTATGAAAAACCAAAGTTAAAAAACGTAACATATGTGATTACGCCACAATTTCAAGCTAAATAGAGAATATAAAGTTGAACAATATTGCCACCTGTTGAAAATTTATATTTTTAAGTAACGCTAATTATACTTCCCGTCGTATAACTCTGGCTTTATTCTTACATAAGTTTTCAGAAAATTATATACTTAATTATTCCATAAGAATTCCTTTCTTTATACACCAATACAAATATTTCAGCCAATTAAAGTTTTATTCAGTTTCAATTTAAAATCTAATTAAATTTTTAATTAACTCAATTATTTTTTTAACAAAAAAGCTTTTCGTAATATGTTCTTTATTTAATCAAAAGAGTGTATTGCATGAAATTTAATCAAATATTTAATTGGATCAATTGAAAATTTAATTGATTTTCAAACTGAAATCAAACAACACCTTAATAGGTTAAAATATATTCTCTGTGTAACTCGGGTTTAATTTGAGTTTTTATATGTTGAGTATTTAGGGCGTATTTCCTGGAGTCTCTATAAAAATATTTGCTTAAACACCAAGTGGGTCATCTGCTCTTTTATCACTTTGTAGTGTCAAAAACGAGAAAGTTGTGTTAAATATTTGGCACAGGCTTAGAGGCCGCCTGTAACATAGGATCATGTGGGTATGTGAATATGGATTTGGTCATCTGCCTACATTTGTTAAATTTTTATCGGCATGACTCTTTTCGGCTGCATGTTTTTTACCAACAATATTGCTGAATAATAAAAATTTATATTATTTCTATAAAATTTCTTAATAACTCAACAACAGCCATCCATCCATTTGAAGTGATTGAAAAGCCAATTTGTGTTAGAAAAACATTTCAATAAATTTTGTTACTTTTCGAAGTAAATTGTTTATGAAAACTGTGTAGATTAATGAGGGGTGGGTTGTGTTAAGAACTATTAATGATATGTGTATATCAAACGAACATTTGAGCTGATGATGTCATTATTATTCGAATGAGAATTGTTGCTTTTTGTTAGAAACAGTATTCGCAGGTTTTTTCTGCCCACTAACAACTGAATGGTTGCAGTCAAGTTATGGGATATTAAATGACAAACATTTTGTCCTGACATCAAATAAAAGTTATGTACTTTCTTGGCGAGCATATAAATTTTAATTGTTTAACACATTATTTTAAGAATTCGATCGATATGTTTTATACCTTGACAGTATTTTGCTAAGACATAAGTTGAAGATCGTAACATATAAATAAACATTGTTAATATGACAACATAAAACCATAGTTTCATTGAGAAATTTAATTTTGTCGTAATAGGAATATTAGGAACCTCATGTTTATAGCATAACATTTTTATTTATAGCATAACATAATTTGAGGAAACATTTGTAACAGGTTTTACTTAAATCGTTAGTCAATAAATTTATAATGGCGTAAATCGTAAAAGTAAAAAATTACTCGCATTGAGGTGTTAAAAAAGCTGTAACACAAATTTTCTGTTCATCACATAAAATCATTATGACATAAATTTATCATGTCATATTTTTGCTACTAATATTTTGAATGTTATATATTCTTCACGATCTTGAAATAATAAAGACATACAACAATATCATGGCATAAATTTTTCATACTAAACCATTTCTTTAATACAACAATTTTAGTTTTACTTTTAAATTAATAGAGTGTTGTCTGCATTACAGTGTTTATAAAATACATCAACTGCCCTGTGTAAACCCAGTGGCGTAACAGAATATCATTTTTCTATATATTTTTTTAAAACAATGTTATAATATTTTATTTTCACAGACTTTTATGACAAACAGATGTTGTTAAATATTTTCTTTCCTTTAAAAACTATGATGGCTAAAGTCGAGTGTCCAGTACCAAGTTTTCTTGTGGAAGTTGCTTCCAGAAGTGACTTCCAGAAATTTTTGTCGTGTGAACACGTATTAGAAGTCGACTTCCAGAAGTCACGGCTTGCAGAAGTTACTTGCAGCAATTATGTGGAAACACGTGTTTGTTGCTTGCTGGAAGTAACTTGAACGACTTCCTGTTTTGAAGACTTGCCGAAGAAGTCGGGTATACGTGAGTAAACGGTTTGTGGTATTCTCTTCTGTTTTCAGTTTTGTTTTGTGTTTTTTTGAGTTCATTTCAAAATTTATAAAATGGAGTAGTGAAAAAACATATTTGGTAATTGAAGAACAAGAAAGTTATCCTGAATTATGGGACACGTCCTCAAAAGACTATATGAATAAAATTAAAAAACAAACTGCTTTAAAGGCAATAGCCAATGATATAGATGCACCCGAAGAATTGTTTCTTTTTAATTAAATATGCTGCAATGGTAGCTGCCAATCTTATTTTGCCACAAGACATTTTTATACTGTCATTCGTAAAAAAAGCAAACTACTGTAAGCTGTACTCACATTGGTTGGAAACACGTCTGCAATTTCTTGCAGCAAGTTTGTCGTGATAACTTCTACAAACTACTTCTGGAAGCAGACTTCCGCAAGTTTCGGTTTGAGTGGAAACACTTCAGCAAATACTTGCAGAAGTTCTTCCGCAAGTGACTTGCTAGTGGACACATGGCTTAAGAAAGGAATTTTACATTTCAGAAACAATTTTTATTGAACTAAAGAAATTTGAAATCAATATATTACGTCAATTTTTATTTTTTTTTAATTAAGCTATAAATTTTCTTTCAAAAATGTTGGGAATAATCTTTAAAAACACAGCGCACATTGCCTTCAATCCTGACGAGAAACAATTTGAATCAAAAATATTTTCAAAATTTATTATAAGAAAACAGAAATAAAGTGCGGTCGTTATTTTCATTTTTTAAAGAGTTTTTTCTTTGAAAATTTGTGTTTATTTAAACGTCTTAAACAGCAATTAGAGAAAGGCGAAGTGCAGGAGCACTACAGATTTTGCTTAGAGAAAAAGTTCAATATAATTAAATTAAGTTACGTAACTAATAGAATAATGTAAGTAGTGACAAATTTCTATTACAAGGAATCAAGTTAATGTTGTTTAAAACATTTGCAAAGAACTAAACAAAGTATTTCTAGGTTGTTAAAAAATCCTTATACATTAATGTTATAACATTTGTAAGCCTTATATTTTTGTGGCATGCGATAAATTTATTTCTTATAAAATTACATCTAGTAAAAATGCTGCAATTACCCCAAATTAATGTCATAATAAATTTATGTTATGACAAAATTATGTTATGACAAATTTATATCCTGAAAAAATTTTCATTACCAACTATTGTTACTAATAGTGTTTGTTTTTTATGCCAGTGTAAAAAAAAGTTTAATGTAAAACTTATGTTATGACAATCTGATATCATGATAAATTAATGTCTTGCCAATTTTATGTTAATTAGAAAATATCTTATGCCATATTAATGTTTTTTTTAAAGGAAATATACAGGCTTGGTTTTTCTGATTTAAATCATAAGAAATTTATGTCACTGCAAATATGTGTTATGGTAGATTTATGTCCTGTGGAATAAATGTAGAATACAATTTTTTAGCAAATTTTTTATGCAAATTTGGTTTTTCAACTAGCACTGAGTCTATCGCATTAATGTGTGATGATCATGATCGTTTTTGAAATCTCTTTCCTTTACTGTAGGGCATACGAATAAATTTATTTAATTTTTAGCAAAATATTGGCCATCATTTTTTTGGCCCAAGTGAATAAAGTATTTTTATTCAAAGTAGTTTTCAAGTGAATTTATAAGAGAAAACACTACAAATTAATTTAAAAGAATATTTTATTTTCCAGAGTAATATTTATGAAATAAAAGATAAAATAAAGGAAAATTTTTTAAACAATTAACTTCATTTGCAGTTGTGTGTATTTAACTAACATTGATTTGTTGTTGTGTGCAGAAAAACAGAAAAAAAAATTCATTAACCAAAACTCAGCGAGACATATGCCCGGCGTAAGCAGCTTTAAGTTTAATCCCATCTAAGTCAACTGAGAGCCACATACGAGCTTCCAAAGAGAAAGTGAAAAAAGTCAAACATCTGAATATCAAATAAAAAACAAAGTTTAAAATATAAAAGTAAAAAGTTTCACAACAAATTAAATAGTGTAACACATCTCCGCTCAATAAATAAAAATTTAAAGTAAAGTGAAGTAAAAGTTTTTAAAAGTCATTTAATTTTTAATTAAAAAAAAAAACATAATGAAACTGATTTTCTAATCTTTTTTTTTCGCTCTGTACCCTAACGGGACAACTATATATTCTTTGTATTTGCCAAATCCTACAGTGCATGTGTGAAAACTTAACAACAAAGTTTATGTTTACAATTTCCTTTTAAGCAATAAACTTTGATTTCATTGTATGACTTTTGTGTCTCTTGCAGAGAATACTGCAGAATTGTTAGCAAGTTTTCCCCAAAAGTGCATGTTTTTGTTATCCTTGTGTTCGAAAAATGTTTTCTTTGTTATTATGAGCTGAGAATGTAATGATAGTTTGCAATTTTGTTTTCTACAACTTATACTTAAATTAAAATCGTTAAATATGAATGTCATGAAAAAGAATTTCCTGAAAGGTGTAAGTAAAACTTATCATTTGTTGTTTTTATTAATACCATATTATGGCTGTAGAGTGGACAGTGAAATTAAAGTTGTTGGTGCCTGTTTTTATTATTACAATTAAAAGTTTGTATTGCTTGTTGAGCTAAAGTAAATTTGATCTAATTTAAACATTTTTAGTACGATCATTTACATTATATGACCATTGCACCTGTCTGCGTATGATTAATAAATAATGTTGTCCTGAATATTCCCAATAATCATACGTCACGTGGTATGATAGGAAAAACTTTAAATTTTATTAAGTCACATTTTAAGGAAACCAGGATTAAAGTAGCATCTTATTTTGCTTAAATTTAATACTCTCCGTGTAGTAAAAATTATAAAACTTGCAAATTCCCAGTTTTCAATATTGAAGCGAATCGTAATATGGCTGCCCTTATTTTAATAAAGCATTTTCCATTTCTTGTTGTTGATTTTAGCACTTAGATTATCGGCTGTATGAACTGGTGAATTTCTTTATTGCCTGGACTACACGTAACGGGTTCAGTGGCGAGTTAGTATCTCGGTTGAGTGCTCGAATTAAGTTTTGTTGACTGGGCAAAGTATTACTTCCCCGTTATACTCTAACATATAAAAACGCTCTCGGCAGACACTATCCTCTTGGTTGAGGATAACTAGCGGAAAAGCTAGTTAACACCCCGCTCAGAATTAAATTTTTTCAATTAAACACTGTAATTAAAATAAATTGACGCGTCACATGAAAAAATACATTTGAACACCTACAAGCCATCTTACTGTATCGCCACTCTCGATACATGGAACCAATGCAGATTGCAGTAACACTTACAGTTGATATGTTGTTAAATTTTTCAGATAATCGATTAAAATTACTCATTCGCCCCGAAAAGGGGTGGTACATATTTCACTCGTGACTATAAAATGGTGCAAAACTGCTCTAAATTTCATGATGTTTTAAATTGATGAAATACTTAAATATTTTACCTAATTATTTTTTTAATTTTAGGGTTAAACAAATAATTGAATCAATGAAAGAACTTACTTTAGATTTAAACTGAATTAGACAGGGTATTTGGAAAGTTGGCCAGCATTCTTACGCTATTTTTGAGTGTGACCTTTCCAACAGCCTGACTGGTGTGGAATAGAGTTAGCAGCATGTATCGCCTCTTCAAAAATTGTGTCAATCAATGTTTTGTTGTAGGCAAACAACTTTCATATTGTTTAAACTGAGATCCTTATAATAAAAACATAAATCCACAAAACTTCAAGCAATTTTTTTTACGTTTTAAAATTTACTTGAAATATTTACCAGTGGTGGTCGTCAAACAAACAATTAAAAAAAAATCATATTATCAAACGAAGGCTTAACCATTTCTAAATGTTGAACTTTTTGAAGCAAGAATGGATCAAAAAAGATCGCTTAGCGTTGACAAATTTAGATCAAATTTAGCAACTTTCTATTTCAACATTCTCATAAATAAAAAAAATTATTAAGTTATTTAACACAATAAACAAATAAAAAACTTGACTAAGTATCATTAAATTGTAGGTTTAAAAAGAAATAAACTGTTTGGCAAATATAAAAACGCTCAACAAACACAGCTCATCTCATAATTTAATTGTTTGTTTGTTTGTTTATTTTTTTCTCCGCTAAATATATACTTGTATTCAAGTAGCTATTACATGACTAATACACGTACATGTGCCGGAGTGTAAGTGTGTGTCTGCTTGTTTTCTTTCTTAGGCTCAAAAGTAAATACTTCGATACATGCGAGTGTCTGTCTGTGTATTGTGCATGTTTGTTTGCTGGTGTGAGTCAAATAACAATATTATTAAAAATTACTTTGCCAAAGTCTACTTGAGTAAATTGTCTGCATTAAATAAGATTAAAAATATTTAAATACTTTATCTGCTCCTGGAAATGATAAATTCTGGCAAACATTTTTAAAATTCCATTTAATTAATTTAAGGGAAATTTAAAAAAAAAAAAATCAAATCAAAAGCGACTGTAAAAAAGAAGAAAGAAATTCTATATAGACGTGTTCCGCCACCCAGTAGCGCATCGTATTAGTCGTGCTGAGAGTGTGCCCCAATAAATTAGCACTTCACTGATAGGCTCTTATGGCTGAGTTCTAGCGTTTATCTGGTAACCAGAATTTGAAAATCTTGCCAGTCTACAAACAACAAAAGAAATTGAGATCGACCAATCGTTTGCTTAATATCAATCGAATGCTTTTATTTTGCAACGCACTTGCGGCAGTGTATTTCAAAGCTGCGATGGAGTGACCACAGGGAACTGTACTAGAACTAGTTCGTAATATATAAAACGCATATTGCAGCTGGCCACGTCGCTAGTTGTATAAGGATAATAAATTGTATGGCGAGAACCCTGCTGCGTAGTTAACCGGCTTTCCGTGAGATACAGTATAAAATGGCGGCCGGCTGAATTTACAAGGCAGCTAATATGATTTTTTGGCTATAAAGGATTGCAATCATGGAGTCATAACATAACCTTTTTTAATATTTCATAATTTTAATATTTTTTGTGAAATTGGCGATTTTTGTTTGGAAATTGGCGATTTTTTATGTCATAATAAAAATAATTTCGTAACCGTGCCTGTTATTGATGCGTGAAAATATTTTGCGATACCCGAATTTTTTTTATAATATTGGCGATTTTTTGTGAAATTGGCGTTTTTTTTTAATTGGCGATTTTTTATTTCATAATAAAAATAATTTCGTAACCGTGCCTGTTATTGATGCGTGAAAATATGTTGCGATACCCGAATTTTTTTTTATAATATTGGCGATTTTTTGTGAAATTGACGATTTTGTGACCTTGAATTCAGTATAATTTTGAAGGCATGCCTATCTTTGATACTTGTAAAATTATAATACATGCGTATTATAATTTTGGAGGGTTTTGTAACACTGACGACTTTTTGTGAAATTGGGGATTTTCCGTTTCTAATTTAGGAATAATTTGTAGCCATGTCTATTTCTGAGTCTTGAAAATAAATACATTTTTTTATTTTCCAAAGGCTTTTGTACGATTGACAAATGGGATTTGTGAATTCCAAGGTGATTAATTGTGAAATTGTCAATTGTTCCCATTTGTATTAGAAATAATTTTGTAGCCATGGCTGTTTTTGAGACTCTGTGATTACGAGAATCAAGAATTGTAATATAGACGGATTTTTGCCTAGTTGGCGATTTTTTTTTGTAGTAATAATAATGTGACATGTCGTGTCCTGCAGAGGCATGAATATAAATGCGATTTGTAATTTTCGCGCGTTTTTGTAATATTGGCGATCTTTAAAGAAATTTTAGATTTTTCGATCTCGTTCTAAGAGCATTTTTGTACCGATGCCTGTAATCGAGATTTCAAAATGAATAAATGAATTTTATGATTTCTAAAGGTTTTCGTAATACTGACGAGTTTTTGTATTATTATGAAAAGTTTTGTAGCTACGCCTGCCCTGGAGACTGGGATATTAATGCGTTTTGTGATTTCGAGGGTTTATGTTACGAGGTCATTCCATAAGTAAAGATAAAAATTCTATAATTTTAAAACTATTCAATGAATGTGTAGAATCCTTTCAAACGTGTTAGTTGGCAACCTTGGGATACGCTCTGATCAGCTGTTTCGTCATTTTATGTCAACATAACCTTAAAAATTTCAATTCACTATGGCAAGTTCAAAAGAAGATTGCACCTTAGAAGAGCAGCGCTCAGTCATTAGATTTTTAGTCGCAGAAGGTGCTTTTTGAAAGAATAGAGACCAACGACGAGGTCTGGGTCCATCACCATGACACCGAGACCTAAAGGTCAAAAGTTCGCAAAAAGTTCAAGGTTTAACCTTCCGCCGTTAAAGTGATGCTGACCATATTTTGGGACTCACATAGTCCAGTCTATTGCGATTTCCTGGAAGATCAGCGAACTATCAATAGCCAATACTACTCTAAGGTGCTAGAAGACAAAGTAAGGCCAGCTATCAGGAGCAAATGCCGTGGAGTCTTGTCAAAAGGTGTCATTCTTCAACACGATAACATCCGCCTTCATACAGCCCAGCTGACCCGAGATAAGCTTCGCGACCTTGCTCCATCTGATTTTCACGTGGGAAAAGATTTGCTAACAATGAGGAAGTTAAGGAAGCGGTGCAAAAGTGGCTTCGGGATAAATCGAAAGAATTCTTCGCCAACGGAATTAGGAAGCTGCAAGAAAGATGGGACAAGTGCATAACTGTGGGGGGTGATTATGTTGAAAAATAGCTTTAATTTTAAATGATTGAAATAAACCGTTCTTGAGCTATAGCCATTTGTCTCTTTTACAATTGAATGACCCTCGTATATTGACGATTTTTTGTGTAATTGCCGATTTTTGATCTTTAAGATTTTTATGTTGCATTTAATTTTTTGTTTATCTTTAAACAAATATTAAATCATTTACCACACATACCACTCATCCTGAGAAGAAGTTCAAGGATTCATTTTTTATTTCCCTTTCCATTCATTGCATGTAAGAAGTTAAAAAAGTAGTTGCTTTGGCAAATTTTTTTTTCAGCTTTTAAATCATTTTCTTACGTTTTATATTGTAAATTTATTTATGTGTTTGTGTGTTTGTTTTCTCTTATATTTTTCTTACACTTTCTTTTCCCTGTTGCTGGTTAATGTGGTGATGTGAAATCTACACGGGTGGCCTTTTTACTGCAACCGCTACTGTTGATGTGACGGTTGGTGATTGCGGGTACTGGCTTTGCTCGCTTCTAACAACTTTACTTCACAACGGAAGCAGGTAGCCCCTGTGCCAGCTCAATACACGGGAGGGTCTTTACAAACTGCCAAACATGGTTGTCTGCCAGTTGGGCTACCGCAACTACTGCAAATGGAGGAAAAGAGATTTCTGTTGGCTGTTGAACGTGGTGACATAGCAAATGTACGCAGGTGAGTTTACAAAAATTATACAAATAAAAAATTAGCAAATACATTAAAACATTGTTGCTGCCACTGTCGCTGCTTTTTTATTGTTGTTTGAATACTTTTTCTTATGTATGAACAATAAACACATACAGGTATTTGGGTTAGCTGGTGAATTTACATGTGTGAGTGGAAGGTGTTCTTTAGTGGGTTTGTGTTAAGTCACTGTTGTTGCCAACAAAGATTTTTAATAAAAAGATGCTCAACTATAGAAACTATTGTGTAAGTTGGAGAGTGTATTAAGACAGCAACAATTTGTGTATCCTAGCTAATGGCTGGTTGTTTTTACCGAAGCTGTTTAGGCGGAAGTTGTGCAGGGATGGAGGTTTTTAAAAAGGATTGCAAAAAACGGGCCATATTACTCTGCCAAATGCTTTAGTGTCTGTTTTGTTTACACTACTTTAATACTTTACGCGGTTCTAAATATTATTTAGCTTGGCGCAAATTAAGTGAAGAAAATACGGTGTGTTCTCCTGCCTATTATTTTGTGTTTAGTTGTACTTCTGATAAATTTCTTCTGATAATCGTAAGCAAAAAAATTATAAATGTCATAGTTTTACTGGGTTATTTAAAAAGTAATTAAATATTAAAAACAATGCCTTTTCTCCAGCGCTTGGAAATGATTTCAACCCAAAAAAGTTTCAATTTTCCTTAACATGTTGATATACGATTGCATCTTTCCATGTTGTCTTTCTATATTCTTTATACTGCTTCAAAGGTGTTAACGTGTGAAAGTAATTTATCTTTTCAGCTCAAACATATTTCCAAATTTAGTGGGGGTAATTTTTTGTAAAGAAACAGTTATTTGTTTTATTGCACATTTTAATTTATTTACAACAGAAAACAAAAATTGAGAAATGAAATGCAGAGGAAGCACTTCAATAAAATGGTATTAAATTCAAAAAATTAACAGAGAAATAGAAACAAGTTTAACGTTTCATGTGGTTTAAAAAAAATAAAACAATACCATTGCCTAAAAGTATGCCAATCATGTGAATCTATTCATATATTTACATATGCATACTTAAGAAGACAGCTTCTTCTCTAGGTGCTTTATTTCAGCTGAAGGTAAAAACCCTGAAGTAGCTTTTAGCAATGAGCAACAAAAGTTTTTCTCTCAGTAATAAAAAACCAAAAGTACTTAAGAACATAAGTGCGTAATTGTATGTGTAGAAGTTTATGAAAAAGTTTTATTGGTTACAAGAAAATAGTGCAGGTTTTTAGGGGAATTTTTCACACCTTCAGTTTGAAAAAGTTTCAGCTTAAACCATGCATTTTTTTTAATACTCTTTTACAGTTTATCTGGTGAAATTCCATTAAGTTTTTTGTTACCAACGAAGCAATAGTTGAAAATGTATAGCGATTTGTGTAATAGAAAAGACGGCTTGAAATATTCTTTATCTTTTACTCCTGAGTTCACTTTATAAATTATTACTTGCGCAAGCAATTACCACTTAATTACTAACACTTATCCTTTTTATAGTTTCATTTATGAAATAGATAAATAAAAAGTGTAAATATTTCCAGATAATTTTCATTATTGGTTCAATTAACTTAATTACGCCTAAATGTATGCTATGACTTAAAAATTTGACTGACTGGTAAAAGTATGCTACTGGTTTTGTTGATACTTTTGTTAAGCTAATATTATGTTTTGAGTATGAAACTAGATCTGTTGTCACTTATTTTAATTTATAAAAGGAAATATAATGAATAGAAGTATAGTGTGATTTTTTAAGCGCTCAATAAATAAAATATAATCAAGGATATTTAAGTTTTTTTTAATTAAAATTTAAGACAAAAAGAGACCCCCATAAAATCTTAGCAAATAAACGTGCCATATATAAAGTGTGGTCTTTAACAGTTTTAAATAAATTGGCACTGACGTATCAGTCTAATTTTGAAAGGACTCTCCAGTTGTGTTTGGTTACTTATTAATGTTTCTAACCATTCAAATATGAGATTTGTCGAGTCTTTTCTTTTCTTGTAAAACACGTAACGATATGAAAAGCATAGCTGTTAAGTAATGATTAGTAATCGTAATCATTAGTAATTAGATTACTTTTTTTTTTAAAGTAGAAGTAATGATTACAATACGATTACATTCAGTTTTATACGATTAGTAATTGATTACGATTACAAGTAATCAAAAAATAATCAGGATTACTTGCGATTACTGAAAAATAATCAAAAATAATCAAAAGCAATCAAAAATGAGTTCGACTACTTTAAAAGATTTCTTTTTGATTACTTTTGGCAAAAAATGAAAAGTAATCTTTTAAAGTAGTCGAACTCATTTTTGATTACTTTTGATTATTTTTGATTATTTTTTAGTAATCGCAAGTAATCCTGATTATTTTTTGATTATTTGTAATCGTAATCCATTAGTAATCAGAAATTGTTGAATAGTGGATTATATATAGTCATTACGATTCTTTTTAAAAAGTAATGTAATTGATTACTAATCGTAATCGAAATTTAACAGCTCTGATGAAAAGCCACTAAGGCCATTTCATCAAAACGTTTACACTGGATCAATAATGTTTTTTAGTTCTTAAACACTCTTAAGTTCCTATTCGATTTTCATTGCTGCTGACAATACCCGAAGAAAATAAAAACAGTACCACAGCAAACACTTTTCCTTCAACGAACTCTACGGAATTAATTGATATCTATAAATATAGAATTGGCGGGAAACTTCTTTACAAAATTCTATACTCCATAAGAAATTCTGGGATAACTGGTTGATAAAATAGGCGTTTTAACTAAGCTTGTCCCATTTTGATATTTCCCTGAACTGCGAAAAATTTTACAGCAAATAGCACTACCCTATAATAATATTATTTGTGGGTGTAACAAGCGTAAACAAATACTAGCCTTAAGTGTACATTTTAATTTGTTAACATACACACATAACAAGTCTAAGTGTCTTCAGTAATGAAGTGGCAGGAGTAGAGACAACTGGCCAGAATTACGAAAAAGACAAAACTGACACAAAACTTGTAAATAATAATAGAAATACCTAAACACATGTTAGCATTCAAACAAGGCAACTGGAACTTAAACAATCACAACACTTTTAAAGGAGACACATTTCAACACATTTTCACACTCACACACACACACACACACACACACACACACACACACACACACAAGCATGTACTTAATTTTAAAACGGTAGTCAGCAGTTAACAAGCTTTAACATTTTATTTTGTTGACTTGTTTGTAAGGAGAGGTTTTGAACAAGACAACAACAATAGAAACAACAAAGACAGGTTGTTACGCTTTTAAACACACCTACGCCTACGCACACATTAACATGCACAAATTAACTCTATTTTTTACTTAAACTGAATCCTTCTCTGTGGCCAAGGTTGTTGGACAAAACAACAAAAAACAACAAAGAAAATTATAACACGATTGTGTTTTAATACGCCTACAATTTGTAGCTGGCTTCCTGTTGTTAAAAAACGATATCGTTGAATTATTATTGAAGGTGCGGACAGCAGGGAGAGTTATTCAAAACCGAAAGAAGTTACGGCTTGTGGTCTGGAAGATAAAATATTTTTACATTCTTTCACTTCAATTGTTTGATATCTGAAAAAAATATTATAAAGTTGTCGCAATAATAAACACTACGGAATGAGGAAATGAAGAAAGTGAAAAATGGTCAACAAAATTAAATAATAAAATAAATTTTATTAGGAGTTGGTATGGAAATTATTTCATCAATTTTCTAAATCGAGCTTCCTGCCAGGCATATTGTTCACTATCTTTACTGTCAGCAGAAATTTCCTTTTTTGTTTAATTCAGTACAAATATTATAGGCAAAAGAAGATAGAACTCGCAAAATGTAAATGCTAGAGTAACATATTATGATTGAAAAGAAATCATATTATTATTGCAGACAAAAATAATAATATGGTCCTCTAAGAGCGATTGAAAACCAAAATGTTACTAATTGGCAGCGGTTAAAGTGGGGACACAGTCGACTAAAGTCATCAAATGCTTAATAGTCAACGCTCTAACCAGTTAAGCCACAGCACCCTCGTACCTTGATTGATTGTTTAAATAAGTCGTCGAAAGCCTGAAGTCGTGCAGCAAGAGCTAAATACGACATAATTTTAAATTTAGCAAGATGGCGCTTTATGCCACGTCAATAACCTGACCTTAAGTACTGTTTTAGCTTTTCTATTAACAATGAAAATATGTTAAGATATCACAAAAGTTAGAATAAAATGAGTAGCATACGCTAAGTTATCATTAACTTATAAAAATATTGCCTACATTTAGGCGCAACTACTAAAAGCTTATTAAATAATTAAAACGCAATTTTAAAAATAACACAAAAATATACAAGGGCTTTTACTGCGACAATTCACATCTAATTTGTGAAGCTAATGTAATATCTACCCTCCGTTTTTGAAAGACGGCTTTAATTTACAAAACATACCACTATCTTTAAAATGAAGAAAGTTGCACGACATATATTAGTACGAGGGCGGATTAATAAGTTCGTAACTTTTCGAACTCCCCTCGTAGTTATATGAAATGCAACACTGTTCCCATCAAGTACCACCTGTTAATAGACTCCTGTCAAATTTTAAACAAGTGTCATCATTTACTTTGCGTTTAACAACTGTTCAAAACATACAACCTCGTGTATGTGTCTAAAAATGGAAAAAACTGAATTTCGAGTGCTCATTAAACATTGTTTTTTGCCAAGAAAAAACCGTCAATCCAACCAAGGGAAAGCTCGATAAATACTATGGGGACTCTGCACCATCGATTTCAATGGTAAACAAGTGGTTTACTGACTTTCGTTGTGGTCGCACAAGTACAAATGGCGCTGAACGTTCTGGACGGTCAATTGACGTCAGCACACCCGAAACTGTCGAAAAAATCCACGATAGGGTGTTGGCCGATCGAAGAGTAAAAGTGCGTGAGATTGTGGATGCCATAGGCATTTCATAAGCAGTGTGGTTTGGATTTTAAATGATCAGCTGGGTTTAAGAAAGTTGTCTGCAAGATGGGTGCCGCGTTTTCTCTCAATTGACCATAAACGTAAACGTGTGACAACTTCAAAGGATTGTTTGAAGTTGTTTAACCACAATCCGAATGAATTTTTGCGGCGCTTTATAATTGTGGATGAAAACTGGATCCATCACTGTACTCCGGAGACCAAGCAGCCATATAAACAATGGGTTTCTGCGGGTGAATCGGCTCCGAAGAAAGCAAAGGTAAGTTTGTCGGCCAATAAGGTGATTTCAACAGTTTTTTGGGATACACGCTGGATAATCCACATCGATTACCTTCAAAGGGGAAAAACAATAAACGGCGAATATTATGGCAACTTATTAGACCGATTTAATGAGGATTTAAAAAGAAAACGACCCCATATGGGGAAGAAATGCACAGGTGCACACGTGTGCAGTCTCAGTGGCAAAACACTATGAATTGGGCTACGAATTGGTACCTCATCCGCCACATTCTCCGGATTTAGCCCCTAGTGACTACTTCCTATTTCCAAACCTAAAGAAATGGCTCGGTGGAAAGAGATTTAGCTCCAACGATGAAATTATTGACCAAACAAATGTCTATTTTAAGAACCTCGAAAAATCTTTTTTTTGGAAGGGATACAAAAACTGGAGAAACGTTGGAATAAGTGTATTGAGTCAAAAGGAGATTATGTTCAAAACAAATTTTTATTTCGCGGAAAAAACTATATTTCATTCAAAAAGTCACGGACTTATTGATCCGCTCTCGTATAATGTGAGAATGATACTACAACTACGTTTAAGTTATACTAACATTGTATCTAAATCTGCATAGAGTTTATGAGATATCAAGGAAATTGTGTCGCAAAAAAACATTTTTAATGGAAACTTTTTCAATTTTAGATTTTTTTAAAAATCATAAAAAATATAAAAACTCAAAAATTTCAATTTATTTTTGAGCAGATTTAAAGCTTTATAAGTTTTAAATAAAACGAGTCATAATTTATAAAAACTGAGGTACAACTTTAAATTTTATACACAATTTAGTAAAGGTATCTCATTTTGAATAAAGTTGCCATATGAAATACAACAGTGGGTCACTTGCAAATTTTGTTGGAAAGCATTTTACTTTTTGTGTGCACAGGGCAACTTTTGCCGAAACGAGATATCTTCATTTAATAGTGAATAAAATCAACAGTTGCGCATGGATTGTGATGAAGTTGACACGCCTATGTTGTTGTCGAAGGCAAATGGTAGTGCAGCTATGTTAATATGCAACTGCTTCCATTTATACTTGACGGTATATCTGGAAAAACTAAACTCAAGTTGAAGAGAATAAGGGATGATTCGAATTCAGCACCCCGCATTTTAGAAGAAATAATGTTTTGTTGCTGAATTTGTAAACTTGTGTTATTTTTTTTTATTTAAAACTCAAATTTCTAAAACGTCCTTTATCTTTTTAACTTGTGATTTTCTAAGTACGAAACTGAATGTCTTTTTAAATTAAAATAGACCAGTACAGTCCCGTGCCTTTAAAATGACAGTAGAACACACAAAAAGTGATATAACTTAAAATGCCAGCGAAAAGTGATATAATTTCTAGAGCATACTTATGGGCTGCAAAGAGAAAAATTCTGCTTAAAGTTTTTTTTACAAACCGGCTTCATTAGATAAAAAAATAAATATTTGAAACAGGAATGCGTCTTTGTTAAAAAGTCTATTGCTACTGCAAGCGCTGATTTGTTTTCCAGCATAAACTGATTGAAACTAATTTCTTTTCATACTCTAGAATCCTTCAGAAAGCCCACCGCAAGCATCACATCAACATTAACTGCATGGATCCTCTCGGTAGACGTGCCTTAACTCTGGCCATCGATAATGAAAACTTGGAAATGGTTGAGTTGCTGGTTATAATGGGTGTCGACACCAAAGATGCTCTCCTACATGCCATTAATGCAGAATTCGTTGAAGCCGTTGAATTGCTGCTGGAGCATGAGGAACTTATCTATAAGGAGGGAGAACTCTATGTAAGTGTTGAAATAAGATTTAGCTAAAGTGAGTGTATTAAAAAACACGTGTTTGACAGAGTTTTCTTTAGTTCTAATAGAGTTTAAATAATCTAAAAGTAAAAATCAGTCATTGGACACGTTTTCATTAGGAAATGAGATGAAACAAAGTTTCGTTTTTTGTTTTTGTTTTAATATAATTGTTTTATTTTTTTAAGTGAAGGAATTAAAAGTGTTGTAAGTGGCATGTAAGGTGTCGCTTTACAAAGAAACTGTAAAAGATGAAGCAACATAATAAATCAAATATTGTTAATTTCATTGGGAGACTAACAGCGTACGTGCCTTCGTCACTCCTTAAATAGTTTCAAGCGCAAATAAAAGAAGTTAGTCAAGAAAATAACTTCCTGTTTAGGTTTTGTTAGGCAGGAGAACAATTGTGTTGGTCTCTAACTAGGTCACCTCGAAATTTTACAATAGCAGATATAAAATAATCAACTTTTTTATGGCTTTAAGTTCAGGGATGGAGTGTTTGTTTTTTGTAAATTTTCAACTGACGTTTAAGTAAAATTTAAATATACCCCAGGGTATTAAAGGTAATAAAAAATATTGCGCACAGTACAATCACAATTTAAATTCTTATTTATATGTGCGAGGTGTGCTGAACTAATTTAGTTTTTTTTTATTTTCCATCACTTTTTTCGGAAAATGCGCTGACACGGATTAGTGTGGAAGGAATCGTAATATAAACTCTTAAGCCTTCCAACAAAAACCCCTAGAAAATTATGCTTGGTTTACCGCCTACAAACATACTATAGTTTGGTATTTATGGAAACCTCCTGGCTCTGCCTTTTATAGGTTCCAGTGGGTAAATATCGGTTTTGGGACCCACTGGCTTTTTGGGACTAATTTTCATCATCCCTTGTCAAGCTTGGTTTGGAAACAAACTGGTTTCGGCTAAGTGATAGCTTCACTGTCTTTTTTCGTTCTGAGAAGTTTGTGTCAGTTCGTTGGAATTTTTTTATTTACAAGGCATCAATGCGTCATGTAAGTTTTTGGTAGATGAACCTCGTTTATCATATAGCCATCTGTCAAGTGTGAACAGGTAGGCCTGATTGTTTTTCTAGAGATCGGCAGACTTATAGTGATTACTATTTTATTTCGTTATATTGCGTCAGACTTGGAGTTCGCGGATGGCAGGTAAATATTATATACAGAATTTTTTTTTATTGCCGCAACTGGTTTGTCTCCAAATCAAGCTTAATAAGGGATGACGGTAATGCGTTACATAATTCTGTATAAAATCTCTCTCTCAGAATATAAACTCAAGAATTAAATATTGTAGACTTGCCAAACAATTTAATTTCCTATAATTTTTCAAACCCACCTCGCCTGTATACAAGAAAAATTTAAATATCTTACAGTGCAATTGTTTTTGTTTACCTTCATATGAGTATTTGTGGTATAAATGTTTCCTTGATTAGGCACTTAATGTACCACAAATGCCAGTTTCAAACTTATTTTCATTTACTTTTTTACGTTGCCAAGTCAACACATGCCCTTGACTTCATTTTTCATGCGAATAAGTCTGAAAACAAAAAGCAAGTCTCCAACAAAATAACAAAAAAAAAAAAAAAACATTAAAGTGGAATAAACATTTTTCCACTTGCCGCTTCTCGTTTAATTTTTTGAAAAAAAAACAAATTCACTTTAAATATGCGCACAAAATTTCAGTTAATCATGCCACAAATATTCAGCTACTAAATTTTTGTTATTTTTATTTTCTCTTTTTTTTGCGGCTCTCTTTCATGTCTCACTTTCGCTTTAGAGTTGGCAAAAAGTTGAAATTAATACGGCCATGTTTGCACCGGATATAACACCTTTAATTTTGGCAGCCCATAAAAATAATTTTGAAATTTTAAAAATTCTTTTAGATAGAGGAGCTGCTGTTCCTGTGCCTCATGACATACGGTAAGTTGATATGTATAAGTCAAGCGTGTAAGCTAATGAAAATTATGTAAATAATATATACTCGCCCAAAAGTATGCTATGAAGTTTAGCTTACTGTTTTTATGAGTGTTGGGAATAATAAATTGTGTTGCTAGCAAAGGGACATTTTTTTTGAAATTAAAAAAGATTAACTTTGTGTTATGTTTCCTCTAGCTTCCTCTCAAATATCAGGGAAAACTGTTAAATATTAAAAATTTCTCTTGCTAAATTTAACTTTAGTGTTCATAAGTATTCTTAAAGATTGTAAATTAATCATACGCCTCGGGGGAGGAGTTCACGTTGACATGAGTTTTAACTTCGTATAAGGAGGCTGCAGGACTTTAAAAGTTAAGTGCGTATTTAAAATAAACTTAAGCATTTGCAGGTCTGTTTTAAATTTTCCATAATAATTGTTCAAAAATCTTTCTTTCATAAACATGATTTTCATCGAACAATTGTCAGCAGGTTTTTTTCTGTCAAAAGATTTTTTTTATAAAAAAAATATTTGAAAGTCATACTGCGCGGACTTTTTGACATTTATGATTAGTATACTCTGGTAAAATGTCACGAGTAGATTGACGCTTGAATATCGCTACCAAATTATTCAGATTTACTTTGAAATTCAGTCATCAACTGATCCGATGTTTCATCGAAAACTGTGTTCAGCGATGAGACACTTTTCGACTTAACGAGTTTGTTACTGAGCAAAGTTGCCGCAAAAATGGACCATTCGGTCCGGCTTACACATCATTGGACCTTATTTCTACAGAAAATGAAGCCGAAGCTGGCGTTACGATCAATGATTTTTTGTTTGAAAATATGGATGATATTGATCCGAGCATGACGTCGTTTCAACGGAATGGCGCTACGTGTTATATGCCGACCGCAACCACTAACTTATTGCAATCAAAATTTTGGGCACTGAAGAAATGGACTGGCTTATCTATTGGCCTCCAAGACCGTGCGATTTTGTACCTGCTCCATTATTTCCTGTGGAGCCACATGAAGTCACTGTTTTTTGCTGGCAAACCAGCAACAATTAAAGCTTCGGAGACCCACATTTTTTGTATTATTCCTGACATGTTGGGGGGGCAGCAATGCTCGAAAAAGTGGCCCATAATTCGACGTACAGAATGGACTTCTTCAAGATGAGCCGTAGTGATCATATACCGGAAATCAAATGTTAATGCCAAGTAATGATCTTTTGAATAAAAAGAAATTGTTGATTAAAAAGAAATTTCTTCTGTTAGTTTTTACATCCTAAATAATAATATTCAGAAATCAGTGCAAAAACAACTTAGTTTAAAAATTTGTTGTTCACGAGTTGTGTATCGATAACTCTCGACATTAAGGGTGTAATCGATTTTTTAAAAATAGACAAATTATCTACTCAGATAGGCCAAGAACTTACACTAGATCATATTAAAACTACGCTTTTTCTGTTCCACCGTGAAATTTTTATCAATAATTTTTCGAGAAAATTTTTTTAAATCGAAATAATTTGACTAAAATTTGTTGTAAAAATTTTCTCAAAAAAATAAAAAACAATGAAATTTTAAATTTTAGATGCGGCTGTGAGGAATGCGTACGCATGTCCTCTGAAGATTCCTTGCGTCATTCCTTGTCTCGTGTGAATATTTATAAGGCTTTATCCAGTCCTTCTCTTATATGTCTGACGTCACATGATCCCCTTTTGACGGCATTTCAATTATCCTGGGAGTTGAGGAATTTAGCCTTTACAGAACAGGTAAGTAAAAAAAAGAATGACGTCTAAAGAATAAAATCTAGAATACTTTATTAGAGAAAAATTAGTCTAAAAATCTGTTAGAAAAATAGCCCGGGTCTTTTGTAATTCAAATAAAGTCTTAACTTCAGCAATTAAAAAATTATTTTCTATTAAAGCTTTTGATTTTCTTCCACAGGAATGCAAGTCCGAATACATGGATCTGCGGAAGCAGTGCCAACAATTTGCCGTTGATTTGCTAGATCAAACCAGAACTTCCAATGAATTGGCCATCATACTTAATTATGATCCTGATATGTCCACTTATCAGCCGGGAGATAGAATGTCCTTGAACAGATTGACGCAAGCCATAAATTATAAGCAGAAAATGGTAGGAAATTTTAACAATTAGAAACGCTTGGCAATTGCTATTGCATGTTCTCCTCTCTTTCAGTTTGTGGCCCATTCAAATATCCAACAGCTGTTGTCATCCATTTGGTATGAAGGTTTGCCGGGCTTTCGTCGTAAGACTCTATTTGAAAAAATGTTGTGCATTGCCAAGGTGGCCTTATTGTTTCCCATTTACTGCCTTATCTACATGGTGGCGCCAAACTGTAAGACTGGTCTGCTGATGCGTAAACCGTTTATGAAGTTCCTCATACATGCCTCATCATATCTGCTCTTTTTGTGTAAGTGGTAGTGTAAGGATATTGCTTGTAACCTAATGCTGTTGGAAATTTATGTCAGACACGTCCATACTATTCAATTCGGATCAGGAAAAATTGCTAATATTCCGCCTAAAATTTAGATGGTCTTCCAATGGATTCATTTGGGATAGCTCAGTTGTGTGACTTGGCATTATTGTTTACCATCAGTGATTTGATAATAAGCCCCAGACGCTGACATAACAACATGATCACCCCAGTGTGGCAACATCAACCTGACCATATTAAGAACCCTATTACATTGGTAGTTAACGAATTCATATCTAAACACTTTCTATTCGTATTAGCTAACACACACAGGCAAGCACCTGTGGCATCTAACATGCCTGTACTTTTTATTGAGCGACCGAAAAATACATCCGATTTTCGGATCATAACACGATCCTCCACATGAAAGTTCCTGCGATCCCTGTGTATCTGAAGACGTGCGGAGCCTCTTGAGACCACAAAGACCAAACTGAATGGTTGGATCGATACAGTACTGTGAACTTAAAACTCGCTGGGATTTTTCCTAGCGGGAAACAAGGCTGAGCAGCTCTGAAATTGGGGAGATGGTGAGGGGACACTCATGCTTACAGGCACCTCTACACCGTATAAGATGTGCGAACGCGATTAGCGCGGGTGCACAGGGACGATGAGACAATGAAACACTGCCCGGCTTTCGCACAGTTCGGTACACGATAATTCTCATTCGACCCTCTACCGAACATGATCCATTTAAGGGGCATCGTCTGGCACCTACGGAGGAGGTTTGTTCAAGGAACAAATTTCAAATGAAATTATTTAAATATCTTTTTTTATTCGTCTACACTCTTCCTGTTGTTTGGCCTGTGATTACCACCTGTTTTGGGCTAGTGGTCGAGCGTGAAATAGAATTCCAAGCGGACGTATACTCCTGCGAGTGTCCTCGGGATCACTTACAAACCTTTTTCTGGCTGGAGTATTTTCAACTCTCCGCCCAACATATCCTAGACAATGCAGCTTTTGGTGTTTGTCTATATTATGGGAAATTATTTCAAGCGAGTTGTCTTATCTTTAGCCCTCGATTACTTTTTGGATCGGTGAACTCTAAAATCTTACAGTCAAGATATTTAAAGATAATCCTGGGTTTTTTTCTTGGAAGTTTCTTATAACTCTCCCCACTCCAATAACGCTGTATTTATCGTGGTAGTGATCTCTCTGCTCCTGGAAACGTTTAAATTTTTGTTCCTCTAATAAAATCTCCTCATTTTAATTTTTTGCTGACTGACTTTCGTTCTACTTTTTCTACTTTTAAATTTGCAGTTATTCTCATACTGGTCTCCCAACGTGCCGATGACGATGTCGTGCGCCTACTGGGTACTGAGCGCATGAAAAAAGAATTGCTCGAACAACAGTTGCGTCAACGTGGTCAAGGACCCTCCAAACTAGAAATACTAGTTGTCATATATCTCTTTGGCTTCATGTGGGAGGAGGTGCAGGAAATATTCAGTGTCGGTCTAACGAGTTACTTAAGAAACATGTGGAATTTCATAGATTTTCTAAGGAACACTTTGTATGTCTGTGTCTTGTGTTTAAGGTAGCGAAAAAACCCCAAGCAGGAGGAGAATTTAAGTTTACTCTTAATTATTATTTCATATCTTTGCCAGAACCTATGCCTATATTCAACAGTCTGCAGAAATAGCCAAAGATCCTCAAATGGCGTTTGTGCCGCGCGAACAGTGGAAAGATTTCGATCCTCAATTGATTGCGGAAGGTCTGTTTGCAGCTGCCAATATATTTTCAGCCTTAAAGGTGGTGCACATGTTCTCCATTAATCCCCATTTGGGTCCTCTGCAAATATCTTTGGGTCGCATGGTCATCGACATTGTCAAGTTCTTTTCCATTTACTCCTTGGTATTGTTTGCCTTTGCCTGCGGCTTAAATCAATTATTGTGGTACTTTGCCGATTTGGAGAAGAGGAAATGTTACAATTTGCCAGGTGAACGAGCCGATTGGGAGGGCAATTCGGACTCTTGCATGAAATGGCGTAGATTTGGCAAGTAAGTTCAACGAATAAATAAATTCGTTTGGTTAAAACATTATTTTCTTTCAGTCTGTTCGAGTCATCACAGTCTCTGTTTTGGGCCAGTTTTGGGATGGTGGGCTTGGCTGATTTCGAATTGACAGGCATTAAGTCGTATACACGTTTCTGGGGCCTGCTCATGTTTGGCTCCTACAGTGTCATCAATGTAATTGTTCTGTTGAATCTACTAATAGCCATGATGTCAAATTCTTATGCCATGATTGATGTAAGTTCACACACACACATACACACGCATACACACACACACACAAACAGTTGAATAAAATTTTACTTTCATTGAAATTTAGCAACATTCGGATACCGAATGGAAATTTGCTCGCACCAAATTATGGATGAGCTACTTTGAGGACACCAGCACTTTGCCGCCACCATTTAACATTCTGCCCTCAGTCAAGTGGCTAATCAGGGTGTTTCGAAAGTCCAGCAAAGAGATTGATCGCAAACGTTCCAAGGTAAATATTTGTCCTTCCTTACACTTGTGGGTGTGTGTGTGTGAAAGTCATGCCTTTGTCCGTTACAGAAACGTCATGCCCAGGAGCAAGAAAACGCTCATGACAACATTATGCGTTCTTTGGTTTGGCGTTATGTGGCTGCCCAAAATCGCAAATTTGAAGACAATCCAGTGACAGAGGACGACATAAATGAAGTGAAAAGTGAAATATCCACAATGCGTTACGAAATGTTAGAAATATTCGAAAATAGTGGCATGAATGTGTCGTCAGCTGCTAAAAAGGAGAAACGTAGGTGGAATTAAACAAAAAAATATTCGTTTAATAGTTTTTCTTTCTACTTTCCAGCCTGTCGTGCCAAGAAAACTAAAATGTGGGAGCGTCAATTAATGAAGGGTTTCCAAGTGGCTCCTTGTCAAAATGTCAATGATGAAAAATCGAATGCTGCAGTAAATTCCGTATGCGATATGAATGAAATCAAAATAGAAAAGGAGCCCTCTAAGCCGCACCAAGAAACGCCCAAGCAAAAATTCCAAAGAGTGGCCCGACAAGTGGCACAACAATCTGCCGCCCACAAGTGGACTGTCGTGCTAAAAAGTACCCTCAAGAATTCCCAAATTGGCAGAAGCTCTAAAGACAGTGTTACGGATTTACATAACTTGGGTAAAGCCATAGAGGAGGCCAAAAAGTATACGCAAGCAAACGCAACGTCATGCACATATTAATTTAATTTTTCTTGATCTTAACAGGCTGATTCTACAAGCACCATCCCAGCTGTCGGGCCGAGAGTCACCCATTGCTGTGGAGTTTGAAGATGAAAAGGCTGCCACCCTACTGGAACTTTTAAATCATATTAGTGAGGAATTGAAAAATGCCCATTCAATTAAACAGGAAGATAAAGGCCTGGGGGAAGATGTAAAAAAGAAATTTCTACTGCAACCTTCCCGACCACCACTGGCCCAAAATATTAAGCCCATAATTAAAGAGTTTGGTGTGCATTCTCCGGCCTCCGTAAATCAAAGTAAATTTGTGACTACCAGAGCCCAAACGCTGCCCGAAATACAAACAGCTAAAAAAGCCCCCAGCAAATCAACAAGTGCCGCCAAGAGCAGTGAATTGATTTTGGCAGCCAGCAACTTAAATAAATCCAATCTCAACAAAAAGCCAGCACCCTCTGCCCCTTCAGCTGCAAGGCTACATCCTGAGGTTAAGTTACAACAACGCACCCATACGCCGTTTGCGGTGGAATTGGGCAAGGCTGGTCGTAAGCCAGGCTATGCCAAATTCTTAAATTCGAACCAACCGTTTGCAAATTTACCACCGAATTTCGATTTGAATGTGGTGGATTTGAAAGACGACAACGATAACGACATGATGGATGATATTTCTCAATTCAGTTCGGAGGCTCACGGCTCTCCCAAGCATGAGTACTGGAGAAAGAAATAGTTCTCAAACAAGAACAAGGGAAATAAGGAGGGCTTCGCGAAACATTTAACTAAAAGTTTGTGATCAAATTATTTCAACAATTCTCGAGTTGAAATAAAAAAGTGAAACTAAAACAGGGATATTTGATAAAATGATAAATAAAGAAAAAGAAATTAAAAAATAAAAATTGTTAAAAAAAAAATTTAAAATTCTTTTTAGGATCTTTACGAGTTTCTATTCTGGGTTTTTATTCCGGGTTTTTTGTATTTTTATTCTTACGCTGAAATACTTAAACACAAGTCCATCAAAATGAAAAATTTCCGAATACTTAATAAATTTGCTATAAAGTCCTTGTACACAAATTAACTTAACTCTAGGTCCCCCGATAACTTGCGGACCAAAATGTTGGACCAATTTACAAATTTATGAAAAAATCCTCAACATTTCGATAACTAACGAAATGAACCAAATTTCCAAAAAAAAATTCGAAATTTTGCGAAAATTTTAAATTCCCCACAAATTCGAAAATTCACTATAAAATCGAAAAACTGGAGTAAAAAAATTGAGTTGGTAAAAATTTATATTTCATAAAAAACCGTAATTTTACAAGCAAATACCAAAGAAAGCAAATTTAAAAATTTCACCACAAAAATATAAATTTCACCAAATTTTTTTAATTTCACCAATGAACCGAAAATTCTTTAAAAAAATTTCAATTTTAAAAAATTTCAAAAAAACAAAATTTCGCCAAAAAAATATTAAAAAAATCACCAAAAATTAAAAATCAAAAATATCATAAACTTTTCAAAAATCTAAATTAATCTGAAAGTAAAAAAAAACTTCACCATAATTAGGGAACTCACTAGAATTCTAAAATTCACTACAGAAGCAAATTCTGGACCCGTAGTGTGTTTATCTATATGCACCATTATGTGTTTGCTTCTTCCTGAATATTATTAACTCCTAGATCTCTGTGGATATTTTCATTTCTCATATAACAGTGGACGCAAACGATAAGTCGTGAAATCCCAGACTGTCTGCTTTCTAGCTGCCGGATGTTTAATGCCCAACCACTACCCCACAGCTGCATGCCATATGACCAAATTGGCTATATAACAGTTTTGTATAAAAGGACTTTGTATTCAAAAGCCATGGTTGAGTGACCTATTAACCAGAGTTGAGTTGTTCGCAATATTATGGCAGTTATTTCTGCCTTAATATGACGGGACCAAGTTAAGCGTCGATCAAGGTGGATACACAATTATTCCACGTGGCTTTCCACTGCAATACTGGATTTTTTTATTGTTATAGGTGGAACGCGTTTTCTTCTGAGGGAAAACGTTACATAAACACAGCCGAATATAGCCAAATATAGCTCTCTTGCTTGTTTTTTTTTAATTTTTTTAATATTTGAAATTCGTCGAGATCTATGAGTTTTCGATTTGTGACTTTTTCTTCGAAATTTCTTCCTTTCTATCCCAGAATAAATAAGTTATTTTTTTTTAGTTTTTATCTTGTGTTAATAAACTTGTGTATTTTTGCGAAAACTTAAGTCTGTTTCTAAGATTTCGAATAATAACCGGTTTTTTTGTAAATTCTTTTTCTTTCGAATTAACGATCGTTTTGGAAGATTTCGGTTGGTTTAAATTTTTTTTATAAATTCTCGATTTGTTTTTGAGCTTTGGGGTTGGAACTTTAGAGTTGCCGGTTTTAAAATTTCCTCTAAATTCTTTAAATTTTATATCAATTTTGTGCTTCTGGGAATTTTTGTATTTTTAAATAAATTTTTTTCAAATACTTTTCAATGTCCCTGACCATGTCTATGTCCATGTCCCTGGCCATGTATATGTCCATATCCCTGGGCATGTCTATGCCCATGTCCCTGGCTATGTCCATGTCCCTGGCCGTGTCCATGTCCCTGGCCATGTCCATGTCTATGTCCCTGGCCATGTCCATGTCCATGTCCCTGGCCATGTCCATGTCTCTGGCCATGTCTATGTTCCCGGCCATGTCCATGTCCCTGGCTATGTCCATGTCCATGTCCATGTCCCTGGCCATGTCCCTAGCCATGTCCATGTCTCTGGCCATGTCCAGGTCCCTGCCCATGTCCATGTCCCTGGCCATGTCCCTGGCCATGTCCATGTCCCTGGCCATGTCCATGTCCCTGGCCATGTCCATGTCCCTGGCCATGTCCCTGTCCTTGTCCATGACAATGGCTATGTCTATGTCCCTGGCCATGTAACTGGCCATATCCCTAGCAATGTCCATGTCCCTGGCCGTGTTCATTCTCATGTTCAGGTCCCTGACCATGTCCATGTCCCTGGCCATGTCCATGTCCCTTTCCCGTATTTCTTGCTGTCATTTTATATCCCATAATTCCTATTTGCTAAACTGCTTTAGCTTATTACTATTAAATAAAAATAACCTTTTCACACACAGCAGTAGCCTTTTTCCCTAAAATAAATCTTAACAAATTAAATATATAAACGAATAAATAAATCCTCATATGCAATTTTACCATAAAATCTGACAAATCCAAGATTTATCACTCCTTTCTTTTAAGCCGTTTTAGGGTAAAGAAAAAGGAAACTTTCACCAATTATTGCTTCAGTTTAAATCTTAAGATTTGGCAAATTGACTTAAACAAATTCTTTGTTTGGCAAAAAAATAAAAAATTTGATATAAAAAATTTGTTTAATTTGAGCACATTTCAGTCATGATAAGTCAAAATCAAATAAACAACTTAAACGACAACATTTTGCAAATTCAAATCCTTAAATGTCCTTTAGCCAATGTTATCGAAAAATAAACTTATAAAACAAAACAAAAGAAAAACTAAGAAGAACAACTAATGCACACGTAATAAATATTTAAAGCAACAAGAAATTTGCTAATAAAAAAGCAAATAAAGTCTAACGCTTGTTAGCATACATACGAGGGTGGCTGCGGAATCTGCTGCAATTTTTAAAAAACTGTAAAATAAGGCAACGCTGTTAAGTTTAAGTCTAGAGTGTCATTGCGGCTACGCACGAGAGGCGCATTAGAGAAAACATATTTTATTAAACTAGTTTCATTTGTCGATACAGACGATGCAACCACAGAGGAAACCAAAAACGAAATAACAGTTCTGTATAACTATCACACATACTAAAAAAACAATATTACGCAGAGGAAAAGCAAGTTATGTTAGTAATCAGTGCAAAGGATCATCACTGTACGCCGGCTTCAAATAAACTAAGACTTCAAAAACTGAACACTTTGCTCCAGAAAAGGAAAAAGGAGGAATAATTTCATTTTGTCGATGTGGTCATTCTACATGCTCCAAAAGGAACAATCGTGCATGATGAACACCGACTTTAAGTGGGCTAACGAAAAGACTTGACAAGCATGGAAAAAAGCATTGTCACACCAATTCACAAGCTTATACTAAGGAACATTCAAGGTCGTCAGAAAGCAGGCACAGAGGTATGGCTTGCCGTAAGTGAGTGCACTGCCAGAAGTTCTAACTTCTACCTCCTTGTGCTGGCGGTCGACGATAGCTTCCTGTCTCTACAAGAAGTCTGGGTAAATAAGTCGAGCGGAGCGAAGTTAACACACTATAAAAATTCCCTAATCTACGGTGAAACAGCATACGCCAGGAGTACGTAGTCAAAAGGGTGCTTGATTTCTATTATGCGAACTCTGGATACCAGTTGATCTCCAGTTTTAATACCGACTTATCCGTCCATATGGAGCTCTGTGCGGGTGGACACTTTTTTCTCCATTAATCGTGAGAATTATATGAATTCTCTAAAGCAACTTCGGTTTTAACTAGCCAAGTGAGGAATCCGGAATAGATGGACAAGAATGCCTCTCAAAGGATTGACGAAACCATCTCTAAAAGTACTTCTACGCCGCTGGACCGTGAGTTTCCGATAGGGATGGGCAATGGCGCCTCACAAGAGGTGGAGAGTTGGCCAATGGAGGAATTCTGTAGAGGTGGCCTCCTGAAGAAGAGCCTGAGACATAAGCGCACATTGTGTGTAAATGACGAAGGCCGAGAATTACCAGTCGTGAGTCTGAAATCACTACAGGCAGGAGTGAAGACTATTGTATGCAAGAGCCTCAATGAATGTAAGGTAGTAGTGAATTACAAATCGGTTGCCTGAAATCAATTCGTGGGACGAAGAAGGGGACGGCAGGGGCATATAAAGTAAGTGGTCTGCTTCGATATCCCCCCCACATTAATACTGAGAAAAGGAGCATTCAAAGTAAGAGACGCAAAAGGAAGAATCGTTTGCGAAGAATCAAAGGACAGCACTAATCGGATTAGCTGGACATTGGCATTGGCACACACAAAGAAAAAAGGCGGTTGAGACAAAAGAAAGGATGACAAGCGCTATTAGATCGTTTTACGGTTAAACAAATTTCAAGTTGGAATTACTTTCTTCGTAGGTTTGTCTGAACTTTTTTAAAATTAAAATTTGCAGTGGGGCAGAAGATTGAAGTGTTTTATTTTAAAGAGACTATTCAAATAATTTTTCCTTAATTTCCTAATTGGTCGGTGAGACCTGGACCTACTCTCGCACATATAAAACCATATAGAAGTGCTATCTTTGCTACTTATTTTATTGTTATGCCCCAACAAATCTGCTTTCACCATTAACAATTTCTTGCTACAACCTAAAATTTTTGTCGAAAATTGGCCGAGGAAAAAAAACAAATAAAATGTTTAAATTTGGCAAAGTAACCCAATAATGAAAATCGCAGTAGGAGTTTCTTGGCATTCCAATACATTCATTAATTTACACAACATGAGTTCGAAAGCGAAACGTTTCAGACTGGAGCCGAAGGAAGAATTTTTGTAAAAAAAATATTCAATAAAAAATCAAAAACTTGTAAATTTACACAGAAATGTGTTGATAAGCAGACAAACACAGTCTCAGACAAAGAAAAAAATAACATTTGTATTTTTAAGCATATTTTGTTTGAACGCAATAAACTTTTGCACAAACTCAGATCGAATATTTGCCAGGGAAGTTAGTGACTTGAACAACAATTTTATCTGCAAATTTAATGCAAAGAGAAGAAAACAAATAAATTTATCAATGAGAAGACAATTTGTGTAATGAACTTCTTAAATTTCAATATTTATTTTAATTTAGTAAATATTTGCTACGAACGACTGAAATAAATTTTCTAATTTACGAGGGCGGAACAATAAGCCCGTGACTTTTCGAACTTCCCTCGTAGTTATATGAAATGCAACACTGTTCCCATCAAGTACCACCTGTTAATAGACTACTTTGCGTTTAACAGCTGTTAAAAACATACAACCTTGTGTCTTTGTCTAAAAATGGAAAAAACTTAATTTCGAGTCCTCATTAAACGATATTTTTAGCGAAAAAGAAGCCGTCAATCCAACAAAGGAACAGGTCGATAAATACTATGGGGACTCTGCACCATCGATTTCAATGGTAAAATAGTGGTTTACTGACTTTCGTTGTGGTTGCACAAGTACAAATGGCGCCGAACGTTCTAGACGGTCAATTGACGTCAGCACACCCGAAACTGTGGAAAAAATCCACGATATGGTGTTGGCCGATCTAAGAGTAAAAGTGCGTGAGATTGTTGATGCCATAGGCATTTCATACGGCAGTGTGGTTTCGATTTTAAATGATCAGCTGGGTTTAAGAAAGTTGTCTGCAAGATGGGTGCCGCGTTTGCTCTCAATTGACCACAAACGTAAACGTGTGGCAACTTCAAAGGATTGTTTGGAGTTGTTTAACCGCAATCCGTATGAGTTTTTTCGGCGTTCGGCGTATTTGTGGATGAAACATAGATTTACTGTACTCCGAAGACCAAACACCAGTCTAAACAATGGGTTTCTCCGTGTGAATCGGCTCCGAAGAAGGCCAAGGTTAGTTTGTCGGCCAATAAGGTGATGACAATAGTTTTTTGGGATACACGCTGTATAATCCACATCGATTACCTTCAAAAGGGAAAAACAATAAACGGCGAATATTATGCCAACTTATTACACCGATTTAATGAGGATTTAAAAAGAAAACGACCCCATATGGGGAAGAAATGCACAGGTGCACACGTGTGCAGTCTCAGTGGAAAAACACTATGAATTGGGCTACGAATTGGTACCTCATCCGCCACATACTCCGGATTTAGCCCCTAGTGACTGCTTTCTATTTCCAAACCTAAAGCATTGCCTCGGTGGAAAGAGATTTAGCTCCAACGATGAAATTATTGACCAAACAAATGTCTATTTTAAGAACCTCGAAAAATCTTTTTTTTGGAAGGGATACAAAAACTGGAGAAACGTTGGAATAAGTGTATTGAGTCAAAAGGAGATTATGTTGAAAAATAAATTTTTATTTCTCAGAAAAAACTGTGTTTCACTCAAAAAGTCACAGACTTATTGATCCGCCCTCGTATTATTAGAGAATAATAAAAGGAATCCGCTTTAAGTCTAATAAACAGACAAAAAACAACTTGCCTGTAGGAATTTAAGAATAATATTTACAAAATATAAATTGAAACAAGAAATTATAAATGGTCGTTAGGTAGCACCAGTAATTTGTTGACAAATCTTCTTATTTCCAACTTGCCAAGTTTTACAGCCCTGTTTAGGGTGGGAATTGCTTTCCAGCTAAGGCTTTTAGGCTTAATCTCTTTAGGAAATTTTGATCCAAGAATAAAATTCTCTTGAATTTATCCTGCAAAGAAAGAACATGGTTGAGGTAACCATAATCAAATGTATGCAACTGATTGGCAGCAGTTGAGGTACGAACACAGGCGACTAATGCCATCGAATGGTTAACAGTAAAAACGGTAACCATTGAAACCACTACTCTCTCATACTTTGATTAAACACCAAAAGCATTTTACGCACGAGAATTATGTCTGTTAAGAACATTTTATGGTTGACTTTATTATATTATTTTTGTATAGTAAAAAATGCTTTGTTTGTGGTTAGAATTTTCGTAAAAATCTTATTGTTCAACGCAACCATGTTGCATTGTTTATTGCAACTAAAGTAATGTTTAAAATAGTTTCAAATTACCACAATATGTTTGCCACAACAATATATTGTTATTGAAAACACAATATGGTAATTGTTGCAACCATGTATTTTCTTTGCGTGAACGAAGGCATCGATTCGTAAAGACTTGTAAGGAGTTTGACTTGCAGCGTTCCAGGCTACTCATCCGTACATTCTATTTGGTACTTGTGGTAATATAACACTGTGCGGTTATCTGATGCCGAATTATTATAACAATTTGCAAAGGAGGTGGGGGCGGTGACTTTATCTCGCATAAAGTAAAAACTTTGAAAACGCTAATACACGTGCATCTTTTTTCTCGTGCATCTTTTTTCTCGACTTCCCTGTCAGAACCCGTTGTTATTTTGGAAAAAGTTTAATTATGTTGCACAGTGTAGTTAGATCTTCTCATATCGGGTTAGGCTGCCGATAGGATTGACTGGCTCCGTCGACCCTACTTATAACATTTGCGTGGGAACCACTAGAACTTGTAATTATGCTAATGAGCTAACAAAGTGAATCTACTTCACTGATTGATTGCTGGTTTATGGACAGTGTTTGGTTATGATCCTGCAAAACTTAAGTCCTCAAGAACACTGACTTCCTTTCCAAAAAGTTGCAAAATCTATAAATAAAGATTTCCTCTAGCAATAAAATTTTATGCAAAAATATGTTTAAATAATTCATAAAATTTATTTTAAAACTAAAAAATGTGTCAGCACAAAGTCAAGGAATTTACAAACATGCGTTTCAAGAGAATCTCATTCAAACTTTTTGCCAAGTTGAACTTTTAAATCCCTTCAAATGAGAAGATAAAACTAAAAGAATATTGAATATTTGAGTGTTTTCTTATCAGAATAATAGTTACGAGAAATAAAAAACTCATTGTGAACAATTTTGCTTTCTTACTTTTAAACAATTGTGAATATAAAATTCGAATAAATGGATGCAGGATTGATAACAAATTATCCATTTGCAAAAAACTAGGAACATTCACGCTTGGAAACATTTGAGATTTTCATGGAGCATAGTGTTTTACTGGTTTGATTGATTTTAAGTTACTGCTGGAATTATGATACGAGTATAGTACTGTGGGCAAAAAATAGTAAGACTTTTTAATTTAAATTTCGCGCGGAAATCCATTTGTCGGAAATTTCTACGTTGGTATGACTGTATGTGCCATCTGTGCTAAATATCACATCAAAGTAATAATTAGTGCTTAGTATACGCTTGTTCCTCTGAAGTACAACAAGTGCATTCGGCGATTTTTACAATGCGTGAAATTATTCAACGAAGAAGTTCCATTAAATTTTGTGTGCGGAATGAAATTTCTGGTGCCAAAACATTCAGAATGCTGCTAAAGTCCTTCGGTGATAATTGTATGTCGCGAGCAAGTGTTTTTGATTGGTACAAATTATTCAAAGAGGGTCGAGCACGCGTTGACGACGAACCACGTCCAGGACGGCCGTCAATATCAACTGATGATCAAGACGTCAATAAAATCAGGAATTGGTGTTCGAGAATCGACGATTAACAGTCAGAGATCTTAGTGATATCGTTGGAACATCAATGAAAACCATTTTAAAAGATCATTTGGGCCTAAGAGTAGTGAAATCACGATTGGTTCCGCATACCGCCTTGATTCTTCGTGACTTTTTCGCCAAAAATTCAATCAATATCGTTCCACAATCACCGTATTCGCCTGATTTAGCTCCGTGTAACTTCTTGCTGTTCAGCAAAGTCAAGCCACCGCTCCGGGGAAACCGTTTTGAGTCAATTGAAGATCTTAAACGTGAATCGCTACGCGCATTGAAGGCTATTCCGGAAAATGACTGTAACAACTGTTACGAGGATTGGAAAAAACGTTGGCATAAGTGTATTGCAGCTGGGGTTAATTACTTTGAGGGGGACGAAATAGATTTGGCAGAATAAATAAAGAAATTAAAAATTATAAACAAAGTCTTACTATTTTTTGCCCACAGTAGTATGCATATACATGGAAAATATGATTGAAAACAGATATTTACGGCCAAACCATTCGCAAGTCATTCTTATCCATCTCATCCGGAATCCTTCCTTGCCCAATTAAAACCGGTGCTTTATAAAGACTAACCTCTCCGCGAGGCTTCCAGATTCATCCTTGTAATGGAGAAAAAGACATACCACCCACACAGACCTCAATAAGCACAGAAAAGTCTGAATAGAAAGTAGAGATCGACTGGTATTCGGAGTTCGCATACCAAAGACCGATCACCCTCTTGGTCACGCATCCTTTGCCTAAGCTCGGTCCCCATGGTTTAGGAATGATTTTGTGTAGGGGAGTATTACCTACTCTCCGCTCGACTTATTTGGCCAGACTTCTTGTAGATACAGGATACTGTTACCGGGCACCAGCCCAAGTGGTATAAGTCAGAACTTCTGACAGCGCATTTAGTTACCGCAAGCCATATCTTTGTTCCCACCAGTTGAAGACCTGCCTCCTTTTAATTTTATTCAACAATTTTTCAGCACTAACAAAGTACTGAAAGCAATTATATTGTAAGAATTTTTCAATATGCAAAACCTCATATTTACTTTTGTGTATTATTTCGTGTGCATGGGTGGCTAATAGAGTTGTTGAAACCGGATGTCGTATTATTCGAAAACCGGTTGTAGCCATTTTCCTGGGTTTTCTTAACCGATTATTTAGAGGATTCGGTTTTAGGGTTATTCGAGAAACCGGGTTTTCAGTTTCGAAATATTCGACATTTTCGTAAAAAACATCAACTTTACTCAAACAACGTCATAACTCAAAAAAATCCATTTGTGGATATTCTGTATAAATTTCTGTTTCATTTCATTGGGAGGAAATAGAAAACTTTAACCGCGTTTATGTCGGAATAATGTTTTTTGAGTTATGACACTGTTTGAACAAATGAGTGATATGTCTTCACATCGAATTGAAGTTTGTTTTTTCTGTTAAAACGATAATAAAAAAATAAATTAAAAAATTTTATCTGAAACCCGGATATTCGAACCGGTTTTTAAATAAATCCTCGAAACCGGTTTTAAAAAATCTATGGATTTTAAATTTTTTGATACCATATTTTCAAAATGTCCAGTAATTGACAACTCTACTTTTATTGCTTGTTCTATGTTAGCTTCTCAACCCTATGGGATTTTTGCCTAAAAATTTCAAATCTGCGCTACATTCGTGGGTAGTTTTAAGTCAAATAATTTTTTCTGCTCCCGAAAAATTTCTTTTAGAACATTCCCGGTTATTCAGGGACTCTGCTTTGAAATATTCCACATCTGCATGATATATTTTCTTTTTTATTCTTTGTACATTTCTTTTTTTTTGCATAAAATTATCTGCATAATTCAGTGGCTGCAAAGTTTTGCTTTAGCATGACTTTTATCGTCTTGTGATTCACAAAACGTTTTGCTGAACTCAAGCACTGAAAGAAAGAAACTTGTAATAAATTTAAACTTATAAAATATTCTTGAGAAAAATGGTTCATCAATCAATAAATGTTTGTGGAATTATAGAGAATTATAGAGAAAGTAAGTTTTTTTAATCGAGACATGACTTTACATATTTTTCTACACACAAACACACACACACACACACATTCTCAGCCATATACTCATACTAATACACTTGTTTTTTCTAACATAAACTTATTGACCTCTTAAAAACATGAGTAGATATTTTTATATTGAAGACACAATTTCCCACATGTTCTATAAGCTGCCCAATAAATATATGAATTTGCTGATTGACAAGTATTTGTGCATGTGTGTGTGTGTTTGTGTCTTAATCTCTTGAATATTAAAATGCCACAATGTTTTTCTTTCCTTTTATCTTGCTGGTATTTTCTCAATTTAAACTTATTTATTTTAATTTTTTTTCGTAATAATCATTTTCTGTCGGTTCTTCATTTCGTCAATTTTATTAAAAATAATTTTAAAAAATATTTTTTTTATTCTGAACAAAACACTGTTTTTTCTCCTCTCGTTTGATGAATTTTAATTTATTTATAACAAAAATATTAAATATGAAATTTTATATTATTTTTATCTTTTAAATTTGCTACAACTCAGTTGATTTGCTTTTGTTTGGTAGCATGAAGACTTTTTCGAAAGTGTTTTGAACTTTTGATTATTTGAATAATAAATATGTGCGTGTGTTTGAGTGTGTGTGTGTGTGTGTAATTAAAGAAAAATTTATAACAAATCTAAATTTATAGAATTTTCTACTTTGAATTATAATTTCCAAGAGAATCCAAAACAATTGTAGGTCACTTTTGGTGAGGCACAATGGGCTGTTTTGATATGAAAATTTTATTTGACCCACAAAAAGTTATAATAATTGGCACAATACCACCCTGCCTAACGCTGAAGATTCTTACACGTCTCAGTCCATTATCCACTTTTTTTGAGTTATAAAAAAAATGGAAGTTTAGCATATGCAACTCTCAGTCTATATAATTCCCTGAATTTGATTCGTTACAGAATTTTATTTAAGAAAAATACTACAACACATGCAATACGTTGTACAGTGTTTATATAAAATAAGTCTGCACGCACAGTCTTGTTTCTTTTGCTGCCTGTTGTCCGCTTTATTAATGTCTTTTCGGTACTAAGCGTTAACAGTATTGTATTTCATGCATGCCCCGTCTTGTCTACTTACTTACATCCAATGTGTAAATCAGAGAACTGATCATGATTCTACATGCCCGAACTTGTTAACAAAAGTTTGAAAAATTACCATAAATAAAATAAAATAATCGATATCGATTAAAATTTTAATATAAATTAATGAAAACTTCAGTTGACTTTAAAGGAAATTTTATTCGAGATCGAATACCGTAATTTACTCCCTGAATAAAATTATTTATACAAATATGAAGAAAAAAATTATAATTCATTCATGCTCCGGACATGATAAGCAAAGTGCGGGGGCAGCCGACACAAATTGCTACTTAATTGTCCTTCAACAGTCACCTGAACGATTACTAAGCGATCAAACAAATAAACGAACATTTTTCTGCTGGTGTAAAGTTTGTTGAAACATTTTTTTTCGAAGCGATCTAGCAGATCGATCGTTCAGCAAAAGCATAATAATAATAAAAAAATTTAAACTTAATTGTTTAGTAGCCGGATTTTCTTCCAAAAACCTCCCATTGTGCATACAATCTCAAATTTATAGTCATTTTGTTTATTTTGCTTCAAGAAAAAAAAAATAAATGAAATATTTAAATAAATTGAGATGAAACTTAAACTTCTCATTGATTGGAGCCATAAGTTAACAAATAGCAAATGGTTCGAAAACTTTGTAAAAAACTAACTGCTACAGCCATCAGTTTGTAGCTTCTGGCTGTTCAGCAAACTCAAGCGACCGCTCCGGGGAAATCGTTTTGAGTCAACTGAAGACATTAAACGTGAATCGCTAAGCGCATGGAAGCCAATTTCGAAAATTGACTTTAACAACTGTTACGAAGATCGGAAAAAACGTTGGCATACGTGTATTGCAGCTGGGCGGGATTACTTTGAGGGGGACGAAATCGATTTGGCAGAATAAATAAAGAAATTTAAAATTATGAACAAAGTCTTACTATTTTTTGCCCACAGTAGTATGTGCATGTGGCAAGCTTCCTGTATCTTTTTTCTTCTCTATTTTTGTTTTTTAGGAATTCAGTTTAACACCAAACATTTTTATTACTTTTCTTGCTTCCCTTTTTCTTTTTCCTTTTACTTTTTTTCCTGCTTCCTTCAAACAAGAAAAAAAAAACAACAAAATTAAACCAAAAAGGTAAAAAAGTCATTTAATAAAGAAGTTTATCTTTAAATTAACTCAGTTTTGGTAAAAACAGGAGGATGTAAATTGAAGCACGTATTTTGACAGATTTTTACTTTTCTTTTATTTCCTTAAGGGAAGAGACGTTTATCCTACTAATCGGAATTAGGGTTTTTTGTACCGTTTGTAAATTGTTTTATATTTTTTTTAATATCCGAAAAGGACCCCCGGATATAGACATAAAAACAAAACAACAATTTGTCATGATTGTAAACTGGTTTTAGCGGGTGTTTAAGCAAAATTCAAGCGATTGTAAATATTTCGTTTTCCTTTCTTTTAAAATTAAATAAAAGTTGAAGCTTAGAGACAGCGACAGCAGGGAGTCTCTAAAACTAAGTTAAAATTTTATAATTTTGTAGTAGAGAAAGAAATATTTTAACCAAACAAACTTTACGCACAATGAATCAAAAAAGATAAAAAAAAAAATATATCGAAGCATCCAAAAATTGTTTTTATTTAAATTTCTTTTCATCACTTGAGTTTCTTTACAAAATAAAACTAAAGTTTTCTTTTTGGATTCTGAACAAAAATTGTGCATTTCCCAATCGTATCGCGCCATCTGGGCAACATTCTGCTGGGAAGCTACTCGACACGAGCAAACTGGAACGACAATATCGCGGTTGTGGCTGCCGATATCGAGGGCCATGATTTATTATTAATGTATGGGGGAATATCGAAGCAGACCACTTACTTTCTGGGTCCCTTTTCGACCCCATTTCGCTCCTAAAATTGATTCCAGGGAACCGATCCGTAATCACAATCACTTTACTTTCAATTGAGTCTCGTGCTAGCCCTAGCCTTTACTCTTGACTAAAGTGATTTCAGACTGTCGACTGGTAACTGTCGACAACCTTCTTCATCACGGAGTCTTTTGTAATTGCTAGCATTTGTCTAAGGCTTAGTTCCCCCATGGCATTCACATCTAACAAGTGCCTGCCCGTGGTCTTAAGCCTTATGCTAGCCAGTGCTGGGCATTCACACACAATGTGCGCTAACGCCTCAGCCTCCTCCAGGCATAGTCTGCAAGTATCATCTTCTACGACATTCATCTTAGCCAGATGGTACTTGAAGTTTCCATGTCCTGTCACTAACGCAGTGATCCAGCTTAAAGTAGCCCTATTATATCCGAGCACCTTGCTGGCCTGTCTACATGTGGTATTCTCCCTCCACCTATTCAGGTGTAATGAGTTTACCCATTGAAGAACTTTAGCTCGCACTAGGCCATATCCTAGAGAAACCCTGGGTTCTGGTCCACAGAAATCCACAGGGCCATGATAAACTACTTCTCAATGCCGGCGTTGAATGAGCGGGACTTGGTGAACATGTGGCTTCAAAGTGGACAACATGTGACATGCAACAGTGGAACACTTCCAAACATTGTTAAATAGGATTGTACTGTTGTGCGCTCAACTCATCTTTTTTCGAGAACGAGAAACCTTCACTTAATTAGTCTTCAACATATTTGCACGTACAGCCCAATTATGAACAACAATTCGCCGAAAAGTTTTTGGCTTTTAGCAATTATTTTATTTTGAATTAATATTTCCCTGCTCATTATCCCCCTCTTGTCATTCCTCCTATTTCCCGCACTGTTTGAAAAGGAAAAAATATTATCCTGAATATTCCCTGGGTTGTTACAACCGACGATTTTTCCCGGGAACATATAAAGGAAAAAAGTCCCCGGGGAAATTTTTTTTTCCAAAAGTTCCAAAGTATCTCTGAAATTGCTAAGCAAACCGTTCTCTAGTTATGTTTTGTGTCGTGAAACTGCTTTCTTTTTTACAGCATCTCAAATCATATAAGAAATGACTTTTCGTTGCCCCAGTTCAAAAGTTGACCTGAATTTGAAAATTAGTTGTGAACTTGAACAATTTTAACTTGAATTTTGGCGATTTTTTTTTAAAGGGTGGTCTTTCCTTCTCACCTTTTTTTAAACAAATAATGCCTGAAATCTATACCGGAAATGGGTGATGGCTACGGATGCCAAACAGGAAGTCCCGAATCTGGAAAATCCCTATTTTTCCCGATCGGGATTGTGAAAATCCTGAGTTTAAGTATTTTTAAATACCGATCGTGGCATCCCTGGTACAGACTGACTAAAATTTTCTTGGTAAATGTTTGCCTGGCTAATGTTCGGCTTGCTTAAAGGATTCAAGGTACCATCATATCGATTAGATCACCAGAGTTGGAAAGCTGAGTTTCCTTGGCGACTGATAGGTATTATTTTGTCTAAATTCCAGATTTTAGCGGGGTGATCTACAGGTTTTGTGACTAAATTATTGTTGACTTATAGCAACAAAAGCTGTTCTAACCTTCAAAGCGATATGTCAATATCACTTCTCATTTAAGCCTACGCCTGCTATGAGATCATTTTTTAAATCCCAAATCAAACCAGTTTTCATGTCAATATGAGATTGTTGTTATAGAGAGCGAAATATCTCAGATGTATAATTTTCATAAGTCGGGCCGGACCCTGTTTGTTTTTTTTTTAATTTTGTTCAAAGCCACATACTCTCTCCAAAGTGGTTCATTGTTTGAGGTGAGTGGCTTTTCTACAGGGTGTCCGCCTGGAAGGTATACTACTTTGTTTGTTTATAATTTTTGATTAAATGAAAGAGAATGGATCGTATATTGATAAATGTTTTATTTAGTTGCGGCAATTATGTATGGAATACAATATCAGATAAATGTCCGCCTCTGTTAGCCTCACAAATTCCAGCCCTATCGAACACATTTTTCATTACATTCTCACACATATCACGCGGTATTTCATTAATTTCATCACGAATATTTTGTTTGAGTTGCTCCAGCGTTTCTGGTTTGTTTGCATAAACCTTGCTTTTCAGATATCACCTCAAAAAGAAGTCCGGAGCAGTTAAATCAGGCGACCGTAGAGGCCAATCAACATCACCATTCCTTGAAATAACTTGTTGTGGAAAGAGGTCTCGCAGTAATTCCATTGTAATCCTGGCTGTATGCGATGTGGCACCGTCTTGTTGAAACCACATGGTAGTCAAGCCCAAAGCATGCAGTTATGGCGCTATCACGATATTGCTCCCCATTGCCAGTTACCGTTACGCCGTTTTAAATTTCAAAGAAGTAAGGTCCAATGATTCCTCCTGACCAAATTGCACACCAGACTGTCACTTTTAATGGATGCAAAGGTGACTGATGAATAATTTGAGGGTTTTCCATTGCCCAGAACCGACTATTCTGTTTATTCACATATCCATTCAAATGAAAATGTGTCTCGTCACTCATTATGATTGTTTCATGAAAATCGGGGTTGTCATTGGCGATCTGTAGCATCCCATTGGCATATGTACGGCGGAGTAAATGGTCTTCTGAAAGAAGCTCTTGTGTCAACTGAATCTTAAATGGAAACAAATGCAAATCTTTGTGCAAAATTGTGGGCAAAGTTGTTCTTTGAAGACCAAGCTTCTGAGAACGGTGTCGAATTGAGGTTGATGGATTCTTTTGAACACTTTCTTGAACAGCAGTAATGTTTTCAGCCGATCTTGCAGTACGTTGTGGTCCATGCTTGGGTCTATCAGCTACAGTGCCTCTTTCTTCGAAATCATTCACTACACGATAAATAGTGCGTCTTGTTGCCACGTTGTTGCTCCCAAAAATTTCACGTAACTTTCTCTTCGTCACAGTAATCGATGATTGATTTTGATAAAATGTTTTAACGATTAAAACACGTTGGTTTGCCGAATATTTCACCATAATAAATTTGCCACGTCTCTACTTCACGGCTGCCAAATATGAACTGTCAAGAGTAATGTTTACGAAAATGGCGGCAAAACAAAGTAGTATACCTTCTTCCCGGCGGACACCCTGTATAATTTCAGAAATATTTGTCCTGACAAATTTATGATTTTAAATAAAGTTCAGTTTTACTGTTTTACTTATATTGATTTTAATAACGCAAGGATTTTTCAGATATTTCCCAGCCCCAACACTTTTACCTTTCTCACTTGTCGAGTGCTGAAATGAAACTCAATTAAAATCAAATAGTTTTTGCAAAAAATCTCTAATTTTTTTTCATTTATTCATTGTTACAAGAACTTTCATTATTATTGTTGTTGTTGTTTTTGTTATAAGTACGTATGACTTAATTACAACATTCATTCATTCATTCATTAATTTATTTATTTATTAATGATTTTTTTTTTATAATTCATTATTACTCGTGTGTTGTTGAGTTAAACTTATTCTAGCGGTGTGTGTGTTTTTATGACTATTTTGTAAATTTTTAATTCTTTTTTTCGCTTTTAATTATGTTTTCAGTTTTTTGTTTATTCTCTTACATTTAATCTGTTGATTTTGTGGTAGTCGTGTGTTATTGTTGTTTTTCCAGAGTTCTGTTCTTTTGTTTGACATTCTGTTGATTTTAATAATATTTTTTGTTTTTTTTTTTGAATCCTTAATGGTGAATTATTGGAAATATTTATTTATGAAATTTCACCTTCAATTTCATATTTAATTAATAGCCAAGTTTTTTTCTACTTTTAATTGTTATTTTTATGATTTTATTTTAGCAATAATATTTATTAACAAAATACATGTTTCTCCAGTTAATTTTTTACACTCAAGATCATAATAAAAATAACGAAGTTTTTTTTTCTTTTGTAGCGGATTTTATTGCTGGAGTTGCTAATTGAAAACAAGGATATAAAAATCGTATCTAGAAAAAAGGGGAATTAATTGTTACAGGCTGCTGAGTTTTTCTTTAGAATTAAAATTGAATTCTGTTGCCTTTTTCAATCATTGATGTTGGGAACGAAATGATTTGAGCATCCTGATGTTGTTAAATCGCGAAATACAGAAAAGTTAAAACGTTAAAGTTTAACAATTATAAAAAACAAATCTGTTTTTAAAAAAAATTAGAGGCAGGGCCTGTTAATGATTTTTAAGAATTAAAAATTTTTTAATATTTTAACTTCCAGCTGCCAATTTCGTAAACAGCTGTTTTTTTTTAATTTTTTTAACCCCACTGTGTTGCCAAAACTGCAAAACTATTCAACTAGAATTTTACTTCGATAGTTCCGTTTAACATTTTTTAGCGAAATGTTGTTTTAAAAAAAAAAAATTTCTAAATCCCAAAACTGTTACAAATATTTTTGGCGAATAAATTAAAAAAAAAAACAAAATTATTCATAAAGGAATTTAAAAAACAATTGTGTATATTTTTAATTAATTTCTTTAAAAATTTGAATTTCAACAAAACGATTTTTCTAAAATTTTTTTTTAGAAATTAAAAAAAAAATTAATATCAGACAAATTTTAGTAGGTGATTTTCATATTTTTTTTTTATAAATTAACACCCTTAAAAAATAATGCACAATGATTTTTTTCTTTCAAATTTTTAGTCTTAAATTTTTTGTTAGATAAAATAAAGAATTTTTATGAATGTTTTTGTAAATTTTTTTTTATATATTTTTTTAAACTATTTTTCACCAAATTATTTTCACTGTTCTTTTTTTTTAATTACGAAAAAAATATTGTTTAAAATATTTCACAAAAAAATTATTTTTCAGTCAAATATTTGTTTTTATCGTTTGTCCATTTTTTACATAAAAATATTTTACACAATATTTTTTGTTTTCCTATTAAATTGTTCCATGAAATAAATTTATTAAACTTCTTTCGTTAAGCAATTTTTGATCACTACTTTTAACTAGAATTTGTTTCAATTTCGTAAAATTTTTTTCGAATTTTTTTTTCGAATTTTTTTGGTAGAATTTTATATGGAAAATGTTTATTAAAAATATTTTTAGGACACGTTTATTCAAGGAATTTTTTCAATTCAAACAGAATTTTCTATAAAAAATCAAAAACTATATACATATGCATGTATTTCACGAGCAAACAGTTTTTTTTATAAAATTAAAAAAATTTTAGTTTATAAAAAATTTCAATTTAAAATTAAAAACGAACCAAAACTTTCTCTAAACTTGTTGAAATTTTACAAAAAAAAATTAAGGAATTCCCACAAATTAACGCTTTCTACTTAATTAAAAAAAAAATAATAAAATATTATAAAATAAAGTAAAATAAAATACAACAAAATAATATACAATAAAATAAATAATTAAATAAACAAAAAAATTTAAATCGAATGGATAAATAAAAGAAAATAAGATAAAATAAAATAATAAATTAAATAAAAATAATATAAATAAAAACTTTAATATAAAAAAGTAAAATAAAATTAAATAAATTATAATTTAAAAAAAAAATTTAAAACAACATAAAAATATTTAATAAAAAAATAAACAAGTAATTAAGAAAATTTTATATAATAAAATATAAAAATAAATTCTATACAATAAATAAATCAAGTAAAATCAAAAAATATATATCATATAAAAAAAAAAAAAACACCAAAAAATATAATAAATTAAAGGAAAGAAAATTTAAATCAAATATTAAACAAAAAAAAAGAGAAATGATAAAATAAAAAAATTTTATAAAAAATATTATTATTATAATACATTAAAAAATTAAATAAAATACGTGAAAATTAAGAAAAAAAAATAATCTAAAAAAAATTAAAAGTAAAAAATAAAAATTTTAATATAATAAAATTAAATTAAATATATTTATATTGAAATAATAAAACAAAAGAGAAAAATAATTTAAAGTAAAAAAAAGAAATTAAATTGTATAAAAAATAATGTAAAATAAAGTTTAAAAAAATCAAAATTGGTTAAAAAAAATTAATATAAAAAAGAAAATAAATGGTAAGAATAAAATAAAACAAAATAAGATAAAAGAAAATTAAATAAATAAAAAAACAAGTTAAAATTAAGTTAAAAAAATATTGCAAAGTTAAACAATAAAAAATTAAATAAAAACATTTATTAAGATCAACCTCTTACCCACTTCCCCCCTCTTCCTTCACTCGTTGCTCTCAGTGCTGTCCTTACATCCTTAAATATCCTTATTAATTAAAATTTATACAAAATTAATATTATTTTTACAACATCATTCTCTGGCCAATTTCAGTCTGACCGCTAAACGTTTGCACTTCCAAATCAGCTGCGTTTCCAAAATACTAAACGCCATGGCCACCAACACGAGGCCCAGCAGCAAATAAGCACAGCAGGCAAACAACTGTATTTCAGGACCCTCAAATGTCTTCCAAGGCACAAAGTCACCATAGCCGATGGTCGTCAAGGTGACGAAACAGAAATAGGCGCCATCGATTAGAGACCAGTTCTCCCACAAAGCAAATATGACAGTGCCCAGGCAGACGTAGAAAGTTAAAATGAACAGCACCACAATAATGGGAACTTGAGGTATTTGTGACGTTGAATCGCTAAGCGAAACCAACGAGTGATTATCACAAAAGTCGGCTGGTGCAGGATGTTTATCAGTCTGGCAGGTTGGGTAATGCGAGCGGTGAAGATGTTTCAGTTCATAGATGTTGCTGCCCGCCAAACCGGCACAATCATCCTCCGAGGTATCATCATATTGATCACCATAACACATGCTGGCACTGGAGGAGTTGCGACGTTTGGGTATGTGTAGATTGCACTCACCTTTGCGATTGATAATGACGGACTTACGTTGATTAGCCAGGGAGTTGCTGGAACGTTGAAAGCTATTCAAGGTGTGACGATGAAAAGAGGCTGCCGTGGCATTAAGAAAACTGCGGCTATGGCATTTATCTTCTATGGGGTTAGAGGAACTTGTCAGCAGCGGCACTCTAGAGGGAGTGCCATGGGGACAATTGCTGAAAGTAAATGAAGAAGCATAAAAGTATTCATTAGGTCAAGTCATAAATATTTAAAAATAAACTGGGAAAAAACGCATCTAGTGCAACATTATTAAATGCCTATGATATCTCTCTGTCTATGTTTCTACTTCCGCCTGATTCTGTTTCCTTATTTTTCTTTTCTGTTAATATTCGTATTGTACTTTTAAGAGCCATTTTCAGACAATCAACACAAATGTGTGTTATAAATCTGCTGTGTCAGCAGTTATATTTGCAACAAAATGTTGAGAAAAATATTAAAAAAAAAATCCTTATTGAAAATGAGAGGAAATAAAAAATTAAAGGAAACACAGTGAGTTTGCCGGTGGTAAAAATAAAATTAATTGACCTGATTCAGGCTCAAGTTACAATTAATTAGCAACACTTGAACACCATACAACATGCAGCCACACACGCACAAGCATGCACTTAATCACTCACACTCCTAGTCAGACTTCTGGCGATTGAAAAAATGTGGTTGAGAGAGGAGAACAAATAGAAAACCAGCATCGAGTGTGAAAGTGTTGAATGTTGGTTCCCGTAGTAAAACACAAAGAAAATTATATGTGGCTTCATTGCTTCGAAAGGCATCACTTTAGTTCTTTCAGTAATCAACTGCTGTAGAGCAGTAAGTGTCTGGTTGTTATAAAAAATATATCACTTCGCCTCGTAAAACTTGTATTGAATTTTATTTAAAAAATTGTGGCAGGATTAAGAAAAACGTACGAAGTGAATAAATCAAGGATTTTTATTTATAAGACGCTTAAAGCAGGTTTTAAAAAATTGGAAGAAATATTGATCAGGTGTAATTAAGATAGAAATCGGTCATCAGCTGGGCAACACAAAGGTATGACTCGCCGTAACTGAATGCACTGGCAGAAGTTCTGACTTATACCTCCCCGTGCAGGCAAGGAGTCTGGCTAAATAAATCGAGCGAAGAGAAGCTAAGACTCTCTTATTAAAAAATGTCTAACACACGTTGGCACAGCGTACACCAGGTCTACGTGGTCAAGAGGGTGCTTGACCTCTAAAATGCTAACTCTGGATACCAGTCGATCTCCAGTTTTAATACAGACTTTCCTGTGCATATGGAGCTCTGTGTGGGTGGACATCTTATTCTGCATTACTCGTGGGAATTATGTGAATTCTCAGAAGGAACTTCGGTAATTAATTTTCAAAGGGTCCTCCCTTTGGAGGTGGATGAGAAAGCCTCGCGAGGGGTGCTTGGGGCAATTGTACTGTCTAATTGTACTGTTAAGGCGTTGGGCCTTGAGACACAGATAGAGGTAGACAATGAAGCATCACAAGACGTGGGGATGTTTATTCCGGGGTATACTGTCCAATGGAAAAATTCTGAAGATAAGGACAAGAAAACCTTGCAAGGGTGGACGAGTCAGTCCCCAAAGACACTCTCGAGGGAGAGACTGAGACGGTAGTGCACATTGTACATGAATGTCTAGCAGTGTCTAGCATAATGCGGTTCTAAACCACGGGCAGACACTTGTTAAACGTGATTGTCATGAGGGACCTAAGCCTTATACAAGGGCTAGCAATTACAAGCACCTCCGGGATGAGGAAGTATGTCGACAATTACAAGTTGACAGTCTGAAATTACTTCAGTCAAGAGCAAAGGCTATTGGTACCACGAGACTCAATTAATGTAAGGTAGTGGTAAATTACAAATCACTTGCCTTAAAGCAATTCGATAAAAGAAAGGGGTGGGTTGAAGAGGGACTCATGCGGTCTGCTTCAAGTCATTTTGCCTATTTAGAGTGTGAAAGTAATTTTATTTTCCGCTATGAGAAGATTTAAATCTTCCTGTTTTCTTAAAAAAAAACTAATTCCTGGCCTGTAACTACTTTGCTTTTATCCTTTAGTTGTCGTCTTAACTTTTATTTTCATTTCTTCTTTACTTTCTCTAAATGCCATTAGACCTTTTAACTACAATGACAACCCAATAAATTAAACATGTCGAAACATATCCATGTAACTGCAACAAATCAAGCACCTACAACCTGTTCAACAAAACTCCAAATACCACCCCTGCACACACAGCCTTACTTAGGGCTATGAAAGGTGAAAGCAACACTCAGAAACCGAAACAAAAGACAAAAATGAAATGATATACCGACTATCACTTCTTTCAACAGACCGGCTTGTAGCAACAAAACGATCAGAAGTTCCAATTTGTTGCCAAATTAACTTTCAGTTTAGTTTGGTTTCTTGTTTTTCATATTTTCTCTCTTGATAGCCAGCAGCAAATAGTGCAAATCTAACAAGTACCTGGCAATTGTTTTATACCGTCTGTCCATCAGAGTGTCTTTCTTGCCAGATATGACCGTTTAAAACAATTCTTTTTTAAGTGTAAAACATTTTTCTACACTGAAAGAAAAAACGAGGTTGAGCAACAGATTATGATTGAATTATATGGTTGAAACACACACAAGCGACTAAAGCCTTCAAATGTTTGATAGACAACACGCTCATTATTTACTGGAAGAAATTCGACCACTCCAATATTCATCTAATATTGGGAGGAAAATTAACTATAAAAATATAATGAAGAAAACATTAAACCTTTTGTGCCAGACTTAGCTACGCTAACAACCAATACAGCTGTTATATTTGTGCAAGTATTAATTGCAACGTTAAATTCCTATAGCTCCTAAAATACTGAACCGATTTAAAATAAATAAATCGATTGCGCAGGGTGTCCGCCGTAAAGGTAATTTGTTTCGCCGCCATTTTAGTAAACATTAGTCTTAACAGTTCATATTTGGCAGCCGTGAAGTAGAGACGTGGCAAATTTATTATGGAAAAATATTCGGTAAACCAAAGTGTTTTAATCGTTAAAACATTTTATTAAAATCAATCATCGATTACTGTGACGAAGAGAAAGTTACGTGAAATTTTCGGGAGAAACAACGTGGCAACAAGACGCACTGTTTATCGTGTAGTGAATGATTTTGGTCCAAACATGGACCACATCGTACTGCAAGATCGGCTCAAAACACTACTGCTGCTCAAGAAAATGTTCAAAACAATCCATCAACCTCAATTCGACACCGTGCTCAGGAGCTTGGTCTTCAAAGAACAACTTTGGCCACAATTGTGCGCAAAGATTTGCATTTGTTTCCATTTAAGATTCCGTTGACACAAGAGCTTCTTCCAGAAGACCATTTACGCTGCCGTACATACGCCAATAGGATGCTACAGCTCGCCCATGACAACCCCGATTGCCATGAAAAAATCATAATGAGTGACGAGACACATTTTCATTTTAATGGATAAGTGAATAAACAGAATAGTCGGTTCTGGGCAATGGAAAACCCTCAAATTATTCATCAGTCACCTCTGCATCCACTAAAAGTGACAGTCTGGTGTGCATTTTGGTCAGGAGGAATCATTGGACGGTACTTCTTTGAAACCGAAAACGGCGTAACGGTAACTGTCAATGGGGAGCGATATCGTGATATCGCCACAACTGCACGCTATGGGCTTGACTAACATGTGGTTTCAACAAGACCGTGCCACATCGCATACAGCCAGGATTACAATGGAATTACTGCGAGACCTCTTTCCACAACAAGTTATTTCAAGGAATGAAGATGTTGATTGGCCTCCATGGTCGCCAGATTTGACTGCTCCGGACTTCTTTTTGTGGGGATATCTGAAAAACAAGGTTTATGCAAACAAACCAGAAACGCTGGAGCAACTCAAACAAAATATTAGTGATGAAATTAATGGAATACCGCGTGAAATGTGTGCTTTCATTGACATTGTCAGCCTTTGGATAACATTTTTCGTTAAATTTTAAAATATGGTGAAGCTCATTTTCGATAACATTTTTGTAAAAGTTAGGTTTTTTGGAACTTGCAAATGTTTGGCAAAATTAATCATTTGGGTGAAATAAAAAATTAAGTTTTGATATTTTAAAATTTAGTGAATATTTGATGAATTTAAAATGTTGCAAAATTTTGCTAAAATTTCCGCTTTCTTTAAATTAGGCTTTTTTTGATGATTCAAAAATTTAAATAATTTTCGAAATATTGTTGAACTTTCGGGTTGTTTTATTTACCGTTTTATTTATGTTTTTGTTAAAATATTTTATTTTACGATTTTAAAATTTTTTGGTGAATTTTTACGTCTTTTCGAAATGTGGTGAATTTCTGATTCGTGGTGAAATTATATTTTTTTTATTTTTTGCGTAACAAATATTCTATTTTAACGTTTTCGTAAAATATATTTTTTTAATTTACGGCTTTTTGGTGAATTTGCCAAATTTCGGTGAAATTAAAGTTTTTGTGGTAAAAGTAAAAAATTTGGTGAAATTGGTTTTTGTTGTATTTTTTTTTTTCGCAAAATATGAGTTTTTATTTTGGCAAAATCCTGAACTTTTCTTAATTTTCTTTTTTGCCAGTTCCAGTTTCCAATTTTGTAGTTATATTTTTTGAACAATAGTTTTGTGGTGAAATCCCAAATTATGGTAAAATTTGTTTTTCTAATTTTGAAATTATTTCAGAATTTTTATTTTGGGGGTGAAATTTTTATCTTTGTGCTGAAGCTTTTCTTATATTTGTTTAATACCGATTTTGTAAAAATTTCAAAGTTTTTCATTAAATATTAATTTTTCTGCTCTTTGGTGAGAGAAGAAAATGTTTGTGGTGAAAATTCGAAATTTGGTGATTTTGATATAAAAATTATTTTGTTCAGCTCAACCAATATGGTTGGTAATCATTTAATGATTTTGTGCAACTAATGTAATATTTAACCATTATATGTTCGCTGCAACAATATATTGTTAGAGATATGGTTGTTGTGCCCATGTTTTATCTTTTTCCTTTTATAACTTTTACTACTTTTGTCTGTAGAGACTTACCCCAAACGTTGTTGCTCCTGTTCCTCTTCATCCTCCATTATGTCCACACTGGCTGTAGCAGCTTTTTCTGAGTTTATACCTGCTGAGCTTAAAATAAAACCCTTTTGTTCTTGTTGTTCTATTTGCTGCTGTTGCAGAGAATGCGGTGCTGCTGACGCCTGATTTTCATAAATATTTGTTGTAGTATTTGTTGGTGTGTCCGTTGAGGCTGGCGAGGATGAGGTTGTTATAGTCGATGTATTGCTGCTGCCATAGAAACTACTAACGGCTGTTGTTGCTGCATTAGGGGTTTCTTGTCGTCTTGTGCCATTTTCCTGCAACAGCATGACAGAGTGTGTTGTGGGCGTGTAGACAGTGGTTGCTGCCAACTGCTGCTGTTCACCACTTGTGTTTTTATTGTTGTTATTGCTGCTAAATGTTGTCAAGTTTTGTGATAAATCATGTCTGCAGGAACTATCACTTTCTTGCATTAATGTGCAGAGCTCTTGTGGCAGGGGTTTGGTGAAAAATTTGGCTCTTCTTATGCCTTAAAATATGAAAAAATTAGAAAAAATTTATTTAATTTAATAAATCCAGTTCGACAAATTTACGTCGAATAAAAAATTTGAAAAATTCAATTTCTCTTTTTTGTTTAAAAGAAATTTTTTTTTATAAATTTTATATTTTTCATTGTAACGTGACGACACAAATAACAAACAATTATTGGTGGTGAAAATATAAGAAAAACTGATACTGATTTACAGTCTTTAAACAGTTTTTTCCTCATCCCAAGCCACACTCGACAGCAGTCGCAAATTGGTGCTCTTGTCATTGCTATTCTGCTCGTTTTAATCAATAAAAAGAATTGTCACAGATGAATGAGTATTGAAATTCCTTAAGGGTGGCCAGTTTTTAAATAGAGCTTTCACTAAGGCAGAGAATCTGTTAATCGTAAGATTAGAAATTAGAAATTTTTGAACCTAAAAAGGTCATAGACACATTTTATATTGAGCTGATCCGGTAGCCAGTCGAGGACTGACAGTTCCATTATCGCCGGAGGTTATGCTCTGTGATTTCCCCAAATTCTCAACTGGGCTTTAAAATAATAAAATCAAAAAAAAATTGTATAATTGTTGATGAAGTTGATCCGGCAAACAATCTGGGTTCGAAGGTTCTAATATCGTTCGAGGTTGTGTGGCTGCAATATGTTGTGGCGAAATAGCGAAATAGCGAAATTAAGAAGCCACCCAGAATCGTTGAGATTTAACATAAAACCTTAATTTTTATAACATTCTAAGTTCAAATAATTTTTTGTCACAACAAATATGATAAGCTGGCCACCCTTTTAAAATGTCACAACTGATTTGAAATTCTTTAATCAAATGTCCTTAAGATTCTACTCAATTTGCACAATTTAGATTTCAATTTAACAAAAAAAAAATAAAACGGAAATCACACAAAGGCCAGAACTAAATTGAGAATTTGCGGCTTAAAACGAAAATGAGGCATTTGAGCCTATGAAGCACGTACTACGTTTCTAATGCGGCTGATGTCCTTAAAGCGAACGCACAATTTTCTTTAAGGCTGCTAAGAGCAAAAGAAAAACATGATTTGAAGTGCACAAGTTGTTATTGAAAATTAAATGCGAGTGATTGGTTATCAATGTTTAAAAAGTTAAGGAATTTTTTAAAAAAGAAAAAAAAAGAATACGCATTAAATTTCTCTCTCTCCCTCTCTCTCTCCCTCTCTCCCTCTCTCTCCCTCTCTCTCCCTCTCTCTCCCTCTCTCTCTCCCCCCCTCTCTCTCTCTCTCTCTTTAGAAAAGCAGACGAATATTCCTATTTAATTTTTTAATGCACTACAATCCTTGCTGAAGCAGATTTGTTATTGGCCGGCTACGCGGTAGTTGTGCTATTTTTCATAGTTTCTTTTGTAGTCAGTCACATTTAGAAATGTGATCACGTCATCACCACTCTTTAGCTTAAACTCGTTAAACACTTCTTAAACACTCGAAAACCACTCGAAAACCACTCGTGTGTATTGCATTTGGTGAAAGTTTAATTTGGGTTGAGCAGATTTTTAATTTTGTTTCTTTTTTTTAATGTTGCGAGTCTTTTTTCCTGCAGCAAAGTTCTCAAACTTCTACGTTGAAAAGAAGAAAAATTAAATAAAATCTAAAATGTTATGAGCGCTTAATGTCATTAAATGCCGCTGCCAGTAAGTGGTTGTTGCTATTGTTGTTCTGCCTCCACAGTCACTATTAATGTGTTGTTGCTTCCCTCCCTTTCCGCCAAAGTAACGATTTTCTGAACTTTTGTATGTTTGTTTTAATTAAATTCAATGTTGTTGTTGTTTTTTGTTCGCTTTTAGCCAGAGGCAACTTAAATTGTTGCAAGTTGTATTTGTTATTTAAAACTAAAACTCTCAGCAAAATTGTGGCAGCCAAGCGGTAGTAAATGCTGTTGAAAAAAAATTAATTATTTTTCACTCTTCTTTTAATTCCATCTTCGGGTTGCTTTTAGTGCAGGATTCATTTTCCAATTTATTGAAGATGGAAATTATGAGCTGGGAAATTCAATAAGTATAACAAATTTGAAGCTAAAGAAGATAAAGGCAAGACGAGGATATTTTTCATCTCTCAGATTCTAGCGAAATTAGTTAAGGAAAACTTAAGATATTAAATTACAACAGTTTACAAATTTAAGTCAAATTTTGGACTGAAGCATCCGGTCTCTTTAAATTGATTTCGCTTTTCGAGTTATACTGTTATGTCAAAAAGGAAGCCGTAGCAGGACAAATATTAAGGTCACCGGCAGGACCTGGTGGAACCTGAATACTTCATCACATTTAATTTGCTGCTAAAACAGCATTAACTAAAACTAAGATTGATAAAGAATACAATGGGTAAAGTTACAGTGGAGCAAACTATACGTTGCCTCACTTCCTTCATTCTGGAAATAATTCATAATTCGTCAGTCCAATAGTTTGTGTTACTTTTTCCACAAACTTAAATGAGTTCCTCGGTTTGTTTTCCTATTTGAAAACATGGCCTCTACAGGTACGGAAGCCGTTTACTTGGACGTAGAATTATGTAGACTGTAACTGAGTAAATTTTACGTTGGGCTTTGAGCCATCCGGGATCCACTTGAACCAAGAACTAAAACTAGATGCCATTTTTTCATTGCGAGACCGTTAAAGCTTTTGGAGGAACATCTCAATTTGGCTGGAAAATTTACATGCACGCAAAGAAAACAATTTGGTTGTATCTCAACCATAATCTAGGGGCAAGAAAAAGAAATGACTTGTGCAGCTGAACCATGTTGCAATGTAAACAAAAGTTTATTTATCGCAACTGAGCGAATATTGAAATTATTTTCAAATACCCAATTATATGATTGACATAACAATATATGGTTGTAGAGAACATTTTTTTTTATAAATATATGTGGGAATATCGAAGCAGACCACTTACTTTCTAGGTCCCTTTTCGACCCCCATTTCGCTCCTCAAATTGATTTCAGGGAACCGATCCGTAATCACAACCACCTTACTTTCAATTGAGTCTCGTGCTAGCCCTAGCTAGCTTGACTTAAAGTGATTTCAGACTGTCGACTGGTAACTGTCGACTGGTAACTCTTCTCATCACGGAGTCTTTTGTAATTGCTAGCATTTGTCTAAGGCTTAGTCCCCCCATGGCATTCACATCTAACAAGTGTCTGCCCGTGGTCTTAAGCCTTATGCTAGCCAGTGCTGGACATTCACACACAATGTGCGCTAACGTCTCAGCCTCCTCCAGGCATAGTCTGCAAGTATTATCTTCTACGACTTTCATCTTAGCCAGATGGTACTTAAAGTCTCCATGTCCGGTCACTAACGCTGTAGAGAACATAATATCATGCCTGATCATGCCAAAACCACGGTTTTTTTATGCGTATGCGAAACTTTGCCACAAGCAGCAATGCACGAAAAGTTAACGTTTGGTACGGGGCTTGGAACGGTGGTTCCATTAAGCGGCGAGCGCTAAGGATCCATGATAACCACTACTTTTTAGCTTAAGTCAAACGATAATGGGTATGGACAATATGTGGTTACAGCATGCCTTACTTGAACATAGGGTTAACCATTGCAGAGAAGATATAAGTCAGTTGTCTCTTAAAATTTTCCGGTGAAATTTGCCAAAGTGCCAGGTCAGTGTTAGTAAATCCCCTTTCACACTATTCTTAAACGATTCGAATGATTATTGTGCTGACTGCCAAAAATATTCAAAGTAAAATTTTGTCATTGCATTTTGGGCAAGTAGCAGAGAAGGCAGCCGGAACCATGCTTACGGCGGCGATGCCTGAGCTACTTTGAGCAGGGGGCGGCAGTGGAGGCTTTCGAGAATTTTCGGCAGCTCTAGTTTTAAATAAAATTTTTTTGGTGAAATTATAGCAAAATGCAGTAAAAAGTAAAAAATCCACCACTACCAGATACAAAATTTATTGATAATGGATAAGAATAGCAGCAATTTTCGAGCCGCTACAAACTAAAAAAAAAATAACTGCAGCATCTCGCTGCCGGCGGCAAAACAGTCCTGTTGTTTATTCGTTCAACAGCTGCTTTTGGAATTTTTAGTTTTGTTGGTTTCTGAAAAACCCTGATAAAATGAAAAGTCTCAGCGTTTAGAAAATGTTCTAACAATATCTGCCAAATTTCCATCCGTATTTTATAGCAGTCTGACTACATATTGCTCTCACACTATAGCTCATTTTAATTGAATTTTTGACTAGTCATTTTACTCGATTTATTAGTATGACAGGCGCTTAGGGATCTATGCGGCAGACTCAATAAAAGTTGTACCTCGTTCATTGCTACCATGAAGGGATATTTGAATCATTTCCTGGCTCATACACGGACTTTCAGAACAAAGAGACCAGACTTGCAGACCCACGTGAGCCAATGCTGCAGGCGTCCTGTGAACCTTACCCAGCTCAACCTTTCAGATGTAAACAATTATTTCCTCAACATCGACTCGGCCTTATTGGAATCAATTTCCAGTCGGGACTTTTTATATACTACTTATCGTAAGTCTGAGTCTAAGTGAAGCAAAATGGAATGATAAGCCTTGTATAAAGTATTATTGATGATATCATTCATCCAGTTATTAAAGCTGTCCTTAGAAGTAGTGGCCCTAAATTGAAGCTAAGAAATATTTGTCTTTCAATGCAAAGCAACAGTTACGCAGAGTCGCGGATACTGGCCAATATTTGTAGCGGGTGCTCTCACTCAAGGACATCGGACTAAAATGAAACATTCTGCATTGTAACTCCCATTTGAAGCAGTCACTTGCAATTATTCGATTTAGTTTCACTTTTCCCTTAAAATAACAAATCGAAACTAAAACTGCCGGTTGGATGGAAACTCAAAAATACTGTAACTGACATGTTGAGTTGTGCTGTTGTTTATTCTTTTTATTAAAATAACAAAAAGAAAAAGAAAATCCAATGAACGTGATTATTTTGTTTTCAAAGTCTACTCACCATGCACGGAGGCGGTTTGATACGCGGGTGGCGGTGGTGGGGCTGGGAACAAAGTGGCATCACCAGTGTTAACAACATTTACAACTTGAGTATCATGTGACTGGGTTTGTTGCAACAACGTTAAACCATGTTGTCGCTTACGAGGCAGTTGTATGGTGTGATATTTAACCAGAGTCTCGGCTGGAATCTGAGAGCCAGCAGCAGCTGGCGTAACAATGGGAAAGTAAACAGTGGCCGAAGTGGAGGCGGGTAAGGCCAATGGATTGATATTTATATTTGATGTTGTATTGACACTACACTGTTGTTGTTGTGGTAGTTGCTGCTGCGGCTGTATGGATATCTGTGACGATGTTGGCTGATGAAAACGTAACATACTTGAGGGCACAGCCACATAATGCTGAGTACCCGTTAGAGTAGTCGAAGACGGTGCTGGTGCTGGTGCTGGAAGTGGTGGTGGTGGCAGTGGCGTTGTTGATGTTGGATATTGTGGCACTATATAGTGTCGTATAGACTGATGATGGGTGGGTGATGAATTGGCCGAGGCTGAGGTAACAAGATGATATGTTGTCAGTGCAGGCGTTACGTTTGCATAGAAACGTGGTGTTTGCGAGAATGGCAGTGTTGGCGGCAATAGCATGCGACAGGCCGTTGCCATTGTTGTTGGCTGTTGTGCAGACAATTTGTGGCCAGTTGTCATTAGCATGACATCTGGCCTTTGCTGATAGTATTGTTGCCTCGCTGGCTGTTGTTGTTGTTGACCTGTTGTTGTATCTGTTGCACTAGCACTCATCGCTTGTGTAGGCGACATTTGCAATTGCATGCAAGAGGATAAATGTTGAGTAAATTTTCCCGAAGAATTTTGCAAAAGCTGACAGCAATCTAGTGTAAAAATAATAATGAAGGAAGAAAAACATATTGAAAAGAAATAAATTATTAATTGATTTTCATTGTTCCAGAAAATAACAATAAATACGGAAGCAAATTTTGCTATTTTATTAATTTTGTTTTGTGCTCATATTGGCTGGATTTTACAATAAAGAAAACAACTAAAAGACAATGGCATACAGAGAGGCGGTCAAGGAGCTTGACTAACTAACATGGGCAATTAAAAATTGCTGGCAATTAAGTAAAGGAAATGAAAGTTAACCCATGCTGGCAAATTTATTTTGCTGGTTTAAATTCAATATAATGCAAATGGTAAGGAATCTGTATTCAGCAGAGGGATTGATTGTTCCACATTCTTCAAAATGCGGTACCTGGAATATTTGATATTTTTAAAAAGCCGGCTTTGGGCTTTCGAAAAATCAGAAACCGGTAAACGGGGTTTTGCTTATTTATGTCTGCTGCTGGTTAAAGTAAAGTAAACTAAGCAAGTGTAGGATGTGTCATTTAGAAAAAAATTGAGATAAAAAGCACAACGTTAAAAATCCAATTTATCAAGCTTGTGTAAACCCGGTTTTCTTTGAAAAAACCCGGGTTTCTTGCCATTCAAAAACTCTCTATTTCAAAAACCTCAACCGCTGTAAGCTCAAAACAATCGGTTGAATAACAGGAAGAAGCAAACTTGTACTCTCAGTTTCAGTCAAGTAAAAAAAAATATTTTTAAACCAGAATAAAAAAACGAGCCACGCGACGCCATTCGCCAATTTTAAAAAATTCGACCTGCTGTCAGCACCAAAAAACTGCTCGAATAACCGAGAGAAGAGAACTTGGCCTCTAAGTTTGAGGCGAATAACAAAAGTAAAAAAGAAAAAATTTAAGCCCGGTTTTTCTTAAAGAAAAATAACCGGTTTATTGTATATTTGAAAAACCTACATTTCAAAAAAATTCGACCGCAGTAAGCTCAAAAAAATCGGTCGAATAACCGGGAGAAAAAAACTTGCACTATTAGATTTACTCAAGTCAAAAATCTCAAGCCGGGGTAATAAACCCGGACTACCCAACATTCAACAAATCGTGCTGTAAGCATGAAAAAATCGGTGAAATAACCAAGAGAACAAAACTTGTGCTATGAGCTTTAGTCATGGAACAAAAATAAAAAGTACAAAATTCGAAGCACGAAAAATACCGGTCGAATAGCTTCGTCAAACTTCGCACTTACAATTTAAGTCCCTTAATCCAGCTCTAATCTACCCTTCCCAAAAGAGGTTAAAATTAATATGTTCCATTTTTTCTTTATACCTTCAATATACGCCTCACACTTACCTTCTTTATGACCAATTTTCATTGTTGTCATTGCAGTCCTTGTCATTGCTGCTGCCGCTGTTGATGGTGATGACAATGGTGATGATGCGGCCGTTGTTGTGGTGGCATCATTACACAGTTTATATTCATAACCATCGTTTGTATTCGAGTCTCCAATAATGGCATCATATTTACAATTTTTACAATTTATCTAAAAGAACAAAGCAGGAAAAAATAAATAAATAAGAAAAACGGAATTAACAGCTTATGGAAGAAAATGCAATTTAAAACTGTATTGTGTTGCTGGTTTTCTAACGCAGAATCTAGTTAAAGAAAAAAAACAGCTTTACTTGAAACTATGTTCCATTTAAACAATTTGAATGTAGTTTTTGTTTTACTCCTTCACATTTCATATCAGTTTCTTTTCTTCAAACACCAGCTCTCATCTACTTGCTATCACACAATCTGTTGTTCTATTATTTAGAGAACTTTACAGGCAATTAGTTGTGTGAATTTACATTTTTGTGCTCAATACTTTTTGCTCTAGAGCAGTGAGCAGCAAAACAAGGAGGGCATATGAGGAATGGATTTTGTAGAAGAACTTGTCAAAGATTTTTTTATGGAACACTGTACTCTGGCTTTCTTTAGGCTTATTTCGCTTTTAACTTAACTCAATTATTTATTTCTTCAAAATACCCGTGTCCTGCAAATCAATTTTCATCTGTTTCTCATTTGTTGAAACCACACAACTCTCCAATAGTTATTCAATTTTATTTATCCAATGCAATTTATTTTATAAACCCATTTACAAAGTAAAATATTGATTAACAAAATATTCTTCCAAACCCTTCAATGTCATCAGAAAATCTCACCAGGAACTTCGACATATGAACACATGTCAGACTTTCTGAGTAATTTTAATGAATACAAATTATTATTAAATTTCTGAGTTCTCTTGATTTAAGTCCTCTTCCATTTACTTTGACAAATAGATACTCTGAAACACTTCACTTAAACTACAAGGAAAAGACTAATTTGAAAGTGGAATGAAGAATATTTGAGGAGAATGAAAGTGTTGAATTATGAAAATCACAGGCATATGATGAACACTGGCTCAGAGCAGGCAAATAAATAGTGTACAACCACAAATACTTCTACAAGTGGTGGTGCATTTAAGCCTTAGGTAAACATGAGCATGTACGTGAGTGTGTGTCGGTGTGTGTGTGGGTGGGTATAAGTGTCATAAGTCATGTGTAGTTTAAATACTTTGTTAAATATTGTTTTAAAATAAAAAAAATTTAAATATATTTTTAAGCAAAAGTTTAAATAAGAAAAATCAAATTTGTCTTTTAACTGCCGTTTTTTAAAGCAGGGAAATTAAATTACTGGGCGTATGAGTAATAATTAATAATTGATATTAATCATGCGCCACAGTGCGCTAAACTTGATCTAAACTTGCAGTATTCCCTAAATAATTGATGAAATAAATCGCACAGGCTCAGCAAGAATGACCACGATTTGTATTGAACAAAAAAAAAATTGCCTTCAAAACTCCCTTTACGAACTTCAACCATAGGCCCTTTCCATCGAACTGCCTGCAAGCAGTTCCAGTATAACGCTGTAAACGTAGGCAGTAAAGTGCTGCTGATGTTGCCCTTAGGGAAGAATATATGATTGGAATATTTTTTCACAATTAAAGCAACGATATATAAGTGCTGGGCGTAAAAGTAATAATTAATATTAATCATTCGCCATAGAGTGTTTAGAGACATCAGAATTGTATTTCTAAATATAAGATAAGATTTCAAAATATTTGTATTTAACAAATGATTAGTGTTTTTTTTTTATCATGAACACCCTATTTCAACACATGCACCATAGACCCTCTACCTACAACAAAGCAATCGATTCACGTGTAGGAAAATATTGCTAACGTAGCACGCAGGGATTAGGAAGACCCTCCGTCTCCGTTCTTAGCAATTGAAAGGAAATATAAAACGAAATTTTTCTCAGAACTGAAGCTGGGCGCACTGGAACAGCTTCAAATTTGCAATGAAGGGATTTCAGGAAAACTTTAAACTAGATAAAAACTTTTACTGAAATATACATATTGTTCAAACACAAAGCTGACTTCTACGTCAGAATTGTCACCTTTAAAGTGTTAATTTTTACCAAAAATATTTTGCATTAGAGAGCGATTTATCCCCACGTTAATGACTTCGTCAAAAATTGTGTCTATAAAATCCATTCAACTTTTTCTAAATCAGTTTTTTTAACCAAAATTGATTTCATCATCGGTGAGTGCAAAAATAAAATAAAACAGGTTTCATTCACACATTTAAAATTAAATAAATGTTTTCTAAAATTTTCCCTCAAATATCCTGTTTGGCGTAATTTTTCTGTATTCACTTTTCCCTCGAAATTGGAGTTTGTTTAGCCAACTACTGTTTATCTCAGTAGTTTTAAATTTACTTCTGTTTCACTGAAACATTCTAGTGTTTAAACAAGCTTTTCTTATACATGCTCGTGCTTGTCAATAAAATGTAATTAAGCTGTCAACTAGACCTCTCACTGCTTTTCCACACAGTTTGGCAGCTAATGAAATTGTTGCAATGCAACAACCCCAGCACGTTTAAAGGAATAAAGAAAAGGGCAACAGAATAAAAGGAACAATACGACTTACAAATGCCCTATGGAAGAAGATGCAAATAAAACAGTGCTTAAGGTTAAGCTGCGATACACTTTGTTTGTTTTGTAGCCACTTGTTTGATTTGTGTAATTTTACACTTTTCTTTGCTTTTGTTTTAAATAGCGGCAAATAACTGTGGCTCAGAGTGCAAAAGGCGGCAGCTCTTGTGTAAGATTTTTTCGAAACGCCCACTTAACCTCAATATTCCCTGTTTATTTTATACACTGTCCATTGAAATCTAAGTGACTGCGTTAAGTTACTTGCATTTTAATTTTAACAATTTTAAAAATTTTTATGTTGGCCAAAACTTCAACACAACCAACACAGCAACAAACTCAACTACTCTTGGCATAGTAAAACTTCATTGTGTTTATTTGAGTTGTTCACTTCACTTCTATTTTATTTAATCTTTTTTTTTCCTAACTAAAAGTGGCGTAAATTGTTAAGAATGTGGTGGAAAAAGTACAACAAAGTTTAAAAGTTTTTTGTGCCAAGTTTAACGAAAAAAAACATGCTTTATTTTTTTTCCAAGTGCTTTAGTGTCTGTGTATTTGTTTGAGTAGAAGGAAATAAATAGAAAAAGAGAGACAGGTTTTAAAACTTTAAAGGCCAAGCGGGATTTAAATGGCAACAAGAATTCGCCACAACACACATTTACAGACACACACGCACACTCGCAAACATACACACACACACACATGCAACAAGAAAATTGTTTACGCAAAAACGAAATCCACCGCAGTAGCAGCAAAAATAAATATGAATCAAAGCAAAATCAATTTTCATTTCTCACTTTTAACTCCTTAAAGTCGATAAACAATTTTAACAAATAATTTTAAATAAACCAAAGGACAACTATATTGGCAAATTACGAAATTCCACATCGAACGAAATTTCTGTTTAAATTGCATTTCGAGCGATATCGTAGCCGGAAAACTACTTCCATATTCCTTTAAAGAATTCTTTTTACAAAGGAAAAATAATAGAAATAACCCGTAGAATGTTTTTTGATAATTAAAGAAAGACTTTGGCGAATGTTGTAAATTTACTTGCGATTTAGAGGGTAGGACTTAGCGTGAGCTACAATAAGAAACTCCACTGATGGTTCTATTTTCCATCAGAGATTCTGTTTTGTGGCAATACAAGGAAGGGCTTGGCAATATAATATAAAGTCCTTGGCAGTTAAATTCTAGTTGGATTTGGAGCTCTGTCGTTTTCAAAGACTTGGACTTGGAGTAGAATTGTGTGAAAAGCATTTTTGTAGGACATTCCAGCCTGCTATATTGCTGTTAAAAGAGAGTTTATTGCTGGTTTTAAAGATGGAGGCAAAAAAGGCCCATACAGTGAAGAGCTGAAGCAATCAAATTGTCCTTGTATTGTTAAACCTAAAACTGCTGAATACAACTTGAACCCAAAATGAAGGAATTAAAAGATTTCTCTGCCAATTCACATCAATAATGTCCCAAAGGGGGAAATTTTACTCCCCCTAAAATAAAAGGCAAACGTAAACTGTAAAAATGCCAATACACGTATATCTTTTTTTGCTCCCCTCTCACAGAATTCTTACCCAGAAGAATCTTTTAATTTTCTCTGTTTTATGCAGTGCCATTAAAGCAATAATTTGCATGAAAATTTATTTGAGAAGTCTTCAGTTCAATTTTCAAATAATTTTCTACTTCCATTTTCTTTTTTGCCAACAACCCCCTTCAATTTAATTAAACAAAACTTCATTGGCTTTTTAAAGTGTCTCATATTAAGTTGGTTCATTAAAATGTGCAGCCAACTTTTTAATCAATTTAATGGTAACAGAACCAATTAAAATAACAACAACAACAACCCCCAAAAACGAATATTCTAAAAAATAAAAGACAGTAAAACAGAAATTGTTGGTTGAAAATAAATTGAAAATATTGAAGCAACAAAAAAAATCCAAAAATAAAAGCCACCTTAAAATTAAAAATCAAATTTAGACTGGACAATTCATAACTGAACTGATGCTGGGAGCACTTCACAAAGCGTTTTGTGCCAACAGGACATTCGATTTAATTGCCTTAAATTTAGTTACAGGTCTAAAGGAAAAAGTTTTATTTTTGTGTTGTTGTTGTTATTGTTAAGAGTCGACAAGTTGTACAACATCCATTCATTTTTTCTCTTCTAACCCTGGCAAACCAACAAAAATATGAAATCACAAACATTTAAAAAATTCCATTAGAACAACCAAAATCAACAAGAAGTAATAACTTGACTGTTATTTGGAAGGTTTTCTCTCAAGTAGTTTTCTTGTTTTTTCTTTTCTAATACAAAAAATAAGGTAAAACCTTTTAAATGTCTCCCATTTTTCTTGCTCCATTCATTTTTCAGTCGCAGAGCTTGACTGACTCACTGATTGACTGGATGTCTTAGGTTACACAATTTCACCTAATGGCACACATTTGTCTTTGCATTCTAGTTTTGGTGTCATGTAGTCTTTTACATTTAATGCTGCTTTAATATCATGGAACGACCAATCGTCCTTAGAGCTGCGCAAGAAATTGAGTGATTGTAAAAACTACAATGTTGGAAAAATAAACCTGAAAATCCTTTAAGGGAAATGACATTTTAAAATTTTAGGAGGAATAAAATTTATTCATTCATTCTCAACCAGCGAAATCAAGTCAATGGTGAGGGGACAATATAAAATGTTAGTGTTGGTATTGATGCATTAGCTCTTGCTGTATCCTCGGTTGAATGAAAACATCCTTAAAGTTTTTAGGACAGAAATAAATTAATTCCTAGATGAAAACTAAAGGCGAAGAAAATGTTTTATCTACGAAAAATAACTCAGAAATCGGGGGAATTTTTAATAAATACAGAACAAATTTGGAAAAAATCTTTAATCAATTAAAAACTCACACAACTGCAAAAATACCTAAAATTTGTAACAACAACTAAAAATCACAGCACAACTTTTACAGTCATTGAAAATCGACAAAAGAAATGACAAAATGTATTTTGATATGTGAAAAGTTTACTTCTCAAAAGTACCTTAAAATAGTACCTTAAAAAAGTAGTTTTTCAAAAATTGTAGACTTTGAGAAAAGTTTAATGGTATCCTTAGCGGTAAATTTAAAAACAGTAGCCTTAAAAAAATTTCTTTAAGCAGTATTTTCGAAGATTTAACTTTAAAACGAAAAGTACTTTTTACCAAAAAGTACCTCGAAAAAAGGTACTTTGGAAAATGTACCTCAAAATAGTTGGTTTATTAAGAGGATCTGTTAGAAGTGCATCACAGAAAAATGTTCCTCTAGAAAAGTACCATTTGGAAAAGTACCTTTTAGTTGGTACATTGAAGAAATTATACAAGGTGTCCGAGGGAAAGGTATACTACTTTGTTTGCTTATAAATTTTCATTAAATGAAAGAGAATGGATTGTATATTGATAAATTTTTTATTTAATTGCGGCAATTATTTATGGAATACAATATCAGACAAATGTCCGCCTCTGTTAGCCTCACAAATGCGAGCCCTTTTGAACACATTTTTCATTACATTCTGACACATTTCATGCGGTATTTCATTAATTTCATCACGAATATTTTGTTTGAGTTGCTCCAACGTTTCTGGTTTGATTGCATAAACCTTGCTTTTCAAATATCCCCACAAAAAGAAGTCCGGAGCAGTCAACTCAGGCGACCGTGGAGGCCAATCAACATCACCATTCCTTGAAATAACTTGTTGTGGAAAGAGGTCTCGCAGTAATTCCATTGTAATCCTGGCTGTATGCGATGTGGCACCGTCTTGTTGAAACCACATGTTAGTCAAGCCCAAAGCATGCAGTTATGGCGATATCACGATATTGCTCCCCATTGCCAGTTACCGTTACGCCGTTTTCAATTTCAAAGAAGTAAGGTCCAATGATTCCTCCTGACCAAATTGCACACCAGACTGTCACTTTTAATGGATGCAAAGGTGACTGATGAATAATTTGAGGGTTTTCCATTGCCCAGAACCGGCTATTCTCTTTATTCACGTATCCATTCAAATGAAAATGTGCCTCGTCACTCATTATGATTTTTTCATGAAAATCGGGGTTGTCATGGACGATCTGTAGCATCCTATTGGCATATGTACGGCGGAGTAAATGGTCTTCTGGAAGAAGCTCTTGTGTCAACTGAATCTTAAATGGAAACAAATGCAAATCTTTGTGCAAAATTGTGGCCAAAGTTGTTCTTTGAAGACCAAGCTCTTGAGCACGGTGTCGAATTAAGGTTGTTGGATTGTTTTGAACACTTTCTTGAACAGCAGTAATGTCTTCAGCCGATCTTGCAGTACGTTGTGGTCCGTGCTTAGGCCTATCAGCTACAGTCCCTCTTTCCGCGAAATCATTCACTACACGATAAATAGTGCGTCTTGTTAGCACGTTGTTGCTCCCGAAAATTTCACGTAACTTTCTCTTCGTCACAGTAATCGATGATTGATTTTGATAAAATGTTTTAACGATTAAAACACGTTGGTTTGCCGAATATTTTTCCACAACAAATTGGTCACGTCTCTACTTTGAAAAGAGTAGTATTTAAACAAAGTGCTTTTGGAAAATATGTACATATGTATTAAAGAAAAAAATAACTTCTAATAAATATTTCAGAAAAAAAAGTAATTTTTAAAAAACTACCTTCTAAAAAAGTATCGTTTTGAAAAAGGTACTTTGGGAAATGTACTTCGAAAAAATTTTTTTTAAAGTACCTGTGAGAAGAGCTACTCTTAAAAATGTTTCCTTAAAAAAAGTAACCCCAAAAAAGTACTTTTAATAAAAGTACCATTAGAAAGCGTGCATTGAAGAAATGTTGTTTTAAAAAATTAAATTTTTAAAGGCACCTTAAGAGCAAGGCTCCGAAAAAAGTATCTTTCGAAATATGTTTTATCTTCTTCGAAATATCTGTATCAGCTGAAATGGTATCTTTAGGGAAGGCAACATTGAACAGAGTAGCCCTATAGCAAAGCCTATTTGGAAAGTATGTATATATAAGAAAAAAAGGTTTAAATACCTAATTCTTTTGTTTTTTAAATAAGCTTTCGAAAAAGGTACTTTGAAAAAGGAGGTACTTCGAAAAAAATATTATTTTTAAAAACGACCTGTAAGAAGAGTATCTGTTAAAAAAGTACCTTAAGAAAAGCACCTTTTCAAAGAGCACATTTTAAGAAGGAACATTGTAGAAAGTAGAGTTTAATATAATTACTTTTTAAAGGTACCTGAAAATTGTACCTTTTGGTTTTTAGAATGAAAAGGTATTTTTTCGAGATACCTCGAAAAAAATACCTTTTAAAATAGTACCTTATATGCATATATAGTGACTTAGCAAAAATAAAATAAAATAGCTTTGTTAAATATATATTTTGAAAAAGTACCTTTAGCTACTATTTTTTTCAAAATACTTTTGAAAAAACTACGAGTATCTTTCAAAAGAAGAACGGTTTTGAAAAATGTACTGTGGTAAAAGGTACGTCAAAAAAGAGTACTTAAAAAAGTTATATCAAAGCATTTAAAAAAGACATCTTAGAGGAGCATTCATTAAAGTGTTTCTTTTACAAAAGTACTTTTCAAAAAGTCCCTTTTCAAAAGTACGTTTTAACAAAAGTACTTTTACAAAAGTACTTTTGAAAGTTTTTTTTTTAATTTAAAAATATCAATTAAAATAGTGACTTTATTGACAAAACAATATTTTTCTTCACTTCAATTATTTATTTTATTTGACTATTGGTACCGTCATTTAATTTTCTTTTCTTTTTGCTTTGTTAACGCTTTTCAAGTATCATACAACATCTTAATAGTCTTAAAGATGTTTCGTAGTTTTTAATTTCGTTACTTTTACATTATTTACTCAAGCTTGAAGCAGTCATAGTAAGTGCATCTTCAGATCTTTCTTTATTTGCGTGAATGCCAAACGTACCTTTTAAGCATTATGTTTCCTTAACACGCTTTGCACGGGAAAGTTTAATATTTGATTTTTTTTTTTTGGAAAATAAGTTTGAAATGGAAGTGGAAAATCATGTCTAAAGCCAGTAGTATTTTTATTTTCTAAGAAATATATTTTTAATTTAAGGTCCCCTTAAATTAAGTTTTAACTTAAGCTGCCATTCCTTGTACCTTTTAACCTGCCTTATTCAACTTTCAACTTTATTTCCTTAATCGTTGGCATGTTAATTCGTTGTTTCAGTGATTTAACTTGTAACTAGTAATAATGTATTTAGTTAACTGCCAATGAATTCGTGCAGAAGTAATTTGTCATAACCTTCGTGAAACCCATTTCATGTTTAAACAAATCTTGTGGCATGAGTAGAAATTTAAATTTATTTACGTTTCAGTTTTAATGATGTCGTAATTGTTTCATATTTGTTGCAATCACTTTTAAATTGTTAACCCTTGCTATGAGCTTGTTCTTTTTTATTTTTCATTTTTATATAAATAGTTTTGTTGGAAATATGCTGGCAGTAAAAAATGTAACACGTCATTTTACAAATTTAAAATCAAGGGTGATTTTTTTCATAAAAGTGTTATAGATAATTTAATGCAATTGTGGATTATAACCATAACACAAGTGAGCAGTGGTTAATTTTAAAATAAACATAATGCGTAAAATCTTATTGATTCGTGAACAAACACTGGTGGCAAATGTGATATAAACTCACTGAAGCTTTCAAGTAAAAATAGTGCCAGTCTAAAAAGTGTATCTATCGCCATCATTTGGCCGGTTACAATATTGGTCAATCCCAGCATCCAGAAATCACGAGCTCATCACTTAACACTATTTTCGATAAACAAAAAATGTCTTAAAATTTCACAAATTACGAAACAGCAATTGTGTTTAATCAGATTTCAGTTTGCGGAAACCGCCAATGAATCACTCTATACAGCATACTATAACACAAGGTATGTCAGTACAATTTTTCCTGTCTTTCATAAATAATCGCATTAAATTTTTTACATTTTATTAACAGTAACATCAAATTATTGAAGAGCATTAAATTATTAGTGAATTCTTTGCAATTAAAACTCAACCCCTAAAAGTAGGCAACACAAATAAATATAACTTATACACACTTGAACGAGTCGTTTCCCCAACACAACCAAGTTTTAAGTGTAAATGAAAATAGTGAAATTATTTTAAAAAAAAAACAGCTCCGACGGTAAGCGATAGTCCGCATTTAGAATTTCCAGCACCATTTTGAGTAAATATTTCAATAGTTTCCGTATTTTCAAAACTTAAAGTTTTCCTACAGCTTTTCCTAAGTAAAATTTCTTAGTGAAAGTTAAAGTACTTACGTCGTTTTTATGTTTCTGAAAAGCACATTGCTGCTTTAAGCGCTGTTTCAGCTGGTGGGATGTTTCTTTTTCACTATTTACTTCCGCTCTACTCAAATGACTTTGGTGACGTTTAATTCGCTGTGTATGTGAGTGTTTGAAGTTTTTCATCTCGTTGTCCAAATCATTGCCATCATCTGTCACATATTGGGGCCAACGGCAACACAATCTGGCGTATGTTGATTGCAAAGCATCGGCTAGTAGAGCCCCTAAGCTAGAGAGACACATCAACATCAGTGGTACGCCAATTAAGGCATAAAAAATAGTTGCTATTTTACCACCAGCCGTACGCGGTGTTAAACTTCCATGACCTGTTTAAGGAGAAAGGAAAAAGTAAAAAAGAAAAATGTGTAAAACATTTTGCATTTTTATGAATTTGATTTCGTTAGCGTCTAAGTAAATTTAAATATGATGTTCGTTTTGTAGGCAGACTTTAGAAAATAATTTAATCCAAATGCTATGAAGACGCAAAGGAATTTATGTTAAACGCACAAACTGGAAATGGAATTAAATAAAATTTTGAAGGCAAGCAAAGAGCCGCCAGTTGGAAAATTTAATGATTTATTTTTTCTACTTTTCGTAGGCGTGTTTTTACAAAAGAACGTCGAATAAAAAGTTAGTGTTTAAAATTGCTTCTTCAAGACTTACCTTTCTGATTCTATTTTAAAGCCTACAAGCAATATTTTGTGTAAAAGTACCTGTTCACAAAGGTACTTTCTGAAAAATACCCCTTTCAAAGAAGACAATTTATACCTATACATTTTCTAGTTTTAAAGAAGTTGGCTTTGGTTTCAGGGAACTACCTTTAAAATAGGTTCTTTTTGAAAAGGTAGTTTACTAAAGTACCAAAAGGCACACTTTTAATGTTTCAAAAGGTACCTTCTAAAAAAGATACTTTCTTTTAAATATACTCTCTTAAAAATATACTCTCTTAAAAATATAATCTCTTAAAAATATACTCTCTTAAAAATATACTCTCTTAAAAAGATACTTTTTTAACGTGGTACTTTTTAAATGCGTACTTTTTCAAATAAGTACTTTTTGAAAATTTACTTTCCTAAAAACTTACTGTCTTAACGAAGTACAATTTTAAAAACTTGCCTGTTTGCAAAGGTACTTTTTTAAAAGTACTTTTTTAAATTTTACTATTTAGAAAGGTAGTCAGGGCATATTGATTTTTTTAATTGTGGTTTTGAAGAAAATTGCTTTGTTTAAATTAAGCTACTTTCAAAATAAGTACTTTTTAAAAAGTAATTTTATTAACGTACTTTCACAGAAAGGTACTTTGCGGAAAAGAAGATTAGTAAAAAACTTATTTTCTTAAGCAAGTACGGTTTTGAAAGCTTGCATGTTTGAAAAAGTACTTTTTTGAAAAAGTACTTTTTTGAAAAAGTACTTTCTGAAGAGTTCCGGTTTTAAAACGGTAATTTTAACATAAATATGCTTTTTTTAATCGTAGTTTTTAAGAAAATTGCTTCATCTTAAGGGAACTTCGTTTAAAATATGGAGGTATTTTTTTACAGGTCGCGCTTAAGTGGCAACTGTAAGTTCAAGTACAAAACATTTTTAAATTTTTCTTAAATTTGAATCCATTTCACTCAAGTCATCAAATTTTTAAAATATTTTCCTTTATCCGCTCAGTAAAATCATTTGAATTTTTGCCTTATGTTTTATATCAAAAAAGCATTTTAATTAGTTTAAAATGGCGCATGAGCGTTTGTGTGTGTGAATATGTATGATGTGTGTTTGTTTGTGTGTATGTTATTGTAATAAATTTCGTTACGCACCAATTGTTGTTATCACAGTTACTGAATAGAGCAGAGCTTCACTGAAAGACCACCTGGTTGCGGTTAAATCACTATATTCCATTAAATTGTTGCCGGTATAACGACCGAAGGATGTTGTTGTTGTTGTTGTTGTCTCGGTAGCCAGGCCATAGCCTTCCCCTACACCTCCTCCACCACCACCTATTCCAGAGCTGGCTGCACCTGATATCGTTGTTGCACCAGCCGCCACATTGCGTGTCGCTGCCACAATAGTGCCCTCGAAACGCCGCAATTGTTCGTGCACCAACATTGTCCAGTTGCGTTCATAAAGGACATTCAATTTCTCTTTGAAATGTCAACCACAACAGCAGGAATATGAAAAGAAAAACATGGAAGAAGCATAATCATTTCATTAATGTTTCGTATACAAACTGTGCGCTTTTTGTTCTTTGGTCACAGACCAGGGGGCAGGTCTACCCCCCTGCTCTTTTTCATTTAATTTTTTCTCTCAGATCTCACAAAATAAAATTATAATTAGAAAGGTAAAGTTTTAATTTAATTAACTAACAAATACTATGAATATTTTAAGTAGCAAAAGTTGTGGTGGGTTATTTTTTGTATTCATCATTTCAAATTAAGGGACTTGCAACAAAGTAAACAGCTGCGGTTAGTAGCCAATTTATTTTTCTGAGATGAAGAAAAAAATGCTGCTGGAAAATCAGATGTCTGCTTTAATATGTGTGACTTCTAAGGACATTTTTAAACAAGTCTTTTCAGGGTTTGGCTTTAAATTAACTGGAATTATGGGGTTTCAAGGGAATTGAAAGGCAACTTCTTTAATTGGCAACACTAAACAATTTCTCATTTTTGGTAAGAATTTCTGTTAAAAGGGTCTTTTCATAATAAAATGTTATAACAAATTAAACCTTTATATGTCAGTAAGTTTGCGGTTCCCGTGTGTAAGAAGCACACATACATTCACACACAAATACAATTGTGTAAGCTGCTTTGACATCTTTGAAAATTCTTGCAAAAGTAAAACACAACCTGACAAATTGCCTACAATTTGCACTTGAAAGTCTTACAAAATAGAAACCCACGCAGCTTTCAAGCTCGTAGTAAATGTCTGTCATTTTATTCAAGAGAAAGAAGAACAAAAAACTACTTGAAATTAAAATGAAAATTGCATAATTATTCAAGCACTTTAATGGCACTAAGAAGGCATTGCAACACCATAATCGTACCTCCAACCCCGCCAGCAGCAGAAAAAGCTAGACAAGTTACCAAACAGCAGGCTGCTTTGCTTTGCTTTGCTTTTTTCTTTGCTAAAAATAGCAACAATGCATTACATTTGTAAGACAAGAGCTTTACAAAGGCAGCCTCTGCAAGCTGGCATTTTAATGCCCAATGTGTTCGTAGATGACACAAGTAAGTGGGAGAAGTGGTAGGTGACAAAGCAGCCAGGGTAAAGAATGTGTTGACATTTTTCAACATTAACCTTCAACTGTAGAAATATAGTTTTTACAAAAAATTAACTTATTTTTCCTTTTATCTTGTTTGCTACCGTAACCAGTTTACATTTTTAAACCGGTTTTAATTATTTAATGTTTTTTTTAAATTTAAAACGAAATTGTTGCAGCTAGAAAAATATTATTAGTTTTTCAGCAAAAAAAAAACAGCAGCAGTTTTCTGTATTATGACTTATCCTGGAATTATTGTGTTAAGGTAGTCGTTCAATATGAATTTAATAGGCAATGAAACCATAAGGCAGATCAGTAAGTAAAAAATTTGTAGGTCGATAGCTAGCCCTATTTTTGAAACAACTGGCCAAGCTGCTATCCTAACACTGAGACAGACTAAGCACTTGAACTCTTCTTGTTTTGGTTGTTAACATATTTTATTAGAGATACTTTTTTGGCAGGTACTTTAGAAAAGCAGACAGACTTAAGATTATTTTTCAAGCTGATTTTCTTAAAAAAATATTAGTTCAAGGGCCAATAAAAAGGTTCTTTTGTAAGAGGTACTATTTGGAAAAGTACTTTTCAATGTAATTTTTAAAAACATACATTTTACATCAGGACTTCTTTCAGGCCTTTCTTAAATACCACGGTGATCAATTTTCTACATTCCCCGATTATGTAACATATCTGAAATTTTTGCACACTTAGCATGATTTTCTGCCACAAAGCGTGAGTGGCTTTTTTTAAACGTTTGGCAAACTTATTGCAGAGTTGCATAAAGTAACTTTGCCGCATGCAATAAGCTAAGCCGCAGCCAGTATATAAATGCCAACGCCGGCTCTAAAATGTTTACGCAAAGAAAGTATTTGATGTGGACATAAACTTTCTAAAAACTTTTATCAATTAATGGATATTTTAATTCTTAGTATTTTAGCAAAAAAAATTTTAAAAGTCTTAGCTTCAATTTTAAGTCCTCACAGGCAGGTTTTGAGACGGTTCTACCGCCGTAAAATTTTGTAAGCACATGTGTCTAGTTGCTTTAATTTTAAAAAGAAAATTATATACACTGCTGTTTTAGCATTGCAAATTACCAATCTGCAATGATTTTTGCCATAGCATATTTGCTCAAGTTTAGCAAATATTAGTTTCATATATTTTACAAAAATGTAACATATTTGCTAGACCTGCTACATTTGCAAGGTTTGCAAGGGTAATTTACAACCAAGTGTGAGTTCCCTTAATGTGTTTATTTAATTTGAATTGTAAAAAATTAACATTCTTTAGATTAACTTGTTAAAAAAGTAAATAACGAGAACTAAAGGGTTCATATTTCATCTGGACAAAGGTGTTCATCACTAGCAGCAGGAAAGGAAAAAAATTTAAAATTATATTTGTTTACATGGGTTTTTTTATAATTCATATGATTTCCTTTATTGGGTCTGGAGGCAGAATTGTATTGGACTAAAAGAGAATTGCAAGCTCTTGATGTAGGCCCTTAAGTCAACTGCTGGTGTCAGCGAACTTTTATTAATGAAAGACAGTTTTTCAAACGCTGCTGAAGCATAGTGACGTCGAGTGTGTAAGTTGTATCAATTAGATCTAAGAAGTAAAATGTTAAAAATCCAATTTATCATCCCTATTTAAATCGCTAGCACCTTATCTTACAATGTGTCATTGGTAGCACTGTGAACTTTCTGCTGACTCTGACTGAGAAATAAAATTTGCTAAAATATTAACCTTCAAACTGGGAGAAGATCATAAGTTCTAGTTAATTAAAAAAAAAGAAATAAAACGAAAAAGTTCGAAAACCGGTTTTGGAAAATAAACAATATCCGGGTTATTCGATTTTCAAAAATTGCCTATTTAAAAAACTCGACCCCTGTAAAGTAGAAAAAACGCGCTCGATCGCCTTACAACCTTTTTGGTTTTTTTTTCAAGGGTACATTTTCAAAAGTTCTTTATTTTGTACTTTTTCGAAACGTTTACTAAAGAGGTATTATTGCTCAAAAGCTACTATATTTTAAAGAAATACTGTAATATGCACCTTTTTGAAAAAGCCACTTTTTAAAAGTTATTTTTGATCAAAAGTACTTTTGGAGGAATTTTCTTAAAAACTAAAAAATTTTGAAATAGTATTTCTTTAGTTAAATTAGTGTAAAACATGGTAACTGGCAAAGAGAATTTTTTTATAGTTTTTTTTTACAAGGTGCTTTATATAAAAAGTACTTTTCTAAAAAAGGACCTTTTAATAGTACGTTTTCATTAAAACTTTTTTTTATAGGTTCTTTGTTGTGATAATTGAATTGGGTTATTTCTAAGAAAACTTTCTTGAAAGGTACTAAATAAAAAAGTACTTTTTTAAAAGGTACTTTTTCGAAAAAAAAAAATATTCGCATAACTCAATGAAAATTCATTTATTACAGTGTCATATTATTTAAACATATTACAAGCGGTATTTTGTAGTCGATTTTTTGTTTATTTTTATTTTATTAACTTGTGACCTTGGGACAAAAGCCGTTTAAATAACAACGATTTAGTTGTGAATTTTTAAAAGAAAATAATATTATAATGTTAATATTTATACAGATATAGTTACTATTAATGACGTCTACAACTAAATTTGTAATCGTAATAAAAATAGCATGTCGCAGTCATTAATTAAACCCTAGAAGGTGAACAAAGTCAGGATTAAAAATTAACTGCACAATAATTTATAGTAAGAAAAAGGGATGTTGTTAAAAACTTACTGTTAAAAAAGCTGTTAAAGAAGTGTTCACCATTTAATTGTATAAATTTCTTTGCTTTGTGACTTAAGAAAAATCCTGCAAGGGCTCATTTTCGTTTCAAAATATTTTAGAGCAAAAAAATAAATGCACCAAATTAAATAAAAGTCACTTGAGATGTTAAAAGTTGATCCCTAAATCCTTGATAATATAAAAAATAATGTTACCTGTCATAACGAGTTTTTTGTTAACGTGATATTAGTCTAGCTAGAAGCAGTATTTTTTGGTGCAAAATAACCATAAATTTAACTTGGAATCATTTTACACAAAAGAGTCTGTAAGTACTAAGTACCCTGCCACTTTGAGACATTGTCTTTTCTCCTTTAAAAAAGTAAAATAAAAAAAATGTGCAGATTACATGCCTTAAGTTTTAGTTCTTGTTTTTGCAATTGCTGAAAATACGAAAAATGACAGCACTAAAGACAATATTAAATTTTCCTCCTACAAATCAAGGTCACGTTAACAACATTGTACAAAATTAATTCAAGCCCACAAACATTCCCACAGTTTACCAGACAGTAATTGGTTAATAAAAATGAAAAGTATACAAAAAAGATCCATTTATTCATAGCCGTTAGCAAGTACCTGTTATTATCCAAAGCTCCTTTAAACATTCCTCTCTTGATTTAGCAATAAGAGCTGATTTGCTAATATCCTGCGGTGCCTTTAGCAACGGAAATATAAATGCACCCATTACAGCGTAAAGTACCACCATAATGACCAGGCCAGGTGTTGAGAACACTAACTTGGCCACACGGCTTAAACAATTGTGCTGCTTGACTGTTAAGTATCCGGCGTTTGTGTTTGTGTTCGTCTGTGTGTCCGGCCGAAAGGTGGTGTGTTCGCTATTGCAGGATGTTTTTTGTAATAATGCACTATTTCCGGTTTCGTTTTGCAAATTATAGTTGTTAATGTTTATTCTGTTTGAAGGTGTTGTTGATTGTTCTTGCCGCTGCTGCTGCTGCTGCCGGTGCTGTTGTTGAATTAATTCTTCTTCCTCTACTAAGCCGGATATCGCCTTTTCAACGTCCGACATTTTAAATGGCCAGTAAACATTAATATTTGAATCCTTGATGTAACAACATCTACTTCAACAACAGACATTTAGCTGAATTTTTTGCGCCAATTATTTTAGGAAAGTTAAACAATAATTTTTTGATTTTAATTCTCTTCGAGTTTCACTCACTTAACACTCACTTTTGCTTCAACAGCCGTTCATATCGTGTTGGAATTTAAGTCAATGTTTGTGTAACACGATTTGTTTCGTAATTATGTCTGTTTGGGAATTTATTATTTTAAATTCTTATTTACTCTCATTTGTATTAATTTAAACAAATCACTTTGCTAGTTGTAGCTGCTGTTGTTGTAGTTGTTGTTTTTTTTTTTTCTTGCACTACTATTGTGTCAAGTTGTTTTTTACTCGATGTTAAGCACTATTTCTTTCATTTAATTTACATTTCTTTGAAATGTTTTAATGGCTGTAAATTGTAGTTTAAATGTAAATTCTCTTGTTAAAAATGTTTGCATTGTTGTTGCTGTTGTTGTCGTTGTTTAACACACTCCTTATGTGTTGTTGTATTGTGTTGTAAGGCATTTGGCTATTGAGTTGGCTGTTACTAACGCTTCTGCTGTTTCCCTTCTTCATTCTGGTTGTTGTTGTTGCTGTTATTGTCATTGTTCTTGTTGCACTTGCTGTTGGCGTTGTTAAGTAAGTTTATGTTGACAGCCCTCTTCTTCCTACAATTAAAGTGGTACAACAAATTAATTAAAAAATAATTTCAACTATGTTAAGAAAAATTAGGTTAAATTTGTTTAAATGCTGTCACGACAATAACAGAAATGAATTAAAGGCGAGTACATAAGAAAGTTAACTTTTAGCATACTTCTAGGGGCAGCATTAAAATAAGTGACATGTGAAATAAATAATTGTCAAGCATTTCTTTTAAACTGTTCATAATAGTTCTTAAGGCAGTAAGTGCAACTATTACACGCTTTTAAATTAAAAACATTAAGAAGCTGAACTACTATTCCACTTCCGTGCTTGCTTAAAGAATTTCGCATTTTCATACTCAAGTAATCAACTGTTTCAAACAGTTGCTTAAAATGTTAATTATCTTTCAACTGGGAGCATGAGTAATTACATATTAACAACAATGTTTTATATGAATACTAATTATTGTGTATATGGGTACATACAGTTCATAGGCAAAGTATATAACAGCAAACAGACTACCCCGCCAGTTCCTTTTTTTTCACCAAATAAATTAACTTCTGTGATACTTAACTGTATTTACGTTACTTCTGTCACGGTCATATGTCACTTTGCTGTTCCCTTATGGCACATAGAGCCTTTGTTTGTTTTTTTTTTTATATTAAATTACTAATGGTAGGTTAAATTTGGTCACATGTCTGAACAAATGGTCAGAGCTCATATTTTAGATTTTTGGAACGAATTTCCGTCATCCCTTGTCAAGTTTGGTTTGGAGACAAACCGGTTTCGGCTATGTGCCATCTTCACTGACACTGAGGATGGCACATAGCCGAACCGGAAATTCGTTATAAAAATCTACATCAAAACACGCTGTCGGAATATCAAATGAAGAATAAATGGGCTTTATTTAGGGGCGTGGCAAAAAAATATTAATAAGCGGTTTCAAATCTTCTTTCATCCTATTGGGTGAGAAACGTGACTCTTTTTTATGGGGATCGATCCGGTCTAATGTTTCTCGCTTTTAATTGTTGATAATTGCGAAATATTAATTTATGATTGTTTTTGAAATAAAATGTTATTTGGTAATAAAAATTAATTTTTCCGTGTTTTAATTCTGAAATGATCTTTTTTTGTCCGAAATTTGGCAAATTATCCACGCTTCAAATTACCATGATTTTAATACTTATTGGTTGGGACAAAACATAATTTCCCGTGCCAGTTAGAGGAGTATTGAAACTTCTAGTGCAGAAAAGCATAAGGTTTTTATTTTAATCAAGATACAGTCTGCTTTCGATACTCAATACTCACTAACAATAAATCCACTGATATTCCACATAAAAGTCCTTAAAAAAATGAACTTTTTCACGAATCAATCTGCTTCAAATTATGCACGAACATAGAGCAAAAGATAGGCCACTCCATACACAAACTACATCCTCCTTGAATCATGATTTTTGCCTTTCATAGAAGTAATCAATTCACTATTTACTACAGTTGTGTTATAAAAACTTTAAAATAAATCACGAAATAGTGCAACATTGTAAATTCCTTCTTCCAATTTAATGACAGACATTTGACCACAAGACCTGTTCAATTACGAAATTAAAATCTTACGCAATTAAAAAAAAATAAATAAGGAAAAGATTTGCTTCTATCAACTGTTCGGCATCTTTAAACCAATTTAAAATATTCATTAAAAGATTATATCCGAACACATGAATGAAATGGACCTGTCAAAGAATGCTACGTATCCTTCTGGTATTGTGTCGTTTATTGTTGTTGCAGTTTTTTTACTCGACGAAAGATTTTGTGTATTTTTTGTCTATATGACCAGCTTTCTTTCTTTCTTTTTTTTGCAATGGCATGTTATGTTTTTACAGCAGTGTGTGTTTTGTGTGCATGTGTATTTATGTATTTCTTTCTGTGTGAATGTATGCGTGTATTTTAGTAAGAACACTGTCCATGACACACTTAGAAACTGACTGCATTTATATTCGTACATATGTATCTTTTATATTGCATCTCTAAAATGATGTACAACATACTTATGCATTCACTCAAAAACACACAATCACAGACTGGCATACATGAATAAATAATCCAACATAGTGCATTTAGTTAGCTTCAATACTAATACACATACTCATACGCACGCACACGCACACGCACACAGGCATACCTTTACAGTAAATATTTATATCGCACAGCTCACTCAGCTCACTCCAATGAACAAAAAAGCTGCTACTCACAGACATGGCCGAGTTTATTTTAATAATGATTATTTTTGTTTGTGTGTGTGTGCGAGCATGTGTGTTTGTAAAAGCGTAAGCTTTTGTAAGTGATTGCACACACAACAATAATATGATTTGTATTGACAAGCTAGTAGTTGCATTTACATTGAGGTCAGTCTACAGTTTATTATAAATCTCGGGTCTGAACACCGACATTAAAACATACACACACACACACACACACAGAAATACACGAATTTTGTAATGTTATAAAATATACAGGGGCAACCTTAAGAAAGGAGAATCTCATTTTGCTCCAGCAATTATTAATGACTTTAATTAATACGTCAGCTTAAGAAATACTCCATAAGCATTATTTACTCATCCTTGCCTTAAAATCCTAGAAAAAAGCCGGGGTCAGTAGAGGGCACAAAACTGCATTCAGAACATCTAGAATAGAATAACGATTAAGGCGGGGGTGTCTACATAAGTAAAGTGAGGGTCAACATGTCCTTCAGAATCCCAAATAAATTTAGAGTCCTGCAAGCTGTTATATCAGCGATTTTAGAGGCGACGACAGGAATATTCGGCGACAGGCGTCTTTTCGAAATTAAAGTAATAATAAAACTGGTCCAGGAATGTCAGAAATTCTTAAATGGGATCACCTTGAAATAGGTGCTTGAACATGGGACTAATATAAGCAGTTATACGGCCGTTAAACTGGCAAAGATAGGAACAAGACTGGAGGACTCGTATATTAATGAGTACCGTGACACTCCCCTCTCCGCCTGCAATAAACAAATGGCTCAGGCTAGGTGGTGGGATATACTAGAAAAATTTGTCGTAGGTCAGACAGGACTCTAACAAGAGATCTGTTAAGTTTTCAGAAGACGCAATTAAAGAATATCGTTGCAATGATTACCGAAGATTGCACATTTAGCAATCCCGCAAAGAGAATGGGATTGCCTGCAAATCACTGCTTTAGAAGAGGAGACAGCAGTTCATAATCTGCGTATCTGTCCTGTAGAAGGGTTTTCGAGATAACGGAGGTCGGAACACAGGCATTATACACCTGCATAAGCAGCACCAACTGGTTTAGTAATGATTCCGTAGTGGCACATATGTAGCGACCTCTCAGCTTGTTCTTTCCATACTGACTTTCGAATCTACACTCTACACTATCCTTTTCTTAACGCTCTTTTAATCTCCTTTACTTTGATTCTTTCCTCCCATTCTCGTCAGCTACGACATTTGGAACGATTTAGCGAACCTTACCTAAAAATAGGAGACGAAAGCAGACAAACTGACTAGCGCAGCTGCAGACTTTTTCCAAATTCTTGGAGGTCGAATTCCATATAGAATAATATTCCCTATTTCCACCACTTTTTTATATGGAATATAGCATCCGCCCGCTGTTATCAATTTTCCTTGGCAGATAACAAATTTTCAACTGTAGATTTTCAAAAATTCCAATTAAAATTTCTTGTTTCTGCTGTTGCTGTAGGAGAAAATACCCTAAATAAATAATTAAATGCAGGCAAGTGTGCATAGGCATGTGTGTATGTGTGTGAATACGTGTCAGTATTTTTATACCTTTTATGATCGATAATGGGAAATGCATTTGAAATTAACATAATAATGTTAATGATGTGTTTTTGTTTGTCTGTATTTGTGTGTGTGTGTATGTGTGTGTAATTGTAACCAGATGATTTATTTTTACGAATGTAATGAATGTTCCAAAAACAAATACTTTTGGCCATTAACAAACACAGACAAACACATGCACACACTCACACACACACAAATGCCATTAAAGAAATTCTTTCTCCGAAAGGATACTAGAAATATTTTTCAAAACAACATTGTTGTATTGTATTGTGAAATTGTTGTTTTGTTGCTTCATAGCAGACAGGTTTGTAGAATTTTCCTATTTGTTCTAGCTGCTGCTGATGCTGAGGGTGGTTGCTTGGTCGGTTAGTCGGTTTCGTTACAGGTAAGAAATATCGTAAAACCTAAAAATCAAACTTAATTTTCATTTCAATTTATTAAAATTATTTTTTAGAAATTTTTATTTAATTAAAAACTTGGTAGACTGTAGAAATGAAGGGAGTTGTATTAAATAAGTTCTAGCTGCTTAATACGATATAATTATCTTGGTAGATATATTTTGACAACAAGGGAAAAATGCTTTATTTGCCCGAAATAAAATTCATTTGCCGGTCTTCATCACAACTACGAGCGAAATGGTATTTTATGTCAAAGTCTCCAAGCAAACTAGATCGATTATGGAGGGTAAATCATTCCGTAGGGTTTCTTCTAGTCCAAATCAGAAGTTTTCTGAAGGCAAGAGAAAATCATGAACCTACTCACAGGACTTGGAGACTTTATTTCAGATGTTGTTTTAATTTAACAAAATCTGTGAAAGATCATTGGAGATCATAACCGATTGTACAAAAGTACCATATCACAAGCTCACAGTAACCTTGATGCATCTCACAAAATCTGCACAATCTAATCTTAACATTTTCCGCAATAGTGCAGTGGTATCTCACTTAAAGCCACTTAAATTGTCCCAAGACAACGTTACAAGCCACTTGTCTGCGCCCAAATAGTGCCTTCTAGTGCTTGACATAACCGATTGAAGTGCCTAAGAGTGGTTCTAGTGAAATTACATCCATCTCACTGGTTGCCTTACAGTTAACATATGAGTAAATGCTGATATTAGAGTCTTTGTATTTAAAGAGAGTCAAAAGGCATATCCAGAACTAGAAATATAGTAGAATAAATGAAAATATTCCCATGAAGCCAACAAATTTTGACTAGAAAAAAATATAGAGACCAAAAGATGACACCATTTTTAATTGGTTCTTGTCTGAGAGATCTACAATTAACTCAAAATTAAGTGCCACGGTACTTAGTGCTAGAATTTGCCAAAGGACTGTTTCATTTAGCTGAGTAAAAAATACGAAAATGCGCCATAAAATCAACTTCAAGTTATACCAATATTCTTTTTAATTCTGCGTTGCAGTTTCAGAGATATCGAAGAAGTTTTGGGGCGAAATAAAATTTTTAATGCAAAATTGAATTAAAAAATCATGAAAAAAGGAACAGAGAAAAATCGCACTGGGTTTTTCTGGGTGCAATTAGTTTCATAAGTTTTCATCAAAACGGGCCATATCTCATTGAAATCGATAAACAACTTTTGACTTTACTCGCAACTAAGGTAAGGTATCTGATTTTGAATAAAGTTGCCATATAAATGCAATTTTGCATTTAATTTTGTTAGAAAGCATTTTAGGAATGTGTGCGTATGGCAATTTTTGTTAAAACGAGCTATCTTCACTTAATTAATTTAGAACATATACACCTCCTTGTTAGTAGAAGAAAAACGGAATATTTATTTTTTTTTTTTATTCTTATAAATTTATTTAAAACAAAAATTTTTATAGAAATAATTTTTCTTGAGCCCATTTCCACTCACGGTATTTCCGAAACCACTTAACAGGTCAAAAGACAATGTTGGCACGGCTTAAAGAAAATATAGTTGCCGAATTTCGAATTTTTTTATTTAACTCAATAGGACAAACCGTTTTCCAGTTGTGCCACTGAGCCTTTTAGGCATAACGGTATAACTCGACAACTACAATCAATTTAATTTGGTACGAAAAATAACTTTCCACTGCTCCAAAACTTGGCCTGAATTTGTAAAATTGTGTTATTTAAGCAGTCAAACATTTAAATATAAAGTTAATCAAATCTAAATTTTGTTTGATATTTGAACATGATGTTCCTTTTTTAAAATACACACCTGAGTGCACTACTATCTACAATACAATTATTTGCTTTAAAGAATAAAAAAAGATTTTGTCACCTTTTTCACGATTGTTCTTTTTTCGATTTTGTTGTCGATAATACAGCGACGTGAATTCTTCACTAAAAAAACCAGTCAAATGCTTAGAGACTTGTGCAGATTTAAACAAATAGTTTTATACGTATGAACACATTTCAACATTAGGGACGTTTCAAATAACATTTTATATACAAAAATTTATTCCATTAAAAATATACCAAACCTGGTTAAGAGGGGAACAAAATTCCAAAAATAGTCTGCAGGCTTAATATATTTTCAAGAACTACGCTTCAACCTACAACAGGTGCCCTCCTACTACACAGGTGTTTGCAAAAAAAATTGCTCACATGCAAAAAAAAGGGGTAAAACAACAAAATTTTCTATTCAAATACTCAGCTGTATTCCATAATCATGCTCTCACACTTCTTGCACAAAATGAAAAAAAAAAACACAAAAAAAACCCAACAACGGAAAATTGTCTATTTTCTACATGTTGCATAGAAAACCATAAAAAATGTCAAGGCACATTTATAAACTGTTTCCTCTTATAAAAGAAAATCAGCTCTCTCTCTCCCTCTCTTTCTTAAACTTAAGTAATTGCCAAAGCAACATTGGCTGTGAATGTGTGAGTATGCATGTGTTTTGAGAAAGCGAAAGCTAAACAAGTTTTGGGGCAACAACAACAACAAAGCCAAGAATAATTATTATGCTACTCACACAGTTTTGCAAATAACAACACAAACCAACTCAAACCCAAATACAACAAATATGTTCATATAAGTGTCGTTTTTTTATCTCTTAAACACCAAAAAGCAGGGAACAAGTTTTTAACTCTTCATTGTGTGAGGGAACAAACATACTCTCCCTGGCATAGTCAGATTAAAACATACAACGTGCATAAAAAATCCTTTCAGTTTTCCTTTACATGCCTCAAAATAAATTCCATTGTTGAAACTTCAGATGATTTTTTTTTTCAACAAAACATGTTCATTTGTACCGGTGTCTTCGCTTCAGAAAAATTGTCATGTTAATTTTTTGTAATGTGTTTTTTCTAACGTTCTTTTCTCTATAGGTACTTTTATAGCTTAAACTTTTTCAAGAAGAAATTTTTAAAAGCAAATTCTTTCAAAAGAAGCTTTTTTAAAAATAAATTTTTAAAGTACTTCGTTTCTAGCAATTTACTAAAGGGTACCATTTTTATAACGTACTTTGTTGAAAAAGTACCTTTCGAACAAGACTCTTTTCAAAAGGTATTTATTACTGTAAAAGATAATTTTTCAAATGGTACTTTTTTAACTAGCACTTTTTAAATAAGTACTTTTTTACAAGATTCTTTTTAAAAGAATAGTTTTGTTAATTCTACTTCTTTTCATATATATTTTTGTAAAAGGTACTTTTTAAAAATATACTTTTATAACTAGGTACTATTGTAAAGGTACCTTTTTAGCAAGTGTTGTAAAACGTACTTCCCAGATTTTAGTCACAAAATTTCAAAATTTTTTCAAGTTTTGAAAGGTACTTTCTTAGAGGAACACTTTTAAACGTACTTTTTCTTGGAACCACTTCTTTAAAAGGGACTTAATAATGTAATTGTTTACAAAATATACTTGATCTAAAGGTACCCTTTAGAACGTATCTTTGCAGATATTTTAAATATAAAGATATTTTTAAAAGATTTTTAAATATCATTTCTTTAAATAAACTTTTTTTAAAATCGTTTCTATTTGAGAGGTTTTTCATCACTTTTATTAGTTAAGTTTTTTAAAATACATATTATTAAATATTCTCTTTCAAAAAATAATTGTTTTCAAAGAGTACAATTTTCAAAGACTAGTTTTTTCACATACACTTTTTTCAAAAGAGTACTTTTTTCCATGAGTACCTTTTTTAATAGTACTTGTTTTCAAAGGTCCTTTCTTCAAAGAGTACTTTTTATCATAGAGCACTATTTTTAAAGTTCTTACTTCAAAAGGTACTTTTCTTCCAAGGGTACTTATTCAAAAAGTACCTTTTAAAAAGACGTTTTTTTTATCAGATAACACTTTTTTCAAATACACTTATTTTAAAGAACACTTTTTTGCATGAGTACTTTTTTTTTTAATAGTACTTGTTTTCAAAGGTCCTTTCTTCAAACAGTACTTTTTATCAAAGAGCACTATTTTTAAAGTTCCTTCTTCAAAGAGTACTTATTCAAAAAGTACCTTTTTAAAAGAGAATTTTTTATCAGAGAACATTTTTTTAGTTTTTCTTTCAAAGGGTACTTTTTTCAAATAGTACTTTTTTCAAAAAGTACTTTTTTTAAAGGGTAAGTTTTTAATCGTTCCTTTAATCTATTGTTAAATGTAATGAGTGAATTCTTCTTCCGTATTCCTTTTCTGTTGCCGCACACTGTGCGCCAGTCTATTACTACAATAAAAATGCTAAAAATTTTATTTGTATCAGTGTGAAAACATCATGCTTTGTCATGTCTATTTGTGCCAGTGTTTTTCATTGCAACACTTTTTCTAATGCCTCTTTTTAACAAATACTCTGTCTGTCTCATTGTTTGGAATCTGTATTTTTATTTGGAATTTTACGGAAAAAAAGCTCCCCGTAAAATAAAACATGACACAAATATTTACAGGAAAAATAAAGTAAAATGTGAACAATGAAATGGAATTTTATTAGGCCACTAAAAACATTTTAAAAGTACATGTGACGATAGAGATAAGAATATAAAATGTCGTTTGAAATGTAACAACAAACCGAAATATTAAAATGTTAGAATTTTCTTTTGCACATTGGCAAAAGAACAAATACTAAGTCCTGTGTGTTTTTAGTGCTTTAAAATTCCTAGAAACTTCTACTCTCTAATTAACAGCGATTTGTCATGGAAATTTATTTTTTGCTAATAATTACATGGAGTCTTTCCCTAATGTCATAAAATTAATAATTAATAACTTTCCTTGACTTTTTCCCCAGGCTTTAGATTTAACTTTAATTATCCCGTAATAAGAAATGAAGAAGTAGTTCATTTTCATATTTATTCATTATCCTTTGAATTTTTATAATTTCCTGTCATTTTGGCTGCACTTAACTTTTACATTTAATGCTACTTTTCTCATTAACTTAACACTCTTTGCCTGTGCATTATTAAAAGCTACTTAATAAACTTTTCTTAGGTTACTTGAATTTCCTGACTCTTGGTTCTCCTTCTTTTTTATCGTCATATAAACCGCTTGAATTTCTGGCGCATCCTTTGGCAGTGTCTTAAACTTGAGTAGTTTCACATTTAATCAAACTTTTTAATTTGTTTGCATTAAACTTTACAAAAGCATTATCGCCCGCATGAATGAGAGAAAAAATAACAATTAATTTAAGAAAACTTTGATCTGAAAGAAAAGAGCGAAGATAATTGTGATGAAAGAATTTTCAATTTGCATTCATTGAAATTTATGTTCAAGGAAGATAAGCTCGAAAACAAATTATTTTAATATGTAAGGACTCTGGGGAATATCAAGGTAGCAATCGTCTTCAATTTCACTTCAAAAAGTACCTTTTATAAAATCTTATTTGAAAAAAGAAGCCTTCGTAAACTTTTTAAAAATGTCTCTACATTTTATTTTACAAATCAGCTTTTTTTTAATAAAAACTATTTTAAGATTCTTAGCGAAATTGCAAAATTTTCAAAAAGTTTAAATTTATTTAAAAAGTACTTTTTTCAAATTGGCTGCATTTGTGAAATGCACTTAAAAAGTCTGCTTTGTGTAAAGAGGACTTTTTACATAAAACTTTATAATTTTACTGCGGCAGTTTTTGTTGAACAGGTACTTTTTACATAAGTACTTTTTTCCAAAGTCTTTTCTTAATTCTAATATTTAAAAATTATTTGCTTAAAATACATTTTAAAAGCAAATTTACCTTAAGAACTCAATTTAAAACTCTTGTGTTCTGACTTCTTTGTTGCTTACAGCGAAAATGTGAAATAACCCCTTTTTGCTATTTTTTGCTATTTTTCTTTTAATTGTTGCCAAAAAAACAAAATGAAGTATAAAAACTTTAGCCTTAAAAAATCATAATAAAGACAAAAGAATCCTTTAAAAAGGCTCAACAAAACGAGCAAAATATCCCCTGAAGTCATAATGGAAAACAAAAGAATTTATTAACTTTTTTTCGCTCTTAAAGGCAAAAAACTTTGAAAATTTTAATATGCTCTCTCTCAAAAGGCTTAGAATTGTCCTTAATTAGAGAAAATGGTAAAAGTAATAATCTTAACGGAAAACAGACGATATTTTCCTTAAATTACAATTTCATTGTTTAACCAAAATGAAGTCTCTCTGCAACTTTTAAACAACTAAAAAAAGGTCAAATGATTTTTTTAATAAGAAAATTTTATACTGATTGACTATTTTTTAGGATTTAGGACAAAGACCATTTTCAAAACCTGTTGGGACACACTGTACTAGGGATTGCACTGCTTATACACAAAATAACAATAACTTCAACAAAGGCTGCCTTTTTTTCGAACGACGATTCAAACTCCGAAGATGCTTTTAGGCAAATACAGCTTCGCTTAAGGCTTCATAAAGTAAGCTAATAATAATTTAACCTCCGCTCACAGCACATGAGGGAAAAATGTACCTGAACTAACATTTGTATAACCTTCACAAGTTTGTACCTCTTTTTGAACCCGTATATATGTATATTCAGGATCTTAATTGGCAGGGTAGTTCAAATACCCATGACCGTCTGTCCGATGTTGAAATCAACTTTTTGACAGCACTAGACAACCAAGGGCCTTGATACTTGGACCATTTGATCGGCGCGTTCGCTGAATGTTCGCTATTTTAAAACAGCCCTATCTTTGCATAACTTTCCGAGATGTGGGCAAAAATAAAGTCCCTCTTCAGAAATTATCAACCTGAGGCCCCCCTATTGCACCGAATTAAAAAAACCATAAAATTAAAAAAAAAAATCCTTTAGCAACCGAAATTTCACAAAGTTATTGAAAGAATCTTTCAAGTGATTTCTAGCGATTTTCTTAAATTGTGCGCTAGCGTTAACGTGCGTTAACACACAGCCTAACAGTTAGACGTTGCCTGATCACAAAAAAATTGGACAAATAATTTTTATTGCTAATAAGACAGGTGATTTAGAGTTGTAATTTAATGCGGTAGTACTTCAATTTTTATTCACTGCCATCCCATATTCACACACAGATTTATTTCGAAAAAGAAAACTATTGCTTAGATATCGAAAGTTTCTAGTAAAGTTTTGGTTACATCTGGCAAGCTCCTGCAATTCTAAAGTGACCATAAAATCTTACAGTGGCAATTTATAAAATAAAGTATTTTAGTCCTTCTAATTGTCTTTTAATGCGTCCAAACGAAACATATTGTGCGTGAGGTTAAAACAAATTTAATGGAAAGTGAATGCCAGGGTTGTTCATGCCGTAACAAAAGGCTGTGCAGTGCACTCAATGCCTTGCCCTCATCTGTAAACAAATTCTATTTGATTTCCGATATTGCACTGAAAACTCTATTTTTTCAATAAAATCATTTGATAATTTTTTGTACATCTCAATTTTATGTGAACAATTCCCTCAAACCCAGGTACTTTCATTTGAGTGTCCTAAAAGATCCTGCAAGGAAATGAATTGTTTTTCCTGTTCCCTTTTAATTGTTTTAGCCGGTTTAATATCGGGCATGTGTGTAGAAAAATGTTTTTTTGTAATATGATAATAAATACGAATGGCTTAATCGTTGATTCCTCTTTCTAACTTATTCTCAAACCCAAGGTTGTTGCCATTGGCACGCTTGCATGTGTCTGTAATTACAATACGAATGTACAATATGCTCATACCTTAATCATGTATCGACAATATAATTGTTTATAGATTTAATTAACTTAATCGGCTGGCATTAATGTTTGTGTGACCATAAACAATGATAGTGGGCTCTCTCTCTCTCTTTCTCTCTCTCTCTCTCTCTCTCTCACACACACACAACCAACCAAAGCAAAAAAAACTCTGACAATGACGCCAAGAAAATCAATAAAAAATTTATATAAATTACAGTCACATTTATATTCATTTATTTATTTATTCTTTCAGCAATATTTTAGATTAAACCGGCTTTACGAGAAATTAAAGAAAAGGGTCACACATGACTACAGCGTGAAATATGCCTGCCTGTATTGGCAAAGGGCATGATTATTTTCTCATAAATATTACACTGTAGTTGTGTGAGTGTGTGTGTAAATAACATTAAATTATCGTTTGCTATGGCGTGTAATACTGGTATGTCAAATGGTGTGTCATTTTAATATTTAATTATGTTTGTTGTATCAAATATGTCAAACGCCTTCAACTTGTTTTACTTAAGGAAATTGATTGCAGCTTAAACAGACAATTTACGAAAAAGTTCTTAATTTAGTATTGAAAATAATTTTACTTAAATAATTATGTGGGGAATATTTTGCTGCTGGCATGAGGTGAGCGTCAAAGTGATAAGGTTTCCATACTTTTAGCAAAAGTTCAACACATTTCCTTTAACTTAATCACTCTTTAGTTTATTAAACAAAACATTATGCAGTTTTTGGTTTCATCCAAACTCTGCCTTTGGGTTTTATTCTGAAAAAGTGCGTCATAAGCTGCATTACTTGCATTTTTTCCAAAAAAGGCATTTTTAATTATACATATTTTTTAAGGAGACTCGCCAACAGGCACCGGGTTACTAACCTGCTCTCTTATGCAAATATGTATCCCAAAACATAGTAAGTAGCATTCTTTCGCCAACCTTGCATTCACTTGATATTGGTGACACTTGGAGTGATAAGCAGGGTAAGAATAACCTTAAATTATCCCATAAAAAGTGTTTTGAAGAATGGAGGATTGAAGCGATTAATACAAATATTGATTAATAATTTAATTGTGTTCGTTTCGTTGCATAATATTTCTGTATGCATTTTCGACTTTTAGATCAGCGCTTTTGTATCCATAAAAATTAAGCCTCATAGATAATAAATTACAGGTCTAATCTCTAAGGACGTTTAAATTAGTCATCTTAAGTTCCACTCCCAGATCAGCACAAAAACATAAATGTGAAAATAAGACCAAGTTCCTATCCAAAAATTGCGCCTGTAAAAAGTACTGAGATCAATATTGGAAAGGACTATCGTTACGTTGACTATCGCTACGTTGACCCTCATGTCAAATGTGTCAAAAGGACTAACGCCAATGATTCTTTTTTTATCGTTTTCATTTTCCATCATTTATTTTTGGTTTATTCACTGCGTATGACAGAGTTATAAAATGTCATTAAGTTTGACAATACTTCAACACTCATACAAACACGTTAAGTATTAGAATACGAGTAAATGGACAAATGTTTTCTTATAATGAAAATTATTTTGCTTGAACTCAGGAACTCTGACACCATAATAATGATTGTTTTACAAGTTATTTCTTGCATAAGTTATTGTTGTGATAAGAGAAAGTTCCTAAAATTTGGTCGATTATTTTACTTTCTTTGAAAATATAAAATAAAGAAGTCATCACGTGTTCGTGAGAGGTTTGCACTAGTGTGGAATTAACTAGATATTTAATTTTTGCAATAATTATTTGAAAAATTTAACTAATGCTTATCTATATTTAATGACTGTGGTTTAACCCTTTGTTAGCGTTGTAACTAGCAGTCGTAATTGCAGCAAGAAATAATGAATTCTGTGCAAGCCTTAAAATTAAATCTTTCAGCACAGCCAACCAAAAAAAGCTCTCTTATGGCAAAAACTCATTTCAAAGAAGCAAATAAAAAACCTAATTGTGGCATGGTCACGACAACCATATTAAGTTTTTTACAAAAATATATTGTTGTGACAAACATGTTATGGCTATTTGAAAATAGTTTAATAATTATTCAAGTTGCCATAAAGAACTTGTTGTTTACGTTTAATCATAAAATTATTAACAAACATAAACATGGTTGGGTTAAACATAATAAAATATCTCTAAATCGTAATTACAACAAAAATATTTTAACTATAAAAAAATATTATAATAATAATTTCAACCATAAATTACTCATTATAAACAAATTATGACTTACATTACAATATTCCTTGTTTACGAACAACTTTTCTTCTCAAACCCGACTGAATAATTTTCTACGTTTCCGAGAAGGACCATATATTTGTTAGCGGGGAGATAAACTAGAAACTAAAAATGAATAATAAAAATGATAAGATGGCGAAAATTCTTTTTATGAAATAATAAAATAATTTGTTTGAACTCTCGATTATTTGAATATATTTACTGGTGCCTTAAATTCATATTATCGAGAGTTGACTGTAATTCATTTTGATCATTTCAACCAGGTTTTTTTTTGTGTGGGGTAGACACGGCTATAAGTTATAATAACTTTATATTTACACACAAAAAATCTTAAAAGAATAAGATGCAGGGAATAGCATAACAAAGAGTTTTAGGGACACTAAAAGATTAGCCATCCACAAAAACTGTTTACGCCAACAGTAGAGGAGTTTCACTCTCTAAATAAAATGACTCCCCAAAGCTACACTTTTTTAATTTATGAAAATCACTTTGTTCAATTTAGTAACACATGACTCATTTGCAAGTTTTTGGCAGAGAGGACATTAAAAAATCCCAAAAGAGGATACGAAATAAATGCGAACTTTAACCCAACTTTTTAACATAAAATCATTAAGCAACTGCTAAGAAACCCAAAACCAAATTTTCGGCTTTTATGTGTATTTACAATACTGCAGCCATTTAATGGCACAATTATTGCGCATTTTAAATGCAAACGAAATGCATTACAACATGCCAGGTGTCATGTTTTATTTGACACATACAACACACATACACAAGGGCAATAATATTTAAGTTCAGACTTAATTTCAACATTTACAACATAAAATGGCAGGCATTCGCTGTGAAAACTCATACAACGCCAAGTGTCGATTGTTTTCAGCACAGATAATTGTCTATAAATATGTGCTTACACTCTCAAACACACTCGCGTACACACACACACATACATATATACATATATATATACACTACACACACACACACACACATACACACCCTTGCTTAGATTTGCATATTAAAAGATTTCATTTATGGCTTTTAAGTGCACTGAGATATCAATATTAAAACCCAACAGCACAAAACTGCGCAAAAAATAATAGTTTTAATAAAATGGCGCAAAAAAAAACAAATACAAAACTCTAAAGGCTCCATTGCGCTACTTCGTACTTGTTATTGCAGAAGAGTGAAAACTCTATTATGCTAATTTGCATGAAATGTGTGAAACGTGTGAACATTTCAATTTCCTCATTTTGAATGTGAAACGGAAAAGGCATAGAAAGAAAAAATAACAAATAAAAATGCACTCAATATGCACGCACGCACACACACTCTAAAATACACAGGCACTCTCAAAAATAAACTTCACACACTCGCACACACACTCTCTAATGCTCTTCCGCGCTGTTGTTGGTGCAACTCATGTGCCAAAGGTAAACAATTCCCACTTCTACGTTCGCATTCAAATGCATGCGTGTGCCTGAGTGTGTGCGTGTGTGGCTTTGTGTACGTAGCTTTTGTGCTGAAATAAATGATTATTCTTTGCAAGCAAATTGTTTTAGGCAAAAGTTTTGCTACGCCACACAAAAAGAACAAAACTAATTTTATAATAGAAAACTTTGATTACGTTGATTTTCTTCTGCCGATTTGTCTGCCTATAAAATTTTATTTCGTTATTGAAATATATTCAACGGTTTGCGCCCAAAAAAAAAACCAGCGTCGTAATTGTTATCGTGCTATTTTAAACAAATTTACCAGAAACTGCAGAGCAGAAGAGCGTTTCCCTTTTTTGAAGAAAACTTAACACATTTAAGTTTTCTCAAGCATGAATAAATAATTGTTTTATATTTATCTTAATTTACTAAATCAAATCAAAGAAGTGTTGTTTGAAAATCAAAAAAAATTAATAATTATTTGAATAAAAACGAGTTTTATTAGGCGCAATTTAAAATTTTAAAAGCGGAGGAGAATTTCTTTAGTTTTCAAACGATATTAATATCAAATTAGCAGACGCTTTCCATCTCTGCAAACCCGGCAGGGCTACGTGATCAACTATAGCTGAAATGTAGTGACTACAACATTTTCATTTGCAATTTTTAATTAAATCTTTATAATGAAATTTGCAATAAACACTTAAATCTTAATCCTAATAATTATTAATTAACTAATTTTATGAGTTGTAATTTACAACCACATTCGAGTCTCGTGCCTCCGCTAGCCTTAACTCTACACTGTAGTAAATTCATATTGTGTACTGATGACTGTCGGTCGTATTTTTCATTACAGAGTCTCTTGTAATTGCTAGCATTCACATCTTAGAAGTGTCTGCCCGTGGTCTTAAGTCTTATGATAGCCAGTACTAGACAATCGCATACAAAGTGCGCTATCTTCTCAGCCTTCCAAGGGGAGGAGAGGTTTCCTTGTCCATCTCTTCAAAATTTCTCCATTGGGCAATAAACACCGGAGTTTCTATAGAGATTCATCTCTCCACCTCTTGCGAGGCTTCATTGCCCATCCCTATCGGAATCCCACTATTCAACGGCTTAGAAGTATCTTTAAAATTTGACCCGTGCACCCCTCGTGGGATGTCTCAGAGATCAAACTCTCTGCCTCCCTGTAATGGAGGGAAATAAGTGGTTTTAGCACAGCACAGCGGAAGCCGCAATAGACATTCTGCACGAAGCGGTTTAAGAGTAACACTCCCAGAGGTGACATGAATTAGTAACCAAGGCCGTACGATAAATGCGCTGGAATTTTCCTAGTAACTATTTATGCCCACAACTCGCAAAAAAATATTATGGTTGTAGTAACCATAAGCTCAGAGCAACATATTAAGATTGAATTATATGGTTGTAAACAAATCATATTTATTATTGTAGGTAGCAATAACAATATGGTCCTATTAGAATGATAAAAAATTAATAGAGTAGAGAGGAAAAGAGAAGAATACGTACAGGGTGTCCGCCAGGAAGGTCTACTACTTTGTTTGTTTATCATTTTTGATTAAATCAAAGAGAATGGGTCGTATTGATAAGTGTTTTATTTAATTGCGGCAATTATGTATGGAATACAATATCAGATAAATGTCCGCCTCTGTTAGCCTCACAAATTCGAGCCCTTTTGAACACATTTTTCATTACATTCTCTCACATTTCACGCGGTATTTAATTAATTTCAAACCAGCGTTTCTAGCTTGTTTGCATAAACCTTGTTTTTCAGATATCCCCACAAAAAGAAGTCCGGAGCAGTCAAATCAGGCGACCGTGGAGGCCAATCAACATCACCATTCCTTGAAATAACTTGTTGTGGAAAGAGGTCTCGCAGTAATTCCATTGTAATCCTGGCTGTATGTGATGTGGCACCCTCTTGTTGAAACCACATGTTTGTCAAGCCCAGAGGATGCAGTTTTGGCGCTAAAAAGTTTTCAATCTTATCACGATATCACTCCTCATTGACAGTTACGTTTTCAGTTTCAAAGAATGATGTCCAATGATTCCTCCTGACCAAATTGCATACCAGTCTGTCACTTTTAATGGATGCAAAGGTGACTGATCAGTAATTTGAGGATTTTCCGTTGCCCAGAACCGACTATTCTGTTTATTCACATATCCATTCAAATGAAAACGTGTCTCGTCACTTATTATGATTTTTTCATGAAAATTGGTGTTGTCATGGACGAGCTGTAGCATCCTATTGGCATATGGACGGCGGCGTAAATGGTCTTCTGGAAGAAGCACTTGTGTTAACTGAATCATAAATGGAAAAAAATGCAAATCTTTGTGCAAAATTGTAGCCAAAGTTGTTCTTTGAAGACCAAGCTCCTGAGCACGGTGTCGAATTGAGGTTGATGGATTGTTTTAAACACTTCCTTGAACAGCAGTAATGTTTTCAGCCGATCTTGCAGTACGTTGTGGTCCATGCTTGGGCCTATCAGCTACAGTGCCTCTTTCTTCGAAATCATTCACTACACGATAAATAGTGCGCCTCGTTTGCACATTGTTTCTCCCAAAAATTTCACGTAACTTTCTCATCGGCACAGTAATCGATGATTGATTTTGAATAAATGTTTACCGAATATTTTTTCATAATAAATTTGCCTCGTCTCTACTTCACGACTGCCTAATGTGAACTGTCAAGACTAATGTTTACCAAAATGGCGGCAAAACAAAGTAGTATACCTTCCTGGCGGACACCCTGTACTTCAGCTAGCAACAAATATAAACAAGTATTAAAGTGATTTTAAAAACCGGTTAGCCTGTTTGAAAGTTAACATAACCGAAAACATCGCTTAGCGCTGGCAGCGCCACATTATAATTTGGAGCTTTCGAATTTGTGCGAGGCTACAGGGTAAGTCATATGACTTTTAAGTACCAAACAATTTTTGTTATTCCTCTTCAACATCTAGGCGATCTTGATGCAAACCCCTTTATACAAATATTAACTGTAAACAAGTAACTTAGGAAGAGTTTTACATAATCAATTGTCTTGGCAATTTCCATAATCCTGCAAATAGCGAATCATTTGCCATGGAATTATTGCCCACCCCCTCCCATATGTTGATATAACAACAACACATTGTTGACAAAATACTTAACAACAATCAAATAACAAACGACAAGTTCCTAACCCACACACACACAGGCTCACACACAGAGACTCACACAGCGAACTCTAAATTCTTAAAGATACAAAGGAGTAGAGGAAAAATAAAAAAATCTTAATAATTTCACAAAAATACTTGTTAGCAAAAGTATGAAGAAAAAAGGAAGCGAAGAAGAGAAAAGAATTGAATGAAGAATAATAAAAGCAATTGAATGAAAATTACCATAAAAAATACACGAATCAAAGAATCTTCACTTTTTTCGAAAGCGTTTTCTGGTTGAGAGTATTTAAATATTTGTTTGGTTTCCAAGGAGCTGAAGTATGTAAATTGTTGTTGTTATTGTTGCACTTGCGGGGTTACTCTGTGGGTTTGTAAGCATGCTTGTGTTTGTCATTATGGCTTTTGTTGTGGCGCTATGTCATGAATTCTATTGAGGAGTTGTTGCCCCAAGAAAGTTCTGGCAGTTTCTTCACTCGTCTGCTATTTTGGCGTGGTGAGGAAGAGGCAACCAAATACATACCAGCTCTAAACGTTTCAATTATTATTTCAATTGTTAAACTCTTGCGTTTGTTTATTTTCTTAAAGTATTTGTCTGTACTGTGTTTGGTGGAGTTGTTATTTTACGATAACAGCAAGTTGTCTATAGCTTTTCCTTTGTGGCTTCTTTTGTGAGACTCACTCAACCTTTTCTCTGACTCCGCAACTAAAGTTTTTAACTAAATGTGTAAAGGGATTTCCTTAATTTCCGTTTAGCTAACAATGTCTTCATTCATTGCATAGAAAGGATATTATGTGTGTGAGGGTGTGGGTGGGTGTGTGGGTGTGTAAACAAGCTTGCCGTTCAGTCGTTTGTTTAAGAATTTATTTCAGATCAGGTTATTAAGCCACTTTAAACCGATTTGGTTTTATAACTTCAATTGTTGTGTGTGTGTTTGTGGTTGTTTTCGAATTTACTTGTTCCTGGGTTTAAAATTGTTGGTTTAAGTGTTTTTTAAGTATGTGTCGGCAAAACACCTGATTTGCATTGTGGCTGCTAAAATGTCTTATCAGAATTTCTGTTTTAATTTAACTTCAAAATTTTACTTCTTAAGAAAAGAAAACTTGTTCAATTGCTGTTATTTGTTTTTACAACTTTAGAGATAAAATGATTGTTGTTTATTGTAAAGAACTGCTAAGTGGTCCTTGTTTGTTCCTATTTGCAAACTTGAATACTTCTTTAGTTAAATTAACTTAAAGATCTTTTCTTCTTATTACTGCTACATTATAAAGTTAGAAATTTCAGCTTTATAGAAACTCATAGCAATATGGCCTTATGGCCTTATGGCCAGCAAGTAGGCCTTAAAGTCATTTTTCAGGCTTAGCATAGTTGGAGTTTAAAAAACCCCTGCAGAATGGTAAAAGTACTTCCGAAATTATAGCCTTCAACCATCCTTCTAGTGGACAGTTTGCTGTCTTGACTTTATTTACATCACCCTAGAAGGGAGAAAGAAAAGTTAAATAGCGATAATTGGAAGCGTACTCTTCCTTTCTCATTTTTTTACCAGGAATAAAATGAAGACTTATGAAGCCTGGCCGACTGACGGCTTCGATTTTCCGCAAGAAAATATTCTGAAGGTCGCCTTAGAAGGACAAGAGAGTGCAACACACAATGAGCTGACAAGCAATTAGTATATTCTCCTTACACTATACCGGAAAACTGTAACACATTTATTTTTTTCTTTAAATAAAAGAGCTCTTGAGGTATGTACGAGGAAATACTGGCAATATACTCTTCATTGCAGCTTTTTAAATTGGGATAAAGCTTAAGCTGCCTTATTACTGCACCCTAATCTGTGCCCTTAAAAGACTAATCGACTAGAGAGCCCGTTTTTCTCTTAACAATTATATAAAGTAAGGCGAACAGCAAAAAAGATTCATATTCCGTTAAGTTTCCCCTTACACTATACAGCAAAACTGACACACATATTTTTTAATTTTTTTAAAAGGCACTAAAAATTGTTAAATACATTCTTCAGCTTAAACAAATAGTTTGCTATATTGGCCTCGGCTGAATCATTTAGAGGACGTTTGAGTGGTTTCTGAATGGAATAAATTTTATGCTGCCTTATTAATGCAGCCTACTTTGTGCCTTTAAAAGGCTAATCGACTAGAGAGTTCGGTTTTGCACAAAAAAAAATACATAAATTAGAACAGCAAAAAATTAAAAAAGTTTGTTCAAGTTTGCCCTTACACTATACAGTAAAACTGACAGATTTTTTTAACGTCTTTAAAATTGCTGAAACCAAATTTAGTTTTAAACTGAAAGTGTAAAAGATTACACACAAATATTTTCTCTCTACTTTGTCCTCCTATTATCACCTTCAAACGGATTATGAGGGTTTATTAAAAAATATTCCAACATTTCGATGTTCGTGCAACATGTGTGACCATCAAGGCAATCAAGCATTACAGCACAATTGAAAATGCAAACGAAGTCGGCAAACCACATAAAAATAAAGGCCAAACAATTTTATTTAAGCGCCTATCGGCGATATTTTAAAAAAATAAGCCACTGTTGTTTAAACATATGGCAACGCTACTTTATGGAAGTAGCTTTCTTAGGGATCTTACTGTACCGCAAGGCTCGTTTTCATTCAGTAATATACCAAGCCTTTTGCAAGTTAAAGCCAATAAGTTAAAGCCAATGATACGATCAACCTAGATCTTGCAGCAAAGTCTACATGGGATCATGTGCACAGGGATGATTTTGATGCAGGCAGAACCCAATGTTGTGTACATCTAAAGTTATGGGTTCCTGACATGAAAGTCCAGTGTGATGTTCGTTTGACTAAAAACCCTATTCAGATGCCAAGATGCACAAAAGTGCCTCGGTTTTTTTCAATAGAGTAGGAAATATTTCACTCCATCTGATTGCCTTGCTATTAACAGCACCTATAGCCGACTGAGAATGTATGATCTGTGCTTCAAATTCTATCCTTATCGATGACAGTAGTTTTTTTCCAACCCTATTGGCTCACTAAAACATCGACGCATTTTGGATTGTGTGTCCATATTCTAACAATACAACACCGAAATGCGCTCCAATGAATCTGGGCAACTAGTTCCAGATATCCGAACTTTTGTACGTATAACGTGTGTGGAAGATTGAACAGTAGACTGTCAACACACTGCAGGGAAAGCTTTCTCTTTAGCACTACTGTACCTATGGGGAATAAACTACAGAAGCATTTTCTGTTATTTTCACAATCGAATTTCCACAAACACTACGTCTGCTTTACTTTGTTACTAACTCCAGCACATTGCGTTGCATCGGAAATCTGGCGACATTTCGCGTTGAATAAACATTGCACATGAAGGTCGTGGCATTAGTGGCTGCAGTTGCAATTGTAATTAGACTGTTACACGCTGATATGTGTATCCAACACGACTAAGCGCTGGTCTAAAGAGCTTCTTAGGTCATGTGGCTTCAGGATTAATGGCGTTAATCCTCATTTAGGTCTCGCTGCCCAGATTTATTCTTCTACTAGCCAATTCTTTTAAAATTTATTGTTAATAAAATTGGAATAAAGAGGCTGCTTTCCTCATAGCGAAAATTCATCATTTATTTTATTCGAATGAAATTTTACTCTTAAGAATTTTTGTACGAAGAAAAAGTTTTTAAAGCTCCTGCCATTGCTTCCGTAACTTGTAACGTTTGCCCGACAATCCAACTTTCCTCTTGCATATTTACCTTAATGAGCTCAACTTTATGTATTCCTTTTGTTTTTGTTTATTTCCGATTAGAAGAAATTAGTAAAAAGCAACCAACAAGCAACAAAATGATATTTGCTTAATTCCAGTTGCCAGCACAACCTCATCTTGCTTTCCACTTTGTTGACTTTGGTTGTATTTAACTTTATTTGTTTTATTTTTTTTTTTTTTTTTTTGTTGCACTTCTTTAGCCGGCAAAGTATAATTTTCATATTTAAATTATATTTTCTCTTCCTCTGTATTATTGTAGCTTAGAGTGGTGTGTTATCGCAAAAGAAAAGAAAAATAAAGGCAAAAACTACTCACAGTCTTCATTTACTATCGTGTGCATCTTTGCTTAAGTCTCTGGCGAAGATTTCTTTTTATGTTCTAGCATTAATAGCAGCTATTTACCTCAACTAATGCACTAAGAAATGGAGTGGACATTAGCAACTGAAGTAACAAAAATAAAAAAATTAAGCCAACGAGAAGACAATCTCTGTCTTAGGTTTCAAATGTTTTAAATGATTATCAAAGTTTAGTGCTTTTTCACTAAGTACTTTACAGCTTCTCTTCTACAACTGCTAAAATAAAAGGTTCTCCAATTAGGGCCAATCAGTGCTAAAATGAAATAAAACCTGCTAGAATCCCACAATCTTGGTGGCCCTTGCATCGACACACAGTGGGATGGCTTCATACAATTTTGTGTAAAGACTTATATTGATCAAATCAAGAAAAAAGTGGGTTTCCATAAAAATCTGCTATGCTCAGCGCCCAAAACATATAAATAAGAATTTTATTTTACATCTTGGCCTTTGCAACACCTTTTGCGTGATCTAAAGTAAAATTAGAAATTTTAGCTTTTACAAGGTTTCAAATATTCGAACAATTCGAAACCGGCTTCTTCGTTCATCCTAATACAGACGAAAACAAGCAGGCGATCACTTGTTTGTACCTCTCGTCGTTGCTGGATTGTTTTCCAAGAAGTTCGCACAAAAAAAAAACATCCTTGCAGCAGGGTTACGACAACCATGCCAAGTGCCCTACAACAATACTACTGTTGTGGCAAACATATTATGGTTTTTGACAATATTGTAAACATTACTTTAGCTGCGATAAAAAATATCATTTAATCATTAAATGATTTTCACCATGGTTGGGTTAAACAAAACGCATTTATTACTACAATTTTAACCACAAACAAAATATATTAACTGTACAAAAATAATATAATAGTTTTAACCATAAAATGTTGTTTATAAACATAATATGTAAATTTTTTGGCGTTTAATCAGGCCATCACTAAAAAGTTTTTGGAAAATAAGTTGGTTCTCGTACTTGGTCGAAGAATTTGCTATTACTCTAAAAAGGGTCGCGAACTTCGTGAGCGACAAAGGCGATTTTCTGTCACTAAATCTAATTTTGTGGCTAAATTATGGATTCGACCTGCTGCTCTCTAGTGTAATGATATTATGCATGTGTGGCTGAATAGTAAGTTATAGAGTTCACAGACACCATCAAAACAACATGGTCTTCGCAGACTCTCAACAAGTCGATGTCTTTATTGGAAACCTCTTTAAAATAATTTTTTATTAGGGAAATTTTTAAAAGGTACAATAAGTTTGTTTATATCTCTTTAGATGGAATTTAATGCCAACATTTACTAATGACTACTTTAAGAGAAAAACATTTAATTTAAAGTTTCATAAGTTATAATTTTAAATGGCAGCTCCTACAGGCCGGTTTGTACAATCACAGGTTGGAAGGCTAGAAGAAAAGGCAGATTTTCATTTTTCCTTTTTTCTTGAATAAATTCATAATTAATATTTTCTTTTTCACTTTTATTGTTGCAGATGATAGTGCGATTTTTACTGTTTGATGTGCAAATTTTGAAGTTGAAACCACAAATTAAATGATTTAAATTCTTTTGCTCTTTTCATTTCTACGTTGGTCGTTGCTAAAGCAAAAGTCTTGAACGAAAATTGCAAAGAACCCCAAATTGGAATAATATTATTTTTATCGCACTCTACTTTGCAGCAAACGAATATTTGTTTCTTTCTTTCAGAAAAACAATAGTGTTTTTAACTCTGGATCTTAAAGAAAAATTTTAAAGCAAAATAAAATACAATTGTTATTTTTGTTGTTTTTGTCAGTATTTCCGTTTTGTTGCTTGGAATTCTTGTTTTCGCGATGGTGTTGGGCTTTTGGCTTCTAAATTGTAGCTGAACTTTTTCTTTAGGAAGGATAATAAAACAAAATATGTTCACAAAGACACACCTGCCTACATACACACACCTGCAAAGGATTCCATAAATATAATTAATGAAATTTATTTGTTTGCTGTTTCATTATTTTATCTTAAAGGGATTGAAATTCTATGTAAGAAATTTATGTTTAAAGTTGAACATAGTTCAGGGGAAAAAATCGAGATATGAAATGACAACGTTTTTTTAAAGTAAAGCCGAGCTTTAATCTTAACTTTGCCGCCTGGTGGAAAAATTAAACAGATTATATTAAAAGCTCTCTTTTAGTGGCAGCTGAATTATTGTCTCTTCTTATCAAGAGATGTATTTATTTTACAAGTAGAGTGATTTTTTGGTCTTCTTAGAGATCATTTTTGCACCAGCTCTCCTTTCAAGTTTTTAATTTCATTCAAATATTACAAAAACAATTATTTCTGTAATTTAAATGGACTTTGCAAATTCTTCAAAGAAAATCCGATGATCCAGTTCAAAGTTTCGCCTGTTTCCAGCTTGAATTATTTTTTTAATTGGCGAAATTATTATTTTAATTAATATTTTTTGCATTTTAACTAAAAAATAACTTAAATTTTTTTATTATTTGCTTAATGTAAAATTTTATTTTAAAAGATTTTAAACATATTTTCAATTAAGTAAGTAATAGAATCTAAAATAATATTTGAATCAATTAAAATTATAATTGAATCAATTAAAATAGTTATTGAATCAATTAAAATCATAACTAAATCAATTAAAATAATAATTAATTTCATTAAAATAATAATTGAATTCAAAACTGCAACACAGCAGTTAATGGGTCAAAATGTTCGCTTTCTTCTTGGGAATAGTTTGAAAACAAAAGAATAAAGCAAACGGAAACAACTTAAATTCGATTCAAACTTCGAACTTGCACAATGGTGCAAATTGTAATATAATACAAAATTCTTCTTCCGTTTAATGGACAAAAATAAAATTTTATAGAAATTTTTTGCTCTCTTCATGGAAGATTAAATAAACTATGGCACCATAGATTTTGGATACGATTTGTAAAGTGCAGGGGTTTCAAAACAATTTATTTTTGATTCAATTTCAAGCCCTTAAATGGCTGCTATACTATAGTAAGGGAATTAGATTCATACAATAATAATGAAATTAACCAGGAAAATAAAAAAGCGCTCATTATAAATAGACTCTCTTCTGTTAAATTTAATTTTAAAAATTTATTTTTTGCTTTTTGCTGCTCGTTATTGATTATTTACAAAGAATTTCCTTTGCCCTATTCCAGGCTTAAAGCTTCAATAAATGAAAAGTTTCTTTTATGCCACTTCATTCATTAAAATTATCCACCTGTGTTTTAACTTCAACCCGAAATTGCCTTTATTTCTTTTGTTAAGAAAGAAAGCCTTTAAACATTTACAAAAAAAGAACGAAACAAAAATAAATTCTAAATAGAAAACTATACAGGCGAAATTGGAAAACTTGCATCCTTTCCAAGGATCATTTATCAATATTAAGATACCTTTAGCAAAAACAGATGTTGCCAGAAAAAAACCAGCCATTAAAATATTGTTGCAAAATACAAAAGCCTTCTCACCGTGATGAAACCTTTTTTGTAAACATTTCGTAATAAGTTTAACCGAAATACCGGCACACCAACACAGCTACACAAACTTTCACACTTCCATAAGCATTTGAACATTAAACAGCAACAGCTTAAATTATTAGAATGTCTTCAAAACCAAACAGCTTCAAATGCTTCGCTAGGCTTGAATCTGTAAATGTCTGTTGGCTTGGTCGTTTGATAATTACAAGTTCATTGCTGCTAACATTTCTTTTGAAGAAAATTTGTGGTCTACTTTTAGGCAGTTGTAAAAACTGAATATTACAGGATGTTTATAAACTGCCTGCCATTAAGCTGTCAAAGTAAAAGTTTCATTTATACACTTCTTTAAGTGTTGTGTTTTAAAATTATGATGAAAATAAAACCAATGAATATTGATTTGATGTATTATATGCCTGAATACCAGAAACAATTCATGTTCTTTTCGAAAATAATTACCAACAAGACCAAACTGGTATTTTCTAACCCCATGGCAATGCAATATTGGAGAACTGGTTTACAGTTTGCTTCCAAGTTCAGGCTAACTCATCAGCGGTTTACTGATTTGTTACATTTCAATGGGGTTTTACTTTGAGCAAAATGATCAACAATAATTGTTTCCAGGAAAATTTGTTCGGCTCAGTTTCGAGTAGGGGAGAAAATTGAAAATGCTTGTGTTTTCTGTAAAAGTCTGTGGCAAAATGTATGTATATGCCTCAATGTAGTGTGTAAAAGTATGTGCATTTGTGTTCAAGCTTGTGCTTTTAGTGTTACAACCACCGAAGGGCAAATAACAATTTATGCTTTTTGTGGTTTAAAGTAAAGTAAATAAATAAAAGCACAGTGTTTTAACATTTTAAAAAATCCTGGAAAAAAAGCCAACATTGTGATATAAAAATATATTTTAAAATTAAACAACACAGAGTGAGTTTTACTAAAACTTTCTGTTTTCAATTTATAGAAAGATTTTTTTCTATATCTTAAAAAACGTTGTGAGTTCGAGATGGTTCATACCGGACGATAATTCTGTTTAATTTTGGCGTAAGATTTTTGGGGCAATACTTCACACCAGGTTGAAGAGACCAAGTTGAAGATTAAGGAAATTATAGTAAATTATAAGAAACCCCCCGATACCCCGAGAGTAACTAGCTACTCGTATACTGTATTTCTTCACATTACAAAGGAGTTAGTTTGCCGAGAACACCAGCCATAGACTGCGACTGAACTCTAATAGCTGCCGATAATTAAATTCTAATATTGTTCTAAGTGAAGAGAATGGCGCGTTTGTTAATGGCAAAGACGAGTACAATCGGATGGTGTAGGTGGCCAGTGTACCAGTGCTCAACGTGAAAATTCCCTTGCCAAATTATCCAACCATTGAAATAATGATTACCCCTGGAGGTATATTTTTTTTTTTTTTTTGGTAATCTCACCAAGTAGATGTATCATTACCTTGGGAGATGCGGGCACCAGCTCCCAACGCTGTCTGGGGGTTAAAACTTAAAGAGTATAAGACTTTCTAAGTTCGGCAAGTAACAAAAATAATGGTAAGAGGGAAACCAGTAGACTCCGGGACCCAAGTGCCAAACTGGCTGCTTGTGGTGCTCTTTAGCCCCATCAATATAATAGTTATTGACAGCAAGAGATTGAGTTACTCGTAACCCCTCAGCAAGAGGTGAGAACCAGAGTCCGGGCAGCCACGAATTTGTTACCTTTACAAGTGCGGAAAGGGGCGTGGGTAGTTAGATGTTAATACACCCGTTGTTTTGATCGACGTCGGAGTGAATTAGGCGGGAAACTTTCTTCAGTTTTCTTAAAGTGCACTGACTTTAATTCAATCAATCTCAAATCCTCTGAAGAAATGCTGGCAGCAGTTGCCGTAGTATTTAAACTGTTTATGCTTTCTGTATTTTTTTTCCTTTTTGAGCGACATTTATGTTTCACTGGAATAGATTTAGGTTACGAACAAAGCCAACAACCTTGTTCAGTGCGAGACCACACATACCTCTTGAAATTAATTCAGTTTTGCCAAATACTTCTATTCTATGAGAATCGATAGCTGGACAATCGCAAAGCACATGCTTAGCTGTGGCATTACTCAGGTCACAGAAGCTGCATTTGATGGTTTCTAGGTTCACTAACTTCAATTGGTGGTATCTTAGACCACTGCATCTGGTAAACCATTCCGTGCTTAACCAGCGGAATTAACCACTTTAATTGCTTAACTCCGGCTATAGCTCTCTAATAGCTAGCTCTAATAGCTTCTCTGTTTGCTAAGCAACCAGCCCGTTTAACATGACCTTCGTGCCCAGTTGCATATCTAAATGTAATTTTGTTGCGGGTTTCGCTCATTAATGGACTTAATGCATTCCCTGACAACCCCTAACCTTTGAGTGAAGCCTGGCTGTCCGACGTTAAGCAGACTTTTATACCCCCTTATTTTTCTCTACATGCCTTCCCTATTACAGATAAGGATATCGCAATTTTCAGCTTGAAAAATTATTAAATTCAATAATTTCTAATTGTAATACGGATTTAAATCTCTGGAGGATTTAGTCTTAAATTGACTATATCACACTTAAAAAATGTTCAGTTATTTGCAATTTATTTCTTCAATCTAATAGAAATTGCATAAATTTTTCATTTGTATTCGATCCCTAAAAACAATGCGAAAATGAACCTTTTGTTTTCCCTGTCATCCGTAAAATTATTGCGAATCAAAAATCTTAACAAAGTTGAGTAGCTTATTAAATTATGCGGGTAAAATCCAATTAAAAACTACAAATTAATTAAATTTATACTTCTTTTCATAGTCAACCAAAATTGTACAATTAAAACGTAACTATAACAATGAAATTGTATACAACCCGGTTCTATTTAAACATCTGTTTGTCAGTCTGTTTAGCAAAATAATAATTAAAATTTTATTAAAATCGTAGTGTAAACTTATTTTTGAAAACCCACAACGGTAACAGTGAAAGCAAAAGCTCAGTAGTATAATTGGTTGTAATTGTGTGTGTGTATGTATGTGTTTGTTTGTGCGTTGTGCATTTGTGTAAAATTATTTATTTCAAATTATTTTAATTATTTTTAAAATCATATTGGTTACCGAAAATATTAAGTGAAAAAAATATAAAAATGATGGTTTGTATGTTCTGTCGTCCTATATAAATTGCGTATTATTTTATTTGGCAATACATTGGCGCTGTTTATTTACAGTGGGTAAAAGTATAAATAGATTTCCTAAGTTTTTTTGGGAAATTGAAATTTTTTAAGTAAGTGTTTAAGGAGGCTTGTGGAAAAGTATCTCTTATTCCCTATTCCATTCCGCAAGCGGTCATGATGTATATTTGTGGTGATCTAGCCACTTTAAAGCTTTGCCATCTAGGTGTAAGGTAATATGGTGTAACGTGCCCCCGAGACTTGCCTGGCACCTGAGACAGGCTGGTAAAGGCTATCGAGATTTGATCAGTAGGTAAACGACTACTATCACGGAAACCAATAACGACGATAAGCCCTAGACTGTTTGTTGGTAAGTTTTCCTCTCAGTAAATCTAGTGGCTATAGTTTAAACTTGAATCCCGGAAAAATTGTGATTTATTGGCTTTGCAAGCCGTCCATAGTAAGATCATGGTCCAGGCAGCTATAAAGCTTTTAGTTTCACCTGCCAGCCATGTGATAGAAGGTACGTAATATGTTCACCCGGTGGTACCATTAGATAAGTCCTATAACATGTGCGCACAACAACTTTGACTCACTCCCTGCTCTTATACTCCCTCCCTCATGCACCTAAGAGAGGATCTTATTATTTCCTACTACTCGTGACACGCGGACACATTTTACACCTGAGAGAAATCAACAAAGCTAATCAGGTGGTATGTAGACCAATAGCGGTCAAATTTTTTTAAAACCGTAATGTTTTTAATATGGATAAACCGGTTTTTTTGTTTTACAAAATTTTAAATTTTGTGTTAAAATTTTGTTTTCCTTGACTAAAACTTATAGTGCAAGTTTTCTGCATCCAGTTATACGACCGCTTTTTGAAGCTTACAGAGGCCGCATTTCTCAAAACGGCGATTTTTCAAATATCGAATAACCCGGTTTTTTACTTTGAAAAAAACCGGTTTAAGATTCTTCTACTTAATTTTTTTTACTTGACTAAAATCTATAATACAAATTTTCTTTGCCAGATTATTCGATCAGGATTTTTTTGACTCAAGGCGGTTAACCGTTTTACAAAAGGTGACGTTTCGAATGTAGAATAACCCGGTTTTTTCCTTTGAAATAACCGGTTTTAAGTTTTTTTATTTATTTTTTTTTACTTCATTAAAACTTATAGTACAAGTTTTCTACTCCCGGTTACTCGACGGTTGTTTGGGCTTTTTGTTTTGAAAAAAATCGGTTCTATATATTTTTATTTTTTTTTTACTTGACTAAAACTTATAGTACAAGTTTTCTTCGCCCGGTTATTTCATCACTTTACTTTGGTCGAATCTTTTAAAATGGCAATGTTTCGAATATCGATTAAACCGGTTTTTTTAATTAGTTTTAGATTTTTTGATTAAATTTTTTTGATTGAATTAAGACTATAGTACATGTTCCTTCTCCTTAACACTTGTATTATAGTGAATTTTATTTGCCAGTGTAAGCAAAAATTTTACAGTACCACCAATACCATCTTTTAAAATATGCTGCTAGCGATTTGAATAGAGATGATAAATTATATTTTCGAAGTTGAACTTTTTAGATCTATTTACTGGTTCACTGGGTTTTTCGTGATTTTTAAAACCCAATTCCGATAATTCGAAACCCAGTTTCTTGAAAATTATTTTTTCGCCATTTTCGCTCTAGCCTGAACGCTAAATCTGGTTGATATGTGGATCCATGTATATGGATTCCAATAAAACGAATTCAATGTTTTGAGAATCCTTCACAACACAATTAAAATATGTGGCTTAGTTCAGCTTGCTAGCAAGTTGAACTTTGTTTCTTCCTATTACAAATGTTTTATAAATTGAACATGATTTTTACAGATGTTTTTATGATATTTTATTAATTATTTACTTTAACCATTTACGCAGACACGGATATGAGCAGAGACTTGACTTTACATGTGTAGTTGAGTTTTGATAAAAAACATATTTATTTTTCCTGTTGCGTGTAAAACTTTTGGTGATAAACCCAACATTTTCAGCATCCGCTTGAATGATTAACATTTAATTTCAAGTCATAACTGCACAGACACATAGCCACTGGCTTATGGTTCTTAGTTGGGATTTAAATATATTTTCGCCCCTACCACCTTTAGGTTCAAATACACGCTTATTTATGCTTTTGTTATTTTGTTTTTTTTATTTCGTTTGCTGGTTAGAAGCCATATTATGAGGTTAATTATTTATTTTGTTGTACAAAAAATAATAAGATTAACAGCCCCTAGAATTTACAAACAGGCCAAATGTAACAACAACAACAACAAAATATGATTTATTGATTTGGTCCAAATCTCTCGACAGTTAAAACATGAAATCAAGCACTAAATCACAACTACAACAACAATGAACAATGTGTGTTTGTGTTTGTATTTGTGTATGTGTGTTTTTGCTATTTTCTCATCAATTACCAGGCTCAATTACCTGATATTGTTATTTTTGTTATTTATATTGTTATTCACGTGTCTGCTTTAGTGACACAGCAAATATCATAGAATCACTTTAGTCTCACAACAACAATGAATTCCCCAAACAGCCTTTATATCAACTTGTGCATTTCGGGCCAAAACAATGGCAGTCATACTTAACAACATAAAGAGGAATACAATGGAAAATCGAATTCCCAGCATGACTTTTTTCACACAATTATTTGTTGATTATGCCACTTTTAAAGTGTCTTGAATTCATATCGAGAGGATAGACACTGGCAAACAATGTTGCACAGCTTTTGTTCTTCCTTTGTAATTCAAAAGCATTTTTTTTTCATTTAACAATAAAGTTGTTTGTGTTTTGTTTTCGTCTGTTCTTTTAACAATAAAGAAAGACACCTGTCAGGTGTTTGTCATTTTAGGCTGCTTATAGAATTCATGTTTTATGTTTTTGTTCTTTTTTTATTCTTGCTTTTCTATTATTTATTTTTTGTAAAAACAGCAACATTAATCCAAAAAGAAAAGTTTTATGATTTCTTTTCTCTTGGTCTTTATATATCGTTATCGTTCTTCAGTAAACGCTACTATAACCATCAAAACATTATGGTCATCGTGTGACTTAGCAGTAGTTTTACTTTTGATTTGAGTTTAAGTGGAGCATGTTAAATGACACAGAAACAAAAGCTGTCACAAATCATTGGATATAGCAGTCAATTAAATGTATTTTTTTTTTAATGATATCTCATAATATTTTATTGTTAATGCGAATATAAGAAGAAATAAATAGAACTTAAGCAAAACAATATTGAGGATACGGCGGCGAATGATTTATATTATTTAAATTTAAAATAAATTATACGTAGCGCTGTTTTTCTGATAAATTATACAAAATGTATAATTTTTGGAAAAAAAAACTTTTTTATTCGTTTTTTAGAAAATAGGCTTTTTTTGTAAAACCGGGTTACTTAATACAAATCACACTTTTTCCAACTGCCACGAACACAATTAGAGTTACAAAACTTCTATTTTTATAATTAAATTCTGATATTTTTTGTCCAAACGCCCAATAATTAAAATAATCATTGTTTCGAAAAAAAAATTTAAAGCTCTGATTTTTCTAATGAAACCAAGTTTTTTTTTATAATCAGACTTAGAATTCATAAAATTAGTCACAAATATAAAAGTAAAAGTTGCAACATAAATTCTATTTTTCAATTTCTTTTTCATTCTATATGTAAATTCAGTATTTTATACTCATAGGGTTTTTAATTATAAATCCCTTTTTTTGATAATAAACTCGGGTTTTCATAAAAAAAAAGGTCAGAAACGAAACCCACGAAAAAATGTAACGTTCCGCATAAAAACCGGTTTATTTAAAAATTTAAAAAGTTTCTTAAAATTTGGTTTTACAAAGTTTTGAACTGCCTTTATTCTTTCATAAACGATTCCTAACCGTTAATGAACCGGTTTTGTATCCGGTTCTTAGCCTATCTAAGCTTAATTTTGAATAAACTCTGTTATTTTTATATTGTATAAAAGCTTTTGCCTACTTTCTCTTATTAAATTTTCAGTCTAAGCTTAATTTTTAACACAACCGGTTTTTCTTATAAAATGTCTTTTATTGGATTTTACAAAAAACAAGGTGTTTTGATGTAGAATTTTGGAACGAATTTCCGTCATCCCTTGTCAAGTTTAGTTTGGAGACAACCCGGTTTCGGCTATGTGCCATCTTCAGTGTCATTTTTCGTTCTTTGTTTTTTTCTTTACATAATGTAGCAAAGCGCTTTCACACAAAATTCATTTTTACAAAGTTTTGCTTAAGTTTTATTTGGTTATAAACCGGGTTTTTACGGTCCTTTATTAACTGTTTTTACAAAACATTTTTTTCTTATATATTTGCTTATGCTGTAGTATTGTGTAAAAGTGGATTCTCAAAACTTTCGCTTTTACTAAGTTTTGAACCGGCTTTTATTCGGTTATATACCGGTTTGTAACCGGTTATAAACCGGGTTTTGTTCATGTAGGACTCCGTTTTATAATCCACTAAGCTAATTATTTGTATATTTAAATAACTATTTTCCATTTAATATTTAATTTCAAACACTTAAATTTTTAATCAAATGGAAACCAAAATCAGTTGAGTGACCTATAAGCAATAATAAAAAAAAAACTCCCCAATCGACATTATTTATGAGAAACAATTAATTTTAAAGATTAATCATTGGACAAAATTAATAAAAGCCTTGAGTTTGGCGATTCTCCTGCTCAAACGAATCAAATTGAAAACAAATTAAATTAAAAGTCTGCATCAGTCGGGCCGTTAAAACATTTTTCACTTAAACTTTATAACGTTCATTAAACAGAAGAATTATTTAAAATAAAAAATACACACACATTTTCATACGCCCACTGAAATGTTTTATTGAAATTAAATTTAACATAAGAGTGATTTGCTGTTCAAATCTCGGTATTAAAACACTTTTATTTTGCATTAATAAAAACACTTGCACATCCACTTACAAACTGAAATTAAAAATACATTCATGCATGAATAAATTATTAAATGAAACAATAAATGAGTAAACGCATGTTGTAAAACCCCACTGTTGTTAATATTAATGTTAAATAATAAAAAAAAGACTTCTTAGCAAAAAAAATTATTTATAGACGACAAAATTTGAATTTTTGGTAAAATTTGCTTAACAAAAATATTTTTAAATTAATTTCTCTTTAAAAGAAAACAATAGAAGTTTATTAAAGGGATTTTAGATAAAAAAAACAACTATTGTCTAACTGCCTGCATATTAAAATTTACTTTAGGAAAATGAATAAAAAATATATTCTTTATTTTCCCTTTAGAAAGTCTGGTAGCAAAAATGCCATCTGGCATTGGCTGCTTCATTGTTCTGGAGATGCAGATAAAGTACCTGGCAAAAAAGTTTGCCATCTCGAACTCTTGTTCATTCTCTATAAACTCTAAGTTTAAATATAACATATAAGCAAATAAAAAAATAAACCTTTTAAAATAATTTAAGTAAAATTCTTAAAAATAAGTTTCATTAAAATTTCTTACAATTTGCAGCATAGAAAACAATTTTTATTCACTTTACATTCTCAGCCACTATTCCCACATTTCCAACATCCCTGATCAACACAATCATTAACCACTTCCTCCTAGCAACTGAGATTGTTTCCATTTTCCCCAATGACTTTTAAGTCTTGAGCCCACATACGTTTACAAGGCTGACGTTGTTTTTTTTCCACCCACAGTGCATTTTTTTTTATATGAAGATGTGTCCACAATCGATAATAATAACAGAAACAGGCAGCCTTAAATTCATGTGGCTTTTAAATACTAAAAATATTTTAAAAGTTTATTAGAGTAATGGCTCATTATAAGGGTGGCTACAGTGTTATTTTATATTTCATTATATTTTACTTTTTATTCTTAACAGATTTCTATTATGACAACAATATCCAGACTCAAAGACAAACAAAAAAGAAAGCCACAACATGTTTAAAAGATTTTAAATTCTTGTAAATGTCAACAATAAGCCAACGAAATCGCTGTCAAGTTGTCTTGACAGTTTTAAAGCCACAGAAACTTCTCAAAACGGGGCAGCAATAGTAAAAACTAAAAAGAAATTTTCTTTAAAATAAAACTTTTTGTATTAAATTGATTCAAGGCAGAGGGTTCGATTGTGTAAAGACTTGCATTAAACAGGAGTTAAAATCATACAACTTTGACATGACGGAATTAAAATGTAATTAAGCTGTCACTTTTTTATTTTTTGAAGGCAAAAGTGTAACAATTTTACTTATATTACACTGTACAACATAATCAATTTTTTTTTTCTTCAAAATAACAAAATTCTATCATCGGATTCTGGCAGAGGAGACCAAACACATTTATACATATGTGTATCGGCGTTTTGGAAGTTTATGTCCGGAATTTAATTTAAGGGGGTTTAACATTCCCCCCTTTTTTACACTGTTATGTAAATCCTTCCATCGTTTTGGAAGTAAACATAAAAGCCTTCTTTTGTATGGAGACTTATAATAATATTTTACGTAAGATATATATTCAATACAACCTATACTTATAAAACCCGGTTTTTTTTTGGATATTTTCGCACTAACTGTAAATATGTACGAAATTAATTTTAAGCAGGTTTTTTTGATCTGTGGTTTCTTTTAAGAGACTTAGAGTAGAATTTCCTGACAAATAATTTTGTAGGTTATTTCAACCCGCCATTATGCTGTTTTAAAAGAGATTTTTGTCCTTGCTCTAGAAATGGACGATAAAGTCACATACAACCAAGAGTTAGGGGATTAAAATATTCCACAAAAATGCTCCTCGCAGCAAAACTGCTGGACAAACCGCTAGTGTGATAACATAAAGCATTGCTAAGCTAGCAGGTTGCCTTGAATGGGATGGTATTGTCCACAACAAGAAATTGGTCATCATTTTAATTTTTAAAACTAGCCTTATTTTTTATAGTTGTGCGGATGGGAATCTTTTTCTTTTTCAAGCTATAATTTTATCTGAAACTTATTTTAACTAAACGTTTTTAAAAACGGGCGGGTTACACCGAATTTCAGCTCTTTAGTTATAGTGGAAGGGTCCCATATCTATCAAGAGGCATCCTAGTCCCCCTACAGAAAAAGTACTCGAATCGAATTTTTCGGTTTACTTAATTTAAGACCTGCCTGCAAAAGTACCGCAATACAATCTGCACTTTATACATCTTCATGTCTCTGAAAGCTTTTACTTTCAAAGTTGTCATATGAGGTTACCTACATGCATGTAGAGTTCTTTTGCTTCAAGTGTATTTTATGATTAAATGAAGTAAAGTTGTGAGGGGATGGAAACAACACAATTTATTTAGTGTAAAAAACACGCTATGTGTATAGGCTTGAACTTGATCTGGTGCAACTCTCGTTCTCTTAAGAAGGGTCATTTAGAAAGGAGTCTTCCTGAAAAACGACCTTTAATTATTCCTGTACAAGCCCCTTGTACAACAACGAAATACTTATTTGAAAACATTTATCTTTTTAAGTACATAAATTTTTCAAATAGGTAAAGCCTTTTTGAAAAAAATTTTTAACTTTTAAAAAGTGTCGCTTCAAACAGTAAAACTCCTTTTTAAAAAGTACTACAAAAAATTAAATACACTTAAAAGTACCATTTTCTTCTTGTAAGAACAACCTTTAAATGGACACCGAATTCAAAAACACTTTTCAAAAAAAGTACCAAAAGAAAGTACTTTTTAAAGAAGTTTTGAAATAGTTTTTAAAATACATTTTTAAAAAGATCATATAAAAAATGTATGGTTTCGAACAGTTTTGTTAAAAACAAATCAACAAAATCAAATTTTAGACAGACTATGTTTTTAAATAGTACCACTCACATAATGTCTTCTAAGAAAAGTGCTATTTCAAGTGCTATTGTGACTTTTGGTCATCACAAGGTTTTTAAAGGACCATTTCGAATGCTTTATATAAAACAAATTTGTATACAAAGTAAACCCTTTAGACGATACCTTATCGTTTGAATAATATTTCTTTCAAAAAGGTACTAATTAGAAAAGAAATATTTTTCAAGAAAGACTACGTAAAAAGTACTGATTGCAAAGATAAAGTACTATTTAAAAAGCACTATTTGCTTTTCAAAATCCAACGTATCCTTTCATTACGAAGCATTTCAATTGGTTCCATCTTTAAAAAAAGTGTTATTTAAAAATACATATTTTAAAAGTACCTTTTTCAGCAATAAAAATAAACGCATGCTTAAAAATTAGACTTTTTTTAAGTATCCAGGAGTATGAATCAAGTCTTATTTTTGAACTCAATGTTATCTTCTACAGCTCAGTAATTTTTATTTTTATTTTATTAAACAGATTAACACGTTGAATGCCACGTCAGTCACCGGTGACTGACACCGACCTTTCCGTTTAGGCCGCGTCACTCACCGGTGACTGACAGTATAAAATATGATAATAAAGGCAAAAATTAAACATTTTTTCAGAAGACTTTAATGGATTTTATTGTAACAAGGTAAAAATAATATGGTTGTCCCTCGCATGTGTCACAAAATGTTATAACCTGTTTGGTTAAATTTCGTCCTATTTGTCTGCCACTCTGTGCCGAATAGCATGATTTGAAATATTTTCGCACTGCTGAAACTCGCGCGGCCTGACGGGTAAATCGCTATAAAACAGCGTGGCACTCAACGTGTTAAGCAATACATTATGGATTCAATATTACTGTCGACTTCAAAACACGTGATCACAAATCTCTACACGATATTCTAAAATTTCCTTTATAAATTTTCAAAATTATATTTCTCCTCTACAACTTGCCTAGGCATTGCTACAAAATCTTTAAAATTTATCAATACATTACCCTGTTATTAATAAACATTAAGTTGAAATTTATTATGCACCTTTTTGCCTCAACATAAATTTCAACAATTTATTACTTTATTTTATGGTTTCAATGGTAACAATTATAATGGCACAAACATAAATAAGGCGCAAGCAAATTTAAATATTAAATTTAAAAAAATGGATCTCTGCTTATATAAAATAACTCTTCAATACTAAATAAAATTAAATAAACTTTAATAAAATATGCTCTGCTTTCACGAAATCATAAACATACAAACAATATTTGTTAATAAGTTGACGTGCCTTAAAATGTGGTGACGTATGATTAATATTTCTAATATTGAGTTTACGACCAACACGCATACATACACACCAACATTAACGTGAGCTCAATATGTCGTGCTGATATCACAGCTTAGTTCATTGTTGTTGCTGCTTTTGTTGCAGTTACTGCTTGTATTTTTAACCAAAATGTCAAAGTTGTTGTCATGACATTTTGATTTATTACATTTTGGAAAATACGAGTAAGCAAATTCATGAACACACATACCAACACACATAATACATATATGCATGTTTAATATATGTATATTTTATTAAGGGATGCAAATAATAATATATAAACTAAAAACTTAATAAAATTTGCCATTTGAAAAAGGAAAAATCTGAAGAAAATAACTAAAGTAAACTTCTTTATAGTTTCTTTTTTCATCCAATAGAGAAAACTAAACAAGTTGCTGATTTACTCAAGAACATAAAAATCAACAAAAAAGAAAAGAAAAGTTTTCTGAAATTTCAAATAAAAATAAAAGAGATTTCTAAGCATCGAAATATTTTATTTTTTTTATCTTTGTTAGAAACAAATGCTTTGTAGGTTTATTGTTTTTATTGAAAGATAATAAAAGATTGTAAAAATAAAATTTAAATGCAAAAAACAAGTTTATTCATTAAATATTTGTAGAACAAATTTGGCTACAAAATTATTTTATAAATTTTTAAAAATCAAAAATTGTATAATTGAAAATGTCTAAAAGGCATAGAAACCAACAGAGAAGAAAAAATAAAATGTTTTAAGGTTTTTATTAAATTTCTTTAAGAACTTTGGAAGCGTTTTTCAGAGAAAAACAGAATTTTCCTTTCGAAGAAATATTTTTTTTTTAACACTTCTTCAGTAAAATATATTTTAAATACTTTAAAAAATGTATATTTTAAGGAAGTACATTTAGAAAGTACCAGTTAAGATAATTCTTTATAAATTCCTAACGAAAAATTACTGCTTGACATTTTTAAAATTATCTTCTTACAGGCTTCTTACATCCGTTAAAACAAGTACGCTCTAGAAAAAGACGTATCAAAGGAAACTTTCAGAAGGGTCCCTTCCTATTATTTAATGTAGAGGAATATCGAAGCAGACCGCTTACTTTATGGGTCCCTTTTCGACCCCTTTCTATTGCCTAATTAATTTCATGCAAACGATTTTAACTTACAACTACCTTTACTGTTGACTGTAGCGATTTCAGACTGTCGGGCTTTTTCCCTCGTCATGGAATCTCTTGCAATTGCTAGCATTTCTCTAAGGCTTAGCCATGACGTTAACATTCAACAAGTGTCTCTCCGTGGTCCTGAGCCTTATGCTAGCCAATGGTGGATATTATAAGCCTCTTCCGCAGGAGTATCTGTGCAGACTGAGTCGTCTACCCCTTGCGAGGTTTTCTTGCCCTTTTCTTCAGAATTCCTCCATTGATCAATAAACACCGGAATTTCTATAGAGATTAACCTCTCCACCTCTTGCAAGGCTTCATTGACCATTCCTATGGGAATCCCACCTTTAAAGATTGATCCGGCCACCCCTCGCGGGGCATTCTTGTCCATCCTTGGCCAATTAAAACCGGAATTCATATAATTCCCAGGAGTAATCGAGAAACAGATCTTCATATGTAAAACTGATGATCAACTGCTATCTAGAGTCCGCATACAAAAAACCAAGCAACTTTCTGCCATCATTTCCACCGTGGATTTGGGATTTTTATAAGAGAGTAATAGCTTCTCTCCGCTCGATATACATAAGTCAGAACTCCTGACAGTGAACTCAGTTACAGCCAGCTGACAGCTGAGGCGGCTTCTTAATTAATGAACTAAAAAAAAATTACCTTAAAAAATATTAATTTAAAAAATCCCAAAAAGAGCTTTTAGAAAAAGTACTTTTCAAAATTGGTACCTTTGTAAAAAGTACCTGAAGAAAGAAGCAGAGGAGAACTGTATTTTATATAATACTATTTAAAAAATGCCTTTTCGAAAAAGTACCTTTTGTAATGGTACTTTTTGAAAGTGTAAATTTTTAAAAAGTACTTTTTTTAAAGATTTTTTTCTTAAATATCTTTCACGAAAGTATTTTTTTTAAGCTTAACTTTTAAAAAAGTCCCACCAAACACTCTGACCTATTTCACATCCAGCGACGAAGGAAGGAAGGAAGGAAGGTATTCGATACTACACTGGGTTCAATAAGTTGGAAGAAAATTTGTATTTGTATTGTAAGATTTAATTTGAGGAAATGGAGCACTGTAAAAAGTACTTTTTCAAAAAGTTTATTTTAAAAAAAGCTGCCCTTGTGTGACAGCTTCCTTTTAATACCTTTCAAAATCAGTATCTTTTAAACAGAATTACTTTAAAAAATTACCTTGAAAATTACCATCTCGCATTCAATCTAAAATTAAAGTTATGCTCTGCTCGATGAGTGGCAGCTGACTGTTGTGCAAGTATTTTGTGGTTTCCCCGATATTGCGGTTTTCAAAACCACACCCACTGTTCCACATACAGGTGTGGGAATTTGTTTGTATATTTAGTTGTTACCTCTGTCAATGCTGCCATTAGAATTTGTTATTATTGTCAATCATGTCCTTAACTTAATACCCAAATGCGTTATTTTATTAAGTTTTCTGAATTTTCTTCATCTTATTTTTTCATTGTTGGCTTGTTTGTGTGATTTTATATTAAACCAGCCACAATATCCCTAAATCCCTAAAATATACTCATGATTTTTAGGAAAATACACAAAGAGAGACAGTGAGAAAGAGCGTCAAAGGAAGAGGGAAAGGAAGAACGTAAAAGTATGAGTGTGTTTTTGTTATAGAAGAGTTCAAGATGTAGCTTTTGAAGTATCATAAATGGAAATTGAATTTATTATAATTTATCCAACGACATGCAGGTAACAAGTAAAGATATCACACACAGGTGTCGGAGTAATATCAATATTTCCTTCGAGCCAGAGAATAAGGGATAAACTAAAAAACACAGTCAGCTGTGATTATATTTTTATTTATAAAACTCCTAAACCCACTTGATTGGATTGATTCTATCAGAAGGATCATAGTTTAAATCATGGCAGAGACAAACATTTTTCATATCCTTGTTCCAGTTTTTAATTAAAAAGCTCCAACCCTCCTCCAAACAAATTCCAGTTCACTTCTGGCATTAAAGAAAGGCCAAAGAATCACACGGACGCTCAGAAATCGCCACTTATAGGGGAATAGACGGAAGTGGCAAATGACTAATGCTCCACAAGACTCCACAGCACACTACATAATCATATGGGAGGCGTTATTCCTAGGCAACGACAGATGATAGCCTTCATCATCCTGGAATAGAATACAGCAGATTAATCCATTTACTTAGCTGAAAAAAGCAAAACAGATTAGCGAAACAGAAGCACGTCAAAACAGTAGGAATCTAACAGAGCAAGAAGCAAAAACAACAGCGGCAAACCGTGTAGGATTGAGATGCTCCCAAGAGGAGTGACGGAAAACCACCACGTTGAACTGAGAATCCTGTTTTTAGTTTCAAATAAGCAAAACAGATTAGCGAAACAGAAGCACGTCAAAACAGTAGGAATCTAACAGAGCAAGAAGCAAAAACAACAGCGGCAAACCGTGTAGGATTGAGATGCTCCCAAGAGGAGTGACGGAAAACCACCACGTTGAACTGAGAATCCTGTTTTTAGTTTCAAATAATTTTTGATTTTATTAATTTCTCTCACTGAAATGAAAATTCTTAACTAAATAGCTGGGTCTATCTTCAGCTCTAACAGATACAATTTCAGCTTAACCATCAGCTACTATAACGAATGCAACCAGTAAAGTGACAGTGGGGCAAACTTTCTTCTAACCCAACCGAAAAATTATTAAAAGTGTTAAAAAAAATTAAAATATTCTATATTAGTTGGATGTAGTAGATGACGTTTACATTGGACACAAAATGAGTAGAGAGACCCTTGTATGGCATGGCAGTGTCTAGTAGCTTAGCTCTTTCATTAGGCTAAAAATTATCGTTTTAATCAAAATGATTTTTTCTTTCTTAATTGACGCAATAAAAAACAAACTTGGGCCTGAATTCGCTTAATTACATATCGCTCCATTTACGGATTTATTATCCTAGCTTTACGTTGGCATGCGGTTGTTGTGGCATACTCAGTCGCCGATGATCCTAAAACCTGTAAAATTCAGTGTGTCCATTACTGGCGCTATAGCAATTAAAATGACAACTGTAGCTCCATGGCTACCTTCTTCTCGTCTCGAAGCATTGTCTCATCGAGGAGTCTTATTCACAAGCAGCCCAGCCAGGTTCATGCCCAGAGGAAACTTGTTCCTGTAACTAGTTACTGGTCGAACTATAAACATTTTTCAGTTCCCACGTATGACAATGCGAAATCAAACCAAAATTATTTCATAACACGACATAAAGTGAGTGACTGCAACTGGGCCATATATCAGTAGCAATTGAAATGTCATTTTAAATATTCATATTTCTCAATACATTGACCCTTTATTAAGCCCTTCTTTCGTTATTAAAATTGTCGGATTATTTATGTCTCACTATAGGAGACTGGCCGGGCATCTGCTAGAAGTGTTTTTATTGTTTCCCCATTTTTTTTCTTTTTAATATTAAACATTTATTGTGTTTTCTCTGGCTTATTTTTTTTCACAAGAACAGCAATAAAATATGAAAAAGAACTAAGGAAATTTATGAGAACTTATGTTACATATCATTGTTGTTACCATTACAATTGACTCTCTGCTATTGACAGTAAAATAAATGTATGATAGCAAAATAAAAACATAAAAAATATTCTGTGCGCCTTAAGCTCCGTGTCAGTACAACCTCCTACCAAAAATCCGCCTTTATGGGGTTCTTTTTTAGCTGCCTAGAGTAGTAAAAAAAAAAAAGGAAGGGCCAAGTAGGAAAAGAAAACTTACGAAATTGAAATAAGTGCAATCAGGACAATATAAAAATAAACTAAAAAGATAATAAAAATACTAAAATATAAAAAAATAAATAAAATCAAAATACAATACAAGACAATATTCATCGACATAACAATTATTGTCGGCATATTTATTTACAACATGAGCAGAGGTAGAAAATATTAAAATATATCTGCAAATACTCGTATATACAATGAGACCTATGTAAACTGTTGCTGTAGCCAGCAATATTAAACCCAACAGAAAAAGGTAAATAGTAAAAAAAAAGAGTAGAATAAATTTTGTTTACCCAGGTAACCAGCAACTAGACAAAATAAGCAAAAAGGAAAAAATATAAAAAAAAACATACACATAAATCCTTAAGTTAAACACAGCTTTTTTGAAAACAAGTTGACGGTTGGTTAAGCAGACTTTCCAAGAACTCTACAGAAGATGAAAAAACACAGTTGTAGGCAAAGAAAAACCATGATGGAGATAATCACAATCCAAGAGCAATTTATTGTGAATGAATTATATGGTTGTAATCAAATCATATTACTATTGTACATAACAATAATATAGTCCCTAAAGAAAATCATTAAAACGAGTTTGAAATAATTTTTTTCCATAAATAAGCAGATGGCTTTTTAATCATACTTTGATTAAACGCCAAAAAAAACTTTACACATTATGTTTATAAAGAACATTTCATGGTTGAAGTGATTATTTTTCTATAATTAAAATACTTTGTTTGTAGTTAGAACTTTAGTAAAAATTTTACTTTTCAATCCAACTGTTGAGAGGACAAATAGCCAGGATGGAGGCTTCCAAGGGATTTCAAATAAAACGCACCAAGTTTTTATCTACTTGGCGTAGTAACATTAAAATTCCTAAGGAAAACTTAGAAATATTTATAATTAAATTCATAATCAAATCCTGTATAATGGATACATTATTTTTTGTATGGAAACAGCTATGCTTGTATGTGTGTACAAGCTTCCCGCGTAGTCCAGATCGCCAGATAGTTTTTAACAAAATGCTAAAGGCTGCATAACACCCTTGATCCCTAGTTATTGTCGTTAAAAATTCATAAATTTGTTATTTACAAAAAATCATCGATGACATTTAGTACTCAAATTAGAGATGCCAGATTTTTAACTAAATCATGGATATTTCGAAAAGTGGCCTTAACATCAACCCTGCATGTTGCGGTTTTTGTGTATGGTAATCATTTAATGACAAGTTGTTTAACACACCTAAAGTAACATTTAACACAATTTCATATAAACATAATATGTTTGCCACAACAATTTGTAGAGAACATAATATAGTTGTCGCGATCAAACAACAACCAAGTCTTTTATCATGCACAGCTAGTTATAACTGATCCTATTAATCTAATCAAGATATTTTTTTTTCACTTAAAGAAATGTCTTTAAGTTATAAAAATAAACCGACACAAAAGACTTTTATCTATGGGACCAGTATTCAGGGTTATAAATACTAAGTTATGCAGCAACAAGCAGAAAACATGAAAAGTAGAATACGAGGAATATTTTGACAAATTTAAAATGACAGGAATGACTCCATATGAACGGTACGACTAAAACATGATCCGACTATAAATTTTTAAGGTTTGCCTGATAAACCAAGTTGTTTTATCTTTGTACAACATAATTAATTTTGGGTCAAATAGAACACAGAGAGCTTCGATTGGTGTCCCGTTTGAGTAGCTCATAAATTGAGTGAAAGTGCGAAAGCATTGACGGAAGTTAAAATCCTGTTGGAATAATTTGAAATTTTATATAAATAAATGCAATGAAAAAATATGGTTGTGGCCTAGTCAAAATAACCATATTATGTTCTCTACAACAATATAGTATTGTGGCAAACATATTATGGTTATTTAAAAATATTTTACTTCTTTACTGGTTGCAATATACAAGTTGTTACTTACATTTAATCATAAAATTATGACCATCCAAAAAAATTGCAATATGAAATTTTGACTACAGTTCTAGCCACAGGCAAAGTATTATAGCTATTTTTTTATAGTTATATTACGCTAATCCTAAAATTTTCTTAATAGATATAATTCTTTTATGTGAAATTCTTTTCGTGTTTAATAAAAGTATGAGGGTGATGTGGCTTAAATGATCATCGCCTTGACTATTATGCATTGGATGCCTTTAGTCGCCTGTGTTCGTACCTCAACCGCTGCCAATCAGTAGCATAATCTTGTAAGCGGACCATATTATTATCATAATATAACTTGTTTGCAACCATAGAAATCAATCATAATAATTCAATTTAAATCATTCTCTTATATGTTGCTCGTTCGTACTTATCGCTCTCGGTTTTTATTGAGCGTCAGAAGCGAATTATTTTTATGATTTGTTAGCAAGATGAGCAATATTGTTACAGTGATTTTTTATTTTTATTATTAATGTATTGGGGGATATCGAAGCAGACCACTTACTTTCTGGGTCCCTTTTCGCTCCTCAAATTGATTTCAGGGAACCGATCCGTTATCACAACCACCTTACTTTCAATTGAGTCTCGTGCTAGCCCTAGCCTTTACTCTTGACTAAAGTGATTTCAGACTGTCGACTAGTAACTGTCGACACTCTTCTTCATCATGGAGTCTTTTGTAATTGCTAGTATTTGTCTAAGGCTTAGTTCCCCCATGGCATTCACATCTAACAAGTGTCTGCCCGTGGTCTTAAGCCTTATGCTAGCCAGTGCTGGACATTCACACACAATGTGCGCTACCGTCTCAGCTTCTTCCAGGCATAGTCTGCAAGTATCATCTTCTATGGTTTTCATCTTAGCCAGATGGTACTTGAAGTTTCCATGTCCTGTCACTAACGCAGTGATCCAGCTTAAAGTAGCCCTATTATACCCGAGCACCTTGCTGGCCTTCCTGCCGAGGGGCTCTTTGAGCACCATTCTAGCCTGTCTACATGTGGTATTCTCCCTCCACCTATTCAGGTGTAATGAGTTTACCCATTGAAGAACTTTAGCTCTCACTAGGCCATTCCCCAGGGCAATCCTGGGTTCTGGTCCACAAAAAACCACATCAGATCCCCTTTTTTCTAGTTCGTCTGCTGCTTCATTCCCAGTTGTGCCTATGTGTCCCTTAACCCACATCAACGTTACCTTGTTACAATGATACTGGAAGGCTGTTTGGCTTTTATATATATATTTTTTTGTGTGTCCAAAGTGATCTTCGAGAGCGAAACCCAATATTAATTTACTCTTGATTTTGTGATATGAATATTAAATAAATTTAGTAATCAGAAATTTGTTTAGCATATTTTATATACCGAGAGGGTGATTTTTGGAATGAATTTCCGTCATACCTCGTCCACCGGTCCCATCCTCCGTGTCATTTTTCCTTCAAAAATCTAAAATAACAAAATGTCTGACTATGTTACCAAAACTTCAACCAACCAAAAGTGCTGCTTAATCAAGCGTTAGTGGCAAAAACTATGTTTAATACCTCATAACAAATATTGGAGTTAAATAGAAATGGAAATGCTTTTACATTCAGCACTAAACGTCACAGAAATAAAAACCCCCAAAGAAAATATTCAGCAACTTAAAAGCACCTTGTAACGAACTTCACAAATTTTTTTTTACAAAGTTGCTGGCAAATTCTTTTAGCAAGGAGAAGTTAACATAAGGAAAACTGACAAAAAAATTTGAAATAAACTACCAACCGGGCAAAATACACAAACAGCTACAAGTAATAAAAGTAAAATAAATGAACGAAATGAACATCAGCAAGATATTGACTGGGTTATGAACATGAAAATTTGTTACAATCATAAACAACAACAACAACGACAACAAATATAATGTGAAAATGTAAAGGGGGAGAGATTTAACAAACCGTTTGATTTTAGTAGCTAAAAAAATATATTATATAAATCCTTTGAGACTTTGGAAAATTGCTAGCGTGAGAGCCCTAAAATGTTGTTACAATTCATTTAAATTCAGTTTTGAAAGAAGCAGAAAAATAATCTCCAGCTTAAAAATAAATGTCCTTTTGAACGACTAGAGAATGCAAATAATTTTCTTGCTTTAACTTAATCCAGATTAAATTGCTACCTGTAGCCGTTCGATTTTGAGCATATTTTATTTACATATAAATTCCAGAAAAGTTTGATTAAGTATTTATTTCTAATAAAGTTTCCGGTCAGACTCAAGGTATCTGGTTTTTTTTCAGTGTCTAGTGCCCATAAAATTGGAATAAAATTGTGTAGTAGTATGTTGGGTTGGGCCACTGTATTCTTTGCGTATTTACAGAAGCATGTTTTTAATTCTTTCTGAATAGTCGGAACTCTTTGATTCCCACTTTCAAAAGGGGCACACACGATCAGTCCTAAAATTCTTGACTGTCCTCTTTGTAGCTTCTTTGATGCGCAAACAGTACCCCACAGCCGAAAGCCATAGGACCTAATGGAGTTTTATACAAGGACTGTGTATTCCAAAGCCAAAGTTCAGTCAGTATTAATTAGCATAGTTGATTTGTTGTAAGGTTGAAGGCCGCTATTTTTGCTCAATATGGTGGAACTAAGTCAGGCGTCAATGCAGGTGGATACCCAAATATTTAACTTGGGTTTCCGCTGGAACGGTAATATTTATTATTGTTATTGATGGAGAGTTTTCTCTTCTGATGGATTTAATTTTATTCTGACTTCTACAACCAGTCTGTGAATGTGAGACTGAAGTTGTTCGAATGCTATCTTCGGGTATTGATTAACACTTGTAAAACCCGCGTCGTTTGCTACCGTTGACGTATATGAATTTAGGGTTGTTGGCATCCCGTTCCCATAGGAAATCTATCCTTCGACTCTACTTCAATGTTCTCCCTGTTGGATAGCTCTTGAGAAGCTTGAGGAAGTTATCATGAAGAATACCAAATATGTACACTGAGGAGTATATATACGTCTATTAAAGATTTTCTTACGTTTCCGCTTGAAATGTAATTAAATTATTAACTGATTTAATTATTAATTTAATTAAAATGTTTTCTTAAATGCAGTATAAATTAAGTTCGTACTTGCTTCATTTTTTTACCTAATCAAAATTATATAAAAAGTCATATATTTAATTAAATATTTAATTGAAGCAATTAAAAGCTTAATCAAGTTTCAAACAGAGACCTAAGAAAACATTTAATGGATGTATTTCTTTTTTTTTGTTGTGATTTGTTTAAGAAATGAACAAATTTCCTCCAAATAAATAACTGAAAAACTGGTGAAAATTAAAAATTACTTTAGTTAAGAGTTTCTAAATTAAAGCCTTGTTTCCAAGATACCCAGTATTCCGCCCAAATCTGGCACTTGAATTTGATTTATTTTTAAAATCGGTAATAGGAAACGGGGAGGACTCTTTAGTGGTAGTTATCAGAAGGTGGATAGCAAAATGGTTACTAAATCAAGGTGGTTTACGAATAACATACGACTCCTAATGATGTGGCAAAACTTGCCTAGATGTGCTGAAGTGCTACGTCTTAAAAAAATGTGTTCCTTAAAAATGATTTCAAAAAATAGATCAACTATGGTGGACTACCCCAGAATATTTTATAGCAAATGAACATAAATTCAAATATATGCCTCCACATATTTTCGAAATTGCCAGGTAAATTGGTTTTAATTTTTTCTTCAATATTCATGCGTAATTTTGGGCAAATCTACATAAGTAAATAATAATGCGTTTGGGTTGAATTTTTAATGGGGGTGATGTGAGAAAAATATTACAAATATAATTATCTGAACGTATGTGAAAGAAAAGTAGGTAAGGAATTAAACACATTGACAACAACATGCTACACGGCTACACGACTACAAATGTCGCCTTGTAACCAGCTACTTAATTATTTTGAAAACGACAGCTACATAGTGATGTTAAAATATTAACAGCTGTTCCAGTAACTTATATTTCAGTGGTGCCATTTTAGTGCTTTTTTTACTTTTTAAAGTGAGCGGCATATTTAAAAATATAATCAGATATATCTTCTAAACTTCAACGAACGCAGTAAAGGGTGTGAATAGGGGAAAAAAGAATTTTATGCACAACTTTTTTCAATTTATCTAAAATTTCGGAAAAATCATAAGCAAATACCATAAGCTTTCATTTGATGTGTAATATGCTAGAGTTGGTAAAAAATAAAATAATTTTAAACTGCAGAAGTTTATAAGCGAACTATAATTTCACCTTTGTGTCCCGCTCGTTCAAATAATGACGTGGCCGACACACAATTATTTGTATTTTTCAATACGGAACCTTTAAGTAGGATCAGGAATGTGAGTATCAACGAGACTTAAGCCGGAAAACATACATGAATCCAGACATGTGCATAAACTTCACTCAATATTATAAAAATATTAATAATTATTTAAAATACAGCATTTAAGTTTTATAATTTTATTTTTTATTTTTATTTTATAAAAAGTTTTTCGAAGTTCTCATATTTTTTTCTATTGTCAACATTGTTTTTGATTTTGTAGCCAACAAAAATAGGAATTAGTTTAATTTGACTACAACGACAAGATCAGCATAGACAACAACCTGCAGCAGTGTTGCTTTGATGTCCCCAAAAATAATCGTTTTCAAATAAACGTGTGTATTTTAATTTGACAGATTTTAGTCGGCAAACTGCTGTCTTCTATGTGTTTAATGCATATAACTTGAAATACTCATACGAGGGCTACTGAAAGCCGTATAGAACACATTTTGTTTAAAGTTTAAAAATCTATATCAATCGAGCATTTTTATTAAAATACTTCTCCATTTCTTTTATTTTCTTCATTTCAAACAGTTCAACCTCACGTTACCTCAAATTTTGTGTGGTAAAATTAAAGTCTATTTGTTATAAATTCTTAAATTCAATGCGTTGCGAACATGTCACTACTTTGTGATTGTAAAAAGTTCACAAGCCAAAATGTTTGTAATTTTGTGGTGTGCGTGTGTGTGTGCGTGTGTGCGTGTGTGTATTATTGCAAAAAGTTTTGCTACAAGAATTGTTGCCACATACATACCTATGCTCATTTGAAGAGTATTAAAGGCAGTAAAAAAATGAGAATTGAAATTTTACTATGGGGAATTCTATTAATAAAGCCACAAATACAATCAATAAATTACTTAAAAGTAAAAGGATTTTTCCATGCTGTGGTTTTCAAAGGCGTCGGGTAGTAGGAGTTTATTTTAAATATTAAAATTTACGACACGAAATTGAAAATTTGCCATGTTTTCTATATAATTGAGTGTCGAATTACAACTTGAAAATTCCGTTTCATAAAAAAGTACTTTTTATACAATGCACATTTTTAAAGAGGTACTTTATATAAAAGGCAATAAATATATCAAAATGAACCTATATACAAGCTCTTTTTAGAAAAGTACCATTTAAAAAAATAATTTTAAATGAAAAATGAATAATACCTTTTTAAAAAACAACACATTTTACAAATAAGGACCTCATGTCAGAACCCAGTTGTATAAAAAGTACCTTACATTTAAGTAGAAGTACCTTTTTCAAAAAGTACCTTTTAAAAAAATACGAATTAAAAATACTTTTGCAACCTATTTTTTAATAAGAAGTACATTAAAAGTACCTTCCATAAAAAAAGCATGCAAAAATAAGTTTGTCTGAAAAGCACCTCTTACAAAAAGTACATTAAATAGATCATTCTTTTTTAAGAAGTTCCTTTTTTTATACAAAGCAAAGTCATTTGTCTTAAAAGTACCTTTTATATACCTTTTAAGTAGAAAGTAAAAAGTACCTGTTGTCCAACGTAACATCCATTAAAGTTCCCTTACATAAAAATAATTATTATTAAAAGTACCATTGCAAAAAACTACTTTTCATAAAAAGTTGTTTTAAAAAACTAAATTTGTTTACAGTAACTACCATAAAAAGAGACGTATGCAAAAAAAATGTCTAAAAAGTACCTCCAATAAAAATTACTTTTAATAAAAATTCCTCTTACAAGAAGTTCCTTTTTTTAAAGTAAATATTTAAAAATGTAACTTTTAATTAAAATATATATTTTATAAAGCACCTTGCATAAAAAGTACTGTATATAAAAGAACAATTTTCTTAAAAGTACTTTTATCTAAAAAGTATATTTAATAATAATACTTCGTTTATAAAAACTAACTAACTAGAAGTACTTTTTACCGCTAGTAACTTTCAAAGCGTTCATTTACAAAATTACCTTTTTCACAATGAGTAACTATTATAAAAGGTATATTTTATTATTTTATCCTTTATACAAAGTTCCTTTTATAAAAACCGCGTGTGTACAAAATACACTTTTTAAAAAAGTACTTTTTAGAACAAGTACCTTTTATTAAAAGTATTATAAAAGATAACTATCATAAAAAGTACCCATCACAAAAAGTACCTTTTATAAAAAGTACCAATTACAAAAAAAGTTAAAGAAATTCTTATTATTAAAATAAGGCCCTTGGTTTCTTACAAAAAAATATAAAACTTTTTGATTTTTGATTCTAGTTACTACAGAATTGCATTAAAGATTTATCTCCCTGAAACTAAATGACAGCCAACTGTGGCCACACTCTAGATAATTCAAATTCGTAATTTGTAAGTTTGTTTTAATTTTAACATAAATAACAAAATATATATTGTTTACTTATGGCCCCCAAGCGGGTTGTTATAAATCTTAACTTAACTTAAACAAACAAAGTTTCTTTTGCAAAATCTTGAATTTATAAATTTTTCTTGAAATAAAAATTTATACTTTTTTTGCCTCCACTAACGAATATTGTAACAAGAGATATATTTGCATTCATAAAATTGAATCTGCCATTTTTGTTTACATAATTGTGGGTTGGCCTCGTTTTTCTCTTAGCAATTATCCTTAATGTACTGCTTGTTGTTGCTTTTCTGTACATAGAAATATTTACAGTAGAAATAGTTTTTTTTTTATAAATTCCATATCATTGTTAATTTGATTTTTCGTCAATAACCATAATTGTGATTGATTAGATATAAAATTTACTTTTAAATGCAGGTGCTGCTAATATTTATTTTTCGTTCTAAATTAGTTGATTTTAATGTTAAAAGAGTGTACGTGTATGTGCTTGTATGTGTGTTTGCTTGCTAGTAATACAGACTCTCATACATACACATCATCCTTCCGCGAAGATAATTATTATCAAAGATTTCCATATTTTATCCCACGTAAATACATTCAGTTGTAGGTATAGACCAATGCATTCAAACGTTATAAGTAAGGATTTTTAAATATAAATTGTTAATCGATTAATTAATCACATAATTACTCGAACCGAAGAAACGAGTTGTGGTGAGACCATAATGCGAGTGCAACAGCAATAAAGGATGTGGCGCTTTCACCTCCAATAATTTCAATTATATCGCTTCAAACTGTAAAAGAATTTATAGAACAAAAACTCTTAACAACCGCTGACTTTGGTGTTATCATAGTTAGCACTGATTTTTATTCGAAGAACAAAAATATAAAAGGAATTGAATGCTCAAAACTTATGACAATAATCCTTTTTTTTTTTATAAAAACATAAAAACTTAAAAGTCCAGCCAAAACAAGCGAAGCACAGCCAAAGGAAATGTGTGGAAAAAAAACGGAAAAGGAAACATCTTGACAAGACCCAACAGCAGAAAATGGGGACTTAAATTATTATTTAAAATATTGTGATGGGAAGAAAATCTAAAAGCCACTGTACAGCAGCAGTTGCAAACAAAATAAAATGAGTTAATAATGATATCGTTTTTTTCTGTAGAATTAAACATTTAAATATAAAATATTGAGCTTCAAAACTAAATTAAATAAAAACTTGTATTTTCCTTTTTTTTGCTTTTAAGTAAAACTCCAAGTGCGGGGAAGGAAAAATGTGTCTTAAAAATCACTGGCAAATAGACTGGCTCTTTTAAGTAATAAATTCTACGTAGGACTTTTTAAATATTTAATATTTTTCTTCTTGCCATTAAAGCCTTTAAGAGCCGGGTTGTTAAAATGAAAATTGCGTTGTTAATTTATTAATACTGAACTGGAGGAGAAAAGGGTTGTTTCCTGTTTTTTTAATAAACCAAATTTTAATTTATTTTTCACTCACATCAGGAATGTTCAATTCGCTCTATGAAAAAAGAAGTGAAAAATGTAATTAAATTATTTAACAAAAAGCATAAAAGGACTTAATGGAAGAAAAGCCTTAATTTTAATTTAAAACAAAAATTTGTGTATAATTTTTACGACAAATTATCACCGCGTTAGTGCAACTGGTTAAATTTTCCAACTTATTTTTGGCTGATTGGTGGAGATCAGCCTGCACAACTGAACCACCTACTAATTCTAAGCGCGACATAAATTCTTCGGCCAAACTCACCTTTCAATAGGTCTTTTGTTTGACGCACAATATGTCACTTGATAAAAAAAATTCTTAAACAAGGCACAATAAGGAGCACGGTAGTACTTTACGCTGCAAGTATGGTCTTGCCTCTTATTGATCATCAGGAAACCCAGAGTAGCAGTGCAAGACCTAGCGTGAGCAAACTTCCTACTATAGGTAGATTCATTAAACCTTAAAATGTAGAGGTAAGCTATCCCATGTAGACAGGCTCGAAGAGCCCCTTGGCAGTAATGCCAGTAAAGTGATGTGCTTAGATGTAAGAGGAGTAACTTAAGCTGGATTACTGCGTTAGTGACAGGACATGGAAACTTCAAGTATCATTTGGCTACGATGAAAATCGAAAAAGATAATACTTGCAGACTTTGCCTGGAAGAGGCTGACACGATAGCGCACATTGCGTGTCAATGTTCAGCACTGGCTAGCATAAGGCTTAAGACCACAAGCAGACGTTTTCTCAAGTGAATGCCATGGGGGACCTAAGCCTTAGACAAATTGCAAAATCCCTGATTAGGAGGAAGATCGACCGTTCGCAATCTTAAATCACTACAGTCAAAAGTAAGGGCTAGGGTTAGTAGGAGACTCAATGAAGGTAAGATAGTCGAACAGTAAACCGGTTGCCTTAAATTATTTCCAAGAACGGAGTAGGTCGAAAAGGGACCCATAAAGTAAAGCGGTATGCTTCGATATCCCCCGCCCCCTTACATTAAACAAAACAAAATATTGTTGTGGAGAACATAATATGGTTGTCATGACCATACCAAAGCCATATTTTTCGCACATGTTTACCGAAAATAATAGTTGTTCTATACAAAATTTTAACCATCAAAATTTTAATCTAACATCCAAACAAAATATCTAAATATTTTGAACATTTCATTCCTTAGCACATTTGTAGTGGTTACTCAAAACAGTATGAAATATTTAAATTTAAATACCAACAAAAAATCATATTGCTCTTACGAGTGTTTGTGTTGTTATCGTTGCCGTTCTTTAAGTAGATTTCTATTTCGAATAGTTCTGCATATTGGAATTTCTGTTGTTAAATATTTGAAATAAACATACAGCTTTTCATTTTGTGTAAACATTGCACTCTTGAGGCAACAAATACTCCTACAAACCACAAGCAGGTATTTATTTATTTAGACTCATAAGTGAAGAGCATATGGCTCTTGCCTCAATTGAGTAGTAATGAATATGTGCATGAGTGATGTAAACACAACTAGAGATAAAATTTTGTATTTATTTAAATGCGTCTAGTGTGCGAAGTGTTTTGTTTATAAATATATTATTTCATTGTCATTAATATACGAAGCTTAATTTGAAAATCTATTTAAAGTAATAAAGATTTCAATTAAAAAAATATAATTAATTTTTCTGAAACTCTTAGCTGAGAAGACAATAGGGAATTTTCAAGCTGCCCTTCAGAAGTTGTGCCTACACACTTGCTAAGATTTTTAATGCAGTGTATTGCAGCAAATAATATTTCATCCTAAAGCTGTTGATGTTAAGTAAAACACACACGCACACCCACACCCACACACACTCCTCTTCAAGCACTTGTGCAAGTAATTATTTTAGTTTTCTAAAAATTTCAATTAAAAGTACAAAAAAAGAGCCTTGATAAAAATACTTTCTATTATCTCTGGTTATTTTGATGGCTCACGTCTAACAGTCTACAAGGTACTTGTAACTCTAAAACATTGGCAAATGACTTGCAGCCATAATTTAAGATAAAATAGTGAAAACAAAAGAAGTACATGAAAAGCGAAAGAACACATAATCCCACGCACACACACACACACACACACACTCCCACACACATACACACGCACTCTCATATAAATATCTAAGTAAGTTTTCTTTTGTTTATAGTCATTTCATTTTTCCTCTCTTTGTTTATATTAAAAACCATAAAAATATGACCTCAAACTTAGTTTTCCCTTTAACAAGGCGCGCACATCTTCTATTCATTTAAATAAAAGTCTAAATATCCAGCACTACAACTATAAAAACTCTATTAAACCAAAGGCAGAACAAAAATAAGAAACAAAAATAATAACATTTCTATCGGTTTTTTTTTTTTTGGTGTATGCTGCCTTCTAACCCTTCTTTTCAATTTCATGCAACCAATTACACACTGTTGGGAAAATAAAAGAGAAATGTAGTTTTTCTTTGGCAAATATTTGTGTTTTTTTTTTATTCTATTCACATGCGTATGAATGTGAGCTTGCCAAAGAAAGCTGCTAAATGTCTTTATGGCAAACAGGGTGGGTTGAAGCTGTAAACACAGTGATTTCTAAGTCAAACTTTTCAAAAGAAGCCTGCACTTTTACTTTCCGAGGAATTTTTAATTTCTTAAAATATGTTAAATAAACGATATGTGTTGTTGCACATGACCTGGCCTTGGTAACAGAATTAAATACTAAATGATGGTGTGTTGACTACAACTTTTCTGAAACAAATGGCCACTTCCCCTAAACATGGTGACCCCTGCAGCTTACAAATCAAACACTGCCGCCTGAACTTAGAGAAAATCTGGCAATAAGCAAACTTCTTGCTTATCTGGTGAAGTTTAATCACACGCTGTGCCCTATCAGTTACTCATCTTGAGCGTATAAAACAACTATGTACAAACTTATGGCCCTGTGGAGTTTAGAGGATCTTTATCCAGAAATTAACCAACGTTGCTACTTTTAATTCTATAACTATTACGAAAAGTCAACACGAAGTGTTGAAATTCATTTGTGGTGTAATAACAAGGACTTCATACTCGATGACGGAAATTCGTTCCAAAACTCTTCATCAAATCACCCTGTCGGAATGTCAAATCAAGAATCAATAACAAAAACCTTTTAACACCAATCTTGCTGTAAAAGGGCAAGCAAAACTTGCTAATAGCTTCTAACAGCTTCAATTTTGTCCTTGGTGATTTTTTAATCCGCCACCAAATAATAATAAACAATTGTTTGCGAATCGTAACTTATCTACCCCTAAGAGAAGCTTCTTGTTTAAAAAAGGTCATATTAGCAGAGAAGGATCGCAGATATCAGAAGTGATATCGAGAATTTTATAAAAAACAAAAGGGGAGGCGTTTTGGGACTGGCAAACAAATATACAGGTGTACATTGTCTTGTTCGATGGTTAACAAAAAATGGGTTATTATGGGAGAATAATACGAAATATCAGAGATCCTAACTGGAACTTAATATCCGATTAAAAATCCCTTCAGGTCGAAACTTTAGCCGTATTTTAACCATGAACAACGACAGTCGATATGTTGGGAGCAATAAACAAAAAACTTTATGGGCTGTATTTAAAGGAATTTTGGAATCGTTATTGAAATATATTTCAATCTAGCGGGTGACTGGTGCAACTTTGTTCTCGTCCCACAGTGGACTCTCGATAATTTTAAACTCATAAATTTTAATCTCTCGATAATTTTAACTGTTTCCTGAAAGCCTACAAAACATTCGATAGATTGAAAAAAAAGCAGCAGATAAAAAAACAAATGTTGGCAATAATTTCGGATTTTGTATTTCACTAAATACGACCAACAGTTCTTCAGTTAAGTTAATATTTGTCATACAATTGGCTCAGTTTTGACAAAACGGTATATCTCGAAAACTAGAACCAGTATGAAGAAACCGAGTGCAGATTCGAACTCAGCACCCTACTATAGTTTAGAAGCTGATCTTCAGCTGATCACAGCTTCATGGTTTGAATTATTAAAAATCTATACATACATTAATCGCAGAGTTGGACCTTTTTCTTTAGCTTTTTTCAAAATTTTTGTAATAAGTTTTTTAGTATTAAAAAAAGCAAATTAAAAATAAAACATAATTTGGAAAATACGCCGTTTTAAACGACACGTATTAAACCTTCCTTGTCGTTGTAGCATGAAAAATTGTCGTTGTTGGATGATCCCGACAACCCATATATGGTCCCTGCAACATTATCTTGTTTTGGTGATAATTCTCGTATGTAAAATTATTTTGGTGCGGCTGAAGTGGTGAGCTCGCTTATTTTTCGAGGACTTTGGTAGCTAAGTCACTGTCAGGCAGTAAGATACATTTTTTGCTTTTCTATTGTTTTAAGAAGGCCATTATCGGATACGATTTGTTTACAAACATATTATTCAAAAACATATGTTGCTTTTAGAATATAGTTACCTCAACCATATTTTTTCCATGCACCTATTTATGCTGTTAGCAGCTTAAATTTGTGTTGTTTTCCCGCGAGTTTTCAATCCCTTTAATATGGTCTTAGTACAAGATTTTTGTGAAATCGCTTGCAATAAGAATGAATAGTACTTCCGCTGGTTTGTACAGAACTGTGCTCTTTAAGATGGCAAAAAAAACGAATTAAGTCCGCAATAAATTACCAAAAATTTTAACGTGTAGCTGAGGATTAACACAATAGGCGTTTTATTATAACAACAGTTGGGTTCGAAAATAACTCTGTTTTTGTCACTAGTCAATCAATCTATATAACCAACTAGCTCCGCGCTTGAAGTTTGAATAAAAATTCTCAAAATAAAAAAAACTTGATGGTTTTAAGAGGACGACGAAAGACGTTCCTTCCCCTTAATAACTTTAAAACACTGTGTTGGGCTTAGAAATATTAAAAAATCAAATTAAAAAAATATCTTTGGATTAAGTCTGGCTTATATTTCACACTTCAAGTGTTGCTTTAAACACTTTTGGCTGGCAAGAAGTAAAATATAAAACTAGATCTGATTAAAAGTATTGCGAGTTCTTGTTCTTATAGCAGCATCATGGTATTAATAACAAAAATAGCCAGAGGCAAAAGTAGCAGTAATAACAAAAATAATCTTGAATCACTCTCAGCCGCTGCTACATCACTCAATCATAGTGGAAGGAAAGGAAAAATACCATAAAAAATTAAAAATAGAAAGTAAGAGAAACCTCCATTGACAGAGAAGCAAATGTTTTAAGTCTTGGAAACAATTACAGCAAAACAAAAGCAACAACCACAACAATGTTGAAGCATGTAAATGACATTGAATTTGTTATAATAATGACAACTACAAGAACAACAGTAACAAATTACTGAAAGGCTTGAAAGAACTGCACACAAGAGTACGAGTAAATAGGATTTGAAGAAAAGAAAAATAAAGCAAGAAAATAATTGCAAAAACACACGCATGCCTCAAGGCAGAAAGTATATAAATTGAGATGCTAAAGTGAGCGTCAGGGAAGGGAGAAACATTTGTCATATGAGTAAAATCAAATGACAAACAGAATAAGAAAAAGCAAAAAAATTATGAAAAGGATAATGTTTTTTTTTAAGTTTACTTTAAGTTAGAAATTAAAATACCTTAAGGGAGATGTTTAGTTTTTTTTTCAGCTGGATTTTTTCTTACAGTTGGATTTTTCTGTGTCGAATTTTAGAGGATTTTATTTTAAGTCACTATGAGGCCTACAAGGACTCGCACTTGAAACCTTTTGGTGGTTGCAATCAAACTGAGCCTGAACTACACACTGTAGTGAAAAATCTACGCAACACAAATAATCTCTGGTACCATCCCATAGAAGTACAGCGAGTGCAAAGGCGAGGAGATTAAAATAGAACGAAAAATGACACTGAAGATGGTATATAGCCGAAACCGGTTTGTCTCGAAACCAAACTTGACCAGAGATGGCCAAAATTCGTTCCAAAAATCTACATCATAATTTCTACTTCCCTTGTTGTGAATGTGTTACTTGTTCTAAAGCCTAAACTTTATTCAGTGGAGCGGCTACTTTCTAATTGATTCTATTTGTGAAGAAGAATGGTCCCATTTGATATGAATTTCATCAGAATCCTTACAGGACTTGTTAATGCATTCTGGAATATACAAAGAAATGATTCGGTTTGAGAGCTGTCCAATTCAACTGATTGTAATTTTTTTAAAAAGAGGTTCTATTATATTAAGGTTTATTGAAATCAGATTTAATTAGCTGTGGTTTCAGCAAGATAGCAAGAGAGTACACGAAGCAATGTGTGTACAATAGGCCGCTTCCGCCTCAATATAATAAAAAAGTTGGACCAGTGAGCCCTCCCTTAACTGAATATTGTTTCCATGATGATTCTATGACGGCAATTAACATTTGAGCCATGCCCCTAAAAACAGCCCATTCAGTTTCCTGTTTATAGTGTCGCCCAATTACAGTATATAAAATATCGTTGTTCATGGTTTCCTAACAGCTTCAATTTCGTCCTGGCTGGTTTTTTAATCGGACAACAAATTCCAGATACGACCTCTGATCTATCGGATCCTTTACCCTTACTAATAAAGTTCTTGCAAGCCAGAATTTATGTTCCCTAAGAAAATCTTCTTGTCGTTTAAAAAAGTACGTATTAGCAGAGAAGGCTCGCAGATATTAGAAGAGATATCAAGAATTTTATTTTAAAAAAAACATAAGGGGCAGCATTTTGAGAGTGCATATCAATTAACATTGTTTTAAGAGGGCTATCCGAAGGTTAGCAAAAAATTGGTTATTATTGGGAATGACCCAAAATATCAAAGGTCGTACCTAAAACTTGATATCCGATTAAACAACCATTAAGGACGAAATTGAAGCCGTATTAAATCCATGAACAACGATACTCGCAATGTTGTGATCGAAATAAAACTGGGGACAGAATAAAAAAGAAACAATTAACCTATAGTTAGGGGCATGGCATAAAAATATCAATATATGTGACTTTATTTTCGACCCACTCTAATATACAGTGGACTCTCGATAATTTTAAACTCGTTAATTTTAATCTATCGATAATTTTAACTGTTTTCTAGGTCCCTGGAACACATTCGATAGGTTGAAAGAAATACATGTATTTTGGTCCTCTTGGCAATTTAAAATATTGGAATGGCATCTTGCTCGCCGACACGGTATAATGTGATTTTTTTCGTGTCTAAACTCAATATTCAATATTTAATGTGTTTTATTTTATTTCCATTACCGAAGTTGAATAACTTAAAGGTTGGCTTGCTTACAATCTGCACTGAATTCCGCAGTAGCTTTTCTTTATTACTTTTGCTCGAAGATTAACAAAGTTGTTTTGGTCATTAAATGAAATGTAAACGAAATAAAAACAAATTTTTGGCTAGTAATTTGCACACTGGCTACCAATAAGCTCGTAGTCTTGAACCTTTTGTAAGCAAACTCTTATAAATGTAAAATTTGTTTCCATCTTCCTTTGGATAATTTGAACTCTTGTTAATTTGAATTGTCGATTACTTCAACTTTTTCTCTAATTCCTAGCATTTGACATTATCAAGAGACGATTGTATATATCTCGCATTTAGTGCCAGTCATTGTCCGATGTTAAGCAAAAATCTAATCTCCTGCATGCATCACTTACGACGTATTCATTATCAATATTTTTTTGAAATTACCATACACGCGCTTGTATTTTTCTAACAACGTAACGCTTAAAAGACACCCTATATTTGTATTGAGAATGTAGCTTTACTTGTAAAATTTAAGTCATTTTAAGTCAAAATGTTTACAAATGTTAAGAGAAAAAGTAGGCAACAGCAGCAGGAACAATATATGATAAAGACATTCTTACAAAGTGTGTGTGCACGTGCACATGTGTATTTGTAAATGTAAAGTGTTTTTGTTTTTTTTTCATACAAAAAAAGCTTTCTTGTTTAAACGGATGTTAAGTTTGTCCCAAATAGGAAATGTTTGCTGTAATAAAATAAAAATCTTCTAAATAAAGCCACATTTCCTTAGGATTTTCCTTGTTTAATTTACAACTTGCTATTCATAAGGATAAGAATTACGATGTTGATAATGATTTGGTTGATTATATTTGTGATTTGCCAAGCATGACAAAGATACAGCAATAAAATAAATAACTTACAAGCGTTAGCTCATGTTACATGAAAATTGCTAAAAAAAAAAAAGGTACCAATAAACATTAGCAATGACAAAAAAGATCTCTTGTATATGATAATTTGTTTTATAGACTGTATTACTTTGTGAATTAATGATTATCCTTATATTAAAGTTTGATTAAATCACAACACAGAACCAACACAAACAAAAAACAAAGAAAGTCACCTAAAATTGTTAAAGATATTTTTAATAGCAAAACCAAACGTTTGATGTTTGTTGCAAACAAATTGAAGTTTTAATGAAGATAAATTTAAAAGCATTAAAAATGTTCTACTTAACACTCAAGTTATGTCAGAGAGTTATGAGGACGTATGATTAATATGAATTATTATTAAAATTAAATATTACTCATACGCTAAGGGAATGTAACAGAAACTTGCAGCTTTTAACAACTTTATGGATCTGCAAAGGGGAAAACAGTCCTCTGGGAGATAGATCCCACATTTCGACGCAGAGAAAGAGGGAGGCAAAGACCTTTGGTATTAATATGTTCCCAATAACTGAACTTAAACTATGAATCAATATAAACGCTAAACTCCTAATAGTATGAAATAAAACAACTTATGGCACTAAGTTTACTATCAACGCAGGAGCATTTATTTGACTTATGATAATTTTTTGAATTTTCAGTATTATTTTTTTAATTTAAATTTAAAAGTTGAAGTGAAAGTCAATCGATTTTAAAATCTCTCAATGACTCATAGGAAAAAAGTTTTGTTTCATATTAAATTTATCTTATAGTCGTATTAACACCATTTGTTTACAGTGGCCTAAATGGCAAGACATCCTGCAGAATATAACTTAAGACAAAATAAAATAAATCGGTAAAATGATAAATTCTACTGCACTTGCATTTGCCTGGTTTTACCTGAATAAAGAGCGTTTAAATTTTTTTTTAATTTCCTAATTAAAGTCTTTTAGATAGAACTTAGAACCCCAAAGTTAAAAACCTCAACCAGACTAACATTCTCTCTCTCTCTCTCTCTCTCACACACACACACAGACTGCTTTAAAGTAAAAATATGAGTGTCTTTTCATTAAAAACCCCCAATTCCTAATGATATTATTCAAATAGTCGCCCTTTAACCAACAACCAACCCTTTTAAACTTTTGTATTCTTCTCCTTGAAAACTTTCCGTTTTTCTCCTTTTTTAGCAAATTAACTGTTCTTCTACTCCTTTAGAAGAGGGTGAGCTCATAAAATGATAAAGTGTCTCAATTTAAAGCTGTAAATTTGTCGCCATAAATCTTAATTTCCCACTTAATGCACAATTTCCAAGCAAATTTGTCTGTAACCTCGCTGGCTCCATCAAAATGAATTGTATCACAAAACTTTATCTTTTCCATCTCTCCTTTATAACGTCTAAGAGAATGGGTTAGTGTAATAAAATATATTTTGTATTTAATTTTTTATTTTCTAATCAGCTTAAGGCTTTAAATGAATTAAAAACTTTGTCATACAAAGAATCAAAGTAAAATACGTAAATAATAAGAAAATTAAAAAAGAAACCCCGGCATAAGAAATTTTAACTTGGTTAAATAAAAACCACAAATTTTTATTTTAATGATACTGATATTATAACAACTGCTCTCAGTGGTAAAGTGGAGGATAATTTTTGTTTTTAAAAGTTTGAAAAAGCTTTTTAATTAAAATTACTTCCCTTAATTCTTTGGTACTGGTTTCCATCTTTAAAATAATTTATTTTAATTGACAGTATCACTAAACTTACGACTTTTTAACATCATACAGCCATATTAGCCTGCTGTCAATTTTATAAAAATTGTTTGAAAAACTATTCGTTTCGTGCTTAAAGCCTTATCTTACTGAGCAACAGATTATACCAGATCATCAGTTTGGTTTTCGAGAAAGGCATAGTACTATTTAGCACGTCCATAGAATGCTAACGTTATTAGTTCGGCATTTGGAAATAAGTAATATTGTTCAGCTTTATTTATTAACATATACCAGACGCATGATTGGCTACTTACGAACTCGATGTTAACTGACTTAAGTCCTTTGCTGGTTTAGGGATCACAACGATTTTAGACATCTTCCAAGAGCATGGGAAGAAGCCAACTCGCAACATTGAATTAAATATGAAGAGTAAGTAGAATTTTAATAATAATTAATATTAATCATACGCCATCATAACTCTCTTACATATCTTGAGTGCTAAGTAGAACATTCGAGTTCTTCCTGAAAACTTCCACAAGCTTCTTAAGAGCTATTTGACAGATACACCGTATAAGTAAGGTCAAAGGAGCCATTTTCTAAAAATGGGAAAATCTATGCAGCAGTCCCCTAAGGTAGTATTCTAGGGCCGCCGTTATATATCCAATATGGTCCTATGGCATTCACCTGTGAGGTACTGCTTGCGCAACAAACATCCAGAAGTTACAAAGAAGACAGTCTAGAATTTTACGAATTATCGTTTGCGCCCCATGGTTACCAAATGAAAATATCCGTAGAGATCTAGAAGTTGCTACTATCCTGCAAGAGGTGAAAATTTACTTGTGCAAATACGTAAAGAAATTAGTGGTTTATCCCAACGCTCTTGTACGCAATTCACTGCAATTCTATGGTCACCAGAGGCTAAAAAAATGACCCATTAAGCCTGTCGAGACGGCTCTCCTTACCCAAGTGTTTTTTTTATTACATTGGTTATAATTACGATATAATATTTTAGAGATAAGATTTGAATACTTATTATGAATTTCTTTTTGAAATTTAAAAAAAAAAAATTACCAGGGATGGAAAATTAAATCTTATTTTATTTTTTTAGTAAACCAAATATTTGTATTTTGATCCTTATATTCAATTTACTCTCCATTCATGACGTAAAAAACACATATTTAATTTAGTAATTTTATTTACAAAAAAAGGACGTTTTTTATGCTTTTAGTAAAAATATTAAGTTTTGCTGTCTGTTGCAGACGACGATTTCTGCAACCTATAAAGAACTAGAAGAATTAAAATTAGCAAATAATATAATTTTTTTAATAAAAATTTGTTTTGTTGCTGCAGCATTATTTAGTAAATTATATTTGGAACGCAGATAAAATCAACCAAAGTATCAGCTTTTTATTTAAACTTGAAGCTGTTTGATTCTTCAATGATAAAAATTTTTAACCATAATTAAGTGAAGAATTTATTTCGGCCCAAGTGCGATTTAAATTAATAAAGAAAAATGTATTTTAGTTAATGCGATAATATTTAGAATGCTGAAAAAGTTCAGTTTTAAACGCCATCACGTCATCAAAATTCTCTATGCCGGATTATGAATATTGAAATCAAGAGTCTTCTCATACTTTCTATAATTTTTTTTTTTGGTTTTGGGCGAAGTTTGCCGCACTTTAACTTTACTCGTGGTGTTCTTTTCCACCCCCTTTTTCCATTAATTTGTTCAAATAATTATTTTAAAAAAAATGTTGTTATTAAACAAAGAATTCATTTGAATCACATAATGAATATATACTACTGTGGGCAAAAAATAATAAGACTTTGTTCATATTTTAAATTTCGTCCCACTCAAAGTAAACCCCCTAGCTGCAATAGACTTATGCCAACGTTTTTTCCAATCCTCGTAACAGTGGTTAAAGTCAATTTCCGGAATAGCCTTCAATGCGCGTAGCAATTCACGTTTAAGGTCTTCAATTGACTCAAAACGGTTTCCCCGGAACGGTCGCTTGAGTTTGCTGAACAGCCAGAAGTCACAAGGAGCTAAATCTGGCGAATACGGTGATTGTGGAACGATATTGATTGAATTTTTGGCAAAAAACTCACGAAGAATCAATGCGGTAGGAGACGGTGCATTATCGTGGTGCAAAAACCAAGAGTTGTCGGCCCATAATTCCGGCCTCTTTTTACGAATAGCTTTGCGCAAACGACGCATAACACTCAAATAGTATTCCTTGTTGACAGTTTAGCCGGTCGGAAGAAATTCGGAGTGCATCACACCTCGATGATCGAAGAAAACTGTCAACAAGACCTTGATTTTTGACTTGCTTTGATGTGGTTTTTTCGGCTTCGGCTCACCTTTGGCACGATATTCGGCCGATTGATCGTCTGTTTCCGGGTCGTAAGTGTAGATCCAAGACTCGTCGCTAATTATAATCCTTTATTGACATCCTGGTAGTCGAAAAGCATTGTTTGATAGACGTTTTTCAAGAAAATTTAGTGATTTTGGAACCAATCGTAATTTCACTTTTCTTAGACCCAAATGATCTTTTAAAATGGTTTTCACAGATCCCTTCGATATTCGAACGATATCACTAAGGTCTTTGATTGTTAATCGTCGATTGTCGAACACCAATTCTTTGATTTTATTGACGTGCTTATCATCAGTTGATGTTGATGGCCATCCTGGACGTGGTTCGTCGTTAGCGCATTCTCGACCCTCTTTGAATAATTTGTAGCAATCAAAAACACTTACTCGCGACATACAATTATCACCGAAGGCCTTTTGCAATATTCTGAACGTTTCGCCACCAGAAATTTCATTCCGCACACAAAATTTAATGCAACTTCCTCGTTGAATAATTTCACTCATTGTAAAAAACGCCGAATGCACTTGTTTTAATTCAGAAAGACAAGAATACACTAAACACTAATGATTACCTGGATGTGATATTTAGCACTGATGTCACTGACAGTCATACCAACGTAGAAAAAAAATATCGACGATGGATTTCGGCTCAAAGTTTAAATGAAAAAGTCTTACTATTTTTTGCCCACAGTAGTATATAATAGATACGTTGTCGTAAAGGTAATTTAAAAAAGAACTGAAAGAAGTGAAAACTACTTAAATGAACATAATTTTTTTTTAATAAAATTATTAATTAATTTGATTACTTATTTAATTAAAATATTTTGTAGGAATTTATATTAAATAAATTAGTTAGCCAATTAGGAACTTAATTAAATATTAAGAAAAGATGCTGCAGTATTTAATGTAAGAAACTGACGACAATAAACATGAGATTTGTATTTAAAAAAAATCAATTTTGAAAGGAAATTCTCATGAAAAAAAAAGTTTCAAATTTTCGATTAAACGAATTAACTTCTGAGTAATTTGGTCTTAAATAATTTTTCAAAGCTTCCCAATAGTTTTTTAAGACAATGTCTTGTTTGAACATTAATTCATGCTCCACTCAAACTTAAGAATATTTTTAATAAAAAAAAAGAGTTGAACTAAAGCTTTGTAACATAAAAATCACAAATCTGGAACCTGCATATTTCAATTATTGATAAACCCCATTTTATACTCCCTAATAAATCACTTTTTTGCTTTAAAAGTTTTTAGGAAAACTATTTCAGTTTTCCTTTTTGAAACTCTATTAAATAATTTTTCCATTTTCCTTTCCTTCGCCTTTTTTTCTTACACAATTTTTCCGTACTTTAAGTGAAATCAAATCAATGTCATTTATGTTTTATTACTTTTTATTCACTTATTTAATATTCTATTTGCTTAATTCTGCATAAAATTTTTAAAAGTGTTTTTTTTTTTGTGTCTTCCAACTCCAACCAACAGTTAAGGTTAGTAAACTGACAGTAGTATTTGTGAAAGATTTTCTTTTAAAACACATTTTTATAATGGCATAGATAAACATTAGACATACAAATTTAGCTGCAATATTGAAATTTTGAAGGAAAGAATGCTGTGAAAGAAGCCCTTGTCATAACTAAGAAAATTGCTTGTATTGAAAAAAAAAATAATATTTTAATCAAAAAATAGCTTGAGATTTAGGGGAAAAAACTTATGATTGAAATACGAAAAACTTTAATTGACAGAAAAAATTCACAAATAATTCAAAAAATTTTTAATGCTAGAACATTTTATTAAAAAAAACAAGTAATGCTGGGAACACAACTGGGACGAACGACGAATTTCATCGAACCACAATAACGACGAAAAAATAACAGCTGTTATCTATATATAGATAGGGTGACCATATAAAAAGTAATAGTTAAAAATTAAACACTAACAAAAACACAGCCAAAAAGTAATTTTATAGTTAACTACTATTTTGTAAACTTATTTTAAATACTATAAAACAAAATTATATTAATTATTATTAAAAAAAACTTTATTTACTAAAATACTTGGCTACTAAAATCAAACATGGTCACATTGTACTGTTTTGTTCGTCATACGTCGGCGAAAGAAGTAGAAATAAATCTAATTCAAAGTTCGCCGCGTATGACGAATTTCGACCGACGTCATAATTGTGTGCATTTTGGTATACACAAATGTGTTATATTTTTGGCGGCGAATATTCGCGGCGAAAACTTAGTCGTTCGTCCCAGTTGTGTTCCCAGCATTAGAAAGCTTTTTGATATTTCTCCAGGGTGATTCGATATAGATTTGTGGAATGAGTTTCCGTCATTCCTAGTCAAGTTTAGTTTGAGAGCAAACCGGTTTCGAGTATGTGGTATGTGGCATCATCAGGGAATAATGAAAATAAAATTAGTAGTCTTTCAAAGATATAAATTCTTATTAAAAAATATTTATTACAAATTTAGTTGGTGATTCATTTTTTCTGAATTACTACGATTACTTGCAGCCCTCTATAACCGGTATTTAAATATGTTGAAGGCAGATGAAAACGTTTGCAGTTATGAAGTTTAATAAATTTAACATGACACATATTTTAACTATTTATGGTAACTTTGCCAACAAGTACAGGGCCACCTCGCTCAATGCAACTAATAGAAATTTCGGCAGCTGTGAAAATCGAGTTTTTTGCGTAGAGTATTTTTTCGATGTGCATCAATCCTATTTGAGGATTTATTCTGACTTAAGCTAAATTTATTTATTATGTCGAAGCGTTTTTTTTAATTTGCTACAAAATATACTAAAGTGGTATCAACAGCAAAAGTAATACAAACACACGTATTTTTTTAAGATTCCCGGGATAGCAACATTCTAAGACCAAACTGAACATTATACATAATTGGTGCAATAATCGAGGAGTAACGTTGGTCTCGAGTAGCGTCGAGCGAGGTTGTACTGTACTTTTGATAAGCTTAGAATTCTTGTTGGTCATATTTTATTTGAAAAATGTCCGGTTCTTATATTTGTAATCATTTTGAAGATAATATTTTTGAAAAAAAAAATTATAAAAAAATTTTGGAAATTTTAGTTTAATTTGTTAGAAAGTTTTTTTTAAATAAATTTAGTAACAGTTGGTAGGCAATTTAGTTTTTTTTTCATAATTTTTTTTTTATAAGATTTACATTAAAGCGATGAAAAGATTTTTAAAAAAATATTCACGAACAAATATTTTTTATTACAAGTCTAAAAAGTTTTTTTAGTCTCATTAGATAACTTTTAATCCCTAGAGGAAGCGGATAGGTCTGCCAGCTGGCGGATAGGTCCCCAAATACAGGTGGTAGGAGTGAACTCTAATAGCACGTGCAGACTAACGTCTGATATTAACGTTAGGAGCGAGTCAAACAGCATATTGATCGGCTGATGTCAAAACAGCTATTCTGGCAGTATAGCTGGCAGCCCCACCTTTTATCCTACTTAGGAGCTTGGATATAATAAAAGTATTATTCATATAATTACAAGACTCTTTTGTTTCACCAAACTCCTTCAAGTCTTCAAATTCAAATTTTTCTTTAGTTTTTATTTTAACTTTAGCACAACCTTCTTTCACAGCCCTGCTGGCTTAAATTTATTGTCTCTGCAACACTCGTGTTTCTAACACAACAAAATTTTATGTGTCTCGACTTAAAATTAAAAAGCACATAAGCATGGCTGTAAATAATTCTATAATTCACATTCTTAACGAATAATTAAATTAGAGTGACTAAAGAAATGAGCGAATTAGCGAATCTTAAAATGCGCTTCATGATGTATCATCGCATTCTGTGTCTTGCTCCTGAATTTGAATAAAGTTAATTAATTTAAAATTGTCTGATATTAAATCCTCTACATGCATATTATTATGCTAATCACACGTCCTAATACTTTAAACAGGTCGTAGATAAACTTTGAAAGAACAAACGCTTTGTTAAGCAACACAGCTGGAAAAAAGAGAATGATTTATGTTTTGGGCCAAACGTTTTAACAAATATTTGAAATAAAACTTTTTATGAGACTTAAGTTTGAATTTGGCTTAAATTCATTAGTAATTAGGAAAGGTTGGGTAGGTATAGGTATCCCATTCAACAAAGTTATAAATAATAGAAATAAGTTATTGCTAAAGGCTTTAGATGGCTTTGCCTTACTCTGGCATTAAAGGTTCTATTTCATTCCTATTTTACTTTTATCTTTATAGAGTAATTTTTATAATTTTTCTTTAAATATCAGCTACATTTAATTTTCTTTTTAATTTTAATGATAAATAAATAGTAGTGACTTGTGGAACGTGCTTTTGTTTGCTTAGTTGCATACGAGTAATTACATATGGTGAGTTGTAGTATTTCCGGTTTTTGAAACAATGTTGTGTATAAACCTTTGCTGTTGTTATTAATAAAATATCATTGCTATCTTATGCTGCTGTGTCATATTTAATTAATTAAAGAGTCGAAATTAATTGCAAAGTTCAACTTTTATTTTCGGGTAAAATGGAAACAAACGAAATTAAAGCAATAAAATGAAGAGGAAATATTATTTATAACAAATTTATTTGTCGACAAAACTACACTTACATTTAATGTTGTTAAACTTGATGTTTCATAGTCAAAGTATTTGCCATTTTATTTTACTAAGTGGAGTTAATAATTTATTAACGAAATAACAAGTGTTAAGCAAATAAATGTCATAGCGTCAAGCATGAACTTGCATGTCCACAGCTTTTTTAAAAATCACCAAGTGTACAGGCGTATACAAAACTTAACAGTAATTCTTTCATCATATAAAAATAAAACAATTTATAACAACTCCCGAAAAAAATTGTTAAAACCACCTAGAGAATAAAGGATATATGACAGGACCATTAGACCACCTTTTGTTTTAAATAATTTTTTTCTCATTTCACACATTAGAGCCTTCTACGAGTTGTTAGCATAGCAATGTTAAAAAAAATTCAATAATCCCAGAAGAGGATAAATTTCACAACTAAGAATAATTTTTTTTTTAATTTCTCACATATTGTTTTACCAAAGCATATTCAGTACAGCTTTAACCAAAGATATTTTAATAAGGAACTTTTGAAATCCTTATAACTGAACTTAAATTTTTCACCAAACAGAATTTAAAAAAAAGGACATGTACAAACTCTTAATTTTGTTCAATAAAATTGTATTTGTTTATTGTCTTTTTCAACGTTATAATATCCCACAAGTTGTATTAGAAAAAATTCCTTAAATTTTGCTTTCCTGATAAAAGGATATATGGCACCTCACTGCAGTTATTTTATTTTCTTTATTATTTTTCTATAATTCCACATCTTGAAACATTGCACGTGTTGTTATCTTGCAACATTTTAATATTTATGGCATAAACAACAAAAGAATATCTGGTGAAAAATTCTTACTTTTATAAGTTTTGTGAAAATTTGGAAATTTTTAGAATCCAAATATGTTTACAGACAACAATTGCAAAATACAGCTTTCCGAAAAAGGACGCATTAAAGAATCTTTGAAGAACATTTATTTTTAAAGAATACATAACAATATTGGACTTTGTAGGGAAGCAAATTTTTAATTTCCATATACAGATTTTTGAAGCTTTATAATTAAAATTAAAATGTAAAAAATAATAATTTAAAACAAATTTTAATAATGGTGTTCTTTTCTAGATAAAAAGGTAAAATTGTTTACCCATTTGTTATACTTGAAATATGTTTTTACGCCCCCAAAAGTTAGTGCTTTTTCAGATTTTACTTTTAGTAATGGCACAATGCATTGCCCTTGACGATCTTTATAAAATCCAGAATAATGCGAAAACGTAAACAGCTTTTTTTCCTAAAAACAAATCGAATTTCTAAATTCTAATAAAAAAAAATTTTTTTAATTTGTCTTATTCGAAAAAAGGATACATGAAGCGAATAGTAAATTATTAAAATTTTTCTAAAAGTTTTCATTTTTCTTAAACCGTGAAAGGTTTTGCTTATTTTTGTGTAAGAAAACATATTGAATTTTTCAATTTCGAAAAAAGGATATACAGAAGGACTTTGCAATTCTTCATAAATCGTGGAGAATTTTTCAAACTTCTATAACTTACTATATTTGACAAGTTGTGGCGCAAAAAAACAACAATAAATCAGCTTGTAAATTAAAGGATATATGAAACCATTTGAAGGCTATTAAATTATTTTAAAAATTTTTTACTTTCTTTATACTTTGCAATATCGTACGAATTGTTAAGCAAAAAAAATTTAATTAAATTTATTTTATGAAGTAATAAAGCGGTATTTTTTATTTAAAAAAAATTATTAATTAACTTAAGCTTTGGTTAACACGAAAGCCTTCTTTATAATTTTAAAAAAAACTTTAAAATTTTTAATTACGTTTGTTGTATAAAAGACTGTGTTAAAAAGTATAAAAACTCTTTTTGTTCTTAAAGAACAAAATATATTTCGTCATTATTATTCACAATTATTTTTTATTTTCATATGAGTAACATTAGGAAGTTTTAAACATTTTTTAGTTCAACTTCAAACTTTAAGTTTTAAAAATAATTATAAAACACTATCTACGTTACAAATAATTTAATCCTTTTAGTCATATTCTAATACACCTTCCTTCAATGCTTCTGTTGTGTGCTTGCAAAATATCTAAAGAACAAAAAATATATTTTGAAAGACATAAAAGAAGTTTTACACAAAGTATTTGCCCTTAACAGAAAAGAGCATACGCTTAAAGGAACACAGAGATGTGTGCTTGTGTTAGTGTTAATAGGAAGGATATAGCATTTAATGTAGAGTAACTATGTAGGTATGTATGTATTTGTAAACTTTAATTATACATTATGATGAAAACTTACCTAAATATGAAGGAACAGGAATGTGAAAGGAAGCAGTTCAAATACCTGCTTAGACATGGTAGTAAAAGCAGGAGAAGCTTTAAAAGTAATTCTAAGTAAAACTGCCTATTGTTTTCACCAACTGAGAAGAAACTAAACTGGTAATGTGGTTGGCTTTTCTGCAGTAAGACAATGAAAAATAAAACATATACAAATTGCTGTTGTTGTTCTTGTGCATGAACATTAACTGTGTTCAGTTTGTGCATGTGTTTGTGCTAGAAATTGAGTTGATTGTGATGTTTTCTTTTTTCGTCAACTCTAGTTTCGTTTCGTCTGACTTAATGTGTGTTTGTTGTTTTCTATATTAGACATTGTTTTATAACTTATTAAAAATTTAATCGCAGCACAATGTAAATTTCAATTAACTTAATTGCAAACTTTTATAAATAAAGTGTAGTTTTTCACCCATGACTCTGTTTCATTTTAGCTCTTCTTTCAATGAATTTTTTATTTTCGATTTTTTATTCAAGCACATTTCACATTTCAAATATTTACACCTTTTTTACCCGGGGTTTTTGTTATCGTTGTAGTGGTTTTGTGTAATTTAAATGAATGACATTTATCTATCAACCTCAGAGATCAGTTGAAATAAAAATGTTTTTGTGGTAGTGAATGGTGAAGCACTCGTGCACACACACACATACGTCTTTACACACTTGTGGCCTTAGTTTGGAAAAAAAACCAACATTAATTGTTTTAAGCAGCAGCAATACATACAAAAAAAAACAAATAATTAAATGATTTTTTCCATTTTGTTTCGTTAATTATTGATGCCTCCTAATGGACAGAGTTGAAACGCTGCCTAATGTTTATCGATAATTTTTGGGTTTAATTAAATCTGTATGTAAACAAACTTTGAGTCACAGCAAATGTAAATATTAAAATCTCATTAGTTTTACAGGCAACATATTGTTTGGAAAAGTTGACGCAAGTGTGTTTTTTATGCCAAAAGTGCTTAACACCAAAACGGAAGTTTGCCTTTCAGAAAATTTGAAAAGTTTTTGGTTTTAACACACTTTGCTTTTATATTTTTTTTTTGTGCCCAACTTTGTTTTAGTTTTCCTAAACAAATTTATTTTTTCAATAAAATAATTCTTTTTTTTTGCTCTTTTTTATCGTTTAATGTTTCCTACACTCATGTAATAATATTTCTTTTTTCATTCATTATTCATTCTGATGGGCACTTTTAGTTGAGCATCATCATTCTATTCATTTTGCTTAAAGAAGCGCCTAATCAGCGTTTTCACTAGACTTTTTCAAATGGCTTTTATATGAAATTCTTTGTGCCTTTTTTAACATGTTTTTTTTTATTCACAATTGTTTTCCTTTTATATCCCTTCATCCGTTTCCGTTATGAGAGCACATGTTGTGTCCTCGCAAAGCGTTACTAAACTGAACTATTCGTTGTTGGTTCACTTGGTTTTTGTTTGTGTTTTTTTAACATAAACTTTAACATTTGTATGTTGTATACAGATCCCTGTTAAGTTGGATGGTAAGTTAACAGCCCTGACAAGCAACAGTTATTAATTATTTTGTTTTTGTTGTTCAAGCAATGGAAACCACAAGCAGCACGTGCAATTGGGCTGTATTTAAATGTAAACAGAGAGCGAAAAGTTATTTTCTTTCGTAACTAAAAGAGTCTTTTAATGAATTTTAGTTGAAGCAGGAAAATTCAATTAAACAATTCATAAGGTTGAGGTCTTTAATAAAATTTCTTGTAAAACAATTTTATTATTTACACTCAATATTTCGCTACTTTGCTTTGTGTAGCATCAGCAGGAAGAGTTTTACGTCTTATTGACTTTAAAAAAATTGTTTTTGTTTGCAATATAAATTCTGGCGTAGCGTTGAAGCGCAAAACTTAATAATTTTGTTTTAATTATGTGGCGTATGAGTGATAACTCATTTTATAACAATTATACGAGAGTGTCCTCACAACCTCTGTGAAGAAGCGTCATTTAATTAAAAGAGTTTTATTGGAATTTTAGCCTCGTAAACGATTAATTTTTCTTTAATTTTTGTTATGATATAATATGTATTTAAAGAAACAAAAGTGTGCTATACACCAGTGAAGAAACAAAGACAATTAACGCTAAAAATACTTTTCGAACAAAACAGAAAACTTCCAGTAATAAAAAAAAAACATTTAAAATTGTTCTTTATTTTTTTATATATATTTTTTTTTTAATTACTTTATTCTCGAAATTAAGTATCAAGAAAAGATATCAAAAAATATGTATTCACAGTTACTACGTTCAAAATGCACTTTTCTCGAACACATTATTTATAAAAAGTACTTTTTAAAATTGTCCTTTTTTATAAATATACTTTTATTGAACACATTTTCAAAAAGGTACTTTTTAAATTCTCCTTTTATAGAGGTAACAACTACATTTAAAGAAAGGAGTTTTCTAAAAGGCACCTTTTCACTAATTATTTATCTTAATCGGTATTATTAAAAAGGTACTTTTTGAAACAGATAATTTTTTTAAGAAAATTTCTTAAAATGTTGTTTTTGGAGGGTTCATTTTCACAATTGGACTTTTCCTAAACAGGCTTTTAAAATGGTCCTTCTAAAACTTTAATTATTAGAGATACTATTTTAGGTATTTACTTTGAAAAAAAAAAGTTTTAAATAGGTACTTTTTTAAAAATTTAATCTTCTAAAATATATATTTAAAAAGGTACTTTTTTCAAATTTTCATTTTTCTACCAGAACTTATTGAAATGACTACTTTTCTAAAAAGAAATTTTTCAAAACGTACTTTTAAGAGGGTACTTTTTCAAAAAGTAACTTTTTTTAAATATTTTTATAAAAGGGTACTTTTTTAAAAGGTAATTTTTGGCAAATAAATTTTTTAGAAACATTTTAAAAAGTTACGTTTTTAAATTGTCAATTTACGCAGTTGATTTTTTAAGTAGCTTCTTTTTAAAAAAGACATTTTTGAAAACGTACTTTTTTGAAGGTCATATAAAAATATGTTTTATCTCTTTAAAATTGTCCTCTTTTCAAAGTACTTTTTTAAACAAGTACCTTTCTTAGCAGAATTTTTTTAAAACATAGTACTTAGAAGGTACTTTTTCAAAAATGCGCTCTCCTTAAACACATTTTTAATAAGGTACTTTTTAAAATAGTCCAAAAAGGTACTTTTTACAATATCTACTCTTTTAAAAGAAAATTTTCGAACGGTACTTTATAGAAGATACTTTAAAAAAGAGTACTTTTTTTTAAAAAACTAATTTTTTTATAGGATACATTTTTCAAAGAGGTTTTATTCTAAAAAGTAATTATTTCTAAGCGATTTTTTTTTATAAAACTAGTATCTACTTAGAAAAATACCAAGTGTTCGCTTAGTTTTTGCTCAAGAGCCATTTAAGTACCTTTTCTAAAAAAGGGACTATTTAAAAAAAAACTTTTCAATTTAAAATATTTTAAATGGATATTTTTGTTAAAATTACACCTTCTTCTAAAGAGTTTATTTTTGCCAAAGGCGCCTGGTTATGACAAATAAGTTTCATATTTAAGGCAATAAATCAAAATCGCTGATTATTCAATTTCGTGCAAAAAATTTAACTGACCAGGTCGTATCTAATTCATGCAGGAGGTCATATGTTGAAAACAATAGCAAACACCCTTTATTCCATAAAATTATAGCATTTTTTCTTGCTAGTAGCTGGTCAAGAACATGTAACCTCTCTATAACCAATTAAATCTAATATGTGTTAAAAAAAATCCTCAAATAGATTTAACCAGACTCTACACGTGCTTTTCAAATTCGTTTCCATTTTCTCTCATCTTAAAACGTTTCCACATCAAGTACTAAGAATATGCAATTGTGCAGCCAGCCAACTTGCTAAACAAAACACTCTGCCAATCACAAGCCAGTGAAAAACTGCGATAAGGACATTTGGAATAAATAAGAAAACATTACATTTCTATTTAAATTCTTTTTGCATTCAATACTTCTGCATGGGCCTGTGTGGTTGTGTATCTCCCCTGCTTGTTTGCTAAATACAAAAACTTAAGGATATTTTCAATTTCAAACGTTGCTCCAGCATTTGAGTTTTTTGTTACACAATAGCAGAGTTTAGTAGCTTCTGCACTCTAATATTCATTTCCTGCTGCTGCCATTTGAAATAAAATCTTTAGATTTTGATCGGGCATTCAACGATAATGGGTTGTATACTCAATGCATTAGATTTGCCCATGTAGCAAGAACATTTACGTTTGCAACTTGTTCAGATACAATGGCTTTCATTTTTGATAATCATTGGTTTGATTTCCTTTATTCTTTTATTTTTTTCTTTCTTAATCCACTTTAGTAAGATTTGGTTCCTTTTTAATACGAAGTTTTTTATTTTTTTTCTATTAATTTCCTCCTATTTTTTGCTACCAGGTTTTTCTTTACAACTGCGTTTGTATTATTCATTAAATGCTGGGTAATATATTGGAAAATCGCCATAATTGAGTTGAAGTAGAAAAATAGCACAGTCAAGCTACGAGGGTTGATTGTAAATAGTAAGAAATAAATGATTGTAGTAAATTTCTTTATTGTTTCTCATGTAACAAATCTGTTTGAATAAAAAAAAACTAAAGAAATATTTGACCCATGTTCACCAAGTCGGAAATTGTTGCCTACTGGAAGCAAAATATCTTCTAGGAAGGTACGACGACATGACGGAGGTACCAAAGAATAGCAAATAGTGTTACCCGGTAGCCCAGCCACATTTAAGATTGCGACAACTGCTTGCAAGAAATCTCAAACATTTCCAGACAAAAAGTCCTGAGGAACTGCACATTCCTTGGTCAGACTTAGCTGGGTGCGTGAATATGGGCACTGCTTTATGAAGTGAAGATCTTAGTTGGCATTTTTCTACCGGCCTAATGCGATCATTTACAACTTCCCTAATTGAGGTGACTTTGTTTACATTAAAATGAAATTGGTTAATAACCAGAGCACGTTTCTCTAACTCATTTTAAATCCGGTAGCTGTAAGCATATTAATACCTACATCTTTATTTCTGTCTCATACTATATGGGTACTTTAAAAGCCTGACTAAACTCTCTTCAATGAAATCGGATACAGTAAATTTTGTTAAAATAGGTAGTACTTCTTTCCTGGTGTGGCAATGGCAAGACTTACCATCAGCTGGCAGGCACAAAGAAATGGCTTGCGGCAGCTGTGTGCACTGTCAGAAGTTCTGTCTTATAACCCCACGTAGGAGCGGCCGGTAACAGATTTCTGTTACAAAAATCCCCCATCGACGGTGGATGTGTAGTTAAGAGGGTGCTTAGACTTTAGTATGCGTACAAAGAAATGGCTTGCGGCAGCTGTGTGCACTGTCAGAAGTTCTGTCTTATACCTCCATGTAGGAGCGGCCGGTAACAGATGTCTGTTATAAAAATCCCCCATTGACGGTGGATGTGTAGTTAAGAGGGTGCTTAGACTTTAGTATGCGTACAAAGAAATGGTTTGCGGCAGCTGTGTGCACTGTCAGAACTTCTGTCTTATACCTCCACGTAGGAGCGGCCGGTAACAAATTTCTGTTATAAAATCGCCCATCGACGGTGGATGTGTGGCTAAGAGGGTGCTTGGACTTTAGTATGCGTACACCAGATACCGTCCGATTTCCGGTTTCATTGCAGACGTTCCCGTGCATATGGAGCTCTAGTTGGGTGGACATTCATTAGTCGTGGGAATTGTATGAGTTCTCTGAAGGATTTTCGGTTTCAATTTGCTAAGGGATGGAGTCGGAAGAGATGGACACGAATGCCTTAAGAACGCCTAAGGTGTTGGACCTTGAGATTCCGTTAGGGATGGACAATGGTGGAGAGGTTAATCTCTGAAAAAACTCCAGTGTTTATTATCCAATATTGGAATTCGGAAGAGATGGGCAAGGAAACCTCGTAAGGGGGGCAGATCAGTCTCCAAAGATACTCCTGAGGAGTAGGCAAATTTTCCTGATAAGCAAGAAGGCCGACAATTACCAGTTGACAGTCTAAAATCACTGCAGTGAAGAGTAAAGGGTAGTGTTATCACGAGGTCCAATGGAAGTAAGGTAGTTGTAAATTAGAAATAGTTTCAAGAAAAGATGGGTGTCGACCTATAAAGTAAGCGGTCTGCTTCGATATCCCCCCTTTATTAAATAATAATATACTCAATCTTCTCTTTACTTCTCATTGCTAGTTCGGCTAGTTAGGCTTTCGGTTTTCATAAGCAAACTCGCAACATGATTTTAGCTAATCAACTTCCAAATAGCAAAAACAAGGATACAATTTTTATCCAACCAGCCGGCAAAGCCACTGATTACACTTAATCATATTAAAGAATTTCTACAATATTCTTGATTATAGACGACTCCCTTATGACATTATATGTATAAAAAATAAGTCATCAAATGTTTCTTCTACCCCGCCAATTTCCATTTTTTTTCAACCCTCGTTTAACGAGAAAACACAGCACAATTGTTGCAAAAAACATTTTTATTTCCGTTTTCAATTTAGAAAACGTTGTAAGCACTTATTGTTAAAATGTCCAGAAATATATTTATTTTTTGTAAATTGTTTTCCCAAATGCGTTCTTAGGCATGTGTGCATTTTAATCTAAAGAAGCAAAGCGTCTTGTGAAAGCATCGACATTTTCTAGTGCAATCTCTTGAATCCTTTAGGAATATTTATATTCCACAATAGTGTGAACAAATGTGTTTGAACAAGTAAATGTGTGTTAGTGTGTGTGTGCGTGCGTAGTGTTTAAGGTAAATTGTTTAATTCAAAATCAATCACGAGCATGGCACTTATTATTAGACAGGGAATAATCGTAGACCATCGTGTTTGCAGTCTTTGCTATCCATCGTTGCCGTCTCCTTTAGATTTTGCAAAAATCCCAGCTGTTTGTATGTCTTGTATTTTAGCGGTGACTGCATCAGAGATATCATTCTTGGTGTCTACAATTTCAGCTGAAGGTTTTTCTATCTGTTCTTCGGCGTCAGCGGTGTTTTCATTAATATTTCTAGATTGATTATTATCTTCAACTGTTTTGGGTTCTTCCTGCGGTTCTGTTACAATATCTTTTGCAGAATCTCCTTGCACTAAATCCACTTGTTCTACCTCAGCTCCTGTTTCCTTTTTTCCCTCAGCAGTTTCCACAGATGCATGTTGATCGATTTCTTGGTATGAATTTTTTTCTACAGCTTTACTATCTTGCTCCTCAACTTCCTTCTCTTTCATTTTCTCTTCATCCTCCGTTTCTTGAGGGTCTCCATTTTCAGTATTTTGCTCATCTTTTTTCTTTTCTTCAGTTTCATTTGAATCTTTTTCCTTAGTTTCATTTGCCTGCTCGTGTTCTGATGTTGATGCATTTTCAACACTTCCTTTGGGAGTGTTATCCTCTTTGTTTTCTGATCCTGGATTTTCTCCTTCAGCTCCGTCTTTTTCTTCTTCACCTTCTTCTGTAGGTGTTCCATTATTATTTGCTTCAGCTTGTGCAATATCATCTTCATTATTTTCATCGTCTTTCTGAGCAGTGTCTTCAATGTCATTGCCAATCTTATTGACTTCTTCTGCATTTTCCTTTGACCCGTTTTCTTCACTTGAATTTTCACTTGGTGTTTTATCAATATCGTCGTCGTTAGTGTGTTGTGTATCAGTTTCCGCTATATTAATGTCAACTTGATTTCCTTCTTCTGCTGCAGTGGCTTTTTCATTTCCATCAGTTTCAATTGCTGGAAGATTTTGCGTTGTTCCAATTTTCGATTCAACATAGATAACGAGAATGCCATAACTTGCAACTGTACCAGCTTCCTCTTCGCCTTCGTTACCCAGCTCATCCTCATCACCGCCATCACCATCATCTGCCACGGCCAACTCCAATTTCATATAACCCTGCTCATTTATTTCCAATATCTTGCCCCGACATTCCTCTTTCCCAGCCCCTTCCCTCTTACCACCGGTTACCACATCACAGTATATACCGGGCTCTAAGCAAGCATAAACTTCTTTAACAAAATCCATTTCGGGATCATTATTTATGGCCACAAAAGCCTTGTAGCCACGACAAAACGCCACCTGATTGGGACCACCTGTTTGAAAATATATCACACTTGCCTCCTTGTTCTCGGGCGCTTGAAAATAGTTGGCTACTTTAAGCATATTAAGCAATTCAGGCCATCTATGTTCGCACACCCAGCCAGACTCTTGGGTGCATTGCTGTTGGTCATTAAATTCAGGTGAACGTATCTCCTCCTCAGCTGTGTCAAGCACAGGAGGTCCTTGATTTATGTTCGTAGCTGGGAAATAATACGAACTCATTATCCTTTTAATGCCACCATAGGGATGCACCAACATGAACACATTGGCCATTATGTATTTAATGCGGTTTGTATAAGTCAGCACGTGGTTGTTGTTGAGAGCCCGTGGAAGACCTCTTTGAGTGTCATGAGAATCTATGAAAACCAAAGAGTCTTCATGCGGCAGAAACCCTAAAGCGGGACCCCAGTTAATTAGAGCACTTAAAGGTGCCTTGCCTTGCAAAATGTTGGACAATTCAGTGGAATACAGATATTCAGAGACCACACCATAAGTGGAGTATTCGGTTCTAAAAGGAAATCTTAAGTAGAGGTCTTTATTCGGTATAACAAAATCATTTACTTGGAAACCGTATCCAAACCCAAATCAAAGACATCATGGTATAAGAAAGGCCTTGAGTTTGTGTTGAAATTAAATTCCGTGTTTAGGTTTTTAACTTGTTTCAAAATATTCTGCAATTACACAAATAAAACAAATAAAAACCATTAAATGTAATCCTCCTTTCCTCAACTCCTCCTTAGCATACCTTCAAATCAATTGGCCATATATGCTTGGCCGTATCAATACGAAAGCCGGCTACACCCATCTCAACAAATTTGTTTAACATCTCCACAATTTGCTTTTGTACATTTCTCTTTGAATGGTCTAAATCAGGATGTCCATTCAACTGACAATTACGTATTTCATGAGCATCCTGTGCATTGGCCAATATCATACATGATGGCCGATGAAAGTCCTGTTGTGTATAGGAGACATTAGCGTAATTTAGCTGTGATATATTGACATTCGTTGCGAGCAAAGTGTTGAGCAAAAAATCTTCATTGTCGGCTTCAGTGACGCCAACATAGTGCAGAGGTGCAGTCATGTGATTGAGTACGACATCAACATAAATGCGTACACCATGTTCATTGCATACGCGACTCATGGACCAAAACTCTGACTCATCACCAGAACGTGACGCTAAACGGTAGGACACGACTTCATAACGTTCCCACCAGGGATGATTTAGTTCCGAAGTATTTATTACCGTGTGCTCTAGGACCGGCGAGATCTGAAAGTTTTCCCATTAACAAAGGACAATTTACTTGCTTACTTTCCTTTACTTACTTGCACTCCTGCATAGCCTTGTGGCCCTAGAAAATTGCGACACTCTGCTGCTATATCGACAAATTTCCATTCGAATAATTGCACAACAACTGTACGATTGCCAGTGAAATGTGGCTGATGATATGAGTTTGTCATGGCAGTGTTCTCGTAATTAACTGCCGTTTCAGCATTTAGTTGTCTGACAAACCTGTGCTGTTTCATGTTGGCATACGACCAAACTTCGCCGCTTAACAAACACAGCATAACAATGTTGGCAACACATGTTCTTTTAATCCTTTGATTTGTTACTGGAGTATGCAGTGACTTTAACCTCATAGTGAATGTCGCCAGAGTTTTGTAGATTTCTATGTTAATGCTTCAGCTATTTAGTAGCTGTTATACTTTTGGTTGTTGCTTTCAATCTGTTTATGTAATTGACCCAATCACAAGGACTTTCCTTTACTTTATGTTACAGCAGCAATATTTTTTGTGATTATTCTTAGCGAGCCCTAACCTCTTTGATGACTTAATGTCATTTAAGTATTTTTTTCCACAGAAATTTTTCCGCTTTAAAAAACTGATTGAATGAATCTATAAGCGATGGTGTCTTTGTACATTCACACACACACACACACACGAACACACACACACATATGTGAACATGTCGTGTCATTTGAACATGCAATTTCATGAGCAATCTGTGATGGTATCATGCAAGTGTTGTTGTGTGTTAGGAGTTCTGTCCATATTTTTGTTGTTTTCTGTCCTCTATTTTTTTTTTTCTTTTAATTATAATGTCAGTTTTTTTTTTAATAATATTTGCCCGCAGGTTTTGAGTAAAAAAAAACCATTTTAAAGAAAAACACGTTAATTTTTGCCTACTGCACCATGGGCATTGATTGTAGAATCACGAACGACAACAGTTGACCAATTAGGAGGAAAATGTGACCAACTACAGGGTGTCCGCCGTGTTTGTTTATAATTTTTGATTAAATGAAAGCAATGAATCGTATTGATGAGTGTTTTATTTAATTGCGGCAATTATGTATGGAATACAATATCAGATAAATGTCCGCCTCTGTTAGCCTCACAAATGCGAGCCCTTTTGAATACATTTTTCATTAATTTCATCACGAATATTTTGTTTGAGTTGCTCCAGCGTTTCTGGTTTGTTTGCATACACTTTGATTTTCAGATATCCCCACAAAAAGAAGTCTGGAGCAGTCAAATCAGGCGACCGTGCAGGCCAATCAACATCACCATTCCTTGAAATAACTTGTTGTGGAAAGAGGTCTCGCAGTAATTCCATTGTAATCCTGGCTGTATGCGATGTGGCACCATCTTGTTGGAACTACATGTTAGTCAAGCCCAAACCATGCAGTTGTGGCGATATCACGATAAAGCTCCCCATTGACAGTTACAGTTACGCCGTTTTCAGTTTCCACGAAGTAAAGTCCAATGATTCCTGCTGACCAAATTGCACACCAGACTGTCACTTTTAATCGATGCAAAGGTGACTGATGAATAATTTGAGGGTTTTCCATTGCCCAGAACCGACTATTCTGTTTATTCACATATCCATTCAAATAAAAACGTGCCTCGTCACTCATTATGATTTTTTCATGGAAATCGGGATTGTCATGGGCGAGCTGTAGCATCCTATTGGCATATGGACGGCGGCGTAAATGATCTTCTGGAAGAAGTTCTTGTGTCAACTGAATCTTAAATGGAAACAAATGCAAATCTTTTTGCAAAATTGTGGCCAAAGTTGTTCTTTGAAGACCAAGCTCCTGAGCACGGTGTCGAATTGTTTTGAACACTTTCTTGAGCAGCAGTAATGTTTTTAGCCGATCTTGCAGTACGTTGTGGTCCATGCTTGGGCCTATCAGCTGCAGTCCTTCGTTCTTCGAAATCATTCACTACACGATAAATAGTGCGTCTTCGTGGCACGTTGTTTCTCCCAAAAATTTCACGTAATCGATGATTGATTTTGATAAAATGTTTTAACGATTAAAACACGTTGGTTTACCGAATATTTTTTCATAATAAATTTGCCACGTCTCTACTTCATGACTGCCTAATGTGAACTGTCAAGACTAATGTTTACTAAAATGGCGGCAAAACAAAGTAGTATATCGTCCCGGCGGATACAATTTTCAACATGCTATTTTCCAAAATAAATTATCAAAATAGTTTTTTCCAAAAATAATACGCTCAAAATTTTTATTAAAATATTTTTATTTTTTAATAAAAAATAGTTTTTAATAAAAATAAAAATCTTTTGTTGAAAATGTTTCACCAAAAAGTTGAAAAACCGATTTCGAACAAATGTTTCTCATCAAAAAATGTTTAATGTTGAAAAAAAAACAAATTTAATTATAAAAAATGTTCTACTTTCCTCATTGCCAACAGGATTGCCCCCAATTGCAATTCGTTGCTTTCTTTAAGCCGTTAGTACGAGTAGTATCACGTTAGAAGCATCACAGCCTTTCTTTTACTCTTAAATACCTTTTAAGTTGGTCTTACTGCTGTCCTTTTTATTTATTTAGCCCTGAGGGAGTTATAATGCTAAAACCTGCAAATTTATTATTAAATAAAAATGGAACTTGATTAGGTGAAAAATATTATGTTTAAAGCAACTAATATAGAAAAAAAAACGTACAAATTATAAAATACTGAAAATCACGTTTAATATTTTGCTCCGGTCATTTATTAAACATTTATCACGGTTTTTATTACAGTACAGTGTTTAACTGAAACGCAATAAATTTTCAAATTGAAAAAAATAACAATCTCAGCAAAAACATTTTAAAGCAACAGGAAATTGTAAAAACCTTAACCTCTTACCCCGTAGCAGCTGTATAAAAACAAGCATGAAATTGTAGGAAACCAACTCGTTTTTATGGCAGTAAAAAATTAAATACATACAAATTTCAAGTTAAACATTTTTATAACTTACTAACACGCACTTGAGCATTAGTGCTGTAATAAATAAACGAAAATGCACACTGTTATATGAAAATATAATTTTATGCAGGTATTAGTTTGCCAGCGCCTTAAGGCAGACTATATTTTTTTTTTTTTTGCAAACAAGTCGTTATGAGTTTTTTGATTTGTTTGTAGCTTGTATTTGTAGCGACACCTAACGATTAATTAACGTTATTTTGTGCTTTATCAACATGCATTTATCGTTTTGTCAAATCTCTCATTGCGCTCTATATGTCTCTCTCTCTCTCTTTCTCTCACTCAGTTGCATTCAACTCTTGATTTATTTTAAATATGGTTATGTTGGTTTACGTTACGATTACGCTGGCACAAATAGTAGTTTATGCTCATTTACAATCCAGTTAAACATGCAGGTTCATGCTTGAATTTAGGACTTACATTTGTTGTTAAACGACATGTTTTGTTGTAGTTGTGTGTGCTTAGTGTATTTTTATAGTTGGCATTATTTCACTTCGATACCTTTGGGGTCAGCAACAGGCGTCATTTTACAAGCGACAGTTTATTTAATTTTCTATAGTTTTTATTTTTATTGTAAATAAAATTGCTTGAAATAATAAATTTACGACTTCGTTATAAATGGAAACGTTATATTTTCGTAACTTACTTCATAGAAATCGAACGACTTTATGACAAAACTGCAGCAGATGCATTTAAATTCTAGTTTTAGCAGGAAAAAATCGTACATGTTGATAAAATATATTATTATTATTATTATTAATGTATGGGGGGATATCGAAGCAGACCACTTACTTTTTGGGTCCGTTTTCGAACCCCATTTCACTACTCAAATTGATTTCAGGGAACCGATCCGTAATCACAACCACCTTACTTTCAATTGAGTCTCGTGCTAGCCCTAGCCTTTACTCTTGACTAAAGTGATTTCAGACTCTCGACTGGTAACTGTCGACACTCTTCCTCATCACGGAGTCTTTTGTAATTGCTAGTATTTGTCTATGGCTTAGTTCCCCCATGGCATTCACATCTAACAAGTATCTGCCCGTGGTCTTAAGCCTTATGCTAGCCAGTGCTGGACATTCACACACAATATGCGCTACCGTCTCAGCCTCTTCCAGGCATAGTCTGCAAGTATCATCTTCTACGACTTTCATCTTAGCCAGATGGTACTTGAAGTTTCCATGTCCTGTCACTAACGCAGTGATCCAGCTTAAAGTAGCCCTATTATATGCGAGCACCTTGCTGGCCTTCCTGCCGTTGAGAAAATATAACTTCAATACAAATATTTAAAAAGTTTAGAGTTTATATAAAAATTGGAGATCACTAGAGAAATCACTTATTACTTTTAAAATTGTGTTTATAATGCTGGGAACACAACTGGGACGAACAACGATTTTTTCGCCGCGAATATTCGTCGCCAAAAATAGAACACACTTGTGTATACCAAAATGCACACAATTATGACGTCGGTCGAAATTCGTCATACGCGGCGAACTTTGAATTAGATTTATTTCTATTTCTTTCGTCGACGTACGACGAACAGAACAGTACAATGTGACCATGTTTGGTCTCAGTTTCCAAGTATTTTAGTAAATAAAGTTTTTTTTAATAATAATTAATTTAATTTTGTTTTATAGTATTTAAAATAAGTTTACAAAATAGTAGTTAACTATAAAATTACTTTTTGGCTGTGTTTTTGTTAGAGTTTAATTTTTGAACTATTATTTTTTATATGGTCACCCTATCTATATATAGATAACAGCTGTCATTTTTTTCGTCGTTATTGTGCTTTATACGGCGAATTTACACCGCGAATTTTTACCGACGTATACGTCGTGTTGGACGAAATTCGTCGTTCGTCCCAGTTGTGTTTCTAATTTGGTGCTACGAAATTCTAGAAGGAGTTGGGTATTTTTATACCCCCCACAAAAAGTGAAAAGGTTTCCCAACCAACAGAGTATATATATTCTAGATCCTTATAGGTATGCAGGTTCAATTAACTATGTCCGCATGTTTGTCTCTACGAGGCTAAAATCAACTTTCTGACTGCCCTAGACAATCTGGGGTCATGAAACTTGAACCATTTGTGTCAGCGCATTTGGCGAATTTTTGGTATTTAAAATCAGCCATATCGGTTCACAAGCCCACATGTGTCTGTCTGTGTTTTGTTTAGTATATATAGTTTCATGCAATTTGCCTACTCTGAATCCTTATTAAACTTGCTATAAAATTTCTCTTAAAGTCCTCGAAGTTAAACCCAATAATCCTTTGAACCGGGAAAACTATGTAGACTATTTTTAGTAGTTCATGCCATTGTGAAGGGGGTATAAAATTCGGCTCAGCCGAAAATAGCTCTTTTACTTGATGTATTCTCATTTTCAATGTATTACTCCACTTCATACGAAGCTTTTCTAATTGTGAAAACCGATCGCTTACAATAAAAATTATAGTGTAAAAGTTTAATGTGAAACGTTTTTATATTTAATTTTAATATTTGTTTAAAACTACAAAAAGGTCCTTAAACATTTACACACGTAATACTATACGTGCTTCACATTATACCTCAATTTATGCCGAGAATGCGTGCAGTAAAAGGCGCACATGTTTAAACCTAATAGAAATGAAGTTATTTAAAAAATATTTGCCTAATTTTAATTGTTAATTATAAGTAAACAAAACTTTATACCCTTTTGCCTCAAGTGCTGGCAGCCTTTTTTGTTTATAAAAAAAGGTTGGGTTTGTTTCTGTTAATATCCCATTATAAACTGTGGTTTAAAATTTCAAACTTTGTCAGGTGTTTAAAACTATCAGCATAACAGAGAGTGAGAGAGAGAGAGAGAGGGACACAGAGCATAAAGTTTAATTTTATATTCATTGCATTCAATTGACGATGTAGCTTAAGTTTCCTTTTTTCTTTTTTTTTTATAAACTAAAAAAATGTTTTGTTCATTGTGGCGGCAAAAGTTTTAGCTTCTTTTTTTTAAAAGAGTTCTATATTGAGCTTAAGCTTGAATGCATTTGTTATATGACTCTGTATAGTGACACAAACAAAATGGATTTAACCAGTGACTTATGCTTGAATCGGGTTTTATATACAATGAATGGAGCAAAAATATATTTCGGTAACTTTTATGTAAATTTCTATAAAAGTTCATGAATAGAAATCAAAAAAAAAGGAAATTATTAATAAAATATTGTCGAACAAGCTCGACTGTGTGACACTGTGCAGTAAATGGGAGTAGATATTTATTAAAAAGACACGCCAAAAATTTTATTTTAATCAGGAAAGGCATTTTCGATAAGAGCACAATGTCACTAAAGAAGTTCGGCACTTGTACATAGATCTTAATTTTTATACAAAAATTACCAGGGGTAAAAGAAAATGCGTGTTAATGAATCTCAGAAGCAAGTCCCGGTGCGATAAGGCAGTTGTATGGTGTACTATCCTTCTATTCATTATAAATGAAGAAGTTCCAGTTTTTAGCTGAAGGGCGTGCTGTTAAAGATATAACGGCTGGGAATTTCGCCCTCTAAAAATTTTTAGAATATTCTAGAACAATCGAAAGTGTTCGAGAGCATGCCAAAACATTCCAGAGCAATCCGGAATATAAACTCCTTGAACGAAGTTGATTTTGCTAGCTAGTTGTAAATAAATTTAAAAGCGTTGTTCATACACCGTTGTTCACAGCGACCATTATGACAAATGTGAGGCGCCTAGCTATGTCTTCGAGATTCTTACTCATGAGGTGAGAACCTCCTTTCATCAAAACACGATGGTATTTTACGAATAAATTAATTCTATGGAAATGCACTACATGAAACATATAAACGCCTGTAAAGAGGTACCCAGGTTTCAGTGCCAGTTGCCCTATCCCTTTCATGATCCCACTAAAACGCTGCTATTTTCCCCGAATAAATTAACCACCTTTATAAACTAATCATAAATATCAGCGTTGCCAGATTATACAAAAATTTGTAGCATTGCATATATTATAAAATACGGCATGAATATGAATTTCGGTGAAGGCAATTATGAAAATAAAAATGTGGTGTTTTATAAGGCTGTCACAAATTTTTTCCCAATATAACGGCTTCACAATTTGGTGATTTTACAACCGTCGGTCTGGCAAGGCTGTCAGCTATTAATTATCTGTCATCTGAAGCACCATTTCTTTACTAATTGATTTGCCATTTACGAACATAAATCGTTTAACAAGTGAAAAACACGCAAAAATTTTTAAAATTTACTACTAAAGAGGTGGCCGCTTTTCTACCTTTTGTGCAAGAAATTGGCAAGATTATAAAGCAATTTGAAGGGACTAGAAGCGTTACAGATGTTGTCAGGCTTGTGCATCATTGCAATGTACGCACTGTCGCAAATATCGCTTCCGTTAGTGCTGGTGTAACGGATAATCCGAATGTGTCGATTCCACGGCGTTTTCAGCAATTGAGCCTATCTTCCGGCTCATTTGGCTTATTTAGCATTTGGATTTACATCTCCATCCATATAAAGTCCGACTTGCGCGGGCTGTCCATTCACAACCCCAAGGATATGCTGATTGGAAGCTAGAGTAACAGGCTTTCAATGCTGATTTTTCAAACAACATTTTCTACAGGAATGAAGCTCATTTCTCACTCGGTGGTTACGTCAACAAGCAAAATTGTCGCATATGTGACTCGAAGAAAACAGAAGTGTTTGTGGATAAGCCATTGCGTTTGGAAAAAGTTATGGTCTTGAGGTGTGTCATTGTTCGGTATTTTTCGAAAATGGCGCTGGAAGACGCCACAATTTAGAGCCCTATGGCCGTATGAGAACCGACGTTTTTTGGCCTGAAATTGACGATTATGAACTGAACTATATGTGGTTTCAGCAAGACGGTGCCAGGAGCCACAAAACACGCACGAGATTTGGCTTTAATGCACGGGAAATTTCCAGAACTTTTAATTTCACGTTTCGGCAACGTCAATTGGCCACCAAGATCAAGCGATTTGACGCCGCTGGAACTTTTTTTGGGAGGCAACGTCAAAGACTGTGTCTTTGCGGATAATCATCTAACGTTGGAGCATTTGAAAACCAAGCCAAGTCATAGCCGAGATACCGACCGAAATGTGCGATAAAGTGATCGAAAACTACATCAAAAGTATCTACTGCCTCAACCAATCGAGAGGTGATCATTTAAATGACATTGTATTTCGTACGGAATCGCAAGTTCCAAGCCTTTTAATGAAATAAAAGTTTCATCAAAATCCTGACCATATGTGTGTTTTATTTAACTTTACTTTTGAAACTGAAAACTGGATAATCCTGTATTTCTGTTTTAAAGCCGAAAAACATTCACGCGCTCATCTCTATTCTACATGCAAACTTTGCTCCAATTTTTTTTCCAGTTCAGTTGTTACTGAACTGACAGCAAATAAATGCGATTTTAGTAGAGGAGTACAAACATAAAATTGTACTGGTTAAAAAAACCAATAAAGTCATTGAGAACTAAATACAGGGTGTCCGCCGGGAAGGTATACTACCTTGTTTTGCCGCCATTTTAGTAAACATTAGTCTTGACAGTTCATATTTGGCAGTCGTGAAGTAGAGACGTGGCAAATTTATTATGAAAAAATATTCGGTAAACCAACGTGTTTTAATCGTTAAAATATTTTATCAAAATCAATCATCGATTACTGTGACGATGAGAAAGCTGCGTGAAATTTTTGGGAGAAACAACGTGCCAACAAGACGAACTATTTATCGTGTAGTGAATGATTTCGAAGAAAGAGCGACTGTAGCTGATAGGCCCAAGCATGGACCACAACGTACTGCAAGATCGGCTAAAAACACTACTGGTGCTCAAGAAAGTGTTCAAAACAATCCATCAACCTCACTTCGGCACCGTGCTCAGGAGCTTGGTCTTCAAAGAACACCGTTGGCCACAATTTTGCACAAAAATTTGCATTTGTTTCCATTTGAGATTCAGTTGACACAAGAGCTTCTTCCAGAAGACCATGTACGCCGCCGTCCATATGCCAATAGGATGCTACAGCTCGCCCATGACAATCCCGATTACCATGATAAAATCATAATGAGTGACGAGGCACATTTTCATTTGAGTGGATATGTGAATAAACAAAATAGTCGGTTCTGGTCAATGGAAAACCCTCAGATTATTCATCAGTCACCTTTGCATCTATTAAAAGTGACAGTCTGGTGTGCAATTTGGTCAGGAGGAATCATTGGAACTTACTTCTTTGAAACTGAAAACGGCGTAACTGTGACTGTCAATGGGGAGCGATATCGTGATATGATTGAAAACTTTTTAACGCCACAACTGCATGCTTTGGGCTTAACTAACATGTGGTTTCAACAAGACGGTGCCACATCGCATACAGCCAGGATTACAATGGAATTACTGCAAGACCTCTTTCCACAACAAGTTATTTCCAGGAATGGTAATGCTGATTGGCCTCCACGGTCGCCTGATTTGACTGCTCCGAACTTCTTTTTGTGGGGATATCTGAAAATCAAGGTGTATGCAAACAAACCAGAAACGCTGGAGCAACTCAAACAAAATATTCGTGATGAAATTAATGAAATTCCGCGTAAAATGTGTCAGAATGTAATGAAAAATGTGTTCAAAAGGGCTGGCATCTGTGAGGCTAACAGAGGCGGACATTTATCCGATATTGCATTCCATAAATAATTCCTGACATTAAATAAAGCATTTATCAATATACGATCCATTCTCTTTCATTTAATCAAAAATTATAAACAAACAAAGTAGTATACCTTCCCGGCGGACACGCTATACAAAAGCACCAGACAGGTGGCTACAATTTTAACACATTATTGCTGGACTTATATTTAAGCAGGATGGAGAGAGCATTGCAAGGACAATTAAACTATTGTTAGTGGATTTAAAAAGTTTTATGAAATTACGAATTCATATTTTTAAAAAACCTGCAACAACAAAAGAACAAAGTAAAACACGTTTCAACTTTAGTAAATTTTAATCAAATAAGCCAGGAAGGAGTAACTTATAGTATTTCTGTTTTTTAGTGACAATTGTATTTATTGCCATGACTTTCAACATTAACAAATAAAAAAAGAAACCTTTGTAATACAACCAGTTTAGTAGAGGCCCAGCAAACATTTGAACTTTTTTTGAGGTTAAATCCGAGATAGTTTTTATATTTCATTACGGTTATCATGATAATTTTATCACGATGTCATTAGGCTTCTAATGGACAGTCGCTGCCTTTTATATTTTATCATTTAACTAAATCTGTGCCAGTAAAAGAAAAGTGGCGTTTATCACCTTCTTTATGACCCTCTTTCTGGCTACATTTGCGAAGGTGCAAAACAATGAATCATAAAAATCTATGGTAATGTTATCAATTTCCTTTTTTAACTCGTTACATGTAATTTACTCTCTTATTCTGATTGGGTTTCAATTGTTTATTTTCCCTTCTTCCTTAAAAGAAAATGCTACTTAAATTGCCACCTTAAAGGGCCAGTTTGAAAGTGAAGTTTAAGTTATGGTTTTCCCCTTGGCCGACAGCTGTCAGGGACAAAGATGCCTTGCCGTAACTGTGTGCACTGTAGCGGCCGGCAACAGGGTCCTGTCTCTGCTAGGAGTCTCGCTAAATAAGTCGAGCGGAGAGAAGTCAACACTCTGTTAACTGTAGTGGAACAGCATACACCAGGTATGTGTGGCCAAAAGACGGCTTGGTCTCTAGTAAGCGAACTTTGGATACCAGTCAATCTCCAGTTTTAATACAGACTTACCCGTGCATATGGAGCTCTGTGTGGGTGGACATCTTCTTCTCCATTACAGTAATGAATAAAGAACGAAACATTACACTGAAGATGGCACATAGCCGAAACCGGTTTGTCTCCAAACCAAACTTGACCTGGGATGACGGAAATTCGTTTCAAAAATCTACATCAAAACATCCTGTCGGAATATCAAATCAGGAATCGAATAAAGAAGCGTCGCCAGAGGCGGATAGGTTGTTCTCTAAAGAAATTCTAGTTTTAATTTTCCAAGGGAACAATCCGCCAATTTTCGGGCCTAAAAGACAAAAAGAGCTTTGAATTCTAACCTTAGTGGAAAATTATTTGAGAACGTAGGAAGACTGGTCAAACTGGTTTGAACTAATAAGGAAATGGAAACGATAGCCCTGTAGGAAACGAAAAAGAGTGACCACAAAGTCTTGTAAAATTATTACCGGAAAAACTTAGCCAATCTGACAAACTTTGACCGTTTAAATTGTCTAGGGAATCTCTCTATTTTAACATTTTCTCTTATTTCCTCTCTTCTACTTTTAACTTTGGCTAACATATGTTTTTTATTTTTCATATAAGATTTGTAAGACGGACGACCTTTATAACTAGCGACATGGCTGCTTTCGTTACAGTTGGCACATATTGGAGAAGCATCACCTTTTTTAATGCTACAGTGGCCGGGTTCATGTTTTAAATTACATTTGACGCACTTAAAAGAAGAGTTGCAATTACGGACCGAATGCCACCAAAATCGGCACCGATAACATTGAATTTCCCTTTTTTCCCAAGCAAATGTTTGATTAAAGGGAAAACGTATTCTGTTAATGTCATTTAAATTTTTCCCCTGCTCTAGGGTAAAAATAAATAAACCTGTATCTAAATTGTTTCTGACAGAGAATTGTGTACTAACCTTCTCAACTGTGCTGGGTATTTCCGCATCAAGGGCTGCTTTAATATCAGCCAAATCAGTCAAATAGTACAAACCTCATAAGATAACCCACACTCTTTTCAATTCCGGCGGCGTAAACGAGTATGAATTTATTTCTTGCGATCTCAAAAGCTCCATCATTTCCAAATGGGTAGAAATGTCTTCAAAAAAGAGTTAGCTCTTATTTTGAGATGAATTAACTATCTTATATATAACTTTGGGGATTCTTTCGTTTAATAGGTCAACAAGACTTTTGATGTTCACCTTTTGCGATATAATTGGTGGACAGAATTTCCTATTCACCTGTCTTCCAGAGTTTTTCAGAACATTCTTGTTAGCTTCTGCATGCTCAGTAACTGTGTTGCTGGTAGCGACACTATCGTTGAGTTCAATATCAAAATCGCCTAATAATGCAAACCGATTTCTTGAACTTTCCGTAAATCCAAAGCTGGAAACATCTACATTAGTACTACCTGTCCGACCGTGAGAGGCTATCGCCCCGTGCAAATTCCGTTTTGTCCTTTCACTTTCATATTCCACACCTATGTCGACCATTTCAGATGGGGTGAAAAATCCATTTACGGCCGTTAGGTCGCCTTCTAAATTTGCTATCCCTTCTTTGTGTTTGTCAGGTGGCACTTTTCCAGCTGTAAGTGCCGGTTGCACCACATATACGGCAAAGAATTCCAATAAAAATACACATTTTCTATATTCCTCGTAATACAGAAATAGACACTTAGTAAAATAAGTAATATCTTTTTCAAGAATAAGGATCATTTGAAAATGTATATGTGTCATGTCTGATATGTTCTCAAAATATAAAAACCATGACTAATTAAAATTGCTAGTTTTAAAAATGTCTGGCTTAAATACTTTTTATTCAAGTCATTTATTTCTCAAATCTGAATATTTGAGCCATTTTGTCATTGTTACATGTTATTAAAAAAAAAAGTACTATTCTGGTTGCAAAATATTTTTAATTTTAAATATGAGTTTCCCATACCTGTCATCTAATGTTTGTTATTTCTCTATCATCGTTTTAAGAAAGAAAAAGCAAACTGTCAAATAAACCCCGAACGACTCGGACCTGGCCTTTATACTTGGGTTTTTTGTCAACTGGGTTTTGCCGTAAAATTGTTTTTGTATTCTTGGTGTCTCCCTTTTAATTATCATACGTTTTTTGCGAGCTAACAGCTTCGATAAGGCTAAAATGGCAACGCTGCGAGCGAGTGTACCTTTCATTGAAATGATTTTACATTTGACTTCGCTAAAGTATTATTGGGTTAATTACTAATGTAGCAAAGATACAAACCTGTGGAATGCTGTCTAGGCTTGACTAAAATCGTGACTGGCAACGCTATACGAATCACAATAATGGAAAAATTTAATGAAAACACTTATCAGAGCACGAGGGTCGCACACAAAACTCGTAAAATTTAACAATTACAATAATATACTGTCTTTGTTAAGAGCCCAGAGAACACTTTTTAACTCCTTCACTAAGCGAAACAAGACAGGCGGATTAACTGGTTAGAACTGAGTTATCTTCACGAACTTTAAGGTATAAAACTAATTTGGGCCAATTGGGTATAAGAGAGGACAACAAATGTGTTTCCAATATGATGAAACAATTGCTTTGGTACTGATTAGTTAAGTTTAAAGAGGCATTTTAATCGTGAAAGAAGGCCTAGGTCAAAGGTAAAAAAGGCAAAAAGTGCAGAATGGTCAAAATGACGTGGGTATATTGCCAGCAGGCATTAATCAAATCGACCGCAGCTGACGACACGGCTACACGACTACAAATATCGCCTTGTAGCAAGCTACTTAATTACATAGTAATGTTAAAATATTAACAGGTGTTGCAACAATTCATTAATATTTCAATGCCACTTTAGTGACCATTTAATTTTTTTTTTCTTATTCTAATATCGATTTATTTTGGAACAAGTCCTGCGGGTGAGCAGCCCTGCAAAATTAGTAATATATATTTTCTATACTATAACGAGCACCGTAACGAACTATTTATTATATTAGAGCTCATCAAAAGACCTCTCCAACGATATACCAACCTCTTCGAGAATATTCAAACAATATTACATTAATTATATTTACACAGAAATAATAAGCTTTCATTTGATATACATATAATATGCTAGAGTGTACAAATAATTAAAGTGCAGAAATATAGGGGCGAACAATATTTCTACTTTAGTGCACCTCTCCCTCGAAAGTAGGCGTGACCGAGAAACTACAATTTGTAATCAGAATTTAAGTATTTTACAAGGGCGGAACTCTGAGAAGAGGTGCATAAATGAGACATACACATAAACTTCACTCAATATTTAAAATACAATGTATATAATAATAAAAGCAGTGAATTTATTTATTTCAAAACTATTGATGCGTATATTGTTCCATTCAAATTTTGTAATTTTCTTTTTTTATTTTACAATAAAAATATTTCTAAGCACAAAGTGCTTTAGATATTTTGTGCTGTTGTCAACATTGCTTTCTTTTTATAACACCAGGTCTTGACTAGCCATAAATATCTTCGCACATTGAGAGAGCCTCTCCAAAATAACGAGAGAAAATGTGCTCGGGATTTTCTGTTTGAAGAATTCTAGATGTTCCTGTTCAGTTTGAGCATAATTTGTTGTCTTTTACTTTTTATATTCTCTGTGTACTATTTTGTTTGTGTAATGGCATGACAGAGTTGTGCGAACTATTGTTCGGACAACTCTGTTTGAACATGAAGCGACCATGAACAGCGGCGGTCTTGACTAGCCATTTTTCTGTGAAATGTGCAATGGCTGAACAGATTTATGGCTAGTCAAGACGCCATGTAAACAACAAAGATAAAAAACAACGGCAAACGCAGCATGGACAACAACCTGCAGCAGTGTTGCCTTGTTGTCGCCAAAATATTGTAGTCGGTAGCCAGCTTGTCTTCTATTTGTTTAATGCGAGAAATATTCAAATAAACGTATAAAAAATATGTATAAATATTTCAAATATTTTTTATATTTTACAAATGTAGGCAAAAATAGTAACAACTATTGACCATAAATAAGTATATATCCATGTGTATGTATGTATGTATGTATGCATCCATGCCTATTTCTTCAACCTGTAGAACAGACTGGAAAAAGGTTACCCACACATCTACCGTATGACAGACAAAAAGTATGAAATAAATTCAACTCAACTGAGTTTTTATTTTTTTTTTTTATTTTCCATTGAAGAAATTACATTTATTTAAAAAAAATATTATATAATACAAAATAAATTATAAAACTAATATCAAAGTTCTGGTTGCGTTTTTATTCACTTTTATATTTAAAACCAAAAAAAAAACCTAAAAAAATAAAATAAAATACGAAAATTTTGTTTATTGAAAAAAGAAACTACTAAAAACGAACTAAAATATAAATTCTTCTGTTAAATATATATTTAATAATAAATTTATTTTTAGCAAACACAAAATGCTTAATGAAAAAAAAAATACTTTTACAAAATATATTTATTTATTTAAATTTATATTTATATTTATATGTATGTATATGTATAGATTCTTTAACAAAAATATTCGTTATTGTAGCTGCAGAAAAAATATGTATATTGATTGTTTTTATTTTATCTTTTGCTTTTTTTATTTTAATTTATGGACTTTGATTGTTTGTTACTCATGTTTTTATTTGCAATATATTATTTTAAATTAGAAACTATAAGCGATGATTTTTGTTTGTTTTGTTATATTGTATTTAGGCCACGTGTTATAATAATTTTCAGCAAATAGGCTTGAAACATTGTTTTTTTTTCTTATTTAGTCATCGACAGTATATTTTCAAAAAAAAAATTATTTTACAAAAATCACAAACCGGGTACACGATTTAATATAGTTTTCTTACGTTGCTTGTATTCATTGTTTTGTATAAATATTAAGCGGATTTGCTGTATTTTGTCAAATAATTGTTAAAGTGTGTGTGTATGTGTGTGCGTGTGTTTGTGTGTGTTGCAGATTAATTTTTATTCGCCAGCAATTGGAATTTAGTTGGCCAAGTTTAATTTGCCCAAAAGATTAGCGGCCTGATTACCAGCTGATTCTTGAGCATGCGTTGCGGTGTCGTGAATTGACTTTTCCAAATTCTCTCTCTTTTGATCAACGTATTGATTCGCTTCTTGCATTTTTTGATCTACAGCCTGGCTGGTGGTTTTCATGGCTCCATCGATGGCATTTTCGGCTTCTTTCATTTTTGAATCCACCACTTGTTCGGCAGCTTTGACGGATTTGTTAATGGCCTCATTGGCAGCTTTTTTGGTTTGATCGACAGCGTTGGCAGCAGCCTTTAAATCAAAAAAAAATATATATATATATTAAATAAAATGCAATAAAGTTTATTTTAAATTTATTTAAATACCTTTTGTGAAGCATCGGCTATGTTGGCAGCAGCTTGTTTGGAATTGGCGGCTACGGTGTTGACTTGTTGCACGGTATTGTTGACGGCATTTTTGGTGTTGTCCACACCTGACTCAATGGCTTGACCAGCTTTTTGAGCTTCTTGGGCAGCTAAATCGGCAGCTTCCTTGGCTAAAAAGGCATTTTATAAGATTTAATAAATTTCAATTAGTTTTATTATTTTTTAATAATTATAAATCCGCGAAATTAACACCCAATAAACGCTGCTGCTTAAATAAGGATTCAATGAAATCCAAACAATTTTTATTTTTGTTCACCAACTTTGAACTAATGATATAAAGAACTTAACAACTTAAAACTGTAAATATTTCAAACCTTTAAATTGCAAAAATATTTCTTTGAAAGTACAACAAATTTTTAAATACTTTTTTTCTAATGCTATGTTCACACATACATTTTAATTGCACAATTAGGAAATTTACGCGAAGATGACCTAATTGACATCAATTTACTGTATAAGAACTCTATTGATAAATTGCGCAATTTGTACTGAATTGCATCATCTATAGAGTCATGTTCCCAATGCAACTCTGGTTTAGTGGGTTTAGTGAGCAGAAAAATGTTCAATGGCAAAATCAAAATAATTTAAACAAGGTGACGACTGCATCACCAACGCAACCATATTTTATTTTTCATGGCAGTTGTTAAATTCTATATATAAAAAATGTTAACAAAAAAAGAGATATAAATGCCAAGTGAAAACCTATGAAATTTTTGAAGAAAATATGTTTCAAATAATTTAGTTTTAAAAAATGTAATCTCTTTAACAAATTTTGTATTAAAGCGGAATTTTTTGCGAATAAAACACATTTTTAGTTGTGAAATGGTATTTGAGTAAGCTAAATTGCATGCATATGTGTGAACACCAAAGTCTTTAACTCAATTTAAAATTTAATTGCCTCAATAAAGATGCATGTGTTTCTTAATTTAATTTAATCTCTTCTTCTTTCTACTCTCTATTTCTGTCTATATCTCCCACTTTCCTTCTCTCACTCTCTTACTCTTTCTTCTCGCTCTCTTTGACTCTGTTACATTATTTTTTTAACTTCGATTTGTTATTGAAACACAGCCTTTTTTTCGAAAGCTCTTTATGAAACCGTTAAGTTCTGTCTCTTCCCCTGCTCTCTTTCTTATAGTCTTTGTAGATATTTAATTTTTTGTTTAAAAAATTTTTCTGATTTCCCAGTTAGTGTCCTTTTACAAACCCTTAATTGATGAATTTTTTGACCAATTTATTGTTCTAAAACACTCGCATACTACTCACCAGTATTGGCTGCCAAATTCTCTGCCTCACTTTTTGTTTGCTGTACAGCTTCTCCCACTTTCTTGGCTTGTTCCTCAGCCATTTTTTGTGCGTTTTCAGCCTTCTCTTTGGCCAATTTTTCGGCTTCATCCTTCTTCTTGCTAAAAAGGTTGGCGGTTTTATCGCCCAAATTTTTAAGGGAGGCTGTAAATTACAAACAAACAAAAAATTAAATAATCACTGAAAATTGTTTAACAAGAATTAAAAAAAAAACACATGCTAAGGAACTTTGCTAACTTTTAACAAAACTTTTCTACAGCTAAATCAACCAACCATAACTAGTAAACACAGGACAAGCTCGTCAATTTTTTTTTTTTTCATTCAGCAACAGAAAAACATTAAAAATCTCTTTTATCGCTGAATTTTTTATAACAAATATTGGACAGAAAAAGGTAGTGGAGAAGGAGTTTTAAATATCGGGTGTTTTTTCTGTGTGTTATTTTAAAATTTGTACAGTGTAAAAAAAGATTCGTGGCATATGGCAGTAGTAATGTTTGCAAATTCACCACCGATAAATTGTCTTCAGCGATGCTCATTTTTAGCTCAATTGGTACGGCAGCAAGTAGTATGCCCGAATTCGGTGTGAACAGCACCTAAAGGCAGTTCAAGTGCTGCCAATGCACCCTGAAAAGTGATGGGTTTGGTACGGTTTGTGGGCCGATGAAAATCGCAGCGTCAAAGTCAATAGAAGAACGTACCGTGCGATGATTAACGGCTAGAAGAATTGGACTTGGTTGGCATGTGGTTTCAACAAGACGGTGCCACAAGGCACGCGATACCATTAACCTATTGTGAGCCGAGTTTGGTGAGCAATTATTCTCAGGTTTGGGAGCAGTCCATTGGCCCCTAAGATCATGCGATTTGACCCCACTAGACTATTTTTTGTAGGGATTGGTGAAGTCTCTCGTTTGCAGGGAAAAGCCAACCGCAATTCCAACCCCTGAGGACTACATTATAGCGGTCTTGGTGAGATACCGGCCGAAATGCTAGCAAAAGTATACTAAAATAGAAGTTCACGGATTGACCAACTACGGCGACCAAAAAATCTTTAAAAAAATGGCCAATCATTCATTTATCGGCCCAAATAAATATTTCATTCGCTTTTGCAAATTTTCTGTGTTTTCAATTTGTGCAAACCGAAACGGTTAAAAAATCACTCTTTAATTTAATTTCAATTTCTTTAAAGTTGAAAATAATTTGCCAGCAACGAAATTTAAAGTATTTGTCGACCCATGAAAAGGGCATGAACTATCATGCGATAACTCAAGATCATATTTAAGTTTTATTAACTCATAACAATACACTGCAGTTCAGTTAAGAAACTGTCCACGGCATTAGCTTTGGAAGATTAAGTTCATTTTAAGGCCCCTCTTTATTAAATTTATTTTTAGAATTTTTGCTTTTCAAAAAAGAAACATTTTTTTCAATAAAATTTTAACATGATTTAATAACAAAAAATTAAAATATTTAATTATAATTTTTTTTATTTACCAGAAAACATTTTTATTAATATTATAATTTTTTTTATTGCTAAAATTCGCACAACCGTTTTCTCTGGAAGCTGAATAGAAACTAGTAACCTGAGCTTTTTTACTATTGAGAAAATCTAACACAATGACGCCATTTGGTTAGATAGCAGTCGTCAAAGTAAAAAATAAAATATAAAAACCTCAAGCCAAGTATTAAATGCATCAAATTTTATTTACGTTTTTTGTTACAATTTTTCCATACAATGAGGGTAAAAAGTAGACGACAACATTTTGTGGGGTAGAAAAAAAAATCACAAACAGTAATAAAGATACATAAATTAACAACAAATTAACAATTGAATAGAAGAGTTACTCTAATAAAATTTGAAAGAAAAACAAGAGTGGAGACCCAAAACGAAATTATGCAAAACTAAAAACAAAAACCTGAATTAGCATGCACGAGTACTATTCGGAGTTTTAACAAAAAAGAACATAAATTTCATAAAAATGTTGGAAGAATAAAACGGAAATAACTTAATGAAATTTGCTATTTAAAAAATTACAAAAAAAAAAAAAACACGAAATTATTTTTGCTGCAAATAATTTTAATTTAATTCCACACAAATTCTTTACACAATTAATGATGCTCTTACAATCAATTAATGTGCAAATTCTCAACTCCCACAGATGCAAGTGCGCATGCATACACACATACAAGCATATGGGACATTTCACATGAAGCAGACAACACAACAAATTTTTTCCCCTCCCAAAATTCCACGACATTTCGCATAACTGTACTTTAAGTAGATGCGAGAGTAAATATAAATTCGAAGTGTTTTTTTTTATTTTCAATTTAGCATTTTTAGTGTTTACCCGATTGCGGTCCATAATGGCTTAATGTATGGGGGGGGGGGGGGGGGGGGGGGGGTATATCGAAGCAGAGCACTTACTTCCTGGGTCCCTTTTCGACTACATAATGGCTTAAAATTTTCCAAACCGTAATTGGTGAAAATCTTTAAAAAAAATGGCATGTAAGTTTAACTTCGCTCCACTGCCACTTGGTCATTTTTGATCGGTTAGAAGCAGCATAAGCCATTGAAAACTTTCACAGTATAACGAGGACATTCTAGCTTAATTTCGGTTTAAAAAGAAATGGCCATATTCGGTTTTTCAAACGAAAGAAAAATTTACCAAATGAATTTTTTTTTTTTTTTTTTTTTGACATGATCAAAAAATTGTCTCCATGTAATTTTAAAAACGGCAACACTTTAGCGCCCCATAACTCGACAAATACACATTATACAAACAAAGAGGTTTGTTTACACACTCATGATGCCTGCTCGAAGTAGAGCAGTTTCGGCAGAAAAATTTTGAGTTGTTCGCTTGCCGTGAAATGCCCCATATTATGTACATATTTTAAATAAAATCGCAAGATCTCCCAACTGTTTTCTACTCCAGGAGATGTGTTTAGATTCACGGTTAGTGCCCGCCAGCAATGGCTCTACCTCACGGTGGTCTAACCAAGGTTGTGACATAAAACGGCTAGACCAGCGCCCCTATGCAATGCACATAAACACCATCGGAATAGCAGTAATGCATATCCAACAGGTAGCAAATTAGAACAGAGGATGTCAGGTCTCCAACCCCACCACTTGCTGAAGGCTTTGGAGATAGCCGTTCTCCTGCCGCCAATGCTTTAACAATTGACAGCTACCACCACAACCACCACGTGCACCCCCGAAGGAGGCTCACCAAGAACCGAAGTACCAGGGGCTACTGGTTCCCTTGGTACCAGTCGTTTTTCGTTAATGGTCGAACTACGAAGTTTTACCTTCTCCCAGTTTCAGGCTCCTGACAGCCCCAGGAACTAGTGCCCCTGTTTTCTCCCAGTGGCAATCCATCAAGGTAGCAGGGATCACTAAGATGATATATGCCCCCGGGGGGATCTACTCTAGGAGAGTCTCCACTTTCCTTTAAAATAATAACACTTAAAAGATCATGTCAAAAAGATTTGCCCCAAAGATTTAGTGGATAGCCGCCGGGCTGGCTTTAAGTATGAAGACTGAAAGAAAGTAACAATTTTAGCTTGAAAAAGCTGTACGCAACATGCATTCCGCGTTTAGTGCACGCAAAGAAAAAAACATGGTTGAGATAACCATAACCTAAGAACAACTTACTTATGATTGAATTACATGGTTATAAAGAAACATTATTATTTTTGGTAGAGAGTAATAATATGGTTCTCTTAAAACGATAGAAAAGCAGCAAAATTTATGTTACAGATTGGCAGCGGCAGATGCCCCAACACAGGCTATTCAAAGCCATTGAATGTTTAATAGTCAAGGCGGTAACCAATTAATTGTACATACGAGAATTGTGTGTATTAAGAACATTTTATGCTTGGAGTTATTATATTATTTTTGTATAATCAAAATACTTTGTTTGTGGTTAGAATGGTAGTAAAAATTGTATTGTTCAACTCGACCATGTTGCAATTTTTGTTGCAACTTGTTTAGAAATAATGTTGAAAATATTTTGAAACAACCATTATATATTTTCCACAACAATAAATTTGCATGTCATCGTCATGCAAAAAAAATTGTTTTTCTCTGCGTGTATATGAAAGGGTTTTGCAGCAATAAATCCGAGTTTTAAATAATACAAAGACTGTAATTCGAAGTAAGGCAAGGTAACGTTTTACACAATCACTACTGCAATGTCTCAAATCAACGGTGTGAAGGCGTCGTTGTGTCCAGTAGCATCCAACAAACGACTTTATCTTTCCCATAACAAATACTGACTCACTGCTACATAATTTTCAAGTAATGAAGAATTAATATTGACAAAAAGAAATATCCTCCCTAATTGCTTGTGTTTGTCTTGCTACGTTCGATAATTTTAAGGCCACCCCTCCTACAACGTGAAAAACTAAATATTTTCTAATTTCAAATGCGCCTTTATGAATTACATGTCATTTTCTTAATTATTCATTAAAATTGTTATACAGAAATTATTTTACAAAAAAAAAAACAAAAATAATATTTTTCATTGTTTAAACTTAACGAATGAAATCATGTTTTAAGTATTTTTTAAAAAAAATCTAAAAATATTAAAACAATTTGTGAAAGCTTCATATAGATTAAAACAAAATTACATGACGAAATAATTTAATTATAAATTTTATTGAAAGAATATTTTCAGTTCTCTTGCTTTTATGATAGAAAAACTAATAGAGAGAATAGAAAAAATAAAAAAGTTTATTAAGGCTACTTCGATATCAACGGTTATCCATGTTCCCTTAAAAGATTTTGTTATTTTAAAACTTCTCTAAAAATTAAATTATCAATTAATTAAAAATTTTCTTTTAAATATTTTTATTCGCACCCGATATTGCGCCACGCCTTTGTGTAGCTTCATCAGGAAATAAAATATTTTCAACTAACAAGCAAATAATTATTAAAATAATATACTGCACAAAATAATAATAAAATCATATAGATTTACAAAACCGGTTCAAATTTCCCACCCTATATTGCTAAAACAACTTTAAAGAACATTCTCCTACAGACATAACAAGTTGTCTCTTTGAAATACTACTTTTCATTTGAAAAAAATACTTCTTAAGTTGAGTTCAGTTCCATTTTAAGATCTTGATTTATCCATCACTGATGTGTGGGGTTGTACAACACCTCCTCAAACGTTGCGACCGGTATACAACTTGGCAAAAAAATCATTTTACTTTTTATTTTTCTTACAACCGAGATACAACTTAATACAACAAGTTCAAACAGGTTACGATCTCGTGTACATTCTCCTCCAGTTGTATTGGATGATTTCTTACTATTTAGTTTTTTCAGTGTATATTTTTCCAGTGTAAATTTTCTCAGTGTAAAAGAAAAAATTTGTGATATGTGGCAATACCAAAAAGACAAATCATTTCATTTTATTACCAAATTTTGTGCGGTGTTAGAAATGAGTTTCGTAAATTACGTCAATTTTACGGTCGTCATAATCTAATCTACCCTCCGAACAGGCTATACAAGCTGTCGTGACCAAATTCCGCACCAGTTTTACTTTATTGGATATTAATTTACCAATCCGTATGCGAAGAGTGGGTACAGAGGAAAATCTTGCTGCTGTATCAGCCAGTGTCAGTGAAGATCGCGATATGACAATTTTTTTCCGAGCACCTGAAAGATTTTACGTAAGAACCTCTTTATTCGACCACCTGTACGAAACAATACAAAATACTGCTGCTGCAAGAACTATAGCCAGGTGACGTACCACGACGTCATTTGTTTGCTGAATAGGCCTTAGGAAAGTTTGATAAAGCCACGAAGCTTATTTTTGGCTCAATGGGCATGTCAACAAATAGATTTGGTGAATTGGTTTGAAAAGCAGCCAGTCATGGCAAATCGGGATCTACCAATGCACCCTGAAATATGATGTGTTTGGTGCGGTATGTGGGTAACCGCCATTATTGGATCGTACTTCTACAAGAACCATGAAAATCGCAACGTTACAGTCAATGGATCAAGGTACCGTGCGATGATGACTTCCAAAATGGAAGAATTTGACTTGGTTGACATGTGGTTGGTTTCACCAAGACGATGCCACATGTCACACGGCACGCAATACCATCAATCTCACGTTTTGGAGCAGTCCATTGGCCACCAAGATCATGCGATTTGACCCCACTACGAGAGACTACGTATCGTCTCTCGTGTACAAGAATAAGCCAGTCACAATTCCAAACCTGGAAGACAACATTACACTACGTTTTGACTGGCCATAAATATGTTCGCAAATGGAGGGAGCCTCTCCAAAATAACGATGGAAAATGAGTTCGTGATCTTCTGTGTAAAGAAACCGTATAGATGTTCATGTTCAGTTTCAGCGTAATTTTTTGCCTCTCATCGAAATTGTATGGATGCTTTTAGCATAGCTTATGACGGGTGTTTACAGAGGAGCGCACACACACATACATACTTAACAGATTTAATTTGGAAGTTTTTTGCGTTGATATTCTTAACTTTTATTATATTAAAATAAAGCTTTAGTCACTTTAACCTCAAAATTGTAGTAAAAAAAAATACTTGCTTAAGTTTTCTCAATTTTATATTTCTAGCAAATCTTTAGCGCAACTTTTCTATAGATTTTATGAAAATTTCTTTTGAAATTAATTATTCAAATATTTATTACCCTGTGTGTTTTTTAGATAATTGAATTTCCCCTAAAAATATGCAAATTTATTTCATTAATATTCGTGTGTATCTTATTGATTAAATGTTTACATTAAAATTCTTCCTCCATTTTGCGTGGTAGCGGAGGAAGACTGTTGCCGGCAAACTGTCAAGTATATCAAACCACAAATTCATTATTATCAAATAAAAGTTGGCTGTGCAACAACAACAGCAACAACAAGATCTCCAAAAAGTGCTAAATTTTAAACAAAATTTTCAACTTTATGACGCAGTAATGTTTTTGCAATAAAAAACAACAACAACAACAACAACACGACAACAAACAAACCACATTGTTTGTAATGTAATCAACCAAGAGAAGAATAATTGGAAGTAAAAAACGCCACTCAACCCTGAGTTGGTAACAAACGTTAATAAAAAAAAAAAAAAGCAAAGAATAAAAACCGGCTTAAAAAACTTTCAACAACATCAACAACAACAGCGGCACAAAACAACTTTACAAAAAGTGTTGAGTATTAAATTTTCTTTTTAAGCCAGAATGATGAAGTTCTTCTGCTTCTCTTCTCTACTTTTAAGTTATTTCATTTCGTTTTTTTTTTTTTATAAAATAAGGCGTGAAAGGTTTTTGCAGAACACGACGAAAACAGAATTGTAAACTTGTATTTAAAACAAGTTTAAAGTTGTTTAGGCTCCCATGAAAAATAAAGAAAAATCTAAAAAAAAATGAAAACAAAATGAAAACAAGTTAAAATGAAAATTTTAACAAGTAGTGCGCCGCAATGGTGTTTGTTGCTGGATTTTTTTTTTTGTTTTTTTTTTTCCTTGAAAGAGTTATTTTTAAATAATTTTTTTTCAAATAATTTATATTTTTGCTACAAAACATAATTGGCGTTTTTTCAATCTCTGCTGTTAAGAATGTTGTGTGCACACACAGACTCCACCATTTTTATAAACCAATCCAGGCATGGAAATCATGGTACAAAATTACACGGGTACGTTTTTCGATCATGTGGATACCGTGGTACAATTTAAAATTCTAATTTTTCACGATATGACAAACATTAATTTCTTTTATATTTACTTTATTTTTTTCCTGTTTTTTTTTAATTTAAAACTACTAAAATTATTTTAATTTTATTTTTATTGTGTATTTAAATATTTTTATATGAGGGCGGATCAATAAGTCCGCGACTTTTTGAATCAAACACAAATTTTTTGCAAAACAAACATTTTTTTTCAACATAACCTCCTTTTAACTCAATACACTTAGTCCAACGTTTCTCCAGTTTTTGTATCGCTTCCAAAAAGTAGGATTTTTCGAGGTCTTTAAAATAGGCATTTGTTTGGTCAATAAATAGGAAATAGGAAGTAGTCACTAGGGGCTAAATCCGGAGGATATGGCGGATGAGGTACAAATTCGTAACCCAATTCATAGAGTTTTGCCATTGAGACTGCAGGGGTGTGCACCCGTGCATTATCGTTTCATTTTTAAATCCTCATTAAATCGATCTAATAAGTTGGCATAATATTCGCCGTTTATTGTTTTTTCCTTTTGAAGGTAATCGATGTGGTTTATCCCGCGTGCATCCCAAAAAACTGTTGCCATCACCTTATTGACCAACAAACTTACCTTGGCCTTCTTCGGAGCAGGTTCACCCGGAGAAACCATTTTCGTGCACAGTTAGAAAACACCGCAAAAACTCATTCGGATTGTGGTTAAACCACTCCAAAAAATCCTTTGAAGTTGTCACACGTTTACGTTTATGGTCAATTGAGAGCAACAGCGGCACCCATCTTGCAAACAACTTTCTTAAACCCAGCTGTTCATTTAAAATCGAAACCACATTGCCATATGAAATGCCTATGGCATCAACAATCTCACGCACTTTTGAGAAAATTCTCGAATGTTCAGTATCTCATCAGTTATCAGGAGTGCGAGCAGGCGTTTTTCAAGCTTAATATTTACAATTTCGTTTACGTTTTGATTACTAAAATATTTTGCGGGATATAATTTAATCTTATTTTCACTTTTCATATGTATTAAATTTGTTTTCCTCTTAAGCATTTTATAAATAATTTGTAAATTATATTTAATGAATTAATAATAGTATTCTGATAATACGTGCACATATAGTGTAGTTACTCGGCGCCTTGTCTTGTTTATTTTGTAAATTTACTTTTTTACGATTTAAAAAAAAAAAATTCCGTGTTGCTTTAAAAACTTTGCTGCTCCATCTGTAGTTATGGATGGTATAGATATTGAGGAATCAGAAGCTCTTGATGTTCTTGGCATGAAGATTCAATGTAATGTCCGATGGACCCAACACATCTTTCAAATGTCGAAAGAAGCATTCAAGTGCCTAGGCTTCCTCAAACGGTGTAAGAATTACTTCACCCCATCCGATCTCCTAACTATCTATACCACTTATATCCGACCGAAAATGGAATACAACTCTCATGTATGGGCTGGTGCTTCAAAGTCTATTTTGGAGTTACTCGACCGCGTACAGGAGAGGGCGAAGGTGCTCATCGGTGACAATAGGGTATCCAACTCCATTGACTCTCTCGAGCATCGACGCAATGTGGGGTGTGTTTCGCTGTTCTATCGCTACTACAATAGATTGTGCTCTGATGAAATTAGGGATATTATCCCCGAAACCCGCTCATTCATACGCACCACATGTACTTCATCAAGAGCACATCCATTTGTGGTCGAATGGCCAGTGGATCGCACAACGCACTACAGACAGAATTCGTTCTTTAGCCGGACCATTCGTATGTGGAATAAGCTTCCAGCAGAGGTCTTTCCTCCCACATTCTCTGTGGAAAAGTTCAAGTAAAATGTTAATAAACACTACTCCCTCTATCCTCCTTCCCATAACCTCTTTTCCTAGTTCAAGCACAATCCATTGCATGAATCCCCTGAGTGCTGGTCCTACCATAAAAAAAAATTTTTTATTTGTAGTTGCTACACATTTTTAAACACGCGTTTCCATCCCTGAACCAATATATTAAGTTTTGCCATTGTTGTTGCGTTTTCGTTCTACCACATTTTACTTGTTCTCATACTCATCTCGGCCAACCACAACAACCAGTGTTGTCAGTTTTCTTTTTTAGCTTCCCCGCCAAATGGCTTGTCGAGTATCGCCAAAATAGCCCAATTATCGCCAATATATAAAAATCATGCAGTTTTGCTCTGCTATTGATGCCATTTTTCGAATACACGCGCATTTAGTTTTAATAATTTTAATTTATTTCTCAATACTTCTTTATAAATTGTGTATATCCATTATGCACATAAACATATGTAAGTCAAAGCGAAGATGTTTTTATTCGTCGATGACTTAAACACATGTAATAAAGCTGCCAGACTATCGTTTTTAAGGGTTAAAGCTGCCTCCAAAACTAACACACTTGATAAAAATCTTTTTTTAAAGGCGATTTCTCTCCGGAGGGGAATTAATAAAAATTATAGCAAAGAAAAATCGTTAAGTATCTAACCAATTGCAACTCTAAAATTTGCATCGTCAAAAATAATTTGTTATCGGGCGCGTTTGCTGACAAATCACCATACCTGACAACACTGACGACAACTACTGCGGACTGCTACATCGAGTTGTAGTAGTGATGATGTCATGTTCATTAATTCAAGGGCAACTTTTTTTCAGTTTACTCTAGACATATTTTTGTTGTTGTTGCTGATTGTGGTCATTGTTATTGCTTGAGTTGTTGTTATTGCAATTTTGTTATCATATTTTATTTTTGTGTTGGCCAAAACTTGTAGTTTTACAAGTTTTTCAGTTGGCTTAAATTCATGTTTGTATCTGGGCAAAAAACAAAACGAACAAAAAAAATAATGGAATAAATTGTCTGATTCAGGATATGGGCAACAACAATAAAGTGCAAGTGATGTTGGCTATTTGATAAGTAATTTATTCAGGAGAACTACTTAAACAAATTGCTATATTGCATTTCTGTTTACCATTCCAGAAGCAATTATAAATAATTCTACTCTAAAAGCTTTTTCGCTGGTAGGGCGTCAGGCCAAGTTGAGATCTAATGCACGAAAGCATTCGCACTGTTTTTGCTGGTAGGCCTTAGGGCGCAAGTAAACAAAATAATCTGAAAATGGGCACTTCTTATCTGGGGAGAATATTGTTTCTCCTTATTTGTAAGGGACACTACCACGTTAGCTATATGTACAACATTTTTTTAACTTTCTAAGTTGGGAAAGGATTATGGGAAAAATGTTAACAAACTAGCAAGTTGCCTGGATATGGGATGGCATGGTACACATGAAAAACTTGATCCTCATTTTGATCTCAGTAATTTTTACGGCCGAAACTTATGGATAGGAACTGGACCTTATTTTCACATTTATGTTTTTGTGCGGATCGAAATTCTACCCTAGATTATTGGAAAATATTTTTCAAATAGCGATTTTCTATTACGAAAGACAGGCCCGAACCCAGCTTCACCATTTGGAGTGAAATTTCAACGAAAACGAAATTTCAAAATTTACAAGTTTCTTAGGCGTTTTAGCATGAGGGCAGGCTATGGCTGAAAAATATAGTGCTTGCGCCAGCGTTTCCAAATTTTAATTAATGCTTTTCGCGGCCTTTTTATTCTTAGTTATAAGTCTAACGCTTTAGCAGTCTTAGGTTTGAAATGGTTTGATAGATTTTAATCTATAGTTATGGATTGAAACCTGCTAGCACTCTCACAGTCGTTGAGTGCTCTTCGCAATGTGACTACTGATGTTTATACCTTCTTCCTATATCAGCAGCTTTCAAATCTGTCACTCATGGTTGTAAATGGAAAATAAGATTCATTTAAAGTACAATATTGCCAGACTTTTATATTGGATTGTCAGAAACCTTTTTTATACTATAGCCAGCCATACATACACCGTATTGAGGCAATTAACCCTGTGGTGTTCACACATATGTTAATTAGCTTACTCAAAACATATTTTCATTAAAAACTTCATGAAACTTACTGAAACTTAATGAAACAGTCGATTTTATGTGCGATTTCTTTTTATTTTCGTTTTAATTTTTTGAATAGAGTTTGACTTCCATGAAGTACAAAAGTGTAGTTGTATTGGTGATGCAGTTACCTTGTGGCATCTGCCTTGATTTTAATATTGAACGCAGTTTTTTCTACTCACTAAACACACTTCACCAGAGTTGCATTGCAATTGTAAACTAATTGTTCAGCTTATTGGGGTTTTGTCTAGTATATTGAGCTCAATTACAGCCTTAATTGAGTTAATTTGTTAATTGCGGAATTAAGGTAAATATCTTAACATAATAAAAGAACTATAACATAATTATATCCTCGTTTTAAAATTCGATAATTAATTTTTTAATTGGTTAGTTTTAGGGCTGCCATAATAATCATTTAAATATGTCACTTGTGTGCGTGCCGGGGGAACAAAATGCCGAAATAATAAAGAATAAGATTAAGAAAAGTGTTTTAGATTTACGAAGCCCTTAATAGATCAACGATTTACAGTTTTTATTTATTGCCTAAAAAAAAAAGATTCCACCCAAATCAATCGTCATACTTAAAACTAAGAATTTTGAAATATCAAAAAATAGTTTTTATTTAGCGGCGATTTCTAAAATGGGTTGCCATATTATTTGTAAAGTTATTGCCGTACCTTTAAATTTGAAATGTGTTTATATTGGAGAACTAGTTTATTTAAAAATTCAATTTACAACTCCTTTCACAGAAATGCCACAAAAGAACACTTGAAAATGCCTTTTCTTATTTCCATTTGTATTTTCCAATTTTACTTTGTGTTTATTCTATTTTTTTCAACACAACCGACGTCTGAAAAACTTTCCATGCAACCTTGAACTCTTAACTTTTATTTTTGCTTTTCTTTGTGTCTATTTTATGCCACTGGCAAACAACAAAGAGCTCGTATATTTTGCCCCTATTAGTTTGAAGGGCAATGCGATTAAAGCGGTGTTTACCCCAATTACTTTTAGGGAGCCTTAGTAGTAGGTTAGTTAATTAACCGTTTCCAATTTTTATGAGGCTTTAAGACACTTTAAAAACGACATTGTGGGAACTAAAAAACATGACAAATTCAAAAATGTGGGAAAATAATTTTTAGCAATTAAAGGAAAAATTTAAATAAAGAAATTTTCCATTATTTTAAAGAACATTTATTCCTCTTTTCGTTTAAAGTCAAACAAAATTGTATGACCTCGGATAATCTTTGTTGTTATGGGACGTTTAGAGGTCTACATACAATCAAAAAACGTGAATAATATCGGAAAAAATGTACTTGAGCTAAATTAGTTATAAACACGCAAGGATTTATTGGCGCCACTGGGGTTTATTACCGCAAAAACAAAAACAAATAATATTTAAAGCATTTTTTATTTCTCTACTTCTGAAATGGAAAATGTATAATAATTATAGTTTAAAAGAACAAGTAAAATTTTTTTAATTTTAACTATAAATGAAGGATATATTTCACATTTTGTTTTGAACTTATTACAGAAATTTTGTTTTGAGTGTTTGAAAATGTCTGCAAAAGAGAGTTAGAGAGAGAGAGAGAGGGAGGGAAAGAGCATAAACAGAATCAGGACTCTTCATTTCATATGACCTTTTGAACTTAGTAATACACATTTTACACAAATAGTTGCACACATTGTGTTTTTGATGATTCATTCAAAATTCCCCTGGCTTTCAGGCGATAGACATTTTAACTGATAAAAAATTCAAGTATTTGATATTCAATTAAATTAAAAGCTTTTCGCAATAAATGTGTGTATTACAAATTATGCATAAATAATGAGTAAAGGACCTTTAAGGAATATTTTACCTCACTTATACGCACGTCTTATAAGCAAATATTTATTTTATTGTAACTTACTAACTCACGAAGACGGCCGTCAGCTGGCAGTCACAAATGTATGGTTTGCCGTAACTGAGTGCACTGTCATACATAAGTGCTGACTTATAGCTGCTAGTGGTGGCGGTCGGTAACAGATTCCTTTCTCTGCAAGGAGTCTAGCTAAATAAGTCGAGTGGAGAGAAGTTAACACTCTCTTATAAAAAATCCCAAGTCCACGGTGAAACAGCATACTCCAGCGATGCGTGGCTAAAGAGGGTGTTTGATTTTAGTATACGAACTTTGGATACCAGTCGATCTCCAGTTTTAATACAGATCCGTGCATATGCTGCTCTGTGTTGGTGGACATCTTTTTCTCCATTACAGGGATGGATCAGGAAGCCTCGCAAGAGGCGGAGAGGAAGTTTTTGAAAAAAGTCCAGTTTTAATTAGCTAATAGAGGAATTCTGAAGGCATGGACAAGAAAACCTCGCCAGGGGTGGACGGGTCAGTCGTCAAAGATACTCCTACACTTGTTAAATGTTAATGCCAGCGTGGACCTAAGCCTTAGACAAATCACCAGTCCACAATCTTTAATCACTGCAGTCAAGATTAAAGGCTAGCGGTAGCCATTGTCTGAAATCAATTCGAGGAAAGAAGGGGGGTCAAAAAGGGATCCCTAAATTTATCGGTCTGTTTCGATCTCCCCCGTACATTCATAAAAAAAAAACTCACGAAGGGAATTAGTCCCCATTTACATTAGGATAACTTTGTTTATGGAAGTACCGAGTTTATGTAAGAGAACTGGAAAAACAATGGTGGTCAGTACAGACCTTTTATGTAGTACGGAAATTCGTTTTGTCTTGGGTTCGTAGTATATAACTGAAGCGTGTGGCAACTGTGTATATAACGCGTTCTTTTATAATTTCAAACAAATGAAAACAGAGTTTGTAAAACTAAAATTAACCTGTCTAAGCACCAAAGAGAGTTTAAAAGAAAATTCACAAAAAATTGGTGAAACTAAACTTTCCTAGCGTGAAAGGGGACTTTCTGATTAAAGACAGTGTTGCCAACTAAGGTATAAAACGTTGCCATATGTTGCCATATTAATGTTTCTTTCTATGTACTATCTGCCTGCCGAATAATCAGTGACACTAAAGATGGCACATAGCCAAAACCGGTGTCTCCAAACCAAACTTGGCAATTTATTCCAAATATCTCTTCTTTATAAGTTATGAAATATTCGTTTCCTTAAATATATACATATATACATGTTTATAAGGTCCTTTAAGAAAAGATATTTCAAAGCCACTTAATTCAAAGCTTTGTATCACTATTGGAGGGTACTTTTTGAAAAGGTGGTTTTGAAAGGTACTTTTTTAATACCTTTTTTTGCAAAAAGTACTTTTTCACAAATATAACTTCAAAAATCCTTTTTTGATGTGTTTAGTTTTATGGGACTTTTTTAGAAGGTCCTTCTATAAAAGGTACTTTTTTAGAGCACTTCTTAAAAAATATTAAAAAAAAGACTTTTTCAAAATGTCAATAAAAGTAATTTGCTAAAGATACTTTTAAGAGTGGTACTTTTAAGAATTGTACTTTTTAGAAAGGTACTTTATGCGTTTTTAAAAAGAACTCTTGTTAAGCATATTTGTGCAAGGCACTTTTGCTTAAAACTGCCTTCATAAAAAGGTACTTTCTTAAAAACGTTTAAAAAAATTCACCCTCGGCTCTTTCCATTTCTTTCCTACTTTGCTAATTTTTTAAATTAATCCAAAAGGATATTTTTCTTGTATGTTCTCCGTTTTTAAAAGAATTTTTTATTTTCAAGAAAATCATTTGTTTTGAAAATTAAAAGTCAAGTGTGTAGAAGATATATTTTTTAAATTTTAAGGACACTTAAAACTTGCAGTTTTGCTCTTGAAAATAGATTCTTAAAAATTATTATTTTTATAATTATTTGAAATTATAACAAAAGCCCTCCTTAAAACTCAGTATTTCAATGAAACCTAAATTAAAAACAGTTTTTAAAATTTATTTTAAATAAACGAGATGAGATTTTTATAACAATTTACATTCTGCGTAATATTTATTAATGTATTTTTATTTAGAAATTCTAAACTCGTTCTTCATTTAAAAAAATGTATTTGTTATTTTTTTTTATAGGAAATTAACCAGGCATTAAATTTTATTTTACTCATTTGCCTTTTGCGCAGTTTCAGTTCCAACATTAAAGATTTTACGTTTTTGTAATATTTTTTCGTTTGATTTTATTATAAATAATAAAATACATACATATACAAGTATGTATGTATGCATGTATGTATATGTATGTGTGTATAATTGCTTGAATTAATATGGAGAACATTTTAATGAAATAATTTTCTTTCAGAAGCTCTTGGGCGAATAAAGACGGCAAAAAAAAAACACAGGAATTCATTTTATTGTGGGAGATCTTCAATTAATACAAGCATTGCGAGTTATTTTTAATTAAATTAATTCAAAAGCATATGCTGCTGAAAATATATGAAATAGTTTTTAGACATTGAGAGACGACTACGTTTGCTTGATGAGAATTAAATGAAATTCGTTTTAAGTTCAACTCAAGTTCAAGTTTAAGTTCATTTGCAATAAAAGATAAGAATGAAAAATTTTTATTTGAAATATGTTGCATGAAGGTAAAAAGCACTAAACGAGGGCGGTTAAAAAAGTCTTTGAAAAAAATTAATGTTTTTAATAAGTTTTCTATTTATTAACGCTTTGAAAATTAAAGCTTTTTAACACTTTTTTAAAAAGTGGAATAAAGGTGAAGAAACTACATTAAAAAAGTACCTTGTTGAAAAAAACTGAAATTAAAAAATCTAGCTGCAAAAAAAGATATATTTTCACCAAGGAGGGCATTCCACTTCCTCGAAGCGATTAAAACTTAATGTCTTCCCAAAAGAAAAATGACACAAACTTGACTCCCGGCAAAGCTCAAGCGGTTTCAGTACCTGTTCTAGGTAACTTGATATTAGTACTTAAGAGTCTAGAAGTTAATAATGAATTCCCTAAAAAGATGCTTATCCTTTTTGTTGAAAATTATTTAATTAAAAAGTTTTTTTTCTAATTCAACTTTATATTGTGATTTTTTTAATTCACTAAATAACAAAATCCTTTGTTTATTTAAAAATGTAAATAATATATTTATTTTGATATGCCATAGCTATATTCGAAATCTCACGGACACGCTTCTCTTTTAGTTTAAATTTTTGAAAGATGATTAAATTCAAAAGTTATATTAACTTGACTTATTATAAATAATTGAAAGTGAAGCCAATAAAAACAACAATTGTTTTCAATATTTGACAGGTATTTTTGTTGCGAACAGTGGGAAGAAAACTTAAGAAATTACACATTTCTCCTTTAGTAGTTTTCAATATTCCAAATATATTAAAATAATATTTAAATAAAGGCGCCTCAAAAACTTATTGAATCGTACATAATACGAAAAAATAAAAGTTTTAGAAACACAAAACCGACTGTAAAATATTATTTTCAGAAATAACGACATATGTGATTACCTGTGCTCTTAATGCTGAAACGATTCATGAAATAATTGATGAGCATTTTTCATGAAGGTTTTCATGAAAAACCTCCGATTTTTTTTAGTAAAAAAAAAACAACGTAATTTCCGCATTTATTTAAATTGTTTTTAGACCTAACGACATAGTTAATACCAAGTAACTGCTTCACAGCGGCACATATGGCGGCACATACATATGTGGTGACCACTCAGCCTCTACTCTCCATACTAAACTTCGAAACTTCACACTTTTTTTCTGTGCTTTCCTTTAATCTTCTTGACTATAATTTCTTGTTTTTGTTCTTATCAGATAACACAAAGGGACTAATTAAGCGGCCCCACGTGGGCCTGCGCTGCAGTGGGCCGGTTACCCTAACCTAAGAAAACGTTAAAAAATAAAGAATACAATTTTTTATTTAAAAAATTAAATATATCCATATCTTTCCCAACATTTTCAGACTAATATAAAGAGCTTTTACGACTTTGCGTATTCGAAACAATTAAATGGATCTAATTTTCTTCATTAATTAAAAATAAAAACCAAAAATTTCATGCTTTTATAATTAGGAATTCATCGATACATCCTTTTTGCCGATGCGCTATCGATGTGATACTCAAACAAAAATATCGTCGATACCGATAGGCTAGTGAATTAAAACTCAAGGTCAATTAAAAATGATGTACTAATCGCACAGTAAACGTTGTGCATACTTTTATGTCACTAGCCTCGCTTACCTCGTCAACTAGTTTGCGAAACGTTGTATCGGCCATTAAAATATTGCCGATACCGATATATCGGAATCGCTATCGAATACATCCCTACTTAAGGTTTGCACTTTTATACGCCAAGCGCATTTCACCTAAAACATTTTTTAGAAAATTTTTCTCAAAGCGTAATATGACTTTTATTGGTTTCTTTGGGCTAGAAAAAGTCCTAAGGCTGCCGCCTTTTAACTTTAGAATTTTTTTTCCTTTGTTTATTTGAGATAAGCCCTATTGTGTTTTAATCCCACTGTGCTTAAACAATTTCAAACAAATATTGTTTATTAAAACTCAGGCAAAAAAAATTGCCAGAAAACAAATATTTGTAACCATACAACGTAGCTAACTAAATACGCAGTAGCTTTGACTGAACACACATACAAGTAAACAAACAAACAAACAATATTACTCTATATGTATTTGTTTATTCCCCCAATATAATGAAACTTAATGTATCTCAAAGATACTGTCTATATAGTTATGTTCATTTAAATGTGTGCATTCCAATGTACATACGTATGTATAATTCACAACAATAATAATATAAAACATGTGAATACAATGAGTTGAAAATATCTAAATATTTACATTTTTAGCAATGAGATATTTAATGTAAACACTTGTTGTATTTAAACTGAATTTATGTGCTGTGCACTTAATACTTTGAAAGGAATTTTAAATATAAAATGTTTGTAATAAAATTCGAAACAAAGAGAGAAAGAACTTGAAAATTTTCCACATCCCATAGGTATGTATGTATCTATTATAAACTCGTATATACTATACATAGATACATATGTATCTGCATCTTTTAGATATAAAAATAAATTTGCTTCCTTTTCACATACATACATACATGACACACACATACACACACACACACATATGTAAATGCTTAAATGCCCAGCATTTATTTTTAAAACATTCAATATTAACGTTAATCTATATTAAGTGTAGCATTTCCTTTTTATAAAATTCTTCAACATCAGATACACACACACACACTCGCCATCGTTGGATCTAAAAGATTCATTATGTGTTTGGCCGTTTTTGTTCTTTTAAAGTTTTTCTTTCCTTTTTGTATATCTTTTAATCTAATTTATTGTGCTCGCTTGTAGATGTTGTCAACTGTAAGTAGCTTTTATGCAGCTTAATTTATTTTATTATTCCATTTTTTTACGCCGCAGTTTAGTGGGGGTTTAATTTCGTAGAACTTATTTCTTTCTCTCTCTTACGATTTTACGCTTTTTCCCCCTCTTCTTAAAACTGGTCTGCAATTTTAATATACTCGTCGTAAGTGTCTAAAAAATGCAAAATTTCTTTTGTGGGACAAAAGTTCATTAAACTTTGGTGGGGTTTTTGTTTTCAACAGAAAATCATTGCATTCACAAAATATGTATCTTTTTTTTACATTTTTGCAGTTGTTGTTGTTATTTATACACATCTGGTATTGGAAAGCGAAAAATTGTTCACTGCTTTACAAGATTTCAATTTCTTAACATTAAAAGTAAAACGATAAAGACACACACACACATACCATGCCACCATATGTACATTTCGACCATTGAAAAAAGGTTACATATATTGACCACCTGGCAGGAACTTGGTCAAAAAAGAAGCAGTTTTGATAGGAATATTTTGTTTTTTTTCTTTTTAAATATCGCTTTCAATCATTGAGGTGAATTACCTTTTATTACATAGGAAACTTTCGCTTTTATTGGATCTTATTCAAAAGAAATATACAAAAAAAAACAACCGTCTTATTCGACTGTTTTACACCCTATTTTTTAAGAGACAACAGATTGGTTGCCAAATAATTTGAAAAGTATGTGTTTGCTAGAGAATGGTTTATTATGAGAAGCCTCCACTATTTGTAGAATTTTGAAACGAATTTTCGTCATCCCTTGTCAAGTATGGTTTGGAGACAAACCGGTATCGGCTATGTGCCATCTTCAGTGTCATTTTTCGTTCTGAGCCTCAGATCCAAAATTCTACATTAAAACACCCTGTCGGAATATCAAATCAAGAACCTCCATTATTTTTTACTTGAACGTGTGAGCTTCCTATGCCTGCCTCAAATAATGTAGCCTGATTACTCTTAATATTACTTGTAGACAGTAAGGTAACCAATAGACACCACGCTAAACTGTTTAACTTTATAAAATGATGTAGGATTTTTTTGAACAAATTCCCGTCATCTCTTGTCAAGTTGTGAACGAAAAATAGCACATAGCCGAATTCGGTTGGTCCCCAAACCAAACTTGACGAAGGATGACGGAAATTCGTTCCAAAAATCTACTTCAAAAGACCCTGTCGGAATATCAAATCAAGTATAAAATTAACTAGAAGCCTTTTTTTGGGCATTAAAAAGCACGATATGGTTCATTTGAAGAGAGTTGCCAGATAATAGTGAAGATGAGGAATGGCCATCATCAAAATTGCTGCTTAAGCCACCCATAAACGACAAGTTTTCTATATCTGACTTTTCAACTTTGTAAGTCATATGTAATTCTGCATGTCAATCAAATTTGTTATTTTACAGAAGAATTAAAAATAATCCCTCACAGACGTAAATGTTCATTACGCTTGACACATATCCCCTATTTGTTTACAACAGCTGGTATTTTACTTCGCCTTTTTCTCTTGAAGACAACCAAGTCTTTCGGTTGCAATATAGCTTGGTGCCGCCATAAAAATATTTTTGTTTGGGCTACAGAAGTACTGACGACTTAGCCAATTTTTTCTTCTCTAAATTCCAAGATGTAAACTTTGCTTCAAGTTATGGTTTGTATACATAATTGCCTTATTCATATATTGCTCTTCTAAATTATTACCTAGAAGCGGCTAACTACCGTCACTGAGTGTCTTTTCACGGCATTGATTTCTGGAAACACTTTTTTCTTGATAAAAACAGCTGTTGTCAGATGATTTGTCAGATCAAAATAGAACGGGCTATATAATTGAAATTTTGTCAGATGACGTTGCATATGTATTTTTCACACGACATGTACGTATTTTGCAGTGAGAAATTTGGCATGGCCAATGTAAAAAACATGTCGTGTTATGGGTGACTTTGACGAGTTAAAAACCCACCAATATGTAGAGCACTCTATATATAAATGATCATTAAACCAAACGAAATTTAGTGGTCAATGTTTGTTTAAAATAAATCTACTAACTACACTTCCTTGATGCAGTCAGCAGTGCACATTAGACGTACGTATGTGAGTGTACATTTATATTTACATACACATACATACACATTTGATAGTTTATCGACAATATTATAAAGTTCATTGCATTTTTTAGCGACCAAAATAAAAACAGAGATATGCTTTCTATTTCCATCTTAAATATTTAAAATAGAAAACAGGGTGATTAAAACACTTTCCAGTTTTGCAAAATACATGGGAGTGGTTTAAAGATAATTTGCAAATTAATTGGCGCAACCTTAATAATATGTTCACACATGCATCTTAACCGAGGCAATTAAATGTAAAATTAAGTTATAGACTTTGGTGTTCACACATATAAATATGCAATTTAGCTCACTCAAGCATTTGACAGCTGTAAATATGTTCATGTCGTTGGTGAAAAAAGCTCGCGTTTGTGAATTTGAAAATGTAGAGAAATTCGCTTTTAAAAGCATTTTTTTAAAGAAATAAATTATTTAAAACGTCTTTTCGTTAAAAATTTCAAGAAATTTACTAAGAGTCAATTTCATCTGACATTTCTTTTTATTTTTCTTTTAATTTTGTATCAACTGCCATCAAAAATAAAACGTAGTTGTATTAGTGATACAGTAGCATTATTGAAGTGCTTAGGTTTTGTCAGTGAACTGAGTGTTTTTTTTTTTTTTTGCTCACTAAACACACTTCACCAGTGCTACATTGGGAATTTGACTCAATTGATAGTGGAATTCAATACTAATTGCTCAATTTATTAGTTGCATTCTTGTATGGGTTGAAAATCTTCTAATTACGCAATTAAGGCGCATGTGTGAACACAATAACTAACTAATGAAATACAAATTTATATCATTCTCTATCTATAACGTTGAAAAGTTTGAGTATTTTTAAAATATGGATTTTACAATAATTTTGTTACAAAAGTGTCGTTATAAACTAGGATTTATTTAAAAGGAAATTTTTTTTAGAAAAGTTGGTGGTACCCAAAAAAGTACTTTTCTTAAAAACATGCTTTTTAAAAAATTAATTTTTTTGTTAATTATTATAAAAATGTTTATTTTTTTAAGCCCTTTTTCAGAAAGCACTTCCAAAAGGTAGTTTGTTGACAGTACTTATAAAAAGGTACGTTTTTGAAAATACTCCTAAAAAGTACGTTTGTGAAAGAACTTCTAAAAGCTAAATTTTTGAGAGTTTTTTTGAGAGGTACTTTTTTAAAAAGTACTTTTTTGAAAGGTACTTTTTGATAAACATTTTTAAACATTACTTAAGAGACTCTATACAATAATTAATCTTTATTAAAAATATTTAACGACTGAAGCACCATAAAAAGTACCAACGTTTCGCTAGCAATAAATAGTTTCTGTATAGAAAGAAAAATCAAATACAATTTCAATTATTAATTTCAGGTTTATTTTTTTATTTAACAAAATAAAAATGACTTTTAATTGTGCGTAAATTAACTTTAAGCTAATTTTGAAATTTTGTTTTTTAAAATCATTCAAAACCAGTGCAAAATACTAATTAAGTAAACGTGCTCTAGGAAAACCTAAAATCTAGGGGAGAATTGTGTTCAAAAACACTTTAAAATTTAAGCCAGAGAAATAGAAATTTATTATTGATAGATAGAGTTGATAGATATACTTACATTTAGAACTGTCTGCGTGTATTTTAAATAAAAAAGTTATCAGCATAAAAAGTCGTAGTTGAGAGAATAATTAAACTTTATATATTTATGGATGTATTGTATGTATGTAGTAAATTATTGTATACTCAAAATTTTCATAAAGTAATTACGTGAGAGGGAAATGTTTTAAATGTGGTTGCTCTTAAGGGGGAGGGAAATGTAACGAAGCAATGAATGTTTAACTAATGAAGAATATATTTCACATGATTTCTATTATTAAACTGAATGATTAAAATGATGTAATTTTTAATTAAAACCGCTATAAGTGAAAAAACACAAAGTTCTAGGCAAATATTCTTCAGGAATTTTATAGATTTTGTTAAAATTTTTCAAATGGTACCCAATAGGAAATGTTTGCGTGATCTGAACACTAAAATTCATTTCAATAATTTTTACTCAAGTTAATTGCAGCGCACAGTGCTTACGGTAAATTCAAATATGTACAACGTTTCCAATCGATTAGTAAAGAGTGCAACAAAGCATGATATTCAATTGATACAATATTTTCTTCAAATTTCTAAGCACGTTCAGTTTTTATGCATGTTTTTGCCAGTTTCCTCCAATGCGCGCCTAAGCATTGTTTGTTTCTCTTAATTTTATTTCAATATTTTTAGCTAAATTTAGTAAGCGACCACTTTACGTGCTTGAGAATTTCCAAAGAAATATAAAATAAACTAAAATAAAACAAAATATAGGTTCTTTCCATTATTAATTGCAAAGTGAAAAAGAAAACCAAGTTTTTATTTAATGGTTGTATGCGTGTATGTGGGTGTGTGTGTGTGTTTGTGTGTATTTTTTTAAACTTCTAAAAGTATTTAAAATCGCAACAGGAAACTGCAAATTATTTAAATAATTCCGAATTAGAATATCCCTACAAGGACGAAATAGAAACCCAGCTGGCATTTGGAAGATTGTTTTACGAGCACGATCATTTAACGACGCTTTATTCAATCGTCCAGACGCTTGTTGTAATATAATTATATTTTGCTACTACAAATAATACTTTTTCGAATCATTTTTACGACTATTTGATGAGTGAAACATCGATTAGGCAATTTGGCGCACATTGAAGATTGTTCGACACGAGTTTCAAAATTTTCGAAAATATATATTACAAAAACTGAAAAGAATTTTAATTTTACATTTGAAAAAAGTTGCCAAATTTTTAAGAAAGAAATAAAAAAAAATTTCCTAGCGATTATGTGGCTGCAAAATTGACCAGGCGTGGAAAGAACAATACTCCTCCCAGTATTCAGCAATTCAAAATAACGCAAATTAAAAGAAGTAACTCTTAAAGCATCCTAAATTTATTTTAATGTTGTCTCTCATTCCAAATTCTGTAAAGCTGACAATGCAGGAATCTTTTAAGTTTGGCAACAATAATACTTTGTTAATGCTGGTGATCGACCGAATTAATGACGGAAAAGGATTTGTAAAAATATAAAATGTAATAACGCCTGTGTTACATTAAAGTAATAAACAAAATGTAAAACATAACAATCTTTTTATTTTGTAGCATTTTAGGATCATTAAATAATACTTTTGGCGATTGTTTCAAGACTCTTTCACGAATCTATTTTGCACATCAGAAAAGAATCACTAAGGCGATTGCTTTAGATCCCGTTTAAAGTAGAAATATAAGAGTCTTACACAATTCCCTCTAGCACATCGTAGACGCTTATGGAAGAGTCGCCGATATGACACGGTCTCTGTCGTTGTACTAAAGTTGGGAGATCGGAATATTACATCGTAGACGATTAATTGAATCGCCCGTTGCATTTCGCTGAAATATTTTACGATTGAAAATGCCAGCTGGGAACATACATAATCATGTATGTACCTACACATGTATGTACATATGTACATACGTATGTATGTCTAATTTAAAATGAAAAAAAAAAAATAAAAAGGAGTGACAGGCATAAATTCGCCTGTGCCGCTTCTTATACGCTCTTCACACAACTATAAAATATTACATACATGCATACTTAGATAAAAATAAAACGATTCCTTTATCCCCCCCCTCCCCGCCCCGCCACTGGTTTGGCGCTAAAATATCTTGAGACCCGAAAAAATTAATTTAATGTCCTAAAATGAAATCGTAAAGTAACGGATTATTTAAAAACCCCGCCTTATTGCAAAAGGGAGTCGGACGGGCACCTTCAGATAATCAAAATGTGTTCTTTTACATGTCAAACGAAAACGTGCGATTTTAGTAAACTCAATTTTAATACACTTACATTTTAAATGTTTCAAAGGTTTTTCACTAATTTTACATTAAGCCCTACAAACGACCTTTATCTATTCCAATATATGTATGTATGTATACATGTGTACATGTATGCATGTATTTATATTAAAATTATGCTCAAAACACCATTTTTCAGCATTATAAAAAAAACTTTCTTCTCTGAAGCCATCCCATTAAGTACAAACATGTAAATATGTATGTATGTATGTACATACATGCATGGCTTTATTCAAAATCAACATGCATATGTGTGCTTATACATAAGTATGTATATACTTATAATATATAAATATCTCTTTGTTAATCTTCTGTTAAAACCAATTAAGACCACAGAAGAAATAAACTGTTTGATATTCTTACATATGTACAACTCCATACTTATGTACGTACATACATATGTATGTGTCCATACGTACTTTAAGAATTAATAAATTTTATTGTTGAATTTTCATCTTAAACCAAAAAGGGTGTGTTCATTCGCATAATATTAAATGAAAAAAAACAACATCGCCAACAAAAGCGTATACGCACACACACGTTTTCACTTCCATTTACATACCTACACACAATACGAAGCTGGGCTAGTGAGTACTCGTATTACAATTGAGTCACCAATATTAAATGAGAGAATACACAAAGATATTTTCCGTTATGTTGTAAAACAATTCAAGAAGTAGAGTTTTTGCGTTCTCGCTGTTTCTCACCAACCCACCTCTATTAAGTGTGTATGCATGGCTGTGTAGTTAATGTGTATTAAAGAAAACGCAGTTTAAGCGCTTAATTAAAGTAAAGTGGGAAATATTGTATGAAAACAAATTCCATACAATGAGAAAAAAAAACAAACGACTCATACACAATGTACGTACGTATGCGTGTATGCATTACATGCTTCTGGTTGTCTACCCGTATGTGCTGGTATGTTTGTAAAAATTCATGATGCTTCCATATGTTAAATTGCAAATCCCTACCCGACAGAAAATAATTTAAACCAAATAAATTTGTAATCCTTACTGAAGCATTTATTGTATGAATACATGTACATGCATGTATGTATGTATGCCTATGTATGTGCAGCCAAAGAGAAAAATTTAATGAATAAAAATCTAACAAAACCAAATAAAGACCTACCGCTTAGAAAAATTCTAATTCAGAAACAAAATGAATTTCAATATTTTAAAATAAATAAAATGATTTAATAAACATTTCTTTTCGAACTAATCTTTCAAAAGCTGATGATTAAGAGCAATGGGGTTGGTTGGTGGTGGCAGTCAATACATTCAATATGGACGCGTAATTGTTGGCGGTGATGATGTATTATATTATACTACTGTGTATAATAAATATAAAACTATTCTATTTATTCATTTCTGCTCCAAAACTGTTGATGACATAATGCTATTAGTGTCCATAAAAGGGAAAGTAAAGTAGCAGTAAGGAAAAGAACAAATAAGTCCTTGATAAGTGGCTTGTTGTTAGTATGAAAGTAATAGAGTTATTTATTGTACAATGTTGTATGTAGGACCTTGTGTTTGTATTTGCACTAAAAGGGCTGACTGACTAGCTCTAAGTTGTAATGAATGACTAATGCCAAAGACGCGAATTTGAAATCAATAAATTATAATGAACAAAAAAAGATGAAATCATACCAATAAGTATTTAATATACTCGGCACATATTTTCTAAAACTTAATATACATACATATGTATGTAAATATTTATAAATATTTTGCTTTATAATATTACCTGTGAACGAGCTGAACATTTTTGTTTTGTTTTTTTCTTGTTTCTCTTGCAAAAAAGTAATTCAAATTAATTTTCCAAATATGTTAGGTTTTCTTTTTCAAACAACTTAATATAATTTTTTTATGTAACACCACGTGTTTTTATAATTTAATTTTTTTTTTTTTTATAATTTAAACAAATGTTAATTTAATGGGGTTTCTTTTTTTTTTAATTTATTTTAATACCAAATCCACGAAACACAACCGTTCTCAACGTAAAGACATCTAACATTGAATTATTCATCTAAAGTTGCACACCATAGACTACGAACTAGATGTGACAATTTACAACACCATTGCCTCGTTTATATAAAAGAGATAAAAAAAACTTTGTCGTTTCTAATTTAGCTATCTCTTTCATATAATCGGGTTAATTTAAAATGATGTATGTAAAAACGCATTAACAGCTGATTACATGCTTTTTCAAAGGTGTTTGTTAGCTATTGTGTTTATATTCTGTGTTGCACACAACAAGCCAAAAACGTATCATAACTATAAGGGAGACACCAAGAATACGAAAACAATTTCAAGACAAAATCCAAACAAAAACCAGTTGAAAAAAAACTCACGTGTAAAAGCCAGATTCGAGTTGTTTTTTGGGTTTTTTTACTGTGCTGCCAAGTATTTTCTCTTGATAAATCTGGGAGCACATTGTGTTTTTGTGTTCTCCCGTATTCCCGTATCTGGCGGCGGCTAAAAGTCGCCTTCAAGTGTAATTCAAGAATTTACTTTTTAATGATTATTTTCCAAGTTTTACTTTGTGCCTAAAAACTTTAAACTTTTTTTTTTTTGCTTGCAAAGATCGTATTGACTTTAAATCAGTTAGTTTTAGGGCACAATTTCATTTTACTACAGTGACTTAATAATTTACAAAAAGTTAAATAAAACAAGACAAATGTGTTTTTTTTTTACCATTTATGTTTTATAACCATTTCATATGCCAAAATTATATGTTATGCAAAGATGCCGCAAACAAATATTTGTTAAAGGTTAATTAATTATCCCTTTTCAAAGATTTGAAATTTTAAGAAATCTATATTAAATTTGTTATTTTTTATAATTATGATAGTTTATAGATTTTTTTTAATGTTTATTTTTGTTATTTTAATTTCAGTTAGTTCTTAAAGTTTTGAAGTGTGAATTTTTAATTTTACTTGCTTTTTTTAACTATAATTTTTATTAAGTAAATTAATTTAATAAAATTTTTAATTTTGTTTAAAATCAGTTTGTGTTTCAGTTATTAAGATGACATCCAGCTGACGAACTCAAATTTTAAATTTGACATCAAGCACTTTGATCATGTCTAGTCGAAGCCGACGGCTAGTAGCCGTCCATTGCCTATTCGGCAATGGAGTTTTAGTTCTATTTCATTTTTGATATTTATTAGGAAGCATACTTTTAGGAGGAGTTTAATTTACAAATGTGTTTAACCCTCAATAAGCGCATTTTTATTTTATTTAACAGTCATTTAAATAAACATTTTAAATTTTCCTTTAAAAATGTTTTAATCTACTTGACACAATAGTCTTTACGTTGCTGCCTTATAACCGCCTCCAATTTTAGACACCTTTCTCTTAAACTGCCATTTTCCTTTTGCAATATGTCAATTGTGGCATCTTTCTTTTCTATAGCTTGTTGCACTCTGGAATTGTTAGACAATAAGGACACTAAAAATTAAAATGCTTCTTTAAGGAATACCTTTTATGAATCTTTTGTATGTCTTGATCACGTTCCTGCTTCAATGAGTGCACTTCATTTTGTATTTCTGCGCGTAGATTTTCTCTTAACTGATCACGTTCCGTGAGAAATTCAGAGCACATCTAAAAACAATTGTAAAATATTAGTGATATATTTAAAATTTAAATGTAACAACAAAACCGGATCTTATGTAAACCCACCTTCTTACTATGATCCAATTCTATTTGCAATTGTTTAATTTCGGCTTGTAAATTCTTTGCTTGTGCATCAGATTCCGCTAATTTGTTTCGAGTTTCGGCATATTTTTCCCTCACTGACTTTTCCACAACCTCTAGTTCATGCAAATCCTTTTCATACTTTTCCCTTAAACGACTAATTTATAAAAGCAAAGGAAATATTTTTATTACACTGCAATTACGTAAAAACATATATTTTATCACGCTAGGCTACGGTGCCATTCAGGTAGTTGTGGGTGCTTTTTCCGCCAAATACTTTGATGATTAACTACAACGGATTTAGTTCCTCATTACTGTAATTTAAGTTGCACATAATTTTTAATTGTAAATTTTGGTGAAAAAGTATCTGGCGGAGAACGAACCCATAACCCCATAACTGATAGACTAACGCACTTCCAACTAATTAGTCTACCGGGTGAACCAGCATAAAATTATTTTGACATCCATATAAAATACCTTATTTTGTTTTCGAACTCTTCATTATTTTTAATCGACTCAGCATCCATTCTTTGGACGATTGCATCAATTTGCCGATCTCTCTCAGTGCGATAGTGTTGTCGTATGGTATTTTCTTTTTCCACTTGCTGTACTTTGCATTTATTTTCGTATTCAGTTTTCCAGATCTCAAAATCAGCTTCATATTGTTTTTCCATGGTATTCAAGCGATTAAGGAACTTTTCTTCTTGTTTGGACATTTTTTGCTGTAGTTCTGAAATTGCCTGCTCCATTTCAACATCTTTTTCCTGCTGCCATTCCTCACGTTTATTTTGCAATTCTAATTCTTTCGATTTTAGTTCACTTTGCAAGCGTTCTCTTTCCGCTTGAAAATCATTTAGCAACTTTTGCTTTTGTTTATCGAAGGAATTTCTTTCTTCTTCAATTTGCCGTTCGAACCTTGTGGTAAGGAATATTTTTAGTATAATTATTTTAAAGGTTAAAAATTCTTGTTCTCACCTTTCCCTAATCGCATTTCTTTCTTTACTTATTATGGACTCTCTGTCTTGAGCACAGGACTCTCTTATACTGTTCTCTATTTGTTCATGTTTCAAACGTGCTTCTTCCAGAACATCCAAGAGTTGTTGCTGATGGATCCTCTTTAATTCGGTAATTTCTTTTTGATGATTGCAATTCATTTTATTAATTTCGGCCTCTAAACCTTTAACAGTTAGCTCCTAAAATACGAAATTTTAAATAACTGACCAGAAAATTAAGTGGTGGGAAATCTGAATTTACCTTGATCTTTTTCGTGTTCTCTCTCACCCATCGTTCTCTACGTATTTTCTCTCCTGCCATAGTGTTCTCTTTAACACGAGCTATTTCCGTCTCCAGTTTGTGTTCCCAGGCTTGATTCTGACTCTCTAAGCGGCGAGTAAGAGCAGCTACCTTTTCGCACAATGATCCCTTATCTTTTAACAATTGCTCTATAAAACCTTGATGCCGTTTAACGATCGTTTCATAATGATTTTTTTGTTCTTTCATACGATTGGCAGCATTAGATTTTTCAGATCTAATGCTCTTTTGCTTCTCTGTACGCACTTTCATAACATGCTCTTTCGACATTAGCACAGCATTCGCCAGCTCATTGGCCCTTAAACTGAGTGCTATAACACGACGAGCTAATTGATGGTTGGGCAGCATTAATAAATCTGAAAGTCTTTTGGAAAAAATTTAACTGTAAACACCCGTTAAATAAAATTCGATTTGAAAAAATTACTTCGGCACATCCTCTGCTATATCGGGTTCTACTACAAATTCCACTTCAGTTCGATTAGTGTCAGGCATAGAACGTCTAGTTTCTAATAAAGTTTTCTCACAACTATCCTCAACATTATCCAAATAACTTAATATATCTTTATACTTATCAGGTGACTCTTGTGGTTTTGTAGTTGCCGGCGGACTATAGGGTGTATCCAAACTTGGTGTGGTACATAGTTTTAAATTCATTTCCGCATTAATACGTTCAGCAAAATTATCTGCAAAATTTAAAATAAAATGTTTTAGTTAAGAAAACAAAAACACTGCTGCCAATTTGTACCCTTCTTTTTGTCCTCTTCAATCTCTTTAATCACCGATACTATTTCATCATATGTTGAATCATCTTGTGATTGATCCAAAGACTTTTCCGAATTTTTATCGTGTTCATAATTTTCTCCTTCCGCATCAAGAACAGACATGGCTTCTAATGTTTCTTGGGTAAATTTTTCGAATGATTCCTCTAACGTAGCGTGTTTGTTAAGTGTTGACTTTGCGCTTATACCTTGAGGCGTCTCCTCTTGCATAGACATCCATGTGTCGATTTTATCAATATTAAATTCATGCAAATTCGAATCTTCGCGCAAGTTACCATAACCTTTAGCTTTTTTAATGTTATTTTGCGTTAAGGGAGCTATAGAAGGTGCTTTCGGTTTTGGCTTGGCGAAAGCATTATTCGTCGTTGTTAGAGATTTTTTCGTTTCAGATTTGTTACTATTGTTTTCTTTTTTCTTAATAATGGAAGATGTAGAGGCAGCCACTTTTAGGTAGTTGTTTATAACTGTTTCACTTGAGCTATTCTCTGAAGGACTTTCTAATTTATTTTCCATTTTAAGAAAGTCTTTCTTAGCAGCTTCCGATTTATAATTAGTATTAAGAGCTTTGTGATCGGTCAAATTATTAGGCTTTTCTATGGCATCAGGATTTTTTGTCGGATTGGAATATTTGGAGAGATACAAAGGTAATTCAAAATTATTTAAATTTGGGGCTGCGGAAGGTTTCGGCTGATTTTCTTCTAGAATATTTTTGACCACTGAATTTTCCAATTGTTCTCCAATGACATTTTTATAGTCACGTATAACTTGGGATTCCTCGGGTTCAGCTTGATCTAAGGAGATTTTATTACTATTGGAGCTGGTTTCTGTTCCATTAGGCGGTTCCATTTCTTGGCGTATCTCAGGTAGTTTGTTAAAAGATTTCAATAAATATTTGCAAGTTGATGAGGCGCAATAACACTTGGGACTTGACGAATCTTGTAGCGAGCCGGATGAAGACGATCTGGTACTACAAGAACAATTTTCAGAAGGACACTTGGGATATTCAAAAGTCTCAGCTAAAACTTCTTCGCCATTGGCTGAAGAACGAAAATGTACAGACTTTTTTAAACTTAGAGCAGATAACTCGTTATGTAAAGTGGGCGCTAATAATTCGTTTTGTGGTTTAAACGAATAATCTGTGGGATTTACAGGACCGGGTGCAGATACATCATCCGGTTTAGTAATTGCAGAGTTATGTTCTATATACGATATTAAATTTTCATTATCACTTGAATCATTATCATCATCGTGGCTCTGCTGAGTGTTAGGTTTTGAAAACGATACTCTACCTGGAAGATCAAGTGCGGTTGATGATGTTTGGTAGCTATAGTATGCTGCTCTATTTATATTGTCGTTGAATCCTTGTGACATGGATTTAGAAGTTGCTGAGGAAATTTTTCTTGTTGGATTTCTTATTGTGGTCATATACTTCGTATTATTAATTGCTTTGTATAACGAATTACAGCTGCCACTTTTCCTGGCTGAGCTTAGATCCGAAGCGTCTTGTTCACTATTATGTGTTGAACCTTTACATAACCACGACCTCTTAATAGGTTCGTCCAACAACAATTTCAACAAATTGGAAGATGACACAGATTGAAACTTATTCTGTTGCCTCTTGCTCAAATTCAAACTGGAAAAATCCGATTCCTGTGTGCTAAGTGAACCGCAAGGACTTGCAAAATTTCTACCAAATTTTGGATCTGCCGATTGAGGTCTTAAGTACAACGATGTATGAGAACTTTTTTCAAAGAAACTTGCCGATCTAGGACGAGAATAACAACGTGTAGTAGGTTTTAGAAGATTAGTTTGCGATGAGTACTTGGGCTTTGGTTTCTGTCGTGTAGCCAAATTTATCTTCAAACAATAAAATGTTAAACAATAATTAGGAAATTCAAAAAAACACTGACTTTTAACTACCAACTCACCTGGGAACCCTTTAAGCTTAAATCCATACTAAGCCTCAATTAAATTTAATTGTCATTTGTTTTGATTGACCATTTTCTCTTGCCATATGGTTGAATATTTAATTTAAATTCTGTGTATTTTTATTAGCAGTTTTGTGAACAAGTTTTACTTGTCCTACTTTGTGTAACAAAACTTATAAAAATTTATGTTTTTCATTTAATCTTTTTATTTACACGTCCATCCAGCAGGACTTGCGTTGACGGTTTGTTTTGGCCATGTGCCATGCTACTGTGACGTCGCCATTATAACACAAAAAATATCGATTTAACGGCTCATTCGCATATTTGGTCGAGTTAAAATGGTCAAGCAAGGTGCATTTTTGTTTTGTTTTGAATTTGGCACTGGCGGTTCTATTGTGGCCTTAACAAACCTTTTCAGTATGCATGCTTGAACTATAGCCAAATTTGTTTCTAGTTGGTAAAAAATACCACAATGTATTAAAAAGGGGTGGTTGGAGAAGTGGTTCATTGTTTTTAATTGTGTTGCTATACCCCTGTTAACGGATGTTTGTGTTTTGCCGACAGGTGATTTTTAATGAAAAGAGAGACTCATTATCACAGGAGTAAGAGAGTAACTTGTGTATTTCGATTAGTTTCTGTTTATTTATATAAAATATTAATTTAAGCTATTCAAGCAATAAAATACTTATTCGCTCATTTACCCAAACAACGTCGTAACTCAATAAGTTTAAGTTTTATATTTGCTCTCGCACTACCTACAAAAAACAACGGATATTCTCTTCAAACGTGGAAAGTAGAAAAGATATAAAGATGAAATTTATACACAATATAAAGCATGACGTAGCGAACAATTCTGCATCATTAACTCTAAAATTGAATTTTTTGAGTTATGACGTTGTTTGGGTAAATGAGCGATATGTGGGTGGTATGTTTAAAATTTCAAATTAATTTTTTTTAAATTTGCTTTTTTTTTAAACTTATTTACTGCTATTTTGATATCAATTCAATAAAACTCTAATTTTTCCAAAATTATGATCTGTACACTCCAAAAATCGAAAATATGCCCGGGGATATGATTCCAAATATGTATACAGGCGATTCTCGTTTTTGTTAATGTAAAGTAAAGTCAAAATATTTCTAGCTGAAATTTTGTTTTATGTTAGTATCTATTCAATATATAAAAGAAAGTGAGCTATTTATAAATTTTAGAGAAAATTTTGACGTTTAACAAATTTAACTTTATTTCTATGAACTTATATACTCGTTACAACCCCGATTTATTTAACCCCGGTGTATTTGTGCCACATATTTTGCAACATTTAACATTAAAACCCGTATTCATAATTCATAAAAGGTAAAACATATTTTAAGCCTAAAAAAGGTTTGTTTCAAATTCGTATTCATAAACAAATTTTAACAAACATTAATTTTTGAATTTGTATACTGGCAACACCGACATATTTACAGGCCAATGTAGCCCAACATGCTGCTGTCATTTGTATCACGACGTCTTCACTAGCCATAAATATGTTCGCACATTGAGGGAGCCTCTCCAAAATGACAAGAGAAAATGTGTTCGTTATTTTCTATTTGAAGAATACGTATAGATGTTCCTGGGTAGTTTGTGGATGCTTTTAGCATAGCTTATAAAGGGTGTTTACAGACGAGCGCACACACACATACATACTTTTTATTTTCTCTGTGTTTTTGTTTGTGTAATGGAATGACAGACTTGTGCGAACTATTGTTCGGACAACTCTGTTTGAACTTGAAGCGACCATAAACAGCGACGGTCTTGAATAGCCATTTTTCTGTGCGAGCAGCAAAATTTGCAATGGCTGAACAGATTTATGGATAGTCAAGACGCTATGTAATAAAACCACAGGATATAAAGGGTGATTTTTTAACCACTTGGGTTTTGAAAATATAAAAAAAAAACAGAAAATTTGCAAAAGTGAATTAAATATATAAATAAATGAAGAATGCTTGCCATTTACTTCATATAAATGTTGCTATAATCTAGGGTGGGAATTGTCTTCTAGGGATGGCAATGTCCCTGCGCACAAGAGACTTCACGTATCATACCAAAAACTAGTATACTGTGGTAAAATCACATGATCTTGGCACCAATGGACTGCTCCAAAATGTGAAATTAATTGCTATCAAACTCGCCTCTAAATATACTCATGGTATTGCGTATCGTGTAGCATGTGGCCGCGTTTTGTTGAAACCACATATCAACCAAGTCCAATTCTTTTATTTTGTGCAAAAAGTCGATAATTATTACACATTACCTTGCTCCATTAACTGTAAAGCTGCCATTTTTATAGTTCTTGAAGAAGTACAGTGCGGAGTTCTAAAACATCCCGAATTTTGATAATAAGATTTAATGATTTGTCAGCGTTGTTCGTTTGTTATTCTATTCATGGTGAAATGGCAAACCTTGATTAGCCATAAATCAGTTATCGCACATTTTGATGCTCGCACAGAAATTTGGCTAGTCAAGATCCGTCGACAGTCATGGTCGCTTCATGTTCACACAGAGTTGTTCGAACGATTCTTCGCACAACTCTGTTATGTCATTACACAAACAAAATAAAAAGTATATGTGTCTGTACTCGTCTGTAAATAAGAGTACATAAATTATGTTAAAAGCATCCATACAATCTGGATGAGATACAAAAAATTATGATAAAACTGAAGACGTATTCTTCAAATAGAAGACCACGAACACATTTTCTCCCGTTATTTTGCTGATGCTCTATCCGTGTGCGAACAAATTTGTTAGCCAAGACCTAGTGAAGACTTAGTAAAACTGACAAAATCGTTGACATCGAGAAAAATCACTAAATTGACAACATTGAAAAACATACTTTAGAACCGTTATATATCCAAGGGCGGGAGTAATTGTAAATAAAAGTTGGAAAAGTTTAGTAAAATAAATTGTTGTACAGTAAATTTATCAACAAAGCGTTAAAATGAGAGTAAATTCTAAAGAAATTGTAAATCTGTATAATATTCCTATAAAATTTTTCTCCATAAATCTTTAGATACTACGATCCCAATACTTGAAGTTACACAACAATGCAGGGAACCATGGCATCTTAAAAAACATGGAAAACGGAAAAGGTGTAAGGAAATTATATGCATTAAATAAGCAACAAAGTAAACAAATTAAATCTGTTTACTTTAGATCACAAACAAAGGAAAGGCGCTTTTCAGAGACAAGGAAATTGTTAACGTAGTACAAACACCTTCAGTATTGCTGCGCAAAAAAAATATCGATTGTTTTGATGCAACCTCCTCTTTAAATGCAACAAACATAAAAATCTCAATTAACAATTTTGACGAAACTATGAAAAATTTAAAAGTGGTTGTAGAATTCACCGATATGAACGCCTTATGGCTGACCCAAATCTACAAAACTTATGAAAATGATTTGTGGCACAAGAAACCTCGCACGCATGACTTTGGCAATAAGAAATTTATGTTTTATTGTGGATTATGTAGCAATGTCTATAAAGAATTTCGTTCTATAAAAAGTCATTTGAATCTGCATTTGGACTTTTATCCGTACGTATGCAAATTGTGCTCTCAGAAATATACTAATCGTAAATCGGCTACCGATCACCTAAGAAGGATACACAATCTTAATAAAGAACAATGGAACAATTTTTTAACTAGTTAAACGCGATCGAAATCAGGACGATGAAAGTTTTGTGGAATCACAAAGAACAGGTGAAAAGAAAATTTCTTTTTATATAATTTTTGACAATACTTCTATATTTTACAATTTATTTGATTATTTTATTTATACATGTGATGGAAAGCGGTTATCAAAGTTATCAGTGACCATGCATTTTTATATTAACTTCAAACTTTTTGTTTTTTTTTTAATTTCCATAAATTTCTGAAGTCGATTGAATTTAAGTTGTTATAAAAAATCGATATCTATCACATGCCAGGGTTTTGTAGAATTAAAAATTTTAGCAGAACTAAATTGATAATACCGCAATTTGCCCTCAGATTTTGTTTTTATTTTTTAGTATATAAGAAATATTTTTCATTAACAGAAAATGGTCTAAAGTTTGAAACAAATAATCTTGCAAAATGTTGTACGTTTTTGAAACGTAATAGTTAACAAACGAGTTATATTTTTGTTAAGTTTTTTAATGAAGAAATTTTTCTTTTTTATGTTTATAAACAATTCTTTTTTGTGAAAGGCTAAAAATTAAAATAAAATTCCTTATAATTTCACAAAGTTAAGACAAGAATATATTTTATGTATAGTTCCTAAATGGTATTGAAAATAGTTTATCGAAAAAGTTTTTTTACATTGTTCCAAAATTGTATTTAAATCGAAAATAAACTTTCGGTGCCAAATATACTTTTCGATATGAATTCGTTCATCTACGACTCTAATTTTATATATAAAATATATTTTTAATCAAATAAAAAAACATGCAAGTTTAGACAAAATTTCTATGTTGCTCTAACTAGTGATTTGATTATATTTTTCGTAATACAATACAAGTTGAATAAATGTTTTTTATTTATATTTTTTTTTTATAATTTGTACATAATATTTGATTTTTTATGACTTACAAAGTTCGAACTAAATAAAATTGAAGCAGAAAACAAACACACTCGTTCATGTTTATTTATGCCCGATCAAAAAGATACTTACCATTGATAAAGATATACATAAGTATATTAAATACTATATTCAAAACGATAAAAAAAATTAAAAAAAAAAAACATGGCAGTGTTGAACCTTGAAATATATTTTACAAAAAAAAAACTTTATATAATAAAGGAAAAAATTAGCAATAACAACAATATAATCATGATTACACAGAATGACTAAAAACTAACAAAAATTCAAGATTAGCAATTTAGGAGAGTTAAGAAAACAATTGAAAAAAATATAAGAAAACAACCAAACGCAGTACACCCAAGCCTCATGGCCAATGTCGAAGTTTCGTTATTTACATATGTATTTTGTTATGTATAAATAGCAAGTGTTTTTAAGGTACATTTTTAGATCAATCGTAAATAAATATTGAGGCGAACCCGATTAAAAAATATAAAACTTCTGTTAAACATGATTGAATATTATATAACCAATTAGAAATTATGTTTAGCAATTAACAACACACATGTCTTGGCAGAATTATCTTAAGATAACTGAAGGAATTGATAATGTTTTCTAACGTAAATCAAGTGTAATGAGCTCATTAAGTCACGAGACAATAAATTGTTTCCCAACTAAATGTTCGTTGTCTACACAATAAATTTTGATTGATGATATGAATTTTATTTATTTTATCAACATACACTTTTAGATATGTTACGTCATTTTATTGGTACGGTTTCATAAACTTATCGGAAACTTGTTTGCACTTATATTGAAAGCTATTTTCATTTTCACATTAATATACTAAAAAAAACGTGGACTCCATTGTAATTTAATTAAAATAGTTGATTTTGGTATTGTTTTGAGCAAATTTGAATGTTTACCATTCTCTGCCAAAATTACAGCACATAAATATTTTGTGTATTTTGTTGATTATTGCAGCTTTGCTGTCATTGTGTATAGAATTAAACTACATTTACACAATATTACCATTTATTATTTGTTATCGCTCATATTATATTAAATTTCAGAACAGTTGTAGATCCTAGTTACAAAATTCAATCATTTAATAAGAATGTAAAATGTTCAGTTTTTCAACTTTTTTATTTACACTATGATTAATATATAATAATTTGGCAACAGTTTTAACTTAAAACTAAACAAAGAAAATAATATTTAATATATGTATGTCTAAATTAAAACAAGTCTACAAGAAGTTGTTTTAAATATATTTTTATAACAATTGCTATCAAATTTATTTTAGTAAACGATTCTAACATAAAATATAGATTTATTAAATCAGGTTAATCATAATTTAAAAACCCTCTATATAATGCCAGTTTCTATAAATTAAAACAATAAATAGCATGATTTCTTAAGTATACTTTCAGCTCCATTACTACATACTTGCGCTGCTAAAGTTTTAGGCTGTATCGATTATTAATACGGGCTTAACTTCAATGTCCTCATCGTCGGCTTTAATTTGAAATTTCACTTTGGCCAATTCATTTAATTTGCTGTCCACTTCTGAAGTTTGAACATCTTTGAACACTTTTACTGTGTCGGGATATTTATTATCATCACTACCTAATTCTTGAGAGAAAGATACAACAGTTTTGGGCTTAAAATTGACACCCTTTTCTCCTTTTGGATCTGGACATGGTAGACTAGGGCCATTTAAGCCGTTTGTATGAGAAATGGTGATTCCATTGTCTAAGGTTTCTTCATTTGATTGACCATTTTGAATGAGGTCTTCTTTAACAAGGCCATTCGATTTTGGCTTCTCAATGTTATCCTCAATATGTAGGGCTGAAGTAACTGTAGTCTCGACATGACCATTTTCTGGTATTGTTTGTTCTTCTGTTACTTCTGCAGTAGAAATAACAGCTGCTGGTGTGGCAAGAACTTCTTCCGCATAAACCTTGTCTAAATCTGCTTTTTCTAATTCTTCTCTTCCATCTTCTTCTGGTGTTGTTACATCTACATGATTTAAAGTCGTAATAGCTACAACAGTGGATTCAGTTTTTTGCTCATATTCTTGTTGAAAGCTTTTGGTAGCATGTTCTTCTAACTCCGTTTTATCATCATCTTCTCCCTCTACAGCCTTATTGACCTCCTCAATGGCCTTAGCAACTTCGTCTTCTTCACTATTACCATTAAACGTAATAGGCTCTGGAAGCAAAATCTCTTCATTCTTTTCTACTTCTGGTTGTTGTTCCTTAGGATTTGGTTCTGTCTTGATGTCTTCTTCATATTGCGTTGACGGAGGTGGTATTTCCAGGCCAGGTTTAACAGCAGGACTAGCCATAGTCTCAACAAATGATTGGCGATTAGGATTCGTTGGAGATATCAAGACTTGAGTAAAGTAACCACTGCGTCTATTTTCAAAATCCAATATGTTCTGATTTGCCAAACGCTCTTGTATACGTCTTTGTCTGCGTATGAATTCAGGGACGTTCTCATCATCTTTTCCTTCACTCATTTCTGTTTGTACAACCCTAGCCCTTCTTAAAACCACCTTGTTCGCTTCATATTCACTACCATTTTTAGCAGTAGCGTTGCCGTTTTGTCGCAATGTTGGCTTGGTAGCAGCATTAATATTTAAAGGCTTAACCATACCATGGAAAGTGTTGCTTTTAACCACAAACTCATTGCTGTTGCTGTGCACACGATATGTCGCAACAGGTGTTGGTGATGTAGGTTTCATGTCACTGTTTTGGGCTTTAGGTAATCGTTGGATGGTGAAATTTGGCTTACCATGATTGAGCAAAAGTTTGGTGGCTGGTGAAGGGGTCTTATCGCCGTTGATTGATAAACCGGAACGCAATTGTAATTTCGGTCTGTTAACATCAGTCATATTGTTATAATAGTTACGTTGTTGATACAGGGGCAACACTGCAAATAGGTATGAAATTAAGAAAAAGTTATGAATTTAATAAATATTGAGTTTGAGCTTTATATTTTAACATTTAATGAACAATTAGGGTGCTCTCCATTATGACAAAGTCTCCACCTTTAAAAAAGAAATTCTTGCTAGAAGATATTTAAATGAGTAATTAGGCTTTAATTTCAATTTGGCATTAAATTGTTGAAATATAGTTTTAGATTAACACTTAATTATTGAGCAATGTATGAATAAATGTAGGGCAATCGAAGCCCTAATTATGAGTAAATTCCTTCAAATAATAAAACTTAATTTGATTGAGCGTTTAACCTTCAGATTGCAATAAATTAAATTAATTGTAATTTGTAAACATAAAAAAATATCTTGGCAAATAAACGGCATACGTATTAGATTTACAAATAATGATAATGAAAAACATGTCTACAATGTGCCTTGACAAATCCATAAATTCCAACAGCGACAAGTATTTTCAACGGATTGTCATGTCTTTCAGTCTATCAAATATTTAGTTGCAGCATATTTCTTAAACATTTTAGTTTTCTTTTCAAGTGTGCAAGTACTTAACAGGTCAGTTTGTACGTGTCATTTTCATAATAACGTTTAATTGAAATTTAAAACTTAAACTATTTGACAATTTGCTTAGTAACGTTTTGGAAATATGCTTATCAAGAAATTATTTATTTTATTTATTTCTTGAATGTTGCAATGCAATTAAAAATTATATTCTAACTTAAATTACCGACCATAGTAACATAGAATGTCACTCGTTGTAGTGAAACAGGCTAGAGTCTTTGATGGGATGCTATAGATTAGTACACTTTCAACAAGGCTACCGGTCACCTTATATCAAGAATTTAAATAGTCTTCAAAATAAGAGATTTACATCGAAACGCTATTTTACCGAATGCCGGCGAGTGTAAAACTTTAAACCCACCAAGTTTGTTTGTAGGGAATCAAATCTGAAAACCCGATAAAAATTTCTGAAACTTTGCATAGACCTTGGTTTTAAAGATATGTACATATTTATAATCAAATATATTAGTATGTATGTCTGCTTTTAATTCTTTTATTTAAGGGAATGAAAAAGTTTTTAAAGCATTTGATATTCAATTTTAAATTTCGGACATCTTCAATATTTTAAAAATTTAAAATTTCGCATTTCAGGAGATAATAAAACTAATATATTTGGCACACTTTGCATTAAAAATAATTAGTTTTGTTTGAGTTTTAAAATTTTCGTTATACAGAAATTCGAAATTAAGTTCGAAACTTCAAGCATATATCTAGGATTATAATTTTTGCATAAAACCGTTGAATTCTTTATTTTAAATACGTTTTAAAATCTACATTATTTTCTATTAATTCAAAATTCAATATGCGTTTGGGCAATTGAATTTTTAATTAAAATTTAACTAATGGTTGTGTAGTTAAGGAATTAATAAAATATAATTTTTATAATTATAATTATTTATATTTACAAGCAGGAAGGTTGGGACATTAAATGGATGCACTTGCCTGCTTTAATGGGTAAAATTTGAAAATCAAGAAAAGCTATGCACCTTTTGTTCTACAAGTTTTTAAAATAATGTTTGTGAAATTGCAATTATTGGGTTTTTAAATCAATTGCAGAAGAGTTTGATCAAATCTTAATTACAACTCGTCTTGTAGCTGGGGAGACCAGTGGGGCAAGAAACATAAGAGCTTGGAAGAAACAAAGGAAAATCATTTTTTTAATTATTTGACTTTTAAGCTTCATGAAATTTATTTTTATAAAATAAATTTATTTATTAATTTCGATATTTCGCTACACCTTTGTGTAGCTTAAAAAGGCAAAGGCATAGCTAAATATCGAATTTAATAAATAAAATTATTTCATAAAATTATATATTATTAACGACCTAGAACTTTAAAGTTAAATAATTAAAATTATAATAAAATATCATAGAAATCGAATAAAGTTTAAGAATCTTTTTTATAGATTTTTTTTTATAAAACACGTATAAATACAGCTTTAAAAAAAGATCAGAGAAAACAATAAAACAATTCCTCTAAAATTTTTTTTTATAATAAGTTGCCATGTGCGAACAACTAGGCCCTGAAGCTGGATATACGTATGTTCTTATTCATATTACCCGCATCCATTGTTTTTAAATTTGCTACTTCACTTTTAATTTAATTTAAATAATGACGGCAAACAAATTAAAGAAAATAATTATAATACCACAGACAGTGGTACTACTGATAAGTTGACAATAATAAAATTGCAAAAATTTAAAAAAAAAGTATTGGGTTCTAAAAATTTGTTTAATAAACTTTATTTTTTTTCGTGTCCTTTTTTGCTGAAAAGGCCTATTTTCAAAAAAAATTTTTTTAAATATATATTTCGCTAAAACATACATAAGTTTTAAAAACTTATTTAAAATAATGAGATGCTGAAAATCAAATATTTTTACTTCTCTAAGAACACACCAAAATAAATAATAAAATTATTTATCTTTATTTTTTAAAATTTTTATTATAATACGAGGGCGGTTCAATAAATCCGTTACTGTTGAGACACAGTTTTTTCCGTAGAATATGGCGGATGAGGTACAAATTCGTAGCCCAATTCATAGAGTTTAGCCATTGAGACTGCACACGTGTGCACCCGTACATTATCTTGATGAAAAAGAACATTTTTTCTTGGCCATTTAGGGTCGTTCACCCACAGAAACCCATTGTTTATATGGCTGCTTGGTCTCCGGAGTACAGTGATGGATCCATTTTTCATCCACAATTATAAAGCGCCGCAAAAATTCATTCGGATTGTGGTTAAACAACTCCAAACAATCCTTTGAAGTTGTCACACGTTTATGTTTATGGTCAATTGAGAGCAAACGCGGCACCCATCTTGCAGATAACTTTCTAAAACCCAGCTGAACATTTAAAATCGAAACCACACTGCCGTATGAAATGCCTATGGCATCAACAATCTCACGCACTTTTACTCTTCGATCGGCCAACACCATATCGTGGATTTTTTCGACATTTTCGGGTGTACTGAACTCAATTGGCCGTCCAGAACGTTCAGCGTCATTTGTACTTGTGCGATCACAACGAAAATCAGCAAACCACTTTTTTACCATTGAAATCGATGGTGGAGAGACCCCACACCCCATGACCACTCGAAATTCACTTTTTTCCATTTTTAGACAAATACACGAGGTTGTATGTTTTGAACAGCTGTTAAACGCAAAGTGAATGACGACACTTGCTCAAAATTTGACAGTAGTCTATTAACAGGTGGTACTTGATGGGAACAGTGTTACATTTTATAAAACTACGAAGGAAGTTCGAAAATTCACGGACTTATTGATCCGCCCTCGTATGATAATTTGAATGCGGCGTATACATTTACTGCTACATATTACTATTTTTATGTGATTTAACGATTGAGCTCTTTCAGTGCTAATATATTCAGCAAAAACCGGTATAATTCAATTGCCACTATTTATGATGTTAAATAGTTTCTTGTCCATTAACTTTGATAAAAAATGTATTCCATTAATCTCTTATATCACTTTTTATTTCTGACAAAAGTGAGAATCCAATTACATATATATTTTTAAAGTTTTGGACAAGGATTAAATATCAATATTAAAGTCTAAGCTATAGAAACTGTAATACGTAAGATAAAGGGCAGATAAAGCAAAATGTATTCCCACTATTAAAAGATTTTCTCGGCCTTAAGTATTTCATATCATTACTCATATGGCGAGTGAGTGAGTAGGGGTAATTATAGCTATATTTATATTTAATAATTCTCAACAGATCATTTATTAAAAAAAAAACATTTTTTTGTTGTTGTTTTTTTATATAGACTGTACAAAAGTTTTGTTTATTCCCTGTGTCAATAAGTCATTAACAGCATTAGCAGCACTATCCATTACCATTGTAAAGGTTGTTATTAATTAACAAAGTATTTATCTAAGTTAAGTCAGTTAAGTCAATTCATTAAACAACTGTGAAGATCATTACTTACATAAAAAAACTTATAACTATGTATGTATTAAGAAGACTTATTAACATAAGCTACTTATGACTAAACGATTACTTAACACTCTCAAGTGCAGTTGGCAAAGTATACAATACAAATAAATGTTCCCAAATAAATAACTTTTTACTTCAACGTAGTGTTTCTCATAACAAGTTCTAACAAACACAAGGTATGACTCATTTCAAGAAACACAACCTTAAAAAATAAACTAGTAACGTAAAAAATTCACATTTACTTAAAGTTGGCTGAGAGAGCAGAAGCAAATACTACTTTTACTAGCTTTAACATACTGACTTATATTGTCCTCAAGCATAACAATTGTATAAACTATTATAACACTGGAAGGTCATATGAAGAAAATTACGACAATAAAAAAAATAAATTGGCCTAAATACACAAACGAAAACACCACGTACCCCCACCATTATTATCAACTGCTAACATAATAAAATTAAATAAATATGTATTAATTAAATTTGTATCTTAAAATTTACTAAATAGATTAAAAACAGAAAATACTTGAGATTTTATCTGTTATACAGACGGTGCCTCATATTGATAAGATCACTTGCCCTTTATTCTGTTAATGTGAAAATGTTAACAGGCTATGGCATGGTAGTGATATGAAAAATACTTTATGTTTAATGCTATTTGTGTTAAAATGATAAAGTCACTCGGCAATTTTGTGTAAAGGTTTCTTGCTGAGCTGGCTTAAGCAATCAGCTTAATGCCCCCATAGAGGCTAGTAGGTTATATCCCAGCAATAATTTTTGTGAATTTATTGTTAATTTATGGCTTGGGAAAATTAGCGCGATTAAAATATATTAATCGTGAATGTTTTGAGTTGAATTGACTTACATGTTTTAAAACCAACCTGTGGGGATAACATAAGTTCCAGGTCAATTGGGTCCTTTGCTTTGTGTAGGGTAATAATTATTTTATACATATGTATGTATATAGCGACTTTCCAGGATGGCTTCAAACAATAGACGATATTATTAAAATTGCATTCGGTTTAATTGTGTCCTTAACTAACTACCAATAAAGCTCTTTTGGTTTGTGGTGGGATCATGGGAAAACCCAGCTTTAGAATTTACTTCAACGAGCAAAGATGTTTTGAGAAATCAGGGGTGCTTTGAAAGCACTTTATTATTAAGACGCACAGTAGTGCGCCAGGCCAAGTTCAGGCCTAATGCACACAGTGTGTATTTTACACGAAACCATTCGAGTTGTTTTTACCCCCCACACATAATTTTGCTATCTTTAATCATAAAATAATTAAACTTGAAACATAAGGACTCTACGGCATTGGGGAGTAAGTAAGCAAAAAAATCTAAAAAACGGGAACTTTCTATCTGGGGGGCGAGGGTTCCTCCTTATAGCTAGAGAGCTGAAATTTGGTATACAGGTAAGCCTTGGCGAATAAGTAATGATAAAGATGTGCACTTTTTATCTAGGAGGAACTAGGGTTCCCTCTTATTTGTATGAAGCATTTCCATTAAAGGTAGAGAGCTGAAATTTGATATAACCCAACCACCTGCAAGCTTTAAGTTAAAAGAGGCTTTATACATACATTAACAAGCAAAAGTAAATTGAAGAAAAGGACTCAGATCCGCACAAAATTATAAATGTGAAAATAAAGCCAAGTTCATATCCAAAAATTTTTTAAATCTTTTAACAAACTGTTTAAATTATTTTCTATGTTTTTTTTTTTTTTTTTTTAAATTAGAATTCCCATTCAAATTTTATAAGTAATTGTAATTAAAATAAAACCAAATGTTCTAACAAACCATTAGAGATTGGGGCCATGAGGCACCGCATGAATGAGTCATTAAATAGTGATCTTGTGACGATCACAGAATGGGGTCGTGCGAATAGGGTCGATTTTAACCCCAATAAGACCCAGTGTTGTATGCTAACACACAGCCGCACGACAGACTTTGCTGCTCCATCTGTAGTTATGGGTGGTATAGATATAGAGGAATCAGAAGCTCTTGATGTTCTTGGCATGAAGATTCAATGTGATGTTCGATGGACCCAACACATCTTTCAAGTGTCGAAAGAAGCATTCAAGTGCTTAGGCTTCCCCTCAAACGGTGTAAGGATTACTTCACCCCATCTGATCTCCTAACTATCTATACCACTTATATCCGACCGAAAATGGAATACAACTCTCATGTATGGGCCGGTGCTTCAAAGTCTATTTTGGAGTTACTCGACCGCGTACAGGAGACGTTCTCATCGGTGACAGTAGGGTATCCAACTCTATTGACTCTCTCGAGCATCGTCGCAATGTGGGGTGTGTTTCGCTGTTCTATCGCTACTACAATGGATTGTGCTCTGATGAAATTAGGGATATTATTCCCGAAACCCGCTCATTCATACGCACCACATGTACTTCATCAAGGGCACATCCATTTGTGGTCAAATGGCCAGTGGATCGCACAACACACTACAGACAGAATTCGTTCTTTAGCCGTACCATTTGTATGTGGTATAAGCTTCCAGCAGAGGTCTTTCCTTCCACTTTCTCTGTGGAAAAGTTCAAATCAAATGTTAATAAACACTACTCCCTCTGTCCTCCTTCCCATAACCTCTTTTCCTAGTTCTAGCACAATGCATTGCATGAATAGGGGTCACCCCTGAGTGCTGGTCCTACCATTTAAAAAAAAAAATTAATTTGTTTAAGCCAGACTCGGTTGATCTGAAAGTCGTCTAAAATTGAGCCTACCGATTTAACTATAAACTGTCCAGCGGCATGGCCTTATGCTAAATTATATTGAAAAATATATGTTTTTTAATTAATTATTTTTAAAATATTGTTCATTGCAATTAATAAATATCAGGGACCGTAACGATTATAAGTTATATATAAAAAAATAACTTTTTAATGATTATTTCTCCAGTTGTTTTTTTTTTCGTTTGGAAAATAATAGTTATTTCTTAAATTTTATTTTTCACTTAGAAAAGCTATGGACTCTGGAGATAATAAAATTAATTAAAGCGCGTCAAGCAAGCAAAATATAAGACTGTATTTTTCAAGCAAAAAATAATTATTAAAGTTGATTTTTTAATAAACTCAAACAAAAAAAAAAATAATGCACCTAGATGTAGTCCGTATAACAAGAACTAGGCTAGCGTATCTCTTAATCTTGTAGTATTTCTCTTTTCTTATGACCCTCTTGGTTGAAATTTGAAAATAAATATTAAAGTTTTTGCGTTTAAAAGAATACCCTTTAGTTATATTTGCGTCTCAAATACACACTTTCAACTGCATTTTTATTTACATACTAATAAACTTTTTAATAGAATATTAATTTTTTTTACCAAAGGTAATAAAGATGAACGAACGATTTCTAGTTATGTTTATTTTTGATATGCGCGATTTCTTTAATTAACTTTTTTTTATAATCTAATTGTCAAATAAAAAATCACAGAATTCCAAGCACACAAAGTCGGTAAATATTTACGACGAAAGAATGCAATTGCTGATAATTTTGTCATAAATAAAACTTAAGATTAAATAGTTTGTATAATATTTTTTTTTTATTAACGAGATTTTATTGTTTTCGGTACGATGGAATGGAATGTGGCAAAAAAAAGATAAAAAACGAATTTAAGCCAAAAAAAAAATTGAAAAATATTTTTGTTAAACGAAATATTTTAATAAGACATTCCCCTTGGAATTCAAGGACTAAACTTAGTGCTGTGAAAAAAACTGCCTTTAAGTCCATTATTGTAAAAAAAAAAGAATTTACTATTTCAACAAGGCAAAATTTATTTACTTGGTCAGAACGTAAAACTATCTTTTCTAAATCCAAATTTGTAACAAAGTATTTATTTTATATTTTAAATACGCCAATGCAATTTGAATATATTATTTCCTGTCAGCGCTTGGTAGATTGTGTTAGCAAAACCCACCAAACTAATAGTGTTTTCGTTTGTGGAAATAATATAAATTTTTTTACCCTTTTGTTAACTCGAAATGATGTTATTTTTTCGATTTTACCCTTAATACTGCCTCTTACCCTTATAAAATGCCAAATATTGAGGGTATGTTCAGCATGTACTCTTTTATAGGGCAATATTTTATTTAAGAAACGAAAACCCCATAAGTCTTAAGACTACCTTAGACGACCGACTCACAATTGAATAAAGATTCTCACAAATATTTAGAAAGCGAACTTTTTACAGATTCGCAAGCAAGTCAGTTTATTTATGTTGGTCAGTAAGCTCGTCCTTTTCTTAAGAGATCCATTCATCATATAGATACGTGTATGTGCATATGTAACATACACAAGGAGACTCTTAAATCTACTCCAAAATGAATATTGTAGAAAATCCAAAACGAACGACAATTTTAATAACTGGGGTACAGTTTGAAAAACTTTTACCAGAATATTTTATAGAAAGTTATTTCGAATCTATCTATACAATAAGCCTAAAACCAACAAACAGCAATTTTATAGACGTATTTATGATAATGTTCTTCTGAACGAACAGGTTTTTGAAATGAATTTAACTCGCTATGAAACCCCGTTCACAAAAATTGTTTTAAAAATGTTTTATACCCTAAGATAATTAAAAAAATTTGTTTACATTTTATTTAAAATACTTGTTTGTATATTATAAACAATTTTGACTACATTACGAAAGTAATAATGTCAACAGACAGCTCGCATAACAACATGAAACAGAAAAATTAAAATTTATTTATATAAGAATTATGATGATAAGCAGCATCCAAATTAAAAATTGTACACAACAAAAATATTTCGTTAAATTTTTAACATTTTTTTTTATAGTTCGTACAGTACTTCTTTTTAAACAAAATTGTAACTTACAAATATTACACTTTTTTCTTTACAAATATTACACTTTTTTATTTTATGCTTTTTTCTTCCTCGACTTTTTGGAACGTTCAATCTTCAATATTGTTCTGCTGTTTGTAAAATGGAAAGGACAACAATAAAAAATGTGAAAATTCTTTAAATCCTGCGTGATTTGTTTGTTCTTTTCTAGCGCCCGAAAACTGTGCCTTTTTCGTTCCCCCACTAACTCGGACGTTGCGAGTTTAAATAGCCCCTTACTTAGTTACAAATTCGCCTGTGAACCCCTACATGTTGACTTAAGCGCTTTTGTAATTAAAAAGCAAAAGATTCACAAAATGCAATTATCACATGTAAGTTGAAATAAAAACAAAGAAGAAAAGTTGAGGAAGAAATAAGCGTGTGTGCCCCAAATGAAGAGGAATTAAAAGTAAAAGTATTTAAAATGATAATTTGATATTTTTTAAAAAGAAAAAATTATATGTATATAAGATCTTTCACCCAGTGTTTGCGGTTGATTAATAATTTAATGAACTTTGAAAAAACTGGAAATTTGAGCTTAAAATATTTAATTATGATCAAATTAATGACAGTGTTGTTGTTGGTGGTTGATTGTTAAGAAAGCCACATACATATGTACATACACACCTATACTATGTTATCGTCTACATAATCTTTTATTTAGTTTTTTTTTTACCATAAAATAATTTAAATAAATTCAACTTTAAGAGTCTTTAAAAGGTGTCGTCTTTTTCGAAAAAGTCTTGAAACTTTTTAATTTTAAAACGACACCAGAAAAATTTCACTTTCTATTTCGTTCTGAAGATATTTCATGTTTCAATTTATTTATTTTTTATTTCTCTTTGTACATTATAATCACTATTTAAAGTAATCACTAGATTAATGTACATAATAGAATTATTAGTTGTTTCGTAAGAAATTTATTTAGGTTTGAAATACATGAACTAATTTTAGTAGTTTTTAAAAATTTTATTATATAATTCCTTTTGGCAAAAGCTATAAGGTTTCAGTTGGCAATAAAAAATATATGTATGTACAAACATAGCTTTCTAATGATTAGATTATGAATAGAATTTGTTAATTTAATAAATTTGTTTATCAATAGTAAGATAAGAAATTATTGATATTTTGAAATGTTGCTAATTTTTAAAAGTCGCGTTACAAGCTTGGTTATGTGGTGTTATATAATCACTATTGTAAAGATTTTCAGTCTTTGGCATTTAAAGAATTGTTTTTATCTCCTAAGCCAAACTCATATGTCACCTTTAGGGCTCTTACTGTGTATTTCACTTAAAAAAAACACGTTGGAGAAACACAATATATTAATCATACAAATTCGAATAAGTTTGTTTTCAAATGGAATTACGCAGTAGCCTCATGCCATGAAAAAACTTGGTTGTGACATGGTCACAACAATCATATTGTGTTCTCTACAACAATAATGTTGTAGCAAATATATAATGGGTATTTAAGAAAGTCTAATCGACAAGTTATGGTTTATATTTAATCATTAAATAATTTCCTTACAAGTTGCAACATGGTTGTGTTGTACAATACAGTTTTCACTAAAATTCTATTCTATTTTAACTATACAAAAATAATATAATGACTAATCATAAAACAGACATAATATTTTTGTATTTAATCAAAGTATGAGGGTGCTGTGGCTTAAGTGGTTACCGCGTTGTGTTCGTACCTCAGTAGCTGCCAGTCAATAGCATATAGGAAGGACCATATTATTATTATTATCTACAATAATAATATGATTTGTTTACAAACAAAATTTAATTCTTTCATAATGTATTTTGCTCTTAGATTATGGTTACCTCAATCATGTTAGTTGAACGATATCTATGACTTATTCAACAATTTTACTGAAAAATTATTTAAGGATCTAAAAAGAAGTTTTGTTTTCGGTATTCAGCCAAGAATATGGCTGTAAACGACAATTTTTAATTAGCAATGCTAAATATTACGTTTCCTATTCGAATAAAAATTATACAATTAATCGAATGAAAATTTTTTTCTGTTTTGCACAGTGAAACATCAACACAAAATTAAATTGAACGACGGAACGAAAATCAATTTCGCGGATAATACAATGCTAAATAATATGGCTCTTATTCGAATAAAAATTATACGATTAATCCAATGAAAATTATTTTTTTTTCTCTTTTGCTCAGAGAAACATCAACACAAAATTAAATTGAACGACGGAACGAAAATCGATTTCGCGGGTAATACAATGCTAAATATTTTGGTTTTTATTCGAATAAAAATTATACGATTAATCGAATGAAAATGATTTTTTTTCTGTTTTGCTCAGAAAAACATCAACACAAAATTAAATTGAACGACGGAACGAAAATCAATTTCGCTGATAATACAATGCTAAATATTACGCTTCTTATTCGATTAAAAATTATACGATTAATCGAATGAAAATAATTTTTTTTCTGTTTTGCTTAGAAAAACATCAACACAAAATTAAATTTAACGACGGAACGAAAATCAATTTCGCGGATAATACAATGCTAAATATTATGGTTCTTATTCGAATAAAAATTATACGATTAATCGAATGAAAATAATTTTTTTTTTCTTTTGCTCAGAGAAACATCAACACAAAATTATATTGAACGACGAAACGAACATCAATTTCGCTGATAATAGAATGCTAAATATTATGGTTCTTATTCGAATAAAAATTATACGATTAATCGAATGAAAATTGTTTTTTTTCTGCTTTGCTCAGAAAAACATCAACACAAAATTAAATTGAACGACGGAACGAAAATCCATTTCGCTGATAATACAATGCTAAATATTATGGTTCTTATTCGAATAAAAATTATACGATTAATCGAATGAAAATAATTTTTTTTTCTTTTGCTCAGAGAAACATCAACACAAAATTATATTGAACGACGAAACGAACATCAATTTCGCTGATAATACAATGCTAAATATTATGGTTCTTATTCGATTAAAAATTATACGATTAATCGAACGAAAATTATTTTTTTCTCTTTTGCTCAGAGAAACATCAACACAAAATTAAATTGAACGATATAAATGTCCATTGTCGAAAACATTTGAAGATAAAACCTAAAGATGACAATAATACCGAACCTAAAATATTATTCTTATATCGTATACTATTCTAATAATTCTTAAAAATTAAAATTTTCATACAAAAAGTTGTGAAACAGAAATAAGAAAGAGTGAATGTTATACAGTATTACGTAGATGCAGTCACATGAAGTACAAAGTAACTTCAAGCAGATATAGGAACTTTTCATTGATTTTTTTTAAATATAAAAAATTTACTTTTAAGTTTTTTTTTTGTTCCAACATTTCCTTAGTTATGTTTATGTATTAAGCTATTCGAATTATGCGTCTTATGAATCCTTTATAGCAAGTGTTTTAATTAACATATGCACAAAATTTTTTATTGTACTTCAAAAAAAAGTTATAAAAAATCAAAGCATTTAAATGTCTCTTACAAAAACTTCCCGTCTGAAAAAATCGTAAAAAATTGTTTGATTGTTTTGTAATAAATTCAATAAAAATTGCTGCAGTGAAGTTTAAAATTTCAATTTGATTTTTTTTTTTATTAACCAAAAGCTCACCAAGTAATTTTAAAAAGATTAATCCAAAATTTCCTTAAGGTATTCCGAAAATATTGAATTGTTAAGACTAGCGTAGAGAACACACAACTTGAAATGAAAAATATTTAAAGAAACACGTTTAAAATTTTTATTATAATAATTTTTTTTTTAATTTGTAACACACAAAACAGAAAAAGCTTTTAAAAACAATATTAAATTAAATTTTTACGACTGTATAATGCAACCGTTAACAATATTTACAAAGTCAAAGTCACGGTCGTAACAAAAATTGTTTTACTGCAAATAAACTTCGTCACTTTTTTTTCTTATTAAAGCCAGAAAATATAAATTAAAAAAAAATTTTTTAATGGAACAGAAAATATTCATTTATGATGTAACAAAAAAAAAGGTGCGAAAAAAATGTAGAACACAAATTCAGCTCGTTTTTTTTTTAAATAAATTTTTAACGAGTTTAAAACTTTTTCGTATTATATTTCTGAAGTTAAAAGCTGAACTAACGCTCCGAAAGTAGAAACGACCCACAGAAATAATAATGTGCTGCAAAACACAGCAGAAACTTAACTGAACATTTATTGTTGAGAGATGACGACGACGGTATTTGTTATTGATGTTAACAAAATATTGCCAAACCCCACCAATGGTGTTGGAAACGCTACAGCGAATGCTTACTTACTTGCTTTTGATAGATATCATGTGCTAGTGCTATAATAGGTCTTTAAGGAATTGCAATTCGTCTTAAGTTCTAACAACTAATTCTACTTACATAAGAGAAAATTTTCGTAATTGATTAATTTTTTTTTTTTCATTTAAAATTTGAAAAATGTATAAAAAGCGCTCTGCTTTCTTAAAATATTTAAAAGAATATATTTTGTTAAAAAATGATCAAGCAATGTACTTTTTATTAAAAACTTACAAGGAGGTACTTTTTTCTGAAATAGTTCGTTAGAAGGTGTAAATACTTTCTTTACAAATGTTTCTTTTAAATACATAGTTTAAAAAGACTTTTTAAGTGCCTTTTAAAAAGTCCTTAAAAAAGTACCAAATGATTTATTTTTACTAACAATTAAATTTTTTTTAGAAAATTCGAAATATATATTTATTTTAGAAACCGTAACTGTTATAAGTTTTATTTGAAAAAAATACTTTTTAATAATTATTTTATAAGTTTTCTGGTCATAATATTGACCTTAATTCAGTTAATATCAATTTCAGGACAGATACTGCCCTGTTATGACTTGTTAACTGATACAAATTAAATAAAACGGGTCAAAAGTACTTTTATTTTCCAAGCAAAATATAAAATAACTACAGTAATTTCCGCTTAATTGATTTGCCCAAACCGCACAGATTTTGATGCAATTAACCGTAAAATTATTTAGCCGATAGTCTATTTATTGATTCAATGTCTCAATTAATAGAATTTCGCTGCATTGCGCAGTATGGTGAATTAAACCGAACATTTTCTTTGACTGTTTCACAACTGAATCCTTACTTCTTGAAATTTTATTTATGCTGACTTTGAAGCACTCACATTTTGCGTCAGTAATAATATTTAATTTTGGAAGATTTTTGGAATGAATTTCCGTCATCCCTTGTCAAGTTTGGTTTGGAGACCAACCGGTTTCGGCTATGTGCCATCTTCAGTGTCATTTTTCATTTTACGCATTGCGTAAGCGCAATTGCGTCATACGCTTCGCAATTCATGTTTACTTTTTGACGTTTCAGTTTAATGTGATTTGTTCGACGTGTGATTTGTTCGCATGCACAAATCGTAAGTGTGTGAATGGTTTTACTTTTGCAACACAAATATCCGCAAACTATTAAAACAAATGGCGTCATAATAATTTCCAGCAGTCAAAGTGATTTTAATTGAAGGATTGCCAACTTTTACATAAAACATACATTGCTTCACATAGACTTTACAACCCTTACAAGGGACAAACTGCGGCAGCTAACGGGAAATCCCGCGCATGGTGTAATCTTTATTTCCGACCAAGTTTGGAAAGTTCCAAAAAATACCAAGTTCAGACCTAATACACACCCCTCATAACTTTGCTTCCATTAGGTCGAGTTTGTGTAACAAGAATATATTTTACTACCTGCTCACTGACTCACTCATCAATATTATAGGGCACTTCCGCTATAACTGGAGAGCTAAATTTTGGTATACAGATAGGTCTTGAGAAATAAATACTCAGAAAGATCTGAAAGCGTGCACTTTTTTATCTAGGTGGACTAGGGTCCCGCCTTATTTGTTTGGGACTCTTCCACTATAGTTAGAGAGCTAAAATTAGCGGGCTGCCTAGAAATGAAATGGTATTGCACATATCAAAAAGTTGAGTCTCATTTTGCATTTTAACATTTTTCTTAAATTTCAAGTTCTTTATTCCTTGATGACTCGTCATGGCATTCTCCTAAACAGTTTAAATGATGTTCATTGCTTAAAGTAGGGTAAACTCTGCTAAAGAATAAGTAATAAGAAATTATAAAACCCTGTCTATCTCTGCATATAAAGCTCTCTTTTTAGCTTTTACTGATATCGATTTGATAACTTATACATTTTTTTTATTATTTATTTAGCAATTTATTATTATTTTGTATTTTATTGTGTATATTCGTTTGAGCCAAATTTTAACACTTAACAAATTTACTTATTTGAGCAGTTACAAATATGTGTTATTTATACATATGTATGTCAGTATGTAGTTTTCATCATCTAGAGAAAAAACAGCGCGTAAATGTGAATGTGTAGTGTAGGCCTAGACCTCCTCTTGTGTGTTTTATAGACCAATTCCTGTTGTTGTGTGTCTCTGAATTTTTTTTTTTTTTTTGATAGCAATTGGTAATGAAAAAATAGAACGAAAAAGTAAAAACGTTTTAGTCATAAGTTTTTAATAGCCAGCCTTTATCTAGATGTGTAAGTGTGTGTAAGTTGCCATGAATTTTTATCTAACTTTTGCTTTCGGTTTTACTGGGAAATCGTTCACAGCCAGATACGTGTCGTATACGTGCCATATACTTAAACACGCAGTTATTAATGACATAAAATGTTGTTATTAAAAATTAAATCCCCACCTTAACATTGTTGAACATAAAAGGCCTTCTTAAAAGAAAATATTTTGAATTTTTAAGAGGTTTATTAGACGAAATTCGTCTGGAAATTCGTTATGTGAATCAAAAATATTTTTATGTATAAACACCGAAAAATTATATAAAGTTGAATTAACAAATTTTTATAATTTTGGAATATATTTACATAAATAAAGTGCATACATAATATGTAAATATATATGTTATGCTTCAAAGAAAGTTATTTATTTACCACAAACATTTTTACTTCAGTTATGTATGTGCAAGTTTACATTAAGCGAGTTTTTTTTCGGCAACTTGTCTATTTTAGAAATGTTTGTTCTTTAAAACAACAGAAAAAAGAAATTACGAGTACACCTAAGGCAAGGCATAGACGTTGCGATCGTTGGTACAACTTAAAGAAATTCTACACGAGATTGCAACGTGGGCTGGTTGTACTAATTTGTAATTTTGACAAGATATAGCCCGGTTGCTGCGTTAATGTGGATGTTGGACAACCTCATTCTATTTTATGCTTATTATTGTAGTTACCGCACATAGAAGTGATGTAAAATCTAGCTTTTAAACTGGAACTGAACTTAACTTAAAAAATATATTTTTCATATTAAAAGTGCTACTTTAAAAATACAAAGAGGCAACTTGATCTGGAATTTTCCATCACTTTCAGCGGTCGCAACTTCTATGGTTTGCATAAGTCTGTATTCTTTTCTACTCTTCTCCCTGTCTATCTTTCTCAGGAAGTTTTTATGGCAAAACCTTCAAATTTGGCCTACTCTTCCCCCTGTCTGTCTTTCATGGGAAGCTTTTATGGTAAAACCTTCAAATTTGGCCCCTGAGGTTAAGGTCCTTATATTTTTAAATTGAAGGAAGCAAAGTTATAAGGGGTGTTAAAAGAGTGCGAATAGTTTCGTTTAATATACACACCGTGTGCTTTACGCCTGAGCTTGGCCTGGCGTGCCTTAATTAAGTATATTTGATCCAGTACTCTTATTTAAAAGGTAGCATTTGAACATCTGCCAATTTAATTACTGATCAGTTTATATTAAAAAGCTTGTATTCTGCTAGCGAATGGCAAAGAGGTAAAACTTACTTAAGTTGTGAGTTATACTCCGCTTTTGTAGGAAATACGACTTGATAAAAAGGCCAACTGTTGGAATAATAGGAATACCTGTTCTGGATTATACTCACTCTTGGTACAACTTAGTCTTTCAACAATTAGTGGACCATGCGTGCCGACTTAGCTGACAAGTTTTACATTGGTTGTGGGTTATACTCTGCTTCTGTAAAGCTTGGTAAAAGGACCACTGTTGGAAGAGTTAGAGTACCTGTTCTGGGTTATATTCGCTCTTAATGACACGAGTCTCTCGTCAATTGGTGGAATAATGTGGCCACTAGAGTACATCTAGCCTGTGCCACCAAGGTGATGCTCGTAGGGGGTTATGATTTATACTTGGCAAAAAGGTCAACTGTGGTGAGATTAGAAATATCGACGCTGAGTTATACTTGCACTTGGTGCTCCTAAGTTTACATAGTTTATAGTTTCTCTTGTTGTAAATAAAGAGTTGTAAGTTATGTAACGTCAACTTAAGAGAAGACGTTCAATTACGGCATTCATTGTGGTACAATTATTTAACGCTCTTTGGCATCCGTTAAGGCAACCCCAGTCAAAAGCGGATAATTTTTCTACATTAGTTTAGTGTGTATTAATTGCAAAAGTTTTGCGTTAGGTAATTTCGCACAGTGGCTGCAGAGCAGCTTTGTAAGTATGTTGGTAACCAGTGTTTGAAGATGCTTTCAGCAAGTTAAGTCACTTAACACTAACCACTGACACCAAGAAACAATTGCAAAGGTGGACTGAAAGCTTAGCTTCATGTCCATAGGAATCAAAATCAACTGAAGGCAATGTCGTTATGTAAGTCGAATTTTGCAGCGAATTTCCGTCATCCCTTGTCAAGTTTGGTTTGGAGACAAACCGGTTTCGGCTATGTGCCATCGTCAGTGTCATTTTTCGTTCTGAGAACGAGCTTACAGAGTTTCAGTAATAAAATCAAACCTTCAAGACAACTTTTAACACAAAGGACCGTTCTGCCTTAAGAGAATGCAGTAGGTCACCCCTCAGCTTTAGCAATAACCATAATTATTCTATAGTAAATAAAGTTAAATACATTATATTGGATCTGGTTTACTTTCTTTTTTCAAACTTAACAAATGACGGGAAACAGGTGCTTTTTTCCACCAACAATTTGTTTAACAAAAATTGTTCATTTCAAAACAATAACTCATCCTTCATGCAAAGCGGTATTTTCACTAAAATAAATACTGTATTAACAACCGTTATTTCACAAAAAAGAAACGTTTACTATGCGAACGGTCGCATTTATCTCCCTCTTTCGCAATAAAAACTTTCTTATCACCAAAAATTAATTTTTTATTAGCGGGGAAAAAATGATTTTAAATATAAATTTTATAAATTGACTATAAATTATTAACCATAAATGTTAGCCCCACCTAACTAACTTGTCACCCACTTTCTTTTCCGACAATAATTGTTGTAATGTTTTTTATATTTTTTTCGTCTTTTGATTTGTTGTTGTATAAAATAAATAAATAGTGATACTAATTGTGTATTTGTTGCTAATTAAAATATCCACGCGTATTTACAAAAGAAAAATGTTTAAAAACATTATGGGCGAATTGCATACATACGTACAATTTACAACTAAACAAACATTTTGTAATTTTATTTTATTGTTATTTTTCTGTTTTTAGTTTAAATAAATTCTTACTTTATTTACATAATAAATCAATTTCAAATCCAACAAAGAATTGTTTTGTTTTCTTGTTGTTGTTCCGTTTGGATACTAAACTTTTTTTAAATTTTTATTTTTTTTTTTTTTGTTGCTGGTTTTATTTTTTATATCGCTGCTGCACTCTTTCCAAAACAAAAATGTCCATTTACAGCTGGTTTTTTTTTATATTTGAAAAAACTAACACATGCGCTCTTGGTTTAAGTACAATAAAATTTCCGTTTTAACACTTCAACGTTTAAATTTATACTCGTGTTTAATTAAACACTGTCTTAGAGCGCACAGGTTTGCGAGCCAACAACAAACATCAGTTGTTTACTCCCCTCGTGTAACAGAGAAAAAAAAGCTTTTAATATGTATATCACACTTTGAAGTATCACTGATTTCAGTTCTTAAAGCTTGACTTTGTTTGGTTTTTGTCTCTTTATTAAAGAGAACAACAACATTATAGCTTTTCATATGCAGGTAATTCAGTGTGACCATTTCATAATTTTTTTAAATGCATTTGTGTACCATTGTGCCTCAAATATACTTTCCATTCATGCTGCATTTTAAGAGGATTGAGAAAGTTCAAGAATATTCGAAAATTACATGTAATTGCCAGCAATATATGTACATGCGTTTTATATATTGGCTGTGGTAATACAGAAAATTTGATAGAAACATTCAGATCTTCAGCGACAGCCGTGCTGCAATCAGGTCTGTAACAGATGTTATTCGACATCTTAACTGCTGCAGGAATGCTGGGCATCCTTAAATCGGATGGCGACACATTCGAGAATCAACTTAGAATGGGTGCGTGGTCATGGGATCCATATGGGCAATTGTATGGCTGACAAGCTGGCACAGAGAGGATCCAGACTGCAGGCTTCGCACATGGATGCTATCTGTGGCGTGCCCCTCTCGACCTGTAAGAAGCTAATTCACAATATATGATATGACTAAGGCTAGATGGTGGGAAGATCCCACATGTCGGTGAAGTAGGCTAATTTGGCCAAGCTTAGTTAGGGTTCGAACCAATGATCCATTAAGATTGCAGAAGACACAATTAAGGGACATCGTAGCGACGATTACTGGACATTGTAAATTCGGCAATCTCGGAAAAAAATGGCGTAACCTGCAAATGACTTGTAGATGTTGTCAGAGAAAATGGAGACGGTATATCATCTCCTCTGCCTTTGTCCAGCCTTAGAGGACCGAGGTTCTTCGTTAGTTTCTCCGAAATATCGGAGGTGGGGCTAAGGAAGTGTATTCTTTCATAAGGAGCAGCCACTGATGTGGCTCCACATCTTTATTCTTTACTTTTCAACTCTTCTTTCTCGCTATCCTTGTTCAGACAACACAAGGGGATTTGCGGACCCACCTGGGCCTGTCAACATAACCTAACACTGCAACTTCATCGCGAATGGTTAGTTTTAGCAAATTTAATATGTAACTTTCATGCGTAAGAAAAAACGTCCTTTCAGACAAAAAAAATTAACCTTAAAGGTCCTGATGGCTAAAACTATTACTACCATGGTCTCACTTAACTCGGAATCATAGCCGTGCAGGTGGTGAAGTGATGTGGATTGCTGTATTGTATTTTGCTACAGTCAAAATGCAGTTGCTTTCTTGTACAAAAAAAGCTTATTTTCATATAAAAAAACTATTAACATAACCAATAAAATATCTTATGCTATTTACCTAGTCTTAATTGTAGAGACTTTATTATTTTCCAGGCTCGAACAACTCGATAGTCATCGGAGATATTTATTTTAACGGTTTTTGTATTTATCGATTAATTTCTGCTCCCTAATAAACACATCTCTGAATCAGCTGCTGCTGATTGTCAAAATATTACAATGACAGCTGTAAACAACTTTTTATTGCAACTTATAAATTGCATATTTAGCTAAGCTAAATTCTTGTGAAATTTTTCTATAATTCTAAATAATAATGGCTAGTCGCGAAGCTGTAAGAAGGGCTGTACAGCAAGTACGACCAATATTATCGGTTGATCGCGAGGAAGCACGCAAACGTGTCTTGAGTTTGTACAAAGCCTGGTATCGCCAGATTCCATACATTGGTAAGTACGTATGTATATTACCGCGATGTTATGTCATCATGGAAGTTTTGTTTTTATATTGAAAATATATGATGTTATACAAATCATCCGTCTTGTAGTTATGGACTACGATATACCCAAGTCTATTGAACAATGCCGTGCTAAATTGAGGGAGGAATTCATGAAGAATAGCAATGTAACCGATGTCCGTATCACTGATATGTTGGTCATAAAAGTAAGATCAGAATTTTGTTTGTTTTTATATACAGAACGTTAAGATTATTCCAAAATTATCATCTAGTACTTCGATATATTTTGTATTTGAAATTGTATGCTTTGAGATTTTGGGGTAATTCCTCCTAGGTTGTAAAGCCAGAAAACTGTCATTAAAATATGTTAAAGCTGGAATAGATTAAAATTGCCTACTAGCCATGTTAACCAAAACGTAATTGGGCAAAAGCAATCAATAGATTACAACAAACAGTGGAGCAACTTCATGATGACGGCTAACTATGCACATACTTACGAGTATGTATGTATATAAATGTTGGCATATAATAATTTGAATATGTACATTTACGAGGAGGAATACAACACTTTCCCAATCTGCATTGAATTAGTTAAAACTATATACGTGTACATACACTCCATTCACCTACAATAGGTTGGTTTCATCATATAAAAATGATTGAAATGCTTGTTCGTCTGGAAAATGTAAAAAGTAGTACTTTGCATTAATTATTCGTTGAATACATTGACAATTTGTTAAACTATTTGCATATATTATTTATGTATTGGTTTTTTTTTTAAGAAATATTAAAAAACGTGTATTTTTTTTTCAAGGGTCAAATGGAACTTAAAGAAACGATTGAAATCTGGAAACAAAAAGGTCATGTTATGCGATACTGGAAGGAGTCCCAAGAACCTAAACCAACAGATTTTCTATCTAAATTTGTGCAAGGCATCAACTAAGTTATAACAAGAAAATAGTGTAGTTACCAATTGATTGTTAAGTAATATTTCAAATGAAAAAAATTAAAATCGAATTATTTCAATCAAGGTAGTTTTTTGTTATCAAATTCATAATCAAACAAATCATCCATGATGTCATTCAATGTCAAACCAAATTCTTCCAGCTCATCCTCCAATCCTAGTTCATTTACTTCAGTTATTTCCAGGCTGTTATTCTGTTTGGAAAATGCGTCAAAACGACTAGTATAACCATACGATTTCTTAAACATTTCAGCCAATTCTTCATCTGATAAGCTAACAGAATGATATTTCTCGCAATGTTGTCGCAAACTACAAACAAACAAAAAAGTAATGAAAAGAAAAAAGATAATAAAGTGTTCGATACAAAGAATTGCTTACACTTTTCGAAATGCAAATTCTTTTGGGCAAAGCTGACATTTATATGGTTTGCCCGTATGTTTATATTGATGGATTTTAACAGCAGAACTTGAAGAAGATACAAAATCGCAGTAGACACATTGGTGGAAATGTTTGTTATTATGCGCCCGACTTTCATGATTTCTCAAAAGTGCTAAACATGGAAAGTTCATGCCGCAAGTTGCGCAAGGTACCGCTACATGTGTGTTGGCATGTATTCGCTGTTTGTGCACCTTTAAGTCGCCATTGCTAATGTAATTTTTGGGACATAAATCACACTGATAGTAACGCTCATTGTGCCGCTTGCGATGAACTGTTAAATACTCTGAACAATTAAAAGTTTTACAACAGATTTCACATTCATGTTTTATAGCCACCGAATGTTTATCTTGCAAATGTCGTTCATATTTCAAGACCGAAGTAAATTTTAAATTGCAAAAATTACAATTAACCGCTAAACGTCTCTCACATATTCGTCGGTGCAAAAACAAGCTTGATTTTAAATCAAAAAATTTTCCTTTAGATGAAATACAATGAAAACCTATTATTGATTTCACTTACTAAAATTACATACCACATATTTCACAATTAAATATCCTTTTGTTGCATGCGTTATTTCGTTTTAATGCACATATGTGGTACATGCTATAATGTATTTTGGCCGATTTAAGATTCTTAAATGAACGATGACATGAAGGACAATTGAAAATTTCCCTGATATATGAATCCTTATCTTCTTCAATCAAATGCAGCTTTAGCAAATGCTCATCTATGCTTATTTGACTACAAGCTTTAAAGTTGCATGACAGGCAGAAATAAGTTATTTCTAAATAAATAAAAAGTACTGATTAATTCATTTATTTACTTATTCGTTTAGCTATATCTTACCAAAATTAGGATTGTTGCCAGCCATTACGGGCACTAGACCATACAAAATTGTAATTAAATTTTCTAATTATAAAAATAGTTTCTTACCCTGTTTAGTTTGATATAAGTCAAGAGCAACACTATTGAGCCCATGACTCTTTTTACAGTGTTTAAAGAGGCTTTCCGTGTAACAGGTGTAAAAATTACACAGTTTACATTTGTAGGGTACAATATCTGAATAGGAAATAAATGAATGCAACTATTTGTGGCCGAAAAATAAAACCATTCAAACCTTTGTGGTGTTGTCGGTTGTGTGCAAAAAAACTGTACTTGTCTTCAAAAGATTTATTGCAAATAATACACTTGAAATCTAAGTTACTGTTTTTGTTCGCATCAGACGGTCCAGCATCTGGAATGAGTGGATTTTAAAAAAGGAATCCTGCAATTCGTTATCTTTAAGTTACATTGTGTGTTTTTTACCTGATTTTAAAGTGTGTTTTAATTGAAGATTACTTTGTAATTGTAATGGAACAAGAACATTTGGGGGCACATCACTCTTGAAAATGAAAAGAATTTAAGTAGGTCTGAGCATAAATTATTGCATTGACACCGACATTCATAGCTAAAATTTGCATAATTTTACAGCAGTAGAAATATGCAAGCAGTTTGAAAAATTGAAGTTTCTTTTACTTGAATATTAGAACGTTTCATTCGAAATCGTATTTTGATGCTAAAATGACACACAAAATTCTCTTAACAAAAGTCTGCTGCAAATCAATCGGTTGTCAAACGTGATAAAAAATTTAATAAAAAACACTAGCTACCAATTCACCTTTAAAACTGTAGGATGAAAATTTGTAATGTATACTACAGAATTTTTTTTTTAGTTGCAAACATATTTATAACGAGTATGAAAAACATTTCGTACTTTTCGAGTAGTAAACTATTCATTTAAAATATCAAAGTTACTTTACTATCAATTAACCTTTTTTTCTTCACATTTGCTGTGCATTTCTGTAATAGATGAGCTATTCAAAATGACTTCTCCCTTACTTATTCGAAGATTTATTTTACCCTCTTTCGATTTCTTAAACATGTTGATAAAATGATACGACACTTGTAATGCTTTGCTGCATCTCATACAAATGAAATCTGGGTCATCTTGTTCCTTTATTGCATATGCACCTAAAACGACATTAAAATAATCCAATAACGTTTTACCGTCCTTGTGGGAGGATTTCGTTTTGAGGGATATTAAAATTCCATTTTTCTTCAAACAGCAGAGACAGTAATTTGGCCACATATTTTATGCCGTTTGTTAATTTTTTTTTTACACTGGTTGATGCTTAAGAAACTAACAAAGTGAACAAAATATGTTTGGGTAAATAAACTAAAACGTGAAATTAAATATAACGGGGGTTTTAGGTGTAGGCAAAAAAAAAAAAAAATTACACTTTTTAGATCAAGTCGAATTTGATATACCCTGCGTATTAAAGAAATTTCCAAACAAACTTTTATAAGCTGTTTTTACTTACCTCTCTATTGAATTAAAATGTAATAATAAACTCGTGCTTTTGGAGGTGTTAAAACCATTATTTTACTTTATGTATGGCGATAACTTACAAAGAACATATTAAAAACAATTTACAATTATAGAATAGAAAATTCATATTTACAATCAATTACATACATGTACAATTTAAAACTAAAAAGAACTGTATTTAAAAATTATAATAAAAGATTATCAATCATATTATTAAAGCGAAGAATGTTATCACATTGAAGCATATTTTTTAAATATCTCCACAAATTGTTAGCAAGACCTTAAGGGCCTGACTGCAAACGAGATAAAAGTTTGTTATAAAATATGTATGCGTGGTCTTAACAATCGTTATGGACACTGACTACCCAAAATAAAACTCAAAATTTAGATATTTGGAACGAATTTCCTTTAACCGGTTTGCCACCAAACCGAACTTGTAGAGGAATGAGTAAAATTTGTTCGAAATAATTATATAAATCACCCTGTCGGAAAATCAAATCAAGAACCGAAATTCAAAATATGTTGTGAGAATATATACAATTCAGAATTTATAAAAGTCCATTATACAGTTCAACAAACAAATCTCTAATACTGGGTAAGCATTCGAGGAAACATTTGCATTGTTCCATTTAATGTTTCATCTGTAGCTGTGTTTACTGTTGAAACTCATGAACCTCTTTGGTTCCCAAAATAATAAATTTTTTTTTTAATATGTTTTTCTAAATATGTACAACGATGCATCGTATTTATCGATGTTTACTGTTTTTTGATGTCTCAGTTCGTTGAAAGCAGCAGTGCTGTGATGATCATTTGCACAGATTACTAACATCATTTGCTATTCTTCCGCCCACATTTGTTAGTTAGTATGTGTGATATTATTCACACAGAACTAGTGTTTCGTTTACGGTTTACTCTGTGGTTGCATCGTCTGCATCAAATAATGAAACTAGGTTTCCAAAATATATTTCCTCTGTTACCAAGTGTGCGCTATCTACCATAATGACCACAAAAAAATATGTTTCCCATTACTGGAAAAATACCGTTATACTTGTTTTCATGTTGCTTGCGTCTCTTTCAACTAAATAATACTATTTTTAGTTATGACCGTGTGCTTGCGAGAGCAGTTGAGTCGTTTTGTTTCACCTCAACATTGTTATTTCGAGTTCTGATGCTAGTGCAAAACATTTTCTTGGCTCTTCTGATCATTTGAAGATTTTTTGAGTTGTAACACTTCTTAATCTAGTGTGTATATTTCCAATAACAACAAAGAACCAAAATTCTCGCAAAACATTTGAGATTTCCCAAAAATAATTTCAAAAAATAAACACAGCAAAACAATTTAAAATATAATCGATTTTAAATATGTTTTCTTTTTATGAATAAAATAACAAATTAATATTAAAATTTATTTACAAGGTAATGGCTTTAAGTTAGTTGAATTATGTACATGTGCTACATATTATTGGTTAAACAAATTGGGAGATCAAATGTTCAAATTATTTACTTAACAAGAAATACATAATATGTACATCAAAAGAGGTGTACCCAGAGGTAATACCTATTCAAAATATGTATGTACGAGTACATTTATAATCTACTTAAATGAAGATTTGATTACGCCAGAAGCACCCATTGTTTCCAAATCACCACGTCGTAACATTTTACCATTGCTAATAGTAACGGTGAAATCATGAGGATTTGTATAGCCCAAACTATTCCGAAATATTTCAGCCATTTCTTCCTCACTTAAATTGACCTTATGGATTTTTAAGCAATGCTCACGCAGCCTAAAACATTGAACAAATGAAATGAAATAATGCAATCAATTACCAACAGAAAGTATTCACTTACAGCAATCTTTTTTTGAACAAACGATTACAAAATGGGCACTTATAGGGCACTATACCGTTGTGATTCCATAGATGCACCTTTAATTGAGCTAGTGTTGTAAATTTACTGCCACAATTCGGCTCAGAGCAAGCGTGACGTTTGCCATAATGCACGCTGTCCTTATGACGCTTTAAATGATGAATATAACGAAATGATTTTGTACATACATCACATTTGTGTGGTCTCTCGCCACTGTGCACATGTTTATGCGCCTCCAATTCAACTTTGTTTATAAACGTTTTGGGGCAATCGGCGCAAAGAAACTTTCTGCCTATGTGACGTTTTAAATGATGTTTTAATAAATACATGGTCTTATAATTACAGTGACATATCTCACACTCAAATAGAATTTTGTCACCAAGACTACTGGCACTAATTTTACGGCAGTCAATACGTTTACTATGGTCATTAAATGTTGCGAGATTGTAACAAGTTAAAGAGCAGATTTTACATTTATACAGAGGTTGATTGAAGTCATTCATGTCTAAGGCAGTTGCGGTGATCGGGAACGTAATAATGTCGTTTGAGATAGATAGCTTGTTAGTAATTGTGGAGTTCATGCAGTTGGTAGAGGTGTTGGAGGAGGTTTCATTATAAACAAGATGTGTTGTTTGGCTGGTGGATTCTTCGAAGGGGGTCATAATAATATCGGGTGCTACGGCATCTTCAAATAAGAGATTTTTTCTTGTTGATGCGGGGCAAGTGTTTTGGTGTTGTTTTTGTTCTTGTTTAATAAATATATCATAGGATCCTGTGCGTTGCTGTTCTTGTTCAATGATTTTATTATTATTTGCTGCGTATGACAATTAATGTGTTAATCAAACACAAAAAGCCAACGATCAGAAGGGGAGAGAGAGAGAGAGAGAGAAAACATATTCTCAAATCATTGTTAACCAGAAAAAGAATAAATATCTTATATATTTCGAATTTTTTGCATGGTGTTGCTTTTTAATTTATTATTTTTATAACAAATCTTCAGAATGTTGAGTGTTTAATTTAAATACAAATTTACGCAATTCCATTCTTCCAGTAACTAACTACTATTAACAGAATAATTGTTGTTATTATTATTATTTGTGTTTGCAGTTTGTTTTGGATTTTTTGTTAAAAATTTAGTAGGAGAAGCACTAGTATTGACCTTGTATATCTTACCGCAACTCGCGTTTGTTTCACTAGTTTCTGTTTTCATCATATTTACGTGATTAGTTATTGTTGTCGTAATTGATTTTTCAGGCGTACTTGTTGCTGTTGCCGATGTATTCTCTACGCCATCAAAACGAACTTGATGTTGATTGATTGGGGTCAAACTATGATTCCGATCTAAATGTCTCAAAACTTTGTTTTCACTCTCAAACGACCGTATGCAACGTGGACATTCATAAGGAAGTTCTACAAGAAAGATAAGGAAAATTAGATTGGAATTTACCAACATTTATTTGAATAAATACACTTGCGCAATCTAATTTAAGTTAAGACTATGACGCAAAAAAAAAAACATTTCATCAGAGAATCTTTTTTTTTTTTTTAGATAAAACATAGTTTGTACATGTAACAACCAAAGTAGGACTAATCAATCTAGCCTTTTAGAAAACATCAATTTTAAAAGAATAATTCTCGCTTTAAAAAATATTATGTTTTAAATTAAAAACATCTTTCTAAACAATAATCTTGTTAAGTTATAAATTCAATATCTCGGACCCAAATTTTTCAATAAAACTTTTGTGATTCCGAAACGGTGAGAAAGTGATGGTAATGAGGGATTTTCCAATCATTGATTTAATGGTATATAATGTAGTAAAAGATGTAAAATATAAAAAAGATTGTCCAAAAAATTCGGATGTTTTGTACTAAAATAGCTAAACTTTTATACTGGCCCTTCTTTTGTTGCTCTTGTTCTGCACGAATTACATAAACGAATTACAAAACATTATACATTATATATAAACATTACTTACTCCTCATTATATATGAATCTAAAAGAGAAAAACAAGAAAAGACATATTGAGTTGAAAATTTCTGCGAAAATAATAAATTTCTTACCATCAGTTATATTATGACTAGAGTTTAAATGGATTTTAATATCATTCAACTCTGAAGATTCATAAGGACATTTTGCACACATTAGACCTGATTTTAAAAGAAAATAATTGAATAATTCAGTGAAATATTTAATAAAGAGTATTCTGTAATTTGATTTTCTTACAAGTTCTCTCTTCTAGCTTTGAATATTCCACATATACTAAAACAAAATTACAAACACAAAAGAAATTAAATGGTTTATTACAAAAAATAATTCCCTATGAATAAGGAAACAAACCTTTGTCGCCTTTAGCTTGTATCATATCTCGCGTAGGTACATGTTTATGTACTGCTCTGTAGTGGCGTATCAAACAACGTTTCGTATTGTACAAATTTGTACATAATTCGCAACGATAAGGAGCCAGCCCTTTAAGTAAAATTTTGCATTTATTTTAAACTCTTAAAGAAACCAGTTCGTACCTACCTCTGTGAACAAACATATGATTTTCAAACTGATATTGGCTTAAGAATGACTTTTGACAATGAGCACAATACGATTCGGTTATGGCTGCCGCAACAGAAGTGTTATTCACATTATTTTGTTCCTTCATTATATCTTCGAAATCGTCATCGGACGTTAGCAAAACATTGCGAAATTCGGTGTCGTTATCATCGGAATCATTTTCTACATCGACATCGTCTTCAAAATCTTCGAACAAGGCATCGTCGTCACAATTGAAATCAAAATCCATATCATTATCGATAGTTTGATCGGTTTCCACAATCTGCGGTATGGCATCCGAAGGTAAGGTGTAGGTCGAACTAGATGATGGCGTCAACGGAGCTACCGAATTCGAAATAGTTATGCTGGGCGCAGTAACATTTAAGGCCAACGTAACTAAGCCGGAGTAAGTTGAAGTGTTTGTCGTTTCCAACTGAGTTTGCGCGCATTTTGCTGATTGTGCTACAGACATTGTAGTTATAGTCTTTTTTTGATATTGATTCGTTGAAGTTGGTTTATTTTGAATTTTCGCAAGTTGTTTTTCCTGTTTAGCAGCAGCTTCTTCAGCATTGTGCATCTTATAATGTTCATATAGCTTTTTGCGAAAATAAAACACTTCATTACATTTGCGGCAATTTAAACCATTTGGATAATCAGGTGTTGAATCTTCCATATATCGAATTTTTGAATGTTTTGTTGTTGGTCTGCTTGCTATTGCAGCTGCTTTTGCCTTCGCTGACAGTGGTGATAAATTTGATTTAAAAATATCTACCTTGGTCGGTTTCAAATGTATATCGTTGACTTCAATATTATGTTTTGTCTTATAATGTGCTTTTATATCTGACTTTGCCTCGGCTTCATAAAAGCACAAATCGCAGGCATAGAACTCGTTACTGGTTTTTTGTTTGTTTTTCGGTTGAAGTTGTTTGCTTGTTGGCTGTAGATTATGTTTGCTCTTATAGTGCTGATGTAGGTCAATTTTAAAGAATGTATAAAATTTACATTGATCACAAAAAAAGTGAGGAATTTCTTTAGAGGCACAAAAAGAAAAAGGACATTAGTTGTAAATTTTATGTGGATATATTTTCCAGACTTACCATTATGCGTTAACATATGAATCTTTAATTGTTCTTGTGTCAAAAAATCTTTGGTACATATTTTACACATAATTTTCTTAGGCTGTTCTATAAAACTGACTGGTATTGTTTCTTCTTCAAGAGGCAGTAAAATAGGTGCTTAAAATAAAAATGATACAAATACTTTTTCAAATGAACATATTATATGTAAAATACAAAATAACAAAATGTTATCTTTGTCGCTGGACATTCAGATATACTGTTTTATTTGCCACTCACAAAGAAATTTAAACAAAATAAATTCCACTTACCTTGTGTTTCTTCTGTAATATCACCTGAATCTTCAATAATTAAGTCATCAACGTCCATTTGGCCAATATCAGTTTGAGTCTCCAGCATGACGGTATTACTTATATTTTGCATCTGTATTAGATTGTCTAAAACGAAACCATCTCCTAAAGTAAAGTCACTGTCGTTATTTGGAGCTTCTATATACTCTATAACAACGTCTGAAATATAGAGGAAATTGTTTAAAGGAAACACAACACCAAATAAATATCAATGACTCATACCTTTATTCATAACCCTTTCTAAACTCCCATCGGGCATAACCATAAATTCATTAGCAACGCTGGTATCGTTATTAAGTTCTCCCTCCAAGGCATTAAAATTTTCAGATATTGTCGTAAAATTGGGATTGGTTGCTGTTATTATCGTGGACATTTGCGGGGTTTCGGTGCTACATGAAGAATTTTCTTGTACATTTTCAGGCAATATTTGAAAATGTTCATTTTTAATGGCACCGTCCTTAAGATCATTAGCAGCAATTGTGTGAGAAGATGAAGTCGACGATAACTTTGTTTTTGGTTTCAGCTGTTCCTTTGTAGCTTCCAAATTATGTATTTGTATATAATGGTCACATAAACTATTACGGTTATGACTTTCATAGGAACACAATTGACAATTGTAGACAATAAGATCTGGACAAATTATTAAAATTAAAACAAGAACAACAAAATAATGTAATATCACAAAAATATAAATACCCAAATGTAGTTTGACATGCTCTTTAAGAGATCTTTTTGTTTCCACCTTTACATTGCATATTTTGCACCGGTACCTTTTAGGTTTTTTAACATCATGAGCGGTCTAAAATTAGAATCAATAAAACACATATATTTATTTTAAAACCAATTTTTCTTGTTTTTAGCGCTTACCTCTATATCAATATGTTGTTTTCGTTTTATTTCTCCCAATTTCAATTTTAACAAATCCTGGGCTTGGCTGGCATTCTTCATAAACCAATACGACACTTGGAGAGCAGATGCACACTCTAAACAAATTCTTTGCGGCATTCCAATGCCTTCCATTTCTTCGACTTGTATGCACGCTCTTAAACATTCCATGTAGGAAATTTTTAAATATTCTTCGTTAATTTCATCATTAATAAAGGCGCTTAAGCTAATCATTTCCACATTTGATTTCAGACATGTCCGACACACCAAGGTGTAATCCTGTACGAATTTATTGTCACCCATATTATCATTTAAGATTTTTGTTTTATAAAATGTACTTCAATTCTATTTTTGCGATTTTATATGTGTTTTCTTGTTTTATGTTTTTTACAAATTTGTTAGTGAGTTGTAAATTTGTTGTAAAGAAAATCGCACTTAAAGAAAATTTCACAAAACAAAGGCAAACGTCAAGAAAATATGTTCAATAATTACAAAACGAAAAAAGCGAGGGAGAGTTATATAAAAATGATGCCATACTGTTCATAAAGATGCCAACAAACCGAATATTATTTTTGATTTAATTGCCGAAGAACCGGTTGAACATTTAGATATTCTCATATATGATACATAAGTGGGGTTTAGACGATGATATTTTTCATCGGTAAAATGGGAGTAAAAATATGATGAAATTTCATCGGTATTTAAAAAAATTAGAGTAAAATCATACGACAGATTTTTTTTTCGTTTACATGATTGGTAAAATACCAAAACATATGGTGCGTGCACACACACAAATATATGTTGCTATTTGTTTACATAAAAATCAGGCATGGAAAGTTTACGCCAAACAATATTCTTTCGTAAAGAACTTCTAGTGTTGTACAGTAAATATTGAAATAGATAAGCTTTTTTATATGCAAACGCATATACATACATACATATGTAATACAAGTTAAATTTTACATACGTTTTTAATAACATTTTGGAACGACAAATTAAAATTTTTCTTTATATATAGTGCAATTCATTAGATCTAGTTTTGCATCCCTGATAAATTCAAATTTAACACGGTAACAGCATCTGAAGATTTCACCACACGAACTACTTTTAACTGGTGTCAGTTGTCAAATTCCTTATGAAAAAATAAAAACGGACGAGTTCTTTGCTGAACGCTTAATAGCCGGCTAAGCCAAGCGCCGATGAATACCCGTAGCTGCCGCCGCTGATAATTGTTCTACTAAAAATCGGCTCAATATAAGCCGCCGACTGGTATATTATTTCACTAAATTTATCCTTTTTCCGTGTCAATCTTCAACGCACTCAATTTTTTTACTAACCCGCTCACACTTTTTAAAGTTGACCATCAACACCCTTTCTATGTTGTTTTAATTTGATGATCAATTTAAACAGTGTAACGTGATAAAAAAAAAAAATTAACCTTGAAAAACAAATATAGGGACCGTATTTGTCTTCAAATAATTTTGAGATTTTTGATATTTACATTTTGTAGTGAATTTGAAAAAAAAATCTTTTTGGGATTCTTCCCTAATGATGAATTTTCGTTTTTCATTAAATGTTGATTTGTGGCGATTTTTTGGCCTTTCGGTAAACAAAATTTGTAGGAAATTTAAATCCTTGTGGTGACTATTAAAAATTTGGTGATTTTGGTTTCTATCAGTTTTTCTTTTTGTGGTGAATTCTCAAATTCGTGGAAAATTTAAAACTTTGTTTTGAGAACTTTCGATTTTCGAAGTTGTGGACCCATGTGACTGATTTAAAATACCTAAAATTCGGCAAACACTAATAAAGAAGTCCAAGTTTAAAGTTCCTAGGTTGTCTAATGCCGTCAGAGAGTTGATTGCAACATTGAACTGACGGATATCGTTAATTGAACCTATAAGGATCCAGAATTAATATACTTTGTTGGGTTGGAAATGAATATTGTAAAAATTCGAAATAGAATGGTAAACGCTTCCAACACTTTGTGAGACTTTTTGAAAATTTAATACTTTTCGAACATTAGAGGACCAGAAATATACAAGTCCAATGTGTCCAAAAAATTAAAAGTTAAGAAAAAACAGTAATTAATCACGTGTAATATTTAAAATTTACTAATTATGCAACGTGTTTATTGTTTGAATAAAACAACTACATATTTAAACAGCATGCCTACAAAGTTTCACCTCAGTTAACCGCAAAAATCTATTATCACCAGAATAATCCTGGTCCCGGATAATCGATGGCCAACTGTAAGATAGTTTTTACGATTTAAATGTAATAACTACTTTGGTTTCGCTTTTCAACTTTTGAAACCGAATATATGTGTATTTCTTAAGCCGGGGTCTGCCTGTTTTAAACGTCTGCACAATAGTTAAAATATATTTGCATAAGTCGTGCCATATTCATGTAAATTAATCATTTAATAAACTTTTTTACATATTTTAGACTAGTCAGTTTAGGACTTAAGCTTAAGGCAAATTTAGAATAGGTAACTCGCCGGCGAATTCAAAATAAATTCGGCTTCTTGGTCAATGCCAAATTCCAAATGCACCGGAAATGGCGAAACATACATATTTTTACATGGAATTTAACCAGCTGCGCTGGTGAGTTTACCTGTTTAGTTCACCTTGCTTATGCTTTTCTGTCATCTTCTAGAAACAAAAATTTAAACTCAATTTGAGTCTCGGAACAACTTTTTTAAGAGTGTAAAAAAAATTTATTTATGATAAGTATGTTTTACGTACGTACAGTTATTAAAAAAAATATACAAATTTCTTAACATTCTTTTATTTTCCTAAAAGTATCTTCAAACATTAAAGAGAAAATAAGTTCTTACCTTTGTAGTCATCAAAAGCCGTTACCTGGTTCTTTCGCTTATATACTACAGAATTAGAAATAATGTTAAAGTTTATTGATCTTTTGCGTGCATATTCTATTCAATGGGACCTCAAAAACACATTCCCTCACAAAGAGAAGCGAAGAATTTAAATATCAATAGTTCTCCACAAGGAACGCGGGCCAGTATTTTATCTTTTTTACGATGGTTTGATGACGAGTATATACGTTATCTTAATTATCAGCAAAATGGTTCTCAAATTGTGAGCATGCAGAGAATATTTTGTAAAATTATTGCAATTTCTGCCCTGTCAACATTTGAAACCAATGGCATGTGATAAAATGTTCAAAAGTTTTAAAATCAACAACGGCCAAGTACCGTTTCGATGTTGCTACTGCAGCCATGTTTTGATACATCGGTCATCGCACAAAATACAGGAAATTCGACATATTAAAATTCTCGTCTGGCCTTGTAAGATTTGCCAGTATCGAGCTACTTCCAAGTCTGATTACATTAAACACTTGGCAACACACTCCTCCCAGCACCCACATAAATGTAACATTTGTGGTCTATCCTATAAGACTAAAACAAATTTGCCCGACGAGTGCTGTTTTGTAAAAAAAAAGTTCTTCGAGAAATACCGTTACAATCGTCATACAGTCTGAAATCACTTTAGTCAAGAGTAAAGGCTAGGGCTAGCACGAGACTCAATTGAAAGTAAGGTGGTTGTGATTACGGATCGGTTCCCTGAAATCAATTTGAGGAGCGAAATGGGGGTCGAAAAGGGACCTAGAAAGTAAGTGGTCTGCTTCGATATGAATATTAAATGAAATACATTTAACTTTGTTATTGTACATATTTATTTATACATAAAGTTATAAATAAATATTTGTACATACAATAAATATATAAACAAATAAAGCGGGTGAATGTTTTCTGCAGGAGCGCTCTTTATTGAACAAATTTATGATACAAATAAACTTATTACTCAACTATAAATGTATGTACTCGTATGTATGTATAACTTACCTTACGATTACCAGAGGATTACATATGTTCAATTGTAGTTTAAGTAATTATTTCTTGTTATACATAAAGTTGTAAATTGTTTGATTGTACTTTATATTTTATTATTATAAATACAAATTAATAAATGTGCATATACATATGTATGTATACGGTTTGATAAATATATTTTTCCATTTATGCAATTTTATGAAGTCTATCGACATTTTTCTATTTGCTCCTGTTTTTTTTTTTTTTTGTATATTAAATATATTTAGGATTCAATATAAATACATATACATATATTTATTTTATAAATGGCCTAATTATATTTAATATATAAAAAACGTAAGCAATATTTAGATTTATTTTATTCTCACCATCTCACACACGTGCTTTTAAGCCATTATGAATATATATGTATAATTATTGAAAATTTATTTTTATTATTTTATAATTTTAAGACTGGTTAATTGGCTTTAATTAATTCATATTTTATAAAATGATATTGAAAAATGTTGATAATTAATACATGTGAATTTCAAAAATTTGATGCAAGTTGTAGGTTAATTTGAGTTCTTTATAAACATATTTGGGTATATAATTTTTTTTTTTTATTTAGTGTTATAATTATGAACCCCTTACAATCAATTTAATGAGCTTGCAAATGCGGGGTTTTTATGGTTGTTATATAGTTCTTATAATTTAATTATATATACCTATCTTATTTTATGTTATTTATGTTTTAATATTTTATGCATATATTGGATTATTATAAAAGAAAAGTATGTATATTATTTCATACTTGAAATTATTTTTTTTTAGATAGGTATAATTATTTTTAATACTTTATAAAGTTTATTTATGTTTTTTTAACATGCCGTACACATGAGATGATTTCATATTTGTATTATAAGGTTTAGATGAAGAGACTTCACGTATGCGTTTGGTTTCTGTATAGATTGGTACAGCAGTACGTTTATATCCTTTCGAATTCGGTGGAACTATAAAATTATATTTGATGTTATATGAGTTTATTATTATTATTATTATTATATTGAGGTAAGCAATCGAGGTTAAAATGTCTTAAAATCAACAAGGAGTATATTAAGTTTTATTTTAAACGAATTTATATGTTTATTTTGTTATTTCAATATTATTACAAATTAAAATAGCCTGTCAAAAAGCCGATATAATTAGATGATTTATTACAACTTTATTGACTTAATTTTTTAACCAAGTGATTTTCATACCACAGTTTTTATTATTATTTTATATGTAGTTATTTTGAAAACTTTGCACAGGCTAATTATAAACTATTTGATTTTGCTTATATAGCCGTATTCAGTTCGAACTATTGATAAGCTAAATTCGATAACATTGTATTCATAAATGATTATTATGGAAACATTTTAAAACGGCGCAAAATAGATATGCTGTGTACTATTGTTTTTTTTTTTTTGCGTTGTCCGACCATACATTGTATGTATGTGTATATTATTAGCTTTGTATCTTTAGTATCTTCCTATAGCAGATTAATTTTGGAATGCGTACTCTATTTGTATCTAGGAATAACGGTCATGTTTTGAGCTGTAATATGCTACAAAAATATGCTCGAGGTTATCCACTCATAGGAAAAATATTTTTAAGTTTATTGGTAAAGCCCATTTTACATTGTCACACAAGTAATATGATTTGCCAAATTTTTTTGTAGATTAATACAAGTTGCATGGTGTAAACGCAATATTGTATGAAACTGTTCAACATTGAGATAATACAGATGAAAATTTTACAATTTACTTGCACTTTATTTTTTAAATTATTTCATAAAATTCTTGTTTGGTTTTGAGACTTATCATTTGCAGATAAAGAAAACAACTGTTTCTGGGTGATTTCGAAAAAGAAAAAACCATGCCGAAAAACACAAATACCGTGTGATTTACAGAACAGGAAAATATCACAAGTGTGATTGAAAAGCACAAGTGATTTGAAATCGCAGTATTTTCAGAACAAGGCCTGATAGTAATCTTTAATTTGGTTTTATTGGCAAAAAAAATGGGAAGCAAACTTTCCGCAAAATGCTGATTTAAGATCGGCTGTTTTTAACTCGACATGAAAACGTTATTTAAATTTTTCGTTAGTCTCGGTGTTATATCACAGTAAATTGTCATCTCAATGCTAATGCTTCAAAAACATTTATTAGCCTAAGAAACTAAGTGTTAAATGATTGTTATGGACGCTGTCTAAACGTTCGTGCAACAAAACAATAAATCGTGCAGAAAGTAAAAATTCCCTGCAAATAGCGCTTGAGCGCCGTTAAAAAGTAAACAAAATATTAATATATCAAGTGCGGTTTGAAATACGAAATTCGAATTTGCTGATTAGATGCAAGATAAACGAATGCATGCTAATACTACGTCACACACGCGCTTCGAAGCAATAACATTTTAAAGTTAATAATAGAATGTAATATAATGTAACTAAGCTCACTCAATTAGGTTCTTGATTCGATATTCCGACAGGGATTTCGTTCAGAACGAAAAATGACAGCCCAAACCGGTTTGTCTCCAAACATACTTGACAAGGAATGAGTAAAATTCATCCTAAAAATCTATACTCAATTAGCATTTGATAGTTAAAAATGTTTTCATGACTCGACAATGCTGTTTGAAAAAGCTTGTGTGTTAGACGTTTTTAAGTTCATAATATGAAAGAGATAGCTAAATTGGTAACAAGAAAGAAGATTTAATATAATTCTGGTAATGTTGTTGCACGTAGTCGGGTCTAATGAGTGGTCTATTACATTGAATGTGTTAATTTTAAAGAATTTTATGCTCACAGAGTTGAATTGTGAATTTGACTCAAATTATGTATAATTAAGTACTAATTGCTTGATTTATTAATCGAGTTCTTGTATGGTAAATTCACCTAAATTAAGGTTATACTTATGTCAATCTACTAATTGCACAATTAAGATATATGTGTGAAAATACTATTAGAAAATATAAAATTCCAAAAAGTGCGACATGGCTTACAATTGTCGGCTAATAAATATATGTATGTATTTCAAAATAGGTTTTGTATAGCCATAAGCGAGTCACAGTTTCGTATTATTTAGAATAAGTCCTATGGACTATACGCTTGCATCCTTCTTTATCAATTATTTTTTTATAGCCGTCATATTTTGCTAATATGATGGTCGATGGCATTAGTTTTTTCTATATTTAGCCATATTTAGGGTATCAAGAGAAAATGTTGCATGCGAATCAACATTACAAATTTTCACACTGTTTATCAGAAAAAAAAAACAATTTATGGTGCAATATTTTTTAATGTCAAAAGAATTTCTTAATTATTTTTGTTAATATAATCATACTTTATTTGTAATATGTCTTACCTCTTATATACTCATAACCCCTTGAACTTGTGGACTGTTTTGGCGGAAGTGTTGGGGGTGTATGATCAATGTGATCATATTCATATTCGTGCTCTAATTCCTCGCGTCTAAATTATGAGAAGTGAACAAAAACAAAATGTTAAAATAAGTCAAGTCATCCAGATATATAAACAAATCTATAAAGACAAATTGATAACAGCATCTCACGGGCGAATTCGAAGTATTTTCGGATTCTTTGCAGATGTCAAGCTCCTTATATAAAAAAAAATGTACCCGAGATGGCAAAGTAGTTTTTTATATGGAATTTGACATCCATTTAAAAAAATAAAAAATCAGATGCGCTGGTGTGTTTATCTGTTTAGTCTACCCTTGGGTAAATTCGCCCTTGAGTTTACTTGTGTTATCAATTTGGCTTAATCTGCCCTGAAATCTATATAAATAATTTCATTAGTCAATATTTGTCCTTTATTGTACTATTAAACGTACAATATATATTGATATTTGGATTGCGATTACCGATCCGGGTTATACAATTTTGGACTATTCTGCGATATTGGTCGCAATCTATCAACACTGCACGCTAAACGTTCAATAAATATCGCGATAATGTATCGCGAGCAATATATATTGTACGTGTAGCAGTTCCCATACAAATACTTACTCTGTTGTATAAGATGAATGTTTTAAAATGCCGAGATATTTCGGTGTTCCCTTTGCACCTCCCGGTTTATCAAATACAGATCTTTTGGTGGAGATTTCTAGTTGAGTAAAATTTTTCAAAAATTATAGCGAATTTATTACCTGTAAAGTTCTGGGTTACCACCGTAGCCAGCTTTGGCCAATTCTGGATCAATTTCCATTATTTCACGCAACTGATCGTGGGAGACTTCATCATTTTTATCAGGTATTAGATACTTGCGAATTTCAGCCAATGCATAAGCAATTCGAGCATAACATTCAGCTGGTGTAGCTACAGTACTAATTTCCAAAAATAGATCTTTATTCAAATGATTAAAACGTGGATCGTCAGATTTACGCAATTCTTCCTCCTTTATTTTGTCACGCATGGAATTGCGTCCCTTGATAGTTATCTTGCATTGTGTTTCATCCTGCAAGCGTATCAGTGAATTTCCCTTTGGTCCCAATATTTTTCCAGTGAAATTGAATTTTGGATATTGTTTTACTGGTACGAATACCTTTTGGGTAAGTTTCATTGGTTTTTGTTTGAGCACATCAGCGTAAAATTCGCGCCCGGGTACGCGTCCAGTAGAATAAACGCGATCAAAAGCTGTATTTTAAAAGACCACTGTTATAATCACTTTAAAGGCAGGATCTTAAGGGCCAACATACCTTCGTCAATCAAAAGACCACATAATGGAAAATCTTCACTAAGACGCAAACGTTCCTTCTGCAGATCTCTTAAGAAATTTTCAGCAACTTCATTAATTTTTGGTTGGTATCCTGCCGGACCTACACGATTTTCGGTACGATCACTTTCATGAGACATAGTTTTATGTCCTTTAATGCAAAACACAGAAAACTTTCAACTACTTTTCCCTTGAAGAAAATAAAATGGCTACCACGCGCAAACTTTCTACTTGGCTTTTAATGTTATAAGTTAATTGATTATTCGTTACTCTGTCGTGTCGATTACTCTTATTCTCATATAGCAAATTTAATTATTAGCGTTGCCAATTAATAATTTTTCCCAAAGAAATTATAATAAAATAGCGATTTTTAAAAAAATATAAAAGTACTAGGGGAAATAAGTATTGTAGTCATATTTGCAAAAGAAAGCAAACAAAATAATTATTTAAAATAAACAGAATACCCAACAATGACGATTGAAATAGCGTGTAATCAGGTGTTATGCGTTATTACGTTCACAATTTTAAATGAACCTAATTATATGAAAGAGATAGCTAAATTAGAAACGAAAGGCTTTATATAATTTTTAAGTTGTTGCGTCTATGTAGTAGTTTATGCTAGTGTGTGTATGCAATCGTCTGTAGCATGGCGTCTTGATTAGCCATAAATCTGTTCAACCCTTGCAAATTTTGCTGTTCGCACAGAAATTTGACTAGTCAAGTCCGTCGCTGTTCATGATCGCTTCATGTTCAAACAAAACAATTGTTCGCACAACTCTTTTATGCCATTACACAATAAAAATACACACAAAATATAGAGTATGTATGTATGCGCTCAGGGCAGAATAAACAGGAAAATTCACCAGCGCTGTTAAGTACTTTTTTTAAATTTATTGGATATCAAATTTCACATTAAAAAATTTAGCGAACCATTTGCAGTACATTTTTTATATATGGAGTTTGACATCGGACAGCCGGAAATACATTGAATTCGCCGGTGAGTTTGCCTGTTATAAATTGGTCTTTTGCTCGTTTCCAAACATCCGTACATAAAACTGAACAGGAACATCTACACGTATTCTTCAAATAGAAGACCACAAACACATTTTTCTCTCGTTATTTTGAAGACGCGCTCTCAATGTGCAAACAAATTTATCGTTAGTCAAAACGTAGTGTAAGCAAAGTAAGTGCAGTATCGCTCAAACTGCATCTTGTTCTAAAAGTAATAATATTAAGTTGATTAATTTATTTAAAAGCACAAATAAGACTGGACTGCCTTATCAATAATTTAAACATATTTATAATAAACATTTTATTTCTATGAACGTTTTAAAAGATCTGTGAAAAATTCATTCATTGAATGTTCATCATCAACTTTGATTTCTTGTTCATCGATGCTTTCAACAGCTTTCATTATTTCGTCTTGTATTTTATCACTGTGCATTCTTTCTTGTTCAAAGTAATTTTGCTCTTTGGAATAATTTAATTTCTTTACACTATCTTGTTTATTCAGCGTATATGTTACGTAGTCACATTCTTGGATAGGTTCTAACTCTTCCGATTTCATTGCCAAGACTGTACTTAGATCCTCATTTTCGTAAACCAATTTGAAAACTTGAAACATGTGCAATTTATGCTTAGCACGATAATGTCGTTTGAGATTTTGTAAGTGTATAAATTGTATATTACAAATTTTACATGGTGTTCTATCGACATCAGAGTGCATTTCTTTGTTGTGGTCTTTAAGCAGTTTAAGGCGGTCGAAGTTTATTTTACATATTCTACAAATATAATGACGTGGTGTTTTTTGAGGTCCTCTTTTTTTTTGTTTTGGAAACAAAAACTTTTTATATCTGTATGATTTTCCTCTAAACGTACTTTCAATTGTACCTTCTGTGGCAACATGTACTAGTCGTAGATGCCGAGATAAACTACATTTTCTTAATTTTAAATTACAAATGTTGCAAGTGATTTTAGCGCCAGTGTGCGTGTCCATGTGTTCGTTGAGGTATGCTTGGCGTATAAAGCCCTTTCCGCACACTTCACATATAAAATCTAACTCTTTACGATGCCTCTTTAAGTGTAGTTTTAGAGACATTTTTGAGGAAAATTCTTTCTCGCACAACTCGCATATAAATTTTTCGTAATGCTTGAATATATGATGATTTAATTCTGTAAGGGACCTATATTGCCTTTGGCATACCTTACACACGTGTGGAAAGATTACAGGCTGAGAATTCTGTTGGGCCGCTTCCATTCGCCGCTCCTTTGATCGCTGATGTGAGCCCACATGCTTATTGTAGAGATGGCGACGATTAAATCTCTTATCGCACTGTTCACATTTAAATATTTCCTCGTAGTGAGGCAGGCGTTTGTGTAACTCATATTCATCGCTTTCTCGGAAACGCTCGTAGCAATGTTGACATTTGTAAGGCCATTTTAAAGACTTGTGGCGCCCTAAAATATGTTTTCTCAACTCACTATCTTTTTTGTAACATATACAACAATAGACACAGCGCGCCCGTGGAATCGCATCTGCAGAAGAGGGTAGAAAAAGTGCGCATTTGTTAAAGTAGTCTTCAAATGTGTCAATACTTTCACATGGCAACATAAATCGATAAAATCTTAATATACGATTAATGCTGCGTCTCATTTTTAACAATGTTATATTTAGACCCCATTTATCGTTAATAGTTCGACACAATTCTTCAATGGCTTTATTATAGGTTTTATTGAATGGTTGATCGTGAAATTCCCATAAAACTGGATAATGTTTCATACTTTCTAACAGCGATACTATTATATCATCTGGCGTATATTCAAAAACAATCTATGGAAAAGTAGATATAAAGATATATTAAGTGTATATGGCTTCTTAGAAAGTGTTGGTTTACCTCAGAGGATTTTGGTTTCTTAGGTTCTGCACTAATGGTTCTCTTTAGAAACCGACTTAGAGGAGTTATGCTTGGAATTTGCTAAATAAAGATTATATTTATTTAGATTCTTAACTTTATGTAATTTTTCTATAGTCATTCTTACCGGTTCAGTTATTCTTATACTGCTTGGATCTGATTCCGCTACCTAAAATTATAATGAATCAAAATTTTAAAACAAAATATTTTTCATTTCAATATTTGGAAATTTTACCTTTGGATGCCTTTTTTTGAAAGTTCTGTAAACATGTTCAAAAATGTTAATATTTTTCAAGGTTTGTTGCGCAATTCTTTTTTGAATCAGTTTAGACATTTTAGTTTTTGGTAAGGGTGGAAAGAGGACACGAGAAAGAGAATATTTCTTTGACGGAATATCCCGTTGCCCAGAATTTATGGTATATATAGGTCGCGTAAATTTTGTAGATGGAGTTGAAGATTTTAATTTAGTATTAAAAACCGTCTTTTGAGAGGAAGGAGTACAACTATTTTCAGTATTCATAATATTTGCCAAAAAGTTACTTGACTCGATGTTGGCAGATCCAGTGTTTTTTATTATTAAAATATTATCTTCTTCAGTGTGTAGAAAATTTGGATTTAAAATAGTTTCATCTAAAAGTTTAATTAGCTGATCAGCTAAACTTATATTAAAAGGTTTATCAATAGACTGGTGTGGTTTTGCCACCAAAGGAGGTGGTAAGGAATTAGTATTTTTTAAAATGCTTGGAGATGGTTTTTCAATTTCTTTTCGAGGTTTGGACAATAAACTTGGTAGTATGACAGGGTCCAATACCGGCTGAGGTGATGGTTGATGGATTAAAGAATTACCAAACATATTAAACTTAACTGACGATTTAAAAGGTGCGGTAGATGGTAAACTTATGGACGCGTAGTCATGATCCTGTGGAAGATATTTTGCCTTTTTAAAGGCTTCTTTTTTAAAATGATTCTTGTTTAAATGCTCCACAAATTTTGGCCATTTTTCCATGTCGAACATTTCACTACAGTAAAAACAATTTAGACGATATTCCTCCTTTATATCTGAAATTTGCACCAAACCACAGAGTCGTGTATTCGTTTGTGTCGACATTGAGCATGATACTGATTTAATCATTGGCATTTGTACAACAGGTTGAACAGTTTGAGGAATATTAAACAAGTTTTGTGGGAAAACTCCAGTTTCATGTCTATAAAGTGTGAACTCAGGATCTCTAGGAGTGACAACAACTACGTTTTTTCTTAAAATATAAATATGAATATATGACTACGTATGACATATGTATGTATATAAATAAAGATAAAAATGTTTGGTTATTGATTCTAACCTCCAATTTTTTGGTTTCCTTTTAAAGGGAAGCATTTCTCCATTACAAATTACACTGTAATAGAAAAAATATACACATACAATCTATATGACAATATATTATAATTATGGAAGAATTTACAACAGAAAAACACTCCAAATTAGTTGACGTGAAATTCTTTTAAAAAATTTTAATACTCACGGTATATCAGGAACTGCATCCGATCGTAAGCCTTTCGTTGTGGTTTGCAAATGTGAAAAATGCCTATCGCAAGCAAAAACACAACCAATATTTGGTTCCTCCATATCAAAAAAGTCCAGCCATACCTTTCTTCTGCAAGTTATGCGAAAAAATATATGTATGGTGCATATGTACGTATTACAGGAACACACAAATTCAAGTTTTACCTTTTTTTATCATATTTCCTACTAGGAAACACATAAATATTTTTGGTTGGTGAACAACCTAGAGCACAAAACATTCTTGCCATTTATATAAAATTATATTTCAAAGACGAGAGTTTAAATTGTGTTTATAGCATACAAATTTTATGTTTACGATAAATCTTTGATAATCTTTCGATAACTAGGAAACATATGGTATAATAAAACTTAACAATTAGTGATGACAACAGGCTATTGTAAATAGATTATTTAATAGGTCTGTTCCAGGTGCATAAGAAAATAGTCCGGACTATTGAGAGTAAAAAGAAAATTACTCTCTGAACGTGCCAAAGTTGTCCGGAATTGCTGGAACGCAAAAAACCACAAATGGTGCCTACTTTCTCAAATAAATTTTATTTTAGTAATTTTATACGCTTAAAATGCATAATATTTTAAAAGCAAAACATTTGCATCATTGGCAGCAGCTGTCCGTAACTTCTTAACAGATCAATAAAAGCATTTTTTTTATTATATAAGGTTCATTCGAGTACTTTTTTAGTAGAGTTTAGTAACTGAGTAAATTTTTCAATTTACTCTCCCAAAATAAATTTTATCCAAAAAGTACGCGAATGGAAATTTAGTAAAATTTATACAACAGCTGATTGAAAATGAATGCAGTGTTGTAAAAAATGTATTCCTTTGACTACTCGACTCTTTTTGTTGTTCGTACTCGGTACAGCACAATTTATTGTATACAATTCTTACGAAAAAAAAACGTAACTTGTGTTGCTTTATACGTTTTTTATTTTTTTATATTGTAAGTTTTTCCTGATTAAATTTGTTAAATAGTTCATTATTACTCGTTTTTGTTATTGATTAGTATGAATGTCCAATTACTATATTCCGAAGTATTCATCACTTCTACAACACTAAAGAAGTAAATAAACAATCAAACAAAATATTTTTTTTTCCCCTAAATCCTAATTAAACTGCTGTGGAAAGGGTAACTTAAGCAAAAAACACTATAAAAATGGCACTGAAGATGGCAACTAGCCGAAACCGGTTTGTCTCCAAACCAAAATTGACAAGGGCTGACGGAAAATCGTTTCAAACATATATAAAAAACACTTATTCTTGTATGCAAACGTAAATTAGTACACTTTACTGTTTTCAAATCCCTATTTACTTGTGTTTGCTTTAGTTTAGGAAATGAAAAATTTTACTGTCTCAATTTCTCTCAAAATTGCACAAAAATTGTTATCGGGAACGCCTTTGGACTAACTCGGACTGTTTTGTTATGCACTTGGAACAGACCTAATATATAATGTACGAATTTATTACCACTACGTCTTCACCAGCCACAAATTTGTTTGCGCATAGAGTGAGCATCGGCAGAAATAACGAAAAGGAATTTGTTCGTGGTTATGTGTGGAGAATACGTGTATTTTTTTATGCGATGGTAGATTGGCGTAGTGTGCACAACTGTTTGGACAATTTTGTTGGAACACGAAAGACCATCAACACCAACAGTCTTCATGCGCCAATTTTTTTTGTGAAAAGCAATCTGTACGTTGGCAGAATACATCTATGGCTAGACAAGACGGCATGTAACTTTAAAAAGGTAGTTACCAATATGTTGAAAATGCCAATTTTTATAGTCGGTGTAACTGATAATGAAGATACTAATCTATCTAGAGCGCCAGGGCATCCCATCCCTACCCTGACTAAGATTTCAGTGAAACGAATGGAAGACGTAGAAAATGTGAAACATTCGTTTACAAGTATTTAAAGCAACTTTAGCAACCTACTAATTAATAAAATATAAGACTTGTGATTCATTCATTTATGTTCTATTTAATTAAAAAACAAAAACACATTCTAAGTACTAATTAAGGCATATTTAATATATTCTCGCTCAACGATATAAAAGTGAAAATTTTTTTTTAATTACAAATTTAAAAGTACAACACTATAAAAACCTAGTCAAAATGTATTATTAGACTATTATTTTTCAAAGTTAAAACTTGACTTTTAACGTAAATATTTAAAGAAAAACTATTCACAGCTTTTTGCTAATATAAAATTACACTTTCAGAGAAAAACAAACTATCCGCTAAATAAACTAATTACAAACTAATTAAAAAAATAAATAATAATAACATTTTCTTATATTATATGTAGCTTCTTTAATTTTCTTTGAAAAGATCTGTAAAAAAGTCATTCATCAATTCTATTTGGATTTCTTGTGTTTCAATATTATCAGCAGCTTCCATTATTTCATCTTGTATTGTAGAGCTGTGTATTTTTTCTTCTTCGAAATAATGCTCTGGCAATAAATCTGATTTTACTGGTGATATATTTGATTTTGTCACATTGTTGTTTAGTTTATTCTTTGAATTAATTAGATATTCTTCTAACTGATCTAAATACTCGGTTTCCATGGCCAACACTACATCTAAATCCTCATTTTCATCTACTAATTTAAAAACTTGAATCACATGTAAATTGTGCTTTCTGCGATAATGACTTTTTAAGTTTAGTTTATGACTAAATTCCGTACTGCACATTTTACATGGCCACTTCGGAATATTCGAGTGCAACTTTTTGTTGTGTTCTACAATTAATTTATAATTTCCAAAGCTAATCTTACAGGTTTTACAACGGTAATTTCTTTCTCCTGATTTCCTCTGGATAGGCCGTAATGGCTTTGACCGTATCAACCTTCTATAGTAATGATTTCTTCCATTTAATGTTGCTTCGACATTTCCAATTTTTGCCACATGAACTATTCGCAGGTGCCGGCTTAGACTCGATTTCCTTAGTCTTAAATTACATATATTGCAAGTGACTTTAGCTCCAGTATGCATTTTCATGTGTTCTCTAAGTTTTGCTTGAACAAGAAATCCCTTTCCACAAACTTCACACATATAATCATATTCTTTTCGATGACTCTTTAAGTGAAGCGTTAGTTTTACATTTTCAAAATATGACTTCGGACACAAATGGCACTTGTATTTTTTCTCTCCGTGGAGAATTTTATGATACCTTAAAGTAGATCTTGTAGGAAATTCTTTGTCACACATATCACATTTGTATTTGTCCGGTTGGTTATTGTCTTTTAGGTGAGATACTACTATATGTCTACTGTATAAATTACGATGAAAGAATGTTTTATTGCATGGACCACAAGTGAAGATTTTATCGTAATGTGGCAGACGTTTGTGAAACTCATATTCTTCAATTTCTCTGAAACATTCCTTGCATTGCTCGCACTTGTAAGGCCATTCCAAATATTTCTGTTCTTCTACCAGGTGAAGTTTCAAATTGAAATCGTTCATATAACATATGTAACAGTGAGAGCAGCGCGCATAAGCAATATCACTTACAGAAGGCAAAAAAGCCGCCAATTTGTCGTAATAGCAGGTAAATTGGTGAATATTTTCATCTTCATTTTGGTATAAATAACAGTAAAGTCTTAGTATACGATTTATGCTACGTCGCATTTTTAAATTATCAATATTAAGCGACCATTTCTCATTAATTATTTTGCACAAATCTTCGGCTGCATCAAAAAAGTCCTCGTTGAACGGCTCGCCATCAAACTGCCACAAAACCGGATAGTTTTTCATACTATCCAGCAATGAATTTACTACCTCACTCGGTGTATATTCGAAAGAAATCTGTTTGTATAAATTGCCACATGTCATCAAAACAATTATATCGAATGCAATTTGATTACCTCTGTACAATTTTTATATCCGACTCCAATAGATATTGATTCACATTGTTCTTCGCATTCTGTATTATCCATTTCTTTGACATCTGTACTTTTACTTAAAGCTGTTTTAGTTGATGTTTCCTATAAAGAAGCGTTTCAATAATAAATAAACTTTAAATTGTGCAAATGTTTAGTTTTATTCCAACCTGATAGGAATCTCCTAAATTCAGTGCCTCAGAACTTATCAACTAAAGAACAATGGTTTTATTCAATTAGAACAACACAGCTGGTTTAAGTCATATCGCAATTAAAATTCGCCTTACCTTTTGCTTACTCTCATTATTTGTTAAAATACTTTCGTTTGGTAACTTATTTCCACAAACATTTTGCTCTTTCTTAGAGCCTCCCCACTTATTTTTCATTCCAGAAACTGGCATTTCACTTACTGAACTGCTAATTTCATTATTTATATTTTGAGAATCTTCTTTGTTGTTATCTGGTGTATAATGAATAGTGGGATTTAAAACTATACATTCAAATGGGTTATATGTAGGTTCCAGTGGATCCACTAGAAATGAAGGTACAGATTTATTATTAACAGCAACGTTTTCAACACCAGCCTCCATGGTAATGGATGACGGAAAGCATAAAGGAGTATAATCGTGATCATCGGAGACATATCTAGATTCTTTAAACGCTTCTTCTGATTCAAAGTGGTTGTTCTTCAAATGAATAATGAATTTTTTCCATTTTTCTATCGGGAACACTTCAGAACAATAGAAACAATTAAAGCGAAACTCGTTTGCAAAGTCTGATGTTTCTACTAAACCACAAAGGCGTGTGTTTGTTTGCGTAGATCCGGAACAAGATATGGATTTGATAACCGGTATTTGAATTATAGGCTCTTCCTGCAGTTGTGGGGGCATAACATTGTTATTTACATTTGAAACATTTTGTGAAATTTCTTCTTGATTTTGAAAAACTGCATTTTCTGGATCCTTAGGAGCAGCTACAATAATATTTCTTCTAAAACACAATACAAAGTAAAACTGTTAAAAGATATGCTATTTAAACAAAAATGTATGTAAAAATTATTTAAAAAAAATTAATTTACTACGTTTTGAGCACAGACTGCAATTATATATTTATATTATATATATTTAATCCTAGGGGCCTACTATGTATTTTGAAACATTTTCGAAACAAAATACTATGTATTTTGAAACATTTTCGAAATACAACAAAAACATGCATTTTTGTTTATATAAAAGTGGAGAACGCTTGTCAAAATCAACTGAATAAAATAAAATAAAAAGGTAAAGAAAACATAAGATAAAATAAAAAGTGAGAAACATAAAAACGTTTCATTAAAATCAAGGCATACGCCATGATTAAAATGGTCAAAATCCAAAGTTTAAGTTCCTGACACGGTTTCAGGAATGTTCATGCAGATTTAAGGAAGCGCCTGGTGATGGGAGGCAGATATCTAAACAAAATATGTCTGGATAGTGTTATCATAGGTATGGATTTGTTTGAAGTGATTTTTTCCTCCACATTTTTTAATTATGATGGACTAAAATCAAAACGTTTATCAGTAAATATAAATGCAACGCTTTCAAAGTAAAATGTTTCAATATTAGCAACTAATTTATAGGAATCAGCCAAATTAACCCCCATACATAGATGTGGAGATTTTGTTATATTAAGAAAGTTATGCATATTACATTACTAAAGTTTGAGTCACTTACTCAGTTTGATATTCTTCTTTTCTCAAAAATGGGTCTGGGACCTTTGAAACGGCAGTGGACGTGGCTCGAAGGTCACTTCACTATCTATAGGAAAAGACAGGCTTAAATTATTTCAAGCCATATCAACGTTCCGTTTCAGTGGCTTACATTGCTGCTGCACTATTGGCATAGCTTTTGGCATCAAATATATGCGACGTCCCGTAGTTATATCGGCCTTTGAAAAGTGGTCAATACATATTCGAGTGCTTGCGTTAAATTCGCTCGAACATAACTTGCTCCACTTTTCTCTTGCAATGACGTCCTTTGGAACTTGAAAGAAGGTACCATTTCCTTTCACGTCCTTTTTCCGACATACTTAGTATGCAACAACGCATTTATATCATAAAGCACACAAACTGCTCAATGAAAATAACAACACGACTTTTTTTATAACAAAAGCTTGATAAATGACAAATTAACTAATTCTTGATTCGATATTCCGACAGGGTGTTTTGATGTAGAATTTTGGAACGAATTTCCGTCATTCCTTGTCAAGTTCTCAGAGAACGAAAAATGACACTGAAGATGGCAAATAGCCGACCGGTATATCTCCAAACCAAACTTGACAATTTTTCGTTCGTTCTCAGAGAACGAAAAATGACACTGAAGATGGCAAATAGCCGAAACCGGTTTGTCTCCAAACCAAACTTGACAAGGGATGACGGAAATTCGTTCCAAAATTCTACACAAATTAACTAATTTTTCTTGTATCACACACAAGCATAAAATACACAAAAATAAATGTAAACAAAACTGGTTTTGACGTTCGCAAAAAACTACAATTGAACATCTTTAAAGGCGTATCCAATTGACGAATTTTTGCTTGATAATTTTTTATTACCGATTCAAAAATTGAGGGACTGCAAACAAAAGTACAAAGCCATAATAAAATTTTGACAATACATACTAATTCATTATTTAAAAACGAATAAAATGCACAAACAGGAAAAATAAACAAGTACATTAATTACATTAGACATACTTGCATACCTTTCTATTTTAAGCAGCTTTTAAGAATATACAAATAAAATCCAATAAGTACAAATTCATACAAGTTACATGAAATATAAAATTTAGTGTCACTTACTCAGTTTGAGATTCTTTTTCTTTAAACGGTTGTTCTGGAGACCTTGAAGCGGTAGATGTCAGTTCTTTCATTGTAAAGAACCGCAACACCTGCTTTGATGTCACTGGTGGCGCTAACTCGAATGCCGCACGAGTGTCCATGGGACATAAGTTGTCCAAGAAAATTTCGCTTGTATGCATTTCACTAGTGAGCATTTCAGTGGTATGCATTTCACTAGTATGCATATTGCTTTCTTGGTGCTGCACTACTGGTATAGCCTTAGGCATTAAAAAAAAACGACTTCCCGCAGTTATTACATCGGCCTTGGAAAAGTGGTCAATGCATATGCGAGTGCTTTGGATAAACTTTTTTTTGCACACTTTACTCCACTGTTCTCTTCTTTTTGGGTCCTGTGGAACACTAAAAAATGTACCATTTCCAGGACCAAATTTCTTATCACATAAGAGACACCGCATATTTATTAAAAACAATAAGTTTTCACAAGTATAACAATTTAATTTTTATACACTTTTGTAATTATTATTAATTGTTAATTTATGTATAAATTATAAAAAAACGCTTGATTATTTTCGATTATTTTCGTAAACAAAGAAAAAATGAAATGTAAGCAAAAAAATCACCTGCAGTAGTGATGCCACCTAGTTAAATATGCCTTGATACTATTGGTGCCTACTTTCTCAAATAAACTTTATATTAGTAATTTTATACGCTTAAAATGCATAATATTTTAAAAGCAAACCTTCTTAACTGATCGATAAAAACATTTTTTTTTTATTAAATAAAGTGATAAATATGCATAAATATATGTACTTACAACTTCAAGTTTATTGGAAAATTTTTTGTTGCTTTTTAATACATTAATAAAAAAACAGCTGATAATTTAATTCCAGTCCGAACTTACCCAAAGAAAAAGTTCGGACGATTTTGTACAGGAAATGAAAAATTTTACTGTCATTTTCTCTCAAAATTGCACAAAAATTGTTATCTGGAACGCGTTTGGACTAACTCGGACAAGTTCGGACTGTTTTGTTATGCACTTGGAACAGACCTTATATTTAATACTACTCAAGGCGTATCTAACGAAAGAGCAAAGACAATTAAATTTTTTCAATACTAATTGATTATATATATATATTATATATATATATATATATATATATATATATATGTATAATATATATATATATATTATTATAAACTTGAAAAATATGAAGCACAAATAGGAAAAATATATAAGTAAATAAAATAATAAGTCAGTACTTGCACATAAGTACTTGTACATAAAATATTTATATTTAGATTCACTTACACAGTTTGGGATTCTTTTTCTTTAATAGGTTGTTCCGCAGACCTTGAAACCGCAGTAGTTGTCAGTTCTTTGAAGGTAATGAAACGCAACCCATGTTGCGAAGTGCCCGATGACGCCAACACGAATGGTACATTAGTATCTATTGGACATAAGGGCACATTTGTATGCATTTCACTAGTGGCCATTGTTTGCATTTCACTAGTATGCATATTCTCCTGCTGTTGCACTACCGGAATAGCCTTGGGCATTAAAAAACGTCGGCTTCCCGCGGTTATAATATGCTCCTTAGAAAAATGATCGATACATATGCGGGTGCTTTTAACAAATTTTTTTTTGCACACCTTGCTCCACAGATCTCTTTTTTTTTGGTCTTGTGGAACACTAAAAAATGTACCACTACCAGGACAAAGTTTCTTTCCACACAACGGACAATAACGACGCATATTTTCAATATTAGGAACAAATTGTATGCAAAAATAATAATGTTGCGTTGACACAGTTTTTAAACAGTCACTTTTTGGAATTATAAATTTTTTGTACAAATTTATTTATAAATTTTGTACGAATTAGAACACAGATTAATAATTTATTTTTTGTCTTTACTTCACTTTGTGCTTTTTGATTTATATATGCACAACCTATAAAAACACTTGAATCAATGCGTATCTAACTAGGTGGCATTGCTACGACATCAAATACAACAATACAACAACATCAGGCAGTTTTGTTTGTGTAAAACCCTATATTGCTGAAAAAACATGTGTAAAAAAAGAAAATAAGTTGAATAAATTTTGTTTGGTAAGTTTTATAAATTTATTTATAAATTTTGTACAAATTAGAACACAAATTGATAATTTATTTTTTGTTTTTACTTCACTTTTTAATTTATTTATACACAAACTATAAAAACACTAAAGCACTTTAATCAATGAGACTTGAATGTAAATGAATTTTTTGATTATTCGTAAACAAAACAAAATAGTTTGACATTAAAATTGGGTAAATAAAGGAAAACGAAAATTTATGCAAAAAATTGTCACCTCCTCCAGTAGTGATGCCACCTGGTTAAATGTGCCTTGGTAATAAGCCTTTTACCATGACTAAGATTTCAGTGAAACGAATGGAAGACGTAGAAAATGTGAAACATTCGTTTACAAATATTTAAAGCAACTTTAGCAACCTACTAATTAATAAAATATAAGACTTGTGATTCATTCATTTATGTTCTATTTAATTAAAAAACAAAAACACATTTCTAAGTACTAATTAAGGCATATTTAACATATTCTCGCCCAAAGATATAAAAGTGAACATTTTTTTTAATTACAAATTTAAAAGTACAACACTTTATAAAAATCTAGTCAAAATGTATTATTAGACTATTATTTTTCAAAGTTAAAACTTGACTTTTAACGTAAATATTTAAAGAAAAACTATTCACAGCTTTTTGCTAATATAAAATTACACTTTCAGAGAAAAACAAACTATCCGCTAAATAAACTAATTACAAACTAATTAAAAAAATAAATAATAATAACATTTTCTTATATTATATATAGCTTCTTTAATTTTCTTTGAAAAGATCTGTAAAAAAGTCATTCATCAATTCTATTTGGATTTCTTGTGTTTCAATATTATCAGCAGCTTCCATTATTTCATCTTGTATTGTAGAGCTGTGTATTTTTTCTTCTACATAAATCTGTGGCAATAAATCTGATTTTACTGGTGATATATTTGATTTTGTTACATTGTTTAGTTTATTCTTTGAATTAATTAGATATTCTTCTAACTGATCTAAATACTCGGTTTCCATGGCCAACACTACATCTAAATCCTCATTTTCATCTACTAACTTAAAAGCTTGAATCACATGTAAATTGTGCTTTCTGCGATAATGACTTTTTAAGTTTAGTTTATGACTAAATTCCGTACTGCACATTTTGCATGGCCACTTCGGAGTATTCGAGTGCAACTTTTTGTTGTGTTCTACAATTAATTTATAATTTCCAAAGCTAATTTTACAGGTTTTACAACGGTAATTTCTTTCTCCTGATTTCCTGTGGATAGGCCGTAATGGCTTTGACCGTATCAACCTTCTATAGTAATGATTTCTTCCATTTAATGATGCTTCGACATTTCCAATATTTGCCACATGATGAACTATTCGCAGGTGCCGGCTTAGACTCGATTTCCTTAGTCTTAAATTACATATATTGCAAGTGACTTTAGCTCCAGTATGCATTTTCATGTGTTCTCTAAGTTTTGCTTGAACAAGAAATCCCTTTCCACAAACTTCACACATATAATCATATTCTTTTCGGTGACTCTTTAAGTGAAGCGTTAGTTTTACATTTTCAAAATATGACTTCGGACACAAATGGCACTTGTATTTTTTCTCTCCGTGGAGAATTTTATGATACCTTAAAGTAGATCTTGTAGGAAATTCTTTGTCACACATATCACATTTGTATTTGTCCGGTTCGTTATTGTCTTTTAGATGAGATACTACTATATGTCTACTGTATAAATTACGATGAAAGAATGTTTTATTGCATGGACCACAAGTGAAGATTTTATCGTAATGTGGCAGACGTTTGTGAAACTCATATTCTTCATTTTCTCTGAAACATTCCTTGCATTGTTCGCACTTGTAAGGCCATTCCAAATATTTCTGTTCTTCTACCAGGTGAAGTTTCAAATTGAAATCGTTCATATAACATATGTAACAGTGAGAGCAGCGCGCATAAGCAATATCACTTACAGAAGAAGGCAAAAAAGCCGCCAATTTGTCGTAATAGCAGGTAAATTGGTGAATATTTTCATCTTCATTTTGGTATAAATAACAGTACAGTCTTAGTATACGATTTATGCTGCGTCGCATTTTTAAATTATCAATATTAAGCGACCATTTCTCATTAATTATTTTGCACAAATCTTCGGCTGCATCAAAAAAGTCCTCGTTGAACGGCTCGCCATCAAACTGCCACAAAACCGGATAGTTTTTCATACTATCCAGCAATGAATTTACTACCTCACTCGGTGTATATTCGAAAGAAATCTGTTTGTATAAATTGCCACATGTCATCAAATCAAATATATCGAATGCAATTTGATTACCTCTGTAGAATTTTGATATCCGATTCCAATAGATATTGATTCACATTGTTCTTCGCATTCTGTATTATCCATTTCTTTGACATCTGTACTTTTACTTAAAGCTGTTTTAGTTGATGTTTCCTATAAAGAAGCGTTTCAATAATAAATAAACTTTAAATTGTGCAAATGTTTAGTTTTATTCCAACCTGATAGGAATCTCCTAAATTCAGTGCCTCAGAACTTATTAACTAAAGAACAATGGTTTTATTCAATTAGAACAGCACAGCTGGTTTAAGTCTTATCGCATTTAAAATTCACCTTACCTTTTGCTTACTCTCATTATTTGTTAAAATACTTTCGTTTGGTAACTTATTTCCACAAACATTTTGCTCTTTCTTAGAGCCGCCCCACTTATTTTTCATTCCAGAAACTGGCATTTCACTTACTGAACTGCTAATTTCATTATTTATATTTTGAGAATCTGCTTTGTTCTTATCTGGTGTATAATAAATAGTGGGATTTAAAACTATACATTCAAATGGGTTATATGTAGGTTCCAGTGGATCCACTAAAAAAGAAGGTACAGATTTATTATTAACAGCAACGTTTTCAACACCAGCCTCCATGGTAATGGATGATGGAAAGCATAAAGGAGTATAATCGTGATCATCGGAGACATATCTAGATTCTTTAAACGCTTCTTCTGATTCAAAGTGGTTGTTCTTCAAATGAATAATGAATTTTTTCCATTTTTCTATCGGGAACACTTCAGAACAATAGAAACAATTAAAGCGAAACTCGTTTGCAAAGTCTGATGTTTCTACTAAACCACAAAGGCGTGTGTTTGTTTGCGTAGATCCGGAACAAGATATGGATTTGATAACCGGTATTTGAATTATAGGCTCTTCCTGCAGTTGTGGGTGCATAACATTGTTATTTACATTTGAAACATTTTGTGAAATTTCTTCTTGATTTTGAAAAACTGCATTTTCTGGATCCTTAGGAGCAGCTACAATAATATTTCTTCTAAAACACAATACAAAGTAAAACTGTTAAAAGATATGCTATTTAAAGAAAAATGTATGTAAAAATTATTTGAAAAAATGAAATTACTACGTTTTGATCACAGACTGCAAACATATATTTATAGGTCTGTTCCAGGTGCATAACAATATAGTCCGGACTATTGAGAGTAAAAAGAAAATTACTCTCTGAATGTGCCAAAGTTGTCCGTAATTGCTGGAACGCAAAAAACCACAAATGGTGCCTACTTTTTCAAATAAATTTTATTTTAGTAATTTTATACGCTTAAAATGCATAATATTTTAAAAGCAAGCTGTCCGTACCTTCTTAACTGATCGTTAAATTTTTTTTTTTTATTAAATAAAGTCATAAATATGCACAACTATATGTACTTACAACTTCAAGTTTATTGGAAAAATTTTTCCGTTTTGCTTTTTAATAAATTTAAAATAAAAACTTTTTTCCTTTATTTAAAAATTTTTTGATTTTTAAATATAAACAAGAAACAGATGATAATTTAATTCTAGTCCGAATTTACGTGCGCCAAGATAGCGTCGAAAGTTAGCGTCGAAATCGCATAAATGTATTGGCGTTTTTGGGAATTCGGATAAATGGGAATCTAAAGGATTATGAAATTGGGGAAATAATAATAATCATATATATGAATATGGGAACATAAATACCCCCTGTTTGAAAATTAGAATTTCAAATGAAGATATATAATATGAAAGAAAATAAAATCAAACAAGTAATAACTAATATATGTATTGAATTATGGTCTTTAAAACCATTAAAAATTAAGTTTTTATCGGGTGAAAAATTGCTTAATTAAAAAATATAAAAATCTATTGAAAATCGTTTAGAAAGTGGTTTGAACCAAACTGGTCAGTCAAATTGGGGATTAATTATGGCATGGAATCTAAGCAACGTCAAGCAACAAACGCTATATATTATGAAACTAGACCACTTATAGAATATAAAACACTTTCCGCGCAAAAAATCGTGTGACCAGTTTTCCAGAAAACTGGGTTCATCCAAATTGGTCAGAAAAAGTGGGGATTAATTATTGCATGGAATCTAAGCAACGTCAAGCAATAGGCGCTATATACCATGAAACTAGACCACTTGTAGAATATAAAACACTTTCCGTGCAAAAAATCGTGTGACCAGTTTTCCAGAAAACTGGGTTCATCCAAATTGGTCAGAAAAAGTGGGGATTAATTATTGCATGGAATCTAAGCAACGTCAAGCAATAGGCGCTATATACCATGAAACTACACCACTTATAGAATATAAAACACTTTCCGTGCAAAAAATCGTGTGACCAGTTTTCCAGAAAACTGGGTTCATCCAAATTGGTCAGAAAAAGTGGGGATTAATTATTGCGTGGAATCTAAGCAACGTCAAGCAATAGGCGCTATATACCATGAAACTAGACCACTTATAGAATATAAAACACTTTCCGTGCAAAAAATCGTGTGACCAGTTTTCCAGAAAGCTGGGTTCATCCAAATTGGTCAGAAAAAGTGGGGATTAATTATTGCGTGGAATCTAAGCAACGTCAAGCAATAAACGCTATATATCATGAAACTAGACCACTTATAGAATATAAAACACTTTCCGTGCAAAAAATCGTGTGACCAGTTTTCCAGAAAACTGGGTTCATCCAAATTGGTCAGAAAATGTGGGGATTAATTATTGCATGGAATCTAAGCAACGTCAAGCAATAGGCGCTATATACCATGAAACTAGACCACTTATAGAATATAAAACACTTTCCGTGCAAAAAATCGTGTGACCAGTTTTCCAGAAAACTGGGTTCATCCAAATTCGTCAGAAAAAGTGGGGATTAATTATTGCGTGGAATCTAAGCAACGTCAAGCAATAGGCGCTATATACCATGAAACTAGACCACTTATAGAATATAAAACACTTTCCGTGCAAAAAATCGTGTGACCAGTTTTCCAGAAAACTGGGTTCATCCAAATTGGTCAGAAAAAGTGGGGATTAATTATTGCATGGAATCTAAGCAACGTCAAGCAATAGGCGCTATATACCATGAAACTAGACCACTTGTAGAATATAAAACACTTTCCGTGCAAAAAATCGTGTGACCAGTTTTCCAGAAAACTGGGTTCATCCAAATTGGTCAGAAAAAGTGGGGATTAATTATTGCATGGAATCTAAGCAACGTCAAGCAATAGGCGCTATATACCATGAAACTACACCACTTATAGAATATAAAACACTTTCCGTGCAAAAAATCGTGTGACCAGTTTTCCAGAAAACTGGGTTCATCCAAATTGGTCAGAAAAAGTGGGGATTAATTATTGCGTGGAATCTAAGCAACGTCAAGCAATAGGCGCTATATACCATGAAACTAGACCACTTATAGAATATAAAACACTTTCCGTGCAAAAAATCGTGTGACCAGTTTTCCAGAAAACTGGGTTCATCCAAATTCGTCAGAAAAAGTGGGGATTAATTATTGCGTGGAATCTAAGCAACGTCAAGCAATAGGCGCTATATACCATGAAACTAGACCACTTATAGAATATAAAACACTTTCCGTGCAAAAAATCGTGTGACCAGTTTTCCAGAAAACTGGGTTCATCCAAATTCGTCAGAAAAAGTGGGGATTAATTATTGCGTGGAATCTAAGCAACGTCAAGCAATAGGCGCTATATACCATGAAACTAGACCACTTATAGAATATAAAACACTTTCCGTGCAAAAAATCGTGTGACCAGTTTTCCAGAAAACTGGGTTCATCCAAATTGGTCAGAAAAAGTGGGGATTAATTATTGCGTGGAATCTAAGCAACGTCAAGCAATAGGCGCTATATACCATGAAACTAGACCACTTATAGAATATAAAACACTTTCCGTGCAAAAAATCGTGTGACCAGTTTTCCAGAAAACTGGGTTCATCCAAATTGGTCAGAAAAAGTGGGGATTAATTATTGCGTGGAATCTAAGCAACGTCAAGCAATAAACGCTATATACCATGAAACTAGACCACTTATAGAATATAAAACACTTTCCGTGCAAAAAATCGTGTGACCAGTTTTCCAGAAAGCTGGGTTCATCCAAATTGGTCAGAAAAAGTGGGGATTAATTATTGCGTGGAATCTAAGCAACGTCAAGCAATAGGCGCTATATACCATGAAACTAGACCACTTATAGAATATAAAACACTTTCCGTGCAAAAAATCGTGTGACCAGTTTTCCAGAAAACTGGGTTCATCCAAATTCGTCAGAAAAAGTGGGGATTAATTATTGCGTGGAATCTAAGCAACGTCAAGCAATAGGCGCTATATACCATGAAACTAGACCACTTATAGAATATAAAACACTTTCCGTGCAAAAAATCGTGTGACCAGTTTTCCAGAAAACTGGGTTCATCCAAATTGGTCAGAAAAAGTGGGGATTAATTATTGCGTGGAATCTAAGCAACGTCAAGCAATAGGCGCTATATACCATGAAACTAGACCACTTATAGAATATAAAACACTTTCCGTGCAAAAAATCGTGTGACCAGTTTTCCAGAAAACTGGGTTCATCCAAATTGGTCAGAAAAAGTGGGGATTAATTATTGCGTGGAATCTAAGCAACGTCAAGCAATAAACGCTATATACCATGAAACTAGACCACTTATAGAATATAAAACACTTTCCGTGCAAAAAATCGTGTGACCAGTTTTCCAGAAAGCTGGGTTCATCCAAATTGGTCAGAAAAAGTGGGGATTAATTATTGCGTGGAATCTAAGCAACGTCAAGCAATAGGCGCTATATACCATGAAACTAGACCACTTATAGAATATAAAACACTTTCCGTGCAAAAAATCGTGTGACCAGTTTTCCAGAAAACTGGGTTCATCCAAATTCGTCAGAAAAAGTGGGGATTAATTATTGCGTGGAATCTAAGCAACGTCAAGCAATAGGCGCTATATACCATGAAACTAGACCACTTATAGAATATAAAACACTTTCCGTGCAAAAAATCGTGTGACCAGTTTTCCAGAAAACTGGGTTCATCCAAATTCGTCAGAAAAAGTGGGGATTAATTATTGCGTGGAATCTAAGCAACGTCAAGCAATAGGCGCTATATACCATGAAACTAGACCACTTATAGAATATAAAACACTTTCCGTGCAAAAAATCGTGTGACCAGTTTTCCAGAAAACTGGGTTCATCCAAATTCGTCAGAAAAAGTGGGGATTAATTATTGCGTGGAATCTAAGCAACGTCAAGCAATAGGCGCTATATACCATGAAACTAGACCACTTATAGAATATAAAACACTTTCCGTGCAAAAAATCGTGTGACCAGTTTTCCAGAAAACTGGGTTCATCCAAATTGGTCAGAAAAAGTGGGGATTAATTATTGCGTGGAATCTAAGCAACGTCAAGCAATAGGCGCTATATACCATGAAACTAGACCACTTATAGAATATAAAACACTTTCCGTGCAAAAAATCGTGTGACCAGTTTTCCAGAAAACTGGGTTCATCCAAATTCGTCAGAAAAAGTGGGGATTAATTATTGCGTGGAATCTAAGCAACGTCAAGCAATAGGCGCTATATACCATGAAACTAGACCACTTATAGAATATAAAACACTTTCCGTGCAAAAAATCGTGTGACCAGTTTTCCAGAAAACTGGGTTCATCCAAATTGGTCAGAAAAAGTGGGGATTAATTATTGCGTGGAATCTAAGCAACGTCAAGCAATAGGCGCTATATACCATGAAACTAGACCACTTATAGAATATAAAACACTTTCCGTGCAAAAAATCGTGTGACCAGTTTTCCAGAAAACTGGGTTCATCCAAATTGGTCAGAAAAAGTGGGGATTAATTATTGCGTGGAATCTAAGCAACGTCAAGCAATAAACGCTATATACCATGAAACTAGACCACTTATAGAATATAAAACACTTTCCGTGCAAAAAATCGTGTGACCAGTTTTCCAGAAAGCTGGGTTCATCCAAATTGGTCAGAAAAAGTGGGGATTAATTATTGCGTGGAATCTAAGCAACGTCAAGCAATAAACGCTATATATCATGAAACTAGACCACTTATAGAATATAAAACACTTTCCGTGCAAAAAATCGTGTGACCAGTTTTCCAGAAAACTGGGTTCATCCAAATTGGTCAGAAAATGTGGGGATTAATTATTGCATGGAATCTAAGCAATAGGCGCTATATACCATGAAACTAGACCACTTATAGAATATAAAACACTTTCCGTGCAAAAAATCGTGTGACCAGTTTTCCAGAAAACTGGGTTCATCCAAATTGGTCAGAAAAAGTGGGGATTAATTATTGCGTGGAATCTAAGCAACGTCAAGCAATAGGCGCTATATACCATGAAACTAGACCACTTATAGAATATAAAACACTTTCCGTGCAAAAAATCGTGTGACCAGTTTTCCAGAAAACTGGGTTCATCCAAATTCGTCAGAAAAAGTGGGGATTAATTATTGCATGGAATCTAAGCAACGTCAAGCAATAGGCGCTATATACCATGAAACTAGACCACTTATAGAATATAAAACACTTTCCGTGCAAAAAATCGTGTGACCAGTTTTCCAGAAAACTGGGTTCATCCAAATTGGTCAGAAAAAGTGGGGATTAATTATTGCGTGGAATCTAAGCAACGTCAAGCAATAGGCGCTATATACCATGAAACTAGACCACTTATAGAATATAAAACACTTTCCGTGCAAAAAATCGTGTGACCAGTTTTCCAGAAAACTGGGTTCATCCAAATTGGTCAGAAAAAGTGGGGATTAATTATTGCGTGGAATCTAAGCAACGTCAAGCAATAAACGCTATATACCATGAAACTAGACCACTTATAGAATATAAAACACTTTCCGTGCAAAAAATCGTGTGACCAGTTTTCCAGAAAACTGGGTTCATCCAAATTGGTCAGAAAAAGTGGGGATTAATTATTGCGTGGAATCTAAGCAACGTCAAGCAATAAACGCTATATACCATGAAACTAGACCACTTATAGAATATAAAACACTTTCCGTGCAAAAAATCGTGTGACCAGTTTTCCAGAAAACTGGGTTCATCCAAATTGGTCAGAAAAAGTGGGGATTAATTATTGCGTGGAATCTAAGCAACGTCAAGCAATAGGCGCTATATACCATGAAACTAGACCACTTATAGAATATAAAACACTTTCCGTGCAAAAAATCGTGTGACCAGTTTTCCAGAAAACTGGGTTCATCCAAATTGGTCAGAAAAAGTGGGGATTAATTATTGCGTGGAATCTAAGCAACGTCAAGCAATAGGCGCTATATACCATGAAACTAGACCACTTATAGAATATAAAACACTTTCCGTGCAAAAAATCGTGTGACCAGTTTTCCAGAAAACTGGGTTCATCCAAATACGTCAGAAAAAGTGGGGATTAATTATTGCATGGAATCTAAGCAACGTCAAGCAATAGGCGCTATATACCATGAAACTAGACCACTTATAGAATATAAAACACTTTCCGTGCAAAAAATCGTGTGACCAGTTTTCCAGAAAACTGGGTTCATCCAAATTGGTCAGAAAAAGTGGGGATTAATTATTGCGTGGAATCTAAGCAACGTCAAGCAATAAACGCTATATACCATGAAACTAGACCACTTATAGAATATAAAACACTTTCCGTGCAAAAAATCGTGTGACCAGTTTTCCAGAAAACTGGGTTCATCCAAATTGGTCAGAAAAAGTGGGGATTAATTATTGCGTGGAATCTAAGCAACGTCAAGCAATAGGCGCTATATACCATGAAACTAGACCACTTATAGAATATAAAACACTTTCCGTGCAAAAAATCGTGTGACCAGTTTTCCAGAAAACTGGGTTCATCCAAATTGGTCAGAAAAAGTGGGGATTAATTATTGCGTGGAATCTAAGCAACGTCAAGCAATAGGCGCTATATACCATGAAACTAGACCACTTATAGAATATAAAACACTTTCCGTGCAAAAAATCGTGTGACCAGTTTTCCAGAAAACTGGGTTCATCCAAATTGGTCAGAAAAAGTGGGGATTAATTGTTGCGTGGAATCTAAGCAACGTCAAGCAATAAACGCTATATACCATGAAACTAGACCACTTATAGAATATAAAACACTTTCCGTGCAAAAAATCGTGTGACCAGTTTTCCAGAAAACTCGGTTCATCCAAATTGGTCCAAAAAAACACAAAATTTGTCCTTTCGCAATGGGTTAAAAAAATGTGCTTTTACGCGCCATTATTTTCATGCCTTTTTTTACAAGCTTCTTACGCGCTTTTTTGTGATTGCTAAAAAATCAGTAGAGCCAACATAAAAGGCAAGTGTTGTAGACAGATTAAAATATACTCTACTAAATTAGTGGTTTTCTTGTTACTTTTTTCCATGCCAATTTATATCTGAAGTTAAATTTTTGAGAAAATGTTTACCATCAATAATTTTATATAATATACAATACTATATCTTAATCTAAACGTAACAATATATAGTGTTCAAGAAAGTTTGAAGGAAAAATGTTTGATAAAATAAAAACGCTGTTTATTTAAGCACTTATTTACAATAAAAAAAACGTTATAATCAGAAAAATTACGACATATAAAAATTTTTCAATTTTTAAGCAGAATTATTATGACGGAAAAGGTAAACATACATAAATGTGTGCAACATTGAAATATCGCCATTTTTAATATAGTAGGCGAACAAGTGCGCCGACCCGCCATTTTTTTTGTCGATAGCTGTCGCCGTAAATATTTCTTCTGGATCAACCGGCTTAACATAGCATCTTGACTAGCCATAAATCTGTTTAGCCATCGCACATTTTGGTGCTCACACAGAAAAATGGCTAGTCAAGACCGCCGCTGTTCATGGTCAGTTTATGTTCAAACAGAGTTGTCCGAACAATCGCTCGCACAACTCTGTCATGGCATTACATTATACACATATTATTTTTAGGTAATTTAAATTCTATTCCTGCTTATAAGTAATTGTGAGAATTGTCTTAACCATATACATATTAATAAAAAGTATAGTTTAAGGAAACGACATTAAGGGTTGAAACATTCAATTTTATCTCATCATAGCCGAGCATTAAAAAAAATAACGCATTCGTACAAACAAAAAACCTCAATAAGAATGAAAGACCAATTTGTAATTTTTGACTTATCTACATGCCACGCATGCTAATTAGTATTTTTCACCCATACAATAAATAAGAAACAACTTTATTTTGATTGTTTACGTTTTCGGTCATATACTACTTAAAAATTGGAAAATTTTTATATGTGATACTTTTTGTCATTATAACGTTCTTTCTAATCGAGTTGCTTTGTTTTATTTGAATACAAAAAAGTTTTCGTTCCATTTGTGTTGTATTTACCAATTCTAAATGTAGCAGTATTTCGTAATAAAAATGAAAACAAAACTATTTTTCTTGCAAATTTTTTTATTAATTATAAGTTTGGTTGTTCTATTTAATGATGAGACTGATTGATGTTGCAACAGGAATATAGTTTTTAATAAGATGTTCCTAAAGAACCTACAAATGGAACGAAAACTTTTTTGTATTCAAATAAAACAAAGCAACTCGATTAGAAAGAACGTTATAATGACAAAAAGTATCACATATAAAAATTTTTACTGATTTTTTAGCAATCACAAAAAAGCGCGTAAGAAGCTTGTAAAAAAAGGCATGAAAATAATGGCGCGTAAAAGCACATTTTTTTAACCCATTGCGAAAGGATAAATTTTGTGTTTTTTTGGACCAATTTGGATGAACCGAGTTTTCTGGAAAACTGGTCACACGATTTTTTGCACGGAAAGTGTTTTATATTCTATAAGTGGTCTAGTTTCATGGTATATAGCGCCTATTGCTTGACGTTGCTTAGATTCCACGCAATAATTAATCCCCACTTTTTCTGACCAATTTGGATGAACCCAGTTTTCTGGAAAACTGGTCACACGATTTTTTGCACGGAAAGTGTTTTATATTCTATAAGTGGTCTAGTTTCATGGTATATAGCGCCTATTGCTTGACGTTGCTTAGATTCCATGCAATAATTAATCCCCACTTTTTCTGACCAATTTGGATGAACCCAGTTTTCTGGAAAACTGGTCACACGATTTTTTGCACGGAAAGTGTTTTATATTCTACAAGTGGTCTAGTTTCATGGTATATAGCGCCTATTGCTTGACGTTGCTTAGATTCCATGCAATAATTAATCCCCACTTTTTCTGACCAATTTGGATGAACCCAGTTTTCTGGAAAACTGGTCACACGATTTTTTGCGCGGAAAGTGTTTTATATTCTATAAGTGGTCTAGTTTCATAATATATAGCGTTTGTTGCTTGACGTTGCTTAGATTCCATGCAATAATTAATCCCCACTTTTTCTGACCAATTTGGATGAACCCAGTTTTCTGGAAAACTGGTCACACGATTTTTTGCGCGGAAAGTGTTTTATATTCTATAAGTGGTCTAGTTTCATAATATATAGCGTTTGTTGCTTAGATTCCATGCCATAATTAATCCCCAATTTGACTGACCAGTTTGGTTCAAACCACTTTCTAAACGATTTTCAATAGATTTTTATATTTTTTAATTAAGCAATTTTTCACCCGATAAAAACTTAATTTTTAATGTTTTTAAAGACCATAATTCAATACATATATTAGTTATTACTTGTTTGATTTTATTTTCTTTCATATTATATATCTTCATTTGAAATTCTAATTTTCAAACAGGGGGTATTTATGTTCCCATATTCATATATATGATTATTATTATTTCCCCAATTTCATAATCCTTTAGATTCCCATTTATCCGAATTCCCAAAAACGCCAATATTTTATGCGATTTCGACGCTAACTTTCGACGCTATCTTGGCGCACGTTCCGAATTTATGCAAAGAAAAAGTTCGGACGACTTTGTACAGGAAATGAAAAATTTTGTTCTCTCATTTTCTCTCAAAATTGCACAAAAATTGTTATCTGGAACGCGTTTGGACTAACTCGGATTGTTTGGTTATGCACTTGGAACAGACCTATGGCATTGGTGGCATTGCTACGACAACAAATACAACAACAGCAGACGAAAGAGCAAAGCCAATTAAATTTTGTCAATACTAATTGATTATTTTATATATATACATATACATACATATATATATATATATACTTAAAAAATATAATGCACAAATAGGAAAAATAAATAAGTAAATAAAATAATAAATAAACATAAGTACTTGTACATAAAATATTTATATTTAGATTCACTTACTCAGTTTGGGATTCTTTTTCTTTAAAAGGGTGTTCCGCACACCTTGAAGCAGCAGTCCCCAGTGGCGCCAACACGAATGGTTCATTAGTATCTATTGGACATAAGGGCACTTCAATTGTATGCATTTCACTAGTGTGCATTGTTTGCATTTCACTAGTGTGCATTGTTTGCATTTCACTAGTGTGCATTGTTTGCATTTCACTAGTATGCATATTCTCCTGCTGTTGCACTACCGGAATAGCCTTAGGCATTAAAAAACGTCGGCTTCCCGCGGTTATAATATGCTCCTTAGAAAAATGATCGATACATATGCGGGTGCTTTTAACAAATTTTTTTTTGCACACCTTGCTCCACAGATCTCTTTTTTCTTGGTCTTGTGGAACACTAAAAAATGTACCACTACCAGGACCAAGTTTCTTTCCACACAAAGGACAACAACAATGCATGTTTTCAATATTAGAAACAAATTGTATGCACAAATTATTATGTTGTGTTGACACAGTTTTTAAACAGTCACTTTTTAGAATTATAAATTTTTTGTACAAATTTATTTATAAATTTTGTACGAATTAGAACACAGATTAATAATTTATTTTTTGTCTTTACTTCACTTTGTGCTTTTTGATTTATATATGCACAACCTATAAAAACACTTGAATCAATGCGTATCTAACTAGGTGGCATTGCTACGACATCAAATACAACAATACAACAACATCAGGCAGTTTTGTTTGTGTAAAACCCTATATTGCTGAGAAAAACATGCGTAAAAAGAAAGAAAATTAAAATAAAATAAGTTGAATAAATTTTGTGTGGCAAGTTTTATAAATTTATTTATAAATTTTGTACAAATTAGAACACAAATTGATAATTTATTTGGGTGGACACTGCGCAAGAAATCGCTTTAATAGGTACTTCTTGCATTTGAACAACATTATTACTGGAAATTAAGATATTGTGCTGAAATTCGCCTTTTTGATGTTTTTTTATTTTTAGTTGTATCTACAATATTTGATCTAAAATATATATAAAATATTGTATCGTATTACAAGAAGCCAAAACAAAAATGTTCAATGAAAATCAAATAAGACAGATCAATGTTTTGTCATATTAAATAATTATAATGCATACAAGCCCTTATTTAAACTGAAAATATTATATCAATAGAATAAGACGAGTACGGGAAATGATTAAAAAACTTGATTCTTGATTTGATATTCCGACAGGGTGTTTTGATGTAGAATTTTGGAACGAATTTCCGTCATCCCTTGTCAAGTTTGGTTTGGAGACAAACCGGTTTCGGCTATGTGCCATCTTCGGTGTAAATTTTTGTTCAGAACATCAAAACACCCTGTCGGAGTATCAAATCAAGAATCAAAGTAACTTTTCTCTATTCTCAGTTTACCGAACTTTGCCCAAAAAGTAAAGAAACGTGAAATAAAACTCTAATTAACAACATGTTATGTAATAGAAATCAATTAATATGAATATTTAACAAGCTTGCCTAAACTGCAAAAAAAAAAACATTTTATTTTGGAATATCAGAGGGTGTTTGGTATTTAGTATGCGAACTATGGATACCAGTTGATCTCCAGGTTTAATGACGGCTTATCTGTGCATATGGAGCTCTGTATGGGTGGTTATATTTTACTCGATTACTCGTGGGAACAAATAAAAAAAGACAATGATAACACTAATTGAAAACGTACGAAAAACATAAGCATTGAAGAACATTACTTATTATCAAACTATCAATCAGGAAAGGAAAGTGACAGAAATATATATTGGCTTTAAAAGACCATTTGAATCAATCGACAGGCAAATAATATTGATTAAACTATATATGTACATACCCATATGCATGTACAGCATAATAGGAAAAATTCAAGTGGTTTGTGTCTTAACTGAAAAATAAAACGCAAACAACAAAAGTAAATGGTTCAGTGTCAAAAAAAAAAAATAATAATAAATGCTTTTGTACCACAAGGTTCTATTTTGGGTGCATTGTTGTTTATATTCTATATCAATGACATGGAAAATATCATGCATGGAGAGATGTGAGATGGTTTTACGCGGACGATACACTAATATACAAAGCTGGAGAACATGATACAGAATGTCGACGAACATGAAGCGCGATATAGATAAAATAAATAACTGGTTAAAAATTTAAAAAATAAAATTTAATTAAATACCTAAAATAATGGAAAGCAACAACTTTTTTTTTATAATTTATAACATTTTATGTAAAATTTTAAAGTGCTAGCAAATACAAGAGACTGTGATATGGAAGAAAGCTGACAGCTAACAGTCCGCAATCTGAAATCATTACAGCCACGAAACTCAGTGAAAGTAAGGTAGTCGGAAATTACAAATCGGTTACCTGAAATAATTTCAAGGAAAGCACGGTGTCGAAAAGGCACCCATAAAGTGAGCGGTTTGCTTCGACACTCCCCCTATATAGTGCCAGAAAAATGGGTCATAAAAGGTCTTTCATTTTCCAACAAGATAACGACCCTAAGCACACGGCGCTTGTTGTAAAGGAATGACTGCAAAATAATGTTGGAAAACAACTTAAGACTTAAAGATGGCCTTAAAAATTTCCTGAAACATGACCGGTTTATTCTTGTTTTCATATTCCGACAGGGTGTTTTGATGTAGATTTTTGGACCGAATTTCTGTCATCCCTTGTCAAGTTCTCCGAAAAAACAAGGAAAATATTTTTTTTAGAATAGTGTTTTTATTTTTTGTCAATTTTTTTTAAGAGGACCACTATATGGATTAAAAATGTTATACAATTTTTTTAGAATTATATTCTATTGTTTTTATTTTGTATAACTTGGTATCACAATCGATATGCATACATCACATACAAATGGAACTGCAATTGGCTTCCCATCCTAAATACGCGTTAAATATACAAGAAATGGTTTTTATGGATTCAATTTATTAAATTTTCTAAGCTTAATGGTATTTTATAAATATAGAACTCTTCTTTTTATCGATATTTCCCAATCCATTGTGTAGCAGGAAATAATATATTTTTTATAACAACCAAAATAGCAAACTAGCAATATGTACCTATATGAAAAAATATTTATGTATTTTTTTAGTGTTTTGATATATGTTATTTAAAAAAGGGGCCTGTTCGGAAATGCCTCACTGAGCTGCATCTGATACGCATGAGTGATAAGTTTGCGATGCCGATGCTAATCAGCTGATGCTGATGCGCATTTTATGCATAAACAAATGATTTTCATTTTTGCATACATTTTCAAATGAGGAAAATTAAAAATGGATAAATTAATAATTAGTTTATATTTTGACTTATATGATAACAAAAATGAAATTAAACAATAGACAAAACCAAAAAAAAAATTAATTTAATGCTAAACAATTTTTTCAAATTTTTATAAGGAGTTTGTATCGACTTTGATACTAAAAATTAATCATTAAAAATTAAAAACTAAATACCAAATAAATTACAATACAAATACTTACTCATATTACCGCATCAGCTATTTTTGTGATGCATGTTTAACGTTTTTTTGCGCATCGTATATTTCAGTGATGCATTTTAGAACACATGGCATTTGCAGTGTTGCCAGCTGTTGCATTTCCGAACGTACTGCGCATCAACTGCAGCGCAGTGATGCATTTCCGAACAGACCCAAGTTTTGTACGCATGTTATTACAAATGGGAAATTATTTATATTTATTTATTAATTTTTTGTTTTCTGTAAATATTAAAATATTTTTGAATTATTTTTGTGGAAATATAAAATTATTTTTAATGCTATGTTATTTGTTTTCTATAAATTTTGAAATATACGAGCAAGGCGTATCTAACTAAGCAGCCAGTTTTGGTTAGATGTTGGTGATAAGAACGAAACAATTAAATCGAAGTTCATTTGCAAGTCGTTTGTTTTTTTAAGAATTCCAAGAAAAAAAGCGACAAAACGATATTTTCGTTATCTGTTCTTGAATTTCAAGACGGATTTAAAAAAATTAACAAATTGACAACATAAAAAACCTTTATTTTTGAATAAAAAACGAATAAAAAATATATTCTCGCACAAAGATATAAAAGTGAACATTTTTTTTAATTACAAATTTAAAAGTACAACACTTTATAAAAACCACAGATATAAATTATTATATCTGTGATAAAAACCTAGTCAAAATGTATTATTAGACTATTATTTTTCAAAGTTAAAACTTGACTTTTAACGTAAATATTTAAAGAGAAAAACAAACTATCCGCTAAAGAAACTAATTACAAACTAATTAAAAAAAATAAATAATAATAACATTTTCTTATACTATATGTAGCTTTTTTAATTTTCTTTGAAAAGATCTGTAAAAAAGTCATTCATCAATTCTATTTGGATTTCTTGTGTTTCAATATTGTCAGCAGCTTCCATTATTTCATCTTGTATTGTAGAGCTGTGTATTTTTTCTTCTTCGAAATAATGCTCTGGCAATAAATCTGATTTTACTGGTGATATATTTGATTTTGTCACATTGTTTAGTTTATTCTTTGAATTAATTAGAGATTCGGCTAACTGATCTAAATACTCGGTTTCCATGGCCAACACTACATCTAAATCCTCATTTTCATCTACTAATTTAAAAACTTGAATCACATGTAAATTGTGCTTTTTGCGATAATGACGTTTTAAGTTTAGTTTATGACTAAATTCCGTACTGCACATTTTACATGGCCACTTCGGAGTATTCGAGTGCAACTTTTTGTTGTGTTCTACAATTAATTTATAATTTCCAAAGCTAATCTTACAGGTTTTACAACGGTAATTTCTTTCTCCTGATTTCCTCTGGATAGGCCGTAATGGCTTTGACCGTATCAACCTTCTATAGTAATGATTTCTTCCATTTAATGTTACTTCGACATTTCCAATATTTGCCACATGAACTATTCGCAGGTGCCGGCTTAGACTCGATTTTCTTAGTCTTAAATTACATATATTGCAAGTGACTTTAGCTCCAGTATGCATTTTCATGTGTTCTCTAAGATTGGTTTGAAGAAGAAATCCCTTTCCACAAACTTCACACATATAATCATATTCTTTTCGGTGACTCTTTAAGTGAAGCGTTAGTTTTCCATTTTCAAAATATGACTTCGGACACAAATGGCACTTGTATTTTTTCTCTCCGTGGAGAATTTTATGATACCTTAAAGTAGAACTTGTAGGGAATTCTTTGTCACACATATCACATTTGTATTTGTCCGGTTCGTTATTGTCTTTTAGGTGAGATACTACTATATGTCTACTGTATAAATTACGATGAAAGAATGTTTTATTGCATGGACCACAAGTGAAGATTTTATCGTAATGTGGCAGACGTTTGTGAAACTCATATTCTTCATTTTCTCTGAAACATTCCTTGCATTGTTCGCACTTGTAAGGCCATTCCAAATATTTCTGTTCTTCTACCAGGTGAAGTTTCAAATTGAAATCGTTCATATAACATATGTAACAGTGAGAGCAGCGCGCATAAGCAATATCACTTACAGAAGAAGGCAAAAAAGCCGCCAATTTGTCGTAATAGCAAGTAAATTGGTGAATATTTTCAACATCTTCATTTGGGTATAAATAACAGTAAAGTCTTAGTATACGATTTATGCTGCGTCGCATTTTTATATTATCAATATTAAGCGACCATTTCTCATTAATTATTTTGCACAAATCTTCGACGGCTTCAAAAAAGTCCTCGTTGAACGGCTCGCCATCAAACTGCCACAAAACCGGATAATTTTTCATACTATCCAGCAATGAATTTACTACGTCACTCGGTGTATATTCGAAAGAAATCTGTTTGTATAAATTGCCACATGTCATCAAATCAAATATATCGAATGCAATTTGATTACCTCTGTAGAATTTTGATATCCGATTCCAATAGATATTGATTCACATTGTTCTTCGCATTCTGTATTATCCATTTCTTTGACATCTGTACTTTTACTTAAAGCTGTTTTAGTTGATGTTTCCTATAAAGAAGCGTTTCAATAATAAATAAACTTTAAATTGTGCAAATGTTTAGTTTTAATTCCAACCTGATAGGAATCTCCTAAATTCAGTGCCTCAGAACTTATTAACTAAAGAACAATGGTTTTATTCAATTAGAACAGCACAGCTGGTTTAAGTCTTATCGCATTTAAAATTCGCCTTACCTTTTGCTTACTCTCATTATTTGTTAAAATACTTTCGTTTGGTAACTTATTTCCACAAACATTTTGCTCTTTCTTAGAGCCGCCCCACTTATTTTTCATTCCAGAAACTGGCATTTCACTTACTGAACTGCTAATTTCATTATTTATATTTTGAGTATCTGCTTTGTTCTTATCTGGTGTATAATAAATAGTGGGGTTTAAAACTATAGATTCAAATGGGTTATATGTGGGTTCCAGTGGATCCACTAAAAATGAAGGTACAGATTTATTATTAACAGCAACGTTTTCAACACCAGCCTCCATGGTAATGGATGACGGAAAGCATAAAGGAGTATAATCGTGATCATCGGAGACATATTTAGATTCTTTAAATGCTTCTTCTGCTTCAAAGTGGTTGTTTTTCAAATGAATAATGAATTTTTTCCATTTTTCTATCGGGAACACTTCAGAACAATAGAAACAATTAAAGCGAAACTCGTTTGCAAAGTCTGATGTTTCTACTAAACCACAAAGGCGGGTGTTTGTTTGCGTAGATCTGGAACAAGATATGGATTTGATAACCGGTATTTGAATTATAGGCTCTTCCTGCAGTTGTGGGGGCATAACATTATTATTTACATTTGAAACATTTTGTGAAATTTCTTCTTGATTTTGAAAACCTGCATTTTCTGGATCCTTAGGAGCAGCTACAATAATATTTCTTCTAAAACACAATACAAAGTAAAACTGTTAAAAGATATGCTATTTAAACAAAAATGTATGTAAAAATTATTTTAAAAAAATTAATTTACTACGTTTTGAACACAGACTGCAACCATATATTTATATTATATACATATATGTTATCCTAGGAGCCTACTCCGTATTTTGAAACATTTTCGAAACACAATGATGTAATGAGTCCAAAAGGAGAGCGCATAATGGCAACAGATACAATAATAATACAAAAAAATGCATTTTGGTTTGTGGAGCACGCTTGTCAAATCCAACTGAATACAATAAAAAGGTAGAGAAAGCATAAGATAAAATAAAAAGTGAGAAACATAAAAACATTTCATTAAAATGGTAAAAATCCGGTTTCAGGAATGTTCATGCAGATTTAAGGAAGCGACTGGTGATGGAAGGCAGATGTCTAAACAAAATATGTCTGGATAGTGTTATCATAGGTATGGATTTGTTTGAGGTGATTTTTTCCTCCACATTTTTTAATTACCATATCAAAAATTGATGGACTAAAATCAAAACGCTTATCAGTAAATAACATAAATGCAACGCTTTCAAAGTAAAATTTTTCAATATTAGCAACTAATTTATAGGAATCAGCCAAATTAACTCCCATACATAGATATGGAGATTTTGTCGTATTAAGGAAGTTGTGCATATTACATTACTAAAGTTTGAGTCACTTACTCAGTTTGATATTTTCTCAAAAATGGGTCTGGGACCTTTGAAACGGCAGTGGACATAAGTTCTTTAATAGAAAAAAACCTTGGACCCTGTAAATGCGCCTTTGGTGGCTCGAAGGTCACTTCACTATCTATAGGACAAGACAGGCTTGAGTTATTTGAAGCCATATCAACGTTCCGTTTCAGTGGCTTACTTTGCTGCTGCACTATTGGCATAGCTTTTGGCATCAAATATATGCGACGTCCCGTAGTTATAATATCGGCCTTTGAAAAGTGGTCAATACATATTCGAGTGCTTGCGTTAAATTCCCGCGAACATAATTTGCTCCACTTTTCTCTTGCACTGACGTCCTTTGGAACTTGAAAGAAGGTACCATTTCCTTTCACCTCCTTTTTCCGACATAGTATGCAACAACGCATTTATATTATAAATCACACAAACACAAACTGCTTAATGAAAATTAACAACACGACTTTTTTTTATCACAAAAGCTTGATAAATGACAAATTAACTAATTTTTCTTGTTACACACACAAGCATAAAATACACAAAAATAAATGTAAACAAAACTGGTTTTGACGTTCGTTATACACAAACATTACGAGAGCAAAAATTAATCAATTGCGGCAACGCTGTCACCTTGTAGATTTATTACACCATGATATTATTATTATTAAAGACAACCCCCAAAAATTGTATCTGTGCAATTTCACATGAATTTTAATAATTATTAAAAATCATATCTGACTGTTATTACACAACGTCATGACTAGCCATAACTTTGTTCGCACAAAGAAAGAGCGTTTGCAAAATACCGGGAGAAAATGTGTCCGTGGTCGTCTGTTTAGATATTACGTGTAGATGTTCCTGTTCAGTTGAGAATAATTTTCTCTCATTGAGATTATTTCGGTGCTCTCAGCATAGTTTTTGTACAGGTCCAAGGCGTATCTAACTAGGTGGCATTGCTACGACAACAAATACAACAATACAACAACAAACAAACAAAATTTATTCAACTTTTTTTTTTAATTTTCTTTCTTTTTACAAATGTTTTTGACAGCAATATTGGGTTTTACACAAACAAAACTTCCTGCTGTTGTTGTATTGTTGTATTTGTTGTCGTAGCAAGGTCACCTAGTTAGATACGCCTTGGGACATGCTTATGTATATATGTACAAAGAGTACTAGCTAAGGTGAATATAAAAAGTTTATAAATTTTTTACAATTTATTTTTTTAACTTGTTTTAGAATTTATATACATACATCAGTATGTTTATACATACCTATGTAGGAAGCAAATGGATTTTGGATAGGCATTATAAATTATCTAAGCATGTACATATGTACTTATAGGAAAACATGGTAATAATACATACACATGTTCATCATGTTAATAATCATGTGTATATTACATACAAACATACATACAGACATATGTACATGCATGGGATAAAACTACACTATTTTTATCGCTTTTTATTATTTAGTAAATTTAATACTACTTACATTGGCACAGCATTTGGCAACAACAAAGCACTTCGTCCCGTGTTGACAAAACTTGATGGCGCGAAGTGGTCCATACAAATTATGTCTTTCCGGGAAAAGTCCATGCCACAAATTTTGCTCCACTTGACTCTGCGGTCACATTGTGGAACAGAGAAGAAGCTTCCGTTACCACGTGATTGTCTTTTTTTGCAAATACAGCACTTTCTCATTATTAAACTTTCTTTTTATATTTATATAATTGATATATTTTTGCAATTTATTTACTCGGCACTTCTTTTTTTACTCGAAATTTGTATTACACATAAACAATTGTTGACATTCCGCGGCACGAAAAACGTGATGAAAAACAGCTGTGTGTTCACTACTGCCTAGTATATTAACACAACGTCTTGACTAGCCATAAATTTGTTCGCACATTGAGAGAGCGTCTGCAAAATAACGGAAGCAAATGTGTTCGTAGTCTTGTGCTTGTGAATACGTGTAGATGTCCCTGTTCAGTTTAAGATGTCTCTCATCGAGAATGTTTCGATGATCTCAGTATAGTTTTTGTACGGGTCATACACACACTCTATTATTTTGCCCGTGTGTATTTCGTTTGTGTAATGGCATAATAGAATTGTTCGGACAAATTTTTTGCACAAGCGACAGTAGTCAGCTTTATCCGAACACGTTATTAGTATTTCGTCCACATAAACTGCTATGAAATTAATTTTTCCATTTTCATTTTTACTGTAAATGCACGGTTCGCTATCACACGGTTTAAATCCAATACTTTGAATCGCCTTATCAAGTGTCGTATTCCAGGAGCAACCCGATTGCTTTAGACCATAAATTGCTTTAAGGATACACTTTACCTGGGCAATTTTCATCTACAAATCCATCTGGCTGTTTCATATAAACTTCTTCGTATAACGTACTATTTACGTAAGCCGTTGATATACATACATATCTATGTGGTGTAAGTGTAATTCCTTTTCTGTAGCTAAAGCAAAGATCATTCTTATGCTTGAATAATACAATACTGGGGAAAAAGTTTCTTTGTAATCCACGCCGAATTCTTGGCTACAAGAGCGTCTACTGTAATAATGATTTCAGTTTTGTTTTGTTGAAGAAAAAGCCGACATTGAGTTTTAAAATTTTACTTATTAACGCCAAATACATTGAATCAATGTATAGAGGGCTAGGCGATCCTAATAACGTTGCCGATATGACTGGCCGCAATGGCCGAGTTATACAATCGGATGATAGGTCCATACAATATTAAATTCTTAGGTATAACTGCAAAAGAATATTGTGGTACTGGTGTTCATATTATATAAACTATTATATTATTATGGAGGAAATCTCACGGTAAACAACAGTTTTGTCTTTAAGCCAGTAACGATAAAAGTTCATGTTTTTAGAGAGCTGCAGGTGGAGTTAGCAATAACAAATGAATGGCGAATTCCAACTTATGCAGGGGAAAATGGCCGACTTGCTAGCAATAAGCGTCTGCCGTTCATATTTGTTCAATGTTGCTCGTGCCTGTAAAACCGGTCACAATACTTCCAAGCATTGTGCATAGAAAACTGGCTGATTCCATGACTTTTCCTAAGACATCGGATTATAACCACTTGCACGTCATCGAATGCCAACACAGAAACTTTACATACAGAGTTCAATTTGGCTGTGTGGCGCGTAAAATCGATTAAATTGCTTAACACTCGTTCGTTAATATTAATTTGCGTACACCTACGTTGAAGTGTTGTTGTAAGGGGTAGCGCAAAACCTTTCCTGTACAGGTGGTTGTACGCACACAGCTTTTCCATGATTAATAAGACCTCTTATTGGCCCTTATGTAAATATATTCCGCAGTACTTTGACTACCGTATTAGCTTGTTCAAGTTTTAATTTGAATTTCTATACTTACGATTCTATCTGACGCATTTGTATTTTAGTCCAATAATTTGATATCAAGGCAAATTCATTAGTCCACCTTGTTTTATATTTAGTAATTAGAATCGACTAGACTAGAGAATTTGTACAGAAATCAACAACAGAATTAGGGTTTTTCACATAATTTTTGTGGCCAAGTCGCTCGCTTGTGTTACAGAAATAGGGCATTAATATCTAAATAAAACTGCTTATTAGTGAATTGATATACATCTGTATGTATAATTATACAACAAGCTTTAGATGATTATGTTCTAAAAGCATTAAAAATGTATTAACACGAAAAATCTAAATCTACTCAATAATTACATATAAATGAAAAAATGTCATTTCTGTACCAATATAATTCAAAACGTACATGCTTGTGTAGATTTATAAGTATATTTACCAAATTGTTTAACACTTACTCAGAGTCTTCGTCCTTATATATTTTATGTTTATTGCGAAGTTCTCCCACATGTGTGGCAGTTGATGTCAGTTCTTCCCAAGTAAAGAGAGACGTGCTTTGGTCTAAGTACTTCGATCTAAAAATGTAAATATGGATACAATATGCACCTTATTTACCTATACATTTTTATTAAATATTTATTGAAGAAATCTACTAACTCAACACTTGATACTTCTTTCAAACCGTCCACAATTTCCACCTCCTCTAATTGCTTAAGAGGCTCAGCATTTGGCAACAACAACAGTTTTTTTCCCGCGCGTATAATGCTTGTTGGCGAAAAGTGGTCGATGCATATAAGGGCCGTTGCCGGGAAGACTTTTCCACAAATGTCGTTCCATTTTGCCCGTTTGGTTGCACCTTTTGGTACGCTAAACAAATTTCCACAACCGCATTCATACTTTTTTTTGCAGTAAGAACAGGATCTCATCGTTCTTCTTTATTTAATATATAAAATGGGGTTTTATTGTGATTTCACACAAAGAACATTTCTTTTATAAGTACTTTCACAATTTACAACATTTTTTTAATAAAATTCCGCGCAATTGTATATAAACAAATCTAAAAACGTTTTTGACAGCAACAGAATATAAAGAAACACTGAACAAAAATTAATAGCCCTGATGCGGCCACTTGCTAAAAGTGCCTTATTTAATACTATATCTGTGGTATTAAATTAACTTCCCGACATAAAAAACAGCTGACTAAGGAAGTGGATAAAGAAACTAAAGAACACAGAATATCAATGTTGAAGAAAGCTCATCTGAAGATAATGATGTCATAATTTTGCCACCCAACGAAATCGAAATAAAACAAACAAATTTAAGACACTCGTCAATAGACAAAGAAGTGTTAAATATGTCGTTATGTCATGAACATTTTTAAAGAGTTCCACATCAGCCACATCGGATAATTCACCAAACCAAATTTCAGCTGCTCCTTCATTCAGTCTCGTAAGTCCCGACTAGACATAAGTATGTTTGCACATTGAGAGAGCCTCTCCAAAATAGATAAAATGTGCTCGGGATTTTCTGTTTGAAGAATTCTTGTAGATGTTCCTGTTTAGACAGAGCATAATTTTTTGTCTCTCATCGAAGTTGTATGGATGCTTTTGGATAGTTAATGTACGGATGTTTACAGTCGAGTGCACATATATACTTTTTATATTCTCTGTGTATTTTGTTTGTGTAATGGCATGACAGAGTTGTGCGAACTATTGTTCGGACAACTATGTTTGAACATGAAGCGACAATGTGCAGCTGCGGTCGTTACTAGCCAAACTGCTGTTAGCAGCTAGTCAAGACGCCATGTAACCTATGTTAAAAGCACAGATTATATCTGTGGTTAAAAGCATCCATACAATATCGATAAGGCAAAAACTATGATCAAATTGAGCAGGAACATGTATTCTCCAAACAGAAGACCACGAACACATTTCCACCGTTATTTTCCAGACGCTCTCTCAATGTGTGAACAAATTTATAACTAGTCAAGACATAGTGTAATAATTCGTTTTGAAATTTACTTTATTTCTAGGTAGACTAAACAGGTGTTGGAAACATTTTATTAAAGACCTCATTGTTAATAGATTAATTAAATAAGATTATAAAGAAAAAAACTATATTAATTTGAATTTAATTTTTAATAAAATTTTGGTAAAATTCCCGAGTCGAGTGCAAATCGAATTTGTTTACGTATTTTGGTGACATCTATTTCAGAAAATTTTGTTTTTTTGATCATTTAATTTTGTTTTTCATGTTTAAGTATTGTGGTGAATTTTGGTAAATTTGGTGAAACTTTCGGTCTTCAATTGTTTCAGTTTAATTAAGAATTTTGTTTATTAAATTTAAAGTTTTAATGAATTTTATATTTTCTTGTGAATTTTTAGCATGTTGTGAATTTAAAAACTATTGCCTGATTCTTGATCTGTGTGAAATTAGAATTTTTTCGTTTTATATTTGTGTAATAATGAATCTTTTTAAATTGCGATGTTTTCATATAAGTTTAATTTTTAGTGAATTTCGACGTCTTGACGAGATTTTCATTTCGGTGAAAGTTATGATGAAAATTTGGAGTTTAATCAAATTCGGTTTTTGTGTATATTTATCCCTGAATTTGCGCTATTTTTGTATTATATAATCTTTTTAACTATAGTTGAGTTTTGTGGTGAGTTTTGAATTTTGGTGAATTCCCAAATAGTACTGAAATTTTGACTTTGTTTTATTTTTTTTACGATTTTTTAAATCATTTGGAAATTTTAAACTAGTGAAAGTTGTTATTTTATGTTGTGTTAATATCGACTTTTTTAGTTGCAACGTTTTTTTGAATAAATTGCAAAAAGTTTGGTGATATTAAAATTTCGGTGGCGACATTTTGAGATTTGGTTTTTTGGTATTTTTCCCCAACATTTCATTTAGGTGTATGTTAAATATGGAATTTTTGGAAATTAAAACATTTTTAAATTTATGGTGACTTTTAAATTTTTGCAATATTTCATTTTGTATTGTAATTTTTTTTTAAATTTTGCTTTTTTTTTGAAAATTTTGGTAATTTAAGATTTTTTGACTATAGTTTGGCATTTGTGAAGAATTTTAAAATTTTGGTGATTTCATAACTTTTAAAATTTCGGTTTTATTTTTCACTTTAATATAGATTTTTTTGTAAAATTTGATTCTATACATATTTGTGTAACATCTCGATTTTGTTAAAATTTCGAAGTTTTTCACAAAATAATGATTTTTTTGTGAATTACGGATCTTTATTGAAGCTGCAAAATTTTTGTAAAATTCAAAGACAAAATATTGACGTGAAATTTAAAAAATTTTTTAATTTTGGATTTTTCACTTTTTGAACTTGTTTTTTTTTTATTATATATGGATTCTTTCTTTGGCAATTAAAGTTTTTTTTCGTATAACACTTATTCAATTGAACGGTTTTTGGCGGAATTTGGGTTTTTAGTTTAATCAATTTTTAGATTTTTTACAACGATTTGTGATTTGGTTGAACGATTGGGTCCGTAAGTTTTCTTGAGCTCTCAGGTTTATAATTTTTGTAGGGGATCTTTTTATAGCAAATTTGGTAAGGATTCGGAATATATTATATTTTTTGGGTTTCCGATATTGGAAATTTAAGTAAAATTCGCCGAACATGCTGAACAACTGGTCCAAGTTTCATTGTTCTAGGTTGTCCAGTGCCATCATGGTTTCGACATCGTTAATTGAAATTTCCCACCTATAAGGGTCGATAATACACATATATACTTTGTAGGGTCGGAAATGAATATAGTAAAAATACAAACGAAATGACAAACTGACAGCGAGTAGCAAATTGCGTATAGAGACTATCCCCAAACCAACAATTTCCGTGAATTTCGTTATAAAATCCATATTGGAAAAATTAGCACAATAACAATAATTACTGTTATTTAATATTATTTTTTGACTCTTAGGCTTGCTTCACTTTACCTATTTTGTTGTAGAATTTTAGAACGCATTTCCGTCAACCCTTGTCAAGGTTGGTCTTGCTTTTTGAGGGAACGAAAAATGACACTGATGATGGCACATAATTGACAAGGGATGATGGAAAAAATCTACATCAAATCATCCTGCCAAGAATCATATATTTTGTTAATAAATAAATAAAAGGACTTCGGTATTGGAGAGTTCTTTCTTGGCCAGATCAGCTAGATCTTATAAAGAGCTTCCAGACGTTTTGAAAATTTCTAATGTGTGCTAAAGTGTACAAGAGAAAGCTTTTTGAAGAACTATATCTAATAATCGTTTGACGGGTTGAGTCCCATTTGCATTGCCCTAGCTTTGTTACACAAACATCCTTATCTAGTATGATCTTAAATATACTGAGAATCTAAAATATACTTATTATTTTGTGACCTGTGTTCCGCTTGTTTCTAATGCTGATATATTTGCCTTTTAACTAATTTTATATATATTCTATAGTATATTCTTACTCATCATTGGCTCTTATTACTATATATAACTTTCCTCAAATAGTTAAAAACCAATTAAAATATTTCTTTTAGCACATATATATCTTTGTAATTTAATTTTAAACTAATTCTTGCACTTCATGTTAAAGTTATAATACATTGTTATATATTGTTTTGCAGTGGTAGACATTTTCAACCGATTATGGCCTCTATACGCTAGGTTATTGGTATTGAAAGAAACTGAATAAATAAAATAAAAAATAGCCGTCATAGGTAAGGTTAATGGTATTTGAAGACTAAATAAATTAATAAATATAATTCGAAAAAAATATTGTTTGTAGTTTATATTTTAAATAGCACAAAATAAATGTTTGAAATTTGACAATAAAAGATCAAAATGTTCATTTACAGTAAAACATCGATTAACGTGACGGTTAAGCGAATAGATGGATAACAGAAATACTTTTAAGAAGCCGTATGTCATGTAAATTTTTCTACTTTTTTGTTAGTTTTCTTCACAAAATCACATTGAAAATTTTGAAGAAAACTGTAGTGATAGTTAACAGAGCGATGGTTACTCGAAGTTTTACTGTATCGCATGTACTATATACTTAACCGTAACTACATTCAAGTCTATCGTTTTAAACTTCTTATATTAATACGAGTAGCAAAATGGAATCTTTAAAATTGTTTGGCTTCTTAAAAAAAAGTTGTCTCTTATTTTAGGTTTGATACCACGAAGTTAGAATTAATGCACAAAGTACTGGAAACATTTTTGCGTTGAATTTTTTTAAAAGCACTATATTTAATTTGAGTGGATTTCATTTTATTTTCCTTTTACAATTATACAACTGTAACATGTTTAATTAAACTTTATAGGGAAATTGTTTACACATTTTTATGGCGAAAAACTTCTTAAAAAAATAAATAAGTGCTTATTTAAAGGTCTGTAAAGAAATCATTTATATAATCGATTTTTATTTCTTGTATAATGTCATTTTCTTCAGCTCGTGTTATTTCATAATGAATGGTGGAGTTTTGAACTTCTTCTTCGTCAAAATCAATTTCATCTGGCAATGGATCCGAGGTTATCATTTCATTTTTGATAATTGTTTTTTTTGTGTTGCTCGAACCACTCATTGAATGCTCAAAAGTTTCGGCTAATTTATCCAACTGTTCCGTTTTGATAGCTAAAACTTCATTTAAATCTTCCTTTTGATCTACCAATTTGAAAACTTGAAAAACATGTAAATTGTGCTTTTTGCGATAGTGACGTTTTAGGTTTAGCTTTTGACTAAATTCAGTACTGCACATTTTACACGACCACTTTGGAACATCGGAGTGAAACTCTTTGTTGTGTTCTACAATTGATTTGTAATTTTCAAAACTTATATTACACGTCTTACACTGGTAAATTATATTTTTGCATTTTCTCTTGTGATTACTGTTTGATGGCCTCGTCCGCAACAAGCTGTTATAATGATGATTTTTCGCTCTAAATGTTGTTTCGATTGTGCCTTCATATGCCACATGTACTGTTCGAAGGTGCCGGCTAAGACTTGATTTTCTTAATTTTAAATTACAAATACTGCAAGTGACTTTAGCTCCGGTGTGCATTTTCATATGTTCTCTAAGATTTTTTTGAAGAAGAAATCCTTTTCCACACACTTCACAGATTACATTATATTCTTTTCGATGACTCTTTATGTGGAGTGCAAGTTTCGCATTCACAAAAAACGATTTCGGGCACAAATGACACTTGTACTTTCTTTCTCCGTGGTAGATTTTATGACCATGCAAATGACTACTAGTTCTAAACGTTTTGCCACAAACATTGCAAACGTATTTCCCAGGCTTACTACTATCTTGTGGATGATGCGCTACTATATGCCTATTGTATATATTACGGCGAACAAATGTCTTCTTGCATGGTTCACATCTAAAGATTTCATCATAGTGCCGTAAACGTTTGTGAAATTCATATTCATCGCTCTCTTCAAAACATTCTTTACATTGTACGCACTTGTAAGGCCATTGTAAATACTTCTGTTCTTCTAACAGGTGGCGTTTTAAATCGAAATCATTTCTGAAACACATATAACAGTGAGAGCAGCGTGCATAAGCAACGTCATTCACAGAAGAAGGCAGAAAACTAGCACATTTGTCGTAATAGCAAGTAAATTGATCAATATTTTCAACGTTTTCGTTTGGGAATAAATAACAGAAAAACCTTAGTATACGATTTATGCTGCGTCTCATTTTTAAATGATCAATATTCAGTGACCATTTATCATTAATTATTTTACACAAATTTTCAATAGCTTCATAAAATTCTTCATTGAATGGTTCTTCATCAAACCGCCACAAGACCGGGTAATGTTTCATATTATCCAGCAACAAATCTACTATATCACGTGGTGTATATTCAAAAACAATCTGTTAAAGAAATATATAATATGTTATCAAAATAAATAGGATATACGTGCATGAGTATTTTGTTTACCTCTGTGGGCATTTTAACGTTTTCTTTATCCGATGGCTCCATAATTTCTATATTTGTTCTTTTAAGACATCGACTTAAAGCTGTCTTTTTTGAGGTTTTCTACAAAAAGTATTTAAATCTTAATACATATATATTTTTTATCTTCATATGTATGTTTTCTTACACGCTTTAAATCTCTTAAATATAGCACACCGGAGGATAGTACCTGGAAAAAACGCATTCCAATAATGCACAATTTTAAATATATTTATTTGAAAAATATTCCTACCTTAGACGCACTCTTCGTTGCATTTTTGTGTGAATTTCTCTTCGTGCTCGATTTGTTTTTTACGTTTTTAAAACATTGTGGCAATGATGAAGTTGCTGCTTCTTTTTTAGATCTGCACGATTTTTTTGAGATTCGAGAAATTGGCATAGCGCTATCTAGATTGTTGGAAGCCGCCTTGTTCTCATATGGCGTGTAATATGAAGATGAATTTAAAAAAACAGATTCAAATGGATTTTTTGTAGATTCCAGTGGGTCCGCTAAAAACGGTAGTAGTGCTTCAGCGCTAATAACAATAGTTTTCGGAGCATCGTCTGAAGGAGTAGAAGCCGGTAAACTGACGGGAGTATAATCGTGATCTTCAGATACATATTTTGAAATTTTAAAGGCTTCTTCTCCTCTAAAGTGTTTCCTCTTTAAGTGGTTTATGAATTTTTTCCATCTTGCTAATGGAAATACTTCAGGACAATAGAAACAATTAAAGCGGAATTCATCGCCAATGTCTGAAGCCTGCACTGAACCACACAAGCGTGTATTAGTTTGGGTGGACACTGCGCAAGAAATCGCTTTGATAGGTACTTCTTGCATTTGAACAACATTATTACTGGAAATTAAGATATTGTGCTGAAATTCGCCTTTTTGATGTTGGGAAGGTATGCTTTTTGTATTTTTAGTTGTATCTACAATATTTGATCTAAAATATACATAAAATATTGTACCGTATTACAAGAAGCCAAAACAAAAATGTTCAACGAAAATGAAATAAGACAGATCAGTTTTTTTAATTGTCATATTAAATAATGATAATGCATACAAGCCCTCATTTGAACTGAAAATATGATATCGGTAGAATAAGACGAGTGCGAGAACTGATTAAAAATTTCTTATACTTTACTAAGATCTTTATATAGTGCAATCGGGAAGAGCCATAGTTTATAATTCGAATTACTGGTTATAATGAACGCATTATTTTTTACATTAGTTACTCTAATTGCAATATCAGACTCCTGAATATCACATATATACATATATAAAATATGTATATAAAAACGTATAGATAAGAAATAATAGCTCTACATTAGGAGCCCGCGGGTTCGCAATTTTACCGCAAAGCGTAACCGTACTCGAAAATTGTGTAAATAAGAGTGGTTGGGATAGAATTCTGTTCTTCTTCCTGCACGAAATAGCACCGATTTTTTTTTTGGTAAGTTTTCAAACATTCAAATGTTTGAAAAATAAACATGAACTCCACAAATTAATTTGAACAAACAAAAATACAAAACAAATAAATTTTGGTTAATTAAAACTCGAAATGATATGAGTGAAAATTGAAAAATCAAGCAGGAAAAGGGTTATAAAGAAGTGAAAATAAACATAAGTCAGTTTATTTTCTTCCACTATAAGCTTTCAGGCGTGAGGCATAAAAAAATTACATTTTAATTTTCTGACACGGTTTTTTTCGATAAAGAAATTTGGTTTTTTGTTTCCGTACTTTTTACATTTTTGTCTCTTAGGGAAAGTAATTTTTGTAGATTTTTGGAACGAATGTCCGTCATCCCTTGTCAAGTTTGGTTTGGAGACAAACCGGTTTCGGCTATGTGCCATCTTCAGTGTCATTTTTCGTTCAGAACATCAAAACACCCTGTCGGAATATCAAATCAAGAATCAAAGTAATTTTTCTCTTTTTCTCACTATAAGGAATTAAAAACAAAGGACGGTATGTCCGCACCACAAATTCTGACGCAATAAAATAGTAATCACAATCGTCTAATCTATACAAAAACACCAGGTCCCACCTACAGGCAGCTACGTGGAAAAAAAAATAAAAAATTTATCTATAACATCTACCTGGCATCCGAAAACACAAACTCTAATGCAATACAAAGCAATAAAACAGTCATCACTTACATCTACCAATCCGTACAAAACACCCGACTTACGAGCTTTACCTGCTACCTGTTTACACCTTACAGATGCCTACGAGCTCACATGACAAATATATACCTGACACACAATAAAACACATTGATGACACTGAAGATGGCACATAGCCGAAACCGGTATATCTCCAAACCAAACTTGACAAGGGATGACGGACATTCGTTCCAAAATTCTACATCAAAACACCCTGTCGGAATATGAAATCAAGAAACAATGATAATACTAATGGAAAAAGTACGAAAAACATAAACATGTGAACAATGTCGTCCTTTAAAAATACAAATTTATTGAAGAACATAACTTATTATCAATCAGAGAAGGAAAGTGACAGAAATATATATTGACTTTAAAAGAGCATTTGAATCAATCGACAGGCAAATAATATTGATGAAACCTATATACATATGTATGTCATATGCATGTACAGCATAAGAGGAACAAATTCAAGTGGTTTGTGTCTTAACTGAAAAATAAAATGCAAACAACAAAAGTAAATGGTTCAGTGCAGAAAAAAAAATAATAATAAATGCTTTTGTACCACAAGGTTCTATTTTGGGTGCATTGTTGTTTATATTCTATATCAAAGACATGCCAAACATCATGCATGGAGAGATGTTAGAGGGTTTTACGCGGACGATACACTAATATACAAAGCTGGAAAAATGATACAGAATGTCGACGAATATGAAGCGCGATATAGATAAAATAAATAACTGGTTGAAAATTTTAAAAATAACATTTAATTAAATACCTAAAATAGTGGAAAGCAAACCACTTTTTTAGAATTTATAACATTTTATGTAAAATTTTAAAGTGCTAGCAAATACAAGAGACTGTGATATGGAAGAAAGCTGACAGCTAACAGTCCGCAATCTGAAATCATTACAGTCACGAAACTAAGTGAAAGTAAGGTAGTCGGAAATTACAAATCGGTTACCTGAAATAATTTCAAGGAAAGCACGGTGTCGAAAAGGCACCCATAAAGTAAGCGGTTTGCTTCGACACTCCCCCAATATAGTGCCAGAAAAATGGGTCATAAAAGGTCTTTCATTTTCCAACAAGATAACGACCCTAAGCACACGGCGCTTGTTGTAAAGGAATGACTGCAAAATAATGTTGGAAAACAACTTAAGACTTAAAGATGGCCCTAAAAATTGCCTGAAACAAGAACGCTTTATTCTTGATTTGATATTACAACAGGGTGTTTTGATGTAGATTTTTGAACCGAATTTCCGTCATCCCCTGTCAAGTTCTCAGAACGAAAAAAAGCAATAGCTAAAAATTACAAAAAATTTTAACCATGAATTGAAAAATCTGCAAATAGTTTTAAACAAAATTCATTATTTAAGTTTGAGAATATGCATAGGTCAAACGGTAAGTAATTCCAGCAACGATTTGCCCAAAAGAACTGCACCTAAACCTAAAAATTAAATGAGCGAAAATTGTGAACAAAGTTGAGATGGCCGGCTGGTCTAAAGAAAAATAACAAATGACGAATCGTAAAAAAGCGATCTAAAAAGCAGATCCAAGAAATATATTTATGTAACTGGAAATCCGTATTCTACCACGAACATTACATACATACATAAGTCTGGCAATAATATAAGCCCAGGTACCAGACACAACCTATAATACATAACATATCCCTTTACTAAAAATATCTTCAACAAACGTCATGCGAGGTATGGAAGGAATTTTCGTATAAAAAAATATATATATTATTATTGACTCGCAGCTTGATTTTTAATATATTCCTCAAGATGTTACTATTTTATTTTTTTACTAGTGCAAAGACTAATAGTTTGGGTCAACTTATTAGTCTCAAGTGGAAAACAATGTCACCATCCATAAAGATGTTCCCGTTCAACAAATTTATAGCTATTCAAATGTGCACTATTTTCGCCTTAGTTGTAATTACCATATTCAATTTCCCGATTGAGGCATTGTACGCATATACATATGTATGTATATTATATTTTCAAGAGATTAGGCGTTGTCTAAAAGCCACTAGAGTACAATTACTAGAACAGCAAGCGCTAGAGCGAACGGGACTAGAGTTTTCACAAAAAAATTTGGTGCTGATGAGTACCAGTACTTAAAGTAGTTCAAGGACAGCACTTACAGATTAAGTGAATTTTTGTATAACGGAACTATTGGGGTATTTGTGGGGATATTTGGATTTCATTCTGAACGAAAAATAACACTGAAGAGAGCACATAGCCGTAATAGGCTGGTCTTCATACTAAACTTGGCAAGGGATGCCGGAAATTCATTTCAAATATCTGCATCACATCACCTTGTCGAAAAATCGAATCAAGAATTATTATGTATAGAGAATTTTACTATATAAAAGAATTGGTAATAAAGTGGTTCTAAGTGTACTAGAATACGCCTAGAACCAATTGTACTTCAGCTTTTCCAAGCACATTCGATTCTAATTTGAGCCTTAAGATGGTCTAGGAAAGTTTACAGTTGAGAAATGGAACTTTTAATTTGTATACTAGTAACTAGACATTAGCTTGACCTCCAGCAGATCATATGATACATATGATAATGTACAAAAATATTTTCAATATACACCTATGTATATATTTTAATAACATATTTTGAGAATTCAATAAATAAATAAAACATATATGCATACGTACATACTTATGTAAGTTTATGTTAAGGATGCTACTTACTCAGAGATTGAAATTTCGCTGACATTATCGGAATTTTCGGTATCTTCACATTCGTCAATAAAAGGCTCAGCATTTGGCAAAAGATACACTTTGTTACCAGCACGTATAATGCTTGATGGCGAAAAGTGGTCGGCACATAGAAGAGCGGTTGTTGTGAAGTTTTTTCCACAAATTTCGCTCCATTTCGTTCTTTTGCTTTCATCTTTCGGCATACGAAACAAAGTTCCACTTCCACTCTTGTACTTTTTTTTACAAAACGTGCAAGAGCGCATTTTCTGAAAATCCTTTTACACTTAATGCACTTTTATCAAAATTCACTTTATATTATTTTCTATTGTGTAACAGCTTCTTTTAATACAAAATAAACAAATTTTTTATTTAATTTTTCCATTTCCAATGAAATACTATAAATCAAATTTGTATATTGCTATAATAATGTTATAAATTTAATTCCATGAGAAACTTGAGTTCAAAATTTCAATTTACAAAAATTCAAACTTTCATGTAAATAATTTTAACCGCGTTGGCGGACAGTGGAAAAAAATGACCCATTTCAGTATATTATTCGATATTCGTAATTTGATTAAACAAATTTTGTAAGAGTACGCAGATGATCATATTTCAATCTTTACATAAAATGAATGCTATGGCACCCACGGCAGGTATAATTGCAAAAACTTAAGTTTACATAAAATTAAACGCAAATTAATTGAAATTGAATTCGATGGAATCACAATGAAAGCTTTTTCGATATGTACATATACGTACACATATTGATATATACATATATATATATGTATATGCATATAGTTATATGTATGTATATGTATGTACATTTATTTAAAATAACGTTTGCTTTGAATTTCAATGTAAGGATTTTATACTTTTTTATGTAGTCACTAGTCTAGTTTGCTCCATCTTACAATCCTAATCCATTTCGAGTTAAGACATTTTCCTTGTCGCGTGCTGCACTGCACTATATTGCAGTTGAGTGCTGAATTCTTTTGTGTAAATACATACTTAAACAAACAAAAATTGGAATGTTTAGTTTACAAAAAACAAAAATAAAAGATACATTAGGGAATAGCTTTTAGAAGTTTCTCTCAGGAATTTGCATAATATTTAGCTTGAAAAAGCGACGCGTGTTGGATCCTCCTAGAATATACTTGAAAACGAAAAACTGAACTTACATATCTAGGCAATAGCGTACAAGAGTTTTCATGTCTCCATGAACATGCAGGATCTACCAAGCTCCTCTGTAAACTTTTGCGCCAACATACTATGTATCTCGGCTTGCGGAACGAGGATTCTTCGCAACTGGAATGTTTTTACACAAATAAAAGGAAACAACCATTTCTTTTTCATCAATTTTATGTACATTGTATCTATATGAAAATAGCTAGATAATACTCCATGTTATATAATAAAAAAGTAACAATTCCTCTGAAAGATTTCTTTTGCATCCTATATTAAATGATTTTTATGTAAAAAGTAGAAAATAATATCAAAGTCTACCATTGTTGTACTTACTACTTCGTCAGATAATTTTCAGGTATGTTTTCTTCCTTTTTTATACCTGTCACAAAACGTGAGGAGGGTATATAGAGATTTTTCTACAATATTCATTCCGTCCCAACGAAGTATATATATTCTGGATGCTTAAAGGTAGGGAAGTTCATTTATCGATGTCCGTCTGTTCGATGTTGAAATCAACTTTCTGACGGTACTAAAAAATCTAGGATCTTAGGAGAATTTTCTAATTACCAATATCGGTCTGTAAGTTCTCGAATAATACGCATAAAACATTTTTCTTATTTTTTGCTATTTTTACTCTTATGGAGGAACGATATCCGCAAGCCTGTAAAATTTGTATATTCTGAATCCTTATCAAATTTGCTAAAATCCCCCACCCGAAATTATTATCTCGAAGCCCCAAGACAACTCACGGATATAAATGTTAAACTGAATTGAAAATTAAAAAACGGCAAATGAACGAAACGAATTCAATCATCAAACGGCAAAATCACGAAAACTTTCAGATAATTTGATACATTGCGTCCAGAGAAAACTTTAATACAGTAATTTACTTGCGACATTCATTATGTATAACCAATGCCGAGAATAAATCTGATATGTGTAACTACGCAGAACAAAAGATATATTCGAGCAAGTAGTCACAAAGTAGTCTCTTCTGTTAATTATAACACCCACACATATGTACCTATCAAATTTGTTACAATCTCGAAACCACATAGTTTCAAATCCAAATCATGTCAAACCTTTCTATAGGACTTAAAGACCATGGCCTAAGTTTTATCCGGATTCACATATAGGCTATGTTTAAAAACCAATTATTTAGGGTACAAAAAAAAAAACGTCAAAGATGGTGGGACTGCAAGGAATCTGAGTATTAGACCTTTTCTGCCCAAAACAATTGAATATCACCTGCGAAAACGAATGGTTTACAAAAATGAAAAGTATGAAAGATAGAGCTAAGAACCAATTCTTGAGACACGCCAGATATTACTTGTAAAGTAATGAGTTTGAACGAGACCATAAAAAAACAGATTAAGTGACGAACACTTGTATAAAAACCATATTTACTATCTAGTTTAGTAATAAGCAATGAGTGTTTTACTTGGCCTTACAAATAACACTGTAGATACTAGCCATTTCAGTTAAGTGAAAACCAGCATTACGACCTTGTCGAAAACCCTGTTGTCATTTACTTAATAAATCCCTATCACCTATTAACTTTTCATATTGGTCATTAATACTTTCAATTACTTTTGATAAAGTAGGTAGTGTGCTAATAGGTCTCAAGTTGTTGTTAATTTTTAAATTGTTGTCTACTTTTTTAATTGGAGAGTTATGTGCATTTTTTAAATGCATAGGGAATCTCGAAGATGTTACAATATTTGTCATAATGGAGATACAAAGCAAGGAAACACAATTCTTGATTTCTAAATTTTACTTAAGTATACATACAAGGTATGTATGTACATATGTATGTATTTTTGTTTTTTAGGATGCTACTTACTCAGTTATTGAAATTTCGCTGACATTATCGCAATTTTCGTCATCTTGCCATTGATCAACAATAGGCTCCGCATTTGGCAGGAGACACACTTTGCTACCAGCACGTACAATACTTGATGGCGAAAAGTGGTCGGCACATATAAGAGCACTTATTGCTAACTTTTTTCCACAAATTTCGCTCCATTTTGTTCTTTTGCTCACATCTTTTGGCATACCGAACAAAGTTCCACTTCCACTATTGTACTTTTTTTTGCAAAGTGTGCAAAACCGCATTTTTTAAACAAATATTAACTTGATTGAACTTTTAGCAAAATTCACTTTCTATGAATTATTTTTATAGTATAACAGAGTTTGTTTGCACAAAATTTCCATTTTTCTCTTAATTTCAATTTAAATGTGATCTGTAAAGACATACCGCGTAATTTAATGTGTAGAAATTTTATCAGCTGTAAGGACAGCAAAAACAAACCTTCTGGTTTCATGAGATTATTTTTGGTTATTTATAATTAGCACAGATAGGTCAGCGAAAAGCTTATTCAACACAATTTTTGTTTTACAATTATCGATTAAACTTCCTGTGCATATTGATCGATAAAAATTGTTCAGAATTTTTTAGTGATAATTTAAATCTAATAATCGTTAATTCTCCATACAGAAAATTTTTTGTCAGTTACGTTAGGCATTAAACACATTGATGACAGAAGGCGACGCGACTGCATATGCCGCTGCCTACAAATATCGACATGTAGTCGGGTACAAAATAATTTCGAAAACGACAGCTACATAATAATGTTAAAATATTACCAGCTCATTTATATTGCAGTGCCACTATAGATTTTTTAATTTTCGGTTTTTTTCATGGAACAAGTTCTGTGGATCGGCGGGCCTGCAAAGTTGAGAATATAATCGGATATATCTTCTGAACTATAACGGATACAGTAACTATTAAAAAACTAAAGCTTTAAAAAAAAACTTTTCGAAGTATGGACCTAAAATAGGGCAATTAGGGGGAAACGAATTTTATGCAGGATTCTTTTTCAATTTATCTGAAATATCGCAAAAAGTCATGTATATGTACATACATAAGTATATATTCTAAAACGAAGATCATAACAAGAAAAATTCGACCCAAAGCCAAATACTACATTCCCTTTGAATTAACAGATAAGTAGAAAAATAAGAGAGAAGCAAAAGTAAACAAACAAAAATTCTGTTAATTCTAAAATATATCTATAATTGTGTTAAACTTAAAAAAATTATTTAAAATTCATATATACTTGAATTCAATTTGACGTTAGGTTGCGACGAGCGAATTCATTCATTAAACAATTTATTTTTTTTACATGCACATAGTTTTTCAATTAGGATACAAAAAACATGCATCAGCTGTGCTATTGCATGTGTATACTGAACCTGTTGGTAAACTGAACAGAATGACAACGTAAATACCAAATTTTTATATGACCATAAACTGTTAGTTGGTTCAGCCATAATAGGGCCCAGAAGATTTAAACATTCCAGTATATTAACTCCCTTCCTACCAAGTTTCAAAGGCCAAATGGGTTATTTTCTTTTCATAACTTATGTATGTACGCTATTGCATGGGTTAGTAACTATGTATATAATATTAATCTTTCACTAAACTGTCGATACAAACGGTTTTAAAATCCCTTTCCTTTTAACGAGTTATTTTAAAAAATGCTTTGACTTATTAGTTTTTCGATTTTTAAACGTTTGGAGTATTTAGTTTCAATTTTATTAGTAGGGCCCACTCGTGTCTTTCTTTTCAGGGTAAAATTAGAAGCCGGTGCCATTAAATATGAACTTTTTGTAAACTAAATATTCCCATTTTTTTGTTAGCTTCGGTTTTAACATAAAAGATTGTTTACAAGTGCTCCAGCAGAATATTCCGTAGTACATCAGCCGACAATGAAAAAGGTCTTAACTCTTGGTGGTTTTGGGTTATAAGATGGCGAAAGGTAGTCTTATATGACTATAATAATATTAAAGATATGTACGAACCAAATACTATCACCGTATCCCAAAATCAAGATTATTAAAAATAAAGGAATTTTATATATTATGGACTTTGTTAAACACACTTCGTCACAGAGAACTGCGCCGTTTAACTATCAGTGATGGCAACTCATGCAAAACGCTAACGCGGCGGCTTACAATTGCCTGCCAGACTGTTGAAACTAGACCCCTTTTACATTATGAAAATTACATGTTGAAGTTTGTGTGAGGGAACCAATATGTAGAGTGTGTAGTCAGTAATACACATTTTTCGATTCCGTCTACTGTTATTAATTTTTATCTTGTTAACTTCTCAACTCACTCTTATATCAAAAATGTTGTCTATCTTTGGTTGTCGAAGGTTTGGGCAAGTTCGAGAACTAAAAATATGGCTGTTATTTCATTTCCGTAAGATGGCGTCTTGACTAGCCATTAATCTGTTCAGACATCGTATATTTACTTGCTCGCACTGAAATTTGGCTAATGAAGACTGTCGGTCCGAACAATTGTTCGCACAACTCTGTTACACCATTACACAAACAAAATACACACAAGTAAAATAAAAATGATGTGTGTGTGCACTCGTCTGTCAACATCCGTATAGAAACTATGCTGACTCGGAAAAAAAATTTTGTTCAAACTAACAAAATTCCACGAACACATTTTCTTCCATTATTTAGCAGACGTTTTCTCGATGTGCCAACAAAAGACGTAGTGTAATGATGTGTTAAAAACCATAAATTTTTCTGATTCAATTTCGACATTCTTCCTCATTGGAGAACAATATACATATGTGCATATTATGACAAATTTATCATAAAACTTTAATCATTTTTATGTTAATGAAACGTATTTTCAAAAATAATCAGGCGTTTAAACGGTTAATATATGTTTTTACTTTAACATTTATTTATCTTATTCCAATGAAAGGAATTACATATTTACATTACCTTAAATTATTATAATTAATAACGTTAATAATTAAATTATTTTAAACTGAAATTTTAAAGTAGATTCCTAAAAATATTCCTCTTCTCCATCAATAACTTCATCTATACATTCTTCAACCACAATGCTTTCTTCTACTAATTCACCTTCCTCAAAATCGTGAACAATACTTTGTAGATAATCTTGATCATTTTGAATATTATAAATTTTATTATCGTTACTTCCAATGTCATAATCCAAATGTACAATTCCATTATCGTAAGCATGATGGGAAAACAACTCGTTTTTACTTTCAGTGTTAACTGCATCATAGGCTCCATAATTTTCTATGGTGTCATGTTCGCTGTAGTTATGTTCATTATTGTTGGCATACTCATGTTCTTTAAACATCTCTTCGTTGTTATAATCATGATCTATGATGCCATCAACATACACATTTTCTTCTCGTGAACATTCTTCGTCTATTTTGATTATTTCATCTAGTTCTTTTGTATTCGATAACGTTGGTAAATTTTTAATTGCTCTAAGAGCTTCGTCCTCCAGAAGTTGTGAATTTTGAACTGACTCCAGTTGTTTATTCTTAAGTAATTCTTCTAAGAGTTCCTTGTAGTTTTCACTAGCTTTTACGAGTTCAATTTCGTCCTTACTCAATAAGTTGAAAATTGGCTTGGTACGTTTGACCAAATCGTCGATCTCATGCCATGGTACTTTGTGTATGTCGGTATAATGTCGACGTGCACAATTTGAGTTAGATAAAAGTAACTTGTTGGGCAAACACAAAAGGCAAAAAACAGTTGTTTCTTTGATGGGATGTTCCACTTTATTATGAAGTACCTTTTCTTTGCGCGAGTTAAAGACAATTCTGCACTTGCAGCACCCGTAAAACTTTTCACCTGGTTTCAATTTCTTGCGCATATCACGACGCCAGAAGAACTCTTTTCTCGCTTCGTCTGAAAAAGGAGTTTTGGTATCCGTGCGGGCCCTACATTTTTTAGCAATTTCTTCCACTGTACCCAGTTCTACGACATGTCGCTTTTTCTGATGTTGTACTATGCGCCAGTTGGACAGCGCTGTAAAATTACAAACTACGCATTTTTCTCTTTGATTCAAGTGCTTGTCTCTTTTGTGGGTATTCAATGATCCGATCGATCTATAAGAAGCACCGCATATTTCACAAATCATTTTAAATCTAAATATCTTTTTTGGCCATATTCTTTTGGGCTTAGCTGTTTCTAAAGAATTATTATGTTCTCCTTTTATATGTTTTTTATTTCTAAGGTGAGCACACTTTTCGGCCCAATGCTTGAAATAGAACTTTTGAGAACAAACGCCACATTCAAATTGTGGTGGAAAGTGTAAAACGTTATGACGTTTTAAATCGCACCTACGCTTGTAAATTTTGTGACATACATCACATTCATGCTTTCCAACATACACTTTGGTGCGCTTTTTCCTTAGCTCTTCAATTTTATTGATTTTTTCATCTGACTTCTTAGTCTCATCAAATTCTTCCAAGATTTCTTCGCCACTACTTTCATGGTCGTACAGAGTATCGGCATCAAATTCTATAATGCTTTCTGCACTCATTTCCGATGGGGCCATAAAATCTGTTATATTCGGTATAGATTTAATTTTTTTTACTTGTGGTAATTTTTCATCTAAATGAAATCCATCTAGTTTAGGTGCCGGGGTTTCGATTTTGTACTCCATACATTTTGGGTATTTATTCATATTCGTAACCGCATTAAAATTATTGGTGTAGTGAACATTGGATGTCAAAAACTGATTCAGTATTTTAAAGTATAATAGAAACTTGTGTTTATACGGTTCGGTATTATTACGAATTTTATTGTGTTCGTGGATATTTTTTAGCATGTTACAATACCAATCTTTAACGCGTTGTATACTTAGGCGCATTTCCAAGTCCGTAATATTCAAATCAAAACGACTGTTGAGATGGAAACATAATTTCTTAATACCTTCATTGTAATTGCTAGATACATTGCTTTTCAATTGAGGGCGCCACAATTCAGGAATGGTTTTTAGCTTCATAAGAAATTCAATGACAACCATTGAATTGGTCACACCGAATAAAATCTTGGTGAGTATAAAAGTTTTTTTTATTATTTTTAGACAGAAATAACCCAAATAAAAATATACTTACGCCGCGTCCATTTGTAGGTTTCGGTACAGAATCTTCTTTTTCATCAATTAAAGCTTTTGCATTAGTGGCACTATTTTTAGTATTTCCTTCAGCTGCCTCCGACAGTTTTGTAACAATTACGCCTTTAGAAATATTTAGATTTGGTATCTTGAAAATAAAATAACTTCATTTCATTGAAAGACAATAAGATTCCTCATTTACTAACCGCTTCTTTCGTCGGAAGTTTTATAATTTTTTTGACAACAAAGTATCTGGGTTTTATACGTCCATTTGCCAATAATTGTTGTGATTTTGGCTTGGGCAGAGTTTTAATAACTTGTTGTATGTTTAAGTTAGAAGGTAACTTAATGAAGGAATCCTTTAAAGATGATTCAAAGATAGGTTGGGGAATCTAAAAATAAAACAAACCTTAATTTATTCATACCTTTTCAATTAATTAATTTCACTTACTTTTGTCGATTCCAGAGGTACAGCTTTTTCAACTTTAGGTGCAGGTTTCTCGACTTTTTTAATTGTAATATGTGGCAAAGTGGGTAGAACAAGTTTTGTATCTACATCAGTTTTTGAAATGATGTTGTTCTAAAAAAATATGTAGCTTTTAAATATTGTGAAATTATAGCAGTTTAAAAATTATTTTAATAGAAATAACACTAATGGCAAAAGCACAGGAATTTCCCGCTTTCTAATCCCTAATTAAAAGTGAATATATACTTACGGTATGCCTTTACCAATCACGATAATGTTAACATCACTTACCAAATTATATTTGTTAGTTGGCTTCTTGTCTTCCTGCATATATTTTGTGGCAGTCTTACATATATCATCACCGCCATCACTATCTAAATTTATTATTTCATCGATGCAATTGTTGTTCAAATTATTATTAATTGGTAACGGCCTACAAGATGACTTATGGGAGTCTGGGGGTTGTTTTGAATGTTTCGATTTATAAGAATTAGCTTTCAGAATGGGCGATAATTTAGCTGGCTCTGCGGACGTGATATTAAGGCGTTGAGCAACTATTCTAGGATCTAGTGGTAGCTTTTTTACAGTTTGTTCATTCTTATTCACTGTTCTTGTTATAAAATTTTCTTTATTAACTGCAATATTTTTGTCACTTTTTGATTTTGACGATGGTAGCGTAGTTTGGACGTTTTTAACCCATTGGTTTGCGTTATTTAAGTTACAATCATGAGATTTAGAATTACCAATGTTTTTATCTGAATCTAATTGACTTCTTTTTTCTACTACATTGTGCACAAGTTTAATATGTTCCTTAAACTCCAACCACTTGTGCAAAGGAAATATATCGTAGCAATAAAAACAATTTAAATTGAATTCATCTGAATCCACCAAGCCACAAATGGAGCCATTGCAGGTGAACCTTACGAAGAGGAAATTAAAATTTATAAATATATAACCAGGGATTTGAAAATAACTTACTTTGTTTGTACGGACTTTGTGTGATATATTATTCTCTTAATAACTTCCGGTTCTATTCTGTTTTCTGCATCTGATAGCTCAATGTCGGTTTCGGATTCAACACAAGTCTCTATGTCACTATCTGCATTACTTTCATTGCCAGCATGTTGCGATTTCGATACTTTATTTTCTTGTACCGCAGAAAATGGCATATCTAAAGGATCGTTTCTTTTTGATGGCGTATTAATGAGCAAAACTTTCGAAGCATCCGCTTTAACGGGATTTTTTTTAGCCAATAAATCCCGTGGTATTGTAAAAGTTTGAACTTTAAACTTTCTTTGGGTTGAGTTACTTGGCTGATGATACTGTATTCTCGAGCCAGTTTTCGTTGAATTAACTTGCTTACTATTACTTTCTTGATTACAATGCGCAGACGTAATAGTTGTTGGAAAAGCATTTGATGACGACTGGGTACTTTTTGTATGTGAAATTTTAGAAAATGAAGTAGTAGTACTGAATGGTAACGGAACTTGTACAGCTACATTGTGTTGCGAGCTAGATATCGTTATAGAATTTCGTACACAATTATTGCTCATTGCACAAAATGGTGCTACCGTTGGAGCAATAGTAGACGGAATATTTAATGGTTCATTAAGAACATAAGGTGTTTTAAAATTTGATAATGGGAGTATTGATGATTTATGAAGCGATTTCGGGAAATTGTTGGATGGTATTTGATACTTTGTTATCACAACATCTGGAAAGTTTGGTAAAGCGGATGCTACAGAAGTGGCAAGATATGTATCTTTGTTTAACACTCTGGTGGCAGCTATTCTCTCATGTAAGCTGCGTCGGTCGAACGAAGAACTTCGTTTGCTAGAATTTTCATCTGGTAACACATGTAATGGTTGCGAGTTTTTAGTGACATTCAATTTCCTAGTCGTTCCCAGTTTATCATGTATATCTCGTCGACAGGTGGAAAAATTGATCTTGTGAGGACTATTTTTTATTTTAGCTGGTTGTGTTGCATTTTTGTAAGCTAAATTAGGAGCTTTTAGTGACCGTTTTACAACGTCTTCCGTTATTTCGGGAAACCCAAATTTTCTATTCCGAGACCGGTTTCTATGTTTTAGTCTAATGGCCTGTTTGGCAGTAAGACGATCCTTCAATCTTTTTCTCTTATTCGCTATTTCATTAATTGGCTTATTTACGTGTAGGGACATATATTTTCCAGGTATTTGTTTGCCTTTCATACGTTTAGACGATCTAGAAGGTAGTTTGTTTTAAAGGGATGAACATTTATGGAATATATGAACACTATTGTGAAATAAAAACTGACTTACCTCTTTTTATTAGCTATATTATATTTCTCTAAAACGTCCAGTGGCAATTTCTTCATCATAACACGAACTTTTCGCAGTTTACAAAAAAGTGGTGGTGTCGGAGTGTTGCAGCCAATACTATTTACTTCAGTGGCCGATATAGTGCTGCTATCACTATCAATATCCTCTACATCGAAAAGGGCCATATGTGGTTTTTTCTCTTCAGCGATAAAATCGAGAATATATTCCTCCTCTGAGTTGAACATAATAAATTCTAAAATAAAAAATAGAACTTCAAAACTTTTGCTAATGTTAAACGTAAAATTTGTACCACAGCCATACACACATAGAGCAACACGTGTTATTAATCTAATGTGAGTGTTTGAATTAAACACAACTTCTAAAGAAAAAATCTTGACATTTAATTGCTTTAAATAAACAAACTTTGTAAACTTCACCCAATGTTGTGTTCAAAATAAATATAAAAGAATTATTTTGTATTTCTTTCTATTTAGTAACAAAACTGTACGCAAAACTAACGACTCCACACGAGTAATAGTGACAAGCAACTACATAACTACAGGGCGATTCTAAACCACAATATTAATGATTTGTTTTCGCCGATAGAGATTGCAAAGTTGGGAAATTTGACAGCATGTAACATAGCATCCTGACTAGCCATAAATCTGTTCAGCCAGCGCACATTTTGCTGCTAGCACAGAAATTTGGCTAGTTAAGACTGTCGATGTTCATGGTCGATTCATGTTCAACCAGAGTTGTCCGAACTATTGTTCGCACAACTCTGTCATGCCATTACACAAACAAAATAAACAGAGAAAATAAAAAGTATGTATGAGTGTGTGCGCTCGTCTGTAAACAGCCGTCATAAACTGTGCTAAAAGCATCCACACAACCTCGATGAGAGACAAAAAATTATGCTGAAACTGAACGTAAATATCTATACGGTTTCTTTAAGCAGAAGACCACGAACACATTTTCTCTCGTTATTTTTTCAATTCCCTTAATTTTATTAAAGTCAAACAAGTAAGAGCGCTGCATGTCAGCTGTGACGAACTTTAGATATCGTTTACGAAAATAAAAAGTACAAAAAATCTCTCTTGTGTATTATTTTAGTACCACATTTGTATTGGCTGATGGACAGAATAGAAAAACGAACGAAACTGCGGCACGACTGCTGTCGGCACGGGCATGCTTGCGGTGGCTCCGGTTTTAGCTCGCCACCTTAGGTGTGGTTCTTACCAACTGCACTAAAAAAGAAATCCAAACTTTAACCTAAAAATGTTAAAATAAAATATGAAGGTGTCTTTTGTAATATGAAGGCTTAAAGTTCGAGTAAAGGGAGGTAAGGTAAGAGTGATTGCAAGGTAAGGTTAATTTTAGGTCATCTAAAACCCTCATATTTATGTGAGGGCACTGTGATGTCTGACGACCTCAAGCGGGAGGGACAATGCTCGACGTAACATCTGCCAAAAGGTGATCGAGGTGCGCTTTCAAGGAACATTAGGGCTTGCTAAGGGCTCCACATTTTCTTTTATTATTTTTAGGTTAAAGGCTGCCATAGAGTTCTATTTGTAGTGCAAATTGGTTTGCAACAGCCACGCCTAGGACGCCTAACTAAAGCCAAGAGTCGTGAGGCAGTTTCGTTCGTTTTTCTGATTTGTCTATCAACCACCATCAAAAATGGCGCACAAGGTGGGGCTCGAAGCAAGTCCTGTAAGACGAAATTCAGTAATTTTGTTTTTTGATTCTGTTGTTAGGGACGAAGGTTAATTAGGTAAAACAAGAAAGAGTCCCTAATTATGCGTCGTTTTTGTAGAGTTCAGTTCTAAGTCCCGATGCCAAGGACGTAGTGTCAGGGATCGCGTTACGACATAGGGTGCAAGCAATGTAGTCTTAAGTATTCGTAGCTTTGAAAGTCTCAAAAATTCTCATTCTCAATCTTAGGCTTAAGCAATGCTGACATACTGGTACTTAATTTCTACTTAACTGAATTGTAATTGTGCAATCTTCTAGCAGCCACTCAATTTCTATGGCAAAATAGAAATTTGTTGGTTTTATGGCTATTTTTCGGTTTTTATTCGAATTTGATGTAGCCCAGATTTAATATTGCAAATTCTTTTTGTGTTAAATTTACATAATGCAATTTTTCATCATGAAAAATTGTGTCATTAGTAATGGACAAGAGGTGTAGAGAGAGGCGCTTGCTTTTCTACACCTCTGGCCAACAACCCAAAATTGCATGACACTAATTTCATGAAAATTTACATTATTGTAAATCTAGTATTAGAATTTTGTGGAGAATTTTTTGGTTTTCGAAATGTGCTCCAACGAAATGTGATCATGTAACGTTTTCTCTTAGAAGGCAAAATTGTTCCAGCGGAAATGCACGTTAAATATTTAGGTATCCACCTAGATTAACGCTTAACTTGGTCCCGTCACATTGGGGCAAAAATAAAGCTTCGAACGAATCAACTACATTGGCTAATAAGTCCTAACTCAAGCTTGCCTTGGGAATATAAAGTCCTTTAATACAAATCAGTTACAAAGCCAATTTGGTCATATGTCATTCAGCGGTGAGGTGCTGCCTGTGCATTAAACATCCAGAAGTTACAGACAAGACAGTCTAGGATTTTACGTCTTATCGTATGCGCCTTCTGGTATATAAGAAATGAAAACATCCATAGAGATCTAAAAGATCCCACTATCCAAGAAGAAGTTAAAACATACACGTCCAAATACGTAAACAAACTAGTCGTACATCGCAACACTCTTGCACGCCATTTATTGCAATTTGACGGCCATTTATTGCACCGGAGACTAAAAAAACTGACATATTGAGCCTGGCGAGGCGGCTCACATTTCATTGCTCATAACTGGTAAATAATAATTTAAAAATAAGATTTGAATACGAGAAATTTGTAAATTTCTTTCAGTAGAAAGATCCAATAAACTAAAATATTTTGGTGAATTTTGGAGTTTTCTGTAGGAATATCGACGATAAGTTTTGTTGAGGAATCCCTTCGATGTCTTCGAAGTTACACATACAAAATTGTGTTGGCCAGAGCCCATATTTAATTTCACCTTAAACTGTTATCAATTAAAATTTCTTTTCCTTGATTTGCAACAAAAAATCAATCTAAATGTTTTTATGACGCTTTTTGTTATTTGTAAGCGCACAATGTCGTTCAACTTTGGTGTGTTTTCAGGCCTGAAAAAGAAACAGGAAGCAATTTAAAAAGGAGTTAATATAAAGACAACTCGTAAATAGTGTCTACGCATATGTTGATGACAACACCACTTTTTATTCCGGAAAACAATGCCTCCAGACGTAACAATAGATACAATATAACCGGAGGATTTTGAATAAAAAAAAAAATAAACTTAAACGAAATCTGCATGTCTAACAGCATGTGAGCTGCAGCCATTTTCTTTTGTTGTTTTCAAAGATTTCTATGCCCAGAAATATAAAAGGCTCAACAACAACAACAAACAACAAAAAAAAAGGACATTTGCTTAGAAACTACTTTAGAAATTGTTAATCTTCTGGATTATAAAAAAAAAGACAAGAACAATAACAACGAGCAGATTTAAATTGTTCTAGCGCTTATTGTTCTAAGGAAAGCAGCAAAGAACAAGTCTAAAAGGAAAGGCAAAAACACAGAACTAGCAACAATTTAACATTAATTGGAGAAATCTAAAAATTTGTGAAGCGCATATGAAATGGGAAATAATGAAACGGGTTGGTTGTAAAGCATTTCATAGGAAATAGTGTTTATTTTCATCTGTAATAGTTAACATTCAAAAAAGTGTTAAAAGGTGCGCGATCCCGCATTCAACATTGGAATCCTAATTTGAGCAGAAACTGTTCCCATACTGCAAGTTTGGATAAATAACATGGCGTCATCGCACATTTTGCGTCTCGAATAGAAATTTGGCTAGTCAAGACCATCTATGTTCATTGTCGCTTCATCTCCGAACAATATTTCAATATTTCGCACAACTCTGTCATTGCACAAACAAAATACACAGGCTCGTGTGTGGGCTCGTCTGTCAACATATAACTACGCAAGGCATCCATACAACTTCGATGAGAGACAAAAAATTATGCTCAAACTGAACAGGAACATCGACACGATTTCTTTAAAAAGAACACCACGAACACATTTTCTCTCGTTATTTTAGAGAGGCTCTCTCAATGTGCGAACATATTTATGGCTCAAGTCAAGATGCAATTTAAGAGAGCTTTTGTGACAGAAATAGTCTTACTCTTCTTGCATGAAACAGTCCAGTCATTTTCTCCGCGCAAATTTGGGCAAGTAGGCAACTGATCAGCTGTTTGAAAAATAAATAATAATTAAACCCAGGCATATTAAGCATGTAAACTCATAACCACTGAATTTTATTTGCGGGATCGAAATTTGCTTTTTTTGTGTTTTCGTTCTTTTGAGGATTTATGTGTCTTATTGAATGAGAGTAATTTTTTTTAACTTTCATTTTGCCAAACTTTACCCAAAAAAGTTCGGCAACCTCCAGGCAAATTGATAAGAGGTAAACTCAACGACGGATTATTTGGCAATGTCAAACTCCATATATAAAAAATGTGCCGGAAATGGCACAACATTTTTTAAAATCGATTTTGACATTCAATAAATTCGAAAAAAGTACTCAGCTGCGCTGGTGAGTTTACCCGTTTGATTTACCCTGGGCAGCCCACTTAATATTGAATGTGCAGTGAACAACGTTCAACAATTTCATAACATTATCGCTTCTAAATAAAAATTGTTTATTAATTTTTATTTTACAACAGTGCACAATGTCAGCTTGGTGAAATATAGAGGGTTAAAGTCAGTATCTTAAAGACGTGTTGACATAACTCAATGATTTTTCGAACCATACTTTCTTATCTGAACAAATTTAAACGCAACATCAGTTCTGTATTTTGTGTTCCCATTGAACAGCTCGAGAGAAACGCAGTTAATAAAATTTACTTAACGCTCTTTTTTTTCAAATGCCATTTTCTTTTTTCTTCAGCTGATAAAATTTTTTCTGCGGTTGTCAAAATCATACATAAACACAGCTTGCTTGGTTTCAATGAAACACATAAATTGGTAAAAACAATAAACAACGATTCACACTGTGCAACCAACATCGATGCAATCAGAAAATATCAAAATATTTTTGAAAAATCGAATACAACACGAAATGAAAACATAAACACCACAACAGATACTGAATCAATAATGAAACATGCCTGTTAGCATGAACATGTTGCAACGTGTGCGTGCATGTGCGTGTACCTACCTACTTTGATTGTAATTAAAGAAATAAGAATAAAAAAGCCCAATCTTAAAGTTTAATTTGGTTTTCTTGATTTTCAAAAGTAAAAGAAGAAATACTAAACATTAATAATTGAGCCAGCAACTAGGTAAGAAAACAGGAATCAGTAGAAACAAACGCAAATATATAAAACTTTTCGCAACCACAAAATTTTATTATAAAAGTTTCGACAAGTAGAACAAACGGAAATAAGTTGGATGGTGTGTTAAGCGAGTACTTCGCCTGCTGTTGCTGTAAGTGCCATGATTTTTTTTTTATTTCACTTGTTATTTTCCTTTTGCTGCCCTTTGTTACAGGAGTAACGAAAAAGTTTCGCTGAGCACAAATAAAGTTGTTAATTAGTGTGCTATTGGCATTTTATGTCTAACACTTAATGAAGAAATGTTTAGTTGGGAAAATTCGACTACTTCTTCTGAGTTGTATAATTTATATCTTAACGAAAACACATGATTAATTACTGCAAATTTAACAATTTCTTTCAGGGTTTGAAAGGGGCTAAACTGAAATAGCTATTACGGTTGCTATGAAGCTTGTATTTAAAATACAATACAACAGCGGTAGCATCAGCAACAGCAACAATAGCATACAAACACTGCTTTGTTCTCTGCTGCAATAGATTCTTAACAGCACACTATAAGCAATTTTAAAGATAACACAAATTATTTCTAAATAGCAGAAACAGAGGCAAAATTTTAGGATAGCACTTTTGCTGTTTTTGTGCTGTTGAAATAGAAAACAGCATAGCAATACCAAGTCTTTGCTCTCACCTTTCTTTCTCTTGCTCTATGAAAATCCTCTATATGCATGTGAAAAACAAGGTTTCTGTCAATGTGATTGCTGTCATATTTACGCGGGTGCGGTTTCCATTGCTGTTTTGTTTTCTACAGTACAAACACAGCAATAGCATAAACAACTTAACGAAAACGAAAAGCTGTGTATGATTTCCACTTTTGCTGTGGCTGAACTGTATTTATTTTCAATAGTACAGTGACTGCAAAATAATTGTTAATAAAACCTCCAGAACTAATAGCATTGTAAGTAAGCATTGAAAGTATTTTTTCTGTACTATATCTATTTTGCAGCTGTTTGCGTTGCTGTCTTATTTTCAACAGTACGAGCATAGCAATAGCATAAATAACGAAAAGCTGTGTATGATTTCCGCTTTTGCTGTGGCAAATAGCACATTAACTGCAAAATAATGGTTAATAAAAACCTATCGAATTTATAGCAGAGTAAGTATTTTCTCTGTACTATGGCTATTATGCAGCTATCATTTTAAACACTGATTTGTTTATAGAAAAAGTGTTTAATAAACTAAAAATAAAACTGTGCATTACTTTCTTTAATGCTGACTATTAATTACTTTGCAAGTGAATGTGAAATGTGCTGAAAATCCTTGACTCGTAAATCCAATTAATATTAATCATGTTACTGCTATTTGATTTCTTTTGCCAAACATAAGCTTTCGTTTTTTTTTCTTTGTGCATTTTTTATTACTTTTTTGAATTAATGAATGGTTGGTTGGTTGGATGGTTGGATGGTTAGCTGTTTGAAAATACTCTTGAGCAAATTGATTTTAACCCTTCTTCTCTTATTTGCTTGCAAAATGTAGCTATCAAATGCTTCTTTATCGCAATATAGTATGTATTTGGTATTTTAAGATCAAAAGTTCTTTACTTAACATCATTTATTTAATGTAAACTTTCACTTTGTGCCATTTGTGCGCTTCAACCGACCAAAAACAAGGACATGAAATAGAAACAGAAAAAACCTGATAAAAAAACTTCAGGGGAAACGACGTTTACAAGTATTTGTGTACTAAAGTAAAACAGAGGGTTAAAACTGCAAAATTGTTTTTCATTGATGATAATGCTTCAGATTTGCTATGCGAGTGTACAAGTTTGCAAAAAGAAAATTAAAAAATGTAAAAAGTTGAAAAGGTTGAGCAGTTTGAACTTTTTAACAAGCATTTTTTTTTTAATTTTGCGAAAAATATTTATTATCGAAAAAGGTTTTCCATGTTGAAGCTGGGGTTTAATTTTTGGCTTTAAATGACAAACACAAATAAAAAACTACTTGACACAGAAAGCAAAGTTTGAATTTTGATTACTTTTTTTCTTCTAAGAAAAAGAAGCTGATGACAAGTTTTTTTGTTTAAAGAATCTAATAATACAGCTCTAAAGTCAATAAACAAACACTCGCAATTTTAATCGTTCTATGGATTTGTCAATATTGTAGCCAGAGCTACCAAGGCGATGGCAGCTACATACATCTGTAGGAAGGCCATAGGAACGACATGGCGTATGAGACCCATCAATGTGAACTGGCTATTTAAAGCGGTAATTAAACCTGTCCTATTTTATAGAGTCCTAGTCCGGTGGAAAGCTATGGACAAGGCTTCTCATCGGTCTCTTTTTTAGAAAGTACTGCGTTGTATGGCAATCCTGATTGCAGGATAAAACAAACAACAATGTTTGTTGTTAGCGGTTGTTTTATAATTGTTTTATTACCCTTCATAAAAATTGAAAGTTTATACGTTTGTAATTTCTACAATATGAATTTCTAATAGGCAAAGATGTGCGAAACGACCTATTGTACAAACACGCAATATCATAAACATAAAGCAAAAACAAACTGCGTAGCAGAAATTCCCCAAACCGCGATTCAATGTAGAACCAAAAACAACTTCTACAAAAAGAACAAGTAAACAAAAGACATAAGTCGAGCGGAGAAAAGTTCACACTGTCGTATCAAAATTCCCTAACCCACGGTGGAACAGCACACGCCAGGGATGAGTGGCCAAGACGGTGCTTGGTCTCAAGTATGCGAAGTCTGGATACCAGTCGATCTCCGTTTTTAATACAGACTTACCCGTGCATATGGAACTCTGTGTGGGTGGGCATATTTTTCTTCCTTAGAGGGAGGATTCAGGAAGCCTCGCAGGAGATGGAGAGATTAATGACTGCAGAAACTACAGTTTTAATTTTCGAAAGAAGGAATGAGGAACAGATGGACAAGAATGCCTCGCGAGTGGTGAACGGGTCAATCTTTGAAGGTACTTCTAAGGCGTTAGACCGTAAGATTTCGACAGGGATGTACAATTAGGCTTCGCACGAGGTGAAGAGGTTAATCTCTGTAGGAACTCTGGTGCTTATTGGCCAATGCAGGAATTCTGAACAGTTGGACAAGAAAACCTCTCAAGGGGTTGATGGGATAGCTTCGAAGCAATATTGCTTCATTACACTATGCAACAATTTGCTTTTCCAGTATATCGAAATTAAAAAATCTTAGTTCTTATTATTTCTTTCTGATATTTGCACAATTTACCAATATAATTCGCATCGTATTCACATTGTCAATTGGCACGATTGGTTTGTTCTAAATCCAGCCTGTTGTATTCGCACAAGGTGGTTAAGGGGGCAGACAATGTGGTTTAAAATTCTTCTAGAGGACGAGAAAGGCACGATTGAAATAACATTAAGAATCCTATCAAAATGCCGTCGCTATACATGCAGCTCTTTCTGCTCCCTTGATCTAATCATAATTGAGTAATAAACCGTTTCATAGGAATTTCTGAAACACAATGAATTAAATTGTTTAAATATTTTGTTTCTTAAATTTAGAAGTTTTACTCAATTTCGTGGCTAAACTTTTATTTAATTTGCTTTTGAATATAAAAAACACTCTTCAAATACTTTCGCTCACAAACACAATTTGCAATGACTTGTGTTGTGTGTATTTTTGTTTTATACCCCCTCGAGACAGGGAGATTTCAATTCTCTCTCTCTCAATCTTTTTTTAGAAATATGATTATCTTCGGTTAAGATGAGTTAGTTATCGTTTTCAAGAGCCATTGTACAGTTAGATTTTTTTCTCTATTGGTCGCAAAAGAGAGCTAGCTGCAGTTGTTGTTTTTTGCAGTTGGGTTTTGCAGATTTTACACGTTTATATTTTATTATCATTTTGTGTCTAGTATGGCAGACATATTGGCGTTGGTGGTATTTCTTGTTTACAATCCTTTTGTTTGGCTTTTACAAAAAGAATTTTAAAATAAATAGAAATAAACTGTGGAAATTTTCTAAAGGGTAAAAAAATGTTTTGGGTTGATTGAAAAATGTTGCTACTTACTTTTTAAAAAGTGACTTGATTTTCATGGTAGGGGTCCCAGCTTAAATAATAGAGTTGGATGACATTGAGAACGAAAACTGATGGCTGAAGGCACCAGTTTATCTCCAAATCGAACTTTTTAAGGCATGAAAAATCTCTCTCTGTGGGAAAATCGAATCAAGATATTGATGATATGATTGTGAATATACTTATTTGTAAAATAAGATCGTTGCTCTTATTTGTTCATCAGGCTAAATGTAACGAATTTCTCATTTTTACCAAATAAGCTTTGTTGCTGAAAAAAAACAAATTCCTTCAAGTTTTCCTACGGTCCACATACCGAATATTTTACAAGGTGTCAACTCAGCGAGCTTCAGTGCTTTAACAGGGTTTCAATGAATATTCTGGCACAACATTATTGCAGTATCGGATTTAATATTTCCCTTATCTAACTACTATTAATGCTTTAAACCCTTAGGCGACAGTGGGCTACACAACTACACGACTACAAATACCGTTGGCAGCATTCGTCGCCGTGTAGTCAGCTACTTAATTATTTCGGAAACGACGGCCACATCGTAAGCAGCTGATATTGACGGCGGACGTTTCGTTACATATTAAAATTCACAATATTCACGTTTCTAAAATAATGGCTGGGGAATAGTTAGCGATCTATATTTTTACCTGATCTATATTTTTACCTGATCTATATTTTTACCTCAAGTATATCGCTACCAAATAATTCTAAAAAATTTTAAATGATTAACAGGGTTTTTTTTAGCAGCATTCAGAAGATGACCTCCACTCATGCAGTGCATTGTGCTGGAACTGGGAAAAAGTGCTAAAGGAAGGGAGATAATGGGAGTAGTGTTTGTGGACATTCGATTTAAATTTCACCTAATTGAAAGTGGCAGGAATGAATAACGTATTACACGTAAAAATGTTCGGGTAACTGGAATAAGTTCCAAGTTCGAGTCCATTCCATTGTAGTAACGATAGAACAATGACAGACAACTCACAATGAGTCCATAGAGTTGGATACCCTACTGTCACCGATAAGCATCTCCGCCCTCCCTCGTACGCGGTCGAGAAGCTTCAAAATGTACTTTGAAGCGCCGCCCTATACATGGGAGTTGTATCCCATTTTCGGTCAGATATAGGTGGTGTAAATAATAAAAAGACCAGATACAGTAAGGTATCTCTAACACCGTTTTAAACAAATCGGGACACTTGAGCGTTTCTTTGACGAGTTGAAAAAAATGTTTACTCCAACGACCGTCGCACTGGATTTTCAAGCCAAGAACATTAAGAGTTTCACATTCCGTTTAATATAGACCGTCTATAACAACAGATAAGCTCTCGTACGTCTGCGAGCAAGCACACAACATGGGGTCTTACGTTCATTAAAATCGACCCTGTTCACACGACCCCTTTCGGAGGTTAAAAGAGTAAAAATGTTATAAGTAAATTTCGAATTCTTACTTAAGTGACTGGCAGTGTATGTTTTATTTATTTCTTTAAAAAAAAATATTTCTCCAAAATTCATAGGAGTATCATTAACAGCATACTGCTCCTCATTGTATTTATTTTTCCTCTCATTTTTTGCCAACTTGTTTCTTCACCACTAAAAGAAAGCAACCATTTTATTTGATTACTGATCTGTGGAGCATTGCAAAAATTCCAAGGAAATTCTCACTTGGGTTTTTCTAAACAACAAAAACAAACACAGGGAAGAAGGAATAAAATAGGAAAACACAAATGTGTTGAAGCATAAATTTTTATTGCTGGTTGTTAGAATGTGTTTGCGAAAAGGAAACAATAAAACACGACTTAACTAGTTTTGTTTTTAATAAAAATGGATGGAGGCATAAAGCGAAACTGTTTAAAGTTGTTCTTTAAAAGAATCACTTTTAAACTTGCAGCAACTAAAGCAAAAAATTCTCTTGCCAAAAATATCTTCCATTTGTTTTAATATTTTAAAGCCTGGAAAAAAATTGCTATAATGGCTTACTCGTCTAGTTCTCAGAGATTACACAACTAAAACTCTCATTTGTTGCTACATTTAAAAATTATCCAAAGCAAGAAAAGTATTTTAAACGAACCAACAACAAATGCAAACTGCCTGGGGTAAAATTTGCATGAGTGTTGGTTTTTTTTTATTATGCCACAATTTCTTCATACTCCTCCAGTTCGTTTTTTTTATTAAATAAAGTAATTTATTTTTGTGTTTGCACGATCTGCAACAAAAAAGAAAGGGAAGATGTGCTCTAGGGGTCAATATGTAGATTTCTTCCTTTTTATTAAATAAAGTTGTATGTTTTAATTTAAAAAAAGTTGTGGTAGACACCTACTTATGTATGTGGTTTGACTTATTTGAACTCAGGTCAAAAGTAAGTGGTCGAAGGGGATTTATAAATTTCTGAATTTTTTGCAATAATTATTTCCTAAACAGTGACAGTCACATAACATATTAAGGCTAGTACTAAACATTTTATTATGCCCACCTACGTTCTAGTATGTTAGAAGCTTATGCGTATTTGCTTTTTGTCCGGTTGTTTCATTGACTTCGTAGGATAATGAACACGATTCCCCTCTGTACATAATTTGATGCCAGCAATTAGCTTTTGTTAAGTATACATTTTTGTTTGGCCTCAAATATTTATGCCATTCAAAGTCCCTAAAGGTTTTCCAGGCATAAATCAATAATTAATTGACCGTCGCGACATATTGACTTATCAGTCATTCTATTGTAGTAATAGCTAAATTCCGTTTTACCTTATATGTGCCTCCATAATACACCCACCCCTATGAAACATTCTCAATATTACAGCTGTATATAAAATGTGTAGAATATTTCGTTGGTAAAGAGCTGTTGTTCTTAAAATTATAAAATAAATCGAATAATAAAGCACGATTATTCGCATAAACTATTGCTTTACAGTACCTGATGTTACTAATATACATGCATACCACCTAAGTAATGCTTATAATTCTCATTTAGTTATTAGTTTTGCCTGAAGTATTTTAAGTTTCGTTCTAGTCCGCTCGGTTCACATCCATCAAGAATTATATTCGTTATACTCCGAAGAGTTCGTAGAGCCGACTAATTTCTAGAAAGAGATTAGCTGAACTATTTTAAGGCAATACTTTGGCTTAGGTCGAAGTATGCCGAATATATTTAAGCACAGCGGCCTCGTCTGATTTCTTTGGCACAGCTGCCTCGTCTGTCTGTTTTGGATCAGCGGGCTTGGCTGACTGGATTAGCGCAACGGGTTCAGCTGACTGTTTTGTTAGTTAAGTTAACTTGAGCATAGGATAAGACTAATTTAAGAGAATATTATTAGTATTGTTAAAAAGACCGCCGATACCCTAAGGGTCCTCGAATACTGTTCCGCAGGAAGTCAGTTCGGTAAAGCCAAATAGCTGTCGGAGACACCCGACTGAATCGACGTAGCTGCAAACTTAAATAATTATTTTAAAGTAATTTAAACGTGTAAATAAAGATACGCATCAAAAAAAAAAAATATATATTGTAGAAAATAACAGTAAAAATTGTTCGGACAAAATTATTCGAACAATTCGAATATTTCAACAAATATTCATTTGCAAAATAAAGCAAATAATCTAATAATTATTAGTCTTTACAGAAAACAAAATTTAAATTTACTTTTCTAGAAATTTAACTAGACATCTTTAGCGAATTTTTTATTCAAATTATTCGAATATTTATTAACGATTATTCGTCATATTTCAAACCTATATAAGGAATAAAAAGTAAATACTATTTAATGAATTTCTACAAAATTATACAATTTTATTCGGCACAAATAAAACCTTTTCTGCGAATAAAGTTAGGACAAATATTTAAATAAAACATTCTAGAACAAATTTTAGTGTTCTAAAACAATTCGAATAAAGAATATAAATTAAACAATTCTTATACGTAGATGAAAAATATAATTCAACATTTTACAGTTTACCCAACTACTTTTTGTTTTTAAATGTGTAATTTTAATTAATAAAAAATTAAGTATTACACATTATTCGAATATAAGGTAGAAATTATTCGAATAATATTAATAACATGTGAAAGCTAGTATATAAAGAATATAAACTAAATACTTTTTAATGAATTTCCAAGCGATTAATAAAATTATGCATTTATATTCGGTTCAAATAAACCCCTAAGAATTAGAGTTAAAGCTCGAATGTAAGAAATATAAATGAAACAATTATATAAATACTTATTCAAAGTTATACGGCTTAAGATTACATTTACATTAATGACATTTTTCGTGAAATTAGTGGAATGACATTTTTGTATTTTAAATTATTCGAATATATGTTAACAATTAATCGAATATTATTCGTAACATTTAAACAAAATTTATAAAAAAAATTATCCAACCATATACGGTTTAAGAAACGAATATTTATTAAATTTTGTTTGATTATTTGCACATTTTGAAATACTTATTAAAAATTATTCGAATATATATTGGCGATTATTCGAATAATATTACTACTATATACTATATGGTACATGAACCAAATACCAGGCGAATTAAAAATTATTCGGTAAAATAGATGGTTTGAGTTTAAAATCTCAGATGAACAAAAACTTATACGATTATTCGTACTACAATTTTGTTGCAGAAAACTAAAATTTGAGTCTAAATTAATTGCCAAATTTTTATATCAACTTTTAATCTTTACTTGGGATTATTAAACTCCTTCCAAAATGACACGGAAAGACATTTACCTTTATGTATTTAAGAAATAATTATTCGAATAAATATTGACGCTTGAATCGAATTATATTGCTACCATATAATATAAGGTATAAAAACTAAATATTAAGCGAGTACAAATTATTCGTTTAAATTAAACAGATGAACAAAAACTTGTACGATTATTTGCTTTAACTACTGCTCCAATTTAATGTAGAAAATCCATGCTCAACTATGAAATCATTGAAAAATGTTTATATAAATTTGTTACCTTTCTTTGGAATTATGAAATGCCCCAATATGGCGCGGAAGGCCTCTCCTCTTTATGTATAAAAAAAAACAAAAATAATTATGCTTTTGTATGAATTTTTCTAACTGCACCTTGGGCACGATAGCTGTTATCTTCCGTCTGTATAAAGGCGGCAATTGTATTTGTTTATGCAGTATTATATTTCAAATTGAATGGCCATTAGTATAATTAGCCTGTCATTCAAATGTTTTATAGTCGTACGTGAGTTTATGTTTGACGAAGTTTATTTTTTCTTTAAATGCCCAACTACAGTTCAAACAGGTGTGTGTTTTTATTGTTTTTAAATTAAAATTATTAAACTGCGACTAATGACAGGTATTCATTCATATTCAGGACGGTTTAAATAATATAAAGTGTAATTTATAGTTAATTTTTTTAAACGAGTTTTAATATTTATTAAAACGCTTCCTTTAAAAACGCGATTACGGAAAAAATTATTAATGAAAAAAGTCAATAAATTATGGTTTAAATTGAGAGGAAATGAATATAAACCGGTCAATTAAATAAAATTCTTATGTTTGTACATATTTTTAAGCGGGTGAGGTTAATTGAAACTATTAAAAAATAATTTTTATCTAATAAAAAAATTATTGTATAAATAGGAAATGAAAAGTAAGGAAATCAAAGAGATTTCGTGGCCACAAAGAGTGCGAGTAATTTAAAATGAGGGTGTCAATTATAATGAACGATTTCGGTTGCTATTTGTATTTCTAGGGTAGGGATTTGATTAAGCAAAGACCTACACCCAAGTAACTGTTGTAAATAACAGAAGTTGTTTTAGAAAAATATTCGCAGCAGACAACACAAATCGTGCTTAGATTATCTCGCATACATTTTACGTTGTTTGATACCAATCCGGAAATTCATATGCCTACAACGCTTACAGAGAAAACAACTACTGCAGCAGTAAATGTTGGTGATGACCCTCGTTTTTTTGGGCAATTGGTAACCGTATGAATTAATCATCCTAACCATCCAGGTCATTGAGGAACTAAAGCCTGGTGTCAAGAAATTTCTTAGAAAAATTGTTCGCTTAATAAGAAAATCTAATGCATTTGATCCAACTCAGTAAGAGAAGTCTTTAGAATTCATCCCGCGCAAGACTAGCGGATTTATTAGCGCCCTATTACTTAAAGCAGACACAAAGAGAACGTACGATCATTTTAGCACGCTGAGTTCGATGAGCAATTCATTTTGTGGTTTTAAGACCGCCCAGTTGGTCAACGAGATAACAAAGACACTCGTTGTTAAATCAGTCAACAGAACAAGTGTTGCTAACGAGCTACCGGGAGCTATATTTGAAGGAATATTAACAAATTTATTATTGTCTAACTATCGCGATAATTAAAGAAGAAATGTATTGTAGAATTTTCGGAATGAATTTTCGCCATACGTTCTAACGAATAATCACACTGAAGATGGCATATAGCCGATACCGGTTTGTCGCCAAACCAAATTCGTTCAAAACACCGACATCAAATGACCCTGTCGGAATATCAAATCAAAACTCAAGAAATAGATTTTTTAACTGATTCTTGATTTGATATTCCGACAGGGTATGGCTGGCATTTTATTATGATTTAGGGCTTTAGAAATAAATAAAAAATAATACTTTTTTATTTCGGCCATAGATCGTAACTTTTGGCCAGACTTCGAAATCATATTCGAATTTTTAATCCAATTAAAATTTAAAAATGATGCAGTTTTTGCATATAAAACTTTTTTCTTCTAAATTATGCTTAATATTTTGCTGCTATACTTAAGTTTGAAATTTCGATATTATTTGCGAAATTTCGAACATAATTTAAAAAGTTATATTTTGGCATTTTCGCAAAAAAGAACGTTAATTTCTTTATATGAATCGGACTTAAATCGGACTAAGGTTTTCTTTCATATTTCTCAATATACAAATTCCGTTCGAATTAAAAAAATAATAAATTTTTAAAGAAAAAAAATCTCTAAAGAGAGGAACCCAATATCGAAGAATGAATTGCCGATTTTTTTCTTAAGAGAATCGCTTAACGAATTCTTGTAAGCGCTAAGAAAATTGCTTTAAGTTTAAATTTATTAGTTTTTCTTGTTATATAAATTACTTTTAATTATTTTAAAACAATTAACAAATATTTTCTGAAAAGAAGACCCACAACAGATCTTATCACCAGCACACAGACTTGACCATAACACCCATTTTACATACATACACCCTTAAGTGCCATTATTCACCTGCAAACCAGACTCACAAAAATAAAACCGAACAAGAAAAATTTCATTATAAAATCTATTTTACAGTCATATGTCAAAATGGTCAAATCATCAGATGGAAAAATTCAGCAAAAAAAAAAAAACAAACAAAATATTACTAGAGAAAAATGTTGAAACAACATTTGTTACAACAAATGTTTAGTTAGTTGTGTGTTTAACACAGGGTGGTCCAACCATAATGCACGAAGTTAATTGAGAGTCACACCCTAAAATTGTTGAAGCCTTTTGAAAATGAGCGTTAAAATCAAAATGCATTTCATGCACTTCGCGATTTTTTTTTGTGATCAGCAGAATCGACCAAATGTGTCCACAATCGGGAGAATTGTGCGCAAACTCCAGCAAACCGGATCTGCTGATATTTTTTTTCACTCATAATTGTCTCAGATCCTTCTAACATATCAAAATAAAAAATATTAAGATAATTCTCTGAAAACTTTTTGTTTTATTTACAACTACCCAAGCCCGGCGCGCGTTGCTACGCCACTTAATGAGCTCAATATGTGTGCAAAGTTTCAGAAAAATCGGTCAAGTGCAAGTAGCTGAAAAATTAATATTTATTTTGTATGGGCGTATTTCATTTTTACGTATATGTAGATGGGCGTAGCCCCGCCCACGTTTTTTTTAAATTACCACCCATAAACATTCCGTGGAATGTGTACAACAACTTGGCAAAGTTTGAGTCCGATCGGCTTTACGGTTTCGGAGTCTATAGCTAACACACACATACACACACACAGACAGACAGAGTTTCAATTTTATATATATAGATAGTTTAACATCGTGCGTTTTAGTTGGACCACCCTATAAACCCTATGTCTATGTTGGTGTCGAGGGTTCTCGAATATCCACATACTTAAACAAGAAAACGGCTGCCTTCCATATGACAAGCGAGCGACTTATCTAGAAACATTTGTATAAAAATCAACAACAAAAAACTTGCGCTTTTCGTATAAACTCAATTCACGAGTCGCTCGCTGGTCATACCGAAACCGACCATTAAACCGTTTTAGTGCCAGTTACTGTATTCCGAACGATTTGATCGTCTAGAAAATTCGTATAGAATTGACTAAAAAATAAAAATTTTCTAGACAATTGAATCGTTCGGAATACGGAAACAGGAACTTAAAACAACTTCTATTTATAATCATGAATAAAATACGAGTTCCCAAGAATCAGCAGGCACATTACGGCATTCGATAAGGTTCGAAATCTCCATTTCAATGTAATTAAAATTTTGATCGATATTGAGTGCTGTAAGTTGGCCCCAGCACAGCAAATAAAAGGGAGTAAAAAAAAGCTTGTAGAAAATTCCCCCTGCAGATGAGGTTTTCGTTTCACTACTTTGCGATCCAATTTTACGAATTAGCTTAGAAAAAAAGGAAAGCGCAATAAATGATGGACTGCAAATAAAAAGGGCGAAAATAATGTGTCATTTCGAGCTTCATTTTGAGGGACTAAGGAAAATCGGTATAAAAACTACAATCGAGCAAAAAGGAGGCTGGACAATTTTCTGACCACCCTCGCATGTAAGCCTAAAACTTCAAGTACCGAATTGTAGAGAAACATTTTGCATTCGACAACATCTACAGATAACAAAAACTCGTTTCATGTGTAAAAAATAAGTGAATGAAATGCAAAATAGAAAACAAAAATCAGCAAAAGAAAGAAACAAAATGTAAATATTGGTCGTTAGTTTGAGAGCAATAAAGAAACAAAACAAAACAAAACAAGAACAACAAGAATGAAAACAAGAGTCACTTACTAACACAGCCATAGTCAACGTGTGTATGTGTGTGTGTGTGTACGGCTGTGTGAAAAAATGGCTTTATTGTTTTCTTTTGCTTAGCTTTTGAAAGGGTGTGCTTATTCACCCAGTATGTGTATTTAAAATATGCAAGTACGAGTATATTGATTATGTAGGTACATATGTAAATGTTGTTCACAAATGTACGAGGTGTGCAGCAAAATCATCAGAAACATTATATAACAATTTCAAAAGAACCAGTAATTTTTCTCTAAACACATCTCGTACATAAATTTATATGCAAGCAGATGCATGTAGATGCATGCAAATTCTGTTTTGTGTGCGTATGTGTGTTTGTGTGACAAAGTGACATGTTTCATTTTTTGACATTTCGACAGAAAAGGCATAAAATACGTACAACAAGAACAAATGAAGAAACGAATAGCAAAATGGCAGAGCAACTGAAAAAGAAATAATAATATTTTGATTTTTTCTCTCTGTGCTGCATATTTGTGGTCAACTTAAATGTGCAAGAATAAATTGTTTAAATTTTTCTTTTCAGCCAATTTCTAAAAAATTCTATTTACTAAACGAATGCCCAAGTGAAATGAAGAAATTTTGGTTAAAAAATATAAATTAAGGCGAATTGTAATGTTTTATGGATACAAGTTTTATTTGAAAGGCATAAATGTCTGAAATGTTACATTTAAATGTCAGTGTTAAATAATATTTGGATGTGTGATTTAATGTTGCTCTGGTCATTGATTAAGTGGTTAAGTTAGTTCAAGTGTTTAAATTTTTCTATACAATAATTTACATCTTTTTAGCAAATGTACCCTGAGGACTCCTTACTTTCCAAGAGAGGGTGTGCTAAAAAACAAAATTAAAAAGTCTACACTTTATGATAGGGAAAAAAAATTATGTTCATGCGGGTAGGCAAAACAAAAACATGGTTGTGGCATGCCTGTGACAACTATAATATGTTCTCTGCAACAGTATATTGTTGTGGCAAACATATTGTGGTTAATTGAAAACATTTTAAACAGCGCTTTAGATACGATAAACAAGTTTGAGTGCTCAGCGCGTTGACTCAGTCGCTGACAATCAGGAACATTTTTTGCTTCTCTAACGTTCTACGAAGGAGAGTATTATTATATACAATAATAATGTTATGGTTTCCTCAAACATATATTTCTTCGCGTATATATATCCGCCTCTGTTAGCCTCACAAATGCGAGCCCTTGGAGGCCAATCAGCATCACCATTCCTTGAAATAACTTTTTGTGGTAAGAGGTTCCATTGTAATCCTGGCTGTATACGATGTAGCACCGTCTTGTTGAAACCACATGCTAGTCAAGCCCAAAGCATGCAGTGGTGGCGTTAAAAAGTTTTCAATCATATCACGAAGGTCCGTCCAATGATTCCTTTTGACCAAATTCCACACCAGGCTGTCGCTCTTAATGGATTCAAAGGTGACTGATGAATAATTTGAGGGGTTTCCATTGCCTAGAATTGGCTATTTTGTTTATTCACGTATCCATTCAAATGAAAATGTGACTCGTCACTCATTATGATTTTTTCATGAAAATCGGGGATGTCATGGGCGAGCTGTAGCATCTTATTGGCATATGTACGGCGGCGTAAATGGTCTTCTGGAAGAAGCTCTTGTGTCAACTGAATCTTAAATGGAAAAAAACGTAAATATTTGTGCAAAATTGCAACCAAAGTTGTTCTTTGAAAACCAAGCTCCTGAGCACGGTGTCGAATTGAAGTTGATGGATTGTTTTGAACACTTTCTTGAACAGCAGTAAAGTTTTCAGCCGATCTTGCAGTACGTTGTGGTCCATGTTTGGGCCTATCAGCTACAGTCCCTCTTTCTTCGAAATCATTCATTACACGATAAATAGTGCGTCTTGGTGGCATGTTGTTTCTCCCAAAAGTTTCACATAACTTTCTCATCGTCACAGTAATCGATGATTGATTTTGATAAAATGTTTTAAAATGTTTTTAAAATATTTTGCCATAATAAATTTGCCACGTCTCTGCTTCACGACAGCCAAATATGAACTGTCAAGACTAATGTTTACCCAAAATGGCGGCAAAATAAAGTAGTATACCTTCCCTGTAGATGTGTGAGATCGGGTAGATCTTTAAGCGAACAATATCAGCTGTATGTTTTATGATCAGAGAGCTACTGTAAGTACGTTCACTTGTTGACAAATTTTTTACATTCCTGACTAATATTTGTTTATATATCTACAAGTAGGTCGATACCAGCAGCCGACGATTTCAAGATGTTGGAGCGAAAAACTTAAAGCCACTTGGAACCAAAGCACACTAAGCTACTTTTAATCAATCATGTTAAACAATCGTCTACGTATCCAAAAATGTTTTAGAATTATTCAAATTTATTATTTATTGTGTTTTTGGAAGCCAGTGTGTGCGTGTGTGTATGTGTGCGTGTGGTATTGTCCTAATTTGTTTTCGTTTTTCGACTTTAAAACATTCATTCTTTTTTGTTTTTTTGTTTTCTATTTTAAAAACAAATTTTATATCAAGAATGTAACATTCAGAAAAAAGGTTTCATAACAACGAAACTCCATCATATGCAACATTATCGTTCATAAAATATTTCCCAAAGTAGTGATGCCCTAAATATTCCATTTCAGAATTTACGCACTCATTGGATTTTCATAACAAAAACCACAATCGAGGAAAATGAATTAAGCAGGTTTTATTTTGAAACTGCATTCATAAAAATTTACGCCTAAAACTCACCAACCCATGCAACTGAGATTGTCTGTTATTGCAATTATGCACGAGAAGACTTTATTTTGTGAATGGAAGTTTTCGAAATGAATGTCTATTTTGTTTAGTGTTTAATACGAGGGTATGAGTAAATATTGCGGCAGCAAACATTTAAGATTTAATGTTGGGTAATTATTCAACTACACTGTGATTCTTTAAGTGTTTGATTTTGAAGTTATACAAAGAAAACTTATACAAATGCTTGCCATTGACTTTGAAAGATATTTTCAGTTAAATGTTGTCTATTTTAAGGCGGCAGATGTAATTTTGTACCACTTCCTCTAGCTCTTAAACTGCCATGTACTTGGATTGCAAAACTTGTTACTTTCAGTAGGCCCTACTACTTGATTATAAGTTTAAAGAATTTCCCCTAAAGTCTATTATTCAAGGTAAAATATTGGCCCTATATGCCCGTCAAATCAGCTGGTGCTTTTTACACAAAATAAAAAAAATATAGATCTGCTGTTATTTTAATTTTTAAAAACACTGCCCTCTGATGACACTGGCTCATAATATCGTGTGATTTTTTTGCTATTTGGTTTTTCAGTGTACATTTTTTAGTGTCCAAAGAAAGTTTCGTGACAGGTGGCAAGTACAAAAATGCTCAGTCAATAAACCAACAACGCTAGCAAATCATTGGATTTTATTATCAAAATTCGTGCGGTGTGAGAAATGTGTTTGATATTAAAAAATTGTCTTCAGCGACGAAACTAATTTTGGGCTCCATGAGTACGTCAACAAACCGTATTGCCGAATTGGGTGTGAAGAGCAGCCAGAAGTAGTTCAAGAGCTGCCAATGCATCTAAAAGATGCGCCGTTTCGTGTGGCTTGTGGGACGGCGTTATCATTGAACCGTACTATTTTAAGAGCGAAGAAAATCGCAATGTTACAGTTAATGAAGCAAGATACCGTGCGATGAGTACCGACTTTTTTTGCCCTAAATAGAAGAATTGGACTTGGTTGACTTGTGGTTTTAACAAGACGGTTAACATGACACATGGCACACGATACCTTAAACCCATTGAGGGGCGAGTTTGATTAGCAATGAATCTGACATTTTGGAGCACTCCTTTGGCCCCCATAATCATGCGATTTGGCCCCACAAGGCTATTTTTTGTAGGGATACGTGAGGACTCTCGTCTACAGGGATAAACAAGCTGCCACTTATGAGATACCGCTCGAAATGCTGGTAAAAGTATGCCGAAATAAGACCTCACAGATGGACCACCTACAGCGTAGCCGTGGGCAACATTTATATCAAATAGTCCTTAAAGTCATTTATCGGCCCAAATAAATATTTCATTCACTTTAGCAAATTTTTTGTTTTTTTTTCTATATTATAAGCGGAATATACTTTTTTAAGTGAAAATATCTTTGTGCAAACAACTAGAACATGAGAAATACAACTAGAACATGAGAAATCCTTAGCCTTGCCTTGTTTCGGTTCTCTTTGAATGAATACATTTTATTAATTTGCAACTTTTTATTTTGCCTTGCAACTGGGTTTGACAGAAATAGAATTTTCGCATGAAAAAGTACCTGTCATTTTTGTAGGAATTCGCTTTCTTTGTATTTGCTGTAGCTAGGAGGCACCTCGCTGAATTCGTCTTTATGCCGACTAATCTCACTTGTTGTTCAATTAATATTCAATGACGTACAACTTTGTAATGCGCCTTGAAATTGCTTGCTTGTTCATGTTCGACTTTGGTAATTGTCACAGAACACAAGTGCTGTTTTAAAAATACTGCTTTGCAAAACCAAACACCCAAAAATTCACTCTATACTTATAAATTATTACACACTTGCTGATATTCACTGGCACATTCTGTAATGCACATGCATAAATGATTTAAATGAATGAGTATTAACTTTCGTACAACGAGGCGTATCATTGTTGTGTCCATTTTACAATTTGTAACAAAATAAATATGCCAACACTCATACGCTCACGTACACAAATCTCAACACACAGCCACATGCACGACAAGTTCTACACTTATTTATGTATTTTGGAGAACTAAAAAGTAATGCAAAATCCCCGAAACTCACACATGCACATGAAATTGAATATTTAATTTGCTCAGAATTCTATAAAACTGAATATTTTATAATAAAACGATTGACTTTTTGCCCTTCTCTCATTATTACTGCTTTTCACTTGTCCCATGGTTTTAACAGGGCTCATTTTAAAATTGGCTAATTAATGGCACAGATTAATTAACTTTATTACATTCAGCATTTGCAAGAATTAATGTATAGAACTAAAAGGATTTTCATAAATAAATTATTATAAAAACATTCAGTTTTGCACTTTACATTAACATTGAATTTAAAATTTACAAAGAGCATAACAAATTGCAGGGGTGGTGGTGTTTTATATTTAGCAAAATGTAAGTTAAAAAGCAATAATTAGGGAAAGAAAGCAATAATTGAATACAATCACAAAATTTATTGCACACAATTTGTTATGTTTTCTTACACAACCAGTGAGGGTTTTTTCCTATTTATTCAAATAACTACTCAAAACTGATTTGTAGCAAATTGCAAATAAAATTATCATTTTAGCTTAAATTTCACTACAATTATGTTAATGCTAGTGACGTAAATTTAATATGATTGATTTCTAACGAACGACAGTATAAACAAAAACTGTAACACACAACTACAGTCACAAATAGATTTTCGAATAAATAAAGCTAAAACAAAAAGACACAGGGAGAGGGGGAAAAAATGAGAAGTCAATTCCAGTACACACTGTACAGTCGTAGTTATGCACAGATTTGCTATGGAATTCCATGCAGAACTCTACTTAAATATCCCTAAGGTCGCTTACAAAAGATTCGTGCTGTACAAATTGTATTAACATGCTTCAGTTGTTAGATAAATTGCAAATAACAAAATTCTCTGATTACATTATATGTATTTTATATCAAAGAAGAAGCTGGCGTAGCAACACAAAGAACAAAGTGGAAATTTGCGGACACACAATCAAAGAGACATTTAGACAAAGTGTAGAGAAATGTAATAAATGTCAATTTATTCTTATCATTTTCAAATAACACACCTATACTTGCACAAATACCTATGTACGTGTTTATACAGTCATATTTTGTCTACCTATTGGTCTGTTGGTTTGGGTGGTGTAACTAAAAAACTCCTACAAGACTGTACAACAGTTGAACAGTGTACTTTCATAAATTTTTAAAAATGGGTATATTTTTCAAGACACTGTGCTTTTTAACAAGGTACATTTCTCAAAGTGTCTTATTCTTCAAAGACAAATTCACGCTTTTGGAGATGACTAGTTTTAAATAAAATTTTATTAGACAATTTTTCTTGTTTCAAACCAAACTTCTTATAACGAAATTTGTTTAGTAAAATAAAATGTTTTCCCCAATTTTTTTAAAATGGTACTTTTTTGTCATAGTAAATATGTTGTAATTTACAAGTAAATTACTCTCTTCCAATATGACATTTCTTGTGAATGGTACTTTTTGCAAAAAGTACTTTCTTTCAAAGCAAGTTGTTAAAAAGTCCTTTTTTTTTGTAAAAGAGATTTATCTTCGAAGACAATTTTATATATTTAAAAGTCAGTTGTTTTAAATATAATATTATTAGGCCATTTTTGTAGTTTCAAGCAGATGTTCTTAGAATGAAATTTCTTTGCAAAATATTCTCTTTTTCCCAAAATTTTTTGCTGTAAAAAAGAGTACTTTTTTACCATAGGAAATATTTTATAATTTGCAACTTGTTCAAATAGTATTCTCTAAAATGTAATTTTTTCTGCATGGAACTTTTTATTAAAAAGTACTTCCTTTCAAAATACCTTTTTACAAAAGTACTTTTTTTATTAAAGTTGTTTTTCAAAATGTTATTTTGTTATTCTGTTCACGTTTTTAACGTATATATAAAAAGGTACGTTTTTAAAAAGGTACGTTTCTTCAAAGGTTTTTGTAGCGTACTTTGATTAAAAAAGTACTTTTCTAGTACTATTTAAAGTACTACTTCCTTTTTCTAAAGGAACTTTTTTATATTGTAAAGTTTAATTTTTTAAAGCAAACTTTATTTGAAATATAACTCTTCTTGCGGGCTTATTTTTTATAAAAGAACACTGTTTAAAACGTTCTGTTGTCTTTTTAAAAAGTACCTTTTTAAGATGCTTTTCAAAGAAAATTTATTTTAAAATTGTTTTTGTAATTAAAATTATATCTTCTGAAGGGTACTTTTTTCAAAAAGCACTTTTTTTTAATTGCAGAGTATTCTTTTTTAAAGAAAACTTTTTTGGGATGCAACTTTTCTTGCAAGCATATTTTCTATAAAGAAAATTTTTAAATAGGTACATTGTTCATAATGTACTATTTTCAAACGGAAGTTTTATAAAGGTACTTTTATACGGGACTTTTTAAAAGGAATATTATGATACTGTAGTTTACAAATATTTATTGAAGTACCTTTTATGTAAAAATTTTTCGTTCCATACATTTTGAAAACTGCTCTCATATCAACACCAAAATGCAAAGCGATAGCAGAACGACAAAATCAGCAATTTACATTGCTGTCATCAGCAGTAATCGCTTTGACAACATGAGTTGGCTCAACTCTAAAAAAATTTGGAAATCTTCCCCTTGCAAAGGGTGCGTTAGTAAGCGTATGAAGCAGTCAAGTGTGTTAATAAAACACAAGTCTTTGGCAGCTATTTATTGCTTCAATGAATAGAATATAGAGAATGGAAAAGCATCATGATAACGTGAAAGATGATACTTCAATAACACTTCAACATTAATTTACAAACTCTTTTTTAAAATTTGTACTTTTCTTGTTGCTTACGGTATTATTAATACACCAATACTATGGCAACAAACCGTTATTCCTTAGTGAATAAAATTAAGCCGAATTCCTGTTTAAGTATCTTCGAAATGTATACAAACCGCAATTGCTCACTCCGTTTCCAATGCGTGTATGGTACACGCATACAAATTTATAATCTAATATATGTTAGATGTTGCTTACGTGCGAGTATGTATTAGTGAATGTGTTTATGTTGCTATCGACGTGATTACATACTCGTAGATGGACATGACAAAACGCATAGATACAATTTAGAAGATTGAGCTGAATTCAAGTTTGATGAGGTTCACACAACATTTACCTCCATTGTCAGAATGTGTGTTGGTTTTGAATGTTTTGTGGTTGGGGCAATGGCAAAGAATGTCACGAAATTTCATAGATAATTTTCGGACACATTGAACATTTATTGCATACAAAATGTCTCAGCTAGTGGATGCAAGCACAACTGTATTTAAGAGCACAAACACCTTGCACAAACAATATGACCATGATTACTAATGAAGATATTTAGCAGCGAACAATTTCCACATATAATGAAAACAAACCACAATTCAAGTGGGTGAAGAAAAAGACAAGCGTTCACTGACATACTTGGGTAGTCATCCCAAAGAGCAATTTGGCTTAAATTCGCATAAGAAAGTTAAAGTTAACATTTCTCATACAACCTCACACAGCGGGAGTACACTGAGAATAAAAAGTAGGAAATGAAACAGAGTAAAATGTTACTTGCACAACACAATTTTAAACATTCCTCAAGTACTTTTTCATAATCATGTATTTGTAAATTGTAAATTTTAATTATAAATAAATTATTCTCCAGAAATATTTGATAACATGTTTTTTGTGGCTCCATCGTAACTATTACAAATACAAACTGTCAGAATTATCATAAGAGTATGAACAGAAAAATACCGGCAGCAACAGTATTTGTAAAACTTATATACTTACGCACTACAAAAACAACAACAGCAACAATCCCAATAGCAAAGTAAAATAATAAAAAAAAGTTTCATGAAAGTAACATTACTTATGATGAGATGGGAAGAACAGAACAAAATATTATCCCAAAGCCATTGAAATTCTAAATGTAAAAGTTCTAATATACGAGTACAACATTATAAAGCAATTTAACTTTTTTCACTCTGCCACTGAATGTCTTCTACATATTTATGCAATTCACAAACGCCTTGTATTACGGTATAGTGTATTAAAATAAACCTTTGGTTTATTTCTTGGTGTAGAGTCAATGTGATTTCATTGTGGTGCTATTGTGTTTTTAATGCCCAAAAAACTAAAATATAGACGTTGAACCTTATCATTTAATAACACGAGATTCAATCAGGTATGGGAACTTTAAATTAATAACAATTACCCTTAAAGGTAGTAAAATGTCATTAGCAAAATAGGAGATGATAAATAATCGTTAATATTTCAAAAGGAATTCCATTTGTAGTTTTATAATTGCACGTATAAATTGAAAATGAATTTAATTACAAAAACAGCATAGTCCCAGGTATGGTATCAATACAACAACATTTCAAAAACATATGCATTGGAGGTGTATTATATTATCTTATTTTATATGAAATAAAAATACAATATTGTATTATAATACAATCGATACAACAATATAAAACTGTACCATTGTAAAGTAGATGGGTGGCGGTGAAAAGAAATTTGACAGTGGTGCTTGGGTGAAAATAATTGCAAACGAATAAAGAATTTTGAAATTGTTGGTAGGATCCCGAAAAATACATTAAAAAGACTCCCAAAAGGTACCTTATTTAAAAAGAACATGTTTAAGAACTTATTCTTAGGATCTCACGTATTTTTAAAGGTATTATATTTAAAAACTTTTTTTGGTACTTTTTTTAAAAGGTACTTCCTACAAAAGGTACGTTTTACAAACGACTCTTCTAACAAAAGCTTGTGCACGCTTTCAAAATATACTACTTGGAAAATTGACTTGTAAAACTGTACTACTATAAACAAATACTTTTAAAAAAGTACTATTACAATAATTACTTAAACATATACTATTATAAAAAAGTACTTAATGAAAAAAGTACTTATACGAAAAACTATCTTAGGTTATACATATATTTTTAGTAAAATCAAGTTTTCATGGTTTTTGAAGATACTTTACCGAATGGTACTTTTATTAAAGTTGTGTTTTATTAAAATGTACTTTTTTACATATAGAATGTGGTATGTATTTTTTAGTAGACTATAATTCTTACGGTTTTTGAAAAGGACTTTTTTCAAGGTACTTTTTTAATAGTGTCTTTTAAAAATTTACTTTTTTAGATACATACCTCTTGAACAATTTTTGTTTACAAATACACTTTTTTTTTAAATGTTCAATTTTTTAAAATTGGTACTTTTTATACTCTATAAGAAACTCTTATTTAATATTTAGACTAAATATCACTTAAAAGACCAATTGAGAAGCATAATTCCCGGAGTTTTGAAAATTAAAAAACTGATTTATTTACATTTCTGTGTCAATAAGGCAAAATAGACTAAGTGTTATTTTCTTGTTTTACGGGAGAGCGATTTTCCAAATGAAAAATATAAGCAGGAATTTATTTCAATATAACTTCACAAAAAATTTAGCTAACCAAGTGAAACTTTATTGCAAGGTATTTTTGAATTGGAAAATCAAAATGGAGTTCTTAGCTCCTTTTCAGCTTAAGTCGACTTAAGCTCTTAGTCCTTATAGCCACAGATTTTACTATGTTTATAAATAAAGCAATTTCTACTCATTTTCATGTTTCTTCTTGGCTTTACAACTCCAAAAATGTGGGTGATTAGAAATATTTTTGTAGGACATTTTGTCGGCTTTAATTTTTAATAAAACAATTTTTGTTAAAATTTCTAGTTTTCAGACCTATTAGCAAAAAAACTAAAAAATCTTATCTTAAGTCGCCCGTCTCCCTCTAGCTCGCCCACCCATCACTAGAACTCTTTAGTTTCCTTATATGTAACTATGTACCAAAGGTCAACTTTGTCAATTTTCAAAACTGCAGGAATTATTTTCTAAAATTGACTGACCTAATTTTTTTGTAAAAGAGTTAATTTGAGCACGGTACTTTCTAGAAATCTTTTTGTAAAAGGTACTTTTTAAAAATTATTTTTTAACAACACATATAACAAAAGGATATGCACTTGATAACAAAATGTACCAAAACGCCAAAAGAACCTTTTAATAAATAGTTACTTTCGCAAAGAAATGTTTTTGTACTTTAGACGTTCAGGGCCACTGTGGATGGACTCTTAGCTGGCGGTTCACGGTACATAGTAATAAAGTGTAACAAAGCTGCTGGTAGGTTTTTTTCTTCGCAAATAAATACTTTAATACCAACAACTCCTTCCTTTCTATATGCTCATCCGTATTTTTCCTGTCTTTAGAGCGATTGGAGGAGTAGCTAAGTGAGAAAGTATATGAGTGTGTGTGTATGAGAGTGTGTGTGCATGAGAGAGAGGGAGAGGTAAGGCGTGAAGGTATCAAAAGTTTTTAAATTACAATGTTGTAAATTTATTTATTTTTTTTGTATCAAAAATATGCAAAGTTATATGAGTTTTATTTTTATTTCTTACAATGTTTTTAATTCACTCTTTGATGTATTTTTTATTTTAACATATTGAAGAAAATTAGTTTTTGATTGCTGGGGTATCAAGTAAATCTGTTTTTCAAGTTTCGAAGGCAGCTCAAAAAGGTTGCAACTTTTTTTAAATTATTCGTCCACGTTAATTACCGCAGGATGAAGTCTGAATGAACTTTCATTGGCTGTTTGTTGTTGCTATTTTGTTGAATGGTACTTTTTTGCTGTTTTTCCGTTTTCATTGTCTATTAAGAGGAATTTAAATGAAGAAATTCTTGTGGCGGCATTTGAATTAATTTTTCCCCCAGCTTTGTCTACAGAAGTTGTGGAAGCCTGTTTTGAGAAAACTTTACCGAAATATTTTATTGCTGTGTTCGTGTGCGATTTTTTTAAGCGGAAGCTGAAATTTTGAACTTTTTTTGCTTTTTTTGTTGTTTGCAAAAGAATGTGAGCAAAAGAGTTCATTTGATTTTAATTTGTCTTTAATGAGCAGACTGTCAAAGAGACAGCTTTAAATATTAAAAAACTTAGTTTTGGATTTTTTGCACAAGAATATTTGAGTAGTAAAAATGGCCTGCAGAATTTAATTGAATTAAATATCGGCTCAGACCATCATTTTGCTTTAAAGTTTTTTAAAAGAAAAATATAAGTGTATCAAAACAAAGCTAATTCTTGGCAAAAAATATATAAATATTATGACAAAACCTTTCTCTTTAGCATCCTGGTAATTATTACATTTGTAACCTTTAACTACTTCTCTGTTCCATGTGGGCAGTTAAATGTGTGTGTGACAGTTTGGCCACACATTTTAGTCTTTACTTGCCTTTATGATTTGCAACAGTGTAGCAAATAGCAAAAACTAAACACATTTTGATTTATTATTTCTAGTGGTGGGGCACATATTGTTCATACTTTTTTCTACAACTTTATTTAACAGCCACTACTCCTTTTTATGTTTAGATAGAAGAAGTATTTAAAATAAAATGTATCTAATGTTGCGTTTTTCTCCAACAAATTGTTTAATTTTTCTCTTTTGCAAAAAAAGGAATTCTTGATTTGGGTTTCAAAAAGAATTTGAGGATCAAATATGCGATTCCTTTCTTTGCCAAAAAAGTACTTTTTAAGTATTTATGAGAAAAGAATATAAATAGATAAATTATAAATACAACAATACAACTTTTTTGAAAGGCTTTTCATTTAAGAAGGTACGGTTTCAAAAGGTACTTTTTTAAAAGGTACTTTAACAACGACTAGGTCATAAAAAGAACCCTTTGGAAGGGTTTCTTGGATAAGAAAGCTGTTTAAAAAAATACATTTAAGACAATACGTTTTTGAAAAATTCTTTTAAAAAAAGTACCTTTGCAAACTAGTCTTTACGAAAGTACCTTTTCAAAAAGTACCAGATCAAAAAAGTACTTTTGCAAAGACTAGTTTTCAGAGTATTTTTTTTTTAATTTTTCAAAACGTGGTTGTCTTAAATGTATATTTTTCAGAACAGTTTTCTTATCCAGGGAACCTTCCCAAGCGGTAGTTTTCTTGGCCTTACTTTTATTAACTTTATATTATTTTTTGTAGCAGGCTGTAAAGAACTTTTTAAACTTATTTTTTTAAAGTACGTTTTCAAAAGTAGGAAGTACTATTTTTAAAGTACTTTTGGAAAAGTACTATTTTTAAAGTACCTCTCTACGGGTATTATTATCAAAGTGCTTCTTGAAAAGTACTCTTTTTTTAATACTTCTTGAAAAACGCTTTTTCAAAAGTAATTTTTTTTAAAAAGTACTTTTGTTTAAAAAGTACTATTTTGAAATTACTTGCTTGAAAAGCTACAAAGTAATAAAAGTTTATTTTTAAAAGTTAAATTTTATTGTTTTTTTTTGGCTCCTCCGATTGTTCTTCCCTGCATTTTGTGGTTGTCTTCTATTTGTCACAAACATTTGTATGACGCTGTCATGACCACACAGCAGCCGTTTATTTGTGTAACATATAAAAACAAGTCCCTAGCAGCCTTTTTGTACTTTCAATTCATACAAAAATTTCATACGAAAACATGAGAAAGGAATAAAGTGGAAGTTGTAGTGAAAAAAAAAACACAAACAAAAACAAAATAAAATGAAATATGAATTTGGCCAACAATATGACAAAATGTTTTCATATGGCAACTGACAAGCAGTTGAAACAGACTTTTGCCACAGACTCTACTTTTTATTTGCAAGAAAAAAACAAACCTTTAGTTGAGCTTTTTTACAGAAATTTAATTTTGTGTAGTAGTGTATCCGGGGCTATTTAATTTCATTAAAGATAAATTACGAACTGCAGTTCATAAAAAAATAATAGTTTTGCCATAGAAAGCAAAAGTGGAGTAAGTCCAGGTTTGTTATTTAATTTTATTTAAAACAAATTGATTAATAAATTTTTCCAAGCTCCAGGAACTTTATCATACTTTTTATAATATAATTTTATCAATTATAATAAAAGGTAAAAAAACTATAAAAAATTAAAAAAAATTTATGACAAAAAGCGGTAAAGAAAAATTAATTTTCCTAAATAAATTTTGTCACAATATTTCGAGCTTCTTAATTTACATTTATTATGGCTGGAGATTAGAAATCATGACGATGGTGGGAATATTGCGAAAAGTACTTTTCCTTTTTGTATTTTACTTAACTCTGTTTATGACTTTTATACTCTCAGCCAGCATTTCTAACGAGCACTTGTGCTGTGCCATTGTGTTTGCAAGTCCATTTGTATTGCGCTCCAAAAGATTTCAGGCCATAGGAGGGGAAAAAACTCTTATCAATGTTTAACTTTTATACAATGGAAACCTTTGCTTGTTCGTATTTTTTTCATATTTCACTTAGTTTTTGTATCTAAATGAATATAAAAAATTCATAACAAATACATTTCTATGGTTGGCTTGGAGTTGTAGAGTAGTTTTTATTAAAAATATTGTTTATTCTTTTTTTTTTCCACAGCCATACAAAGTTTATTTTGTATCACTTGTATGTTTTCTTTCAATGTAGCAAGTGATTGTTTAGCAGTCTGTGCAAGAATTTCTGTAAGGGAGGGATTTTTTCTTTGATCTCACAAAGCTGGGGCTTTAAAATGCAGGCAGAAGATAGTATGGTTAATAAAGAGCATTTTAACAACTTTCGGAGAAGTTGTTAGTCCTATATCTACGTTTGGGAGAAAAAGTATGAAGAAAAATTTGGTCTCTTCTGCACAAGTGAGTAATATGTTGCTTTAGAACTAGATGAACAAACTCTTTGCCAGCTTATTGGCCATACAATTCCCCATATTGCTCCCATGCCCACGCAACTATTTCAGGCTAATTCTTGAATGTCTCGCCCTCCGATTTAAGGATGTCCGGCGTTCCTGGCCCAGTTTAGATGTCGAAGAGACAACTGTCAAGGACCTAATTGCAACGCGCTTGTCGGTGAAAATTCAAATATTCCTATCGAATATTCTATAGTACCACAGCCAGCTCGTGGCCTTTAATATCGCTGATATTTCAGCTACATTTCTTTTGGGACTCTGAAGGTTTCCTTCTTCAATTTTAAGTAGAGTCCAATTAGAACAGAGACGACGCTTAAACGAGCTTAAAGCTTCAGTCCTTGAGTTGTTTTAAGCGTGGTCGCAAAATTTGCCACACTGTAGTTTGAGAGATATCTGGAAATGACATGGCAACTTATGGCTGACATACTTCCATTTAAACTGATGCGTTCTTTTCTTGACACTAGCTAATCGAGTACTGAATAGTGTAAGTCGACTTCGTCCACTTTAACACGCACGGTTTGTTTGGTGAGACCAGTGCTATTAGGAACGTAAATTGGAGTAAGCCCGGTTCAAGCTGCGTGCACCGATTCACAACTTTTCGCGGTAATTTGCAATAATTCACCATGATGAAACTGATGATTAATATTATGACGTTGCCAGATCGCGAAAAAGCACAGTCTCATAGGGAAACAGGGCATTCAAGCAAACAAAATAACTATGGCTGCAATGGAAAACCCTTTATATTTTTATTTGTTCACTTCACAAATGTTTTGTTGTGTTGTATCGATTATAATTTTTATTATAATACAATATTATATTTTTGTTGTTGGTAATTTTCACATACAACTTCATTCAATATGTTTTTAAAATCTTATATTGATACCCTACCTGGGACTATGCTATTTCGGTGATTGATTAGTGTTTAAATCAGTTAAACATTCTCATTACTTACCGAATTTTTTTTTTAATATAAATAATTATTTATCCTTTGCTCGTTTGCTAATTCTATTTCGATACCTTTAATTGTAATTGTTAGTAATATAACTTCCCATGCCTGATTCAATTTCATGTTTTGACGTCTATAATTTTTTGACATTAGCAATACAATAAAAATGACAGTTCACAAACAACTAAACTAAAGGTGTATTTTTTTACACGATACAATAATACAAGGCGTTTGTGAATAGCATAATTATTTTATTATTTATTAAGAAAAATGTCAAAAAAAAGATGACAAACTGCAACAAAATTTTTTTGAGAAAGTTTTATTTTTTTAATTAAAACAAACCTGAAACAATGTTTTAGTTATTCAAGAGGAGCTAAACTGTCGACAGAACTATTGTGAACATACGAACTGTACCAATGTTCTATTTCTAGTTTATAAATTTTGCATTCGCATTTTGAAGTTGTTTGGGGGGGAGGGGCATTTCTATGCACCAGACCATTTTAAACAGTTCCGATTGGAGTTTTTGTCAGTGTAGTTTAGTTTATTTAATTAAAACATTTTTAGTGAAGCTTTTGTTCTGTGTGTGTGTTTTAACTTTTTGACATTTTTAAATAGTGGTTAAATTTCATATTTACTTTTCCTGTGGTTATTTTTACAAATGGACTTTGCAAATTAAAAACAAAAACATATAGATTTGTGTATTTAAATTGAGTTTTTTTTTATAAAATTTTATTTCCTCGAAAATACAGAAAGTTAAAAACCCGATAACGATAAAGTTTTGTTCATTGTTTGTGATAGTTATTGTAGCATTTTTGAAGGTTTAATCACAATTTTTTATTGAGGTACTTTCAGCTGCAGTTGAAGAGCAATTGAAATATATTTTGTTTTCAGGGAAAAAATGAAAAATTTGTAAGATAAAAAATTTTAAAAATTTTCAGAAAGCCAATAAATGAAGGGTAATAACTCTATAGCAGTACAGAAGCTTTAGTAAAATTTTCTGGATTCGACAAAAAAAAAATAATAAGAAGAATACGTCCTTTTATAGTCGATTCGCAGGTTGCTTGCCAGTACAGGCTCACATGGTTTCGCAAAACCGCCTCTTTGTATCTAAAGAGGTTTCCTCTGGTCTCATCTCCAATAGTTATGTGAGGCTGACGAAGGACCTCCTTCCGGGATTAGGCGAAGGTTGGTTTTCTAAGGCAGGAGAGAGGCATATGAGAGGCATATGAGATGAAATCCTCTCTTTTGTTTGTTCCTCATTGTGATACCTCCTGCTGTAGTCATTTGCTGGTAACCCCAACTTCCGAAATCTTAGCGGATTTCTGGATCGAATATTGGTTTCTCCCTACAAGCCCCATTATATAAAGCATTATCAATTTGTCTTTTGCAACCTAAAAGGGTAATGCAGCAGAGTTCGACAATATGCAAGGTTTGTAGTCTGAGACATCTGTTTGCCTGCTTATCGCCCATACGATTGCCCATATTGGCCACATGTCTACGCACCCATTTTAAGGTGGTTCTCAAATGTCTCACTATTTGATCTAAGAAAGCCCGGCATTTCGTGATCATTTTAGATGTCGAGTAAACACCTATCAGAGACCTAATTACGTGCGGTTGCCAGTAGTACAGATCCGAACACCTCTATCAAATATACTGCAATATCACAGCCAGTTTCCCGTATTGGACACTATTGACATTGCAACCTGTAGAGCGATACATTCATTGGGGATTCTGAAGGACATTTTGAGCTGCAGTTCACCTACGAAGACACCTACGCCTAGTCCATTATTTCATTTGGAGTCATCTGTGCATACCTCCAAATGACTCCAAAGGCCGTATGTGCCCTCCTAAGATCCCGAATTTTCCGATATCGAAAAGTAGAAACCTCTCAAGTCCCAAAAATGCTGGATTATAGGGCATAATTTGTGGCTCCAGTCAGCAGTGTCGTTTAACCACACCACAACAATATATTGTTGTAACGAACATAGTATGGTTAACGTGACCATACCACAACCATATCTTTTCTTTGCTTGTGCCACTACTTATTATTCATGTGAACATTTCAATTACGGCAAAGACACTTGTTTTCGATTTCTCTTACTTTCTGCCCAATTAAATTTATGCAAAACCTTGCAGAATGCTGCCACAAACAGCCAGTAAAAGAAAACTGAATATTTTTCCCTCTTGCCTTGTTATACAAATAATATTCGCAAGATATGAATAAATTACTGGCTTGTTAAGAAAAATATAGTTAAAATCTTTGTAAACTTATGTAGTTGCCCACTGAGGCGAAGGATAAAGCAAACAGGAGTAGCAGTATGTTAATGCAAGCAGTTTATTAAAAAAATATTTTATAAATTCTCTTGTTAAAGTAAGAAAATATGAAATTTGCTTTATTAGTGCTGCTGCTGTGATTCACAAGAAAAAAAAGAAAGAAAAAATGAAGACGAAAAAGAAAATAAAAAACTAAATTGCCAACATTAGCAGCTCGTTAAGCACAAATGTCGCTTTACCGCTTTTGCAAACTTCCAACACATTAATGTGTATGACTTTATGTAGATATTTACTAATACATACAAACTTAGGCTAACACCATTTACAAATTACTTGTACACTCATGCAACATTATCTGTAGTTTGGTGCCTGTTTGTGTGTGTGTGTGTGCTTGGGTGATGAGGAAATTTCTTTCTGAAAAGCTGTCATGTTTGCCAAAGAAAACTTGGTTAAACACACACACACACACAAACACACTCATACCTTGCATTCAAACTCCAAATGTAATTTATCAAGCGGAAGTTAAGTAAATCAAAAACAATTTAAGTTATGCCAGCTGTTTCACTTCTTGCTATAAATCGCTGATTGTTGTTGTTGTTGTATTCGGTTGGCTTATTTAACAAACATGACTGACTGTGTGCGTGCCATGGTAGTTGAGTGTGTTTCAATTGGAGTGAGAATGAGCAAAAGTTCAGTGGAAGTGATTTATTTGCGCATTACAAATATATAATGGAATGTGTGCGAAGAATGATATGAGTAAGACTAATGCGAGAGTTGTGCTACCAATTTGCTGGCTGAAGAGACAAAGAGAGAGAGAGAGAGAGAGAAAGAGTGAGTAATGAAAAGCTAGATCTACAAAATAAATTGCTAAGACGCAATTTATACCGGGGTTTTTTGCTAGGTTTTGCATGGCTTTCGAGTGTTAAGGCAACGCCGTAAAAATACACAAGAATTTGTATTTTGAAGAATGATATGAGTATGACTATTCTCTCATATTTACGTGTGTATTTTACAAGTGATAGGATTTCAAAATTTTTATTTTATGCCGGGTTTGTATCCAAAAGAGTACCAACATAACTTAGGCAGTACCAAAAGTATTTTATTTTGGTACCTAATGTACATACATCAAAAAAAATTCCAAGAATGGAACGATAGTGCCACAGTGCAATATGCATTGGTGTCAACAACTCCATAACTGTTTTACAAATTTAAAAAGAGTGGTCCAGCTTAAGATATTATATCTAAGCACCTTTCTAGCCCTCCTGCTGAAGGATTCTTTGAGCAACATTCGAGTCCACCTCTTCAGGTTTAATGAGTCTATCCATGGAAGACCCTTTGCTCGCACTAGACCATTCCCCAGTGTAACTCTGGGGTCTGGGGCACAGAAATTCACAGTAGATTCCCTTTTTGCTAATTCGTCTGTTGCTTTATTCTTAGCTGTGTCTTTGTGTCCCACATCATGCTACCTCTTTCACCAAGGCACATCTCTTTTGTTTCAGAACTAATGTTTTAGAACTTATTACGTTTGCTTGTCTCATGCGTTTTATAACCGAGTGATTGCCAGGTACAATGAGCAAGCTTTCTTCCATGCAGATGAATTTCCAGCAGGTGAACCAGCGCATGCAGCAACCAATGAAATTCGGCCTAGTAAACGGACACGTATTCCCCCGGACGCAGACTACAGGACAAGTTCAGCTCAACTGGGTTTACACCTGCTCTTGCCCTGCCGTAAGGAAACCAATACTAAAAATGCTGATGTCGTTCTCCATATACTCATTCCGCAATGAGTGTCCGAAGCAGCCTCTCAACTAGATTTCTTCTACTAATGCATCAGAGTCCTCCGAAGCTCTTTTCTGACTAGGTTTAGAATACTCTTATGTTCGTTGACCAGCCCAAAGCGAACGCTTTTCATACGCAAAGTTGGCATTGCGGCCGTTGACCTAATAAATTTATCCAACGGTAGCAATTCCAACATTGCCTGGATTGCCTGTGTTGGTGCCATGCGTACTGTACCACATACACTCATACAGGCAATCCTTTGAACCTCATCCAACTTAAGCTTAATTGTAAGTTGAGAGGCCTTTGGATGCATAAGTTATTATGTCGTACAGAAGAAATAAAAAACGTATTTTCTTCCTCGAGTGAAACAGGTCTTTTAAACAACAGTAGAAACGCTATAACACGCACCCCGTTAATCTAAAAATCCTAATAAATCGTAACAAACAGGAGATCCTTTGAAAAATCGCACTAATACGTAATAACTCCATACATTTTGGTCTGTTTAACTCGTGGTAAACTGTAATCCTGAAGAACTAATACTCCAAATAGAAGGCAGTTACTGTGACGTTTAGAATAACATTTTTGTGATGGAATTTTTTCTTTTTCATGGGATCAGTTGTTTCGTTACTTTACTCATATAATCGAAACTTTCACTAATTCGTAAAAATTTGGTCTCTTGTCGATTACTAATTAACGGGGTTCTACTGTACTTTCATCTAAGGCAACAAACTCTCACTTGACAACAATGAGTTGGTTAATTTAATTAAATGCTCTTCTTACTTCTTCAAAATTTAATCATGAAAACTAATTTAGAATTTTAATTTTTTATCATTTTTTTTTTGTCAAATCCAATTCATTGTCGAGAATAAACTTGAAATTTAATTTGCCCTGGGGTTGCACTACCAAAAGGTCTCAATGTCATATCCTCTTTGGTATTTGGCTCATTTTAAAAACAATCATTGCTAAATTGTGGCTAAGGGAATCTCTTGAACGCATCGAGTACAGCAAAACCGCACACTAATACAGATATGTAGATGCTGATAGAACAGAATTGAACACTTATGCAAATGTACGTACACGGTAAACGGAAGGAGCGAGTAAATGAACAAGCAACACATATGACCACATTTAATTTCCGTTTTTGAAACTCAGTGTAATTTTTCTAGTTCTGTTAGTTTTGCAGCAGTTTAGTTTTTCTTTCACTTTTTCCATTTCACAACTTAAATTACAAAAACTACCAGGGGCAGGGGGAATTGGTGTGATGGAAATGAAAACAAAATCTTGTTTCAATATAGAAAATCATTTGTATGATTTATTTTGCATACAAACGACAATTTAACTTGGAAAAAAGAAAGAAAGAAAGAAAGAACAACAAGGAGACTCACTAAATTGGGGTCCAACTTCAAGTTGTGCACATTCTATCAACCATAAAATACACAAACATATAAAACTTTGTAACCCACCTATACAAACACTGAAACATACACTCTTACATCCTGTCAACTATGAGATTTCATTCTCAGTTTAGTTTGAACTTAGACAACAATCTATTTGCAATTGATGGTCTTTATTTGCATTAGAAAAAAAAAGAAATAGGGAAAAAATCCATCGTTGTACAGAAATAGAAAAAATAGATTATTGTAAACGAAAGAAACCCTTAAAGGGGCATCAATGATGAAAAATGATAACATCAACTAGCAATCAAAACGATTAGAATTGAAAAAATCAAATCGTCACATTTGATTGGGAAGAGAAAAAAAAAAACAACAATAACGAGACAATGTAGTACACAAACGCCAGAGCAGAAGCTAAGAGCACATAACACCCAGAGCTCTAGTGAATGAAGATAAAAAGTAAATTTGTTTGCATTTGATGAAAATGTCTTCAATAGCGACAGCTAATCGAATAAAGATATCAAATGAAATCAAATACAATGACAGCAACAATAACAAAATTTCTCATTTAAGCAAAATCTAAATGTGAGTATGAGAGCTCAAGAATGAGAGAAATATTTGCGAACTCAGCAGTGCTAATTGGGAATTAAAAAAGGAAATTTTTGAAAAAATTTCAATGAATTACAAAACAAGAGAATTGTAAAAAGACTTGATGAATTTCTGTAGGGCAAAAGAAATAAAAAGAAAACTAAGGCAGATTATGATACGAGTAAATATTATTGCAATAAATTATTTTTATGTTAAAGAAAACGAATCAGAACTTAACAGAAATTTAAAAAATAATTTAAAAGTTTATGAATTGTTATCAAAATTTTAAACGAAAAAAAAAAATAATGTAGCGAATTGATTAGAGATAAAAAATAAACAGGGTGGCAAAAAAAGGTAGAAAGAGAGATTGGGAGAGGGTAAGCACAAGAGTGTTATGGGATCAAAATTTTAAACTCACCACAAATACAAAAACTCACCACAACATAGAAGTAATTTAGCTAAAAAAATCAAAATTCAATAAAAACCGAATTTTTACAAAAAATAAAAAAAATTGCACAAATTTCGAATATTCACCACAAAAATTTAAATTTCACCAAAATGTTGCAATTTCACCAAAAAGCCAAAAAATCACAAAAATCGATATTTCATAATTATATAACAAACCCAATGCTTAAAAATATAAAGAAATCAAATTTCACCACAAATCGAAAATTCACAAAAGGATTAAAAAATTCACCAAAAAAATTAAAAATTTACCAAAATATGTAGAAACCATAAAAATTAAAAAATTTACCAAAAAATCTTAATTCAGCCGAATAAAACGGAAAATTTACCATAAAACCAAATTATAGTCATCATTTTTTTAAGTTACAAAAGTGTCATAATATTAAAAAAGTCGAAATTTGAAAAGATTTGAAGCTGCATAAAAAATTTGCCAAAAATTCGAAATATTTCAAAAATTTAAAAAACACCGCGAATTCGAAAATTCTTAATAAAATCAAAAACAGGAATAAACAATTTTTAATCCGAAAACTTAAATTTTAGTTGGTTAAAAATAGTTTTTTACAGAGAAAGAATAAAATCCCAAAATCTCTTCTTAAAAATCACTACATCTTTTCGTTAAACTTTTTTGGTGATTTCCCGATTTGTGGTGAATTTTTTTTTAAACATAGTTACGTAATATTGAAAAAATTTCAAAGCTTTTCATAAGATATGGATTTTTTTTTTTTTATAAATATTCGGCTTCTTAGTGAAGTTTGCAAAATAATGATGAAATTCAAATGTTGTTGGTGATATTTCAATATTTGGTGAAGTTTGGTTTGTTGATTGAATTTCGGTTTTTATTACATTATTTTTTTATACTTCTTTGGTTTTATGGTGAATTCTCGAAATTTTTGGCGAATGCAAAATTTTGTCAAAGTTTCGAATTTGTCGGATTTATTTTTTTAAATTTAGGGGTTTGAAAATTAATTCAGTCCAAATTTTGAGTCCGTAAGTCATCTGGGTAGACAATTTCTGTAAGGGGTATTTATAGCGAATTTGATAGATTTAGAATATGTATATTTTATGGGATTCCACATAATCGTTTTCCCGTGAGAGGGAAAATACTAAAAAACCCATATCTCGGAAACTTTTGGACCGATATTACTGATTTTAAAACACATTTTTGCCGAATACGCCAATCAAACGGTCCACGTTTTAACATCCCAGGTTGTCTAGTGCCATCATTTCAATATTGGACAGGCGAACAGTAGGACATCGTTAATAGAACTGCCCCACCTATAAGGATCCAGAGTAAATATACTTTGTAGGGTCGGTAATGTATATTGTAGAAATCGCAAATGAAATGACACACCTGAATATACCCATTTGACTTGTTGGAAAGGGTAAAAAAACAATAATAAAATAATCAAATTGATCAGAAACAGAGAGAAAGACAAAGAGCGGGTGAGAAATAGGGATGGAAGACAGAAAGAGAGAGAGAGAGATGGGCATAATTTGGATTCTTGTTGTGATTTTCAGGCAGGTTTTGATTTTCGGATCCTTACTGTGGACAAATACACTCGCCAATAATTTATTTAATAATTTATAAATGCTGCAAGTTTTTAAACAAGGTTTTTAGTCAAGTGTGGGATTTTTAATTCCGCCGTAAGATTTCATGCTTTAAAAGCGGTAAGACCTGGTCGTTGAAGGATTTTTTGAAACTTTTACCTTAAACTTGGACATATAGGAATACGAGACTATCGTCATAAAACAAAGTTTGTGCCACTTTTAGGTCTTCGATAAGTCCCATAATTAATTGACATGACATTCGGCTGTGGTACATTTTGTGGTGTTGATTTCTCCAGTAGCTGTATTAAACATCTTAAACGCTGCTGTATACAACCTTAAGATGTCTTGAAGAGACATGCGAGACATACCGAGGATTAACAGGTCACAGCGTAGTTGAGGTTCATTCAAGAAGAGTAGTGTGTCCAACAGTGACGTTGAGTAATGAACTAAGGAATAGGGGTATGCATTTTTAGGTGCAAATGGTTTTGCAAAAGTGCAGATGCAAAATTTCGTAGGTTTCTTTATAAATGTCAACAAGAAAATACACAAAGTTCCTGTTGAATTTCGAAGAATAGCTGTGATGTTCTACATTTGAACTTTTGCAAGACCATTTGCACCAAACACTGAATACAGCTAATATTCCTATGTATTTTTTTTAATTATTGAACACTTGTTTCTTATGTTTTTATTTATTTTGACAACCATTTAAAAAATTCAAAATCTTAAAAATCTTTTATAAACTTCAACATTCAACATGAAATCTTTTTACTTTAATTTTTTTTCCTTAAAGATCTCATTTATCTGTGTTTTTCTTAAATAAATCAATGTGTCAATTTATTATTTTTATTCGTTATGAAAAATACTTATGCCAGAAAGAAAAAACAACAACTCAATAAAACGAAAAAACTTAAAACAAAACATAACCTCTAACAGCCTTTCTTGGTTTATTTCTGCTTTCTATTCTGACTGCTGTCTATTTTCGTTGTGTTTCTTACACGAGAAACTCTTTAGTTCCAAAATAAAAAGAATCCCCACAAAAAGACGTTCATTTTGTTGTTTTAACAAATAAAATGGCTGTCAAAAATTTTGAAATATTGTTCTCAATAACACAAGTACATGAAGGTTGTTTTAAACTAAATGAAAAAAAAAATAAAGAAAATTAAAGTAAAAGCAAAAAAAGGCAAACAGACAAACAAACAAGCAAAAATTCCAACAAAATAAAGAAACGAAACAATCTGAAAAGGAAAAAACTTAAAATCTCGTTTTGTTTAAGCGACAGACATGAGTATGTATTTGTTTGTGATTGTATGTATATGTTCGTGCGAGTATGTGGTGTAGTTTTACTCGTGTATATGTGACCATTTTTATTTGTATTTATAGGATCATTTTTTGGCTGTTGGATTTTACACAAAAGCTTTCTAATTGGTGACGTGACGTGACATGTGCCAATGTCAAACGTGCTTAGTTGGAATTTCAAATTCACCACTCACGTGATTAGTGTGAAGCTGGTAGAGTCACGAATGATTTTTTAAATCACATAAGCGTGCAGGAAATGGAAATTATATCTTCACGTGAGTACAAGTTTATCGTGACTGTTTCTTGAATTTAAGTTTTTTCTTCCAGTTTTTAAATAATTTTAATTTAGCGATTTTTTAGTTTTTTTTTCCTGAGTGCGTTATAGGAGCTAGTACCCTGGCTTTGTGCATTAGAATACTATAAGGTGACCAGACGGTAAAGATAGTTTTTCCAATTGTTATAATTCAGCAGCTGTCAAAGTTACCAATGCCATCTATCTGTTAAAATATTCAGTAATGCTTGCCATTTCATTGCGCATCATTTCACGCCTGCCCAACGTGTGGAAATATTTAAAAAATATTTACGCCACGTGAGTTTCGTTGCTAGGAGGGAAATTGCTCGCATGAGTGAGTACTCTCTTTTGGACCTTAAGCCGCTAAGAGATTGGTGCGAGACTGATACACAAGCGCCGTAGCGGCCCGTATCGAAGAAGACTCAGAAGTGTCAATTCGGCGCCGATCAGCTGAATTGGTCTTCGGCAGAGAGTCAACCTGACTTATTTTGCGATTGGATATGGGCTTACGTTCGATCAAAATTTTACTAACGCAAGAATTGAAACAGGACGATCGCAAACAACGCCGTGATTTTGCTAATGGTCCACTGGCAATGTTGGTCGGAGTTTCGGGTTTTTTTACCAAAAGATCATCTTAAAGTTTAGCCAGCAAAGCGGTGGCGGCTATTTCAAGCCAGTATCAAATTGATATCCTACACTGTTGTTATTTTTATTTCAACTTCTTTCCCTAACGTTCTTATTAGGGCACCCTATAGTGCGATTAAACAGAGGCAAAGCTGTAGTATTCAAAAATAATCAACGTCGCAGATAAGATTAACGCTTTTCTGTTTTGTCGCCTGCCGTTCAATTGTAAATATAGCTGCTGTTTTGCTTTGTTGGCTTGTTTGTACGTTTGGCTTATTTACGTTTTCTCTAATGTTGTTAATTCACCATGCTTGAGCATGATTAATTTTGTGTCCCTTAATTGAACATCCTGGAAGGTGATTCAAAATAAAAAGAAGTTCGTGCAGGAACGTGCAAGATTAAATATTATTGCTCGCTAATAATCTGATCTGTAGTGAAGGGTTGCTTTCGTTCGCTGACTATTATTTCCGGAATAGCCTTCAATGCGCGTAACGATTCACGTTTAATGTCTTCAATTGGCTCAAAACGGTTTCCCCGCAGCGGTCGCTTGAGTTTGCTGAACAGCCAAAAGTCACACGGACCTAAATCAGGCGAATACGGCGAATTTGGAACAATATTGATTGAATTTTTGGCGAAAAACTCACGAAGAATCGATGGGGTATGCGACGGTGGATTATTGTGGTGCAAAAACCAAGAGTTGTCGGCCCATAATTCCGGACTCTTTTTATGAATAGCTTCGCGCACACGACGCATAACACATATGCATTCAACAAAGCATTGCAAGTGAGACAGTATGTCCACTGAACTCCGATTTTAACCAGCAATTTAGCTCACGTTGAAGACAAGCGAGTTGGCTACTTGAATTAAGGGATTTTTTCTTTGGTCAAGTCGAAACCAAAAAGAGCTGCTTGTAACGCCATTACAGTCACTATAAACGTATTAGTAAATCTCTCACCTGGATCACTTTGAATGCAAATTTCATTTGCATGAAATTATCTTTAAGAAACTCAAGGATTCACATAAAATGTTTTTGTTGTTTGTGCCCTATCATTTTTAAAAACCGAGCCCTCTGAAAATACCCCTGTGTAAATTGCTAGATGTATGTGTGTGATTGTGAGCCCTTTCTAGTGCATTTGTGTCGGTGAACTGCTGATAGTTTGTATTGTTTTGATACGAGACTTGTTCAGTTTTTTTTTTGGTTTGGGTGTGTGCGTGTGTTTTTTTTGAAACTAGTTTAGTGTTCTGTGTCTATATTGATCGTTTTTTATTATTAACTTTTTTTTTCTTATATTTTTTGCTTCTATAGTCCTTATTGCAGAATCAATTTTGGTCTGATTTATTTTTTGCAATTTTTATGGTTTTGAATTAATTTGTTGAAGATGGAATCTTAAGTTGTTGCTTTGATTTGTAACACACAATAAGAAATGATCTGAAGGCACGATTACTACACACGATAGAAGTATTTAAAGATCAACTTTTGCTAATTTATTACATATATTAAAAGCTTAAAAGCATTCCAAGCTTTTAAAAACTAGGCTGATATTAACACTCACATTTTTTTAACAAAAGCATTCTTTTAGGGGTACGACCATTCGTTGCATTCCAGCTAAATTTTTGTTCTATGTTTTATTTTTTGTTGTTTGTTTCATTCAAGGACTAGCTTATGTTTCAAATTGACATTTTTTCTATTATTCCAACAAATGTGTGAATTGTTGAGCACAAAAAAAAGTGGATAAAACATGAAAAATATATACGAATATTTAGTTTATTCGTTTGGCTCGGCCAACTTAAGAGGTTTATATAACAACATTTTGTTGTTGTTTTATAGTGTTTCAATAAGAATTAAAATTTAAAATAGCGATGAATTTTTTCATGAATTTACAAATTGAAAAAGTTAAGAGACTTTAAGTATTTAAATAAATTAACAACCGATTAGAGTGACTGAAAATAAATAACTAAATTTTTTAATCGAATAAAATAAAAATTAAAAAAAAACTTTTAGCACTAAATAAGGCCGATTAAGCTGCAAACTTTGTTCCCAAATTTATAAGCTTACTCAGTAGCCTGTAGGCCCATAGTGTTAAACTTAAACTTAAAGTTCTTTAAAAATAAATTTATTTTGAGCAATTTTGAAAAAAAAAATTAAAAATATTCCTCAATTTAAGATTCACTGCTCTTCTAAGTTTTTAACAGTGTGATTTGTTTTGTTTCCTATTTATGTTTTATTTAACCTCGAGCGTTATATTTTGTAGTCTCGCTTTAGTTTAAATTATATTCGTACGGGAGTTTTTCAGTTTATGTTTGAATATTTTAATTAAACTGCACTGCAACACATGCATATACAACACACACACATAAACACAGAACAGCTAGCTCTTGATAACTCCACGGCAGGCATGGAAAATTGTGATTTAAAAATGCTCCGGCTTAGCAGCCAAATCTACTAAACTATTTATTTATTAATATCGTTCATTAATTTTAAGACTGTCATTCATCTAAAAAAATTTGATTTTGTAAAAATTCACTACCCCACATATCCCAAATATTAATATGAATTTTTTACTCAAAAAGATTTTTTAATTAAAAAATCCCATATTCGAAGTAAATGAGCATTGGGACAAGAAGATATTGATTCTGGATTTGATATTCCGATAGGGTGTTTTGATGTAGATTTTTGAAACGAATTTCCCTCATCCCTTGTCGGAGGGAACAAACAAACTCCGATACAGACATTATATTCGAGCCTTTAAAATTAATCTACAAAACACACAACAAAAATAACGAACAAGATACACCAAAACAAATTCATAATCCAATAATCCCTGAGTTCTGTTAACCCCAACAAAAAACACTATAAATAATAAAAAATAACGGTCACATGCCGTCCGCAACACCAATTCTTACGCAATAAAATATTAATCAGAATCGTCTACCAATCTATACAAAAACATCCGGCCTGGTGATGCTGCATGCAATTCAAAGCAATAAAACAGTCACCACTTACATCTACCAATTCCTACAAAACACCCGGCTTACCAGCTTTACCTGGTACCTGTTCACACCTTATAGATGTCAAGGAGTTCACATGACAAATAGATACTTGATAAACAATGAAACACTAACGAATTGGTGCAAACTTCTCAGAACGAAAAATGACATTGAAGATGGCACATAGCCGAAACCGCTTTGTCTCCAAACCAAACTCGACAAGGAAAAACGGAAATTCGTTCCAAAAATCTACCTGTAGAAGGTACTCGTATGAATCCTCCAGAAACGAAAATGGTTTGATTAGAATTAATAGCAAAAAAGCTTTGCATTCCTGCGATTATCGATGCGAAGGCACACAAAACAATGACAACTTTTTCGAAAATTTTTGTACAATTAACTTCTAAAATATTTAAAAAAAGGAGTGCTTTTCATACAATATTCCTAAACGTATTTTTCACAGGTTTAATTTAATACTTCTCTAGAGGATTTGGCTAAGTTCACCAAGTGATTTAAAATAGCATTTCACCATTTGCTTAGTGAAAGCTGCAAAACAGCTTCGTGTTACTCCACACAAAAAAATAAAATTTCCAACTTCTAAAGTAGTTGCTTGGTTTCAGCTTAAACTTATTTAAGATTTTAATTGATTTAATGAACTATTTGATTAAATTTTATTTTATATATATTTTTGGGAAAAAATTATACAAAATTGAATTAATTAGAAACTTAATTTAGAAGCAAATGTAAGTAAAAAGTTAAGACCTTAAATAATTGAGTCATTTAAAAGCTTAATAAATTTTATGACAATTATTTCAAACTACTTAATTTAATTGAAATTACTTGCTAATGTCACAATATTAAAACGAAAAATTCACCGTTGTGTTGAAGCTTCCATCTCTGCTCACAAGGTAGACTCTCGTTTACTCGTTTCCAAACAACAATCCCAAAACAACTTAAATATTGTAAGGTAAAATAATAAAACAAAAGTACCTTTACTACTGGAAATCCAATAAACCAGAGTTGGAGAATGCAGTGCCACTTCATTATGTTCTTTTTTAAATAAAATTAAAAAAAATTTCAAGTTTTAAAGTCACGGCAAAAAAACTATGGATTGTTATTAATATTTTGTGTAGCAAAGTCAAAATGAAGTTAAATTAAATTAAAAAAAAATATTTCTAGTCGACCAAAAGAAGTTTTGACAAGTTTATAAATAAAATATAATATTGTGCTTGTGTTGGAAATTAAAAAGATTATTTGACAATAAATAGTGTTAGGAAAATATACGCAAACTTTTGCCATCAATTAAAGATCGAGATTTAATTTAAATTAAGATTTTGATGGATTTAGGCAATTGTATAATTGCAAATACTAGAAGGATTTTAATTGAATTAAGTTGTTAATAGAGTTTTTAAAAGAGAGGCAATTAATAATTTAATTAGAAATTATTAAAAATTACTTAAATTAATTTTACTAGGAAAGTGAACAACACTTTTAATTGGTTAAAGCATTTTTGTGCTTAATTAAACAGCCATTTCGTTTAGTTTGTAAAATATAAACAGGCTTTCTAATTCAATTAAATTATTAAAGAACAAAATTCTTTAAGGCCGAGCCTGTTTTACTTTACAAGGCCTTTTTAAAGGCAAGAACAACTACAGGGTGTCCGCCGGGAAGGTATACTACTTTGTTTAATTTCATAACGAATACTTTGTTTGAGTTGCTCCAGCGTTTCTGGTTTAATTGCATAAAGCTTGCTTTTCAGATATCCCTACAGAATGAAGTCCGGAGCAGTCAAATCAGGCGACCATGGAGGCCAATCAACATCACCATTCCTTGTAATTACTTTTTGTGGAAAGAGGTCTCGCAGTAATTCCATTGTAATCCTGGCAGTATGCGATGTGGCACCGCCTTGTTGAAACCACATGTTAGTCAAGCCCAAAGCATGCAGTTGTGGCGTTAAAGAGTTTTCAATCATATCACGATATGGCTCCCCACTGCCAGTTACCTTTACGCCGTTTTCAGTTTCAAAGAAGTAAAGTCCAATAATTCCTCCTGATCAATATCCATTCAAATGAAAATGTGCCTCGTCAATCATTATGATTTTTTCATTAAAAGAAGCTCTTGTGTCAACTGAATCTTAAATGGAAACAAATGCAAATCTTTGTGCAAAATTGTGCCCAAAGTTGCTCTTTGAAGACCAAGCTCCTGAGCACGGTGTCGAATTGAGGTTGATGGATTGTTTTGAACACTTTCTTGAACAGCAGTAAAGTTTTCAGCCGATCTTGCAGTACGTTGTGGTCCATGTTTGGGCCTATCAGCTACAGTCCCTCTTTCTTCGAAATCATTCACTACACGATAAATAGTGCGTCTTGTTGGCACGTTGTTTCTCCCAAAAATTTCACGTAACTTTCCCATCGTCACAGTAATCGATGATTGATTTTGATAAAATGTTTTAACGATTAAAACACGTTGGTTTACCGAATATTTTTCCATAATAAATTTGCCATGTCTCTACTTCACGACTGCCAAATGTTTACCAAAAAGGCGGACACCCTGTATATATGTACAAGTTGCTATTTCCAGGAATTCGTTGGAGTTAATGATTCTTACTTTTATGAAAAACATAAGCAGAGCGTAGTACCACTGAAGGACCTGCTTTTTCTAGCCCCTACAGCAAGTTAAAATATGACAACACATGTGAATGGTAAGAGCGGGAGGTAGAAATACATAAGTGCAGCATGTTGTTGTTGTTGTTGTTGCTGCTGTTGTATTTATGTTTTTACTTTCGCCTGGGGAGTTAGTTATTTGTAATGTTTTTATGTTTTTGTATTTCCTGTTGTAGTTGTTTCCTCCTTGTAGCCTTTGTTGTCTAACGAAACATGGCAAAAAGTTATGTTCGTAAAATTATTTTAAAATATTTTCCTTGATTCTGGTTAAATTTGTTGGAATAAAAAATATAAAAAAATATTAAAAGGTAAATACAGTTTTAGCAGCTTTTAGGTTTTTGCCTTAAGCAATTTGGAATGGAATGCACTTTAAAGTTTTAATATAAAGAGTTTTGTAAACACTGTTTCTAGTCATAGACTAAAATAATGACTCAACATAAAGAAAAAGGTAACAAAGTTTTTATCATTAAATTTGCAGGTTTGTTCAAAATAGTTTTAAATTTGAAAATGAAATTTAAATAAAAAATTAATAAAAGTTATTTTTATTCAAAGATGTACAGGGTGTCCGCCTGGAAGGTATACTACTTTGTTTTGCCGCCATTTTGGTAAAAATTAGTCTTGGTAGTTCATATTTGGCAGTCGTCAAGTAAGGACATGGCAAATTTATTATGGAAAAGTATTCGGTAAACCAACGTGTTTTAGTCGTTAAAACATTTTATCAAAATCAATCATCGATTACTGTGACGATGAGAAAGTTACGTGAAACTTTTGGGAGAAACAACATGCCAACAAGACGCACTATTTATCGTGTAGTGAATGATTTCGAAGAAAGAAGGACTGTAGCTGATAGGCCCAAACATGGACCACAACGTACTGCAAAATCGGCTGAAAACATTACTGCTCTTCAAGAAAGTGTTCAAAACAATCCATCAACCTCAATTCGACACCGTGCTCAGGAGCTTGGTCTTCAAAGAACAACTTTGGCCACAATTTCGCACAAAGATTTGCATTTGTTTCCATTTAATATTTAGTTGTCACAAGAGCTTCTTCCAGAAGGCCATTTACGCCGCCGTACATATGCCAATGGGATGCTACAGATCGTCCATGACAACCCCGATTTTCATGAAAAAATCATAATGAGTGACGAGGCACATTTTCATTTGAATGGATATATGAATAAACAGAATAGGTGGTTCTGGGCAATGGAAAACCCCAAAATTATTCATCAGTCACCTTTGCATCCATTAAAAGTGACAGTCTGGTGTGCAATTTGGTCAGGAGGAATCATTGGACCTTACTTCTTTGAAACTGTAAACGGCGTAACGGTAACTGTCAATGGGGAGCGACGTCGTGATATGATTGAAAACTTTTTAACGCTACAACTGCATGCTTTGGGCTTGACTAACATGTGGTTTCAACAATGCGGTGCTACATCGCATACAGCCAGGATTACAATGGAATTACTGTGAGACTTCTTTCCACAACAAGTTATTTCAAGGAATGGTGATGTTGATTGGCCTCCACGGTCGCCTGATTTGACTGCTCCGGACTTCTTTTTGTGGGGATATCTGAAAAGCAAGGTTTATGCAAACAAACCAGAAACGCTGGAGTAACTCAAACAAAGTATTCGTGATGAAATTAATGAAATACCGCGTGAAATGTGTCAGAATGTAATGAAAAATGTGTTCAAAAGGGCTCGCATTTGTGAGGCTAACAGAGGCGGACATTTATCTGATATTGTATTCCATTCATATTTGCCGACATTAAATAAAACATTTATCAATATCTTTAATTTTATCAAAAATTATAAACAAACAAAGTATACCTTCCCGGCGGACACTCTGTAATTTTTCTAAGTTCTCCGTATAAAGTAAGAAAACTTAAATTTAATAATAAATAACGTAGAATGAATTTGCTTATTAAATTTTATGACATCTCAAAACACGCCAACATAAATATTTTATTATTTCAAGAATTTTTTGGTTGCCTTTTTATTGTCACTTTATTGACACATGCATTTTTTGGGTTAATAATATATTTGAAACTTAGCTTAAATTTTTGAAAATTTTTTTAAGCTCAGATGGCATGAATTTTTAGGCAAAAATGCATAAATATAAATTTTTCATGATGTTCGAAAATTCGAAATTTATTTGAAAGTTTTGTTCGAATTTTCGAATTTAAGCAGAATGTTTAATTTAAAGCATCTATTTTATAAAACCTTTGATTTTAAACAAAAAAGTAACACAAATAAAAATTTTTATGTAAATAAATAATTTCGAACTTAATTTCGAAACTCGTAAAGACAATTTTAAAACCCCAGATAACGTAAAGTAACTTAAGTATTTATGTAGAAAACATCCAAACGTCATGCAGTTTTAGTTCGAACTTATTTTCGAACTTTCAGTTGCGACTTTAAAAATAAACATGAATTAATTTAGAGGCAACATCATCATCACCTGCTGCAGAGCTTTGAAGATTTGATTTTGCGAAAATAGAAGTGTGTGTGGGATTTTGATAAATATGTTTAAAAGTAATTGATGTTATAAAATTTCTCGTCGACAGAACATCAGTAAAAGTTACTGAAAAACTATTTAAATTCTCAAAATCTTCTACCATTTTTCCATGTAAATTTAATGCCAACTCCAAAAAAAATTGTGCATAAAAAACATTGAAATGGTAAACACTATTACAAGTTCATCAATCATCAAACGACATGATTTCCATTGACAACTTCGTTTTGGGCACGAAAAAAAAACCTTCATACATTAATGCTGCAGTATAAAACCAACACTCTCTCCTGCACACATGTAAAGCTTAACAACACAACACAACCCACATGATGTCTTTTGCTGATAACGGCAAAATTTCGCTTGTTCAAAAGAGCGCCGTAAAATGTTTATCCAGCAGCACTAGACGCCACTCCACTATTAAGCAAACATGTGTATTTCACTGCATGCAACCAAAAATAACTGGATGATACATCAAATATTCCTCTGCGATGTTATTGTTGTTGCTGGCGTTGTTGTGAAAAAATTTTATTTGAAAAACACAATATTTTCCATTTATCATTTCCTATGCACTCGTATGGAGTAGTAAATAAAGAATTATCCATGTATTGAAGGCATAAATATTTAAATGCATTCGTTGTGTGCAAACATACGTTGGTGTGTGTGTGTGTAAATCAAAACACATTTTATTACTTCACTACTCATCACAACAGACTTGAAGACGTAAATAAATCTTTAAAGGAATAAACGCTATAAATGAATCAAAAGACATAAACAGAGTGAAATAAACATGCAAAGGGAATCAAAGAAAATGCAATAAGTTCAATAAGAATCCGTTTTCTCAATAATCTGTTAAAAAGGATTAGTTTTGGAAAGTACCTCTCCAAAAGTACATTTTAACACACACGCAGAGCAACTTTGGAAAAAGTTCTTTCAATAAAGTACTTCTTAAAAAAGACCTATTAAAAAGTACCTATTAAAGTATCATTTCAAAGAATACCTTGTTAAAAAATACCTTAGAATAAGTACCTTTAGAAAACTACTCATAAAAAAATACCTCTTCAAAAAAGCTGCCTTCGAAAGACACCCTTGAGAGAACTCAATTCAAAAAAGTACCTTTAAATAAACTAATTTTAAAAATTAACTTTTTCTAATAAATAATTAACTAAAAGAATTTCTATAAGAAAAAGTGCCAATAAACATACATTAGCGGTATTCAGTGTTTGGTGCTCATGGTCTTGCAAAAGTGCAATTAACTTTTAATAAAGTAATTTAAAAAAAAGTACCTTTTAATAGTTTTTTGAAAAAAGTTACTTAAAAAGAGTAGTTTACAAAATATTGCCGACAAAAATGTTAATTAAAATTAAAATTAATTTTGAATAAAGCATTTCTTAAAAAAGTACCTATTTGAGAGTAAAGTACTTTAATAAAATTTACTTTCAACAGTCTATGTTTTATGATAACGCATTTTAAGAAGTTTTCTTTTATAAAGTACTTTTTCAGAAGAGCACCTTTTAAAAAAAAAGTACCTTTAAAAAAAATAATCTAAAATATTAAAAAAAAACCTTATTTTAATGAAGCCCTTTTAAAAATATTCTTAAAAGAAGTTAATTAAAAAAGTACCTTTAAAGAAACCAATTTTCAAAATGATATTTTTAATAAATGTTGCGGTAAAAAAAGTTCTTTTGAACAAAGTACCATCAAAAATACAATTTAAAAATTTCTTGTTATAAAAATTAAATTTAATAAAGCATTTCTAAAACGTACAAATTAAAAAAAAAAAGTTTTTTAAAATAGTAACTTAATAAAACATACTGGCTACAAAATATGATTTACGAAAAAAAAATATTAAACAGATTCCGTTCATAAAATAATTTTTTAAAAGCGTACATTTTAAAAATAGTACCTTAATAAAGTACTCTTAAAAATATTTACAAAAACAATACCTTGTCAGAAGGCCTTAAAAGTACCCAGGAAAGAAAAATTGTTAAAGAGTACCTTCTAAATAAATGTTGAGGTAAAAAAGTTCTTTAGGAAAAAGTGCCTACAAAAATACATGTTAAACGTTTCTTAAAAAAGTACCTTTTTTAGAAAAGTTACTTAAAAAAGTAATTTAATAAAATTTACTTTCAACAGAATATATTTCTATAGACTACCTTTTATAAGGAGTACCTTTTTTAAAAAAAGTACCTATAAAAAGTACTTTTATAATCGTTTAATCTTTTCAAATAGCAACTTTTGAAAGAAGTACTTAAAAATACCCCTTCAAGAAAAACATTTTAAAAAGTACTTTAAAAAGCTCAGCTCTTAAAAGAGTACTCTTTTACAAAATGTTGAGATAAAAAGTTCATTAGAAAAGAGTGCCAACAAAAACACGTCTAAATAAGTGATTCTTGATTTGATATTCCCATAGGGTGATTTGATGTACTTAGATTTTTGGAACGAATTTCGGTACCCGTTGTCAAGTTTCTGAAAAAGTACTTTATAGAAGAAAACTTTTTAACGTTGAAACGTTAAAACGCTTGTCTTCTAACCAAACTTGACAACGAATCACAGAAATTTGATCCAAAAAGCTATTTTAAAAAAGTACTTGATAAGAAAATTAAATTAAACAAAACGTTTCTTAAAAAAGTACATAGTCATAGTTTTTAGAAAAAAGTTCCTTAAAAAAGTACTTAAATAAAATTAATTTTTAACGGAACGTGCTTTATGAAAGCTGTTTTTGATAAGTTTTTATTATAAAGTACTTTTGCAAAATGGTACTTATCGAAAAAAAGTACGTGTAAAAAATTAATTTTTAAAAATATATTTTCCCTTTGAAAGGAGCCCAATAAAAAGGACAATTATAAAAAGATGGTCAGTAAATTTGGATATAAAAAGTTTATTACAAAAAAGTGCCGACAAAAATAAAGTAAAATTGATAAAAGTACTGTAAAAAGGACTGTGTAAAAATGTATCTTAAAAAGAGTACCATTTCAAAAGTACTTAAATGCAAAAAAAAAACACTTTCACACATATTTGAAGTAAACAGTTGTTTTCTATTTATTTAGTTTTGGCTGCAAGAAAAACGATTTCGCTGATGATGACGAACTGTCGCCAATTTCTTACTGGCTGGAGCACTTTCAGCAGATACTGCATGTCTTTTTTTCTATGTGTGTGTTTGTGTAAATATGCATGTGAGTTTTGTATGGCTGTTATAAAGTGATTACATTTTATTTTTGTTATTATTTTATTTGCCTTGTTGTGCTCGTCTTGTTAATTTGACTTCGTAAAATATGTTTTTCCTTTTAGCAGCTTAAGGCAAAATTTAATATCATTTTAAAAGAAGAAGAAAAAAAAACAAACTTCTTCTTCTCTTTCTTTGTAGTCGTTATAGTAAATTGTATTTGCTAAATACGAAATATTTCAGTTATTTGCTTATCTTAAATAGACTTGGCAAGTTGTACATATTGCTAGTAAATTATGTATTTTCACAAGAACATACTAGACTCTCTCGTTTAGCGTCTTTCGAATGATCGAATTTTCAGAAATTTTTTTCTGATGATAAGTCAAGCATAAATATAAAAAAAAACATAATTGAAAGGGCCTCACTAAAGCCTTTTGGAGTTACATTAGAGATCGTGTAGGTTGAAACCAAAATGTTTCATTTGTGATTATAAAACTAGACGAAATAATAGTTGTTGTAACCCCGGCCTATAAGACAATCACTTTCCATTTTCTTGGCAGAAAAAATCAAATTGATTTTAAGAGACCTGGTTGTTTTTTCATCCAACTGGATCTACGTCTGCTCGTAACAGCTAGTAGTTGAAGTACTATTGAAGTACAGTGCAACTTGGCTCACTGCAACACTCGATCAACGCAGCTCCTTGATTATTACAACTCATAAGTTGTTTACTCTGTTAACGCAACTTAAAAAAAAACACAGTTGCCACAGCGTTGCTGCCAAAATTTGGCTATTTATTTTAAAGTAAATAAATTTAATTTGAAATTCAAAAACTTAAACTAAATGACTACCATTGCCTTTTATATAAAACTTAATCGTAATTAAAAAAAAATCTTCAATAAGATTAATACACATACATCCAGGCAAAGAAAAAAATATAAAAAAAAAACAAACTGGATTTTTATTAGTTGGTTTGAGCGAGGTTGCACTGTAGTTATCATCCATATGAACGAATCCTTTATTTCATAGCTAAACTTTTAATTTTTCTTTGTTTTTATTTTAATCAACAAAAATTATTATTAATAAACTTAAACTCTAATTGTATACAGTTGTTATAATTGTAATATGTTTTAAGATTGACTGACTATCACATGCAAGATATCATGAACACAGAAACAACAACAACAGCAACAATGGTAACAACAGCCATTATTGTCTCAACGAGCACAACAACTGTGACTATTCACTCAATAACTTGGAAATTTTATTAAATCAATAAAGATAAACAAACCGCCACACAACGAAAAATACGCATACATACATATTAAACACACCCACACACGTACACAACTAGTGTTAAAGTACGTATGTTTTGCACAAGTTTTTATAAGCGTTTGTGTGATAATTTTTAACTCCAAACCGCTTTATTGTCACCATCATCAACAACTTTTATCATCATTATTATCACAAGAAGTCTTGATATTGTCATGGCTGTTTTTGTTGTAGCCGGGTCATTAAATGGTTTAAGTACAGCCATCAATATCATGTGTTGCCATTGTTTACACACTTTATCTTTGTTTACGTGTCTGTCCTGTATTCGCTTTATATCTCTGACTTGTTGTTGCTTTATTTTTAGGAATTATTTGCACCCAACGTATATTCTGCGCTTGTTTAAGACAAATTTCACAAGTTAAAGCTGAAGTGCTGATAAACAACGAGTCTGCATATCACGTGCAGAAACCACCGTGAGTGGTAAGTGAGAGTAATTTAACTGCAGACTTTATTATATTCAAGAAAACTTAGCATTCAGCAAATTGCAGCTTAGATGCGGGGGGATTCCAAAAAACTTAAAAAGCCCACACAAATCTCAAGACAAGTTTGATGGTAAGAGTTTCTAATAAAAAACTTAAATTAATACAACAAATTAATACAACGAAAGAAAAACATAGTTGCAGCATGATCACGACAACAATATTATGTTCTATACAGCAATGTATGATTGTGGCAAACATATTATGGTTAATTGAAACTATTTTAAACATTACATCAGTAGCAGTAAACAAGTGATCGTTTACAATTAATAATTGAAAGACTTCCTTCCATAACTATTGCAACATGTTTGAGATGAAGTTTTAGTAAAATTCTAACCACAACCAAAGTTTTTTTAGCTATACAAAAACAATTTTACTATAATTCCAATCATAAAATATAATCAATAAACATAATATGTAAAATAACTTTGTTGCTTAATCAAAGTATAACTAACCAGCAATCATAAAATGCTTATTTTCGAGAAAAGTTTGTTCTCGAATGCGGTTGAATGTTTCTCTATCCTTTTAAGAAGGACCTTATTCAGCATGTCTTAATGAAGGGGTTTCGTAGGGATCACCAAAAATTGTCTGTTTTGACTGTGAAAAAGAAATCTGAAGTAAAATATTTATATTGCATTGCGTGGTCACACTGGAAATAAAATTGGTTATTTCGAGCAAGTAGGAGAAAAAAATGCGAAACGAGACTTTCTGCGATGGGTAGCGGTGGCTCTTGGGAGTTTTCGGCGGCTCAAGATTTTAATAGATCTTGTTTGAAAGAAGTAGCTGATTTTTATCAGTACCAAAATTTTTAGCACTAGTCGAGTTATTTCTTTGTTCAACAGCTGATTTTACATTCATCGTTTGTTTCTGAAAAAATGCAACCACCATAAAATGCAAAGTCTCAGCATTTAGAAATTCTTCTAAAAATAATGAGGGCTATACGGATGTCGAATTTCAAACCCTATTTTTTTAAAGCCTGATTACACATTGCTGTCACACTAAATTACTTTATCATTTTACTTGAATTTTTGACATGTTGTTTTACTCGAGCGAATAGTGTGAAAGGTGCTTGATTGGCAAGGGGCACTTTTGGAAGATTGACAATGATAACAACGTTCACCAGGTTACGTTAAAAATTGATCAAAAATCAATTAACACTATAAAAGTTTTATTTTGAAGTTTTTTAAACATTCTCATTTGGTTGAAGGAAATTCAAGCTGAAAACATATCTGTTTTTTTATAAAAAGATGAGTAAAGTTTTCCTGATGAGTTGGCTTAAGCAAGCAGCGAAGTAAGCATTGAGACTAGCTTATCCCCCCCAACAAAAAAATTGCATTTGCAACAGAAAATGAGTTATACAAAAATTAGCTAGAGAAATTTTGTAATAAAAAGATAACCAATTACTTTTGGCCGGATTAAACGCCATGGGTATGGACAGCATAAGGTTAGAGCATGCTGTGTCAAGTCGGATATTCTCTCGGATTGTGTAGTCTGTGTTTAACTTCGCCAGGGATTTGGGAATTGTTCCACGGTGATACTAATAATCCACAACCAATGAAAGTGTCCACTAAAATTCAGCTCGTCCTTAAGAGCAGAGTCCTTGAAAATTTCACCTCTAGAAGCTGTAAGGACGCGAAAAGCTGCGGCAGATGTTGGTACAATGCTGACTTCTACTCATAATGGCAGAGACGGGTCTTTTATTTCAAACAAAATTCCGTTAATGTCTCCCACAGAGCTTGTGCTATAACATTTCAGCAGCGATCCTGACAAAAAAAAGATTTTTTGTTCGATTATTTAAATTGCAATTTAATTAAAATGCATTTTTTAAATAATTAAATCTCGTAAATTAGCAGAGATTTTATTTTTTATTAAAAAAAAAATCACATTTAATTGTTAAACAATTTATTCCACATTTGCTACAGAACGCCTCCTGCCCTGCTACAAAATTAGTTTTCACAAAAAAAACCCCCTTAAATTTAATATTTTTTTACAATTTTAATTTTCTCATATCACTTGCTACACTCCCTTGTGCTAAAAAGTCTTCAAGGATCTAAAGTAGGGCGGAGGCAAAGTAAAAATAATAAAACATGTTGCAATAATGAAACAACTTTATTTGTTTCTGGCTACTGCAATTCTCCTTACGATCTCACCCTTGTTGATTGAATTTTTCATTTCCTTTCATATAATAAATAATTTGAAATTTTCTAAAACAAGAGAAACATACACACACACACACATACACATACACAAGCATTTTAGCAAATCGATGGCTGTAGAAGAAACCAAGGCGGGATGTGCCAATATTTTATCTCATTTGAGTTGAACTGAAATATTTGTACGAAAATTGTTTTCAAATGAGCCAGCAGCATTCGTCACACACTGTCGCTGTAATAATGTCGTCCCTAGCAGCATGGCTGTGTATACGTGTGTGCAGTTGTGTGCGTGTAAATACATTTAATAAGTAAGAGTATTGAGTTCTTATTTTGTTTTTATTTTATTTTTATTTTGTGTAACTGAAATTAAACCAAAGCCACCCGCCAGGGTTGGATAACTCGTATTTACATCCCTGAAATAAATAAGCTTATATGGATTTTGATAGCGTGTTATTGACATCAACAAATGAGTTTAAATAAATAACTTGCAGCTCAATGAATTGAAAATTTATTTCTATATTAAAAAATAAAAACACAACAACAAACAAGGCTAAGAAGATACTGACTGTTCTTTATTAAGCTACAACTACCAGTGTACAGACAGACACTCCTCTTGAAATAGTGCTATTTGAAACTGCTGCCACATTTTAGTTATGCCACCATACCGCTCCATGTTTCTTAAACAGTTTATTTGAAAATCATAAAGAGAGAAAAAGATGTATCATTTTCACTTAATAAAAATATTTTTCGTTGGGGGTGAAAACTTTGCCATAACGTTGGTCAATCTGTTGTTCTTGTTGTTTTGCCAGCGTAAATATGTTTTAAATGAAGTTTTCATTTTTCCTTTTTCTCTCTGTCTGTCCGCAGTGTGTTGAGTTGGTTCATTTTTCATTTAGAAAAATTAAAATATCCGTTTTCATTTTAAATAAAATTTATTGTTCTTCGTATTTATTCATAAATTCTTGTGGTTTTTTAATATTGTAGTTCTGGTTATTATTGTAGTTCTGGTTAAATAACAAGTGAAAAGGAAAGTTTTCCAACTTGGTAGAGGCAATGAACCGTGGCTTAAGTTGGATAGTAGGCGCTAAAATTAGACAAAATCATAGAAAAATATTTTTTTAATATTTTAAAAGTTGGCAAAAATTCCTGGTTGAAGTAACCATAATTGAATTATATACAAACATATTAATAAAATTAACATTGTAGACAATAACAATGTGGTTGTCTTAGAACTATAGAAAATCAAAACAAAAAAATGTATGCTTGGCAGCGGCTGAGCTACGAACACAGGCGACTAAAGCGCGCTAATTACGTAAGCCTCAAAACTCTCATACTTTGATTAAATACCACAGCAATTTTAAATATTATGTCTATTAAGAACATGTTATGGTTAAAGTTATGGCAATATTTTGCTGTAGTTGAAATACTGGCTAGAATAACTTGTTTATCACAACTAAAGTAATGTTTGAAATATTTTCAAATAACCATTATATGTTTATCACAACAATATATTGTTGTAGATAACATAATATAGTTATCGTAACCTTAACGGAACCATGTTCTTTCCCAGTGTCTGTTAAACATTTTTTAGCTTAAAAAGAATAGAAAAAAAATTTTTTAATAAAATAATTTTGGCAAAATTTGTTCTTAAAAAAATTTTCTATGTCAGAAATATTCAGCAAAAAATTTTTTGTTTTTTGTTTTTTGTTTTTTATATAAAATTTTTCTCAACGATAAATAGTCTTATTTATCAAGATACTCCTTCAGAAAATTTTAATTTAATATTGTTATGATTTTTCATGTCTATTTTTCACCAGCAATTTCTTTTGGAAAAAAATTTCCTCGTGCCACTTATTTCACCAATATTTTTAGTGAACAGAAAGAAGTTGGGTAAAATAATTTTTCACCAACGAAACTTTAATACGAATTATATTTTTCACCACCAATAAATAACTTTTTACCAGGAATATATAACAACTCCTTTTACTTTTACAACAAAAATAGTTTTACTAACGAAATTTTTTGCTACTGTTTTTTTAAATTTATTTGTTATCCAGCTTCTTAATCAATATTCACCAACAAGTAAAGTAATTTTTTCACCAATAAACCATTTTATACCAACAGTTTTTTTGTAAACGATTTTTTACCTTGCTATCTTTATACGAATATTTGTGTTCAACAATAATTTTTTCACCAATGTATTCACCAATAAATAATTCAATAAAACATATTTTTTCACCAACAAAATTTTATGCAACAAATGTGTTTTAAATTAACGAAATATTTCACAATCAAGTTTTTTTTTATTAACAAAAATTCTTTCACCAACGAAATTATATTTTTCATCACGAATAATTTTTTACCAGGAATGTTTTTTAATCCTTTGTACACCTTGTTTTACTACCAACTTTGTGCACCAGTTATTTTTTGGGGATTTTTTCACCCAGCCTGTAAATAATGTTTTACCAAACAATTTATTTTACTAAAACAAAGTTAGTAATTTTTTCTACAAGAAATATCAGCAATTTTTTTTTACTCTTCCACGTTATTTAACCAATATATTTGTTCAACAACAATTTCTCCAACAAGAAAATTCATTTGAAATTATTTCAGTCTAATTTATATTCACTTAAAATTTGTGCTTTAAATTAAAAAAAAAAAAATTTGGCCATAATATTCTCTCACCAACGCAATTTAATTAGTAATAATATTTTTCACTTCCAATATTTTTTTACTAGAAATAATTTTTAAAAATTTGATTAGGATTTATTTTTTTATCTGCTTCTAAATTAGTTTTCACCAACAAATTAATTTCCTTAAAGTGAAGTAAGTAATTGTTTCAACAACAAGCGTTTTGGGACAACTTTTTTACTCTCTAAAAAAATTTCACCAATACTTTTGTTTAACGACAATTTTTTCACCAATAATTATTTGAATCAAATATTTTATCATTAAAAATTTTTTGAACAGTTGGGTTTTAAATTGAAAAATTTTTTTGAATACAAAATTTAGCGAAATTTTTTCACCAACGATAATTTTTTTTATCATTTTAGACAAATAATTGTTTTTATAAAGAAACAATTCACCAGTTGAATTAAGTAATATTTAACCCCCAAATCTGTCTTCCAAATTATATTTATTTGAAAATTTTATGGTGTTTGCATTTACAAATTTTCTTTCCTTCTTAACCACTGTCCAGTAATTTTATGCTTTCTTAATTAAGTTTGAGGATTATGGAGTCTTTCCTTTTTTTGCTAAGTTGTTCTTCTGTTTACCTTTCGAGTTTTCGGCTTCATTGTAAAACAACTTTCAGGTGTTTGGCATTTGCCATCATGTTTTTGGTGTTACCCTGTAATTCTGAAGACTTTCTCTGAACAAAAATGTTTGTTCTTGCTTTTTGTTTAACCTGATACGTAGTCGTTCTGGTGGTTCACAGATTGACCTTCTTCCACTATAATAGTAGAGATATAACTGTAACAGGATGAGGCCGACGAACGAATTACCATCTTCAGAACTGCTGGGTTTACCTTAGGTTCACTTTATTTATAGACTTTTATATATTTCCTTTCTAATAACAACATTCATTCATAAATACAATTATGGCTAAAAAGGCTACTTAGTCTTATACAGCTGTTGCTTTTACTGCTGCGGCTGTTAAGCAACAGCAAGAAATTCTTGCTTTATTAATTCTATTTCCAATCCTTAAGACATTTTTCATCATCTTCAGTAACAGCAGCAGAATATAATAAAATTAATTAATAAGTAAGATAATGTCTTCTTTTATCCCTTCACTCTCCGCCTCACTCTCTCTCTCTTCTCACTTTCTCTTTCACTCTTTCTCTGTTGTTTTCTGAGGGACACAGTTAAAGGCTACACAGAACAAGGAATCTTAGCAGTATCTTGTAGTTCACAGTTTAAACATCCTTAAACAATTTATAAGTCTGTTGGCTTATGAAAAAGAGTTTTTGGACATTTAAAGTTGGCTTAAGGAAATCTTTCTACCTGTTGTTTTGTACGTTTCCTGCTCATGAAGTTAATATTTTTTTTTCAGTTTGTGGTTGGGAAAACATCTGCTTGTTTTTAATTAACCAAAATATGTTGTGTCCGTCCGATCATTTGCCTCGGCATGGCACCTGGTTTCGGTATTTATACTCGCATCAACCGTAAATAAGCTCATTTAATTAAGCTTACTTCATGACATTTGCAATTATTATTACGTTTGTCATTTTCGTCATCAACATCAGCATCACCGCCACCATCGACGTCAATGACACGGTCATGTCAGCCATGATTATTGTCAGCAACAAAAAACATAAATAAATACAAATGACATAAAACTTTGCCTTTTGTAAATTTATTGCTGCTACTTGTTCTTCATATCTGTTGGTGGCATTAATATATTTGTTGTTCATGTTGTAAGTTGCCATAAACAAAATTCATGTCAAATAATCCCTGGGATTACACAATATTTTTTTTAATTCATTTTATTTATTTATGAATTTTTTTTCTCGTTTCGCTGAAAATATTTATATTTCATGCAGGTGGGCGAATTTTATTAAAGAATTTAATTTAATAAAAGAAGATGAAATATTGTAAAACTAAATTTGAATTTTTAGAATGTTCGAAAACTTATTTTTAGTCGTCCTGACAGGAGAAGCCAGTGAGTAAGGAGACGCTATTCCGCTTTGGCCTGAGTGCGGTCGGAGTAAGCAGAGGCGACATCGCTTAGCTGAGTGAGAGGCGGAGAGTTTCTGGTATTGTCGAGCGAGAAGTGACCCTGCTTAACCCGCACCGTGAGTAAACAAGCTCTCCGACGGCCAACAGTTGAGCCAGAATTTTATTCGCCTCAATCAAGAGAGCAGAATTCTCTTATCTTCGGGCCAGAATTTTATTCGCCCCGAAGAGAGGATCGGCTCATGGGCGCTCGCTACGAATAGTGACAAGATCTTCTGAGAGCGTCGGATGGTGTGAGAAGCTGATGAGAGTACCAGTGAATATGTCAATGGCCACGGAAGGTCCAGTGTATTTCGTGTCGCGCTGTATTTATTAATTTAAGTTGAACAATAAAAATTATAACCTTTATTGAAGACATTAAAATAAACATTTTGAAAAATTCATAATAATTGAGAAATAGCTCGTTCTCGCATTCCATTTGTCTTAAATGTTGGTATAAGTAGAAGTTGTTTAGACACACAATTTGTAGATAAGACACGAAGAATGTTGATAACGTGTGTAGCGGCATAGAAAATGCATTCCATTCAGCTAGATGTCTAATAAAATGAGAACTTTTACTGTTTTCAAGGTTTGTCCGTATTAATAAATAATTCTCTTTCTGAATCGAAAGAAAAATTAAAATTACTTAATAATTGATTTTTCGATATTTGGATTTTGATTTTAAAAAGATTAAAGGTCTAATTTTTTAATTTATTTTTTACAAATTAAAGCCACAAAATATGAAGCTAACTTTGGATCCCTTTTTGACCTTTACCTTCGTCTCAATCTAGTCTCGTGCTACCACTAGCCTTTACTAATTGCTACCGTTTATTTAAGGCTTAGATCCACCATGGTCTTTACACTTAATAAGTGTCTGCCACTTCTTCGGCTTTCTTGTCTATTTCTACAAAATTCCTCCGTGTGCCAATAAAAACTGGAGTTTCTAGAGGGTTTAACCGCTCCACATCTTGCGAAGCTTCATTGTCCATCCATATCGGAATCTCACGGTCCAACATCTTAGAAGTACCTTTAAAGATTTACCCGTCCACCTCTTGCAAGGCATTCTTGTCCATATTTTCTGTATTCCTCCTTTCGCCAATCAAAACTGTAGTTTCTGCTGTGATTAACCTCACCTGATTCATCCTTATAATGAAGAAAAAGATCTCTACCCACACAGACCTCCATATGCACGGGTAAGTCTGTATTGAAACTGGAGATCGACTTTTATGCAGAGTTCGCGTACTTGAGATTAAGCACCCTCTTGACCACGGATCCCAGGCGTATGCTGTTCCACCGTGGATTAGGAATTTTTCATACGAGAGTGTTAGCTTCTCTCCGCTCGACTTATTTACCCAGACTCCTTACAGAGACAGGCCCCTGTTACCGGCCGCCATCACGTGGAGGTATAATCCGATCATAGTCCAAGTTTCAAAGTCTTGCATAAAATATTTTTCACCCCTAATTGACTTTTTTTGGGTCCACACTTTGAAGAGGTTGATGCATTGTTAGGTAGGTCCTTTTATAAAGTTAAATTTAATAAATACTTTATTACTATGCTGGTTATAGTTCAGCAATATATTTTCAACTTTGCAAGCACGCCCACCTACCGGCCTTGTTGCATGAAAAACAAAAAACCTACTTTAAAAGAGTAAAAACGCTAAATTGACACCATTCAAATATAATGGAAATGTTTCAACAGCTGTTAATAATTTAACATTACTATATAATTAAACAGCTGACTACAAGGCGACATTTGCAGCCAGCGGCATTTGTAGTTGTGTAGCCGTGTAGCCTGCTGTGTCCAATGTGTTTAATGTCTTAAACGCAAGAATAAAAAAGAAAATAAAATTATTAATTCATTTATAGGAATATTAGTTTAAGTATCAATACAAGTTCGGCTACTAAACTTTGATGAAGTTTTTAATTTTTCCCTAGAAAACCATAAAATTGATGAAGTCTATTAGGGGATGTCTAAAAATGTTATCAAACTCATTTCTTTTTTGTTTACAATTCCCTAAAATCTCATTATGAAAATATACCACACAACTTTTCATCGGCAGAAATTATGAAAGTGTTTGAAGCATAATTATGCTAATTTAAACAAACAGACCAAGCCACAAGAGCTAAAGTGGTCTTAAGCAAATATTACAAGGACTAGGAAGGGCAGAAAAAAAGGTTTGTGTCTTGCATAGAAATTTGTAAAAATTTATTTATTTCCCAACAAACTGTGCGGTTAAGATTTTTATAACTCCCTTTAGGACGACCTTAAATAAAAATGTTTATGCTTTTTTTGGGGTCCTTTTTTTGCGCTGTTATCTTTTCTTAAAAATATAAAATACGTTTATGTTTCATTTACAACAGACACAAATTTGCTTGATGCATGGCATATTAATTTTGAACGATTTGGTTTTCGATGAATAAAAATAAAACTTGTGGTTTTTTGCTTTTGTTTAGGCCAAAAACCATTTACTGGCGCTCTCATCCTCTCTCTTTCTCTCTCGCTCTATCTCATGGCTCATGGCCTCAGTGGCTTGTTTTTAAAATTCTGTTGCATATTTATTTGGTTTCATGTAAATTTACTTGTACGGATGTGTCTGTGTGTGTGGGTTTGGTATTTGGTGTATATTTGCATATGTTTTTGTTGTTTACAAGTTTTCGAGTTTTGTATTGTTAAAATTACCCCCAGGAATATTATGTACATATGTATTTTCACTTTTAATATTGTTTTCAAAATTTGTTGTTGTCTACTTCAAGCAAAAATGTGTGTAGGTATCAGTGTGTGTGTGTGTATGTGTATATTTTACTTTTCTCAACTAACGACCCTGGCAGAATATTTTCGGTCCAGAAATTGCCAAGTATGTTTAACCAATAATTTTTTTCTATTTCATATTCCATTTCTCTCTGGTCTTAACTTATCTTCTCATCGTGTGTGGCCGTGTAATTTGTTGCAAACCAATTCCTTTTAAAATTTATAGCTCTTCAGCTTTTTTTTTATGGAACTTTTTTTTTTATCAATATTTTACACATGAGCACAATTTTGTTTGTTGATTCTTGAGCTCGTTCTGTTATTGTTATGCTGATGCTCAATGGAAATATTATATGTTGCGAACGTAAACAACTTTAACAACCTTTTGCTATTGGAATTTTTGAATAAATTTTGCTTTTTTTATTATTTTATTGCACTTGAAAAATTAAGGTCAAACTTTTTGCCAACAACTCTTTAGTTTTATCGTGAGGTTTTTGCTTGTGCTGCCTTTTAGTTTTTTTTCAGCACTTTCGATTCTTGTAGGTAGAGATGACTGTCCTATAATTTTCTTGGTTTTTTATTTCGTTAAATATGTTTGTCATATTTTATTTGCATACAACATGTGTGTAGGTAAGTAATTGTGCCTGTGTGGTAGTTGGCGTTTTCTGCTAATTTCATATGTCATCAAGTTTTATAAATTGCTTTTATACATGTCATTTTTTAAATTACTTTTTTGTTGTTGTTGTAGGGCGCATAAAAATTGTTTAAAGCCAGTCTGCCTGACTGCTGGTGTGTAAAGGAAGTACTTTATGAGTGTTTTTATTGTGCACAGCGACTTTCAGTTTTGTTTTTGTGAACTGGCAGTAGTACCCTGTTTGCCGTCATTAGTTATGTTAAATTGAATATCGAGAACAAATTTAAAGGTTGTGGGTGAGGATGATATACATATATCCAGCATCAGGGCCAAGTAAAATTCAAAAGAATTTATTTTTTTCGTTTTTTCTCTTTTTTCCTTCTCAAATTGCTGTCCCACCCTTCTCTAGCTACAAGACAACTTTTTAATAGAATTTAACTAACTTTTTTTTTAAGTAACTAAAAAATATATATATAAAAAAGTTTATGTAAAAATGATATTGAACAACCCGTCCTCCCTTTAAATATAAATAATTATAAGCTGGATATTCACGCACAATGTGCGCCACCGTCTCAGCCTCTTCCTCAGTGGGAGTATTTGAGACTGATCTGTTTACCCCTTAAGATTGTCCAGCGCCTCAGAATTCCTCCATTGCCCAATATACACCGGTGTTCGTACAGAGCTTAACCTTTTCACCTTTTACGAGGCTTCTTTGGTCATCCCAATCGCAATCTTATGGTCCAACGCCCTAAAAGTACCTTTACAGATTGACCCGTCCACTCCTCGCTAGGCATTTTTATCCATCTTTGCCGAATTCCACCTTTGGCCATTTAAACCAAAGTTTCTTCAGAGAATTCATATAATTCCCACGAGCTCCACCCATACAGAGCTCCATATACTCCACAGGTAAAACTGTATTAAAATTGGAGATGGACTGGTATCCAGACCAAACACCCTCTTGGCCACGCATCCCTAGCGGATGCTGTTCCACCGTGGATTAGGAGTTTTTTTTAAAAGGTTTTAACAACTTATCGCTTGTCTTCTTAAGCCACTAGACTTTTAGCAGGGACAAGAACCTGCTACCTTCCGCCACCACTAGGAGGTATAAGTCAGAACTTCTGAGACAGCACTCAGTTGCGGTAGCCCATATCTTTGTGTCTGCTAGAAGGTGTTTGAATATACCACCTGTCTCAATGGAATCGCCATGTCTCAAGCACGGGGCTTTTAATTTACCGTCCTTGCAAAAATGCAATTGATTCGAGAAAATATCTGCAATTTTTAGAGAGACTTGCATTGCTTGCAATACCTTTCAATACCCTTACAATCGTAAGGAGCTGTGACCGCCATCAAAGACAGGGAAAGGAAGTATAATAAACTCGTTCGGGTAAAGTGAAAATAACTCTTGATACGTTGTTATTAAAACATGGTTGCGATAATCAAGTTATTGTTTACGTTTAATTATTAAAAGATTTCCATTCATAAAAACTAAAACATGGTTGAGTGGAACAATAAAATTTTTACTTAAATTCTAACCACAATCCAAGTATTTGAACTGTACAAAAATAATATGATAGCTCTAACCATAAAATGTCTTTAATAGTCATAATATGAGTATGTAATATTCTTTTGGTATTTAATCATAGCATGAGGACGCTTAAGTGGATTAAGTGGTTAGCGCGTTGTCTGTTCAGCATTCGATAGCGTTAGTCACCAGTATTCGGTCCTTCGCCGCTGCCAATCTAGTAACATAAATTTGTTTACTTTCTATCCGTCTAAGTGGATCATATTATTAATAATAATATGATTTGTTTGCAATCGTATATGTTATTCAATCATAATATGTTGCTTTCAGATTATGGTTACCTCAACCATGTTGTATATTGCATGTAAGATTAATCAATTAAAAGGCAATGGGTGGTAATGATATATGAAAAAATGTTTAGTCTCAGCAAAAACTTTCTTGCTACTCTTTTTGAAACGCTGGGTTATTCGCTCCTTTTTTATTCAACACTGTTTGTTTGCCTTACAAAAGCTAATATGGGAAATAATAATTTTATAGCATACAAATCTCTTCTAATTGCTTTATTTTCATCGTTCAGCTCTTAGAAACTGTTTCGTGGCTAATATTAAAATGGTAGCCTTTAGCTCAAATTATGCGGTATAGCGTCTTCACCGCAAGAGTGAATCTTTTATTCAAATTATTAAATAATGTTTATTTAAAACTTCAATTTCTTTCAAGATTGACTGACCAAGATACCATCGAGAAGCTTGTTAAAAGTGAATTTAATTTACATTAAATTTCAATTATTTATGGCCTCTGGAAAATTACATGCCAGTGAACAAAATGATAAAAAATGAAAAAAAACGAAAACGATTATTTATAGCGATAAAATATTAAAACCATAGAGTTGAAAGCATCGTATGCAACATACTTCATGTTGTAAGTAAAAGAAGTTGCATGAAAAAGTGTTTGTCGGTTGAGCAAGTATGGACGTTATAGGCTAACGGGATATTGTAAACATAAGGATATTAAAAACACACACACACACACACACACACTCACACACTCAAGTTGTTAGGGCACCCAAAAGAGGGGCATTTAAAAAATTTAAAAAAAATCAACATGAGCCACTGACCAAGTTGTTGTGTTTGGAGTATTCGTTTTCTTTTTCATGTTAAATTCCCAAACAAATACACTTACACAGACACACACACACATGCACATGCACATGCACGCGCAACCATCGCCATCAATTGTCCAGCAATATTGCTCTGCTGGTAATAACGAAATGAGAAACAATGCAAATGAACTGCAAACACTTGAGTTGTTATGGTTTGTTTGTAAAGTGCGCTCTGTATGTAAAAATAAATTTTATAAAAAAAATATCCTTCAACAAAAGTTTCAGCTAAAGGCAGTGTCGAGTTTATTTTGATTTATTTATACGAGTAGTGAAAAGTTTGAGGAGGGGAAATGTTTCAAAGGGCATATTTAAGTAATGAAGTTGAAAGGATTAAAAAAAAGACCCTTAGAAAATTTACTTGGAAACAAAGGAAGGTTGGGGGAGAGAATAATCGATAACGATTTTAAGTAAAACTTCTCTCAATTTGAATCCCAATTATTTTGAATATTTGGTGGAGAACAGGAAAATTATTTGGCAACAAATTGAGGTGGTTGCTTCCGAGACAGTTTTCGTAGTTCAGCCAAAAAATAAATGAAAAATTCTGATTCAAAACTGTAGCAGCATCTCGTCTGGACACGATTTCAGGATAAAAATGGCACTCAGGATACTGTGCAACTGGAGTTTGTTAAACGGTTTGAGGGTCAGACCAATCCATCCAAAATGGAATTTGTGTTACTTACAAAAAGATACAAGATCCCAAATTTCAGACTACTGAGAATAAATGGATTTGAATTAAACCTGTCAGGCAGAGCAAAATATTTGTACGTAATTTTGGGTGGTAAGCTAGCCTGGAAACCGGAGCCACAAAGGCGATGGCAGCTACTTATATTTGTAAAAAGGCCATAGGAACGACTAGTTGTTTGAGGCGTTGACTTAACCGGTCTTATTTTATGGAAACGTAGTCTGGTGATAGAAAAAGTATTGCGTGGAATGGAATTCCTAATTATGGGAGCTATCCGCACAACGCCCACAAAGGCGCTTATTGCCACGATGAACTGTTTGTCAGTGAACCTATTATGTAGAAAGCAGGTACTGGTATGGCTTAAGGCCATTAATGAATCGAACGCCTAACTATAGAGCCATTCCAACATCATTGAGACTTGTAGCTGTCTTCGTGGTCCCATAGAATGTAGCACTACGGAGCCGTGCTTTTTGAGAGGTTTGAACTTCTCGCTGTCAGAAAGCCGGAGATCCTCGGAGAGCACGGGAGCCAAATTGGATCACCTCGAAATATTTGCTCCAAATCGCTCGAAATCGCTCCAAATGAGATAATGGCGTATGCGTAGGTGTCATTTAAAAAGAACTAGGGCCCAACATGTTCTTCAGAATTCCCAATGAATGTAGTCTTTACCGACAGGCGCTCGGCAATCAGGTACCTGACAGGTGTTTATTCGACAACTAAACTGGTGCAGAAATGCCGGGCATTCTTAAATCGGATAGCGAGACTTTCGAGAATTGCCCTAGAATGGGGGCGTGTAAATAAGAACAACATGGGCAACAGCCTTTGCATATTGGTGCATCCTGTAGCGTTCGCTTCTCGTCCGGTAAGATGTTAATACACAATGCAATATATGGCATGGCTAAGGCTAGATGGTGGAAAGAGTCTATATGTTAGAGTACTAGTCTGGTTTGGCCTAGATTAGATAGCGTTCGAACCAGAGATCGGTTAAGGTTTCAGAAGAGGCAAAGAAGGGAAAAGGGGGCGACGATTCCTAGACATTGCAAATTTACCAATCACGTAGAAAGAATAGGGTGGCCTGTCAATGACATTTGTAGAAGTTGGTAGATTGAAGAGGAGACGGTATATGATTTCCAGTTTCTCTGTCCGGCCTAAGAGAATCTACGCCGGACGCATCTGGGGCGGAGGTTCTGCGGCAAATTAACCGAAATATCGAAGGTGAGACCACGAACAATTTATTCCATTAGAAGGAGCAGCAACTGGCATAGGGTTGGCTTCATACAGGCACATACATAGTGACCGTGTAACGCATTGATATTCTTAAGTTTTCTACATCTCTCTCTCTCTCTCTCTCTCTCTCTCCCACACTATCCTTGTTCAGGCAACACAACTGGGACTGGTACCTAACCTAATATAACCAAACATTTCCGCAAAAAGTGTGGGCTTTAAAAAAGTGTTCTTCTAGTGAAGAATAAAGAAATTTTGCGTTGCAACTTTTTATTTACAAAATTTAAACAGTCACTAATTTATTTAATTTTTGTTATTGCTGGGATTTATTTCATTTATTTATGACCGACACGGCAAAAGAGCATGATTTATGCAACATGTTATTAATTCGTTGGTACTTTCGTTTCTTACAACAATAAATTTGATTCAATAAAAACAATATAAATTTTTATGCAAATAGGAAAAGAAAGACAGTTTAAAAAGTCTTTAGAAAAAAGAGGCTTTTAGCAAAAATAAAATTTTTTTAAAATTGAAATACTGCTGCGAAGAAGCCAATTTAATTTTTTAATGAATCTCTGGATTCTGCTGGAAAACATAACACATGGTTAATTCCAGGGCTTACAATTTCAATTGTTCTTTCGAGCCTTTGAATTGGTGAGGGAAAAATAACATGAGTTAACAGTTGTATTATTCCGATCTTAACTTTCGCCTGCAAGATTTCTGGAAATAAAGTCGGGGTTTTACGGTCTCTTGAGTCAGTGGTGATCTTTCAAAGCACTAAGTACTCAATCCCAATTTGAAAATATTTGCTTTTATTGCAGCTTTTAAATAGTCAAAAATATTTTGTATGTCCGCATTGAAGAAACCTGATTCTTGATTTAATATTCCGACAGAGAGTTTTGAGGTAGATTTTTAAAACGAAGTTCCGTCATCCCTTGTCAAGTTTGGTTTGGAGACAAATCGCTTTCGGCTATGTGCCATCTTCCAAGTCATTTTTCGTTCTTAAAGCCATTTTTTTTAAAGAATTCACTGTAAGGCCCTCGTAAAGTTTTTTTTTATGCAAAATCAATAAAAACATTTTTATAATAATATTTGGTTTCACTTTCGTTGGCCATAAAATTGACCATTAATTACACCCTTATTAATATGTAGGTCACTTTAAGCAATTAACCAACAACCACACACATGCACATACACTCACACATACACTCAAATAAAATAAGAGATTTTGTTGGGTTAAAAAAACATAAAATTTTTTTTATTTATTTAAGCATTTAATCAGAAGTTAATAATTAGCAAATTAAAGCAGTCAGCGAATAATTTAAACCCCTAAAATATGCAATGAATTTGTAAAGTTTTAAAAGTTCTTGTTATTAATAAATAACACTCATACGTTCAGTGTTGCAAAGTGGTAGTTCTATAGTATGAAAATTATATAACTTTGCCCTACTCTGCCGGTTGTGTTTTCATGCATTTTCTGTTGCAAATGCATTAAATAAATTTTTTTTAAATTTATTTTTGTAGTTACAGCACATTGTTAATAAGTAAAACTCAATTCTGTTTTAATTGCAAAATTTTTTAATGGAAAATGTGGTGTGTTTGCTGGTATTGTGTTCTCTCTACTTCTATTTCTACCTCTACCTCTCCCTCTATCACACACTGCTTGAGAATAAATTAATTGCTTTGCAAATGAATGAGGGAAGAGTAAAATATTGTGTAATAAATGTTAATATTTAATTTTTATTGTTGCTAAAATTTTTCCAACAACTGAAAACTAGCAACAGTTTTATTTTGTGTATACACACACATTTACACATGTATGTATGTGTGTGTCTGTTCTACTTACGTTACAGTACATAATATGTATGTATGTATTAATAAATGGAAAATATGAATTACTTTTGTTATTAATTGTTAAGCTTTTGTTGTAAATTAATTTAAAATTATTATTAATATAATGTGGCAAAAAAAAAAACAAAGTGCTTGTAAAGTTTCCACTTTTTGTTACAGCACAAATTTTCAACTTTTAATTTTATCTGCGGTCGCATTATGGGATTATTATTGCTTGCTATTACTACAATAAAAATATATTAATAAACACCTACCATCACCTGACCATTTCCAGATAAACAGGCATGTCTTACATCACGAATTTATCACAAATTTATTTATAAATTTTTTTACTGTTTTGAGCAACTGTCTTTTCTCTTGTACTGGAATTTAGGGATACCCCTAATAAGGTTCTGATAGTATTGTCCCAGCATAGCAGATTCCGGTCTACCTTGAAAGCGTCTTTTAAATGTAGCGACATCTTGCTGAAAGGGAAAAATTCAAATGCGAGAAAAGAAGATGCAATTTTAGTGACATTGCATTCCATTTTATACCAGCAGTGCCACAAAACTTTAATTTTTTCCGGAAATCATCTGGTTCCTTATTACCAATGAAGTTCTTTGTGACATCAATATAAATCCTTCCATGCTTGTTTTTCAAATATGAAATTTGAATTAGCTTTCTTATGTATGGACCTACGAAAAAACCCGCTTGAGAAACTTTTGCTTAAGAAGCGTCTTTGCTCAATTCTATTAAACGAAAACTGTATGAGTCGCAATTTGATGTGCCGATAAGATAATTTTGTCCGGCTCAACCAAAGGTTCAAAATGGGAGTGACGTGATGGCCAATCTTCTTTGATTAACATTCAGGAATCAGAAACTCTTGATATTCATGGTGTGAAAATTCAATGTGATAGTCGTTTGACTAAACACCATTTTCAGTTCACCAAAGAAGCACTCAACTGTCCCGGTTTCTTAAAACGATGTACGAGATACTTTACTCCATCTGATCTCCTTACTACGTACACCACCTATACCCGACCGAAAATGGAGTACAACTGCCATCTGTGGGCCAATGCCAATGCCGGTGACAACTCTATGGATTCACTAGAACATCGACACAGTGTGGGTTGTGTGTCATCTATCTATCGCTACAACAACAGAATGTGCTCTAAAGAATCTAGAGAACTTGTTCTTGACATTCGAACATATCGGCGTTTAACATGGTTTTCATTAAGGGCTCATTCATTTGTAGGGAATTGGCCAGAGGACCGCACAACACACTACAAGCAAAACTGGTTTTTCAGCCGTATTGTTTGTATGTGGACTAAGCTTCCTGCTAAATACTTTCTTGCCCTTTCTAATTTGAGAGAGTTTGAGTCGAATATCCCCAAAACACTACACCTGCTATCCTCCGTCCTTCAACCTTTCTTCCTAGTTCCAGCACAATGCACTGCATGAATAGGTTCCATCCCCTGAATCCTGGTCCAAAAAATATAGTTTCATAACTGTACGCGAAAAGAAAAACATGGCGGTGGCGTGGTTACTATAACCATTTTATATTATCTACAACAATATATTGTTGTGGTAAACATGTATTGGTTATTTGAAAACATTTACAACTTCACTCTTGTTGCGATAATCAAGTTACTGTTTACATTTAATCATTAAAAGATTTCCACTCATAAAAGTTGCAACATGGTTGAGTTAATCAATAATATGGTTACTGATATTCTAACCACAAACAAAATATTTGTACTGTTCTAAAATAATATGATAAAACTAACCATAGAATATTATTAATAAACATAATATGCAAAAGTCTTTTGGTGTTTTATCAAAGTATGATGGTGATGTGCTTTGAGCATTCGATGGCTATGTTCGAATCTCAGCCATAAAATGCTCTACGATTATGGTTACCTCAATCATGTTTTTCTTGGCGTATTAGATCTATTGTTTTTGAGTAGTATTCATGTTTGTTAAAACACACATCGTAAAACCAGGGCTGGACATCGACATCGTAAAACCAGGGCTGGACATCGACATTATTATTATTTTAATGTATTAAAAAATAATTGAAGAAATTTCTTTATTTAAAAATTTCCTTTGTTATATGAAATATTTATTTAAATTATTCTTCTTCTTCTTGGGTCTTATTATATCTGGGGTTTTTATACTGGGGTTTTTTATATGAAATATTTATTTAAAAATAAATGCACACATCAGTTCCATTACCAAAACTATAATATTATTATACTTCCATTTAACTTAAAAAGAAAACTAGGTAAAGCTACTGCACATAAATTTAATAAAGAGTATAAATGTATTTTCTATAAGAAACTTATTTAAAAAAAAGACTCCTTTGAATGTCTCTGCATATTCATTTGCTGCACAAGCACAAATTTATTCTTTGGGGGCTTGTAGTGCCAACAAATAGAATATTTCTTAAGAATTTGTGCAGTTTATATTTTTTATTCTTGTATTAGTTTTTCATTTTTGTTCTTTTATTATGATTTCTCTATTGTACGACTGACTTATTATTTTCAGTTTCCTTTGTTGCATTATATAACACACACACACACATACGACTGCGCCACATATGATTGCTTAAATATGTGTATTTATTTATTTTAATATTTGTATAAATATTCAGATACACAGAGGGTGAATAATATAGAGTCTTGAGGTGTTTTGTGTTGAAATTTGATTTATGATTTTATTATCAAAAAACTAGTGCGGAGAAGTGACAGCATTTTATTCGTGCTCTCAGAAAAATATCTTTCGTGCTCTTTAACCACTTGAGGTTGCTAAAATGTAACTTAAGTTTGCTCCAATATTACGCTAATAGATTAGGTAAGGTGGGCAGATGTCATATAGCGAGTTCTCTCGGCAGTCATTCAGACCACTATGATGCTCCGGCGACCATCTTTCTACCCCCACAGTTTCCTATAAATCTTCAGGATCTTCAGGATCTCCAGTCCGTAAGAACCACCTGGAGCCTCTCCCAAAACTTGTCAGGCTCGGCATGTCGCATCCCAATCGAGGTCCTGCAAGAATCTTCGGTCCCAATATTTGAACCTGCGTTCTTGTCAGTCACTCTCTCTCCACCTCATCCAGATACCTTCTGCAGATCTCGCCACGAGAGATTCCCACACTCTTCGACAATTGCCCATTTATACAGTGCCCCGTTGTGATGGCGGCTACTAGCGATATCGCATTTTTTTCCGAGAGCCACTAGTACCTTTCTTCATTCCTTATTGATTAGAGCCAACGAATTTTGAATAATTATTTTTAGCGAATGTTCCCCTAAGGTGTTCGGCCAGAGGGATATTGATGCCCTCTCTGTATGTAAGCCGTTCTTTGACTGCACCACTTTCCAATCAAGTGCCTTAATGACGGCTAGAATATTCAGAAACATATCAACAGTCGTGGCCTGCGTTATAAGTTACTCAATTGCCCTTGCCGCCACTATAAGGCCATATATTTCTGCCTGGAACAGGTCATAATTCGTCCAACTCTCTTAGCATTAGGGCCGACCTGGCAGGCACGTATTTCATGTAGATAACATGGGGGGGGGGATAGTTTGGTCAGATCCAACATAGTAACAAAACTGGCCTGAGGGGATGACCTCATTGCACTAGTGATTGCAAGACTCGCTTACCTTTGCACGCTAAAAGAATTTCAACATAAAAGTACATGAAGCGAGACACTGAATTCCAAAGATCAGTCAAATTTTTAGCTAGTGGGCCTCCCAGCAACTTGCTTTTAGCGCAAAGAAGCTCGTTTTTGTTGGACTGAGTATGAAACCAAGAAACATTCATCTGAGAGACATCTCTTGATATCAGACTGTAACGCAAATAAGGAGTCTATTGATTAAGACGAACGATTTGTTTCACTTTTAGCACCAGTTAAGAACTTGCCGCTTGACATAACAAGACAATTTTTTTCTGGCTTGACATAAAGGCATTCGCCTTGGCCGGCTCTTATCTGAATCACGGAACACAGAACATTGAAACTTCAATAAAATATCGCCACTTATCTTGCCACACACAGTTTTGTTTACACGAGGTCGGTTGGTCGTTTGGAAATCAGGCAGTCATAATCTACCAAAGAAAATATAAACAATCTGGAAATAATGCTCTGTATTTTTTAAATAAGTTTGAATGTGGATTTGGACTAAGACTGAGGTAGCTCAATTGTGTCCCAGGTCGGACTTACGGGTCAGTCGATTTATCCGCTCTGAAGCCAAAATATCGTAACTATGTTTACGTTTTTAATTAATTTGAAATATCTGATAATGTTGACAATCAGCAGCTACTTCAGTTAGATGTCTTCGGGTTCTGCAAACTGAATTCTTTTGGAATGTAGAGAAATACACGACTCGGGTACTCGATAATTCTTGAGGTATCGGCGGCTGTATAATAATACTATTCTTAATCTAGTCTTATTCTTATACTTAAACTAACTTAACTAACAAAATCAGCTAGCCGAAGCCGCTGTGCCAAAACATTCAACCGAAGCCGCTGTGCCAACACATATTGACAATACTTTGACGTGGACCAAAGTATTGCTCTAAAATTGTTCAGTTAATTTCTTTCTGAAATAAATGGGCTTGGCGAACCACACGGATGTACTTTTGGAGCCTTACGAAAACAATTCTACTCGGGTATGAACCAACCCAACTGCAACAAAAGTCCAAATACTTATAAGGGAAAATCTATAAACTAAATGAGAATTTTAAGCTGTCTTAGGAGGTGGTATGCATACACATACATATATTAGTGGATATTGTGAAAGAATTTATAATTTATAAACACTTGTTGCCTTTTCATTTTTAAACTTTAATAAATAAATTTCTCCTACTTTTGTGGAATTTTTTTTAACCAAACTCCCAAAAAGATAACCCTGTATAGGGAAAGAAAAAAATAACAAACAAAGAAAGAAAATTGCAATTCGTATGCTTTTGAGAGGTAGAATATGCACACAAATACACGCACACACAGACACACACACACACACGTATATGTTTTTTATGAAACAATATTTATGTACAGTTATGAACTTTGTTCTCATGTATCTCTCTATTTTTTTTTTTTTTTTTTGCCAGCATTGGTGCATACGGGTGGCAGACATTATTGTTGCGAGGAAAATAATAATAACGAAAAGGAATCTTCTTCCTTTTTTTTTTTGGTTTGTGAAGCCAAAATAAAGCTGCAGATTGCTTGCAGCTAATGGCATGTTCATTAACTATTTATGCGTAGTTGGCAAGAGTTGAATGGTTGTAGTAAAGGAAAGACACACACACACACATACACACACACACACACACACACACACATACATACATACATACATACATACATACTAATGATGAAACATAATAATCTGCCTTTGAATGCAGAGTTAAGCTTTACCTTTTTAATAGAGAAAACTTTAGTTTTTCCAGGTTCTTGTAACTGCCACTTCAGGTTTTCTTTGAAATGTTCATTCTAGAAAGCACTCAAAATTCACCTGTATGTCTGCAGTTTCATGACTTATTAGTTTTTTTTTGTTAGACACTGCCTTGTTGCTGCAAATAAAGGTTTCCGGTGAGGATGAATAAAAAAAGATATTTTGTTGTAACATGATTTAAATTGAATCCCGATTGAATTGTATTTTGTACTTCAAAACCTTGTTTTGGATTAATATTCTTTGGTTATTTAATTAAGAATTTTTGCATTTTTAAGCAGAATTATTTTAAAATGAGAAAACGACACAAGATTCATAAGTCATTTGGAAAACCGAGGCAATGAGATTTTTTAATTTAAGGTCCTGTTATGAAATAGACTGGCATAGACAGCATAACCATGCTAAGAGTCTGCTAATATTCTAGATTTGAATTCTTCCCTAGAGAAAGTTGATCAACAACTCTACCTGGGACGCTGTTCTCTCTATAATCTACCCAGTCTTAGCGACTGCTTGTAATGTTGTATTATCTCCTACGATATTTACTATCTTTCGCTCTATGCTGGCATTAAAATTTTGAATATACTACTGTGGGCAAAAAATAGTAAGAAATCCATTCGTCAATATTTTTTTTCTACGCTGGTATGACTGTCAGTGACATCTGTGCCAAATATCACATCCAAGTAATCATTAGTGTTTAGTATACGCTTGTCTTTCTGAAGTACAACAAGTGCATTCGGCGATTTTTACAATAAGTGAAATTATTCAACAAAGAAGTTCCATTAAATTTTGTGTGCGGAATGAAATTTCTGGTGCCCAAACGTTCACAATGTTGCAAAGGGCCTTCCTTCGGTGATAATTGTATGTCGCCAACAAGTCTTTTTGATCGTTACAAATTATCCAAAGAGGGTCGAGAACGCGTTGACGACGAACCACGTTCAGGACGGCCATCAACATCAACTGATGATCAACACGTCAATAAAATCAAGGAATTGGTCTTCGAGCATCGACGATTAACAGTCAGAGACCTTACTGATATCGTCGGAATATCGGAGGGATCAGTGAAAACCATTTTAAAAGATCATTTGGGCCTAAGAAATGTGAAATCACGATTGGTTCCAAAATTACTCAATTTTCTTGAAAAACAGCTGTCAAACAATGCTTTCCAACTATCAGGATGTCATTAAATGTATTATAACTGGCGACGAGTTTTGAATCTACGCTTGCGGCAGACGATCAATCGGCCGAATATCGTGCCAAGGGTGAGCCGAAGCCGAAAAAACCATGTCAAAGCAAGTCAAAAATCAAGGTCTTGTTGACAGTTTTCTTCGATCATCGAGGTGTGGTGCACTCCGAATTCCTTCCGACCAGCCAAACTGTCAAAAAGAAATACTACTTCAGTGTTGTGCGTCGTTTGCGCGAAGCTATTCGTAAAAAGAGGCCGGAATTATGGGCCGACAACTCTTGGTTTTGGCACCACGATAATGCACCGTCGCATAACGCATTGATATTTCGTGAGTTTTTCGCTAAAAATTCAATCAATATCGTTCCACAATTCGCCTAATTTAGTTACGTGTGACTTCTGGCTGTTCTGCATAATCAAGCTACCGCTCCGGGGAAACCGTTATGAGTCAATTGAAGACATTAAACGTGAATCGCTGCGCGCATTGGAGGCTATTCTGGAAATTGACTTTAACAACTGTTACGAGGATTGGAAAAAATTATTGGCATAAGTGTATTGCAGCTGGGTGGTGGGGGGATTACTTGGAGGGGGACGGAATAGATTTGGCAGAATAAATAAAGAAATTTAAAATTATGAACAAAGTGTCTTACTATTTTTTGCCCACAGTAGTAATTAATCTTTCAGCATTTGTTTGATTAAGTAAAATAAAATCTAATAAATTTAAAAATTTTAATATATTTTACTCTAACTAACACCTGCACATATTTATTACCCTAACACACACGCATTTTTAGAATGTCTAACGTATTCTTTTATGATGGTTCATTAAAGAAAGTATATAAAATAAAAATAAAGAAACAAGGCAAGAAATAAAGGCAGAAAGAAAGCAATTTGAACATAATGACAGTGGTGTTGATTTTATTGTGCTTTCTTTTTTATTTATTATTATCCATAATAGACATAATTTTAACTAGTAATAAAAATTATTACTCACTAACACAACAAGCAAAAAAAAAGAAAAACAAAGCAACCACAAAAAAAGTAAAAATGCTCTGTAAACTGACCTCCCTCCAACTGGCAATAAAACAGAACCCAGTCTTTCAAAAGAAGTAAAAAAATAAAATAAAAAGGCTGTAGCACAAGGTTTATGTTCTTGCCTTTAAATATTGTAAAACTTTTAGTTGGTATTAGCAACTTTGCGCCTAAAAATATGCAATCAATTTTGCGCCCTTATGTGTGTATGCGGCTGTACGGGTGTAAACGCAACTAATGGCATGTCAAAACATGTTTAGATTTGCTGCAACAAGATAAACAAAGTGTTTGATTTTAATGACTTTGCATTTTTCTTAATTTATGCTGACCTCAAGATACATTTATTGATTAGAATAATTGTTACTAATTGGTTCTGGGTTTTTGTAAAAAAAATATATAAAGCTAAATTAAATGGAATGGAGAAATCGAAGAAGTTGATAAATTATGTTCAAATGCAAAAGTTAATGTTCGAATTAAAATTAAGTTCATTTTGTTCTTTTGAAATTCTTAATATTAATTAATAAAATTAAATTTGGTTTAAAACGAACTTGAATTAAATTGTTCATTCAATTATAAAAATATGAGGTCGACAAATCCGTATAAATAATTGATTGTTTTTAATAAATACATTTTATATATTGAAGCTTTTTTGTAAAAAGAAAGGTCCTAGACATTTGCATTAAAATATTTTTTTTATTAATGTAGGGGAGATTTCGAAGCGGTACGCTAACTTAGTGGGTCCCTTTTTGACCCCCGTAATTTACAATTATTTTACTCTCATTCAATTCTCGTGCCATTACTAACCTTTACTCTCGACTGTATTGATTTTGGAATGTTGACTGGTGACTGTCGATCATCCTGCTAATCATGAAATCTCTTGTTATTGCTAGCATTTGTGTAAGACTTAGGTCCTCCAGGACATTCAGATTTAACTAGTGTCTGCCCTTGGTCCTAAGCCTTATGCTAGCCAGTGCTGGACATTCATACACAATGTGCGCTACTGTCTCAGCCTCTTTCTCAAGAGTAGGTTTGAGACTTATCCGTCCACCACTTCTGCGGCTTTCTTGTCCATCTCTACAAAATTCCTGCGTACGCCAATAAACACCGGAGTTTCTAGAGGGTTTAACCGTTTCACATCTCGCTAAGCTTCATTGTGTATTCATATCGGAATCTCACGGTCCAACATTTTACAAGTATCTTTAAAGATTGACCCATTCACACCTTGCGGAGCATTCTTTTCCATCTTTTCTAAATTCTTCCCTTCTTCCATTCTGCTAATGCAGAAAAATATGTCCAACCATATCGAGCTCCAAGGGTTAGTCTGTATTAAAACTGGAGAACGACTGGTATCCAGAGTTCGCATACTAGGGACCAAGCACCCTCTTGGCCACACATTTCTGGCATTTAAGTTGATCCAAGAGGTTTTTTTAATCTCCTGACCATTTAGACTTAAGGATCTAATTTCGCTCTCTTCTATTTTCTCGTTTCGCATGAGCTGTATACTTCTCGCAGGCGAAATCTATTTACATCTAGCCGTTGGAACCCAAATTCTTGGTTATTCAGAGCAACTGGTTATAGACGGAACTGTGCGGCTAAGAAATGCTTGCTATATATATCAGCACGTTGTCGGGTACGTACATCTAGCAGTTTCTTGTGAAATCTGTAATTCATAGTAGATCTGATTGCGCGTAATACCATTCAGCGACTTCCAGGTACACTTATGTATGATGAATTAATAGCGATCAATTAATGTTTTTCTTGTCATTAAAATGCAATTAATTTAATTTAGATTTATAGCAGATTTTATATATTTTGTATTTTATTTGCCTTAACAATTATAATTGGTTTAATTTGCTATTGTTGCTTATTTTGTCATGTTATTGCAATTAAATTACGACATACGAGTATTATTGTTGTTGTTAATATTTGTTGTAATTATGTTAATTTTGCCGCTTTTCTGTTGTGTCTACAATTATGAGCGCGTTAATAAAAATAATTTTGCTTTTATGTAAAAACCACATTTAAGCATTTTTATCAACAACGTTAAATCGCTATGATTTCGCTTATTTAGTTGTTTTATTTTTAATATTTTTTTTTAATCGCCATCAAAAACAGGGACATTAATATTTATTATTTATTACAATTTAATTATTTAAAAGAGTTTTTTTTTTTATTATAAACTTTAATAATTTTTAATAAAAAATCTAATAAAAATTTTCTACAATAATGAAATGAAAAAAATATTTGTCACTGGAGAGCTCCAGAACGTATGAGTAATTTTTGTATGTGTCATCCCAAAAGTATGCTACAGTTAAGACACGGTATTGCTCATACGCAGGGTTGGCTATTATTTTTGGGAATCTGTGTAGAAAAAGCAACGATTTAGGTACTAAATTTATACATATCATTCTTGTAAAGGGTGTTTTTTTAACGCATGCAAGTCTTAAATGAAAAAGACAATCCAGGTGAACTTAATTGTTACTATGAAGTTACAAATCTTATATATAATTTCTGACATATGGCCGCATTGGATAGCCTAGATGTGTTCTAGCTATCAGGTAAATTGTTGAAACTGAAATCGAGCGAGAAAGATACCTTCGATAAAAGAAAAAATAAAAAAAGTGCTATTGAATTTATTTTTATAAAAAAGATCTTTATCAGCTATAAAGTTTGTATGTTGGTAACTGACACTTAATATGAAAAGGCGAATATTCCGCAACAACTTTTCCATATCCTTAACTTAAACACTTCTAAAAATGTATCTCCTTTAAAGGTTTTTTAAAGTAATTTAAATTTAATGTCTCTACATGAAAATATAAAGTCCTTCTTATTTGTCATAAACAGAACGGAAAAATTGTTCAAGAAAAAACTCGTTATAAGATTTTTCAAAGAAAAAACGAAGTTCATAAAAGCCTAAAAAAATCATCTGTTTAATAGGAAAACATGCCACACAAGCATGCACAACATCAAAAATAACAACAAAATAATTTAGGCAAAGAGACGAACATAGAGTACTTACGCAACGAGACCAACTAACAAGAGTACTTTTTTGTAAAAACAACTTAAGAAAAATTTATTTAAAATAATTATAAAAATAAATTTTTAAAAATTGTACTTTATGAACAACTACTTTCTAAAATACTACCATTTTAAAAAAGTACATTTTCAAAAAAGTACCTTGAACGAGACTAACTTGTTTTTTGCACATATTGTTATTTTGAAGGGTTCGTTTAATTGCCAATATGAAAATACACACTTTTTTATGATTTTATCAGTACACAGTTTTATTCGGTACTTAACACTCTTATATACAACTCTTTAGTACTACGTGACACTGTACACTTAACACTTCTTTTATACACACCGATGTTCACTCTATGAAATCTCAAAGTCAACTATCTCTTCTTCGGTGGACGGCGCCTTTATATACAGATTACGGCCGCTTCTTGAAATGTCCCGAACATACGCGAAATTGCGCATCAGTTATTTCAGTTGCTGGCTTAGTAGTCTTGTATATGTGTTTGTGTGTGTGTGTATCTTTTGTTTACTTTTGCTTGCTGTAGAAATTGTTTTTGTTTCTACATTGAATCGCGGTTCTTGGATTTTGTGCTACGCAATTTGTTTTTGCTTTATGTTTATGATATTGCGTATTTGTACATTTGTACAATAGGTCGTCTCACACATCTTTGACTATTACTTTGTAACAATATGTTATTATTGAGTCTTTCTTAAAGAAAATTTCAATATGTTTTCAAATTATAATCCTACTTATTATTATATTTATTAATTGCTACGAATGTTGCCACTAAATTTCTGTATTCAAACCTTAGACTAATTTATAATGCGTTAAAAAAGCCGTCTCGCAAGGCTCAGGCTATCGAATTTTTTAATCTCTGGTGTCCACAACACTGCAGAAAGTTCAGGGCATAGGATTTGGTATGGTTGGAAAATTTGCTTACTTATTTGCAAGAGTAACTTTTAATTGCTTCTGGACTGTGGGGAGAGTCTAATTTCCTATGTACCATGGAGCTCAAGCGATAAGTCTTAGTCATTTAGAATGTTTCCTTTGTAACTTCTGAATATTTGATGAGCAAGCAATAATCCTTAGCTGGATGCCATATGTCCATATAGGTTTTTTTAATGTGTTCGTAGAGGAGCACTTTATGCTCCAGGGAAAAATCGAGTTGGGACGTATAAGTCAATGAAGCTGAGTAGTAATGAGCTTTATAGCTCATTTGCCTCAATATGGCAGGACTATGTTAGGCGTCCATCAAGATGAATTGCCAAATAGTTCGCGTGGTTTTCCTTTGCAGCAGTTACATCAGATATTTTTATAGGTGGGCAATTTTTCCTTTTGAATGTGAAAGTTATATTAACGCATTTCGAGAGATTAACCTTTATCTCCCACTTCTTTTTAGCGGATTAAAGGTTGGCGTATATGTGTTTGAGTTTGTTGACCTAATAAACAACCTTGAGGGTCACCCGCGAAAATTTATTGTTTGACATTGCTTTAAATTTTCTATCTTTCAGGTAGCATTTAAGGAGTTTGTGAGTTATTTCAGGAAGTAGTCGCGAGATTTCGATGAGTAGCCCAGCAAGCCATAGTTTATCAAAACCTGTGGAATATCTGTAAACAAGGGCGAACAATATTTTTTGTTCTCATTATGTGTAATAATGGCAACCAACTGACAAAAGCCTTTTCTAAAAAAAGTCCTGTATTCGAAGAATATAAAAATCAGCTTTACGAAATAGTACCTTAAAAAATACCCCTGTAAGAGGTATCTTTTTTAAAAAGTTCCCCATTAAAAACTACCTTAACAGAAGTACCTTCGTTAAACACATCTTTGCAAAAAAATTTTTTTGCAAAAAGTACTTTTGTAAAAAGTACCTATGTAAAAAGTACCTTTATAATAAGTACCTTTTTAAAAAGTACTTCCTTAGATAATAGCTTAAAAAAATATCTCATTCAAAAAAACTACCTTTAAATAAGGTACCTTTTTAACATAAATATATATATGTATATTTTCAAAAAGGCCCGTTTAACAAAAAAAAAAACTCTTTGAAAATAGTACCTGGTTGAAAGGGCACTTTTCAAACAATATTTTCATTCTTATGCTTCTTGGAAAAAAATCATTAGTTGGCCACATGCGATTAATTCTGTTTGTTGTGAATTTTTATAATTCACCTATAAATTTGTATGTGTGAAGGTGTGTGTGTGTGTGTGGGAGTCTGTGTATGTCTGCAATGAGATGCCTACAGCTTGTTAATTTCAAAAACACACAAAACCACAAACAATAATGGAAAATTTAATCATACATGATTACAAACAGGTTTGTATTTTTTACACACACACACATACACACACACATGCACGTACACACACACAGCTTCACACATAGTTCTGTATCAAAATAACACTTGCAAATGAATAAGAATTTTTAAGTACCAGAGTTGGGGTGTTTTTTCAGCCAGAGGCTGGGATATTGGGATTTTGTTAATTAAAACTCTCAATTTTATTTGATGAGTGTTTAAATATTTATTTTTACACGTTGGGGTTGTGCAGGGAAATACTTAAAGAGCCATGACTAGTTTGGCATATCGTTCGAGCATATTTAAGTTACTTGAAAATATTTCTTTTGTTATTTAAGTTAATTAATTCGTTTTTTTTAACTTAAAATTTCTGACTCTATTTTGTTGTGAGTAAAATTTTCTAAACCTTAAAACTTTGTTTGCTTTTTTTTAAATTTATTGTCAAATTTTTTAGGTTCTGAGTTTAAAAAGGAAATAACCAAAAAAAATAACAACTGGAAATAAAATGAATAAAGAAGAACCTCAGCCAAATATACAGGGACAATTTTATTTTTATTTATCTTCCATTTTTAGATTTTGGTGCTGTTTAGCTTGAAATTGTATTTCCGTTTACGGAAATTACAATACAGATTATCTTCTATTCCTTTTTGTGTTGTTGTTATTTTTGTACTTTTTGACAAAAAATAAAAAATAAAAAAAAATAAATTTTTATTGTTTTTATTCATGAAAAAATTTGTTAGAAAAAACTTAGTTGGAGCATTTTTACAGTTTCTTGTCTTTTTTTTCGTTTTCTGGAACAAGGAAAAATAAATTTAGATTTAATAGCTGGCGATAAAGGCAAATTTAAATTGTTGGTTGGCTTAAAAAATTTCAAATATTTAAATAAATTTATTGCCTACAAATGTTGAAAAGAGCAAAGTTTCATTAAATTAAGTGATAGAAAAAAACCGAATGTAGGAATTTTTAAATGGCCAGCATAAGTATTTCGTCCTATCACTCGTTGCATAGCGGATGGTTTTAATTTAATTTTTAAGTTCATCAAAGTTCCTGGATTGAACTGGTACCACCAGCCAAGGGGGAGCTTAGGGTTTATTCTCATGAGTCTATTTTTTTTAATGATTAATTTATTGCAAAAATCCCTTTTTTTTGTATTTTAAGATACTTTTATCAAATAAACCAGAACCCTTCGGCATCTCTAGTTTTATTTTACTAAGCCATCGGAGGATTTTTTAAATTATTTTTGTGTTTCTGATGGCCTTGAAAATTTTCTTTCAGTCACCCTTAATACTTACCCGTTCTCAGTAAGGCATCTTCGACTGACTCCTTTTACTAGAATTGCTTAAGGGCCTGTGATATAAAAGCTAAAATTTTGGAGGAGTTGAAAATATTAATGAAACTTTCTTCGTACTCGTATTTTAGTCACAAAACTGAATTGTGTAGGTGGAAATATTAATTTAATGTAGGAGGGATATCGAAGCAGATGGCGTACTTTATAGGTCCCTTTTTGAACTCTACTTTCATTGACTGTAGTCAAGTTCAGACTGTCGACAGTTGACTTCATTACGGATCCTCTTTTTATCTCTAGGCTTAAGTCCCACTAAATAAGTGTCTGCCCGTGGTTCTAAGGTTTTTGCTGGCCAGTGCTGGGCATTCACACACAATGTTTCAGCCTCCGTTTCAGGAGTATAAGCTGTCCCTTCCACTCCTTGGGGGGTTTTCTAGTCCAACTCTTCATGATGCCTCCATTGGCCAACAAACACCGGAGATTGTAAAGAAATTTACCATTCCACCCCTCTTGCGAGGCTTGATTACCTTTCACTATCGGTATCACACAGTTCAACGCCTTATAAGTACCTTTAGAGATTGACCCGTTCACCACTTGCGAGGCATTCTTATTCATCACTTCCGGGTTCCTGTCTGAGTCAATTAAAACCGGAGTTCCTTCAGAGAATTTATAGTATTCCCACGAGTAATGGAGAAAAATATGTGCATCCAAACGTACTCTATATGCGCGGGTAAGTCTGTATGAAAACCTGGAAATTGACTGGTATTCAGAGTTCGTATACTAGAGACCATGCATCCCCGGCATATACTGTTCCAACGTGGATTAGAGATTTTCACAAGAGAGTGTTATCTGCTCACCGCTCAACTTATTTAGCCAGATTCCTAGCAGAGACATGAACCTGTTACCGACCACCACCAAGGGGAGTGCCAGTGCTAAGGCAAGCCATACTTTTGTGCCTGTCAGCAGATCGCTGGTCAGAAATAACGTTATGATGAAGATACATATTGACTTACGTATTTTTATAGAGGATGTCCAAGTTTATTGCAGAAAGTCTTCCTTGCAATGCTTTTTACCATCAAGCGGCTTCACGAAAACACTTTTTACCAACGAACAATGACAACGGTTTTATACGATTTCAGTCTCTTTTTTTTATTGCTGGATTATTTCTGTGCAATTTTTTATAATTTCATGTTTTCAATAAGTCTTGTCTTTGTTTTCTGTCTCGTTTTTTTCCCTCTATTAAACTGTCCCCCAAACAAAGCAAAGAAGAAACAAACCCCCGTAATTTTTATCACATCAATTGACAAACGTTCTTCGTTTAATTTATTTAAGTAAACAAAAACTAAATAAGAAAGAAAATAAAATAGAAATAAATAGGAAAAATTGTAGTGCAATTTAACCACAGAGACCAAAAACTTAGAAAAGACAATCCCAAGATCTTATTATTATCATTTTGAAAAGGAAACGGAAACGAATGTCTTTATTTGATTCCTCTAAATCACAAATAAAAATAATAGAACAATCAAGACAACAACAACAACAAACTGCTTAGTTGGAGACAGCAGAGCAAACAAAGAAAATCTAAAAATTTAGAGACAAATCTTTGACCGAAGGTAAGTTATTGGGAAGTTCGAAAGCTCTAAGAGAAAAACATAGAGGGGCGATATTCAAGAGTTTGGTTTTTAATTGAAACGCAGAAAAGACCGCTTTTTAAAGTGTAAGAAATTTTTACAGCAGTCTCTAAATTCAGATGATAACAGCATCCCAACTGAACGATGTTTGTGATACAATTTAGAACTTTTCTTGAGCATAGCTGCTTCTACTTAACTTAGTAACGATTGTTTTAGTGTTCTGTAGTTTACAGGTCTTAAATTGTATGACCGGCGAATTCAACGGCCTGGTTCCAACATCAGACAAATTGTACGCTAAACTGACCCCTGATCGCCGTCATTATTTTCTATGCCGCAAGGCTGTAACGACAAGAATCGTGGAACTCGTTTTTGTCGCACAATTATCAAAATAGTGAATAATGTGAAATACCATTCTTCAGCTAAGCCACATTTTCGAACAACGATCAGTCTGCTGGCAGGAGCCAAAGGACTTACTTAAGCTGTAGGTTATACTCCGCTTTGGTAAGAATTAAAACTCGGTACAAGTGGCAACTGTTGAAAGATTAAGAGTAGCTGTTCTGGCTTATACTCGCTCTTGGTACTACTTACTCTCTTAACAATTGGTCGAACAAGCGTAGCGACTACAGTACGTCCAACTACTGTCAACGAGACAAAGCTAACATTGGTTGTGGATTCTACTCCACTTCTGTGAGACTTACTCCCAGGTAAAAGGGCCACTGTTGTTAGAACCATAGTACCTGTCCTGGATTATACATGAGTCTCTCAACAATTTGTGGAACAACCGGGACACCTAGAGCACACCAAGCCAGTGCCAATGAGGTCTCATGGGGGCTTGTGGGTTATACTCTGCAGTAATGAGACCTACTACTTTGCAAAGTTGATAGCTGTATTGGGAGTAGAAGAAACTCTGCTGGGCCATGCTCTCACTTGTTGCTCCTACTGCCCCAACAGATGGTGAGCATCATCGCTGAACAAAATATTCTTGTCAAATTCGTCATGAGTTGCTCGATATGGATTATGGTGTTTGTCAAAAATCAGCTCAATTCACAGGCGGTTGTTCAATTGTCAGTCTATTCCTGATGAAATAACAAATCAAACTAAACACCAAACAGCTGTCAAAATAGCGCACTTTTCAAGTTTTATGCCTCTAAAAAACGCACGATATTAAAGTTTTATGGAACCCAATCAATTTAAACTGTTGCCTAAGAGCAAACACTGTAATTCTTCTCTTTGCTAAAATATTCTTGCCATTACTTTTTTTTAATATCTTTTTTCTTGAAAATGTAATTACTTTTCAATTCCATCAGCATCAGTTTCTGTTAAACAAATTTAAACAGTCCTGCTAAGACCAAAAAAAAAAGACCTTCAATTATTTCCCTGTTTTACACTTCAACAAATTTGTTGAATTTAAAAATTATTTAAATTTTATAAGCGCGTGTGTTGTCGTCTAATTTTGTTGTTGTAATAAACTTTTCTATGCACTCGTTCATGTGGATTTATGTATCATCAATCATGTTTTACCATCAACATGATGACGAGGATGATGACAATGATGATGCAAATGTTGGTAGTAGTAGTGGTGGCGGTAGTGGTGGCCTTGTTGGTTTTACACAACACATGCACGAGTACGTCAAATATGCTGAGGTTGCATGAAAAGACCTGCAGGCTCTTGTATGTTTGTGAAGTTTTTGGCTTGATGACTTTAAAATATGCAAAAATGCATATTTTTTTACACTCGTATGTTGTTAAAAAAATTAAAAAAAAAAAGAATAACGAAACTTTTCATAGTTAGTAATCAAACAAGCTGGCAGAAACTAAAAAAGCGATAAATTGGAAACAGCTGCCTTCTTCGGTTGTGAAGTGTATTCGGTTTTCCAGAGCAGCAATAAAACGAAATAATTTATTCAAATTTATTTAAATTTATTTGAAGTAATTCGAACAAACACGATGTATTCAGTGCTTAGAGCAAATGGTCTTGCAAAATAGCAAATAAAGTACCTTTTTGGTGAATTCCAACAACATAAAAAAGCTACGCAATTTTGCATTTGCTGTTTTGCAACACCCTTTGCACCAAGCACTGAATGTTGCCAATAAAAAATCGAAAACTTTTAATTATCGAAATTTTTTTCCGTTATAAATTTATGTTACCTAAGTGCTGATGGATCTATGCTGCCGACTTTTCATTTTCCCTTTAGTACGAGTATAACAGAATATTTACTTTCATCATATAAAATTTTTGATTATGTGTTGCTGACTGCACAAAAAACGTATTAAATTAAACTCAGCGGTGATGAAGTAAATAAAAAAAGAAGAAACAAATTAAATATTGAAATATAAAAAAAAAATATTTTAGTTTTTTAGCCTTAAATTAAATTCTTATTTATTAATAATTTTAAAAGTCCTTTTTTCCTTTAGTCAGCGGGTAAAATTATGTATCAAACAACAAAATGAAGTACTTTTCCATCAATTAGGAAGAGTTTTTTACATAAAAAAACATATTTAAAAGTTATTCATTTCAATTTTTAAAAGTACAGTGTTTTTATAAAAAAGTACTTTTAGAAAATTGGTACTATTTGGACTTAAAAAAAGTACTTTTGCCTCCAAAACTTAGTCTTTGAAAGTTAAATTATTTGAAAAAAGTGTCTTATTTTAAAAAAACTCCATTTTTCAAATATTAACTTTTTGAAGGAGTACTTTTTCCAAAAAAAGTATTTTATTTGAAAAAGTACTTTTTGAAAAAAATAAGGTCTTGCTTTAAAAGTCAATTTAAGTAAAAACACTTTGTTCATTATTAAAACAGTAGCCTCGCAAGAGTCCTTAAAATAATATAACACTTTTATAGACGGTGTTTTTTTTAAGTCCGATAAAACTCACGAAAGGGTTAACGAACTGCCATACTGCGCTCTATTTTTGTTATTTATGATCACTATACTCTGGCAAGTCATCATGATATAGATTAACGCTTGAACAACGCTATCGAGTTATGCAGATTTAGTCTGAAAATCAGTCATGATCTGATCCGATGTTTTATCGGAAAATTGTTTTCAGCGATAAGGCTCGGCTTTGGCTTAACGGGTTTGTTAATAAACAAAATTGCCGCATCTAAAGTGAAACCAATCCACAATAGGCTCTACAGACCCCATTACATCACGAAAGATGCACCGTTTGGTGCGGTTTTTATGCTGGTGGCATCATTGGACATAATGTCTTCTTCAAAAATAAGGAATATTCGATATTCATAAACCAATTCGCCAAAAACAGCAGCTGTGGTCATATAAATAAAAAATAAAATAAAAAATTTGGTTAATTTAAAATTATTTTTTTTTGTTATTTATTACAATTTGAAGTTTTATCGGACTTAAAAATGTTCCCAACTGCCTCGAATGGACTTGTTTGAAATAATTTGTTTGATAAGAATTCACGCGTTTTTAAAACCTACTTTTTCGGTAACAAGTTCTGATAGGTCCTTTTTTCAACAGTTACTTTAAAAAAATAATTAAAGTAGTATTATTTGTAACAAAATTTTATGGTTCTTTTTCTTAATAAGGTACCTTTTTCAAAATGGTACTTTTTCAAAGAGGTACTTTTTTGTATAAGAAATTTTTCGTAAAGATGATGTTTTATATAGCTACTTCTTTTAAAAAAGGTGCTTGTTTTTAAAACGTACCTTTAGTAACATACATTTTCCGAAAAGTACTGTAAAAAAGTACATTTTAGAAAATTTAAAAAATTGAATTTCTAAAACATTCCTTTATAAAATATTATAATATTTCCCAGACTTTTAATGATTTAAATATAGTCTCGGTTTTAAGTTGTCAATAAAATTCCTTATTTGAAAAAATAGTCTGGGCAACTAACTCCCTTAATAAAAATATTTTTACAAACAACAAACAACCGGAAACTCTCAAATAAAATTTATATTTAATTTATGTTAATTAATCAAAATTTTAAAACTTCAAATTCAAAAATTATTATGCTTCCAAACGAATAAATTTCTTTCAAACATTTTCGCCTGTAAACTTTTTCGGGACTGAAAATAATTGAATAATTTAAACATTTATTGCCTTTTCATCAACCGCAAAGACACCAGAGATTTATTTAATGAATTAAAAAAAAAAGAACCAATTTATTTGAATAAAAAATGTTTTCCTTCACTTGTTTTTTGTTGTTTAAGCCACTAACAATCCATGACCATCTGCCGGGAGAAGTGGATGGGGCAAGCCTCCATATTTTATTACTTTTAATAAAAAGCCAATATCTCTTCCTTTCACTAACCGCAAATGAGCATTTAATTTATATTTGAATTCATCACAAATCCATGATTCTGTGAATTTGTAGAGTGGCGTTCAGCAATGAGAGCAGCCACAAGTTCGGGAAGAGGAATATTAAAATTGTTTATCAACCAATAACTTTTTGTGTGTATAAGTCAGTATTTGTTGGCAGGAGTATGTATTACTCATCAGTGGGGTTGGACATAAATAAACACAATTCGAGAATATTTTTGTTTAACTCCGCTTTTGCGGAGCAATATTTTTGCCGGCAATATTCCTTTATAATATTTGAGCCTGCTGTAGGCTCAGCTAGACTGTCAATGTCATGTATTGCATGGAGTTATGATATTCGCGAAGATATCCTTTGACGTCCTTAATTTTAAATATCATATGATTTTTACGATACAGTGCCCATTAGTTTGTTATTGTGGTGAATTGTCGGATTTTGGTGAATTCCTACTTATGGTTAAATTATGTTTCTTTTTTCATTTTTCAGATTAATTGAGATGTTTGATATAAATTTTAAATATTTTGGTGAATTTTTTTGGGAATTCACTACTTTAGAATTTTTGTTTTTATATAAAAGATAGTTTTTGGTGATTTTACGGCGAAATAAAATAATTGTGGTGAAACTGAAATTTTTTGTGGTGAATATGACAAATTTGGGGATTTTCATTGAATTTTGGTTTTTTGAAAAAAGGATTTTTGTTAACCCAGTTTTTCGATTTTGTGGTGAATTTCAGTGTTTGGAGCGATTATCTGTATAAGAATGGCTTATCAGTTTGCTTTGGAGACAAACCGGTTTCGCTAATGTGCCATCTTTAGAGTCAGTTGTCTAAAAACCAAATTTGTCAAGGGATGGCAGAAATTAGTTCATAATATCTAATTCAAATCACCCTTTCTGAATATCAAATTGAAAATATATTTTGTTCACTCTAGGGCTGAAATTTGTTGTGCTTTTTAACACTTAATTTTGCTTCTTAAAAAAAAATCTACCAAAAGCATGAGCCGCAGAAAATTCTCAAGTGCCACCGCCGCACATTGACAACCGACTAGCGCAGCTGTCATTTCTGTGGCGGTGTATGCTGAAAAAAAAAATTACTGCGCCAGCGTGCTGCCGGCGGCAGACCAGGCGCCTTGTGCATTTGATCAAACAGCTGATTTTGGTATTAATTTTTTCCGTTTGATTCTGTAAAAATGCAAGCTTGGTAAAATGGAAAGTCTCAGCCTATAGAATTTGTTCTAGAAATAGTGAGTCATACGTTTGTCGAATTTCCAACCGTATTTTTTTGACAGTCTCATTACATATTGCTGTCAAACTATAATATTTTCTCATTTTACTTGAATTTTCCACAAGTCCTTTTACTCTACCTAATAGTGTAAAAGGCGCCTTATTGAAAAGCTATTGTTGCTGTATCGACTATTGGAAAAAAATGAAATATTTGTGTTTTTTCTTTGAAAATATTTATTTATACTCCTTGGTCTGTCTTTAATTCTCTGTTGATATTTACTTTATGTTCGGACAACAACAAGTTTTATATTTCACAAACATTTCATTTGCCTGCTGATGATTCTCCTGTTCTAAGGCCTTTTGTTTCAATTTATTAAAACTTGAAGGCATCATGCTGGTTTGTACTTCAAAAACTTATTTGAATTACAAATTTCATTTCACGCACCCCAACAGGAAAAGAAGTGGGATTGAAGAGACCAGTGATTCTTGTTAAAATGTAATTAAATGGAAATTTTCTTAAGAATTCGTTTCTCTAAAGATAATTGCCTTTGCACCAACGGTTGCTTTGTGAATTGTAAATAGAAACATTTAAGGAAAAGATGAAAATATTAATAATGGAATATGATAATTAAGTAAATAAATGCCCAATATGTCACAAGTTACAAGTGTTGATGAGGGGAAACTTTGTTTAGCGCGAGAGAGAAAGAGAGAGAGGGCGAGAGAGGGAAATATTGTAAAATATGTACAAGTCTAATTTGCTTTAAAATAAAACACCTCAACATTCTCTTTTCGTTTATTTTTTTATTTTATTCAATTAGCATTAATTTCATTAATGACTGTATAGATTTTGGTATTTTTCATTTCTGATTCTATGTTTAGGAAAAATGTTTGCACAAAATAATAATAGAGAACCGCCTCTTCTGGGTAATCGAGATCGAAGAGAAAAAACAATTCACACACAAGTTGGGCGGCCGAAACAACAGAGTCCATGGGAAAACGTACGCCTTCAAAGTAAACAAAAATCTGATCAATTTCCCCCGCCAATTCGCCCACTATAAGAACCATCGGTGGCGTGGCGTTGCTAAGTTGAGTTTGTAGAGCCAACTCCAGAGAAACGAGAGAGCTACGTATGCATATGAAAGCATTTTGAGAGTACTGTATGGAATAACGTTTCTTGCGTTTATTGCCCATCTCATCGACCACCACTTTTTGATTGGGCGGAAATAGTTGATGCAACACCCACAATATGATCAGGTTTTGAGATTCTAAACACAAACTAATTAATATTGACTTCATGGAAGATGAGCTTTTTGTTTACCTGTTGAACATTTTTGGTATTGCTGCAAATACTTATAGCCCGCCGAGCACACTGAGACTTTGCTGTACAAAAGCTTCTCCAGTTTACCTTTATTTTGACTAAATATTTCTGTGAAGGAGGTAGCTTGTGGATATTTGGCCCTAAAGTCCATGTTGATCTAGAAAAAACATAAGTTTACGTGTCAATTTTGGAAAACGAAAAAGGCTTGCCTCTCAACTTACATATTCCACAGCATTGTGTTGTTTGTATTCTGGCCATTTTTCTAGAATTTGAGACAGGAACTCAAAGTCTTCTATATGCTTTAAGCGCATTTTCTGTGTACATATCCAAAATTGCAGATATTGTTCGGGCGTGTGTGATTTGGAGCGCCATTCACTAACCGAATAGTCGTCATATATATCACTGTCTTCTTCTTCTAAAAAGCAAAGGTGTAAACCAGGATCCCTAGTGGAATATATTAGGCGGAGGATATAATACTTACTTATAACATCACATGGCGAGGAGGGTGCAGATGTTAATGAATTTTCCATTGAGGGGGCTGAGGGCTCATCAGGGGCCATAATAAATTTCTTATAAACCCTTTTCATATTTGCCACTTTATTGTAAATGCGGCCCCGTCTATTGGTGCGATAAAATTCTGCCTTCTCTGTGGGAAACAACTCCACGATTTGTGATTCCAGTTGATTACTTTCGGCCAAACTCAGACCCCCTCCGTTGGCATCAATATAACGAGCGATTACATTTATTAAAGCTGTGCGATGTTCTTCACGCAGAATTTTATGTTTTTCGTAATAATTCATAATAATTTGGCCTCCACTGGTCTCCTCCAGCATAGTGCGCAAATTATATCTAACTGGCACAAGGCTAATGCCCGGCTGCTTTGGCATGTGTACAACGGTTGAAACTGTAGTTGATTTGTTAGCGGAGCAAGAGGTTGTGGCATTAAGTGAGCCAGAAGCCTGTTTAGAATGCTCAATAGTTCTACGCACAGCCGTTGCTGTTTGAACAGAGGGTGCAACCGATACTTGAGGCACTATAACAGCTGTGGTTTTGTTTTCTACACTTTCTTCGTGTAGCTGAGAACCTTTTGCTTTATTATTAAGTTCCTTAAGAGTTTTACCTTTGCCACAATCCACACTAAGAGTCTTGTGAGCGAATAGCCTGTCTTGTTTCCACAACTGTAATTTATGTTCGAACAAGGCTTGATCGCCTATGGGTAAATTTTTAAATAATTTCTCTATATGTGCAGACTTCAGGATGACCAGAATGTTGAGGGAAATTTTGTGTTCTAAAAGAAAAATTAAAAAAATATATATAAAATTGTGCACAGAACAGCAGTTTTGGCTTAAGGCCCATTTAATTGATTTACCCGCCTAATAGGGCATTTTCCGCTTAAATGAGTTCCGTTTAATTGAGTTACTCTCTTAATTGATTTATAAAATTAAAAACGTTTTTGTGAATCACATACAAAAATTGTGGAATAGCTTTTCCCAAAATGGAATATTGTCCAAAGAAGTTTTTTTTAATGATTGTGCATATATGGCAACTCTTCAAATCATATGTTTTTTAATTTGCTTTGATAAATTTGAATATTTTCAGTAGATAGTTTGCAGATATTTGTGGGTAAAGGTCCTCTAAACACTTATGATTTGTGGATGTAATTTGTGCGTGAACTAATTCTCTACACACGGCGAACAAATCACATTAAAAGTCGCACCAAAAAAAAAGAGGAAAAGTAAAAGAAAAACAAGTAGACATTTGACTGGCTTTTTTCCTCTTTTAAAATGTCAATAAATTCTATTATTCAAAATGTATAATTTCTTTTGATTTGAGTGTGCACAGCCCCATTAACTAGTAACAAGAGGTCGTACGCGAACAAATTTTGGCTGTATGAGGGGCTTTGACAAATAGAAATAATCAAAGACAATATTCTGTTAAATCGGATAAATAATTTTTTGTTTAATTGCATCAAAATCTCTGCATTCAGGGAAAATCAATTAAGCGAAAAGTACTGTACAACCATAAAATTATTATTTCACCTTTAAAATATTTATAATGATGAATTAAATTCCATTCATTAAGTAGATTTTTTAAATCCACATCTTCTGTATCTGCCAAACAAACATCCATTGTGTAGCAAATCTGTAAGAGAAAAACTAACGTAATTAATGAGAAAATAAGGTGGCAATTATTTATTAATTAAATGAATCAAAGTTGTTGTTACTACGACTGGGCACAATACTGGCTGGCTTTCATTAATTCACCGCAATTCAATGTATTTCGTTTTTAAAGTGTATGAACGTGTGTTCTTTTTTGTGTTGGTGTGTTATAATTTGCTTTATTGAAAACAACAACAAGCTGTGAGTGAGTGAGGTAAAATATACGAAAACAAAACTAAATTAACGAAACATTTAATCGCTCTTCAACATGTTTTCATAATCTCTCCCATCAAATATGTTGAAGAGAGTTTTTGTGCTCACCATCTAGTTTTGTCTCTTTCTCAATACAGAGCAGCAGTAATTATTAAGTGTTTGTATGGGTGAATGTAAAAAGCCGGTTTATTTAATTTCACCACTGCATACACACGATTCTTTCATTAACAGTACGAAAAAAAAACAATACAAATTGTAGCAACACAGCGCAGCTACAAATGTTTTATTGTTGTATACACAAATTTTGTATTAATTGATTTAATTAAAATAATTAGGTTTTAAACTAAATGGAAGTAATAAGCCACAGAAGTTGTTATTGAAGTTATATAATCAGCACGAGTTATGTATTTAATACAAGAAATAAAAAACAACAACACATTTTGAGCCAACTCAGTGGACTGACCGCAAACATCTATAATTAATTTTTTATTTTTACGTCAAGTTTTTAACTTCTCATGCATGTTTTGGTTGGTCTGAACACTTACACTGATTATACGACTGACTGTGTTTTACAATTAATTATTATTTTCAATTAATTGATTTTTTTGTTTGTTCCTTTTTGTTTGCAAAATTATTAATAAACTTTAACAACGCAAACGAACGTGTTTCATTTTCAAGATCTCACCACCGACTGTCTCATAGTTTTTATATGACAAATGAAACTTACCATACCAAGAGACAGAGGGAGAGAGAGAAAAAGCTTAAACCTTTCATAGCGATGGTGTGGTAGCACAGTTTGGGGGTACTTGTGTGTTTTTAATTACATCTATCACAAACTGATGTATAATTTTAATTAAATAAAATCAGTGTTGCTAACTAAATATTTGGGGAGAAACACTTTTTTACAAAATTGGCTAGAAAAAGAATTTAACTACAGTAAAATCTCTTTATTGATTTTGCCATTCAATTAAACTAGAAATTAATTATTTGTTAATTGCTTCAATGACTCAATTAACAGAATTTTGTTTATCTGCGCAGCATAAGCAATTAAACAGAACATTGTGTTTGCCTGATTCACAATTGTATCCTTAACTCTTAAAATGTTTAAATATTTTTGGTGGCTTTGGAACACTTTGGAACTTTGGCACCGCTTTTGTTTCCACAAAGAGCCACTTTAATTTTTTCTAAAAGCCGGTTTTGTTTTTTCAAAAAGCCACTTTAATTTTCTCAGAAAGCCGCTTTTGTTTTCTCAAAAAGCCACTTTAATTTTTCTAAAAGTCACTTTTGTTTTCTCAAAGAGCCACTATAATTTTTTCTAAAAGCCACTTTTATTTTCTCCAAAAGCCGCTTATGTGTTTTATGAGCCGTCTGTGCACTAACGACTTTTAGAGGTGTTTTGTTCGTGCTGGATGTTTCGCCAAAATTTAATGGTGTTGTTGGTGCAAAAATCACTAAAAAACATTTTAACTCTTGTGATTTGTTTCAGGTGTCGAATATTTGACTTTTATTTGATTTTATTTCACCACGAACCATCAAAATGTAAGAATGTAGCGTGGACATGTGTAGCAAGTAATTTTGAATATAATTTATTAATTTAAAAAGAACAAGAAGCCAGTCATTTGCCCAATCGTACCTTTTTTAACATTTCTTCATTTATTTGGTTGCATACATGAGTTATCAAAACAGTGACTGCATCATTGGATTTGCGATTCATATTTACTTGTTGGCGTTTAAGCTTAATGTGATTTGTTCAACGTGTGTGCATCAATGTTGCGCGAACAAATCACACGCACAAAGTATAAGTGTGCAAAAATCATATTTTTGCACCATCAATATTCGTAAACTACTAAACAAAATCTTTGACTTTTATCGAAGCAAATAAAAGACAGTTTTGTGTGGGATTCCCGAAAAGTGTTTTCTTATTCTAAGTCAATTAAGGGGAGATCTCAGTTAAATGGAACTCATTTAAGCGGGATTTTCTCTACATACTTCATTAATATTAGAACAACTTCATTTCACTTTTTTTATATCATTTAATTTCTTATTTGGGAATCAATTAAGCGAAAACTATTCTACATAATTTCATATCATGGCGCGCATGCTGGGGGAGAGAAAGGGGAATCTTTGCTACCACACTATTAAAAAAACGCTTTAAACAAAAAGCTTAAACATTTTTTGTTTTATTAATTCGTTTAGTAGAACACAATATTGTTTTGCTCAATTTTATGTTAAATTGTATTTATTACATTTATTTGTTTGTTTCCATGCCTTTTGCGTAAAGGTAAATTAAGCTAGCGTTTTTTATGTATTTTTTATTGACATCACTGCTACAAAATAAAAGTACTTTAGAACTGAGAGCATTGGACATGTTGAAGAGAGAATATTTTGAGAGTCGTACTCGTATTTATTATTCATTTAATTGTACTAACAACCAATTTACATTTGTCCGTACAAATAATTTTTGTCGAAAAGAAACATTGTCGCCATTTTACGTTTAATTGAAAATGTTTTAAAACAAAAAAAATTATCTTCAAAAGTGTACAGAAATAACAACGTATGTGCTATGGGTTGCTTCTGTGCGGTAATAATTTCCCCCACAACCCAAAAATATATCCCACATACTTTTTTAGTACGGGATCCAACATTTAAATAAATGAAGAGATCGTTTCAATTAAAACAATTTGACAACAATAATTTAAAATTAGGTGAAGAAATTTCAAAATTTTTGCGACATAAAATCAATCTAGTATCCTTCAAGGAAGCGTAGTGGGTTCAGTTCTTAACACAATACCTATTATTATTAATGTATGGGGGGATATCGAAGCAGACCACTCACTTTCTGGGTCCCATTTCGCTCCTCAAATTGATTTCAGGGAACCGATCCGTAATCACAGCCACCTTACTTTCAATTGAGTCTCGTTCTAGCCCTAGCCTTTACTCTTGACTAAAGTGATTTCAGACTGTCGACTGGTAACTGTCGACCCTCTTCCTCATCACGGAGTCTTTTGTAATTGCTAGCATTTGTCTAAGGCTTAGTTCCCCCATGGCATTCACATCTAACAAGTGTCTGCCCGTGGTCTTAGGCCTTATGTGTCTTCCAGGCATAGTCAGCAAGTATCATCTTCTACGACTTTCATCTTACCTAGATGGTACTTGAAGTTTCCATGTCCTGTCACTAACGCAGTGATCCAGCTTAAAGTAGCCCTATTATACCCGAGCACCTTGTTGGCCTTCCTGCCGAGGGGCTCTTTGAGCACCATTCTAGCCTGTCTATATGTGGTATTCTCCGTCCACCTATTCAGGTGTAATGAGTTTACCCATTGAAGAACTTTAGCTCGCACTAGGCCATTCCCCAGAGCAACCCTGGGTCCTGGTCTACACAATACCTAAGTCCGATATGTCGGTAAATCAGAATGTTATTATTGCTGGGAAGTAGTGCATCTGTAATACAGGCCTCAAGTCAGATTTTTCTCAGATGCCTACGTGATAAACAAGGTTCATCTGCTACCAGCTCACATGACAAATAAAACACCAAGGAATTGAGAGAAACTTCTCAAAACGAATAATGACCTTGAAGGCGGCACATAGCCGAAAACGGTTTGTCCCCAAGCCAAACTTGACAATAAAAAAGTAAAAAACTCGAAATCGACCTAAATAAATTTACAGGGTGTTTTTTTGGTAGCACAGAAATTTAAATTAAAATAAATCAGAGATAATTAAAAATTTAATTCTTTGTCATTTTTATTTGAATAAGTTTTCGGGATTATGTCACCTGTGCTGCCTCGGAGGAGGTCCAATCGGGTAGCACAATTTTCGATAAAAGTTTGCGTCAATGGAGGCCGTATGTCGGTGAGAAGGGGCTGATTGTTGTGATCCAATACGTCAATCGGCATAGAACAGAGTCTTCTACATGGATCCCAAAAAAAAAATAGTCCAGTGGCATTAAAATGCATGATTTTGGTGGCTAATGTCCGGGTCCATTACGCGAAAATATTCTTTCAATAAATTAATTGGGGCACTAGCTGTGTGACATATAGCTACACGCAAGCCACAGCTCCTTCAAAGTAGGGGCATTTAATTGTTACACCAAAGGTCAGTGGTCATGACCCTGTGGCGGTCAACAAGAAGAAAATAATGACCAATGATTCCGCCGGCCCATAAAGCACACCAGACAATGACCTTTTCTGGTAATTGGTTGTAGATTGTCACTGAGCAAAAAACAAGTGGACGACGAGCATGACTAGTTCCTTCAACTTAACCATATTTTTCTTAAAAAGTTTGCTCAATTCGCAGACATTTGTTCAGTCGTCAGTCTATTCAGGACGAAAAGGCAAACCAAGCTAAACTGAAATGGCTGTCAAAATGGCTTGCATATCCGGCCGTATGGCCAACCTCCAAAAGACAACATGCGATACTAAACATTTGCGGTTTTTCCTCAGCAACTACCGATTTTTTTCCTTCGTACAATAACTTTTTTTATTATCCGAAAATTTACGGCCATTTTACAAAATCATTTAAATCATCTTCACTGAGTGTGATAAATTTTGAGAACATATCCTTTGCAACCTTAAGCTTGTCCTTCATTTGAAACATTACTTAATGGTCTTGTAAAACTTGTTTCTCAACTTCATAATCAAATCTTTTAAATAAATCTACTTGTTTGGGAAAATCTAAAACTTTCGTTGAATAATAATTGAAATTTTATGCAATTCTTAGTTAACCTTCAATCTTTCCTGCATTTTTTGTTGCCATTTCACATTGCCACTAACTCATTTGAAGTTTCTTTATTGTTTGTGTGTTTTTTGTTCTCAAAGGTTTTGCAAAGAAAAACTAATTTTTAGTTTCCTATTTTGAGCTTGAACTTTCCTTTACATTTTCCTTTTTTTGCCGCAACTTTTGCGGGTTTTTCTTAACAAATTTTATCCATTTATTCAGATAAAAAGTATTTTTTTCTCTCTTCCGCTTGCAGATGCATCGTGTCGTTGTTGGCAAATAAATTGGGCGGCTTCGTTGAAATTTTATTCGCCAGCTATTTATCTCCACATGTGGGGTTTTTGTTGTTATTGTTTTGGTTTTATTGCAACAGCGCGAAAAATTGGAATATTTTTTAAAATGCCGCAGTCATTTTTTGCAGCTGGCAAAAGAGAAAAAAATCTCAAATTGAACACGGAAATCCATTTTGTAAAGTGAAAACTTGCAAACAAAAATAAAGTGTTGTTGGAGATGCGCGTGCGGTGGGGTGGGGGGGGGGGGGAGTGTGGGAAAGAAATTTTTATTAAAAGCAAAGGTAACATTTCATCACTGCTGAAGATAAATCTTCAAATGATTGTGGGTAGAGGACTATGACAATTTACAGTGCAGTGCTGCTGGATCTGTCTCAATAACGGGTCGTCTCTCAGCTGTGATCTTCGGTATTTCACTGAAATAGGTCTTCAGATTTCTTATGTTTTCCTCAAAATGTGACTCAATATAAACGTTCATTATTCTGGTAGGGCTTACTTTATGGGTCCCTCTTTGATCACCTTCTTTCCTCGAATTTATTTCAGGACACCGATTTTTAATTTACGTCTACATTACTTTCATTCGAGCCTCACACTACTACTAGTCTTTAGTCTTAATTGCAGGCTGTCAACAGCTGACTGTCGGTCTTCTTCCTCATCATGAAGTCTCTTGTAATTTTTGGCGTTTGTGTAGGACTTAGGGTCCCCTATGGCATTCACATTAAACAATTGTCTGACCGTGGTTCCAAGCCTTATGCTAGCCAGTGCTGGATATACACACAAAATATGCGCTACCGTCTCAGCCACTTTTTCAGGAATATCTTTGAAGACTGACCCGTTCACACCTTTCGAGGTTTTCTTATCCATCTCTTCAGAATCCCTTGATTGGCCAATAGATGCCAAAATTCGTACCGGTATTAACTTATTCACTTCTTGGTCTATTACTGTCCGAATCTCAAGGTCCAACGCCTTAGGGGTACCTTTGGAGATTGACCCATCGACCCCTATTGAGGCCTTCTAGTCCATCTCTTCCGCATTCTTGCCTTGACCAAATAAATCCGCAGTACCTGCAGGGAATTCATAGAATTTCACAGAATTTCATAGAATTACACAGAGCTTCATATGCGCGGGTAAGTCTGTATTAAAGCTGGAAATTGACTGGTATTCAGAGCTCGTATGCTAGAGGCCACATATCCCCGGCGTTTGGTGTTCCAACTCCGCTTGACTAATTTAGCCAGACTCCTAGCAGAGGCATGTAACCGGTCGACCCCACGAGGAGGTCCGGACTTCTTACAGTGCACTCAGTTACTGCAAGCCATACCTTTGTGCCCACCAGCTGACGTCGAACGTTGAATATTACTAAGTAGCGTATCCTTATCCCTTAAGTGACTTAGTCAATTTTACAAAGTACGAACGTCTTCTCTAAAATTCTTATCAAATGTATCACCCTGCAGGTGTTTCTTGGTTTCAAGTGCTGGAAAATATGATTTTGTTGTAAATGTGCATAAGTGGGTTTGTGTGCAAACATCCTTAAAGGATACATGAAATTGTCATTTGCTTCGTAAAAACATCCTGTTTAGTTTTTTATTCTCTTTTTACTTTACTGCTCTTAAATTCACATCATGCCGTTGACAACATTTTGTACAATTTTTATGAATCATCACACCGTGGTTGTATCATTTTAAGTAGTATTGCTATTGTCATAAACGTGTGAAGGTGTGTGTGTGTAAGTTTGGGACACATTTCAATACATTGTCACAAATGTTAATGCACATACGTTGACACTTAAAATACAAGAGGAACGAAACTTAATAAAACTTTTTGTTTTGTTTTTTTTTATATGAAAGCGCTTATCAAGTTGTTAAACAACAACAAAAAAAAAAAGGTAAAGAATGTTTTCTTAATGACTTTTTCTTGTGCTGCTGGCAGATTGTTGCATGCAACAATAAGTTTCAAACATTTTACTTAATTTACTATTTTAAGCAATGCAACATGATTTTAGCAGATAAACAACAAAATAAAAAGAATTAGTAACTGCTAAGAGGGCATCTTTTGGAGAAAAGTACGTTTTTGCTGTAAAAAAAGTTTTTACTTAGGAAAATAAACTTCTGGTCGTAGTTAAGTCTTCAAAAAGTACTTTCTTAATAACAATATTTATTCGGAGAAAAGGTATCCTTTGTAACGCTTCGTTAAGAAAATATATTCAATGTAGTGTGTATCATATCAAAGCGCGATTTAGTTCACAAATTGTATAAAGTAAATTTTTAAGAAAAGTACTTTTAATAAAGTTTTTTCTAAAAAGTTCCTTTTACTAAAAAGTACCATCACAAACAACTTTTTAAAATTAAAAATAACTTTCAAAAACCAACCTTATAACACCATATATATACGAACACTTGCCATAAAAGTACATCTTAAAAATGTGGTACTTTTACTAAAAAAGCTCTTTTTAAAACGTATCTTAAAAAGTATTCACTAAATTACCTTGGTAATAGTCCCATTTTCTTAAATTAATGTTTTATAAAATGTTTTGTAAAAGTACCTTTTTGAAAGAACCTTATTTGATAAGTTTAATAATATTAAAAACGTTCCTGTTACAAAGTACCTTATTAGATAAGTACACTAAAAAAAGTATCTTAATAAAAAGTACCTTCTACCTCCTGTGAATTTCTTTTAAGCCTCGAATATTATTATAACTAAATTTTTTAAAAACTACTTTTTTATAAAGGGTACTTTTTGAAAAGTACCTTTTTTTCATTAAGCTCTATTTTTGTTACTAACTCTAAAGAATAACCTTTTTAAACAGTACCTTATAACTAAGTACATAAAAAAAGTACTTTTAAAAACGTACCTATCGAAAATAAATTTTTAATATTCCTTACATACAAACTCTACCTAATTTTTCTTTATTTAACGCTTAAAGTTTTATTAAAGTTAAATTAATTTAAAAGTGACTTTTTGTCCTTTTTTAATTATGTTCCGTTTTTACTCACATTTAAAAAATCTAATAAAAAAAAGTACATTTAAAATAAGTACTTTTAAAAACCATACCTGTTGATTTGATATTCAGACAGGGTAGAGTTTTGATGTAGAGTTTTGTAACGAATTTCCATCATCCCTTGTCAAGTTTGGTTTAGAGACAAGGCGGCTTCGTACGAACTCTACCTTGTGTTGCTTTAATTTAAGCCTGAAAATTGTGTTATAATAAAATTCATTCAAAGGTACCTTTAGCTTTAAGTTCTTTGTTGAAAAGTACCTTTTTTATTAAGCTCCCTTCTTAATGTCAATAATAAAGTACCTTTATAAAAAGTACCTTATAAAAGAGTACAATTAAAAAAACATTTTAAAAAACGTAACTTAGGAAAAAACACCTTTATATTATATTATATTTATTTGCGTGCAAAAGTACCTTCTTGAAAAGTACATATTTTAAGTTTTCTTTCTTACTATAATTAAAAAAGAAACTTTTTGAATAGTATTTTATTTCTTACGAATTCCCTTGTTTTACTGTAGTTAAAAAAGGCCATATTTAAAAAGTACTTTATTAAATAATTTCTTTTAAAAATTGTACCTCACAAAAAATAGTTTTTGAAACGGAATATGTTTATGTATTTAAGTTATTAAATTACCTCTTTTACTATCTTTAAAAAATAACCTTTTTGTAGAGTACTTTATTAAATAAGTGCATTTAAAAAAAGGACTTTAGAAAATAGTACCTTAAAAAAGATACATTTGAAAAATAAATTTATTCATATGTTTTCATTTAACATTTTGTTATAATTAAATTATTTGAAAGTATGTTTTTGTATAAGTACTTTCTTGAAGAGTACCTTTTTAATTAAGTTCCCTTTTAACTGCCATTATAAGATAATCTTTTTAAAGAGTACTTTATTAAAAATAACTAAATTTTAAAAAAGTACTCTCAAAAAACCTTTATTTATTTGTATGCGAACTCTACCTTTATTTTAAGGGTAAAACTCTATTATAATTAAATTTATTTTAAAGTACCTTTATGTATAGTACCTTTTTGCTGTTTCAATTTTTACTATCATTAAATCATAAATCTTTTCAAGCAGTACTTTAGTCAATAAGTACATTAAAAAAAGAACTTGAAAATAGTACCTTACAAAAAGTACTTTTTAAATATTACTTATTTATTTACACACAGACTATACTTTCTTTTGCTTTATTTAAAGCTTAAAAAATTATTATGATTAAATTTGTTTGTATTAAATTCCCTTTTTTAAATAGGCTTTTTAAAGAGTCCCTTACTAAAAAAGTACCTTCAAAAAAGTACTTACAAAAATAGTACCTTCCTCTACCTTCCTTGGCTTCATTTAAAGCTTAAACATTTTATTTGAATTAAATTTGTTTAGTCGAATTTCAGAACCATTGACTATTTGCGGCACTCCAGTTGATTTTGCTTTTTTCAGAGATGTCCAAAATTCAACAACGCATGGCCATCAATCATGGGCGGCACGCGAATGTTAACATAAAAGAATTAATTATTTTAAAGTTTCGGTTGTAGTAAATTCAGTTAAGTGCTGATGTTCCATATAAGTCATATGAATGTGAGTGAGTGGGTGTGAGTGTGTGTGTGTGTGTGTGTGTGTGGGTATTGGTTGTATTTTTGCTACACTGTATGTTAAGAACGAATGTAGTTTGCGTTTTACATCAAATAAATTGCATGCAGTTTACTGTCATACGTCTTGTGCTCTTCGCTGGTATTTTTTTGTATTTCCTTCTACGACTTTTCTCATTTTGTTTTATATAAAAATTTAAGTTTTTCTAGAGCTTTTATTTTATTTCTCTACTCGTTCGCTTTTAGTGATTCAATCCTACAATTTGTAACTGTTTCATATTTGATGATTTAGCGCCAGGCCAGAGCCAATGGTGTGCAATTTTTCCTTCATGCTTTTATATATTTTTTTTTATTCCTTTTGAATTTATTTCTTAGCGCTGGTTGTGAGAGTGTGTGTTGCTGTACTTTTTTTTTTTATTTTAAATTTCATTCACAAAATGATAAATGAAACTTTAGTGGCTTTTGACCCAGTTAATAAATTTTCCTTTATAAAGTTTATGGAATGAATACGTCAAGGGGCTTTTTTCATTGTGAAAATATAAAGAAATCCAACAGCCATCAGCATGAATCAGTAAAAATAAAGAGACAGATTTAAACAAAAAGGGAACAATAACCACAACTACAACTACGAGAAGTGTGTCTAAAGCAATTAAAGTTTTCGTCTCTCTTGAAGCATATTTAATTAATTAATTTTAAGCTAAAGGAAGAAGGCAAAAAGAAAAAAAAACAAATTCTTTTTGGCTTTCTTTTCACATCTCTTATGCTTAAAATATATTCGAAATTCTGTCCAGGAATGAAACAAGTGGACAAGTGTAAACAAGTGGACCAATGTTGTTGGTATAAGATATTTTTATTAAAAAATAATAATATCAACCATTTGACTTCCTTTAGATTTATTTACACGTATTTACTAACTCGTACATCCTGTCGTATGAGCATTTTGTAGCGGAAAATGTCACGTACACGTCGCGTTTATGTTTTTTATCTGGGTGTGTGTGTGTGTTTACTTTCAAATCTATCCAATGCAAAAATTGTTATTTTCATTCAGTGTTACCTTTTTTGGCAAAAGATTGGAGGCAACCAAGAGTTCATGCTGAATTTGTATGAGTTTGCTTTAGTCGGTTTCAACGCTTCTGTGTGCGTGTGTGTATGTGTGTGCGTTTCTAATTTATTTGCATAATTAGATTTAAAATCATCCGGCATTGAGTACAAGTATTTCAAAAAATTAGTAGTAGTGTGTTTTCCTTTGGGGCTGAGGTGAGAGCGTTAAATATTTATGGAAAAAAGTGGAAAAGAAAGAGATTTTAGAAAATTTTTTCTAAATTTTTCAAAACTCAACGCAGAGTAAATTAACTGATGCCAACAAATTTTAGTAAACAGAAGCAAGGCAGTCGATTTGAAGAGGAAAGGTTACGTTAGTTAATGGGATACCTTCTAAAAGAGGTACTTTTTGTTAAAATTACTGTTTGTTAACGGTAATTATTTGTTAAAAGTACTTTTTTAAAACTGTGTTTTTTGTTGAACGCCTAGTTTCCAAAAAGTACCTTAAATAAAATGCAGCTTTTGTGAGGCACAACGCAATCTATAGCGAGAGGAATATTTAAGTTGGTAAATCATATTTTTGATTAAAAGTTCTTTTTATTAAAGGGGTGCTTCTAATTTAAAAATGCAGATGCAACAAATTGTTTTCAAAGCATATTTTTAAAAAAGTACTTTTAACAAAAAGTATCTTTTTTGAAACACAATGCAATCTAACGTGAGTAGAAAGTTTAGGCCTTTTCTACTCATGTTAGATTGCTTTACTTACTTTTATATTGTATGTAATTTTTTTAAAAGTACTTTGTGTTAAAGGTACTTTTTTGTTAAAAGTAATTTTTGAATTACTGGCCTAATACTGAGCGTATAGTTTTAAAAAAGTACCTTTAGCAAAAATAATCTTTGGTTAAACATAACGCAATCTATGGGGGAAAAGGGGTTACGTTTTTAAAAGTTACTTTTTATTAGAGGTACTTTTTATTAAAGGTACTTTTTATTAAAGGTACTTTTTGTTAAAAGTACTTATTGAAAAATGTGCTTTTTACTGAACGCATTGTGTACAAAAAGTACCTTAAGCAGTACATGCCTTTACTTAAATTCGCTTTCTATCAAAGGTACTTTATTAAAAAAATACTTTTTGATAAACGTGATATTTACTAAATGCATAGTTTTTAAAAGTTACGTTAAACAAAAATATCTTTAGTAAAAAATAACGCAATATATAGCGGCCAAATATTGTACGTTTTTAAATGGTACTTTTTGAAAAACCTACTTTTATTAAAAGAAGGATGCTTTAATAAGTACTTTTTTATATGTACTATACTCTTTTATATTTAATTTTCTTTAAATGTACTTTGTGTAAAAAACAATTTTTCAGGAAGTATTCAACGAATTTTGTTAGAAGTCTTTTTGAAAACGTGGTTTTTGTGGAAGGTACTTTTGGAAAAAGATCTTTTTGTGAAATGCAGTTTTTGTAAAAAATAATCTTAGGGCAAGTGCTCTTTGATAAGGGCACTTTTTGAACAGCTTAATTTTTATGAAAGGTATTTTATTTACGACATAATTTGTCGTTGATATTTATTTTGTTAAAGGTACTTTTTGAATAGCATTAGAAAAGTACTCCTACTAATAGTACTTTTATTTATGAAGTAAATTTTCAGAAAATGCTAAAGTAAAGAAATAATGAGTGAAAAAACATGTTTATGTGGAAAAGGTACTTATTCAAAATGTTACTACTAAGGTATTTTTGATGGTACTTTAAATAAGAAAAAAGGTACTATTAAAAAAGCCCTTTCTAAATAATAGTTTTTAACGTACTTTCATTAACATTGCTGTTTAGAACGTATTTGAAACATTCACTCCTTTTAAAAATGGTACTTTTTCGAAAAGGGCACTTTTTAAAAAAATTGTACGTTTTTAAGACGTTTTTTGTTTTAGAAGAATTCTTTTTAAAAGAATATAAACTTTTATAGAGGAATATTTTTATTAAGATATTTTGGAGAGGTAGTTTTTGAAAGGCCAATAGCTGCTCTACGTTTTTAAAAAGCCCTTCCCTTACGTTACGTGTTATGTTCTTTGAAGATCTTGTAATACAAAAACAAAGTTAATGACACCCTTTATTATTCATTCAATATTGTTATCCAATTTCTTCTTTAAAAAAATGATTCCTCCTTTTGGAAGAAACCCTTAATTTTGTTTTATTATTTTATCACTATTTTGTTGTCATAAATTAACTTTATTATCTAAAAGTTTTTAATAATTGTGTCATAAACACATCATTTGTTCTCATATGTGAATGTGAAAAAAGTTTATTCTACCAACTCGCTCTAATGAAGAAAACAGTATTAAAAACAAATACTCGAAGAAGAATATTTTATCATGCCAAGAAAACTGGAAAGTTTTTTTCTCTTGTGTGTTTCTGTTTCTTTTCTTTTGCTTAAGAAAATAAAAGTAAAAGACACATTAATTATTGTGGGAATTCGAATGTTCATAGAAGGATTCATTATCAGAAACATTATGAGAGCTCAGTGCTTGTGTAAATGTTTGCAAGACAGACAACAATGGAAGGAATGTTGAAGTTGTCTTTGCCAAAGATATATTTTTGCATGAAACGAAAATAAAGATTTCAATTGTAAAGAAATTTTTTTGAATAGACATATTTTCAAGTATTATTGGGTTTCAGAGTTTTTCGATGGTTATTCAATTTTCTATTTTAATTGCGGCCGCTGTGTGAGTCATGCTGAAGTAGAGACATTTTTTAATGAAGTAAAAATTATTGAGCCTGATTAAAGCAAGTGACACATGCACTAATTTTCAATATGCCTCAAAGACATGGCAATTAGTTAGAAGAAACGAAAGTGGGGTTAGAAAGAGTGCAGCTGGTAAACCCAACATATGAAGCCCAAACGGGCCGATTGAAACACGACAAATGACACCAGACAAAACTAACAACCGGCTTTGCACCCAAGCAGTAATTCATATTACGAAAGTCTGCAAGTCGTAGCAGGAAACATTTTAATGGAAAATCAGAGCCACTGTGTGTGTTGTCAGGTCAAATCATATGTCCTCGTTTCAAGGACTTCCAAGCCCCTAAATGAGCTCACTGTGGTCAAATGCAAGTAGCTGAAAAATTAATATTTATTTTGTACGGGCATATTTCATTTTTATGTATATGTAAATGGGCGAAGCCTCGCCCACTCTTTTTTAAAAAATTACCACCCATAAACACTCCCTGGAATGTGTACAACAACTTGCCAAAGTTTGAGTCCGATCGGCTTTACAGTTTCGGAGTCTATAGCTAACACACACACACACCGACACACACACGCAGCCAGACAGACAGAATTTAGTTTTGCTCTGGCGGAGGATATTGCCTCATTAACTGATTCAAAATTTGAGTTTTTTCGTATTGAAAAATTTGTTTAATTCATTCAAATTAGTCCATGCAAAAGCTAGAGCTGATTTCGTGCCTTGGCTTGTACTCGTTAAATGTCTGAAAGGATTTTAAGATTATTGGAAAATCTTTTCATTAATTAAATATTCATCAATCACTCCACCCTGTTTGAGTAGTTTGCGATCGATATTGTTTTAAAGGGTGTATTTTGTACCATCTTTTTTAAAAGTTGTTTCCTCAAAAATATTTGTTTTTGTTCATATTGAATTAATTTGATTTACTTTTGTAACTCTAATTACTTGTGATAATCATGAACAATAGTTCGGCAGCTTCTCTCCCTCCTTCAAATTTATTACTATTTCCTTTTGTTACTTTAATTTTGTTAAAATATTTTAATTTCTTAAGCCTGTATTTGTCTGAAAGTTAAACTCATGCAAATCGAATTTTAATGACTTAAAGAACATTTGTCATTGTCAAAGTGGTGAAAAGGAAATGCAAAGGCTTTTATTTCTTAAGTAACAAGACAGAAACAATGCTCATATCAAAGTACATACATATTTAAAAGATTTGTGGCATTAATTCATTTCTGTGTGGCAAGAAATCTTTAGCAATTTTTTTTAATAAAGCCTTGATCAAGCTGGGCTTTATTGAAAAACTACTTCGTTTCCGAAACTTTAACTCTGTTATTTTTTTAAAGTAAAATTTGAATAAATTTAATTCATCTATTAAAGATTTTAAATTCATCGCAAAGCACATAATAGATTTCATAAACAAACCTAGAATTTATTTAAAATCTTGGGCCGTTATCCAGCAGTTTCAAAGGTAAAGCTTGCCGTAACTGAGTGCACTGCCAGAAGATCTGACTTATACTCCTTGTGGTGGCGGGCTGTGCTAGAAGTCTGGCTAAATATTGGGCGGAGAGAAGTTAACACGCTCTTAAAAAAATCCCTAATTCACGGTGGAACAGCATGCGTAGCCAAGAGCATGCTTGGTCTTAAGTATGCAACACTAAATAACAGTCGATCTCCAGTTTTAATACACGCTGACCCGTGCATATGGAGCTCTGTCTGGGTGGTCATCTTTTTTTGCATTACTCGTGCGAATTATATTAATTCTCTGAAGGAAATTCGGTTTTAATTGGCGAAGGCAGGTATGCGGAAGAGATGGGGAAGAATGACTCCCGAGAGTTGGACGGGTGCGTTGGACCACGAAATACCGAGAGGCATGGCCAATGTAGTCGCGCAAGAGGTGGAGAGGTTAATCTCGGTAGGAACTTCGGTTCTTATTGGCCAGTGGAGGAATTGTGAAGAGATTAACCACAAAACCTCACAAGGGGTGATCGGTACAGCATCCAAAGATACTCCTTAGGAAGTGCGTGAGGCGGTACCACACATTGTGTGTGAATGTCCAGCCCTGACCAGCATAAGGATTAGGACCATGGACAGCTACTTGCTAAATGTGAATGTCATGGGGGCCTAAGCCTTAGCCAAGTGCTACCAATTACAAGAGACTCCGTTATGACGAATATGGCCTACACTTAACATTCGGCAGTCTGAAATCACTGCAGTCAAGGGTATGAAGCACGAGACTCAAGAGTAGTCGTCAATTACTCAACAGTTGCTTAAAATCAATTCGAGTAAAGAAGTGGTTTGAAATGGTTTGCTTCGATGTCGCTTCTACTTTAAATAAAAATATAAAAAATATATTTAAAATCGTCTTTGGAATAAGAAATTGAAATTAATAATTTGCAATAAAATCCTCCATATAAAATTTCCAAATGAATAACTTCTGCAATAAGAGCTGCAAATAAGACGATAAAGAAGGAAGAAAGTCTTGTTACTGCAATTGCATACTTTTAGGGATTTAAAAAAAAACTGTTCAAGTGCAATGAATAAATACACTCAAGCGCAATATTTACTTTGCAAAAATAGTTGTTGTTATATACATGTGTGTGTGTCTGTATGTGTGCGTGTGTGTTTGAGAATATGTGCGTATGCAAATATCGTAAGCACTCGGGAATTCGCTGTTTATTCTCTTTTTATTTTCAGCTTAAAACATACATAACAGACAAATAAATGTAAAGAAATATTTGTTGAGATGCACTTACAGAATATAAGAACCCACTAGATCCTTTGATGTCGCATGCATCAGGGTCTGCACTGCGTTTTTCAGAAGACTTTAATAAAATATCTACAAGCGACTATTCTCCGGACTGTGGTCAACTATCATATAAAAGCCCTTTTGCTTTGCCGAAATTTTGCATGTCGGAAAAGCTGGGATCATCAGAGGGCACGGAACCCATCAGATCATCTAGATGTATGCACAAAAGGATCTAAATGCGGTAACGGACTTGGTGGGGAACATAGGTGAATTGGAGGTCAACATGTCCTGCAGTATCCTAAACGAATGTAGCGCCCAACAGGCTGAAATATCAGCTATATTATAGGCGACGAACTGGCCTGAATATTCGGATTTTCGCCAACAGTCGCGGTGCAATTAAGTCCTTGACAGGTATCTTTTTGACATCTAAACTGGTTCACGAATGCCCGACTTCCTTAAATCGAATGCCGAGTCATGTAAGAATCATCTTGTCAAAGGTGCGAGGACATGTGACTAATATGGGCAATAATACGGCCCTCAAGCTGGCATAGGTAGAAGCAAGCTATCAGGACTCGCATATTGCTGAATTCTGGGGTATTCCCCTCTCTGTCTGCAAGCAGCAAATTAATAATGCTTTATACGATACGGACCAGGCCAGGCGATGGAAGGAACCCATATGTGGTAATACTAAACAACTTTTGCCTAGTTTCGTCAGAGCTCGAACCAGAGATCTGTTAAGATTTTAAAAGGCCCAGTTAAGGGATATCCCTTGTCAACGTTTACCGGACATTGCAGATTTAAAAATCATGCCGAGAGATTAGGGTTGCCTGCAAATGGCTAATGTTGAAGTTGTCACAACGAGGAAGGAAAGGAGACAATAGGTCACCTGCTGTGCCTCTGTCCTGTATAAGAGGTCCTACGCCAAGCTCGGTGGAACTTTGCCAGCATTTCTGAGATGGCAGAGGGCGAAAAACAGGGATTATACTCCTTAATAAGGAGCACCAACTGATTTGGTAATGACTCCACAGCGGCACATATGTGGTGACCCCTCAACCTCTTCTCTATACTAACTTTCAAGTCAACACTCTCTTTTTTTCTTTCTTTAACTCCTTTCTTCTCTTTCAAGTAACACAAATAGACTGGTCCTGCGGTCGTAGGCGGCGTGTTAATCTTTCCCTAAAACAAATTAAACATTTATGAAAAAATTTATATTTAACTTTCACGGAGTGGTTATGTGTGTATGTGTGTGACTGCAGAACTTAAGACTTCGCGTAGTGACTGTTTCTTTGTTAAGGAAATGTGATTACATAGCAAAATTCACGCAAAGCCACATGTTAAAATCTCCAAACACATTTCGTCCTTTTGTGTAGATAATTTTTTTTTTGTCAACTCTAGAAAAATGACGTGCCCACGAACTACTGGCTTGATGATGCACTTCAGCAACAATTGTTTTGCATTGTTAGCAAATGTTGCAATTACCAGGAGTTTTTTTCTCTCTTTAATTACAGAAAAATATTTGACGCAGAAAATTTAATAAGAGGAAACATTTTTATTTTCTCCCTTTTTTTTCATGGAAATAATAAACTCAACTTCAGGACATCTAGTAAAATGTTAAAACGCGTTGCATAAATTAGAAAAAAATTTAAATACGGGAGTTTTTTTTAATGAAGAATATATATCTTTCTTTTTTTTTTATATTTAGGAAAACAAGAAAAATTATACTTTTGATTTCCTTGAATATTATTAATTTTTTTTGTGTCTCAAAACTGCAAGTAAAAGTTTCCACCTCAATTCTGTTTCTGTTCTCGTTTCAGCTTTCAATTTCATTTGCTCTAGAACTTTCCAAGCGTAGAATTTACATAACGGAGAAGATGTCTGCCGCTACAGTGTAAATAAATGTTGCTTATCATGCATGCGGCGGAGGAATACCTTTGTTTTCGCCACCTCTACATGTGGCTTTCAAAATTATTTAAGATTTTTGTTGTTCTCGATTTTTTTCAAAGGAATTAATTTCTTTTCTAATTTGCATTTTTTACTTGAAATTGTTTTTTTTTTCTTATATTTCAGACAGCAAAAGTATCCTGTTATATTTTAAATCCCAGCTAAATCAGCAGGATTTTTTCGTCCCGTTACTTTTGACCCTTTTCTTCTCTGCTAATATTTTCTTTCTTTTTATCTGTGTTTTTCTTCGTATTGTTATGGAGTTGCTGTTTAGCATAAGCCCCTTTGCATTTTTAAGCTGACAGCTGCTGCTGGCTGGTTGGCTGGTTGGATGGCTGGTTGGCTGGATGGTTGGCTGGATGGCTGGCTGGATGGCTGATGTCTGAATGCATAAAAGAAAAATAATATAGAAAACATCGTGCTTATGAATTTATTTAAATGTTTTATAAATGTTTTCAAAGTATTTGTGCGTTGTTTTATTTTCGCTTTCTTTTTTTGTTCCCTTCAAATTGTGCATTACGAGAAAAAAAAGTTTCAGAAAATTTACACTTTACACTGTATCCAACTGTAATTTGTTTCTAAAGTGTAAAACTAATTCCAGGAGTATTTTGGTTTAGAAAATTAAAATTTATAATTAATAATATATTTAATAAAGTTCACAGTTATAAATTTTTTTATAAATCTTTTGGAGAATTCAAGGAACAGTGTTTCGCCTACTATGTGATTGTAAGGACTTTTGAAATTGTCTCTAAGGAGTTTAGCTCATCACCAGACGAATCCACTAAGCTCTCTTGCTTGCAGGAGTCGCAAATGAACTTCAAGCTTTTATGTCAAGTAATATGGACAAATACAACATAAAACACTACGGGTAATATTTTAGTGGAACTTTTTAAACCTTTAACTCTTCCCTGTAGACTGTCACTTTCCTAAGTTAAATTTTAAATATTTTTTGTCTTATCCTTACAATGGTCGTTTTTGTTGCCTTTGATACAAAAGATGTTAGGCAAAACGCTGAGTTTGTACAAATGCTCTCACTAACTGAACTAACCAAATGGCTGACCTCATGGCTGGTCTAGGCAGAAGGCGTTTTCTAACTAATCGAATATACGTCGACGCCATCCTAAGTTCATAGATCAACAAAAATTAACTTTTTCTTATTCTCTCATGGTTTTCTTTGAGCAGCAGCTGACATAAGAATTCGATGAAAATGGTAAACAATTTAATCAGACATATGCACCAATTGAAGAACGCTAGAAAAAAGACAGTAATCGCATCCTTTCAGTTTAAGGGGGGGGTCTTTTGCCCGTCTTCAAACAAGGGGCAAAAATTACCCATACAGCAATGAGTTAAAGGGTTGCACAAAAATGTTCCTCATCGGTCGCTTGTGGTTAGAATTTTTGTAAAAAATTTGTTGCGCTCAACTTCACCATCTTATAAATTTTACGGATGGAAATTATTTAATGAATAAATGTAAAGAATAGCTTGCTTATCGCAACATAATTAAAGTAAAAATTTTCAAATAACCATTACATGTTAGTCACAACTGTATAAGTATTGTCACTGAGACCCTAATGTAGTTGTTGTGTCCATTCCACCACCATGTTTTCGGTAACTGGCGAGATAGTAGAACTCGGGAAAAGTCTACGTTCTGGTTCTCTCTCTAATTGCTTCAAAATTCTTGATACCCAGCAGTGAGGAATTCAGTTACTCCAACATGAGTACCGGGACATGAAGGCAGCATGGCCATGGAGGGCGCAGACACTCCTTTCATAGGTCCAGAGCGCTTCTGTGTGGTAAAGAATACATTCACATATAAATTAGACGAAAGACAAGGTCTACCTGATTACTGGAGAGCCCGAACAGGCATGTCGAAAATACTCACTGCCTCCGAGTATATGAAGGTAGAGACTACTCTAAATCTCAGCAGAAATGATAGTAAACTTTACACTGAGCTGGACACTGTCGACTTAAGTACCACATGAATAAAATAAGGTATAGATTTGTTTTAGCTGAGCACAATAGATCTATCAGGCTGTAGTAGTATTATATCCTATAACTAAAACCAATAATTGACAGTTGTTCATATTAGAAGGTGCAGACACTCAGTAGAGAAACAGACTTACGACGTGTAACTTCGTTTGCTGGCGAGATAGCAAAACCAAATAGTATTCTAACTTCTAGTTGGAAGTCTCTGAAATGCAATACTCGAGAGATAAACCACCCCATGAAGATACCTTCGGGAACAAGATAAGAGAACCAGAACTTGGGTTGGTTGTAGAGTTTTCTTTAAATAATACACGGCAAAATTTTCTTTTACACACTGTTACTTTTTTTCTTTTATTTAGCACTTAAATACTACACAACGCTTACTACTATATCGCGATGTTCGCACTTTAACGTTTCACTCAATACGCTTAGCTTGACCACCACCCTAGTGGTTTTGTAGTAGTCATTTATTTTCTCGAAAGTTGTAGAATTCTTACGAATCCAGTAGATACTTCTTTAGCTATAAACATCTTCCTTTCTGCTGTAGTACTATTGTCTACTTTATTACTTATTGCGTTGGTTTCTTTGTGTTGTTATTGTTTTCACACAGTATTAAAAGCCTTTCCAGGCCACAAGTATTCGTACCCTTCAATTCTAGAACTTTCTGTACAGTGAGTGTCACAAGTATTTGTACCATTCAATTCTTACGAGCAAGAATATATCTTTGCACTTATCTTCGTAACAATATTATTCGATCTCAAACCCCTCTACAGCTACTACTAATTTCATTTTTCACTGATTCTTGATTTCATATTTCGACAGGGTGATTTGATATGGATTTTTGGAATGAGTTTCCTTCATCACTGGCACCTTCTAAACGGTGTAGAAAGATTTTTTTCATTGTATTTTCTTTTCCTTTTGTATTTTCATTTTACGTTTGTTGTCTGATTTAATGCAGTCGTTGGATTATTTTTAAAAAGTGTGACTGTGTTGGTGTTTAAGCAAACTGCATGTAGGTGTGTGTGTGTGTGTGTGCATAAATCGGTGTGTAAGGAGTCGTATTTGGTTTTAGATTTGCAAACGTATATTTTATATGTTTTAAGCAGATTTTGTGGTTTAACTTCTGACAACAACGTTAAGTGCTTAATGTCATTCTTGCAGTTTTCTTGGTAATACCGTGTTTGTGTGTGTGTGTGCGTGTGTTTCTCTTTTACTTTTATTTATTTCATTTACTTTTTCCTGGTTGCTGTTTTATTTGAAGCAAAATTATACGGTTTCTGCATTTCTCTGCTGTAAGTTTCGCACTAGTCCGTTTTAAGTTTCATACAGTTTGGTTTCGTTGGATTTTGTGTGTGTGTGTGTGTGTGTGTGTGTGTGTGCGAGTATATGTGACAGAGTTTTGTTCATTGAGATTGTTTTAGCTTTTGTCAAATGATAAATAAATTAATGTTGACATTTTTCATCCGTTTGTTGTCAGCGTCGTTGCTGTTGTTGTTGTTGTTTAATAGAAATAGAGACGAATGTCGTCTGCAGTATTCTCTCTCGTCTGTCTGTAGCGTGTTTTTCTTTTTTGGAGTAAAAATCCTTCTTCATTCATTGTTCATCGTAATAGTTTTTTATTTAATTATAATTGTTAATGATAGTTCTTCATTCTGAGGGGAGGTTTATTGGCCTATTTGTTTTAATCAAAATTTTTGGGGTATTTAAGAAAATTTGTGATTTAACTCTTTAATTTTCTAACAAAACTGAAATCTATTAAGAGGTTACGTTTCTTAGGCTCACACAGATATACAAGGGTTTAAAATGGCTACTATTACTTGCACAAATAATACAATATTTCTTCCCCGCGATTGGAGCAGGCGATTAATTTAATTGTCCGTATTCCGAACGTGAAAGCTCAGTACCGCGGGAGACACTATTCAATATGAGTCGTCTACAATGCTCCGAAAGGACTCGTGCAAGAGTCTTTAATTTCTTCTCTTATTCTTCAAAGGAGCCTAGAAACAAGCGTCTTAATGAGTCTTCGATGATATGCTACAAAATAAAAGGGATTGTTCTCCATTTTATGTATTTTTAACAACTAATATTTTTCCAAATTAATATTTTTCCAAATCCTTTGTCTTGATTCCATCACTCTTCTTCGTTCGCCCATCGTTCCTTAGTCGGTCGCAAGCATGCACAAAGTGTTGTCGCAAAACTCTATTGATTCCTGCATCGTCAGCTTTAGGGGATTTTTAAATGACGGACTTCTTTCGTTTCACGCTAGCTCATTTTTGCAGCCACACAATTGCTTAAACCTTTTTCTTAATTTCTTGTCTGAAAATTTCTGTTTTTTCAATTGTAAAATTAGTTTCAGTTTTAGTGATCTTCGCCTTTAAATACTTTTAACTTCATCCAACATTCATTAAAATGACTCGCAAAAGCATAATTTGAAAGAGTCAAATACGATCATTGACTGCTAATAATATTGTAATGTTTGGCAATATGCGTAAACGACATTACACTCCTCTACCAATCGCCAAAATGACCCGCAAAAGTATCATTTGGAGGAGCAACATATAACTCTAAACAACAATTTACTGAGCGCTTAAAAAAAGAGTCGTGAATGGATCAAGTTCGTCAAAAAGTTTCTTTTCAAAACAACAGCTGGCATTTGAAAAACAAACAAAAAATGCATGGGAACGTATACAGGGTGTCCGCCGAGAAAGTAGACTACTATGTTTATAATTCTTGATAAAATTAAAGAGAATGGATCGTATATTGATAAATGTTTTATTTAATGTCGGCAAATATGTATATGGAATACAGTATCAGATAAATCTCCGCCTCTGTCAGCCTCACAAATGCCAGCCCTTTTAAACAAATTTTTCATTACATTCTCACACATTTCACGCGGTATTTCATTAATTTCATCACGAATATTTTGTTTGAGTTGCTCCAGCGTTTCTGGTTTGTTTGCATAAACTTGGCTTTTCAGATATCCCCACAAAAAGAAGTCCGGAGCAGTCAAATCTGGCGACCGTGGAGGCCAATCAACATCACCATTCCTTGAAATAACTTGTTGTGGAAAGAGGTGTCGCACTAATTCCATTGTAATCCTGGCTGTATGCGATGTGGCATCGCCTTGTTGAAACCACATGTTAGTCAAGCCCAAAGCATGCAGTTGTGGCATTAAAAAGTTTTCAGTCATATCACGAAGGTCCGTCCAATGATTCCTACTGACCAAATTTCACACCAGACTGTCACTTTTAATGGATACAAAGGTGTCTGATGAATAATTTGAGGGTTCTCCATTGCGCAGAACCGACTATTCTGTTTATTCACATATCCATTCAAATGAAAATGTGCCTTGTCACTCATTGTGATTGTTTCATGAAAATCGGGGTTGTCATGGGCGAGCTGTAGCGTCCTGTTGGCATATGTACGGCGGCGTAAATGGTCTTTTGAAGAAGCTCTTGTGTCAACTGAATCTTAAATGGAAACAAATGCAAATCTTTGTGCAAAGTTGTGGCCAAAGTTATCCTTTGAAGACCAAGCTCCTGAGCGCGGTGTCGAATTGAGGTTGATGGATTGTTTTGAACACTTTCTTGAACAGCAGTAATTTTTTCAGCCGATCTTGCAGTACGTTGTGGTCCATGCTTGGGCCTATTAGTCACAGACCATCTTTCTACGAATGTGAGTCTTGTTGGCACGTTGTTTCTCCCAAAAATTTCACGTAACTTTCTCATCGTCACAGTAATCGATGATTAATTTTGATAAAATGTTTTAACGATTAAAACACTTTGATTTACCGAATATTTCACCATAATAAATTTGTCACGTCTCTACTTTACGACTGCCAAATATGAACTGCCAAGTCTAATGTTTACCAAACTGGCGGCCAAACAAAATAGTATACGTTCACGGCAGACACCCTGTATTTCATCAATGGTTGTTGGCGCAGCTAAGTCTGGCACAATAATCTTAAGTCTTTTTTAAATGAATGTAAAGCGAACACTAGTATTTATAAAACAATTTCTTAAAACTATCTGTATTTTCCGGCATAGAACGTATGAGTCAAAAATGTTTAGTGATCATTTTGATAATCATCATTCAGGTTTTCACCTGCCTAAAGAAAGCTGGCAAAATATGAAGTTTAGTGGCGTTCAATAAATTTTGAAAGAAATTTACCTAAAAATACTCAGCTTTACCTGCAGTTTTACAACAACTTAATCTATTTATGTGTTTCATTTGTTTTTTTTTTTGCTTTTAAAACTTTAAGACAATTTAAATCTAACAAATATTTTTTAATTATTTCGGCCAAGTTATAGAAATTCCAACAACTTTTACAGGAAACGAGTAAAAAATATCTTTTAGTTTTTACAAAACTTTATCGCCTGTCATTGTATTATCAAACATGTCAACATGTTCGTTACGAAGAGTGACTCATGCAAACACACAATCCTGATAAGACTTGTTAAATAATGATGATAAAAAAACCAATTTCACAATAACGAAGCTTTTAGCTTCCTACATTTATGTCGTCCCTTAAATCACCATGACCCCTTCGAAGGGGAGTATGAAAATTCTGAGACTTTTCTTTCGTTGTCGCCACCAAAGAAGCCAAAAGAAAAAACGGTCCGTACATATTCTTAGTAGTTTTCTTTGCACTTGAGCATGTTTAAGCACTTGTTAGTCGGCAAGAGGAGCGCTCACCAAACCACAAGTTATAAAAAATAAAAAATTAAATAAGAAAAAAATTCAAATACGAGACCGAACAAAAAAACGACTTGAATTGAATTGCATTCTTTTGTATGCTGAGAATCAGATGCCAGTTTGAATGAATGCACGAGGAGAATGCAGCATAAATTTGGCTGCCAGCCCAGTTAATAGTTTTTAAAATTACTCCTGCAGTTTTTTTTCTTAGTTTTTCACTTTGTTTGTTGTTTGCTGTTTGCTGGCTGCTCCTGCTGAGAAGAACTTGTTGTTGATAATCGTTTGCAATAAGTCAAAAACTCAAAAGACATATAAATTTTTTAATATTTTTAAGATTTCATGATATTGACAATAGTACAAAGTAGAGGAGGGAGGGAAGATTGAATAGGTGGGCAGTTTTGTTGGCTCCTAAGCCACTGTGCGAGGGGGAGCTAAAATATATATGGGTGGGTGTGTGTGAGAGTGCAAAAGGTGAAGGAACTTCGCTAAAAAATTGGAGTATAAAAGTATTTTTTATTGAAAGTTTAAAGTATAAAACGTGACAATAATAATTCAAATACTAATAAAATTAAATGAAAATATTCAGCACGCAAAATTTATTTTATCTAAAGCCGCTAATATTTTTGCACCTTAAATTTTTGAGGAAGAAATTTATTAAATGGATTAATTTTTTTTGCTATTCAAAGCGCTTCACTTGCCATCAATTTTAAATTTTGGATGCTTATAGATATAAAATACCCGACTAACGGGTGCGGACGTGTAAGTGGGGGTTTCTCAAGACCTTTAATATGATGAATATCGAATCGGTTTGTCGTAAGTAAATATATGAGGAATAAAACACGACTGCCTTCAACATTTATTTTTATTTCATGTTTTGGTATATTCACCTCACAACGTCAGATAAGTTGTACCAACTTAAGCTATGGTGAATATCGGAAGAACTGAATATTTATAATAATCCTCAAATAGCTTACACTGGGAAATATTACGAATCTTTAGGCTTTAAAAGCTCTACGTCAGTTTGACAAATATCGATTAATTGTCTGATATAAACGCTTAAAAAATCGCTAATTTCACTGATTTCGCTAAACCAACTGAAACTTTCGCAAATCATTAAAATTAAGAAAGAAATGAGAACCATTAGCTAATATTGTAACAAAAATTTCCTTATTTTTATAAATGTCAAAATCGTAAAAAACGCTAAATCTGAAAAAACTTGGAAAAATAATCGCTAAAATCGTTAAAAACTTAAAACGTATAAAAATTGACATACATTACAAAATTGCAAAAAAAAAAAAACGGAAGAATTTAAACCCGTAAAACAAAGAAATTGCAAAATTCATTTAAAACGAATAAAAGAATGCAATCAGGAAAGAAATTCGGAAATCGCAAAAAAAAACAAAATTTAAAAAAAATTTTAAAATTCCAAAAATTATAAATATTTATTTGTGAAGTTATTGCGGGAGGGCTGTGTGTGAAATAAGGCTTAAGCAATTTTTTTTTAGTTGATCGAAATACCTCAGTGGTGATTTTAACTATTTTAGAATAGAAAACAGAAGAGAAGAAATCAGCAAAAACGTAAATCTGAAAAATAATAGTGAAATTTGGTAAAATTCTTAAAACGCATAACAGTCGGAAAATGTTACAAAATCGTGAAAAGTCGAAGCTTTCTAAATTGCACAAGCAACAAAATCGGAGAATTCCCTAAGAAAAAAACCGAAATCGCCAAAAATCTAAAAAAACAAAGATATTTTGATGACTTATCTAACGGTATATAATGTTTGAACGCCTTGAGTTCTGAAGTGATTGCGGAATAAGTGAATGTGAAATTGTACCTAAATAGATTTTATTTTCCTGAATAAAACCCTAGAGTGGTGATTTTAGCTATTTTGGCAAACAAAGCAGAAGAGAAAATATTAAAGAAATATCTTCCAAAAATACCGAAACCCCTTCTTTATGTCACATATTTCGATTTACGGAAATCCAATACACATTACTTGGTGAACAAGCCTATTGTAATATGGCTCTGTTATAACCCATTAAACTAAAATACATTTTTATAAATCTGAAATTTAAACAATTTTGGAAAATAAGCTGACATTTAATACATTTTTGTTTTCCTTAAAAAAAAAATACAAAATTAAAATTTTTTAATAAAAAAAATATTACGACTTTTATAAAAGGGAGAAAAAAATTTAAATTTTATAACCAGTTTTTTCGCATTTAAATCAGTTGGAAAAATTAAAAAAAAAATGGTGGTTCAAAATATTGCAAAAATACAGTACACAATTTTGGGTGAACAAACCTATTGTCATAAGGCTTTGCTACATTCTCTTTAGTTAAAATATATATTTTTATAAATCTAAAGTTTAAATAATTTTGGAAAATAAACTTATATTAAATCGATTTCAGGTTTCGTTAAAAATTGGAAAAAAATAAATTAAATAAAGTTTTTTTTCATTTTAATCCGATATTTTGGGCTGTCATTAAAATTTATAGCCTTAAGTTTTACGACCAATTTCATTCATATTTTACTTCTTCTGCTTCATTTCATTGCTTTTTTCTTTGGTTTTTTTCTCGTATCCGGCAAAAATGTTAACATTCATTTAAAAATTCTTGTAAAAAAACTCGTATCATGATTAACACCGACATTATAGCCCCACTGTCGTTTGTAGTAAGCTTTTCTCATCTTCAAAATTAATTGTTGATGTTGTTGTTGTTGTTGTTGTTTTTTGTATCTGCAGTAGCTAAAAGTGTAAACATTTATACTCATTAAGTGCATATAATCATGGGTGTTACCTTGGGTTATGCATGAGGTTGATTCCTATGGCTGGTTGATGTGGCAACACAAACAGTTACAGATATATTTATGTTGCATGAAATGGAGCACACAGGACGAGGACGAATGAAGGAATGAATAAATAAAATTATGAAATGTAATGGATACTCATTCTGCACATACTTAAACATCAGACAGAGGCACCAGCAACAACCTAAGACAATTTATGCTTAATGCATTTTTACTTCTAAGCTTGAATTAAGTTAAAAAACGTAAAAATATTTCTATACCGAAGATGACAGAAATTTTCTTATTTTTTCGAAGATTTAATTTTTAGTTTGTTAATGTGAGGTTTTACTGTATGAACGCACACTTATGTATGTTCGCGTTAAACACATGCCGACATGTATTTCCGTATCTCTCGTATTGTCATTATGTTTATTGTGACAACAATAAACATTTTACAATTTTCTGCCTGCCTTACGAAGGTATAAATGAGTTTATTTATCCTACAAAGTGTAACAGCACCAGTAAGCGTTGTATATGATTAGTTGGGTGTATGTGTATGTGTGTGTGTGTGTATCCCGTGTAGTGCCTGTGCAATATAAAATGTTGCCCAAAAATGCCACAAACCATAACATGACTTTACAAACCGAATGATATGAAATGAAATGCCTGCATGAGTGCCAACATTAAAAGGATTTTTTTCTCTGCTTCTTAATGTTGTAGTTGTCATTTTATACCTGCTCATGTCAAAGTAAAAAATATGCTTAAATGCTTATTCATATACGAGGGCATATTGGGGAAGGTTGAATAAAATGCCAAAAATTTAACAGGTGTGTTCGTTAATGTGTTCGACAAGGTTGTACTGTACGCGCTAAGAAAAAACTTGGTTGAGATAACCATAATCTAAGAGCAATATATTGAATTATATGGTTGTAAAGAAATCATCTCATTATAATAACAAGGTCCTCTTAGAACGATGGAGAAGAAAAAATTTATACCACTAGTTGGCAGCAAGTGAGATACGAACACAGACGGCTAAAGCCATCGTTTGTTTAAGAGTTAACGTGCAAACCAATTAAGTCGCAGCACCTTTAGACTTTAATTAAATTTTGCTAGACAAATAAACTGATCACAGTAACATAGACTTTCACTTCTGGAAGTGAAAGTAATCAGAGTTGTTGGTGTATATCGAACCCACGATCCTTAGACTGATGGACTATTACATTACTAACACTGGCCATCATTGTTAGAACGTTGGCTTGTTCATTTCCGACCACTGCGTAGTGGCCGCCCACCCAAATGATGCGCAGTCAACCCTTCGGAGAGTAGTCGTTTTTCGCTTTTTTTGCATTCAAGAATCGTCCTGGATCTAACCCTATCAGATTCAAGTGCCTTTATGGTTGTTTGTTTGTCCTATACAGGCCTGTTAGTTGCCTCTGTGATCGCACAAAGTTCCGCTTGGAGGGCCCTGTTATGATCCGAAAGTCGGAAGTATATTTTGCTCACTAGCTTAAAACCGTCCGTAAAACAGCTGATTCCCTAGGGCATCTGTGGCAGGGTATCGTTTAATCAGGAGCGTCTGTCTGGTACAAGTAACTCGCGATTTGCTATAATCTTTATTTCAGGTATTCGGTCCGGTAAAACCTCGCCATGCGTATAACCAACCGACCATTACCTTCCATATTTTCTGATGTCACGATATGTAATCATTGATCCACTCACCCATCGCTTGCAGGCGTGCACTTTATATTTTGCTTAGATTTCGATTGGTTGGATATTTAATAAATACTCAAACGACTGGACGTTCATTCCACCTGTCGACCATGCCACCGAAGCGTAGGTCAGAATTGGCCTGATCACGTTTCTGTAGAGCCAGTGTGACATGTTCGAATTGAGGCCCCATTTTGAACCCATGTCTCTCCTACATAGCAACCAACATATGTGGGCCTTTATTATCATCTCCTCCATGTGACCCTTCCATTTAAGATTACACCTAAGTATTTAATCTCGTCGGTTAAGCTGATTGTCTTATCTAGTTAACACTGGCAATCCTGCGAATGCTTCATATTCAACGCGCTATACACTTCCGCAAGCGCATCCTTATACTTTGATTAAACATCAAAACAATTCTATATATTATGTCTGTTAAGAACATTTTATGGTCAGAGTTATTATATTATGTTTGTATAGTTCAAATACTTTGTTTGCGGTTCGAATTTTAGTAGAAATGTTATTGTTCAACTTAAATACGATGTAATTTGTCTGGGTTGGAAATCATTTATTGATAAAACGTAAACAGTAAATTGTTTTCAAATAACGATTATATGTTTGCCACAATAATATATTATTGTAGAGAACATAATGTGACTGTCGTGACCATGCCACACCATGTTTATTCTTTGCGTGTATTAAGTGAAGTATTTTATGAAATTATTATTGAAATACAAAAGCAGTTTCTGAAAGCTTTGTTCGTAAATTCAGTTTTATTTTCTTCCCCTGCGAAGTCAATTATCTTTCTTTAACTTCTCTTAAACATTTTGCGAAAATAATAGTTAGCCTATTTGCCATATTTTAAATTCTTAATACCTTTAATTCCATAAGACTTTTGAGTTTACCCTCGCATAACAAATTATAATGGTAATTGTACGAGTGTATGTGGTTGGTATGTTTGATTGCTGACATTGTCATGGCTGGTGTGATGTTACTGCTGTTGTTGTTGAGCTGTGCATATGTTTGTATGAATTCCAACACGACAGCACTCACACTCATACATACATAATTCAGAAATATTAATATAAACAGGATTGTGTTCAAATGTAAGAGTTAATAATTTGAATTTATATTGCGTCCAAAATACTTTGGCAGACAGTGAGCGCTAAAAGCAAACGCAACTTTCAAACAAAAAATTACTTGTGTGAATTTCAAATTCCTTAAAAATATTCTTGCTAATTTGTTTATGCTTATAAAACTATTTTATTTTAAAGTTCAAATTGTTTTGTCCCTCACTGTGACATAATAGTTGCATTTTCAAAAGTAGTTTATTCCTAATGTTCCTATTTAACTGGATGTGTATAAATTTCTGTTCTTTGGCATAAAATTGACCAATATTATCTCACAATAAATGATAAATTTAAGGCCCCTAATAAAACCATATTTAATAGTGGCTCTGGCTGAAACAAAAAAGAATCCAAGTAAAGAGAAAATATTTATGCAGATATTAGAAAGAGCATAATTTAGACTAAGGACATACTAATACTCTGGTTTCTGATGAGTAATGATTTGCCCCTGAAAATCTATAAAAAATTATTCGCTATTCAGCGATCAGGCTCAAGTTGGTTTTTTTTATTCTTTCACTTAAGAAAGCCAAATTTTTATTTGAAAGTTAAGTCTTGAATATGAGAAGAATGGAATACAGGCATTTTCATTTGCCGCTACACACATCATCAGCATGCTCTGTGTATTTCTATTAATTAATGTCGAATAATTATAAAAAATTACAGTTCGATAAATTTGTTGAGACAAATGAGTTTAAAATTATTTGTTTAATATTGGGGTGATTGATTGATTATTCGACTTTTTTCAAAAACCGGATAAAAAGCCGGTTATAAAACCGGGTATAAACCGGGTAAAAAACCGGGTTTGGTTTTTTAAATCATGAGAAAATGGTTAACGGATCATTACAATATCTTGAACATTTATTTATTTATATTCATAAACAAAAGTCATTATCACGTTTTAAGAACGGCCAAGCCCACAAATTTATATAATTTAATAAAAAAAAACTTACTTCTGTTCACGAGCGGGGAATATTAAGACAACTAAAAAGTGTTAACAGCTTCTTAGCTGAAAATTTATCGGAAACAAGAAAATATTTGTCGATTAAATATTGCGATTTTTTTTTCAATTTAAAACGAACTATTTTTTGAACTATAAAATTTGACTTCGAAAAGTATTTATTCCTTATAATTCTCGTTTGGTTCATACAAAATTAAAGGTCTTCGATATTGATAAATTTTTGTAAGATATAAAAGCTCCAAAATAAGTTTATTAATCTTACTAGGTCCACTTTGAAACCCTGTAGCTTACACTGTATTTCAACAGGGTGTACCGGAGTTATATTTTTTGAAATGTTAGCTCCCCTAGCGGTTAAATAATTTAGATAAAAAATACGTATTTATTACCATTAACTTTGCCAGATGCCCCATTGTGGCCTATTAGCCAAAGCTTGAGTAAATTTTTAGATATTTTTTAATGTTTTCATATTTTGTTACGAATTATGTTGAAGGTGAAATGAAGTGATTTATTCACTGGACAAACATTTTTCTATGAAATCCCTTCCAATCTCTTTATTTGATATTTATTCTTTAGAGACAACAAAAAACTCCTTACAAATCTTTTTAAAATCCATCTGGCTTGGTTTTGGAATTAACAGCTTTTGCAGATATTCAAAATTATTTAATTTTTATTGCTTTTATTGACATCCGCGCGGACTCTTCTTCCTCTCATTGCTCGTCCCTACTTTATTTTCAAAGATTTTGGCTAAATCAGGTTTTATTGTTTCCAACTTAATGCTCTTTAATTACATTTTCTGTGATTAATTTTGGGTCATTAATTGACCATTAACATGGAAATTGCCAAAAACAAATCATTTTGCCTCCTTTTTTGTGGGGTCTTATATTTAAGACTTTTATTTTGATTCGTGATTTATTTGGAAAGTTTTGTGTGGATTTATTTTGTAGAATAAATGCTGCTGGTCTCTTGTTGTTTTCACTTTTGTTTATTTGTTTTACGAAAGTAGATTTCAAATTGACATTTCACAAATGTTGGTTATTTTTCTTTGTTTTTTTTTTTGTGGTGGAAATGGGAATTCAGTTTCACACGAATAAATTGAAAATGGAAATAGAAATAGAAATAGAAAATGAAAGGAAATAGAAAATGTAAAAGTTTCGAAAAGGGAAAACAGCAACATTCTTCTGGCGTGGTGCTTTAAGGGGAATTTGTGAATTTCTTTTGTTGTTGAAATTATTTTGGTGTGACACTTTGTAACAGCTCCCTAGTGATGGGTCACATGTGACAAAGTCTAATATGGCCAATTTATTTTGTAAATATTCATTTACACCCAAATAACTTTCACCAACTAGTGACATTTATTATCGAAATTTATGGTGCTACAAATCTAACTAATTAATAAAAAATTGCTTGAGGAAAGAGCGCGTAGCAGCCAGTGTTGCTGAAAATCGTCATTGCAGGACTTCAAACTTTCGGTGGATCTTGAATGAAAGCTTTAATTGATTTAAAACATTGTGCTCAGCGGCGAAGACCTGTTTGTGTTTGGCAAGCTACAATACTCTTGCATTCCTTAAGACTGCATTTACTAAAAGTTTGAGTGCAGTTTATGGACCGGTGGATGTTTCAGCAATATGTATTTATTTGAGTTTACGATGATAGGTAGTGTGGTGGCGTGGTGTGAGAGGTTGTGTCGCCCTGATGAGCTACATGTCGTCTGGACACATGCCGATCAGTTGAGGCCGCAAGAATTCTATTATCAGGTTCCTGCAACGAACACCATTCACAGTCACTGCCGAATTGATATTTTCGGCGTTACTCTCGTTTACTGCAGCAATGTTGCCAGGCGACCCACCGATACGGCGAAACAAAGGAGACTTACTTTTAATAAGAGAACCAATTACTCTAAATTTTTTGACTAATCTGCCCATCTGCGAAAATACCGCAAAGTTTGGATCTGTCTCAGCGTAATGAGGTTTCATAGGTGCTAAATACCAGAGTTGCCACTTGCACGGAAAAAATGTCTAAAATGTAAGCGGTCTCGGCGTAAAGGGTTTTATCATGATAATGTATTCTTCTTTTTATATTTTGGTAATCGGAAGAATTACAGGTGATAGCTGTTAAATATTAGAGTTGCCACTTGCATGAACAAATCGCAAAAAAAATGCGAGCGATCCTAGCGTAATGAGTTTCAAAAGCATAACACCTTCTTCTTATATTTAGCAGTCTATTTTTAGTAACCGAAATATTTATATATGACAGCTCTAAAATATCAGAGTTGCCACTTGCACGAAAAAAGTGTCACAAATGGGGACGTTCTGGGTGTAACGGTTTTTCACAATGATAACACCCTCTTCTTACATGTAGCGCTTTATGTTTGGTGATTGGGACAATTATAGGTGGCAGCTTTTAAATATCAGAGTTGCCACTTGCACAAAAAAAGTGCCTCAAAAGCAGGCGGTCTTAGCGTAATGAGCTATCATAAGGATAAGACCTTCTTCTTTGTGTAGAGATGCCTTCTTAGAAATTGAAATACTCTTCGATGAAAGCCCTTAAATATCAGAGTTGCCACTACCACAAACAAATTGCACGAGTTTCGGCAGTCTGACCGTAATGAGGATTCACAATGATAACATCGTCTTATTTTGTAAAGCTCGCCATTTTTTTTAGTAATCGAAGCAACCGTAGGTGGCAGCTGTTGCGTGTCAGAGTTGCCACGTACACAAAAAAAATTCACAATGCTAGCATTTGTAGCGTAATGGGTTTTTACGATAGTAACGCCTTCTTCTTTGTTGTAGCGTTCCGTTTTTAGCAATCTAAGCAATTATAGGGGAGTGCTCTTAAATATAACAGTTGCCATTTGTACGAAAAATGGCCACCAAATTTCAATAATGCCTGCTTATTGAAACATAAGTACTACGAGCGATTTGTCTCACCATAAGAAACAGGCCACCTGAGCTATTGGAAAAAATCATCTTACAGTGCAGCATTAGAGAACAATAAAAACATTTCTTGATCTGCTAAAAACTCTCATTTAGCTGGAAGTGGTTTTACAGAAAAGATATACTTACGATACAGTTTCCAAGTTGGTCATGTTCCATAAAACGTTATTAAAAAATCAAATAATCACTTCCATTGGCATCTAGAAGTTTTTTTTCTCCAAAAACAAAAACTTTAAATTTTAAAGATTTATCACTTCACACCACAGCCTCTTCACTGTTGTCTCTGCTAATTGATAAACTAAACAAACAATTAAACATCTGCATGAAGTTTATCATTTTAATTGCATCAAACAATAGTGCTGTGTACAATTCATCACACAAATGTAAATAGACAGGGATTAGTAGCAAAGCCCAAACAATAGATAATCTTTAGTGCCATCTGAAATGTCCTTTTTTATATCGAAATACGCTTGTACTTGCAACTAAATGTTTGTTTTTCACTTCCCTTTTGTGTTTGTTTTCATAATATTTGTATTTGATGTTTTCTTTTGTTAAGAACACTGCGGGCATTTTATATTGCTGTGTTACATTTGATAGTGTCTTCTGGTTAATTCTAAGACCAGACAGGATAATTGTGCGACAAACACTACACTATTTATAGGTCTGGTAAAAACAAAAACACAATAAATTATTAACATAATCGGTTTAATTAAAATGCGGATATTAAAATTGTCTTAGCATAAAAGTTTCTTTAATTAAAATGCCGATTTTCAGGTAGTGAAGGGCGAGAAATCAGTGTTGCAGGGGTTTTTAACAGAAAACTCTTTGCGGGAAAAATAGGCCAACTAACCGTATTCCAATGCCCTGCTATATTTAATTGGCCTCCTCAATAAATCACTGGAAGAAGCTCCACTTACCGATTAAGCCGTCATGAACACCAGTGATTAAAATATATTTTTTCCTTTAACAAAATAAAATTGACAAAAAAAGGAGACGAAGAAAAATGGCTTATCCTTAAGATTTACGATCTTAAAGTTCACCCAACTTTTTCAAAGAAAAAACGACTGAATTGGACTATTGTAGAATAATGTAGAATAATAATTGTTCTTTGGGCTAATGAGAACTTGCCCTTCTTATACCCTAGGTGAGATGCTGCACATAACTCCCTTATGCAGCTATGTAAAGGAGGAGGCCTGCTAAAGCGCACTACGGTTACACGACAAGTCCAACATTAAAGCTGGCGTTATGAGAGTGTATATGCGGATGCTCAAACTCTTTTTGAATGACCTGTAGATTATTCTATCTGACAAAATATCGAACCACAGGTGCTGATAAAGTGGCGTAGATTGCCATATACAAACAAAAACTGACGCCACTGAGGTGGGCGTGAATGCACCAAATTTCCAGAGGGCGATTACCATAGAGAAACACTTAAATATATTCCAAGCTAAAATTTTCGGTATCTTTATATGCACTAGAGAATGCCTGAGGAGAAAAGTATGGGGTATTGATCTCTTCATAGACAGCACTCTAGGCCTTATTATCGTATGAGTTGAGTTAAGGGGTCATTGGGAGGTTTAAGTCCCTAAATGAATTTGCCGCCTGCAATAAATTTACATTATGCTGTGGCCCCTTCAGGTCATCAAGCTTGAAACGAACGGGTCTACTGGTAAGCAAACAGACGAGAGCCCAACGTAACTTCATAGGACCGGAACCACTCTTTGGCGTCAGTAATAGTTATACTAACTAACTGCTTCCTAAGTTGAGTCTAGGCTTACTCGGCATTGGAGACCTATAGCTGCACTCAAGCATTCAAAGCGGTTCTTGGGGAAAATCACAAAAAATCTCATGCTAAATATGAATAAGATCAGGATAATTACGAAATGGTTTACCAGACAATGCGGTTTAAGTTAACAACACTCGCAGATCATCAGGCTTCACCAAATGAAGATTCTGCACCTTGAGTAACGAGGCATCTGAGCATGTAATTTTCGATTGTTCGCTTCTCTATTGTCGCAGAGCAAAAGTAGTTGACACGTCCTAGTAAACTCCAATAGATGTTAATTGTCTCTCACTAAACAAGGTCATTGGATTTATTCGTACCCTAAACTTGTTCTTGGTGAATAGGGCCTCGATGATAATAAAAATCTAGCTTTTGTGTTCTGAGTTTTCAATTCTACAATGAACTGTATTGCAACCCTGTGAAAATGATTGATGCCAATTGATCCACTTGTCCCGTGGCTTGTGAAAATGGCTCTGCCGCGAAAATTAACGTAACGTGAACGGTGAACACAGCACATATCACTTAACTAGCATAGCAGAAGTATTTACGTACATTTTTATTTACACACAAATTATAACTGAGGCCAGTGCTATTGAAAACGACACTGGACCAGATTTTTAGCGTCTATTCTGTTACCTAACACACAGTGTCTAAAAGATATAAATATTCCCCAGCTATGAAAGCGCCTTGTTAAAGTGACAGTGCAAAGTTTTAGAAGTCGAACCGGTCACTATCCCCGAAGAACTAGTAACCTGACAAGTTTTGTGCTAGTTCAGTTATCTCTTGAGTACTTTAATTAACATTTTCGCTAATTTCATAACAAGTTTAATCAATACAACAAAACTATACGTAGATATAGCAAAATATTTCGTTGACTTAATTAAATTAAATTATTTAATGAATTTAATAAATTCAATGATATAGATTAATGCATAGCACTATATCTTTCAAGTGCAAGAATTTAACAGTGAAAAGCCAAAGATGATATACATACGAACACAGGCGCCTATAGCCATTGAATGTTGAACAGTCAAAGCTCTAACCGTCGTACTTTGATTAAACGTAAATAATAACTTGTTTATCCTATCTAAAGTATTGTTTCAAATGTTGTCAAATAATCATAATATGTTTGCCATAACAATGTATTGTTGTAGAGAACATAACATGGTTCTCGTGGCCATATAGAGTTTTTCTTTCCGAGATGCAGTCATGATTCTCCCAATTAAGGTATACTAAAAATTATTATTGGGAAAATGGACTTAATATTTCACTGCGTCTTACTTTGAGTCTTTGTTTTTTATTAGAACCGATTTTTTGTTAACATGACCGTGTAAAATTATTAAATTAAAAATGGAATCGCATATATTTCACTCGTGAAATGTATTTAAGTGTAAAAAATACTATTTCTCGTATTGAAAACTGCCAGACATATCTTCAATTTAAAGGCGGCCGCAAGCAAATTCCCACAGCCAGAACATGCTGTTTGAAACTGTCCTGTCTCTCATCCTCTCTCTCTCTCTCTCTCTCGCATTGCTGGCATTCCTATGCAGACCATGCATTATTAACATAAATAAATCAGGAAATAATTAAAAGCAATCTTTGTCTGAAAATATTTCCTTTTTTTTCGTACACAAATCGAAAGCACACGTAAGTTCGTATTTCCTGTATTTCAGCACACACCCTCACACACACACACATACACCCATACACAGTAACAAACGTATACATTTGTTTTATATTTGTTTGTGTTAATATGCGTCTTGGTGTTAATGGCATCGAGGTTGTTTTGTTTCACTTTTTTTTGCTTTTGTTAAAATCATTTCGTGTAAAACACGTATTCTAAATGACCACAATATGCTGTGTAGTGCATGTGGCTGGCTGCGTTGTGCGATAAAAAGTCATTTCATTTATTGTTATTCAACCAGCTCCCTTTCATTTCCGCTTTCATATTGAAACTTATTTCTGAGCACTTACTTGAGTGCCCATCAGTGATCATTACACGTCGCGCCAAATACGTAGGACGTGCAGTAAAGTGTGCAAACAAAACTGTTTTGCCAAAGCATTTCAAGTAGATGGCCAAGTGTCTGTGTGTTATGGGTGTAAATAGTATCTACGTGTTTTTATTTCATTAATTTGCTTTTTACATTTTGGTTTAATAACATTTATTTTGTGATTTTCTTCTCCTAGTGCCTGCCTGTTAAACGTATCAAAGCAATTTTTGTGCAAAGAAAACAAAATAAAGAATATTTCTTAATTATCATAATTACCGGTAGCAAACAGGAAGTGTAAAAAATTTACACAAATACACATGTATATATTTCCTTAGCAGCAACACGTGCATACTACATCTGTATTTGAGTCGGTGGAAACCATAATTAAGCATTACTTTGCGAAGGACTGCGACATAAAATTGCCCTTAATAGGGAAAATATTTCGTTTCTATGTTTTAGATTTTTTATTTGGTTTGTAAATCAAACGTTTATAATAAATATTTGTACTCAGAGTGGCCGTCAGCTGGCAGGATGTAACTGAGTGCACTGTCCGAATTTCTGTCATTTCTGTTATACATCACCGTGGTAGGGGGTCGGTAACAGGTTCCCGTCTATGCTTTGAGTCTAGCTAAATAAGTCGAGCGGAGCAAAGTTAACATCCTCTTATAAAAGAATTTCTAATCAACGGTGGAATAGCATACACAAAGAGGGTGCTTGGTGTCCAGTATGCCAACTCTGGATACCAGTCAAGCTCCCGTTTTAATACAGACTTACAAGTGCATACGGAGTTCTGTGTGGGTGGACATTTTTTCTCTATTGGGATGAATCTGGAAACCTGGCAAGAGGCGAAGATATTAATCGCTGATGAAACTGCGATTTTAATTGGCCAATGGAGGAATCCGTAAGAGATGGACAAGTTTGTCGCGCGATGGGGTGGACGGGTCAATCTCTAAAGGTACTCGTAAGTCGTCGGACTGTGAGATTCCAATAGAGATTGACATTGAAGCCTCGCAGAATGTGTAGAAGTGAATCTTTGGAGGAACTCCGGTTTTTATTGGCCAATGGAGGAATTTGGAAGAGATAGACAAGAAAACCACGCAAGGGCAGTACGGGTCAGTCGCCAAAGATACTACTGTAGAAGAGGCTGAGACAGTAGTGCACATTTTGTTTGAATGTCCAGCACTGGGAAGCATAAGGCTTAGGACCACGGGCAGGCACTTGTTACATGTGAATACCATGGAGCACCTAAGTCTTAGACAAATTCTAACAATTACAAGAGACTTTGTGATGAGGAAGAAGCCCGTTAGTCATCATAGTGGTAGCATGAGACTCGAATGAGAGTAAGGTAGAAGTAAATTAAAATCGCTTGCCTGGGCCATAAAGCGACCCATAAACTTAACGGCCTTCTAAGATATTCTCCCTACATAAACAGAAACAAATATTACTTAGAGTCCTCAAGTAAAACTGGGTTTAAAAACTTGACTAAAAACTATTTTTAAAAATTTTTAAATATTAAAAATTTCATTATTTTTTCCACTACAACCAACTGCGTTTTGTTGACATCCTATTGAAAATGCTCGGGGTCAACACAATTTCTTTTAACAAAAAATGTCAGTGGAAGGAAAAAAAAAATATTGCAACTTTTATTACATCAGTATTTCATAAAAGGATTCAATATTTCAATACACTTATTTTTTTGTTGTTATTGTCATGGTAAAAAGCTTTGTGATTTTCATGAACACTCTGCTCTTTTAAGCACAATAGGGTGGTTCGGTATCTTGGCGGTCAAGAAATTTAAAAGCCAATTGAAATAGTGTTTATTTTTCTTGGGGAATAAAGAAATTATTTACCCATTTGCTTTTACCTTATTTAATTAAAAAAATAAAAGATCAGAAAAGCCAATTTCGGTTAACAAAATTTTAATAAATGTAAATGAAAAATGCAAGAGAAGGATCACTGAAATACAATCAGTAGGTAGAATTAAGGCGTTTTCGTTTCTTAAATAAAATGTTGCCTTGTTAAAGAGTACACGACTGGCACACACTTATTCTTTGGAACTTTATACAGATCATAGAGGACAATAACCTTTCGATATTATTATGAGTAAAATCTAAAAACAAGCATCATCATTTATGAGCGTAAAACTATTACGAGTACAATTAAAGTGCAAAAATGCAACATTTTTTCTGGAAAAGAAAACGCCATTAATAATAAAATATGCAATTACTCGTCAAGTATACGTTGCTGAAAATACCTCCTGGTATATTTTAATGCAAATAAAATACATTTCAGCTATTCTGTAGCGATATTAATAATGTAGGGGGGGGGGGGGGGGATATCGAAGCAGACCGTTAACTTTTTTGGCCCCTTTCCGACCCCCTTCTCTCTAAGAATTGATTTTAGGCTACCATACTCTCATTCGAATCTCGTGCTACCACTAGCTTTATTATTTGTAAGTATTGTGAATTAAAAAAAAGGGCCGATTGCAATCGTATGCCATGATGCCACTCAGTTCACACGCTTGTTGTATTTTAAAGGATTTGTTCGATTGATTGTGGATGCATTTATTTTAAATCAATTAATAAAAAATTCCAAAAAAATAGTTAATATTTTAAAAAGGATTGTTATAAAAATGTTTTTTGAATTTATTGTTAAAAATTTTCGAATAAAAGGAAATAGAAATTATCCTGCATTGAGACCGTTTCCAAGATTAACCTCTTACTAAACCAGTTCGACTGCGTTCTCTACTATAGACTACTTCTCCAGCCACTAGTTGAGTTTTGTTCGGGAATAAAGAAAACAAATTTGTTTTTCTTTGTACCTTCCAATCTGCAGGTCTTTTTTTTGTGAAAATTTTCCGAAAAAAAAACTTCACTGAAAATTAAGGCAAACAATTTTGAAAATGTCGAATTCTTCATACAGAATCGCTTAATTCGTAATTAAAAATAAATTGAAAAAACATTGCCTTTCAGCAAAGGAATGAAAAATATCAAATCGTTAATTTAAAAAAAGCAACAAAAATTATTTAAGTAAAAACTCCCATATAAACGAAAGTACAATAGTAATGAATTTTCCATCCCTGGCTTATGTACACAAGTGCATTCATTCATTGTAGGCATTTGAATATGAAACTACACTCACACTCTAACCGAAAAGAGAATTAAAGAAGAGTAGTGAGTGTAAACAAGAGAGTGGGGGTGTGTGTGAGCGTGTAAATGGTTGGTAAAAACCACATTAATCATGTGCTAGTGTGCAACATAGTAACTGTGTTTTAGCATTAAAAAAATAGGTCTGTGTTGATATTAAAACAGATTTTTAACAACCTCAGAGAATAAATAAAAATATCAACCACAATAGAGTGGTTTATTTTCAATAATAGACACAAATGGCATTGAAAATTAAGAAAGAATTGACAGAAGCCATCACTACAGCCCAACCGATGGCAATGTGAAAATTAATCTTAAAATAAATATTTATTTATTATTTTGTTATTTTCTTGAAATTGAATTGTAAAATTGTATTTGGTTTTTTATATATTTTTAATTGTTTGACAATTAATTTATAATTAATTTAAATTACTCACTTCAGCATTTTATTGTTACATTTTTGTTACCAGCTGCGTTCTCTCACTCTAACTGCCAATTTACCAAGAAATATTATTAATTCTCTAGAAACGTAAGTGTCATTTGCAAGTATAAACCAAATATTATTGTAACATTTTCTAATAAAAAGTGTCTTCTTCTATTTACTTAACATCAAACAAATACAAATATCGATTGATATTTGTTGTTGCCGTAACAAATACAATAAGAAAATTATTGTTACAGTTCATAAGGAAATTCATGACTGTGTGATGGGTTAGATGATTTGCTGTGTAATAAATATGGGTTGACATAAATGAAGATGGGCTGACAATAGCAGCACATATTTTATTTAGTCCAAAAATATGAAGGACACAATTTCAAACATGTTAATTTGTTTTCATTGTTTTCCTTGTTTGTTTTTGCTACAAAATAAACAAATAAATGTCTGTCAAGTAACGTCAAATGTAGCAGAGCGCAAACAAAGCAAGCTGAGTGACATTAAGTGTGTGAATGACATTTTAAGACGTCAATTATAATTTCAAAAGGAAACAAATTAAAAAAAAACTACAACAGGCGATTTGAAGTTACTTTTCACAATGTAATTCATGTCCTTTTTTTAAAGGATTTTTTGTTTGTACTTAAAATTTGGCTTTATTTTGTTCCTGTGTTGAAACGGAATTTAAATTTATTCTCAGCATTTTCCCAATGATCCTGTGGTATTTACACCATTTTGCCTTCAAGTCGCAAAAACAAGCGAAAGCCAGAGAAAATAATACACCAGCCCCACAAGTTAAAATCACCAATAAAAAAATTCAGCAATTGGGATAGAATTGAGAATTTCACAAAAAAATCGCTGGAATCTGAAAGTAAAACCAAGAAAAAACTTAAATTTAGTGATTCATTCGCATAACACCATAAAAAATCGCCAAAAAATAAAAGTGTATGAATTTTAATCGAACAAAAAAATTTTAAAATTAAATTTTTGTTAAATTCAGAATTGCGGAAAGTTTGAAATAAAAATTCGTCACTCAGTTGCAAAATTTAGAAAAAATCGCCTAAATACTAAAAACCGCCAAACCATAGAAAACAATAAAACATTTAAACAAAACAAAATTACCGACAAAATTGTCACAAAAGGCAAAGGGCTTGACCAAATTGCGAGTTAAAACAATTCAAAAGAAGTTTGTTAAAAAAAACCGCTGAAATCATAAAAATCAAAAATTTTCTGCGAAGAAGCTTAAATTTAATTTAAAACAAGACAAAAGTGAAATTTAGAAAGTCATTCGTTTTTACAAACGACAAACCTTTTAAAAGTGAAGAAACATTTCCAATCAAAAAAATCGCCAAAACCAGATGTTTACAAATTTTAAGAAAATTAAAAAAAAATTTTAAATTCTAGATTTTGGTTAGAAATTCCAAAAGTAGGCAACGCCGAATTTCGAAATCACGCCTAAATGTCACAAGCTATCAAAATTAGAAAAATTTGTAAAACAGAAAAAAAACCAAAAAGCGCTTATATTATAAAAAAAATCACACAGAAAACATATTTAGAAAAAACGCCTAAAATTTTAAAACCGCCAAAACTCACACACATTTTTAAAACTATAAAACTCTAAAATTGCAAAAGTTGCTTATTTGGACAAAAAAAAAAAATTATAACGTTGGGAAAAGTTAATAATAGAAATACCAAAAGTACTAAAAAATATCTGCCATTTAGTAGCCAAAATTAGAAAAAAACGCCTAAATGTTAAAAGCCGACAAAAATTTAAGAACATTTTTGAAACTATAAAAACAACATAAAAACGCTTATATCAAAAATAATTACACAGAACTCTGAACCCGCTGAAAAGCAATGAAAGCGAAATATCACACAATTTAGTACCAGCTGATTAATTAAAAAAAACACACGCAGGCAGAAATCGCACAAAAGCGTAGAAATCCCGAAAATCGCTTATTTAGATTTGATCAAACAAAGTTTTTCATTTTATGAGTTAAAAGTCTTAACAATGAAGGTGGGATTATTTTTTTAATTCTTTTTCTAAGAACTTAACTTTGCAATTTTAAGATCTTGCTTTAGATGTATGTAATGTAGCCACCTACTCTGTCATAACTTTCTAACAACGACTTCTACAAACAAATTTGTGAACACGTTTTCTTTAGCTTCTTGAAGTTTCTAGCACTTAAGCATTAAAACAATTGCACCTGAAGTTATGAATAATTTTATTTCGTTCATTAGTTAAATATTCTTTCTTTGCTCAACTTCCATTTGATATTTGACTAAAATTTATGAAAGTTGGTCGAAGAAATACTGTAGTAAACCAATAGTAAACAAATATTTAATAACCAATATAAATTTAATTAGAATCTAACAGTAACAATTTAAGTTGCTTCTTTCTTAAGCCTCTTTCACACTATTCTACAGGGTGTCTGGTAGCAGATTTATATTTTCAAACGTAAAATAAAAACGTAATAATTGACACAAAGTTTTATTAAGAGCATTGAAAGATAGAAGGCAAATGCCGATTAAAGAGAGTGTCATCCAGTGTGTCTTCCGTCGCGTTGAACACACTGTTCAAAGCGGAGCCTTGTGTTCTGCGCCACACGCTGCAGTGACCTTGGTTCGATTGAGCTGATTTATCGACGAATATTTTCCTTTAAAGCCACAAGAGATTGGGGATTGTCATTATAAACCCTCTCTTTGAGGTAGCCTCATAAAAAAAATCTATGGGAGTTAGATCGTGCGCTCTCGGTGGCGACTGTTAAGTTTTTGGGGGAAATTTTCCCGAAGCAAATTCATGTCTGGCTGTGTGTGCAGTCGCCCCATCCTGTTGAAACCACGTATGTGATGAGTACGATGGATGAGCTCGCAGGTTTGGCAAAAAGAATTCCGTTATCATGCGTCGATAATTTTCACCGTTGACTTTCGTCGCCTGGTCTCGAGAATTAAAAAATGGTTCAATTATCTCATGCGTGGATAAGGCACATCAAACTGTTGCTCTGGGCCAATGCAATGGGTTTTTATGTTTCAATCGAGAGTTGCGGGTTCTTGGAGACCAGTAACGGCAGCTTCGCTTGTTGATGTGCCCCTTTAAGGGAAAATGAGCCTCGTCGCTCCAAAAAATGGGATTTAAAGTGACAATTAACTCCACAAAATATTATCAGAGATGGATAATGTAACCTCAGTTTTTTCTGTGCATTACATGGCATGAGAAGAGAAATATTCTGTGATCTGTAAAAGCCCTGGGTCTCCCTTCCTAAACAGTTGAAAGCCCTGTTTTAAAGTTGTTGTATTTAATGTATTTGTTAGCTCGTTTGTTTGCTGCTTTGTTTATTTGTTTGTTGTAAAATTTTATAAACTTTCCAAAAGATGATTAATTGCCCTGTATAATTAATATTTGAATACCCTTCTCATTTGTTTACCTTGGAATTTTGCTTATTGTTGACAATAAATGTTTTTGTTATCTATTGTTTTCATATTTTCCTGTTGTGTTTATAAGACCTTCTCAGCCCTGCCCACCTCTTAAGTTTCGGTTAATAATTAAAAGCCAATTGGAGTTGACAAATATAATCAGGGGTGCCATAAATGTTGTTATGGTAACAGAGCATGTCTTTGTTTGTCTCCCACTCCTCTTGAAATTATTTCCAAATATGAGCAGTTGCAAATATTTGAGTTGTAGCCAGAAAATTTAGAAAGGAGTGTAAATATTAATAAAAAAAAATTCATTAACAAAAATGTCAAACCAAAAACATTGCAACCGCTCGACTTGGGGGGTTTCAACTGAATTTATAACCAAATCAGACACTTCATTATTTCTGGCTAAATTGGCTTAAACTAAACAAAGGTTCCTTGAGATACAAAGTAAACAACAGCAAATTTATTTAACAAGGGTCTTTTAAAATGATGACACTCAAATGGAGACGAAGGCTTAAACAGTGTCCACACTAACAAAGGATGTTTGTTTCAAAGAGAATAATTCAATGAGCCATTTTGCTGTAGTCTTGGAACTTGCAAAGTTTTTCTGACAGCGTGTGATAATGTTTATGGGCCGAAAAACCCTAAGAGCTTGTGAACACTGTGGAGCATTTGAAAGTATTCTCAAGCTCATAAGCGTCTTGTCATAAACTCCAAAAGTATGAAAATGTTCGCAGATAACTTCTAGAGTGAGGCCCACGTTGCACATGGGGAACACCAGCACTTAAAATTGTGCCGTGAAATCGATCTGGCTCCAATACTGTCAACTAAGTAAGCAAAATATATATTAAAGCTCTGACCAATTCTGCGTTGCTTTTAAGCATTGCATTAGCATCGACGTGTCGGTGACGGCCCGGTAACGGTCGAGGAAGGGTTACAAATATTAAAAATTAGGAAAGAATTATGGGGTTCCCTCAAAGGAGGTTATACGGTTGGCAGAAGCTTTTATGTACAAGAATTTAATGCGAACAATACTTCGGTTAACCACCTACATGGAAACGACGCCTTGCAGGAAACCATCCAGCATACATCGAGAGACTTTCGAAACTGACATCATGCTTTCTATTTCATCCTTAGACTTAGATAGAAATGGTGTGAACTTTCGAGTCTTTTCCTGCCCAGTGTCATGAAGCATGTTGCCTGAATACGAGCGATGCTAACAGGGTGTTTGGTTCGAAACTTTATTCATTTAAGTAAAAGTTGAAAAAAAACATGGAAACCAGCTCTCAAAATCCTTGCACTCAAAGAGAAATCGTAATTGAGGCATTGTCACGACAACCATATTATGTTCTCTACAAAAATATATTGTTGTGGCATTTTTAAACCTAACTTAAATATTGTAACTTGGTTGAATTGAACAATCAAATTTTTACTAAAATTCTAACCGCAAACAAAGTATTTTAACTTTATAAAAATAATATAATAACTCTAACCATAATATGGTCTTAATAGACATAATATTTAAAATTCTTTTGATGTTTAAACAAAATATGTAGATGCTGCGGCAGAAGCGGTTAGCGCACTCACTCGATGTCTTCTGTCGCCTGTGTTTTGTATCTCAGATGGTGCCAAACATGAATTGTTTGCTCTTATTAGATTTTGGTTACCTCAACCATGTTTTTTGCTCGAGTGTGGATGATGGAACAAATAATTAGATTTTCGGCTAAAGAAGTCCATTGTGTTTGAAATTTCAATCTCCTGCTTCATCTCTCCTAGTAAAATAGTGCGATATCCTAATGTTTGTTCAGCAGTTCTATTGTATCACAATGAGCCTGTATTTCGCATATGACCCTGCAAATTGTTTTTGAGTAGGTGGCTACCAAAGGTAACTGAATAACTTAAATCACGTGTGCATTTTCTTTCTGCGGTGTAAACCAGTTGAAATTTAATCACGTACGTGAGTGTTTAATTATATATTATGTGTCATATACTCGTATCTTATCGTTGTACGGTCGTATACGGTTGCATTAGAGTTTATTTGCTTTAAACACATTTTACTGCTTGTCATGTTATAATTGTGCTGTCAAAAATATATAGAACACCAGAAAAGGAAACACTTTAAACTGAAAAAGGCTGAACGTGTGTATAACCACACGAGAAACATGGTACTTTTTTAAATATAAACAAAAAGGAAATCTTGGCCAATATCTCTAGTAACGCGATAACTACAACAATAAACCGTCTGGTTGCAAATCTTCGGCGACAAGGGGCAGTAAGGAACTTTCCTGGTGCTGGCAGAGGACGAACTTTGCACACGGATGACAATATGGAACTGGTGCAGAGGAGTATTCGGGAAGATGGAGAAAAATCAACCAGGAGACGTTCGACACAACGTAGGCTCTCACGAGCTTCGCTGCGGATAATTTTGCAAACAATACGAACGTTTGCATACAAGAGTCAGCTTGTCCAAGAATTGAAACCGATAGATTACCAGCAACGACTTAATTATGCAGTTTTTTTCCGGCAAAAAGCAGATGAAAATCATAATTTTATTCATTATTTAATTATGAGCGACGAAGCCCATTTCCAATTGAGTGGGTTCGTTAATAAGCAAAACTCTAGGATATGGGCTACGGAAAATCCGAGAGTAGTTCAACAGCGAGAATTACATCCATCTAAGTGTACGGTTAGGTGCGTGGTTTCATTCGGAAAGGATAATTGGTCTTTATTTTGTTGAAAATTAACACGGGGTCGTCGTTTCCATCAATGGTGTCAGATATCGGACAATGTTGGAAAATTTTTGAAGCCCAGCCGTGTAAAACCATCCGCAAGTATGGTTCCAACAAGATAGAGCCACAGTGCACACTGCAAGAGATACAAGGGCTATTTTACGGGACATCTTTGGTGAACCAAATATTTTGCGTAGAAGTGATTTTAATTGGCCTCCGCTTTCACCGGATTTAACCGCTCCAGAATGTATTCTTTCGGGTTAGTTGAAAGAAAAAGTCTACATTAATAAGCCTAGAATCATCCAGAAATTAAAAAGCAATATGCGCAACGAAATAAACAACATAATACCTGAAGTTTTGCGAAAGGTTATGGAAAATGGAAAGAGCACGAATTTGCGAAGCTGAAAATGCCCAAGTAGCGGCAAGATATTAAAAGAAAAAATTCTAATATTTATTTCTTAAATAAAAAGTCATAAGGAATTCAAACCCCTTCGTTAATTTTGGGCCATCCTGTAGTAATATACCAAAATCACAGATCCAAACGACTTTTTTTCAAAGCAATTTTGCTAATGATTTTTTGCGGTGAAATTTCGTCAAAGAAATAACTCGATGGCTTTAAGGAGATTTGCTTAAACGTAAATATCGGACAGTATTTCTTTTATCTGTTACTCTAGAGCCCAAAAACCCAATTTATCCAGCGTACTGTCCTTTTACTATCCCCAAGTAATCTTGAAGGTAGTGAGTAACATTTTTTAACATTTCCAGAATTTTTTTTTGTAAATTATTCATGGATTACTGATTTTCTTTAACTGACAAGTTACATGAAATAGTTTGTTTTGCAAACAATATATTTTTGAATACCCTTCACAAGAAGGCTTTCGCTTACTGATCCTGATGGCTCATTTACTTTTTAATTGTTTTTTGGCAAGCAAGTGACCCCAAGTAACGTTAAAACAATAATGATAGACAATTTGAAAAGAAAGAGTAAAGGAAAGGACATAATTTAAAAAATAATTTGATGTTTAATTTAGGCATTTTTGATTTATGAAAACTTGATTTTTAATTAACCGAAATTCACAGCTTCCTCAAAATTTAAAAAGGAATAATTATTTTTCAAATACCACAAACGACAACTTCCTCTTCTCTGTAGTTGATAAGATCTCCAGCTCTTTTTCTTCTCCTGAATTTTTCTTCCTTCGGTTTTACTGTTGAACACTTTTGACTTTATCCAGATTATGGTCAGTCTATTTATTATGCTTCCAGTTTTAATTAAAAGTATTAAAATATCTTTTATAAATAAAAGAAAAGAAAAACGAGAGAGCGAAATGAAAATGTGGGTTTTCATTTCAATTCAGGTTAATTCAACTCATATGGAATTTTAATCTTTTAAATGACTCGATTCGCTGAAAAAAAATCAACACTGTCAAACGCCCACACACATTCGAAAATGTCTGCATGCTTGTGCTTGAAAAGTTAAAATAAAAAATACAACAACAACAACAACGAAAACAAAAACGAAAACGTACATAAATCACATGCTGTCTTAAGTGGCCTACGTTTGTGTCATTGCACCACTTTTAATCTCTTAAATTTAATCCTTGAAAGGTTTACATTTCATATATGTTGGATGAATGGTTCGCTGGCTGACCGGCTGGCTGGACACAAATGAGACTGTTTCTTTTTAAGGATAATTTTTTTTAATGTAAATCGTAGACAAGAGAGGGCAAAAATTAATCCTTCTGTAGAAGTAAGTGAAAAATAGAAACGTAATGTTTAAACATGTGATTGCAAGTGTTTCTTTTTTTCCAAAGTAACCCTGTTAAATACGAAACATGTACTTGCGTGTCCATTAGTTATCGCTGCAAACATGTTGATGGGTAGGGGAAACAAATCAGAAGTCATAGGTACAGTATCGTTTGAAATAAACCGAAAATTTTAAAAGAAGAAATTCAAGGGGTAATATAAGAATGAGGACTTAGTAGCTGCTTGAAGTCTTAATTTAGTATGAGATAATTATAAGAAGTATAAGAACTGCGTGAGTATAAGACAGTTTATTATAAGTCCATAAGAGTATAACATGATCTTGGTACAAGATGGTCATAGTATAAGACCAACTTAGTATAAAACGTTCTTATTATCAGACGAACTTAGTAGATGACAAAATTAGTACAGATAATCCAAGTATAAAACAGTCTTAGCTTTTTAATAAGATTTTAGTATGGGACAAAATAAGACCGCCGTACTATAAGACATAGTATAAGACAATCTTGTTATACGACAGTTTTAGTATAAGACGGCCTTATTATAAGATGGCCTTAGTATAAGACAATCTTAACATAACAAACACTTAATATAACATGAAGTTAGTATATGACGGTCTTAGCATAACAGGCTCTTAATATACGACGGAGAAGACCATTTTAGAATAACAAGGTCTAAGACTAAGAAAAACTTAGTATATGACAAACTTAGTATAAGGCGATCTTAGAATAAAACCGTATAAGGAGGCCTTATTATATGACGATCTTAGTATAAGACATGATTATTATGGGATGACCTTAGTATAAGATGATGCTATTAACGTAGTATAAGATTTCCTTAATATAAGCTGATGCAGTATAAGACAAACTTGGTTTTAGTATGGGACTTTATTAGTATAAAACAATATTAGCTTGACAAAATCTTGGTATAGGACGGACTTAGAATAAGTATAAGTATTATAAGACTTTTTTACTAAAACAAGATTTTGTATAATAGGAACTTGGGGTAAGTCGAACTTAGTATAGGACGGTATTCGCATAAGACGGCCTTAGTATATGATAATCTTAGTAGAGGACAGGTTTAGTATGTAACTGCGTAAGTATATGACGATCTTACCATAAAACAAAATTTAGTATACGACGGTCTTGGTATAAGACGGCCTTATTATAAGACGAACTTGGTGTAAAACGAGCTTAGTATACGACGGCCTTAGTATAAGATAATTCTATTATAAGTATAAGATCCCTTAGTATAAGACCGATTCTAGTAAAAGATGAACTTAGTATAATACGTCATTAGTATAACACTTTTTTATAATTTATTATAAGACGATCTTAGTATATAACGGCCTTAGTATAAGACGATCTTACCATAAGAAGACCTTAGTATAAGATGGCCATAGTATAAGACGGCCTTAGCATAAGATAGTCTTAGTATAACAAGATATAAAAACATATTTGTATAAGACTTTTGTATAACATCTTGTATAAGTCAGTCTTCACTTAACAATTTCTTAATTTAAAATTTTATTATAAAACGGTTAAAGTATTTAACGATTTTAGTATAAGACGAACTTAGTATAAGACGGACTTCGTATAAGACTCTATTACTAAAACAAGATTTTGTATAATACGAACTTGGTTTAAGTCGAACTTAGTATAAGACGGTCTTTGCATAAGACAGCCTTAGTATAAGATAATTCTATTATAAGTATAAGATCCCTTAGTATAAGACCGATTCTAGTAAAAGATGAATTTAGTATAATACGGCATTAGTATAACACTTTATTATAATTTATTATAAGACGATCTTAGTATCTAACGGCCTTAGTGTAAGACGATCTTACCATAAGAAGACCTTAGTATAAAATGGTCGAAGTATAATACGGCCTTAGTATAAGACGGCCTTAGTATAAGACGGCATTAGTATTTGACGACCTTAGCATAAGATAAGATCAAGTATAAAAAGATATTTGTATAAGACTTTTGTATAACATCTTGTATAAGTCAGTCTTCACTTGACAATTTCTTAATTTAAAATTTTATTATAAGACGGTTAAAGTATTTAACGATTTTAGTATAAGACGAACTTAGTATAAGACTGTAGCGTAAAATTTATTTGGTAATTTTATTGTGAAAATGGAAGTTTTAAAAAAAGGGGATCGTAGTACAAAACGGTAGGTTGAGTACAAAATTATTGGTTTAAAACGCGACAATAACGTTTTCAGACTTAAAAAGTTGAAAGCAAGCTGACTTTCGCCAGTATACACAGTAATCGCCAAGAATACAGAACCTAAACCGTACAAGAAATAAGTTACTACCAGAGCTCCAAATTCGGGGTTAAAATTAGCGCCCCCCAAATAGATAAAATCAACTAAATAATTGCAGTGTTGTAAATAAAGTATAAACTACTTCTCAGCTCCACTGTTCATTGTGGCATGGTTTATTATAAGTCCGACCGTATGTACAGATATAATTAGGAAAAGAAAATGTTTGTACAATTGTGTTTGCGTTTGCAAGTACGTGAAAGGATACCTTTCAGAGTCCAGACAAATTAATTTTCATTTAGTGAGCTTAATGTATGTTCTTATCAGTTCCATGTTATGCAATGTTTTTCCTTTTTTTTCATGCATTTTTGTTCATTCCGTTCTTTCATTCTGCTTGTGGCCTTTGTACAAAATTTCTAAGAGAGTTAAATGGACGCTTTTGTAAATGGTCTCTTGCGGGTGCCTTTTTTTACATCACATAAAGTTGGAGAGCACAAAATTAGATTTGTAAGCATGTGTGTGTTTGTGTGTGCGTGTGTGTGAGTATGTCTTTTAGCATAAATGGCACGTGTTGCTTGTTTATTTTAAAATTAAAAGTGGGGAAAACATGTGTGTAACAAACACTTGGGTTCATTTAATAAAAAAATCTTAAATTTTTGTTTGATTAGAGAACAAGGAAAAGCTTTTATTTGAAATATTTCTAAAAGGAATTTTTTAGGAATCAATAAAAAGAGAAAAATCAGAATTGGGGGAGAAGTGTAGGCAAAACTCAAGCAGTATAAAATGATATTTTCACCTTTTTAAGTTAAAAATCCTTAACTTTCTGACTTATAAATATTCAATATATTGCTTATAGCTCAAAGTCAGAAGTCATTGATTTGATTTTGTAAACTTTTCTTTTTTTTCATTTTGTGTAACGAAGAATACAGGCTTTAGGAATCTTAAATACTTTGAAGAAAATATAAAAAAAGAAATTCAGGGGTGCAGAAGTTTGAAAACTTTTCAAGAGCTTTATTTAAAAGTTTTTTTTTTTTAATTTTCTTTTAAAATATTTTTTCTTTTTAAAAGTAACAGAAAATTTTGTAACTTTCCTATTTTTATTATTTTTGTTGTCGTCCTATTTCCGTTCGATATAAATGGATTTGTGGCTATGAACAACTGCTCACACTTAAGACAAGTTTATTTTGCTATTACACGAAGTAGTGGGAGCATGTGTTGTTGTATTGTATTGATCAAATTTTTTCCACCCCATTGAATTGTAGAGATATGTTTTGATATAAAAAGACATTTTCTATACATAAAGCTTCTATACATAGCTTTGCTTCTTACACTTTTATAAAGAAGTTTTCTTTTATGTAGCGAGATTGTGAGAATATTGTTTGTGTCAATTATTTTCACACCATTTAAAAATTAAAGTACATTTGCTCAGCGCAAACCTTTTTGTTAGGCAAAGTAACATTATATTCTTCCGACAAAAGGGTTTTCAATGAAAAGTTTTACTGAATAGTTTTTTTTTTGCTTAATTGTCTAGGTTTTTATTAGACACATAATGAGAGTAGTTTTCTTGAGCTCTTTCTTTACGATTAAAGTTGCCACGTCCTTAGCAGCCCACAAGCATTTTGCATACAAAAAGCAACAAGAGAACATTTATTGTGGAAGCGCGGATGGAATAACAATTTTTTGTGGCCTTGCTGAACATAAGAAATAAAACGATAAAATATAAATTTAAAAAATACAAACCCTAGATTGATTAGCAATAATTTTAGCTGCCGTCAACATAAAGGCTCTTTACATCAAATTCTAAATAAAATGCCAACTCATAGATGATAGTTAACATGCAGTCTAGAATTACACTGGTAGTTAGTTTTACTTTAATGCTATTCAGTGAAGTTTTTATTAAAGAAAAGCCCCTAAATGCAAATATGAGTTCAAGAAACTTTAAGTTGACACACATTTTGATCAAAACTAGTTCTACATTCAAGAAGCACAACAAGACAATTTATTTATTTCAATTCAGTCACTCACTTGCTCGCTTGCTTGTGCACGAGTTGATATAAATGTCACTACTTGTTATTTTTATGTACCCTGTTACTGATTGCATACTTTAAGGCGCTCCGAAAAAAAACAACACATATTTTATGGTTTTGTTGTGCAGTCATTTTGCAAGAGATCTGGCTGCGGTGATTTTAAATCAGTTTTTTTTTACAAATTTTTTAAATGAAAACTTTTTTACATCGAAACTACCTACAACTTCGATTGAGTAAATTCAAGATAGTCAGTGCTTAAAGTATAATCTCTTGTAAAGCAGTCTTGTTCTGGAGGCATAAATGAAATAGACAGAAATGTCTTAATGGTGTCAATTTTCGTCTATCCGTATCGATGTAAATCGATATTCGTAATATGACATGTGTTCAAGGTAGAGTTTTTACTAGTGTTGAATTAACATTTGAATAAATTCATTGCGAGTGATCATGCCCTGTCTTGTTCATTCACAAAATCATAAAAAAATTGTTCGACAATAATGACATATGAAAATTTCATTTGTAAGAACAAATGAAAATGAAAATTTCATAACAAACACACAAGTTTCTACTCTAAGTTAAGCCTGCACACAAACACACACACTCTCAGCAACATATTCACTAGCACTATGAAAAAGATGCGGAAGAAGAACAAATTATGTCGGTGGAAATGTAACATTTTATAAAACAACAGGGAGCATAAATGTATGAAGAATGAAATGGAAAATATAAAATGAGCAATTTATGTCACAAAATGTTGTCATTGTGACAATATCGTAGTAGATAAAAATAATATTTTATATAAAAACATCTGTGAGTACATACACACACACACAGGCAATTGGATGTAAACATTTGTTAAAACAAAAAAACACACGCACACACACAGTCACAACATGCATCATTTGTTCGAGATTATTTTTAATAATAAATACTTGTACTTTTGTTGCTAGAAATTTAGCAATTTCCCTGCAAACTACAAGTACAGGGTGTCCGCCGGGAAGGTATACTACTTTGTTTTTCCGCCATTTTAGGAAACATTAGTCTTGACAGTTCATATTTAGCTGTCGCAAAGTAGAGACGTGTTTGAATCGTTCAAACATTTTATCAAAATCAATCATCGATTACTGTGGCGATGAGAAAGTTACGTGAAATTTTTGGGAGAAACAATGTGCCAACAAGACGCACTATTTGTCGTGTAGTGAATGATTTCGAAGAACGAAGGACTGTAGCTGATAGGCCCAAGCATGGACAACAACGTACTGCAAGATCGGCTGAAAACATTACTGCTGTTCAAAAATGTGTTCAAAACAATCCATCAACCTCAATTCAACACCGTGCTCAGGAGCTTGGTCTTCAAAAAACAACTTTAGCCACAATTTTGCATAAAGATTTGCATTTGTTTCCATTTAAGATTCAGTTGACACAAGAGCTTCTTCCAGAAGACCATTTACGCCGCCGTACAAATGCCAATAGGATGGCTACAGCTCGCCCATGACAACCCCGATTTTCATGAAAAAATCATAATGAGTGACGAGGCACATTTTCATTTGAATCGATATGTGAATAAACAGAATAGTCGATTCTGTGCAATGCAGAACCTTCAAACTATTAATCAGTCACCTTTGCATCCATTAAAAGTGACAGTCTGGTGTGTAATTTGGTCAGGAGAAATCATTGGACGGACCTTCGTGATATGATTGAAAACTTTTTAACGCCACAACTGCATGCTTTGGGCTTGACTAACATGTGGTTTCAACAAGACGGTGCCTCATCGCATACAGCCAGGATTACAATGGAATTACTGCGAGACCTCTTTCCACAACAAGTTATTTCAAGGAATGGTGATGTTGATGGGCCTCCACGGTCGCCTGATTTGACTGCTCCGGACTTCGTTGTGTGGGGATATCTGAAAAGCAAGGTTTATGCAAACAAACCAGAAACTCTGGAGCAACTCAAACAAAATATTCGTGATGACTTTAAAGAAATACAGCGTGAAATGAGTGAGAATGTAATGAGAAATGTGTTCAAAAGGGCTGGCACTTTGGAAGCTGACAGAGGCGGACATTTATCTGATATTGTATTCCATACATAATTGCCGACATTCTCTTTCATTTAATCAAAAATTATAAACAAACAAGGTAGTATACCTTCCCGGCGGACACCCTGTATTAAAGTTATTTTACTCGTATATTTTGTTAAATAACAAATGTGGAATTTCGTATGCTGTTTTAGTTTTAGTTTTAGTTTAGTTTTCGTATTCTGTTTGCCAGGCATCGTATGCTTTTTAAGCCTTTAAAATGAAAATTTGTTAAATTGTTTAAAACAATTTCCCTACAAATTTTAATAAATTGGACTTAAAGCCATAATTTCATACAGTGTGACAAAAAAAATTAAACTTGTTTTATGCCTACTTGAGTGAATAATTTTGTAATTTTATGAGATTCGAATACACCTTCGAAATCGTTTATTATTATATAAAAGAGAAGTTTGGCTTCAATAGCGTGTTCGAACAATTTTTTATAGACCAATCTTTCGAAGAAATATATGCAATACATTGTTTGAAATCCTCTTTTTTTTAATTTTCTTTAAAATCATGTTTGGCGAGTAAAATGCGACCAGGTTTTGGTAAAAAATAATAAGGATAATTTTTTTCAAATATAATTAGGGTGATTATTATCCGAAAATTCTCTAAAACCTTGCAACGCCACGAACTTGCTTGTTGTTGGAGTAGTGTCAGCGGTGTACAGGATCCTTGTTGTGTTGTTGTCGGATGAAGAAAAGGCCAAACAGTTTTCGATAGACATTATAGCTTTCGTTCATTTGCCTTTTCTCGTAGGCATACATCTGCACTTGACTAGAGTCTTGTGTTTTAGGTTTGCTTTTCTCCCTCTCTGGCTGTTTTTCTTAGAGTTTCTGACTCGCCGGCTCTCGCGATTAATTACTCTCAAGGAGCTTTAGCATAGTCATCTCTCGCACTACAATGTAGATGTTATAACGATGGACTGTCTCACTCTCCGCTAGGATCTCCAGCGTGTGCACAGGAATCCACTATTAGAAGAGTAGCCCACCACCAATACCAGCTACCAGGCGCTAATAAGATTCGGCTTACTCCTGGAAAGCACTGGCTTAGCGGTCTTACACCGTCACACAGGGAGTCTATCGAAGGGGTGTCCCGCTCCTCGATAGCACCTCCGGCGTATAGGTGGGCTTTGCTATTGGCCCTACCAATAGAAGTCCCGTAATAAAAAATAATTTATCTTAAAAAATTTATTAAAATAATAATTACACCTTAACTCAGTTTAAAGTTAAATAATAATAACAAAAAATATACAGCAGGGGTGCAAAACGAGGAGGCGACTTTAATCGTCTTAACCAGCTTTATTCTTTTTAAAGTTATGAAGAAAAAACCGGTTACTCGCAAAGGTTGTTTATTAATATTTATTGCTGGGTAAAGAACACATATAGACAAAAGTCATTTTAATTCTTCAACGCTTGTACAACTGCCATGTGTAATCGAATAATAATATTTATTCGAAATCGATTGATTTTCAGGGCATTTTTATTTTTTCCCAGAAATTTTTGTTAAAAGATTTTTTTACCATTAATTTATTTCACTAAGATGCTGTTTTCTTAATATGTTCACAAAAGATTAGATAAATAAATTTTAGATGTGGATTTGAGGAATGCGCATGTATGTCCTCTAAAGATTCTTAGCGTCTTGCTTTGTGTCGCATGAATATTTATAAAGCTTGATCCAGTTTTGCTCTTATCTGTGTGACATCACAATGTCCCCATTTGACTGCTTTTCAATTCTCCTGGCAACTAAGGAACTCACATTTTCACCTCACTTCATACTCACCCTAATATTTATTTAGTAGTTAAGTTAATGAGGGCGTATGTGAAATATTTATTACTTATACGCTCCGTATGACTGTTATATATAGGAATGCAAGTGAGATATTGTAGTATAACTTAGGGCGCTTATAAAAAAGAAATAGTTTATTTAATGCAATTATGAAAGTTTCGCATTTGTAAAGAAAACTGTGATTTGCGGAAGAAAATTCAATTAAAATTTTATTAAACAAAAATGTTTCTTTAGTATTTTTTAAGGTTTTAAAAAGAAATTTATCAAAGAAGCTCTTTGAAGAGTCCATTTTTTAAAAACTTATTTGGAGAAATGCTACTAATTTCAACAGCATAGCCAGTACACAAAGCCACTTGTTTTGTTTTCATTAATCCTTGGGAATTTTTCATCACTGCTGCTTGGCGAAAAAAAACCCCCCAAAGAAAGAAAAACTATTTGTATCGCCAACATTTACAAAACGCTTGAGTTAAAAATGTTCACAACATTGATACAAATTAAAGTATCTCTTGCAAACCACAGAGACGAATAGTAAAATTATCCAGCTTTGCACAACAATTGAATTAAAATTTGTGTCTCGTTGCCGAAAGAGGTCAAGTTTTCACTTGGCGCTGTTGAGTGTATTTGGTTGTATGAAAACAGCTCAGTTGCCGCTATGTCAATTTAATCAAAATCGTATAAAAAAAACCAAACCGGAATGATTAAAACAATCCAGGCGTCATATCTTTGGAAATAATGACGAAATAGTGAAGAGTATTTACCTATGATGGTTTCAATAACGGAAATTGAATTCATTTTTTAAATGTTTCTTAGAAAATAGAAAATATATTATACTTTCCACAAATGATGATGTCATTAGTAAATGTTTGTTTAAGTTATCTCAAATGTTATGTACACAAGTGTGAGAGAGTGTGGTTGCTTGAGCCTTTTCAAGTCAGGCCTTTCAAAGAAAAAGAAAATAACAATCTATTAAAATAAAGCCTTAAAGTATGCTTTAAAATATGTACTTTTTTATTAGTATTTGAGCATGTGTTTGTGTGCCCCACCACTTATGGCATACAACAATTTTATATTGTGAACCTTCACTTTAACTACTTGGGTGGCTGGGTGTCATTCGGGCCTCTTAAAAACTCGCCAAACTAGAAAACTCTCAGAACATACTTTCTGTCATTTCTGTTCCACTTTTTTTCTATTTGCTTTTATGTTTTTCTATGATTTTTCTTTCACTTGTAGTCTACACTCAACATCTACTTAGTGTCATCATTTACTCCTTCATGTTCATCTTATTTTAAGCACTAAAACACACACAAGCCCACACGCACACTTTCAAGTAGCTGACTGGCTTCTTTTATTATTTCTTTTGAACCAACAGCAAGCATGTGAAGTTTATTTGGCAATAATAAAAAGCCAGTAAGAAGAGAGCAAAATAAAAAGTTAGACATTTTTTTTTGGAAAGTTTTAGTGTTACAGAGTGGCATGTATGACATGCCACAAATGTTGAAGGAAATTATATATAATTTTTCGCTTGTTCCCCTAGATTTTTATTTATTAATGATTTTTAAAACGGGTCTAAATATCTTTTTCTTGCTTTATTTGTTGGCTTGGAAAACGATTGACATTCGTGCGCCCATCACATGTCCTTTATTACTTTCTGTCCTTAAAACGCCGCAATAAGAAAAGTGCAAAATAAAATTTTGCACAATTTGTATAAAATGATGAATGAAAAGACATAAAATTTTCTTTGAAACACAAACGCAAGTGAGTTTTTATAATGTCACCTCTTGGGAGTAATAAGCCCGAAAATAATAGCGTCATCTTCACCAATACGCAGCACAAAGAAATTTAAGAACAGAAAATATAAAACATATTTTTAGGCGTCAAGTGTTTTTTCCATTTTCGCCAGAACATAAAAATATCAATCAATTATAAGAAAGTATGAGGTCTCACAGTGTTAAAATGTTCTTAAATTTTATTATGTTGGCCACGCATGTTACACTTTTCAAATGTGAATGATGTGTGTGTGTGTGCTTCAGTTTTATTGATATATTTTTTTTTGGAATGAAAGGTTTGGTGGCCTGCTTAGTTTATGCTTTCAAAGCCATAAAACATATTCGGAATTTGTATATGATGAAGTTTTGTGTTCACTGAATTCAATTGTGAAATTTATTGAAAAACTTTACTGCAAAGTCTTACAGTATTAAGGCCCATAATAATTACATTAATGACACAAAGTTTTAAGACAGCAATAAAATGTGTATCCTAAAAGCCTTGATTACATATTGGCAATAAGCTGGTTTGTTCTGGTTTTTAAAAAACGCAGTCCTTAGGCACCTTTTAATATAAGTCTCTTTCTAAAATTCATTGCGTTGACGCATTAATTCAATTGTACACCGCGGAATGTCTGCCAGTTATCTTTAAACTCTAAACGGTTTGTGCAATGTAATGTAATGATTGTAGTCTCTGTGGGAGTTATTTCTATAGCCAAGACACTTGTTCCTGATGAACCAGTTAGATTCCTGTCATCCCTGCAACTATGAATCTGCTTATTTTACGTAACAAATTTAGTTAAGAAATCTATTATTATTAATGTACGGGGGATATCGAAGCAGACCACTTACTTTCTGGGTCCCTTTTCGACCCCCATTTCGCTCCTCAAATTGATTTCAGGGAACCGATCCGTAATCACAACCACCTTACTTTAAATTGAGTCTCGTGCTAGCCCTAGCCTTTACTCTTGACTAAAGTGATTTCAGACTGTCGACTGGTAACTGTCGACACTCTTCCTCATCACGGAGTCTTTTGTAATTGCTAGCATTTGTCTAAGGCTTAGTTCCCCCATGGCATTCACATCGAACAAGTGGTCTTAAGCCTTATGCTAGCCAGTGCTGGACATTCACACACAATGTGCGCTACCGTCTCGGCCTCTTCCAGCCATAGTCTGCAAGTATCATCTTCTACGACTTTCATCTTAGCCAGATGGTACTTGAAGTTTCCATGTCCTGTCACTAACGCAGTGATCCAGCTTAAAGTAGCCCTATTATACCCGAGCAACTTGCTGGCCGTCCTGCCGAGGGTTAAGAAATCTAAGTTAGTTCCTTTTTATTTTCTATGCTTGTAAATTCATCCCTCCAGACTGGCGATGCAGACAAATTTCCGGAGTTGCTACTTGGTTTAGATTTTCCATGTTACCAAAAATTTCTCAAGTGAGGATCGCCCTAACCTAGTTGATCTGCTTGTGTTGCTGCTCTGTTATGTGATGCTTTATTACGCTTGAAGGCCGTGTTTTATGTTCTACAATTCTGATCTTTTTTCTGCTAATTGTCTCCACTATTTTGACCGAAACTGCCAGCCAGCCAGTGTTGTCACATTCCAGAAGAAAGTGTTGTGGGTTGAGTTTAAATTTGTTGAAAACATGAGTGAGTAAGTGTTAAAGGATCGAGTGATTTGGATTTGTTATCATTCATGGAACAACTGGAATACCAAAGAAATTTGTAACGTGCCGATGAAAACATAAAATCAGAACTCACACGCAGGCTGTTCAAATGTACTCAAGCACTAGTAGTTGGTAGTTAATGTAGATGGAAATACATATAAAAATCAGAAGGATATGGAAGCAGATCGCTTAATTTATGGGTCCTTTTCTCGAATTGATTTTAGACACCCGATTTTTAATGTACGACTACCTTAGGTCCTCCAAGACATTCACATTTAACAAGTAACTGTCCATGGTTCTAAGCTACCGTGTCACACTCTTTGTCAGGAGTATCTAAGCAGACTGACTCGTTCATCTTTTGCGAAGCTTTCTTGTCCATATTTTCTTGATTTTTCGCTTGGCTAATTACAACTGGAGTTCAATCAGAGAATTCATATAATTTCCTCGAGCAATGGACAAAAGAATTGCCACCCACTCGAGTTCCATATACACGGATAAGTCTGTATTAAAAATCGACTCTCTAGATGGCAGTCGCATATTGGAGACCAAGCACCCTCTCGGTTACGTCACCTTGTCGTATGCTGTTCCACACTGGGTGAGGCAGTCTTAACTTCCCTCCGCTCGACTCTTTTAGCCAGACTTCTAGTAGAGACAGGAACCTTTAACAGTGCACTCAGTTACGGGAAGTCATATCTGTTTGCTTCCTAGCTGACGACAGAAGTAACGAAACACTTTGCTTACATGTTACAATTCTCATCTAGTTTGTGACAAATACTGCATATAGTGTGGAGGTTTAACCATGAACACACGAGCCGTTAACGGTACCGTGCGAACTATTATTACAAGCAGGACACTTGAACTGTAGTTCGAGATCTTTATCGATTCTTATGCCGCCCCTAGGGGAACCGTTGACCGTGATTTTGCTGAATATATGAACTTCTCTTTCATTCATCGTAATAGCTTGTTTCGTTAACAAAACAATTGTGTTCACACAATAGCATCTACGTATTAAAGGACGCATAACTTTAGTGAAATCCTGGTAAGACTAAACCTAAACCCAGCTGGAAAATAAGACTGCATTAAAAATAATTTATTAAATAAATATTGCAATCATCTTTCGATTCATACAGCAGTAAATTTGCACAAATTTGTTTCAGAAAACTGAAGAAAAGATGCCATAAAATAAGGAAGGCTGTAAAAAGGTTCTTATTAAAGTAAACATGACGTTAATGAAATTCCAATGTGCAGCAAAAAAAATCCTTAATTTCAATTTACTTTACATAAAAAAGGGAATGTGGACAGCCAACAACAACAACAACAAAAATAAAATCCTTTATCTTTGTCGAGAGCTTGTTGGTTAAAACCAACAACTGAAGAAAAACGCCAGCATCCAAAAAAGGACGAAAATAAAAATTAATTAAAATGTCCTTTATTTTAAACCACTAAATTTTAATCAATAATGAAAAAAAATGTTGAGTTAAAAAAAAGGAAGGGGAATAAAAATTAATACTCTTAAAGTTTATCTTATGCCGGCGCGGTCGTGACATGTGAAAAGCAATTCAGGCAGTCAGGCGCGGATACAGGTAGAGGGAGAATAAAATATTTCCTCCAAAGAATGAGGAAAATTTAGAAAACAAAATCTAGGAAAATTTGTTGTTTTAATAAAAAACTTCTCGAAAATTGCCTCTACTCCCTCCAACCGCTTAGACTGAGTCCCTGCTAGGTCGCAGCAAAATATTACTTCATTGTTTGTCTTGCCATTTTACCCCGTGTAATGACTCTGTGATTGTATGTGAAATGTTTAAGTATGTAAATACGTGTGTGTGTTTGTATGCATGTGTGTGTGTGTGTGTGTGTATGTGTATGTGCATATCTGTTTGTGTACGTGTGTTGTTGTGTTTGTAAAGCACACATTAAAAATTAATGAAAACACTTTTACGACTCATTAAAATAAAACCTTTGACCATTCCGGTGATAAGTGAAAATGGAAAAACTCACTTTCCCCCAACAAATAACACAACAACATTGAAAATATTCCACTTGCGTTGCTGCTTCATGCAACAGACTATAATTTCTGTTCATGATGGATGTGACATATCAAGAAACTATTTTAAAAGATGTCACATATTTCAAGGCGCGCGCATGCCATTAAATTAATAAAAAGAATTATTAATATGAAATGTTCTGCGAAAGATAGAAGGCAGGCATGTCATTGGTAGCCAAAGTGGACTTATTGGCGTTAAATGCTTATTAAACTTAAAAGAGTGAACGACTGTAGAAAATAATTTCATCCGTTTGCAATCTTCATGCCATAATTGCAGAAAAGGGGAGGGGGAAAAGTTTAATTACAAAAGAAGAATGTGGTCAATGAAAAAATGCGAGTCATTCAAGGTGCATGACCTTTTGAGAGAAATTTCTTCTGGGGCTGTAGTTACTTTTTGAACATGGCTAAGGTGACAATAATCTTCTAGCAACATAGTACGATAAAATTATTAGGCAATAAACAAATCACAGAATAGTCCTCTTAGAGCAAGAGAAATGCAAAAAATTTATGGAATACAGGTGACCAAAGCCATCGAATGCTTAACAGACCAAGCACTAAACACTTCCGCCCCAGCACTCATACTTTGATTAAACACCAAAAGAAATTTACACAAAACAGTTATGTTTCTTAGGAGCATTTTATGGTTGCAATGACTATATTTTTTTTACATAATTCAAAGACTTTGTTTATGTCTAGAATTTAAGTAAAAATTTTAATAAAAAAATATCGTTCAAATGTAAAATATATGTTTGCCACAACAATACTGTGTTATAAAGAACATAATATGGTTGCCGTATTATGGTTTTTTCTCTGCGTGTATGTGTTGACTAAGTCATCGTTTAAATTTCAGAAACATGAAGTCTCGATATTCGTAGTTTCGATGGCTCTGCCCCTAATATTCAGCTCCATATGTTTGGCTCGGGTTATGTTTACGTTGAGGCCTTCGATCGATTATAGAAGTGTAGAAGTGAGTTCGAGGGCGTCACATAACCATCGTAGTGAAACATAGTGACTATGGAAGGGTTAGGGCGCCTCCCACTCGAGATATGAGTTTCTTTTTTCTTCAGAGTAAAATTTTATCTTTAATTTCAAATGAAGAATTTGTTTTTATTGATGCGTCCTTTAGGGCTGGAGGTAAAGGACTAATCCAGAAATTCAATTAAAATTTTCAACAAATTCAATTAAAATTAGACGGAGTCAATTAAAGCTTTTCTTAATTACATTTTAAATAAAAACACAATGCCAAGAAATTAGCGCCGAGAAAATTTAAAGGAGGAAATAATCAACACATTTTACATGTTTATTTAAATCCCTTCATCTTTTTTTTCGTAACACAGAATAAACAAATTACAAAATCTTATCCTGATGAGGAATTAGAAGCAAGAGGATGAATTTCAAAGAACAACCAACTCTCTGTGTCTAAAAAAACAACATGTTCCTATTTAACACTATTTTCGTATTAACTCAAATGTATGTTTATATTAACAACTACATACACACTAGCACAAGCACACGCAGACACACACGCACACACACACGCATACCCACACACACATATAGAGAGTATAAAAAGTGAACAATATGTCCTCGCACGTATTTGACAAAGAAATTCAATTAGCAAGAGCCAAAAAATTTCTTCTCTTAGCTGCTGCTGGTTGTACTTGTTGTTGGTGTTGTCGGTGTTGTTGTTGTTTGTTGCTGTTGTTGTTGCTGTTGCAAAGTATAACTAGATGAAAATTTGTGACTTCAGCTTGCAAATGAAAATAAAATTAAACCAGAAGTAAGAAAAATATATAGAAAACACAGCAAACAAAAAATACGGAAGAGATACTAAACAAGCAAGAGATAAAAAAGTACTTACAAGGTATTTGCGAATGACACAAGGTCTTAACAGCCAAATTTAAAAAATTGAATTATTTTTTTGCAACAATGGGAAATTTATGAAGTTCCCTTTCTCTGCAAAAAATGAATCTGCTTAAGCCAGTCCTGTTACTTGGCTGCGCGTTCAAGTGTAATTCTTACACTGACAAACAAGCAGGTGCATGCACAGACATAAATTGTGCATTAGAATTTAATATTTGTTTTCAAATTTGGTCTTTGGGCTCGTTTGCTCTAAACAGTGACAAATACTCCCCCCTGCTACTGAATGAAAAAAAAACTGCCACAAAGAGACTGTGAACAGAAAATTAAATTAGTAACAGTCATGGCTGGAAACGAGCAAAACTGTAGTCTTTTTCTTTGAGTATATGTGTGTGTGTATGTGTGTAAACATGTTTGCACAGCAAATGCAAAAGTAACCAACTTTATACGCCTTAACCTCACAACTAGCTGAAGTACCGAGCAGCGAAAGTAGCTGGGCTGGCTACCAATAAGTGGAAGTATTTTAAGTAAAAAGTTAAGGTTATTTTGAGGATTTGTGGCAAGCAAGATAAAGAGAAGTACAAGAGAAAAAAAATCCAAACTCGTGACTAGAATAAATAATAACAAACAACCACAAACACCCGGCCAACAGCCACTAAAATTAACAAGCAAAAGAAAAGTTTTTGAAACCCCTAAAAACTATTTGTTTAGCTGGAACACTTTGAGCGGCTGCGGGATAAGATGGACTTAAGCTTTTTGTTTAAAAGGACAAATGAAATAGATTTCAGACGCAACACGATAAAACTAATAAAATAACATTTTAAACATTCGCCAAGAATCAACTAAATTAAAACCAAAAGTGGCAGAGCAGACCAAATTCCTTGCCCGAATTCTGTTGCAAAGAGAACCTTAATTTGCATTCTTTTGATAAGTTATTTTTATTTTTTGATTTCTTTGTGAGGAAAACTTCAGACATTCCATTTTTGTTTCTTTCCTTTTTTTCTTTTAGTTATTTTCGTGCTTGCTAACAGAAGTCTTAAGCAGTTATTTCTTTCATTTTAAATCGTACTTTTGCTTTATTATTACGCTGCCACATAAGTTCAATGTCGTCGTTGGCTGGATTTTTTTTTCACCCACCAACTTTCCTTAACTTTATAAATGCCACATAATGCCAACAGCGGCAACGTGCATTGCTTTTGCCAAAATTCCACTAGAGACTCTATGAGTCCTAAGTATTTTTCTTATGCTGTTGAAGAAGCTGCATAAAAAAATAGTTTTTTTCAATAGTTTTTTCTTCTTTGTAGAGATGCACTTAAGGCGGGAGAAAAAACATGAAAATAATAAGATGTAAAAACAATTTTGTAGGGCCTTAAGGCTCTTGCAACATTGTGGCGTATGAGTGATATTAAGTATGACAAGAATTTGCCAAGGGAAACGTATGAGTGATATTAATTACAAAATTTTAACAAGAATTAAAATAGTTATGGCTGTAAGCTGGATATGAGTGGCATTATTACGGAAAAAAACTGTGTGGGGATTAAAAGACTTTGTTGCGAAATATGTAACGTGTTAAGTTTTTAAATGGAAAATATAAATGATCTGAAATAAAGAAAGGGGAGGGGGGCCAGTGTGAATTTCAGATCGAGTCAACATTGAGCTTGAGAAAGCCCTAAAGTAGGTAAAAGTACAACAATTTTCTATCATGTAAAAGAAACTTAGGAATAACTTTTGATGATTTCGATGACAAAAAAACGCTACAAACTTTTCAGCAGGATCCTGTGAGTAAATATGCGTTTTTTTTTATTAGTTGCACTAAGTGATAAAAGGAGAGCAAGTTGAGTCTGTAGACTTACTTGAGCAGCTAATTTAAAATTCGATTACACCCTCAAAAATTATTGCTACGATTTTTTTACCCTTAAATTTGCAGAAAATCTTTTTTATCGATAACTTTTGCTTTTGAGAGTGTAATCGAATTTCTAAAAATTTGCAAAATTATATACTCAAGTAGTCCTATAACATACACTGGGTCAATTCAAATGTTCGTTTTCACAGTCCCACCGTGTTATGAAATAAATCACACTGGACTTTGGATGGGTGCAAATTTTCTTTCGGCTTTGCCCTTTCAGTGTTTGGATTTGGCACATTGGCACTGCTTCTAGTGCTTTGTATCTCTACTTTTTCCCACCAGTCGATAACGTAATTGTGCTACAACAGATCAGCAGGCCTTAGAGCCCCCAGGTGTGCAAGTTCCGTACTGCGAATTGTATTAAATTCGATAGGGATTTTAACGATTTGCCTTCGGGCTTCAATTCAGCGAACATGCCTTTATTGCCATTTAACCTCTTCAATTGTTAAGTTGTAATACTTAACAACAGGCATGGAGAACTGCATAAGGACTTCGCCCACTTCTAGCTGAAAATACAACTCGAGAGTCCTCCTCTATTGAAAGCACTTGAGGTTGACGCCTTAACTTATACTATGAATGCGACCTGACTTTCCGAAGATCGAATAGTCTCCAGCGTAGATTGAATTTGACCACCAGTAAAAAGAAAATGTTATACAAATTCGTTGTTGCCTGTAAATTCTACACGCTTAAGTAAGTGATGGAGGAGGGCTTTATATCTACGACCAAAAATTAAAAGTTTCACTTTAAAGTCTATGAAAAAATAAAGCAAACGCACGCATAAGAGCAGAGAAATTTAAAAGGAACTGCAGATTTTTTTTCGACTTAACCGGTTGTTATCTAGAAGACAGATCCGTTTTCGCAGTTCAGAGATATTTAATTTACTAAAAAGTCATTTGTGTTACTTTCCTCGAATGAAGTTTGCAGTTGAAGTTCCTTTAAACACACCCCAACATATAGGAAAGAAAACAAAGAGTAGACGCCAGCTAGCAGACTATTTCAAGTCACCCAAAGGCCAGTTGGCCTTTTTTTGGTGGCTTTCCAAACAAATAATGAAACAATGTGTCTTTTTTTTAGATGCAACAGCAAACAACATATGCCACCAACTAAAGCGAAGGGACCAGCGCAAAAAAGCAGGGCATAAAAACAGGAAATGTTAAACAACAACAACATCAAATACTACATGTGATCGAAAAAAGGGGTTTCGAAACAAAGCATACACACACACACACACACAAAATACACTGACACTTTCCTGTACATGATGGCACAAGCACATACTTCCAGGAGTAGCATGTGTGGGTGCTTTTACTTCTACATGCTAAGTTGGTATGAGAACGAAAACATCTGTGTGACTGAAGAAGATTTTAAATCATGATTTTGTTTCAACCATGGGCCAGTTTAAAAAAAAAATATGACGTTGCAGTCGTCACCACAGGCGACCAGCATGCATTGGAGCACCAACTTGACCGAGTGACTGGTTGAAAAAGAAACAACACAGTCGTCTGCAGGCATAAAAGGCAGCAAGCCCGTTCACAGTCAGTCACACGTATGGAATTTATGGTTGTATTTAATTTTTCCCAGTAAACTTCTCGTTACTGTTGTAGATGAACACGCGTACATGTGTATGTGTGTGCTTGTGTATATGTCCTCTTTTTTCCTCTTGCATGCAGTTTTTGTTGCAACTTCTCGTGCTTTCCTGTGTAGTTTTTTCGGCCTTTTTTGCTGAGCGTTAACTTATTTTTATTGTTTTCCTTTTTTTCCCAAATTGTTTTGAAGCATGAAATGAAACATATTTAAAAGGAGTTTTTTGTTGTTTTAATTCCGAAAATATTGTTTTCAACTTTTTGTTGAACGTGGTTGGCACCACAGAGGGGGGCGGTTGACTTAAAGAGGTACAACATTTTAATTATGATATTTTTGTTGCTTGCCACTCGTAGAAAGCCAAGAAATTTAGGTTTCTCTAAAATTTAATAGCACTTGTTGAGAAGGCATCATCAACTGAAACCGAACCTGAAATCTTATGAAAATACAAAATTTGATTTGAAAGATATTGACGTGAAAACTATTCAACCCTTAAAAATATTTTTTATCTCGAAAGCTTTCTTTTTAGAAAATTATTGTTGCAACACTTGGATACTAAAAATGGAAAATAAATTTAACTAAGTAAATACTGAAAACAGGTTTCAGGTTGCAGCAACATGTTGATTAAAGTTGCTTCAATGTGACTCAAGTTAAATTAAATATTTCGCAACTAAAGAATTTTCCAATTAAAATATATAGCCGATTTTCAGATAAGAGTTGACTTTGGCTTCAGTTTCAAATTTAATTCGATCTTCTGCGTGTGTAGGGATTTTTATGAAAAATCCTCGTAATTTCTCGTGGTCTGCCTTGGAGTCGATTGATCTTCATTGATTAAATTGACTGAGTTTTCGATTTTGTTCAAACAAAAAATTGGCTTAAGGATGCTTTTTATGTGTCCTTCATTTATGAACATTTTGCAGATGTTGTAGAAAGGTGTTTTAGCTACACGATGCTTCATTTCTAGCAAATAATTGTCGACAACTTTATAAAGAAAGTTTCTTGGATTTATTTGAGGTGGAAAAATATTAATTTTAAATTATTAAGTTAGGTTAGGTGGGCAGATCGTATGCAGCAAGTTCACTGGTTGGCCATTAGGCCTTTTGCGGTATGGCGACCACAGTGCCCTATAGAACTCTAGGATCTACTACCTGTACCTATCATGCTCTTCAGTGTCCTATTTCTAAGACAGTCCAGGTCCTGAGAGGATCGTTGGTCCAAATATTGAAGCCTGTGTTCTTGCAGAATCGTCCAGTCGTAGAGAAGGTGTTGCACAGACACCTCCTCCTCCTAATTCAAACAGTTCTCACCACAAGAGATACCCACACGCTCCATCATACGTCTAACTATACAGTGCCCCAATATGATGCAAACTAGAAGCCAAATTTTCTCAATGGCCAGTGTTGCCTTCGTCCTTTTTTTATCAATTGAGGGTGAAAGAATTTTCGATACTCTGCAAGTCGTTATTGTAGACCCCCTGTAACCAATTTCTTTAGCGACCATTCCCGTAACGTGTTTGAAAGTTCGGCCAGGTTGGTAATGATGTCCCCCTTTGCATGTATCACGTCCAGGTTCGGGCCTCGAACACGGACCTGGAACACGGTGCAAGTGTAGTTAATCCTTAGGGAGGGTCTAGTCCCCGTGTAAAAATCGAAAACCTCATTGTTTCCAAATACAGAATTCTCCTTACGACTCCTTGAGTCGTCGGGCCGACCTAGCAGATAGTTACTTTATGTAGCCATTGAGGGGGCCAGATCCAACATTGCTTCAAATTATTAAGTCATGATGAGTCTTTAATATTCTCATAACAAAAAGTAAATTTAAAAATGCAACCAGAAAATGATACAGCTGTTATTGTAAACCCTTTAAAATATCTACTTCCCTTTTCTTTGTGATGCACAAATTAAGTTAAACTTGTAGTCATCAATTACCGTCCTACACACAGGATTCATTTGCAAAATAAAAAAAATCTGTTGCAAAAAAAAGGAAGAGTTAGAGGTGCGACTAAAATTGACCGATGAAGTTGCATAGAGTCAGCCTCATGTATTCAATGGTCTACTTAAATCTGCATACAGGAGTTTGATTAAAAAAATGAGAAAAACGAGTATTGTTCAGTTTATTTTGTCTGCTATTTTCACTTGTACTGCCACTAAACTGCTAGAGGCCTTAAAGCCATGAAATCAACTAAAAGAAAGACAAAATGTTACGTGTTGGTAGCAGCCGAAATCAACAATCAACACAATAAACTTTAACACAGTCGTGTTTGATTATTAAATTACTGCTGAAAGAGATGAATAAATCAAATTAATTTCTCTAGAGAATTCAAACTCTTTCTACACAGACACACACACACACACTAGCCCCCACTCTTCCTCACTTTCTCCTTCTTCGACATAAACTAGTTTTGCTTTTCTAAATTCAGTTTATTATTTATTTTTAACACACGAGTTTAACAAAACGTTTCTAACAGACTTCTAGACTCAAAATAGTTACCAAAGACAAAAGACATTTTACTCCTTGTGAACACGTTCAAGAAAACTTCACACAGTCTGTGTGAATGTGTGTGTGTGTTGGGGAAAAACTTATCAAAGATGGAGGCTATGTTTCTATTTTCCTCGTCCTTTTTGTTTGTTAAAGGAATCATTAATTTTGCCTGTTGTTGCTGTTTGTTATTCAATTGTTCGGGAGATATTTATTTCGTTTTGTTATTTCAAGAATGTATATGTGTGTGTGTGTGTCTTTTGTTACAAATTTCAGTAGTTGTCCCATTATAAATCACTTTGTTTTTATTTCATCATCAATTTTTTTTCTCCATATAATGTTTCTGTGGTTTTTTTGTAGCCTCATTTTTTCTAAGAAACCCAAAATTACCAATCATTAATCTTCAGAATGTTACAAAACAAACTGCTCGAAAGATACAAAGGACTACAGGAAGTAGGTAACAATCAAATATTTTTCCTAACAATCATTTGTTCTGTTCACTATAAATCTCCTTACAATGTCAGTAACAAAAGTAACAACCTTTAATCAATTATTTATTTGTTTAAAATGTCACAAGAACCTTTTTATTCAATTAATTCATTAATTTGTTTTTATTTAATGACACACAAATGCTTATGTGTGTTAAGCAAAAACATTATAAAATATATATCAAATGCACAGTGGGGATGAAAATAATTGTAAACTTGAACATGAAATTGTAGGAATTGAAGGAAACATACTACTGAACAATATTGCATGATTTCTGAACCATCTGATACATCAATGTTCGGAAAAGCTACAAAAGTTAGAAGTAAAAAAATTGTGAACCAAACAGTTTTCGTACACGACAAAAATAAGGAGCTAATTCAAGTGGATTTGATTAAAAAAATAATTAAATTTCAACCTTTAACTTATGGTGTGAATTAAATAGTTTAATTATAATAATTAAAATTTTTTTAAATGTCAATTAAAAATGTAATTAAATCAATTAAAATTGTAATTAAATCAAGTGAAAATTTAATCGAATCAATTACATATTAATTTAACCAAAGCAAAAATTAATTGAATTCATTAAAAACTTAATTGAAACTATTGAAAATCAATTTAAAAATATTAATCAAATCAATTAAAACTTTAATGAAAATTGTGTAATACCTTTCATATAGGAAATAATTAAATCAATGTTGAGGAATGCTTAATCAAAGGCTTTGTCATATAAAAAACATTTCATATACATTTTGCGAACCATATTTTTTCACAAACGTTAAAATGTGTACATCTCTTTATGCCAGACCCAGCACACTGTGATCACAATTAATACAAAATTATTTTTGCATCCAGAACAGCCATATTCTTCTTACTTAGTTGATTTTTTTTAGGAAACAAAACACCTGAATTGAAAAATTACTGCCGATAATTTTTTCCCTGTACGAGTTCAGGGCAAAATTAATTGGGTACTACTTATTTCTTGCATTGGATTTGATTATTTAAATACAACTCAGAAGCGGGTTCCTACCATGACACGTAACTCTCGACTACGTCGAATTAACGACCTCAATTTCAACACCAAAGCCTCCAAAGTTTATGCGGGAAAAATTATGCTGACAATGACTTGGGTCCAAAAAGAGTACCACTTACTACGGGTTGGCATTCGCTTTACGGGCGAATGAATTCGTGTTAGCCGAATATTAGAAGAAATCAGGAGGAATGCAATCAAATATATGACAAAATAATTATTCCGTATGTGAACGCCAACCCTACAGCTTGCAATATTCTGGATAAGTAAGATAGTCTACCACCCCATCTGTCTGAATAGTGGTTGTATTCTCACAAAAAAAATCTTTGTGGCATGACAACCATATTATGTTCTCTACTCCAATACATTGTTATGGCAAACATATAATGGTTATTGGAAAGCATTTCCACGGGCTTGTTTTTCGTCCTCACACGCATGTAAGCTGTTGTGAATATGAGGAAAGAATATCCACAATCACTAAAAGCTCATGGTCACGAGACACCCGCGCAAAGAAATCATTTCTATAATTTTATTCAAATATCTTATAGAATCTTCTGGCCAATAATACTCCACTTTTACTTGTACTTTATGTTTTGCTAAGACTTTTTACCTCAATGAGAGAAAATGTTATTGCTCTTGTTAATAATTTCTATTTCTAAATTCACGCTGAATATTTGAGGCATAAGGTCATTTGTAGGCTACAATTAAATTTTCTGGACAAATTAGACAAGAAGTTAAGAAATTTGTTCCTGTAAAATTGGTTAGACCTTGATATAATTCAATTATAATATATTGCTTTTATATTACATGTACCTCTATCTGGGCTTCTTGATTTTGAGACATAAAACGCTTTTTAAAGTGCTACAATTATTTTCCCTTCTGCTTGTGATATTTTGTCACTTTGTGTCTGCTGTTGTTTTTACGCTCAATTTAATCAAATAATTTATTACGAATTGCCTCGTTTTTTATATAAATTTTTGTGATTATTCAACAGCATCATTTGCCTTTTAAAATGCAGATAAAAACTTTGCTCTTGTTGGTGTTTCTTTTATTTTTAATTAATCACAAAAATATCGTTATGTCAGATTTTTGTTTTTATGTTGTAACACAACTTCACAGCGAAAATGTTTTAAAAAGCCTCGTAAAACCATTTTGTGCATTTTATATATATTTTATCTGTCTGCAGTTGTGCAAGCGTATGAGTATGAGTTTTAATATTAAAAATCAATCATACGCCTTATGGTTGATGAATATAAAATCAATCATACGCACTAGAGTGCATTTCGAATTAAATGAACTGAAAGTTAAGAAAAGGGTTTCGGGTATTTTTTTTTTAATTGTTTGAGATAAAGAAGAACTGAATTTCAAGTTTAGTGTTTCATGGAAAATTTAAACAACAATATATATTATTTCAAGCTTGAAGTTATTCATAGGCAAGAAATTTAATTTAAAACTAAAAATATAATCTATGTACTTTGCCACACATTTAAGATTTCTTTTTTGCTTTAGCCTTAAACTGCTAGAAACAATTACAACAGAACTGTAGTGTATTTACAAAGTATTTTCAACTGATTTTTGTTTTTTTTTCTTTTTTCGAAAGCCATGTCTAATAATACGCGCCTTATCTGGCTGACGCTGACTGGCGGCAGAAAGTAAATACCAATGTAATTTCCTAACAAATGGCACTAGCGAGCAAGGAACAATTAAGCCTACTCAAACACTTCGCAACAGCAAACGCATTTTTTTTGCGACAATATCAACAGTATCAAAATACACATTATCTGCGATTAGAGCGTTTTACTTTGTTGAAATGTTGAATTGTTATTTGCCAATTTCAATAGCAGCAATTGCCGTAATGCCTCCCTTACAATACGCCGTCTTTCTCAATGATGTAGAGGCTTAAAATGCTTGCCATCTGCATTTAAAAGACTTTGAAGACATGCCCACGGCCACCCATAGACACACACACATTTTCAAAACGTTTAACAACGAAAAGTGACAACCAAAAGAATAACAAAGAATTAAAAAAGAATCGAAAGAAGCAAAAAAAAAAGTAGAAAAGTATTCAGTTGAATGTTTGCAATTGAAAATCGATATGTATTTTTTTAATTTTATTTAAACGAGTCTCCAGCAATATCCAATGCTAAGGAACTACATTCGTCTAGAGGAAAATGTAACTAAAAAAAGAGAGCAAATAATTATTTAATGGTTGAAGAAAAAGAAAGAGCGAAACACTTTAATAATGAAGGTCTTGACTAAGTCTGTTTGATATGACGGATTGGCATTAATTTTCTTTTGAACTTCTTCACACATTTTCAACATATTTGCACCAAAATGAGTTTATTAAAAAAAAATCACATTTAATTATTTCTCTCCTTCAAATGTCACTCATGTTTAGCTGTTTAATTTTACATAAAATGTTTAAATAGCTGCACAAGTCTACTTTGCATTAGTTGCCCCTTTCAAAACACAAAACCGCATGCAGAGTGTTTTGCATTCATTGCAATGCAGATGTTTATAGCAGTATATTTTAACACAATTGTGGGCACAAGTATGATCTGTATTCAACAGTGCATGTCTGTGTGTATGTGTGTGTGTTAAAGTGCTGTAAAAGAAACAAAATTGTAGGAAAAAAAGTTTTATACTTTACTTAACATTCATTTGGTTTATAAATACTTTACAAGTATCCAAACACACACATACATATAACTAAATGTAAAACTAATATAAATACATGAGGAATTGTATTACTGCACACATACACACACATGTACATACATACATACACACATACACAGCAACAGCAATTAACAAATAAGCAAACCAAATGTCTGCAAGAGGGTAAATGCAAATGCAAGTGAAGCAAAGTAGTCAAGAAAGGGATAGAGAGAAAGAGAGAATGCGTGAGAGAGCGAGAGCTAATGTATGAGTGCATTTAAGTGTTCATGTGGTTATTTTCATTTAGTTTCCCTGCTCATAACTCTTGTATGTACAAGTGTGCAGGTGCACTTGAGTAATTTTATAATTATAAACTTATTTGTGTTTTTTGCCCATTTTTTTTGTTTGTTTTTTTTTTGTTTTGTAGCAGCCACTTTATAAAATTCACACAACTTGTCAAGTAGTTGTTTAGTAGAAAAGTAAACTATTTTGTTTTCTTCTTCACATATGACATGTGTAGTAAAAGTTATGGGTTTTGAGGACACTCTTCACAGTTATTCTCGCTTTTTTTTTGTGGGTTTCCATTTCAATGTGAAGAAAACTGTAACTGAGATCACTTTCGTTGGTGAGAAAAAAAGACACACTCGCATACGTACCCCTTAAATATTTAAAATGTGGCTTTTTAGAACGAAACTATTGCAGTTTTTTTTTTTTAATTTAAGATATTTAAAATAAAACATTTAAGAAGTTCTCAAGTTGACTAAATAGCAAATGGCTTAAGGGAAGTGTTACTGTGAATGACTATTTTAGAGGAGTACCTTCAATTCCACAGTTTTGCCTTCAACTTACACTGATTTTTGTTATAATAAATATAATTAAAGTTTACAAAAATATTTCTCATCAGAATGTCATGCGTTTAATTTTTTTCATAAACTTTTCTGTCAAGAAAAACTCGTATGCAAAGTATTTTGATTTACTAGGCAACAGGGTAGCAGGGAAACGAATGAAATGCTGGGAAATTTTCAAACCAGAAATACAGAAATTAATCATTTTCTTAGTAAAAATTATTTAGAAAATTTTTGAATATTTTTTGTTTTGAAAAATGCGGAAAAATAACGAAAAAGAAAAGTAGTCAGCTGGGCTGATATATTTTGAATATGTTTACTCAACTTCAACCATAACAGTCCTTCATATCTCAAGTAAAAGTCAGACTAGCTGATTGGCATTTAGCATTGTTCGTTACTAATTCTCCTCCATAAATTCAGGTAACTGATAGAAACACAGTGGTCCTCAATTCGCTTGAAGCCAACAAAAGGTTCGTAACACATCCAATATTTTCGGTTACCTAAATTTCTGTGTATGAAGCAAAAAAATTCGATGTTGTCTCTCAATTGACAAATTGCTGAAATTCGCTAAAAACAACAACAGTGTAGAAGAAAAGAAAAGGAAAAACTGACTTTATATTTGAGGTATTGAGTTACAAAGTCAAAAGATTTTAGAGAATTTTTTTTTATTATTTCGGCGACGCTTCCAGTTTCAATTGGATTCACTTTCTTTGACTTAATAACGCTGTTGTTAACAAGAGAACATAAGATTCGTTGTGTGTGTGTGTGTGTGTGTGTGTGTGCGAAATGGAGGAAATAGTCTATCATGAATATTAACATGTCTGTTCAAGTAGTTTTGTGTGTTTTTTAAAAAATCAAAAAAAGCGACAAACAAAATTAAATGAAAGGCAATGAAAGGCAAGAGTATAAACTTGATATCTGCTTCGTGAAGATCGGCAATCACTTTAGCTTAAAATTTGGTAGGTGTTTCGATTTATTTACTCTACAGGATTGTTGTAAGGAAATTAAATGTTTTTCTAATACAGTGTGACCGCCGGGAAGGTATATTACTTTGTCTGTTTATAATTTTTGATAAAACTAAAGAGAATGGATCGTATATTGATAAATGTTTTATTTAATGTCGGCAATTATGTATGGAATACAATATCAGATAAATGTCCGCCTCTGTTAGCCTCACAAATGCCAGCCCTTTTAAACACATTTCACGCGGTGTTTCATTAATTTCATCACGAATATTATGTTTGAGTTGCTCCAGCGTTTCTGGTTTGTGTGTATAACCCTAGCTTTTTAGATATCCCCACAAATAGAAGTCCGGAGCAGTCAAATCAGGCGACCTTGGAGGCCAATCAACATCACCATTCCTTGAAATAACTTGTTGTGGAGAGAGATCTCGCAGTAATTCCATTGTAATCCTGGCTGTATGCGATGTGGCACCGTCTTGTTGAAACCACATGTTAGTCAAGCCCAAAGCATGCAGTTGTGGCGTTAAAGAGTTTTCAATCATATCACGATATCGCTCCCCATTGACAGTTACCGTTACGCCGTTTTCAGTTTCAAAGAAGTTACGTCCAATGATTCCTCCTGACCAAATTGACACCAGACTGCCACTTTAATTGGATGCAAAGGTAACTGATGAATAATTTAAGGGTTTTCCATTGTCCCGAAACGACTATTCTGTTAATTCACATATCCATTCAAATGAAAATGGGCCTCGTCACTCATTATGATTTTTTCATGAAAACCGGGGTTGTCATGGGCGATCTGTAGCATCTTATTGGCCTATGTACGGCGGCGTAAATGGTCTTCTGGAAGAAGGTCTTGTGTCAACGGAATCTTAAATGGAAACAAATGCAAATCTTTGTGCAAAATTGTGAACAAAGTTGTTCTTTGAAGATCAAGCTCTTGAGCACAGTGTCGAATTGAGTTTGATGTATTGTTTTGAACACTTTCTTGAACAGCAGTAATGTTTTCAGCCGATCTTGCAGTACGTTGTGGTCCATGATTGGGCCTATCAGCTACAGTCCCTCTTTCTTTGAAATCATTCACTACACGATAAATAGTTCATCTTGTTGGCACGTTGTTTCACTCAAAAATCGTCACAGTAATCGATGATTGATTTTGATAAAATGTTTTAACGATTAAAACACGTTGGTTTACCGAATATTTTTCCATAATAAATTTGCTACGTCTTTACTTGACGACTGCCAAATATGAACGGATACTCTGTTCTTAAAAATTTTCTAAGGAATCAAATGAAAAATTCAAAAAATAATTGCTACACAAAGGCGTAGCGAAATATCTAATGTGATTAAATATTAATAACTAAAAACAAAAAATTCCGAAGAAAATAAAAAGGTTTAGATCATCTATATTGAATAGTATTGACTGACTAATGCCTTTAAATTTTTCGACGAATTTAGAGTTGAAAATTAAAATAGTTTTTATACAACCACCCTTTTCCTCGAGTGTATTCAAGCAGATGTCTACAAATTAAGCCAGTGGTAATTTCTCTAGTCACTCAAGTATCTCTTGAAACAAAAACAAGGTACTCAGCTGTGGGCCTTTTGGGGTGTTAAGTGCAAGAGTGACCTAACTCCAAAAACAAGAAAATACATGAAATAATTGTAGACTTATTATCACAAGCGCACCCCTGAAACATTTTTCGGTACTAGAATATTGATTGCTAAATCGGTTTAGAGTTGGCTGCAGCTTGGCATAATCAAACACCGTGTAAATTAAATTGGTGTAAAGAAAATATCAGTAGTACTCATTGCCTCATTTGGTCATTTGAAACATTTTTCGGTACTAGAATATTGATTGCTAAATCGGTTTAGAGTTGGCTGCAGCTTGGCATAATCAAACACCGTGTAAATTAAATTGGTGTAAAGAAAATATCAGTAGTACTCATTGCCTCATTTGGTCTTTGTGTAAGCATTATATTTTTGTATTAAAACTGGGACTTCTTTAGAAAAAGTGGCAGAGGAATTTTAAATATTGTTGTTGCTTATTTTCAATATTATGACGAGAAGTGTATAACTTTCCTGTTGCCGTCCTCTGCGTGAAGTTTGGACGAAATAATTGCAAAAGGTTTTTAATAAATTGTTAAGACTGAAGTTTTGTGTCTGAGGAATTTATGGAAAATTCGTGTAAGAGTCGTATAGTTTTCAAACCTGCCAAAATCTTCATCTTAATTTAAATACTTTGAATAGCAAAAGCATTTATTAAGGTTTTTCTTCCTCAACTTTAAGATTCGAGTTTTCGTCAGTAACTGCTTCTCCATGAATCATACATGATGTCTATTTCTAATACTCATACGCCCTGCTTGACCAGTTAAAGCTTAAAGTTTGTTGTTGACTGTGAGACACTTTATTAAAACCTGCTTACCTTAACAATATCGTGTGCGTTGGCTGTTCATTGTTTTGTATATTAACACTTACACGACTATAAACAGGACTGTTAGAAATTATGGCGAATGAGCAAAATAAACAAACATGAACATGAACATTGGAGGCCATAAGCTTTTCGATATTGAGGTATTTTACATGGTTGGCCTCGCAGCTAAGTTGGTTGTAAAATCGTAACAACAACATTAAAGGCATATTGCGTTACACATCACCCACCCGCAGGCATATGAACACTTTCAGCTATTTCGTTTTATGAAGATAGAGAAAGGCCTAATAAAATTTATCAGTTTATGGTGCAAATCCTGGTAGGTCTTTGCAATAATATTTAGGTTGCACGTAGAAGCGCTATAATCATTTTTATTACAAGGTTTAATGATAAACAAAATTTACTATACAAACACATGCTTACTCACTCACACACACACACACACACACACACACACACGATGTCGAAAGCATTTGTAATTACTCAAAATGGCCAGTATAGAAAATTATGTTCTTTTTTCCGCTGTTAAGCCTAACGAATGACCTTCTCCCTTTTAACTAATTCCCTTGTTAATCAAAAAACTCATACTTGTGCATTTTTATGAGCAGCATGTTTGTTTATATTTTACTCATAAATTTTTCTATTTAGGTTGTGTGTGGGTGGCTGTATGTGTGAGTGTGTGTATGTAAGGGCATCTATTAATGCCAAAAGCTTTTATATTTGTTGAATTTATTTTGTTTGTTTTTATTGCCGCTTTCGAAGTTGTACAAAGGTCTAGGAGGACTGAGACTACACAAGCTAGTGCTTGTTTCAGTAGATACTAGATCATAAGAAGGTAAAATACATTTGACTTAGCCGCCGCATGAAACGAAACAAATAATAGAGCGAAAAATTTAGTTTTATTTTTGCTGTAAATTGACTCATCCATGTCCTTGTGTTGGTGAATATGTCTAAGTAATCGGGCTACAAGTACAGTATTGTTTGTTTTAGTTGAAATTAGATGAAAGTTCTACGGCAATAAAAAACAAAATTTTATTTATTTTTATATAATTGAAACTTATTTCAAGACACTTGTGCGCACAAGATATCAAAACAATAAAAATCTAAGACACTTAACTTTTGTGATGTAATTTCCCAAAGGAAGTCCTGGTACACAAAATGGACAAATGCTTAAAATTATAATTAGGTTTAATTTCAAACTACTCTAATTTTAGCAAAGATGTTGTGAATATTAATTGCGTGGTTTGTTAATAACTTGATTCTCTTTAAAATTCTTGAATAGAAATACTCCCAACTTTCCAAAACAAGAAAAAAAAATCAGCTAATAATTCCTCTTTCAGTGAATGCATCCCAATGAAATAAATCAGTTTAAAAACCCTCCAAAGTCCCAACGTTTTTACGCTGCTTTATTTATGGTGGAATCCTTTCTTTGTACAATCCTTGTTTTTTACATAATTTCTTTTTTTTCCAAAATAATTTTTCATATGAAACCATGAAAATCTATTAAAATACACAGATCGTATTTTTCTTTTCCTTCACAAAAATATGTTTTTTTTATTTCAAAAAAGCTAAACTAGCAGCAGTGTTGTAAAACACCAACACTTACAAACATTGGTATTTTATAAGCGAAAGTGGCAAAGAAATATTGCATACATTTAGGCAAACGTTGGTGTGCGTTTGTGTTGGCAAATGTTTTTTTTTTTTATTTTGGCAAAAATAACAATGAACAAGAGACACCAACCAACCAACATGCCACATATTTCACGGCGGGCTTTTTTTTTTGTAAACGATCTCGGTGTAGAAGATTGTTTTGTTAAAAATAACTTGATTTAAATCACTTAATACGAAATTATACACTCTCACACGCACTGACTTTTTATTAAAAAAAATAATAATAATAGAGAAAAGGATACGAAAAAAATACTTAACAGGATATCTGACTGTCAAGAAGTGTAAAATTTATGATAGTGTTTAAAATTGGCTGGAGCTTAGCAGCGTTCAACTGAGAAACATAATAAGGATACTGTGAGTTTAAAACAAAATGGATTTATAAAGAGGACAGACCTTAAAAAAGAAAGTGGAAGAATTAGAAAAACAACGAAGATTTTTTTCGGAAAATTAATATAATTATATTTTGAGGCAATACCGAAAAACAAACGAGAAAAGATGGTATAAAATTATGTTAACAAAACTCCTCAAAATGACAGGGAGATAAATTAATTTTTGTCTGATTTAAACAAAAAAACGGCAGAGATTTATGCCTTCACAAGGTACTTTTTAAAAAAACTTTCGTTTGTGAAAATGTTTTGTGTTTTATAGCAAACACCCTTTTTCGAGCATCTAAAAAGTTCTAGTTTTAAGAAGGTACTTTTTTAAAGTACTTTATAAAAGGTACTTTCTAACAACGTGCCTTTTTAAAAACTCTTTTTTTAAGAGGCATATTTTTAAAAGGCGCTAGTTTTAAGAAGGTACTTTTTGAAAGTACTTTATAAAAGGTATTTTCTAAAAAGGTACTTTTTTGAAAGGCAGTTTCTTAAAAAAGTACTGCTTTAAATGTTACCTGTCTTAATAAGAAGCTTTTCTGATAGGTACTATCACCCAAAAGGTTCTGCAAAGGTACTTCTTCAAATGGTACTTTTTTTGAATATGCTATTTCTAAAAGCACTTATGTGATAGATAGAATCTCCATATTTTTTGTGTAAAAGCTACTAAAGATGTCTTATTAACTTCTTTTCAAGGACCTCTCTTCTAAAAGCTGTTGCAAAGTTACTTATTTGAAAAATACTTGTTTTAACAAGTTCCTTTTTTGGTAAATAATTTCCTGTATTTCTTTGAAAGGTACCTTTTGAAAAGATACTGTTTCTTAAATATAATTGTTTTAATAAGACCCTTTTCTGATAGGTACTCTTTTTAAGGGGTTTCTTCAAACGCCATTTTTTAATAAGGAGCATTTCAAAAGTAAATTTAAAAGGTACTTTTATGAAATAAAATAGACTTTTTCTAAAAGGTTCTTGTTTTCATAAAATACTTTTCTGATATGTATCCTCCAGAAAGGGTGGTTTCAAAGGTACCTTTTTTAATGATACATTTTTAAATGCTACTTGTTTTAATAGGATACTTTTCTGATAGGTACTCTTTTCAAAACGTTTGCTAAGGTACAGTTTTAGAAGATCCATTTATAAAATCGACTTGTGTTAGTAAGTCACTTTTTTGATACTCGTAGCTCCCCCCTCCTTAGAAGGATTTTGCTATGGTACGTTTTTAAAAGGTACTTTTGTAAAAGATTCTTTTTCTAAAACCGACTTCTTTTATTAAGATATTTTTCCGATAGGTATTTAAAAGACTTTTGCTAAGATAATTTGTTAAAAGTTTTTTAAGGTACTTTTACAAAAGGTACTTTTACAAAATAATAGTTTCTTTAAAAAAAAGTAACCTTTTCTACTGTTTTTAATACGCAACACGTTTCTGATAGGTACTCTGTTAAAAAATTTCTAAAACAGTACTTTTTTTAATAGGTGCTCTCTTTAAAATACTTTTTGTGATTTGGTCAAAGGTACTTTTCTTGAACCGTATCTTACTTTAGAGGTTGTTTTTAAGGCTTTTATTAGTAAAATGGATTTTTAAGAGTTTTTTTTTTTTGTATTGTAATTTTGTTTTGTTTTGAAGGTACTTTTCTAAAGATATTTTTAAGGGAGAACTAACTTTAAAGGATATTATTTAAAGGTCTTAAAGTTAACTGTGTTTGCATATAATTTTTATTAATAGGGGTTTCTTGAAAGGTATTTTTTTAAAGGTACCTTTTAAATATGCATTTTTAGGATATACTTTTTTAAATATACCGCCTATAAAATGCTTTGATTTTCTTTTAAAATGCACACTTTTTAAATGTACATTTTCAAAAATTTCGTTTGGTAAAAAGTACTTTTCCGAACACAAATGAGTCTTTGTAAAGTTATTTTATAAACAGTTCTAATTTAAAACGTCCTCTGCTTAAAAGTTATGTTTTATAAAAGGTACTTTTTTGAGAGTAATTTTTTACAACGTCTGGTACTTTTTTACACACTTAGTTTTCTTTCTAAATTTAAAAGACAGACAATTTCGGTTTTTATCGTCGGCCTTATTATCACCAATTTCGCTATTTTGCAGTGAATGTTAAAATTTAATATTTCGAGTTCCTTTTTTATGCTGTATTTTTTTTTAATATTTAATTGTGTAGCTCTGTTGGTTTGTGGCATTTAAGCGAGTTTTTTTATTGAGTTTTTTGCTCTCTATTTTATATTATTATTTTCTGAATGGGTATGATTATGGTTTTATATTTAAAATTGCCTACGCATTCAGTTTTTTCTGTTGAGATAATTAAATATAAATGTCCTGCGGTGTGTCTGTGCTACATTATACCACCAGTGGTGGCAGCAGCATTATCATTGCCATCAACACCAGTAGCCAATGAAGCAGTATCGACCAAACACCACAAAACCACAACATATTGTGATGCTCGTACATGTTTTAGAAACATAAAATGTTTGATTAAAATTTTCAACACAAATTAAAAATAGCGAATTGAAAGTGAAATGGCTTTCAAATAGTTTCCTGTTCAAATAAGAATTGTAAAAAATCTAACGCCAACAACTGTGAAGGATTTTCTTCTAATTTAAAGAAAAGGCTTAATAGAACAAAAGAAAACTGAAAGCAACTTCGAACTAATTACGGGTTTTTATCACAATCTAATGAATAATAAAATATTTCTTCTACTTTCCGCCCCTGCAATTTACAAAGGATCTATTAAACCTCAACTAAGTAATGTAAAATTTTCATTAGTAAGGCTATGCTTTCGAAGCAACTACAACAAGGAATAAATAAGTAGAAATTCCCAGTAACACTTTTGACTGCTTGAAAAGATTTCAAACTCACACTTTGCTCTTCGGTTTTCATTGTTAATAGCGACTTGAGCTGCGTATACTCGTAGTACGACAACCAGCAAATAACAGGAAAAAAGAAAGACAAAAAAACACCTCAAATATTTTGTATAAAATCCCCTCTGGCTGATATGGAGACATTCCAAATAAATGACTCAGCGACTACCCGCTTGACTGCCGTTCTCTTTGCATGCCTTTGCTTGCCGTCAAGACTAAAGAAAAAGTGTGTTTTCAGTTACCTGTTTCAACGGCTGAAATTTGCTGAGTGCATAAGAGGCAAATGAAAGTTAGTCAGTTTTTCTTTTAAGCGGAAATACGACACACTAAAGTTCATTTATATGTTTCCGGTGAATGAATGTAAAATTAATTTCGTTAATGTCATCTGAACTTTAACAATTTCTCCTGCCTTTTGCTTCACTCTTTAGTCACTAATTCAAAGCGGTTTGGTTCATTGAATTAAAGTTTTGCTTTTAAATTTTAAAAAGGAAAATTAAACTGAACCTTTTTACACAAATAATTAATGGAAAGAGAACTAAGTGACTGCTTAATTAAATTTAAAAAAATAACGAAATATTTGTATTGAACATTTTTTAATTATTTCAAATGCTTCAGTCATCATATCGGTGAGCTAAATTTATAAAACTTTAAACTCATAAAAATTTTTATGAACTACTAAATAAATGTTTTTAGAATTTTAGCAGGAAAAATAAAAAGAAATGCCAACATTAAAAAGCTGACTGAAATACTTGACTTTTTGACTGGCACAACTCATCGTGCCATTTAGTAAAACCAGCGAAACTTTCTTACGTTTTCTGAATTAAAAAAGAAACAACTCATCATGCTGCTGCTCATGATGATGCGAGTAAATGATTTTTAGAAATTCCACAGCAAAGGTAAAACATTTTATCACACAAAAGGTGAAACAACCAAGTTTATTTGAAGCTGAATATTAAAATTCCAAACGCCCCAAAACCAACAACAAATAGCAACTAACCGCAACAAAAAAAGGAAGAAAAATGTGGCCGAAATCATTTTTAGCTTCGGATTTTAAATAAATATTTTAAAAAGTGATTTTCAAAGTAACTTGGGCATCCGCAAGAATAAAAGAATCAGTAAAACCGTAAATAACTAATCGATATGCTGGTTCTACAAACTGCTCAAACCCCCCTTTAGTCGGCCGCTGGAGTAAGAGAAATTGTGTTCATCAAGTCGGCAATGCAGATGATGTGAGGTTTAAGTGTTTCTTTCATACAGTTTTCTCATAAAATATGTGCTGGAAGAAGAAGGAAAGGGCAGGAGAAATACAGACACACACACACACACACACACACACTTACATACACGCCAACACATAAAATGCCGGCAGGCTGATAGACAGACAGGCAGCAATTTAACCAATGAACCAACCAGTAGTAGTTTTTGCATGCCAGTGTATTTTATTAACATTAAATATATATTTACAAACATTCTTGCACATGTGTGTTTGTGTGTGTGTGTGCGTGTGTGTGTGTGTGTGTGTGTGTGTTTGTGTGTTTGTGTGTTTGTGCATTTTATAACATGCATCTCACTAATGAAGTGTAGTAGCAGAGTATTAGCTTTAAATTCGATTTCATTTCAAACGAATAAGATTTTCCTTTTACTCGCACACGCATCTGAAACTCATTTACTTACACATGTACACAAGGCATAAGCAAGCAACAAGGATATTGGATATATGTACATTTATTCAAAATACGTTTATCTTCTGAATGTTAATGGCACTCATACAGTGGGACAAACATGTAACAGTTACCCTGCCACAATACTTCTCTTTGTGCTGCCTCTTATTGGTCCTCTTAAACAGTGGTGGACAATTTGCTACTGTTGCCTTTGTTTTAGGTACTTTTTATTGTGTGAAAAAGTACTTTTTTAAATATGTTCAAGTAGCTGCCAATTGATAAGATTAACGAAATTCTTCTTCAATAAAAATACCGCGGGACAATATAACACATTTGCTTTGAAAGCGGCTCCTTAACCATGGCTTGGAATATGACAATGTAGTAAAAAAAAAATGATAGATGCAGAATAAATAAAGTTTTTATGGAATGATAAACAGAACTTAAAAAAATGTATCTATATTTTGTATGGGTTTCTTTTGCCATAAATTCCACTACAAAATTTATTATTCCGAGGTCCGCAGATAACTTATGAAACTAAACGTTGGACCGAATTAAAAAATGTTAAACTCCAAAAATTCACAAAGAAAAGCAAACTCCTCTAAAAACTTAAAATACACAAAAAAAAAAATTGACGAAAATTCAAAATTTCGTACAAATTTTGAATTCACCACAACTGCAAGAATTCACCACAAAATAGGAAAACTTGAATTGAAAACAATTTCCTTTGCTAAAAAATTAAAATTCAATGAAAAAGCGGAATTTCACAAAACAAATCCGAAATTCACCAGATTTTGAATATTCACCACAAAAATTTAAATTTCACCAAACAGCCAATAAATCACAAAAATAAATATTTTATCCAAAACTTCGAAATTTTAACTAAATCGATGTTTAACAAATACATTTAAAAAAAAGCAAAAATTCAACAAAATATTTAAAAATCATAGAAATTATGAATTCGATGAAAAGTATCAATTAATCTGGAAAAATAGCCAAATTATTCAGGATTAGGGAATTCGCCAAAATTTGAAAATTTACCACAGAACGAATCTATAGTTCAAAAATTTTAATCAGAATTTTTTTTTCAAAATTTTAAATTCACCACAAACTTAAAAATTCATTTTAAAATTAATTGTTCGTTTTTCCAAAAAATTAAAATTCAATACAAAGACGAAATTTGACCAAAAAATAGCAAAACAAACCAAATTTCGCCAAATTTTGAAATTTCACCACGAAAAATTAAAATTTCACCAAATTGCGCGATTTCACTAAAAAGCCGTAAATTCAAAAAAAAAAACAAAATCTATTTTAAATCAAATTCACCACAAATGAGTTATTCACCAGAAAATTTCAAATCATCAACACAACCGAGTTTGATTGAAGTCCATTTTTTTCTTTATTTAGTCAGTATAAGGCTGGATGTCAACCTTCAAGGATCTACGACCATTTCTTATAGTTTTGCGCAAAATGTATGAAGCTATCCCACTGTAAGGGAAAACATTTTTTTTACTTAAGACCTTAAAACTTGATTATTTAATTAATAAATTTTTAAAAAGGTAAAAAAAAATCTGAAATCTTTGTGTTTTTATTTTAATTGCTCAAAATAACAAAAGAGGTGCAGAATCCTTTACCCTACTGTACCTCTTCTCCTATAATGTTTCATCTTCCAGCTGTTTTAATCTCAAAAAGTACTATTTTGATAAATAAAAACAAATTATTTCTGTTGCCCTACACCAAAAAAAAAGGAAACATTTAAATAACTCAGTGAATGAATGTTTTTCTTCATCGCATCCACTGTCAATGAAAACAAGGAATTTCTTATTTTTCCTAAAAATGTTACAAAAGCATATCGTTTGAATTACATGTCATTACTGCTGCAACTGCAACTGCAACACATACCTCTACATTTTATAAACAACATAACGTTTATTAGCAACTACATACGAAACACTGGCAACTGAATCTGTAGATGCACTATTGAATTTTAATCCTGCTCCAGCAACTTTGCGATGTAAGACTTCTTACAGCACATATACACAGGCAATTGTATATGTGCATGCACATACATGCATCCATATGTCTAATATTGTAATTTCAATATGTGTGTGCGTGTGTGTGTTTTTGTTGGTATTTTTGCTTTTGATCCTTTTATACATGATACTCATTTCATAAAAGTCTTATACGAGCACGAGATGATTGAAGTAAGAAAAGCAATTTTGTTGCAACTCACAGTGTTATTGATTGTTACATCTTGGCCAGGATTTTTTTTAACTTTTCTCGTCTGAGTGTGTGTGTGTATTTTCTGTAGTAAAATCTTTAACAAATTGAGTTACCATTTTTTCATTGCACTAATTTGGAGACTACAAAGCGGGTATGGAAAACATTTTGTCAATGTTGTTTTCCTGGCAATTTGGCGAAAATCGATTTTAAGCCGAAAGGATAATTTGCAAATGAAATTAAAATTTAAAAGAAATGTTAAGTTCACGCATTAATTTTCTTATTTCAGTTGAGGTTCTACACAGTAGATGGCGGTTTCCTGTGAGCTGTTAGGTTAGTTAAGTTAGGTTGAAGCGTCAGCTGACAAACACAAAGGCCTGACTTACCTTAACTGAGATCACTGACAGAAGTTCTGACTTCTGGGGGCGCTCGGTAACAGGTTGCTGGTCTCTGCAAGCAGTCTGGCTAAATGAGTCGAGCGCAGAGCAGTTAGAACTCTCTTATAAAAATTCTGAATCCCCGGTGGAACAGCGTGTGTCAGGAATGAGTGGCCAAGAGGTTGCTTGGTCTCTGGTAGCAGTCGATTTACAGTTTTAATATAAACTTAGCCGTTCATATGAAGCTCTGTATTTCTTTATTATTTATAGGAATTTTATGAATGCTCCGAAGGTACTTCGGTTTTAACTGGCTAAAGAAGGAATGCGGAGGGGATAGACCAAAATGCATCGCTAGAGGTGAACGGATCAATCTCTTAATATACTTCTAAGACGTTGAAGCTAATAGGGATGGGGAATAAAGCCTCGCAAGAGATGAAGAAGTAAATATCTGTACGAACTCCGGTGTTTATTGACCAATGAAGAAATTCTATAGAAATCGACAAGAAAACCTCGTAAGTAGTGGACGGGTCATCCACCAAAGATACTCCTAAGAAGGAGAGTGAGACGAGAGGGTAAAATGTGAACAAATATCTAGCACTGACTAGCGAAAGGTTTAGGACCACGGGCAGACAGTTGTTAAAACCTTAGAGATAAATGCTGGCAATTACAAGAGACTTTGTGATGAGGAAGAACGCTGAAAACCACCAATTGAAAGTTTAAAATTTTCACAGTCAAGAGTAAAGGCTAGTGTTATCACGAGACTCGAATCAAAGTAAAGTAGTCGTATATTAGAAATCGATTGTTCGAAAAGCCAGAGTATTTGATCATTAATTAGTGCCTTGATGGTCACTCAGCTATCAGGGAAGATGTTGACTTCTATTCATAACGCTCGAAGATATTTCTGCACAACGCAGGTTTGATGCCAATTATTTTACATCCTATCGCCTGTTTCAGTACTGCAGTCGTGTCCATTTTTGTCTCGTAGAGTCTACCCTTCAAACCAGCCCCAAGGAATAAATCCTAAACAAAATGTTTTCCATTTCACTATAAAGTACTACTTTTTGAAACCCTGTTATCGAATATATTGTTCTATTCTAAAATTCTATGCAACCGTAGAATGACATTTGTATAAAAGTAAATTTTATGGAAGCGAGAAAATAAATAATTAAAAATAATTAATTTTTAATTATGGAAAGGCCTTCTGAAAAGTATTTAAAGGAACAACATCTCAGTTAACCATTTGACTAAAAAAAAATTGCAATTTCAGTAAAAAGGATGCACCTGCAGAAACAGTGAAGCCTAAAAGGGACACTTCGTCATCAAGCTCGTCTTCATTATCGTCGGAAACTTCAACATCAGTTTCGTTCACTACAATTTCAAAAACTGCTGCTAGAGAAAATGTCATAGAACCAGTAGTCAGCCATTCTTCATTTTCGCCCGAAGCGTCCACATCAGTTTTGTTTCCTTCAACTGCGAAAGCCGCTGCAAGAGAGAACGTCATTAAACCACTAATAAGCCCTTCTTCGCTTTCGCCAGAAGCGTCCACGCCAGTTTTATTTGCTTCAACTCCGAAAACAACTGCAAAACAACCCCCCATTGAAACGGAGACCAGATCAAATAGCTCCTCTTCGATTGCAGGGGAAACAACACCAAAATATGTAACTTCAATTCCGAAAGCTAATAAAATTAAGAACCCAATTGAGTCAGCTCAAAGAAAATTAGACTTCATTGTAACTCCGGAAAAAACATCAACATCAATTATTGAATCAACTCCGAAAAGATTTGTGAATAAAGAAGAAAACAGAATTTCGGATGGAAATAATCCAATCGAAAGTTCAAGAGTTTATCCGGTCTTAAAAAAAGAAGCTGCTACCTCAACAGATATGATTGAAAGTGACTCTACCACATCTTCATCTTCATCTTCCACAATAAGCGAAACATTTGCAGCTAACAGAGCCAATGAACGGTTGGATTATAACGAAATCAGAAAAGATATGTAAGTAAGGAATATGTTCGATTTAATTAAAAAAAAATGTTTCTTCTATTATTTTTTTGTGCTTGGCCAGATTGGAAGTAAGTAGTAGCAAAAGTGGTAGTATATTGGAGGTCACAGGAGCACCAATAATTATATTCAACTTGGACGATAAAGGTATTTTAGGCAGTAATTGTAGTTTACATCTGATAACAAAGAGTTTTCCAGCACCTAAATCATTGTTAAAGTCCAGGAAGTCTGACAATCCAGATTCAAATGATACGAGTAGCACCAACCTGGAAATCGGACATGCTTTCGTAAGCGATATATTTATAGATTTTCTTATTGATCAAATTTGTTTTTTTTCTCTATTGCTTTTGCAGGTTTATATGATCATACCGCCTGATGGCGGCTGCGGTTGGTTTATTTGTTTCATCTCTTTCTTATGTCAAATTGTAGTTGATGGCATTATATTCTCCGTTGGCGTTATATTGCCTCATATCGCAAAGGAGTTTAACATATCAGGATCAAGTGTCGTGTTGGTGGCTTCAATGCAAGTTGGTAAGATTAAGTACTATATCCTCTAAGGGTCATTATTACGATGTCTTAAGAGTATAAAACAAAACTTATTCTGAATCGGCTCTGTGGCGTATGATTAATATTTGTTATTTAAAATCACTTATACGCTCCACGCAGACACGATGGAACAATGTAACTTTATTAGCCAACTAAACAAGGTTACTCCTTACAACACCAAAATAATTGTAAGGCAACCTAAAAGAAAAGGTTGTAAGGAGAAATGGTTCTTTTATAATTTCAAAAAAGAACTTTCGAAAGGTTTTTTTTTGAAAAGTTACTTTATAAAGAGATTATTTTTTTTTAATGTAGCACGACCATGGGTTTTTTCGCCTTTTTTAAGTGTGTTGCTCAGAACACAATATAAAAAAGCACAGCTCAGTGCTAGCGGGCGCGTCCCCAGATTGCAGGTGTGTTAGATTTATGTGAGTACCCGCCAACGTTGGCACAACCTCACGGTGGTCTAACCACGGGTAGAACAGTATGCGGCCAAACCAACGCCCCCATGCAATCCGCATAAGCACCGTCTAAGTAGCACTGATGCACATCCCATAGGTAGCAATTCAGGATAGCGGATGCCAGGCCCCTGATCCCACCTCTTGCTGAGCGGTTCGGAGCTATCTATTTTCCTGCTGTCAACAGACAGTAGCGTTGTTATGCAGCGCCACATCTGTCATGTAGAGAACCTTCCCGCTTTGGTTATAAACCACAGCCACCACGTGCACCACCGAAGAAGCCTCACCAACAACCAGCCTGCAACCGACGTTACAGGGACTACTGTTTCTCGTGGTACTAGTTATGTATTGTTCCTGGTCGAACTTAGAAGTCCTACCTTCTTCAAGTTCCAGCCTCCTGACAGGCATCAGGGACTGGTACCCTTGTTTCCACCAGAAGCAATTTATCAAGGTGTCGAAATCACCAAGATGACATGCCCCCGGGGGGCAGATTGCAGGTAGTGAAAAACTGCGTAGAAATGCGGAGCAGCTGCTAATACAATGGCAGCCAATCAGCGGTTCCGAATAGAGAGCTTTAGAGGGTCGCCCGTTAGCACTGAAAACCCCCGATACTTTTAACATCAAGGCGAAAAATTGGCGCCTTTAAATAGCCAATGGCCACCTACAGCCAGCATCTGTTCACCATGTTAGGGGCGGGTGGGTGTGGTCGGTGCATCTTGTAATAAGCGGCAAGCTTTTAAAACGTGAATTAAGTCAACCCGCCTGAAGGCCGTTCTGGCAGCCTCAGTTCAGGAAAAGTATTACATACTTTTTTTGTAATACATTTCTTAAAAAGCTACTTTTTTCAAAAAGGTACTTTTTTCAAAAAGGTACTTTTTTGAGAAGGTACTTTTTTGAAAAGGTACTTTTTTAAAATATATCTATTTGCAAAGGTACTATTGCCATTTTTATGAAAATGTATTCAAAATATTGCACTGTTCGAAAAAAAATATTTCGCAAATAAATTTTCCAATTTCCTTTGCAAGTCACGACAAACTTAAACATGTCTTTTTTTAAACACAACTAATTGTGAAACATTATTTCCTCTAGGTTGTTACTTTCTTTCTGGCGTTGTAGCGAGTGCCTTCATTAACAAATACGGATTTCGTCCTGTAGCCGTGACAGGAAGTTTGCTCTCGATTACGGTCTTAAGCATTTCCACCTTTAGTGTCAACCCGACCATGTTGATAGTATTTTACAGTGTCTTGGGTAAGTGTTCGTAAATGTTTGCATTGAAATGACTTCTAAACATTTTTCTTACAATTAACTTTCGAAAGGTGGCCCTGCCTTGAGCATGATTTGGGTCTCTTCGCAACTAATTATTGGTTATTATTTCGATAAATTTCGTCCCATAGCAAATGGGGCTTCCTGTTCGGGAGCTGGCATTGGCATCATGTCATTCTCTTACATGAACAATGTATTGGTGCCGGTTATAGGTTGGCGTAATTTGATGAGACTTCATGTGGCTTTTCTAGTAGTTGTGCTACTGATGACATTGACATACATTGAAGTGGCTCCCACTAGAATAGGCAGAGTGACCGATGTGTTTATGTCACCAGAAGATACTGACTCCGATTCAACAGATTTTATAACCGGGCTGACACGATATTCAAGATACTCGTTTAAAGTGAAAGACGAAGAGCAGCGTGTAGCTAATAACTTCAAGCAATCATTGGGTAACTACTGCCTGCATTTATGCTTTAAACATTTAAAAAAAAACTTTGTAAATTAAACGCTTTTGGCCAGAAAGGTCTGAGGAAAACAAGGGGAAAACGTCCTCCCCTGGTAATCAATGTCTGCAGAAATGCTGTCCTTGTATAACACGATGCTTAGAACGGCGCCGACAAGAAAAAGCTAAGAAATATGTCATTAAACAAGATCCTATCGACAAGCAAGATTTTTTTTATACAGGCCCCAATCAATATGCGGACACAGATGATGAGCAGCCGGGAGAAATTGTTTACAGGCGGGCTACCGTAATCGCCAGTATTGATGATCAAAGTGCGCATTGGCGTACTATATCATTGGAAAATATTCAAAATCATCGTAAAAGGAAGACAATAGTGCATACGTTGTCTACTTTGAAAATGTCTGGTTATCAAGAGGACAAGGGATTTCGCCGAACTTATGCGCAGCTAAAGCTTACAGAAAAACGACCGTTCATGGCCTTTTTGTCTCCCCGGAATTGGCTGCACCCAAAGATAATAAAAGCCTTCAATCTTCTATTCGATTTTCGTTTGCTGGCCATAATGGAATTTAGAATTTTATTGCTTTCGGCCTTTTTGTTTCCCATGGGCTTCAATATACCGTTTGTGTATTCTACGGGTAAGTGGGGATGGTGATGGAGCAGTGCAAGCCCACAAAATTAATTTTAAAGATTTTGGAAAATATTCCAACAGCAATTGCTTGGAGTATTGCTGCTAGTGAAAGTAGTTTTTTTCGTTTGTACTCTTGTGTGTTCTATATCTCCTGCTATTTCATTTTTGTTTTTTATTTTTCTCTCTTGAATTTTTCTTTCTCAGTACGTGTGCAAATTGAACCATCGTTTGCCAGGCTAATTACACCCACCATTGGTTTCTCAAATTTTGTATTTCGTCTTGCATCTGGTTTTGTGGCATACAAATTTCGTGAAAGTACAGCGTACATTTGTGGTGGTGGCATGTTTTTTGGTGGTCTCGCTGTGCTTGTAAGTGCTTTCTATGGCCTCGATGTGGTTTGGTTTCAATTTCTCTATGCTGTATGCTACGGAATTGCTCCAGGTAAATTTTACTTTATCTTTTCCACCTACACCTACAAACTGAGGTCGTTGTGAAGATTTTTTATGGTTTGTTTTCCAAATACTTGTGTCGTAAACATGTGCTCGTCAAGCACGTATTTACAGCAATTTACCTCATTGAAACACTAACAAGCTCTTTCCCTTCAACAACATCAACTTCATTCAACACCATCATCGTCATCCCTTATCATGATCAACCAGCATTTTAAATTCTCACACAAACACTCATAGTCATTGCATAAATGACCACAAGCAAACAGTATTAATTATGCTGCCACGTAATAGGGAGTGTAGGTGTAGGTGTATGTGTGAGTGTGTGTGTATATGTGTGTCTATATGAAACTAAGTAAACGAACGCAATTTAAATTTTATTCCTTCTCCTGTTTATTTATGCATATTTTTCTCGATTGGCCAGCTGCCGGTCTATTTGGCCGCTTGCCTGTCTCTTTTAATGTTCCTTCCTTTTCAGCCTTCTATTCAACGCTGCGTGCCATTATCTATGTGCATGCCCTGGGCTTGGATAAGTTAACAAACGCCTTCGGCTTAACGGCTTTGGCCATGGGTTTCGGTGTATTTATTGGTACAACAGCTGGTGGTATCTTAAACGATCTTACCGGCAATTACAAGGCCTCGTTTATTTTTGCAGGAATTTGTATTTGTACTGCGGGTGCCCTTAAATTCATGTTGCCCTATTCCATTCAACTTTCAAGGGGTAGAGAATGAAAGCGAAACAACAAGCAAATAAGCCACATGAATTCAAATAACCTGTCGAATTGCAGTTAAAAGAAAAACAAATAAACCAATAAAAAAAGAAATGGAAAATATAAAACTTTTTTGTTGTAATTTTTATTAAAATTTGTATTTAAGTAAAAAACAAAACGAAAAATTACACTGAAGATGACACATAGCCGAAACCTGTGTGCCTCCAAACAAAAATTATCAAGGGATGATGGAAGTTCGTTTCAAAAAATCCACATAAAAAACAAAGCTTGTGCTGTATTTTTCGCCTGAATAAGCAGTTCAATTGCGAAGTAATTTTAGGGCGCCTTTTCATGTAAAGAAATAAAGAAATTTACTAAGGAAGGTTTCTGGACCGTCAGATTGTAAGTCAGTATTTTTTGAATTTCTCTTCTAATATGAGTAACAATAGAAATTATAAAAATACAGGAATACAGGTGCTTCTTTCTTTGTTCTTCGTGGGATCAAACGCCATGCCTTAACATACAGATTATATGTGTAAGAGCAAATTCTGTTAGCATACTTTCAGGGGCATTCGCCATCAAGCTGAAGTGTTAAGGATTGTTTTCAATCTGTAATGTTGCCCTCCTGTTTAAGTCGTCTTATTTTACATTTAAACTCTTCTCACGTTTTAATATAAGCATTTTGGATTGGGTAATAGCTGAGATGTTTTTTCTTATTTTGCGTTTTAAATTACGGCAACATTTAGAAATTTTTTCTTAATTTTTTGCTAAAATTTTTGGTTTTTTTTAATTCGATTTTTTTAATTCGATTTTGTAGTCCAAAATTTTGTTTTCGGTGATTTTTCGAATTTTGGTGAAATTCCCAATTATGGTGAAATTTCGTTTTTTTTTATTGTTTTATATTTTTAATATTCTAATTTATATGTTTTTTTAAATTTGTTGGTTTGCAGTGAAAGTTGTTTGTTGCACATTGATTTTGTAAGAATTTCGTACCATAATGATTATTTGTGAATTTTAGGTTTTCGGCTGAAATTACAAAATTTAGTCAAATTTAAGTTTTTGTGGTGAAATTTAGTAAATTCTTAAGTTTGTGGTGAGTTTCAAATTTTGGCGAAATTTCGATTTTTTGCCATATTCTTTTGTGCAATTCCGGGTTTTTTAAAAATTCGGTTTTGAAAATTATATTATTTTTAGTTTTGTGGTGAATTTTTGGATTTTGTAAAATTTATAATTTCTAAATATTCTGGTGGACCTTCATTTCTTTTTTTATTTCGCCATCTTGTTAAAATTTCGACGTGTTTTCAATAAAATAATGATTTTTTGTGAATTTTCGGCATTTTATTAAAATTGCAAAATTTAGATGAAATTGAAAGTTTTATGGTGAAACTTCAATATTTCGTGAATTTTTGTTTCTTTGGTAAATTTTTTTTTATTCCTCTTTTTCGATTGTGGTGAATTTAAAATGTTAGCAAAATTAAGATTTTTTTAATTTTCTAATTTTAAAGTTTTTTTTTAAATTTTTTTAATCGGTCCAACATAATCTCGGGACCTCGGGTTGACAATTTTTGTAGGGGGACTTTGAAGGATTCAGAAGAACATTTTCTTTTTGCCCATATTTCGGGAACTTTCAAACATTTATGGCTGATTTCCAACACCGAAAATTTGTCGAATGCGCTGATCAAATGATCCAAGCTCGTGAAGATTCTAGGTTATCTAGTGGCGTCAGAAATTTGATAAACAGACATCGTTAATTAAATCTATAAGGATCTAGAATATATACATATATTTTATTGGGTCAGAAATGAATATTGTGGAAATTACAAACGGAATGACAAGACTTATACACAGCATTTCAACTTTTTGTGAAGGCTATAAAAGACCATTACAAGCTCCTATAAAACGACTTGAACTAAACAATTTTAATAATTTCTAGTGAATTTATTTACAGATCTACTTACCCCACTCATCATATAGATGGAATATTTTTAGGCGTACTTAACTTCAGAATGAGAGCAGAATTGTTCATAATTTAATAGTTGTTTTGCTCACGAGCTAGTTCGCTCAATTGAGAGATTGTTGTAGAAAGTAGCAATTTTACAACAATTACAAAAACAACACACATTTTATTTGGATGTGTTATACAAAAGAACTGAAAATTGCTGGTTGTTTTTGCAATTGCTGTTAAGTTGTTACCACTTTTCGGAAATAATCTCTCTATCGAACGAACTAGTTCGTGTTTGCCACAACACTTATCACAATTTATTAAATTAACCATGTGATACATTTCATTTTGAAGCCTCTTTACATCTAAAAAAACACCCTTTATATTTTTGGTTTACGTTTCCATTGTTAGACACACGAATTTTGGTTTTCTTAATATTTTTATTCTAATTTTTATTTTTATTTTTAATATTATTTTATACAAAAACATTATTGATACATAAATAAGATTTGTTAAACTTAAATTTTCATTATAGAATTTATAATTTTATTTAATTTGAAAGTCAATTTGTTTGTTAATATTTATAATTGAATTTACTTTTCTATATGAAAAAGTTTATTTATTAAAATTTATCAATAAATTTGCTTGTTGTTGTTGCAAAATAGTCCAGACCTAAAGAATTTTACATGAAAGCGATGTGAGCTGAATTAATTTGATTTAACATTCACAGGGTTTTTTTTAACAAATCGCCTACCAACTTTGTGCAAAATTACTCTACGTTACCAGCTGTTTCTGTCTCTATGTGAGCTAGGGAGAGAGGGAGAGAGAATACGAGCTACGTTCCTATAAACTATTATATTAAATGAGAGTTAAAGGAATGTATAGAAAATCATATGATTCTTGTGGTGAAGCTGGGTTACGGTTTGATCAACTCTCTCCACCCTTAGAATGTTAGGTTATAAATTCCTTTCGTGGCTTAAATACTCTTTTATAATTCTCTCTCTCTAATGCTTGTAATTGAATTTTGCTTACCCCACTGTTAACCTGTACTTAAATTGTTTTTCATACATTTTTAGAATTTAATGTTTTCTTTTGTTGAATGATTGCTTGTTTTATAATTTCAGTATTTTCATCTTTTCTTTTGTTTAGTTAATTTCTTTTCATATTTATTCATTTAGAGTTACAATATCTACATTTTGGTTTTATTATAATTTTTGAAATTCACTTCTCGTATAGTGAAAATTGTTTTAGGTGATTTAGGAGTTTATAGGGAAAGGTAGAAGAGGGGTTTGCTTTTCCGCTTTATGAGGACTTAAATTACTTAAAGTCTAAATATAAACTTGTTGGATTTACTAATAAATATATAAAATATTTTTTATATTTGTTTTGCTTAAATTACTTTTTACCTTGTTTGATTTTAAAGATTTTACAAAATATTTTAAAAACTACAAACTTGGCGTATGAAAATGGCAAAGAAATTTGCTGGGTAGAAACATTAAAAGGGGGATATTTTTCTGAGAAAATAATTTATATTTCGGCAGCTATGGTTCTTCAAAGAAATGGTTTTCTTTTTAAAATATACTTTTCTTTAAAAAAGGGTACTTTTCTTTAAAAAAGGGTACTTTTCTTTAAAACAAACTTATTTATTTTCAAACATGTTATTTTCTTTAAAAAGGTACTTTTTTCAGAAGGGGTCTTCAAAATGCTTATTTACGTCAAAAAGGAAGAAAGAACTTGTTTAACTACTTTTATACAGTAGTGTACTTTATTTTCTTTAATAATGACTTTAAATAAATTTTTATAAAAAAATTTATTCTTATAAAAAAATTTATTCATTCAAAATTTATTTCATTGAGAGAACAATATTTATAATCGACTAAAAAAATACTTTAAAAATTCAAACTTGCACTTTTCCGTTAAAAATTTATTTCTTTAAGAGAGTACTAATTTTTAAAAAGGTACTTTTCTTTTCAAAAAGGTAGCCATTTTCAAAATGCATCTTTTCGTCTCAGATTCAATTAATTTTTTCGGAAGAACGATCGGAAAGTTATTTTATACTTTATTTGTTTAATAAATTCAAGAAAGTATTTCTTTCAAAACGAAATTCCACTCAAATTGGTTCTTGTCTTCAATAAGTTAATTCTTAAACGTTTCTATTCAAACGGATACTTTTTCTCAACAAGGTACTTTTTCTTAAAAATGATCTTCAATGTTCATTTTTAAATTAAAAAAAGCTTACTTTTTAAACCACTTTTCTTAAATGAATGTACTTCACTTCAAAATTTACTTAAAACAACTTTCTTAAACAAATTAGTTTATTAAATAATTTTTTTTTTTTTGGTGGGAAAAAAACAAGTAACATCGAAAAGTTATTTTTCTTCAAAACTTGTGTACCCTTAATCCCAAAAAGTACTACAGTTCAAAATGTAATATATTAAAAAATTTCTTCCAAAAAGTACGATTATTTCAAAAAGTATTAAATTAAATTGTGGAGGGAGGGTGGTGCCGTTGGATTTATCGATGTCATGATGTCGCAGTGGTCGAGTGAGCATCGTTCAAGAAATGAAAGAAAGTGACTTTGATTTACGCAAAAATTTTTGTGAAACGATGTAGGAACGTTTTCGCACTGTAAACCCCATTTTTTAGAGCGACGAGGCTCATTTTGACTTCAATAAGCAAAACTGCCGTTACTACCCCAGCGTAACTGTTTGGTGCGCCTTATCCACGCATGAGATAATTGGACCATTTTTTTTCGAAAATTCTCGAGGCCAGGCGACGAATGTCAACGTTGAAAATTATCGACGCATGATTACGGAATTCTTTTTGCCAAACCTGCGAGCTCATCCATTGTACTCTTCACACAGGTGGTTTCAACAGGATGGGGCGACTGTACACATAGCCAGAGCTTCAATGAATTTGCTTCGGGAGAAGTTCCCCCAAAAACTGATCAGTCGCTTTGGGTACATCCCATGGCCACCGAGATCGCACGAACTAACTCCCATGGATTTTTTTATGGTACTGCCTCAAAGAGAGGGTTCATAATGACAATCCCCAATCTCTTGTAGCTTTAAAGGAGAATATTTGTCGAGAAATCAGCTTAATTGAGCCAAGTTTACTGCAGTGTATGGCGAAGAATACAAGGCTCCGTTTTGAACAGTGTGTTCAACTCGGCGGAAGACATCTGCATAACACACTCTTTAAAAAATAAAATCCGCATTTCTATTCTATATTTCAATGCTTTATTTCAATTATTATGTTTTTTATTTAAGTTTGAAAATATTAATCTCCTACCAGATACCCTGTACTTTTTCAAAAAGTACTTTTTTTCGAGAAGTTTTTTTAATGTTTTTTTTTTATTTAAATAGTTTTTCCTTCCAAAAAATTTCTTTTTAGAAAACTTTCCTTCATACCTTTTTTTTAATTTTTTTAAATACGTACTTTTTTGATTGGTACCATTCAGAACATTAAAGAGAAGACTTTTTTCGGTAAAGCTTCATCCAAGGTTTCATCCATCTAAGAGTTTTACAAATGGAAATATTTTCTTAAGTTTTTATGTAAAAATTAACAACGACTGTTGCGGTTTATAAAGTTTGCAGTTTTTAAAATTCATTGTCATCTTTTGCTTAAAGAGAAGTTCGGGGAAAAAACATATTTTTAAATAATATTTCTATGGGTTGCCACTACCAGTAACATAAAATCGTTTTAAATGAAGAAAGACTTTGCAAAAAGTTCGAGCACGCAAAATACGAATTTACAACAAGAATTAAAAGAAAAAACACAACTTAGAATAAATAAATCTTCAATATTTAAATAACACATTTAGCAATTCAATAATGCCTTCTCTCTTCTTTAGTTTCGTGCTAAAACTAGATCAACATAAAAGCAGCATCGACTTAATAATTAGTTGGAAGCTTCCTGTAGTACAAATGTCAATGGCTTTTGACTCTTTGCCTTGTAGAACAAAGAGCGAAATTTGTTTCACGTCAATATTAAGATCAATAATTTTTCATTCTTACTAACTCAATACGAAGTAACAGGTCGGCTGTTCCTTTGCAGGTCTCACTGCCTGCAGGCCTTTCGTTCATGCAGAAGGTTGGTATTTTAAATTAATTTAATCAATCTTTGCAATATCTAGTGCAGGATTGGACAGATCTAAGATTGTTGTTGAAAATGTTTCTCAATCCTGCTCTAGGCTCGAATTCGTTTCAATATATGTCGCAGTAACTTTTGTTTTTACTGCAGGGTTCATAATTTCTGTGCTACTTTTCTAAACTGAGAAAAGTGAAATAAAAAATTAATATTTTTTTTTAATTTAATTTAATTGAATGGCAATTTTTGTTTTATAATTTTACAAACAGTTTTTATTTAGTTTCATACTTTTTTGACTTAATTAAATTTACAATTTCTTTTTTTGTTTGTTTGTGTTTTTTGGGGATTTTTTTTTTGATGTCTTTTTATGAAAATATTTAATTTAATTTATCTCTCTTAGTTTAATTGAATTTTACACTTATTTTTAAATAATTAATTTTTGGGATTTTTCCGGACTTGAAAAATCTGATACTCTTCACAAGCTGCGTGCACTAACACATTCACATTTATGCCAATTTGGGATTTTTGTGTTTTCTTTTTAAAACTCATCAAGGTTTTTTTTAATTAAACTTTTATTTAAATATTGTCCATGGTGTCTCTCTTTTCTCTTTTTTTTAAGCGACTGATTTAAAAAAAAATTAATTAAAAACATTTGAACTCAACAGAAAAATAAATATTTTTTTTTTGCTTAAATTGCAGTGAAATAATTTATTTTATTTCTTTCATAAGGTTGATGTTGTTGTTCATTAAACTAAAATTGAATTTTTGTTTAGTCTGATTTTTTTATTTCTAGATTTTCTTTTAATTTTTATGTTTTAACTAAATATTCAATAAAGTTTATTGTTGGTTTTAATTTATTTATTTTTTTCTCAGAATTATAATGGTTTGATAAATTTTTATTTATTTTATTAAAGTTAAAAATAAAACGCCTTTTTTTAGAGGTTTTTATGGTTGGTTGTGTACATTCATGTATCAGACCTAAAAAAAAATTAAAATATTAAGTATTTGAATAAAAAGTAGATAAAATTGTTTAAGTTATTCGACTAATGTCAGTTAGAAATTTCTAATCAAAAAACAAGTTAGACATTTACATACACACATGTGTATGTACATTGTACACTCCCGATCAAGTGATTAGAAGCACTTAAATTGCTGATTTAAGTAGGCCCCATATCTTTTTGAATTGTTTGTCGACAGCTAAAAATCTTATTGGAGGATCCATGGAAGTGGTCTAGAAATATCACTTACTTTAGGGAAAGCTGTTCGTTACAACGTCTGGTACCCCTCGGCAGGAAGGCCAGCAAGGTGCTCGGATATAATAGGGCTACTTTAAGCTGGCACACTGCGTTAGTGACAGGACATGGAAACTTCAAGTACCATCTGGCTAAGATTAAAGTCGTAGAAGATGATACTTGCAGACTATGCCTGGAAGAGGTTGAGACGGTAGCGCACATTGTGTGTGAATGTCCAGCACTGGCTTAAGACCACGGGCAGACACTTGTTAGATGTGAATGCCATGGGGGAACTAAGCCTTAGACAAATGCTAGCAATTACAAAAGACTCTGTGATGAGGAAGAGTGTCGACAGTTACCAGTCGACAGTCTGAAATCACTTTAGTCAAGAGTAAAGGCTAGGGCTAGCACGAGACTCAATTGAAAGTAAGGTGGTTGTGATTACGGATCGGTTCCCTGAAATTAATTTTAGGAGCGAAATGGGGGTCCAAAAGGGATCCAGACAGTAAGTGGTCTGCTTCGATATCCCCCCCATACATTCATAGGCCTTCAGCCGACAGGCACAAGGGTGTGGCTTGCCGTAACTCAGAGCACTGTCGGAAGTTCTGACTGTGGTGGTGGCCTGTAATAGGTTCTTGTCTCTGCAAAGAGTCTAGCTAAAGAAGTCGAAATATTCCCTAATCTACGGTGGAGCAGCATACGCCAGGGATGCGTGGCCGAAAGGGTGCTTGGTGTACCGGTAAGGTATCCACTATTTTCTCTTTTACTAGTATGAATTCCATGAACCCTCTGAAGGAACGCCGGTTTAAATTGACCAAAGGAGGAATCCGGAAGCGATGGACGAGAAAGTCTCGCGAGTAGTGGACGGGGTAATTTTTAAAGGTTCTTCTAAGGCGTTGGACTGTGAGATTTATATAGGCATGAACAATGAGGCCACGCAAAAGGTGAAGGAATTCCAGCCAATTGAGGAATTCTGAAAAGATTGCTAAGAAAACCTTGCAAGAAGTGAATGGTTAAGTCTCCAAAGATACTCCTAAGAAAAAGGCTGAGAAGTTAGCGCACATTGTTTACGAATGTCTCATAAACCCTAGGACAACGGGCAGACGCTTATTAAATGTGAATGCCCTAGGTGGTCTAAGCCTTAGGCAACTTCTAGCAATTACAAGAGACTCCGTCATGGAAAAAAGGCCGACAGTGACCAGTCGGTAGTCTGAATCACTACAGTCAAGAGTAAAGGCTTATGTTAGCATGCAACTCAATGAAAGTAATATAGACGTAAATTACATATCGGTTGCCTGAAACCAGTTCGTGGAAAGGGGGTCGAAAAGGGATTCATAAAATTGGCGGTCTGCTTAGATCTCCTACCTACATTATATAAAACAAATAAGTCTGCAGTCATGTTTGCATTTTGAAGTTATAAACCGATTGTGCCGTAACACATCATTCCTCTCTGATGTGATAATAGCTCCTCTTCTCTCATATCGGGTAAATAAAAATAGTAGCCATCTGTCCCATCCAAATTAAATTTCTTTCCAGCCAAACATTAACATGACGTCACTTAAGTACCGCAGATCATTTGTTTGTGGTAGTAAAATTTAAGCTGCCGGCAAAAAATTCAAAAAGATATGGGCTACAAAATAGTATAAAAATGTTGGTGTTTCTAATCATCTGATTGAGAGTGTATGAATGTAAGTCGAAGAAGTATTTTTTTCTTAAAAAGGTGCCTTCTCTTTGAACATTTTTGATTTCATTTTAAATATTAAATAAAAATAAGTACTTTTTAAAAAGTACTTTTTTAAAAAAGGACTTTTAAATTCTAAAAATTGTTTGCTGTTAAGTAATTTTTAGAATTATTTTTCAAAAAAAATCTTTTTAACAATAAGTACTTTTTTTAATATTTTTAAAAAATAATTTTTTAAAACAAACGTTTCAAAACGTACTTTTTGAAAAAGGTTCTAAAAAATTTTTCTAAATATAGTACATTAAAACACAGCAGCTTTTTAAAGAAAATTTAAAATTCCCTTCCCTCTATGAGCGTACTTCCGAAAAAAGTACTTTTTCATGAAATTTTTTTTTCAAAAAGTACTTTTTCAAAAATTTAAATATTCCCTTATTGTTATTTATTAAAAGTTTGAAATATCATTTCTATACAGGTACTTTTTTGGTACTTTTTTCGAAGGAGATGTTATATATGGCTACACATCTTTCTTTTCTTTAAAGTTACTTGTTGAAAAAGCGAATCTCCTTTATAAAGCGTTTTTTGAAAGGTTACTTTAAAGGAAAATATTTTTTAACGGGTACTTTTTCATATGTGTACTTTTTTAGTAGCTTTTAATCAATTACTTATATTAAATGCTTTACTTACCAATTAAAATAGGTCTCTGGTTTATGACAACCCTTTTCGGAACCGCACCATTTTGATTCCTTTAACGGCGGACATGGACGGCCGCCACGTTTGCCATGTTTAATGACTTTGCGATATCGATGCATTTCGCCGATGCCACATAATTTACTGCAGTCCGACCACTCAGACCACTGACTAACACGGCAGTCACGAAAACGTTTCGTGCGACGTCTACGATTTGTGCTGGTATACAGCGGCGTAGCGCTTAAGGGTGAGGACTGTGATCGTGATGACTTTTCGGAACGTCTATAACTATTTGCAATATTTTTCATAATCGCCTGTTTATCATTTTTGGGTATGACATCTGAATTTCCTGAAGCTGAATTGATCCTGTAACGGTTCAAGTGACAAAGGAGAAACTTTAGTTTTCTCTTTCAGGCAAAAAGGAAACTAATTAATTACGAAAAAGATTGCTTTCACTAAAAAAGGTTGCGAAACTAAAAATATTGAAAACAAAGTTTCGTTTATAAAGTGCCCTTGTGCTTATTTGTTGGTTTAATTTCTCTGTGTTGTTTGACTGTCAACTTGTGTCAGTTGGTTCATAAACATCAAAAATAATTTCCAATTTTTCAATTTACTTTTATTCCATTTACTATTTTTCATTTATTTTCTAACATTTTGTTGTACTTGTTTGTGCAGCTTTTGTGCTCTTTGTCTGTCTTACATGGTCGTATTCGTGTTAATTTCCATTTGACATGTATAGTTTTGTATAAATGTCATTTTGTCTGCCCATTGTGATTGCTTTTGTATGTGTGTACGAGTAGGTGTGTAGATGTGTCTCTATTTCATTGAGTGTTTTTGTTTATTTTATTTGTGTCATGTTTCTTTTACTGCTGCCATATTTTTTTTACTCTGAACATGTTCTCGTTTCTCATTTCTTATGTCAGGGTTGGTAAATTCGATTTTATTTTTATATTTTACTGTTTCTAAATTTGCCTCATTTGCTAAAATTTAGAGTCATATTCGGTCACATTTATCAAAAGCAGCTCAAAAAAAGATTTTTAAAGCAGTTTTTTATTTGTGTCATAATTTAAGCATTTTGGTTCACAATTGCACCACAAAAAGATGCAAGTTTACCATCTCTGTCATAAAAATTAGTTTTTTGTTTAGCAAGAATGTTTGTTTAGGGTGTATTTTTAAGCCCCAGAAATCTTATGAAAGGGTTAGGTGTCAAACGAACTGTCAAGCTGCACTCACTTTTTGACATTTATGATCGGTATACTCTGGCAAATCATCATGAATAGATTGACGCTGGAACAACGCCACCAAATTATCCAGATGTGCTTTAAAATTCAGTCTTCAACTGATCCGATGTTTTATTGCAAAATTGTGTTCAGTGCTGAGGCTCCTGTTTTGCTCCATAGGGTTTTTTAATAAACAAAATTGCCGTGTTTGGTGAGGTTTGCAGGATGGTGGCATCACTGAACCTTATTCAAACATAAAGCCGGGGCTCCCGTAACGGTCAATGAAGATTATTACCGCACCGTGATCAATGATTTTTTGTTTGAAACTATGGATGACAATAATCCGGGCGAGAAGTGATTTTAACAGGATGACGCCGCTATGTGCCATACGGCGACCCCAACCATCGACTTATTGAAATCAAAATTTGGAACTGACAATTCGCCTCAAAGTTCGTGCGATTTAACACCTCTCTATTTTTTCCTGTGAGGGCACGGGAAGTCACTGGTTTATGTTAAAAAGCCAGCAACAATTGGCATCTTGGAAGCCACAATTAGTCGTGTTATTCCTGAGATACGGCCAGAGAAGTTTGAAAAAGTACCCCGAAATTGGACTTCAGAATGCGCTTCGTCAAGAACACCCGCGGTGGCCATATGGCCGAAAATATTTTCAAATGTTAATGTGTATTGATTGATCTTTTGAATAAATTTTTTTTTTCTTCAATTAAGTTTTTTTTTACAATTTAAAATTTTATAGGGCTTAAAAAAACACCCTTTACATTGGGTCAAATCTATGTGTGGAAAGTCAGTGAGTACATTTGAATGCGATTGCTGCCAATACTTCAAAGTATAGTTTCTTAATTATATTTTCCCATAACAAATATTAGCAAGAAAAAATGCTTGCGCTATAAAATGGAGTGGAATGCTTGTAAAGGTCGTGTTGAAATCAATAGTTAGTAGTAGTTCATCCACAAGAAAGAGACCAAGGTAAACTTATAATACGCAGACTGACGGGTGAAATTATGAATCTCAGCTAGGGGCCGGATGGCAACCTCAATTTTGTACCACTTTTTTTTAAGACAAAGTTTGACATCCGATACTCAGGCGAAAATTGCTGATTTCGTCTGTGAGTTTAGACGTTATCAATTTATCAAGCTTGACAATATTTATAGGGTGATACAATGCAAAAGCTGACCTGATGGCTTTTGATTCTGAGTCTGACTTTAATAGACTCAATTTGAGACGAATGCCTGAATTTCTGTGTCTTAATTTTCATCTTAAAAAATTTTAAATTCTCAAAATGTATGTCGCACTTATCAGCTGGTGTGAAGTGTCCTAAGGGCTTCGTTTTTCGCATAATCACACTTGTTGTTTGCTGTCAGGAAATCAGTGACAAACATTAATTCAATTGAAAGACAAAAAAAAAGTGTAAATTAATTCCTTTTACAATGATCACTTTCGCATGACTTTAAAATAATAAATGCTGCGCACACACGGTTTGCCATTTGAGTTGCTTTAAAAAATTTATCAATTTTGACATATAATTTTATAATTGAACAAAAATGAAAAATAATAAAGTGTGTCAACTTTAAGGTCAAACACTAGCCAACAAACAAGTAGGACAGCTTTTTTTGTGTGTACCGAAATTTTCTGTGGGTGTCAGGTATCATTTTTATTTCACTTAAGTTTTCGATGTAGTAAACAATAGCAAAATATACACAAATACTTAAAAACTAACAGCAAAATCTACAACAACTCTTAGCAGGGTTTCATAAAATAGTACAACAACCATCGCTGGTATAGACGACAGCTTGAGGACGTGGAGTATTAACGATCATAGTTGCCTGTGCGGGGGATTGAGAGCCGACAACAATTGTGGTGGGTGGTGGTGGTGCTACTGTACCGATAACAAGAGGTGGTGGTGCCATAGCGCCCACAACTACCACCCCTCCAACAGGCGCTGGTGGTCTAGCTCCCACATTTATATTGACACCCACAGTAGGGCTAGGTCTAGGAGGTGCAGGATTCCAGCCATAAGGGGGTGGACGATTACCACAGGGCACACGGCTGGGAGGAGGCATTTTTTTTTCGAAGGTAAAAAATACTACGTTTCACATTGAAGAATACTTTCACACTAGATTTTACTGAACATATTTTATAAATATTAAAATTAAAAATTTGAACTAAAATAGATAAAAAATATTAGAAATCAATCAATTATTAATCACATTCGGCAAGAGATGATAAAAAAATATTCCACTCATTAACTATTTCAATTATCTTATCAGTTGAGTGAACTTAATGGTCGATGCAGCGCTTGGCAGCTACTGTTTGGAATGCGTCAAGTAATATTAAATGTAAAAATTCAAATTACCTAAGACGTATGTTCACGGAACTCTCAACTGGGATTGCTTGAAGAACCTTTCTTTTTTAAAGTAGGAGGGATATCGAAGCAGACCACTTACTTTTTTGGAGCCTTATAGACTCACTTCGCTCCTCAAATTGATTCCAGTTAACCGATTTGTAATAACGATTACCTCACTCTCAATTGAGTCTTGTGCTGGTCCTAGCCTTTACTCTAAACTATAGCCATTTCAGACTGTCGTCTGGTGACCTTACAACCCTCCCTCCATGGCATTCACATTTAACAAGTGTCTGCCCGTGGTCCTATGCCTTATGCTAGCCACTGCTGGACACTCACACACAATGTGACCTGTCACTAATGCAGTGATCCAGCTTAAGGCAACCCTAATATATCCGTGCACCTTGCTGGCCTTCCTGCCAAGGGTCTCTTTGAGCACCATTCGAGCCTCCCTACATATGACAGCCTCTCTCCACCTTTTCATGTGTAATGAGTTTACCCATTGAAGGACTTCAGCTCGCACTAGGCCATTCCTTAGAGCAACCCTGGCAAATCCGCATCAGTTCGCCTTTTTGCTAGTTCGTCTGGTTCTTCATTCCCAGCTGTGCTTACGTATCCCTTAACCCACATCAACTGATTGTCTAGTGAAATAAGAACCTTTCTCCCTTACATCCGACTTTCGAGCAGATTTAAGTACTTTAATAATGAATCGAAATATTGCCAGTAAATCCACACTAAAGTATTTCGCAAACTAATCAAGAGTGATCATGCGTGATCAAGAGTGATCATGCCTGATCAAGAGTAATCGAATTGAATTTGTTTGCAATCGCATAAGCAGGCTAGCCCTAACTTAAAGAATATTAATTGATCAAGCGTGATTAAGCATGAACGTGTCTCATTTTCTCTTGCCAACGTGAGCGTGACTACCCGTGACCCCAAGAAACAGCTTGTGCATGAGTAAATATTATTTTCTGGCGAACTTGCATGATTGTTTTATTTTATATTTTTCCGCATTAATACTCACATTGGATTCATTTTCTCCAAAAGTTTCGAACGTATACGATCTTTCTCGGTGACTCTGGTTGGTTGTGGTGTTATTTCATTTTGTCTCTCACGCTCTATACTCGCTGACAATTCATTGTTCATTTCGACATGATTGTGTTCCATCTCTAAGTGGGTTTGTGTCTGTACTGTTTCGTATTTGCGATCATCTTCAGCAAAATTGAACACTTCACTTAATTCGTATTCCTTAAGCTGAAATGAAATTGAAAGGAGAATAAGTAAACTCATAAACCATTACAACGACTATTTCAAAATATATAAATTATGTCAAGCTGAAGTTTACTTTAAGTTATTTTAGTTGTTCTGAGAAATGAATTAAATCAAAGTAATTTGAGAGTTCAAACTTTAAAACAATTTTCGACTTAAAGCGTTATTATCTGCCAGCTTATAAAAACACATTCAAACTCTATTGTCATCTCATACCTGCGTGCAACTTAAAGCACGCACCCAACTTTTATATTTTGCCTTTTCTGTAACAATTTACACCTTCCCAGCCATAAAAAAATCACAAAGAAAATCAAAAAAAATCTTGTTTGTTTTATTAAAGTCCTTCTTTTGAGTAGACATTCTTAGCCATTATTTATTCCTTGAACAATAGAAATTCAAGGCAATAGAGGAAGTGAGCTTTTGTTGCTTTCGTAGTAAATGGTATGAAAAACCATAAACCTTTAAATATGTGTACGGACCAAACCAACCGAGAATTCCTTTCAACATTCTTCTCTTTCACAGACAATAAGGATTGAGATTTTTGCAAATAAACACACAAGATATTTAAAAGAAATAAAAATGGTGGAACCATGAAAATTCTTTAGGATTTCTATCAGGCGCAACACTGATCAGAAGTAAAAAAACAAAAAACCCACCGTTTAAGGGATACGTGATACCCCGCTCAATCTATCGTATACCCCTAGCATTATTCTTCTTATCACAGCCAGTTTTTATAATTCCCATACAATGCAAAATATTTTGCATATTTTTTTTGTTATTGTATTAAAGGCTGAGACCCACAGTGCACTACTGAAAATGCTTAAAGGTGATTTAGAACATGGGAATTTACGTACGTCAAATCCAAGTAAAAGTAATATTAAGATTTAAAGATCTTACAACCGATTTTGCTGCGTTTACACAATTGGTATAGAGCAAACACATAGTAAAATGTAAACTGCTGTAATTGAAAAAATCACCAGTGGGTGCGCGTAAAATGCTAATACGTAAATAATATTACGAGTTGTACATTCATTCTTTACCATCCTGAGCCATGTATGTCGAGGCCTACCAGGATTTCTATGGCCTTGCGGGTTCCAATAAAGCGCTTGTCCTGCAATCTCGTCAAGTGGTCTACTTAATATATGGCCAATCCAGCCCCACTTGAGCCTACGGATTTCATGATCAATAGGCTTACAGTTGGCTATCCAGAGCCGTTGATCATTTGTGACCCAATTTGGCCAAAAAACTTGAAATATTTGCCTCAGACATTTGTTGAAAAACATTTGTAGTCTTGTTCGAGATGTTTGATTGGAGCTCCAGGTGGTACAACCACACCGAAGTATAGACTTGACCCAACAGTTGTAGATCCTCAGCTTTGTGTTGATGGAGATGTTCCTTGCGCGCCTTATTTAATGCAGGAAGTGGAATGCCGTCCGAGATTTATTGATTCTGTTCATAATATCGGCATAAGTATGTATGAATATTTTTATTTAATTACCTTATTTGTTGACACAAACTTGCATCCCTGATATAAGAAGATTTGATGGTTTAATAAAAAATTTTCAAACAATAAAGATCCCTGCCACTGTCACATTTTCATCCGTATTTTTCTCTCAACGTATGACATTTTGTTATATATTTGTCTTATACAATACCTTTCGTGTTCTTTTATACAAAAATTTGACATGTCGCAAGGCTTGTGAGATAGTGTAAACCAAGCTTTACTAGAAATCTTATTGAAAGTAATCAAAACATATTTCAAAAAAAGTGTTAAAATTTAAGACAAATTTTGTTCATTTTCTTTTGCTTATTCAATCAACTTTTATTGCCCGTAAAAAGGAAAACCTTTCTGAAATGTCCAGACATATTTTCAATGAATAAGTTTCTATTTATTTGTTTTAAACACTTTTTTTCTATTCAAATGCTTTAAACTGTTTGCTCTAATAAATTTTATTTTTATTAAATTTTTTAAATATTATAAAAACAATTGAAAAAGTTTTAAAAAATGTTATTGCATTATTTAATATATAATTTCCCATTGTGTTTATATGTGAATTTCCTTTTTGTATTTCCTGTTATAAATTATTGCACTCTACCTCTTTACTCTGGTATACACATATATAATATAGTCCTATCCGTACATACGTTGTTGTATGTAAATGTTTCACTATAGTAAGACCTCAGAGATTACAAGGAAACCAAAACGGAATTAATAGATTACACAGGCCAACAAAAAAAAAATAATTTTGTAACTTTTATTTGTTTGTCAGTGCCAGCTTAACCCTTGAAGTAGCTCGCAGGAGGCAATGAAATCAGTAGCGAGGTGTTTCGAACTAGAGATTACACAGGCCTACAAAAAAAAAATAAAAAATTATTTAAATCTTATATTTGTTTGTCAGTTCAGGTTTGATCCTTGGACTAGCCCGCAGGAAGTAATGAAATCAGTAGCGAGGTGTTTTGAACCATAGCTCAAAATCCTAGTTATGGATATAAGTGCAGGTCAGTGGTAGTATAAAAACTTGCGCAATGTCACCAAGGCCAAGATTTCTATTTCAAAATCCCAAATCGTATTATTTTCGTTACACTAAAAGTTCTTAAATTTCCACTGCATAATTTTTTTTTTTTTTGCTAAATGAGCCAGCAGGAAAAACAAAATTTAAAAGGTATTTGAAATTTAAGAATACTGATATAAAACTAAAAAATACCCAAAACACCCCATTTTTTTATAGACGACGATAAACAGTTAACTGGGTCTAGTGTTGGTCACGATCAACATATCTATAAGTCCTTTTGGGGCGCAAAATCTTTCTTTAAAATCAATAATTCAATTCGAGATCTTCGTCAGATCATATCGGCTTCCTCAGCCACTTTTTCCAGCTGATTTCCAACTCCGCGAAAGAATTACGTAAATTGTATCGTATGTAGTAAAATATATAAGAAAGAGATTTTTTCAGTTTTTTACTTTTACTTAATAAACAAGATTTTTATTATTTTATTCAGGTTTTATTTTCAATTCGAACTTAATTTCGAATTTATAAAATATTTTCGTTTTCTTTATATTATTTCGTATTTCCACAAAATTTGCCAATTATAGCAGAAACCCGATTCCAAAATCTAATTGAAATGCAAATGTGGAAAAATATAAAGCTATTAATTTTCGAAGTGTATTCGTAATTTAAAATTTAATATTCAATCTTCGAAATAAAGCAAAAAATTTTTTTTTCTAAATCCAATTGAAAAATGTGTTTATTTTTATGCATAAAAGGAAAATAATCAATTATAAAAAAATGTTCGAAATTTCGAACTTAATTTCGAATTTTCGAACTAAAAATTTTTAAGGTAAAATTTTAACAAACAAGTTTTTTTTATTCAAACAAAGCAGAATTGCTATGCCATTTCATTTTTATATCAATTTCGAACTTAATTTCGACATTCGGAAAAGTCAATTTCAACACCTAAAAAATATTATGAAGACACAATTTTACTATATACGAGGACATAAGCATACTTTCGAAATTGTTAATTATATTTTTACGTTTCCCTTTTAATTTCGACAAATCCTTAACCTGGCCACCCTTTTGCACATCAGGCCCAAAAACCCATTCATTTTAATATTGTTTTTAATGCGTAAACAGGAAACAAAACATGATTTGTGTTTCATGAGTTGCAAAAAGAATAAAAATCGAATTAATATGTCTGTATGTATGTGCCTGCAATCACCCACATTAGCAGTCTCTGCATTTGGCATTAGAAATCACACACCTTAAAGCAAATTAAATTTTTATGTTCATATGTTCTATGTACGTGTAACTAAGCAGAGGAGTTTTCGTTTTTATTGTATTTTATTTTTGTAACATGGAAAACAAATATTAACATGATTTATAACAAAATAAATCACTGCGTTGAAGCAGCAAAAAAGTAGCAAAGGGGAAGTATGCCGGGCATAATTCTATGCTTGAAAACTGCGGGGAAATAAACCACTAAACTGGGAAAAGAAAAAAACAACCCCGTTCCTCTTTTCATTTCAGTTCTTCGAACTGTCAGTTCATGATCTGCAAAGTAATACTCGCCAAGTGATTGATTGGTGCGTTTAAGGCAGGAGTATGCAAACAAAATTATTTTATCCTACCTTTGTTATAACAGCGAGAAACTGAGAATAATTTTGAGGCTGAAATAGTCGTTTAGACTTTGACACGGAATGTGAGCAGAAATCCCTTTCGTTATTTCCATCCAAACAATTGTTAAAAATTTCCACTGAAACGTAGCCTCAGATTTCTTTAAACTGTGAATTTCTAGTTGAAAAGGTGACATTTTTAATTGAGCATATATGCTTGACAGGCTTACAAAATTTACTGGGTTGAAATATCTCTGTTAGGCAAGCGACAGACGTTGCGATTGTTGCTAAAACTTGATTAGTAATCAAGTTGGATGCTTTGCCTACAAACGATACAACTTCGTTCTACAACTTCATGTTGCAAACAAGTCTTGTCGAGTAATGATGACAAAAAAGACACGCAAAACCTTGCCCTTTCCTATGTGGCAGTGATAGAAACTTCAGTGCTTTTGTACTTTTTAAAGTACCTTTTGATTTACGAATTATCGTAGTACTCTAAGGGCATTGAAAGTACTTTTTTGTAAACTGACACATTACACAATATACGACACAAAATAATAGTCAAATCATATACAATTAAATCTGATTGAATTATTAAATTTGTGTCGTCGCACAACCGAGACACAACTTAAAACAACGGGCCCACAAACGTTGCAATCTCATGTACAACCTTCTCAAGCTGTACCAACGCTCAACACGTGTATGGCTAGCTTTAGTAGACGCAAGAGCATTAAATATATTGTAACATAGAAATTGTTCAGCTATCCTTCCCCTCGCTAAATATTTTCCGCATAGACATTTTCCGCCTCACATTGCAGCAACCCCCTTCCCTTAAACTTGATAGACAGCAACTGATTTCGTGCAAATGAATCATTAGTATTTGGTGTTTCTTTTTTAATCATGTTGTTAATTTTCAAAACAAGACTGAACACACGCACGCACGCACACACGCACGCATGCTAAGCATACCACTTGTATTTGCTTGTACAGCTTACACACTCCCTCGCTGCCTCGCAAAAGAAACCACAACTCCAATGTACTTGAGAAAACACAACACAAGTAAAAAAAAAAAAAGAAAAAAATTTAACAGCGGAAGTGTAGCTAATTTGTTGCTAATTAAGTTGTAGTGCGGCTTAAACACATTCCACTGCAAGCCGAAAATAAGCATGATGAAGACTTTGAAATCTCTAGCATAATAAATATTTCCACAAACCACAACAATAACCAGTTGAGTTAAGTTGAATACTGCAGCTTAGTGACTCACCTTGATAAATTGAAATGTTGCCATTGGCGGCAAACGTTTGCTTTTGGGATAAAAGAAACTGCCGGCTGGATGGGCGGGATAACGTGAGGTTATGCGATAAATAACACCTTGTGGAGAGGTGGGCCAATTCGGAGCCGTAAACGTGAAGCCATTATCGGTGCCCGCATCCAAAGGATCCATTTCTACGGTTACCGTATCAATCCAGGAGCCGCCTACACAAAGCTGTAATGAAAACCAAAAAATTAAAAAAAATTATTTTGCAAAGCAAAAAAAAAAGAAAGCAAACTCAAAACAATTTCCTGCGCTCTCACTCTCTCTCTCTCTCCCTCTCTCTTTTCTATTAATGTTTACTGCTTGCCAAGCAGAAAATTGGTTTGCAAATCTAGTCTAACTTTCCACATTGCCAAAGTAATTTCCAATTACCCCTTTCCCTCTGACTCTTTTTTGCTAACCCTCTCACTTTATGCTGAGCTGTCAATAGTTTGTCTAATTTTTGGTTTAAGGTTTTTTTTTTGTTGTCGTTCAGTTGGATACATGCTGTCAGTGATGTCGGGTTTTGTGGTTTGCACTAACATCCATAAGTTTGTGATGATGACGATGGGAATGATAATGTCTATAATGACAACGATGTCATTGCCTTTGCTGTTGCTTCATTGTTGTCAGCATTGCACAAATGATGATAGTATCTTGATTTGATGCCACAAAAAAATATAAATTCTTTTTTTCTCTCTCTCTCTTCTATTTAATGAGTGTAATAAAGAAGCAGTCTGTTTAATGGTGGATAGACATTTTTTGAAAGAGCAGGATGACAAGTAGTAGTGAGGGCAGTTGCTGGAGTAAGAAACATTTCATGCCTTAAAGGCCAAGTTATGAAATGTTTTCCCAAAATAGGAAATACAATAAATAAACTTTTTTTATAACATTGCAATCACTCCTCGAATCCATTCTCTATAATGATTTAAAATTCTCTGCTAAAGGATCTTCAGCTAACTGCACTCACTGTCCATCGGATAAAATCTGTTGCATACTTTCTGGCGCCCCCTTTTTTTAAACAGTCTTTGTTTTTTACTTTTATTTAAACTCCCGTGTCTACCCTCATTTAGAACTACAATTGCATATTTTGCACACTGATTATGTTCATTCATCGGCAAATATCTTTAGATTTCTTCTTCCAATTTTTTTCTCATCCAAAGAGTTTAAGCAATTTGTGGTTTCAAATTGTAGCTTTTTTTTTCTAACTGACATTTGCTGAATTTCGAGTGCAAATTGCACAAAGAGAAATTAAGCAGCACTAACGTACAAGTGTAGCATGGAGTTCTAACGTTTTCTTTGCATAGAGAGGAAAGAAATGGAAAAAATTAAATAAAAAATTTATACCTGAAATGAATCAACCCCTATAAACCAATCCGGCGAGGGTACAATGCGTGTCATTAATGAGACTAAACTGTGATTGCTATCGACAAAAAATTTTGCCTCTGTACGACCAGCACCTGTCGTTATGGCTGGCAAATTGAATTCATCAAAGACACTGCGTTCATTCAGGTTTTTATTGTTGTTATTGTGGTTTTTGTAACTTGCATTGCTGCGTGTTGCATATCTATTGCTTGTTGTTGTTGTGATTTGTTGTTGCTGTTTTGAAGATTGTTGTTTCTGCTGCTGCTGCTGTTGTTGTTGCTCAGCTTGTAATGTATCCAATATTTCACTTTTACCCGTTTCAGCGAACTGTTTAACACCGGCTGTTGCCTGCTGGCCAATGTGATACAGGGCAAAGTTTGAGTCATGTGTACGACCTGAAAAGAGACAAAAAAATAAAATTATTAAAGAACTTTTACAAAGCTGATTTTAAGCTCCGGGTTTTTTTAGTAAACTTTTATAGTTAGCTAATTGGTGGAGATAGGCAGCAATATAAAGTAGATATTTGGGTTGAATTCTTTATTGAATTTTATTTTTAAGAAAAAAATAAACTATTCCAAGTATAAGTAGCCCAAAACCGGTCGTTAATGGATTAAATTTATTTAAAAAGTTTTAATACTTAATGGCCTCTCTTTAATTATCAGAACCTGTCTATTAACCTACAAAAGAACATTTTAATAACCGTGTGAGTCAGAACAAAATAACAAATTATGTGTCTGCATAAATTACTATGACCACAAGATAAGCATATTATGATTATATACCAACCAGCACAAACAAAAACAAAATCATTAGCAGTAAACAAAAATAAAATAATACGTTAACAAGCACAGTGATGGCAGCATAAAAGGACGCTTATAACTGCCGCATTGCACGAACATCAACTACAGCCGTGACAACACAGCATGTTCTCTTCGCCACCTCCTAATATAGTGCCCCTGGTGTATGACTTTTCTCTTTATTTTTCTTTGCGCCTAAGTTTATGTTATGTTAGAAAAAAAACTTTAATTTAAGGAATATATGGCAACGTTGTTGCGAGAATGAAGGTCACAAAATGAGAGCATAAGAACAAACCCTCTCAAAATAAAATAGATTCCATCTCATGGCAGCTTATCTTAGATTTTTTCAATGTCAAATTGTATGATAGAACTCGTTATGCCCCAGTTCTGTTCCAAATTTAACTGTAAATGCAATTCGTTGCACCTTGGAACCGTTTGAGCCTGAGGCCAGGCCACTTCATTGGATCTTAACCCAGCAGCCAGATAGAGATTGGTATATAGCCGCCGTAACGCCGAGAATAGAAGAAGGCCCGGAAATTACCATTTGGCAACGATCAGCTGAAATGGGCATCGGCATAGGTAGCGAAGCCGAGGCTGCCGTTTCAAATACGTCAGATTTCGTAGAGAATCGCATAAATGTAGCTTCAAAATAAAACCCAAACCAATTTTTTCTATCGTTCTCACCTGGTCATCCTAGAAATTAGAAACTGAAAAACACTAGCTTGTTCTGCACTCTTTTTAACGTATGTGCCCTGATAAGTACGCCAGGAGGCAAATTACGGTCTTCAATATCGATCGCGTTTTCTATATTTTGTTCGAATTTTGATCAATATCGAATGATGTTATTTGCCCATGGGCTTTTTGGGCATTTTGGACAACAATTTGTTCTCCCAAAATTGCAGGATTTTTTTAAATATCTGGCAACACTGAACCAGACCAACTACAGCACTGACAGCTTTAATCATTATTAATAGGACATATGAAATTTTAGTAAATTTATCTGCCGCGTGTTCTAACAAAACTCAAATGCTACCGGTTAGTTTGCGTTTAAAAATAAAACATTATCCTTAATTATTTGACCGCCACTGTACGCCATTAAGCTGGTGGTTTTTGTCAGTTTTTATGTCGTTATTATTATTTTTGTTTATCATTATATATTTTGTTAACATTCTGTCGATAACAGTTGCTATATTTTTTATTAAATTTTTTGAAATAAATTTAGATGCAAAATTTATTTAACAAAAAACCTCCCGTAAAATGACTGAAAAAAATGACTGCAAAAACAAATTGCTAAAAGGTGGAGCTTTAATAATTTAAACACGAAATAAAATATGGATGATATTAATTGTAAAAGCAGATTAAATATTTTATACATACACTCATATCGTCATCACTCTGATACATACAGACATATTTACATAAAAGTTTAAGTATTAAAGCAGTGCACAGGATGTGTTTTTGCCAATATTTTTTTAGTTGAGCTGCGAAATATGTCAGTAGAGGTAAATTTCTCTTCATACCCCTAGTGTGTAATAAATGGCGGTATTTGGAATAAAGAGTAACTCAATCATATCCAAAGGGGACCCTACAAGGTTTGATCTCATGCTTAGACAGGGAGATCATTGACACATATTTCTTAAATAAATTAGGACGCAACTATGAACAAAGCCCGCTATAGCACGATGATAAATGACTTTTTGCTATCTGTAATCTGATAATTTACACACTACGGCATATAGTGACGACAAGACCCAGTTATTTGCTAGAAAGCCCGTGAAAACATGGCTGGAAAAACTTGAACAATTAATTTTTTATAATAGAGCTGTGTTACGGCCACTATATGCAAAGAAAAAACATGGTTGTGGCATGGTCATGAGAACCTTTTTATGTTCTCTACAACTATATATTGTTGTGGCGAAGATGTAATGACTCTTTCAAACCCTTTTTATCATTACTTAAGTTGCGATAACCAGGTTATTGTTTACATTTAACCATTAAATTATTTCCAACCATAAAAATTTGCAACATAGCTGAGTTGAACAATATAATTATTATTAAAATTCTAGCCACAAACAGAGTATTTTAACTATACACCAAAAATATAATAATTGTAACCATAAACTCTTCTTTTGGTGATTTTATCAGTGTATTAGGATGCTCTGGCTTTACGCGTTGTTGAGTATCAAGCATTCGATGGTGTTGCTCGCCTATCTTGGTAACTCAGCCGCTGTTAATCAGTAAGATCGGTTTTTACTGTTCTATTATCCCAAGAGGTTCATATTACTATTCTACATATAATCAATCATAATATGTTGCTCTTGTTACCTCAACCATGTTTTTTCTTTGTGTTTAAGATCAGGGGCTAAATCATGCGTTCCTTTAATTTCTCTCTTGAATTTTTATTTTTTAATCCGCAATAGCTCTTCAAAGCCACTACGTGTATTCAATTTTCAGTTAATTACATTTAATTAAATTTAACTTTTGTCAAAAAAAGTATTAACACAAAAATTATTAAGCGATTGACATAGAGAAACATTTTTCGAAAGAAAACAAAATTTAAAGAAACCAACAATTGTCTGAAATTTTAATCTGAGGAAATTAATGGAAAACATGTGCAAATACGCTTCTCATATGTATAAATTATTAAAATTTTGATTTCCTCATCAACATCGTCTACGGCAGACACATCACAAAATTGAAAGCAATGAAGACGATTAAAATTGCGTCGCTTATTCAGAGCGTTTGGACAAAAATTTAATTAAAATTTTCTTTTGGCATTTTGACTTCATTTCTACTTTTATTTAAAATGAGTTTTAGGTATGTGCGGCCAGGGATGGCATTTTATTTATATCCAGCAATTTTCTTAAATTTTTTTTTTTTTAATTTTCAAATATGTTGGCTGTGTTGAGAGTTGCGCGCAAATGCAAAATATTTTAGAAAACCAACAACAAACCGAACAAAATTTGTATTGAATTTGAGAGAAAAGTTGCACTTTTGCAAGACCATTTGCACCAAACACTGAATACACTTAATATTTTAATCAAACTCTCTGGCGTAAAAACTAAATAAGCGATATTGCAGTATAAAGAGTTTTTAGTACTTTCCAAAACTTGGCTTGATAATTAATAAATGTCAAAGATATCGCATTTAAAGAAGAGAACATGTGTTAAATGCTTTTATATTCAAAAGGGGGCCCTTCCACACTTTTTATTAAATTGCGACTCCTACTACAGTTGAAATAGAATTTGAGTACTTCTAAGCCCTTTAATGAGGTACTTTTGAGGCCAACTGGAAAAATGTTACACCCATTCATAAACTTCAATTACCCATCCCTGTCAGAAGTAAGCAATAATGAAGTGCCAGGCGATGAAGTGCACACAAAGTGCATTTTCGGTAACGTATGTTGTTTCATAATTTATTTAAAATCTTGCGCTCTAAATATAAAACTGATAATGGCAGCAGCTTCTTTATGCATCTGGCAGGCGTCATTAAGCAATAATGAAGCTGCAATCACATGCAGTCAAATATGCTCAGCTACATGCTGAAAATTAATAAATGTTGCATTAATTTAGAATTCCATTTTTCCACATAAGTTTTACTTGTTGTTTTTTTCTTTAATGCAGTTTTATGGTGGCTGGCAGGGCAGCAATAAATGCCTTTTTCACATTAACATGTCTTTTCATTACTTATTCTTCATCTGCTCTGTTCGAGGGGGAGGGAGTCTGTGTGTGTGTGTTGTTGAGTGGGTGGGTGTTTGTGTGCGTTTTATTTTCTTTAGTTTTTACGCTGAGTATCATTTAATTAATTATGGCATTTTGCCCACATTGTTGATGATTAATTTTTGTTCGCTCTTTTTTCGGCACCACAAAAAACCAATTAAAAATGTGACAAGAAATATTTGAAATTTTATATATTTTCATGCTGCACACATTCGCTAGTTGCGAATAAATTAAGGGGTGGAGTGTTTGTGGGCATTTATAGGTGTTTGTGTGTATGTTTGAGTGCGCGTATGAATGGTTGACAAAATGCCTCATCAGTGTGTAGGGGGAGATTTGAATAGATGATTTTTTTTAAAGGTGCTAAACAAGATTTTTCTTTTTAGAAATCGTTTCTAAGCATTAGAGAAAAAAGATACGTCTTTCATGATTCATGTTAAAATCATGAATGTGAATGTTTCAATTGGAAAAGCGTGCGGTGTCGGAAGCAGGGAAAAACATTAAAATTAAATTAAAACTTTGCTCCACTACATCTTGTGTTCTACGAAATTTTGTGGGTTTTGGCCTTCGAAGTAATTTTAAATTGTTTAATTTTCCTTTTAAAAATTTCCCATTTCCGTAAGATAATACAGTTTGATTCTGAAGGGCTTTATCTGCGAATAATTATTGAAATTAACTCCATTAACTCATTTCCATGCACGCAAAGAAGACACATGGTTGAGGTAAGCATAATCTAAGAGCAACATTGAACATTATGATTGAATTATATGGTTGTAACTAAATAAAATTATTATTGTAAATAACAATATTATGGTCCTTCGTAGAACGATAGAAAGGTCTGTCACTTATTGGCAGCGGGTGAGGTACGAACACAGGCAATTAAAGCTTTCGCATACCCCAAACGACTGCAGCCAACGCCCCACATACTTTGGCTAAAGGACAAAAGTTTGACTTAGGAGAATTGTGTCTATTACAAACATTTTGTGGTTAGAATTATTACATTATTATTGAGTAGGTAAATTTTTTTGTTTGTAGTCATTTTTTTGGAAGGAATTTCCGTCATCCCTTGTCAAGTTTCAATACGTTCCAAAAATCTACATCTAAACACCCTGTCGGAATATCAAATCAAGAATCAAAAGTTGTATTTTGTTTAACTCAGCCATATTAAAAGTTTTCTGCCATTAAAATCATTTAATAACTTATTTTCAAATAACCATTACATATTTGCAACAACCATAGTGTTGTAGAGAACATTATAGCATTGCCATGATGTGTTGCCTCTCTGTATCCTCATGACGACCTCATAAATTCATTGGCACGGACCATGGACTCGGCTAAGTCATAAGGTGCTTACAACAGAACATTTTGCCAGATGAAAGAACAATTCTTGTATGACTTTCATCATTATGGCAAGTCAATACAATTCTGTGGTGATAAAACCCCGATTATTATCGGCGCTGTCTGCTTCACCAACAACTTCTTTCTTTGTACGATATCTACGCACACTGGGGCAAATTTTTCTCATGTTGTTTGAATTGTTTGCTTATCAACTAACTAGAGCCCTTGTGGCAATTCTAAAATAGTTGAAAAGCGCAAAGTTTTTGAACCTGCTTTTAATATACTGGGCATGATTGACTTTGTTACATGTCATGCCTGAAAAATCGTGCACTCAACGTTAACCCGGTAAGAAGCAAAATTAAAAATTATTTTAGAAAAATTACTCCTTCTGTTCAGTATAAAGTGAAAATTAAAATTTTATTATACAAGTAGCAGTATTGAATGCAACTTTTCTGATGCTACGCACGTTACCAGCTTCCTTTGTGTCTTACTACTAATTTTGTGTTCACTGTAAACATCATCTATTCAACCCAATACTCCACACAAATAGAGTATGAAAATGAATATTTTTCCAAATTTTATACTCTTGCCCTTTTTCTTAGGTCGGCAACTAATTGGTTGGACCAAATCAAGATTAGTTTTTAAGCAAATGTGCGGCATACTCAATTCAATATTCACCTTTCTAATAATCCTTGCCACTACCGTTTCTGCGTCGTTTGACTACGAGTTATAATCCGAGTGATTGCTATTGAAAATTCATTTCAATTACACTGTACAAAAAAATTCGTTTAACATTTTCTTTAAATTGGATTAAAGTTCCCCCCCAATATTGCACTTTATTATAGAGAATCAGCATAGGAAACCTTGTGATCCTTACATTTTAGGCAAAAGGTGTGTTTAGCACTTTTATATAAAATATCACCTTGAACACTTTTGTGGAATATTTTCATCCATCTCTGTTGTATGGGTATTTTTTGTCCCCTCTTGACCAAAAGCAAAAAACTCCCCCTAAACAGCAAATCAGTGGGCCCAAATGTCCTACAAAAATATTTGTCATAAAATTCAAGTCTGCAAAGACCTTAAAGTCTAAAATTCAACTTGAACGCCAAAAATACGTCAAAACTTCAAATCTGTTTAAGGGTTAATTTCGTAGTTATGCACAATTAGTGGTAAAATGTCCCACAAAACCAGATTTAAAGAGGCTAGTTTGTATGGAGGATATGTCTTGCATATGTCCCATAAATAAGATATTTTTTTTTTTTTTTGAGTTAAAGAAAGTATTTTTTTATTTCGGATATAAGCAAGCGAATACTTTTGCCTTAATACTGTTCTTGAATAGGTGCACATGTCTTGTGAAATTAGTCACCATGTTCATCGCATTACGTTGCTAACTGATGCTAAAATAGTCGATGTGAGAAATCGAAATGAGTATTTTCGTGGGCATAAGAACGCCTAATTTTTCGTAAGCTCTTAGCATAGAGTTGAAGTTTATTATTATTTATTATTATTAATGTATGGGGGGATATCGAAGCAGACCACTTACTTTCTGGGTCCCTTTTTGACCCCCATTTCGCTCCTCAAATTGATTTCAGGGAATCGATCCGTAATCACAACCACCTTACTTTCAATTGAGTCTCGTGCTAGCCCTAGCCATTACTCCTCACTAAAGTGATTTCAGACTGTCGACTGGTAACTGTCGACACTCTTCCTCATCACGGAGTCATTTGTCTAAGGCTTAGTTCCCCCATGGCATTCACATCTAACAAGTGTCTGCCCATGGTCTTAAGCCTTATGCTAGCCAGTGCTGGACATTCACACACAAAGTGCGCTACCGTCTCAGCCTTTTCCAGCCATAGTCTGCAAGTATCATCTTCTACGACTTTCATCTTAGCCAGATGGTACTTGAATTTTACATGTCCTGTCACTAACGCAGTGATCCAGCTTAAAGTAGCCCTATTATACCCGAGTACCTTGCTGGCCTTCCTGCCGAGGGTCTCTTTGAGCACCATTCTAGCCTGTCTACATGTGGTATTCTCCCTCCACCTATTCAGGTGTAATGAGTTTACCCATTGAAAAACTTTAGCTCGCACTAGGCCATTCCCCAGGGCAACCCTGGGTTCTGGTCCACAGAAATCCACATCAGATCCCCGTTTTGCTAGTTCGTCTGCTGCTTCATTCCCAGCTGTGCCTATGTGTCCCTTAACCCACATCAACGTTACCTCATTCAACGAGGCACATCTGTTCAGTTTCAGAACACATTCCAGCACCAGTTTGGAATATACGTTCACTTACCTCATGCGTTTTATAACTGACTGATTGTGAATACACCTGCTCCTGCCCTACCACTCATAAGAGAACCATCAATAAAAATGCTGATGGTGTTCTCCATACACTCATTGTGTATAATGCCTTCCGCAATGAGTGTCCGATGCAGCATATCGACTACCTTTCTTCTACTCATGCGTTCCATCGGCATCTGAGCAACCATAACCTCTTTCCCAACAAGGTCCAGGATACTCTTATGCCCGATGTTCGGCCCAAAGCTATGCCAAACCGCATCGCTCGTCATTCACAAAGCTGACAATGCGGCCGTTGACCTAATGAATAAGTCTAATGGCAGCAATCCCAACATTGCCTCGATTGCCTGTGTTGGCGCCGTGCGCATTGCACCACTTATACCCATGCAGGCAACCCTCTGAATCCCATCCAACTTACGCTTATTTGTGCCCTGAGTGGCCACCACACCACGGATCTGTCAGTTATAATGGGTCTCACCATAAATCCAGAATGCAGCCTTTGGCGAGATTCCCCACCTACGGCCGCACACTCGTTTACATTGATGCATAATCCTTTTTGCTTTCCGGACCTTTGTTTCGATGTGTTCATTCCAGGTAAGTTCCTTATTCAGGGTAACGCCCAGATAATTCACCTTCCTGGACACATTTACTTCTGATCCGAAAAGCTTTAAGGCTTTTTGGGGAAAATTCCTATAATGAACAAAAAAAAATCTGAAACAATATCATGCTCTAAGTTTGTCATTATCGCCTATTCCCAAGAGTATTGGAAAGGTGAAGAAAATGTTTAAAGAAATTTAAAAGCAATAGTGTTCGATATTGTACTCCAACGTAACATTTCATAAAAAATATTAATTTTATATTAGCGCAAATCACTCTTCGTTGCATATTTGCAATTTTTGCACACTCAGTATGATTTTCTGCCACAAAGAGTGATTGTCTTTTTTAAGCGTTTAGCGAATTTATTACAACAGCTGATTTTTTTTGGAAACTAAAGGAAATGAACAACAAATCTCAACTTTTTGATTCTCTAGTAATAATCCAGTATATTTTTTTTTAAATTTCATCATCAGTCCATCGCTTTTTATTTGGCTTTTTTTTTTATTAGTTTAATTTTCTTTTTGATTTCTTCATCACTCAATTTTTAATTTATTATTTATTGTTATGGTCTTGCAAAATGTAGCATATTTTCTAGACCTGCTACATTTGCAAGGTTTGCAACGGTTGTTTGCAACCAAGAGTGAGTTCCCTTATTGTTTTTAGAGGGTAAAATAAACAAAACATGACATGACATGCATTATTTGTAATTAAAAACATTCCCGCACATTTATCCTTCTTAATATTTTTGCAAAAACGCAAACAAACCAAAAACGAACGACAACTTTAACAGCTGAAATTCCACTTTAAGAAACAAATTTGTTTCAAATGCATTTCAATTTACAAATACAAACAACAATTCTTTCTATCTAGAGACTCACTTAAGTGAATGTGAACTGTGAAACGTACAAAAACTGAAAGCAAAAAAAATACAAAATAAAAGTTGTTGTTAAATAAAAAGTTATTTATAGAAAAGCATACACACACACACACACTCTCAAATGAATTGAATTTTATAAAAACAAGAACTATGTCAACTGTCATAATATTGACATATTTTTACATTCAGGTTATTTGTACAAAAACTCGTAGTGGATGTGAATTGTTACCCAGCAGTTCTAGAGGCCCAACAGTTTTATAATATTTTGCTGAATTTTTAAAGCAATTTTTGTGGGTCTTCAGAAACCACCGCGTAGGTTTTAGAACTAAAAAAAGTTATATTTGAACACAAAGGCTCCGAACGCTTCATTTGCGGCGGCCATTTGGAAAAATAGCCCCTATAACAAATTTAATTTGAACATTTTCTGACAAAAAATGCATAGAATTGGGATCCTTGTGTAGAAGAAAATAAGCAAAAAGTATATTACACACTAAAGGTGTATGCAGATAAAACAACTTAAGTCAACTTAGGTCATTTTCATAAGAGGAATTTTTGGAATTTTCTTTCTATTCTTTTTATTTCAAAAATTATTTCTAACTAACTTGATCCCAAATCATTTTATTATGAATAAGCAATTTATTTCTTGAGGCTGGGTAAGGTGGGTAAGCTAGTCTACATGCGCATTTCGCTGGTTGCTAAGACCAGCTCATCAGAGAACCTTAATTTGAATCTTTAAAAAAAATTTAACGTCTTAGGCTCGAAATTTCTACCACCAAATGAGATATCCACAGAAAATCAAGACAAAAACATTGAAGTTTTACCAAAATTTGTTATTAAAGAAATTTTTATTTTATTTTTCTTACCTACAATTGGTTGGTTGTTTCCCAGGCTCTACATGTAGCTGTGCGCGATTGAATCAAGTTGAATATAGTTTAAGTTAACAGTAAAAATAGCTACACACACACACATATACAACTTAATAAAAAAAATTTTAAAATAAGTTTGAAATGTGTTCATAAATAACAACGTATGTGTTTATATTTTTTAATCCACGAACAAATTTCTCACCACGCAAATGTTCGTCGAGAGTTCTGATAAATATTTGTATTAATCCCCAATTTAAGTTTTTATTATTGCTGTTATTCCTTATAGAGTTAAAATTGATGCAACTTGCCACTTACCTGTCTACCAGTAGTCTAAGCTGTAGCCAGTTTCTCTAAAGAAATGAAAATCTTGAGTTATAGAAAAATCTGTTGGCAGATTTACAGTTTGGGCGAGGCCTAAAAGCGGAACAAAAGCAAATGTTGCCGCATAAAAACTTTAACATTACTAGAGTTGCATATTTACCAAATATGTCCCCTACCCCGGGGGAAACAGTGGTACCAGCTTCTGAGGCTTGCCAGGAGCCTAATACTGAAAGAAGGTATAACTTTTAAGTTCGACCAGTATCGAAAACAACTGGTACCACAGGAACCAGTAGCCCCTAGAACTTCGGTTCCAGACTGGTTGCTGGTAAGGTTCCTTCGAACCCCTCATCCAGGGGTTAGACCGAGAGCCTGGCATCCTCTATCCTATGAGATGTGAATGAATGCTATTCCGATGATGCTCATGCGGATTGCATAGGGGCGCTGTTCAGGCGGCTTAATGACACATCTGTGGTTTGACCACCGTGAGGTTGAGCCATTGCTGGCAGGTACTGGGGAACTTCTAACGCAATCTGTCGCCTGCAGCTGCACCAAAATGCACTATACCTAATTCATGTACTAACATTAATAAATACACAGTAGCTCGCCCAGTTCGTTCTGCGGAAAACATTGCTATTAATCGCGATAGTGTGGCAGAAGGGCCGTCAGGCTCCACTCGTCGGCGTGCCCAACAATTTAACATTACTAAAACGAATTTTCAATAAAGACTTAAATTTACGCTCTTACAAGTACAATTGACTCAAGAGGTGATGACTACTGACCAATTCAAGCGTCGTCCATACGCCGAATGGTTGGTTGAACACAGACAGAACTGAATGGTGACTTTACAAAGAAAATCATCTTTAGCGAGGATGGTGATGACCAACGAAACAATGGCTCTTTTGCGAAAGAAATTCAATGACTGTGTTATCTTACATCGTGGCGATATTATTTGGTCGTCACGATCATGTGGTTTGACACCGTTGGACTTCTTTCTTTGGTGATATTTAAGAGAAAAAGTTCACGTCAAAAACAATTAAAGGACGAAAGGCCAACTGGTGTGTAGGGTTGCTGCTAATTACCATGTGGGTACCTTAAAAAGAGGAACGAAAATATATGAAAACAAATGCATTGGCAAAAATGGTCTGTCGTGAAAGGAAAAGGCTTTCTTTACTTCGAAATGGAATAGACGAAAACTCTCAATAGTTTTATGAAAACCAAATTTTAAACTTTGACGTAATAAAACGAAATAGTCGTGTGAACACATTTACGTTTCAACAAAAACCGGCTGTTAATAACCAAAGAAGACTTTTGTGTCTTGTAGCCAGAACTGCTGGGCACTCTTGTGTTTGTGCTTTTAATTCTGCCGTTTTATAGCAAAAATATTTTATGATTTATTCGCGTGTATATTTTGTTTTTTTTCTTGTCGAACTAAATATTACAATTTTTGCCACAATAATGCTAACAACTCTTAATGTATTTCAATGTTGCTGGGGAGGAATATATGCAGATTTGTTGTGATGTTTTTTTTTTATTTTAAATCCAAATAACTAGTGGCAATTTAAATAAAATATTAAAGTGCTACGAAATGCTATAAACAATAATATTTTTTTTTATTTATTTGCTTGCTCTTTGATGACAACAAATGCAATTGATGATTAATAGTGCAACTTGTCAATCAATTCGCTTAAAAAATAAGCAAATACTCCATTAAAAATATTTGATTTGTTTGGATTTCAAATGTTTTATGAGAGAAATAAATTATTTGAATGCTGAACTCAACAGCACTTAAGGAATATTTTGAAGCTATTCTATTAGTAGTTGCCGAGGGTATGTTAATGCAATTAATTTTTATAACAATTTGTGATTTATTATGAGGCAATTAACTTTCTTAGCGCCTTCTACACTATTCTGCAGAGTGAAATCTAGTGATAATCGTGCTGGGCTTAAAAAAAATCTAAAGTATAATATTCTCATTACAGTGTGTGTCTACACTATCAGACGTCAAATAAATTAAAAAAGACGTGTTTTGGAACGAATTTCCGTCATCCCTTGTAAAGTTTGGTTTGGAGACAAACCGGTTTCGTCTATGTGCCATCTTCAGTGTCATTTTTCGATTTGTCTCCAAACCAAACTTGACAAGGGATGACGGAAATTCGTTCCAAAATTCTACATCAAAACACCCTGTCGGAATATCAAATCAAGAATCAACACGTGTTTGTTTACCTCCAGCAAGTAGCAGAGAATGAAGCCGATACGATAATTTCGGCGTCGTTGGCTGAGCAGTTTCAGGTGAGAAGAGGCGGCAGGGGATCTTGAGAATTTTCGCCGGCTAAAGTTTTTGAGCGATTTTTTTTTTTTTGGAAAAGAAGTAACTAAATGAAGCGTTACAAAATTACAAAAATTTGCAGCACTAAAATGAATCAAATACATTGATAGCCGGTAAGCACAGTAGACTTTCTCTGTGCAGGACAGCTGAAAAAAAAATTTACTGCAGCAGCGCACTGCCGGCGGCAAAACAGTCGACTTGTTTATTTGTTCAGCAGCTGCTTTTAGTAGTTGCTTCCTTCGCCTCTATAAAAATGCAACCCTGATCAAATGAAACCCCTTAAGAAATTTGAAATAAAAATATCAGAACCGTACAACTGTCCGATTTCTGTCCGTGTTTATTAACGGTCTGATTATATAAAACTTTCGCACTATACGAGTAAGACTTTCTCATTTGTGACAAGGTCTAATGGTGTGAGAGGTGCTTTAGAATCGATATTTTGACAGCTCGATATTTTATTACGAAGACACGTTCATGTCATAACCTCTTCAAATTAGAGCTTGACATGTCATATGATGTGCGTTTAAAAGCAAACAAAATTAAACTCATTAAAGAAATGAAGGCAATCCACCATCTGCCGGTCCAGCCCAGTTCATATGACCTTGAAAGTTTTAAAAAAGACCGAATGTTTTCAAACAAAATTTTCTGCTGACTTAACTGCGACTTGAATAGCAATACTGGCCTTACAAAACTCGAAAAAAATATTTACACTTTATTATTTGAAAAAAATTGCAAGAAATGAATTTTTTAATTTCCCCCAATAAATAATTTGTGCAATTAAAATTTTACAAGAATTAACAGCAACGAAATTCCCACACAATTGTTATTGTTTTGTTTTTACAAGTTGCAGGACTCAACGCCACTCAACGAAATTGCCACGTTTGTTTTGGCTGGATTTTTAATGCAAATTTCTGTTGAAATTTTCTGCAATTCCAGTGAACTTTCAAGCTTTTAATGCTAAACGTTTAACCTCGAACCATTTCTAATGTACTTCTAATCTCTGTTATTCAGCTTCTGCTTTATATTATTTTCCCCTGTACTCTGCATACATTAATGTCCTTTATTTTTTTACAACAGTTATAGTCGTAGTATTTGCTGTTGTTGGTGGTGCTGCTGTTGCAGTCAAAGCCATAATGCTGCCATGTACTTAAGCAAATGAAAACTGTGGCTTATGTATCGTTGTACCAACAACTGTTTTGCGTTGCTTGCAATGCTGAGGAAGGACTTAACAAATCCTTGCCGTAGCAATGAAATAAAATCATGAAATGTCGCGATTGGAGAATTATTAAAAAAGTATACACAAGCACATATGTTGTTATTTCCAAGCTCATTTCAGAAACTTTAAGTTAATTTTCAAATGATGAAATTTTAAAAATAGTATGCATGCTTCAAGATTTAATTGAAATTTAAACTTTGTTGAATGAAAGCTGCCTAAATGGACATATGTTGTTTTATCTGCAAACATTTCATGTCCCTAACACTTTGTTATTTTTTTCTCGTCATCCTAGCTAGGATTTCAGTCTTATGTTTCTGCTAAAATATACGATTTTAAGCCATACAGTAAACTTCGATTAACTGCCACTCGATTTTCAGTCAGCTTCTGTTAACCGCCACAACAGTAGGACAAAAAAAAACAATTTTCGATGTAATCTTTTGAAGAACTGGTGCTGGAATGTGTTCTGAAACTGAACAGATGTGCCTCGTTGAATGAGGTGACGTTGACGTGGGTTAAGGGACACATAGGCACAGCTGGGAATGAAGCAGCAGACGAACTAGCAAAAAGGGGATCTGATATGGATTTCTGTGGACCGGACCCCAGATTTTCCCTGGGGAATGGCCTAGTGCGAGCTAAAGTTTTTCAATGGGTAAACTCATTACACCTGAATAGGTGGAGGGAGAATACCACATATAGACAGGCTAGAATGGTGCTCAAAGAACCCCCGGCAGGAAAGCCAGCAAGGTACTCGGGTATAATAGGGCTATTTAGGCTGGATCACTGCGTTAGGACATGGAAACTTCAAGTATCATCTGAAAGTCGTAGAAGATGTTACTTGCAGACTATGCCTGGAAGAGGCTGAGACGGTAGCGCACATTGTGTGAGAATGTCCAGCACTGGCTAGCATAAGGCTTAAGACCATGGGCAGACACTTGTTAGATGTGAATGCCATGGGGGAACTAAGCCTTAGACAAATGACTCCGTGATGAGGAAGAGTGTCAGTTACCAGTCGACAGTCTGAAATCACTTTAGTCAAGAGTAAAGGCTAGGGCTAGCACGAGACTCAATTGAAAGTAAGGTGGTTGTGATTACGGATCGGTTCCCTGAAATCAATTTGAGGAGCGAAATGGGGGTCAAAAAGGGACCCAGAAAGTAAGTGGTCTGCTCTGATATCCCTCCATACATTAATAATAATAATAACTGCTTATATTCTGTGGCATCTAACAGCCTGCACGCCCCAAATCTGGCTTAGACCCGATATGGGATAGTGTGAATATACTTGGACCTATGTAAGGCATAAGAATCTGTTACGATTCTGGATAGTGAGAAGAAGAGGGAGAGGCGCAATATAAGATTATTACTTGAAAAAAAAATTTATTGAGGTCAGGCGACTGATGCTACCTGACAGATCGAATTTAAGGAAAAATTAACGGATAAATTTTCTTCAATTCGAAGACTCTCGGTGGGTGTTCCTCAAGTTAGTGTATTAGGGTAGCTACTGTATTGTACTCGAATGTGTAAATAAAGGCCCGAATATTGCATCGGAGTCTCCACGATTTCATATTCTCGAGCTATAGGATTGGTTGAAAAAGTGGAAGATAAAGGTTAAAACCTTAAAGCCAATCAGAAGGCAAAACTGCCGTCAATAAAAATATCTAATGCCACTCTTTCAGCGGAAAACCAATTGAAATCATATTTGGGAATTCATCTTGGTCGACGCCTAACATGGGCCCGTCTTATTGAGGCGAAATTATTAACAGCTATAAAGCTTCAAACTGCTCAGCTTCACTAGCTTATAGACCCCAACTCAACTTTTGCCCTGGTGTATAAAGCTCTCCTGTACAAATCCATTATAAAACCTATGTGGACATGAGGCATCCAGCTATGGCGAAGTTACAAAGAAGACAGTCTAAATTACTACGACTTATAGTCTGCGCTCCATGGCACATATGAAACGAGACTATTCCCGGGATTTAATATCCTCACAGTCCAAACCACCTCCTACAAGCCCGGAATTTACGCGATCAGCAATAGGAATGCTTCAAAGCAGGAGTACTACATAGTTATCCTTTTCCTCTGTCTCTACTTATACATTAAAACTTAGGTTCATATCCTGCTTTAATATTCTCCCGTTCTCATCACCTGCTTTCTTTTTTTATCTACTCCACTCTTCTTTTCTACATACAACTAAATCAATCTTTTTCTATTTCTCTCTTAACTCTGTGCCTAGCATGTTAGGCAAGGAATAGCGAAACTAAGATCCATGATATTCAACCTGAATCAGTATTATAATGCCTTGATTATACGTAACGAGCGGTGAGGCGAGACATTAAGGTGGTACTAAGCCGAGAGAGTTGGGTGGCTGAGTAAGCGAGTGGGTGATCAAGCGCATTTTTCAACGTGGCGAAGAAATCAAATGAATCGAAGAAAACATTTTAAACGGGTTTTTAACTAGCTCATTATTAACCGAATGGACGAATGCGTGTTCACATGTGATACGCCAGTCAGTGAATCGTTGGGGGAAGAAAAAGAGTATAGCGGTGAATCTTTAGCTACTAAACCCGGTCACTGACTCGGTCAATAACTCGCCTTACTGTTTAGATGAAACGAGCACTCGGCCGAGTTATTACCTCTTCACTCTACACGTTACGTTTATGGAAATCATAAGAAACTATTAGCAATTCCCTAGGGCGTATGAACATTTTCATCTTAAATTAAAATTACTTATACGCTCTCCTACAGTTCAAAGACTGGGTATAAACAGTGAAGATCAAATCAAACATATTTTTTCTTTGTTGTTTTCTAAAAGAAACACATTTTTTTTTAAGGAAATTTACTTTTCATTTAACGAAAACGAAATTTTCGAAAATTTAGCTGAATTAAGGTGCTTTCAAATACTTTTGCAATACAACTTTTAAGTTTCTATTTATTTCAATAGATATTTGTTGCAAATAAATTCTGTTTCAATTTTCCCTTATTGTTTTTATTTAATACAATTACGAATAATATGCGATATTATATATGGACACGATCTTTCATTATTGTATTTTTGCTTAATAAATATTACAGCACAAAAACAATATCAAAATTCACATTGTTTTTGTTTTCAATGGATATGAAAACAATCAATCATTTACTTTGGTTCCCAATGAACAATTAAAAAAAGAAATTAAAGAACAAATAAATGACGAACATGAAAATCGACATTTACAAACTGAATATTTTTTTTTTGTTAATTGCCTTTTGTTTTATTTTTGTTTATTGTACAATTTATATTTTTATTTGTACATCTACCCCCACCCACCCACCTAATAATTCAATATAAATTTTTTTTTGGGAAATTTATTTCTGTTTCTATATTATTTATATTGTTATTATTGATGCCGTTTGTTAGTTGTGATTGCAGTAAATCGTTATAATGAATTGTTGTTGTTATTCTGCACTGTAGCTGAGTGGTCATGTATGCATTCTAAATATACCCTACAAACACATGCACAAACATTAGTTGAAGTTGTAAATTGCTGGTTTGTTTGTATTCACTGCTTCAGCAAATAGAATACGCTGACATGAAAATGGGCGTTTTTATTATAATGATATTTTGGATTGTTGTTGTGTGGAATTTATTGATTTTTTTTTTATTTATAAAGAAATATTTTGTTTTTATTTTTCATTAGTTACAAAAACCGGTTATATCAATGTAAAATAATAATTTAAGGGTATAACTTAACTCAAACAAACCCCAGTCATAAATTGCTATTAAACACAAACTTGAATTTTTTTTTTGCTAAAAAAAACCGGTTGTTAGTGAAAAACCATAGAAATTTTATGATAAAAAAAATTTTTTTTTATACATTAGATTTTTGATAATAACGAGTTGTGTCGAAAACCCGGCTTTAATTAAATTCCAGGTTTAGGGAACAATCGGTTTTAGGAACACCCGACTTTATGTAAAACCGTAATGGATTTTATTTAAAACGGATTATGTGTCATGACTCAAACCTTTCGCAAAGCGGTGGTTGGTTTTTAAAACAGTAACTTGTGACATAAACCTGTTTCAGTTGATAACCGGATTTAGTGAATAACCGGTTTTAGGAAAACCGATTTGGATTTTATTTTATGATTTAAGCGCAAACTTTTAGGAAATCACTAATTATATATTTTTTTTTAATAAAGCTGGTTGTTGATGAAAAACATTAAAAATTTAATGAAAAAATAAATATTTTTATAAAGTTAAGTTTTAAAAACAATCCGGATTTAATTAAAATATGGGTTAAGTTAAGTTTTAGGAAAAACCGAGGTAAGGAGTAACCGATATAGATATTACTTTCAATCACTTATGTGTCATGACCTAAACGCAAACTTTTATCAAAGCAACAATTTAATTTTTTAATTTAAAAAACATTACAAATTTTATGAGAAAAAAAATTTTTTTTTACGTTAAATTTTTCAAACAGTTTTTTGTAAGTTAAAATCATTTTTAGTAAATATCCGGGTTGTGTGAATAATCGGTTTGAGAAACACCAGGGTTAAATAAAAACCGATAAGAACTTGTTTTTTAAATGGCTTAACACACACTTTTATTTTTTGTTTAAATAAAACCGGTTTTTGATCAAAAAGTTTAGAAGTTTTACGAGCAAAAATAATGTGTCTTTTAATAAAGTTTATTTATGAAAACAATGATTCGCGTTATAAACCCGGTTTTTCGTGAATATCAAGGTTTTGCTAATAATCGGTTTTGGGGTAAACCGGGTGATGGATTTGTTTTAAATGGTTTATGTGTCATGAATTAAATGCAAGCTTTTTTTTTTGTTTAAATAAATACGGTTGTTTGTAAAATACTTAAACATTTTATGACCAAAAAAATTTTATAAGTTTAAGTTAGGTTAGGTTTTGAAAACAATCATTTGTGGCATAAAACCGTTTTTAGTAAAATCCGGGTTTTGAGAAAACCCGGTTTCGGCAAAACCCGGGTTTTAAAAAAATCTACATAGATTTTATGGTTTATGTGAGAGGTGTAGTCTTTTATTTGCACTTTTTAAACCTGCTTTCTAGCGAAACCCTAGCTTTTTTCGAAAACCAAGCTCCATTTTTCTAATCGGAAACAAAACAAGGCTTAATGGAAAAACTCGGGTTACCTGGGAAAATGTATTTGTTTGCCATTAACGTCTGACTATTATTTATATTGTTCTTATTATAAAAAGAGCTAGCAGGGGCAGCTGGCAAAGCCAAAAGTCACAGAAAAAGACATCATCGCGCCAACCCTGATTGAAAAGTGCCTGTTTGGGTGAAAATTATTCTTAATTAACTTATGGGAAAAAAAGGAAACCTGCTTTTCATAAACCTGCATTTGTTAACTTATTTCTAAGCCTGTTAATTTTTCATCTCTCTCTTTTTAATTAGCAACCATATTTTCTTATAATTAATTTGTAGCTGTCATTTTGCTTCTATAATTTTTAAACTTTTCAATAAAATTAAGTGCTTTTATCAATTTATTTGAATGCACTGTGCTCAGCAGCAGACATTAAGATACAAATCATGTCACAAATGAGTTAATAATAAAATGAAAGTTAAAATAAACTCAACAAAAATCTACACGAAACCAAAAAAGGCAGTTGTAAGCCAAAGTATCAACTTTATCCAAAGCCAGCACTTTCTCACCGTCAAAAGAACACTTGCACATAAAAAGGCTTTTGACCAGAACAGCATTTCAAACTTTATCTTACTTTTAAGTTAAAAATATCCTTTAAAAAAGAGCCTTTCAATTCTTTTCCTTTAGCGAACAGTATTTACGAGAGTAAATAAACAAATATTTATTTGCCGGCTAAAGATACAGATCTTCATTAACTCTGAAAAAGCCAGATTGATGTTTTTTTCCTTCTTCTTTTTAATCATATTTTACTACTAGATTTTCTTATCTGTTACAAGATGGAAATAATAACAGCCTTCATTGTTTTTAAACTTTTTCTACAAAAACTTATTCGTTTTCTTTTTAAAAAAAAACTGTTTGTGTAGAAATTAATTATATTCTCTTTCTTAAGTTCAGTTACATTTCAGTTTTGTCTTTCTATTTGCAAAATTACCTACCATCTGGCTGTTTGACTATTTTTATCTATGCGAGGGTGGTTTTAAAATTAAGCAAATCAGCAAGGGTACCACAAACAGCTTGTAGAACATACTCTGCTTTCTGCTAGAGGTTGCTAATGAGAGGGGTTTTCTAAAATGTTTAACATTTTCAAAAAGTCAGGTCAGTGGATTCTGCTACCGCCCACATATTCCTTTAACACCCATTCCCTTTTAAGGTTTTTATCACTCTATTTTTATGTCTGTGGCCAAAGTATCTCTAACAGTGAAGTGATTTGTCTTTGTGAATCATGTTTAATGGCTTTAGAAAAACATTTCTTCTATACTTTTTTCTCTTACTTCTATTTCTTTGTTGTTTTTTTTTTCATTCCCTCCGTGTTACAAATAAAACAAACCAAAGTGCAAAGAGAAGGAAAGAATGACAAACAAAAAGAGAAGAAAACATTAAAATCGTTAACCTAATTTTTATTGTGGTTTCACATAAATTTTCTTTATCTTTATGAATTGTTTTTGTATTCATTGTCTACATTTTCTTTTACTCTTTTGTTTATTTCGTTTTTGTTTTTTATTTTCCCTTCCCACAGCTAAAACAAAATACACGACAAAGTTGGTGTGGATATGTGTCTTTTAGTTTGCTCTTTTTTGAATAATCAACACTGGAATTAATGGAGGAAATATTTTGCTGGCAACCAGCTAAAGCCAAAGACACAATACAGATTTGCCCTGGCATAGCAAATATTCAAATGGGCAAAGCACTACGAAACGTAGTTAATAGAGCAATGTACAGCAACAACAAAAATATACAAAAAAAAGTTAGAAATAAAAACTAAAGGATCTAAGGAATTAGTACTCTCGCTCGTACTTGTGTTATAAAATGAAAACTTTAGCTCAAGAGCAGAGCAAACAATGGTTTGAAATTAATTAAATAAATACGTATTGTTGAAATTTAAAATAACTTGAAAATGTCTACGATTATTTACAAATATTTAAATTAATATTACTCATACGTAGTAAAAGAAATATTTAATATTACTTATACGCCCAAAGTAGTTGGAGAAAGTCATGTTAATTTTTGAGTATTATCGCTTTCAGAGGAGATTTAAGATGTAGAATAAGCTTTACTTTATAATAATCTCCGTTTATTTTATATAAAAAATATTATGGAATACATGTGATCGATAATAACGTCTCTGAATTAAACTTTTTAAATGTTTGGCTTACATAAGAAGAATCAAGAGAGTAGTGTTGCTGTTGCACATATCGTGCAAATTGACGAACTGCTGATTTAAGGTACCGACAGGCTTCCACATTTTAATCAACTGCAACAAGTTAGGTTGATTTTTAACATCTCTCCCATGAGAAAGGCCCTAAAACATGTAAGCGGCTTATGAGCTCAAAATTAAACTATAAAGCACCAGCCCATACATAACAGTTTCAGTCTTAAATCGTAGTGTTTTCAACAAACCGATGCGTATAGTTTATATATTTGTCCATCGCATTGGTTTTTCCTGTTAACAGCTCTGAGTCCTTAAACTTAAAATAATACAAAATGTGTCGTAAAATTAATCACCCTATCAAAAAATGTAATCGTTTTTGAAATGGCATCGTACATCAATCATATTTGATATTTGTCCAGTAGTCAGCTGCATAAACAGACAAGCAATAGAGCGCTATAGTCCGCAAGAGCGTGGAATAATTGTGTCGATTTTTTTTACTAAGAAACGGTGAGTGGTGTTAGCACAGCGCGAATTTCAGCGTTAATTTGCTAACCATGTCGCGCCAACTATACAAACATTGCGCTACTTAGCTGCTCGACTCGAACAGACCGGGCTGGTCCTTCTGTCAAGTATATCGTGCCTGGGGCTGCCGAAGTCACTCAGAACGAAGAAACATCAACCAGACGACATATAACGCAATTGCACATCACCAGACAGACCCAGACAAAGCATTTTAGTGAAAGACTTATACATGTTCCCATACAAAGTGCAAACAGTGCATCAGTTAATGCCTGCTAACCGTCAGTCGCTTGTGAATTACCGTAGAGCTATCCTCAATCTCAACAACGATGATTTTGAGTTCAAAATCATTATGAACGACGAGGCGCATTTTCATTCAATCTACTTTTCCGTGGCAGTGAAAATTCGGGTATGCTACACGAAAGCCGTTACATTCACCCAAAGCCACTGTGTGGTGTGGCGTTCATTCGGCAGGAGTTAAGGGCCATGATAAATGACTTCTTACTGCCAAAACTGAATAAGCAGGGCTAGGTGAACGTGGGGTTTTAAAAAGACACAACAGGAGCCACAATGGATATTGTGAAGGAAGCATTTTCTGGTCGCATAATCTCCCGTTTTGGCAATTAGTCATGGCCAGTAAGATCGCCAACAAGCCCCTGACAATCGCATCACGTAAGGAGAAGACTCCACAGGAACGGACACAAATGTATATCAACACTAACGGCAGCCACTTGGAGGATATCATTTTCTACGCTAAACAGGAACAATTGTACAGATCCAAATAAAGATTTTCGTTATTCAAAATCATTTTTTATTTAGTAAAAAAGTTATTCAAAAACTAAATTGGACGATTAAATTTGCACCACCCTGAGTGACCCATAATTGCACGCGAAACCACATACATTGTAATACAAATTGCTAGCAGCTTGTTAAAAGTTCCTCATTAAGCATAACTTAAGGACCACTAACCGACAATATTTTCCCTTTTCGACACTCTGACTTCCTAAACCAACCGAAAACAGCCGCAAATTCACATGAGTATACGATTCCATACCAAAAGCCTCTATACTATTGAATATGCATTTAAAGACTTTCTAAGGGCCCCCACCCCCCTTCAAGCCATAATCGAATATTCATAAAATTTCAATTTTCTTACAATTACTCGAGCGTATTTATTAATTATTTGCCAAACGGCATTTCCTTGTGACAATATTTGTCTTCTATAGCCAGAAGTTTATTCAACCCCTCAAGCAATTTCTACAAAAACTAAAACAGAAAATGTTACATAATTTGTTTATGGACTGGTTCGTACAAACATTCCCACATCACCACACACATGAGGGCATGTAGCGCTGATAACTCACAGCCAAGTTCACCCCACAATTTTCGCAAACCTTCAATTACTCCCCTGTTTAAATAAATAACTTTCAGAAGAAGTCATTTCAATCATAAATTCATAAAATTCATACTCGAACTGGTAGTGAGTCTAAAACGCCCACCTACACACACACACACACACACACACACACACACACACTTGCTCACACAGTTGCTTGCCTGTACATTGTTGTCACTAACGGTGGTGTGAAGTGGCCCCCTAAACTAATGAAATGTATGTTTTGTAATTGTATTGGAATAAAAGCGATTGACTTGAATTCAAAATGAGTCCCTTGATAAAAACAGCAAAAAGGCGAAACCATAAAAAGCTACAGTCAAGTCAAACAAGGTCTGTTGATAAATATTGAATATTCGATAACAAAAAAAAAATAATAATAATGAGAGCCCTCCCTGTATGGTCATAAATTTATCACATTCCCAAAGCAGACACGTATATGGACAATCATAATTCCCTTTTTCTTTTTACTCCAAAATTTCTATCATCCCTTCAAATACAAGAAATTTTTTAAAGGAATTATGAGACTTAAAAAAAAGGGCCGACAATTAGAGGAGAATAAATAATAAAGATAAGATTATGTTGTTGTCGAAGACATGTAGAGGCTATATTTGGAATATACATTTCCTTGGTTGTCATGAATAACAACTTATGTTAAGTTCTGTGTTATTGACTCAGAGTTATTTACTTCAAATTACTTTATCCGAAAGGCTCATTATAATGGTTGAATTTATTTTTTTTGGGGAAAATTCTAGACCAATTAAAATGTTTCTCAGCACATATGTTGTTATTACCAAACACATTTACTACTGTGGGCAAAAAAGAGTAAGACTTTTTAATTTAAATTTCGCGCGGAAATCCATTCATAGACATTTTTTTTCTACGTTGGTATGACTGTCAGTGACATCTGTGCCAAATATCATATCAAAGTAATCATTGGTGTTCAGTAAACGCTTGACTTGCTGAAGTAGAACAAGTGCATTCGGCGGTTTTCACAATGAGTGAAATTATTCAACAAAGAAGTTCCATTAAATTTTGTGTGCGGAAGGAAATTTCTGGTGCCGAAACGTTCACAACGTTGCAAAGGGCCTTCGGTGATAATTGTATGTCGCGAGCAAATGTTTTTTACTGTTACAAATTATTCAAAGAGGGTCGAGAACGCGTTGTCGACGCATAACGTCCAGGACGGCCATCAACATTAACTGATGATCAACACGTCAATAAAATCATTGAATTGGTCTTCGAGAATCGACGATTAACAGTCAGAGACCTTACTGATATCGTTGGAATATCGGAAGGATCTGTGAAAACTATTTTAAAAGATCATTTGGACCCAAGAAAAGTGAAATCACGATTGGTTCCAAAATCACTCAATTTTCATGAAAAACTTCGTCGCGTTGACGTCTGTCAAACAATGCTTTCCGACTACCAGGATGTCATTAAAGGTATTATAACTGGGGACAAGTCTTGGATCTATGCTTACGATCCGGAAACAGACGATCAATCGACCAAATATCGTACCAATGGTGAGCCGAAGCCGAAAAAACCATGTCAAAGCAAATCAAAAATGAAGGTCTTGTTGGCAGTTTTCTTCGATCATTGAGGTGTGGTGCACTCCGAATTCCTTCCGAGCGGCCAACTATCAACAAGGAATACTATTTGAGTGTTATGCGTTGTTTGCGCGAAGCTATTCGTAAAAAGAGGCCGGAATTATGGGCCGACAACTCTTGGTTTTGGCACCACGATAATGCACCGTCGCATACCGCATTGATTCTTCGTGAGTTTTTCGCCACAAATTCAATCAATATCGTTCCACAACCACCGTATTCGCCTGATTTAAGCTCCGTGTGACTTCTGGCTGTTCAGCAAACTCAAGCGAGCGCTCCGGGGAAACCGTTTTGAGTCAATTGAAGACATTAAACGTGAATCGCTACGCGCATTGAAGGCTATTCCGGAAATTGACTTTAACAACTGTTACGAGGATTGGAAAAAACGTACGTTGGCATAAGTGTATTGCTGCTGAGGGGAATTACTTTGAGGGGGGCGAAATAGATTTGGCAGAATAAATAAAGAAATTTAAAATTATGAACAAAGTCTAACTATTTTTTGCCCACAGTAATAAAGAATGTGTTTTTAGTATTTTTTCATTTGAAAGAACTTTAAAATTGGGGTGATTTTAAATTCTTTAATACAAACTCTCAGTGTTGACATACGTTGTTTTATCAAACACTTCACCCTCCTTTTAAAAGACATGACAATAATAAACCCAAAAAATAATTGTTTCGAAACTGCAGGCAAAATATTTGATCAGAGGATTGCTACCACAGCAGTTTTTTAAGAATGACTGCTACTATGGATATAATATTTTCTACATTTAAAGTGATCCAACAGACCAGATCCAACTTACATTTTACTCAATTGTTAAAGTGTAACGAACAAACAAAAATATTTTATTAAAACTTTATTTCCATTTTCAAGTTGAGGTCTTATGAAATTTGTTTTTATTATAAAGAAAATATATTATTGCCAACAACAACAACAACAACAACAACAACAACAATGTTTCGAGTTTTAAATAAAATAATATTTTCAGTATTTCAAGGACTTACTCATCATACGATGGCAGCCACCTGGAAAACAAGGTTTGCCTACATGTGTGTCGATGTGTGTGTGTGTGTGTGTGTGAGTGTGTTGACTGTTTGTTGCAAATATTAATAATAATAATTTTGTATATTGCTGTGTAGATTTCATTAATAATGTAAAATACGAGTTTTCTATTTTAACAACCTTTTACTGCTACCCGTACACGGGACTGCTATACGGCCTTCTAGACTAAACTGTTAAGTCTTGCAAGTGAAATTGAAAGCTTTGGGATTTAGTGTTTTCCACTTTGTAGTGAGATTCTACTGTTTCCATAAATAAATGTTTAATAAAACACCCTGGAGCTGTAAACCCCAATGCAATTCCTATTTGTTCAGCTTTATTTAAATCACTTGCATTTTTTATGTTTTTAATTCAAGCTTTTTCAATTAAAATTGTAAAAAAAAATATTTAAACGAAATGACCTAAAAAGCGGAAATGGTTTTAAGGCATTTTAGCCAAAGTTTGTGTTTGCATTGAATTATCGCCATTTATTTGGGGGCTGAATGCAGAATGTTTGTGTAAAATATTAATTAATTATTAATATTTTTATTTTATTTTATTTTATTTTTTTTATTGTGTTTGTCAACATTTATTTATAAAATTAAAATATTTATTAAATTTGTTTTCGAAACACTAAAAGCATTTTTAATTGCCCTTATTGAAGAGGGTTTATGTGCCATCGGTACTTGTCATAAATATTTATTATTAACTTTAATACACGAGTATATGTGTTTAAAACTTTTTAAACTTTCAATTTTAATTAAATTTAAATTTTAAAATCCAACGTGTTTAGCTACAAAAAGGCTTAAGTTAAAAATTTTACAATAATTGACAGCTAAAATGTATAAAAATATAAATTTTCATTTTCATTTATACTTTTTTTATTAAACGTTTGATTAGAGGTTCACATGAGCCGCTTTTTGTGAAAGTGGCATAAGTCTCTTTATATTAACAAGTTTAAAAGTCATGATGCCACCTTAAAAAAAGATTTTTCTGTCCTTTTTTCTCAGCATATTAAATTATTCGCAGTATTAATTATTCTATTGCCGGTTTTTATTATGGTAAAGTGACTTAAGCCTTTTTTGAAATAAATAGCTTAAACAAATTAATGACTTTCATAAGTGGTATTCGGAGTGGTCAGTGATTTAGGAAAATTAATGGACATATATATAAATTTATGCACACGTTAGTGCGCTAGGCCAAGTTCAGGGCTACTGCACACAGAAACATTCGCGCTGTTTTTACCTCTCTCATAACTTCGCTTCCTTTTTTCATAAAATAATGATATTTGAAACATAAAGACTCTACGTATAGGTAACCTCATAGGCCAAGTTTGAAAAGCTTCCCGAGATATGAAGGTGTAAAAAGTACATGCTCGTATTTTGGTACATATTCACTAACTCACTGACACATTTACTCAACAATATTTTGGGGCGCTTCCACTGTAGCTAGAGACCTATAAGTAAGAATAAGTAATGACAAAAATGGCCCCTTTTTATCTAGGGGACTACGGTTCCCCTTTTATTTGTATGTAGCATTTCCACAATAGGTAGAGAGCTTTAATTTAAAAGAGGCTTCATACATACTTTAACAAACAAAAATAACTTGGAAAAAAGGACTCAGAAAATAAGGCGGAGTCCTATCCGCAAATTTCGGCCGAAAAAAGAACTGATATCAAAATAAGGACGAAGTTCTTCATATGTACAATACCATCCCATTTCTAGGCAAATTGCTACCTTGGCAAAATTTTTTGGAACTTTCTAAAGTCAAAAAGGATTATGGGAAAAATGTTACCAAGCTAGCAAGTTATCTAGAAATGGGATGTTATTGTCCTTAAGAACAACTTGTTCCTCATTTTGATACCAGTACTTTTTTCGGCCGAAATTTTTGGATAGGAAATTTTGCCCTTTTTTCACATTTATGTTTTTGTGCCGATAACAATACCACTGTGCTACACGAAAAACATGAAAGGATTCTCATACTGCAATTCTGTTTTCTTGGAATCCCAAGATTACGGAAGTGCCACGGATATATTTAAAGTGTCGAAACGACAGTAATAATTTTGAGTTCAAAATCATCAGGAGCGTCGAGGCGCATTTTCATTAAAAAAATCGAGTATGCTACACGAAAAGCCGTTACATTCATCCGCGTTCACGCCGGAGGGGCCATGATAAATGACTTCTTACGGCCGAAACTGAATGAGCGGGGCTAGGTGAACGTGTGGTTTTAAAAAGACACAACAGGAGCCACAATGGATATTGTGAAGGAAGCATTTCCTGGTCGCATAATCTCCCGTTTTGGCAATTAGTCATGGCCAGTAAGTCCGCCCGATTTAGCCATCCCATATTTATTTCTTTTAAGTCGCTGGGTTTACGCCAACAAGCCCCTGACAATTGCAGCCCTTAAGGAGAAGATTCCACAGGAACGAGCACAAATGTATACCAACACTAACGGCAACCACTTGGAGGATATCATCTTCTCCGCTAAACAGGAACAATTGTACAGATCCAAATAAAGATTTTCGTTATTCAAAATCATTTTTTATTTAGTAAAAAAGTTATTCAAAAACTAAATTGGACGATTAAATTTGCACCACCCTGAGTGACCCATAATTGCACGCGAAACCACATACATTGTAATACAAACTGCTACCAGCTTGTTAAAAGTTTCTCATTAAGCATAACTATAATTTTTACCTTATAGGACCACTAATCGACAATATTTTCCCTTTTCGACACCCTGATTTCCTAAACAAGAATTAGAAATAAAAATTCATAGAAAATAAATAAGTTTAACAAATATCCGTAACATAAAAATTGTGAAACAGTCGGTGAAGTCCAGAAAATACACTGGTAATCCTAGAAACTACCTTGTTGGCAAGTGTCCATGATTCCTACAGAAATTTATTATCAGGCTAAGCGCATTAATAATTGAAAATATTTCTAAAGAAAAATGTTTATCTATTTAAAATTTGATTCCAACATTTTCAAACATTTTCACATTTTGAACAATAAATTGGCATCTACAAGTTGTTGTTGCCGTTGCTGTTGTCTTCCTTTCACACGCGCACAAGTGCCTAATTTTAAAACTCTTAAATTAATACAAAAAAAAAATGTTTTTTCGTTAAAATAATAATTTAAAAAAAAACAAATAATCAACGCAACAAAGTTTTTTAGTACTCTTTTCTCGTTGGTGTTTAGTCAGCGCGCACATAAAACAAGAGCAACAACAACACGTATCAGCAACATTGCGAAGAAGCAACAATAAAATAAATGAAAATGTTAATCCAATTATTATCATTTCAATGAAAATGCTGAAATAAACTTAAACACAAACACACACATAAATACACACACACATATATATATATATATATAGACGTACATAAATATGTGCAAAGCCGATGAGTAGTTAAGCTTTTTTTAAGCGCCCAGGCAAGAGCAAATATGCAGTAGAACGAATATTCCTCGAACACTGTTCATGAACACAGAAGAACAGCACAAATGGAAACTTTAGTAAAGGAATTAACAACACATTTAACGTATGTGTGCGAAAAGACTACATAGCAAAAAAAAAAACCCAGTGAACTTTGGTGCTCAATAATGGAGAGAATAAAATAAAACTCTAGAGTTTTTACTGGGTTTTTAGGCTGACTGGGCCTCCAAAATTAACAAAAAAAAAAAACGCTTTCTGAAGTGCAACAAGTGCATTCGGCGATTTTTACAATGAGAGAAATTATTCAACAAAGAAGTTCCATAAAATTTTGTGTGCGGAATGAAATTTCTGGTGCCGAAACGTTCAGAATGTTGCAAAAGGCCTTCCTTCGGTGATAATTGTATGTCGCAAGCAAGTGTTTTTGATTGGTAAAAATTATTCAAAGAGGGTCGAGAACCTGTTGACGACGAACCACGTCCAGGACGGCCATCAATATCAACTGATGATCAACACGTCAATAAAAATCAAGGAATTGGTGTTCGAGAATCGACGATTAACAGTCAGAGACCTTACTGATATCGTTGGAATATCGGGGGAATCAGTGAAAACCATTTTAAAAGATTATTTGAGCCTAAGAAAAGTGAAATCACGATTGTTACCAAAATCACACAATTTTCATGAAAAACTGCGTCGCGTTGGCGTCTGTCAGGACGACTACCAGGATGTCATTTAACGTATTATAACTGGCGACGAGTCTTGGATCCAGGCTTACGACCCGGAAACAGACGATCAATCGGCCGAATATCGTGCCACAGGTGAGCCGAAGCCGAAAAAGTCTTGTTGGCAGTTTTCTTCGATTATCGAGGTGTGGTGCACTCCGAATTCCTTCCGACCGGCCAAACTGTCAGCAAGGAATACTATTTGAGTGTTATGAGTCGTTTGCGCGAAGCTATTCGTAAAAAGAGGCCGCAATTATGGGCCGACGACGCTTGGTTTTTGCACCACGATAATGCACCGTCGCATACCGCATTGATTCTTCGTGAGTTTTGAAGGCTATTCCGGGAATTGACTTTAACAACTGTTACGAGGATTGGAAAAAACGTACGTTGGCATAAGTGTATTGCAGCTGGGGGGGATTATTTTGAGGGGTACGAAATAGATTTGGCAGAATAAATAAAGAAATTTAAATTTATAAACAAAGTCTTCCTATTTTTTGCCAACTAAAAATCGGCAACAGTTTTAAAAGCAATTTTATTCCCATCAATCCACTTTGTGCTCATGCTTGCGCTCCTTATTAAAAATAAATACTATTTTCTACAATAAACAACCATTTATGTTACAACACACTGTCGTTACTCGTACTCATACACAAGCACTCTGACATACTGAATTTATAAATTTACAACTCTCTAGTGAGTTACGATACAGAGAGAGTGAGAGGAGTGTGATCATTCAAGTGCATATTTATGGCATTAATAACAAGGCGAACTCTGCAATTTGAACCAAGGAGATTTATAAACATCAGTCAGTGTTAAAAGGATATATTTTCCAACGAAATGCTTGTTTAAACATTTTTAAACAACAGCAAATTTGTGACAATATTTGAAAGTTTATTTCAGCCAAAACTCCTGAAAATCTAAATCTAATTAATGCAATAATTTACTAACAAAACACATCTGCTGTAGAGCTGAACTCGCTGTTAAGGAAGTTATTTCTGAAACTCGTGCATGTCAAAACTTTTCGTCAAGTTTTTGTTTATTAACATTTCTAACAGGAAATCCTGGAGAGCTACAGTAAACGTGGACGGAAATGTTGCCCCAAAGCAGCCTTAAAGCAAAAATATACAAATCACGTATTCGAAAAAAATCCACAGACATACCTGTCTTCTGTAACATCATTTTTTTTTTCTCAATCCCTAGAGGTTTCATGTAAAAATAAACTAAAACAAACTTTAAACAGGAAAAGCATGTTGAAGAATTTTTTTTTTGTTTGCTGAAACAAATTTTTCTGTAAAATTTGTTAAAGCAAACGAAATTATTTGATTACTTTAATATTGGCAAATAAAATTGTTATTATTATTATTATCGAAGAGATTATGGGGGTTGTTGGCGTGAGTTAAACGAAAGAAAAACAAATATGAATCACAGGATATAAAGGAGGGCAGATAAACGCCCTGTTCATAGAAATCGATACTTATTCATTGGAAACGTATTAAAGCGTTAATATTTCAATAATAAAAACCATAAAAGCAACAACTTTAATAAGAACATCAATATCAAAAAACATTTAACAAGCAACTGTGATAAAGAAAATGATTGTGTTTGAGGCCATTTTTAGGCCGCAATAAAAACAAATAATTTGTTATAGAAACAAAATTAAATAAATATCCAGACATCATGAAGCCATAATGGGAATATTGAAATTATACCAAAATCTGTAACAGAAAGTTTTATAAAACATATACGACGTATGTTTGCTTTAAAGGAGCAGAATTTTTAGTCAGTTTCCTTTCATTTCGTAAAGCAAAGACCTGCTACATGTTTTCGCTCAGTGAAAACTTTTGTTCGTCCATTTTAAACAATTTACCGCTGCCATAGTCGACTTGCCGTAGCAAGAAATTCTACGCTGTTCCATCTAGCCTTCGTCTTTTGCCTCAATTAGGCCTATGTGAGTCATCCAAATGAAAATCGGTATTCAAAAGAAGGCGTAAAAAATACAGATCGTTTAAGAAAGCCTACAATAGTTGATGAGAGAGCAAAAGAAAGATCCGTGTTCCAATCCTAAGATTCCGTTCAGTGACAGAAATTTATTCCATTGGAACGTGTCGATACGGACTTAAAAACAGAACGCACCCCAGCCATTTTACTTTTAAAAGCTTGCTAACATGTTGAGAATTAGTAGAGAAAATTAATGTACATAGCGTGAAGGTTTGGCAATGAAAAGATGAGCAATTATCGTTAGCGTATGAAGTATATTTACAAGCGGGCTTTATCGATTCTTGTTCCGCCTCTAGTGGAGAACTGTCTTTACCGTAATTTTGTCTTTGCACCTCTAGTACAAAATAATTTTTGGAAATATATGATTAACCCAACTAAACTGCGCAGGCTACCAAAAGGAACATCATTAGGAGGACCTACAAGCTTATTCCAAACGTCCAAACGTGGATAAGCCCCAAGCACGGAAAGCTAAACTATTTTCGCATGCAATTTCTAACAAAACTTGGAGGATAGAAGAGTTAATTGTAGCTTTCTGGGCACGAAAGCTAACCACGCTGTCGCCCACAGTTTAAGCAAGTTCGAATTAAATCTCGGTCAATGGTAGGCGAAACCCTGACACTCAAAATCATCGTAGACATAATGCTGAGATCAGAGTACAACGACGCCCACATAAAGATGATTATAAAAAGACAATGGTATAGAGGGAGATAGCCTGGCAAAGTTTGAACAAAAATATTATTCTAGCAAAATGTCAGCCGCTTGAAAACTTGCTTCGGAGCGCACACTTGTGAGCTCCAGCTTAACATAATTTGTTTTGCTTTTCAATTCAAAAAAAGCACCCTTGAAAAATCACCTTGTGTTACTTAAACCGTCTGCTTTATCGAAATTATTTACCCAACACCAAAAGTGGTATTTATGAGGGATTTCTTAGTTTTTAAAACAAAAATGTCTACCGTCTGTTGTTTCCTTTGTGTTGGGCGGCCCCTCATTTTACCGGAAACTCATTTTCCTTCACAAAATACTTCTTTGTTTTTTATTCACATTAAAAGTAAAAAAGGCGTCGCATATTATTTAAAATGTGGCGCCAATTTTATAAATGAAGAAAAAAAGTTGTAGGTTGTTTTCAGTTCTTTTGAAGTTTTCCTTTTGTATCTTGTTTTTCTATCGCTTCGTTTATGTCGGTTTGAGTTCTTTTTTGTTTTTGAGGTTGTTGGTGGCTTGTTATTTAAAAAGCCAGTATGTTTTGTTACTGTTTTTCTTCGCCTTTGTACACAATTGTGTTTTTTGTTTTGTTAATGTTGGCTTTGGAAGAACTTCTTCAAATTGGAGGGGGTGTACAATTTCAAAGAAATTGAAGGCAAAACAACAAAGTTGTGGATGACAGGCACAAAGAAAAAAAAAAGAAATAAAGATGAAAAATATTTTTATTAAAAAATTCCTTTAAATTCCTGAGATAATATTTTATTATAGATCAACTTTTTTTTGCTGCCATTCAATAAAATTTCATAAAATTTTTCGCTGAAAAAAATTCTGGACAAGCAAATCTTATTATCCTGGTAAAAAAACTGAGGAAGATTAAACTAGAAATAAATTAAATACCTTTCCAAACACTGGCTTGTACAGCAAAACTTTAAAATATGTTGTATAACAGAAGAAAACAGATGTTCTTAAAGCTTAAGTGTTATATTGAGAACATTAAATATTTAAATAAGTATAAACCGGCAATGGGGAAAATCACTATTTGATAACTGAAGTAGCTTTAAATAGATTTCAAAACTCCTGCCTAACAGTTAAAAGTAATATTTTCGGGCAAAAAACATAAACTTATTAGAGTATAACAGTTTTTGTATTACTGTTATACATTCAAAGGAATTAAGAACATTATAAAGTTACTATTTTCATCTAGATATGAGTTTAAAGTATAGGAATCATAAAAAAAAAAGATAAAAGTAATATTTTCGGGCAAAGACATAATCTTATTAGATTATAACAGTTTTTATATTACTGTTATACACAAGAAATTTTTTTAATATAATGCGAATTGCCTAATTTTTAAAAACTAGTGCGGTTTTGAAGTCATTTATAGTGTATAACAGTTTTCTTTATACTGTTATACATCAACATTTTTGTCGAAATAAAAAACCTTCGGAAATATATGATTAAACAAACGAAAACCTGCAAGCCCTAAAAACGGCCATAAAGAGGGAAAGAAGATTAATGTAGAAATGACAAAGTCATTGTGACAACTCGTCTAAGGGACGGTGGATATACCCCAAACAAGGGGAAGTAACCCATAATCTCACACAATTCCTAACAAAAATTGTCGAGTACAGGAGTTACCTGTACCCTTTGAGGCATGAAAGCTCACCCAGGGGGACAATATATCACCATTTGGATGAAAGTACACAGCACATGGGATTCTCTTGCCCGAGATTTGAGCAAGATCGAATTAGATCTCAGTCAATGATAGGCGAAACCTTGACCCTAGAAAACATCGTAGGTATAATGCAGAGTACAATTGGAATACAATAAACGCCCACATAAAAATTGTTATTTAGACATGGCGTATAGAGGATGAGAGATGCAGAGCCCAGTTATCGGAAGAAGTAGAAGACAGCAGCGAATGGTGAATTTAGAATAACTGTTTGTTTTGCATAACTGTCTTTATTTTAATTTTATTAACTGCCTTGTACAATGTACTAAAGTTTTATATCACTGTTATATTATTTTCATAATTTACTCAACGAACAAGAATTTATAATTTGTAACTCTATTAAATGGTTTATAACAGTTTTAGTACAGTTTATAACAGTTCCGTACCATTTAGATTGATAAAAGAAAATTTCCTTCTCGACATACTTGAGAGTTTTTGAATGCATTCTTTATCTCAAAAACATTATTTCTTACACAAAGACGTTTCAAATGAGAAGAGTAAAACAACTGAAAAAAAACAAAATATCCCTACTCCTGCAAATTTGTTTATCGACTACCTAATTATACTCTAATTTGTATATTAAATAAACATATTCACTTCCCTTCCCCAAATACATATAAACACTCAACACAACAACAACTGTATGCACTGAAGCATGTCAATGTCCTTTTCCTTGATAAAACGCCTCTAATGGAGGACAGTAATAAACAACACTTAGCAAACAAGCAACAACAAAAAGACGCCACACAACAATAACAATAACGCCAAGAAGGATAATAAAGTAAAAGAGATTTTTAAGAAAAAGAAAAATAATAAAGAAAAGAAAAACTTTTCTTTTGCTGATGGTTGGCTGGTTGGCTGTAGGGAAAATAATGTACAACATTTTATTGTCGCGTTAACCGACCGCAACGTGCTAAAAAATTATGGTGAACAGAAGCAGAGCGAAGAAAAAAGTTCTATGCGACTTTAAAACGCTTGCTTGTAGTTAAAACCTCTGATTTAGTTGTACCCCCCCCCCCCCCCCCCCCCCCCTCCACCCTCTCTTTTTATATCAGCCTGTTATTTAGGACGTTTTGCAAGTGTTACTGAAAAGTTTTTTTATTTATAAATTTGTTGTTGTTGGTTACTGGCCTTTCCAAAAAACAAAAAGCTGGTGTTAAGATTTATTAAGGTTTCTTGTTGTTGTTTTTATCACAACTACTTTTCGAAGACGAAAGTGAAAAGTTTTTATTAAAAATATAATTTGTTAAATTTGTTTATAGCTGCTGCAGACGAGGGATTTAGGAAATGGCTTTCTCAGCTTTCTTTCAAATTGTAACAGATTGATGGATGGGAGAAGCAGGATGGGAAATAATTTATGACACTTTTCGGTATTTTCACAAAGTTCTGAAGTCTTGTCAAGGCGCTGCTCTTGTCGGGTTATATATTTTTTTTTTTTTTTGTTATTTCTTTAAACTTACAAACACAGTAAAACCTCATGTAGATTGAAAAAGCAGTTAAAAGACTATTAAAAGATTTTAAGAAAGTGTTTCGAAACTTTTCAAAAATCAAAAATTTATATCAGGCTAAAGAACTTCAAAATGCTTTGCAAAGGCGTGTCTTTAGAGGACATAGATAAGGTCACCCCAATTTGCAAATTCACTTCATCTTTTCCTTAAGGATTAAACTTTTGAAAGGTATTTTTATAAGCCCGATAGAACTTCAAGTTGTAAAAAATAATAAAAAAAATTCAATATATTCCAAAAAAAAATCTTAATTCGAAACATCAGGACATGACGTTAACATTTGAAAGTCAATTGCTTTCCTTGATTATATTGTAACGACTGTGTGTTACCAGAGAAAGCTAGAGGCCACTGGGACTTCGACTCTAGCCTAGTGGCTGTACTCATTTTGAGTGGTTGGTTAGAAATCAGCCTGCCTTAACGTCTTTTATTATAAATTAATTTCTTGCAGAACTTAAAATATAATTACAAGACAAATAGAAAAGGATCCCAATTAAAAGCTATTGAATACGGCCTGGCTCACAATGACATGTCTACAAAAGCTGAAATGAGTTTCGAAAAAACTCTTGAAAGACCCGATCACACTCAGAATATTTTTACCCATAACACTGGCACTACGAAAATATGTTAACTATGATTAACAATTTTCCTACATATTCCATTTTGAAGCTGACGTAAATGTTACAAGTACTGACGAGATTCCACTAGGGCAAGTGGGTGGTAATTTACATCTCCATAAAGAAATCGAAGCAGTTGAAGGCTTCTTTGAGACTTCACAAATAAGCTTATTAGTAGCTCTCTCTCTCTCTCTGCCGCAATATTCTCAACAGTCTCAACTGCGGCTGAAGCCACACTGTTGGGCATCTGCGCTTGAGATTATTATATTAACCTTTGGTTGTCATACACTCGTAAGATTCAATATCAAGCAATGAGGGTGTTGCCTAAAAGCCTGAAAATGCCCAGAAAAATTTTTTTTAGTTGCCATTTTCCTTTTTAAAATGTTTTTCCTTCAGCTCAAACAAAGTGCGGTCATTTTGTTCGCTTGATGCAACAGAAACTTTTAGCCATTATTTCCGATACGTTGAGTAGTTTTATGTTATTGCCCTTGTTGCTGATGTTGTTGTTGTTGCTTAGTTTTAACTGTCGTTACTGTTTCTTCATCTGGTACGTTTCGACTAGATGGATGTAGATATTAGATGGTGTTTGTTGTTGTTGTTTTTGTTGTAAACTCACACACTCTCATGGAATATAAAAAGGGCTTAAAATGTAATAAAAACCTTTTTAGAAAACCAAAAACTAGAACAAAAAACTCAAAAGAAAGTTTAAAATCTTAATCTTACAACAACCTTCTTAGAATCCAAGAAAACTTTGCCAAACAGCAACGAAAGAGAATGTGACTGGCTAAGAGCTGTATAGAATAAAAATGAAAATGAAAAGTGCAATTTCTACGTGACATTATTAAAATTGTACGAGATGTTATTCTTAAAACGTTGCTACGATTCTACGGAAACAAAATAAACAACTAGATTTGCTAGTTTTGTATTTTGAGTTTTTCTAATGTTGGCTCATAACTTATTTATGCAGCCCGCAGGTTAATAGCAACTAATTTGTTGCATATACTTTGCATTACACTGCAAGAGCGACAAGAGAGGAAAACTTTAATAATCAGCGGACATTTTGTAAAAGCCAACACATTTATCCTGTATTTTGTAGAAAATAAATATTTCCTTTAGCCAACAATTTCTTCTCAGCTCTTACCCCGACTTATTTATATTTGTAGCAAGAGTAACTTTGTTAGACAAATTAAAAAACTTTATTTATATAAAGAGCTCAGCCGTTGTGGTAGACAAACTGTTAGACTAGCAGCACAAAGTAGTAAACAGAGGTGAAACGACAGTATAGTGAGCCTTAGTTTTGTTTTTAGATTTTTGTTTTTATTTTGATTTTCTTGCCGTGTTTTCCTGTGTTTTTTCCTGTATTTCTTCACAAAATGCTATATTTGTCTCTTTCTAACAGAACCCATAGTAAAAAAACTGAGTTTTTTATTTTTTATGTGTCAAAGTCTTCACCTCTGGTTACCCTGTGCTAGCAGACTGCCTATTGGGGCAGTTAAATTAGCAAAGATAGTTTCACCACTCAAACGTTTTTTTTTTTTTTGGAAATTATTCCCGCCTGCCTTCGATTTTATAAAATTGATAGTCCGCTGCTGTTTATTTGAGCTTTTCTGTTCAAGGAAATCTAGTGAAATATTCAAGTTATTTAATAAAAAAAATTATTTAAGTTTTCGAGTTTTAGGAGTTTATCACTTCCATAAAAAAGTTAACATGTTTTTTTTTTTTTAATTTGTATAACAGATGTTAAACTCTTATACAAAGATCTGCTACAGAAATGTATACCACCATTCGGAAACCATAACAATGGGTACAAGAATTCCATAATTGTTAAACTAAGCTGTAATAGTTCTAATATTATAAACCAAGATGGAATTTAAAACTGTAACAGTATAACAGTTTTAACGATATAATACAGTAATATATAGTAGTTCTATTTTACCTTTTATATTCATATTTTTTATAAATATAAAAAATAAATATTAATACGAAAAAAATATATGTTACAAAGGTCACAATTGTGTATTACTGGCGCTTCCGTCCAATTTCGACTTCTATGACATAATTTGTTATGTTACAATATATATGTATAACAGTTTTCAAACCCTAAACAAAATAACATTAAAGGAAATATGTAACCTATTAGTGACTTACAGATAATCTGACCTTTATAGGTTTTGCAAATCAAAAATTTTTTATTGGTGACAAATAGTATAACAGTTTTAAATCTATTATACAAGACTATTATGTATTAATAAAACCATCATAAACCTAATTTCTGGCTTAAATATGTTGCCAAATATGACAGCTTCTGTTTGATTGCATTCAATAAAACTGTTATATATGCCACATTTATTATCGCTCATTATTTTAATTGGAAATATGCAAATTTTTCTTGGCGGAAATTAAAATAATTACAATAGTATTGAAACTGTTATAAAAGCAAATTTTTAATATATAAGTTCTACATTATGTTTATTTCTAAGCTGAGTATGTTACGAAATACCAAAGCTGTTATAAACAAAAAATTCCACATTTCAACCCTCTTCTTAAAGCTGATATATGAGTTAAATTTTTTACCAAATACGACAGCATATGTCCGCAGGTATTCCAGATAACTGTTATACGTAGAACATTTCATATTGCTTATTATTTTTAAATGAAGCTATAAACAAGTTTTTGCTTTTTTGGTGTAAGTTACTATAAGTATAACAGTTTTTTAACTGTTGTTTTAGGAAATTTTGAATTTTTAAAATCTATATAAAGCTTTTTTCTAAGTCAATTGCATATGCATGTTACCAAATACGACAGCTTCTCTTAGAACTTATTTAACAAAACTGTTATACGTGTAAGATTCCATATCGATTACTACTCTAATTGGAAATATATAACAATTTTATATTTTTTTTGGCAACACTGAGTATAAATATAACAGTTTTGAAACTTTTATAAGCTTATATCTGTTTGATAGCATTCAACAAAACTGTTATACGTAAAACATTTTATATCGCTAATTGTTTTAAATTGGATGTATATAAGACTTTTAATTTTTCAAATAGTTTCATAAATAAAAAAACATCAAAGTTTTCTAAGAACATAGTTGCAAAACTGTATAACAGTTAACGTTAAACCTTTTGTTTTTCCATTATGGAACTTTTTAGGTTTCCTAGTTACCAAAGTTCTCGTCTCTTAATGCTTTTCGTTTAATCTTATTAATTTTCAATATTCCATGAGCCAACTAGCAGTAGATGGCAACAACAATGAAATCAAATAGCTGCTTTAATATGTTAACGTTGTTCTTCGTTAAAGCTTAATGAACACTGCAATGGCAAAACTCCTTCATATCGGAAATAGAGCAACTTCAACTTGTGTAATATTTTGCCCCTACTTACGGCCACTTGATAAACAACAAAATAAAATAATGAAAACTGCAGAATTAAGTTGGCCAGTTTTTGTGCTTGATTTTTTTCTGCTTCCTTCTTGTTAAGCAATTGGTTTTTGTACGAAGTTTTTTTTTACAATTTGCTGTTTATTTAAGTAGTTTAATTCGTTATTTCTGTTCTCCTTATTGTTGTTGTTTTTTGGGTTAGGCTAAGGGTGCAGGAATATATTTAGCTGCTCTTCTTATGGGCAATCGCATTATTATTCTGTACAAGTTTTTGAGTCTGTGTCTATTGTTTCTTGCCTCACAGTCTTGTTGTAGCATTACAGAAGAGTTTATAATTACAGCCAAAGTCATTTGTATTTTTTACACCTTCTGCCTGTGTTTAACTTTAACGCTCGTTGTTTTGTTTACAAACTGCTCGTTTGCAGCTGTAAAAAATTTATTATTAAAGTTTCGTTTGCATCGTTCCACTTGTTTTATGTTTTGTTATGTTTGTGTATATTGTGTTTTTATGGCTCTTGGTTATTTTCATTATTTTTCCACTCATTTGTTTCTAGGGGCTCTTTACAATATTTTGGCATCAACATTTAATGGTTGTTGGCAAATCTTTGCATGGCCTAATGTGTGCAAATGGAGGAAAGAGGTCAGGTGCAGTGCCAGGGGAGGGAAAATTTAATATGACCCCCTCCCCCTCTCTGCCCACAAACGGCTTAACAGTAAATGTTTGCTTAGGAATGCGCTTCGAAAATTAGTTCACCTTCGAGAGTCATCACACATTGTGCCCGCTATAAAATTCGCTCATTTCAGTGTGTCTTATGGAAAAATGTAGATTTCCACTACTTCTCCGTTAAATTCGTAGTCTCTAAAATCAATTTAAAAAATTTAGTTTCCTGCTAAAAAATCTACTTCATAGAGTAATTTTGGTTTCTTTTTTTTTTTTTTTTGTTGAAGGAAAACTTTTCTTACACACTGTTAGTTTTTACTAAGTTCTCTATGTTTTGTTATATTTAGAGATTGCGTGCTTTAGTTTTGACAAACGATATGTATTTTGTCGTTTTTTAATGATGCACCATTTAGGTGGTTAATTATTATCACGCACGCACACAAACATCTTTAACAAAGTGAACTTGTTAATGTTTGAAATTCAAGATTGTGTGAATTTAATGAATTTCGCCTCTTGTTCATGTCACGAATACTTGCCGCTTAAACTTTGTTTGGCCCCTTTGGCCTCGGATTGTATTCGCGGATATTGTATTGTAGCAAATGAGCCAAGAGAATTTGAAATAAGTTGAACAGATTTCAAAGAAGTTCGTCTGAGTGATTTGGTTGCTACTATTAAATGTTTGAATGATGTTTCCTAAAAGACAGGAATTTAGCTGCTCTAAAAAAATTGTTTTACTGGATTTCGATTAGACCAATTACAAATATACATATTTTAAGTTAAGTTACTGCATTAGCAGACCTTCAAGCCCACTGTGTTGGCCGGAGGGCCATTTATTCCTTACACATTCTTAGAAGAAACTACGAAGAACTTTTTATAAAGCCTAACAGACCAGTGTCGCATCAAGAACAGAATAAATGTTGCGAAAGAATCACATTTCTAGTCATATAAGCCTGTGCGAAGAGGTTGAATCGTTTAAAAAGCTCGCACAGTAACTACTACAGTGCAAATGCCCGCACATTGCTTTCGGCATAAAATCATAGAGTGCTCCGTAATGATGCCACATAGAATTTTCTGCAACTGTTCCACAAGGGTTAAGAAACCTCTATTTCTTATCCTCTCAGTGGGGGCCAAAATGTCCAACATAGCCTGCAAGTGATAATCTTGCTTCGACAACTTAAACAAGGATTAATATTTGTAGTCTTGTGAGGTTGAAACCATTTGTTTTAATCAGAAGACAAGTGTGAAGGAATGATCCCAGAACTACCCAACTTGATAATGGAGACCCCCAAAATTTTCGAAACAAAATTTTAACTATGATTCATGCACTAATTGCCTGAAACTGTTATACGAGACTGTTATATGAAACTGTTGCATTAAGCATACACTGTCGTTATATTTAATAGCTTATTTTCTACAGTTCATATTACAAGGCGCTTTCCGATATCTTATAATATGAGTATAACAGTTTACAAAATCTTGCAGAAAATGATAGTACAGAAGCAAACGCGTAATCTACTGTTGCTTTACAGAGATAGCGCCAGTGTAGTTGTTGTAATTAAAACATTTTGTGGCGGCAATTAGTACAGATACAAGAGTTTTGAAACTGTTATACATTTACAAAACCCTCATGAAGCTAATTTAGGAGTTAAATATGTTACCAAATACAACATCATATGTTTGAAAATGTTCAACAAAACTGTTATACGTGTAACATTGCTAATTGTTTTCAATTGGAAATATAAACAATTTTTTATACTTTTAAGTATAACAGTTTTTAAACGCCCACTGTTTAACCTACAACTTAAACAAGCATTATTTTTTTCTGTAGTTTTTTTTAATTCTGAAGACATTTATTTTATTCAGAATACAAATGTTAAAGAACGATGAGAAACATAAAATTTGAGAAAGAAAAATGTTAACTAGGATTCATTCTGAAATTGTCCATTGACCACAGACAGTGTAATTTCTGCTGCCTATATATTTATCATCACTTGAATTCCTTAAGAAAATATTTCTCTGATGAAATTAACACTTTAAAGTATTTTTATGGACTTTTCATCGCCGACTTCAGTTGAGTGTATAAGCTGAAAGTGTAAAAGCAGCCGTAACAAATTCCCTTTTGCTCCAAGTCATTAAAACTGCTTACGTTCCATTCGACATAAAAAAGAAATATATATGAATTTAAAAAGATAAAGAATCTTAAATACTAAATATTGCCTGCCCCTTAAAAACTAAAAACGCCAGCTTTTTGCACACAAGCGAATGCTGCAGCAACATAAAAATATAACAAATGAATTGTTTTTGAAAATTTTTGTTAAACAAACTACAGATGCAGCAATTTAAATAGGACCTAAATACACACACACATACACTCACATAGTTATTTCTACATAAACATGCAGTCACTGAAGGAAGAACAACCTGAATATTGCCCAAGAAAAAAAAACGACTATAAATTGCAAAAGGATTTTCAAATCCATATTGAATTTCACTTGTACTCGTGTATTAGAAATCTGGGTTAGTAGTAGTTTAATTTCCAAGGCTGTGTGTGCGATGGCGGAGTTTGGTAGCGGTAAAATGCTGGTTCGTTTCAATTTAACTTTTGTCTGTGTATGTGTAGAATGCACTAGATGTCAATTGAGGTTTTTGTAGGCCAATAAACCTTTGAATTGGACAATAAAAAACAAACAAATAAAATAATGTCCAACCGAAAAATATAGAAATACTAACACACAGGCACACATATCCCCTATCACACACACACACACACATATAAACTATACATAACTACAAAAGAAATAGAATGAAAATTTGACAATTGTTTGTTTGGTGGTTGTATGGCCATTGTAGTCGTAGCACTAGTAGTAGTAGTAGTAGTGGTGATAGTGTTCGTGTTGGTCATGTTGTACAAACAAGAATGCTGTGTTTTAAGGCTTAAATTGTATTGTGGGTGCTGCTGGTGTTGGTGTTGCTGGCTTTTCTGGTGGTGGCAATTTGTAGTGTTTATCAAAATTAGATACGGGTTAAAGTTATTTGCCTAGCTTGTTTCATTTTTATTTTAATTTTTGTCTCTATCACTGTTTGGAAGTGCTGGAAAAAATAGACAACAAATTAATGTTGGTGTTGGTGTTGGTGTTGGCGTATGTCTCGTTTTGTTAAATATTGTCGCTTTCTGAACAGCTACGCTCAATTGTCTTTTAATAAACAAGTACTGAGATGTTTGCCAACGAACGACTTGCTTTGATTTACTATCAGCAACATAGAATGTTTAGTTAAATTGAAATAAATTTTATGAATTACAAAAGTTTTGCCGCATAAAGCGTTGAGGTAAACTAGGCAAAGGAAAGGAAAAAGGAAGAAAAGTTAATGGATTTCAGGTCTGCACTTAAGGGATTCCCCCTTTTGTATATAGCTGCATATTATTATGAGGCAAAAGGATGTTAAAGGTAATCGCAGAGTTTTAGAAGAGTTTCCGTTAAAACGTGTGATTCTGTTTCTGACAGCTGTTGTCACGGGGTGGACAAGGACACGCCCAACTCTTATACTACTGTGGGCAAAAAATAGAAAGACTATTTAATTTCAATTTCGCGCGGAAATCCATTCGTCGAAATTTTTCCTTTTCTACGTTGGTATGCTTGTCAGTGACATCTGTGCCAAATATCACATCAAAGTAATCATTGGTGTTTAGTAAACGCTTGTCTTTCTGAAGTAGAACAAATGCATTCGGCGATTTTTACAATGAGAGAAATTATTCAACAAAGAAGTTCCATTAAATTTTCTGGGCGGAATGAAATTTCTGGTGCCGAAACGTTCAGAATGTTGCAAAAGGTCTTCGGTGATAATTGTATGTCGCGAGCAAGTGTTTTTGATCGTTACAAATTATTCAAAGAGGGTCGAGAACGTGTTGACGACGAACCACGTCCAGGACGGCCATCAACATCAACTGATGATCAGCACGTCAATAAAATGATGATCAAGGAATTGGTGTTCGAGAATCGAGGATTAACAGTCAGAGACATTACAGATATGGTTTGAATATCGAAGAGATCTGTGAAAACCATTTTAAAAGATGATTTGTGCCTAAGAAAAGTGAAATCACGATTGGTTCCAAAATCACTCAATTTTCTTGAAAATCTGCGTCGTGTTGACGTCTGTCAAACAATGCTTTCCGACTACCAGGATGTCATTAAAAGTATTATAAATGGCGACGAGTCTTGGATCTACGCTTACGACCCAGACACAGACAATCAATCGGCCGAATAGCGTGCCAAAGGTGAGCCAAAGCCGAAAAAAACACGTCAAAGCAAGTCAAAAATCAAAGTCATGTTGACAGTTTTCTTTAATCATCGAGGTGTGGTGCACTCCGAATTCCTTCCGACCGGCCAAATTATCAACAAGAAATACTATTTGAGTGTTATGTGTCGTTTGCGCGAAGCTATTCGTAAAAAGAGGCCGGAATTATGGGCCGACAACTCTTGGTTTTGGCACCACGATAATGCACCGTCGCATACCGCATTGATTCTTCTTGAGTTTTTCGCCAAAAATTGGTTCCACAACCACCGTATTCGCTGATTTAAGCTCCGTGTGACTTCTGGCTGTTCAGCAAACTCAAGCGACCGCTCCGGGGAAACCGTTTTGAGTCAATTGAGGACATTAAACGTGACTCGCTACGCGCATTGAAGGCTATTCCGGGAATTGACTTTAACAACTGTTACGAGGATTGGAAAAAAAGGTTGGCAAAAGAGTATAGCAGCTGGGGGGGATTACTTTGAGGGGGACAAAATAGATTTGGCAGAATAAATAAAGAAACTTAAAATTATGAACAAAGTCTTACTATTTTTTGCCCACAGTAGTATGTCCTTAAAACTTTTCGCTGCAGGTGTGCAGGCGTGCAGGCAACATTATATAAATCTAGAGGTGTAATCATAATAACAGCAGCAAATTTGTTACCTTTCTTTTCAACGTAATCACAACAAGTATTCGGGTCTTATCATGTGGGTCCAAATAAAATAACTGGTGTGCCATCTCTGTAGGTCTGCCATATGGGATTTTGAATAAAGTCATTTTATATTTGGTATTCTTGTCACCAAACCCAATGGCTTGCTGCTTCCCGAAGAATATTGTAGCCCAACGAAGCATTTGTAACATCGGCCTTAACTATCTTCTTATCTCTAATATCAATATTTTCTCTCAGTGTATGCCTATAATTTTCTTAAAATACTAATATTTCTTAATAGCCATGTTCTTCGTTTGAAACCAACAGCGGATCTCCAGAGAATCGTGCTTTTCTCATATTATTGCTATTGGCTTCCACAACTTCTATGGGCAAGCTGCCTAGAATGAAGTTTCCTCTCTCCTTCCTAACAGTTACAAGAACGTTCAAGTGCTTTTATAGCGAAGAAAGCTACATCATAGATCCATAAAGATATAAAATTGAAATAAGAAATTTAGAAATGATCTGTAAAATGCCTAACACCAAAAATCCCACCAGAACTACCGGGCATTTCCATTGATACATAATTTAAAACGTCTGTAGTGTCAATATTATTATTTTTTCAATTTCACAAATTTCTTTCTGGTTTCAAATTATTCTCCGAGTGCTTGTGTATTAAACAAATTGATATTTGAGGCAAAACAAGGTGGGTTTAAATTTCAGTTTTTAAAAAAAAAGGAAAAACTCAAACAATTTCTCTCTCACACTTCATAATAATATCGCTTAACTAAAGTTATATTTTATAATTGAAATACGTTTGTATATTTGCGTATGAAACAAACACATGCTTGCATTGTCGTGTATTTATGTATGTATGCAGTTGAACATCTGCATTCCCGTTTAAAACACACACGCGCACACACAAACATAAGTTTCCTTGTAACACTACTGAACACAAGTGTAAATGTAGGAGTATTTACTCAATGATGCTTAAATATTTCAAGTACATCTATTTACTTTTCATTCTCAGCTTTCCTTGCTCCCATTATAACAATAAAAGCAGGAGTAAATGTAAATGTAATTGCAAGACAATTCAAAAAATAAATTACATTTGCAACCAGCAAAGTAAATATGAAATGGAAAAATTCTGCCACAGTAATGGGCTGAAAAAGCAAACAAAAGTTTCTCCAAAAATCCTATTTCTCACGGAATATAAATCCGGTTCAGGTTTTAATATCCTCCGCTGTAATGATGTGAATTTAAAATAATCTTGCCAACAAACTTACGACCAACACACTGGGTACCTAAGAGTCTAATAAGCAGAAAATGTCTGGCATTTACTCACATAAGTGGCCTTATGAATTCATCGGATTTTATGAGATCTCATTTCAACTCCTGCATTGTGAATGTTCGAGTTATAAAATGAAGTGAAATGAAATGAAATGAAATAACTGTTGAAGTACATTGCCATCAGGTCTCTGCGTTTCAGCTGGAAAACTAGGTTAAACACGTACAAATCACATCAAAATGCTAAAGGACTTTTTATAATTTTTTCTAACGTTTTTCTTGTTTTTTTTTTTTGTCTTTTAACAACAATTACCCAGAAGTGAAGGTTAGAACAAGAAAAAAATAAAATAAAATGAAATAAAAAATAAAGAAAAGAAAGCCTAAGTGTGTAAAAAAAGTATAGTATCCTTTTAACACACACCAACACACTCTCCAACATACACACAACCCCCCTTTAAGATCCAAACAAACTTAAACATATGTTTGACACACTAACACACACTCACTTAAGCATTAACACACTTGAACTGTCATGCATATGCCTGCTCTTACACACATGAGATTTGTCTATTAAGAAAAAAAAGGATATAAATGCTTCTAGGTGAAAAAAAGGAAAAAAATACAAAAGAATTGTATCTGAAGGGCTAAAACCTTTTTCATTTTATTTACTTAAGAATTAGAGATGAAATTTTTACAGTGAAAATGTTTCTTTTTTTTACATTTGCTGCTGTTTTGTTGGCAGTTGAGGAAATTTTTAAGGGAAAATGACAAACAAAATATTTTTTTTTTAACCAAATTAAAACTGAGCCACAGTGTTAAGAAGTGGGCGTGGCCAAAACTATACTTCTTGGTAAATTTTCTGACTAAGCATAGAACTGCTCAGCTTTTCGAAAACTTTTTTAGGAATTTGAATCATGAAAAAATATTTTAAAATTTCTTTATTGCAAAGAAAAAATCTACGTCTGAAATCACATCCCCACTTTCGTGCTTCATTGTGCAGCGCAACATTCATGTGAAACTTTTATTTTATTTTTCCGATTATCAAACATTGGCTCTACCATCGGATCCTCAGATATTTAATTTAGACTAGTTAAGCCAAAACAGATACATACTTCATTACGGTTTAGTTCACTTCAAATGAAGTAAGAAAATTTACACCAAAGTCTTAGACGTCAGCTGGCAGGATCATAGCTATGCCTTGTCGTAACTGAGTGCGGTCCGTAACAGTTTACTGTCTCTGCAAGAAGCCAAGTTAACAGTCTCTTATAAAAAAATCCCTAATAATGGTGCAACAGCATACGCCAGGGTTGCATAGCCAAGAGCGTGATTGTTCTCTACATGCCAGTCAATGTTCAGTTTTAATATAGAGAGTTTAATCTCTAAACAAATTTTGAGTTTAATTTCCCAAGGGACGAATCCGGAAGAGATGGACAAAGCAGCATCGCGAGGGGCAGCGTTTGACTGTGAAACTCCGATGGAGATGGGCAATGAAGCCTCACAAGGGGTCGAAAGGTTCATCTCTGTAGGAACTCAGATGTTTATTGGCCAATTAAGGTATTCTGAAGAGTTGGATAAGAAAACCTCGCCAGGGGTGAACAAGTGAGCCTCAAAAAATGCGCCTGACGAAGAGGCTCAGATGGTAGCACACATTGTCTGTGAATGTTCAGCACTGGCTAGATAGTAAGTTACGACCACGGGTATACATTTGTTAAATGTGAATCCCATGGCGGATATAAGCCTTAATCAAATGCTTGCTATTACAAAATACTCTGTGATGAAGATGAAGGCCAACAATTACCAGTCGATAATGTGGAATCATTACAGTTAAGAGTAGAGGCTTTAAAACTTTTCAAAACATTTGAAATAAAATGTATAATTCTGTAACTGTATATCTTTCTCTGTAGCACAGTGTAAATTATATCAATACACAAAATACAGCATATGAAATATACTTTTAAATAAAAATGTTTACTTCCTGTTTGGATATTTCCTGTTTAGCAGTATATGTAACAGCAAAATTTGTTGAACGTTTGCTTTTTTCTCTTTCCTTTTTCATATTTCTGTCTATCAATAACGTGAAGAGGAGTAGCAAACAACAACCTCTTCAATGTAAAAAAAGACTTCTAAGTTCCGTTGCTCTTTTCCCTCTCACTCTCCCTCTCTCTCACTATCTCTAGTTTATTTTGATAAATTTTTTATGATTTTTGTTTTTATTAAAATTATAGCTGTTCTTGACGTTTTTTAATTTAATTTATTAAAATTGTTCCCTGTTGGAACAAAACAAAAAGTTTTGCCAGCTCCTACCAAAATCTAAGACGTTCAAACCAGGACTTTTTCTAATATGCAGCTACAATGGGGACTTTCCGAGGTGAGCTACACAAATTAAGGACTGTTTTCACAACCTCATTATGTGTTCAAGATTAACTCCAGCACCTCTTGTAATGACAAGATTATTTGGGAAACGATTAATAATCGGTTACTTTGTTGCAAGGGATGTCCGAAATTCATTCCAAATATCAACTTTAAGAAACTTATTTAATCGATTATTTTTTTCGATTAATTGCAATTAATATTATCTTGGCTCGATTAATTAATCGATTCAAATTTGTTCCCCTTCAATAAACTGCTTCCTTGTCGTTTTTATCTGGTGGTGATCATAACAACCGGTGCGAATATGAAGATCATCTGCATTTCGAGTTATGAATTTTAGCCACAACTATTTACTTACTCCACCGCAGAGTACCCACTAACAACTAATCTCGACTTAATCCGTGCATGGATCCCAAGAGTTCATAGTTTTACATTTCACACATGAACACGCCCAAAGGAGACTAGTAAGACATGAGAAGATTATATGTTAGATTCCAAAACTCTGTACGTTAGCAGTGGATTCGCTTAAACCCGCGAAGTTTATTCATCCTCGGTGCATTAAATGTCTGGAGGAAACTTGTACTATGGACTTACAGAATACACCCAAACTTTAAGCCCGATATAACCGTATGAACCTTTGAATTAAGGCACACTATATTGTCCCAGGCCGAGTTCATGCCTATGCATACAGTGTCTATATTACACGAAACCGTTCACACGTCGCTTTATTTCAACGTAAAATAATGAAAGTTGAAGCGTAAAGACCCTACATACAGGTACTCTCTTAGGTGAGGTTTGAAAGTTTTACCAGAAAATCTTCCCGAGATATGAAAGTGTAAAAAGTGCATATTTTACTGACTCACTCACTGACTCACTGACCAATATTATGGGGCACTTCCACTATATCCCGAGAGCTTAACTTTGGTATACAGGTAGGTCTGGGAAAAAAAGAAAGCAGAAAAGTCTGAGAGCGGGCAATTTTTATCTAGGGGAACTAGGGAGCACCTTTAGTTGTACAGGTCACTTCCACTATAACTAGAGAGCTGAAATTTTGTATAGAAGTAGTGCTTGGGAATAATCAGAATAATCTGAAAACGGTTAAACGTACTGAGATCGAAATGAGGACCAAATACTTGTTATGTACAATACCAAGCTAACAGGTTGCCTAAAAATGAGGTGGTATTGTACATAATTAGCACTTGGATCACAATTTGTTTACAGTACTTCAATTGGTCGATATTTTTGAGAAGGAACTCGAGCTTATTTGAACATTTACGTCTTTTTGTGGATACAGAGATGGGCACAACTAGAAGATAAAAGCAGCTAAATATTTCATCCAACAGTAACCTAAGAGCGAGCAATATATTTTGATTGAATTATTTGATTTAAAGAAATCATATTATTATTGTAGATAACAATCGAATGCTTACTAGGCATATTATGTCTATTTAAAAGATTTTATGGTTCGAGTTACTATATTATTTTTCTATAGTTAAAATACTTCTTTAGTGGTTAGAATTTTATTAAAAATTTTATTGTACAACTGAACTAGAGTGCAATTTTAATGGACAGTAGTAGTCAATTAATGTAAACAATTATAATTTTATGTTTGCCACAATCATAAATTGCTGTAGAGGACATAATATAGTTGTCGTGACCATGCCGCTATGGCATGTTTTACTTTTGCTGTACGAGCTATTGGTCCAAAGTATTTCGTATACCATCAAACCACTGTACTCTGCGATAAGGCAAAATAATCTCCTGCTATCATTGTGAAAGCCAGAGCGAATCCTATAAAAAAATTTGCGAATGAGGCCAATGTAATGGAACTGTTGTAAATAAATTTGCTGCTGCCTAAACTAAAATTATTTTTTTCTAAATGCTTGCAGTTGTAGCCAATTATATAATGTATTTATAACGTTTCTTCTCATTTCTCTTGTATATTTTTTTATTATTTTTTATTCTTATTTTATTCCAGATATGCACACAGAGCACTAAATAATTTATACGACATTCAAGTGGAGTTTATGTTTGTATTAAGAATCCTGCTTTGCTCTAAACAAAATCCTTAAATACACAAACACATCAGCATTTTATGCTTTCCTTCTCCCATGTTGTTGCAATGTGGGTGCGGGTTTGTAGACTGTGTAAGTATGTGTGTTTATTCTATAACCTGTTTTAGTTGTAGTTGTTGTTTTTTCCGTTCGTCATAAATTTCAAATGAAATAAGATTTTCTTACAACAACAAGTTGAAAATTAAATTTATAGCAAAATATCCTTAACATGTTCCAACTCTTTTTTTTTATTCTATTTTTCAAAAGGAGTGTGTTTGTTGTTGTTGCTGTGTTCTTGATTCACAAAACATCATTCTACTTTTGTATCGCAAAGTCTGTCTATCTGCCTGCCTGCCTGCCTGCCTGTCTGTCTGTCCCTGTTTATACTCGTATTGTGTCTGTAGTTTTGTTAGAGATTTTGTGTCTTCCTTTAGCTTTAAGTTATTTATCATTTACTGGCATTAGATTTTGCCAAGATTTACGTTAGCAAAATGTTTGGAGCAAATGATTGGAGCAAAAACTATTTGCTGACATTGAAGAAATGCATTGTTGTCTTATTGCATTCCTTTTTGTACGAACAGGATAATGAAAGCTATAAAATTATATTTTTATAGTTGATTGTAATTTTTGTAATTGGAAAAAAGTTAAGAAATATTTGCGGTAAATTGAAGTTGACTTTAATTGGGCTAAAAAAAAACTTAGTCGGGAGAAACACACATATTGCAAGAGAACTAGATTTGCTTGTTAGAAAATAGTTGTTTTATTTGACTGGTAAAGTTTCTCTTAAATTATTCCTTCAATAAAGAAAAATATGCATAATGACTATTTTTATTTCTGTGGTTTACATAAAAACCACTTATGTCACTTTATTTTAAATTAGTTGGGGAATAAGGGCCTGAAATATATTTTATTTTTAGTAAAACCTTGACTTGATTTTTATATTCATTTAATTTTTGTCATTTCTGAAGTATTTCGCCAAAGACTTGATGGCTGTAACATTATTTCCGTATGACAAACTGCACCAACACATACGTTGTTATTCCCAAACGTATTAAAAAAATTAATATTCCTTTCTATTTTAACCCCAAAAAATGTGTAATTAGTTGTGTGGGCCCATATATCTCCATGAGTAGTTCTTCGCACCAAATTTGTGCACCAAAAAATTTACTATTTTGACATAAGTGGTTTTATCCGCCCACACTTTAGGTGATCGTAACAGTTTGGTTATGCTCTCAATCTTTAGAGAAATTTCAAAGCTACACCTTAGCTTCGAAATAGGCGAAAAATTATTTCCGTATGACAACCTGCACCAATACATACGTTGTTATTCCCAAACGTATTAAAAAATGAATATTCCTTTCTTTTTTAAGCCCAAAGAGATGTGTAATTAGTTGTGTGGGCCCACATATCTCCATCCAATCTTTAGAGAAATTTCAAAGCGACACCTTAGCTACGAAATCGCCGAAAAATTATTTCAATACATACGCTGTTATTCGCGAAAACTAAAATTGTATAATTTTTTCTAGTCTTATGATAAAAGTCAAATTAAAAAAACAATAATTTTTAAATGTTTTAATAACAATTAGGTCAGTAGAATTTTTGGCATTTTGTACACCCAACGAAATCACAAGGTAACCATAATTTAAGAGCATGATTGAATTATATGGTTGTAAAAAGATCAATATTGCATATAATGAACCGACCAAAACCATAAATGTGAAAATAAAGCCAGATTTTGGGCCCTTAACCAAAAATTGGGACCGTTAAGAGTACTGAGATAAAAATGAGGACCAAGTTCTTGATATGTACACAACCATACCAACTCTAGGAAACCTGCCAGTTTGGAAACATTTTTTCCATAATTCGTTCCCATAGTGACAATGCCTCATACAAATAGGGGGGCACCCTAGTCCTCCTTGATAAAAAGTTTACGTTTTCAAATTTTTTTCACTACTTATTCTCCAAGATCTACTATAAGCTCTCTAGCTATATTGGAAGTGCCCCTTAATTTTGGCGGCTGAGTCAGCGAGCCAATGAGTAGATTCTTAATTGTGCTTTTTACACTTTCATATCTCGGGAAGCTTTTATGGTAAGACTAACAAACTTCACTTATCAGGTAACCTGTATGTAGAAGCCCTACGTTTCGTGTTTCATTATTTTAGGATTAAACGGAGCAATGTTATGAGGGGGGGTAAAACCAAGGGAATGGTTTCGTGCGCCTCAATAATCATAAGATCCTCTAAGAACGATAGAAAAGCAAAAAGTTTATGTTACTCTAAGCAGCGGCTGAGGTACGAACACTGGCGTCTAAAGCCCGCGACTTTTTAATAGTCCTCACGATTAAATACCACGCAGATTTTAGATATTCTGTCTATTAATAACATTTTATGGTTAGAGTTATTATATTATTGTTGCATAGTTAAAATATTTTATTTGCGGTTAGAATTTTAATAGAAAGTGTATTGTTCAATTCAACCATTTTTACGGATGGAAAACATTAAATTTTTAAATATTAAAAAAGAATTTGTTAATGGCCATTAAAGTATGCATAAAATGGTCTCAAACAATCATTATATGTTTGAGACAACAATATATTGTTGTGGAGGAGTACCATGTTTTTTCTTTGCGTGTATAGTTGAGACTCAAAATTGCTGAGGATTTTTTTTCGTAGCACCGAATCGAATAACTGACTTAAGTGTATGTACACGGGCAGAAGCAACTACTACCAGACCAACCTAACAAAAATTGCAAGCGGCAAACATAAATACGCTAGAGTATTCGAATGAACCAACCTGTTCTCCGTATGTTTCATTTTGTTTAAAAACACAATTTTAACCGCACTCACCTAAAGTTTTAGTCCACTGTGCAGCTGGCCTCCAATCGGGATAATGTTTGGGAAAGAGTTCCCTAGTCCAGTAGGTATGCAAGACCACCTTGTATACGGCCAAACGATCTAGAGTACAGTCGCTAATAGGAGCCGGCTGGGTAGGTTCAGACGCCAAAGAGTCTGCCAAAGTCGAGGTTGTACTTGTCGTCGTTGTAGAGCTTGAACCTTTTCTACTGCCACCATAAACATTTGAATTTAACTTTGAATTCGAACTCGTATAATACAAATTACGATTTATTGAACCGAGTAATTGCTTTTGTTGTGACTGTGCAACTTGACTAAATGGTTGCGTGTGATATATAGTGGTCGTTTCATTCGAAGGTATTTGATTTTCAATGGTGTAAGAGTAAATGGAAGGACTGGATATAAAACCCGAGGAGCTGTCCAATAAGGTGGCGTCACCTACCAGGGGTAAGGGGGCAGGTGTGGCCTTTATAAGCGGCAGTAGTGTTAGAACACACGTTACAATCGGTGGCAGCTGCATTTTTGCGCTAGGTTTTTTCATAATATTTTTTTTCCACCTAAATTAACAGGAAGTTTTAAAGAAAATATAAACAGCGTTTTGACTTTTTGCGATTTTTAATTTAGATTTAATAATTTTTTTTTTTTTTTGTTAATATTCCTTTTTTATTTTTATACTCTCTTTTTTTAATTTTAATTTTTTTTTTCTCACAACTTTTAACTTTTATTTAATTTTATTAGACGTCGTTTCCCATTTTGCGTATTTTAAATGTCACTTTTTTCTTTGCACTAATTATACAATTTTTTCACTACATGTTCCCATTTTTCCCTACGCACAAGTGGAGACATTAAAGTTTAAATGCCGGTGCATTGTATTTTAACGTAGGGTTGGATTAAGTAACATGTCGTGTCTAATCTTGTTTTATTTATATTTTTACATTGACACACACACCTAAATGCACTCGTTTACAAATTATATCTTTATATGCAACAATTTTACTTTTCAATTTTTTTTTTTTGTAATAAAATCGTTTCGCTTTTTTCACAAATTCCTTTTTATTTAACTTAAGGCGTTTTTAAACGGTCCGCTTGGGCCGTCCGCATCTGCTGATATTTCGTTTGCTACTGAAACTTGCTGAAGATAAATTTCTCCGACACCTTTTTGTTGATGACAAAATACACACGCTGGTTCTTTATGAAATTCGAACATTTGCCAGTTGACTCTCTTTAATTTGTGCTCTCGTGCGCTCTCTCTCTCTCTCTCTCTCGCCTTGGCTTTCACACAAACTCTATTTTAAATGAATACCAATTTCTACCGTTATTTTTTGCATGTATTTATTCTTCCATAGGCAAGTGTTAGTGAATGTTTGTTTATGCATTTTATATTAATTTAGCCGTGAGTGCATGTGTGAGTGTGTGTTTGTGTGTTAGTGTGTTTGTGTGCTTTCTTTACATGACAGACGCCTGTTGCCTTGTTTTTATTTTGAATTAAAATCAACAGCAGCAACAACAATGAGAAAACAGAAAAAGGGGATAATTACATTGTGAATATTTAATTTAATATTTTATAAGTTGTCGTCATTACGTTGAGATTAGTTAGAAGATCTTCTTCTTCCTCTTCCCTTTAAGCATAACAAATATAAATAAATAAAAGTTGGATAACAAATGAACAAATAAAACTTATTTGACTAGTCCAACCTGAAATTTGGGTCAAAATTTTGCATCAACAATACGAAGTGCATTTCGTTGTATCAGTTTTTGAGAATCATTTGCATAAAGCGAAAACTAAAAAGAATTTCAAAAGCTTCGTTTATTTGTGTTTATCAAAATAAAATACTAACAAGAGATAAAGTTTGATAAAGTTATAAAAATATTTAATCAGCTTGAATTTTCAATAGAGTTTTGAAGAAATTTAATGATTTTATAAATTTTTTAATTAAAATTTAATTTATGTTTTATTTTAATTAAACTAATAATTGAATTAAATAAACACTCAATTGAATTTCAAGTTGCAAAAGCCTTTTCTTTGAAATAGGCTGTGCCATTTGCAATACAACTTGGCTCAACTAATTGTTGGTACAAACTATTGGTTGTATTCTATAGCCGCTATACTCGTACTGCTAATAGGAACGATAGGAACATAATACAAATATATTCAATCAATTGACTTTTAAGATCTAGGTCTTTAATAAATTTTTTTTTTTTATAAAATTCTTATAAAAGAAATATAAATAAGTTCATAATAATAATAATTGTTTCTTGGCTTTATTATAAATAAAATCTGATATTGGGGATTGGAAAAATATGACCACGAAATGAGTCGGTATGGCTCGTACTAGATTTCCCATTCGCAAATAAAAGTTAACATAAAATTATATAAAGTGAAATGATAAAATAAAATTTAATCAAAATTTAATTATATAAATTAAATCAAAAACACAAAAAAATTATGTAAAATAAACAACAAAATTTCTTTAAATATAATAAAATAAAATAAGTCAAAAGATTGAAAAAAAAAATTATAAAATAAATATAACTGAAATAAAATACAATAAACAAAACAAAATTAAAACAATAAAAATGCAATTAGAAGGAGTAAAAAGAACACAACTAAGCAAAATAAAATAAATTATAATAAAATTTAATATAGACTTTTTGGATCTTTTAGTACAATTTAACTTAATTAATTCTCAAATTCTCGGTCTTTAATTGTTTTTTTTTTTCTTTATAACAAAATTTCATTGTTTATATTCGATATTTGATATTTGAGATTTTATTATTTAATTACTAATTGTAACATTTTTTTATAATACAATTGAAGCAAAGCCGCGAATGGCGTTGTAAAAGCCAAATTTTGCAAAGCGTGTTTTTTGCAGATTACCGTTGAAATTACTCTCTTACATTTGTTTAAACACCAAAACATCAAAATTATGCATTTTATAACCGTCAAAACGCATTTACAATGAGTAAGTTAGTGGAAGAATGTTGTAAGTTGTAAACAAACTGGTACTGGAATGTGTTCTGAAACTGAACAGATGTGCCTCGTTGAATGAGGTGACGTTGATGTGGGTTAAGGGACACATAGGCACAGCTGGGAATGAAGCAGCAGACGAACTAGCAAAAAGGGGATCTGATGTCGATTTCTGTGGACCAGAATCCAGATTTGCCCTGGGGAATGGCCTAGTGCGAGCTAAAGTTCTTCAATGGATAAACTCATTACACCTGAATAGGTGGAGGGAGAATTCCACATGTAGACAGGCTAGAATGGTGCTCAAAGAGCCCCTCGGCAGGAAGGCCAGCAAGGTACTCGGGTGTAATAGGGTTACTTTAAGCTGGATCACTGCGTTAGTGACAGGACATGGAAACTTCAAGTACCATCTGGCTAAGATGAAAGTCGTAGAAGGGACCCAGAAAGTAAGTGGTCTGCTGCGATATCCCCCATACATTAATAATAATAATAATTATAATATAAACAAAATGCTACGAACGGAATTTATTTTATTTTTATTATTTTTGATAAACTAAACAAGAAAATAAAGAAAGAGATAATTAAACCGTTTAAATACGTTTTTTTGCTTTTCTGAAAAATTATTATTTTGTCATTTGCAACTTTATTCGCGGCGATCCTTCAATTATCTCCTGGTGATACTAAACAAAGACGGAGCGAAATACCTGTCATTAACCATAAAGTGATGTTATGAACACATTTTTATTAAAGACCGAGAGAACTTTTGTATATCAAAATAATATAAATTGAAATAAATTAAAAAAATATAGTCAACTAAACTAAAATAATTAAAAATAAGAAAAAAAAACTAAATACAATTACATAAAATAAATTAAAATTAAATGATTTGATATCTTCAATTTGGACTATTATTCGTTGGATGTAGACGCCTGGGTACATATCCCAGCTGTCAATAGCTGTCAATCTGACATGTGCTGGCTTCTATTCATTCTTGTATATATCGCAGCGCCCTCCATTATCAGTATCAATTTATAGCACTTCACAGTGGGCGAAGTAAAATAAAGAATAAAATGGCTATACTACATAGCTTCAATTAATGCCTCTACATAATACCAGAGGCGCTGCAACACATAAACATAATGCGCAATTCACTAAATCACTACCTGTCTCCTCTAATGTATTAGTTTCCAAAGAAATTAGCACAATTATACCAAAAATACAATAAAACAAAATGAAATGACATCAATAAAATAAGTTAATATGAAATAAAAAATAATAAAATAAATAACACAGAAGAATTAAAATAATTTAAATTGATTTAAAATAACTTAAAATGAGATAAAATCCAACCCCACAAAATGACAAAAAATAAATAAAAATAAAATTAAATTAAATCTAAAAAAAATAAAGGATTATAGCAAGAAAATATTAAAACGCCATAAAACAATAAAGAAAGAAAAAACAAAATTATTTCAAATAAAATAAAACAAAATAAAATACTATTAAACAATATAATAAAAAAAATACGACAAAACAAAATAAAAAAAAAATAAAATAAGAAGATATAAAACATCAAACAAAATAAACTTTTATTTTTAAAACACAATTGTTTTCATAATAGCCTAGAAGTATGCTACTCAACAATAGAAGAGACGTTTAAATTATTTAAGTTGTTGCAGAAGGCGTTCTAAGGGATAACTAGGACCAGACTTGCACATTTAAAATATAAATTGAAAGTTCTTTTCGGGAGCAGATCATAAATTTTTACATTTCGAGTGCAACATTCATGACTATAATTTGAGCATCATAATATAGACTGCGTTTCTGCAGGCATTAATAAAAGCCCCAGCCATATTTCCAAAAACTGCAAACTACCTAAAAATCTCGAACAGTTCTAGATCGTTAAGTAAACTTTAAATAGCAACATTTACCCGCCAATAAATAATTTGGGTTTTATTAAAAAAAGAAATTTCACAAAATAGAAATATGGTTTGGTTTCAGTTGTAAATTTAATTAAGTTTTTAATCGATTTTATTAATTAGTTATTAAAATTTGTAGTAAACATTTGGTGTGAATTTGATTAAAAATTTAATTAAAAAACACCTAAAAAAGTGTAACGAAAGAAATAATTGAATCAATTAAACCCGCCAAGAGTTTTGAACTGTCCATCATTGTTCTCAAAGATAAATTTATTTATACAATAGCAAATCTGGCCACTCTGATATCTAATGAAAACAATTATCTTAATGTTCTTCTTTACTAAAACTTGGATACATTTTAAGTTTTAATCAAAAAACTCTGTCTTCTTCTCTCAACATACTCGTAAATAATGCTTTTGTTAATAATTTTAAAGTTGACAATTATTTCATATTGCTAAAACTAATTATTTATTTTATTTATTATTAATATGTAATATTACTGCTGCTTACTATTAGTTGACAATGTGTAGGTGTGTGTGAGTGTGTTTGTGTTCAAACACATTGACAAAACCAAATATAAAATTTGTAATGAAAATCAACATTTATGTCAGCACATGCCTTCATGCTCTTAAATGCAAACAAGCAATAAATCCTTTTGTTGTAATAAAAAGGACATTTGTGAAAAATAATGAAAATAATTTCTAATAGATAAATAGTTATAATCTCTTAATTAAAAGTAACAACAAATAACCATCATCTGTTATGTTTATTGCTATTGTTGTAAATTTTATAGATTAATACTTGTGCTTTTGAATAATTAAAAAAAAACTATGGCTATGCTATGCTAAATATACAATTTATTAAAATTAAATATTATTGTATATGTATTTGTAATTCAAACCTACTACATATACATACTCATGTGTATATATTGCTACACAATATATGGACTTATTGAACGATGTGTTGATATGCTTACAAAAATGAAAATATAAATATAAACAACAAGTTACAAACACCATAATAACAAACAAGATCTTGTAACAACCCTGACTAGTTACTTAACTGGGACACATAGGCACAGCTGGGAATGAAGCAGCAGACGAACTAGCAAAAAGGGGATCTGATGTGGATTTCGGTGGACCAGAACCCAGGGTTGCCCTGGGGAATGGCCTAGTGCGAGCTAAAGTTCTTCAATGGGTAAACTCATTACACCTGAATAGGTGGAGGGAGAATACCAGATGTAGACAGGCTAGAATGGTGCTCAAAGAGCCCCTCGGCAGGAAGGCCAGCAAGGTGCTCGGATATAATAGGGCTACTTTAAGCTGGATCACTGCGTTAGTGACAGGACATGGAAACTTCAAGTACCATCTGGCTAAGATGAAAGTCGTAGCAGATGATACTTGCAGACTATGCCTGGAAGAGGTTGAGACGGTAGCGCACATTGTGTGTGAATGTCCAGCACTGGCTAGCATAAGGCTTAAGACCACGGGCAGACACTTGTTAGATGTGAATGCCATGGGGGAACTAAGCCTTAGACAAATGCTAGCAATTACAAAAGACTCCGTGATGAGGAAGAGTGTCGACAGTTCCCAGTCGACAGTCTGAAATCACTTTAGTCAAGAGTAAAGGCTAGGGCTAGCACGGGACTCAATTGAAATAAGGTGGCTGTGATTACGGATCGGTTCCCTGAAATCAATTTGAGGAGCGAAATGGGACCCAGAAAGTAAGTGGTCTGCTTCGATATCCCCCCATACATTAATAATAATATATTTAAAATTGTCCAAGCTTGAAGGTCTTTTTTAAAAAATTATATTTTAATTTTTCGATATTGCGCTACTCCATTGTGTAGCATCATCAGGAAATAAAAATAAAGGTCGTGGCTTATACAGACGATGTTGTGACACATGTGTCAGGACTGTTTCCCGAGGTGGTGAGTAACATCATGTCCGATGTCTTGGGTCTACTTCACAACTAGGCCTCGAACTAAACCAAGACAAAACTGTGATGGTACTGTTTACAACAAAGACAAAAATTCCCAGCTTCATACTACGGCGGTTAGGGAAGTGCCCACTCGAGTGATGCAAAATATCTGGGTATTATCCCGGTAGCCGACTGTACCTGTCGTAGGATATTTGGTGCAAAATTGGAACTCACCAGATGTACACAATCCAAAGATTCAGCAGCACTGTTATTACAAGTGCACTGTAGACTGGTACTTCAGAGGCACTGACTACTATATTCCCATCGACCTTAATATAATGATCATATCTACTAGCAGGTCAGTGTAGCTAGGGGCATCGGGGTATTGGAGATCGAGAACGTACGGCCACGCGGGTATTTGATATTTTCGTAGACAGTCAATCGGGCTCTAAGCTGATGTGGCCCTTCTTCATCGCTAAAGAGAACTATGTAACTGATGTTCGGTAATCAGGAGTATCTATAGAGGTTGCTGTTGGGTCTCTTAGTGTTAGGATACTATGCCTATCAACTCGGACTCCCGTTCAACGACCACAGTCGCAGTTATAAGGAAACTACATACTACATGAACTTCGGAAGACATCTGGGTGCGGTTTTAGCGACCTATTGAGATATCCCTCGGTTACGGCGAGTATCGAGTACTCCAAGCCTTAGAGCAAGAAGCATTATTCCTGACGAGTGGTATGGTTACATCAATACGGGGTCATTTAGAACCTACCTGACAAATTGCCATGGAAAGCAATCTACCAAGCTGCCGATCACGTAATATAGTCTATAGAAAATCGAATAAATCCAATAAACCAGGAGTTACTTACTGCCTTTTTGCAGGGATTTTAATTCGTTTTGTGTTTTAATATTTATCACAAAAGTCTGACCGTCTGTGTTTTAAAAGATTTTGGCTTAAACTTTCTGTGAATTTTCTGCAAAACTACGATAATCTGATCATTTTCTGAAATTTTTTCAGAAATTTGACGGACATTGTTCAAACCCATCAAAAATTTCTTTTAAAACTTTCCCGAAAAACATCGATTAGGCTACGTACAGGCCTCTGTCCCACATGTCTGAAATCATTGCCAAATTTACTCAGACCAAAATTTAGGCTTTTAAAATCGCCAACTTGTGCACACTGTTCACCAGCCGGTTCACTGGGTTTTAGCTCAATTCTTATATGTGTTTACATTCTCATTTGCAATTAGAAATATTTTCCAGATTCTTAAAGACATTCTTGTGGATTTTCTTTCTTTTCTTCATTTGTTACGGCATTTCAGTCACAACTGAACAGATGGTCGAACGATAAACTTATCAAATGAATAGAATGGTATCGACTGAATGCTTGGATGATTGTGTGTAATTTCTTAGTTGCTACAATTACATACACACTTCATGTTAATGCAGTACATGAGCTTGTTTGTGTGTGTTTTTGTTCTACAAAAGACAACAAGTCTCTATTTGTATCTGAGTGTAACAATACTTCTTGCCGATGTTGTTGCTGCTGATCAGTGTAGTGTGAGAGCGACTGACCACTTAAGTAAATTAATGACTTATTGAATTAGTTGATAGTTTTGTATTTGTTGTATTGTTGTATTGTTGGTGTTGTTGTTGTTAATGCTTTAATGTTAACGTCATTTCAAGTGTAAAGTTGTGTGTGTGTGTTTTCTTTTGCGTGTTAAATTGCAAATACGTTGTTTATTGCCCCATCACTATTCATGTGCGAGGGGTGTGAGTTCTTGTACATGTGTGGCTTTGGTAGTGGGCGAATGCTGTCGTTTATACATCAACTCTAATTGAATTGCAATTTCACTACAAGGGAAACCATTCAATAATCATTAATCGTATCGCTAATTGTTTCTTAGTGCTGTTGTATCGATTGTTTAATCAGATAAATGAACATGATTGAACAAGTTATGGAAGTATTTGAAAATTATAAAAAAAGTGTTTGGAAAAACTTAAAACCTGCAATAAAAGCAGACTTGGTTGTTCTGGGTTTAAGTACGACTTTAGTAAACATCAGCATCGTTCTTTGAAACTGTAGAACTGCTGACCCTTCATTAAGGCATTTCCTATTTTATGGACCCTTTATCTTCCCATCTTCTGACTGGTTAAATCTTTGGCATGACAAATAATTCTTGTACGACTTATAATCCCAAGTGTTAATACGCAATTTTTTTGCAACTTTCAACAACAACAGCAGCATCAGCATTAAAAAAACGTTCCATGTGCCACCAAAAAAAAGTAAAAAATAACAATTTATGAATGTAGGTCCTGGCCTTTAGTTGAAACACTTGTACAGATACAACAACAATTTCATGTTGCGACAAGTTTCTTATTCTATTTGACATTTTGTTGAACATGGTCAGGTAAGACGGCAGTAAAAATATATCCCAGTATTTATGCTCTTCGCCAAAAGAAAACATGAGCATTAAGCCAATGCGCAAGTCTGCCGAATTCGAACAAAACACAACTTCAATTAAGGTGGCCATATTAAAAGCACCATGGCAACAAACTATTTTCTTTGCAACGAAAACATAAGAAATGAATATTTTATCTGATTTGTTGATTTATTGTGGCTCCAGATGAGAAAACATAAGTTTGTGCCAAATTTTTCATGAATTACTTGACAAATGTCACATCTGCCGCGTTACTAGACGCCCACACTGCAAGCAAATCAAATTATCGCCGGACAATATTTGTAAAAGAAAGTGGATCGAAATAGTAATTAAGTGATTTAATTTCACTCTTGTAGACAATATTTGAGTGCTTTTTAAATTATAGTTTTGACATGACATGACAAACTAAGAATGAAGTAAAAATGTTGAGGTTTGAAAGCAAAAAAAAAGATAAGAAATAATGTCAAAAGCCCCAAGCGAAATGTTACTCCACACCAATCTCGAATAAACGACTTGTGGTGGCAAAAAGTAATATTAATCGATTAATTAAGCATACGATTAATCGAACCGAAAACTTATTAATTGCAATTAATCGGAAAAAAAACAATCAATGAATCGATTAATCGACTAACTTAGCTAAGGCAAACAACTGTCATACATAATATAAAAAATGGTTTACAGTGTTGCTTAAAACATAAATAAGTTTATTAGAACTGATTCTTGATCTGATATTCTGACAGGGTGTTTTGATGTAGAATTTTGGAACGAATTTCCGTCATCCCTTGTCAAGTTTGGTTTGGAGACAAACCGGTTTCGGCTATGTGCCATCTTCAGTGTCATTTTTCGTTCTTTTTAGTAAAATTGGGTTCTTCTTAGTAAAATTTATTCTACAATAGAATTGAACGCAAACTTTTCAAAGCTACAATTTTATTATGAAACCCACAACTCCAGGTAAATAAGTTCAAGGTTCTTATTTTCATATTCCAGCAGGGTGTTTTGATGTAGATCTTTGGAACGAATTTCTGTCATACCTTGTCAAGTTTGAGAACGAAAAATGACACTGAAGAAGGCACATAGCCGAAACCGGTTTGTCTCTAAACCAAACTTGACAAGCGATGACGGAAATTCGTTCCAAAATTTTATTAGAACTCTTTATTTGGTTCAGAGTTTAAAGGGGCTTTTAAATTGATTTGTTTAAGGCAGAATTTAAAAATTAGAATTTTGAAAGACAATCAAGGAATAGATTTTCCGTAGCAGGTGCGCCAGCTTTGGAAAAAAGACGATCCAATCAGAAAAACGTCTTTGTGAGCAAGTGTGTAAAGCTTAGAGTGGTGAATTGTTTTCATTTCATCCCATGGGTTAACCACATTTCGTTTTAATTCGAGAATTGGAGCCTTGCGAATGAGGCTTAGCTCAGCGTGAAGATTTGCGGAAAGCATTGTCCTTTCTTTTTCGCTTGTGAGCCAAACACTTGTGGTGAGACCGTAAATGAAATTAAGCAACAATAGAAGACGTCATAATGAATGAAATGGTTTGTTTTTAATCTGGCCAGTAAAATTAATGTTCCATATTCCCTAACGGCCGTTCACACCAGCTCAGAATGGTTGATTTTAATTTTATTTGCCACCAAATTTATAAGCATCGCTGTGCACTAAATAAGTAAGTTAAAAAAGTTTACATTGATTAAAGTTTTAAAAGTCTTATTCTTCCAACTTAATTATTGCGAATGAGTTGCTTTTGTGTGAGTGTTATATTTTATAACCTACATAAATATCTCGCAGTACTAGACACTACACAAGTTTTGCACTTTTAATAAATAAAATATCTGAATTGAAAAGTGGTCACACGAAAGAACAGAATTATAAATTTGCATACTTTTAGGCTGGCAGTAAAATCATTTACTTCTTAACGTTTTTAAAAGTCTAATGAAAGGTTCTGTGACAAATTTGTTCAAATTATGTTTCAAATACAGAGAGATACATTCTGCACAACGTTCAAATAAATCCGGCTATCACCGTATGGACAGATGCCGCCCACTTGGTTAAATCGCCTTGATATTGGTGCTTAACTAAGGGAATAATGTTAGAACACTTTTTTTTGTTTAGTCTTCATCATCAGGAGAGAGTTTTAATAAAGGCCAAGAGCTTAAAAATTAATTCATTACAATTATAATAAAACGTCAAAGAAATATAATTAAGTTTAAACATTATTTTATTTCATACACACTTTATGTACTTGTGAGTGTGTGTCTTCATATCACTCCCACACCCATCTCTAATGCAATTTTTTACAATAACAAAAACGCAAAGAAATATTGTTATTGGTATTAATTTTATTCCAAGACATTTTTTATATAAAACCTTAATGCGCAAGTTTTTTTCTTTTCCTTAGGGAAAGCTATTGGACTTGCAGATCTTTGAAACTAATTTTCGTCATCTCCAGGCAAGTTTGGCTTAGAGACAAATCGGTTTCGGCTCTGCGACATCTACAGTGTATTTTTTTGTTCTAAAACTTGACAAGGTATGACAGAAATTCGTTGCAGAGATCTGCATCAAAACACCCTGTCAGAATATTAAATCAAGAACATTGGACATATTTACCTGGAGTTGTTGGTTGCATAATAAAATTGTAGCTTTGAAAAGTTTGCGTTCAACTATATTGTAGAATAAATATGCGACCCTACACTCAATTTTACTAAAAAACAAAAACGTTACCTCCTCAAAGTCAATTTAGTGCCACTTTGAAGACGATCACAACCAGATTGCACCCTAAGCTCATCTTATAAAATTAATGGTAATATTTGTTGGCATCAGAACTGTAAATTCAGACAATTGAAGAATTGAAGAAAAGGCAGAGACAAATGTTTACACAGTGCTACAGTACAAATGCAACCCCCAAGTAACTCAGAGTGTCATTTTCTCTCCACTGTTCATATTTTTGAAATATTTGGAGCAATGGCCAGCACTTAAATTGGACTAGGCTATTTTTATTTTTGTCACCACATGTTCAGCTGTTTATGCAATTTTATTATTTGGTCGCCTTCCCTACTAAATCAGTCACCTAAACGAGTCTACTTTAACCCATAAGCTTTTACCTCATTTCCCAATACCCTTAAAAAGCTCTTGAAATCTTAAACTTTCGTAATTATGATTTATTATTATTATTATTATTATTATTATTATTAATGTATGGGGGGATATCGAAGCAGACCACTTACTTTCTGGGTCCCATTTCGCTCCTCAAATTGATTTCAGGGAACCGATCCGTAATCACCGCCACCTTACTTTCAATTGAGTCTCGTGCTAGCCCTAGCCTTTACTCTTGACTAAAGTGATTTCAGACTGTCGACTGGTAACTGTCGACACTCTTCCTCATCACGGAGTCTTTTGTAATTGCTAACATTTGTCTAAGGCTTAGTTCCCCCATGGCATTCACATCTGACAAGTGTCTGCCTGTGGTCATAAGCCTTATTCTAGCCAGTGCTGGACATTCACACACAATGTGCGCTACCGTCTCAGCCTATTCCAGGCATAGTCTGCAAGTATCATCTTCTACGACTTTCATCTTAGCCAGATGGTACTTGAAGTTTCCATGTCCTGTCACTAACGCAGTGCTCCAGCTTAAAGTAGCCCTATTACACCCGAGTACCTTGCTGGCCTTCCTGCCGAGGGGCTCTTTGAGCACCATTCTAGCCTGTCTACATGTGGTATTCTCCCTCCACCTGTTCAGGTGTAATGAGTTTACCCATTGAAGAACTTTAGCTCGCACTAGATCATTCCCCTTTTTGCTAGTTCGTCTGCTGCTTCATGCCCAGCTGTGCCTATGTGTCCCTTAACCCACATCAACGTCACCTCATTCAACGAGGCACATCTGCTCAGTTTCAGAACACATTCCAGCACCAGTTTGGAATATACGTTCACTTGCCTCATGCGTTTTATAACTGACTGATTGTCAAGTCTAATGAGATCCCTTTTCCCATGCACTCGGCTTTCAAGCAAGTGATCCAAGCAGCAACCCATGCAGTTCTGCCTGGTAAACTGATACGTACCTCCCCAAACACAGACTAAAGGACAAGTTCAGCTCAACTGAGAATACACCTGCTCCTGCCCTGCCACTCATAAGAGAACCATCAGTAAAAATGCTGATGTCGTTCTCCATACACTCATTGTGTATAATGCCTTCCGCAATGAGTGTCCGATGCAGCCTCTCGACTATCTTTCTTCTACTCATGCGTTCCATCGGCATCTGAGCAGCCCTAACCTCTTTCCCAACGAGGTCCACGATACTCTTATGCCCGATTAAGGATTTCAGTTTTATATTTTCTAATTTGCGCCAAATATTTTATTGAAAACCAAAAAAATCTATCCTAAAAACTTTTTGTTTCACCTTGTACAAAAAATATTATGGCATCCCGTATTTTTTCATTCCAATACTTTTATTGATATTAACCCGCAACAATTGAATTTAAAACATCTTTCCCGGGAAAACTTAAAATAAAAAACAACGACATATTTCGTGTGTTTACTTGAGAATAGTTTTATAAATAAATTTCAATTTAATTCTAATTTTAAATTTCAATTTCTGCTTACATTTCTGTAACACAAACAGTGTCAACACCAAGTGTTGTGAATACTATCATGCAACGTTGGAAACAGAGCAAAGAAAAAAATAAAACGAAATCACGCTTAATGACAAGCGAAAACATAAAAAGACTTGCCGCCGCCATACAACAGGGGCAAACAAAAGAAAAACAGAAACGCTCCATGTAAAATGGACAGAATACAACAAAAAAAAAACAACAACAACAAAAGTAACCAAAATTAACTCTAATTTACACTCGCCGTATGCGAGCGGCAGTGGCAGCAGATAATTGTGTCTCTGATAAAACAAAAAACAATGAAATAAAATATCAAGTGCGAGTATTTGTTTGCAACACATTCTTCTTTTCTTTTTGTTTGGTTCTTCTAAAAATGTTCTTGGGACAATTTAAAATTTTGTAGTAAAACAATGACAAAACATCTTTTAAGGGCCTTCTTTAGTTGTGCTGCTCCACTTCAATGTTGTCGTCATGCCCCACTAGAACTTTGTTTCATGCCACAATGATGTGTCTCTGCAGAGTTGTGCTCATTGGAATCTTCATTAGCAACACTATTGTATATATTGTCATCAAACCCGTGTGACACTAACACACCCATACACAAACACAAACACACAATTGCAGTTACAGGGCACACAGCAGCAGCAGTTTGAAAACATTAAGTTGTTGGGGGGTTTTTTTCGTTATTTTTTTGTTTGCCTCTCCTCCTCTAAAGTGTCGAATAGAAAGAAACTTAATTTTAGATTTTTCTGCAGTAAAATCACGTTTTAGTTATCAAGAACAGCCGCTGGCTGTAGCTCTACACTAAAGACATGGCGAAATGTTGTACTTTCTATTTATGGCTGAAACAACAAGCAGTATCAGCAGTATCACCAGCATCAAAATAAAGAAAGAAAACTCATCCAAGGAAAATGACACCAAAATATGTGCGACACTTGAGAGTTTCTTTCGCCATACATGTGCAGGTATGTTAATGGCCTGGTAGTGGCAGCCACATATGTATGTATGTATGTGTGTGAATAAATGCTCTTGCACATAATATTAGTTTTTCTCTACCAAATAAGTTTTTGTTATTTTAATTTTTCTTCACTTTTCTGTGGTGTTTTCACGGAACAGCATCAGTTATTAACAGCGAAAAATGAAAAACATGTAAACGTGGCCAATAAGATGATGACAAGAGCAGCAACACATTTATACTTATGTAGATGTTTTTATATATATTTACAGAACGGTTCATATAAAATTAGGATGGCAGCGCTCCTGGTATAGAAAACAAACATTTTAAGCAAATACGTTGTTAATTACCTCAGAGAGAAACATATTTGCTGCCTCTTAAGCAAGCGAAAGCGATTAAAGCAGCCACAGCAATGGTTTCCAGGGGTTGGAATAAAACATGTAGAGACCTTGATCATTTTGCATCACATTGACCCGCCGGTTTTGTTTAAACTAAATGTGTCTCCAAAAAAAAAATCAAGAATGCACAAAAAATAAAAGCTTTATTGCGACCCAATATTTAAGCTAATGTCAATGTTAATGTTAGTGTTAATGTTAGTGTTAATGTTAGTGTTAATGTTAGTGTTAATGTTAGTGTTAATGTTAGTGTTAATGTTAGTGTTAAAGTTAGTATTATTGTTAGTGTTAATGTTAGTGTCAATGTTAATGTTAGTGTTAATGTTACTGTTAATGTTAGTGTTAATGTTAATGTTAGTGTTAATGTTAGTGTTAAAGTTAGTATTATTGTTAGTGTTAATGTTAGTGTTAATGTTAGTGTTAATGTTAGTGTTAGTGTTAATGTTACTGTTAATGTTAGTGTTAATGTTAGTGCTAATGTTACTGTTAATGTTAGTGTTAATGTTAGTGTTAATGTTACTGTTAATGTTAACGTTAGTGTTAATGTTAGTGTTAATGTTAGTGTTAATGTTAGTTTTAATGTTACTGTTAGTGTTACTGTTAATGTTAGTGTTAATGTTAGTGTTAACGTTAATTTATAAGCAATGTACGAGGGATTCGAGACAGGTGACTTCGTGGGACCCTTTTCAGCCCCCTTCTTTCCGCGAATTGATTTCAGTCATTCGAGTCTCGTGCAGACTGTCGACTGTCGACCTTGTTCCTCATCACGGAGTCTCTTGTAATTGCTAATATTTGCCCAACGCTTAGGTCCATCATATCATTCATATTTAACATATGTATACCCATGGTCGTAACTTGCTATCTAGCCAGTGCTGGACATTCACACACAACGTGTGCTACCGTCTCAGCATATTCCTCAGGAGTATTTTTGGAGACTGACCTGTCCACCTCTTGCGAGGTTTCCTTGTCCGTCTCTAGAGAATCTCTCAATTGGCCAATAAATATCGGAGTTTCATCTCAATCGGAATGCCACGGTCCTGTGTCTTAGAAGTACCTTTAAGGATTGGCCAGTCCACCTCTCGTAAGGCCTTCTTCTTCATCTTCTCAGGACTTGTCCCTTGGCCAATTAAAGCCGAAGTTTTGTCAGAGATAAACCTATCCACCTATTGGGGGGGCTTTATGATTCATCTCTATAATAAAGAGATGTACACGCACACAGCTCGACACACAATTGGAGATCGACTGGTATGCAGAGTTCGTATAATAGAGACGAAGCATCCTCTTGACCACGCATTCCTGGCGTATTCTCTTCCACCGTGCATTAAGGATTTTTACAAGAGAGTGTTAACTTTGTTCCGGTCAATTTATTTAGCCAGACTCCTTGCAGATACTGGAACCTGCAATGCGGAGTTATAAGTCCGAAATTCTGGTGGTGCACTCAGTTACGGTAAGCCATAGCTTTGTGCCTGCTAGCTGACGACTGTTGTTAAAGATAATTTTAAAATTTATAAAAGTCTTAAGTTAAATGAAAAAAAAACATAAGACAACATAAATCAAACAGCAACTGGAAAACATATTTTTGTAAAAAACTAAACTAAAGTTGATTATAGATGCAACTGCTTACTTTTTTTTTATTATTCATAAATGTTTGTTTTTTGAAAAGGAAAGTTTAGAAGCTGCCTATACAAAATTAAGGCTGGGGCGCGAGGGATGCATTAAGCCTTCCCCCCCCTACAACACACTCACACAAAACTATTAAAAAATAATTATTTTCCCTTTTAAAATATTTAAACAAATCTTAAATCCCCCTTCCCGCATGCAGCACATTAGCTTACGCTGCTTGCGCGCCTGATAAACTAAATTATAAATTTAGCAAATTAAATTGCTTTTACGCTGGGTGGCTGGCAGTCAGTCTAGTCTGTTCCCCTCATAAGAAAAATCACATCAAACGATTTATTAGAAAAAGTACTAAAACGTTAAAACTATTTTTGCATACAGATGAACATATGTATGCATTTGACGCTTGTAATCGCATGAACTAGGAGTCTGAAGTGTTTTAACAAATACACAGGCACAAAAACATACTTCAACACATTAAAACGTACTGGGGCATTTAGACGAACGAACACACGAACACATGCAGAGCACTCATGCATGTATGAGTAGACATTGATTTACGGTTTGATTAAATGGAAATTAAATTCACTGCCTGCTTTTAGTCATACAACAGCATATTCGCTCTTATGAATGTTTCTCAGCACAAGAACAGCTACTAGTTCATTATTAAATAAAACAACATTTACTATATTTGCAGCAACACGGAGTTGCTGTTCGTTTAGCGTTAATAGTTGGAGGACATTTTCACTTTTTGTTAAAGAGGATTTTTAAAATTAAAAATTTTAAAAAAAATTCGAAAATACCAAGAAGTAAAATTCGCGTGTTATGTTGCGACACTATTGTCGGGAAATGGCTTAAAGAGAACCTTTTGAGAAGTAAAGCAAGAGAAGGGAGGTGCTGAAATTTAGAAAAACTATGGAGAAGAAATTAGAATTTTTCTGGTGACACTGCAAACATAGTAACTGAAGTTGGCCTGATTCTACAAAAGAAAGGCTAACGCAGTAAACAAATAATTATCCTTAAGTTAAGATCATATTGCTCACTGGCTTGGCTGGTAAGCAAGTCTATTATTTCATAGAGCGCCTGAAAATTGCTGCTACTCCGGAATTGTTTAATAATTAAATCAAAGAATCTCCAAACTCACCTAAATCCCGTTTCATTCTTTAAATCTTAAATTTGTTTAAAGATTTTAATAAAAAAATGTTATCCTGTATTTATAACAACTTCAGATGACATGTTTGGTCCATATAAATACTCATACTCCAGCCTTCGTGATTAAGGAATGCCAAAACATGATAAAAAAAAAACCAACACGAGTTTTAATCACAAACAAGCAAATATGAATGTGTAGTAATTTATAAAACTGTTACATACCCATACAACCCTACACACACACACACACACACACTTACATCATCATCCTTATCTTGATAATCCTGCTCCAACATTATAAAATATTAAAAAACACATTAAATCAGCTTAAAAAAAGTCCATAGACAAACAAAAATTCCTCAACACTTAACACATGCCAGAATTCATCATTATCCTTTGCTACAACAAGATCAACATTCAACATCTAGTTCTTATATCAGGCAACACACTCATACATCAACAGCATATGCTTGCAACAAAACCTAGTTTAATCTTCATACAACAAACACAAGTACATCAGTGTAGCAGTTGCAAAAAGATAAATTTGCACAAAATACATTGAAAAGAAGCAAGTACTCACTCGTATTCACGTATTCATATTTTTATATGTTTCAATGTATTCAATTGTAGTTGGATTGCAGCAAGTGAAAGTTTGTTGCCAACGGTGGCAGCTGATGGGGAAAAAGAATAAAAATTATCCTTAAAATACAAACAAGTGCATACAACATCTGCCTAAGCCCTCATTAAATATTTACGTTTAGTTTTTAGTTTTTCTTTTTCATTTTACAAATTCCAAAGTCCTTAAAGTGGCCCAAAATCATATTTTTGCTTTAATTTACAACTAAATTACGAGTATATGGGTCAATGGTTGAGGAAGAAAGTGATATGGCGAGCAAGTAACCACTGCAACAGCAACAACAACAACAACATTTAACATATAATAAACTTTATATTCACAGGGTATTAGTGTGAGAGAGGAAGAGGAAAGAGTGAACAAGCGAGTGTGCGAATGTGTGCGTGTGTGTGTGTGTGCATGTGTTTCCTCTTCGGCTTCAACTTAAAGTTGTTGCAGGGATTTCTCTGTTTTCTTTTTATTTTTCTAAAGTGTAAGTGCATTTTAAATGATTTGCCTTGGATGGGATTAAGTTGAAAAATACGTTTACATTCAGCCGTTCTCCACTAGAAGAACTGAATGCCAGCACAAAACTCTACAAAAAAAAAAAAAAAAGACGAAGAAAAAATAAATTGAATCATAAAAAAAAATGCTGAAGCAGCAGTAGTTTAGTATGTTTATAATGAGATGATAATATTATGATGTCTTTATAAATCTTTATACATTTTTTAAGCTCATTTTCAGGGCGCTTCACAGTAACAGAAACAAGAAATTCATACAAAGTAATGAAAGCAAAACAACCTTGATTAAACTTAGGGGGGGGGGGTTGTTACTGGGGCAGTAATGAAATTTAGAAATACTTGAATGGTAAATATTAAAGAAAAGTGAAATTAAATGCGACACGATTGCTATGGAAATCTCTAAGCTTGTGAAAGGAATATTGCAAAGCAGATTTAATTAGCTGACGCCTGACTGCAGTCGCAGGCATCACCAATACAACTACATTGTTTATGTTTAAAGGAAAGTAATACCAGGCAACTAATGTCTAATAATTCTTCTTTCAATAATTGTCAGACTTTTTTCGAAAGCAACATATATTAGAGAAGAAAGGTAGTGGAGTAGAAAGGCTAGAAAAGCTTCAGTGTTTACAACTCGGCTATTCCGTGTTATGTCTATTTCTAGAACAGTGTTGCAGCGCCTCTGGTGTCACGTAGTCGCATTACTTCAAGCTCTATTACAGCCAATTTATTGATTATCGTTTGCTGAGTAATACCGACGAAGAAAGGCGCTTTAATACGAAATACTAGTATGAATAGAATCAAAAAAATTTAAGTTATTGATGGGCAGCGGCTGGGATGCGAACCCAGGCAACTACAGCACTCTCCATTTATTTTGCATGGCAGTTGTAAAGCTCTATTAATAAATAAACTGTAGTTGTAGTGGTCACATACAGCCACCTTGTTAAATGTAGCTTGAAAACTAAAACTCACAAACCGAACATTTTACACCCTGGGCTCAAAGGTGTTGTAACGACATGTTTTTATGGTTTGCTGGAGTACAGCTCACGGCTCCCAGGGTTCTTCACAAAAAAAGATTTGTTTGATCTTTAAATTTTTTCAATAAACGTTAAATATTTATTATTTAACTTAAATCACTAAATACAGAACGACACAATGTACACGTTCGGCCTTTATTTGTCACAGACGTTTTGGTTAATACTTCCACCAGCCTCTCACACCATTCGACGCTCTCAGACAATACAGCCACTATTAAGTGGACACAAGCCGACTGTCTCTTGGACAAATAAAAATCTTGTCCGGAATTAAGAAAAAGTTTTTCATTCGATTGAGGCGAATAACATTCTGGCTCAAGCATTGGCCGTCGAGGAAATTGTTTACTTTAGGTGGGCCTCAACTAACTAGGTCGAACATAATTCTGGCCCAAGGGTATAGGGACACCTGATGCACTGACTTCTCTTGTCAGGGCCTATAATATTCTGGCCTGACTCGACAATACCAAAAGCTCTGTTCCTCTCACTCAGATGGAACTTTCTTTGTATGGCTGCTTCTCTAGGTGAAGGGGCAAGGCTTGACTCTGATGTCGGTAGGAATAAAACACTGGCCCAAGTCTAAGAGGTCTCTCCTCTGCTCACTTACTTCCAACCGCACTCGCGTGAGGCGAATAAAGTTCTAGATCAACCACTTACCAAGCAAATAAAATTCTGGCCCAACCGGTATAGCGTCACTTCACTCACTGGCTTCTGTTGCCAGCACCATTTTTTGTCATTTCATGTCCTTTGGCCACTTTACGATCATCCTAATCGATCTACTGATCAATCTATTAATCTATTTCTTGTTCGAATTTTAAACACTTAAATTCGCACGCATAGAATAAACATGGTCACGCCAACCATATTATGTTCTCTACAACAATATATTGTTATAGCAAATATATAATGGTTATTTAAAAACAAACTAAACATTCATAAAAATTGCACCTTCGTTGAGTTGAACAATAAAATCTTTATCGTTTAAAGATAATGCAAACAAATATTCTTGCCTGTACGAATTTAATGGTACGAATATTTTTCGCGCTCACTGTACAGAAAATTCCAGAACGAGAGAGTTGGAATACTTTTGAAATCCACCATACAGACAGAGCTGCACTATAAAAACAACAAAATACAACAGCCATAAGCTCATGCAAGTTACCAGGAAATGGAATACACGTAGAACGGCAACAACGATATAACAGCAGCACGTTACTGATGAATTCCAGGAATTCAATACTATCGGGAAACAATAACAACGCAAAACAACCTGCACCATAACCAACAAAGCAGACCGTAGTTACAAAAGCAAAAAATCATAATAAAAAAACAGCAGAAGAGAAGAAGTATCTACTGGCTTCTAAAGAATTCTAGAACTTTCGAGAAAATAGACTTGAGTGGAACCTTTATGTGAGAACATTGTGATATAGATGTAACCATTGTGTTGTACTTAAGTGTTAAATAAAGTAACAGTGTGTCACGTAAAATCCTGCGTGAGTTACTTAAAAAAAACTTTAAAGTTAAAATAACCTGCGAATTATTAAACTAGTTTAGAAAGGTTAAACGTAACAATATGAACTATACCAAAATAAATAATAACTCTATGAGGACCATATTATTATTATCTACAATAATAATACGATTTTTTTACAACCATTTAATTCGATTAAAATATTTTGCTCTTAAATTGCGGTTACCGCAAACAAAATATTTTTTAATTTAAGTAACGAGACTATTCATTTATCTGATATGTCGTACAAAAATGTCAATGAACTTTCATTAAAAAAAACCCACACACACACAACAACAACAAACTTAACCCAGTTTTGCAACAATGTGTCAATAACATCACACTATGTTATATATTTTGCTTTTCCCCTACTCATAATAATCTTTAATAACAAATCTATTTTATTATTTCATAAAAACACATCGATAAAAAATACTGCTAAAACAAATATGACACACATATCGTAACGATGATCGTACGAATCGAAGTGGAACCCATATCATGACAAAATGTCGCATCTCTTGAATAGAAATCAAACAAAAAAAAGACAACACGAAGTAAACGAAATGCCAACAACATACAACATCCAAACATCATCTTAAGCAACTGTTGCCCTTTTAAAAAGGATATATAAAACATTACTCCACTTCATTATCTAGCAGCTTCCTTTTTGGGTCTCATAATGGTTTGCCTTGTCAAGATTCAAACAACAAATACAAAGCAACACTTGCGTATAATGAAGTGTAAAGTGCATGTGGCGAAAATCCAACATTAATGAAAATCCTTCAAGGAACCAGTAGTGGAGAAAACATGTCCTGGTATAAGAAAAAAAATCCCACACATACACACAAAAATAAAAACAGACTTTTGCTTGAAGTCTTTTACACTTATTGATAATTGATTCAAGCAACTGAGTAGCGGAATGGGATGGAGCGGGTAGAGTGGAAAATGAAATGGCAGATGAAATTACAAATCCACTAATCACTTACAGGCGCCATTATCAAAAATGGCTCATTAAAGCTCTCTTCACCAAATGAATGTTTAACAAATTGTTAAGGTGGTGGCAGAGCATTAAAAGGACGAAGTGATTTAATATATTTTCATTTAAAACTACGATTAAAGCCACCGAATGCAGTGAGCAAAGAGGATAAAAATTAAAAGCAAAATTTCTTACACGATGATGCCAGCACAAACTTCAAGAGTATTTCACAATCGAACATATTAAAGTACAGCAAATGTTATATGATATCCTTCCATTGTTAATGAGACTTGTGTTTACTGGCTGACGACTTTTTAATATTATTTCTCTTAAATGACAAGGGAGTATCATATGGTGAAGTTTGTTGTGCGAGTTGAAAGAACTTCATCAAATTCATTAATAGAAATTGTAACGTGGTTGTGTAACCTTGTGGTACAACCAAAAAAGTGAAATCTAAAGAGAAACTTCAACCAAACAATTGAACGACTTCGTAGTACTACAACAGCTTATGGATGAAATTTCTGCCCCCAAAATGGTCAAGACAAGTGAGCTTAAGCCACTGTGTTCATGGAAGGTGATCGAATAATTTGCCAAATGCCACTGGAACCAAGTCCGAGCAGCACTTGCAACCACAAAAGCTTACATCAGTCGTCTTGATTTATTATTAAGGCTTGACATTGTGAACCACCTACAAAATAAAATTAATTGAAACATTTAAACTAAGTGAGAATTATTAGTTGGTCTTTAAACATTAAATTACAGAAACGAGGGAGTTTTGTAATGTTCTGATGTAAATTTAAAATCAGTTTAAAAACCACAGTAGACCAGATTGAAGAAACCGGTTATTACACCAGTATCCCTGCCAACATTTTCTAAAAAGTTACTAAAACGTTACATTACTGTGTTGTTAAGAAGATAATTGTAAGTAAGTACTCTTGCCTGTATGAATTAAATGGTACGAATACGTGTCGCACTCACAGTACAGAAGGTTCCAGAATTGATGTGTACGAATACTTATGGCATCCACTATACACAAAGCACTACAAACAGAAGAGCTATAAGCTCATACAAGTTACCAGGAAATTGAATGCATGCAGAACGCCAACAAGTATATAACAGCAACACGTCACAGATGAATTTCAGGAACTGAATACAGTGGGGAAACAATAACCACGCAAAGCAACCAGCACCATAAGCAACAAAGCAGACCGTAGTTACAAAAACAAACATCATAATAAAAAAAACAGCAGAAAAAAATTGACATAACTAAAGAAGTATCTACTGGATTCGAAAGAATTCGAGAAACTTTCGAGAAAATAGATGACTACTATAAAAAAGAGTTGGATGGTCAAGCTTAAAGTATTGAGTGAAGAAGTGACCGTTGGGTTTTATTTAAGTGTTAAATAGAGTAAATAAAGTGAACGTGTTTAAAATAAACTTTGCGTATATTATTTAAAGGAAACTCTATCTATCATTAGAAGAACCTGGGAAGAATTAAACAGGTTTAGGAGTTAAAACGTAACAATATTATTGTTTCATATGCACTAAAAGTGGGATGTTTAGAGTTTGTTTTTGTAAAATAATAAGTAAAGAAAGCAGAGAGAAGCAAAATTCAAAATATTAGTTTTTTTGTAAAATAACTTCTGGCAGTTCCTAAGTAACGTCGTCTCCAAAACACCTTTTTGATGTTCTATAAATAAATAAAGAAGATCGAAATTCGACTTAGACCGTTATTTCGATTCGTCGCTTATTAATGTTTCCAGTAACAAAGAATCCACTTCTTGGTAACTTCTAGAAATTATAAAAATTCGATACTGATGTATTCTTCTTGCCAATTACATTAAAGTGTCCTGAAACATTCTGGCCTGAAATTTATGTGACCACTTAAGACTTGAACCGAAACCGTTTTGTCTCCAAACCAAACTTGACAAAGGATGACGGAAATTCGTTCCAAAAATCTACATCAAAACACCCTGTCGAAATATGGAATAAAGAATCATAATTGTTTGCATAAATGCAAAGAAAAAACATGGTTGTAGCACGGTCACGAGAACTATATTATGTTCCCTACACATAGGCACAGCTGGGAATGAAGCAGCAGACGAACTAGCAAAAAGGGGATCTGATGTGGATTTCTGTGGACCAGAACCCAGGGTTGCCCTGGGGAATGGCCTAGTGCGAGCTAAAGTTCTTCGATGGGTAAACTCATTCCACCTGAATAGGTGGAGGGAGAATACCACATGTAGACAGGCTAGAATGGTGCTTAAAGATCCCCTCAGCAGGAAGGCCAGCAAGGTGCTCGGTTGTAATAGGGCTACTTTAAGCTGGATCACTGCGTTAGTGACAGGACATGGAAACTTCAAGTACCATCTGGCTAAGATGAAAATCGTAGAAGATGATACTTGCAGACTATGCCTGGAAGAGGCTGAGACGGTAGCGCACATTGTGTGTGAATGTCCAGCACTGGCTAGTATAAGTCTTAAGACCACGGGCAGAGACTTGTGGGGGAACTAAGCCTTAGACAAATGCTAGCAATTACAAAAGACTCCGTGATGAGGAAGAGTGTCGACAGTTACCAGTCGACAGTCTGCAATCACTTTAGTCAAGAGTAAAGGCTAGGGCTAGCACGAGACTCAATTGAAAGTAAGGTGGTAGTGATTACGGATCGGTTCCCGAAATCAATTTGAGGAGCGAAATGGGGGTCGAAAAAATAATTAATTGTTTGTATTATTCTTCAGGCTCTAGGTTATATATTTTTTTTTAATCAAAACTCTTTTATGTTCAATTAAATAATTTTTATTTCATTATTTTACAATATTTCGAATTTCAAATAAACAAAGAATTAACTATACAACGCTGGCTTTCGAAGAAAATTTTGTTCCCGAAATGGGGGAAATATTTGCCTGTGGTTCTAAGAAGGGCCATATTATTCTTCTTTATTATAAAAATATGATTTGATTACAATCATATAATACAATAACATGGGGCTCTTAGATTATGGTTGTCTCAACCATGTTTTTATTTTGCGTGTATAATTTGTTTAGCAAGTTGATATTATGAGAGAGTTGAAAAATTATATCATGTAAAGCAGCGTTTTACTTTTAAGCAAAACACAAAAAACACGCACACTTTTACGTGTATGTGCGTGTGTGTGTGTTATTAAATTTATTTATGCAATTTTTTCAACAACATGAACTGTTTCTTAAATTATATTTCAACTTCTTAGACACTCTCATATACTTTCTTACACAAATATTCATGATAATAAATGTTAATATTATTTTCGAAATATATTTTTCTACGAGTATCGTTCATTTGTCGTATACAAATTTAATAATACACTTTAACTTCCTTTGCAGCAATAATACGTGAGATGTGAGAGGGCGGTTATATTTGGCTGCCAGTACGAAAACTCTTGTTTTTGCTGTAATGTTCTGTTATGGTGTTAGTGTAGTATTGTAATATGTACCAGCATTGATTGTGGGTGTATTTGCATAAATAGCATCATAATTAGATTCATAGTTTTCCCTTAACTGTTGTAACAAATACAAGCATTTTCTTTTTTAAAAAAGGGTGACCAGTTTGATTTTGAAATCAAAATGAAAAAAAAACACTACCAATAATTTGAGATGAAAATTGTCTATTAAAACGTACTAAGAACAACTGATATTTACAGCAGCATTAGATTCCTTTGCACGCACTTCTCGCAAGCTCAATAGAACAGTTTCGAGTTGCAAGGCATTTTGATAAGCCCTGGTTTTAATATTTTGATTAATTTTTATTGATTTAATTAATTATGCAATAATCTTCTTTTAATTGGTTTAATTATTAGATTAATTAAATTATTTTTATAAATTGTTGTTTCTCTTTGTTTAAATTAATTTTGAATTAATTGAATTTATTATTAAATAAAATTCTTTTAATTTAATTTTAATTTATTTGATCATTAGAACGGTTATAATTTTCATAGGGTTTTCGTTTTTTAATTAATATTTAATTGGTTTAATTAATTATTTAGTAAGATTCTTTAATTAGATTCAATTATTTGATTTATTCAAGTTTTATTATAAAACTTTATTTCCTTTAATTTAGCTTAACTTTAATTTAGTTGCTTATTATGTTGGCTTTAGCTTGAAATTATTTTGTAAATTGTTTTGACTTAATGAATTTTTGATTTACTTCATTAGTTATCTAATAAAATTCTTTTTTGTCTAGCTCAATTTTAATTTAGTTGGTTAATAGAACGACATAAATTTTTATAAGCTTTGGCTTCTATTTTTTAATTGATTTAATTAATTATTGGGTAAACTTCTTTCACCTGATTGAATTATTTGAATAATTCAAATTTTTTATATATTTTCATGTGTTTTAGTTTTTAACTAATTTTTTAATTGATTTAGTGGGTCATTAGAGACGCTCTTATTTGCTTTCAGCTTGAAATTATTTTATTGCTTCGTATATTTAATTTTTAAAAATGTTTGCTCGGCTTATTTTTTAATTGATTTAATTAATTAAACTTTGATCGGGCATGACTTTCGATAACCTTTGGTTGTTTCTAATAATTGATTTGATTAATCATTTAATACACTTCTTTTAATTGATTAAATTATTTATTAAGTTACCTCTTTTTATAAATTTGTGTTTCTTATACTTTAAATAAAAATTAAAAATGCTTTTTTGGTTTGGAAAAACCTCAATTCAAAGGCAACAAATGTTGCATTGTACTACCCTCTAACAACGTTTGTTATGGTCACCTTTTTGATGTCTTACAATTCTTTAACCCACATTTAGCAACGCACAATTTTGTGGGTAAGAATGTGAATATTTGGAAAATATATAATCACTTACATTTCAACAATAAATTCGAAGAGTCTTTATGTATGTGTGACTGTGTATGTGTGTGTGTGGTTAAATTGGAATACATATTAGAATAGTGATGACAATCCCCCACAGCTACAACAAGGCAACAACATCGAATAAGTAACAAAATTATGCAAGAAATATTCAGGTCATGTATTCAAATCATATAAATTTGTAGTGAATAATAATTGATAAAGTAAAATTTAAGTTTTAAATGTCAGGATTATTAAATGAAATAGAGAAAATGATTGCAAATTGCTGAACACACACTTAAATCATTTGTAACTTAATTAAGCAACTGTTAAAGGAAAGAAGTTTTTACTACGAAACAGACAAACATTTCTATCTCATCATTATTTCTTTCTCTGGTGATTAACAAGTTTTTTTCTCCTGCTGTTGCTGCGGAAAGATATAAATAGATTATCTCCTTTGAAAAACAAACACTAGCAAGTAGTAACTGCAACTTTGTGCTCGCAGTGGTATCTAGTAAAATCTCCAAACTTATCGCCAAAAAAAAATTATCCTTATGGATCCTTACTTAACTTTGAAATAGAAATAAAATTTGCCAAACTCATAACAATAAAATACAGAAAACACAAACTTGTTAAGCACGAAAAAGGCAAAGGCCACCGAAGAGAAGGAATCGTGAGGGAGAAAGGAGCAACATACTGGGCAACTTAAAAAACTTGGCTCATGCCCTGCAACTTCCATTGTTAATTTTTTTTTTGCTAAAACAGAATTTAATTTGTTATTTTGTTTATCTATTTCATCTGCTTTCGTACACAGATTGCTTTGGCTGTTCGATTTTTTATTCTAAAATAAAACAACAAGTATGACCGTGATGTGTTTTCGATAATATTCCTCTTTTTGTTTTTGTTTTTTGTTTTCTTTATTCAGCAAAATCTCTTTTAATTGGCTTTTCCATCAAAACATATTAGAGTGTTGCAAATGTATTTCAATCAAAAAAAGAAAAGAAAGCATAGATAGAGGAAAAACTACTCGATTCGAGTACCAGTAAAAAAGTGGAAAAAAATCTTCAAAGTCGTAGTAAAAACTACGGATGAACTGATTGCATAATGAAGTTTATTTGGCAAAGCTGTTTATGTTTCAAAACTAAAGTAAAAGACCAAAAAGAAGGAAGACAACTGCAATAGTTTTTCCCAATTTTTTTTTTCAAATGAATCTACATAAATATTATAAAACATACGGTACCTTATGGACGTTTTTAAGCTGGATAAACTAAAATATAAAAGCCAATCAAGACCAAATGATAGACAGTTTCCAAAAGCAGCAAACTATCGAACATAAAAAACAAATTAAGCAAAAATAACATTGTTGTTGTTGTAAAATTTGAACACGATTTGTTGCGAATCTAAAAGTGAAATTCACTCTTATGCAACAATCGGTTTAAAAATGTTTTGTAGCATTTTGATTATCTAAAAGACGTAAAAAGCTTTGAAATCAAAGAAAATATCGAGGAAGCCTCACAAAATCACTCAATAAATCCTTAATTCGAAAAACTTTAAAAAAAGCCCTTTAAACAAATAAATGAAAAATATCTCAGTTGGTTAATATTTACCCAAACATTTGTAAAATTGTATAAAGAGCGTTTAAGGTCAAGTGATTCGCCTACATTTAGCGCTTAGCTCTTTTAGCGATGGCAGTGAAACGCTTCCTTTTTAAAATTGTGTTCAGTTTCGGAAACAGTTAGAAAATACTCCAGGCAAATTATGTTCAACTAACAAACAAGTCCTGTTGATGATGGAAAAAAATACTGGAAAACAGAAATTACTTCCTTTAAAAAAAGAACCTGCCTGCAAATTAATTAATTAATTTAAATTAATCAAGAAAAATAACTTAATTCAAATATTTAATAAATTATTCAAATTAATTGCAAAAATAAATTAATTAACAGAATTAATTAATTAAAATTTTTTGTTAAATGAATTTACTCAAATTGTTTCATTAAAAAATTTCGTTTAATTAATTTTAATTATTATAAATAACTATAAATTAAACAATTAATTAAATTTTTTTGAAATAAAAAATAAATGGAATAAAATTGTTGATCAATTAAGAAATTATATAAACAATTAAGTTATGTGAATTAACTAAAATAAGCTAAATAATTTGAGTAATTAAAATAATTAAATTATGGCAATTAAGTAGAAAATATAAAAAAGTTAGCTTAATTAAATTATTAATTTAATAACTAATTTTATAATCTCGTAAATTAATTGAGTCAACTTAATTGCATTTAATAATTTAAGTAGTTCATCAATTAATTAATAAACGTAATTATAATAATTAAATTAGGGTAATAAAGTAGAGTAATTAAAAAAAAGTAGCTTCATTAACAATTAAGAATTAATTAAAATATTTTATTAGATAATTAAAACTAAATGTTTTCTAAAATGAAAATAATTAGCTTAATTAAATTAATTATTAAATTTTTAATTAATTAATTTTTTAGAATAAATATTTTAATTAATTCATTGAAATAATTAGGCAATTTATTTACGAAAATTAAAAAAGTAGTCTAAGTAATTACGGTAATTATTTATTTTGATTAAATTATATAAATAAATTTATCAATTAAAGTAATTAATTAAAAATTTCCGTCATCACTTGTCAAGTTTGGTTTTGGTTTTAACTAAAATTACATAATTGATTATATAATTGATTTAAATAAAAAATTCATTAATTAAGTTAAGAGACTAAAATATGTATTTAATTTAGGCAATTTAATTAATAGACTGATTACTTAAATTAAAGTGGGGTAAACAATTAAAATAATTAAAAGAATAGTTTAATTAATAATGCTAAATATATTACATAATTAAATTACTTCATTATATTGATTAAACTATTTAAATTATTGAATTAATTAAACTAATTAATCACTAAACTAATTAATTATTAAACAAATAAAACTAATTAATTTAAATAAATAAATTTAATATATTAATAAAATTATTAATCAAGTAATTCAGAATTAATTAAATAATTAACTGAATTGATTTATTATAATTTTTCCTTAGTCAAATTATTAAGATTTGGAATTAGTAAATTTTAAATAAAATTAATTAATTCATTCAAGTTAGAGAGCAATAGCTCTCTTCGAAAACTAAAACGATAATTATCTTTTGACACAGAAATAATTTTGTGCAATCAGAATTCGCCCCTATGAAATAGTTCAAAAGACAACACGTCATACATATGTATATGTAAATCACCCACATTTCCCATGCGACATTGTGAACCAAAAGCATAATTAAAAATCACTTAAAATTGTATATTAAAAACTGATTCTCGTGCCATTGTCTACAGGTAATAATAGTTCTTTTAGAATAATTAAACATTTTAATATTTCCAGCTAAATTTAACATACTACTGCGATGTTATAAGAACAATTCAGATTTTCCCCTCAAAAATTATGTAAAATTTTAAAATCATAAATACATACGACAGAAACAAAAGTAAAGCTTAATGATGGGCTTATGGTTTCTAAATAGATTAGAACGGCACACTGAAGCATAAGCATACGTACATACGAGTACTTACTCAAGCACGGATTTGTATGTCTGTAAATTTGTGGTAGTAGCGCTGATTGGTTGGATATTTATTCTGACCTCTAATGTACAATATGTTTTACTTTTTGCTAGAATTCATAAAAAGCTGCAAATTTTATGAAATAAAATTAAAATTCTTTTCAATATACACGAGTCGTTTATTTAATTCGTGCAAAAAAAATTAGCAAAGATTTTATACATTTTAAAAAAATGTTGTATTAAAATTCTAGGGGCCCGCTAAATTGTTTGAACAATAGATTTACCCTAATGCACATTTATGCATGAGAGTGCATTTATATAAAATAAAAACAAAATCATGCCAACCATAAAATGTAACCAGGGTAAAAACATGAATTGTTGCATTAAAATGCAATTTTACACACTTTAAATTTACACACAGACATTCAGGCATATTCCTATAAGCACACAGACACACACACACACACACACACAATCATCCGCAAATAAATGCACGTGACTATAGATAGAATCACTGGCATAAATAAATGCATGTTCACATAGATGTGTGTGTGCGTGTGTGTGTGCAAGCATAATATAAAATGAATTAACATTAAGTCGTATCAGACAAGCGATGCAATTGTACATTCGACTACAATAATAAACAATAAAAGGACATTGGGAATTTATAAATAAACTCACACACACACACACACATCAACACTGATAAGTGAAATAATACACCACATTATTCTCTCTAGTACTAGTGCATGTGTGCGTGCGTGCGTGTGCGTGCGTGTGCGTGCGTGTGCGTGCGTGTGCGTGCGTGTGCGTGCGTGTGTGTGTATGTGCCTGCAATTGGTAAAGTGCATATAAAATAATTTATAATGAAACACTTGAAGGATTTATGTGGCCATTTTCAACTCATATGCTTAAGTAGAAAACAGAAAATGTGAATAATTCATTTATAAGTGTGATTCAAAATGTAGACAAACAAAAAGAAAACAAATGCACTGACGGACAAACAAATAGACAAACGTATAGATATTGAGAATCTATGATATGTAAAGTGACTTAAAGGCAGTCTTTTTGTAATTTTCTTCAACAAGCACGTAAACATGTGTACCAGAGAGTATGAGTGTGGCACATAAAGAGACACCGACACTCAATCATTATGTTGCTTGTACAAATGTGTGTAAGCATTTAAATTAATATCAAGTTAAGGTTACAATATAAATATCTTACAGGAATTTATTTTAATAATATTTCTTGTTGTATCATTTTCAAAAATCTCTTCGTTTTAAAGACAAAACTAAAGTTCATAAATTCATAAATCGAATGATAATAATTAAATCTAGCGTTTGTTTGAGTTTTATCAGTCTCTTTATCAAAAGGGAACGTGCGATCAACACTTTCTAAACCAAGGTTCAATAATTTGCACTTTAAAAACGAAAAACGTTTATAGCAATTCATTGCAATGAAAAATCACCAAACACACATTGCGCCGCTGAACTGCCCTTCTTTTAATACTTTGTTATTTGGGCATCCGGTCGTATAATAAATATTTAATTATTTGTCCATCAATTATACGCCGAGTGATTATTATTTAAAATGTCCGTTTGCTTATTCAAAGTTTAAGAACATCTTTTCACAAAATTCAAATATGTCCGGGCTTGATGAGTTGTTAAGAAATACGTTGGGAAGTACCTCTGACTTTCAGTTCAGAAATGGAAATTGTTTTCGTAATAGTGGTAGTCTTCTTTCGGTATATCAAATTTATGTAGCAACCTGCTGTTGCTGTATATTCCCCATTTTCTTAACTTTGATTGGGCATTGTTTAGCTAGCTCAAGTAAGAAGATTTTATTTTTTGTGTGGCCTCTTGCCTGCTAAAATTTCTGTGAGTCGCTATTCTTTTTTAACAATAATCGACATACTAAAATTCATGGCATCTTTTAGGGGCAGTTCATTATAAATCTTTTATGAACTTAACTCTAGCAGCTAGCGAATGACATAATCGTTAAAGCCAACAGCGAAAATTGTCGCCAAATATTCCGACTGTCAAATCGTTAACAGTTAGTAAATTGCACCACAAGATTGCTGGCCGCAATGCCCCCAGAATCAAATTTAGTTCATTTTTCTTCTATGGCGATCCTCTCATTTTGAGCATTTCTCCAAGAAGTCACGATAACATAATTAAAATAATTTGAATCTGAAGTGGTTGCAGAAAGCCATCAGCTTAGTTTCTTAATTATAATAAGTCGTTCTATCTTTGGTTTTTGTTTGCCGATAGCGGTTTTAAGTTGTAAGATGTCTATCGAAGTGATTGTTAAGATTTGTAGCGGGACCAAACTATGGAATGTTTTTGTTATTAAGACAAGCAGGTAAACAATTTCCCTTTCTGAGCGCGTGATTATTAATTTTTCATTAATGTAGGGGACTATCGAAGCAGAATACTAACTTTACAGTTGCCTTTTTGGATCCCCTTCTTTCTTCGAATTGATTTCAGGCAAACAATTTGTAATTTATGACCATTTTACCTTAATTCGCATCTTGTGCTACCAATAGCTTTTATTCTTGACTGTAGCGACTTCAGACTGACGATTGGTGACTGTTGGCCTTCTTCTCCACCTCTTACGAGGCTTCTTTGTCCTTCCCTCTCGGAATCTCACGGAATCTCACGCCTTAAAAGTGCATTTGAAGATTGACCCGGCCACCCCTTGCGAGGCATTCTTGTCCATCTCTTTCGGATTCCTCCCTTGGCCAATTAAAGCCGAATTTTTTTCAAAAATTATCCGTCCCTTACGAGGCCGCCTGATTTATCCTTATAATAGAGAAAAATATGCACGTGTAAGCCTGTACTAAAAATTGGAGATCGATTGGTATCTAGAGTTTGCTTGCTAATCCTCTTGGCTACACATCCCTCGTGTGTGCTGTTTCCTCGTGGATTAGAAAATTTTATAGAAGAGTGTTAACTACTCACCGCTTGGCTTATTTAGCCAGACTCCTAGCAGAGACAGCTACCTATTACCGGCCGCCACCACGATAAGGTATAAGTCAGTATTTTTGACAGTTCCAGCCTGTCACTTACCATAACGTGATTACTTTTGAGTTCATTAAGTCGTATTCTACATTCCCTTAGCCACGTCTGCGGACGCGTAAGAAATATTTCTAGCTTTCTAGATACTAAATATATGTCTCTGTCTGAAACAAGAATTAATTGTGGAACACCAGCTTTGATTACGCCATCTCATATATTTATTTATCATCGTCGAATGAAGCCACTTTCACACTATTATACAAGTGTTTAAGTTTAGGTTGGAATTCTAATGACTGTCAAAAAAAAAATCGAACGCACATTAATTTTATTACATTATTTGTCTACACTATCGAACTTCTGTAAAAATGCAACCTTGATAAAGTAAAAAGTTTAAAGTTCTAGAAAATTTCCGAAATATACTGAGAGCCATGCGAATTTTTAATTTTCATACGTATTTTTATCAGATTGTGTTCACATTCTAATACTTTCTAATTCATTTTGAATTTTCGACAACTCGTTTTAATCAGTCTAATAGTGTGAAAGGGCCTTAAAAAATTCCAGTATAATAGATGTGGGGATGGCTAAAATTTCACTTACAAAATCTTCTCACAACCACTAAAAAGTTTTCGAAGATGTTCATTTTAATTAAAAAGAACTTAAATTTGAAGTTGGTAAAATTCCAATGGCCCACAATGTATATTGCAAGTATTTCTTTTAAACAAGTGTTATTGTTGTTGCTGTTGTTCCAGTGTAAAATGTATCTGTTGTGGTATGTTTGTTGTTGTTAGTTACACAATAGTCAGCTTGTTATTGTTGCTGTTTAAATGTCTGTTACAATAACCGGTACTTCATTCTGACACAAACATGATGTGCATACTTGCATACACTCACGCACACACACACACACCCAAACAAATATAGTTTTCTATTTATATGCCTTACACACACACATAAACACTTTAATATGTCTGTAAGGCCAGAGAAAAGCAAGCAACAACCGCAAAACTTATTTGCAAGTACAATAAACATTAAAACATGCAACATCATTCATATGTCTATTGTGCACACATGTGCAGCTACGATTACTACTACCACTACAACTGTATGCCTGCATGTATGCATGCATGTATATGTCTATTTAAATACATAGAACAAATAGAAGAGTAAAGCACTCATTGCAAACGGAAGTGCGTAATTTTTCATATTAAGCTACAAACACATACACACACTCACTCACACAAACACACACACACACATAAACGATATGTTCAGCTCTTGTAGCGTGTCTAAATAGTTTAGCTAGAACATTTTTCACTCAACCAAACGATCATGGTGTGTAACACTGAATGTTTATCCACTTTTAGCAAATGTGTGTTGTTTGAAGAACTTGTCTAGTTTTTGTTTTTTTTTTTCTTTTTTTTTGTCTACTTGTTCTGGTCAATTAAAGTTTTAATAGTTTCTTTTATGTTAAATTTGCGGTATTATTTACACATTTTAAGTTCAAAGTATTTAAACCTAAAATATATTTAAATAAAAAGTGACACAAAAATAGGGGACAAACTGACAAAACTAAATATAACAAGCTACCGTGTGTCTAGTTTGTGGTTTAGGCGGAGATTTTTTACAAAATGTAAAGAATCGAAAGAGACATGAACTTTGAAAGTGATTAAGACAAGTAATTATTTGTGTGTACAAGTAATGGCTAATTTGAATACGATAAATTACAACTTTTGCTTTCAATACGTGTGGAGTGTTTTTTTTTGAATGGAAATTTATTTTTTAACTTTAAAGTTTTAAATTGAGCATTGAGCTGTTCATATATATTTTCCCTCTGCTGCATTTTCCTTCAGTCAACTGAATGTTATGGACGCATGTTCATCATAGATTTCATTTCTAGTTTCTGGCACTTAAAAATGCTGCTTGAAATTGCAAATTTATTTGGTCTTTAATGTTGTCTAATTTCGAATATTTCCTACGAGGGTGTTCCATTCAATTTCTTGGCAGCTACTTGAAACAATAGACATCTAAAAATGCTGTTGAAGATTTCTACTAAAACATAATTTCAAATTTCATTAATAATTAAGTGCTAAAAAATAATGCAAATATCAAATGATAAACAAATGGAATTAGCAAAATGCTTTGGTAATATTTTATAAAAGTACTTTTTTACAAGCGAATTTACGACTTTTTTATAACAAAAGAAATAAAAACTTTGATACTTATAAATAAAAAAAAATCTTTAGTACTTAAAAAAATATTTTGTATGCTTAGGTAGTTATTTTCGCAAGTGTTTGAGTTCTTTTTGGACATTTAAGTGCAAAAGTACTTTGGTACTTTTTGGACAATAAAAGTACTTTGATTTTTAATTACCAATAATATTAAAGTTGTTGTCAAATTTAGTAGGCCTTGCAAAATTTTAATACAAAATTACTTTTTTGTTTGCTCGGTACCTTTTGAGTGAATTACTTACAAAGGTACTTCTTGGTATTTTCAGGTTTAACACAAGCATTTAGTACTTTCTGTAGCTGGGAAAGTAAAAGCTTTGATACTTTTAAAAATAAAAACACTTAAGCTTTTCATTACCACAAGGGTAGTTTTGACCAATTTTAAACTGCTTATTTTGATTTTGCTAATTTTATGGCAGAAAGTACTTTAAGAATTTTTAATATGAAGAAATAATTTTTGTTCTAAAGTACTTGTTTCCACAAGTGTTGAAGTTCTTTTGGATAAAAAAATAATTACATTTTGCTTTTAGCATAGACAAAAAGGCTTATTGGACAATTAAGTGCAGAAGCTCTTAGGTACTTTTGAGGTAATAAAAGAGCTACGGTTTTTTATTTGTAATAATAATGAAGTTCTTTTTGAATTGAATAGGCAATGGAAGCATTTAGTACATTTTATTGCTGAAACGGTAAAATCTTTGATACCTTTAAATATAAAAACACTTAAACTTTTTTTAGCACTCAGGTAGTTTACTTCGATTTTTTGGTACGAATTAAAATTTTTTGTGCATAAGGACCTTTTTCTACAAGTGTTTGAGTTATTTTAAAAAAAAAAAAATTCATTTCCCTTTAAGCATAGGCGAAAAGTTTTTTTGAACAATTATGTATGTGCAAAAGTACTTTGGTACTTTTTTATAATAAAAGTACTTAAATTTTTTTATTTCTTATGATATTGAAGCTCTTTTTGTATTGATTAGGATTTGCAATATTTTAATAATAATTTTAGTTGTTTGGTACTTTTTAAGTTGTTTAGTTACAAAAATTCCTGTTTGGGATTTTTGTTTATATATTTTTAGTTACAAAATATCCACAACAGAAATCTGGTGCTGTAAAGTTTTATTGCTGGTTGGCCTTTTTAGGTACAAACATGCATATGTATGTATGTCCACGTGTATGTATTTGCACTAAAAATTCATTTTGTATTTACAAAAATATTATTTGAAACTTTTGCATATTTCTACGGTTCATCCACCAAATACGTATATTAACGCTTTCAAGGTAACATGTACTTTAGTATTATTACAAAAATAGTACCTTGGTAGTTATAGAAAGATATTACCATGGTACTTTTGCTTTAATGTGGTTGGTACTTTATTAAAAAAAACCATCACACTACGATTTTTACGCATTTTAACTTATATTCGCATTCATTAATTTCTTGCTCTGTTTATTGTGTTTGAAAAAAAAGCCTTTCGACTTTTTAAAGATGCATCTAATACAAAGTAAAACTTCTCACTACATCCTCGTTACCGGGTACAGCTTCACATTGCTTCATGAACATGGACTTCTATCATACTCGTCATCATCTACTAGAAATTTAAAACTGCAGGTGTCATTTTAGACTTTATGAAGCCAAAACAAGGCAGCTTTTTTTAACTCCACAAATGCAAACATACAACTACACACGCATTTAGCAAGTATGGAAGACCACAAATAGAGGTATGTACGTGTGGCAAAAGAGTAAAACTTCATTTTTCTCGGTTGCTTTGTTCAAAGACTTTTTTGTCTCTAAATGCCATAAACCATATCATGATTTCGGAGTTTCTTTTTCCTTGTTATAGCTTTTGTTTTGGAATGGACATTTTGTTGTGTTGTTACACCCTTTAACCAAATAAATCGTAGCATTCATGATGGAATTTTCTATTGCTGTTTTTCGTTTGTTTCTTTTTTTTTTTTTTTTGCTTTGCTGGCTAGAAAAAACCGCATAAGTTGTCTTCGCCTTGTTGTTATTAAAAGGTAACTAGACAGTGCGCACAAATCCTTATAACACACACACGCACACACACGCACACACACGCATTCATATGAATACTAGAGTTGTCAATTATGATTTTTGGTTCACATGGATAATAACATCTCTTCAAATAATCGAACAACCAACGATTAAAAATTATTATTCGTTTAATTATATAAAATGTGAATACAACTTTTCTGGGTTTCTGAGGCGTAAGCTGTATAACATATAGCTTGGTCTTGTGGAAACATCAGCGCTTCGACATCAATAGCAAAGCACTGACGAACCCAATGACTCAACCATCTCCTTTAGAGTTTGTCTCTGCCTGACGTTTTTTAATGTAACGCCTTGAGAATCGTCATTTTACTCGTATATACAGACATTGAAATAATGTTCCTAGTAAAACCGAGGCCTTTCCGTGCGTAGAAATTGCGCTAGGGAAAATTGATGTGATAAAAAAAGCAAAAAAAAACCATAGTTGCCAAATTGGGGAAAAATACTCAAAATAAATAATTCTATAAAAATTACTTTCTTCACAAGCAAATTTTTATTTTAATATTTCCTTTAACTTTTGTAAATTTTAAACATTTTATCAAAATAATTTTATTCGAATATACGATTATTCGTTAAATTTTATTCGAATAAATTCATTTTCTTATTTTCACTATTTCTATTATTATGCTAAAAGTAGTGAATGTCTGATAGCACGCATGACCCCAACATAGAAGACCATAAATTTACGTTTCATTTTGCAACACAGACGCACATGCACATACATACATACACACATGCATATTTTGCAATACAAATCCAATAAAGGAGAAGTTTATGCAAGTGTCAGTTCCAAATGAAAATTCTATAAAATTAAATAACAGGATAAAGAAGTTCTTTGTCTCTTTTGTCGAAAATAAAGACATTTCATATTTTACACAGGGTACACAGGTGCAGCAAATGCCAGGAAGGAAAAGTCATAAAATAAAATTTTTATTGAAACCAACAAGTAAAACGGAAAACTTTATGCCAAACTTATTATAAACTTGCTGAAATTTAAATATTTTCCAACTAAATTCTTTAAAGAATTTGCATTTTATTATACCGAAAACTTGGACTTGGTAAATGAAATTTATTCACTGTTAAGCAAAACTTAACCTCCTTTTTGCTACAAAAATAAAAATATTTGCAATTGAAGAACTGATTATGAATTTTTCCCCAAAAAAAAGTATTAAATAGGCTTCTGGTCAAGGTTTAAAAAAGTGCTAGATTAAAATTCTTTATAATGCTGCTATAAAATACAAAAACTTGTATGGAAAATAGAACAGCAATAGCAACTGTTCAAATATCAGAGCAAATACTGCGCTGTGCTATGCTGAAATAATTTTTAACAGCATTCCACAAAAAAAAAATACAAAACCTGAATATTTATTTCTAAAAAGCAGCAGCAAAAGCGAAAAATTTATTAGTTTACCAGAGTGCATTTGGTGTTTTGCATACTATTGTAAAAAGAAACCAGCACAGCGATACCAATGGTTGCTATCACCTTTCGTGCTCTTGCTATTTCTTTAGGCTTACAAAAAGTACAATGAAATTTCCTGGGACACTTAAAAATTAATAAACCAAATTCACTATTAATAAAAAGCACGATTGTTGTACCATTCCACAATGCTGTCAATGCGATTGCTATCGTATTTGTGCTGCTGCTATTTTCGTTGCTGTCGTATGTTAAACAGTCCGAGCCCTGCAATAGTATAAATAAATTAAAGTAGTGCTGTTTTTGATTTTTGCTATTGCTAGACTGTAGTCATTTTCAACAGCACAATAACAGCATAATCATTGCTAATAAAACTTGCAAAATTTATAATATAGCACAGTATTTGTTTGTGCAATTGCTATTTCGCAGCTAGCATTTTGAACACTGCTACACTGGACTACAAGTGCTGGCTTAAAACAAATAAAGTTAAAATGTATTTGTACGGAGAATTTATAATTATTTCCTACTCAGCTAAATTTTCAGCCTTGGCACTGAATTCTATTCCGATCAAAAGTGGTTTAAATGTCGTAAACTGCAGCTTAAGAAAAGATTTGCTTTACTTCAAGTTTAAAAGAAACTTTAAGCAAAATGGTTCAATACAGGAGTATCTTTACTTAGCCTTTAAATAAATTGGCAGACCATTTCAAATTTAGGGTTTTAACTTTTCACACTTTTACGAACAAGCCACAGACAATCAAAACTTAACAACTTTGTGGTGTTTTCATTTCCCAACATACACTGATAAAAAAGATAAATATTGACATTTAAAAAAAGATTTCAAGTTCAACACTTCGTGAAATATTTTCCATACTCCATGAAGATCCTGAGGCATATATCTACTTATAAGCAATAAGATTCTTTTAAAAGGAAGAGCAGATTTTACAGGCATGGCGATTCTCTCCTGAAGAAAAACAAATGCTCTCCTGAAGAGAAACAAATGCTCATCTGGCATAGAAATTTACAGCATCGAACTTCAGGTGAATGAGAGTGAATTCAGGATTTTTGATTGTAACGTTTTTAATTATATTTAATATTATTATTTTTGTTTATATTTTTGTCAAAATGTTTATGTCTCAAATTCTCTTTGTTGGCCTGTGACAACAAATTTTTTAATAAAATCCTTTCAAAAGACTTTAACGCACCAAATGATTTATGAGTTAGTTGCATAGAAACTTAATTCAATCAGGCCTAATATTGATTTTATTTATTCTAGGAAAATAAATAAAATCATTTCAGTAATAAATCTCAGTGTTTAATTCATCTCAAACGAATATCTCCCTCTCTCTCTCTCTCTCTCTTTCTCTCACTCCCTTAAAATCTCTTTTAACAGTTTTCCACTGCTCTGCTTGACTCTTTCACTCAAACTCTCAGTTTTATTATTTATTCTGCTTTGTAAATCCAATTTATATTCATGATATTTTAAATTGGCCTCATCATGACTGTTAGAACTTCATTAAAGAAAAACATGAAAAAAAACAACAATATTAAAAAAAGGGGCGAAATATGCTTGTTGCACGTTATTTTATGAGTCATTATAAATTCATTTGAAACTTACAACATCTCAGTTGGCTGGTTATTAACAGCTACGTTGCCAAGCACATAGCCCCAGTATAACACTACGAAACCTGTTTGGCATTTTTCACGTACTCGTACGCATAACAAATACTAACACACACAATAACATACATGCTCCTCCTGCAGGAGTGTAGAAATATGAAAGATTTTTAGACCATAAAGCAAATTGTGTAAAATTTGTTTATTCTTTCAAATACTTTATGACGACATTTTCTCGAGCTTACCTGTGCTTTCAAGTGAAGAATAATTAAGGGGAACCCCAACCCTTTTCGGAATGTATTTAAAGGACAGTGAAGTGGACTTTAAAAGTATTCCTTTATTAATTCGGATATGAAGTGTCTAAATTATTCAATGAATTTAATAAATCTTCAAGAAAGCCGTAAAGCCGTCAAAATCTTACATCCAATAGCGACCATCAGTTTTGGAAATTTCCATTAGAATTTTCCTCAGAAACTATTCTCCGGTCCATTCAATCTTAGAAACGTTTATTGATCTGAACAGTTTTGAAATTGGTAGCTTTTACAGACTGCCAGGACTCGCTAAAAAATGTTTACTGGTCTTAAGAAATGCGCAATGTCGAAAGTTATATGGCTCTGAATAACCTGGCGGAGATATGAAAAAATCATTTGATTAATGTGTGTGTATGTGTGATTTCATATAAAAGAGCCATCGACTTTGTAAGGTAGTGTGAGTAAGAAAGTAAAACATTGTTGTCACTTTTCAATTGTCATGCGATCATTGGGAAGAATATCAAAAGTGCGTAAATTTTCGAAGTAATAAAGGAAGTTCAATTTTTGCCAGGCATTTGTTAATTTGGGTAGATTTTTGTTTTAATAGGCAAAACAAAGTCATTAAATAACAAACGAGGAAACGCAGTTAAAGATCTCAAAATAAATTTAATTGACGACACTCGAAAAAAATTTCAAGAAAAATAATCTTTTGAGCTACAAAGCTTAATGAAAAAAAGAGACAATTTTCAAAAAGGGATTCCTTGATACTTTCCTTTTGAAGACAAGGAAAAGCTGCCCTTTTTTAACTACAGACATTTTTAGTTAAATAAAACACCAAAGAAATTTTTCTAACTACAATGAAATGAGCCCATTCGAATGAAGAAAATTTTTGTGACATTTTTGTTCGAATATCGCCTGGGGAAAACTTAGTTTTACATGAAAATTTCTTCAAAATTTGGAGGGAAGATGTTTTTCAACGCAAGTTGAAAAGGTGTTGGAGCTACAAAAAATATGTTTCTGGGCTGGTAGATTTCTTTGTTCGGCTGGAACGCCGCAATTACAGCGATAATCAATATGCTTTTCTGCCAGAATGGACTCAACAAGAAGCACAGCACGGGTCTGAATTGATTTTTTTAAAGAAAAGTTTGGTGAAAAGTTTACATCCCTGGATTATTTGCTGTAGGCGCGTGTTAAATTGATAGTCTACCGCCCCAATACAAAGATGATTAAGGAATTGGAACACAAGCCACAAGCTGGAAATTATATACAAAATTTAACTTTTTTAATTAAGCTAACTTCATGGCAACAAACAAATTCTTTGATATTCCATTTAATTTCAGAATTCTATCTAAAAAGACTCTTTATTCTGCATTAGTGTTTGGTTAAAATAATATTGAAAAAAGGATGTCTTTTTTAAATTCAAACTGAACGCCTAAAAGTATGCCTTGAAACCCCAATTTTAGTTTTCAAATGGGTTTAATCTCGCTTCAAGCATATTTTATCCCTGTGCCTTTTCAAAATGTGAGTTTGGTCTAAAATACAACTTGTTTTTTATTTCACCATTTCATTTAATCAATGAATTGAACAATTTTTTACATATATTCTTTCTCAACCTATAGACATGACCCCAACACAAATAGAGAGAATTTGTTTTCAAAATTGAACAAAAATGTTTTTGTTCCTCAACGCAAAATATCTAGAAAAATAATTCATTAATAAAGAGGAGAACCTTTTTTGGAACAACGAAATTATAGAAAAAATAAGAATCTAGTGAAAATAATTATTTCTTGGCCAACTGGTGAACAAACACAAATGTAGAGCCGCGAGTTTAAGGAAACGCACACACACATAAATATCTTTAAATTCGTTAATAAAAATATAAGGACTTCAGCAGTTTAATGCTTAAAAATTTTATGAAGGCTGCATTAGAGAAATTAAATATTTGAACCCCAAACTCCTCCCAAAAATAAAACAAAATTATTTTCTACTACAATCCGCAACAGAGAATAATCTCTTTTCACTTTATGCTCCCATTTTAATGATTAACAACTGGCGGCTAGAAATAACTGCCACAACAACTGCAAACACTAAAGAGTACCGTGAAAAAAAAATATTAATAAAAAATAAATTGAAAAATAATTGAAATTCAATATAGAAAATAAAACAAAAAAACATTTTATGCTAAAGATAACAAATCTCTGCATTGTAAAGCAAAAGCAAATTTTCAGCATAATGAAGCAACATATTTTGCATATCAAGTAGCAAAAAATATAAGAAAACAAAAAAAGAAAACCAACATATTTGTTTAAGTAAAACGTTCTAAGGACACACACAGACACACCAGCACAAACACACACACACACACACAGACACAGCAACAGACAATTTTGTTTTAATAATCATTTTGGTTTATGGCTGAATATTCCAGACGAGAATTTATTGTAATTGCAAACCAACAATTATTTTGAATTTGCTACGAACTCAAAAAAAAGCTAAAATTTCAATTCAAATTAAACATGATTTCCGTCTGTGTTCGGAATAAAAAAAGAAGAAAGAAAACACCAAAATGAAATTATGTAATTTATGATTTCGTGTGGGATTTGATTACAAAGAAAAAATGTGTTACTCCTTTTGGAAAGAATCGATATTTGACGAAAGAAACTAAATAAAATAAAATTTAAAAAAAACAATATAAAGTGCACAACCCAAGTTTCAAAGACATACAAACGCCGTATTAGAAGCAGTTCCCACTTACCGGGTTATCCATTTTTCGGTTTCAATAGTAAAGCTAATGATTTCGATGAAGCCTTTATTTCAATAAAATGCTTTAATCTTGCCATAACGTAGGAAATACAATGTCATTTAAAGGATGATCGCCTACAGATTGGTTCCAGCAGTCGAACCTTTTGAAGGAATTATTCGCGTAGACACGGCCTTTGACGAAGCCCCACGGAAAAAGCCTAACGGCGTCAAATCGCATGATCTTGGTGGCCAATTAGCGTCGCCGGAACGTGAAATTACGCGTTCTGGAAACTTCGCATGCAATTAAGTCAAAATCGGTCGCTTTGTGTTGCTCGGGAAACAGTCCTAATAAAACCCATGTCATCTAGTTCCTAATCTTCAATGACAGGCCAAAAAAAAAGTTGGTTATTATACCGCCAAAGCGTTCTGAATTGGCAGTAGCGGGTTTTCTAGCATCATTTTCGCAAAAATACGGCCCAATGACACCTCCAGACCATAATATGCACCGAACAGTTACTTTTTCCAAATGCAACGGCCTTCTGGGCTCTACGAGTCAATATACGAAAATTTTGCTTGTTGATGTAACCGCCAACTGAGAAATAAGTTTTATATCTGAAGAAAGTTCAAAAAATCAGTCTGTTGCTCTAGCAGCCAATCAGTAAATCTACGTCGTTGTGAATGGTCAGCCGGCTTTAAATGTTGCGTGAGTTGGACTTTATATGGATGGAGGTGCGAACTCAAATGCAAAATATGGTATAATAAGCCGTATTGCTGAGAACGTTGTCGAATTGACAATTTCGCATTATCTGCCAAAGTTTTACTAACAAAAAGGGATATTTTCAATAGAGCGCATATTATTATTATGCGCAGGCCTGACTACATCTATATCGCTTCCAGTCTCTTTAAATTTCTTTATAATCTTGCCAATTCCTTGCATTAAGCAAACAGCAGATAATGTTCGATTATTGATCTCTTCACTATTCACCTCACAATTCTGCAACTCCTTCCAAATTTCCGTATTTTTTTTTTACCGATTAAAGGAATATTTCATAATTTTAACATCCGGTTGTTTTATGAATTTAAAAACAGTAACCGAGTTTTTTTTCAATATTTTAATTATTCAAACTATTTGAAATCGAATTTTTTTTAAATGTCGAATAATTGATCAACCTACTTTTGACACCAAAATCAACGTTATTAAGGCGTAAAAACCATCTGAACCTCGCAGATTTGTGCACATATTTAAGTTCGGAATTAAAACTTCCCGCCAGGCTTTGATGGGCTTTTATATTGGCAGATGTACAAGTCGCTTGCGGGACATCTATGATATGATTTCTTTGAGTCTTGTAAATCAAAGTTAGCTGAAAATTAAGAACCGTTTAAAGTTGACATTTACAGAAAAGGAACTTTTAATATATTAAATAAAAAAACTGTACTCTTAACTCTTTTGAATAAATGTCTTCTTTATTAAATTTATCTAGGAAACAAGCATTTTAATATTAAGTTCCCCAAAGAAAACCCCCAATATCCCTCAGTCACTCACAAACTAGTACATACAAATTCAATTTGTTCCTTCGACTCTCCCTGTCTCTCTCTCTCTCTCTCGCTATGGTGCTGTCTGTTGCCTTATGCGGGAGTATCAGAAAATTATATGTAATAAATTTTGGTTTCAATATTATGCCAACAATTCAATGTAAATTGACAGGTCTAGAATTTGCAACCAGAACAACTATTCAAAATCACACAAACACAAGCACACCAAACTACATACATACATACACACACGTCTAGCAAGATAATGCTAGTGTATGTGCTGAGTATCATGTTAAAACATGACACTATTTCATGCTAAGCTCGAAAACTTTTCAAATTTCATACGAGTATTAAATACATGGATGGAAACATTGAGTCGTGTATGTGTGTATGTGCAAAGAGATTCTAACTAAACTAAAATTGCAAAAGCTCTAATGATGTTTTTGTGGAGGATTTGAAAATAAAAAGGTTTCAGTAACACCATAAATATTTATACTACTACGGACAGCCTGGCTGCCAAGCTGCCAAGCTGCCAAGCTGCCAAGCTGCCCGGCTGCCTGTCTGTCTGTTGGTATTAACATAACCATGCCTGTGTTGGCGTTCATATGTGCTTGCATGCGTTTGTGTTTGTGTACTAACCTCGATCATTATATTTTAAGCAGTATGGATGTAAAAAGAAAAGGATTAAAATAGAAAATAATTTTAAATCAGCCAATGAGTTTAAGGCCTACACAAAGTGGATGTAATAAAAATCTTTAGAAGAGTTTTGTAAGCGTATTTAGTGCAGCTTCCTGCGTATCACAATTTAAGCACTCAGTTGGATATTATTAATAAAGATATCCTTTGTCCAGTTAAAGGATTTGCTACACAACCCTCGTCTAACTTATGCCGCAGTCTATTTATTATAATTCTGTTTATGCACTTTATGTGCGTTTCCTGTCCACTGCATTCTCTTGTTCACCGTTTAGAACAGGACACTCTCACCCCCCCCCCCCCCCCTCTTACGCCCAACATATCACAGTCACACATGATGGATACTAAATTTTGCGGTATCGAATTTAATCCAATTAGCATTATTTCAATTATAATACCTGGTCATTGGAGAATTTAATTTTTGATGAACACAGAAAAATAATGTGAATGTTGTTATTGATTTTCATGTTGTTGTTGATGTTGTTGTTTGTGTTTAAGACTTATGAAATTAAAAATCAGAGAAAAAGTAAATTTTTGCCAGAAAAAATATCTTAATGGTTGTCACATAGAAGGTTAATGGAAACAATTAATTAAAAAGGGATTTAATTAGCAGAAATACAAACAATGCGGAAAGAGAAGAGGGGGTTGCTTTTAACAAATAGGTAGAGTGTTTTTGGTAATGACAATGGCTTTTAATGTATCGATTAATTAAAAATATTCTTCCTCAACTCAGCGAGCACATTAATGACAACCTTCACCAAATACAGCAAACAAAAAGAAACAGTTATGCTATTCACAATCTCTTTGTATTATTGTATCGTGTACTGAAAAGACCTTTGCCTTTTTTTCGTTTGCGAACAGTAAATTTAATTGTACTGCAGTATTATTGTATTCTTAATTTCAATAAATTATAGACGTCAAAACACCAGGGAAATGAATCAGGCCTGCGTCGTATACATTACTAACAACTACAGTTAAAGGTAACAAAATGTCATTAGCAAAAGAGCAGATGATAAAAAATTCTTCGTATTTCGAAAGAAGTTCTAGAAATAATTTCTAGTTTTTTTAATTACATGTAAAATTTGACACTGTTTAACTTATTCAAACACAAATTAATCATACAGATATCATAGCCCCAGGCATATGATACGAAATTGTAAATTAATACAACATTTTTGTATGAAAATTACCAACAACAAATATACAAATTGTATTTTAATACAATTATACAATCGATACAATAATACACGGCTTGAAACATTACTTTTAGGGTTATTTCTTAAAATATACTTTTCAAAGGTACTTTTTTTAAAGGTACTATTTTAAAAGGTGTTTTTAAAAGGTTACTTTTTATTAAATATGGATTAAAGGGTTTCTTTTTATAAAGTTTCCTTTCTAAGATACTTTTTCATAATATTATTTTCAGGGTAATTTTATTAAAAGATCCGTTTTTAAAGGCACTATTTTGAAAGAGTACTAATTTTAAAAGGTGCTCTACTCAATTATACAGTCTAGTCTGCAAAAATTAGTTTTTAAGGTAAATTTAAAAGTTACTTTCTTAAAAGTAAATTTTTCAAGAAATTTGTCTCATAGATTCCTTTTAAGTTATTTTTTTTTATAGTACCACTTTTAAAAGGTACTTGTTTTAAAGAGTAACAAAAAAGTAATTTTTAAAGCAAATGGTACTTTTTTTAAGAGAATTCTTATGATTTTTTTAAATGGTATTTTGTTTTATAGCTGGCTTTAAAAAAAATTAAAAGATACTTTTTTAAAGGTACTTTTTTAAAGATTCCCTAAAAGGTACTTTTTTTAAATAGAGTTCAAATAATATGTAATTTTTTAAAAGCAACTTTGTTTTAAAGTTAGTTTTTTAATTAGTTTTTTTAAAGAAACTTTTCGAATAGGAACTTTAAAAAAAGGGACTTTTTCAAAAGGTACCTTCCTCAAAACGTCCTTTATGAAAATTATGTTGAATTAATAACATTCTAAAATGTGCTTTATTAAAGGGTACTTTTTTGGTGTATTTCTTAAAGGTGCTTTTTGAAAGGTACTTTTCACAGAAAATGGTACTATACAAAAATTAATATTTAAAATGTATTTATTAAAAAATGCAGTTTTTTAAACGATGTTTATTAAAAGATAATTAGTAAAAAAAAACTTTTTTAACAGGTACTTTTACGGGGTACTTTTTCAAAGAGTCTTTTCTAAGAGATCATTTTTTTTTTTAATTTACTTAAGTTAAATTTTTAAAATCTCCTATTTTAAAGTCACTTCTTTAGAAGAATATTTCTTACGAAACTATTCGACTAAGTGCTTTTAGTGAAAGTACCATTTTTAATATGTAACTTTTTTTTTAATTTCCATAAGTACTTTTTTAAAGGTACTCTTCGCAGAAAATTATAATCTTCTTAAAAAACTAATTTTTTAAAAGGTTGGTTTTTGAATAAGGCACCTTATTAAACAATATTTTTATTAAGGAAGTTATTTAAAAAAATACTTTATCAAAAGGTACTTTTTTAGGATGCTTTTCTAAAGAATCTGTTTTTAAATAAACTTCTACAATTAAAATAAACTTCAACCATTTCACTAGATAGTATAAAAAAAATTTTAAAAAACTTTTCGACTAAGTACTTTTAGTAAAAGTACTATTTTTGAAAGTTACTTTTATAAGTGACTTTTTGAAAAGTCCATTGAAATTAGTTACATTCTAAAAGGTCCTTCTTTTAAAGGGTACTTTTTTTGTGTATTTCTTCGAAGTACTTTTTGAAAGGTACTTTTTGCAGAAACTACTACTGTTTTCAAAAATTACTTTTTAAAAAAGTATTTCTGTTAGAATGAAGTTGTATGAACAAAACAATTTTAAAGAAAATTCTTTAACAGAAAAAAATTTTCTAAAATGTACTTTTTTTAAAAGGTACTTTTTTTAAAGTATATGTATTGTGGTTTAAAACAAACACTTTTTGTTTATAAAAACAGAATATTATGGGAATCAACTATTAAGGAGTTGAAGTATATTAAGGACTTAATTACATTTCCTTAAAATGTTTTTTTTTTAATAAAATACAGACATGTCTGGTTTTTGTTGCGTCCAACCATGTACTTGAAAGTAGTCTCTACAACCACCATCTATCACCAAAATTGCAAATTCTAGATACACTTTTGTTTCCATTACCAAAAATTATCTTACGAGTGTGAGTATGTGTATGTGTGATTACGTGTTAATGTGTGTATCCAGATACATAATTTCAAAATGCCATTTAAAAGCTTTTAATGTTTTCATCACTTTCGATTATCGTCCTAAACATCGTCACTGGTAAAAACAAAGTCGGAACATAAAACACTTTCACACTATAAAAAGGGAGAAGTGCTCGTAGAGAGTAATGACACTTGTGACTTAAACACACACACTTATATACTGACTCACACCAACACGTTCTTAAACATCCTGTCTGGATCAGATTAAATTCCAAATGGTCATATAAAGTAACACTAGAAATATTTAATAGGTTTTATTTGTATTTTCTTTTTCCTGGAATTTAAAGCAACAAATTCTTATTGTTCAGTTTCTTTGTTCTGGCAAGAAGTATTAAATTAAAAACCCATTAGAGTTGGAAAACTTTGTAGAAAACTTTAAATTGTTAAAAGATTTTTTTTTTTTATCTTTCTTCTTTTCCTTTTTGCCACAAGTTTTACAATCTCAATTTTGTTTATATTCTTAATATAACAAATTGAGTTTTATTTTGCATTTCAAATGGTGCTAAAGCGCGAAACAATTTTTCCATATACCCGTCTCTAAATGGAGCTTATAAGCGAACTCGTGCCAAATAGTAAAATCAAAGGCAGCAACAAAAAGTTTTATTTCACTATTTTATTTTATATTTTAGCAATTTTTGTTGGTTTTACTGTTTAATAAACAAATCTGTGCACGATTTTGTATTGTTTGAGATCAAAGTCTAAATCATAAACTGTTGGAAAATATTGATTTGTGCTGTTAGAGGGCGAAAAAAAGACCGACCATAGAATTTCAGTATATCCTTTAGAAGGATTTTATTTAAAAGAACTTTTTTTATTTTGTATTGTATTCTTTTTTCCTGCGAAAGGGAGATTTAAGCATCTATGTATATACGAGTATGTGGCGTTAAAGTAGTATGTGGCTACTAAGGTGAACGATTATTCGACATTTTCCAAAATTTGAAATATTTGAATATCCGAATATTTGAAAATTTTAAAAAACTCCGGTTTCGGTTTTTAAGATCATGAAAAATCCCGGTTCACCAGTTCATAAAATATCTTTAACATTTATTATAGGTTGAAGTACTCACATGGACAAAAGTCATTGCCATTTCGATCGTTCTACGTTTGAAGGACAGCCACGCCCTCAAATTTATCCAAGCACAAAATTTCAAAATTTTCAATAATTATTTAATGCATTTATTTAGTTTTAATTGTAAAAAAACTTCCCTCAGATTAGCAGGTCTAAAAAAACAACAACAATTAAAAATGCAGCAGTAAGTGAAACACATTGCACGATCGGTTTTGCTTGGAACAACTTTGTCAATTTCGATACAATTTTTACTCATTCTTTCGTTTTAACTTCTTCTGGTCTAATTTTTTAACTTTACAAAGAGATTATTTTATTTTTTTTTTTCCAATAACAGCACATATGGTTAATTATGTTCACATCGGGCCATTGGGAAGGAGTTGCAGAAGTATGAGATGAACAGTGTAGATCAATTATCAAACAATATCTGCTGTTTGCTTAATGATCAGACACCTCTTGAACGTACGTAAACTGGCTGACGAAATTTCTTTAAAAATTTTTATAAATACGTTCGTGTCTATTATGTTTTCTAAAAGTTCCCTGACAGCAGCAGTCGTTAAATAACCCTACAACATGACTGTAACACGACCAGGTTTGTTTCTTTGCTAAATAACCATTGAATACGATAAAGACCTGCGAAGGGAAAGTGTTATTCGGTAATGGGAACTAACTCTGTGTATATCGCTCGGTTCGACGTGTTATGCTCCGAAGGTAAGAGAGTATTGAACTAAAAGAGACCTACATTCTTATTACAGAACAATATGGTGGTGCTATACCCTTAATGAGGCCCATTATGTCGACTGCTGGTATCGGCGAATTTGTATTTTTAAAAAAACCGGTCTTTAAATGTTGAGTAAGCATTTAGTACAAGCAGATAATAGGCAGCCAAAGCTTGAACTGTGGTTGTGTTGATGAGCGCAATAATATTTATTATATCCGGAAATATTTTAAGCTTTCGAATTAAACAAATATTTTTATTTTAAATGGTTAAAATTTCCAAATTAGGTTGTTTGACTGAAGCATAAAGGTGCGGAAATTTTTAAAAGCAAAAAATATAAAAAAATAAATAATGCGGAGATTGATACACTCAATCGAAACTGATAATATTCTATATTTACACTCTTTTGATAGTTTCGTATTAAAAAGGGTGTTTTAAATTTCATAATATGTTACCAAATGCAATAATTATCATAAAATATTATTCGGATATCAATTTGGAATGAAGCCCGCTGTGTTGAAAGATCATAAAAATGTGTGTGAAGTTGTCTCTACACAATTCTGCTAAGAAATGGCTGCCTAAGAAATAGGTCTAAAGAAGTACAACTTTGAAGATCCAGTTTATTGTCCCTATTAAAATTGACTTATTTATTGTACAAAGTGTTATTGGGGTGGCACCATGAACTTTTTTTTTGACTCCGGCAAATGAAATTCACTAAAATACCACAAAATATGAAAGGCCTTTTTACAGGGAGAAAAGAACTTGTGCTATCATTTTTAGTCAAATAAAATAAATTAAAGGAAAAAATCGAAACCGGTTTTTTTCGAAACGAAAAACCGGGTTAATCGACATTCCAAAAATCGCAATATTAAAAAATTCGACAGCTGTAAATCGGAAAACTGCAGTAAATTACAGACGAATATCTTCGTTGATCACCCTAATGGCTGCACCTAAAAACCTTATGGAAAATGGTATTTTTCAAAGAAAAGAGAAATCTGACAGAGAAAGATATTTATACAACTTTGTAATAAGTTATTTGGTATTTGTTATTTCTATCGTTTTTAAGTGAATTGGAAAATACATTGTACTCAAATGAGTGAAAACAATTCAATTACATTAAATCAATATTACTGAAGTTACATCGACTTGATGTACAAGTACATTTGCTCAATGTATCTTTACATAGAATCAATGAACGCATAATTGTTTAAAACTGCGTATGTTTTTGTTAAATTCCAGTAGCAGCTCTTTTGCATGAATGAAAATAGCTGAAGTCGATATAGAAATAGAAAACAAACTTCGGAATAAAAATAGAATATGAAATTGGTTTAAAATTATTGCCAGATTTTTGGTATAAAAGTTTCTGTTGTTTATTATGCTTAAAAAAACTTCTTTTTTTTTTGAGAATGTTTTTCTAAGTTTTTTGCAACATAAAAATTTAATACAACATGTCGCCATTTTGGAAACATGATTTCAGGTCACAAAGTATTTTTATGATAATATTTTTGATTTGTTATGTTTTGCTGTTGTCTCAATAGTTTTAAACTTACATTTGGCATTTTTATTTAATATACGTCTGCATGTGTGAGTGTGTTTGTATTTGTGTAACCAATTTTTATGCTTTCGTAACAGAGCGAAAGGCATAAAAAACATCAAAACTTTTTTCATTTGATAAATTTTATTATATGAAGTATAAATATTCTATTTTCAGTTTGCCACCTCATGTAAATCGTATTTGAAATGAAGGTGAGCTGAGCTGTGTGCTGGGGGTCTTGTTTTTGTAGCAACACAAGTAGGCGCCAATTTCCGTTTCCGCTTAATCGCTGTTTGTCGTCATGTGTTTTACATACGTGACTTGCATGCTACCGTTATAGTTTTAACTAAAAGATTTTTATCTATTTTTTAGTATTTTTTATTTTGTTTTTTTTTTTTTTTGCTACCTGTCCCGTTAGATGTAAGAAGTTTTTGGCTGATAATCTCTTTTTACCTTAAACAACCAAAATAAAATATTTCTAATGAAAAAAAAATAAGTTTGTAAATAGCTACTCGTTTTTTCGAGTCTCTCAGCGTACAGTTCAAAATTAATAAGAAAAGTTTTCTCAGAGTTTTTAAAACGTCTGTAAACAACTGAGCTAAAGTTCGCCAGCCGAGGAGCATAGAACAAGTTAACAAATATATTTGTAAGGGCATTTAGAATAAAAAATATTGTTTTTTAAGATTTTTATTATATTTTATTCACAAAATGTTCCTTCTACTCCGCTTTGATTATCATACTTTCTATTTTATATGTAAAAATATAAATTATTCGCATTCTTAAATCACGCTTTCAATAGTTTTATTGCGTGGTTATGCATTCTTTAGAAACGCAAAGAAAAAGCATGGTTGAGGTAACTATAAAATAACCATATTCTTGGGTCTAAGGGTTATAATTGATTTATATGCTTGTAAACAAATCATATTATTATTCTTGTTGATCAAAATATGGTCGGCAAAACAAAATAATGGAACTGGCTGGTAGCAGCTTAGGTACGCACACAGGCGGCTGAGACCATCAGACTATTATTTGTTTGCCACAACAATATATTACTGTAGAGAACATAATATGGTTGTCGTGACCATGCCACAATTACATTTTTTTTGCATGCATGCAATTCATCACTGTTACCTTCATATTCGATCAGTTTCATTTATTTATTTTTCTTTTGTCTCTACAAACTAGAGTCGCCTTTGAATTGCTTTTCGTTAAACCCCCTACCGGCTGCCTGGGGCATTAGTCGTCGCACTGCAAAAGACATGAAAACATAAATCTAGCCATCGTTTTCATTGACTCCTACCATTGACTTCGAATTAGTGCTATGATGTGGATTTTTGGAACGGAGTTCTGTCAAATCAATTTTGCCAAAAAAAAGACCGAAATTCGTTCCAAAAATCTAAACAATTTTTTTTTTCTTATTCAAATTATTTTCTTAATATTTTCCTACAAGAAACTAGTTTTGCCCAGCGAGTGTTACATCAGCAATCGTTGGTGATTGTTAAAATTCATAAAAGGAAAAGTAAACGTGATCTTGGGTAAATGTTACAGCTTTTCGCTTTTAATAATAATTTACCAGACTTACTTGCTTTAACACAAACATAAACAACTCACTGCTGGAAGAGAGAGTGTCAATTACTTGTGGCGGCACCAGGTGTTTAGAATTGCTTCTCTAGCAAAGTCTCTACAAAAGTTTATGCTTTTCTAAGTACTTGTATTTTTGAATAAGTATCAACGCAAACAAACATAACTTTAAATAAGTTTTGCAGTTTTATTCCTTTCCTACTCATTTTCAAACTTTTACTTTATTCACAAGTGTATGCGAAAGCTGAACTTGTACTCGAATTTATATTCTTTTAAATAACAATTTGTTACACCAGCACATCTTAAGATTCAACTAACAATCATACGTACACAGCTTTAAACACACGATGTACAGTGCTTTGTTCCATACACAAAAATAAGAAAAATAATTCTGTCTTTTATTGTAGAAAAATTTTACGGTTCCAGAGATAACAAAATAAACGAAACCAGTTTCTAAAGTCAGAGAATTTTTAGTAAAAATTAGTAAAAAAAAAACCACTTAAGCTTTAAATGTATTAAGGAAAGAACTGGAAAAAGTTCATTGCTTTGACCAGGCGGCTGACTGGCAATAGCTAAGTGAAATTGCAACTTAATGTGTCTTATTTTTTAGTGATTTCAAAAACGCTTATTGTTCCAATAAATTTCAAAAATTGTTAAAGTTTGACAGGACTTTAGAACGAAAAAAGATATGGTCTATGGATCTATTTCTATTTATGTTAATCCATCCATGTTTCCTAATAAGATCCGAAAAAAGTTTTACAAACATTTCTCCGGAATTCTGGTTTTCGTACACACCAACAATGCGTTCTATTGATTTGCAAAACAAAAAAATTATAAAATTCAAACCGGAACTGTAAAAAAAATAATTAAAAAAATTCTTGTTTTGCTTCTTTTCACCCAAAATTTCAATAGCTTCCAATAATTTGTAGACAACAACAACAACAAACGCCTAAAAATGATGATATCGAAAACAATTATTTAAAAAAAATATTAATTAATAACGCGTGAACATGCGTGAGTAAAAGTGTACTCATCGTGAGACTGCGTGACAGTGAGTTAAAATGTCTACGCGCACTTTTAAATTAAAAGATTCCCAGATTTTATAAAATTCAGATAAATTTTGTTAAAGTTATTGAATTTTTTTCTATAAAGGACACTTAGCAGGACCCAGAATCCTTTTCTTTATCGTGCTAAAAACCAACTCACAAAGTGCAAATATGATGGGTATAACAAAAATATGTTTCCACAATTTTATGTTGAATAATGCCGCAAGTATAAACATTTTTACTTTTTGGAACATGGGCGGTAGGCGTGTTCTCGAACCGATTTTTATCAAAACTTAAAGCTTCCTTAATTTAATTTAACTATCGCACCTAATTTCGAAACTATGCCTTAACTTCTTCTATTTTTTTCCCGTCTATTTTTGTCCCGTCTATTTTTGTCTCCTTCTATTTTTGTCCCGTCATTTAATGGTGAGAAACCAGTGTGCGATGTATTCACACGGATGAGCTTATGTGTGTGTCTGTGTGTGCATTCATGTTCTCTCAACAAAATATTGTTTGAAATTAGTATCATTTCTAAACACTTCATAGTTTTCCGTTCCAAACGTTAGTTGCATTAAATAACTTGTTATTGCTATTGTTTTTTTATTGTTGTTGTTGTTCTTGTTAATAGTGTTGTATTTTGTGAACCAGAATAATACCCACTCTATGCCAATAAATACGCGCACACACATAAACATAGTACCCATTCACACACTAACGTGTTATTCTAACAAGCAGTCTCATGATCTTGTTGCTTTTTAATCATTGTCTAGAAATCTTAAGCCTTAATAAAACCATAATAGGGTTGACCAAGCCATGAATATCCGGAAATACAAGTCTTTAGAAGATAACTTCTTTAACAAGGTATACATTCTAAAGGCCACTGCCTCCAGTAAAACATCGGAAACTTCTTTTTCAAAAGTACGATTTTAGAAGGTACATTTTTAAAAGCTGGTTTTGAAACAACCAACAAAAAATTTTTAAAAAATTTAATTTAGAAAATATATTAGATGATACTTTTGTAGAAGGTACTTTTCTAAAGGAGACTTTTTCGAAAGTACTTTTTGGTTAGATATTTCCAAAAAGTACTTTTCTCAAACAAGATTTTTTTAAAGTACTTTTATGTAAACGCGTTTTTGTAAAAATACTTTTTTCAACATTTTCTTAGAGCGTACTTTTTTTTAGAGAAGGTAACTTTCAAACTGGTATTTTTTAAGGGATTCTTGATTTGAGATTCCGACAGGGCAATTTGATATAGATTTTTGGAATAAATTTCCATCATCCCCTGCCAAATTTGGTTAAGAGGCAAAACGGTTTCGACTTTGTGCCATCTTCAGCATTATTTCTCTCTCAGGCCAGAACCGGTTTTCTGCAAGCCAAACTTGACAAGCGATGACGACTATTCGTTTAAAAAATTGGTACTTTTTAAGGTTTCAATAGCGTATTTTTTGTCAAAAATTAACTTTTTCAAAAAATACTCCCTATTAACATAAGTACTTTTTGGTGGTACTTTTCTTAAAAAAGTACTTTTTATTTATAATATACTTGTCTCATCAACAATTAAATTTAAACAGTAAATTATTAAAATTTCATAACATTTTTATTTGAAAACCATCATAAGTACTTTTCGCCAGCCTAATTTTCATATTTATTGGCAGAAACTTTCAAATAAAACTAAACTTTTTCCACTGTTTACTACACAATGTTGCCTGACTGCCTGGCAAAGTCTTGCTGCTACTGATGCTAATGCCTCGATTCGACTGATTCTATTCGCATAATAGTCTGCGCCTTAAACTATGCACGGTCTGGTAAGTTTTGAAAATAAGTTTTCTTGAACGAATGTGGTAAGCAGCAAATTGGATGAAAACTCAAAGGTTTCCGCATAATTGTGAAGATAATTTAAGCGGTTGAGTAAGTTTACAAAAGAATCTCACAACAACAACAACAACAAACCTCGAAGTAAAGAAAAAAAAACTTTGAAGATTCATACAAAACGCATTGAAGTAGCAACAAGATGTTGCTCTCGCCCTCTTTATTCACAAGATAGTTTTATTTCAATTGAATTTTCGTGCAATCTCAGTGAAAATATTGCCTCGTCCGTTTGTGAATGTTGCAGAGAAAAGTTAGAGTAGATGCAAGGAAAGCAGTCGGGATATATGTACATCCACCCATCCATCTGTTTAAGTACTTTATGGAATTTTGAAAATTCAACCAAGGTGAAGCTCATTAAGCTCATTAGGCATTTGTGCTGAAGATTTTATTATTGTTATGATTATTTTCATCATTTCAAATAATATTTATGCTGTTAACAGTTAACATTCCGTTCGCTACTAAAGATCTGCAAGTAAGTTCTTTATCCAAAGGATGATTTTCTTTTAAAAAGAAATTAATTGTAAATAATTCCAAAGTTTTGTTTTTATGAAAAAATTTACTATAAAATTTCTTATTAAATATTAAGAACGATTTAATTTGATTCCTTGTTTTTTTCTTTTATTGTATATATAACCCCACTCGGCATTTCATTCGCTCATAATAAAGTTTTCACCCTCCAACAAAAAAATTGTAAAGAACTGGGCAAAAAACTTAAATCCACTTAAATCTCAACAACACCGAAAACAAACTCCACACCACTTGTGCGGTGGAAGGATGTTGTTGATGATGATTTAGTACATTGCACTGGCATTAATATGAGAAATACAATTAAAAGTGTTGGCCCATGTGGGCCCGCTACATCGAGAAATTGGGTACCTTTTTGAGAGACATTAAATGGCGTCATAATTTCTTATATACTACTGTGGGCAAAAAATAGTAAGACTTTTTAATTTAAATATCGCGCGGAAATCCATTTGTCGAAATTTATTTTTTTCTACGTTGGTATGACTGCCAGTGACATCTGTGCCAAATATCACATCAAAGTAATCACTAGAGTTTAGTATACGCTTGTCTTTCTGATGTACAACAAGTGCCTTCGGCGATTTTTACAATGAGTGAAATTATTCAACAAAGAAGTTCCATTAAATTTTGTGTGCGGAATGAAATTTCTAGTGCCGAAACGTTCAGAATGTTGCAAAAGGCCTTCCTTCGGTGATAATTGTATGAAGCGAGCAAGAGTTTTTGATTGGTACAAATTACTCAAAGAGGGTCGAGAACGCGTTGACGACGAACCACGCCCAGGACAGCCATCAACATCAACTGATGATCAACACGTCAATAAAATCAATGAATTGGTCTTCGAGAATCGACGATTAAGAGTCAGAGACCTTAGTGATATCGTTGGAATATCGGAGGGATCAGTGAAAACCAGTTTAAAAGATCATTTGGGCCTAAGAAAAGTGAAATCACGATTGTTTCCAAAATCACTCAATTTTCTTGACATTAAACGTATTACAACTGGCGACGAGTCTTGGATCTACGCTTACGACCCGGAAACAGACGATCAATCGGCCGAATATCGTGCCAAAGGTGAGCCGAAGCCGAAAAAGTCTTGTTGGCAGTTTTCTTCGATCATCGAGGTGTGGTGCACTCCGAATTCCTTCCGATCGGCCAAACTATCAACAAGAAATACTATTTGAGTGCTATGCGTCGTTTCCGCGAAGTTATTCGTAAAAAGAAACAGGAATTATGGGCCGATAACTCTTGGTTTTATAATATATATTAAGTCAACAACTTTGTTCCATTGTCAATAATATGTAGGGTAGCTAACATATTAATTATTAACTATACACACACACAACTTATTCGTACCAAGTAGCCAACGTATTACGAATACTAAATACAGGTTATTCATACGTTATAATTCTCATTTAGTTCATGCAAAATATGGAACATATCTGGTGTGGAGGTTTGTTGATGAAAAGACGAGCAGTTATCGATACCGTACAAACTATAGGGACAAGCAGGCATATGAACTGTGGTCAGAGGGCTTTACCGATTCTTATTCCATCCGTATTAAAACCGTACATCATAGATTTTCCGAATACAAGGTCTCCCGAAATTATCCTGTATCAATAGTATTTTGGCGAATGCATGGTCTCCCGAAATTAGCTCTACCATAGACTAGTTGCATGAGAGACGAATTAAGGATTTCCGAAATTGCCTTATATTTTTCGTATTTGGCCGCATACAAGGTCTCCCGAAATACTCTTGTATAATCGCAGTTTAGTTGCATGATAAATAAAATATAGTCTCCCGAAATGATCTTATATTCTTGTCGTAACCTAGCACATGAATATGTACATTTACGTAATAGTTTCGTAAACAAAATAGCTGTGTTCTACGTATTAGGGGAAGCGGATCTTTAGTAAGACGCTGGGAAGGCTGAACGGTAACTCCTACTGAAAAATAAAACTGCGTTACAGTGGACATTGCGTGTCACTCGTCCTTCCTACGCGGACATGGCAATCTCTAAGTTTTAAAAAATCTCTACAAGAAACGCTTAGGCCTCTAATCTCACTGTTACTTGCTATCAGTGTTGCCATATATTAAAAAAAACTTGCAATTAGAAAGAAACGTTTTTAGATTAAAACCTAGAAATTCGTAAATCCATTTCACCAGCTTAAATATTTTTATTTTATTTAAAACTTATTAATGCCATAACATGAATTATTTTCTTTAGCTTAATAAATTTTAAAAAAAAGTACCAAAAAGTACTAAATGTTTTCATTGATATAAATACCACTAAAAGTACCAGACTAATGTAATAAATCTTGTAACTTTTTCTATTGTATTCGTCAAAATAAAATTAAAACGGAACTCAGGCAAATTTTGCTAAAAGATTGGAAATACAAATTTTAAAACAAAAAGTACTTTTCTACTTAACATAAGTAACAACGAAAACATCGCGTTTTTTTTAAGCATAATTCATCGCCTAGTTAAGCAGGACAATTGCCAAGCTGTACAATTTACCCGATATATCAGTAGCAATGGCGGGAGATTTCAATGCCTGCAGCAAAATAAAATTAAATCAAAAAAAGGTCAGAGAGTTAAGAATTTAACTTAACAGTTGAAAAAAAAACAGCTGCAATATAACAAAGTAATAAAACGAAATTGTTAATGAAGTTATATCCACAATGTTTAAAATACTCAAAATACTATAAAAAAAAAGGAACTGAACTTCAAGAAAATATCAGGTGCATGCAACAAATTTGGTTGGAAGCAAATATATTTAGTTGAATGAAAAAGTTTTTTACTTTTTTGTTTAATTTTTGCGAATTTGTTGTTTTTATTCTTCATGTATTTTTTATTTATTCCTTGTTTTTATTCCAAATCTGTAGTAAACAAATAAAAGTTTTTTTTCAGCAAAATAAAAATACAATGCGAGCGAAATTGCAGGCAAGTAAAACTGCGAGACGAAAAGGAACCGCAAAAACTATAAACTGTTAAGCGTTAAACGTGTTGGCAGTACTTAGGAAAATTAATTAAAAATTTATCAAATCCTTTGATCCATGAAGTTTAACGTGCATTCGTGGGTTAGCAGGGATGGAAAGTTGATTATTTTTAATAGTTGTGGCAAGAGGGAATTTTTCCTAAAGCCCCTTTGACACTTACCTACAAATGTTAGATGATAATTGTTTTGACTGTTAGAAAATCTAAAGGAAAATATTCTCAATATTAAAGTAAAATCAATAAGACGTGTTTGATTACCTCAAGCAAGTAGCAGAGAAAGAAGCCGAAATGATACTTTCGTCAAAGAAGGCTGGACAATTTCGTGTGGGCCATTCCAGTTTTTGATATATATATTTTTTTATTTTAAAAATATCAAAATGATGTCGTAAAAAAGTGCAAAAGACACATTGACAACCGATAAAAACAATTGCCGTTTTCGTGCCGCTGCAAGCTAAAAGAAAATATCTGCGGCAGCGGGTTGTGGGCGGCAAACTCTAGATGACTTGTTCTTGTTTATCTGTTCAACAGCTGCTTTGGGGTTTTTTCATTTGCTTCAGTAAAACTGCAACCCTGATAACATGCAAAGTCTCAGCGTTTAGACATTTTTCTAAAAATCATTATAGCCATACGACAGTCAAATTTCCATCCGTATTTTTTTAAAGTCTGATAACATAACGTTTGCACACTGTAACGCTTTATAATTTAACTTGAATTTTCGACCAATCGTTCTACTCAATCTAATAGTGTGAAAGACACTTAAACCATTTATCTCATAAATGAATCATAAAGTCCAAAAAATCCCGAATTGATGAGTTTCGATTTGGTTTTGATATTTTTAATACTTCTTCCGAGCCTCAAACGTCAACATTTCCAAACAGGTTTATAACTTTAATCCCATTTCCACGCTTTTCGAATAATTTTTAACCTCCTGTAAAACTATAAAACCAACAAGCAACTAACAAGGCGGTAAGAGCTACTAAATAATTTTAGAATTATTTAAGACTTTGGCAGACAGCAAATAGTTGGGTCAGAATTTTATTCGACTCGACTACTTGTAGCTCAGTTATTTTAGAGTTTTACTCAAGTCTATTAAGCCAGTCTTACGGGCCACCAGCTACTGGTGTTTTCGTGTCAGACCAAAATTTTATTCGCCCTGACAAGAGAAGCCACTTGGGCCAGAATCTTATTCGCCCCAATTCGTGTAGGCGAGTAGTGGATAGACACTCCTCAGGCGGTAAACGATTGAGCCAGAATTTTATTCGCCCCAACCGAGTGCGGTCGGTGTTGAGTTAGCAGGGGAAACATCTCTTAGCTTCGGGCCAGAATTTTATTCGCCCCGACAAGAGAGAGAGTCCATCCTTTTCCCTTCACCTAGAGCAGCAGTCAGACGGGGCGAAACCCACCTGAGTGCGAGCCACACAGCTTCTGTGGTTGTCGAGTCAGGCCAGAATATTATTCGCCCTGACAAGAGAAGCCAGAGCGAGAAGAGACCCTATACCATTAAGACAGAATTTTATTCGTTGTAATTGGTTCAGACGCACGGTGAGTAAACAAGCTCTTCGACGGCCAACGGTTGAGCCAGAATTTTATTCGCCTCAATCGAGCGAGAAGATTTCTCTTACCTTTGGACCAGAATTTTATTCACCGTGAAGAGAGAATGTGCACTCGCACGAATAGTAGAGATATCTTCTGTGAGCGTCGGATGGTATGGGAAGCTGATGAGAGTACCAGCGAATATGTCAATGGCCAGCGAAGGCCTATTGTGTATTCCTATCGTGTATTCCGTGCCGTGCTGCACTTAGCAATTTAAGTTAAGCAATAAAAATTCTAGCGTTTATTGAAATAAGCTGCCTCGTCTCTCTCTTGGAAAACAAAAACAAATAAATATTTTCTTGCAACGAATCTTAGGAGCCGCAAGCTCTACTCCAGCTAACTGTGAAAACAAGGCGTTATAAAATTGTTATAATTTTTTTTGCCTTAATTCTGTTTTATAATTTACAGTTTTAATTATTATAGTCCTAAAATAGTTTCAAAATAGTTCGTTTTCAAAATCCACCGAAATTCATTACATACCTTAAAAAAGATTCATTTTAAAATCGTTCGATCGCTGCAAACGGCTCCCTTCCAATGTCCTTAGTTTCACTCCTGCTACTTGTTGTGATTAATTCACTTAAGTGAATCTTTGGGAATTTTTAAAAATTCTTTATATATCAAGATTCTGCTCATTCATTTGACAGCAATTGTTAATAATTTCTTTACTTAAATTAAACTCAAAGTTTCAATAAACTGCAGCTCGGGTTTTTATAGTATTTTAATTAGTTTTATGCCTCCCCCATTCCCATTGCAACAAAACTAACCCTGCAAACGTTGAACGTTTACCCTTCTTCAAATTGACTCGTTTTCAAGTTACTTTATTTTTCGGAAAATTAAGCCAGCAAATGAAAGGGGAGGTCGTGTCATGCTGCAAAAGAGAAAAATTGTTTTAAATATAAATTTATTTTTAGCTTATATCCCCAGCAAAGTAAATGATGCGCTCTACTAAATGCAACCCCATGCTGCAACTTCAAATGTTATCGAATACAAAAGTGTAATCAAATTACAAGCAACATTTTGACCCGAATTGAGCGAAAGCAAAAATATGCAGCAGCTACCAGCAGTCAGTCATGAAGTTGTTATTTTAACTTTTTGTTTTTATTTCTTTGGCCAGCAGTAACAGTAGCAGCCATCGCGAGCAGTTCCAAAGGATGATAAAGATGTACGAGTACAAAAAAAAAATTGTGAAACTTTAAAACTTTATTCCACAACATTAAGAGGGTTTGTATTTTTTGTTTAAATGAAATGTTGTCCCTCTATCCGCGTACTTTATGTGTATCCGTTTATTTTTTATTTTATTTTCATTTAACTTCGCAATGACTGATTTAAACAAAATACGAGTTAATGCCTGGACATTTACTAAAAAGTTAATAACGAATAAAATGGCTAAAGAACTCAGGAAACTTAACTTTGATTTAAGGTTAAAGAATCGTTTAAATAAGAAATCAGCTGAACTCGTGAGGGTTAAAGCTGGTACTTTTTAAGTTTTCAATATTTTTTATAACAATTACCAACAAAAAATTGTGTGAAAATTCGATAGTGCCGTTTTCACGACACTGCAATAAAATTTGCTGCAATCAATTTAAATGAAGAATGAAGAAAAAGTGCATTTAACGCAAGGATCGCTCTACGAAGTTGGGCCACCTTTTAAAAACCACTTTAGCGCTTTAACGCAAGTTTAAGGAAGTAGATGAAATTCACAGACAGCCTCTAAAGCGATTTATTAATTTTTAACATTTCACATCGTTAACTTTCAATTTACTCTAAAAAACAAAACGAAATTTTTGGCGATATTTTAACACTAATTTTGAATAAGCACGAAATTAACCCTTAAACGTTTTTTTTTTAAGTTCTGACGTTCAAGTTGAATTTTGAGCTTTGGTGGACATGAAAACTTAAAGTAGAATCTTCTGACAAACATTTCTGTTGGACATTTCAACCCTCGATTATGCTGTTTTTTACCTTTTTCGAGAAAGGTTAAAAAAAGTCTCATCAGCGAAAAGTTCAAGGGTTAAAATGTTGAACAAATGTCCAGCGTACTGTTTTACATCAAAAAGTACTAAGTACAACTTATATCTAAAACGAAAATTTCACACGATTAAAATGCCGATACAAGTGTGTTGTTTTGGGCCCCGTTTGACGGAATCAGTTTCAGAACTTCGTAATTTTTTTTTTTTTTGTAGGACAGTGTTGCTAAAATTGATATCATGTGGCATCTCTATTAAACCAAATGTCAAATAAGCGAAAAGCACAGAGAAGATGTGAGAAAATAATAAATACACTGGTGCTAACTAAAATCTTTGATGGCCAAAATAAATCATGCGTTTAGCTATTTTTAGAAAACCTAAAGATGCGACTTGCCACAGGTATTATATAAGTAGTTACCGCCTTGTCCATTTAAAATATATTTGGTTTATAAAAGGTTTATAAAACAATAAAGAATACTATGAATTTTAGTTTGCCAAACGATTAAACTGCACAAAAATTTTGTTGTTAACGTTATCTGAATAGGTGACATTCCCACATTCCCGCTTTTAACTTATCAAATAGAGAACTTGCTGTCAAGAATCAGTAGCGGCAAGGCTTCCCTTGAAGGTCCGGATACAACCGTCAATCATCCCTTAGCAGACGCAAAGAAAAAGAAACTGGTTGTGGCATGGTCATGAAAATCATATTATATCGGCTACAGCAATACATTTTTGTGGCAAACATATAAGGGTTGTTTTAAAACATTTGGAACATTACTTTAGTTCCATTAAACATGTTATTGTTAACATTTAATCAGTAAATGGTTTTCATCCATGAAAATTGTCACACGCTTAAATTTAAAATAACAATTTCACTAAAATTTTAACCCCAAACAAAATATTGTAACTATACAAACATAATATAATAACTCTAACCATTAAATATTCTCCATAGCCATAACAAGCAAAATTGTTGCGGTGTTTAATCAAAGTATAAAGGTACTGTGGCTTAAGTGGTGAAAGCGTTGACTATTTATTAAGCATTCGATTGTCTTAGTTGTCTGTGCTGATAACTCAGCGGCTGGCAATGAGTAACTCCAATTTGTTGCTTTTCTATCATTCTACGAAGGACCTTGTTATTATTTTCTGCAATAATATGATTTGTTTACAATCATACAGTTCAATCATGGTCTTAGATTAGGGTTTTTATTTTTTAATTTAGGGGAGATATCAAGCAGACCGCTAAATTTATGGGACCCTTTTCGACCCCCTTCCTTCCTCGAATTGATTTCAGGCAACCAATTTGTAATTTATGACTACCTTACTCTCATCCTCACCACAGAGTTTTAAGCCTTATGCTAGCCAGTGCTGGACATCCACACACAATGTGCGCTATCCGCAGCCGTATCTTTGGAGATTGGCCCGTCCACCCCTGTCGACGTTGTCTTGTCCATCTCTTCAAAATTCCTCCATTGGTCAATAAAACACAGAAATTCCTTCAGAGATTAACCTCTCCACTTCTTGGGAGGCTTCGCTGTCAATCCTTATCGGAATCTCACGGTCCAAGGCCTTAGAAGTACATTTGCAGTTTGCTTAAGCCAGTTCATTTGGAAAACTTTTCTTTGTTGTTTTTATTTTTCTACCGTTTGTAGCTATATCAAGAGTCGGTAAATAACTAAACAAATGTAGAAAGGCAAGTGAGAAAAATAAAATAACAATGTGTTTGTCAGGGCTTTTTGTTGAAACTTTAATGTTGCCGCTTTGAAATCCTTTAAGCATTCTCATTTGGTTTGAAAAACATCAAGCATAAGGCATTTTTAGTTTTTTCTAATCAGTACCGTGTCAGTTCAGTGTTAGTGAAAAATTAAATATTTTTGCTTCAGCCAGAAAATTATTCGCCCTGACAAGAGAGGCCAGAATAAGAAGTGCTCTCGTACCATCTGGCCAGAATTTTATTCGCAACGAATAGTGGTGGTATCTTCTGTAAGCCTCGGATGGTGTGAGGAGCAGATTAGAGTACCAGCGAATGTGTCAATGTTCATCGAAGGCCCATCGTATTTCATGTGGCGCTGTACTTATCAATTTAAGGTTATAAATAAAGATTATAACGTTGTTGAAAAACATTTATATAAACTGTCTCCTCTCTCTCTCTCTCTCTCTCTTGGAAACAAATAAATATTTTCAAGTTCTTAACTAAAAATTTTTTAGAATATTTCTGTTTGCTTCCACTTTTTTCAACTTTCATTCCTTTATTTTTAATTTTAGTTTGTTTTTTTGTTTGTTCAATATATATTTCACCCACCCCCCATAAAAAATATTTTATTTCAAAATTGTGAGTTACTACTTGTTTTCCTAGTCTCTGCTGTAAGTAAAAGTTTCGTTCTAAGAGCAGTTTTTTTCTCGGGCAAAAAGTATTTCCTTACCTTTAGTTTGAGTATTTAACAGTGTCTAGACACGTTTGCTACTTGCAACTTATGAAGAAACTTAAGAAAACGTTTATTCACTGCCAATAAAGCATGACAAACTAAACTTGCGAAAAACACAACTTGCAGTGGATGCCGAAGTGGCTGAGCTAGTAGACGAACAACTTCCAATAGTGTTATGACGCCAAAGTTTGTGCCTTTAAGAAAAAATTGGTAAATTTAAGGAATTTTTATATTTTTTTGTTCTATAAAATATATTTAATAATCTTTCACAACTTTTATTATGAAACTTGTTTACTTTTTCTAGTTTCAATTTATACTACAATTGCTTGTGTTGTAAGGAAAAACCTCACAACATTTTTTGTGTTTCTGTTCAGTACTTTCAAACAACAACAAAATGTTGGTAGTTGTTGTCATTTGCCCTGTAACTAACACCCACATCATGGTACTATTTAAACAAACAACTGCGTGTAATGTGGTCGCGCCTGCAGCTTGAAATCATGTATGTACATACTGTATGTTCGTTTGTATTGGTAATGTTGGAACATATCATGGTGGGGGTTTTTAAATTTTAATAGAAAACACATGAACAAAGAAAACTGTGCAAAAAAAATTTGAATTCTTTGCTTTTGTTTGTCATTTAGCAGTTACCTTTAATTTATGTAGAAGCAGCACGTTTTTAATGATAAACTGTTATTTTGTAACATATAGTATATATTCATAAAACACCGCAACAAGAACAGCAGCAACATTACCAACATCAGCTGCATTACTAACAGCAGCATATGGTTGTCATGTGTGTGGTAACATTCAGGTATCACACTTCATTTACAAACACCCAAATTCTTTAACGAAATGAAAATATGCAGCCACAAAAAACGAAAAACAATATAAATGACAATGAAAATGTTGCCACAAAAGAAAACACCAAACGATATATACACACACAGACAAACATTCATTCACTTACCGCCGCCATACACTTTATGAAATAACGCAACAGCAGGAGTGAGAGATCGTGAAAAAAAACAAAAAATAATGCAAACAATTTTCAAGAATTTTTGCAAACAATTTTTTTACTAAACAGCTGAATTTTGATATTATTTTCTTTCGCGTAAACACTTGTTTGTATGCCAGACAATATTTTTGGAATATTGACAAGAAATCGGTAAAAGCACAAAATATTTTACCGGCAGCATAATAAGTAGATTGTTATTTTGTCGTGTAGAAACAAACATTATTTTATGGGGAAGATTTTATATAATAAACTTAAGGAACGTAAGATTTTTTTAAATATTTTATAAATGGTACTTTTCTGTAAATGGTACTTTTTGCTACAGGTACTTTTTGCAAAAGGTACTTTTTTCTAAAATGTTTTTTTTTTCATTAAAAGTTTCTTTTTATAAATATTAAGTTCGCATGAAATGTAATTTTTGTGAGAGGTACTTTTGTATACAAGGTACTTTTGCCTAACAATTTCGTATTATAAGCAATCAATCAGAAAAAGCTTAAAATATTTGACTGCCAGCATGTATATTTATTGTTAATTTGCCAAATAGGAACAGACAATTATTTATTTGCTTAAATTTAATATATTAAACTCAACGATTGCAAGATATATTTTAAATAGTACTTTTTTATAATAAGTACTTTTTGTAAAAGATGTTTGGTGCATTAAAATGTTATTTTGGTAATAAGTAAATTGCATAAAAGGTAACTTTTGTAAGCGGTACTTTTGTGCACAAGGTACTTTTGTCTAAAAAGTACTTTTCATAAAAATTTTGTTTTTTCAATGTTACTTTTTTATAGAATCAAGTTTTTGGTGAAAAGTAATATTTGTAATAAAAATTGTTATCATAACTGTTTTTATAATAAGTACTTTTTATAATAAAGACTTTTTATAATAATAAAAGGAGTCTGGCTAAATAGTTCGAGCAGAGAGAAGTTACCACACTCTTTTAAAAAATCCTTAATCCACATTGGAACAGCTTACGCCAAGGATGCCTGGCCAAGAGAGTGCTTGCTATCTAGTTTGTGAAATCTGGCTACCAATCTATCTCCACTTTTTATACAGACTTGTGGAGCTCTGTGTGGGTGGACATCTTTTTCTCTATTACAGGGTTGAATCAGGAAGTTTCGCAAGAGGCGGAGAAGTTAATCTCTGAAGAAACTTTGATTTTAATTGGCCAAAGGACGAATCAATAAAATATGGACAAGAATGTCTCGCCAATCTATTGAAATAGTTCTAAGGCATTGGACCGTGCGGAAGAGGCTGAGACGGTAGCATACATTGTGTGTGAATGTCCAGCACTGGCTAGCATAAGGCTTAGATTGCCTGAAATCAATTCGAGGAAAGAAAGGGGTCGAAAAGGCAAGCATAAATTTAGCGGTCAAACTTCGATGTACCTCCTACATTATCAAATACTTGCTAAAGTGAATTTCTTGGAACAGAACTTTTTATTGCAAAATAATTCCTAACTTTTACGCTCAGAGGCATTTTTATCAAAAATTTATAAATTCCCTGTTAAAACAGGATAATTGAGTGAGCAAAATGTAGTTTTTTTTTACATTATTATGGTTGTTTTAAACTGCCATCAATTTGGTCTTTCAACGTTAATTGTTGTCATTGTCATTGAATTTTGTTCTCACTGGTGTTTTTATTGTTTTTTTTTTGCAATCTTGTCCCTGTCAGCATAAATGCTTGTGAAACTCTCTCTGTCTAGCCACAGACTGTGTTATAAAATGGTCAAATTGCTTACTTAGGTTTATTTAGTTAAAGGTGGCAGGTATTGGCATGTGTGTTATAAAACAGAGAACAAAAGTTGCACATAGACAGAGTGTTTGTTTATATTTTATAAACTGACTGATAAAATTCGTAATAGCCTTTTGACCAACACTTTCTCTGCTGATGGCAACATTTAAAAATTATCACTGTTTTTGTATAAAACTGTCATTCAAGATTCACACGCACACATGAAGGCACAATAGCAATGAATTGCTGAAATATTTTTAGCCAATGGGGAATTGTTATATTTTGCTTGTTGTTCAGAAATTTATAAAAGGATTTTTATCAAGTCTCTAAAGTATTTTTATTTATACATTAACGTTTTTTTTTTTTTTTGTTGTTGCCATATTCATGGTTGATGCCGATAACAATAGCAAATAAACTTTTTAAATACAGACATTAAATAAACAAAGAGACTGATGTTTTTTTTACCATTTCGTTTAAAAACATTAACAAATTGAAAAAAAAAAATTCTTTTAATTGCCGCCCTAAAGAGCCTTTTAGTGTTTTGCCACGAAAGAAAAAGTTTATTTATACATACATTGAATTATCTGGCGATATTTTACACTTCCAAACATGTTTACTCCCATGTGCAGAAAAAGCCGCCTAAATGCATGCTATACTATTACTAGGAGCTGTATATGTTTGCCTTATACACAACATATTTAGTATGTGAGAGCGGAGAGCATATAGTTGTGTATGTATTCTGTACAAACAAACATTGTTGGTTTTTTTATTTTCGTTTGTCTTGTTTTTGTTTCAAAAACCATGACACTGATTTAATGGAACCCGTTTTTTTTAATAAATACTTCTCAGGTTGGGGAGTTGTGCAAATACCCTTTTAACATTTATTTAAGTTATTTTTATTATATTTATTTATTTTTAGTAAAACTGAAACTGAAACTAAAACTATGTTCAGAACTCAAATAAAAAGTTATTTCTAATAAAGTTATTTGTTGGCTCAAAGCACCAAAGCATAAGTATACAAAACATAGAACAAAAAAAAAACAATATTTACAAGGAGCAGCAAACAAATGGCTAGATAAACATGCAGACCGGGTTATCATCGCCGTCATCATCATTTATGTATATGAAAATAAAGGAAACTAGAGTGAAAGGTATACAAGGCCAGAGCTTTAGTTGGCAAATTTTGCAAAGGGGCTTCAAGCGAAATTTATGAAATTAATAATTGGACTAAGAAAGAAAGAATTCGGCTGAGAATAAAAAAAATATTTTCTACTAAATTTCCCGACTTGAGGGAAGTAAATGAGAAATAAAGCATAATGTTTAAAACACAAGTTTTTATTAAATATTTCTAAGAAAACGCTGAAAAGGTGGGTTGTCGATTTCCAAAATGTTCCTCTATTTGAATCGATTTCGACGCTAGTTAAGTTTGTTTAAAACTTTTCTAGAATCCACCAACGCACCTTCATTCTAGTTTCATAAATTTGCTTATATCCGGAGTCTCCTAAGTAATTCTTATGTTCGCTAACAACAACAATAAAAATAGTAACAATGGTAATAACACAAAACTCATCACAAGTTTGTTGCTAATGTTTTAGCTTGCAAATGAAACCCCCACTTAACCTTCATGCTCTACACACACACATACACATGAATAATGCCCGTCATACAGCCAACTTTTTGACAGTTTTGTCTTACACACAGGGTGTCTGCCAGGAAGGTATGCTACCTTGTTTGCTTACAATTTTTTGATTAAATGAAAGAGAATGGATCGTACAGTGATAAATGTTTTATTTAATGTCGGCCATTATTTATGGAATACAATATCAGATAAGTGTCCGCCTCTGATAGCCTCACAAGTGCCAGCCCTTTTCAACACATTTTTCATTAAATTCTCACACATTTCACGCGGTATTTCATTAATTTCATCACGAATATTTTGTTTGAGTTGCTCCAACGTTTCTGGTTTGTTTGCATAAACCCTGCTTTTCAGATATCCCCACAAAAAGAAGACCGGAGCAGTCAAATCAGGCGACCTTGGAGGCCAATCAACATGTTGTGGAAAGAAGTCTCACAGTAATTCCATTGTAATCCTGGCTGTATGCGATGTGGGACCGTCTTGTTGAAACCACATGTTAGTCAAGCCCAAAGCATGCAGTTGTGGCATTAAAAAGTTTTCAATCATATCACGATATCGCTCCCCATTGACAGTTTCCGTTACGCCATTTTTAGTTTCAAAGAAGTACGGTCCAATGATTCCTCCTGACCAAATTGCCCACCAGACTGTCACTATTAATGGATGCAAAGGTGACTGATGAATAATTTGAGGGTTCTTCATTACCCAGAATCGACTATTCTGTTTATTCACATATCCATTCAAATGAAAATTTACCTTGTCACTCATTATGATTTTTTCATGAAAATCGGGGTTGTCATGGGCGAGCTTTAGCATCCTTAGTCATTAGCATCTTTAGTCTTCTGGAAGAAGCTATTGTTACAACTGAATCTTAAATGGAAACAAATGCAAATCTTTGTGCAAAATTGTGGCCAAAGTTGTTCTTTGAAGACCAAGCTCCTGAGCACGGTGTTGAATTGAGGTTGATGGATTGTTTTGAACACTTTCTTGAACAGCAGTAATGTTTTCAGCCGATCTTGCAGTACGTTATGGTCCATGCTTGGACCTATCAGCTACAGTCCCTCTTTTTTCGAAATCATTCACTACACGACAAATAGTGGGTCTTGTTGGCCCGTTGTTTCTCGCAAAAATTTCACGTAACTTTCTCATCGTCACAGTAATCGATGATTGATTTTGATAAAATATTTTAACGATTAAAACACGTTGGTTTACCGAATATTTTTCCATCATAAATTTGCCACGTCCCTATTTCACGACTGCCAAATATAAACTGTCAAGACTAATGTTTACCAAAATGGCGGCAAAACAATGTAGTATACCTTCCCGGCGGACGCTCTGTAAAATAGACGTCACAAAAGGGGACTTAAAGAACAAAATTTCAGTCAATCTTGCAATAAACATTTTTTATTTTTTTCTAAATTTTTTTTTTAAGAATGACTGCGATTTAAAAAAATATACAAAAATTATTGGGTAAAGCAATTAATTTTTATTTTAATGAAGTATTGGCATGCAGTTTATGGAAGAGTAAGTTTTTAATTTTTTTTTTAAATTTTTAAGCAGCTTAAAATATAAGTCCTTCCCAAATGCATAAATATTATATTTTAAAATAATCTCTATGTTCCATGTTCTTAAACAGTTAACGCTGTTTGCTACTTATCTAACTAGAATCACGTAGTCAAATACATTTACAACATGGTAATGAAATTAAACCTTTTTCATTTGCTGATTGAGACAAACAGGAGTTGTCTCCTTAATGAAGAAGTTCAGTTTTAAGGCCATCATTCTAACTTTTATTATATCCAACTGACAAATAAGACGAGGGGGTGGTAAATAAAGTAGAAACTTTCTTCTTTATAACTTAATAACAAGTTATACAAGAAGTATTTTGTACAAGAACCAACACACGCACACAAGCACCCTTTAATTGAAAGGTGACAAGTTAGAAAGACTGAAATTTGAATTAAAACTTTTGTTTTATAAAAACCTGATTTTTAAATTCTCATATTTTTCATTCACTCACTATTATGTTTTTTTTATTACTAAATATGTTTCTTGCTACAAATCTGTGTTTGTGCTTTCTGTGCAAAAAAAAAACTTTACAAAAGAATTGCACTAAAAGGATTATTAAGTATAAACCGGTCATGACATAATAAACAAAACAGTAAAAACATTTTACCAGACTATTAAAAATAACGATAACAATTTTATTTAAGTGAAACAAACTACAAATGTTGCAATTAAATGAACACCAGAACATGCAGACGTACAAAATGACCAATAGGACAGTGATTTCTGCAGAATATAAAGAGGAAAAATAAATTCACAGAACCAAAAAAAAGAAAAAAAATAGGACCAAAACTTCAAATGTTAAATGGTACTTATCTGCTTTTCGAAAATTAAACTTTTTCAAATTGATATTTTTACGAATGCTCTCCTGCATAGTGGTGACTCTGGGCGTATGAGTATTAAATATTTTTCTCCAAATGTTTCGAAACGTATGAGTGATATTAATATTAATTAATATTAAATATCATACGCAAGAGGTAGTATTCGTAGATCGTATGGATTAATGGCCTTTATTGATTTCTATACTAATTTTCTAGACAAGTCGCACGCTTTAATTACAGAAACCGCCCATAAGGCAATCTTTGTGTGAGGCATTAACGATTTTTATTATGAATTTGAAAGCGCCATGTAGGGCATTATGAATGGAGAAAATCATTGTTCATGTGTCGGCGGTTCGGTATCGAGGGGAAAAATGTTCAATGACTCTGTGGGCTGACCAAGACCGATGGCCTTAGCTACATTACATTATTGACTTTGATGACATCTATTGAGTGCAGTGCATTGGCATAGACTTTCGATAACTCCACAAGAAAAAGACTAGCGGTATTATATCGCTAGACCTGAGAGAGCCAATCATAACCTGCATGAAAGATTGTTATAGCCGTAAATCCTTAATGCATGTCATCCACGTTAATGTCATTCATTTTGGGCCATAACAAATTACTGTTTTTATTTCTAAAATGTTTTCGTCTTACGTTCGAAATTCTTCAAACCAAAGGAGAAAGCTTTTAGAACATCAAAGTAAATACATTGAAGTTTAACGTTTTAAACTTTAAATTTAAGCTTTCTCATCTGGTTTGAAAAGTTTCGGCCGTAAGAGGAAAACATTTTTGAAATAAAAAAAAAATAAATTTATTTTGGCCCGAAATAAATGATATTGATGTCGATGGCATGCATAAGACTCTTAAGTTTTTCTAAAAAGTTGCCTGATGAGCTGCCTTAAGCAACCAGCGAAGTGCGCATAGAGACCAACTCTGTTCCAGCTGGGGTTAGGTTCAATCTTCCCAGGGTTTCACTAAAGGTCTACTTCCTATAACACGTATATGCTACTGCCACACAAAACTTTTTTGTTAACGTAACTATCACGTTGAATGTAGAATTGTCTACTAGATTACGGCAAATGCAAGATAATTTCGTATGACTTCGTATTCGGAAAAATGCGTTTAAACATGAAGAATATAAAATCATTTCAGGGGAACTTTTGTTCGAAAAAATACGATAAATACGGAGTTTGTAAGATAAGAAGCCTTATATTCGTCAAGCAGCTAAACTACGACTAATACAAATTAAATTCGGAAGAACTTGTATTCGGCAATATATGATCAAATAGGAAGAATATTCGATCATTTCGGCAGGCCTTATATTCGGATAACCTACGGTCTACGGTTCTGCTACGGGCCATAAAGCCCTCGTACTACAGTTGAAGTGGTGTACTCGTCTTTCCATAGACAAGCCTTCATTCTAAGACCATTATTTATTATAAACTAAACGAGAATTATAACTCGAAAAATGGTGCAAAAATTAAATCTCTCGCTCTGATCTATTTCATCTGATTTTCATAGAAGTTTCTGTAAAAAGCAAATGGCAACCATTTATTTATCACTTCCAATATATAATTTAATAAGTCTGACAAAACTTTGTTTAATTTTACAAACAAACGCTTGAAAGATCTCGCCTTTAAAATACCCCTACCTGTCCTTATATGAACTGTTGAAAGTCTTTATAAATTGTAAACATTTAAACTATAATTTTACAACAAAATCTTAAACATTAAACATTAAGATTTTGTAAATAAAATGTTAACGACTTCTTTCTTTTTTCTTTCTCTTTCCTTATCTACAGCCACCTACACCTACACATACACTTGAGCAATTAAAGCGATAAAGCAGCTTTAAGAAAGGAATTTTAGAAACAAACATCAAGAATATTCTTATTGTAAATTATGCATTTTACAACATACTTAGGACAAGTGCACAAGTAACAAATTTGTTTAATTGACTTTTTTTACACTTGGCAACCAGAACGTGCAATTGCCAGAGTTGGGGGTGGTGACGGAAACATTTTACACATTTGGCTGGAGTTTGTATTATTTGCACACAGTGTTTAGTGGCAGATTGTATTTTAACTACTTTTTATATAGAAACGGTAAATACAAAATGCATAAGTATAAGTGTGTACGTGTGAATGTGTGTGTGTGTGTGTGTATGAGTATAAATTTTCATTGTATTTTAAACACATGTGTTCTGTTATGCAGTGTATGTGTGTATGTGTGTATGTGTTTTTTAATACTTTAGTATCTGACCTGAGCACTACTGGTCCATAAAGTGAGTTAATGACTGTAAACAAATTTTGCAATAATCATAAAAACTGTGTAATTTCAAATGGAATGGAAAAAAAGTTGATATAAAAATTTACTTAATTTAGCAAATGTGCACATGAACAACAAATTCTAATTGAAATTATTTTTCATTTTCTAGTTAGTCGTTCTAATGAAAATCGTATTTATAATTTTTTGGGTTTATTGGCACAAACAACAAAAGGGTCAGCTTAGATTATGGGTATTAATATATTAAGCTCTTATTATTATCGATTTAGTAATTGGTTTTATGTAAAACTATTGAAATGAATCACATGATATATCTATATGAAATAGATAAATGCAGAAAAGTTCTTGCGGCCATCTCATAATTTTAAGACAAGGTTTAATCCCCCGCAATGTCAGAGTTGCATTTATAAACAATTGGGAAAAAGTGATGAAAACTTGGTGGCACTTAAATACCAAAATACACTTTAAATTATCTTAAAACTTTTAAATGCTGCTTGCGATTTTTTTCTTTTTCAAATTTGTCACAAACAAAATCCATTTTAAACAATTTCCTAACGCTTTTTGCGGCTTGCCTTCGCAATACAAAGTTGCTTTTTCTATTTTCATTTCACGAAAAAAAATTCATTCGAATATGTGTTTAAAAATGTTTTCTTTCGAATCAAACTACGCCGTAACACCTCAGCAAACTTCCGCTCTGTCGGAAGAAATATTAGAAAAACCGTAATACAAAGTACACACCGTTCGAACTTGTAAAATATTTCTTTCAAAGCGATTTCGCGAAAAAAACGAAGTTTTACCTAAAGAACAAAAAGATTTAAAATTTCGCTTGAAAATAACGATATTTCAACATTTAAAACAGCAGCAAAATTTAGAGAAATGCGCAAAAAAGTAATGCTATTCTGCACAGGTTTCAACCATCTTCTTGGCATGATCGAGTTAAAAATTTTATTCATAAGTGGATTGCTGCCGAATATTCCGTTTAAACGTATTCAACAGATTTAATGTAAAAACTCTTCACTACACGGAAAAAAACATGATTGAAGCATGGTCACGACAATCATATTATGTCCACTGCAACAACAAAAATGTATGCCAAACATGAAATGATTAAATGGTTTCTAATCATACAAACTACAATATGGTTAAGGTGAACAAAACACAATTTTTACTAAAATAAATAACACAAACAGAGTATTTTAATTATACTAAAATAATATAAAAAAGCCACCTTAATTTTTTCTAAAAGCCGCTTTTATTTTCTCAGAAGGCCGCTTTTATTTTTTCTAAAAGCCGCTTTTGTTTTCTCAAAAAGCCACTATAATAACTCTAACCATAAAATGTTTTAAATGGAAATAATATGCAAAATTTCTTTGATGTTTCAACCAAGTATGGAGGCGATATGGTTAAAGTGATTAGCGTGTTGAATATTAAGCATTCGTTTGTACCTCAGCCCCTGCCAATCAGCAACATTAATTTGTTCATTTTCCATCACTCTAAGAGGACCATATAATTTGTTTACAATCATATTATTCAATCATAATATGTTGTTTTTTGATTATAGTTACTTCAACCATGTTTTTCTTTGCGGTATTTAGGATTTAGCAAGATCTATTTTTATGTTTTGCTCTACCGGCAAAGCAATTAAATATTTCGAGTACAAAAGGGTCAGTTTGTTAGAATTTTAATTTTAATTTTCTATAATAAATATTTTATAAATAAAAAATAAATTATTCTTAAACACAATTACAGTTATAAATTGTATTTCTTATTTATTTCACAATTAAGTAAAAACTTTAGAGAAAAAAACCCCCCACTTTATTTACCAACTTGCACTTTCAATTTGTTTTTTGTTTTATTTTTTTTCCTACAATAAAATTATTTCCAAACTCATTACGGCTAACAAACATAATAAATAAGCGAACGAGTCTCAAGTTATTTTAAAAAAGGTCACTATAGTAATTTGGAATTTATTAAAAAACTGTTTCAACTTGTCAACAATTGTAAGCGTGCAATTATTTTCAACGAAATTTCCACATTCCTCCCCACATTCTATTACTGTTTTGTGGTTTTAACCCGGGGAAAAAACAATAGCCGTATTCAATGTTTGGTGCAAATAGTCTTGCAAAAGTGCAAATGCTAAATATCGTAGCATTTTCTCTTGAAGTTCATTAAAAAAGCTACAATATTTACCATCTGAACTTTTGCCAGACCAATTGCAGCAAATACTGAATACCGCTAATAAGTTACATTAACTTAAATTACGGCAATATTTTTTACAAACTGTTTTCATTTACAAAATTGAAATAAATTGATATTTTATGTTTATTTTCTTTGAATAGCAATTATTGGTTGTGTTGTTGCCTTCGCATGCTTCTGCAATTCGGATACCTGCCATTCCCCATATTTCAGCTATACCACCAGCCAGATTGTAAAGCTACTCATTTTTATTCGTCTACAACAATCACGTTTACCAAATTGTTAAGCACGTAAAACATTTAGTCATTTTTCCTAAAAAAAAAAATAAAAATTTTCCCATTTTCAGCTCCACAAGAAGATGGAAGGAAAAACAAAACAAAAATAAAAACAATAAAGAATGATGATTTTGAAAATACAGAAAAATCAGCAAATAAATTGAATTAAAATTGACAGCAGTCAAACAGGTTGCAAATGACACTAACCATGCCACCAATAGCATCAACATCATGCCACCATAATGCTTAAAATGGCATAAATGGGAATGACACACCGTTTGTTTGGTTAAGAGAATGTATGTATGTATGTATGTATTTGTGTAGGTTGTGATTGTTTTCATTAATCTTTATTGCTATTATTGTTTTTGTTGTTGTTGTTGTTGTTGTTGTTGTTGTTGTTGTTGTTGTTGTTGTATTGTATAAGGCTGGGATTTCCAACAAACTCACTAGCAACAAATACAGGCTCAGTTATCGTTTGCCATTCGTTACTACAGTTATTTATTGTGTTTGACAAATCACGTCCCTACAACTACAACGACATTGTTTTCTTCTTTCTGCTCCTGCTGCCGATTTCGTTCATCTTTAATTGTCACATAGGCGCCAGCCAATAACAATAGCATTGAAAACCTGGTCAAATGTGTTATTGTATGTATGTACATGTACAGGGTGTCCGCCGGGAAGGTATACTACTTTGTTTTGCCGCCTTTTTGGTAAACATTAGTCTTGACAGCTCATATTTGGCAGTCGTGAAGTAGAGACGTGGCAAATTTATGATGGAATAATATTCGGTAAACCAACGTGTTTTAATCGTTAAAACATTTTATCAAAATCAATCATCGATTACTGTGACGTTGAGAAAGTTACGTGAAATTTTTTGGGAGAAACAACGTGCCAACAAGACGCACTATTTATCGTGTAGTGAATGATTTTGAAGATCGGCTGAAAACATTACTGCTGTTCAAGAAAGTGTTCAAAACAATCCATCAACCTCAATTCGACACCGTGCTCAGGAGCTTGGTCTTCAACGAACAACTTTGGCCACAATTTCGCACAAAGATTTGCATTTGTTTCCATTTTAGATTCAGTTGACACAAGTGCTTCTTCCATAAGACCATTTACGCCGCCGTACATACGCCAATAGGATGTTACAGATCGCCCATGACAACCCCGATTTTCATGAAAAAATCATAATGAGTGACAAGGTAAATTTTCATTTGAATGGATATGTGAATAAACAGAATAGTCGGTTCTGGGCAACGGAAAATCCTCAAATTACTGATCAGTCACCTTTGCATCCATTAAAAGTGACAGTCTGGTGGGCAATTTGGTCAGGAGGAATCATTGGACCTTACTTCTTTGAAACTGATATCGTGGTATGATTGACAACTTTTTAACGCCACAACTGCATGCTTTGGGCTTGACTAACATGTGGTTTCAACAAGACGGTGCCACATCGCATACAGCCAGGATTACAATGGAATTACTGCGAGACCTCTTTCCACAACATGTTGATTGGCCTCCACGGACGCCTGATTTGATTGCTCCGGACTTCTTTTTGTGGGGATGTCTGAAAAGCAGGGTTTATGCAAACAAACCAGAAACGCTGCAGCAACTCAAACAAAATATTCGTGATGGAATTAATGAAATACCACGTGAAATGTGTGAGAATGTAATGAAAAATGTGTTGCAAAAAGGCTGGCATTTGTGAGGCTAACAGAGGCGGACATTTATCTGATATTGTATTCCATAAATAATGGCCGACATTAAATAAAACATTTATCACTATACGATCCATTCTCTTTCATTTAATCAAAAATTATAAACAAACAAAGTAGTATACCTTCCCGGCGGATACCCTGTGTTTTTTATTATAACACAATCCCGTCTCTGAATTGTATATCGCACTCATTATAGGAAAATGTTTCAATGTTGTGATGCAGCCAATGTGGCAGTGTATGGAATATAATTATAATTTACATTTAATGAAATTATTTTATTAGACTCGAACTGAACTTCAAAAGAGGGTAAAGCAAAATGAGAAAAGCTGTTAAAAGAAAATACAAATTAAAACAACTTTTAATTTTAAAATTTTACAATAATTGCAGCTTGATTTGATATACCGACAAGGTGTTTTGATGAAGATTTTTGGAACGAATTTCCGTCATCCCGTGTCAAGTTTGGTTTGGAGACAAACCGGTTTCGGCTATGTGCCATCTTCAGTGTTATTTTTCGTTCTGAGAAGTTTGCATCAATTCGTTAGTGTTTTATTGTGTGTCAGGTATCTATTTGTTACGTGAGCTCGTAGGCGTCTGTAAGGTGTGAACAGGTAGCAGGTAAAGCTCGTAAGTCGGGTGTTTTGTACGGATTGGTAGATGTAAGTGATTTATTTTTATTTATTTTTAATACGGGAATGTGGTGATCATAGCTTTTTTGTTTATAAATCTCTCTACCAGAACATTGACACCACTGTCAACTGTCAAATGAGGATGCTCTAAGCAAGGTGTGTATGTAGATATTACACTACGTCTTGACTAGCCACCAATTTGTTTGCCCATGAAGAGAGCATCGGCAGAATAACAGTAAAACATTTGGTCGTGTTCTTCTCTATGGAGTATACGTGTAGATGTTCCTGTTCAGTTAAAGCATAATTTTTTACCTCTCATCCAGATAGATTTCGTGCTCTCAGCATAGTTTATATGCGGGCGTTGAGAGGCCAGTGAGTACACGCATATTATTTATTTTGTCTTTGTGTGTTTTGTTTGTGCGACGGCAGAACAGCGTTGCGTGAACAAGTTCGGAAAACGTTGCTTGAACACAAAGAGACCAATAACAGCAACGCTCTTCAGGAACCAAATTCCTGTGCGAACAGCAATCTCTACGTTGGCAGAACAGACCTATGGCTAGTCAAGACGGCATGTTAAGCGGAGAAGAGATCTTTTTGTGCCTTTTTTCATATAAACGTTTGTTAAAATTATTTTTTCTTTAAAAAAAGTGTAAGTGTAAGTATGTGGCAACATTGTTGCTGACTACGAGTGACAGTGAATAGTCAGTGAATCATTCGTAATACTAAATAAATTTACTTTAGTTTTTTTCTCTACTTTCATTATCATTTATTTATTTGCTTCTTCTATTAATAAACATTTGAATTTGTTACGCAAATAAAACGTTTTCATATTGTCACATGTTTTTTTTCTGTTTTATTTTATAAAACGTTTTCTATTTACAAATGTCGAGTCGTTAACTTAATTTGAGTAGAGCTTTTACTCTCTCCTTCATTCTGGCATTATCGTAGCCATCGTCCTCGCCTTACATCATCATAATAAATGCGTTGTAATGTGTTGTCCTTTATAAAGTGCTTTTGCCTTTGGCAGGAGCAACTTAATGAAAAGGTAAATATTTAATCAATATAATAACAAAAACGGATTATTATCCAGGTAACCCTTGAACATTCATTGTTGGTAGACTGTCCTATGCACCATTCATTTATTCATCCATTAACTAGAATTTATGCATGTGGAATGTGGCAAGAGAAACAGTGAAGAAGGTATGTGTGGCTGGTGACAATGATTGTAACCTAAAAATGTTGCTGGCAGACGGTAAATGGGGAACAAAAGTGTTTTTATTCTACCCACCCTGAAGCTGAGATGAGAAGTGTGATGATAATGATGAAGTTTACGTATTGTTTTTTTTTTTTTTATCAATTTCACAATATTCTTTTTTTGTTATCCCCTACTCACCGTGTTTGTTTGGGTCTTTGCCCATATTTTTACTCATGTATTTATTTATTTATATTTATCTTTATTTCACTAGCTGACTTACTTAATTTAATTAATTTGAACGCTTAAGGGAGAAAATGTTGAAGTTAGCTTCAGATACAAATATTTATTTTGTACATGAAGTCATTATCCGCATTGAGGCTACCAACTTGTTAAAGACAGCAAGTATTTAATTTGTTTAATAAAGGAGTTTCTACAATTTAAATAACCGCCCTGATTTAACTTTAAAAATTCTAAAACTTCTAAAACTTTTTCGTTTGAAATTAATCATAATTTTTATAGTCGCTTGCCATAACCAAAAAGAAAAAAACTTCCAAACGTGACAGAAATGCGACAAATGTTTTTATACTAGACTTCACTCACAGGTCGAAATTCGACCATTCCGAAAAGAATTTTTTTTTTAAATAGACTTTCTACCAAAGGTACTTTTTTTCAAGAGACACTTTTTTCACAAAAGGTACTTTTTTTACAAAAGTTGCTTTTTACAAATGGTATTTGCAAAATGAAATGCTTTATCCATTAAGTGGTTTGAAAACCGCCGGCCTGGCTAGGCTCAGCTGTTACATGTCTGTCATGTGAAGCGTCTTTAATTTAGCGAAAGCTTTGCCATTTATGAATATGGGTCGTTTAACACCCAAAGGACGCGTAAAAAAAATAAAACTTATTAAAAAAGTGGTGGGTTCAAACATGGCCACTTTTTGCGTAATACGCGGTGATTATGGTCCTCTTCATAGACCTACTGTTCAAGAAGTTGGCAAGATTATAAAGAAATTTGAGGAGACTGAAAACGTTATAGATGTGATAAGGCCTATGCATCATCACAATGTACTCACTACCGAAGGTTCTGTTCGTAAAAGTATGGCGGATAATACGAATTTGCCTATACCACGACGTTTTCAGGAAAGGGACCTATCTTACGCAACATTTAAAGCCGGCTGACCAAACGCCGTAGATATGCTGACTGGGTGCTAGAGCAACAGGCTGATTTTTCAAACAAAATTTTCTTCTGCGATGAAACTCATTTGTCACTCGGTTATAATGTGATTTTTATAAAAAATTTAATTTTTAAAAAGCTGCTTTTTAGGTTTTTACAAAACCTTCTTCCTACCTTTTTTATGCGGTACTTTTTTAAAGGTACTTTTTTAAAGGTACTTTGTAATGGTACTTTTTATAAAAGTACTTTTTTCAAATCGCCTCTCTTAAAATATCTTAGTTACAAATGTTGCTCTTTAAGAAAATGTCCACCCTTTTGCTGTTAATGTTTTTTTAGATTCTTACAGGACTAAATAAATCACTTCTTAATCTGTTTATATGTGTGTGAAAATCACTCAGATTTAAAAATGTTTCTTGAGCCTTTTACAAGTATTTTACCTCCCACTATACGGAAACACATAGTACATATGTATATTCCTTCGTTTTCGGTTTACGATTTCCTTTGAAGCATTTAGTCTTTGAAACTCAATCACAAAAAGGCCATTAAGAAAATGTCATTGAAATAATAACAACAAATTAATTTCTAACCAAACAAATCAAATCAAATCATTGCGCCCTTAAAAGTGTGTCTACACTGCTTTACATATTGACAATAAATATGCTACGGGCATGTTGTGGGAGTACAATCGTTTTCTTTGTATCCTAAAACAAAAATTAAATTGTTGAACTCGAGCCAAAAAGAAACCCGTCCCTCACTCTCAGCACAGTTACAATGAAAATAAAAGAAGACAAAAATAGGTTTCTTCAAATACCCAAGCCCACACATGCTGAAATAGCCTGCCCATATGCCAGTATTTAAAGAACAGATATTTGGGACTACGAAAGTAAATGACGACGGTGTAAACTCATGCCTACAGAAAGTTATGAATACACTAATGAATGCCAACATTGGAATATCCTTATGCCTACTAGGCAAACTACGAGTGAATGCAGAGACGTAGGCAAGGCAGAGATGCCAACAGTCCTCATTTGGTGTTTTATAAGAGATAACAACACAGGAGAAGGACATTTTATTGATATCAACCAAACTTCAGTTGCATTGCTAGTTGCCTGAAAATATATTACAGATTGCTGGCAAATGACAGCTGTTAAACTTAGTTGTCAAATAGCAATCAAACGTTTTTGGTTATAAGCAGGCAACTCAACTTAAGTTCGGTTGCTATGCATAATCGACTCACTAAATTGCTAAATATTGCGTGGCCGCACAGTGGGTTCTTACAACCGTACAGAGCAACACGCAAAGAAAAAACATATTATGATTGAATTATATGGTTGTAAATAAATCATATGGTTATAGTAGATAATAATAATATGGTTCTCTGAGAACACAACCATCGAATGCTTAATAAATAGTCAACGTGCTAACCACTGAAGACACAGCACCCTAATACTTTAATTAAACACTAAAATAATTTTACAAGCAAAAATTATTTTTATTACCATCATTTTATGGTTGAAGTTATTATATAATTTTTGTGTAGTAAAAGTACTTTGTGAATACTCAACCATATTGCAGTTTCTATGGAGAGATCTCTTTTGATAATTAAATGTTTATATGTTTTTCAAAACATTAGTTTGTTATAGAGAACATTAGATGGTTTTGGTGACCATGCCACAACCATGTTTTATCAATGAGTGAAGATGAAGATGCGGTACTGCCACAATACTGTAGCTAGTAGTGTAAACCAGCACGATCTTTGTGGAGCTCGACTCGCTATCTCAAAAATACTGTCTGATTTTTTCTAGTCCAGGTGGGACTAAACTCTAAAAACTCCGTATTATAGTCGCACTTTACACCGTGACTCCTTTAACGGATCACACGCAAATAAGGTCGAATTTATTTTGGCAAACTCTATCACATTGTTATTTTTGGCAGGCAAATAGCCTGATACAATATAAAGCCAATCTTCAGTCCAGGGATTTTTGAATAGTGATATGAAATCTGAAATCAACTTGCTCATAACCATCACGTAACGTTTTAAACTTCTTTCAAAAGCTTAAAATATTTTAAAGGAACAATTTAATAATAATCAAGTGACGCTCTTATTTCGAGTTAAGTTTCTCTTCTAGTAACTTGTCAGTATTTTTCGTACTCGTTTTGTTGGTTTTCATAAGTTTATTTAACTATTCATATTGTTGGGAAAAAAACATTTGATGTTTTTTGTAGTTTTTTGTCCTACTTACTTCTCTTTGTAGTTTTCAGTGACATATTACACGATTCAATATACTTTGAAAATTGTGTTCTCAGCAGAGCCACAAGGCCAGACATATTGTGAACATTTTTCAAAAGCCAAGTTTATGCATGTATTGTAAAAGAAGTACTACCTATACATAAGTACATTCCCTGCAAACATTTTCTTTCCCACTTGGCACTAAAGATGTCTGAAATTGTTATGATCCCGAAAACTGGAAAGGACTCAAGTCAGATTACGTCCTATAGGCCCATTAGCATGCTCTCAGTTTTGTCGAAGATATTTGAAAAATTATTCGTCTTGAGTGTGACTCGTTATATTAATCAACAAATCATTTACCCATATCATCAGTTTGGTTTACGAGCAAGGCATAGGACTATTAAGCAAGTCCTTAGAATTATTACCATTGATAGACCGGCTTTTGAAAGTTTAGCTTTATTTATAGACATGTCCCAAGCGTTTCACAAAGTCTGCCATGATGGGATACTCACTAAAATCGCTGGGGTTCTTCCTGAAAACACTCACAAGCTTCTAAAGAGCTATTTGACATATAGAACATTTAAAGAAAGATCAAAGGATCAGCTATCAAAAAATGCGAAAATCTCTGCAGTAGTTCCTCAAGTTAGTATACTAGGGCCGCTATTATATATCATCGAAATGCCAGCAAGCCCATATACATGTTCGTCAACGTTTGCAAACGACACTGCAATTATAAGTGTTAATAATGATTTGAAGGACGCATCTGAACACAACTTCATTAAAGGAGTGGAGGTTCAAGGTAAATCCTTCAAATATGCTCACGTAACGTTTTCCCTCAGAAGGGACAATTGACTACGTATAAGAATTACAAATACCACTGTTCCAGCGGAAACACCCGTTAACATTTGGGTATCCTCCTAGATAGACTACTAACTTGGTCCCGCCATATTGATGCAAAAATTGCGGGCATAAAACTTAGAACAATTCAACTATACTAGTTAATAGGTTCTAACTTAACCCTGGCTTTGAATATTGACATATGGCATTCAGCTGTGGGATACTGCTTACACATCAACCATCCAGAAGCCACAAAGAACACAGTCTAGGATTATACCAGTGCGATATAGGAATCAGCAAAATTCAACCGTTCAAATATTAGTGGTTCATCCCAACACTCTAGCTCACGGTTTGCTACAATTTTATTGGCACCAGAGACTGGCCTAGCGCGACGGAGATCCTTGCCCAATGGTAAGGTAGTTTATTAAAATTTAACAACAATAAATTAGTGATTATAGTGATAATAATTAAAAAAAAAAAAAACATTTTAAGGAGATTTAAATACTTATTGTAAATTTCTTTTAATAGTGTGACGACACTTTCTCTTGGCTGGGGTATACTCGCCGTGTCCAGTGGTCCGGTCACTATACTATTTATTGATGGACGCACGAGGAAAACTAAAACGCTGTCGTCACCTTTTAAAGCGTACTTTATTTTCCACTAATTACTAACAGCACATGCGGTAGCAGTAGACGAAGGTGGACAAGCAGCAATCCCGCTTGCTCGCTTTGTCGCTAATACTCTTCTGTCGACCCTGAACACTCACATATATTAGAGCGCTCTCACAAGGCCACAGATGGCGGATGATCCCCGCGGAATGCTACGGCGTCACTGTGACTGTCGCTGAGCGAGCCCCGATGCTGGTGGAATGCGGCTGCGCACTGCGGATTGCCACGGAAAGGCTGCCCTCAATCGGCCGACTTGAACAGGGCTGGTCGCGAACGAATTGAGACAACGCACTGCGGGATGCCACGGAAACGTTGCTCTCAACTGGCCGGCGAGAGAGGAGTCTTCATCTAGGCTAATTAGTGTAGGGGATCGGCGGAAAGCCACAGGAATACTACATGAATTTAGCGTAGGGAGTTTTGAAAAGCAAGAGAAAACAGCGGGATGCCACTGAATTTCTTTATTCGTAAAGTCTCACTAAAGTCCACATAATTGAATTATTACAAGCGGGATGCCACCAATAATAACAGTTTTGCCTCGAAAACTGCTGTCGCAAGACTGACAAAATTTGACTTATTGCGCATTATTTTAACTCTTTGCTTTCCTTAATTTTTCCACTATCGAAAAATCAACTTTTTAGTCAATTTTTCCTAAATTAAACGGTTGTTAGAAATTCTAAAAAAAAATAAATCGAAATTCGATACTAATGTATTTGTTTTTGTAAAATTTGCCAAATTACATTCAAGGAGTGACGAAAGGGTCCCTTTTTTGTCAATGGCTCGAAAGTTCATCTTCCATTTGGTGGCTGGGTTTGCTTGCATTTCTTATGCTCTCATGCATTCACAAATCCATACATACGTTCGTTTTCATTTAAGTTTAAAGAATTTATTTTGTTATTTTCTAAGTGTCGTCTGGCCATGATGAGGTTGTAGTTCTTTTGCATTTCTTTTCTTTTTTCTCTTATTTGAGTAACCAACAACAATTGGAAAGTTTTCTCCCCAGCCCCACTCTTGGAAAAAATTTAATAGTAACAACAAAAACATTATTAAAAAATATTTCACTTTGTTTGGTGAATTTTTGTAGAAAAAATTTATATATCACAACGTTCGTCTTGTCATTGTATTTATTCATTTTGTTTCGTTCTGTTTTTTTTCTTATTATTTTTTTTTACATTGTCATGTTGATAGTTGTTTATGGTTGTAAAGAGACATGTTACATGATGACCACTCCCACCTTGACACTGAGAAATTAAAAAAAAATTAAACCACATTTATAAAAGGAAAGTCTCTGTAGTGCAGCCTTGTTGTATACGAAGGCGATTTCATAACTACCTGAACTAGAAAGTCAAACACAAAAAATTTAGGACATTTTTTGGCAGTTTTCTCCAATAGCCTTAATATCAAATACAATTTAAGCAATTTGCTTGCCTCCTTCAAGCCATATTTTACGCTGTTAACATCTTCGTATCAGTTGTACAACATTGGACTCATGCTTAAGTAATGGTTGGAAATCGCCACAGAAAGGACGGTATACTTTCAAATGCGGCACCCCACCCATTGAGTCTGCTAGTTTCATAATGTTTGGACTGAGAGTAGAACCACTGCTTGACATAACGATGTCCAATTATTGCCCTGTTTAAAAATCCATTCAATGAATATTGGCGCCCTTTTACACTAATATGGTACTTTCGTTTCTACAGAAAATGTAACATTTTTGCCCTTTTTTTATACTTTAAATACTTTGTGACGACCAAAAGTCCTTCCACTCGTTTTTGGGTCACATGTAAGTATATCTTTTGCTTCTGTAACTAAATTCGTAGTTTTTATAAATAATAACTTAGTTTTAAGATTAACGAAAATATTTAGGTAACACCGCCACATAATATGGTAGCACTGTTTTAATACAACTCTACCATGACTGACAAATGATCAGCTGGTATGGATCGTATAATGGTATGCGTATACGTGAGACTCAGCCAAACAAGCATAATAGCAATGCGTACACAGTAGAGAAGTCAGTCAGTCTGTGGCTAGCAAGGCGGTAAGACCTACTTAATAATTTTAGAATTTTATTCAACTTTATTATTTAAGACTTTGCCAGACAGCAAATAGTTGGGCCAGAATTTTATTCGACTCAACTGCTTGTAGCTTAATTATTTTAGAGTTTTACTCAACTTAATTAAGCTAGTCTTTCGCACCATCAACTGGTAGCGAAACTACTGGTGTTTTCGTGTCAGGCCAAAATTTTATTCACCCTGACAAGAGAAGCCAGTGAGTGACGCTCTACCACTTGGGCTAGAATCTTATTCGCCCCAATTCGTGTAGGCGAGTAGTGGATAGACACTTCTCAGGCGGTAAACAATTGAGTCGCAATTTTATTCGCCCCAACCGAGTGCGGTCGGTGTTGAGTTAGCAGGGGAAACATCTTTTAGCTTCGGGCCAGACTTTTATTCGCCCCGACAAGAGAGTCAATCCTTGTCCCAGCACATAGAGCAGCAGCTGGACGTAGAGAGTCCATCTGAGTGAGAGGCACAGATCTTCTGGAATTGTCGACTTAGGCCAGAATATTATTCGCCCTGACAAGAGAGGCCAGAATATGAAGTGCTCTCGTACCATCGGGCTAGAATTTTATTCGCAACGAAGAGAAAATCGGCTCATTTGCACTGCACGAATAGTACAGACATCTTCTATGAGCGTCGGATGGTGTGAGAAGCTGATAAGAGTACCAGCAAATGTGTCAATGGCCACCGAAGGCCCATCATATTTCGTGTCGCACTGTACTAGTTTATGAATAAAGATTATAACGTTGTTGAAAACATTTATGTAAACTGTCTCGTCCCTCTCTTGGAAACAAATAAATATTTTCTTGTAACGAACCCTGGGAGCCGCGAGCTCTACTCCAGCTAACTGTAAAAACACGTCGTTACAATGTTGACGCCTACAAAAGATGGTGGATTTTTTTTTTAGATTTCAACCTTAATAATAAATCCAAAAGGTACTGCCCATTATGATCTGTATAAAATCCCAAATAATAAAGGTGTGTTACGCAAATACTCTTGGTGTTGGGCAAAAAAAAATGGCAACAATTTCTTTAAGAAAGTATTATAGTGCGAAATTTGGATATTTTTCGGAAAATCCTTAAACTGTGAGACTTTTCATTTTATCTGGGTTGTATTTTTATTGAAGTGCGTTAGTGTAGATAAACAATGTAAAGAGGATATTTTACTTTTGATTTTTTTTACCATCAGAGCATTTGTATATTAGTGTGAAAAGAGCTTTAACAGCATACTTGAGCTTTAACTGCATACTTGAGCTTAATATTCTGGCCTGTCACTTTTCACACCCAAATTTTCATGCGATAGACTACTTTTGGAACCGCCTTTGTTTGTAAGTAAAACAAAAAAAAATTGTTTGTTCCAATTAAATTATAACAAACAGAACTTTTTTGGTGTCTCCTGCATGTGCTATAATATCGCTCACTTGCTGGAACATCGTCATAACTCAAAATTGTTAATCTTTCAGGAGTTGAGTTTTCAAATTAAAATATATGTTTTTTTTTCGATGGTAATAACACTGTGGTCCAGTAACATCTGGTTAAGAGATTGATGTAAACAACAATTTAAAATATTTCTTATGCTTCAGAAGTTCTCTGAGTTTTACTTTGTACTACATTTTTCTTGCAAACTGGAATATAACACTTTGTCACTTGACAAAATATATTATTTCTGATGAACTACTGATGCTGGCTTGAAATTTGCGCTTTTAGACTTATAACGTTGTTGCAGCAAATTGTGTGATATTAAGAACTAACATATGAGTGATATTAGTTACAGGGTAGGAGAAATTATGTATTCATTATTTGTGCGATTGAAAGCTCATTATGTCCCGGTTTAAAAACAAATTAGGAAGTGTTCAAATTATTCAAGCGTTTTCTTTTCTATCAATTATCACATTTTAATTATATAAAGATATAATTGCAATTTTGTTCCAATTTGACAAATTGAATTATGATTTTTTTTCCGTTTTGCTTAAATATTTACTTCATGCCCTTGGAAGCAACCATAAAATCCTGCTCATCACATAACACACGTACTTACACACATACATTCATATGTACGTACTTTGGCAACAACAATAATGAATTTATAACAAGCTTAAGGAAAATAAAGTTATACAACTTTTACGAAACATTTATTAACAATATTAACACGGTGAATGTATTAGAAGAGCAGACAACAGATTCAATGAACTTGTGCGAATACAAACGAATTTAATTAAGCAGCCTCCATCAGAGTGTGCAGGGGTAGTTTTTTAAATAAGAAGAAAATTTTATGAAAACAAGGAAAAAAGACACAATAAGTAAAGGGTGAATTTTTAAGTGCCACCTCAGGAATGTAAGCCAGCTGACGAATTAATCAACTTAACTTCTGACTGCTCAAATTTAAAATTTTTTCACAGATCACTCGTGGCTGGTGTCGTTATGTCGTTTGATTTTTCTTCAGTATTTTAGTTTGACAATTAATTCTGGAAAGACTCACACCGCAACAACGTCTCCAAATTATTCAGCTGTATGACAATAATCAGCGTTCTGTGAGAAATGTTTTTTTATACTCTACGAGCAACACATGGTGTTACTGACCGACCTTCCAAGCCCACTACATATTGAAAATACTATCCGCCAATTTCAGTCTCAGTGTATGTTATTGGACAACACGCCCGTGACCAGACCATATCCATGCCGTAGTGGGGAGTATATTACGACTGTAGGGGGTAAGTTTGGTTGAAGACCGTGACCAATCGCTTAGAAGCCATACGCAGCTATCGCACCATGATAACGAACTTTTTGCTGCCTTTAAATCAAGACCATTCTCCCGGCGATATTTGGTTTCCGCAAGGGAGTGTTGCGCCGCAATGGCTTTACTGGGAAATCATTTCACTGAGCAGCTAATTTCGCGTTCCGGGCCTGTCAACTGGCTGCCATGATTGTGTGATTCACACCTTTTTATTTTTTCTCTTTCGAGCTAATATGGCAAAATTCTCCTCGATACGCCATCTACGATCCAATTACTTGTGTAATTTGCGAGATACCGGTAGCAATATTGCAATGAGTGACCGAGTATTGAATCTTCCAAATAAAACAGCTGCAGCGTAGTCACGGCCAAATTTTGAATGAAATTTGTATGAAAAGTAAATGTCAAAGATAGTTCTTTCGGGCCGTAATAAATACTTTGACATCCCATTCTATAGGGTGGTCCAATAAAAATGCACGATGTTAATTGTAAATAATGAAAAAAGTTTTCAGAGAATTATTTTAAATATCGGCCAAATACTAGCCACGGCTTCGGTGGCATACTCCTATCCGCTGGCCAATATTTTCAATGACTCTGAGACATAATTGATGTTCAATGTCGTTAATATGCCGAATTATCTCATCCTTTAGATCTTGAATTGTTCTTGGCTTATTGACGTACACTTTCTTTTTTAAATACCTCCAAGGAAAGAAGTTCAACGGTGTCAAATCACGTGATAAAATGATCGTGATGGCCAATTAACATCGCCACGACGTGAGATAACGCAGCCATTGAATTTCTCATGCAAAACTGCGATTGTTTCGTTGGATGTTTGGCAAGTGACAGCATTCTGTTGGAAACACATATCGTCCAGGTCCTATCCTCAGTTTCTGGTCACCAGAAGTCCGTTTTCATCTCGCGATAGTGACTCACAATTAACATCGTGCATTATTGGTGGATCACGCTACATTTTAAGGCTTTTATGTAAAATTAAAACAAAACGTCGAAATAAATCACCCGATAGCTAATATTTGTGATCCCCTCAGACCATACAGCCAATATTTTAAAAACTTGAAGCGCATTTTGACAAGTTTGCTGTTATTCAGGTATTATTACGTTCCAGTTAAGGATTGACGTCGACGAGTAACCAGCGTTCTGCCGGTGCAACAAATGGATCTTCATCGATCAAACTCTAACAAAATACAATGAATAAATTATATAGCATTCAGTGTTATGTCGTGCACATTTGGTCATATTGCTCTTTTGGGAGTCCACAGGATTATTCCTAAGAAGAGTCCACATGGGTAAAACAGACACCAAGCCAACCAAATGCAATCTCTTCATCATAATGTACATGTACGAGTATGTAAAATGCTAGTACGGCCCTCCAACCATATTAATTTTTTATTTATTTTATTATTTTTTTTTATTACTTTTCTTTATACCTTTCTTTGGTCACTCTCTGATATGTTTCCAAATTTTTTCTAATATTTTTTGTCGTAGAAAATGTAATTTATTTTTAATTTAAATACGCCGGAAGCTTAACAAAATGAATCCACAAAAAATGAACACACACATACATAAGAACAATAAAAATAAGCTATGTATGTATATGTATTAGTATTTATTTATAGACTTGTTATGTTATGTTTTTATTGCAGATAACTGTGGCTGGGATCACAACATTTGCTACAAGTCAGGCTACTACTGCAACCACCTTAAAAAAAATCGAATGCTTTGGGCATGTGTGTCGAAATATCTGGACTTATGTAGACGCTGTGCAAATCATGCAACATGTTCGCTTTATCTTCTATACATTTGTTGGTGAATGAACTTCTTCTAAACGGCTGGATGCAATTCAATTAAATTGTGTGTGTGTGTGTGTGTGTGTGTTTCAGTGGCTCTCTGGATAGTTTAGATTCTTAATTAGAACAATTCGGTGACGCTGCATTACGAAAGCCAGAAGTGTTACAATCATGTAAATTTTCATTTACAAAACATTAACAACTAAAAACCTTTTCGAAAATATTTCTTTATCTTGGCTTAAAAAAAATTGGAAATGTTATTTATTCAAATGGAAAATTGTAAAATATCGTAATGGTTGGAGTAACCATAACCTAAAAACAACATGGTTGTAAACAAAACATATTCTTACTGTTGATGTTAATAATATGGTACTGCTGGGACGATAGAGCAGCGGCACGCAACTTAAGCCATCGAATGCTTAGTAATCAACGACTTATGGCGTTTTCGTTTCCAAAAAAGGTACCCTTTTTGCACTTTTCTTATACATTTTTGCACTGTACGTGAATGATTACGCGGATAAAAGACGGTGTTTCTTTTTTATTTTGCCCTTAATAATGCCAAAAGGCTTTGCCCTTTATGATCTGTAAAAAATTCAAAATAATGAAGGGGTAATGACCCCTACTCAAGCGATTCATTGCGCTAGGTCTACGAAAAAAGGTTGAGGGTAGAGTTTATTGAGGTTCAATTTAAACTCTTCCACATTCAAATATTTAACATTTTTTTAATTTTTTTCTGCTTTTGATCGTTTCCCCAGTTTTTTTAAGAAGCGAAATTTATTTTTTATTCAATATTTTTTTCTTTTCGCGAGTTTTAGAAATAAAATTTTCTGAAGCGATTCTAATCAAACACACAAATATTTTATTTCACCAAGCTTCCGCAATAGAATTAAATAAATTAAGATTCAAATAAATTTTGTTTATAATAAAATTTAATCAAAAATACATATGGGGCATTTCACTTGAAGCGGACAACCCAAAAATAATTTCCCCTCGAAATTCCTTGATATTTGGCATAACTGTACTTCTAGTAAAAATGTATGTGTAGCACAAAAGATTTTTTGGTATGTGTATTTGTCGAGTTATGAAGGCTACAGTGTTGCCGTTTTTGAATTTTATTTTTTTTTAATTATTTTTTCGAACTAGAAACAATTAAGAAAAAAATGTGAAATGAGTGATTCGTGTAGGAAAATTTTTAATCTTTAACAAAAATTTAATTGGAGAAAAAAGTAATTTTTTTTTTTTTTTTTCAAAACCGGCCTTGAGCATTTCAAATAAAAACTTGTTTGACTTCGGCATCATTTTTTGGAATATTTTAAAACCGCAAAAGTTTTGAAATGGGATAAAGATTAGTTTGAAAGGTGTTAGGCGCTTGTTAATATAGGCTGGCTACTACAACGATAATGCTTAAAGTTTGTATGGCATTTTTTTTAAGATGATTAGGATGTGCTGAAAACGAAAAAATAAATAAATAAAATTTATTCACATCGGTAATGGACCCAGATAACGCTCCATTTGTGTTTTTATATTTTATATTTGAAGCTACTTCCAGAGTCACATGCTGTTTCTATTCAAATAGATTATAACTTGTTTGAAAGACTAATAAATTGTGCGTCGAATGATGGCTAATCTGTGATTGGATAAAAATTAACAGAGTAAAATTATTTAAGATTTTTTTTGTTGTCATTTCGGACGGTATAATGAGGACAGCCTAGATTAATTTATATTATAAAATAATATAAAAAAATGGTGTCGAAGTTAGAAAAATTTTTATTTGAAATGGTTTTGCAAACGGAAAAATATTTTTTTTAAGTTCAAAGGAATTTCTTATATAAATCATTCATTTTAATTTTTTTCTGCATTTTTTTTCTGGTTCGAAAAAATTGTTTAAAAAAATGCAAATTCAAAAACGGCAACACTGTAGCACCCTATAACTCGACAAATACACTTCATACAAAGAAAATATTTCGTATACACTTTCATATCGACTAGAAGTACAGTTGTGCCAAATATCGAGGAATTAAGGGGGAAAACATTTGTTGGGTTATCCGCTTTACGCGAAATTCCCCATATACGATTACTTTCACATAATGTATGTATGTACTTATTTAATTTATTTATTATTTTAGTATTTATAACAGCAAATAATAAGATTATTATTATTATTAATTTTATTAATTTTTATAATTATTTGATTGGATTTATTGTTTATCTATTGTTATTATTTTGTGTTTGCCACTGAACTTTTAAATTGAACTTCCCTGGTAGTGATAAAAATTGTTGTTGTTTTTGTTGCAAAGGGAAAAATACATATTACGAATTTATAAATTACTTTTGTATAAAATAATGAATGAATTGAAAAAGTCTTTGCAAAAGATAAGACCTTGTTTATTTATATAAGTAAAAAAAAAATGTTGTACGATTTGGTTGACTTTATTTTAAGCTTCAGTAAGAATATATTTTTAATTTTTTATTTAAGCCAAAAACTTGCAGACATAATAGTAATGAAATTTTAAGTTATTATTAGGTCTGTTCCAGGTGCATAACAAAACAGTCCGAACTAGTGCGAGTTACTCGAAACGCGTTCTAGATAACAATTTTTGTGCAATTTTGAGAGAAAATGAGAGAGTAAAATTTTTCATTTCCTGTACAAAGTCGTCTGAACTTTTCCTTTGGGTAAGTTCGGACTCGAATTTAATTATCAGCTGTTTTTGGTTTATAGGTATTTAAAAATCAAAAAATTTGTAAATAAAGGACAAACGTTTTTATTTTAAATTTATTAAAAAGCAAAACGGAAAATTTTTTATAACAAACTTGAACTTGTAGGTACATATATTTGTGCATATTTATCACTTTATTTAATAAAATAAAATGCTTTTATCGATCAGTTAAGTAGTTATGGACAGCTGCTGCCAATGATGCAAATGTTTTGCTTTTAAAATATGCATTTTAAACGTATAAAATTACTAAAAAAAATTTATTTGAGAAAGTAGGCACCATTTGTGGTTTTTTGCGTTCCAGCAATCGCGGACACCTTTGGCACATTCAGAGAGTAATTTCCTTTTTACTCTCAATAGTCCGGACTATTTTGTTATGCACCTGGAACAGACCTATTATATATTAGTTTTCAATTGAAGAAAAGTAAATTTATTAAGTTATATAGAGTACTTATGATGGCATAAGCAACATAAGCAACAATAAACCAAAAGTTTTTCCCATAACAAATAGGGAAATTGAACAATGTAAAACATACGAGGTTTGTTCAAAAGAAACGGCGAACTTTGAATTTTTTTTTTTTTATTTTGTTTTGTTGCTACACATGTGTTAGTCATATGTTGGCATTTTCAGCCAATTTGGATTCGTAGTTGAAAAAAATGGATCAAAGAATACGAGTTATGTATTAAATTTTGCGTTAAAAATGGAATTAAGTGCTCCAAGGCTCTTGAAATCTTAACTGTGGCTTTTGGCGAGTCCACTTTGTCTCAAAAAATTTTTTATAAGGGCCAAGAAGATGTTGATGACGATGAGCATCCTGGAGTTGTAACCACGTCAACAAGTGAAGAAAACATTGAAACAGTGAAAAAAATTGTTTTGGAAAATCATCGAATCACCACTATTAGGGAATTTGCAGAGGAGTTAGGCATATGCGATCCAATTTTCTCGAAGGTTTTGAACATGAAACGTGTGGCGGCGAAGTTTATTCCGAAATTGCTAAATTTTGATCAAAAGCAACGTCGCATTAGTATCGTCCAGGAGTTGTTGAATGACGTCAACGACGCTCGAGGTTTGCTCAAAAGGGCCATAACGGGTGGCGAAACGTAGGTATATGGATATGACGTCGAAGCCAAGGGCCAACCATCCCAATGGCGTGGTGCATCATGAGTTCTTGCCAATAGGTTGTACGGTTAATAAGGAATACTACAAGGAAGTTATGCAACGTTCGCGTAAAGCAATACGATGGAAATTGTGGAAAAATCATCACGCACCAGCTCACACATCAATGCTTGTTCGGGATTTTTTGGCCAAAAACAACACCCTCATCATACCTCGATCACCTTATTCACCAGATTAGGCTCCCTGCGACTTTTTCCCATTCCCAAAACTGAAAAGACCAATGAAAGTAAAGCGTTTTGCCACAATTGATGAGATAAAGTAAGAATCGAAGTGCGAGCTGATGGCCATACCGAAAAACGCATTTCAGAAGTGCTTCGAGGATTGGAGGAAGCGCTGGCATAAGTGCATTATATCTGAGGGGGACTACTGTAAAGGAGACAAAATGGATATTGATAAATAAATAAATACTTTTCAAAAAAATTCAAACTTCACATTTTCTTTTGAACAAACCTCGCATGTGTGATAATTTTGCAGCCGATTTGAAAAATTTTTAATTATTTTAATAGTGGCAGTCATCAAGAGCAGTGCTTGTATATAAGTGAATTAGAAATGAAGTCGGAAAAAATCGGCATAGTGGGAAGGTATGTATAGTTTAGTAATTGAACATAAAATTAGAGCAAAAGAAAACACTGTAGCTTCTTAACAAACCTTTTATTGCATTATGCAAGTGGTCTTATAGGACGTGCCTGGTCGATGTTATTTGCTTCCGTAGGCTATCAGGTCATGTTATATGATATTTTGCCCCAACAACTAACAGCCGCCATGGAATATATTGAAGCAGAATTGAAACGTTTGGAAGAAAGAAATTGTCTAAGGGGTAACTTAAATGCTATGGAACAATTTAAGTGCATTCAAACCACCAGCAACATTAAAGAGCTGGTTAAAGATGTCGTATTCATACAAGAGTGCATACCCGAACATATTGAATGGAAGAAGTCATTGTACCAACAATTGGATGACATAGTCGAAGCAACAACAATTATTTCCAGTTCGACGAGTACTTTTATGCCATCGTTGTTTAGTCAAGATTTGAAGCACAAAGAAAATGTAAGGACAAATACTGAAACACCATCGCAATCTGTATGTTTTATTTTACTCCCTCTCTCTCTCTCTCTCTCTTTCTTTCTTTGTCTATTTTCTCGGCTACTAGATTTTAGTATCACATCCTTTGAATCCACCCTACTTTATACCTTTAGTAGAAATTGTTCCATCTCCCTGGACTTCTAAGGCTGCACTAGAATTTACAAAAAATTTAATGTTGGAAATTAAACAGAAACCAGTCACTTTAACACGTGAAGTATTGGGTTTTGCCACCAATCGCATACAGTATGCCATCTTAAATGAAGTATGGCATTTAATCGAAAACGATATATTAACTGTGGCAGATGTTGATGCAGTTATGACTCAGGGTTTGGGTTTACGTTACGCTTTCTTGGGCCCCCTGGAGACGGCCCATTTAAATGCTGATGGCATTGGCGATTACGTGCAACGTTTTGGCCAGGAAATCTGGAAAGTTAGTGAAACCTATGAACCTTCGCCAAAAATGGAAAGTGGCAAAACTCTTGATAAGTTATCGCAACAATGCAACGATATGGTGCCAAGAGAAAAGTTAGCTCTACGAAGAGCTCAACGTGATGAGTTTTTGACAAAGTTAACTGAATTGAAAAAACATTTTTAAAGTTGAGTAAAATTTTAATAAAATTAATATTAATTTTTTTTATAATAAAAACAAAAATTTCTACGCCGAAAGAACTTTACTTAATTCATAGCACCAATTCAATTGTTACTACTTGCGGAGTAGCCTGGATTTTGAGAGGCCACTGGAACGAGTTTCAAGAAATAGTTTTTTAAATTATTTGAAAATTGTAGCCTACAAAAATAGTTTCGAAAGACGATAGAAATATTTTTGAATTTTAATTATCATTTTAAGAGCTTTAGATTTGTCTTGATCGATTCTAAATTCTTTTAGTGGTCTTTAAGTTAATCAATTCAACGAACCTGGTCTATTCAACCAATTAATTAGCAGTCCATTACGAATGACAAATTGACATCTCACAAATAAAAGCATTGAATTTCCCAAAAGAATCCAAAAAACTATATGACAACTCATAAAGAACTGGTTTTCTGCGAGCTAATTACAACATTCGATATCGACAGAAATTTGAGCGTATAGCCTGTTTCTGTAACTCAAGAGAGCGAATCGTTTAGAAATGCTTTTTAAAAATCAACAACAAAAAATTTGTGGTTTCCGTATAAATTCTCTGAGTCCCTCGCCTATCAAACAGAAACAGGCCATTAGGCTCAATGAAAGTAAGAATAATAATATTGTTCCACAGAACTGGTCTTGTAAGTAATAGCAACTGTACTAGTTTCAAGCAGTGTCCATAGCACAAAAAATACTGTACTATGCTATAAAATCTACAAGTTTTATTAACAATAAATTTGCTGTTACTGTGCTGTTGAAAACACAGTCCAGATAAAGCAAAAGCCAAAACCGTTTGCCGTCACAAAATAGCACTTCACGTTCATCAATTTCTTTATGCTACTGCTATGCTCGTACTGTTGAAAATACGAAAACAGACCAACTTAAATACAACAGCAATTACACAGCCAGCTTGGTGAAATGGTACAGTAACCATGTTGCGTACTTATAGGGAATTTTTAAATATCTACACATCATTTGATCTATTATTTTGTGTATCCTTTAGTTTTTTTTCTAAATACTGGATTTCCTTAAGATTTTCCATTATAGCCTTTAAAAATTAAGAAATAGCAAAGTCAAGATAGGTAACAGCAAACATTTGCTACTGCTGTGCTGTTTTCTTTTTTCAATAGCACAAAAACAGCAAAGATACTCTCGTAAATTGTTTGCTTTTGTTGCTGCTATTTAGAAATACATTTTTAAATATTTTTATTTTGCTTTTAGCGTGCTATCAATAATTTTTGTAGCATTGAACAGCGCCGTGATTGCTGTCATATTTTAACTGTTGCTGTTGCGTTATTAATAGATGCTTCCTAGCAAGAGTAAAACAATTTTAATCTAGCTTTTTGTTAAAATCTGGATGATTTGAAAGTGAGAAACTAGCGATATTTACCAACTCTATTGGATATCAATATTAGGTCATAGTTCGCTGTAAAATTGCAATTATAAACACATATGTATGTGTGCCTTTAACTAGGGCCCATAAATCGAATTACAATGCAATATAGTAAATCATTAAGTTCATTATGTTCTATAATTTGGCTGAGTATTTATGTAGTGTAATCTGTGATTTCTTTCCATTCAGACCTTCTTCCCAAACCTTAGCGTTCACATATACATATGTATTGTTTCGTTTATTACCACAATAAACGTTAATTTGTAGGGATCGTTTAATTGCAAATATTAAAATACACAGTCCTTTATGATTTTATCAGTACACAAATTCGGCAATTAAAACTCTATTTACAACTCTTCAGTACTTATTTACACTGTACACTTAACACTCTTTGGTACACACAGATATTCACTCTATGAAATCTCAAAGTCAACTATAGTCTCTGCAGTGGACGGCGCCCTTATATACAGATCGCGGCCGTTTCTTGAAATGTTCCGAACATACGTGAAATTGCGCATCATTTATTTTAGTTGCTGGCTTAGTAGTCTTGTATATATGTTCGTGCATGTGTGTATCTTTTGTTTACTTTTTCCTTCTGTAGAAGTGTTTTTTTGTTTCTACATTGAATCGTGCTTCGAGGATTTCCGCTCCGCAATTGTTTTTGCTTTATGTTTATAACATTGCGTATTTATACAATCGGTCGTTTCACACATCTTCGATCATTACTTCGTAATAGTACGTATGTACATACGAAGCAATTATTTCCCGTTTTAATCAAACGCTTTAAGTTTTAAATAAAAACTTGCCTCTTTATGTCAAAGATAAGCTGTCCATCTTTAAAAAAAAACGCCATAATGCAACTGCTAATTTAAAATGACTTATATATGTAAACAATTAAAGCAACATTTCTCCACTTTTACAAATTTAACCTCAATATATTTAAAAACAAAATGGTTGCTTTTGCGCGCCAACATGGGAATAAGTCAACAGAGACAGAGTGATGCCACGTTGTAGTTTTATAGCGTGATATCACCGAACCCAAACCCATTTCTTTTGAGCAAATCATTTTGAAATGTTTCCACCACAGACTATTAATAGATGACACAGACTTTCAGTTGTAATTATATAAGCCACACAGTGTTGTTCCGGTAAAATTCGACATGTTTTGAAGTAAAACAAGTCGTTTGAAGTGTTTTGCTTATATGAAATACATATATATGGCAAGACACTTCCTGAAACATTCGTTTGGAGAAAAACATATGCTTTGCCCCAAAACGCTTTGGTAAAAACGCACTATTAACATTAACAAAAAGGTAATAGCAAAGGCTTGGTCATCCTATGTAGCTTGTTGTATTGCTGTCAAACTCCATATGTAATTATAACTGTATTATTAGATCAATTTTAAACAAAGCAAACTTGCGAACAGATGATGATAATTCGATAATTTCAAGAATCTACATCAAATCACCTTGTTGAAATATCAAATCAAGAATTAAAACATTGTATGGTACGACATATTCGTGACAGCATTTTTCATTTAATTTTAATTCATAACTTTATATGAAAAAGAGAAAAAACAAAGAAATTTACGCGGCAAAACGTTCAATAACAAATCATTACCTTACATGCAGAATTGACTTTTTATTTTATACAATCGTTTTATAAATTATAATATCTCATTGGTTAAATATTATTTTAAATCGCTCGAATTCCCGCTATTAGCTAAAACGCGTTTTCCCCCGTTAAGCACATCTGGCAACAAAAAACATCTTGTTATACTAAAAAAAAACAGAAACAAAATATTAGAGAGAACAGCTGAGTAAAGTAAACAATAAAATAATAATAATATTATTAAAAGAAAGTACTAAAATAATCATGAAAATCGATATATTAACAGGTTTTTTGATCATATGTAAGATATTATTTAATATATTAGTTATATGACAAATAGTATATGGATAATCCTTTAAATAGCACTTGGCACCACAGCAACGTATGGAGCTACTAAGAACTCACTATTTGGGAGTGTCTATAAATTATTTGATTTCCTACAGAAGGATAATCCTAATAATGCTATTAACAACACAAAAACTGTGGAAGAAATGACTGTGGACGAGTTGGGTGTATCAAGAGGAGAGTGCCCTTATGATTTCTTACAATATATTAGCTATAAAGACAGTCATCAATGTCATATAGATGACGAGTTCATCTTGCATTTGCTACCGTCTTCAACTGCTTCTGAAAGTGTACGCAGACCACCCATAATGGTTAAATGTCTGCCGGATCATCCTTCGATTGTTAATGGCACCAATACGTTTCGTGTCATGGAAAGCGTTCAAGAAATAGTGGATTTGCTAAAGCCCATAGGCAACAATACCAAACGTTATCAACCTGGCAGCTGTGTTTTGGTATTTTTCTATACTCCCAGTTGTTTTACTTGCTCATTGGCGGCCATTGCGATAAAAGATTTGCCATATGCCTTCAAATCAATACCTGTAGCTGCCATAGACGCTTACAAATTTCCTAGTTTTAATACAGAGTTCGGTATTGTGGCCTTACCAACACTAATGCTGTTCCACCAAGGCAGACCTGTGGTAAAGTATCGGGCTCAAGAATTCCTTAATTCTTTTATAACTCGCCATACCGGACTTAAGCCAGTTGAAGTACCGAAACATAATAATCCCTCGCCATTGCCACTTCAAGTACAGCATCAAACAGACTATGTTCTCATACTAGCTTGGATGTTCATTCTCTCCTGTGCTGGTTTCTATTTTTCCAAATCGCAGTTATTTAAGCAAATTGTAGAAATGATTAAACGTAATTGGAGAGAATCTGAAGCACAGTTAGAACATTAAAATAAATTTTACATATCTCGGTTATTATTTATTTAAAACTATATTTTTTTGGAATTTGAGGTAAAATAAAAATCAGGTACATAACTGGCTGAGATTGCATGGTATTTTTTTCTAACTATATTTGTAAAAGGCAACAATCTAATTGTCTGTACATATGTATGTTTAACCATAAATAAGTTACTGCACCCAGATGAATATCAATCATGTAAAACTAATTAATTTCAAGATTCAGAATTCAACAATAAAAATTCTGATTTCGTCAGCCCTTTACAACTTGTGAAATATAGAACATCATGTTTAATAAAATTGCTTTGTAACAGCGTCAATGCCGTTCAAACTGAAAAATGGATACGATTTGAAAGTTACATATGATTCTTTGGTGTTCTGCAAATCACGAGATTCGTAATGTTTAGTCATGATTTATTGTTATAAATCAAGGGCTAACAGCCAATTTGCCTTGCTTATCATTAAAATTTTATGTATATTTAAGTTTTTTGTCACAAAAATATGTGGAATATAATCATTCCAATAGCGAGTTCAAAGCAAAATGCTTCAAAAACGCCAAGTGATTTAAAATCTACAGGCAGTTGTTAGCTGACTGGTGGCAAATCAAGGCATTTCAAAACCTATTCAATGATTTTAAGTCACTTTACGATTATCAAAACTTGCCCATACACTACGTCTTGATTAGCCAAAAATTTGTTCGCACATGGAGAGCATCGGCAGAATAGCGAAAGAAATTTGTTTGTTGTTTTCTGTGTAGAGAACATGTGTTGTAGATGTGTCTGTTTTTTATTTGTCATCGAGTGTTACCATGTATGTTCTCAGCATAGTTTATGCGGTGTTAACAGATGCGCGCACACACATTATTTATTTTGCCTGTGTATTTTGTTTTCATAATGGCAGAACAGCGTTGTGCGAACAACTGTGTTTAAACACGAACAGACCATTAACAGCTACGGTCTTCACTAGTCAAATCGCTGTGCGAACAGCAATCTGTACGTTGGCAGAACGAATCTATGTCAATACGGCATGTTATATAGAACTTAAGCACTGTTTACACATTATTAATTAAATTTCAGTTTTTATTAACAAAAAATACCAGTGTTAGGTTCGAAATTTTCTAAATATACAAGGTGCTCTGAAATGAGTACTGCAGCAACTAAAAAATTTATCACAAAGGATCCGGATCAGTTGCCCCAACGTGGTGGTTCATAAAATACAAATAATTTGGCTGGGTTACCAAGCCTCAAACAACTTACCCTTATCTGCGAAATAAAAACGATTTTTTTCATTTCATGTCCAGTTTTATTCAAATTGATAATTCAAGAAACATTTTACATATATTTTTTTTTTCGTAGTAAGGGGTATTTTCTTTAAAACTATTTTTTCTCCTATTATATATTACGATAAATTTTTAAGATTATATATTATGTAAAACTAAAGCATAAATTGTATTGAAATAAAGAAAAGACTTGAAATTTAAATGTAAAAAAATTAATATAATTGAAAATGTAGTTACAATAAACATGGGAATTTTCAAAAGGTTCCAAAGCTGTTAAAAAAAATAGTTTAATAGCAAAAAAAAAAAAATAACTTAAATTTATAAAATGGTAAGCTGAAAATTATTGTAAAGATAATTATTGAAAGGAATCCAAATTAGCAATTATTTGCCAACCATCGGCCAGGCAAGCCACACCAACAAAAAACAATATTTTGTCTGGCATGAGCTCATCATACACCGTAGCTGAAAGAATTTTGTTTAAATTTAAAACTAAAAAGTAATTACGATAAAGTAATTTTAATCATTTTTCCCATATTTAATCATTACGCAATTCAAATATTTCTCTATTTCCGTTGTATATTTCAAAAGTGCTTTTTCTATCGATCCCAATCAAATAATACGGTCATCTAACATAACTAAAAAACAGCGCCCTCGTAAAAGTTCGTTACTTTATTTGTTGTCTTCCTCCTTAGATTTTGATGCTGTTGCAGTTGCTTGATTATTGCTGTTAGCAGATACTGCATGTTTTGTTGCGTGCTGCTTAGAGCGATGTTGATGATGGTGGTGGTGATGATGGGAACGTCTGCCGGCCGATGTATTATAAGGATGTGGATGTACACTGTAAAATTCAAAAATTACTCTAATTAGTTTCATATAATAGTAGCATAAAGAGAAGAGAAAATAACAACATTAATAGAGAAACATTAATTGTAAGAATGAAAATAATAATAAGAAAACATTATGACACTAGGGTATATTTGGTGATAAAATTAATGCTAAAACGAGGAAAAAAGTTAAAGAATAAACGCATCTAATAGAAAAACATGCATTTAAGCCAACATGAGTAGTAAAACTTTATAAATCCCCTTCATTTATCTTGTCTACTTTGTTTCCTTTCGTATATACATAGTTATAGTATTTCTTTTATGCTTTAAAATGAAATACATAATGGTCGGTTTAAATGGTTGTAGTATTCCCTTCTGATCGTGTTATTAATAAAATCTTAAGCGCCTGGCTAACATAAACTATGATATTTGATGATAGTGAAAAAGTTTTCGAATGGATTTTGTAGAAATAATTTTTTTCGTAAAAAAGCTACCACCCGTCGTAGTCGCCGCCATCATTTTATAATTAACATTAAAGCCAACTTCGTCGGGATGTTATAAATACTTCATTCGATACATATGAAAATAATTACGACGAATTATACTCGTACCCATGTAAAACCGCATTCGAGAGTTTGACATGTATAAAGAAAAAACGACAATAAAACAAATCAAAAAGAATAATTATGAAATCTGCACGAAAATCTTACACGTAGACCTAGGTAGTTTGTTGCTATAAAAGTTTCAGTAGTATATAGATGAAGAGAGGAACGAAAAACCCTTGATGTCGGGGCTGATTGACTTTGTGAACTAGAGCAGTTGTTTATTAAATACTATTTGATATTCATGCAGTTATGCATATACAATTTGGCGATGAAGTTTTATATTTACTTTTGAAAAATATGTATTGTGAGGAATGACACTAGTTTTGTTGTACTTTTTGTAGAGTTGGAGATTTCAGACCATAATTTTTCTGCGGTTTTCTATCGTGTTTCATTACTTGCTGTCGTTGTTTGGTTATTAATTATGAATGTGTTTGTTTACTTGCGATAAAAACATGGGTTATTTAAACGCTAATCTCTTAAATTGAGAAAAAAAACATTTTATACTTAAGGTTAGATCAGACGGAACAAATAACTGTAACCATTATTTCTGGCAACTGCTCCTTATATCTCCAATCGGATATGTACATACACACATATGTATGTAATAAGATAAAATTAGAGGCTAAAAACTATGTTACAATGTTGGTGGCATATTGTCTTTTATGTTTTAACAAATCTGCTGAACAAAAAAGAACACATTACGTTTATTTCGTCAAATGTTTGTTTCGTCTGACCGAACCTTTACGTGATGTAAAACGATTATATATCTTTTTTTTTTTTTGTTCATAACTTTTTATGAAAAATAAAAGTTGAGGTTTTAGTAGGGCGCACACATATAAAGCTGGTTAAAATTATTTACGTTTTAGGCAAAAGAGATTTCGCAGAAATAGCTATTGGCCTTAACCTAGAGTTTGAATAAAAAATATAACATTCGCAGTTCGCACACGTTTTAAGGACTTTTGTTTCCCAATATTTGATAAAAATGTTTAAAGGAAATATTTTCTTTTTGTTAGCCTTAAATCATGTACATATTGGTTCGGCGTTTGCACAGAAGTCATTAAGTTTAAAATTTTAAGTTTCGGCGTAGACAATGAAATGATGGAAAGTTCAATTTTAATAATTGTTTTTGTTTGTTAAGGTAAACACACAAACCTTGGCGTAGGCGTTGTACTATGACTGTGGAGTGTTGGTGTTGTAGCTAACGGCGACGAAGGTGGTGTTCGTAGAGGTCTACGTGCTGAAACCCCGTTAAAATGGTGACTGCTACGATACGTCGAACGTTTTGGATTTGACGATACATATTGTTTGTCAATACGACTGGTTACCGTCGGGGTCGATGATGTTGCTGATGCGGATGAAGATTGCTTTGCAGATGCCGTATTTATAGTATTCGTGCCCGCAGAAGACGACGACGGCGACGTTTTGGTAGCCGAGGAAGAAGTCGACGAAGTCAATACAGAAGAAGAGCTGAATGATGAATTTTAGAGAAAAATATTGATTTGTTTCATTCACATTTTAATTGATGATGGTTGATAGATTTTTGTGGTAAATATTTTGTTTAATTTTTGTTCAATTATAGAAATTTAAAAAAAAAAATACAATATTCAATTTAAAGATATTACGAATGATTGAACTATATACAAGTAGGTGAGTTCTTATGAAGAGTTAGGGAGGGTTAATTATATTAAATCAAAACAAAAAAAACTAAACGAATTCTACAATAAATGAAACCAAAAACTTTATATTTTTAATTATTGTTTTGCCTACCTCTGAAACTTTGCATTTGAATTTACGATTAGTATTTTAGATTTTAATTAGTAATTTTGGATGCTGTTAAAGTTTATTTGTAAGTATTTCGTTAGTATTCTTAAATAAAGCGCATTTGTTTAAGAGATTTTATTTAGAAGAGATATCTCTAGTAGCTGGAAGTGTTGTATTTTTACTAATTTATACGCTTTCATTTACTTTAAAGCAATTTTAATATGTCTTAGTAATGATTATATCTGCAAAAGATCAAATATTTGAAAATATATATCTGTTATTAACAACGAAAATGTGTTTTAATGAAGAAAACTAAAGTAATTTGAGATGGATACTGTAGACAAAATGTTATAACATTTAATTTGAAATTAATTTTAATTTTGTCATTTACATTTTGGCTATAGATCCTTCAACCTTTTAATCGTTCCATTAGTTTCGAGTGTTAAGGGCAAAAAGCTTCCTTTTTTAGCATCTTATAAATGACTTTAGTATTGCTCAAATTTAAGAATAATTAAATTTATTTGCAAATCAGTTGAACTACCGAATATGTACTTATTAAGGACTTAAAATATAAATCTTGGCAAACAAAAAATAATGACAACGAAAATATATACAATTTTAAATACGAAAATGTTTTTAGGCATTGCTAAGACTTACCTATTTTGATGTGTTTGAGATGATGGTTGAGGTTGAGTTGGTATAGTGGGCATTTGTCTGCGATGTTGTGAATTTGATGACGATGGCCTTTGTACATGAGCAACCGTTTCAATAACATCATCGTCATCATCTATTTCCTCAATGGTGAGAGACTGTTGTGGTACGGGTGCTGCACATATAGCCCTAGCTCCTCCATGTCCGGTAGCTCCACGTGCCTTTGTAACAAATTCTCGATCAAAATCTTCGGCTTCATCTTCTTCCAAGTTAATAAATTCCTGATGTTCTTCCAATTGGCCAGAACGTAGGTCTTGTTCTTTCTCAATAATGTGAGCACGTTCACCGATGTGATGACCGATAGCCATTTTTTTAACACCATTGACAGAATCCTGAACAGTACGACGAGTTTCGCGTATGCCACCTGGTCCGGTTTTTGTGCTACTAGTGGCCTGATAGATTTGTGGCCGGCCATCGGGACCAGAGGACATTGTAATGACAGAACTTGAACAGAATGCTCCATTATTTCCAATATCTAAGACATAAAGGACTTACTTTAATTATGTGTTTTTAGACTGTAGTACTTATTTATTTCCTATATTCATGTTTTTAAAGACTATATGTGGATATTATTTTCGAGCCTTTAACCCAATTTACGAAATTTTTTATTCATATTTCTAAATTAATTATCTACCAAAATACATTTTAACAAATCGATTTAACGCAAAATAGTGAATATCTTCTCTTATGTACATATTTATACTCTACATTTTTAGAGTCTTTATTCATTGTTGGCTTGTTTTTGGCAAAATACGACAGATATTTATTCAGAAATGTAATATAATTGTCAACATTACCTGAACTTATTAAACGATTCATGTTGGGCATAGCTGGAAAACCAAACAATCCAGCCATGGGGTGAGGATTTTGTCGTTCCATTAAGGCATTTTGTTGAAAGCCGCCATCAAAATTGGTCAACATGTTGAAGGGATCAGGCATAAAGGAATTCATCAAACGATTCATTGAACGCATTTGCATATTCATGGCATTCATTTGATTTCTAAAATGAAAAATAAAAATAAGAAAAACGTCACATCACCACCAAGAATTTCACGACTTTTTTGACAATATTTAAGTTTAAACTTATTTCTTTAATTTAAATTACATTTTATAAAATATTAAATATGAAGAAAAATATAATAAAATGTTGAAGAATAAGTAAAAATATGACTCCTAACACAATTATTTGCAATATTTTCTTGAAATTTCCAAGCAAGTGTATTTTTTAATTTTTTCTTTATAGTATAAAAAACCAATTATTGATTTTTTTTCGTAACACCAATGTAGGTTCATACATACATATATGTATAATATGAAGGGCAACGTATGGGTAATATAGAGGTTTCCTAATGTACTAACCCATCTATACATCTACACCATCCTGTCAATCATATAATAGATTTTTACTCAATCCACATTTTTTCATACAATTTGTAATTTTTCTTCTAATTAACAAGCCAAATTTCCACGCCCCAGATACGAAAAAAACTAAAAAATATATTTTATGGATAGCCATTTGCATTTATGCATACACACAAACATATATGATTTCAACAGCCTTTTACTTTTCTGTATCAATTTTCCTTTTTTACTCTTAAAAACTTACCCAAAAATGTCATCATCAAAATCTCCCATCAATGAACCAAACAACGACATTTTATTATTAAATATGATATCTAAAACTGTTTAAAATAGGCTTGTAGTTTTTCTGTTTTCACAATTTTAGTAAATAATTGAAAATTCAACCTTATGTGGAATGGCGTGTATTTTTGCTTCTGGTTTTTCTGCGTTTGATTTAAATAATGAGGAAAATTCTACAAATTTCCTATGAAATTCCCTTGCGACATATGAAATGACATTGGCTAGACAGAGATAACTGTAGTAAAAATATAATTATGTGCATACACTATAGTAATGATTTTATAATCTCGATAACACATCCATAGGTACACTCAAAAAATTATTTCTGTAAGGTTGTATTTTTACCATTTCAGCGTTCGCCAGGGACCTGCGCCAAAAATATTATGGCCGCCTATGCTTTGCCGCCGAATTATTTTCGTAGCCGCCGCCAACGATTACGTTATGGCTATATATCGGCTCATTGTAAGCTACCACTTGGTATATATTTCATTTCTCTCAGTTTTTCTGTATGAATTTACTTTAAAATTTTTTATTTAAATTTATTTTGGCGAAAAATTTGTTTAAACATTTATATGTATGTATATTTATGTATAAATATATGTATATAATAAAATAGTATATAAATAAAGTAGTTTGTACGTATTCAGAGGATTTTGTGTGAGCTGGACAAAATTCGACTAACTGATTTATAATCAAATCCAGCCAGGTTTTGGCAGCCGCCGTGTATTTTTATGTTAGCCGCTGCCGCCGCTCAAATCTATCCACGTACGTCTTTGTTGTTTGCTATATCTTGTGACAAAGTCAAAATTGGTTCTGGACTTAACAAAAATAAGTTTTATCTTAAAATTTTAAAAGTTATTTTTTCAGTTTATATTAAAAATTTTTGGGATTAAATGAGAACATAGCACCATGAACCCTGGACCATTAGTCCATTTCTTAAAATTCTACAAGCATTGTTTTTTAAAGGGTGTTTGCAAGAACTTTTGTAATTTGTACAGTTCACAAAACATATCTCTAAGTGCCCTTTTACATTAGCGAAATTGAATGACAGCTGAAGATTATCGGAGATCGGTAAAGAAAAGTGTGTAATATACGATAATATATGCCTTGTTTTGGATATCTCAACTTTATTTTTATCTTGCTTCCTTCACAAGGCAAATTAAAACAGGTAAACTTACAAGCGCAGCTGATGGCTTCTTTTAAGCTGATTGGTGATCAAACTCCTTATATAAAAAAAAAGACTATATCCGGCATTTTTTTTTTATGTGGAGTTTGAATTGTAAATGCCAAATACCTCTACATTTAAAAGACGGTCGAATAACCCTATATCTTCACATCAAACTGCTCTATCAAAATACTGCATCAAACTCAAATTTTGTTTGATATGAGTTTGATGAATGTCAAAACACTTTTACATTTTTAAATCAACAATTAATTTTTGTTTATCCCAAAAAATTAAAGAAATAACATTTTATTAAAGGAGTAATAAATAGTACAGTACGGTCCGTGTTATAAACTACTTTTTCTTTCAAAGAAGCTTTACTATTCATTTTTTTGCTTATTTTAATTGCGTGATACAGAGTACTAGTTACGCAACAGTCATCTACATATTTTTTAAAATGAGTTTGATTGTTAGGTACAGTCAAATATGGTGGTGGGTACCCAATGCCGTTGGGATATCAAAAAATTATATCGCAGATAGTGCCAGAGAAATTGATCTTAAAAGGTGAGATTAAGTTTCCGACAAGATAATGACCCTAAGCATACGGTGCTTCTAACAAAGGAACGACAGCACAATAATGTTGAAAAACAACTTAAATCTTTACCTCAATCGTAGGATATTAATCCCAAACAGAATCTTGGGAGCCATTTGTACCAAATTCGGAACGACTAAACATTACCTAATAAATGTCCTTCAAGAAGTATAATTCAAAATTTACCCATAGGTAACCCAAAACTTGATTAAATCGCCGCCTTTAAATAAAAAAACAGTATTAAAAGCTAAAAGATTGGTGACCAAATACAGTTATTCCAGATTTGTATAAAACAAAGTCTAAAAATGTGTATTTGACAAAAAATTAGTTTAACCAAAAATGAATATTATTATTTAGAATAGCGTTTTTGTTTCTTTTAATAACTATTTTGTAAGAGAACCATTGTAATAGAAAAAATCTTAGAAACAATTTTGGGAAATATGGTCCGTGTACCGTAGCTTATTTTAACTACAAATTCATATAACATAAAATATATTTTACATAACATATTACGCTGCGTTCTCTTTAGCATTGGCTTCAATCCAATCCCGTAAAAAGGCTACATTAGAATACACACCAGGATACTCGGCTGAACCACATCCATTTCCCCAAGAAATAATACCAGTTAACTGTTTATTTACTACGAGTGGACCACCCGAATCGCCTTGGCAAGCATCTTTACCACCAACTCCTTCAATACCAGCACATATCATACTCTCTGAAATACGGCCGGGGCCATAGAAATCAGCATAGTAATGATTGCAGCGTTCATTGCTTATAATGCGTACTTCGGCTTCCAACAACTTATCAGATGTACTTCCGTTAGCTGTAACACCCCAGCCAGTTATTAAGGCCTTAGCGCCATGTTTTGGTACTTCTGTTGCCAGAGCAATCGGAGCTGTGGTGACATTATTTAATGGCAATGGCGTTGACAAGATCATTAAAGCAATATCATTTACATGAGTAAATAAATTGTACTTCTCGTGCATAATAATTTTACTAACAAGAGCTATGGCACCGTCTCCGCCTTCACGATTATTTGTACCAGCAACGATTGCAAAACTTTTAGGATTACGTTTAAAAACACAATGAGCCGCAGTGATAATTATATCGGCCTTGTAAATACTGCCGCCACAAATATGTTTGAAAGCGTTAACAATATTATTTTTACTTCTGACCGATACTTGGTGTTTGTGTTTACAAATACTGGTTTTATGACCACCAATAATGCGGATATCATTTTTAAACAGCTCTGGTTGCTCAAATGTCGTTGGCAATGAAGCTCCAAATGTGGAAGTTACCAAAATAAGTAAAATCCCAAAACATATGAACATGCTGTAAGGAAGCTTGAAAAGAAACTAAACTTTTTGAACTCATTTCGAAAACTTGTCAAGTATGTATTCCAAATTTTGTGTTGATTATTAACAGCAGCGATAAAAATGATTGATAAAATTATAAAAAGAAATTTCTAACAAGATTTATATTTCTAATAAATATTCTTTAAGTATACTTGTGATATATTTACATACATACAAATATGACCGCTTTTCAAAATTAAAACTGAAACTTTTGCACATTTTTATATTTATTAGAGATATAACAATTTACAATAGGAGCATTTCCAACAGATTACGTACGTAAGTACAAGTAACGTTTTATGGACTTTAATTCTTATACAAGCCATAGACGTTGCGACCATTGGCACAACTCGGTTGGTTAGCAAGTTGGGTATTTTGCCCACACACAATACAACTTGGTGTACAATTTCATATTGCAAGCTAATCTTTTTGCACTTTTTGATTTACGAATTACCGTAGTATTTCCAAGACATTAAAACTACCTTTTTCCAATCTAAAACCTTAAAATAATATACTGGACAAAATAATAATAAACACATATACATTAACAAAAACGGTTTCCTAGGTAATAAAATTAAAAAAAAAACAATTCTACACGGGCAGGACAAGTTGTCTCTGCATTTTTTGAAATATGAAAAAAAACTTTTTAGGTTAAGTACAGTTCTATTTTAAAATCTGGATTTTCCAACACTGCTATGTGAGATTGTACAACGCCCTCATTAATCTTGCGAACTTAATACAACGGTCCATCTCCTGTACAATCTCCCCAATATTTATTGTTGGAGGTTTGGGTAGGATTACCCAAATTTTTAGAAAAAGTACAAATGTATTACAAAATGAGAAATTTTTTTTAATGTTTTTAACTTGTAAATTTGCAACTTTAACTTTTGGGAAATAGGGCCCATTTCAATAAGAAAACAAATCTCTAAGTCCCCTGTTACATTAGCGAAACTGAGTGCTAGACAGACGACATTTGGAAGAAGTAGTGTCTATTACACGGCTGCTTGTACTAGACATTTTGTGTTTCTCTATCGACTTTTCTTACACTCATCACTGTGAAAGTGATGGTAAATGAAAAAATTGAAATGCCAATTACCAATATTTTGATGCTTTTCATAAAACATATTTTTTATTGAAAAATAAACTTAAATATCCCAAAATTCCAAAAAAAACCTAAAACTAAGTATTTACGTTTTAGTTTTATGTATAATAGTTTTATTATGTAAAACTATTTTACGTGTATGGGAGGTGTCACGTAACTCAGAACATTTCTCTGAGAAATGTAGATGATATGCAAGTCGCTGTGGATCGCTTTACAGACGTCGCGTTGGCCGCAGTCAGAGTTGTAAGACAAAACAAACTATCAGTTAAAAGAACTTTATACCTATCGCCGGCTGATGTACTGACTCTTGTCAGGGCAAAGAAAGGGGTTTAGAATGCAATGTCATCAAGACTCACGGGTAATGGGGCAAAAGATCAGAGTGCGCATACTCGCATCCCTAAGGCATGGTGTTCCATCGTGGAATAAGGTTTTTTATAAGAGAGTGTTAACTTCTCTCCGCTCGACTTACATATATAGCCAGACTCCTAGCACATACATGAACCTTTTTCCGGCCGCCACAATGAGGAGGAGGTATAAGTCAGGATTTCTGACATTGCATTCTGTTATGCCAAGCCATTACCTGGCAAACATTTGTTTGATTTGAGTAAAAAATACATTTTTTCGAGCAATGTATTTTATTTGCTTTTTCATAAATGCCCCGGTAAATGGGATTTGGATTTGAATTCCGTTTCCAATCCAATTTGTGTCGGATTTCATGAATAGGTTGAATGATAATAAGAACGTCAGTGCTTCTAAAAAATTCAGATGCGTTTTATTTCATTTTAAAGAGCGAGTCGTTTAAAAAGTTACCCTTTAATTTTAAACTTGTTAACTATATTCAAATTTGTCTACACATTGCAATAACCTCATTCCGTCAAAACGCCGTAAGTTCACCAGCGTATTATCTAATATCTTTTCAGCATCGTGGGGCCAAAGACATCAGTTGATAAGACTACCTATAAAGATAAGAAAAATCCGTTATTATATTGACATAACTTTAGATTTTTTACATTTAAAAATTCTTTATATAAAAAGTTGTACGAAAAAATGCAACACGTTGTCGGAAAACCTTTTCTTAGGAAACAACAAGACTGCTTTTCGAATACTAACAGACTTGTAGACGATTTTAAGCAACGGTCGGAATGTATAGTAAAGCATTTGTTTTAATGGTCATTATAGTCACCCTGGTTTGCAGTAAAGATATAGTGCCGCGTGTTCTTAAGTTGGATGGTCGCATTGTAGGCGGTAAAGAGGCTACGATTGAAGATTGTCCTTATCAGGTTTCCGTACGTATATTTGACTCTCATGCATGTGGTGGTTCCATTGTCAAGGAAGATGTTGTTATTACTGCTGCTCATTGTGTATATTTGTCGTTCGGTCCCAGCGGCTGCAGTGTGCAATATGGTACAACTATTGTTGGTGGTAGCAAAAATGTTATTAAAGCTCAACGTATTATACAGAACGAGAATTACGATGCTAGAGCAATTAACAATGACGTTGCTTTAATCTTCTTAGTCTCTAGAATTCCATTCAGCTCTGTTGCCAAATCGATTCAACTGGCATCGGTTCCTACTATAACTGGTACATCTGCCATTGTTTCAGGTTGGGGAACTTTAGCCGAAGGCGGTTCTAGGGCCTCTAAATTGCAAGTGGTTACTGTTCAAACATTCAGTAGATTGGCTTGTCAAAATAATTACAGAGGTATTAACAACATTACAGAAGCAATGATGTGCGCTGGCACAATTGGTGGTGGTAAAGATGCTTGCCAAGGTGACTCTGGTGGCCCATTAGTGTGCAATGGAAAATTGATTGGTATCGTTTCTTGGGGCCAGGGTTGTGGTCGTTCCAATTACCCTGGCGTTTACAGCGATGTTGCCGTTTTAAGAAATTGGATCATTTCAAAAATGGCTTAATTAACATCTTTATTTCAATCATTTAAGTTTATTCTAAATACTACGTCTAATGTTTAGCTCGCAGTTTATACTTAAATTAAATAAAAAATATTAGGTAAGGTCTTTTCTAGAAATGAGAAAAAACTAGATTTGTTTTGAATTTTTGTAAAAAAAAAAATTTAATTTTTTTTAGCGGCATAGAAAATGCATTCGGATCAGCGAGAGTTATTTTATGAAACTGAACATTTGGCCATTTGATGAAACATAAATGAGTCATAACGTTATTTACCATACAATAGGTCTGTTCCAGGTGCGTAACAAAACAGTCCGAGTTAGTCCAAATGCGTTCCAGATAATCATTTTTGTGCAATTTTGAGAGAAAAATGAGAGAGTAAAATTTTTCATTTCCTGTACAAAATCGTCCGAACTTTTTCTTTGGGTAAGTTCGGACTAGAATTAAATTATCAGCTGTTTTTTGTTTAAATTTAAAAATAAAAAAAAACTTTAAATAAAGGAAGAAAGTTTTTATTTTTAATTTATTAAAAAGCAAAACGGAAAATTTTTCCAATAAACTTTAAGTTGTAAGTACATATGTATATTTGTGCATATTTATCACTTTATTTAATAAAAAACTGATTTTATCGATCAGTTAAGAAGTTACGGACAGCTGGTGCCAGTGATGCAAATGTTTTGCTTTTAAAATATTATTAAATTTAAGCGTATAAAATTACTAAAATAAAATTTATTTGAGAAAGTAGGCACCATTTGTGGTTTTTTGCGTTCCAGCAATCGCGAACAATTTTGGCACATTCAGAAAGTAATTTTCTTTTTACTCTCAATAGTCCGGACTATTTTGTTATATACCTGGAACAGACCTAATTTGACATTAAATAAAAAAGGCTAAGCTATGCAGGCGCGAGATAGAATCTAAAGCTCTCATTTTGGGACAATCATTCTCGCAATAAAGTTGCAATGTATTTCTCGAATTTATGGCTTTTTCTAACATAACATAAGTTTAGGCGCAAAGAAAATGAGACACCCTCAGTTCCAGGGATGGGAAATTTAGTACTATTTCGCTATTTTCAGTACTTTTTCATTAAAACACCGTAGTACCCCATGTCATATCCAGTACTCTTGTTTTGGTTACATGCCATTCTGAGTAGCCATAAATTTGTTCTGCCATCATTCAGATTTCGGTTCGCACAGGAGTCTGGCTCGTAAAGACCTTTGATGAACACCACAGGAACCTGACCGAGGTGGTACAAAGAATATCGGCTGCTGGATTAAAACTGGGTGCGAAAAAATGTGCCTTGTTTCAGAAAGAAGTAAAATATTTGGGCCATCGCGTTACAGCAAACGGCATTTCAACGGATGAAGACAAAATACGATCCGTAATGGACCTGCCTCGTCCGCAAAATCTCCATACCCATGTCACTTACACATACGCTTCATACCAAATTTTGCAAGCGTAGCGGTAAGCCCAAGAAATCACGGGCGAAGCACAGGAAAGGGCGTTCCGGACACTGAAAGTTTTATTGTGTGCAGTATTAACATATCCAACTGCTGGAGAGAATTTTTTGCGATACGAGCGAATACGGTATAGGCGGAATACTCTCACAGGTTTCGAATGGAACAGAGAAAGCTATTTGCTATTACAGTCGGACTCTCAAATATGAGAAGTATGAAAAAGTATTTTTATACACTGTGTGACTAGACAGGAAATTTTGGCAGTGCTAGAGGGAACAAAGCTCATACAAGTTACCTGGAAATTTAATACACACAGAATAACAACAACGATATAATATATAACACGTACAGACGAATTTCAGGAATTGAAAACTATGGGGAAACAATAACAACGCAAAGAAACCAACAGCATAAGTAACATAGCAGACAGTAGTTACAAAAACAAACATCATGGTAAAAAACCGCATAAAAGAAGTTTATAGCTAAAGAAGTATCTACTGGATTCTTTACTTTTCTACAAGTTTCTAGAAACTAGACGACTACTATAAAAGTAGTTGGGTGATCAAGCTAAGAATTAGTATTGAGTGAAACGTTAAAGTGCCAACATCGTGATAAAGAAGTAACCGCTGTGTTGTCTTCAAGTGCTAAATAAAGTAACCCTGTGTAAAATAAAGTTCTGCGGTGTATTATTGAAAGTATACAACTTCTTTTAACTTAAAGGTTCGATGATACCGTATTTCAGCTCTCTAGCTATAGAGTAAATGCTAGAGGGATATTCCGTTTCCAGATTTTTCGGATTACTTATGACCCAGGACCTACCAGTATACTAAATTTAAACTGTGTGTGTGGGTCAAAGAGTCAGTGCATAGGTACTAAAATATAAACTTTTCACATGTTCAAATCTCGGGAAACTTTTACCTATGAGGTGACCCATATGCAGAGTTTTTATGTTTCAAGTTTTATTATTTCATGATTAAATAAAGCCAAGTTATGTGGGGGTGTCAAAACAGCGTGAATGGTTACGTGTAATACAGACACTGTATGCATAGACCTGAACTTGGCCTGGCGGTCTACCGTGCGCCTTAATTTCTATCATTCTTTATTTTTTATTTATTTATTGATTGTTAAAAAACAATTACAAGATTTGTCGTTTTTTTACAACTCTTTAGAATTTATTGCATGAACAAGTTCTTCTATTGGTAACATATCTATGTATGGGTTAGGGATGATGCGAATTGAATCTACAATGCCTCCTAAAAACATTAAAAACTAAACAGAAATACGCAAAAGACAAATTTTTAAAATAAATTAAAAAAATATTTCAGAAAATACAAATTTTTCTGTTCGATTTTTATTAAAACTGTCATGTGTTTTTTTTTTTTTGTGAATTTCTATAAACTATTTCATTTGGTTTAAGGACTTTTACGCGTAAAAAAAAATAGTATAAACTTTTTGGAGAAGGTCATGGAACGTACTGGTTTCTCAACACGTTATTAATAGAGAGAAATCAAGGAATATAATCCATGATCTCATTCATTTAAACATTAGCAGTAATAGTTTCATCAAGCCATTGTTTTAAGGTGCTGACGAAAGTGTAGACGGTAGGATAACCAGGTCTAGCGCAACCACGGCCCCATGAAACTAAACCAACTAAATGATTATCTACCACCAAAGGACCCCCAGTATCGCCTTGACAAGCATCTTTGCCACCGTTGTTTAAATACCCGGCACATATCATGCGTTCGGTAATTTCACCAATACCATATGATTTTGTACAATCTTTATTGCTTACAATTGGCACTTGAACTTCCTCAAGATGTGAAGAAGAAGGGCCGAATTCCTCCCGGTATCCCCAACCAGCAACTGTAGCTTTTTTGCCGTCCATCGGACGAGACTCCTTGATAGCAATAGCATTAATTTTTATATTCGCGAAATCAAAAACATAATCAATGATTATTACACCAATGTCATAGTCTACCGTCCAGGAAGAGTAACTAGGGTGTGAAAACCATTTTAATGCAGGAAACAGCATGCCATCCAAGCCAGTACGGGAATTGGCACCAACTACTACCATTATTTTTTCATGATCCTTAATATCCACCACACATTGAGCTGCAGTCACTATAACACGTTCGCTATAAATAGCTCCAGCGCACTTATGAACATATGTTGCATTCGCTTGCGATCGATAGCGTATTGATACCAAATAGGGATATTTCATAACATCGACTTCGCGGCCACCAATTATTCGACCTTCTGGAGCAGCAGACACTATATCGAATATAGCACACACTAGAATAAATAGAAAACTTTCCACCATTTTCTGCTGTCTATTATTTTCCAACCACAACGAATTATGTCCAAGTAAATACTAAACTATAAGAATATTTATAATATCATGAGTATTAACATCCTGATAACAACCGAAGTACACAAGTATCAGTCAAATTAATCTACAGATCGCTACCGCCAAGCTCATAAAGATATGAATTTTTATATTTATAATTTACAACTTGCTAATTTCTATACAGCTACACAGGAAACTTGCGTAAAGCTTTATAAACAAAATGAGAGTTGTTTATGAAACCTAATACACGATATTAGAGTTGCAACAAAAATCCACTACCTTTTTTTAAAAATGCTATTTTTCTATTGCCGAAACCGGGTTGTCTCCAAACCAAACTTGACAAGGGATGACGGAAATTCGTTCCAAAAATCTACATTAAAACTCCCTGTCGAAATATCAAGAATTCAGATTAATGGCTTAGATTTTGTTCTGGCTTCTGAATTTCCAAAAATTTTCAAATATGTCGTGCCGCGTTGCAATATTTAGCCTTTACGGGGTTAAATTTAAACAATTTTTTCCATTTTATCGTTTATGTCTTTCTTTGCTTTGTTAAACTTGCCTTAAGATGGCTTAATACATTTTTATTAAATTATGCATTATCAATAAAATCGCCAATTGTGCAGCAAAGTAAAATCATTAAAAATGCCAGCTTCTTCATACCAGTGGCCCATTTCTCAAAGTTAAAAATTTACGAGTAAAAAACTTTTAAAAATAAAACAATTCTATAAACATAAATATGTGACTTGTACTTTTGATAACTTTAATAAATTCTTTAACAATTATAGGTCTGTTCCAAGTGCATAACAAAATAGTCCGGACTATTGAGAGTAAAAAGAAAATTACTCTCTGAATATGCCAAAGTTGTCCGCGATTGCTGGAACGCAAAAAACCACAATTGAACATCTTTAAATACTAATGGTGCCTACTTTCTCAAATAAATTTTATTTTAGTAACTTTATACGCTTAAATTGCATATTTTAAAAGCAAAACATTTGCATCATTGGCAGCAGCTGTCCATAACTTCTTAGCTGATCGATAAAATCATTTTTTTATTAAATGAAATGATAAATATGCACAAATATACATATGTACTTACAACTTCAAGTTTATTGGAAAAATTTTCCGTTTTGCTTTTTAATAAATTAAAAATAAAAACTTTCTTCCTTTATTTAAAGTTTTTTTTTTATTTTTAAATGTAAACAAAAAACAGCTGATAATTTAATTCTAGTCCGAACTTACCCAAAGAAAAAGTTCGGACGATTTTGTACAGGAAATGAAAAATTTTACTCTCTCATTTTTCTCTCAAAATTGCACAAAAATTATTATCTGGAACGCATTTGGACTAACTCGGACTAGTTCGGACTGTTTTGTTATGCACTTAGAACAGACCTAATATCAGCTTTGTTTAATTTCTAAAGGTCTACATACATACAGATATACATACATACATATATATGTATGTAGATATAAAGCTATTCAAATCTTATATTTTAATTTAATCTTGTATCTCTGTATTTTCATTCGATTTGTTTTTCAATAGTTGATTTAATCCATTTCCGTACACTTGAAACTCGAGAGTACACACCGGGGTAGTTGGGTTTAGCACAGCCGTAACCCCAGGACACGACACCCCAAATGATATTTCCCCTAAACATTGGTCCGCCAGAATCTCCCTGGCAAGCATCTTTTCCACCTTCTGGCTGGCCAGCACAAATCATTTGATCCGTAATGGCACCGAAACCTTTATATGCTTCCTCACACACTTGCGCATTGACTTTAGGCACTTTGACGGCCCTTAACACTTTACGGGATTCAGAGGAATTTTGTGTAAGTCCCCAACCAGAAACAGTCATAAGTGTATCATCTTTAATGTCATTCTCTGAGGGAAGTTGTGCATATTGAATTTTAAATGGCAATAAAGAATCATCATAGTCCTCCAATTTTAAGATTGAAAAGTCGTAACTTATAGTAATGGCACTGTAATTGCTGTGCTGCAAGATTTTAATTGGCTTAACAAGCAGACCCTGCTTGCCGGAGTATTTTGAACCTATGCGAACCTTAAAATCGGGGTTTGTGGCAGATTTGCCGTCAGTGCAGTGAGCAGCAGTTAAAACATACCGTTTTGCTATTAATGTACCACCACAGAAGTGAAGATAGTTTTGCAATGACACTTGAAATGGTATATCCCTTATCTCGACTTCATAGCCACCAACTATGCGTCCTCCCAATTGGGGCCTTGCTGTTATCAACGAAGCAAAGAATATCAAACCAAAAATCTGCCAATAGTTAAGTGTTTTCATAGCTAGACTGTTAAACTACAACTGATCAATTAGGCTCTACATAAATTTCAATTTATAGTTTTTCATAGTAGTGCTTTCAGAGAGTTTAGTAACATCTTAAGTGTTTTAAAAACTTTTGTAATTTTGAGGGCTTTTGATGATATCTTTGTTCGCCGGAAGGTTAATGATTCTAGGTTATGAGGTTGTCTTACTTCAATATACAGTGGTCGGCATATTTATTTTGACACCTGAGAAATTTTACCATTTTGAATTTTTTCAGATTTCCAAATAATTAAAAATTCCAAATTTTTTTGTGGCAAGGCTCATTGTCCTGTTGGAAAATAAATGACCAATCAACCTATTGCCAGAAGGAAATGCGTGTTCATTTAAAATTTTCAAATATTGGTTTTGGTTCATCGAACCGTCGATGGGAACCAAGTGTCCCAAGCCTTAATATGCTATACAGCCCCAGAACATGACTGTGCCACCTCCATGACTAGCTTTTTCGACAACAGGTGCGGTTTTTTCGAGTTTTTGGTCTAATCTAACAAAAACTTTTTTCTTTGCCGAGTTATACTCGAAAGTACTTTCGTCGGTCCATAAGACGCTTTGCCAGAAGGATAGGGGCTTGTCCACGTATCTGTTTGCGAATTCTAGCCTTTTAATTTGGTTCCTTGGGGCTATACATGGAATTAATCTTGCTACATATGTATTAATGTTGGCTTCTTTTAGACGTCGTCGAACTGTTCTTTCGGTTAAATGACTATCAAAGTGCGAATTCCATTCCAACTTTGGCTTTGGGTGTCAAACCTGGATTAGATTTAAATTTTCTGATAATTTGTCTATCTTCCACTGCCGTTGTTTTACATTTTCTTCCTGTTCGACGCAAATTAATGACAGATTCTGTTTCTTTACATTTATTTATTTGATAATAAACGGTTTGTCTAGGTGTATTATACTCCTTGGCAATATTTGCTACAGATATTCCAAGATTATACTTGGTTATAATTTCACTCCTGACGGTGTTAGTTAATTCCGATATTTTTCCCTTATTTACACAATAGTAATAGAATTTTTTCATCTATCTTTTATCGAATGTTAATAATTAATACTTAACAACGTCCGCTGTTTGTATTAAAGCTTAACACAAAAAACAAAATCAGATGAAATTATAGAATGTCAAAATAATTATGCCGTTACAAATTCTTGTACCAAATTGCACTTCTCTCTTCAGAATGAGAATGGATAAAGATTTTAACAAAATATTTTGCATACGTATACTTAAGAATTAGTGTAAAGAAAATATTATGATAACTGTGCCGTTATAGGAATTTCAATATTAAAAAACAATAAAACAATTCTTCACTATACTTTGTCAAAATAAATATGCCGACCACTGTGTATTAAGCAAATATCTATGTATATATATGTGTGTGTGTACATATATAAATCATTAAAACAATTTTTCAAGTAATAAAAAAAACGCGAGTCTATAAATTTATCGCGCTATGTATAGGGTGGTCCAAGCAAAACGCACGATGTTTTCACAGAATTATATAAATATTTTTTATTATAATAGAAGGATCTATCACAATTATATAGGCAAAATGTTCGTCACGACTTCTGTGGCATACCTCTATCCGATGCTCGATATTTTCAATGAATCTGAGACATAATTGATGTTCAATGTCGTTAATGCGCCAAATTATCTCATCCTTTAGCTCTTGAATTGTTCTTGGCTTATTGACGTACACTTTTTCTTTTAAAGATTTCTAAAGATAGAAGTCCAACGGTGTCAAATCACATGATCGCGACGGCCAATTAACAACGCCACGACATGAGATAACGCGGCCATTGATTTTCTCGTAAAAAGCAGCCATTGTTTCGTTGGCTATACGGCAGGTGGCAGCATTCTGTTGGAACCACATATAGTCCGGTTTCATATTGTCAATTTCTGACCACAAGAAGTCCGTTATCATCTCGCGGGTGTAACTCACAATTAACATCGTGCATTATAGTTTGACCACCCATTAGATTCCATTTTAAGTTTGTTTCAGAACGTTACAATTGAAATAGGTAAAATCGAAAATTTTTAACATGATTTAATGCATGGCCCACCGTTTTCTTTTGCACTTAGACCAACTTTCTGTCACCTCTAGTGAAGTTTGGTTTGTATTTTAACCGGTTTCGGCTATGTTCCATCTTCAGTGTTAAAAAATTACCCTGGCCGAAAATCAACACAAAAATCTTTTTTATTCGTTCAAAAATTTATTGATTTCAAATATTCTTTTTTTCAAGGTGCTTGTTTACTTCTAAGTCGGTATGTTTGTACAATAAAATTATTAAAGTGTTGTGATAAAACCTATACGACTTGGCAAACCGCACAATAAAGATTAGCAGCTACAAAGTTTATGAAAGACAGTAAGTAATCGATAAGTAGTCAAAGATTAAATAATTTTATATACATACGCGTATTTGTTTTATTGGTATGGAATTTTTTGTTTTTTTTTTACTGCTGAAGGGCAATTGTTTATAAAATGAAATCTTTAAAAGTCAAAACAGTTGCATAGACTGTCAGATCGCTACCACACACAAGGCCCCTGAATTCGGCTAATTACGAGAACTGTACATGAATTTAAAAAACTCATAAAAATCAAAATAATTACAGATAACAAAACTCTTTGCATAAAGAACGAAAATTATTAAACAAAGGACTTTTACAAACGTTGTTTTTTTAAGCTTTCAAATCAAAATCGAATTAAAAATCGGGATTAGTCGCAAACAATTTTTTTTTAAATTACAGTCTCTATAGGGTAGGGTATAACAAAAAGGGAGGGGTGTAACGGACCCAAGTGGGCCTGCATTACAGGCAATCTGTTAACCTAATCTAGGCTAGATTATTGGTATTGAAAAAAATTAATTAAACATATGAATAAAATTAGAAATATATCAAAATTCAGAAAAGTAGTAACGTGTATCGCCTACATACTAACTGATTAAAAATTATAAGCCCCATTTCCATTCTTTCACACTACCTGCTAAGTACAGCTTATAATTCTCATTTAGTTATTAGTTTTGCCTTAATAAGTATTTGAAGTTTCTTTCCAGTCAGGGCGGTTCACACCCGACTAAAATTGTATACGTAAGACTCCGAAAGTATATCCGAGTAGTTCGAATAACGATTTTAGAACAATAATTGGATACAGGTCGAAGTATTGCAAAGGAATTCAGTTCGCAAAAACCGAATAGCTGTCGAAGACTGAATCCACATAGCTGCTAAAGCTTTAGTAAATAATATTGCAAAATAATTTAAAGGTTTAAATAAAGATACGCAGATTGTGGCCCCAGAGTGGGTAAATCGATTGAGTTTTACTTAAGGTTTGTGGACCCGTACATCGACCCTGGACACTACTGAGCTACCTCAGCCTTTGCCAAAACCACGTTACAAAGTACTTAAACAACCAACCATCAACGTTGCCAGTTCAGCATTTTCGATAATAAATTTAGCTCGAAAAATATTGTTTTACTTTTGTGGCCTTTTTTTAAATTTCACTTTAGCTAAATTTGGCTAACTTCAAAAAATTTTTCGTGAGAAATCGCTTAATCGATTTTTGTCCTATATTTATAACCTTCCTGGTGCTCCACTTTAAAAATATACACTAAATTTTCGAATGGCGTAGTTTTGGGTTATCATACACTATTTAATTAACCTAAATTTATGGTTTTATTATTTTGTATTAGAGTATTTTATATTCGAACATTTTTTTTATTTAAACTTTTGTTTTGTAGGCGTCTTATAAATGTTTTCACTTAAACAGGAAGGAACTCACCAGCTTTAAGCTCTTATCAAAAAGGTTTGGTCTGGCGCTGTAGCTAACCAGGTGCTGCAAAGGTGGTGCTAATTGATGTGTTGAAAGTTTACAGACTACAATCTCGGAATCACGGGGGACACTTGGCTTTCCCGGTATCTTCACAGATGTTTATGATAGCCCTCCTTAATGTTGATTAAGGATTTGCGTTCCAGTTGACCCCTCATTGAAATTTTTTTTTTTTAGTTTCTGATTCTGTTCACAAGAAAATTATTTTATTACCTTAATTGATCAGTGACCAATCTTGTTTTTTGCCTAAACTAATTCTTTCGCCGAACCCAATCCTAAACAATTCGCCCTACACAGAATTGATTTTTTTCCGTTATTAATACCCTCTTTTTCTAACGCATCTTCTACTGTCGTTATATTTGCCTCTATCTCCCTTTTACAATAACCATTTGCCTTTACATCCAAGATTTGAAAATAACTGGCCCAAAAAAAAGGTCATTGGCCGACCCCAGAATTCTAAGCAGGATCTTGCATATACATAGAACTTAATCCTGTTAATTTGAAGCCAATTGCCAATTTTTCCTGCCCACAATAATAATGTATTACATTTGGCTTAAGTATCAGGAGCACAGTAAAAATAGAGTGATCGTTTTTTTTTTTTTTTAATTTACGATTGTTATATTATATTTTATTGCACATTTTCTCTATTCCCGTCCTTAACCGTTTCTTCACAGCTGATCACGTTTGCATGTGAAGTTGACAATAGTGATTTTTAATTATGTTGTCGTCCGCTACACAATGTTAAAATGGTCAGTTAGCTTCTTTAAAAATAATCCACGCATCAACCACCTCTAGTTGCAAAATAGTTGGCTGCGTTGCCTGTTAATTAAACTACAAATTCTTATGTATAGATGTATGAATGGGTCCATTTTAATAACGAAATTTAATACATAAAATCTTTTTTACATAAAATTTTACAAAGCATTTTCTCTTGCTTTAGCTTCAATCCAATCCAGTAAAAAGGGCACATTAGAATACACACCAGGATATTTGGCTAAAGCGCATCCAAGACCCCAGGAAACGACACCAGTTAACTGGTTCTTTACTACGAGTGGACCACCCGAATCGCCTTGGCAAGCATCTTTACCACCAACTCCTTCAATACCAGCACATATCATACTCTCTGAAATACGGCCGGGGTCATAAGCTTCAGCGTAGTACCGATCGCAGCGTTCATTGTTTATAATGCGTACCTCAACTTCTAACAACTTATCAGATGAGTATCCATTAGCTATTGTAGCACCCCAACCAGTTACTAAGGCCTTAGCGCCATCTTTTGGTACTTCTCTTGCCAGAGCAATAGGAGCTATGGTGAAATTATTTAGTGGCAATGGCGGTGACAAGATCATTAAAGCAATATCATTATTATAATTAGTTGAATCGTACTTCTCGTGCATAATAATTTTACTAACAAGTGCTATGGCACCGTCTCCGCCTTCACGATTATTTGTACCAGCAACGATTGCAAAACTATTAGGCTTACGTTTAAAAACGCAATGAGCCGCAGTGATAATTACATTAGCCTTGTAAATACTGCCGCCACAAAAATGTCTGAAAGCTTTATCATAAGCTTTAAGTCTAATCGATACTTGATGTGGGTTTTTATAAATATTGACTTCATGACCACCCACAATGCGGTTGTCGTTTTTAAACAGCTCTGGTTCCTCAAATGTCTTTGGCAATGAAGCTCCAAATGTGGAAGTTACCAAAATAATTAAAACTCCAAAATATTTCAACATGTTGGAAGGAAGCTTGAAAAGAAACTAAACTTTTTGAATTCATTTCGCAAACTTGTCAAGTATGTATTCCAAATTTTGTATTGATTGTTAATAGCAGCGATAAAAATAATTGATAAAATTATAAAAAGAAATTGGTAACAAGATTTATTTTTCTTATACATACATACACATACATGCATATGTGGAAAAACTATTCTTTAAGTATAATTGTGATATTTCTAAATACAAATACGTCTTTTAAAACTAAAACTTTTGCACATTTATATACAACTATTTACAATAGAGAGCACTTGCAATGGATTACGTACTTAAGAACTTACATGTCGACATATCGTAAATTAAACTTTTCGTTTATGTAACGTTTTCACGAAGAAGGAAAAATTGTCCACCCCATAACAATAACAAACACCACTATACCAGCGGAAACCAACGTGAAATATTTGGGTATCTATCTATGTAGATCAACGCCTAACGCGGTGCCGCTATATTGAACCAAAAATAAGACCCCTTTCAGACCAGCAAAGTTTTCTTAGCAAAGTCTTGAGTTTGTGGATGAGAGAGGAAAGGAGAGCGGGGGTTGGTACAAAACTTGTTGTACTCGCAAATTCCTTTTGTGTTTTTAGTTCGTAAACCGAATTAATATGGCTGCTCTTTATATTTGACAAACATACAAACAAAAGAAACAAATTTTGTCAAAGTAAAATTATCCTGCCTGAACACAAGACAAAGTTTAAAAGATTCAAGAAACTTTGTCAAAGAAGACTTTGCTGGTCTGAAAGGGGTCTAACTGTTTCTTGATTTGATATTCCGACAGGGTGTTTTGATGTAGATTTTTGGAACTTGTCAAGTTTGGTTTGGAGACAAACCGGTTTCGGCTATGTGCCATCTTCAGTGTCATTTTTCGTTCGAAATTCGTTCCAAAATTCTACAAAAATAACTGTCATAAAATTGCGTACAAATCAACTATGCCGGTTAATAAGTCCTCACACGAATTTGACTTTGGAATAGAAAGTCCTTTCATACAAATCCGTTATAAAGCCAATGTGCTCATATGGCATTCAGCTGTGGGGTACTGCTTATGCATCAAACATCTAGAAGTTACAAAGAAGGCAGTTCAAGATTTAAACACAATGAATTAGTTATTACATTGGTAATAATTAATAAATAATATTTTAAAGATAAGATTTTAATACTTATTGTAATTTTCTGTTAGAAAGATTTAATTTTTTTTATTGCTTAGATATTTTATCTTACACGGCAAATAATTTTATTGCTTTTAAATACTTCCTAGCTTATTTCATAGAAGACTCAATTTTTAAATGTTTTGCTTACAGGGTAAAATTATTTTTAAGTTTATTGTCCTGCTTGTTTGGCATAGTTCTAAAGATTTTTTGAGTGGGAATGATGTTACGTGAACTTGCTTGGCGCTTGAGGGAACGTGCGGTTAACTCACGGTGTGCATTAGTCCCTCACCTCTATCCCTAAAGGACGCATCAATAAACAGCAGATGTATTTAAAACAAACAAAAAAGTTACTCTATAGATAAGCTCACATGTGGAGTAAGAGGCAGGTGTAGACCATCAGCCGCACAAACCCTTCCATAGTCAACATGTTCCACTACGATGGTTTTTTTGACACCACGCTCACCTGGCCTTTCCGGCCGCCCCACAAACAATTATTTACCACTTCACTACTTCCCTTCGATATTTTAGCACATATTTTTTAAACTATTGTGTAAGACTACAGTTACAATATCTTACTCCTACACTTATTAATTTTCTTCTCTTATCATCTATTTTAATTTTGTTTTACAGTTAAATATGTATAATCATTATTTGATCTACAACATAAGCAGAAACTTACTATTTCTTCTTTGGCCCAGATCAGTCCTGAATTTGTTTTCACTATGCTAATTTCTAAGCTTCCTAAGGCTAGTATTTCGTTTCAGGCACCTTTTTTTATTACCTACAGTACTGACCAAAACAAAAACCCAACCGATATGAACGTCATTAATGTGATTTCTTTTATTTCCTTGGTTATCTTGTTATGATGTTATCAAAATATTTTCATAATGTTGCAATTGTTTAGCCTACTTTATGGGGATAATTTTTGTGCAGGTACTGTATAAAGCTAACTAACCCTAACTTGACACAACCATCCAATTTTCCTAATATTACCATTTAATTTCTTTTATTTATTTAAATTTTTTTTACTACCTTTTCCTTTTTTAAGTTCTCTCTTTGGTTTTTCAGTCTTCTAGCTTTTTGAAGTTACTGTTATATATGTATATTATATTTTTGTTTTCGGCGATCACTTTTCTACTTTATATGTATGAGTACAAAAACTCTTTTCTTTACACTACGTCTTGACTAGCCACAAATTTGTTTGCACAGGGAGAGAGCGTCGACAGAATAACGGGGAAAATGTGTTCATGAAATGTTCCTGCTCAGTTTGAGCATAATTTGTGTCTCTCATAGAAATTGTTTCCATGCTCTTAGCATAGTTTTTGTAGGGGTGATTACAGACGAGCGCTTATATTAATGCGTTTTATTTGGCCTATGTGTATTTGTTTTGTGTCATGGCAAAGCAGCGTTGTTCGGACAACTGTCTTTGAACAGACCATCAACAGCGACGGTCTTCACGAGCCAAATCTCTGTGCGAACATCGAAATGTACGATGGCTAAACAGATTTATGGCCAGTCAAGACTGCATTACACAAACAATATACTCCCAGGCAACATAAAAAATATGGGTCAAGACGGCATGTTAGGTAAAAGAGCAAAAAATAGCACGTATTCAATGCTTGCAGAAGATATTGCATTTTTATTTTGGGAAGAGTTTTGGCGATTTTATTCTTTCTATTAAAATAATTATTTTTAGCTAATTTTTTGATCCCAAGTTATTTTTTATTATAAACTAGCCAAGCTCGTCGCGCGTTGCTACGCTCCTTAATGAGCTCAATATGAGTGCAATGTTTCAGAAAAATCGGTCCAGTGCAAGTACCTCAAAATTATAACTTTTTTATGGGCGTGACCCTGCCCACTTTTAATAACTGAACTTTTAACAACTGAAGTTGGCTAAAATTAAGTTTCGCGAAGCCGACCAAATTGAAAATCAGTACTACTAATTTGGTCGCATTCGCGATATTATCACCGACAATATATCATCCAACGCGCACGCGAAGGCTATTTTGATAAATATATGGGGAAAAGAAAAGGGCTGGTTTTAGGGTTTTCCCGGTAATTATTCGAGTTTTTCTCATCCTTTAAACCTTCCCTAGACCTCCACGAACATTTCAAGACCAACATAAGATAAATATGTTCAACCGTTCTCGAGTTTTAGCGAGACTAACGAACAGCAATTGATTTTTAGTTTCTATGCGCATTTCGCCGTAGGGTAGCTCGTAGGGTAGCTCATCGGGAAACCTTTAGTTATTATAGTCTTCGTCTTCTTAATCCTTTTAAACATTGAGAAGAATTATAAGCGACGTTATATATAGAAATGTTCAAAAATGTTTATGTTAAAGTATGATGAACTTTTTTCATGTTATTAAGTGATTGTTGATTAAAGTTTGGTCATTTTTAATGCTACACAAAGGCGTAGCGAAATATTGAGTATAATTAAGACAAATTTTGCTAAAAAATTGTTTATTAAAGACCTAAAGCTTACCAATTTATTAACTACATAAATAAAAAGCAAATTTAATACGAAAAAAGTAAAGATCTTAAAAAACATCAAGGAAATTCTAAGGAATATAAAATAAAAAATAAATATTTAATTATACAGCGTGGCGCATAAGTAATATTATTGAATGCATATTTGTGGAGCAATTGAATCTTATTTGGGAATAGATGTAACTTATGTAAAGTTCTATGCAAATACCGCGTAGACCTCATCAATTTTCGGGGTTTTCCTCAACACTTACTTGCACCTTTGCAATGTTCCATTTTATTTCTTTGTTCTGTGCTGAATCTTCAAAATTAATTCTGAAAAAAACCCGTGCCTTTGTAAATGTTTTATTTGAATAACTTTCAAACCATTTTTGTGCATTCTTAAATAAACTATGTACTCTTGTTCACTAGCTGCAACACTACTTTATTAATATTCAATTAATTTTTATTAACTGCTTTTACTTACATATGTTATTTATATGCATTACCAACAACTATGTTCACTCTGCACAATTATCATACATTTTAATACAAACATATTCACTTATGTACCTACATACATACAAACATACTGATTGTTATCCAAATAATATAATTTTGAATTATCTTTAGTTCTACATAATGACAACTCTAATGATATATAATTTATTTTTTTACTTTTAGTTAATACATTTATTTCTTGGAGTATTTGCGTGACGTGAACATACCGTAAGAACAGCAAAAACTATATGTGTCTTAGATTTGGTTTGTTTTCCTATTTATAAAATTTGGAAGTAATAAGTCTAAAGTAAAATACAGAATTGTTAATTTTATAGTTTATAAATAAATATGGAACGTTTAAATATCTGTAGTTAACCAAATATGCGTTAGTGCTAATTTATAGTTTTAGGTTCAGGTTGGCTGTGAAATAAGTACATTGGAATAAGTGTGTGTGAGGAATTAGGTGACACTATAGCAATAGCAATTTCCCTTGTTTGGCTAAGCAAATGCGGGACTTTACCAGCTGGTTCTTTCCTCAAAAGCATAGCTAGCCAACGCTTAAACTGCGATTGTGGTGGTGAGCGACCTACCCAGCAAACACGATGTCAAAAATTTGATGTAGGGTGCTATATTATATGATTATATTTTACGCATTCCAATTAAACAATAAATGGTTTAAATTGTTGTTTCGCTGAAGAATAAGAGTTTTTAGAAACAGAAGATATAGAGAAATGATACTTTGAACCGAAATTTTCGTACACAACATTAATGAACCGGTCTTTATTTACACTTGTCTGACAGTATGGTATTAATAAAATGTTTTTTAAATGTACTAAACTCTGCATTATTTATTATAAAATATTTTTCGCATATCATCACTAATTTTAAACTAAACCCACGTGTTTGCTGAATAAGTATTCCTGTCCAATCGAAGACAAAATCAAAGAGCACAAGATATAAGTGAAGTTGTTTATGTACAATTGTGCTAGGAAATGGCTATGCTACGTATGCTCTAAAGTGTTTCTCCGTTCAGCATAGTTTGTTTTTACGTTTCTTTTTTTTTCTTTTTTTAAGTTTCAGCGTGTTAGGACCTGCTCTGACATGACGAATTAACTCGTTGCGATCACAGGCGCAGTGCCAAAAGAGCAGTCATAGAAATAAATAAACGTATAAGTAAAAGAATTTTTAAAAAAAATACATATTTTGTATTTTATAACAATAGAGATATTTATTCGCCTTTTCAAAATATTATCCATTCCAACAAAAGGCATTGCGTGTACTTATATCAAATGGATCTGCTTTCATTTTCAATTGATTATCTTCAACACAACGGCCGACTGGGTCAACAAAATGAGTTTTTCTACCATTCAGCATTGGAGACCATATTTTGATGTCATGATCTATACCAGAAGTAGCCATCAAACATATTTCTGGATGTGGTAAGACACAATTCACTATCGCACTATCCCCCTTGTAGATGCTATGTATGTTACCAGATTTACGCTCCCATATAAAAAAGTTGCCATCATCGGAGCCGGCAACAATGTAATGGCCATCGAAACCAAAATAATTGGCTTCTTTAATGTCTGTTGTTGTATTGCAGTGTCCCACAAAACGTTGAGTATAATCTTTAGATTTGCAACGCCAATAGAACTCATCATCTGTCATTTCTCCTCTCTCCAACATATCACCGCCAGGTGACTGTTGTTGTTGATTTTGATGAGGTGTGGACTGTCTATTTTCCTTTATGTCTTTATTTAACATAAGCACTCCGTGGTTGTTGGCGTAATTAGGAAAACGTTGTATTAACTCCTTTAGGCACTCATCGGCCTCTAGCGGTCGTCCTAGTTCCAGTAGCGACCTGGCCAAGCGAAAATGAGCTTTTACATATGTAGGATCCAGTTTCAATGCGGTATGACAATCTTTTAAAGCCGCGTATACGTCACCGTACCACAACCGTCTCATATATGCTGTTGCACGATTTAAATACAAAACAGGCCACTGAGGTGCTTGACTAATAGCATCCGAATAAGTTCGTATGGCAAGATAATACTTTTCATTTTCTAAAAATTCATTACCTAATTTTTTGCTATCCTCTATTTGTTCTGGTAACCTTCGACGGTTGTTTGCCTGAGGTGGCAATTCAATATCGTTATCGTTAATATTTTCTGTTAAATTACTGGATTTATATTCCGGCAAATTTAAAAACACAGGCTGCTCAGCACTATGTAGATCGTAGAGGTATATGTGTTCAGCACCCATATTGACCAATAACTCAGTACCAGTAGCATTAAACGTGAGATGAGTGATAGCGCGGGACTCGTGCTCAATACGTTTTATGTTATTCTTACTTATATGGCCAGGACAAAAATAGGTAACACAATCTTTGGGTATTGCTGGCGATGCTGAGGTATCTAAAAAATAACAAAATCATCACAACTTAAGAATTTTCATGTTTACTAAACAACGAACCGCGTCTACGTTCAATGTTGCGATATCCTGATGCAATCTTCTTTAACATACGTCTGTCGTATAGTCGTGCATATGGGTCATTAGCTCCTACTGCGATATACTCAGTTCGTATAGGATTTACAGCTATACATTTGGCTTCAGCATTTTCATCTATTTCAGACCGAAGATAAATAAGGCACACTTGATTATCTAACGAACGACACGTATGTTGTTCACGATGATCCAATTGCATAACAGAACCATCTTCTCCAGCAGACCTAAAATATTTATATACATACATTTATTCGTTTATAAATGCATATACACATATTTAAATTTATTTACCAGAATACAAAAGGTGAATCCGGTGCAGTGGCTAATCTCTTTACCCTAGAAAAATGACAATGGCACGAATATATTTGTTCTGATGGATGATTAATGTCGAACAATTTAATTGTTTTATCTGCTCCCGCTGTAGCAATAAGGGTATCGTTGTGTTTAGGCAAAAATTTTACTGAGAATATGTTTCCGAAATGTTTTGTATCAATACATTGTATTCGTTTTTTTCGAAATGGGTCCCATAAACACAACTGAAAATCATCGGAACCTGAAGCCAACACCCGGCCATTTTCACTCCAGTCCAAGCAGTTAACACAACCTTCGTGGCCTTTTAAAATGCCATCTTGTTCCAGACGATTTATAAACGGAGGCGGTGCCTGCAATTGCCTTCTGGCATGAACCCCAAAGTTGTTATACACACAACGATAATTTAAAAGTAGGGTGATGTTCTTCCATTGAGAATTGTATTGCTTTGGATTTATCATTTTTTTATCAAACTGCACCAGACAAAACTAACAAAAAATTAAATTTTTAAATTCTCCATCACTGGCACAGTCAATTTTAAAAACGAACATTCACCTCAAATCATGGCTCATATTTTTAATTTAATGTATATTCACCTCCTTTTCAATAGTTTATTTCCAAGCTTATCTAATAATCAATAAGTAATATTACACGTTGATTATCTACAATAATAGAAGACTCTTGATCACAAACTTTTGTTTTGCTTTTTGTTTTCTGTATTTACGCGTTAGAAAAACATTACAATACAATTTGCAACACAGAGTACCTATATATTACCAAATAAATTTGTTGTTTACAGTAAGAACCACTTTTTTCCGTTAATTGTATCTATTTCTTCAGCATAAAATTTAGGTTTATGCAGAAATATTTTTATTCTCAATTCAAATTAATTTTTTCAGTATTAATATAAATTTACAATAGGCTAACATATAGACATCTGTTGTAACAGGTCGCGTAGCTGGCCAGCTGACCGTCGTCTAACAACTGACGTCGTGAGCCGTCTAGTTAAAGGCATATTTAACCAGGTGGCATTAATACTGCAAGTGACAATTTTTTGCTTAAATTTGCGTTTTCCTTTGTTTACCCAATTTTTATGTCAAATTATTTTGTTTTGTTTACGAATAATCAAAAAATTCATTTACATTCAAGTCTCATTGATATAAGTGCCTTAGTGGTTTCATAGTTTGTGTATAAATAAATAAAAAGTGAAGTAAAAACCCAAAAATAAATGATCAATTTGTGTTCTAATTTGTACAAAATTTATAAATAAATTTGTAATTCATACCAAGCAAAATTTATTCAACTTTTTTCTTTTAATTTTCTTTCTTTTTACAAATGTGTTGACAGCAATATTGGGTTTTACAAAAACAAAACTGCCTGCTGCTGTTGTATTTGTTGTCGTAGCAAGGTCACCTAGTTAGATACGCCTTGGTCTAGGTTAATTAGAACCACCCACCTATTGCAACCGCTGATGTATGCTGTTTACTGCTAAAAATTGTTTAATATATACGAAACTCTACAATGTACGTGCTTTGTAATTTTTAACTTGTGGCCTGTTTCTGTAACAAACGAGTGTCTCGTCTACAAAAATTATATGAAACCACTAATTTTGTTTTTTCGATTGGTATACCAAATTTTCTAGACGATTCCCTTGCTTGTGTTACAGAAACAAACCATTACTTTTTCGCATCATTAAAAAAAGTGGAATAAGTGTAGTTGTATGTAACCAGTTACAGAGTAGAAGAGAGTAGGATGCCTCGACGCATAAAATGTGAAAAGTAATCTATGCGTCATTGGAACCGGGTAGCTGATTTTGAATTCGAGAGATTATTTTCAAGACGTTAAAAGAATCGTATATAACTTGAAGTGCAGAAAAGCGTAGAATGCGTTGATGCGAAAACACGTGGTGTGGACTTTCAGCTTTAGTCGTTAACGAAAGGCAAATTGATATCAGGTAGACTCACCGGCGAATTCAAAACATTTACGGCTTTGCGGATGTCAAAATCCATATAAAAAAGGCGAAACTTATATTTATATGGAGTTTGACATCTAATTAGTTTAAAAAATAAGTACTCAGCTGCGCTGGTTCGCCTGATATTATTTAACGAAGCCGCCGTTATAAATAAATACCGACATCAGCTTTAAATCAGTCTCAGCCAAGGCACATTAAGTAAATACACCTTGGTCTCAGCGCTAGTGTTTGTTTTTATGTTGACAATATTGCCATATTTAAATATCAAGTGTCAAAAAAGTATCAAAGCCTCTCCTCTCTCAAAAGAGTTAACTGAAGTTTGTCATGCTGTAAAACTCTTTTATGTCATTTTGTGTTTAATGTTTTTTGTGAAAATTCAATATTTTTTACTTTTCTATTCAATAAAAGTGCAAATTATTTTTTGTATAAGTCACGTTATACTAAGTGCGAAATATATTAGTGCATGATTATTTATAAGGCAATATTTAAATATAATGAAAATGTCTAAAGTGGAAGAAAAGAGAACCAAAACTACCAATGGTCCGATACCGAAAAAAATTGGGGGCGGTATAAAAGAAAACTTAGTGGCAGACTACCAAACGACCACAACAGACCATAGCAATGAAAAACTTTTAAATCGCCCAAATACCGCTGAATTAGACGACGACGACGATGTTGAAGATCAATTTCATTCAGCACCAAACACACCGACAAAATCAAATTTTGGTTCCTTTACAAAAAAAGATATTGGTGGCGGACAAGAGCTGCCGCTGCACAAGTACATATTTTTTGATGATGTAAGTTCATTAAAGACGTTATTAGAAAAGAAAACGGAAAATTTATCCCAAAAGGACAAACACGGTAATACCCCACTTCATTTGGCTGTAATGTTGGGACGTAGGGAGTGCATTGATTTGCTATTGACCCACAATGCTACTGTCAAAATAAAGAACAATGAAGGTTGGACGGTATTAGCAGAGGCCATTTCTTATGGTGACCGCGATACTATTTCAAATTTGCTCAAAAAATTACGCCAGCAATCTCGTGCCGATTTAGAATCTAGAAGGTCGACGATGATAAAGGGACTTAAACAGATACAAGATTTTTATATGGAATTAAAATGGGATTTTACTTCATGGGTCCCATTGGTCTCACGTATGTTACCCTCCGATGTTTGTCGTATTCACAAATGTGGTGCGTCTTTACGCTTAGATACGACATTAGTTGACTTTAACGACATGCGATGGGAAAGAGGTGATACATCCTTTATATTTCGCGGCGATCAACCCATAAATCATTCCATAGCCGTGCTGGATAATGAATATCAATGTTATAAACACTTACACTACGAAGACGCGGACGTCGAAGATGAAGTGGACGTATTGATGTCGAGTGATATTTTAGCAGCCCATATGTCCACAAAAACAATTCAATTTACACGAGCCCAATCTGGTTGGATATTTCGTGAGGACCGCAAAGAGGTTGTGGGAGGTCAATTCAAATCTGAACTCTACGTTATACATGGACTAGTGCTTAAACAGCGTAAACGAAGAGAACATCTATCAGAAGACGACATACAAAAAAATAAAGCCATGTTGGCAACCATGTCACAAGGCCGCCGTTCGAGTCTAACCAATAGTAATTCTATAGATGCTCCCACAAACATTTCCGTAGATATCGCTAGAAGATGTTCCCTGCCTCCTCCACCTAAACCATCCATTAGTTGGGACCAATACATTAACGCGGACCCTGGTAAATGCCCCACACTGGGGCGTGTGCCCGTCCACAAACAATCAAACAAATCTTTGAAAGCCACTGTTGCCATGAGTAAAGAGTTTCCATTAAATGTTGAGATGCTACTAAATATATTGGAAGTTATTGGTCCCTTTAAACATATTAGTAAATTACGTGATTTTGTTGCTCTTAAGTTGCCTCCGGGTTTTCCGGTTAAAGTTGAAATTCCCGTTTTACACACTGTTTCTGCTAAAATAACATTTCAAAAGTTTGAATTCCGCGACAATATTTCACCGTCCCTTTTTGAAATACCTAAGCATTATATTGAAGATTCTAGTCGTTTTCCCGATTTATGACCTGGGGAACAAGAACAGCATCCACAAGCGGATGTTAACCGAAATTCAAATAAATGTGGAAAATTTTAAAGACAATCTTTGGGAATACATTTAATATCTATGTATGTGGCAAGATATTGATAAATAGTAAGTTTAAAAAATAAATTTTTAGTTAAATTAAATTTTTTGTTAAACGTCAAATTTTTAGTTATTTAATATTTATATTTTACTCATAACTAAACTTTTTTAGTTTACTTTTTATGTAAAAGTAGTTTACGAAAGCTATCGATTTATATGCCTACGTACATCTTGCATAAAGACATCATTCATATAAGCACACATCCATACATATGTATGTTTTTCAAAACATTTGTTTACCTTTATATTGCTCACTTTATAGGACGTTTCGCTTGTTGTAACACATTCTCATTGCCTAGTGGTTAGTTTAAATACAAATGATATTTTAAATAAAACAATAATTTTAATTATATATCTTCTTCGTTTACAGCAATAATTATCGACACCATTGAAGCATTTCTTTTTGGAAAATAATTTTTACTTTATAAATACTATCTAATATTGCGTATCATATCTCTGATCTTTTTATATGATCTTATGTACTCTTTTCAATTTCCATTGACGATAAAAAATAAAGTAGTATATAGTCTTATCAGATTTGTCCATACATATACATATGTATACATAATTTGCAAATGGCAAACAAGAATTCCTATATATATGAATATTGAAATAATACACCTTGTATACACAGCATACATCTAAATACGTACATACAAACGTATATATTACTTGAGGATTAGTAAAGTGTTATAGAAATCTATAAATAAAAATAGTTGTACCACTATTTTTATGGATTTTTTGTGTTTAACTTAAAAAGACTGCTTTATTTTATTAAAATTGTTTGCAAGTAATTTTTTTATTTAATTGGGACTAGAGGCTAGGTTACAGAATATTAATTAAAATAAAGCTAAAGTGCAATACTTTTAGCAATTATTTCGAAATCAATTGAGAAATTTTAGCATTGCCCTTAAGCGTTGATAGAAATTTCTATTGACTTTACAAAATTGAGGGTGATCTATGTAGCTCACCAGGCGCGCACAGAATCGTCAGTACTTATCAAGCTTTTCCTTGATGTGATTGCCGTTATTTTCGTAATATTACTTAGGTTCAAGTTTATATCGACACTTTTGCGATATGATAACGAACTAATTATCAAATGAATGTTGATCAATATCATTCCGAATCTTTAATTACTTTTGCATTAAACAAGTTTTATTCTTGCAAATCTGATTTTTTTCTGAAAACTTGTAGCAAAAGTTTTCAATTTACAGAATCAATGTTTTAAACCATTGCTATAATTAAAAACTAATAAAAATGCTCGTAAAATAACTGTAATTCGTTATTAAAACTTTCACATAACCTCCGACATTTCTATGAATATTATTTCAATAAATAAAAATGATTTCTCCTATGTCTCCTTGGCAATTCTTTTCACGATCTCCATTGAGTATTACTAATATTATTTCATCTTCATATTTATTCAATATGAATACTTTTTTGTTATGAAAATTTAAGGCTAATATAAAAATATGTGTGTGCTACATATTATTTAAAATACATAAATATCTTATAATCGTTTCAAGCAAAATTATTAAAAATTTGTATACTTGTCATCAGAATTGTATCTTGTTATTGAAGAGATCAATATTCATATGGGAACTTGCAACTGTCTTAAATAATTATTTACTATATTACAATTACTTTCGAGAAGAGTATATTAAAAGCTCATTGTATCAATCTATGGGATCAGTAAATTAATGTTCAAATATTGCTTTACTCTTGCTTTAGTTTTGAACGAAAACAAACATAATCTCGTAATAAAAGAACATTTAAATGTTAATTTGCGTTATGTATGTAAAAACACTATTTGTGCATAAATGTCTCATTAAAATATGTATTGTTTATATTCGCATTAGTAATTTTGTGTCTAAATATTTATTTATTCTAAATGGATCAAAAAGTCGATTTATTTCAACAAAAGATAGTTTTTGAAAAAAAAATTAACATTACAAAAAGTTTATACGGCCAAAAACGTATTGCTGGTACATATTAATATCACTCATTTACTTAAACAACGTCATAACTCAAAAAATGCATTTCATCATTATATCTACTTTATTATACTTTCACGTTTGAAGAGCATATGCCGATCATTTTTATAGGTAGTGGGAGCAAATAGAAAACTTCAAGCGCGTTTATCTCGAAATGGCATTTTCTACGTTATGACGTTGTTTAAGTAAATGAGCGACATATATATACATTAATTAGAAACATGTTTGCATGTATATTGTTTACAGCGCATAATTGTGGCAAACAAATATTCTTTGATATATGTAACTATTACAATTTATACTGTTTCTTCCACAAAATAAATTATCTTTTTTATTTAAATTTCTTGATTTGATATTCCGACAGGGTGTTTTGATGTAGAGTTTTGAAACGAATTTCCGTCATTCCTTGTCAAGTTTGGTTAAGAGACAAACCGGTTTCGGCTATGTGCCATCTTCACTGAAGAAAATTCTGTATTTAAATTTCCTTTAATTTAAGATCACACACCCAGAGGCAATGAGTTTCACTTTTTAACTCAATATACACTACAATGTATTTTTAATTACATTTATTTTTAATAATAGGATTTTAAAATTCCTCAAAATAAGCACTCGTTTGTTAATTGATTTCATTATTGAAGGTAATTTTTTTCTGCCAAGCAAATTCTTTAGGTGTGCAAATAAAAAATATTCACTAGGTGCTAAAATGAAAGAATATGGCAGTTCATGTCCACCTGAGCATGTTCGCCGCTAGTTTTCTCGCAAAATCAAATGTTAAGACTGCTCTAGTATTGTGCAAGACACCTAAGATTAAGCGTAAATAAAGTCGGAACTGATCTTGTGGACATAACAGATCACTTAGGTTTAATTAACTATAATACAGACATTTGGCATTATTAGTACTTGTGCAACCACTAGTAAACTCAGAAACTTAATGAACCAGCTTTCTAACGTTGAAAATAATGGCCCGCGTAGAATCGTCCGTGCTTATCAATCTTTTCCTTGGTGTGATTGCCATTATTTTTAGCTACAAAAGAAGTTACAAAAGTTACGGACTTATTGGCCTCTCATAGTGTTCCTTGTTAAACCCACTAAATTTATTAGTACGAAGCAAAATTTTATTGTAATTTGAGTTTAGTACATTATTCACTGTGATTTTAAATTGTTTAAACCATAATTTATTAATAACCAACTATATAGAAATAATTGCTTTCATAATAAGGAGTCCTAAAACTAACTTGCTGCCATAATCAAACATTTAATTTAATTATTTTTTCTCATTTAAAATTATCTATTTTATATATTTTTTAAGCAAATTTAACATATTTAAGCTTAAATATGTGTGTTTTAATGAAAATCAAGTTTAGTGAAAAATTTTGAACCACAATTAATGTAATGCTTTGTTTTAAGAAATATTTATTATAATTGTATACTTTTACCAAAAACAAAAAATAAATAATTATTTAAAAAGGCAAAGTGTGTTTTTATTACTTACTAGTAGCGTGGAAATAAGATAGAATTACAAACAAAAATTTTGGAAAGCGTCAGGAATATAACAATAAAAATTGTTATCATTTTACAAACATATTTATAAATTCCAACCCGATTTATCAAAAAAAAAAAAACTTTAAAATATAATTCGTAAAACGAAGACTATTTTTATCTTCACTTGAAGTTTTATGAAAAATTGAACGACCACATGCAATTACAAAATTGTGTTCAATGCAATTTTGTTGTCTGTTATAAATTATATTTTGTTTGATGTGGAACTTCTTTTTAAATTTTTTGTTACTTAGACAGCCGATGAATCCACTGCTAAAGAATTATTTGTCATAAGTATGTATACTTATGTGTGTTTTATAAAACAACGACGAATAAGAAAAAAAAAATGTAAAATTAACTTGGAAAAAACGTGAATATCATAAGTTGAAAAGTGAGAAATTTTTTTTGTTTGGAGAAAGCCGGTTTGTGTCAAATAATACCTCACTATGAGGTTATGTTGAGTTATCATACAATTTGTGACTATGATCTTCCAGGAAAGCTGGTCAGCACTGAACAATTTGGTTGTGTGCTTATTTTGTTAAATATTTGTTCGATGTGACCATACCTTAAAGTAGCTTGGCAGCACTTTTTCCATTAAACCCTTAAAACAGCTGATTCAAAAGTTACAACAACAACAACAACAATGTAAATACTGAATTTGTAAAAGTAAAAATACGGACATCAAACAACAAGAGAGTAGTCTTCAGCTTTTACGCAATCCATAGTTTTGTTGCAAAAAGTTTTATAAGTCTTAACGCGTAAAATTTGAATGCCTCTTGTTATCAAAGAACACTAACCTTTTCATAACTAAAGATACATTTATAAGGCCAAGATGTCTGATTACGGAAATTTTGGGCCTCTTATCGGAGTTATCTACGTTAGTAATACACATTGCAAATTTATGGTAAGTATTTGATTTCCTATACGTAAAGCGAATATACCTCGATGGCCAAATAACTTTTCATTTGTAATTGACTGTAGATCTATTCCACGAAAAATGCTGAAGTATTAACATCACATGAATTAAAAATCAAACAAATTGTCCACAACGCCGGCTGGTGTGAATACGATCCAAACGAAATATGGAAGAATACTGTGGAGTGTATAGAAGTATGCAATTTTAAAATTTATAATCCATCTTTCTGTTGTTTTACTTGTATATCTTAAAGGTGGCTTATAAAAACCTAGTAATACTGGAAATAAGCCCCAATGACATCATTGCCGTAGGTATTTGCAATATGCGAGGGACCACGGTCTTGTGGGATAAAGAAACAGGATCGGCTTTACACAATGCTATCGGTTGGTTACAGATTTTAAAAACAAGACAAAAATATTATTCGATTATATACTTTTATTTCTTGTTTATAAGGTTGGACAGATTGTCGATGTACGTCTCTATTAAAAACCTTGCTTAATAACGTTAAACGCAATGTGAATTATTTAAGGTTTTCTACTGGCTTGCCACTAAGTACATGTTTTAGCGCTTTAAAAATAAAATGGTTAATGGAGAACAACTCATCCGTTCGTGAATCTCTAGAAAAAGAAACATTATATTTTGGTACTATTGATTCATGGTTATTATGGGTATGTCATTTATTTATAAAAAGTATTTCTATAATTTGACCCACACGATTTAAACTTTTCTAAACATACTTTAAGGTTCATATTTTATGTTAAGAGAAAAGAAACCAAAAACACAAGTACATATATAATTTATTTGAATCCACGTGGGCCTGTGTTGCAGGCGGCCTGTTAACCTAACAAAAACACGGGTTTTCGAACGAATAATATACACATATTGTATTTTTACATTACCAATTTTAAACAAATGCTCTAATAAGCATTTATAGTTTAAAGTTTTATTTCGTTATTGTTAAGTCGTACCTGTTAAGTTCGATTTATTTAAATTTCTGTTCGCCTATTGGTCGAGTCTACCAGTCTACCCCTAATATGCTGGGATAGATACGTATAGCTACTAAATCGAAAACAGTGGAGAAAATGATACGGAAATACATAAACAAAACACCTTTAAACTTACCTTAAAATAATTCCATTTATTATATAACTCAGTTCTGTCTTCTTACTATTTTTTTATTGGCCATTAATTGAAGTATAAATACTTCTATGTAATATCTAATTTTTATAACCTTCACAAAAATGAAATGAAAACAAATTTTTACAGTATTAATTTCCGAACCAACAGAGTATATACATATATTCTGGGTCTTATAGCAATGAATGTCCGATGTTGAAAGATAAGTTTCTAACGGCTCTAGAGAACCTAGGATTTAGAATCTGAAACCATTTGATCAGTGGATTCGGCGAATTTTCGCTATTTTAAATCAGCACAAGCGGTCCATTTTTCTGGGTTTTATTAGTTTTGCGGAAAAAGGCTTATACACAAGCCCATAAAATTGTGTGTTCTGCCACAAATTCAAAAATTCACAATAAAATCGACAAACTGGAATAAAAAAATTTAGTTGATAAAAATCAAAATTTATTTAAGGAAAAAATAAATTCACCAAATATTGAAATTTCACATCAAAAATTTTAATTTCACTAACTTATGTAATATAACGAAAAATGCAAAAACTCACAACAAAAAAAAACATTTTAAGATATTTTAATAAAATTGATGTTAAAAACATATATATAAAAAAACAAGTTTCGTCACAAATGGAAAATTTATTAAAAAAATTTAAATATCGTCAAAATAATAAATTTTACCCAAAATTTAAATTAATCTGAAAATAAAAAAAATCATCTTAATTTAAGTATTCACAACAAATCGAAAATTCACAGGCTATAGTTGAATAACTTTGAATTGAAAAAAATAAAATTTTCCAAAAAATTGAAATTTACAACGAAAACCGAAATTGAACCGAAAAATACAAAATTCAGCAAAACTTTGCCAAAATTTAAATTTCACCAAAAATGCCATAAATCGAAAAATGGTAATACAAACTTTTAATTGTTAAACAATCAATATTTAATTAAAAAACGGATATTTTACCAAAAACTAACCAATTTTTTTTTATAAATTCTGCTGTTGAATTACTTTATGTTTTATAAAATAAGCTCCTTATAATTTACGAATAAATTTTTTTTACTGAAAACATTTTATTCAGAACTTTACTGGTTCAGAGACTTGTGGAGTGCACGCTACAGATGTAACAAATGCCCAGTACACAGGCTTGATGAATGCAAACACTTTACAATGGGATAAAAGTATATGCAAGTTTTATAAAATACCGATGAATATACTGCCAAGGATACGTTCTAATTCCGAAATATATGGTTACATTATCGAAGGACCTTTAAACAACATACCAATAGCCAGTGTATGATTTGATTACTTTCAAGAAATTTTTTTATATTAATTCTTATTGTTCAGTGTATAGGAGACCAGCCGTCAGCATTGCTAGGACAACTTTCATTAAAGGCCGGTCAGAATACGTGTTCCATTGACGATAGCTGTTTTGTTCTCCTTAATACTGGTCAAGAATTTGTCGAATCCAATAACGGGTTGCTGTCTATAATTTCGTACAAGTTGGGTCCAAAAGCAAAAACGAATTTTGCGCTAGAAGGCGCCATAAGCAATGCTGGATCGATAGTAAACTGGCTAAAAGATGGTTTACGTATTAATACCGAAATCAATTCTAACGACAACGTTGTGGAAGTATTAAGTACATTTTTAGGAGAAAATTCGATGATTTCTTCTTCGTGTTCCTCTAGCATGTTAAATGCAGAATGCGGAGTAGCAGCAAAAAGATCTGAAGTAACATTTGTACCTGCTTTTCACGGCTTATATGCACCGTATTGGCGTTATGATGCCAGGGGGTAAATTTAAATCTATTCAATTCATTTGATAACTAGTTCAATTTTCGCATAATTTTCAATATAATTTTAATTTTGTATTTTAGCATAATCTTAGGTTTAACCAGCCAAACGACAGCAGAAAATGTTTCACAAGCAGCATACGAAGCTACTGGATTTCAAATTCATGAAGTTCTCGATGCTTTTAAGCGTGACACAAAAACTTGGGATTGGAAAAATATAAGTGAACGTCTGGTGTTCGGCGGTGATTATTGCGAAAATACAACATTTGTACAATTTATAGCCGATATTGTGGGCATTATATTAGAAAGGCCTCAAACAACATCACCTAGCGGACTTGGAGCTATGATTGCAGCAGGAATAACTATGGAAGTGGTGAATGAAGCCTATGCCCAAGTAGCATATATGCCACCATCAGATGCATTTAGTCCCACTACAACGCCAAATCGTAAGATATATAAGCTACATCTAAAGAACAAAATGATAATATATATATTTTTGTCTTTTCTAAGGACGTTCTCTTTTATATAAACGGTGGGAATACACGGTTAGAAAATGCCTAAGTTGGGATAATTATGAAAGTTTTGAATCTGATTTAGCTTTATTTGCTCAACGTGAACGCGATGCCAATCTTCCTTTAAAACGGTCACTGCCCGGCAGCATTTTCTTAACGAGTACATTTATATTCTTAATTTTAGCCAAGTTTTTACAAACTCATAATTTAACTTAAATGAAAATATATATAACTTCAAGCATTTTTTATGATTAGTTTAAGCTTTTAACGTACAACAAAGTCTTACAGTTTATGAAAGTTTAATATCGCTTTAAATATCCTTTAACTTTGACTTTTAGCGAGTTTTTTTTCCTTCTTTTATAAAATAAATGTAGTTTTTGTTTTAAGGATTTTACTTAACATTTTCTTTTTAAATTAGCTGATTATATTCTAGTCATGTATAAAAAATAGAGATATAAACAATCGCATGAATATTGTTTCAATTGCTTCCATTAGTTTATAATTAAAATTAAAAGAGGAATTTACTTTAATTTTTTTTTAATACTCTTTACTACACAGACAAATTTGAATATTTTGTTATTAAATTTATTTGTTCTTTGCCTAAAAACACCAACTTTTATTAAGAAAAACAGAAATAAATTTTCTTGTTCAATTTCTTCTTTAGCATACTATAATTTTCAAGAAATTGAATGCGCAAATTTGTTTTTTTTTTTTAATTATTCCAATAAATATCTAATTTTACAAGAGAAATATAAAAAACCAATCGCTGCTCTTAAATGACGATCTAAATAAAACAAACTTTAAATTAATGGCAATTGATTTTTTTAAACAAATATTACTATATATATTAGAAGTATGTGTAACTATTAAAACCAATTAAAAATATCAGGTAGAGGCAATTGAGCGATTCCAAGACAATTAATTAGATTGTCGCACTGACGCCTCTTAAATATTAAACTAAACATGATAATTTAATCTTACCGTAAACGATTGAAGAACGTCAAATTTCAATGCTTAATTCTTTAATTATATTTTTATAATTTATTTATTTACTGCATAATTATTTTCGAAGTACTTCGATAAAAATGCTCTTGTTTCTATTTGGAAATACTACATGTATTTCTGGTTGATGTTTATCCACTATAAATACAATCATTATTTTGCAGTTATATTAATAGTATCAAGCTTAAAATTAAAACGAGCACGAAAAATGTTAGCTTAAATTAATATCCATACATATTTATATATGTACGTAGAAAACACTGGATTTGTGGACTCGCGTCTGTGTTGCAACCGGCTTGCAAAACTTGGTACGTGCAAACGAATATAGACGCAACCATTGGTTTAAATTTGAAGACATAAATAAAGTGTTTTTTAGTTAAAAGTACAAAACGAAGAAATATAAATTTTTATGAATTTGTTAATAAGAATAAATAAACATCACGTCTAGTCAAGGATTACATAAAATGAAACATACATACATACGTGCATGTGTAGTATGTACGTACATAGTTGTTGCTTGATAACTTAACCTTGAATTGTTTTCAAATTCATGATTTTTAATATTTTTTTATAATTTTCCTTAAGATTCACTATATAACAAAATGGGTAGATTTGTGCTTCTTTAATAATATTGTGCTATTGTATTAGCATTAAGCTGGAAAACCTAATCCTCATCGTTATCATCATCCTCTGGTACAAACAAATCATTTTCTTCTAGGAAATTTGCTACACTTTTACTTATAGCAGCGCCAATGAAAAGACCAGGTACTACAGCACACACAACTCCCATTATACCAAATGGCATTTCCTCAGGTTTTGGTTTTAATGCACCGCTGCGAAAATGAGTAGCATTACGTCCTTGTAGTTTAAAAATAGTATGACCACCAAGTTGTCTCATTGACGCAAGCTTTAGCTGTGAAAATCGCGAAATTATCATTTTAAATAAATTTTAGAAATGTTCGTCCTTTGGTTCGTCCCACTCCACAAACTTTCTATATTAAATTTACTCAAAAGTGTGTTAAAATTTAGTCCAAAAAGAATATAACCTAGAACAGAATAACCAAGTTCATATAACATAACCTTTCAAATCTCATTAACACAGGGTGAATCACACAAAATAAAAGTAATAAGTTAATGTTTCAATTCAAGGCAAACTGATAACACGTGCGAATTCAAAGTATTTCCGACTTCTTCGCGGTTGTAAAACCCCATATATAAAAATGTGCCGGACAAATTAAGAAACGTTTTTTTATTCTGTTTCTACCTATTATATTGCTCTTATTCTAAACGAATTTCGAAAATGGGACATTTTGCACCGGGAGAAATGTAACTATTAGGAAAGTCAAGAATACCGCTATCAAATTGCAAAAGACTTTTGCAAAAAAAAATGCAATTAATTAATATGTTTTATGAAAAATGTAAGAAATTAATATATTATTTTTTTTTCCGGTCAAAAACTCCTTTTTTAATTGTTGCTTTAATAAAATGTAGAAACACAACAATAAACATAACTATGTGGCGTGTATTTCTTTACTTAAAATTAAGTTATGCGTTTAACATACTTAGGCCCGATTTGAAATGTTTTATATAAAATTTTACTATATTTCTTAGAACCTTTAATTTAATTTAAGTTCAATAATTCTCAAGCACTTGGTCTTTTTATAAAATATTTTTGATTAAAAAATTTTGTTTTATTTCAGTATTAAAATAATAAAAGAATTTTATAAAATAGTGCTTGATAATTATTGAACTAAACGTTTTATATAAAAAATGATCCCCTAGTTAAGTTTAACGGCAACTTCACTTGCTGGCTACTGTTAGACTTTGGAGCTTAATTAAATCCGCTACAATTTCAAATTATTTATTGAAACAGCAAGAATGAAGTCTCAGCTAAATTTAAATGAAAGATACATTTCATGCATTAGATAAGCAAACGGGTCTTACGCTTAATTTACTCCATCAAGATAGAAACTTTTTAGAGATTATTTCCAATATTATTCCTAATATCCTGGGCAATCGACTACAACTGAGGTAAAGCTAATGACAACTGCCTAAATCATTTACGTAGTTCTGCTTTAAAAATAATTAAAGCTGTTATGCAACGTACAACAAACACTGCAGTAAATATTTGTATTTTATTTTCACGTTCAACGTTTGATTTTCATCAAAATTATTTGCAAATTTCGAGTCAAAACAAAACAGTTGGAAGCAAAAATAGCTGACTGCGAAAATACGATATTCTACCTTTTTTTGTTATTCTCCCTGTCTGAATTTCCTGGGAAATCATTTGTCGGAAAACATTTAGAATCGGGCTGATTGTAAACATAAAAAGTGACATTTTAACAGGGATGTAGAACAGCTGCAGAGCATGTCACCTGGTTATCAACTTTATTGGCAGCAAGTTTGTACAAAATATTTGGATAAGTTCTGATAGTCCTCTTTCATTCAGGCATGTTACACATTCTGATCGGAACGGTTTTATTTCCTATAGAATTTTATATGATTTCATATAGCAATGTTATACATATGAGTAATTAGTATTAATAGTATTTGTCTATATCTTTATTAGTAAAGTGGTTTGAAATTCTTTTCTGCAGTTTAAGTCAATTAAAAGTAATTAATTCCACTCATGAACCTGAAGTTCCGAACAAATTTTTCGTTATTTAATGTCTGAAGAAGTAATTTACAGATTTAAAACCACTTTGTCACTTACGAAATGCATTCCCATTGGTATGCCTTATACACAATGTTTGGGAAATGTTTTCTTTCGAACCGAAATACACAGTAACCCCTCTTTTTGCTAAGAAAAAAATGTAAGCAGATATATTTTTCATCATTCAACTACTTTTAATACGAAATTCTAACTAAATAATACGTTCGATTCGTACAGGTCAGCAAAATCCATTCATCCATGTTCCATTTTTTACCCGCAGAAAAACGCCGAATATGTACATATATTTTTATATAATTTACCACAAATACCAAAATAGTTCCATTTGCGATGCTGACGCACACATACATATGTATACGCCAAACAGAAATAAAAACAACGTTTTTTGCCGAAGTGAAATTTTATATATAATTTGTAATTGTTTTATTTAAAAAATGTTCAATACATTTAGAATATAGAGAATTTATAAATATTTCAGATAATTTTAGCGATCGCATTATGCCAGTGTGTGTTTGTTTACTCTTAACATAATGCTTTTAACGAAAGTAAGTTTTAACGAATTTTTTTAATGCCATAAAATTATAAATCAAATATTGTAATTCAAGTACATACATGTAAAGGGGAGTAAATAAAGTGCCATAGTTGTGTTAAAACATAAAATTCCAATTCTAGATTATTTTTTGTCGTTTTCATTGTAATGTAAGAAATAAAATCACACACTCAAGTAGGTGAAAAATTAAAAAGCTGAAAAAGAGTGGATGGCTGGGCGTGTTCAGAAGTGTTTTTAAAAAAAATAGCTATATTTTTACATTTCCAAAAGGGTGTTCGTTTTGTTTCATTTGTAACTTTTTTTAATTTTGCTGATTTTTATTTGGTTTTTTCAACCATATTTTTTATTTTTTGTATTTATATTTTCAACCATTTTTAAGGCTGTTACTTTTTATTCGCTTTTTTTAAATAAGATTTTACGATTTTTTTGTATGGATTTTTATGTTTTTTCTTTCAATAATTTTTTTTGTTTCAAGTAGCAAACAATCGTTTTTATTTTTTGAGGTTGGTATTTTTATGTTTTTTATGCATTTTCATATTGTTTTCAATTTTTTATTTTTTACTTTTTCAATTTTTTTGTCGATTTTTCGCGTTTTTTATAATTTAAAAAATTTATTAATGGTGTTGAAGGGATAAAAAAAAATAAACATATGTTTTGTTAAAACTCTAGCAAGTTAATTGACAAATAAAAATTTATTCAGGAATATGAAAATTAATTAATATGTATATTTTAAATTTAGCATAGTAGTATGAGTAATTAAAATAAACTGCAACAGCCAGAACTTGGAATTTCTTGGAAGGCTGAGCATCATGACCGATTATTCTTTCTAAGAATAAGAAGTTACTTGGAATTCTTGAGAAACTTGCTTTTGACTTTTAAATAAATTGAAATTTAAACTGCAAAAAAAAAAAACAAAAACAGAAGGAAATATTTTAAAGATGGATAATTATGATTGAAATGAAAGAACAAAAAATGCAAAACATATTATATTTGAAATTTGCTGAGCTTTGTGTTTTTTTGTTGCTGTAAGGGTTTTGCTACTAAACTTTTAGTTTAATTATGTCGGTTAAAGTTGTTTTTAAATTTTATATATATATTTTTTTGTTTCCTTTAAGTTTTCCCTTTGTTTAATTGGTAGGCACGTTTTCACGAACGTTGTGAACTTGCAAGACGGCAAAGGCTTCCTCAACTTTAGCTTTAAGAGCCTCATGATCTTCAATCATGTGCAATAATTCTGAATTTTCGATTTCCAGCAACATTCCAGTGATCTTACCAGCCAAAGTTGTATGCATACGTTCGATCATTGGATATAAACGTTCACCCAAAATTTGTTTCTGCTCTTGAGGTGTTGCATTTGCCAATAAAGAGGCTAAAAGCTTTTCGGCCCCTTAAATAAAATCAACAATTAAAATTTGCATTAAAATATGTGTTTCGAAAAATTACCTTTTTGGTGCATTTGTGGGACAGGTTGAGGGGCTGGGACTTGTTGTACTGTTGGATTGCGTACATTTGTATTGTATTTGTAATTGGCAGCACGCTGTTGAGTAGCACCAGCTGCCAAAGGAGGACCAGCGAGGGCAATATTAGGTGCTGGAATAGTTTGTTGCCCAGTAATAGCACGAGCCCCGGTGTTGCGCATAGAATTGGCAGCAGCAGCATGTGCGCCTTGAACGGCTTGCGGTTGAACACGAGCGCCACCTGTGGCTTGTGGACGGTACTGAGCAGTACCAGTGGGAGCCATCGTGGCATTTTGGAAGCCTCCCGCAGGAGCTGCACCACCCTGAGCTCCAGCAACTGGACGAGGTACATGAGCAGCCCACCGTGGTGTATTACGCATTTGTGTAGGCACTTGTGGACCCAAGAAACGTTGGCTGGGTGCCATTGTGGGTACGAAGAAGCCACCAGGTGCATTATGTTGAAATATTTGGCCAAGTTGTTGCATACGCATGCCACCCATGTGACGCATATACTGTGAGGCAAGATGAGCCTTGCGCACTTCTTTACGTTGGGCTATGGCAACATATAAAGGTTTTGATCCCATCACACGGCCATTCAACTCTGTGACAGCACAAGTTGCTTCATTGGGTGCAACAAAGCAAACGAAGCCGAAGCCTTTAGAGCGGCCTTCTTCGTCGGTCATTACCTTAGCAGATGTAATGGTACCATACATAGAGAATTCTTTGCGCAAACGTTCGTCATCGATGGTGTCATCCAAATTCTTAACATATAAATTGACGCCACAGGCTGAATCTTGCCGTTTCTTTTTCAATTCTTCAAATTTTCTTTTAAGTTCTTGTTGACGTTCGGCTTTCTTTTGGGCACGAGCTACATACAGGGTTTTTCCCTCACCCATATCTTTGCCATTAAGGGCTTCAACTGCAGCCTCGGCAGCTTCTGTAGTCTCAAAGGCAACAAAGCCGAAACATTTGCTTTTACCATCCTCCTTAGTCATGACTTTGTAGCTAGTGATTTTGCCATACGGCTCAAACATTTCCTTCAATTTTTCGTCATTAACGTCTTCGAGAAAGTTCTTAACGTAGACGTTAGTGAATAACTTTGCCTTTTCGCCGAGTTCCTTCTCGCGTTCCTTGCGGGGAATGAATTTTCCAACATATACTTTCTTGGCGTTCAACAACATACCATTTACTTTTTCAATAGCATTATTGGCTGCCTCCTCAGTCTCAAAATGTACAAAACCGTAACCTTTAGATTGGCCCTTGTCATCAGTAGCAACTTTGCAACTCAATATGTTACCAAATGCCGAGAAAGTATCATAAATGGCCTTATTGTCAATGCCCTTATCCAAGTTTTTTATGAAAACATTGCCAATACCGGAACGACGCAATGAGGGATCTCGTTGAGACCACATAATGCGAATGGGTTTATCGCCGACGAGGTCGAAATTCATGGTATCCAAAGCACGTTCAGCTTAAAGTAGAATTCAATAACAAATTATATATATTAACCATGAAAGTTTAAAAAAATAAAATGCCATGTAGTTTTTTTTTTTTTTTTATAAACATGTTTCAAATTTTATGCAATACTAAGGTCTCGCCCTAAACTACGTAAATACATAGCGCCACTTGGTGATACTTATAACAACTTTAACATCATCATTTTTAAAAGCATAGCCATATTTGTTCTTACCACCAATTATGGGGTCTAAAACAAAAATCCCAACATGGATAGGTCGGTCAGACGGAGATAATATTTGAAGAACTATATAAACGTAACCATTATTCTGTCCACATGTTTATTTAATTTTAGATGTTAGATCTCGAAGTAAACTAATACTTGATTAACATAAATTGAAGTATACATATGTACATTATTTAGTAGTTACACTAACGGCGGTTTCTTTTCTGAAGAAAAATGCTATACGCAATTGAGTAGCACACATATCCGGGAATTGCGTCCATTTGTGATCATAAAAAAAATGTACACACTTTCCGGAACGAATATAGAACAAAACAGTTGTGTTTTCATCAACAATTCTTTAGATTGGATGTAGTCACGTCAGTTGTTAACACTACGTCTTGACTACCCACAAATTTGTTCGCACATGGATAGCGTCGGCAGAATAACGAGGAAAATATGTTCGTCGTGATCTTTCTGGACAATGCGTGATGTTCCTCTTCACTTTGAGCATCATTTGTTGGCCCTCAACGAGATTGTTTCCATGTCCACAGTATTGTTTATGTGCGGGTTTTTATAGACGAGCGCGCATACACACATATTTTTTATTTTGCCTCTGTGTATTTTGTGTGTGTGATGGCAGAAGAGCGTTGTGAGCCGAATTCCGGAGCAAACAGCAAAATGTACGATGGCTAAACAGATTTATGGCTAGTCAGGACGGCTTGTAAAAAAAAAACAGTGTTCCTCATTCAACCTTTAAATAAAATTGTGCGTAAAACATGTAACATATTTTACACTACTTTGTGCAACATATTTTTGTACAATCAATTACGCAGTAATCCGGAAGATTTGAATACTAATTGTAAATTTCTTTTCACTTACAATTTAAAATATGTGCAACATTTTTGTTAGAAAATAAAACGCCACAATTTCGTCAAACAAGCGTGACCTTAACTCAACTAAAGCACTATAAATAAGATAAATATCTTTAAAATAGTACATGACAAAAGATTTTTGTTTGTTTTGATTTGTAAAAAGCAATATTGTACTCTTATGTCAACATAATTTAGATTCCTGAGTTCATTGTCTAGAAACATTCATAATACTAGGTTTTGGTTTTCCCAAAAGAATGTTTCTTATGGCAACCATAAGTCTTAACCAGTTAAAAATAACGAAATATAAAATCCGTCAATTGATACAAATTGCAAATAGGTGGTAAAATAACCAAATTTTTAACTGTCGTCACATAAGCATAGAACAGTTGTTCTACTTCTGTCAATTTTGTGAAGCATTTTTTAACTATCCTAAGATAAATCTGTAAGATAAGTCTGTAACTTTTCTACTTCAGCAGCCATAAATCTTAATCAGAGAAAAAATAGAGAAATTTCTAACCGATTAATGGGTGTAGGTTGCAAGTAAGTGGTATATTTCCAAATAACCTTAAGTGTCGTAAGATAAATCTGTAACTTTTCTACTTCTGTCAATTTTTGAAAACAATGAAATTGACGTGGTAAGTCAAGCCTCCGATTATTCTAGCAGCCATAAATCTTAATCAGTTAAAAATAGAGAAATATCTAACCGATTAATGGGTGTAGGTTGCAAGTAAGTGGTATATTTCCAAATAACCTTAAGTGTCGTAAGATAAATCTGTAACTTTTCTACTTCTGTCAATTTTTGAAAACAATGAAATTGACGTGGTAAGTCAAGCCTCCGATTATTCTAGCAGCCATAAATCTTAATCAGTTAAAAATAGAGAAATATCTAACCGATTAATGGGTGTAGGTTGCAAGTAAGTGGTATATTTCCAAATAACCTTAAGTGTCGTAAGATAAATCTGTAACTTTTCTACTTCTGTCAATTTTTGAAAACAATGAAATTGACATGGTAAGTCAAGCCTCCGATTATTCTAGCAGCCATAAATCTTAATCAGTTAAAAATAGAGAAATATCTAACCGATTAATGGGTGTAGGTTGCATGTAAGTGGTATATTTCCAAATAACCTTAAGTGTCGTAAGATAAATCTGTAACTTTTCTACTTCTGTCAATTTTTGAAAACAATGAAATTGACATGGTAAGTCAAGCCTCCGATTATTCTAGCAGCCATAAATCTTAATCAGTTAAAAATAGAGAAATATCTAACCGATTAATGGGTGTAGGTTGCAAGTAAGTGGTATATTTCCAAATAACCTAGTGTCGTAAGATAAATCTGTAACTTTTCTACTTCTGTCAATTTTTGAAAACAATGAAATTGACGTGGTAAGTCAAGCCTCCGATTATTCTAGCAGCCATAAATCTTAATCAGTTAAAAATAGAGAAATATCTAACCGATTAATGGGTGTAGGTTGCAAGTAAGTGGTATATTTCCAAATAACCTTAAGTGTCGTAAGATAAATCTGTAACTTTTCTACTTCTGTCAATTTTTGAAAACAATGAAATTGACGTGGTAAGTCAAGCCTCCGATTATTCTAGCAGCCATAAATCTTAATCAGTTAAAAATAGAGAAATATCTAACCGATTAATGGGTGTAGGTTGCAAGTAAGTGGTATATTTCCAAATAACCTTAAGTGTCGTAAGATAAATCTGTAACTTTTCTACTTCTGTCAATTTTTGAAAACAATGAAATTGACGTGGTAAGTCAAGCCTCCGATTATTCTAGCAGCCATAAATCTTAATCAGTTAAAAATAGAGAAATATCTAACCGATTAATGGGTGTAGGTTGCAAGTAAGTGGTATATTTCCAAATAACCTTAAGTGTCGTAAGATAAATCTGTAACTTTTCTACTTCTGTCAATTTTTGAAAACAATGAAATTGACGTGGTAAGTCAAGCCTCCGATTATTCTAGCAGCCATAAATCTTAATCAGTTAAAAATAGAGAAATATCTAACCGATTAATGGGTGTAGGTTGCAAGTAAGTGGTATATTTCCAAATAACCTTAAGTGTCGTAAGATAAATCTGTAACTTTTCTACTTCTGTCAATTTTTGAAAACAATGAAATTGACGTGGTAAGTCAAGCCTCCGATTATTCTAGCAGCCATAAATCTTAATCAGTTAAAAATAGAGAAATATCTAACCGATTAATGGGTGTAGGTTGCAAGTAAGTGGTATATTTCCAAATAACCTTAAGTGTCGTAAGATAAATCTGTAACTTTTCTACTTCTGTCAATTTTTGAAAACAATGAAATTGACATGGTAAGTCAAGCCTCCGATTATTCTAGCAGCCATAAATCTTAATCAGTTAAAAATAGAGAAATATCTAACCGATTAATGGGTGTAGGTTGCAAATAGCTTTAAAAATTACGAGTGAAGTCAAACAGTATGTGACTTGGTATTATTCTTTAACAAAAATACATTTCTTTTTATTTGGTTACGTTTAGCGGATTCGGTGGTCTTATGTGCACCACTTTTGTACATACTATAAGCGTCAAAAGTGCGTAAACATCGGCGATAATTTTATATTTGCTTATAATGAATTTACAACATTTTTATTTTATATTCTTTCATTTTAATCCATATTTTGCTACCCCATTGTGTACGATCAGGAAATAAAATATTATTGATAGTAACCAAAATAACAAACTAATAATAGGTTGGATATGAAGAAATAGTTGTTATGCACCTGGAACAGACCTAATGTTTAAAAATTTACAGAAAACAACAAACTGAAAAGGGAAGCCGAACAAAATATTAATTTCAATTAAAATATAAAATTTCTGCATTTGTGCTAAGTTTAGGTGTAAGTGTAAGTAAGACTTTTTTGTTTTAAAGTATAAAGAATACAATGGCTGTTTAACTTAAACTAATATTTATGTCTTAACGCTATGAAAAATGAATAAATTCTTTTGTTTGTGCAAATAAAATCGATTATTATATTTTATATTTTTCATTCTCTTAAGGAAACAAAATACTTCACTGGTGTTTATTCAGATTTGGCGCTCATAGTATCAATGTATGAATGTATGTGTAAGCGGCATTAATTCTTAAACTCGTACTGAGCAATGAAAATTAAAAGTTGAAAAAAAAAGAAAACAAAAGAGTATATTCACTTTCAAGTTACATGAATCAATAAACAATTAAGCATTCCAAAAAGGCCAATGACTTTCCAAAAATATTAAATGAAGAAATAAAAGAAACGAAAGTTACAGACCCAACAAAAAAAATAAACAGATACAAAAAATAAAAATTGACTAAGAAATTTCAGTAATGCGCAGATATTAACTTTTTTAATCAGCGTACGTACACAACAACTACATATACTACACTCATTTCAAATGGCCGTGGAAACTTACATACGAGTACATACTTATGGAATATATTATATGTTGTGTATGCATATTGCTTTTATTACTGTAAAATTAACATCATTGGAAAAAGAATGCATTTGTATATTTAACACAAACGTGGGCTGGGCAGAATACCAACGGGTAAAATACCGATGAATTCAACCTTAGTCAAGTTCAGGACGAAAATAAAAGTAACTGTGAAATTTTAACATCAGAAATAAACTTATCTTAAATAAGTAATATTAGAACAGAAACGATAGGAATGCATATAGACAAAATAAAAAAGAAGCAGAGAAAAACAAATACGACAGAACAATAAACGTAGAGCAAAGGTTTTAATATTATAGAACGTTTTCTGTTTGAAATCCCACATAACAATATTTTTAAACAACATTAAGGCGATATGACATTATAACATAGCTTAATGCATTATTTATATATGGAGGAATTAAATTATTTTAGTGCGTGTTTATTGATAAAAATTTATACAAATTATTTTATCAAGTTTGTGTATGAAATTTATTTCTAATATTGTGTTGGCACTTTCTGAAGTGTGTGCAAAGTACAACTTTTTGTTCATTTTTGTAAGAACCTACAAAAAAATAAAATAAAATAACTCGCTGTCTAAAACCTAGGTTTTTTTTTTGGGAAAAGTGAGCCAAAAATATAAATATAACCTTCATGAAATATATGAAGAAAAGAAAATCGGAATAAGACAAGAAATTAACATTACTTATTTCGTACTAGAAAATTTCGAAATGAGTGTAAACCATACAATGGCTTGATAAACATTATCTGAACTCTGATCAATCAAGCCAAATGGTGAGAAGTGGTTTGCTGAATTTAAAGGTGGTCGTACCAGCACAAATGATGCAGAGCGCAGTGGACGCCCAAATGATGCTGTTAATCCAGAAAACGTAAAAAAAATCCACAAATTGGTTATGAAAGATCGCAACTTAAAAATCCACGAGCTGATGACATTATAAACATATCAGACGGTAGTAGTTTTACCATTTTAAACGAACAGTTGGATATGCGAAAGCTTTGCACAAAGTGGGTGCCGCGTGAACTCACGGTCGAAAAAAAAAAACAACGAATTGATGCTTCAGAAGCGCAATAAAATAGAATTCTATCGTCGATGTGACAATGGATGAAACATGGCTTCACCATTACACACCAGAAGGAATGCTGGAAAGAATTTTAAGTTCAATGATGAAGTAATCCCTGAAACTAAGGCCTATTTTGACGAGAAATAGCAATCGTACTCTAAAAGTGGTATCGAAAAGCTGGAAAATAGCTTATTTATCGTACGGACTTATGGAATGTGTAGTATGTAGTAAAAGCCTTTGCATTCAAAATGCATAGTATAGAAAAAAGCGTGCAAAATACTAGATCCTTTTAAACACTTCGTAAGCACAAAAATATTTACAGGCAATATTTCGCATAAACTTAACGATGCGCAAGAGTGGCATATATTTACGTACTTTTATATATATATGTTTTAATTGATTCCGGGTAAATAAATTGCTAACATACATATATAGAAATTTTAACTATACAAACCTTAAATTGTATAACTATTTTATATCAAATAAAAAATAAAAAAACTTACCATCAGCTGGTTGTTGAAAGTTAACATATGCGTAGCCCAAAGAGCGACGTGTCATTACGTCGCGACATACTCGTATGGATAGTACTGGACCAGCATCAGAGAATTTCTCGAAAAGTCCAGCTTCATTAATATCCTGATGCAAATCTCCTACATATAATGAAGCCATTTGATAGTTAGGTCCACCAGAGTTCATTTTTTACAAAACAGAACTGTTTGTATTTCTGATTTCTTTTTTTTAGAAAAAAAAGGAAATCTAATCAAGAAATGAAGAATAAATCTGCACAAAGGAAAAACTCAAGAAACTGAAAAAAAAGAAATAAAATTGGAAGTTTTAATTTATAAATAAACGAGATTAATTTTACGAACTAAAAACTTAAAATTCGCGTTTGCTTATTTCAGTCTATTTTTATGAAATTTCGGAATGAAAAAAAAAAATCTGGCATGATGTTTAATTGAAAAAAAAAACTAGATACGTGTTTCGCACTTAAGCCGATTAAGTACCCTGTTTTCTGATTTTTTTTAATTTAAAAACACGTTGGAATAAATTGTGTTTATTCAAAACACATTTTTCTTATAATGAGCAATGAGAATTTAAACGACATCGGTTGCTTTAAGAATATAAGTACATATGTAAGAATTTTTAGAATATGTTGTACATATCAATTCTTATCATTGTCAAGATTTTTTTTATTTTAATTAATATATAGGGTGGGTTACAATTGTCAAAATTTAAATTGGATGTAATTTTGTTAGAAATAAAGTCTGTTTCATAAAGTGGTCATTTTAGTGTAAACTTGACAACTAAGTCTCTATATATTTAAAACATATCAAAGCAGTGACATTTCGCGCCATCTGCTAAAATGGGATAAAATTTCCATTGACATTGCTTACGGCTCCCTATATTTGTCAACTCAAGCTTTCATATATAACATATTTAATAGTGCTATTTAAAGCGGAAATTTAACAATGGCAATACTGAAAGAGATTTTTCATTGGAATGCGAGAGCAGATTGACTGCGAACAAAGGAGATATCTATATACATACATATATGATGGAGAATATATATTAAAAGGCGTTTTTTTCTACAATTACTTCAAATTAATGTTTTGATGTATTTTTTATTGCTATAGTACACAAAAGTGTAAAATTATATTTGTAAGCAAAATTACAATTTTTTTTTGAATGGAATTTTTCCAAAATCTTTCTCTTTTCGTCACACACCACTTATATGTATCTATTGCATTCACTCAATTTTAATATGCATGTCAGGCCACACCACGTTTTCGCTTTGTGCAAGAAAAAATTTTGTAATCTTTTTCAGGTATCATTATAACTTACATTTTACACACTCCTTCGATTTTTGCTACTTTTTACAATTTTTTTTTTGTTAATTTTTTATTTTTATATTTTTTTTGGGGTTTTTTATATTTTTTTTGGAATTTCACAAAAAATGTGATAAGCCGTGTTATTTAGCTCACGACCGCTCACCAAAACGGACTCGACTCGTTTAACGGTCGGTTATAAATGAAAGAGAAAATCCAATGAAAATTCTCAACAAAATACTCATTTGCGTATAAACCAGTGATGGAAAGTACAGTGCTGATATATGTACCTTTGTCATTGCAAGAGGATATTACCACAGTACCCCTGTGACATAAGTGGTACTTTTCAAGTTGCAAGTTTTTTTTCTGCGTGCCTAAGTATATAGAAGATAGTGAAAACAAGAATGGGAATATGTTTTATTTTCTCATTATGTAACTTTAAACCAACTGAATTTGTAAAACCGCGTCATATAGAGCAATTTTGGTGCGCATTTTTTAGTTTTATTGGCGAGAGATGCAAGAAGTGAACGGATACTGACCTGCTTGCACTCGTAATTTCTTTTGTGTTGTTAACAACAGCTAGAAATAGAGAAGTAATTAAAATATTTAAAGAATGATTGTTGATTTGTTCGTTCCAAAATTCTATATTTAAAGACACTAAAATTGATTTTTTTACATTTTTAGTTTTTTCGCCTTCCTTCTCTATTACAAGTTTGTGATTTTTTGTATGCATGTCCATGACATGGCGTCATGGCTAGCCATATCTATGTTCTGTCATCATTCAAAGCACAATACACAGCAAAATAAAAAAAGTATGTGTGCACACAATCTCGACAAAAAATTAAACGTATTCTCTACACAGAAAACCAGGAACAAATTTTTTCCCTTTATTCCGCTAACGCTTTCTATATATGAGAACCTATGCAATGTCTAAATCTGGGCAGACGCATGTGATATGCTCGTGTGATTTGCTCGCTAGTTTATGAGCAAATCACAAGAAATTAAAATTTGTTTATGGCGATGTGCGCGAGCATTTTATTATTATTTTTTTTTTGCGTTTGTTTACTAGGAATCGTTGAGGTGTGACAAATAAATTTTGAAAGAAGAAATTTGTACAAGTACAATGTTATTCCATATTTTTTTAATATGTACATATGTTTACATGTCAACGCTTATTTGTCCTTAACAAACAATCATTCGTCCAATTTTTTGAGTTTTATAATTTTTTTTAATTCTCCTTTCAACTTTCTCTAGTGCTTAGACAGGGAAATTTTAGTTTAACACATTTTATTCGAGCTTGCATGAAGAAAAGAATTGTCGTATACTAAATTGTATTACGCGTCAGTTAATAAAGTACAAGTCCAAGAAAGTTAGTACTGGCCATAATTCCTTGCCGTCCCTTTTCTTCCATAAACTCAAAGCTTCGTTAATCATGTTTACTTGCTGAAGTTTAAGCACATTATGATTCGTTTCATTTGTATTTGAAATCGGTATACGAACAAGTCCCATATTCAGAGATATGTACATATATGCCTAGCTCAAGCAAATTACAAAGAAAATCTCTATTAGTACAATCTTTTGTTTTCACAGAAAGCGTTTTAAGTTTATATACGATGGGTATTACATCACGGATATTTTGAATAATTTGGATCTGTTTTTTGTTTAAACTGACTAGCAGCGTTAGTGTATCTGCATACATACATACATAGATATACATATATATAATCCAACTAAATTACCTTTGGAAAATTTCAAATATTTTTATCCAATTGGTTGGATATTGATTGATCAGTTGTACAAGGGTTTGAGAAAACAAAACACAGATTTAGAATGCTGACGAAAATTCGATAAAAGAGTATTGACAAAAATGTTTTTTTTTTCAGTTTTTAAATTTAATACAAAATTTTCAATCTATTACGTATACAGCACTAGCATAAAATATTTAACATTATATTCGCGTTTCAGAATATACATTCCAACAGAACCGGTATGAAGGACATTTTTGACTTTCAAAAAAAAAGCGAACAAAAAATATTTAAACTTTTTTTGGTATAATTGCGGAAAGATTTATTTTACTGTTTTTTACGAAGAAAAATATATACAATTTTTCAATGCAAATATAATTTTATTAAATTCTGAAATTTCATTCAACGAGTACTAGTTTTAATTTGAAGGGGTATTTTTTAAACATTAAAGTTTTTAATCATTTCTTTTTAGACTTTCCGCGGCCTGTAAGTTTTTTCAATGCCCGTTTTTTTGCCCGCAGAAACTTTCGCCAACGTTTTTGTATAATTCTTGCTGACCGATTCAACATGAAAAACAAAATCTTTTTTTCACGCTGTATTTTTTCTTCTTTTTCTTTTGAGCGCACTATGCGGTCGTATTGGGCATCTTCGCGATTATATTCAATCAGAAACAAGTCAAACGATTCTTTTCGCTTTTTGAACTCTTCCTGTAGATCCATGTTTTCTCTGAATTTAGCTGTCATAGTTTGATCAAATTTTTTAAGTAGCGCTTCCAATTGAAGAAGTAATTTATTCCTAAAGAATAAAAAATACGTTTCTACATACATAGTATTTACATAACAAACTTTCTGCATTCTTCCCACGGATAGATACATACTTATGTATGTGCATAATATTGTGTATATTTACTCTCTGTCTGTCACTTGAATAATACAAACATATGTACATACATACTATAAAACGCTAGCAAACTTAACATGGCGTCTTGACTAGCCATAAATCTGTTCAGCCATCACACATTTTGCTGCTCGCACAGAAAAATGGCTAGTCAAGGCCGCCGATGTTTATGGTCGCTTGATGTTCAAACAGAATTGTCAGACAATAGTTCGCACGACTCTGTTATGACATTATACAAACAAAATACACAGGCAAAATAAAAAGTATGTATTTGTATGTGCGCTCGTCTGTAAGCACCCCTCATAAGCTATGCTAAAAGCATCCACACAATCTCAATGAGAGACAAAAATTTATGCTCAAACTGAACAGCACATCGATACATATTATTCAATCAGGAGATCACGAATACATTTTCTCTCGTTATTTTGCAGACAATCTCTCAATGTTCAAACAAATTTAAGGCTAGTCAAAACGTAGTGTTTTAAAATTTAAATTCAAAGAACGAATTTGTACGCAAGACAGCACAAGAGAATCCATACATACTACATATGTACATATGTATGTATGCTATTCTATTCAAGAAATTAAGTCTATCTCTGGGAACAGCATAAATTTCTTCTATTTGTAAAAAAATACGTTACAAACTTACTTTTCATCTCTGGCAGATCTTTCTTGAATTAAGTTTTCCTTCAATAAACGTTCGTAAATTACTTTGTTACGATCAAGTTCTTCATCTAGCTCTTTTTGTTTGCTCACACTAAGCACAAGCATTTGTCGTATATTGTGACTAGAACGATATCTATGCGTACGTAGAATTTGTATTATATATATGTATAATTTATATTGTGTTTATGCGACAATTCCTCACATTTCTTGTTTAATCCTTATGTTATTGCCATATTTATATTTAGCTAAATCCCTTTGATATTTTTTATACAGCATCGATTGTACAGCTAGCTTCCATGTCAAACTTATACGTTGGCTTTTTAATAAGGCCTGAAGTACTTAATGTAGTAATGATGTTCATGAGATAAGTTATTAACAAATTTATGTACATATGTAGGTAGGTAGGTGTGTGTGTGTATGTGTGTATGTATGAATAAAGTATTTACCTCTAACTTTTGTTTTAATCCTTTCATTTTCTTCATAGACTGCGTGAATTGTTTTCTCTTTGTTTAATTCGGATATTGCAGGGTTTTTCAGTCGCTGCTCTGTTACCATAAGAAGCAATTGAAATGAATCTATTAGGGATTTATCAACCGGGCTCAAATCATCTAACCAATCATTAAAATAATCCAACACTTGGTTGTTTTCATGCAAAAAGTCAATTAATTTGATCAACCTATAATTAAGATAGGGTGACGTTTCAGTTCCATTCATATTCTAAAAAGAAAAATCTTGAAAATATAAAACACATATTCGGTGTAGGTTTATATAATATATTCGGATTACCTTATCCCTTATGTAGTCCTCTACCAAATCTATACACGATTTATATTTGGAATCATATAAACGTTGTTCAGTACTAATGAAATTTTCAAAAAATTTTGGTATTATTAGAGTTATGCGAAGCTTATCCAATGAGTGCCTCAATAATCTTAAAACGTTATTGACTTGCGTTTGCCGTACCAATGACAGTTCTAAAAGATGTAAGAAAAAAACCGTAAATGCTAGTATACATTCATATAATGTGATAAAAATAATGTCGTAACTAAGAAATGCGATTTTCGAAAACAGTTCTGCAGAAGATTCATGCAATCATAGTTTGTTTTGAACGCGTTACTTTCTTCTCGGGCGCTAATCGGTACGAAATGTAGAAATTAAATCTTTCGGCGAGCAATAAATCGGAATTCACTCCACTACCTTTTAACTGATAATGGCAACTCCAGGGCTAACATCATTTTAGCACAACCGCGTATTTCCACGAATATACATGCATATGTAAAAAGTTTTTGAACAAAAATCTTAGATTCGAAAACTGCGCTTTTCAGTTATGACCCTTTTGATTGATACAAATTTCTTAATCGTGCTTACCCTCCACATGCTGTTGTTGATTTAAATTTGACATATTTTAATTTTTTCATGAATATTCTATTAAATGTGTTGGTTTACGTGGTTTAAATTTGCAAGATTTTCTAAAACCGTCTGCTTAACGTTTATAAAATGATTTTATTGGAAATGAACTTATTGCTCATAAAGTAAATAAATAAAGTCAAAAATTTAGTTACTATGGTTTCCCTTGAATATTAAAAAAAAATATGTATTGTATACATGTCTTTCGGGCTGTTTAAATATCCATATACATATGTATGTCTGTAGTATGTACATATATGTGTACATAAGTACCCAGAGACCATTTTTTTTACCGACATGTCTGATGTTAAACACCATGTCTAATTATCCTCAATTTCTGTTAGATATTGCGCTGAAAAGTCAGTACTTTTTTGGCAGGTCATGTCTGTATATTTTCTGATATATCAATCAATTAATATGAGACTTTTTCTGCACATTGAAAACTCCTCTAGAATTCCCTCAAGAAATTGCATCAGAATTCTGTCTGACAAATATGAAATATTTAAATAGTTTCCGTAGACAAAAAGTAGGGCTTTCTTGTAAACAACCAAGATTTCTATCGGTACGTTGTCTGATCGACCATTTGATTTAATTTAGCTTTGGGAATTTCCTGCCTATATTACAGCGTGAAACTGTTCATATTAGGCTTTATAAAAATAAACCGTATAATGATCCCCTGTTGGCCCAACCGTCGCAGATGAAAATGTCGTCAACGTTTTCTTGACATGTTTGAAATTTTCACGCACGAAATTGTCTTTAACGACAGCGTAGTGTAATTTAGCATTAACTACTAACTTGATAACGAAATGCTAATTAATCGTTTAACACATTCCGCTAACGAAAAGTTCACCGACAAAATCATATATTGTCGACGATATGGTCACATAAAAGTACGACAATTTAAGCAAATGTCGTTCAAATGACTAACGATATGTATGGACTGTCACCAATATGTCCCCTCCTATTTATTATGGTCATGCACCCAGCATCGACGATGTCTTCATGACAGAGCAGACAGGAGCAACTTATTTAGTTTGATAAATAAGACTAACCACTATTCAAAAAAACAATTAATACATATGTCAAGTTGACGGCTGTACAAAATCTTGTTTGTGATTATTATGCAAAAGTTTAGCACATACATATGTATATTGAAATGCATATAGAACTTAAGAAAGTCGATCCGAAACAAAAAATAAATAAACTAAACTGTACTGTAGTTTACAGTACATTACGATACATATAAAAATTTTTTAATATTTATTCCAATTATAAATTTTATTATTATTGTTTATTATTCTGATTTCTTTTTAACACCCATACATTTTTTAAACATTCATTTCACACATCGACATAGAATTTTTTTATGTTATGACAAAGTTAAAGAAAAAATAATTATATACAAAAAAAAAAAAAAAGAAAAAGACATCTAATTAAGAAATAAAAACAATATTCTAATTAACAAAAAAACTAAAAAAAAATTATCGAAATACATAAAACTAATGCAGAATATTTTTTACACAAACCAAATTTTGATATTATGAAAAATTTTCTACTCTAAATAACAGCGATATAATTCATTAATTATTTCAATTTACTTCGAAACTATATTTTAATGCAATTTTTATAACAAAATATGCATTATTTTCTTTAAAAAATATTAAAAGAAATGAAAAATTATTGAAACGTTATTAATCTTTAAGATTTTTGTTTGTTTGTAAAGAAATTTGTCTAAAAATTTATATTTTTAAGATTTAGTATACTAAATTGAAAACTTATATATAAATAACTTATATTAAAATAATTATAAGGACATTTTATTTGTAAATGTTTAATGTGACATATTTTGAAATTCTTATTTAATTGTAACGGCTTCCAATTGTTTGAAAATTTTGCCATTGCACAACATAATCCTGTAATTCGTTTAATTTAAATAAGTAGTATTGTTATTTGCTGTTTGCCTAATTTGATATTTGTAAGAAATCAAACAAGTTCGTTGGCAGTGAGTTTTGTTGAAATTCTATTTAGTTTAAATACTTCAGATCTGCTATACAGTGCAAATTATTTTTTGTAAGCAGAATTTTACGTCTTTCTATTGTAATGCCGTTTTGTAAAACCTATTTTTCTTTTTTGCAATATCTTTATATGTTTGCCAAGACTTGAAAAATTTAATTTAGTGTTTTCTAAAGCTATATGAATCATTTTTAACAAAACGCTGCCAGTTGCAAGTAAAACGTCAAAAGTATAAACTAAATATTTTTGCAGAAAATTATACAGCATTTTATAATCGTCATATTTTGGTAACACTACTATTAAAGAATAACTAAAGTAACTCAGTTTTCTTTTCCAGCCAAAACCAAACAATTGCTTAAAATTAATAAATAATTGTAAAAATACACAACCATTTTCCCTGTCTAATAATGTGTACGGCTTAATTTGGTGTAGGGATTTCCGTTAGATGGCTGTTAGTAGTGTGGTTATATAAATTTTGAATCGTTACTATGGATGGTGTTACATTTTGCGTTTCACCCCATTCTATTAAATACTGCATTTGTCCATTGGCTAGTTGACGTTTGGCACGTACAGAGAATTGTTCTCCCGATTCGATGCGATTCACAATACCAAAATATTTATTAACAGTTTGCTTAAAATCATCATGAGATTGGTGAGGGGTATGGGAGGTGAGGGAAGAAGCTCCACACCCACTCGCAGATGCTGATGAGGTCGAGGATTGATTTGACGATACAGAACTGCGTCGGCTTGTATTGGGTGAGTTTTTTTGTGGTCTTTGACGCAAACGGCGACCATGAGTAGGCAGTGAATTTGTTGCTGGTGGTGCAGCCACATTTTCCATATTCGCAGAATCAATATTTGGATATGAGGATGCCGAAGTGTTTACGTTGTTGTTTATATTTAATGATGATGTCGACGAGGTTGGCTTTGTTTGTGTAGTAAATAGAGATGCAGCAGAAGTTGTTGAAGCTGCTGCAGCTGCTAATAAATCTTTGGCTTGTATGGGAAAAAAGTTGGTAGGAATGGGATTAATGGTAGTTGTACTTATAACCTGCAAATAATTATTTTTCTTAATAGAATAATAAAAAGTGGTAATAAAAGTTATAAACATACTTCAATGTTTGACGAAAGTCTTCTGGTGCGTCTTCTGCGTACTTCCTTATTTGGACCGATAGTAATATCTTTGGCACTTAGTCTTCGCTTTATAGTGCGAACTGTCCTCGGCTGGCCGGCAGCCTTCGCCAAATTGCTTGTACTTAATTTGGAAAACAGACCAGCGCTCTTAAGGGCAGCTAATTTTGAACTAAAATTTAATGATGTAGTATTGAAAATCCCGAAGCTTACATATTTCTTGTTACTTGATGTCGCGGCATTCGAATCAGAAACATTCTTTTTCGGTGATATTATTCGAAATGGGTTGTTTTGCCCCAAAAAATTTTTTGGAGGTGGTATTATCAAATCTAATGACGTTCCTCTGGAACTACTGCTAGAGTTTTCATCGGAGGAGGAATCAATTAAATGGGGAGCAGAGAAAGCTTTGCGTTTCCGTGAACTTTTTTCCGTTTGTTTTAAATTTAAAGGCATAGACTTCTCGCCTAAAGGTATTAAAGTTTCCTCTCTATATCTATTTACAACACTTAAAGCAGACTTATGTGGGGTGAGACTTATTCTTTCTTTTTTTGGACTTTGCGTGCATTTTGATGTAGATAATGCGGTAGTTCCCGATTCAAGCAATGATGTTATTAACGCATCATTTGCATTGTCATCCTCCACCTCAATTTTTTCTAGTGTGGTTGCAGGTGACATTTTATTCATACAATCTGATACTTTAAGTTCAACGCCACGTGATCTTTCCGGTAAGGGCAACAATTTGGGTTTCTTTGCTTTATCCAATATATGCTTAATGGGAACCTCATCGTCTGAAGTATCGTCGAATTGATATACATCATGAGAACTGGCATCTTCGTTTAATTTTCGTTTGATATTGGATATATTTCCAACGTTTACGTAATTAGTGTTTATGAACTTGAAATCCAAATTTTCTGGAGCTCCGTGTAAAAGAGGGAGTTTTAAATTTTCAAAAACAAAATCATCATTAAAAATATCCTGTGGTTTTATTGGAAATCTTTTGACTACTGGTGGCTCTATAGAGCGTAGCGCAAAGCTATCAGTATCTCTTTTTATTTCTTTGCCGCACATAAAAAGTTCGGTATTGTCATTAAGTGTGGATTTTACTTGGTCCAAAAATTCCTTCTCTTGCATTGAGATCCACTACACCAAAAGTTGCAATTACAAGGGATATGTTAAAAGGAGATTAAAAAATTATGAACATTATAGATTTATCTAACCTCTTTTGGTACTGGTAACATTTTTCTTTTCTCTAAAACGTAAGGGTTTATATCCTTGAGCAGATGATGATACTTGTGATGCTTTTTTATTGCCGATAAGTTGTATAAAACTAAATGAACCAAATCTACCCAACTAGCTTGAATTCGCCTTAGATATTCAACGCCATCATTACAAACTGAACAGCAGAATACAAAAAAACTGAAAACGCAAAATACGAATAAAACCATGATTTTGAAAAAGAAACATTATTCTACTTCAAACTTACCTATCTCCCCTCAATATGTTACCCCTAAACTTTTGTACACAATGGGTATGATACCAGTTCAAGCAACGCCAACACTGCAACATGTTATTATCAAATTTACCAGATGTACCACAATAACAATAGATTTGTTCTGCATTCGTTTGATGCTTATTATCCCAAGTTAGAGATTCCGCCTAGGAAGGTGAGATATTAAGAGAGGGGAAATAAACTTTGCTAGATACATTATTTCGTCGATGAAGAAAAAACTCACATTATAATGTAATTGAAGACATATTTCAGCTTCTGTTTCTTCTTCGCCAGAACTAAACTTTAGTGATTCATCTACCTTCATTGGTTTTGCACAGCGTTTACACAGCCAATTTTCACTACCCGGGGAAGTTTCAGACGTACATATTCGGTGGTAACCCCGACCGCAACGTTCGCAAATCTCCACCTTGGAGTCTGGATAAGACCGTTTGCAGGCCACGCACATAGGTTGGGCGATGAACTTTTCCTCAGATGAGGTGGCAATGCCTGCAGAAGAGATACCTAATTTTCGCATTTCACCTGCTTCGCACCAAATTTCAGTTTTGTCATCAAAGCGTATTAAAAATTGATTACGCGCGGTATCTATAACTGTGCCGAGATAGAAGCGGTCATCGTGACGCTTTATGAAAACATCTTCGCCATTTGCAAACAAAGGCGCAGTAGCTGTTTGCTTAGACTCAATCAAATAGTCTTTATTATTATTAGTAATTTTTGGGGAGGGTGGTGTTGGCGGAGTTAATGGTGTATTAGAGGTTGCTGTTGATGTTGTAATATTATATGTTGTTGGTGAATGTGGTGCTAAACTGTTTGCTTGTGAAATTGTCATTGTGTTACTCGTTGTTATTGCTGATGCTGTTACAGATCTGTCTAAACGACAATCCGAGATGTCTTGGGTCACATCTTCAATGTTTTGTGAGGCGGAGCCGAAACTTTGTTTTTTTATAATGGGGTTTAACTTATCCAATATTTGATAATTATACGATGTACTTGGACTGTTAGTGCAACTGGTAGTCGAAATATCATTATTGTTTGTATTATTTCCAATATTTGATATAGATGGAGGTGTATTATCGGGCGTTGTTGGTGGCGTATGAGGCGTCGTTACTGTTGTAGTCGAATCGGGTTCGTCTATAACTAAAACTTCCGATTCATAAACGTCAGTGATAGGCAAAGATTGGACATTTTCTATGATAGGCTTATGTTGTATAGCTGGTATTATAGGTGAAGACTGTTGTGCTGGCGTAGAAGCCAATGAATTTGAAGTCGAAGATGATGATGTGTCGGTATATAAATTATTAATACAAATATTTATGCGATCCAATACAACTGTAGAATTATTTGTATTTGGGCCCACTAACGGTAAGGAATTTGAACTGCTATTCCCAGGAGTCCCATTATTTTGGGTTATATTTGTCATTAATTTTTGATTAGAATTGAGAGGGGTGGTTATTGAGTTCTCTGGTGAGACATAGAAATGTGGCATTTGTATTGAAGCTGCTGCATGGTTCTGTTGCGGATGTTGGTGTTGTTGAGTAGTAAACTGTTGTTGAAACAATTCTGCTGTTGCTGGTTGGAAATTTGATTGCGACAGTATATGTTGCGGAAATAAATGTTGCAATTGTTTGTTGTTGTTGGTCAAATTGTAAGCATGTTGAAAACCATCGCTAGCCTGGGTTGCCAAGCTTGAAGTATTTGTTTGATTCAAATGATTTGATGTTGATGTAACAATGTTAATGTTACGTTGCTGTTCAGAGCTTAGTGTCTGTCCGGCTTGCTGATGTGGAAAGTTATTTGTTATTAATATTGTATTGGGATGATGTGCTGTCGTTGCAGTTATTGTGGGATTTGCAGTTAGCCCTGCTGCTGCTGGGCCAGAAGTAGTGTAAAAACGTTGAGGTATTGCTATGGCTCCTACTGTTGTAGCCGCCGTTGAATAAAAATTTTTATCAATAGCGTTCACTTGCAGTTGCCTCGGATCTCCATAAATTACCCCAGATGCTACTGTTGTAGCCAAATGATGCTGCTGTTGTTGTTGTTGCGGTGCATTAAGGAATGTATTTAAAACGGAAGTTGACGCTTGAGGCGGAGATGTGGCTACATGCTGTGCCATTTGTAAACCATGTTGTGTTACGTTCGTAGTATCAAAATGATTATTCATCATTGTGAATTAAAAAGGTTATATATTTATTTTCCGGTAAAGCGGATGACTTGTTTGACCGAGAGATCTGGTAGGAATATAACAAACAATAAAATCATATACAAGTTTACAAACGTTAATATAATGCAATTTGATATTATTTCACAATTTTTCTAAATGATTAGGCTACTTTTAGTGCAATAACTTTAGATGCAGTCTTTATATATACTTGAAAACACTGAATATCTTTCAGGCAACATTACAGCAGCATTAAATGTTTAAAAGAAACTTATAATACCGGCTGAATACTATAATTTTCCTAACCAATAAAAAAGGAGCATCTTTAATAAATGCAATTTTTTAAATTCACTTTTGGATTTTTAATACTCTGTCCATATTTTATTTCACACATTTTCAAATATTTTATTTTATTATACATATGTATGCATATGTACATATATATCTATTACATAGAATGACTGCTACGGTTTTCTTCAATTACACTTTTTTCCTTTTCTGTCTGCATCACTTATGCATTTCTTTTAATGGACACACAATTTTTACCTCTTAAGGTAAAAAACTTATGATTATTTTGATTAAACCACTTATTGACACGTTTATTAAGATTTAATGTGACATTATTTTTTAATTTTTATAAAAATTAAACATTTATGAAACACTTGATACCAAAAATTCTAACACCCGTCAGCCATTTTTCCAACAACTGATTTTTCTTTCTTTTTATTATTACATTGCTGTTATCGCGCGCTCAAGAACCAGAGTAGCATATTTGGGTACTAAACTCAGCACAGCTGAGTACTTTTTTAAATTTAATGGACGTCAAATTCCATATAGTAAATGTTTCGCTATATCCGGTAAATTTTTTATTTATGGAGTTTGACATCCGCAACATTTATATAAAAAACGAATTTGTAGTTAAAATATAAATAACATATTTATGTGTGGAGCAAGGGCGAAATCATGAATTTTCGCCTCAGTTTCAAATCCTAAAATCCGAGGCAAATCGATACGAGGTACCCGATGGGTGAAATCAAGGCGTTTTCGGCGTAGTACCGGATGTTAAACATCATATAAAGTACCGGAAATATCGAAACTATTTTTATATGGAAATCAACATCCAATCCAAAGCGAATTAAAACAGATAAACTTACCAACATAGCTGATGACTTTTTTAATGTGATTGGCTGTCAAATTGCAAATAAAAAAAATTGTTGCCCTTTCTGGCACTTTTTTAAATAGAGTTAAACACCCTGTAGAAAAATCAAGTCAGGCATCAATTTTATCATCATTGCTCTGGGGGCCTATTGTGTAATTCGAATCGAAAATGAAATCATTCTAATTTATATGCCTAAAATATTGCAGTTACCGTAAGTATTTAACATACTTCTAATTTAATTTTACCTTCTAGATTAAATTAATTGAAATTGTTAGACAATAATTAGAAATTTGTGTGGTATAAAATTTATTCTTATCTAAAGTTGTATTAATAAAAAATTACAATAATTATTAATTCCTTATATTAGTTCATAATTAGTACTCTGTATCCTCCGAAAATAGCCGCTCAATTTGTAACTGTTTCCGAATGGCACCAACCTGTGTTATAACTTTTGGCGATAATGGTGATATCATATATTTTTCAACAGCCGGAATCTAAATTAAAAAATTTAAAATTTCTTTAAAAATATGACTTAAATATATAAGTTATTTGAAATAAAGATCGTACGTCCCATCTTCGTTGTAAGTCCTCCAATTCTTTTGAGTTTTCTCTCATTTTTGTGGTTTTTATACGAGTCATTTTGGGCATTTCACGCAAAAGTGGAATAGACAAACTGTTTTCACCCTGTATAACGATATCCCTACGAGCGCTAGTAGTAGGAGTAGTTTGAGTACCACGTGTTTGATAGGCTAAATCACCATAATTCTTCAAGTATCGAGAGAGGGTTTTATCAGTATCGCGACGTAACCTTTCAATATTTTTATCGTCACTATTAATTGTATTCAGTACATAATCTTTATTGTAAAAACTTAAATTTTGTTCACCAACACTTAGATCCTCTAAGTTTTCATTTTGATTCGTAGAAAAATATGAAAATGGCTTATTATCTAGTTGGAAAGCTGAGTTTTCTTCAATATTTCTGGAATACGTGGGATCATTTTTGTAATTTAAGTTATTCGAAGAAGAATATTCGGCAGACTCTGATGACAAATATGAGGAGTTATTATTATCTTTGCCACATTCTTTGTTATTAATTTCAAAAGACATTTTCTTTGTGAAATCATCGTGTTTAATAGTTTTCTAAAATTGTAAGGAATTAGGTCAAATAGTTATTATAAATTAAAATATGTGCTCACGTTTTTAATCCCACAAATACTATCATTTATGTGTAAACTTTCGGTATCTTTGCCACAAGCTACTTCCTCCAAACAGAAGGAACATAATGTTTTGCGACAGGCCATGCACAGGTTTCTTTTATTTTGGCAAGCTTTACATAGATCACTTTTGTCTGTACAATTTCTACACCACGAATATAAGCGTTCACACCTTACGCATACTAGAAAGAAACTTCTGTCTGAATCAGTATCGTGTTGCACAGAATTTTTATCACTTTCATATTCTTTAGAGGTAGACCTTTGGGTTAATAATTGCTGCGATTTTCCTGGCGATGGTGACTTTATGCGAAATGATATTTTACTTTGGCAGCGTAGGCAAAAGTTTTCCAGTTCTTTTAGGGGTTCGTCACACATTGGACATATTTTTTCACTTAAATGAAAGCATTCACGCTCAACTTTAGCCATTTCTGTATGATCTAATTCTAATTCAATTTCAGTTGGTAGGGACGATGATTTATTTCGATAGCTGTACTCATGTTTCTCTGAGTTGCTAAAATATTTGTAAACTTTATTATCTGGCCTGTCGGATATATTTTCTTTATTCGTTTCATTGTTGAGTGTTGTTAGCTTTTTATTACTATTGGCATTAAGATCGGAATCCGAAATAAGTTGAGAATCGTTTTCTAATTTAGCCAGTAGATGTTCCCTGGTTAATCGATTTTGCTCAGAGTCAAAGCGAACCTACAGAGTTATTGAAATAATTTCTACAAACATTCAGATATGTAATAGAAATCGCTCGATTTCAAAACAGTCTTTGTTAAGGGGTGTAATTAATTTTAAAGTATTCGTTTCGTTTTCAAAATCGATTTCCATCACATACCTGATTAATAATTATAGATAATAATAACGAATCAAAAGTTAACACTACAATTGGTTTTAGATTTCTGTTGTCTTTAGAGGATATACGTACCTTTACTGCCTTAATTCTTTCCTTTTCTAATTGTTCCTCCAATTTCATAGTTCTAAGCTGTTCCCGTAAACGTCTACAAATATAATTTTTGTTGAATTTCCGTAGTGGATTTTACATATGTACAAATACTACCTTGTTAAAACTTGTTCCTGTTGCCGTTCTTTATCTCTTAAAAGCATTATGGTACGACGTTTTTCTTCTATTTGTTGCATAAGTTCTTGTTGGTATTCCTTTTTTCGTGCCAATTCAATCTGAGGGAAAGTACAAGAATAGATCTATCTGCTAGTAAACTTAACTTATTCATTTTAATTTCGAAGTTTTTACCTCTGCTTCCCTCCGATTTATTTCCATTACATCCTCAGGACTGTCATTTAACAAATTTGTTAAATTTGTATGACGTAAATCTTGTAAAAGTCTATAACGTGCCGAATCTGGACGCAAAGAGTGACATGCTGGTTTTGAGGGAATATAATTTGGATTGTTACCATTAATAATTTCCATGTCAGTTCTGCCGGCAACGTGCGAAGAACCATTGACACCATTAGATGTTAACGAAGAACTGTTTGAACGGGCACTATTAATGTTGGACGTTTCCATAGCAAACCGTTTCGTTTTCTTATTTTTATCCTTATTTAACATCTGTGAGAATAAAAAAAATAAAACAAAAAAAAATAAAAAAAACAAAAATAAAAAAATAAAACATTAGACAACTTTTACCTGATGTTTAATTAAATTTTCTTGATTTTCACGTAGTCTTTTTTGTAATTCATTCTGCCTTTTTTGATATTCATTATTAAAACCAGGAAAATATGAATAAAAAGTATCCGATACCCATTGCTCCATATCATCCTGTGAAAAGTAGAGTAGAAACATAAAAGAAATGATTGTAAATAAAGCTAAGTGAAATAGTAATCATAACAACAACTTAACGACAATTACGAAACTTTGGTACATATTTAATTTTAATTATAACATTTGCCTTGTTCGAAAAATACTAAGATGTCTAAATAAAAATTTGCCACATTTTACTTGTTTGTTCAAAAGTAGAATGAACATTTTTGTTGTTGTAAATTATCCTTAACAAGGAACTCTGCAACTCTCAACAAATAAATACAAGAAAAAAGTAGGCCATGGAAAAAAACAAATTTTGATTGTACTAAATAAGAGGTGGTAGGGGTGCGATAGTGGTATTATTATGTTGCAACAACCCAAAGCACGTGGTTGAATATATGTAAGTTTTATTACAAGGTGTAATTAAAAACGAAATTATGTAAGCAAATACATAAATTTTTAAGAAAACAACCCCACCGACGAGCAGTTTTTTGTTTACATTTGTATTACAAAAATTTAAACTCTTCTAAAAAAACTGACATATGTAAGTATGTATGTATCTATGTATGTATGTATGTATGTATGTATGTATGTATATAAATTCATAAACTGATTTATTTTATCTATGTATGTATGTATGTCTTCAAATATGTTTTGTTAATTTTAAACTACTTTTATAGAGATGAATATTCATATGTACGTCTAATTACCGCCTAAGACACCCACCAACTGAATTCCATTAAAGCTTTATTGAAACGCAAATAGTCTCATCATGTTCCAGCCTATAAATTTTGTAATATACAAAATTTACCGTTGTGGCTTGTATTTATTTGGGAGCAGTATTTCTAAGCACATACATACATATGAACCTATCCATAAATACACAAATGCTGTGTGTGTATCAAACAACGGCAAAATAATTTTGCACAAAACACGCCTGTATTATTCCTAATTAGCATTCTGTTATTAACAAACACATTTAAACCTAATGCAGTAAGTGGGTTGTTTATTCTACAGAATTAAGCGTTTATGGATTTGTACCAAATAACAACTTTTTATTATTTCAACTAATTTGTGGAGTTAATATTTCTACAAATTAATAAACAGTTTTATTCAGGCTTAAGTTTTTTATGAAAATAATCTTCGGAACCATGACAGACATCAAGACGATGTCTTGATTGAGGTTGGGTTCGATGTATATAAGGTTTTTTCCGTAGTTCATTTTTATTCCAAATTAGGAATAAATTTTATAAACTAACAGTTCTTATTTATAAATAGGTATAAATATATAAATATACATATATGTATACCTTTGTATTATTATTCTTATAATTTATATACATACATAGATGGAGTATTCTTTTTAATGGCTTGATTCCAAACTTATAAGTTAGATAAAAAAATTTTTAAAAATGTATAACAACACTATATAAATACTGGGTATATTACACCGGTTGGTGACGAAGGAATTCGAACAATAAATATGCGGAATTTATCCGGAAGGCAAAACAAATTATAGGGGGTACAGCTAACTAATTCATAAATATATATTATTTTAGTGTCATTGTAGTTGATACATATTATTTTACTTTATATATTCCTTTCTGTTTGAATACTTGAAATAGTTAGTAATTTAAAGTGTCTTGAAGTCATTATTGATGACCAATTATCATTTGCAGCTCACATTGGCAGTATTTCCCCTAAAGTAGTTGCAACCTTTCTTAGGTCTTATCACTTGAATTTGTAGTTGCCTCTTTATGTTAGGAAAACTATTGCAAATAAATTATATATTAATGTAGGGGAGATATAGAAGCAGACTGCTTACTTTATGGGTCCCTTTTCGACCCCCTTCTTTCCACGAATTGATTTCAGGCAACCGATTTGTAATTTATGAGCATTGAGTCTTGTACTAACGGTAGTAAATTCTACTCTTGACTGTAGTGATTTCAGACTGTTGACTGGTAATTGCTAGCAGTTTTTTTTTTCAAACATGGCATTCACATTTAACAAGTGTAGTACGAGTAAATTTAATAAGTTGCGTTTAAAAAATAATCTAAAATATGTTTTTTTAAATTCACTAATAATAGGACCGTAGTTAATCACAGATTCAAAGATGTGGATGACCTCAGGTTCATATACTTTACCAATTTCGTTAAAAATTACACAAATCACAAGGCAAACAGTAGATCAAGATCAAGGGAACCACCATAGAAGATATGTATATGAAACGCAATGAAAGAAAAGGGCATAAAAATATATTTTCTCCGTTTAACAATAGCGCTGAAGACTATGTAGCAAACTAAATCCAAATAGACTTGGTGTCTCGTGGTGTAATGTATTAATTAAAAATGAAGGAAAACTTACTTCAAACCGAGTTTTCTTTTCACAGCCGATACTTGTAGTTGGAAAATCTTCCGTTAGCTTATTAATCCGGTCTTTATTATTTTTAGTCAAGGAATCTTCATCTGGCGGGCAGGTGTTTTTGTTATCTCGTTCCATGGAAGCGGTTGTGTTTACTGATGGTACGAATGAATTTAGTTCATGCCTTTGTCCATATAAGCGCTCACGTTCTTCGGCTAATTGCCGTTTTTCTAATTTCAAAAACGTTTCTAAATCCATTACAGTTTTTACATTTTGTAAGTGTGATTGTATATTTAAAAATTAAAACAAAAATTGTATGGTAAACAAAATTAATTTGTGTTATAAAAGTAGTTGGTAAGTTTAAAGAAACATTAAATTGACGCGGCTAAGAAACCAGCCGCTGCATTTTGGCTAAACTTTGACAGAGTTGCATAAAGAGTACTAAATTGTTTACATAGCGCCGGCTAGCCATAAATCTGTTCAGCCATCGCATATTTTGCTGTTGGCACAGAAAAATGGCTAGTCAAGACCGCCGCTGATCATGATTGCTTCAAGTTCAAACAGAGTGGCCCGAACAATAGTTCGCACAACTCGGTCATGCCATCATATAAATAAAATACACAGAGAAAATAAAAAGTAAGTATGTGTGTGTTCGCTCGTCTGCAAACACCCGTTATATGAAGTTTGCTTTTGAGACAAACCGGTTTTGGCTATGTAAAATTCTCAGTGTTATTTTTCAACCTATTCTTTTTTTTGTCAAAATAACAAATCAAGAATTATTATAAAAATAGTTCAGACCTGTTATTGGACATTTACTTAAATATTTGAGCGCTGTATTTATTTACCTAACTGATATAATTAAAAATGTTATTGAAATGTCCTGTACAAATTAATATTTTATTTAACAAATCAAAGAGCAAAAGAATTTTAAAAAGCAAAATTCATCGCTAATATATGTACATACGTATGAATATGCTTACATATATAGTACGTAAGAAACTTTGATCATTTGAAGTCTCAAAATAGATCATATATCAGGAGAGAATGCTTTTCATGCTTAAGGTATTTTATTAGAACTTAACTTTGAACGCACTAAATCGTTCGAGCATTAAAACATTGTTTTTAATTTTTTAAATTTGGCGATTTCAAAACCAAACGATTTTCAGAACATCCCTCGTAGGTGGGGTAAATTTGAAATTGTGTTTGTCTTTGCTAATGACCTAAAATAAAATTATTTTTTGATATTATTAGGTTGTAGCCTTCGCTATTTACTATGTTAACACTGCGTCTTCACTAGTCATAAATATGGTCGCACATTGCAAGAGCGTCTGCATAATAACGGGAGATAATGTCTTCTGCTTGAAGAATAAGTGTATTCTCTCAACGGGATTGCTCTCTACACACACACACACACACACACACACATTGTGTTGTGCGAACAATTGTTCGGACAACTCTGTTTGACCACGAACCGACCATCAACTACGACAGTCTTCACTAGCCAAATTCCAGTGCGAACAGGTAACTGTACGAGAACAGAACGGATGTATGGCATGTTACATGTCTGTTCGTGTTAAAAAAAGGTTGTCCGAACAGTTGTTCGCACAACGCTGTTCTGCCATAATACAAGCAAAATACACACAGGCTAAATAAAAACTGTGCTAGTCTGAGAAGATGGAAACAATCTCTAGGAGAGACAACAAATTATGCTCAAACGGCCGATATTCTTGGATATTAACTTGGCGTTATTTTCACATTTATATTTTATTGCGGATACACATTCTGTGTAGATGATAGTACATTTAGGTGGAACTTCTCGTAGGTTAATATTTTACAAAATATAATAAGTACATTCCAGACATATTGAAAAAACAAATGCAGTGACCTAGTAAAACTACAAATCTTTAAACCACGTGTATATTTATGTGCTAAAACTTTTTTTGTTTTTTTAATTTCATAGTCATTGTAAAATTTGTTAAGATTTATTTCAATAATTGTATCTTTTTTTACGAAAATAAAGAACATATTCCCTGCTGCACATTTGTGAACTTGTAAGTTTATACAAATGTATGTACTATTGAAATCAAAAGGAGGTGTCTTTATAGAAGTAACAAGGCTCGAGGCGAACTTCGTACGAATATTTGCCACCACCTTTTTCGTATCTTGAATCGGTTCAACTGAATAATGGCAAGTACATATTTTAGGAAGGCGCACACTAACCAAACAACCTCAGCACATTATGAAACCATGGACTGACTAACTGACTGACTGACTGACTGGCTGCCTGAATGAATGAATCACAATAACTAGCTTGCTTTGCACAAATTATGTTGCTGACATGTTTTGGGCAATTTATAGCCCTTGTTGTTTTTGCTTAGCTAAACATAACAATAATAACAGCAAACAAAACAAGCCTTGTGAATGCATACCTGTGCACTGTTTTCTTGGGAATTCTATCTATAGGGCAAAGGTATTGTCAGGATAGCACTCCAAAGCCCAAAAAAAACACAAACAAACAAATCAGGTTGATATTATTACGACTGTGAGCTTGTGTGCGTTTATGATCATGTTACTACTGAGTTAGTTGTGATTGCTGTTGTTGTTGTTGTCGCTGTTATGTCTACATTAAGGCAATCTATGTTTGTGTGCACATACATACATAATGCACGTGTGGGTGTTGACATATTTTTTTTTTTTCGTTGGTCGAACACATTTTTTGCGATTGTTGAGCACAATAATTTTATTTGTGGACGGTTTCCTTACAAGTTTATTGTGCAGGTTGTAAATGAATGATTTCGTGTATGTTGTTCAGCGCAAGTTGTTTTCTAAAGTTTAAATCACATTAAGCAAATGTTTGACGGAATAAGCGCAACTAACACAAAGTTTCTATAATAAAATTTTGAATTTTTTGTTTGTTAAGAATTTTGTTTGTGCTAAGAAAATTTTTATTTTATTAGTTGTTGCCTAAAAATATATTTTTTATAGAATCTAAAAGATTCTTGTTTAAAAGTTTTTTTTAGATATTTATAAATATACAACTCCAGTCTGTTCGAATATTTCGAAAGTTTCTACGATCGTGAATTCAGTTCTTGATAGTTGTTCGGAACCAGCGTGCCAATTTGGGAATTTCCTTAAATCTGTCGCTTAAATCCAGCTAATAACGATTTTTGAACTAACTTACCTGGATTGTCCCTTATAACTTTTTATCAAATCTTTATTATCCAAATATTGCCCTTCTTGCAGTAGGGCTTTTGGTAAATATATTTAACAATTGGTTACTTGCCAAATGCTGGAAAATTGCCAATATGTTCCCTTAAATTAAGAAACCAAATAATTTTCATACAAACAACTCTCCTTCAATTTGCTGTCTAACATTGGAAAACTATTTGGAAAACTATTATTCAAATTAAGCTGGGTAACTGGCTCTTCCGGAAAATCACTTAAACGTGGCCATTTAAGCGTTGACGCTCTACTACATTTTCGAAATGACTTTTTTTTTGGTTATTTAAGCAACAAGAATTGCACGGTCGTTGTTTCACTAGATATCGAAAAGCTTTTGACATAGCATATCACGTATGAACTTATTAGAATAGATGATCCTTTCGTAGTGAAATTATTTCAACGCTATTTTGTGGACAGAGAATTTTGTGTGAAAATAAATAACCCAAGCTCAGCCGCTTGGGACCATCCATGGGAAAGCCGCTCTCATTTTTAATGTTTGTATTAATGCAAATGAACAGCATTCTTCATGCTCAGATTAAGTGTAAGTGGCCCAACAACCCTTATCTCTCTTTAGTAGCAATCAATCAGATTAAAAGTTTTGATATATAACTTTAAACAAAAAAAAAAATCCTCTTTAATGGCAAAATTGCAAAAATCTGAATTTAATATTGAAATTCGGCAAAAGGCGAATACCGGCGATGACATAATTCTTTTCGAGAATTTAACATTTTTTTCAAAGATTCCCAAAAGCAAAGTTCGATGTAAAATTTCAGATATTTTTCTTTCACAGAGCTTTTCAGTTTTGATTGTTAATAAAAACGAAACAATCGATTGAATTTAATGAATGTGCGTAAAATTAGTATTAATTCTATTATAGTTCTGTTATACCAATACAGTTACGGTTGAAATGTGTAAAGGGTGATTTTTTAATCGTTTGGGTTTTGAAAATTTGGGCCAATAAATGAATGCCTGCCATTTACATTTTAAGGATTATTGTATTTCATGTAATTAGCTGTGCCGCAGATGGCTCATCCCTGACCTTAAATTTTGGCCGGTATCTCACCAATGACAGCTCCAATGTTGTCTGCCAGGGCTGCATTGTCCCTGTACACGAGAGACTTCACGTATCCCCATGAAAACTAGTATAGTGGAGTCAAATCGCATGACCTCGGCGGCCAATGGACTGTTCTAACACGTTAGATTAATTACTCATCAAACTCGCCGCTCAATAGATTCATGGTATTACGTGACGTGTGGTAGGTGACCCCGTCTCGTTGATATGACATGTCCACCAAGTCCAATTCTTCTATTTTGGGCAAAAAGAAAGTCGGTAATCATCGCACGGGACCTTGCTCCATTGGCCGTAACGTTGCGATTTTCATTGTTCTTGAAGTAGTACGGCCAACAAATCGCACCAAACAGTGCAGCGTGTATTGGCAGCTCTTGAACAGCCTCCGGCTGGTCTTCACACCAAATTCGGCAGTTCTGTTTGTTGGCGTACCCCATTGACCGAAAAATAAGCTGCATCGCTAAAGACAATTTCTCGATTTCGACACACATTTCTCAACCAGCACGAATTTCGATAATAAATTTCAATGATTTGTAAACGTTTTTCGTTTGTTAGTCCAATCATGGGGAAATGGCAAACTTTATTGAACCTGTCATTGTTTTCACAATGAAAAAGCAAATAGCAAAAAAATCACCTGATATGTATGTATGTATGCTCGCATTAAAAGTTGCAAAGTTTGCGCTTTTTGGAATCCAACCAATCAACATTTTCTATAAAAGAATGTCCCATTTTTATTTTCTATATTTTTTTTTAGATTTTCCTCTGTTTTTTTTTTTGCTTAGAATTATGATTATAAAGAATAAATGGTGATTTTAAAGCAAAAAATATTTGCAGTAAAAAGCTGCTGTTGCGGAGAGCACCTACATACACGCTCACACAATGTCGCCTCAATATCGAACAAAGTAGAGAAGAAAAAATGGCCGATTTTTATCTTCACTCAGACTTTTACAACAAACACATGAATGGATGGATGGATGGATGGTGGTGTAGTTTATTTCGTTTTCATTTTTAATAATAAAAGAAATAATTTTTTTTCTCTTCTGTTTTTGTAGCTGAACGCTGTAATTGTGGGCAATTTGTCGTTGTCGCCCGCCTGCCTTTGTTTACAAGTTGATATGGGGACAATATAATAACAACAACCAGCCGTAGCAGTAAGTGCAACAAAAGCTTATTACCGAGATCACCTAACACTGTTTCATCATAAACTTAATATGCTAAAATTAACCAAAGCAAGCAAGCAAGTCAAGTCAAGTCGAGTCAAGCAGCCAGTACGCTCGGCAGAGAAATTTACATTGACAAAATGCAACAAAAAGGGAACCCCTGAATTGTATTAAAAGGAGGGAAGGGGAACAAAAAATGCAAATTGTGTTATTTGACCACCACGACGAATGGCAACAATAAAATTGCAGCAAAAAAAAACAAAAAAGAAAAAAACGCAGCACAAGAAAATAATCTTCACCAATAACGTCTTTACTGTAACGTAAGTTTGACAGATGAGAATTCATCGTTGTTGTCGTTCGTCTTGACATGTGCCGCCTTTCCAAGAACTCTGTAATGTTTAATATGTATTACAGTGACAGTCACAACACAAATTACAAATGGCCAGACAAAAAAAAACAGAGAAGAGAGAAGCCAATTGCTACAGCAAAAGGTCTTGTAATTTGTCCAATTAAAGGATCCTATTTATAATTTTATAACCTCGGGAGCTTAGTAATAAACAAGTGAGTAACTAATATGTCAAAAAATATAATATGTCAAAATGATTTGCGTAAGCCGGCATTTTGTTTGCAAATACAGGTACGGCCACTGGAAAAGTTATCGACTTTTGCTTTATTTCAGCAATTGTTGAATGTATGTGTGTGTATGTGTATGTATGTGTACGCATACATATAATATATGGAATGATATATTGTCAAAACTTTTAATTCTCTTTGCAATTCTCACTGTATTTATTACTAACTGTAGAACGTGTAATTACATACAGTGTTGTGCAAAACAAAGCAAACAAACTGCGCAAAAAGTTCATTTCTAACCAAAGTGTGTTTCCATGATTTATTTATATTTTTTTACTCTAAACAACAAATTAATTAAAAAGCAAATTAAAATAAAAATAAACTAAAACAATTCAGGCCTCTATATTAAAGTAGGCAAAATAAAAGCAACAGTTAATATATCGTATTTTTTATAACTTCGGTACATCTGCGAGGCATAGACTCATAGAGAACAGTTTCTGAAATACGTTTCTAGTCACTTTCAGGAGTTCCAAAGACTTCATTGCCGTAAACGCTACTCTCCCATATGCCAGAGGTTTTCCAGGGGGTTAAAGTGGGGTGATTGTGCAGGTCAATCGAGGATCGTTATCGTGTTGATAGACGCATCGAATTGGCATGCTATACTCAGCGTGTGGAATCACTTTCGCTTCCGGATTTTTTTGTGCATGAAGCGGTCCATTTTTCCACAAATTTTTTAAAATTATGCTACTCGGTCGCCGTCCACCCCATCAAGTTGCCTTCCTCATACTTCAAGCTCATTGTACAATTGCTCAATGGCTCAAGCTTTTCAGCAGGTAGATGTCAAGCTGTAGATATACCCTCCATTTTTTTTAAGTTGATTTTTGGCTCTTCAGTATTTCTGTGCGGTCGAATTCTGGTATGTTCTTGCAAAATGCCAAAAAAAATTGTGTGTGTTTAATTTTTTAATTTGTAATTCGATTATCATTGTTGTCATTAACATTGGAAAACGAGTAAGTCCACCTGTGTTCTGCTATAATCGTGGTCTGATACAGTTTCTTAGGCAAATATGTAAAATATCACATTTTAACATTAAATAAGTATTTTGTTGATTTTATTTTGCCCAACACTGTATGTACATTTTCTTTGCCCTTGAAACTGGGGTAGGAATTCAGCATCTGCAGAGCCTAAATAACATTCGAAACTCTATAATAACTTAAGCGCGCTAAGTATGCTGGTGAGGAAATTATACTCAGGAATCAGCAATCGTTACCTCGACAATAAGCCCTATTAAAAGCAAGACCTACATTTTAAATCGAATAAAAATTCTCCAAAAAGTTTCTCTAACATCGCCCAAGGCCTTTTTAGACTATTCGAATAAATTGAGAAATATGTTATGAATATGATTAAATTATGGATGTAAACTTTTCGTCATTTTTTGAACATTATCGAAAAGCGTAGACTTTTGATTTCATCAGGGTTGTATTTTTACAGAAGTGCGTCGGTGTGGACAGGCCACAGTGCAATAAGAATATTTTACTTTTGATTTTTTTTTGACAATCAGAACGATTATTCTTGGAATTATTTTATTTATTAACTTCGACAATTTACTTATTGCCCCAGCGCTTTTCTGTATAGCGGCTTCGGCCGACTGTTTTGGCACAGCGACTTCGGCTGCCTGATTTGTTAGTTAAATTAGCCTAAGCATATGATAAGACTAGATTAAGAGTATATTATTAAAGATCAGCCGATACCACAAATGTTCCCGAATAGTCGAATCCTGTTCGGAAGGAAGTCAGTTTACAGAACTCGAATAGTTGTCGAAGACATCAAACTGAATCCACAGAACTGCCAACTTTAATAAATAATATTGTAAAGTAATTAGAAGGTGTTAATAAAGATACACATATTGGGGCCCCAGAACGGGTAAATCGGGTGAGTTTTACTTAAAGTTTTGGCCTATAAGTCAAGGAATCCCATATAAGAACTTATTCTTTGCTTAACAATTTTGCAAATATAACCACACCAACAAGATCGTTGGAGACTATAGATTAGATATCCAACCAATAGAAATTCCAGTAAATATTACAGCAGCAGGCCTGCAGGCGATGGGCGAGTGGATCAACCAAGATTACAAATACCGATATCAGAATATATGGGAGGTAATGGTGGGTAATACATAGCGCGCGGATTTAAAGGACCGCATACCTGAAGGTTGTGGCAAATATGAGCCACTAATACCAGACAGACGCTACTGAACAAACGGAGCTTTAACGCAGATGCCTTAGGGAATCAGCTGTTTCACAGACGGCTGTAAGCTAAGAGATAAGACGGGTTTTGGGTTTTAATTAAGGAACTAGTGATAAAATATACTTGCGGATCATAACACGTCCTCCAAGCGGAAGTTCTTGAGACCATTAAGTACCTGAACGGACTCAGTGGTACTGACAGGCCTGTGGAGCTTAACATATTCACGGACAGCTACACCAGAATAAGGACTCTAGAATCGGATAGGGTTAGATCTACGACAATTCTGGAATAAAAAACCAACAAACTTAAGCTCATGTTAGACTGCTTTTCATTTAGGTGTCGGATCACTATGGAGTGGCCGGAATAAACGAGCCAACGGTCTGGCAGTTAAAGCCAGAGAGCTCCAGGAGTTGTGCTTGCTTAAGTAGAGGCCACAAAAGCCGAGCTGAAAGGCTTGGGTGGACAAAAAAGGCTTAGGGCAGGGCGACTAACAAGGGGAAGACCCAAATAGGGATAAAACAAGAAGGTTGCTGAGATTAAGCAAATCTGAAATTAATAAAACGGTGAGTGTACTTGGGTAAGTGATTCGGGTTTTCGGACACTATTACGCCGTATAAGGTGTGTGGATAGTAATGACTGCAGGGCATGCAGGGAGGACGTGGAGACGTTGGAACACTTCTTATGCCACGGAACACAGCTTTCGTACAGCTGAGGACTCGATATTTCGTGGCCGACACTTTACCGCTCGTGCCACAATTGAGCGGCATTGACTAGCAACTACTCAGAAGTTTTGTTCAAGAAACAAAGTACCCATAAGGGTGGACAATTTTGAAAATGGAGAACGCCCAATGGACAGAATCAATCAATTTTTGTTAGTTGACTAGACGAAGCAACAATTTAAGCTTCAAATTAAGAGTTGCATACTTTGTAGATTTTTGGAACGAATTTCCGTCATCCCTTGTCAAATTTGGTTTGGAGACAAAACGGTTTCGGCTATGTGCCATCTTCAGTGTCATTTTTCGTTCAAGAGAACGAAACCGGTTTGTCTCCAAACCAAATTTGACAAGGGATGAAGGAAATTCGTTCCAAAAATCTACATCAAAACACACACCCTGGCGGAATATCAAATCAAGAATCAGTTGCATACTTTATTCAAAAAGGCAAAATTATCCCAAATTGACTTTTCAAGCTGAAAACAGTGGTACACACTTCTATAATAAATGAAAAAAAAAATCCAATTTCCTTTAAACCGCAGCCGATACCTTGTTACGAGAGCAAATGCCCAACTGTTTAAGAGATGCAAAAATGAATAAAGTTTTAAATATTTCGGCAAGCAGTAGTAAGATGATGGATCTTGACCGAGTATAATCGCCTTGATTTATTAAAGTTTAACAGTGCGCTTTTCTCATTTCGTTTCTCTGTAACCACTTTATTGCCAACATTTAAAAAATGTTGTCTGCATTGAAAGACGCTTTTAAAAAAAATTTCCGTAAATTATCGATTTGTTAAGGCAAACAAAACATTTTATGTTCATTTGGTGAAAATACCAAACTAAATTTACGAGTACTAAATAGCCTTTGCTGTTGCTATTACTGCTTATTTTCCTACTTTGTTCTTGTATTTAACTAACTGGGTCTTGTGACCATGACTTTTGTTAAAATTCGTATACGAGCGAACGTCGATATTGTGTAGATGATACCGCCTTGCTTTACAATTAGCAACTGCACAGCAGGATGCTGCCTTGTGTGCAAAAGTAACAGAGAGAAAAAAAAACAAAAAAAGAAATGCGCAAAAATAAGTCAAAAACATGATACTTTAACACCCTACACACTATTACAACTGGCCTAAATGCGATTGGCAAATGGAGATTGTGGCTCTTGGCACCCCACGATCAAACACAGTTTTATCTGCAGTCTAGATTAACTTGATTTGTAGTGTCTATCTACAAAGTGAACATTGTATTACTGCGAAACGAGAGCCCACTGTGCAATTAACGCAGATAATTCCATTTCACTTTCAAGCTGTTCTTCTTTTGCACATGCCATGTTCCCCAGAAGAGCTGGGTAAAATGCTTCAGCTGGGAGAGGCCTTAACAAAAATTTTTGTTGTGCGGAGTAGCGTTAAAAAAATGTAGGGTATTTTAGTTGCACTTATCTTTGTTATTATTTGTCAGTGAAATATTATTACTGTAATATGCTGGACTTTTTTAAACACGCATCGTTTTCCAATTTTCAACTAAATAATAAAAAAAAACTCTTTATATTATTTGTGCGATTCCTTTTTTTTTTCTTTTTTGTTACTTAATTGGTCCCTATCAGCGTCTGTCAATGTAAATATCATTGTAATCGAATTACAATTAAAACGACAGGCGATGAAGGTGCAAATATGTTCACATTATTTATGAGATTCTCCAATTACAAAAGCAAAAAAAAAAAAAATGCGTTTATTTAAAACTATCCACATGAGGAAAAGTTTGTTTTTAAAAATTTTCACATGGAATTCACCTTGAAGAACGCCGCTTAATATGGGTTGAAATATGCTAGAATTTGTTATAAATATGTTTCGCTATTTTTGTAGAATGTTCCATCTGTATGATCAAACATGTCAGTCAAATTTAAGCAGATAATTTCTCATTTCATGTAAATTAACAAATCGAAAATTTTGACTTTCTCATTCACTCTAATGCATTGTTCAGACATGCACTTTAATTGCGCAATTAGGAAATTTACGCAATCAAAGACTTTATTAAGTTCAATTTATCATATAGGCTGATTTTTTTTACCGTTTGGGTTTTGAAATTTGAAAAAACACAAAAAATTTGCAAAAGTTAATGAAACATTTATTTGGGCCACTAAATTATTGCCAGCCATTTAGTTTTTAAAGATTATTTCATGTAAATATTGCCCACGGTAACGCCGTAGGTGGTCTATTAGTAAGCTACAACTTTGGCATACTTTTCCCAGCATTTCGGCCGGTATCTCACCAGTGGCAGCTGTAATTTTGTCTTACAGGTCTAGATTTGTGGCTGGCTTGTCGCTGTGCATGAGAGGCTTCACGTATCCCAACGAAAAATAGTCTATTGTATTGGTGGCCAATGGAATGCGCCTAAACGTGAGATTAATTGCTCGCCAAAATCGTCTCTCATTAGGTTAATGGTACTGCGTGCCGTGTGGCATGTGACGTCCCGTCCCGTTTAAACTACATGTCAGCCAAGTCCAATTCTTGAATTTTGGGCAGACAAAAGTTGGTAACCACGGCACGGTAGTATGCTCCATTGACTGTAACGTTGCGATTTTGATCGATCTAGCAGAAGTACGGCCCAATGATGCCTCCGGCCCACAAACTGCACCTTTCAGGCTGCATTGGAAAATCTTGAACTGCCTCTCGCGAATTTTGATAATAAAATTCAATGATTTGCAACCGTTTGTTAATTTATTCATGGTGAAATGGCAAACCTGACTGAGCATTTTTGGCATTGCTACATATCATAACCCTTTTTTTACACTGAAAAAATATATAATGAAAACCCAAATAGCAAAAAAAAATCACATGATACAAGAACTCAATTAATAAATTGGGCAATTATTACTTAATTGCACAATTAATTGAATTTAATTCCAAATGCAACTATGTGAAGTGTGTTTAGTGAGCATAAACACTGTGTTCAATGAAAACATAAAGGCACTTCAACAAGGTTACTGCATTACCACAACAACTGTGTTATTTTTAAATGACAGTTGTAAGACTCTAAATAAAAAAAATTAAAACAAATATAAAAAGAAATGGCAGATGAATTGTCATGAAATGTTTAACAAAAACGCGTTTTAATTAGTTTTCTCCAAAAATAATTCATTTCTTTAAAAAAAAATCTCTTTTAAAGTCGAATTACTCACCCCCTCGCCTCCTCTTCTTGATTTTCAAATTCCTAAACAAAAGTTTTCACCAACAACACGAAGACATTTTCCGTTGTCAAATGCTAATTGAGTTAGTTAAATTTCATATCATCTCATAACTCTATTTAATTGCCCCCCCAATTAAGGGGCATGTGTGAACATAGCATAAATTTGTTCGACAAATTTTGTTTTTTTTTAAATCAAATTTGAGGTTTATATATGAAAGCTAAGCGATGGACAAGCCTGCCTCTTGAAGGGTGGACAGATTAATATTTAAAGGTATTTCAAAGGCGTTTCACCGCGAGATTCCAATACGGATGGACAATGAAGCGTCGCAAGAAGTGGAGTTCTTAATCTCTGTAGGAACTCCGATGTTCATTGGCCAATCGAGGAATTCTAAAGAGATGGACAAGAAAACCACGCAACAGGTGAACGAGTCAGTCACCAAAGATACTCCTTAAGAACAAGTTGAGAGGGTAGCGCACACTGTGCGTGAATGTCCAACACTGGCTAGCATATGGCTTAGTACCGGGGCAGACACTTGTTAAAATTGAATGCCAATGGTGACCTAAGCCTTAGACAAATGTTAGCAATTTCAAGAGACTCCGTAATGAAGAAGAAATTCGACAGTCTGAAATTACGACAGTCATGACTAAATGCGGATAGTAGCACGAGACCCGACGAGGTAAGAAGGGGGTCGAAAAGGAACCCATAAAGTAACCGGTCTGCTTCCATACCACCCACCTAAATTAAATAATAATACACAAAATTTATAGAACAACTATCAATTCACTGTATGGCTGTAGCTTGACCAAGTAACTTATTCCAAAAGCCATTAACCCAGAGAAACTTATAATTTTATTTTTATATTTCAGCATTTATTGATTGAAATAACGATGCTCGTGGAATTCGAATTCTACTACATTGAAGTATGTTGTGCTCTACTTACACTAATGTCCAATACCTAAAAATATCATTTATTTGAAAATCCTGTGTCGCCATGAAAAGAATAATGGAATCAAATGTATCCACAATGTCGCCTGTCGTCCGTCTGCCATTTTTTCAACTTTCCCATTTGTTATTTTGTACTCAAACACATTTTGCCACAGAGATGACGTTGAAGTTTTAAGGTGGCATCTTAAGAGTTTGGCAATAAATTTGAAGCTTCCACTTGGAGACATTGCCATAATTATGTTTATTTTTCTTCTTCTCATTCTTCTTAAAACACATTAAAATTTGTATTAAATTTTAATATATTTTACACTCACGTGTGCATACGAGTGTGTAACAGCTAGGAATGCACTTTTCAACTGTAAAAAAAAAATTAAAATAAAAATAAAACAAAATAATAACCATGATTCACTACCTTTTTTTAAATAAAAAAAAATAGCACATAAACTGCCAGAAAAGCAGGGAAGAGAAGATGACGAGTTCCAACCATAATATGTTATACGATAGACAACGCACACACACACGCTCATATACTCGTGTATGTGAAACTTTTAAATGATTTGACGTGACAGATTATAAAAGAAACACTTTCAACGCAGCCGCCACTCGTATGTTTGTGGGCTTTTCATTTTTACTACTCGACTACTTTTCTTCGTTTTTGTAATTTTGTGTACCAAAACCATAAATGAGTTTTTGTTTATTGCTACCTGCCAGCCACAATGTATGAGATCTTTACAAAGAGCCTGGTTGGTTGGTTGGTTGGGTGTAATGACGTAAAAATGAATTAGTTTAGATTGGAAAAAATCCATTCTTTACCACGTTGATTATTTAGTGAAGGTGATAATAATATTAAATATTTAAATGTTTGTGATGTGCGCGTGAGGGTTTCTGGCTAATGAGCATGATTAAACATGCTATATGCTCGTTCACGGGGGAAGCAAATCAAACGAATTCGGCACCTGCATTACCCGAACCGGTATCGTGTTATTCAAGTGAACCGGTTCACATAGCACGTTTTTCTAAGTGAACCGGTTCGCACAGCATGTTGTTCTAAGTGAACCGGTTCCCATATCATATTACACTAAATGAACCGGTTTTCATATCAAGTTATTCTCTGTGAACCGGTTCACATAGAATGCTGTTCTCAGTGCTATGTGAACCGGTTCGCACAGCATGTTGTTCTAAGTGAACCGGTTCGCATGACATTTTGTTTTAAGTAAACCGGTTTATATATCATTTTGGTCTAAGCGAACCAGTTCACTAGTTCACTCAGCATGTTTAAGTAGCCCGGTTCACATATCATGTTACACTAAGTGAACCGGTTCGCGTATAGTTTTACACTAAATGAGCCGGTTCACATATCATAGTGTTCTAAGTTAATCGGCTCACAGAGCATCTTGTTTTCAGTGAACCGGTTCTCATATCAAGGTGTCTTAAGTAACCCGGTTCACATAGCACGTTGTTCTAAGTGAACTTGCTCATAGAGCATGTTGTTCTAAGTGAACCGGTTGATATAGCATTTTATATTATGTGAACCGGTTCACATAGCGTGTTTTTCTAGCCGAACCGGTTCACATATCATGTTACACTAAGTGAACCGGTTCACGTACAGTTTTACACTAAATGACCTGGTTCACATATCATAGTGCTGTAAGTTAATCGGCTCACAGAGCATCTTGTTTTAAGTGAACCGGTTCACATATCAAGGTGTCTTAAGTAACCCGGTTCACATAGCACGCTTTTCTAAGTGAACCGGCTCATAAAGCACGTTCTTCTAAGTGAACCGGTTCACATAGTATTTTATTCAACGTGAACCGGTTCACATATTATTTTATTCAATGTGAACCGGTACCCTGGACCACGCATCCCTAGCGTATGCTCTTCCACCGTGAATTAGGAATTTTTTATAAGAGAGTGTTAAATTCTCAACGCTCGACCTATTAGGTCAGACTCCTAGCAAAGACATGAACCTGTTACGGGCCGCCATCACGAGGAGATATAAGACAGAACTTCAGAGATTGCACTCAGTTACGGCAAGCCGAACCTTTGTGCCTCCTAGCTGACAGCCTATTCAGTCTTAAGTTTGTTTCTTCCTGCTCTCATTGTCGTAAAGTGATACTATTCAAATGATTCAATTTAGTTGCAAGTTGCAGTTGCGTTATGTCTAGCGGTAAATAGATTAATTTTTCGTCTATCTAAAATTCTTACAAAACTTGTTGGTCATTCAATTAAATCAAGAGATAATTAATTCTTGATTTGATTTGTTCTACAATAAACGGTAGGTCAAACCTGACAACGCTGCTGTGCCAACATGACTGAAAATTAAATACTGACACACGCGTTGCAAGAATGCAGTTGCAGTGATATTTCTGTACATTTCAGATAATGTGTATTTGCTCTACATCCAATTACAGTTTTTCAGAGCTGTCTGTTATTGCGGTACGTCATCACTTGAACCGCGTTCAGACGATGCAATTCTTTTTCAAATTTGCATTTTCATTCTTTTCGTCAATTCCTTTTTTGTTTGCTTACACTCACTTTGTTTGCGTTTAAAATGAGAAAACAAAAGAAATGGCGACTGCAAGCAAACTTACACTTGCAACAAGAAAACTTTTCTCTCCTCGTGTGACAAGGGTCTTAGTCGTTTGCTCTTTACTCCCTCTCAAAACTGAAGTTGCCTACGTGCAAATTGCCATAAATGTTCTTTGCTTGTCTTCTCTTTTTTAAACGAATGTCTTGTGTGTATGACCAGCAGAGATTTTGACTTTTTGTCTAAGTAATTTTTGCTGCATGGTTGCATTTGAAGATTGAGAAAATTTAAAACGAAAAACAAGTAGCAGAAGTCTATAAATAGTTGGCTTAAAGTTGCTCGCATATCGTAAGGATTAAAATTAGTTTATAAATTTTTTTTGTTGATCCAGGCCTTAAAGATCAAAATAAGAATATGAGTGGTTGGTCGGTGTTTCTAAATGCAAAAAAAGAAAACTCTCTCTATTAACCGTTGTTACTTTCAGTATTTAAATGTCACCAGTAACGGGGCTATATTCGGCTGTGCCCTCAAAAAAGTATCAACTACTAAAAGTGTACTACAGATTTTTCCCGGTACAAATTATTTGCTATCATTAATTTTAGCCTCCGGTTTAAGTCGTCTAATTTCAACTCTCCATTCATTTTAATATAAGCTTCTTCGGTGGAGATGTTAATAGATGACGGACATGGACATGGACATGGACATGGACATGGACATGGACATGGACATGGACATGGACATGGACATGGACATGGACATGGACATGGACATGGACATGGACATGGACATGGACATGGACATGGACATGGACTTGGACAAACGTGCATCACGTGGTCCAATATTTAGGTTCGTAAGTTATCTGGGGGCCTCGGGTTGATCATTTCTGTAAGAGGACTTTATAGAAAATTTAATAAGGATTGAGAATAAGCAAATTTTATTGTTGTGCGTAAAGGTTTGCCCGTGAATGTGTAAATAACAAAAAAAATTAAATCAGAAAAATATTTCAACGAAAAATGACTCTTAAGATGGCACAAGGCCGAAACCGGTTTGTCTTCAAACCAAACTTGACAAGGGATGACGAAAATCCGTTCCAAAAATCTACATCAAGACACCCTGTCGGAATATCAAATCAAGAATCAATATTTTTTGCCTTTATGTCGGAAACTTGTGAACCAATATGACTGATTTCAAAAAGCGAACACTTCCAGAGTTGATTTCAACTCTGGACAGAGGGAAAGACAGACATCGTTAATTGAACTTCCCCACTTATAAGGATCGAGAATATTGGGTCAAACGAAATGACAAACCTATATAGACCCTTTTTATTTTCGTGAAGGGTATAAAATATTGTTTATATGGAGTGGAAAGTCAGGTGTTATTAACATAAGCCGGTTGCCTAAAAGTCAAGTGTTGGCATGTGTTGGTCACTGTGCGTACACTAGAGATGCGTCAGCCTATTTACACGATATGGAACGAATACAATAAGTATGAAGTACAAATGAAGACCTCTTATGGTAAGATTTAAGACAGGCTTGGAATTAGCAGAAAACAATAATGAATTTTAGACAAAATACTTGAGGAATGTTTCCCCCAATCCCCCATTAAAGACCCGCCACTGTTTAAAGTTTTCTACCAAACATTAATGCACATTATTGACTCAAGTCATTCTCACCAAGTTCCTAATTAAGACAGGAATTCCATCCAGCTTGATACTGCGACGTTGTACAGCGAAATTATATGAAAAATATTTTAAAGAAGAAAAAATAACGATTCGCCAGAAACGGTCAACAATTTTGACATGACCGGGATTTTGTAAAACCAAACGAACACTGGCTATTGTTTTCGCAATTTGAAATCGCATGGCAATGAGGCAAAACAATATCATAATTAATATTATAATATTTTTCGTTTATTAATAACAAAAAGGCTTTTGCTTCATTTGGCGCTTAGCAATCACTTACTTTTCGGTGATTCGCACATGAGTGTGAAGTCAAAATGTAAATCTTTATTTAGAGTTGCTTATAGCAACCGTACGAGTTTTCCGCAGATAACCAGCAATTTTTAATATATTTTTGCATTTAAATAAAAGTTTTTTTTTTTTAACACACTTCTAGAAATATAATCAAATGTTGCCTGCCACTCCTTTTCCAGTTGTGGTGGTTGTTATTATTGCACGTACTTGTTGTTTAGTTTAAATTCTAAATATATTTCAATATTCGATACAGGTGCTTGTTTTCATGTATTCTTTTTATTACTATTTAATAAATTAATTTTTATCAGTTGGTAAATATTTGAATAAATATTTTGCAAAATATTCAAACATATATTTATTTAAAATATCAGACATTTCATTTGAATTTGCATGATTAGATATGAGACGCCGCAGAAGAAAAGAAACATCTTGGAGACTTTTGAAAATTGCGCAGCATTTGCAATTTCAATAATTTCTCTTCAATAATTTTTGATAACATCAGCTGGTTTGCCGCAACTGATTGCGCTGTTAGAAGTTCTGACTTATAGCTTCACGTGTTGGCGGCCAGTAACAGCTTCGCGTCTCTGCTAGGAGTCTGGCTAAATAAGTGGAGCGGAGAGAACGTTTCACTCTCTTATGAAAATTTCTAATGCACGGTGAAACACTACACGCCTGGGATGAGTGTCCAAGAGGGTGCATGGTCTCTAGTATGCGTATTCTGTATAACAGCCGATGTACAGTTTTAACGCCGACCTACCTGTGTGGTTGGTGCTCTGTGTTGGGTGGAAATATTCTTCTCCATTACTCGTGAAAATTATATGAATTCTCTGAAGGAACTCTGCTTTTAATTGGTCAAGGAAGGAATCTGGAAGAGATGAACAAGAATGCCCCACGAGTGGTAGACGGGACAGTCGCTGAAGGTACCCCTAAGGCGTTGGACTGTGAAATTTCCGTAGCGATGGAGCATGCAGCCTCGCAGGAGGTGAAGAGGTTCTAAAGAGATGGACCAGAAAACTTTGGAAACGGAGGACGGGTCAGTCTTTAAAGATGCTTCTGAGGAAGAGGTTGAAACGGTAGCGCACACTGTGTGTGAATGTCCAGCAATAGCTAGAGAAAGACTTACACACACTTGTTAAATGTGAATGCCGAGGGGGATCTTAGTCTTAGACAAATGTAATGTAATCAACAGGCCTAAATCACTACGCTCAAGAGTAAAGGCTAGTGTTAGCACGAGACTCAATGGAAGCAAGGTAGTCGTCAATTACAATTCGGTGGTCTTAAATCATTTTAAGAAAAAAGGAGATTGGAAAGGGACCCTTAAATTACTCGGTGTACTTCGAATATCCCGCCTACATTAATAAAAGAAAAGTGGTGTAAAAGAAAAGACCACCAAGTCTATTTTAATAGAGTGAACAGGTGGGTTTTCCAGTGTGACTTTTTTGAATGTGTGACTTCTAAGAAATTCGGCCGTGTCCACTACAAATGTTCGTTGGGAGTTTATGCAGTTCTCGAATTTCGAACTTAAGCTTAACAATGCTGTCACTTTTTCAAGCTGTAATTTACTCTCAAATGCCTTCAACTTTTAGTCAGCTGGCAAGTAAGTTCGCATTAAAAAAGACCAAGTTTCATTCGCTTTGTATTTTAGTAATATTAGTTAGCAAAACTGAGTTGTGCATTAAAAGAATCACATCTGAAGTTTAGAAAAACAAATTTTTTCTAGTGACGGTTAACAGAAAGTAACGGAAAACAGAGTTACGGTTATCGAAGTTTTACTGTATTTCAACTTAAACGTTGCTTAATTCCCCACTAAGTTTAGCTTCATTTCAAATGTTGAATCAGGGAAAACGGTGCAACAACTTTTTTATTTTTAAATCTATAAGATTCTTATCAACGATTAACGGTAAATTTCTTAATTTAATTAACAAATTTACAAATTCAATTGAAATTTTTGAAAGATCTTCTTAAGTCCACATTTAAATGCAATGAAATGAAACGATTTTGTCATTGTGCTTGCGTATACGAGTACTCTACATACATACTCGTACAGACACACACACACACACACACACACCCATGTACGTGTGTATAGGAAGGAACCTTCATCAGAAGGTGTAGGCTTAAACCACGAAAGGGAAAAAAACACATTTTATCTTAGATTTCAATTAACGTTAAGGTCAGCATTCAGACACCTTTAAAACAAACACATTTACACGCGCATAAGCACGCACACACACACACATATATATATGTATGTATATAAAGCAACTTATAACAACCCAGCAAACGCCTGGGCTTAATCTGATATAAACAAATGACTTGCAAGGGAAAAATTGGTGAATGATTTCATTCTTGACCTATGGGCAAAGGTTACTCTCAACTGCTTTTCAAATAGTTGCGTACTAGAGTGTTGGGATGGACCACTAGTTTGTGGGTGTATATGTTTTTGATTCTTCCTGGATAGTGGGATCTTCTAGATCCCTAGATCACACGATAAGTCGTAAGATCCTAGGTTGTCTTCTATGTAACTTCTGGATATTTGAAGCGCAAGCAGTACCCCACAGTTGAATGCCACATGACCATTTTGGTTCTATAACGAATTTGTACAAAAGGACTTTGTATTCCAAAGCCAGGGTTGAGTTAGAACTTATTAGCCAATGTAGTTGATTTGGTCGAAGCCTTATGGCCGTTTTTTTGCTTCAATCTGGCGGAACCAAGTAAGGCGTCGATCTAGCTCATTAATATGAGGCTGAAGTTGTTCAGATGGAACCTTTGGGTCTTGTTGAACACTTATAAATGCCGCATCGTCTGCAAACGTTGACGTCTATATATTTAGGCTTGTCGGTATATTCGCTGTATAAATGCTATATAACAGCCGCCCTAGAATACTCGCTTGAGAGACTCCTGATGAGATTTTCCTGTTTTTAGAAAGTTGTTCCTTTAAACTTACTTTAAGCGTTCTTGTGGGAGTTTTCGGGAAGAACGAGAATTATTTTAGCGATTGGCCCATCATGTCAGACTTTATCGAACGCCTGGGAAATGTCAAATGGCGATCTAATACCGGTGACAATTCTGTGAAGCTTGAAAACCAAACTTATGGTCCGGAATAAATTTTTGCTTAGTAAGATAATGCTTTAAACGCGAAACCCTTAATTTTTCAAAAAATTTCTATAAAATTGACGTAAACTGACGTAAGTCCTTCCCATAACAATTTCAGATATCTTCCAACAGCATGGGAGGAACCAACTCGTAACATAGGATTAAATACGAATAGTAAATTTGTCACAGCATAACAATAATAATTTTCAATCAAATACATTGTAAGTGAAACTAAGTTCACCGGGTGACTTAATCTTATTATGAAACAATCGCTCTTTAGAATAGTGAAAATTTACTCAACATACATTTGGGTATTTCACAATATTTCAAATTTTCACCAATAACGAATTTCAATCAAAACTCAAACTCCTTTCTACATTTTCGAGATTAACCATTATATCTCCAAGCTCCAAGTTTTTTGTTCGCTGGGTAGACTGTGACACTCTGTGCAAGGAGAAAGAAAGAATATTCATTCGTATCATGAGAAATATTTTAATTAAAATTCCCCAAAAAATACAGTAAACCAACCCAGTATCTGATACGAAAAAATACACTTTTCAACAGAAACGAGAATAAACAAATAAATGGAGCTCCAGAGCAACTTAAATACAACAAAAATACAAAAAAAAAAACATAAACAAATAAAACATAAGTGGGCGTTTAAAAACCGAAAAAATAAACCAACAAAAAAATTGCAAAAAACAAACCCACGAAAACCTCAAGCAGCCAAAAATGTTTCTGCATGAACTCGACAAAGTGTGATTTGGAAAAAGAAACATTCGCTTACGCTCCAAGAAAGTGGAGCTTCAACGCATTTACTTTTTGCTGCAAGAAATAAAAAGACCATTTCACAGTCTAAGTGGGAGCACTAGCTCATGTTTTTTTATTTTGTTTTTTGTTTTTGGAAATAAAATAAAATAAAACAAATTTAAATCCAAACTTCATCGTTGTGCTAATTAGTAAGTGAATGAAGGAATTCATTTTTATATTCTAAGAAATCAATCATCATTCATAACAATTCGATTTATTGGCGATTTTTATTGCTAACGAAATCATTCCTAAGTTAAACTTTACATTCGATTTTTAATATTCCTTAGAAATTCTAATCTTCAATAAAAAAAAGAAGAAGAGCAAGCACATATTAACAAAATTAATTGTGAATTAAGAAACGAATATATTTTTACAAAATTATTTAATTGCGATTTGTTCCTAATTTCTTTTTTTACATTTTGAAAGTTTGTAGTTTAAAGTTTTTCTTTTTAATTTCGTATGAAGTCGAAAAGATCAGTTTGTGCTCAAGTGTTTGCGTTGGCATCGCTTCTCAAGTCATACGTGTAATAATTTATGGCCTATTGCGTATATACACTTGTATGTGTTAATTATCACCAATGATGAATTTATGTTTTTTAATTTAAAAGTCGGAATTTCTCAATGTTTTCTGTTTGGCATATTTTAATATTTGGCACATTAAATTTACTTCGGTAACTTTGTAACTAAGATTTACATAGTACAATTAGTTCTATAGCCGATAATATGACGCTGTTTTATCACACATATCCACGTTTAGTTTGTTCAGTCTTTCTCTCTCTCTCTCTCTCTCTCTCTCTGAAAGTTACTACAGAAACTAACCTCGTATGTATGTATGTAATTGGAACTAAAAACATTTTATCAGTGCAAGAGATATCATGTCTTTGGTAATAAAATAACCAATTATTTCAAAGTATCACCTTTAAAAAAAGTACTCTTTTGTAAAAGTACTCTTTTGTAAAAGTACCTTTCACAAAAGTACCATTCAAAAAACTCCAATTTGTATTTACATTTAAAAAAGTACTTCTCAGTAAAAGTAACTTTTACAAAAGGATCCCGAAAAGGTCCATTTGTATAGGTAAAAGTACGTTTTCCAAAAGTACCTATACAAAAGGTCCTTTTAAAATCCTCCATTTTAAATGGAACATTCTTAAATAATAAACTTTAAGAATTATTTTTAAAAAAGTCACCATCGAAAAAGGTGACCTCTTAAAAATGAGTTTAGAAAAGACCTTCGGTTTTTAAGTGTCTTAAAAAAGTTACTTTAAATCGAGTACCTTTGAAGTACTTTTTACGCATTTTATTCACAAAAAAGCGTACTTGTATTATTATCTTTGTAAGAGCATATGGTTCCCCTGGTAATAAATAATGACTTATTGCAACAAAAGTGCCCTTTGAAAAATACTGTTTTAAAAATGGACATGCTTAAAGAGTCCTTTTGCATGGGTGCTTTTAAGAAAGATCTTTTCTGCAAAAGTACCTTTTACAAAAGTACCTATACAAAAGACTCCAAAAATGTCCTTTTGCAATAAGAACCTTTTAAAATTACCCTTGGTAAAGCACCATTCAAAATATTTCCTCTGAAATATGAGTTTACAAAAGGCCTCCGGCTTTCAAAGCGCTTTTAAAAACGTATTTAAAAAAATATCACTCTTTTGAAAAAAGTACCTTTAAAACAAGTGCATTTTATATATTGCAAAGCGTTTTATTCCATAAAACGGTTACTTCTACGTATGTATGTATGTGCATATGTACTCGTATGTATTTATTTAGAACTAAAATGATTGCCTTTGTAAGAGATATCGAAATGCCTTAACCTTTTAAAAAAGTACTTTTTACAAAAGTATCTATACAAAAGGACCCTTAAAAACCTGTTTTAAAAAGATACACGGTAGGTATTTTAAAAATGTTCTTTTTTGCAAAAGTACCTTTTGTATAGGTACTTTTAAAAAGTACTTTTTTTGCAGAAGTACCATTTTCAAAATAAAATATACATTTAAAAAACTCCATTTAAATAAAATAATAATAAAATAAACAATAGCCTTAAAAAAGTAACTTTAAAAATTAACCATTAAAAAAGTACCTTTTAAAATGGTACACTTTTAACAAACGTACTTTAAGAAAAAATTTTCTTATATGGAAGAAAGTGTCAAAAATTACTTAAAAAATTAGTAAGTACCTTTCAAATTGTTCTTAATCGTTTTATTCTATAAATAGGGCACTTGGAAAAAGACTAATGGCACAAAAGTACGTTTTAAGAAAATTATCCAAAACACTTCAACTTTAAAATATCTTAAAAAATCTTTTTAAGGAAGGTTTTTGAAACGGTAAATTTTCTGGGATAAGCTTTTTAAAATGTGCGATTTGAACATTTTACTCTATAAAAAGGTTACTAAAAAAAATTAAGGGTACAAAAGTACTTTTGTTCAAAGTACCTCAAACATCGTAACTTTGAAATATGTAATCTTAAAAGTCATATTAAAGATGGTTTTTTAAAGAGTACATTTTTAAGAAAGAGTTTTAAAAACTTTGAATTTATAGAAAGGAACCACCTAGCGCGGTACACTAAGCGTTTTCGGAGAAAATTTGTAACCGGAAAAAGAGACAAAAGAAATATTTTTACGCTAATTGTTTTTTTTTCATTTTAATTTTCTCCTTATACGCTGGCTTAAAGCCCAACAAAACAAGTCGCTTATAAATTAACTTTGTTTTATGGCATTTCATAGTCCCCTGTACCGTTGAAGGGTTAAAATAACAGTTAACAAAGTTTTAAATTTAAAATAACAGGGAAACTTCAACTTACAATCACTTTATGAGTATAAATATCAATTATTAGGCTTCTTTAGAGATTTTGTGATTAGGAATTATTGTTATAAAACTTTGTTGTTTGCGTTACTTTTGTTGTTGTTGCTGTTGCTCTGCTTCCTATTTGAGAAATTCTTAGTAGAATTTCATAATAATACAATAACGACACGATACAATTCTAAAATACTCCCTGTGTAAAATTCAATACAACAAACAATTTTTACTACCAACAACGAACCAACCAACCCACACACACACATGCACATACACACAAATCCTAATACCGCTAATTCTAAGACATGACACAACAACAATAACTACGATTGCATGTTGTGTTGAGTTAAATGTTCGTAAACGACCGAAGACACAACAAAACGAACGAACTAACGAACATTGGTTACTACTGGCTGGCCTGTTTCACTCACATGCAGTTGGTCGTAACGTTGGCCGTCAATTTAGTTCAGTCTGAAACATCAACGCAGCGATTTTTCACTGTTTGTTGTTTCAGTTTTGTAGTAACATTCGTCGCGTTGAGAACGTTCGACCGCCTGACTGACTGCCAAACCAAATGTAATAATTCTTGGTCTTAAATTTAAACAATTAAAAATTTATTTACATTAATTAAAAAAAAAATTATAGTTTTTTTGTTTAAAATCCCCAAAAAAAAAAACGTGTTTTCAAGGAAAATCTTATTTTAGGAGAAAAATCAATTTTGCTTAGAGAAAAATATTAAAATAATTAAATATTGATTTTGTTTTAAAAATCAAAAGTAAAGTTTAAAAAAAACCCAACAAATGTTTAGTGCATAAACGAGGGATGTCTGCCTGCAGCAAAAAAGATCAATTCAAATAATAATCAAAAGTTGTTGGAAAAAAAATTAAATTTAAATAAAATAATGAATTTTTTTCAAGGCATAAAATAAAATTAGCCAACGAGAATTTAAAATAAAACATAATTAGCAAAAGAAAAAAATATCAATGCGAGTAAAAAATTACAAGCAAAAAGAAAAAAAAAAATTACGAAAAAGTTTAAGAGGAAAACAAATAAAACCGTTAGGTACGATTACCACTAACACCAGGCAAGGAAATCCAAACAAACCATTGACAAAACGAAACAACAACAAAATAAATAAATAAATAAAAAAAAACACAAACATAAAGAGTTTCTAATTAAAAGTGAAAGAAAACAGCCAGCAGTTCAAGCAAAAGTTTAAACAAAACGTTACAAATCGATGGCTGATAGATAGTTTCGATAACACAACAGAAACAACACAAGCAAAAGCCTTAACTTTTTACTAAAAAAAAAAAACCTTAGAACAACAACAATAACAATTGGATATATTTTGGATACTTTAGTTACAAATTTTCCTTCACTGTTAACATTGTGGTTGTTGCTGCACACAAACACAAAAAATTACACTCGCCAGCTTACAACACACACACACACACACACACACTAGTCAATGATTTTATCTGGTGATTACGCTGAAATCTATGTGGGATTATAAACACAACCCTTAAATCTGGGGGATACAATGAGGCCAGAAGTATACGATGTAAGTAGAGTAACCAATACATTGAATTCATAGTTTTGTTGGAAATGCATGTTGTAACGTAACATACGAATACACACATACACGTGTAGGTATGTATGCATGTACCAACAACCACAATTATTTATTAGATATGTTTTTTTTTAAAAGCTTTTTTTTTCTTTCTTACAACCATAAAAAAAGACTCAGGGCGACAGCAATATACATATAACGAAAAAAAAATTGTACTCAATGTAAACTGAGTAAGTGATGATAGTGTAAACACACAAAATCATTAAGTAGCATAGAAAAACATTCATTTCGAATTTCTATTCCTATTTCTATTTCAGTATTTTTTTTTTCAAAAGTCATAGAGGCAAAAACCTGAGCAATCGGTTAAAGAACCAACGAACTAAAGAGTGAAGGAATGAATGACTTTATGTAAAGTGCCTGTGTGGCACTTCTTAATATTTACATTTTCTGAATAATGAAACAAGGTTTAATTATTTACACGTACCACTGAATAATGGTATCTTTTTTATTTTTATTTTATTTTAATTAAATTCTTAAATATTATACACTTGGTCGTATTAGTGGCATAGAATTGTAATGAACATAATATTATGAAATATATATTTGCATTATTTCATTCTGTTTGCTAAAGGGTAAACGATTGAATGTGAATTAGGTGTATTCTTTTTTTGGCGATCAAAATGTTAGAATTACGTTTGGTAAGATACTTGGCGATATTAGAAGTCAGGTTTACCTTTCGCAGAGTGAAGTTTTTTCTTTTTAATTCAGGAGGGAATTCCAAGCAGACAGGTTACTTTAGGGGTCCCTTACTAACTTACTCTCATTTGTGTAACGTGCGAACACTAGCCTTTGACTTTGAAGCTTTACACGGTGCAACTAGTGCTGAATACACTCAAGAGTAACTCGTTGTTTTTGCTCGAAATATCATTTTTTCAAACGCAGTCCATTTTATTTGTCTGGTTACGTCAACAAGATTTGCATGCTGAACGTAAGGCTGGAGAGAATGAACTAATTTATGGCAAACCAAATTTCCCAAAGGCATAATTTCTCGAAATTCAGCTGTTAGTTGGCCGCCCCGATTATGCGATTTACCATTACTGAATTCTTTTTTGTCGAGCTACGTTAAAGATAGATAACTCGAAATGTGATTACGATTTTGCGTAAATGTGATTACAAATTGATCTCACTTTATCGTATATGAATTCAATATATAAATTGAGCAATTAGTACTTAATTACACTATAAAAGTGAAGTGTATTCAGTTCCAACTAACTACTCCTGACAACTTGCCACAATATTACCACGATTAGATAAAAGGGTCAACATTGGGGTAAAATTTGCAACAATTTTGTACGTAAAAACTCATAACACATGATTTCAAACTTTTTCACTAACGATTCATAAGAACATTTTCAGCAATCAAATATTAATTAATTAAGCTAACACCTTTTATTACTGATTTTAATAGCCTCAATTAAGGCGCATGTATAAACATACTATTACTCTTTCCAATACAATAAAACTTTGAATCGTTCTTTGTTTTATTTTGTTAAAAAAAAGGTTTTGTTAAAATACCCTGTATATTTATTTAAAAAAAAGGGATAAAACTCAATGTCGGAAAATCAAATCAACAAACAATCAAAATTTTAATTATGTCTATTAATTTTTAATTAATTTCTTTTAAATTATTTTTTATTCAAAAAAATATTTTTTCTGGTATCGCTCTGGCGTAACAGTCCATTTTTTATAAATTTTATTTGATTTTATTAAGAGACCCCAGTTTTGAAGCAACATTGCCTTAATTTTTGTAATAATTAAAATCATAAAAATCTTAAAATCCCAATGTCTGTCTGTCTCCTTTGATTCAAAGAAATTATGATCGTGTAAAATATGACGTTTTGCAAACGAACAATATTCCTGCTCTCAAGCTGGATAATAAATAATAATTTCTTTGAAAATCAGGTTATTAGTATGTGAAACGAAAATAAATAAAAAAAGGATTGTCGAAAATAACTAATGAAGTGAAATGGAATAAAAGGAAAACACCAACAACAAATCCCTGCAATTGAACAAATGAACACGATAATGCAAACCCTAACAAGACTTTAATGAGCAAATAGCAAGTAACGTGTACGAGTACGAGTACGTGTGTGTTTGTTTGTTTGGTTGTAAAATAACAATGAGTGACATGTATAACGGCAACAACCTTAGCAACCTTAATAAACTTATAGACCAACCATACAAGCACACACACACACACTCACACTTACATGAATTTATGCTTGTACTGTCGTAGTTGCTTAATCGTATTGCATACTTTTTGTTGTAAAAACAAAACCAAGAAAAAAAACAGCAAAAAACTTCTTCTTGTGCATAAATAGGAAAAAAAGAACACAGCAAGACAAAATATGTTGTGTTGTATGGTGCTGCATAGGTGTGAGATGGTGCGGTTGTATGTGTATCTACAACCCTTGTTTCGCCTTTTTTGCCTTAAATCTTGCCGTTGCTGTTGTTGTGCTTTATTATTTTTATATGTTTTTTCTTCACATTTTTTTTTTTTTTTGTTTGTTCTTGAATGTGTTTTTTGTGTGAATTCGTTTGCCTTTATTTTCCATGTACCCCTAAAAACGCTAAAGTCGAAGAAATACCTGAGCTCAGAACATTAGAATTATGCATGATGAGGTGAGTGTGTAAACTTGTGAACGCATATGCAAGAAAGTTGTGCTGTGCTGTGCTGTGTGACATGGAATAAATCAATTGCTCGTATTCCATTCCACAAGAAGGCAGGCAGGCCAGCAGTTAGCGCTAGTTTAAAAGGGCTGTTGTCTAACAAGTAAAAATCGTATATCCTAGTCTAAAGTTCAGTCTATTAATTGCGTACAGGAGGACAGGGTGTTGAATATTATTAATAAGAATGGGGATAAAATTTGTAATAAACAAGTCAAAGGCTTCACATAACGACAGGCGTTTACAAGCCTACACTGACCATTAAAATTGATCAAATAATTAATTCAGCAAAGTATTTATTAACACAATTTTAAATGTGTAAATAAATGACGAAAGAGCCAGAAACTTTCCCAGTTTAAAATGTTGAGAGTTTTTTTTTGTGGCACTTGCTAATTGAATATAATTTGTGTTTCTACATCTGTGTGGTATATGAAGTATTTATTCAATTGTAATTAAAGTATGAATTATTATGTTTGTATACACGAATATATAGAACATTTTCCTAAAGAACGTCATAAGTCAATAAGTTCGATTTGTGAGTTAATAATGCAGAATTATTTGTTATGTAATTTTTTTTTTGTTGGCACGAAAAATATGATTACATTTTTTCACTCACAGCAAAAAAGAACTCCGCAAGGATTTTCAAGTGTGCATAAATGGAGTGATAAATTCTTTTTAGATTTTATGGATTTTCGATTTCTTGGATTTTTTTATTCATACAAATAGTTGTAGGTAACATCATGTGTTTAAAGGAAACAGTAGTTGGGAATTTTGACAAAGATGTAAAAATGATTTAGGAAAAAGGATATTTTTAGGTAAAACAAAAGGAATTGTAATTTGAGTCAGCTAGAACTTTAATTAATAAAATTTTTCCAAATGTTATTAAAGTTTTAAAATAACTCCTTTGCTAATTTCATCGCAACTAAGGTGATCGACGAAGAAATTTGAAGGGTTTATGTTAAGCTTACAGTAGGGCTGGCAAAATGTCGATAATCATCACATTCGATAGTTTCGATATTGTCGATAGCATCGAAATTTGTCAGAATTGTTAATGAGTTCAAATTTACGAAGAGCATATTTTTCGCTGAATCGTTCGTCCTCTTCTAAAAATAGTTGCCTGATTTAAAATAAAAATAAAGTTATTTTAACCATTTAGCTGGCAGCCACATCTTAGCCGTCCTTGCCTGATAGAAACGCAAAATTGAAATTAAAATTTTTATCTTATACTTTATTATCGAGATTTTGAAATGAAGATTTTTTCGATTGTCGAATAACCTGGTTTTTTTTTGCTTTGAAAAAAAATCTTAAAAATTTAACAAAACATAATCCTGTATATTCCCTGGGCTCTTGGAGCAGAGGGGGTTTTTCCCCGAAAACAAAAGACGGTGAACGGAAGGAATTCTTGTTTTCTAAGCCTTTAGCTAAGCAACATATTATAATTGAATTATATGGTTGTAAATAAATCATATTATTATTGTAGATAATTATATTACTGATTGACAGGGGCTGCTTAATAGTCAACGAGCTAACGACTTAAAGCACAATACATTTTATGTGTATGAAAAACATTTTAAGGTTAGAGTAATTATATTATTTTTATATAATTAAATTACTATGTTCGTGGTTAGAATTCTGGTAAAAATTGTATTGTTCAATTCAACCATGTTGCAATTTTAATGCATGGAAATCATTTAATGATTAAGAAAAAACAATAACTTGTTTATTGCAACTAAAGAAATGATTAAAAGATTTGCAAATAACCATTATATGTTTGTCACAACAATATATTGTTGTAGGGAACATAATATGGTTGTCATTAGCCATGTTTTACTTAGCATGCAGTTCTACAATTACAAAGGTAATTGAATTCCATACTCCATTTTCATTTGCATAAAATTTATGCATAACTGTTCTTATTTATGCAAGTGTTTGCATGTATTTGTGTCACACGTAATTTATTTATAATTCTTTTTTGGTTGCTGGTTGGGGGGGTAGTATTCGTATGTGTAGTCTGTTGAATAAATAAAATATTTTTGTAGTGTCTGCAATAATTCGATTAAAATGCCGACGTAATCAAAATCCAAAGAAATGAAAAAAAAAACAAAAATTAAGAGCAGAAAACATGTATCCATGACATTTTATTGGGTTTTAAATTCTTAAAAAAAAAAAAATTCAAATAAAATAAAACATATTTGAGATAACAACCATTTACTCTTGCATTTTCTCACTCTCTTCTCTCTCTCTCTCTTTCACTCATTCACTGACTGGTACTACAGTAATTATTAAAATATTTATTTGTTTCTTATTTACAAGCATTTGTACTACGATGAGCAGTTGTGAGCAGTAGGGTGGTCTCTAGCATTTGTGTTGCGTTCAATAAAGTCTGGAAAAATAAAACAGTGCGTTGTGTGACCCCTAATTATTGCTTAAATGAATTTTTATTGAAATATATTCAATTATGATGATGATAAATGATGAATAAATATTTTAAAATAATAATTTAATTTAGCAACAGCAATAAGCTTTTTTGTTGTTGTTGAATCATGTAGTTATTTTTTACTTTATTACCCGCCATCGCTGTTCGCCGTTTCTTTCGAGATGATTTATTTGGAAACATTAATTTGGCTTGACCAAATTGCGGCCTCCATTTAGCCTTTCCAATTCAGAGAAAAATATTTCAGTAAATTATTAATTAAATTATATTAAGAAAATATTTGCGTTGTATGAAAGTTTGCAATAATTTTAATTTTAGATTTGAAATAAAGGTCGGGTATGTCTGGCGATTGCAAAAGAGTCAATAGTAAATTAATCGCATCTGTTCTGTATTCCGAGTGGAATGAGAACGTGTGGAATTGTAAAAACACTGGCAATTGAATAGTTCGGAAATTAGCTGTTTCGCATATTTGTCTTTTTCCCGAAATTATTTAAACACCTGTTTTTCGGTTACTCTATTAGGGATAAGTCCTCAAAAAACTCAATTCAGGCGGCCCATATTCATTTTAAAAGGAAACCTTTCAAATTTTATAGCAAAATTGTCATTTAAACATTTAAATACAGTTTTAATCGAAGAAATCCTGATTCTAATTCATTCTACCTAGCTTTTTTATTCTAAATTACACAAAGTGTTTTGATGTAGATTTTTAAAACGAATTTCCATCATCCCTTGTCAAGTTTGGTTTGGAGACAAACCGGTTTCGGCTATGTGCCATCCTCAGTGTTATTTTTCGTTCTCCAAACCAAACTTGACTAGGGATGATGGCAATTCGTTCCAAAAATCCAAATTATTCGGCAGTGGATTACAGAAAAGGCTAAAACATTCGGAAATTTCCAACACTGATTTTTAATTTTTAATGATTTTTATCTTTTACAAGGATTAAAAAAAAAAAATTGTCAAATTCACAACGCCCTTGTATCGTTGTATCGATTGTATTGTTGTATTATTTTATAGTAGAGTAAATTTGTGGTTGGTCACATTTTTATAAAGGATTTGATTGGCCAGTAATTTATTTAAAATAATTGTCTACTTTCTTTGGAAGGGGATAGAACTAGAGAAGATAGGTGGTGAAGTAGAGGGAGATTAGGAACGTTATGATACGAACCAAGCGACTAAAGCCATCGAATGCGTAAAAGTAGTGTTGCCAAATTATTCGAGTTCGAACGTTATTCGAATATTCCAACGAATAAGGAGAAGAACAAATAATTCATTAACAAAAATCAAGAATATTAAAAAAATTAGATCACATATATAGATGCTGAGTGTACGCGTACATACCATATAACCGAAACCGGTTTATCTCCAAAACAAACTTGAGTTGGAGATGCCGGAAATTCGAATCACCCTGTTGCAAAATCAAATCAAGAATAAAATTTAAATAGCAAAGTTGTTAAATACAATTTAAAAAGATATTTTAAAAAATTATTCGAATACTCGACAAAAATCGTACGATTAATTTTTTTTATCCGAAATAAAACATTGAAAAAAAAATTATTCGAATATTCGAATATTCGAATTATTCTTGTTCGAATGCCATGTTTACTTGATAGTCAATGAGCTAATTGCTTAAGATGCAGCAGCACACTCATTTGCTATGAATGTCAAGTGTTGTATTCAATTTGATGCTATCAATTTACTATGAGTGTCTATTTGTTATGTTTTAAAAGGCAAATAATAAAGCTCGTGTGGTAAGTTTATGACTTCAAGTAAATACTTATTTTAAGAAAGGTAATATTATGCTTCATCTTTATTATTTGACATTTTGCCATCCATACGCACTGGGTGTTGAGAAGTAAACAATGGAAAAGTATATTTCATACCATGATACAACAATACAAAGGTGGTTGTAAAATTATGCCTGTTAAACAAATCTCTTTCTTAAACGTTGAATAGAATTCCATTAAAGAAATAATTAAAGTTTGTCAACACCTTCTGGGAAGTACACGAGTTTGAAAGGATGTCGAAAAGTTACAGTCACATACAAATATTCGTAGAAAATGAAATTTAAAATAAAATCTTGAGCTGCAATATTAAACTTAATGCTGGTTGCTAGCATTCATTGTGAAATTCTTGGTAAAACTACTACAGCTTCTTTGCAGTAATAACATTTTTTTTTTATTATTTAAGCAACATTGTTGCTGCTCTTTAGCAAGTTCATAACAATTAGTTTTACTCATAAAGAGCTTTGAGACAGAAACAGAGGGAGAGAAAGAGACAGAAAGAGAGTAGGAAAGTAAAACAAATTCATATAAATAAATATTTAGGTTACGCATGCGTTAATCATCTGGCTGACCTATAGGCGTAAAGCCAAAGAGTAGTGGCAATAATGGGTGAAGTGAAGGCATGCAAAATCCCAGATGATGCTCGCAGGCCTCATGGGAAAGATCATAATCATCATCATTTGCACGTACAGACAACATTCATCACAACACACTCCTCGTACGCCACATGCAACAGCAGCAGCTTATGAAAGGAAAACTAACTAATAACTCAATGATGCTGCTGCTGCTGCTGTTGTAATTCTTGCTGTCTGCCATCAGCAAAGTAACGAAACGACAAACTAATCAATAAACTTGGAATTAAATGAAAACACTAATAATAAGTAAATTATGAGTATTTTCATGATCGTTGTAATAAAAAAAGCACAAGTATTAAAGAAGAAAATGCAGATCTATGATGCTGATAATGACGATAATGATGATGATGATGATGATGTTGTTGTTGAAGAATATGATGAGTAGTTCACTATTTGTTCATGTGCGTCATGCATGGGCATTGTTGTTAGAGCCACACCCACTGAAGTAAATATGTTTTTTTTTTAAGGTGAAAATCTTTTTCAGCAATATTTCACAAGAAAAGTGGTAAATTGTTGTACACACACACACATACTACGTCTGCATTACAACAAACATTTGTAAATAGGTTTTTTTTGTAGTTAGTTGTAATATTTGTAGATTTATTAGAACTGTGTAAATAAATGAACACACATACCTTTGGAAAAGAAAAGACAAAAATATGCGGCTTTTAAACCGAAATACACTCATGGAAAGTAAATGGTTATTTCTTATTATCACAAACACACATGCAATTCTATTTTAATTTGAGATTTTTTCTTAGACAAGTTATTAACTTGGTAGAAATATTTACATGTACAAGAAATATGTAATAAAAAGGGCCAAGCGTTTCGTCGGCCCCTGTGAAAGGTGGCAGCAATTCTACAACAAAATCATATATGTTGCCTGGATGTGTCATGGGACATGAAAAGAAAATTACTTGTTGTTTTTGTAATTGTTGTACAATTGCTAACTCCTTGTAGAAAGAATCTCTACAATGAATGATGTATATAGTTCATGACCGGATATAAATTTAAATAAAATACATGCCAAAGAATGATTAAAGAATATTGTTTTTTTAAACTGACAAATCTTTAATAAAACAAAGGAAAAATTCTTGAAAACTGATTCATATGGAAAAAGGCAAATTAACAAGAATTCGTACTTAATTTCGAATTTTCGAACTCAATGTCGAATTTTCGAACTTAAGTTCGAATTCCTCGAATTTAGTTTCGAACTTTCAAACTTGATTTCGAATTTTTCGAACTTGATTTCGAATTTTCGAATGCTTTGAATTTAGTTTCGAACTTTTGAACTTGATTTCGAATTCTTTGAATTTAGTTCCGAATTTTCAAACTCAATTCCGAATTCTTCAAACATAATTATGAATTTTCAAGCTTGATCTCGAATTTTTCGAACTTGATTTCGAATTATCGAATTCTTCGAATTTAGTTTCGAACTTTCAAACTTAATTTCGAATTTTTCGAACTTGATTTCGAATTTTCGAATGCTTTGAATTTAGTTTCGAAGTTTTGAACTTCATTTCGAATTCTTCGAATTTAGTTTCGAACTTGATTTCGAATTCTTTAAACTAAATTTCGAATTTTCGAACTCGATGTCGAATTTTTCGTATTAAGTTTAGAATTTTTTTAAATTTTCGAACTTTGCTTTGACTTTTCGAACTCAGCTTTGAGTTTTCGAAAATGATTCGTAATCTTTGAACAACATTTGGCGAGTGTGTCACCAGGAATGCTGAGGAAGTTCATAGCAGTATAGGGATCGTGCTTGTATCTATTCACTGGCAAATAAATACAAAATAGTGTCTTACCGAATTAACTTTTTCAGGTCAATACCAAAGCTGAAATTTGTTAGAATTCTGAACATTTATTGAAAATTGTATTAGGGTCGATTCGGATTATCATCAAGTTTAGATTTCAACTTTTTTATAGAGTAATCGAAATGTATCTAATGCGGCCGGTCTACTTTTTTAATTAAGGACTTCCTTAAATTGTTTCTATTCTTTATTGAGGATGCTGTGACTTAAGCAGTTAGCTCGTTAATTATTGAATAATAGGAGATTGTTACGCATGTACTCTTTAACGGGGCAACATTTTTTTCAGAAACGAAAACGCCATTAGTCGTTTGAAATGGTCCACAAGGGATCTACGATTCTGCTGTTATTAGAAATTAATAAAACTTTCCTAGATAATTGCGTAGGCAACACCGCTTTGAGACCGATTACTGGTAATAATACCGAATCTGAAGTCGACAAATCTATGGGACACTCTAAAATATTCTCTATCTGGAAAAAAATTAATTATTATAAATTTAAAAAAATTTTTAACCAATGAAAACCCGTATTGAAGCGACAAAATTTTTATGATCGAATTCTTAACAGCAGAAAAAAAATTCGAAATGCGATTTACACATGTTAATATTCAACAATACGAATTGTTGTTTATCACACCGCCACCTGTTTTGGACACGTTTTTATCTCTACGATATTTAGGCAACATTTTATATTTTATTTCACCTATTTCACATTGGAAGCGTTTGTGATTGATGTGAAAATCTCCGCTATCGCTAAACGGTCGTAAAAAAATATAAAATGTTTTTAGCCAGCTGAATGTGATAAATTTTCCTAACTATGAAGTAATTTTAATTTATATTCAGTAAAGTTTCATTTTCATTAAATCAAAAAAAAAAAAAAAAGAGAAGAGAATTCATAAAAATTGAATTTCGTTTTTTGTTCATTTCATACGATACAAAGTTCAAGTGGCGTTTTACTTTTGCGCCGCCAGCAAAAGTGCAGTGCAACAAACAACACACTTCAACCAATAAGACATCTTAACAATAAATTCCTCAAAAAAATTGTACATTTTCACATTTTTATTACGCATAACTTGTTAAGTTATCTGCTACGGAGAGAAAAGGTTAAGGAAATCGGTTAAATAAAGAAGTCGTAGCCGATAAAGTAATGTTTTCCAAATTAAAAAAAAATTAATTAAAAATTTGTCTTTTCTTGTCTTCCGTTTGATTTAATGCTCGTATCTGTGATTATTTCTGTTACTATGAGTATTTTTCATTTCAAATCAGTATCCGTATTGGCGAAAACAGAGAGCTTTGGAGGGCTGGCAGTACTTGAGCGAAATATGAAATTTTCGCAAAACTATTTGTGCCCCAAAAGACAACTTGGGCATCTTCTGGGTGCCACACCATCCTTATCCTAGTGCATCTTTATGCACGCATACATACACACGCACATACGAATGTATCTATCGAAATTAACACTAAAACGTTACACTTTTATGTTAAAAGTTATCGCGTTTGTTATCGCTTTCTTATCAGAATTGGCGCAACATTGGGGGGAGGAAACGAGGCACTAAGTTAATACTTATTGATCGGATGGGTTTAGTGTCTTACTGGCACGCCTAAATAGTGACTTTGTTGGGGGGGGGACTTTTAACCTTTCTTGCTTAAAAGTGCAATAGTAGTCGTCAGTGTTGCCAGGCAATATTTTTCTTTCGCCTAGAGAAATTGTTCTTTCGCTTAGGGAAACCTCAAATTGCCTCGTTTTTAACAAAAAAAAAAACCGCCCCCTAAAGATATAAATACAGATTTGTTATTTGGAAAAAGAGCTGGTGCCAAAACATTTTTTTTATGTACAGAGAGATTGAATATTCTCCAGAATTTCAGATTGTTCACCGAGTTGCTAAATAAAGCAGCCAACATGATAAATGCTTCTGACGGAACAGTAGCAATTATTAGCTATGCAGCCTTTCTTTCTTTTGTAAAGGTGGGCTTAAGCAAGTTTGTAAAGATGCTAGGCAACCTGTAAAGTTTCTAGCCAATCTGAAATGCGAATGTAATTTTAGCATAAACCAAATTTTATTAAAAATGGTACACATTTGAATTGGTCAGCTGTTAGCCACTCGTTTTTATATTTTTTGCTTATATTAATATCCTCTTTGACATTTTAATGAATTAATTGGTTGTAAAATATAGTACTGAAAGCTGCCAGATAGATCGGCTATGAAATCTCCCAAAATTTGCACAAAAATCTTCAAATTGATCAGTTGGGAACTTGAAATAGAAAAATACTCTAAACTTGCACCCTAAATTTCCCCCTAAAAAATTTTATCCCCTAAAATTTTCCCTAAAAAAAAAACAAACACCAAATTGGCAAGACTGTTAGTAGTGCTCTGTTAAAGTTTTGCCTCTTTATTGGTACGAAGCGCTTACAAATACTTTCATGTAATTTTTCGCTTTCTGAAGAAGAAACTTACGGAATTGAAACCACTTCGAAAGGAATTGCATATTTTCACCGGGCTGTATAACTGTGAAATAATAAATAAACAAAGCGAAGAGGAGCAAAATTCAAAATAAATGTTTTTTTCTTTGGTAAATTACCTCCGAGCTTTTACTAGAAAGCGTCAGCTCTTACATTTTTTACTTTCCAATTATTCATCTCTAAGTCACTTCTTCGATGTTTCATAAATAAATGGAGAAAACCAAAATTCGACTTATGGTGGGCGTTACTTTAATTTGTCTCTGTGGTTTATGTTTTAGGGTTCACTCGGAATTCTAAAAAAGAAGATCATAAGTCAAAACTAACATGTTCAGACATGCACTTTAATTACGTAATTAGGCAGTTTAAGCAATTAAGGCCAATTTATCATACAATAACTCAATTCATAAATTGAACAATTAGTACTTAAGGACTTTTCACACTATTAGATTGAGTAAAAAAACTCAAATAAAATGATAAAGTGTTATAGTGAGAAAATGAATCTGATTAAAATACGAATGGATAATTGACTCTCACCATTTTTTGAAAATTTTCTGAAAGCTGAGACTTTTTATTTTGTCCGTAAAATTACAGAAGCGAACCATGAAAATACCAAAAGCAGCTGTTGAACAAAGATACAAGTCGACCGAAAACGGCCGATGTGCTTAACGGTTATCAATGTATTTTATTTACGGGTCGTAATAATTATGGTTTTTTTCATAAAAATCAAATTGTAATTGTTAATTCCAGATTTTTATATATTTTTTTTTTTTTAGAAATAATTATTTCTTGATTTTTTATTTTTCGAAATAATTGGAAACTTTCTATTTATAAACGCATAACAGAAGATTACACCCTTTTTTCACCGCTGACTGTTAAAGAAAACACTTTCAGCTATCAAATGATAATTGAGTAAGCGGAATAGCATATGTGTGAACACCAACATTTTATAACTCAATTTAAAATTTAATTGTCTCAATTAAGGCGCATGTTTCCCAACTCACATTAAATAGTAACGAAAAAGTTACTTTTTAGTCAATGAATCGAAATTTTAGCTCTCATATGCTTGCAGGGTACTGGACAGTCATTGCTTACGCACACACACACACACACACACACACCCTCATACACACACACACACCCCGTGAGAGATTAATGTGTCAAACTAAAATTGAACCTGTGAATTTTTATTTCTGGAAATTAGTTTTTGGCCTAAAGAATTTTAATTAATTGTACTTTCATTGTTGTTGCTCTAGTGCGAGTATTTTAAATTAAAACAAACTTTTTATTTATTTACAATAATTGTTGTTATCTTATCTCACTTATAGTCGCACTGGTACCACATACATACATATGTACATATTTTGCTGTTTGTATTCGCTCTCAGAAACGAATTTATACATATGTATGTAAGTGAAATTGTTCATTTGAAGGTACAAACAGATGTTCGGCTAAGGGCCTCTAATGGGAAATGTTGGGGCCCAACCCACCATTTTTTTTTGTGCTTGGTGATTTTTATTACTGTTGTCTACGACCACATAAAGCTTTTAGCTTAATCTTGCTCATCAGCGTTGCTCAACAGATGCATGATGCAGCCGATAAATTAAGTGGACAAAATTCCATTGACTATTAAATTTAAATAGACACAGCAGTCATCATTGTTATAGTAAAATAATGCAAATAACAAAAGGCATCTGCTGTGATAAAATATGTAGCTACTGATATTGAAAAGTATTGATAGATATTATAGAAAGTTGTGTTGTGTCACTAAGTTGAATATTAAAAATTTTTGGCTGTTTTTGATTTCGAAATGTTGAAGATTTCTAAAGAGATATTCGAGTGTAGGAGGGTGTGTCTGTTGATTTGGAATGTTTGATTGCACGCACATGTTTGATTTCTTCTCTTGAATATGATCAAACATTTAAAAAGATTTTTACTCGCGAATGAGTTTAAAATTTTTCATATTTCTAGAAAATCTGCTATGAGTTCATTGATGGGGGACTTTTTGTTGGGACTAGTTCTGTAGACCAAATATAAGGGGCGTTTTGATGAAAGGTGTTCATTGCCATGAACCCTGCATTATCCGAAAAAAAATTCTTGACCATTTTAATTTGAATATGATTTCCGGCATGTGGTCACATCGGCTGGCTCGAAGGAGAGGCCAATTTTCGATCGCTTTTTGTAGCAATGGAGAACGCGATAATATAGCGGAAATTGTCTTCCAAGGCATGTATCATGTGTAGTTTATCGGCGTAGACAGGGGATTTCATATAGTCCATGTGATAAATCACATGATATTTTACAGTAAAAGCTTCCCGAGATATGAGGGTGTACAAAGTGCACATTTTAGTACCTATTCACTGACATACGGACTCACTGATTGACTCATCAATATTATGGAGCACTTACACTATAGCCAGAGATTTGAAATTGGGTATACAGGTAGGTAGGTGTCTGGGAGAATACATAAAGAGAAAAAAAATCTGAGAACGGGCATTTTTTATGTGGCGGGGGGGGGGGGGGGGGGGGAAGGAGACTAGGGTACCCTCTTATTTGTAAGGAGCATATCCGTTACAGGTGGAAAGCTGAATTTTAATACTTGATTTGATATTCCGACGGGTTGTTTTGATGTAGATTTTTGGAACGAATTTTCGCCACCCCCTGTCAAGTTTGGTTTGGAGACAAACCGGTTTCGGATATGTGCCATCTTAATAAATAAATGTTACTGTGAGAAAAGGAGTCAGAAAAGAATTATGGGAAAAATGTTACCAAACTGGCAAGTTGCCTAGAAACGGGAGCAACAAGAACTCGGTCCTCATTTTGATCTCAGTACTTTTAATGACTGAAACTTTTGAATAGGAACTTGGCCTTATTTTCACATTTATGCTTTTGTGCAGATCATTCTTTAACCGAGCTTTTCTTTCAATACATTAATTGTGTGACGCGCTGTGTGGAATGTTGCACTGTCTTGTTGAAATCAAAGCTCATCCAGTTATTATGGCCCTATAACGTTCTGGCTGGCATCGTTTTTAAAGAAATACTGCCCAGTGATTCCACACTCCACGCAGTAATTTTTGACGATGTAGCGGTGCTGGGAAATTGCAATTACCATGTCCATTGAGACAAAAATGAGCCTCCTTACGGAACACTATATTGCAAACGTTAACATTCCCGAACTGAATTACGATTTGCGAATTAAATTTGCTCAATTTGCAAGCGTCAGTGCATTTATGGAAACATGGCAAACCAAATTAAACACACAAGTAACAGCTGTTAAAATGGCGCATAATTCAAGCAGTATTGCCAACTTAAATACTTAAAAAAACGCCATTAATTTTATTTCTTACTTTTAAAAGCTGTCAAAATTATTTAAAGCCAGAAATTTTTCGTAGACTTTAATTGAGAATCAATGATGGCAGGTCTCCAAACGCAGATGATGGAATTTAAATTCTAAGACTTAAATAAAATATGAAGTAACAAAATAAAAACCATTTAAAAATATTGATAAAATTGCTATCAAATGTCAACTGATTATTTACCTAATAATTTGACCGACCTGAATTAAATAACTTAATTTGTTGTTGTTGTTGTTGTTGAGGTGATTGATTAAGTATTGACAGTTTCAAAATATTATTAAAATATTAGTGAAGGTATTTATTTGTCAGTATGAAAATGAAAATATTTAAGGAATTTCATAGATACGTTTTTGTCTGTCGTGATAGCAAATTCTATCGAAAATGCTATTTACGTACTCGTATATTGGTATGCGACATCCACCAGATAAGATTACTTGTGAACATATTTGTTATCTAGCATTTTTCTGTGAAAAAAAGGCGTAAACAATTCCAATTCTTTGTAAGCAATTATTTCCGTTTGTACGCGTAGAGGTGAAAGTATTTACGCTGCTACACTTGTAAATGAAACTTAAGTATTAAAGTCCGCTTTTTATGCAACACTATCGTTGCGAGACATTGCAAGATTTTGGTGAAAAAGAGTAAAAACTCTATCAGCAAGAGGCAAGTGTTAGCATCAACTCCATATTGAAAGCTTGCGTATGACGTATTCACTTGAGGCGAGTTCTTTGCGGAAGTTCACCGTCTCACGTTCAATACACTTTAATTCTTTCAGTGTAAAGAAAAACAATACATATTTTTTCAAAGTACGAGTAGCAACCATTAAAGTGTTATAAAATCATGGAAAATAAATGCCTGTATTAAGTTTCACACATTTGGTGACAATCAACTTCGCTCTGCCCGCCTGCTACGAGTATAATTGCCAACACGTGAATGACAGAATGACTGACTCCTTTTTCACTTGAGCTGTTGTGGTGGGGTGCTTGTGTGGCTTTTGCTTTTCTCTGACACTTTCTTTTTGATATTTATTATTAAAAGAACGTCATAAGTCAAGAAAAATATTTAAAAAGAAATATCTTTTATTCAGGTTTGGGGTTTTTACTTTGGTTACAAAATCGTGCTTTGTGAGTTATGACATTCTTTCGGCAAATGAGCGTTATGTAATTTTTTACACTTTACGAACATTTTTTGCCGGCAGATTGTGTTTTTTTTTTTGGAATGACAAAAGTATCTTTCTTGTTAGCAACACTTTCAATAAGGGTTGCTTAACATAATCAATCATTCATTAAATCGGCTTAAATATAAATGTTAGATTTACTTGGCACTTTTTTTGCGCATTATTAAGTGAAATAATTTTAGTCCCAATTTGTGCACCCCTCTGCTGACGAGGGCATTAAAAAAAGATTTTTAATCGATTTTATTTAAGGCGATTTAAACAAGCGACAGCGCTAAGCGATTATGATAGAAAATAGTGAAAATGCCATTTAAAATTTTTGCCAGGGTTGTCAGTTTTACTTTAGTTTGCCCGCCAAATTAGACCAAATATCGCCAATATTTTTTAATTTTAAAATTCCCAAAGAATGTTGAAAAAGTTTTAACTTTTGCCCAGAGTTCTTGTTCCAACTCAGTCTTATGATAATGTGCAATTGTCATCTGTTTTATTATTTAGTACTTTTCTCTACACTACCGTCCTTATTTTAGCGTCATTATATGCAAGGGAGACTAATAAAGTATGCACAAAATTGGGAGTGAAAGCAGAGTTGATTTAATTCGCCGATGGTCGTGGCTTGTCAATAAACTCTAAACTCATGTAATAAAGCTGCCAGGCAGTCGTTATATTTAGTTCCAAGACAAGAAGTTATTTTGCCATATTAAGCGTTAAAGGTGCGCCAAAAAGTTATGAACATAAGTAAAGTTATCCAAGATTTACATGAGTACCCGCCAACGTTGGCACAACCTCATGGCGGTCTTACCACTGGGTGTATGTAAAATGCGGCCACCAAAGCCCCTATACACATGCGTACAGGTAGCACTGAGAAGATCATGGATGCCTGGTTCCTGATCCCATCTCTTGCTGGGGGGTTTGGAGCTACCCATTCTCCTGCTGTCAGTAGCCTTCCTTTGACAGCTTGCGTTGTAATGCAATGCGACATAAATCCTGCAACTAGATCTTACCGCGATTTGGGTATAAATCACAGCCACCACGTGTACTCCCGAAGGAGCCTCACCAACCACCAGTCTGGGTCTTGCGTCCCAGGGGCTACTAGTTTCTGTGGTACCATATTGCTACGTGTCGAACTTAGAAATTCCTTTACTTTCTTCCAGATTCAGGCCCCCGTAGGCTTCGAGAACTGGTACCCCCATCTCCCAATCGCTATTTCAAAAATTTCCTCGCTCAGAGGATTTTTTTAATACCACGTTTGGCGACAACCCGATCTGATTCAATGCGCTGACCTTGGAGTCAATGCGCTGACTTCTTAAGCCACAGCACTCTTTGGTAGATTTTATGAAATACAATCTTATTTTCGATGTACTAAATTCAGTGCTGCCAAGTTACAAAGATTGAAAACAGCTGATATTGATTTTAATGGCGGCAAAGAAAAATAAACAGAAAGAAAATAGTTAACCGAGCAAAATTGAAAACAGTGAAGGCAGCAGCAATAAGATTAAAAAACAAATCAGAAGACAAAGAAACTTTGGGATAAAGTGTAGTGAAAATGGTTTTATCAAGTTGTGGGATGAGCAAATATACGAGTTAAGAGGTGAAACAAAGAAATCACAATTTTGTATAAAGAAATGGCTGCTATGCCCCCAGTGGAAGTGAAACCCAAAATAATCAATTTACCAATGAAATTTGAGATTATGCGTTGAAAGCCCATTTAATTAAATTGATACAGTAACCTCAAGATCAGCTGTTTATGATTTGAATGTTAAAGCCAGGGGTACAAATGACGGCATTCGATATTAATCGAAATTTCAATACATTTTATTAGCCAGTTTCTATATGAAAATCAAGCGATTAGTGCAGAGAATTTATATTAAAAACACTAATTTGTTCTTGTTGATTTCCACAAAAATTGTTTAAACAAAACGCTGGCTTGTCGCATAGAAAAGGACTATAAGTCGGAATTTCGATCGATATCGAACGCCGTAATATGTTCCCAGGTTTTAACTTTGGGTGTGAAAACACAGTTCGGTTAGGTTAGATTAACAGACCGCCTGCAACACAGGCCCAACGTGGAGCCGCTAATTCGGTCCCTGAGTAAGACCGAGAGTGAAAAAGAGAAAGGAAAGTAAAGAGAAGTAAATTCAAAAACTGGAGCGTAAAGACAAAAGACAGGGATTCTTGAGAACCTATATATTCCCTGTAATCCATAATGTAATTAGGAAGTATTATGTTTTTGAATTTTAAAAAATCTCTTTATTTAAAAAAAGGTGCAATGGAAAATGTTAAACATTTTAATATCTTTAAGTAGCTCTATTTCACCCACCGCCCAACATAAAATCTTTTTGTTTAAGCCAGCGAACAATAGAAATCGTATTAACAGTCATAAAACTTGCAACTGCCGTTTGTCGCCAACATTGTAAATATTGTTCCTTCGCGTTCCTCACTTTGTTGTTTTTGCTAGAGCGTAACAATGTAACAGTGAAAAAGAACGAAAGGAATTATTTAGGGGTGGGTTGTTTATTGCACTTTTTATTGGGGTTTATAACAACTTTAACTTTGTTGTTGTTGTTGTTGTTGTTTTCATTATGATATCTCTACACACTCAACAACATTAAAATGCATTTTAATTGCTTTATAACAATAACGAATAAAAATTATACTTCAAATCATAATTCACAGCTTAAAACAAAAGGCCAGAAGTGTAACAAGGGCGGAAGAAAGGCAAAAAAGATATGAAGGGTTTGTGTAAAACTTGGTGCTAAATGTGGCAAGGAAGGAGTAGGAAAAAGGTGTGTAAAGTTTCCACTGCTGCAGCATGCATGAATGTGTAACAAATGTAAAAATAATAAAAAATAATGAGTGAAAGCATGTAGGTACTCAGTCCTAAGCACTCGCGTGCACTGGTAAGTGCTTGCAGGCACAAAGCAGCAATAAGCTGAAAGTGTGTGTGCGTGTGTGTGCGAGAGAGGGGTAGAGGCAGAAAATTCCATTTAAAGGTCATTTTCCAAATGAACTTACATAACGAAATACACGTAACATTGGACATTCTTTTGTTGCCATTTTGCTTTAGGCAGCTTGTTTGTGTTGTTCTCGGTGCTTGCTGGCTTTTGACAACATTTTTGGGTGGCATGGCGTGTCTTGCAGCCATCACGTTTAAACAATATAATTTCAATTTATTATCCATCACGTACAATGTTAAAAAGTCTTAAACATTTTCTAAATACAAACAATAATAAAAATAAATATTTGAAACAACAAGAACAACATTGCGCGATGGGGACAATTGGTTGGATGGCTGGCTGTATGGCTGTGTGGGTGGGTGGTGGACACCTTCCACTGCCGTCTGCCAAGAATTCCTTTAGAATATTAAAATCCAATCGCCCAGCGCTTAAAATGAAAACAAAAATAAATAAAAAATAAAGAACAAGAAACGTTTTACCAAATTGTCGTAATTATTGTGTTGTCTGTCTTGTCAACGATTCCATACAAACTCGAAATGTTTAAATGCAGTCAGATGGTGAACAGGAATGATTCAATGTCAGTTCATCAATATGCAAAACACAATCAAGAACACATTCATACAATTAAAATGCTCGTAATTGAAAGAAACAATGTCTAATGAAAAGAACACAAGAGAATAGAATAGAATTTCTAATAACTAGTTTCCCAGAGTTGGAACAAACAAACGTGCTCACACACACACACACACACACACAAACTCTTCAGAGTCTATTGAATCAGGTAATTACAAACCCAATAATTTCTTCTATTTATCAAAAAGAATTTAATCATTTGTATGATTGAAAATACTCGTATCATGTTACCCCAAAATTCAGTTCGCAGAAAAGTTTCAAGAAAGAAAGAACGAACTAATTTCATTTTGAATTGAAATTTGTATTTAAATTACGTCTGGCTGTGTGTGTGGTTTGTGTTTGTTGTTGTCCAACCAACCACATTTGAAATATTTATTTGGCTTTGACTTGAAAATGTTAAAGGTTCTTCATTAAGGGCATGAATTATTTTGCTATTGATCGAATTTAGCAACACCCAAAAAAAAATACACTGTTAGAAAAGCTTCTATTGAAGTTGCTTTACACAACAGTATAAATTTCTGCAGAGTGTATGGTTGTGTTTTGGCCTACTTCCATTTCTCTTTGGAGCCAGCCAGACTGGCATTGCAGTATTTCGGCTTTTTGTACTTGCAACTTTTTGTAGATAATTTAATTTTTGTTTTATTTTTTGCCACAGTGTGGAATGTCTTTTTTAGTCATATTTCGTAAATGGAGTTTTAAAGTTGTCAGGTTCTTTTTATGTGAAAAGTTTTTCATTTACAAAAAGAAAATGTTTTATGCGAACTGCTGGTGGCGGGTATGAAGTAGTGGGTGGACAGAGCCATTGTTTACACTTAAAAAAATATGTGTGTGCAAGAGCATCGTTCTAACTTTTCTCTAACTGCTAAATTAGTTTTTAAAGATTATTTCATGTAAATGTTGCTCGCTGGTACGCCGTAGGTGGTCCATCCGTCAGCTCTAATTTTGGCATACTTTGCCCAGCATTTCGGCGGGTGTATCAGCAATGGCAGCTGTATTGGTCTTCAAGGGCTGGAATTATGGCTGGCTTATGCCTCTCTCTCTCTCTCTCTCAAAAAATAGTCTAATGGGGTCAAATCGCATGATCTTGGCAGCCAATGGACTGCTCCAAAACGTGAGATTAATTGCTCACCAAACGCCTCTCAGTTTCATGGTGCCGCGTGGCATGTGGCACCGCCTTGTTTAAACCACATGTCAACCAAGTCCAATTCTTCCATTTCGGGCAAAAGAAAGTCGATAATCATCGCTCGGTATCTGGCTTCATTGACTGTAACTGACCCACCCAAACGGCACCAAACATTGCATCTTTCAGGCTGAATTGGCAGCTCTTGAACTGGTCTTTACACCAAATTCGGCCATTCTGTTTGTTGACCTAGCCATTGAGCCAAAAATGAACTTCGTCGTTGAAGACAATTTTTCGATAGAAACACATTTCTCCCGCAGCACGATTTTTGATAATAAAATTCAATGATTTACAAGCGTTGATCGTTTGGTAGTCTATTCATCGTGTCATGGCAAACCTTACTGACTGAACAGTTTTGGCATTGCCACATGTTACGAATCCTTTCTTTTACACTGAAAAATTTACACTGAAAAACCAAATAGTAAATCGTATTTAGTTGTTCTGGAAATAAGTTAGAAAAAAGTTTGCTGGAGACTTAATAAAAATTCGTCTTGTTGATGGGACAGCACTTTGGGATGGGTGGCACAAAAGGGCTGGAAAAAATAAAGAAAAACAAGCTTTTTTTATAAAACAAATTTAGAAAGCCAAAAAGAAAACAATTCGATTTAAATTTTTTTCTGTAGTAAATTGTCATTTACGAACAACTTGTCTAATCCGTAGCCTGAAGATATATTAATCACATCCATAGCCTTTGAATTTTTTGCTTCATTTTCAATTTAACGTAAATAATGACGTCAAACAGGACAGCCAACTTAGAGAAAAAATTACAATACCACAGACAGTGGTACTACTGATAAAATCACAATGAAAAAAACTGCAAAAATGTGCAGAACTTTACGCTTTACAAATACGATGTCGTTTTAGCTGAAAATGCAGGATCAGAAACATTTACTTCGCAACTATATTTTTCTGCCGGTGTAGCCAATTGTCTGACGAAAATAGTTGTACAAACAACCAACTAACGAAATATCTTTGTATTTAACAATCAAAAGAAACGTAAGCGAACGTGCATAAACTTTTTTGGAAAGCATAATAAAATGTACATAACTACGCACACTGCCACAAATACACACACACACACACACAGACTGGTATTATGTATTTTGCTTTTTTTAGCCAACAAATAACTTCAACAGACATTATTCTTTTTGTGTCTTTTCATAGTTGTTTTATTTTACATTTAGTTTTTTTTTCCTTGAAACATACATACACACACACACACACGCACACACGCACACATGTATTTTATTTTCAAAAAGATTGAATTCGCAAACCAATATTCGTTGTAGAACTTAAAAACCCACACACACACTCACACACGCAGTCACAGTGTTTCTAAGCGAATGGAAGGATGTATGAGAATTTAATCATACTATAAGGGTTTGTTTTACGCACACCAACAAACAAATAAGGGCAAGAAAACGAAACAGAAAAAGAAAGCGATTAGAGCAGAGCTTTTGCTGTATTGCATTGAAATAACAGGACAAATGTCTAAGAAAACTTCCCAAAGAATTTATACAAAAATAATCATGTAGAAGAAAGAACAACAACAAAAGCAGCGCTTAAGGCGAATGTCTATATAAGCATTATTATATACATACAATACATTCGTAGCGTACACACAATGAACACACATACATACACATGTATATACTGAACATGACCAACCCAGAAAACATTTCTATCTGTTGAAGAAAACTCTAGATTTTTGGGTATTTTTCCAAGGCCCCTTAAATTATTCGAATTTTTCAATTAACTCATTTTGGTTGACTGGGTTATTCTCCACATGTGCTTGGCACTAAGTAGAGTAGCAGAAGAAGAAAAAGAAAGAACAAGAATCAAGTAAATACCAACAGAAAATCAAAAGGAATTGTTGTGCCAAAAAAAAAGCACAGGATCTTCTCAAAGTCACTTGTATGGGGCAGGCAAACGAGTATTTGAAATAAATTTTAATTTATTTTCTTTACCAAACAACAAACGAGTGTTTAACAAAGATAAAAAGCAACAACAACAACCACAACAACATGTCCCTACTGCTGTTCACATTTCTATACTGTTTGGCCGGGGCCAAACGTTTTCATATAGCAGTAATAAAAATAATAATAATAAAAAATTTAATCGTTTAAATGTCAAATAATAAATCTCAATTTCACTCGGTCGGCCGGCCAAAAAACATTTTTATGTTTATTTAAATTTCGCATATTTTTTTTTTGCTTCTCTCTTCTTTTTTTTTTGGTGTGTTCTTAAGGTTTGCATGGTTCGAAGGTAGAGCAGCAGGAAAAAAAAAACCTTTTGTCTGGTGCGAAATTGAAAAATGATAAGAATCGCACGAAATCACACGTTATTTCCTGCAGGCTCTAATGGCATGCTTAACAATACTTGATCCTGTTTGGCAATATTGTGTGGAGAGCATAAAAATCACAAGAATTCAAATGGATTTTTGGTTTCTGCAGGTTTCGTCTCCCAATAGAATGTAAAATATTGATTTATTTTTAACGCACACATACATACATACATACATACTAACGTGCGCTCATACATAAATATTTGCTAATAATATTTAATTACAAAATCGACCGACTTGTTAGTCGCTTAGAAGATTAATTAGATTGACAACACAAGTTTCAACACTTTAATTAACCATGCAGTAGCTATTAATGCCTTTATAATCGTTATGATTAAAAGATTAATTAGATTGACAACACAGACTTGTGCACACCACCACTTTAACTTGCCGTTCGCCCAGTGACAGCTTTGTTTTTTTTTTTTTTACTAATTAATGTCATTAATTTGTTAATAATTATCAATAATAATCGTATATTGTTTTTGTTTTTGCTTGCAGGTTACCACAGTTTACACTCAATGCCAGGATTATTTTTTTTATGATGGTAAGTTTTTTTTTTAAATTTTTAATTTAAAAAAAGAAAAAAAAAATCACCTACAAAAAACCACCTTAGAGCTGTAAAGTAATTAATTTTTATAATAATTATTATTGGTTTTTAAACTATTTTGTACAGATAACAAGTTGTTTATTAATAAAAAAAAAAAAACAACACAAACACGGTAACACACACACACACACATACACGGACACATCAAATCGACAGAGTATCGACCAATAATCGCCCGATAACATTTGATTCGTTTTAATAACTAATCAATAATGTTGCGCAAAAATATTAAGTTGTAAATAGTTCTTAATCGTGATAAAATCTTAATTACACTCCGACTTCATCTTGAACATGTTTGTGGTCACGCACAAGTTTAGTGCAATACACATATGTATAAACACACTTAAAGCGTCGGGCCGCAAACAAAAGTTTTAAAAACCAATGAACTAAATTTTGTTAATTCTTTTCGAATGCAATTTCGAATGCATTTTCTGTTGGTAAAAACAATGAATTGCTAAAACTCTTTAAGTTTTAAAAATACTTCTGTTTATTTTTTTTCACATTTCTGTTTTCATTTTCTTTTCTCTTACGTTTTAAATACGTAATACATTGTTTCAAGTTCGTTGATGTCTACGTGAGGGATTATAAATATTTAAAAAGTTTCCGATTACTTAAACTCAAGATATGAAAGCAAGTAAACGCCGCTAGCAATAAACTGTAAACGACATTAGGCCAACCCTACACATATGGGCGTCTCCCTGGCTTTAGTGTAAAATTGTCCAGATTTTTTTGAATCAATTAAACACTTTTAATAAGATGTTACGTGCCGATATAAATTTAGAAACATGAAGACACAACCTATATGCAAACCGACATTAGTAACAAATAACAGGCAACATATTAAGAAATACAATAATTCTCATTTAGTTTATAATAACTATTGGGTAGAGTTTGGCGAGCAGTTATCGCTACAGTTTCAAACTGCCCACTTGAACTGTAGTCCGAGAGCTTTACCGATTTTTGTTCCGGTCGAAGCAAAAAAAATTTTCGGAATACAAGCTATTCCGAAATTACTTTGTATTAATCGTTGTTTAGCTGCATGACGGAATATAAAAAAGGTCTCTCGAATCTATCTTATATTCTTAATATTTAACAGTACGTTCTCGAATACAAAGTCCTCCGAAATTCAAACAGCCACTATCTACGTATTAAAAAGAAAGCCGATCTTTAGTGAAACTCCGGGAAAACTAAAGCTAAACCCAGCTGGAAAATAAAAATGCGTTATAAAGAAAATTATACTTATTTGAGTATTTGGATGGCGTGACTAGTCATGGCTTATTGCCACAATTTCTATACAAACTATCATTATGAAATCCGGTTTTGTGGAACATTTTATCACTAATTGTGAACAAGTGTGAAATTAACCCTTAAACGGACTTTTTTTTCGTATTTCTAATTTTGAGGTTAAAATTCGAATTTTGATGTTCTTGAAGGCTAATGTTAGAATTCCATTACAAATATTTTTGTAAAACAATTCAGCCCGCTATATAGCTGCTTAAGGGGAGGTTTTTGCCCTGCTTCAAGAAAGGGACAAAAATGACCCACACCGCGTAAAGTTAGAAAATTTTTTTCAAGTTTAAGCAAAAATGAGTTAGAATGTCCCACCCGTCAAAATGGAATCGCCTTTCTGGTAAAAATTTGAAATAAATTATGTTAAACAAATTTGGATATAAATAAAAATTAGTTTATGTTAAAGCTGGCAAAGTAACGATAGTCGGTACATTCGATATTTTCGATAGCTTGTTGGAAAACTATTGATATGGAAAGAATAGCATATTATTCGCTGAACCGTCTTCTTCTCAAAATAGTCGCCTCATTTAAAATATAAATAAAGTTATTTACATAAAATTCCTGCGTCACCAGTGTTTTGTCCACGGCAAACCTAAACCTTTTGGCTAGCAGCCGCAGCCTAACCGTTGTTTCCATATAGAGATCCAAATTTGAGTATATATTTTCATTTTTTTATCCTTTTTTATCGAGTTTATTGTGATTTTAAAAAAAAAATAACGAGAGTATCGCTATCGAATAAAAACCATCGATAGTTCAACAAAATCATAACTATCTGTAGTACTATCGATTCTTTGCCAGCTCTAGTTTATGTATTCTTTTTAAAATAAATATATTTATAGATTGAATGTAAATTAGGTGACATTTATGCAGCCTTAAGCTGATTCCCTTTTGCAAACTTTTTGGATGAATTTCTAAAATATTAAATAAAAATATTGTTTACGAAAAACAAACTTATTTCCCTAAAACAATTAAATTGTTCCTAAAAAATAAACATTTTTGTAATTGAGCTTAATTTGGTATTAAAATACCTGGCAACAAAATATTTACTACTTATACCTCAAGTTATTAACCGGCTAGAGGTGAATATTTCTTTCATCTTGGTCATTGTAGCAGATAAGAAATTATTTATTACAAGACCGTCTTAAGTCTAAAAAACAAATGTGTATGTATGTTTTTATAATTTATTGTCGTTTCGGAATTTTTTTCCCCCCATTTTCCGCTAAACCGTTTTGTTAACACTACTGCAGCTATCAAGTTTTGCAATAGTTTTATGGTCAGCATATTCTAGCAGACATTGAAATAATAAACACTTTAAGAATTATTCAAGGGAAGCAATGCGATTGAAGAAATATGCTGAAATTAACAAAAATAAAATTTTTGATTAATATTAACTAAAAAATTAATAAATGTAAATTTAGAAGCAATTTCCTGTAAACATTTTTCCAAACAAACAAAAAATAAGTAAATAAAAAAAGTTATAATTTATTAATAATTTCATGACTTGCGATGTTTTATATGTATGTATATGTTGTATGAATTGTGTGTCGTCCATTTTAGGTAATGTTTGCCACTGCAACAACAGCATCTCTAAAGAAAACAAACGATGTTGTGATAATGCTGAAAAATCACGAGAGGGCATTACATGTCAATGCCGGCGGCAAAGTGACAGCAACGGATATATCTTTAGCACGTAAGTACAACAAATATGACTACCAACTTTCTCACTATTAAAAAAATGACTATTCATTTCTTTACATACATTACATACATGTGTATTTACATACTTGTGTATTTAATGTTTACCGTAAATCTCTCATATAATATTTTCATAATAAAACACACAAACACTTTTAAATAAATACTCAGAACAGAAGAAAGAAAACACACATCTACATCTGCAAACACAAATGAACAGCAAATAGCAAACAAAGCAACAACACAGTCATGAAAAAAAACACAGCCACACACGACAAAGTACCACGAACAAGTACTCGTTTTTTGTACGGTGCTTTCGTATGCGTGCATTTGTAGTAGTTCGTTTTGGTTTTACTGGGGGAGAGTGAGTGTAGCTGTGTTTTTCTCCATGCCTTGCATTCGGGTATGAGTGAGTGAGTGAGTTTATTTGCATGAGACTGTTGTTGATATTAAAGGGTTTTTCCTTCTCTTGCTTTCATTGTGTCTATTTAACTATTGATGCATGTAACTCAATATAACATCAAGTGCCGTTTGCATGGAATATGATTTTTCGTAGTCATCGCGGTTATTGTTGTTGATGTTTTTTTTTGTTAAAGCGGCTAAATTCAAAAACGCAAACGTTTCATGTAGATTTTGATTTCCTTGAAAAGACTTCTTCGAATTTGTTGTTGTTTGAAACAAGGTGAAGCAAATGTAATTGAGTTGTAAAACTTTTTTTTTAGCTTGAAACAAAATTTTTAATACATAAACAAGGGAGAAGTAATTATGTCTGGATGTATGTATGTATGCATGTATGTACGTAGAGTTATTTGTTTTAAAATCTTAACTGGCACGTAGAAAACTTGTTATCTATTTTCATAGAGGGGGGCCGAGTTATCTACGTACACCAACAATGTGTTCGTATTTGAAGCTTAAAGACCAATAATTCATTTAATTATGAAATAATATTATTTTATCGCCATTTTTAATTTTAAAGAATTTCTGTTGTTACTAAATGTCTGTCTATAATGCAGAATGATTCATTGAGCCGCTATTTTTTTTGCTTTGATTTTATTTTCTACTAGAATTTTTATCGCAACTGTATGTTGTTGCTGTTGCTTTTGCTGGCTTTAAATATTTGCACGCAGGTCTCTCCATCTAATAAAAAGTATCATGTACAATGCATAGAGTTATTTGTACGAACATTAACGCTAATTAGATTTCAATTAAATGATAGGTGTGTGTGGTAGGTCATGATGTAAGGAGTGGTGATGTGCTGGGTATACGACAAAGGGGTTACAAATGGGGTGGTAAGGATTGGTGCATTAAAGCTGCAGGGGAAGAACAAAAAAATGTATGTACCATCTGCTGCATGTCGTAAATATGTTTGAAAAGTTTTGTAATTTTCAGAAAGAATTTTTATTACTTTACATTTAGCTATAATTACACTGTACAACAAAAAAAAAATAACAAGCTTCTAACAATGGATTCCGATAGAGGGAAGCAAAAAAATAACAAGGTTCTGACAACGGATTCCGGTAGAGGGGGACCAAAAAACAAAAAAACAAGAATGCACCTCTAAAGGCGTTATGAAGGATTACTTCTGGCTTTTAATTTTGCTGAAGAGGGGGGGGGGGGGAAGGGGCAAGTTACAGTTCTCCCCTATAACACATTATTATAGTGCATATGCATAGGAAATCTTGTAGTTTTTACATTTTAGGTATAAGGGGTGTTCAGCACTTTTATGTAAAACACTACGTGGAACATATTTGTGCAACATTTTAACTCTCTAACTCTTCGCCGTCAGGATATTTTTATTTCCTTTCTTAAATAGGAGCAATAAACTCCCCTCAAACAGTTACATATATAGCAGGCTAAAATGTTCTACATTAACCTTGGTCACAAAATTCTAACGTTAGCCTTCAAGGACACCAAAGCTTCAGCTTGAAGCGAGAAATATGACAAAACTTATAATCAGTTTAAGGGTTAATTTCATACTTATTGAAAATTAGTGCTAAAATGCCACACAAAACCGGATTTTATGTCTTACGTATGTACAATTTCAATAGAAGTCACCACATAAAAGAAGGCTGTGAATATAAAATTTATTTAAAAATAAGATGACAGCAAATTTGGGTATTTACGAAAGTCTTTATTTATGACATTTTTGTTTTAGCTCTCGGCAATTTTATATCGTTATCAAACAATATTCAGCATATATTGGATAAACGAGAGTAATTATTCTAGCCTGTATAGCGTTCAAGTGTTCACCATGTTTTCCGGGTTCTGTTGCTATTTTTCGATGACATATGAACAACTAATTTTTGAAAGGCCTCGAGATTAGTAGGAGAACAATTTTTGCCTAGTACATTGTACTTTGATGCCTTTAATGCTTTGCCATGCGGCCAACTTAATTGGGCCAACAAAAACAACAACAACAAAATTGTATTTGTTGCACAGTGTTATGGGGTATGAAGGAAGGCCTTTAAGGTTTTTGTTTTATTTTTTTTTTGCGCAAGTTGTTTTAATTGTGAACAGTTTTTTTTTAAATAAAATATAGGGTAATTTTTTTCTTGTTATATCAGATCCATCTAAAAATTAAAAAAAAGGAATTTTTCGTATCATTCCAACAACAATAATTGAATAAATATTGCTAAATAATATTAGTAAATAAGTACAGACGGCACAAGTGCCTGTGTTCGATGAATATTAGAAGAAATAAAACACGTTGTTACTCTACTTAAGTTTATAAAGATAAAGACCCCATTAAAATTTTTGATAAAATTCCATACAAGCCCAGCGCAAGTACAAAATGTACTCGTTCGTAATTTATTTTTGTTTTATTTTTTAATTATATTTTTATTGTTGTTTTAATTGTGTTAATAATTATGAAATGAAATTTAAAACGAGGGCAAAAAATGTGTGTTATTTTTTAATGAGTGAAAATACTTGAAAGGAAAGAATTTTATTGTTTGTTGTTTTTGGAATATGTCTGGGTGGGTCATTTAATCAAATACGAACAAGTGTAGAGAAAGAGGCGGACGGGTGGGGCGATCCATTGATCAAACCGTTAAAAAAAAAATGTTGATATGAAAGAAAGCAATCAATTACATTTTGTTTCATAATAAAGTCACTTAGGGATGTGTTCACCACCCAGCAAACATTTTTCTTCTACTTCATAAGAAATTCAAGATCTTTTGCTACAATTATTTTTTTTAATCAATTTATTTTTTTTTCTCAAAGTTTAAGGCTAAATAAATATTTGTTGTAAATTTTTGGCATGTGGGAAAAATGTTTGCTGTGTCTTGTGATGGGTGCGTGTGCAAATGCATTGTAATTTTGCAAACTTCAATTTAAAAGTCAACATGTTTTTGAGTTGGGTTATCGGCCAATTAAATATTTTTTAAGAGCAAGACCTTTAGAGAGCATATGATAATGTGTGTGTCTGTGTATGCGTGAGAGAGTATGAGAGTGTGAGATTGCCCGGTTATTTAATTTAGTATTTCAAAGTGTTTTTTAATCGAGTATTTTAATAATACGTGATGTGTTGTCTTTTAAAGTGCGTGATGTGTTTTTAATGCATTCTTTTATTTTATTTTTGTTTTTATTTGGTTAATAAGTGCCAACCGTTATTTCATGGTTTCTTTGAGCGTTTTTGTTTTGTTTTTGTAATTGACAGAATTTTTCTCGATGGAAAGTGTAGGCGACATATTCAGCGACACCTTCAAAATTGCACTGTACGCAAAGGAAGTCGGACGTTTTTTGTGCTTCAGAAGAGGAAAATTAGTTGGAATGGTGAGTTTCATTCGAATTTATGCTACAAAACTTTTTTCTTTAAAACAATTTGTTGTAGCTGATCATTTCAACTTGCTCTTGTCTTATATTTTCTTTTACTTCTATTTTAATATTTTCATTTTAGAAAAACTTAACACGCGACTGCCACTTTATCGAGTCCCTTGATCATGGATATTTTTTATACGCTAATGCCTATAATCCCCTGTGGCGTGTGGGCTTTACTAAGGGCTTAAAACCGGTGGGCCCGCGACACTGGAAAAGACCACAAGCTCTAAAGCGAGCTTGCTTTCTGTTTGTCAAAATCAATGCTGAGCATTTTGATCGCAGTCGATTTACGACTACCACCACTAATGCACCCAGTATAGCAGCCGCTGTGCCCATGAGGGAGGGACATAAACTGCACGATTCCAAAGCTAGTATTATAGATAGTAACAGTAATAATTCTAAGAGAACTAAGTCCGCTAATAATGGCAAACGCCAGCTTCTTATAAATAGTGAAAATGTTAATGCGACTGGCGGCCGAACACGTGAATGGTCAGAAAGGGAGGCCATGGAACAGAGACATCGTAAGCGAAAACATCATGCCAAACTGGCAGGGGCCAGTGGTACTGGAGCCAGCAGTGGATTACTGCAGCCAAAAAATTTAGTCAGACATCATCATGACCAGGGAAATGGGGAGGGGCGGAGGCGTCAACATCAACGAGAAGACAAAGAACGCAAATTGCGTTTACAAAACCAAAGAAGGCAAAAACAAGAGGAAGATGAAGAAGGTAAAGCAGACTCTGAGTCAAGAACAAATGCCACTAATTCCGCCACACCTTCGTTGGCTGCCACCACTTTGGCAGCCACTGCCTCCTTGGCTCCTTCTGCCTTAAATATTGTTGCCATGTTGGCTGCTGGCCGCCGCAAAAGAGGTCGACGAAAGAAGCAAGTTGACACCAGCGTTACAAATGCTGCCTCAAATTCGGGCCATCATCAGGCCATGGATTTGCAACTAGTAGCTCAATCTCCTATACAAGCTCAAAGCCAATATGATCGTGTTCAGTTGGACAATACAAAAAGTCATGGTCCTAATGTTCACAAACTGAGGCATCATCATGAGCATAACTATCATCAAAAACAACAAGCAACTATCGCACCAGTGCATGCCAACAGTCCCTCAACGAAGGAAGTCCTCAAAGTACAGCAACAAAACCAGAAATACTCAAATTTTAATAGAGACCGTCAATTAAAACGTAATAGCCGTAGCCGTAGCAGCCGTAGTAGCAGTAGTATAAATAGCAATAATTTAAGCCATAATTTTAATTTAAGATTTAATGATAATGTTAATAATATTAATTTAATTAGCAATAGCAATAACAACAACAATAATAATAATATTAATGCAATACCTGCCTTGCCAAAAAACTACTTGTCGGAAAATAATTTTAACCACGAATATTTAATGCAACCAACCACAAGAAGCTCGACTGATTTTAATACGAAACAACAACAATTTAGTCATTCCTTACATTCCACATCTAAAAAGCAGCAGCAGCAACAGCAACAGCTACACATCCACAGAACTGATCATAGTCATACTAGTCATGAGCTAAAAAAATTACCTTCAAAACTTTTTCAACAAAAAGTGACAAATGACACTAGCGATCATGTTGACAATGACAATTACAATGACAGTGATGATGATGTTGTTGACAGTCACACGAATAATAAAAATCCCCATAGACTTTTAGTTAATAATAGCCATCTAAGTGACAATAATTTACAGCAGGAGCAATCGGTAAATCGCTTTAAGCTAATTTATCTAGATCGAATAAGAAGCCATAATTGTAATTTTAAATTTAACACGAATAACAACAACTGTATGAATAAGACACAAACACAACAACAAGTGCAGCATTATAAAAATACTGAAAATATTTCTCCTATTAGTAGTACAACAACAAAAACAGCAAATGAAAATCAATTAATTGCAAATATTGCATTGAAAGCTAGCAGCAGTAGTAGTATTAAAAATAGTACTAATAATAGTAGCAGTAGAAGTATTTTTAAGACTTCTACTACAAGTACTCGTTATTATAATCATAATAATAAACGCAGGAAAAGAAGTTTAACTAACAACTACAACAACGATTATGCTTTTGAAGAAAGCAGAGAGAATAATTCTAATAATAATAATGCTAAAGTTAGTAGCACAGCCAGCAGCAGAAGCAGTACTAGCAGCCATAGTAGCAATGATACAAATATTTATGTGCTTCAGCATCTTAAGGACAATAAAGTCAATATTTTTAAAAATAGTAAACAAGATTATCTAAATATTTTAATGCCTTCTACTACAGCCAATCACAATAGCAAAATGTGGCCAATGCCAGGCCAACACAAAATACTTAAACAACAGCCAAAACAAATTATTAAACTTATTAACAATCCTAATAAAACTAATTTTAATGATACTGACACTGATAATGATAATGCTAATGATAAAAAGGGTGAACAATTTGAAGGAATCCAAAATAAATATGAAAAAATTCTAGTACAATACAGATCTGTATTTAATTGCTTGGAAAATGGGGAGAAAACGTTTAATTGTTAAAATGAAGGGTAAGTAGAGCCAGCCCATCAGGTGTGTTGCTCAAGTGGAAATTAATTAATTAGGCACACAATTGAGAGGAGGGCATTTTAAATTATTTCAATTTATGATGCAGGTGCAGATATTTGAAGCACAATTACGTTGACTTAAGGTACAAGTTACATGGGGTAAAGCGGCACCATATATGTATTTTAATCGTTACTTTGGTTCTCTGAAATATGTTTCGTTATTACAAAAATACAAAAAAAAAGAAATTAATTTTTATAAATATTTTAAGGAATCCTAGGGATGTCCGCAGGCGAATTTTACTTTCATTAAGTATCAAAGAGAGGGCATCCAGTTATTTATTGAGCGATTGATGCTACTGTGCGCAATCTAAAATTTTAAAAATTTCTTTAAAAATATGTTTTTTTTTTAATATTTCTTAAACGGCCTCTTTTAAAAAACTACTTTTTGAAATCAATTTTTGTAGGTCTACTAAATTTAAAAAAAATACTGTTTTTAAGAAAATGACTTCAAATCTTTTTATTTCCACAACTACCTTGGAAAAGGTACCTTAAAAATACTGAAAAGAGAGTATTGTAGCTAAGAAAGTGAATTTAAAAGGTGCTTTTTTATAAAAGTACCTTTAAAAACAGTCATAAAAAGCACTTTTTTTCAAATAAAGAAAAAATACTTTTTCAAAAAAGTTCCTTTTAAAAAATTATATTCTTGCCGATATTTAATTTGTTTACCTTAAACGAATCATATTTTAAAAAAGTACTTTTTCATGAAAGTACCTTTTTAGAAAAGTACTAACCAATTTTTTATTTGCCTGAAGCGATATTTTTTAAAATTTAAAAAAATTACTAGACTTTTAATTTACAATACTACTTTGAAAAAAGTACCTTAAAAAGCACTTAAAAAAGGCATTTTACTCAGGAAAATAATTTTTAAAGGTATCTTTTTATAAAAGTACCTTTAAAAATTATGACTTAGAAAAAGAATTTTCAAAGAATTTTATATCTTAGAGTCTAAGTAATGAAAGTACCTTTTAACAAAATTTTACTTTCCCATCTTTCTTTATCTTAAACGAGATCTATTTTAAAAAAAGTACTTTTTCAAAAACGTAAATTTTTAAAAAGTAACTACCCCATTTTTTTACCTTCAACTATATTTTTTTAAAAGCACTTCGTCAAAATAGTAACTTTCCTATTTTTATTTACCTGAAACAAATCCCTTGAAAAAAGTACTTTTTTATTTACCTTGAACAAGTACCTTTCTAAAACGTAATTTTGTAATTTCTTTTCACCTTAAACAACACTATTATTAAATAAAATAACTTTTTCCATTTTTAATTACCTTAAACAAGCGCTTTTTCAAAAGAGTACTTTTTAACAAAATAGTTTTTTCATTTTTATTTGTCTTAAGCCAGAACTTTTTTGAAACATGTTTTTTAAGTACTTTAAGGAAAATGTATTGCTTAAGGGAAGGTTGTTCTTTTAAAACTACTTTTTCATTAAAGTACCTTTTTAAAAAGTTACTTATCCATTTTATTTACTTTATTTTTTTAAAGTACTTTTTTTTAAGTACTTTTTTAGAAAAGAACATTTTTTAAAAATAACTTTCAAATTTGTATTTACCTTCAACAGGACGACAAAAAACTTTTTAAAAAAGTACTTTTTGTAAAAAATATTGTAATTATGTATGTAAAATTTCTAAAGTACTATATAAATGGATTTGTCTGAAAATTAAAATGGTGATGTAGGCGATGTAATATTTTTACAATCATGTCTTGTCAAGTCTACATGGATGGCGCTACAGTGAGCAATAGTAAACCACACCGGGTATGAAAAAGATTGTGCGGCTTTTTGCTTTCTTAAATACTGATAGATTTTACAGATTTTTATCGCTTTAGATTCAGTTTACCTTAAACAAGTACTTTATTAAAAAAGTACTTTTTTGAAAAAGTACTTTTAAAAAAGTACCTTAATGGAATTCATTTAATTATTAAAAAAGTCATTTTATAGTCAACATTTTTAATTTGCTGCAATTAACTAATATTTTTACAAAGTAACAGATAGTAAATTTTATTTATAACAAATATGTGAGTGTGTGCGTGTGTGTGTATGTGCGTGCATACGTGCCGTCATTAACGATGTGTTGAAGGATTTAATAATAGATGCAAATAAATATTTCGTAATAATTGCAATTATATCATTATTGACTCACGCATGTTGATGTATATTTAATAATTTATTAACGATTTGTTTATTATTAAAATTTATTGCGCGTGTGAGTGCGTTTGATGTTGTTGGAACATCTCAAGATTTTTTAATATTTATTTTGTTTGTTTTTGTATGACAACAGTTGGTCAGTGTAGGAATGTGTGTGGAGATGTGGCCAGTAGTTAATCGATAATAAGTTTTTTTTTTGTATGAATAACAAATGGAAAATGTCAATCGTTCAAAAAATGCATTTAAACAGTATGACAAATTACTAACTACGCAGGTGGTTAAACTGGTCTCCATATGGGTAACATGCATACATACAAACATACTTTAGATACCAGCCAAACATTCCTTACTGACAGATGCCAAGTCAGTAAGTGTGTTTATGGTGTGAAGGCAACATCATCATCTTCATCATTCATGATGGCATCATAGGCAGGCAGTTTACACTGAATGCAAGCAAAACAAAGCAGCCACCGAAGCACAGCGTCCAACGGAAAAACAAACTCTTCAATAGCTTCTTAATTATTTTACATAATTTCTCACCTTTATGGCTGGCGTATGTAAATTGGATTTTAATTCTCTGTCTTTTCTGTCATAGTTTGTGGTTTTAGTTTGCTTCTTTTTTCTGGTTTTGGGTTTTGGGTTTAAAACTATTCAAAAGCCGTGTTTCGATACCCACTCGCACGCCCTTTTATTCGCTGCTGATTTTTAAAATAATGGAAATTAATGGACTTAAGGCAAAGCACAGAGAAACAGAGATAACGTAGCATCCCTGCATGAATTTTATTATGATGTTAAAATGTTTTAAACAAATAAATTAATAAATAGAAAACTCTATGATTCTATTTTCTTTCCAATGGGGTGTTTCTTTTAGAGGCGGAAAGACCAGTGTAACAATGTTATGGCATTAATGTGACATAATGACATCGAGCATTTAACCGGCGCCTACTTGGCATAATCTCAGGTTGCCATGTGTGAAGTAAATCAGGTTGTATTTTTTAGCAATAATAGGTCTAAGATTTGCTTCTAACTACTTGATTTCCAGGTCTCCAGAGAAAATAGATCGAATCGCTTTAACGAGGTGGCCAGTTGAGTGAGTTGTTTGTTAATTTTTGCCCAGAGATCGTCGGAAATTTTCGGAGCTTTTTCCCTTCCACACACCCGATCGAATGTCTCTTTAATTAAATTAATTATATCGCGCTCTATGTTGCAGGTGAGGCCATTGTGCTAAAGCCTTCCAATTCACGCATAAAAACGTTAGTAATCAGGTTTCTGAGAACGATAAAAATGGCACTGAAGATGGCAACTAGCCGAAACCGGTTTGTCTCCAAACCAAAATTAACAAGGGAGGACGGAAAATCGTTCCAAACATATATATAGGTCTCTGTATAGCTTAATTTTATTTTCTGACCAATAATTCTGGCGGCCCATAAAGCGACCTTTTCTGACTCGGCAATGGCTTGGGGATTATGCTTCTTTACAAATGCGGCGAATGCGCTTAAGCGCCTTTCACACTGTCGTATCACTTTCACTCTGTTGGCAGTCGTATTATTTTTAGAAAAATTTCTAAACTCGTTGACTTTTCATTTTATCAAGATTGAATTTTTACAGATTATTTAATAAATAAACAAGTAGATTTGTGCGGCGCCGGCAGCGCACGGCCGCTGTGATTATCGGTTATCAATGTATTTTGTTCACTTTAGTGCTGAAAATTGTTGAACTTTTTTAACACTTCATTTTGCTATTTAAGAAAAAAAAAATCTATCAAAAACTTGAGTCGACGCTAATTTTTAAGAGCCACCGCCGTCGAATTTGCTTAGCCATCGCCGTCGAAATCATAGATTGCGGCTTCTTTCTCTGCTCGAAGCAAGCAATCACGTTTTCTTTTCATTTTACTTCAAGTGTGATAGCGAGGCGAATTGATACCATGTAGACTTACGGAAAATTCAAGGAATTTCCGGTCGAGTTGCGGATGTCAAACTCCATATAAAAAGTACCGGAAATGGGAAAACAATTTTTATAGGGAACTTAAAAAATTGTCATCAGCTGTGTTGGTGAGTAGGGCGAATTTAAAAAAATAATCCAATTTTATATGGAGTTTGACATCCGCAACAAAGCTGGAAATGCTTTGAGTTCGTCCGTGACTGTTATCGATTTGCCTTGTGTGATAGTGTGGGCAATAATGTAATGAGAATATTTTGCATTCGATTTTTTTTCAAAGTCAGAGATTTCTGTCTAAAAAAAATCCAACTAAAGGCTTGTAGAATAGTATAAATGGGGCTTTTATTTTAAAAGTAAGTTTGCAGAATTTGCAAGCGTTGTTCGGGCCTAAGTGACTTTTTATGATGAGTTGCCAAACTAAAGTAACTCCAATAAAGGCGAAAAGTGGCTATCACAGACATCAGCGTTGCCAATTTAAGTTTGTATAAACCCTTTATTTGCAGAGAAATACCGCGATTAGTAAAAGATTATAATAATTAAATAAAATGAGGAAACATTTGATATTACCATCCCTGTTCTGTATTCCGAGTGGATTGAATGCGAAACGTGTGGAATTGTGAAAACACTCGGAATTGAATAATTCGGAAATTAGCTTTTTTGCATTCCACATATTTTTCCTTTTTCCCAAATTATCGCTTACGTTCAAAAACAATATCTTGCAAGCGAGCGTTCAGGAGCGTCCCATATGCCTTTAAATATTTATTGGGGAAAATAAAGGAAAATTGAAAAAAACAAAATTCAACAAAGTTTTAATCAAAGAAAACCTTACTACAATTCATTTCACTAAAGAACGAAAGAAATTATTCGGAAGTGGAATACAGAACAGCTGAACCCTAGGGAAATTTCTACTTGCGAATAAAATACCACAGATTTGCAATAGGGAAGAAAAAAGTTTGAAAACGAGTAAACCTCTCTCTCACTCTCTCTCTCTCTCCTCCGCCAAGCGCAACAGCGCGCACAGTTAATGTGTTTGTGTTTTAAAAAAGATGCAGCACTAAAGCCCCCTGAAGGGCCTTCCCTCCCCACATAGCATATTTTGTTGTATCAATTATTTAAGGCATTTTAATGAGCACGTTCGTTCCATTTGATTTGCATTATCGAAAATCTCTCAAAAATTAACATCTATAATTTTTGTGGGGATCATAAATCGGCTGGGAGCACGAGCACAGTGGCCGGGCAGTTCTTTTCAATGCGATGACTAATAGAAAAGCAGCGAGCGGGCAGACAGGCCGCTGTGTGTTTGTTAAATTGTTTTTAAATTTTGTCTTATTATTACGAGATTGTTTAGCTGGATATCGTCATAAATCCGTATGCGTGATGATCTTTTTAATGGCTTTAACTGTGCTGGACTTTGTTTTCATTTCTATTTTTGTTTTTCTTTTAATTTTGAATTTAATTTTTTTTTTTAAATATTTTTTGTTGCCTTTCTTCTTTTTTTTTCTTTTAATTATGAAAAGAAAACAACCGGGCAAGTCATTTATTGGATTTGAAATTAACAACATAAAGCGGCGTTAGGAAAAACCAAATTGTACTAACAAGTTACAGACAGATACCGCTCATCATGAATGTTTAAGAAATTGTTTAGCAAACGAAATTCTAATAAAAAAATAAATAATAATAAAAAAAGATAATAATGGGAAAAAGAGGCTTGAACTGCTGGTGTTTGAGAAATACCCAACGCCAGCAACAATCCATATTTATTTATGATGAAGTTTAATGTGTTTAATACTCTGCAGCAAAATAAACCATTAATTTTCGAATGATTAGTGATGGCTGATGGTGAATTCTACGAACTGAAAACACATTTATTTCGGCCAAATCGATTGTAAAAGTATTAAGGTGAATTGTTTTTAGAGGAAATTCACACGTGCTACACTGAACGAAAAAATTAAATGCAACGAAAACTTATTGAAATTTGTTTGGTCTCAAGAAAAATTCTTCCGAGTCGGGTCAGTCAGCGAATAAAAAAAGTTAAAGTACCAAAAAATAGAAGCTTCTTGGGAGTTTAAATTTTCATTATTTGACAAAGAAATCCTTTTCAAATATAAATTAATTCTAGCTTTTATTTAACCCACCCACACATCTACTTCTGAGGTATAAAATTGTTCAGTTTTATTTTAAAAATTTTGTAAAATTTTGCTTAGGAGCAACGTAGCGGGATTTGTGTCGCTCACGAACTAGTTCATTTAACTAGGGGATTTGTTTGGGAAAGGTGGTAGCAATTACAAATACAACAAACAACTAATTATTGCTTGTCATGCAAAAGAATTGAAAATGGTTTGTTCTAGTATCACGAAGACCTGTCGCGTAGCGCACAAACGCCTTTATGCGTGATCAAATATTTTTTTTAGGTTATTTTTTAGCTGCCTGGGAAGTATTAACTAGAGTTTGACAGCTGAGAAAATGTCAAATTGTGTTGACATTTCTGTTCAATAAGATTTGGCAAGTGTCATCCTGAATCGCTTAACGCCAATCAACATAATCGGCCTTAGTGAGCAAGCAATTCATGCAGTTGTTGATCGTTTTCGAACTGATTTTGCTCTTCTCGTTGCAAAGCCATCAACAAGGCAAAGGAATGTGCGTACGCGGAAATCTAGATTCGTCGTCATTCTCAACTTGTTGGCATTTGCCCTGCGACTAGGTGAAACATTTGACGGAAAGATTTTGGCTTACGTGCCTATAAAATACAGCGACCATCGTTTGCGTTGCATTTTTGCTGATTGGTCTCATTTTAATCTGACCGTAGATGACCATTTTTTATTAAAGAATTGTGTTTCATGATAAAGCTCATTTCTGCTTAAATGGGCAAAATTGCCCTATTTGAATCTGGTGGCATCATTGGTTCTTATTTCTTTCGAAATTACCAAGGAGCTGCCGCTACGCTGAATAGCGAGCGCTATCGAGCCATACTCACTGAATTTTTAATTTCTAAAATAAATCAACTGGTTACAACAAGACGTTGCCACTTGACACACTGCGCACTTAACAATGGATTTATTGCAAGATCAATTTGGTGCTAACTTCACTTCCAGAAGTGATCCTGTTCACTAGCCCCCTCTTTCGCGTGATTTAATGCCTCTAGATTATTTTTTATGGGGCTATGTTAATGCTGACAAACCAGCCACTCTTGGAAACATGGGAAGCCAATATTCAAGCCACTATTGACACCATACGGCCAGATTTATTGGAGAAGTAGTAAAAAATTGGACTGATGGTATGGGCAATGCAACTCGTAGCTGCGGCTGACACAGGCCGGAAATCATATTTGAGAAAATAAATGCCATGAATTGATCTATCAGATTATAATAAAAAAACTTTTATTCCAACAATATTTCCGTCTTGTATTATCACTTTAAGTTGTCTTGCAGCTAAAAAAAAACACCCGATATTTCATGCAAAATTCTCTATTTCAGAATATGCAGTTTCAAAATTAATCAACATGTTCAGCTTTCAGCTAAAAAGTCAACAACTTCGGTATTTTTTTCCTAAAGGAGTTTTATTCAATTTCCTAAATTAGTTCAGCCGGCAGGTAGGCGGCATGTTGGGGTATATTGCAGATTCTGAGGGCCAAATTTTTTAATTTTGTAGCAGCGTAATTTTGTAGGGCTCCAGCCGATACGAACCAAGTGCAATGTTTGGATCGAACTTAGCATGCACAGACATGCACCCACACAATATAAATTAATGCGAACTGGAAAGTGCCAGTGATGTATTGGCTGTAATAAATCTTGGCTTATTAATTTATTATAATGTGAAACTCGTTCTTTGTTTGTTACTCAACAATTCTGCCACTTTCCATTTCGAGGGCACGAGTATTCAGCACTTTGCAAACCGAAAAATGAGTCTATAAAACACCCAAGTTCATAAAACGCTTGAAGTGGTTACAAAAAAAAAAAAAAAAAACATTTCAAACATGATTATTTATCTCAAAAATGTGTGACTGACAGACAACTGTGTTTTATTGACAGATGCGAAAAAAAAACAAAACAACAAAAACAACGCAAAAGAACAAAAAACAAATGAGTTCTGTTTCCCAACGTTTACAACAGGGAAATAAAATAATAAATAATAAAAACAGTTTTATTACGATTATTCACTTTCATGCATCTGGTTCTGTTGTAGCTGTAGCCAAGTGCCTGTGTATCTATGAATCTCGAACTATGTAACTGTATCTTTGTATCTGCCCATAGCTGTGAGTATTTAATGCCAAATTAAAGTAATTACATTTGTATAATCAATATATTAGAATTATTTAGCAGAAATCTGGTGCCAAGCCAGCAATCAGTGGAGGTTGTAAAACACCGCACGAAAGCAAACCGTCATAAAGAAGGAAAACAATAAAAACAACACGATAACAACAATAATAAAGTTATTGTTTTTTATTGTTGCGGTTAACCCACACACCATCAGACTGACAGATATTTTTTTACTTTGTAGCACGAACAACAACAAACATGTTGTTTAATGATCTTCCTCGTTTGTTGTTTGTTGCTTTTTAATTTAGTTAGTTGTTATGACGAGTATATTATTTATTTCAATACGGACGAGTTGTAACGAATGGATTAAAATTATGCCAACTACTCGTACATATATTTATTTCGTTGTAAATGTTTCAAATTTCCCAATTTATTATTTACAGGCAGACAGACGTCAATGTATTTATAGCGCCATAAACTATTTGCTTATCAAATTTTAAATTCGCTTGTCTTATAAATTCATAATTCACCAACAACAACAGAAATCGTATAACATCAAATCGAACACCCACCTGCACTGAAACTGAAATATAAAAAATTAGATCGTTGTTAGACAAATAGATCGATGATGGTGGCTGGTTGGTTGTTTTAACTATTTTCGCCGAAATGTTGGCATTTTTATGACAATAATAAATTTTGTTTATATTGATTAAATTTGTGTATTTTTTTTTTTTTTTTTTACCTGATACTCACTTGTTTTAATTATTTTAACAACGCCACCATTTTTAAGCACAAAAATGAAAAGGGGAATTACTACAGTATTCATTTCCGAACCAACAATATATATTTATATATATATTCTGGATGCCTATAGGTGGGGAATTTCAATTTCTGGCCACAAGTTCCTGGGCTTTAGGGAAAACCCCATTTTTCTGGGATTTTAGGTATTTTCACACTTACGGCGGGAGCACTTACACACATCCCCATAAAATTTTCATAATCTGAGTGCTTATCAAATTTTCTATACTGTCCCCCTACAGACATGAACAAGCCGAGATAACTTACGGACTAAAATGTTGTACCGAATTAAAAAATTAAAAAAAAAACTTGGCAAATTTCACCAAATTCTGGAATTTCACCAAAATTTTGCAAATTCACTAAAAATCCGTAAATTAAAAAAAAACGTTTTATGAATATTTTATGAAAGGGTCTAAATATCATATATAAAGTACCATTATATAAAAAATCTCCAACTTTGCCACAAATCGAGAATTCAGCAAAAAAAAAAAAAAATTCACCAAAAAATTTTCAAATCATAAAAATCCAATATTTTACTAAAAATCTAAATTAAACGTAAAAATAAAAAACCGAAATTTCAACATAATTCAGGAATTCAGCAACACTGAAAAATTCTTCACTAAACCAAAAAAAATTTCAAATTCCCAAATTTTCGAAAAATACGCCGAGTCCAAAAAACCGAGATAGCACAAAAAACTAGGCAAAACCGAAATTTGGAAACAAATTTTAAATTCACCAAAAATCGAAAAACTGCTAGAAAACGTGGTAATAAAAAAAATACCACAAAATTCACCAAATTTCAACATTTCATCCAAAATTTTGCAATTTCGCCAAAAATTTGCGAAAATCAATATTTTCTGAAAATCCTCGCAATTTCAACAAAACCGATATTACACAAGTTCCAAAAGACTTATAACTTAGAAATAACCTTATTTTCACAAACAAGAGAATTCACCGTTTAACGAAAAATTTTTAGGCAAAGTGTGAAATTGCCCCGAAAACTCTAAATTTTATAAAATATTAGAAATTTTACTTAACACCCACTTCCGCTATTATCTACAATTCACGAAAAATAAATCGAGAATAAGAGAGAAAATAAATTAAAAGAGCCGTAATTCAAACAAAAAAAAAAAAAAAAAACATCTCACCGAAGAGAGAGAAATATAAAAGAAGACAACTAGAACCGGAGGCCAAAATTCAAGATCGCAAACAATCCCTTGCACCGGGAAAAATTTGTAGTACATTTTTAGTTGTTAATACTTTTGTGAAGGGCGTCTACAATTCGGCATAGCCGAATACAGCTGTCTTAATTGTTTAAAGCTGAATTTAATTTATAAAACTTACAAGTTAATTTATTTTTAAGCTTTTCGATTTATGATTTAAATATTTAAAAAAAAAACATCTTACGAATTCAATGGCACATAAATAATAACAACGACTCTTACAAGCTGAATGTTTATCGTCACGACGACTCTGTGCGACCGCGTACAGTGTGTGCAGTCGGTCTTTGTACAAAAACGCTTTTGTGGCTTCGAGAAGAAATTGAAGCGTCGCAAGTTTTTTTTAAATTACATTTTAAAAAATTTGTTTAACGCTTCAAGTCATTTTTATCTTTCATCAGTGCCGAATCCGAATCCGCAATATTTTATTCGAAAGTGGAAAGTTCCGAGTGTTTTAGCTGTTCTTTAAATTTTACAGGTTTTTTTTTAAATTTCACTTATTTTCCACAATAAATTTTAAAATGCATAACCGATTTCCTTAAAGGCCTTTGCTTTTTGGCGTAAGCGGTCACATAAAACCATTGTCTACGAAATTCGAAAAAAAATATATGTGAAATGAAGAACAACTAATTTTCGAATTATTCCATTCGGAGTGTTTTTACAATTCCACGCGTTTTGATTTCACTCGTAATACAGAAGAGCGACCATCAAGGAGCATTTTTCGGTCATGAAAGAGTGAAATCTCTTGCCTTTTTGGCGTTCTTCAATAGATGAATGAACCGATTCCGTTGTTAACTGATGCTCAAAATAATCCATGCCGGAATTTAAAAAAAAAACAAATTTTCTTTCATGTGTGAACAACGAATTTTTCGGAATTATCGCCGTACAATATATTCAAGCAGTAGGAATGATTTTTGGCTAATGAAATGATAACGTTACTGCTTCTCCAGGCTCGGCCTGTTCAATTTGGTCAAATTCAGAGTTTTTCATAAGCTTTTTGGTATCAAAGCCAACAAGACCCTGCTCCGCTCCTCTTGTTCGTTCATTGTCACATGTAAATTAATGTGGAATATTTTGTGTGTCACGTCAAGGGGTTCTCATGTCATATACCTTATCGTATGTCACCGCTTTTGAGAGCTTAGATTAGATTCTTGAATCACGAATTTATTGCTATTGCAATTTTAATTTAATTATAATTTATGGCCTGTCTTTTTCCCTTAAAACAAGTACCAGTATTTATTTGTTTATTAATTTTGAGTATAAAAATCTTAATGATGTTTTTTTAGCTTAGAGGAATTTTTAGCTTTATTTATTTATTGTTTGATTAAAAAAAAAACAAAACTGTTGAGCGGGGTGCAAAAGGGAAATACCATAGAACAACCGTCTGTCTGTTTGGCCGTCGTTTAAGCACCTCAATATTTTAAAAAACCATTTAACTGTGAACGAGTATTGACATCGAGAACTACCTGTTTTTTTTTGCGTTTTGACTTTTATCTGAAAAGCATTAAGCAGCAAGGTTTTGTTATGCAAATTTCGTTTATTTGATATTTTACTTTTCGTAGGTATCTGGCTTTGTCAAATAATGACCATTAAAACGTGAATTCTGTTGACATTTTTTTTTCGGAATGAAATGTAGAGACAAATTAATTAACACATCAATGTGACAGGTTCACAGACAATGACACATACCAAAAAGAGAGAAAGAATGAAATTATACGGCGCCACAAGGCAGGCAAATACTACCAGGACGTTTCCAGAGTCGCCGTACACACGTGCAATTTTAGTTGCTGGAATTATGGAGTTTGTTTCTTCAATTTGCACTCTTCAGCTTGAGGTTAAATTAAAATGGTCAAGAATGCAATTTCAAAATAGAATTTTTAAAAATTGCTGAAAGAAAAATTTCACATGTGAACGGAGACAGACTCCCAGCAAGGGAAACATAAAAGATGAAACATAGCCATGCACTAAAGCTGCCTCGATCTTTGGGCGCTTTGAACGAGAAACAAGTTCCGCGAAAGTCCTTAAAATATTAAAAGTTTTCTAGTGATGTTATCTTTCGGCCATCGACGATCCGCCAATCGAAGCAAACCGCTTACTTTATGGGCCCTTTTCGACCCCCTTATTGCCTGGAATTAATTTCAGGTAACCGTTTTGTAAATGACGACCCTTACTCTCATTCTAGTCTCGTGCTGCCATTAGCCTTTGTGACTGTAGTGATATCAGACTGTCGACTGGTGACCTTCTTTCTGCATCATCACGCAGTTTCTTGTTAATTGCCAGCATTTGTCTAAGGCTTAGGTTCACCATGGCATTTCCACTTTTAACAAGTGTCTGCCAGTGGTGCTAAGCCTTGTGCTAGTCAGTGCTTGACATTCATACACAATGTGCGCTACCGTCTCAGCCTCTTTCGCAGGAGTATCTTTGAAGACCGACTCGTGACACCCTTCGTGAGTAATTCTCCTTCATGTCTTTCGGATTCGTTCCTTGGCCAATTAAGACTGTAGTTTCTTCAGAGATTACCCTAAGCGGCTCTGACGAGGCTTCCTAACTGATCCCTGTAATGGAGAAAAAGTTGTCCAACCACATAGAGTTATAAATGCATGGGTAAGCCTGTATTAAAACTGGAGATCGACTCATATCCAGAGTTCTCATACTAGAGACCAAGCACACTCTTCTTGGCCACGTATCCCTGGCTTATGCTGTTACCAGCCGCCACCACGTATAGGTATAAGTCAGAACTTCTGACAGTGCACTCAGTTACGGCAAGCCATAATTTTGTGCCTGCCAGCTGACGGCTGTATATATAATCCGCTAAAGCTTAATTTTTAAACGCTCCACCTTCTCTTAATTACGCACCTGGTCTTCTGAATGGAACCCCTTTAATTGATTTCTTGTATTCTCGTTACCGTGTTTGACATCGACAACAATACTTGACACTCTTATACATTAAAGTACCACGTCGGATAGTTTTGGCGCCGGCATCGTTAGAAGGGGTCTTTGGTTTCTGCCAAGTTTCTATGCTGCTCAAAGTAATTGTTTTTAAATTTAAATATGTAATTCGTGTCTTTGAATTGTAAAAATCAACATTCCAGCAATTATGACAGGGTTAAATGCAAGTTTTACTCTAGATTTTCGCGATCAAATTGAAGTCAATTTATTCGCTGTTAATTAAAATAAGACACTAGACGTAGGCGGTAGGAAATAACTCAATTTTACAGAGACAGGTCACGTTTTGGGCTGGGGCAAAGGAAAGTTAATTATGCTGTTGGTTAGTGTGCTGAATTCATGTCCGCCTTCGATTTCTTCAAACTGATTCTAGTTTTCGAGATATAGCGTTATGTAGCACGACAAAAATACGAAATTTGACATGAATGTTGGCTTTCAGTCGTGCTAAGAACGGGTATTAAAAACCAGGGAGCTGGTGACAAAAAAATTAAAAATTAAACGATTTTGTTTAAAAAAAATAAAATTATAAAAAATAAAAAAAACTATAAAAACACCCCTGCGTTTTCTAATTGCACATGGGGCAAATATGTTGCAAACAACACGAGGCATAATTCATTCAAATCGATGCACAACTTTTAATTTTATTCACTATTAAGTGGAGTTAGCACGTTTTAATAAAATCTCTAACAAAATTTGTAAGTGTCGCGCTGAGAAACCTGAACTTAATCGTTAATAAAATCAAAAATTGCCCATCGATTTCAATAATGACTGGACGTGGATCTGCAGAAAAATACTTCGATTTTTTATCTTTTTCTAGTTGTTGTGATTTGTTTATACATTAAAAAACTCCCTTGATATCTCTAAAACTACTGAGTAAATTAAATGACAATGTCAGTAGGACTTAAAGGTAGTGTTAATGCGGATTGACGGTTTTTTACTCAGCCAAATAAAACGAACCGTTTGCTAGTTACAATACTTTTCCTTCATTTTGGAGTTAACGGTATAGCTCGGACCAGAACCCATTTGAAAATTTTAAAATGGACTGTAGATTTGACTTCAGCACCAAAAAAATTGCATGAGAAACAGCTTTGAGTTGTTCCACTCCAAGGCTTTGTATGCTTGTATAATCAATAGGCCTTTAGCTGTTCTATCGCTAACCTATGGCAGGATCAAAATTCCAATAACTAATCGGATGTCATTTAATTTATGGAGGAAATAAGAAATGAAAAATTTAAAAATGATTTAACAAAAAAAAAATGCTTTTTTCACTACCTCTGTGCTGGGTGAAAGTGTTTTGCGTTACCAAAAAGATTTTGTTCTGTTTGCCGAAAACCAATTATTCGGCATGCAACATGACAAAAGACAAGGACAATCAGCTGCAAAGTCCTGATAACAACACGACGTGATACAAAAACGAAGAAAAAAGAAAGAAAGAAAGAAAGGAGATGAAACTGTTGGCAACAACAGCTCGAACTGACACTCAAAGGCAATTTACCAAATGTTGTGCGATAATTAGAGCCTTTCCACATAATCAAGCAACAACAAACACACACACACACGCTCATACCATATTCAAGTAATTGACAATTTACGACCGTAACGAACAGCCAGCCAACTTGAATGTTGGTCTAATATGAGGGCAACAACTACAACAACAGCAGCAAAATTATATAAAAAAAATATATATATACAAAATTATTTAGGGCTCCAGTCAACACTCTGTTACACACACACATACACATTGATTGGCCTTCTCACGTCTTTGGCAAATGAATGAAAAGGTAATTGTGGCCAAATTGTCTTAAATAAGTGTGTAATTCCTGGTTCAAACCTATTTGAAGAAAAAACTAAAATCATTTCGTGATAATAATAATTTCTTTTTCTTTCGTAATTTGTTAAGATTTCCTCCTCCTGTTTCCATTGATCTTGGCGCAAACAATCAACTTTGTTATTGTACTTATCAAAAGGTGTGTTTTTCTCTTTCTTTTTATTCTTTTTCTGCTTAACTTTCCTAAAAGCCATCAATGATTTGCCAGTGATTTATCGCCTTTAAAAGATATAAACGTCTGTCATTTCATTGATGAACAGCCAAGATTAAGCAACAGCCGTTGCATTGACGATAATACTTGTTGTAGTAGAGATGACGAGCGTGAGCGTTTAGAAAGAAATTTTGATTAAAACTAAACAAAACTGTTCAGAAAGGGAACGTCGAATAGAAAGAAACCCACGAAACATTGACCGACAAAAATGACTGACATCTTAACTACCGTTTGGCTGATGAGAAGTGTCAACGATTTGTCAAATGACAGACAGACTATGCTGCACAACCACCACAATGGCCACACATTATTCAGTTCCTAAGTGACGACATCATTATTGATGTTTAGAAATTTATCATTCACATTCATTCCCATTCACTCACTCGATCATTTGCTCATTAAAAATACAGCAGAGCCATCCAACGTACTATCATCGACCAACCAGCACTTGCACTCACTCGGCCACAATTAATTAATTGTGTTGAAAGCATTTCAACTGATGTGCATGGGAATGGGAATGTGAATTGGTATGTGTCTTGTGGAATGTTACTGCTGTTGTTTGGTAGGCGATTAGAAAAAAAATAAATAAAACGAAAACGAAAAATGCTGTGGTGCAAATGATCGCACGAGCAGGTAATAATTATCTCTGTGTCCATTTTTATTTAAACTTGAAAGCAATTTAAGCAAAGATGCCATTAATATGTTAAAAGAAAAAAAAAATTATGTACAACAACGTTGGGTCATGAGCAACTTGCGATGTTTAAATATTTAACAATAAACTATTTAAGCCGCCGTAGTCGTAAGAGTCATTCCAGTCACTACTTTGTTGAGGAAAAGATATATGACACTGGGTACGAGTATTAAGCAGACGTTAATTAATGTTAAATATTTTTAAGAAGTTCGTAACAATGCAAGAGGCCAGAAAACAAACTTTCAAACACTGCCCCACTGTCAGTTGGCCGGTCACAGCAATGAATTTTTATTGCACAATGTCTTAAAGGGATTGACTACCAGGAAGTGGTGTTGGAAGTCATTTACAGTAGAAGCCCGCTAAATTCATAATCTCAATTGATCAGCCATTTTTTTTTACGAATTGCAGGGGTTTTTGAAATAACGAAATTTCAATTTAGCGAGATTTATATAAAAAAATACGAATTGACGGGCTCATCTTGCCATTTTTGCGCCACACTCAGTGATGGCAAGATTAGTTGAAAAACGATTAACAATTAATTATTTTGCTGCCATTAACGATTTAATTGTACCGACATTTTTTTTTATTGAACAAGGATTAATCGATTACTTTGTAAATAATCGAAACAAATATACAAATAATAATCGAAAAAGCTGGTGGCATATCAATTAAAAGTAACCATTCTGGCCTAATGTGAACGCCCGTTTGGGAATATGGAACAATATTTTTTACTGGCAGCATTAGAGCATCGAGGCAATGTTGGGATTGCTGCCATTAGACTTATTCATTAGGTCAACGGCCGCATTGTCAGCTTTGCGAATGCGGAGCGATGCGGTTTGGCATAGCTTTGGGCCGAACATCAGGTATAAGAGTATCCTGGACCTCGTTGGGAAAGAGGTTAGGGCTGCTCAGATGCCGATGGAACGCATGAGTAGAAGAAAGGTAGTCGAGAGGCTGCATCGGACACTCATTGGGGAAGGCATTATACACAATGAGTGTATGGAGAACTACAGCAGCATTTTTACTGATGGTTCTCTTATGAGTGGCAGGGCAGGAGCAGGTGTATTCTCAGTTGAGCTGAACTTTTCCTGTAGTCTGTGTTTGGGGAGCCCCTCGGCAGGAAGGCCAGCAAGGTACTCGGGTATAATAGGGCTACTTTAAGCTGGATCACTGCGTTAGTGACAGGACATGGAAACTTCAAGTACCATCTGGCTAAGCTGAAAGTCGTAGAAGATGATACTTGCAGACTATGCCTGGAAGAGGCTGAGACAGTAGCGCACATTGTGTGTGAATGTCCAGCACTGGCCAGCATAAGGCTTAAGACCACGGGCAGACACTTGTTAGATGTGAATGCCATGGGGGAACTAAGCCTTAGACAAATGCTACCAATTACAAAAGACTCCGTGATGAGGAAGAGTGTCGACAGTTATCAGTCGACAGTCTGAAATCACTTTAGTCAAGAGTAAAGGCTAGGGCTAGCACGAGACTCAATTGAAAGTAAGGTGGTAGTGATTACGGATCGGTTCCCTGAAATCAATTTGAGGAGCGAAATGGGGGTCGAAAAGGAACCCAGAAAGTAAGTGGTCTGCTTCGATATCCTCCCATACATTAATAATAAATAATAATAATAAGCTAGAGGACTGGCCGAAAAAGTGCTTAATAAAGGTATATCCATCGAAATGAGCTCATGTAACGTTTACGCTCCGATGACAAAATTGTCCTCCAATAACAAATACCACAGTTCCAATGGAACCTAGATCGACGCCAAACTTGCAAAAAATAACGGCCATAAAACTTTGAACAATTCAACTACACTGGTTAATAGGTCCTAACTGAACCTTGACTTTGGACTACCGAGTCCTTTGATACAAATTCATTACTAAGCCAACATGGTCATACGACATTCAGCTGTGGGGTACTGCTTGCGCACCAAACATTAAGGGGTTACAAAGAAGACAGTCTGGAATCTTACGACTTAACGTACGCGCCCCCTGGCATATGAGAAATAAATATATCCATCGAGATCTAGAAGTTTCCACTATCCAAGAGGAAGCAGAAACAAGGTAGTGCTTCCCCCCCAAAACGTTCTTTTATGCAACTTATTGCAAGATACCCTACCCAATAATAATAATAGCTTGGTAATAATTAATAAATAAAATTTTAGAGAAAAGATTTGAATACTTGTTGTAGTTGCCTTTTAGAAAGATTCAATTAAAAAATGCTTAAACAAAAGTAATTAGAAAAATAATTCCACTACTTTTAATGATTACTTTTCGATTATTGAAGTATTCTTTGAAAGTAGACGAATTATTATTTTAATTACTTTGATTATTTTTGATTATTTGATAGTAATCGCGATTACTTTTAGATTATTTGCAAACGTAATCGACTAGTAATCATGCGAAACTTAATGTAATGGTAATCTCTAATCAATTACTTGAACTTTTAAGTAAAAGTAATCTAATTACTAGTCATTACAATTACTACTCATTACTTAACGGCTGTGGATTAATGATATAAAACTAAGGCAGTTCCTTGGCTTGTTGAATACAAAAATTAAATTAAAATTTGCTGACATTCTGTCACGAAATAATGTACTTCAATTTCCAGGAATTATGAGTCATTTGTCAGTTGAAAAAACCCTACTGAAAATTATGCTCAATAAATCAATCTACTGCGGCCTTTTTGACTCATGGCAAATTCATTTGTGCTTCTTTTCGCTTTTATTTTTGGCCACATGAATAATTTGAATGACAATTAAGTTTGTACATACATGAACACACGATTATATTGTAATTCTGTATCAATTTGCTTTTAAACGGTATTAAAACATCCATCATCCCCTGTGGCAATAAACAGTTGGCTGACACAGTAGACCACACTGAGGCAACGGAACGGTTTGGCAACCGCAACAGATTAAAAAGCAGAAGCAAACAAGAGGAGTGAGCAGCGTATTCGTAAGTAGAAATGACGGACTAAAATAAAATAAAGTAGAAATTAAAACTGTTGTCTTGTTCATTTGTAGTGAGTTGACACTTTTTTCTAATACTCGTGTGTCCCAACAACATAATTGTGTCGCACTAACGATTGTTAAATTTTATATGAAAAAAATGCCAAGCGTGAATGGAATGTAGATGGCAAAAGGACTCCATGTCAAGTCTGGCAAACATTTGATTTGATATATGGCTTCCAATAGTTGCTGGTATTGTAGCATTTTGTTTAATTCTTGCCAGAGAGTTCTGGGTTCCTTAAAGTCCAAGCAGAACAAAACAAAAAAAGACGAAGAAAAATACTTGACAAATTTAACAAAAATGCTAAAGAACACAGAATAAATTTGCGGTTTCAAAAAAGGAAGAGTCAAACTGAAGCGTGGTCAATCAATGAGCGGGAGCAGAGTAATACAACAGCCCAGCAGGACATCCAAACCCAACCATTCATTCCTTCATTCATTCATTCATTGTAACCTGGAGGCATCTGTAAGGTTTCAGGATATACGATAGCACTTAACAGGAAGTTGAAATATGTGTGTAATATTTATTTTATTGTAACTACCCGCTGCACAGGATATGAAATTCATATTTGCCGAAAACGAAAGTCTGATCTTTTGTTGGCAACAAAAAAAAAAAAAAATGCATGAAAAATTAATTTGTATTTTAATGATTCATTCACGTTCATGAAATTCAAGTTGTCAAAATAATTTCCAATTTTGCACAAAAATAAATCAAGGGGCGGGCATGTGTTATTTGTCCACAGCAAACTCAGCTGCTTGTGGGCAGATGAGGCAAATGTTTTAGCAGCTTTTATTTTAATTTCAGCTAAAAGTTTTAGAGATGAAATGCTGCCTGCGTATCAATTTTTCCACATTGCAAACAGGTGAAAAACTAAAAAGGTTTTGTCAAATATTTAACCAAAAAAACGTAACCACTATCTTTTAGTGGTTACGCTTTTTAGGTCAAATGTTTGACAGACGTGGGCGTACCTTAACTTACGCACTGTTTGTGTTTGGTTGTACTCGTATATAGGCCGGCTTTTGTTCTATATCTAAACTTTGATTTTGTACACGCAAACAACAAAAACATGGTTGCGGCATGGTCACGACAACCATATTATGTTCTCTACAACAATATATTGTTGTGCCAAACATACAATGCTTATTTGAAAACATGTTAAACACTATTTTAATTATAATAAACAAGTTATTGTTTCCATTTAATCAGTAAATGATTTGGCTCCATAAAAATTGCAACATGGTTGGATTCAACAATATAATTTTCTAGCCACAAACAAAGTATTTTTAACTATACAAAAATAATATAATCACTCTAACCATAAAATGTTCCTAATAAACAAGATATTTGAAACTCATTTGGAGTTTAATCAAAGTATATGGGGGCTGTAGCTGCAGTATTTAGCGCGTTGACTACTCAGCCCAAGATCGGGTCGACCCCCCTACAGGGTTCATTTATGTAGCTTTAAGCGAAGCTTCTTTACGCCTTAAAAAGAATTGCATCTTAGGAGTGGAGGGTAAGAAATACTAGAAATGATATTAAAAGGGCCGTCGTCAGTTTGGGATTTACGAGAAGTAAATATTTAAAAGGCCAACAAGTTTATGGATTTAAGTGGGCTATCGGATGGTTTGCAAACAAGTTTCTTTAATGGGACAGAACCCGAGTTATACGAGGTAGTATATACAATTTGGCGTCAGAGAGAGAGGACATTGATGCTATTTCAAGCCTTTACCAACGATATGCCATATATTATGATCGGCCTAAAGATTGCGACACAATAAACAAAAAACTAAATGGGCTGTATTTAGGGGAGCGGCAAGAAGTGAATAGTTGAAAGGCCAGGGCTGCATAGTTTTAAGAGAGCTATCCGTTGGCTGGCAAAAAAATGATTATGAGTGGAGGGAAGGTTCCAAGGTCATATCAGGAATTTTACGTCGCATTTAAAAACCAGAAATGAGGAAATTCAAGCCATTTTCAAACGTAGATTTTTAGAACGATTTTCCGCCTTCCCTTGTCAAGTTTGGTTTAGAGACAAACTTGACAAAACACCCTGTCGGAATATCAAATCAAGAAGCCATTTTCAAACCATTAATAACGATATGTTATACGTTGGAACCGGTCTCAAATTGGCGACACAACAATTAAAAAACTTAATGAGCTGTATTTAGGGGCGCTTTCGAATCGTTTTTGATGTATAATTTCTTCCTATGACTGGGCTGACTGGAGCAACAGTTTTTTCGAACCCACTCTATTATTCATTAAAGCATATTTTTGCATAAAGTAGCTTTTTTTTAAATATATGTGAAATGGCTTATTTTAAATATTTGAAGGCATTTTTCCTGCATTTTAGACATTTTTCTAACGTTATTGTTAAAGCATATTTTTGCATATTTGTGCATATTTCTCTCTTGCGAGCATATATGGGCCTATTTCCTTGTTAACTTAGTTTTATATACTTTCTTGACATGATTTATTTATATTTTTCATTCGAAGCGTTTTCTTTGTTACCCTGTTCTGTCAATAAGTTGCATGCCTTCCATCAAATTTTTATAATTTTCTTGCGATTTTATTAAATAATAATAATAATCACATAGAAAGCATGTATGTACGTATTTATATAAAATCAATCTGGTGTGTCAATTCGATGGTTTCCTATTGAGCTTACAAAGTATAGGCAACATTATAAAAAATCAATCATAAAGCCCGGTTTCAAACGTTCAACACCAGTTTAAATGTTGCAGCCCATTAACGCTGTTACAACTGCAGCCACAGCCAACAACTGCTAAACACACAGGTACGAGCGGGCAGGGCAGCGTGTAGATATTCGTAAATAGTAAATAGATTACAAGAATATGATAATAATTAATTCTATTTGGATGTCTACCGTTTAACCTTCAATCGGTTGAAATTGTTTTCGTATATTCCAATTATTGTTTTGTTTACAACATTCAAGATTTCCCCCCTTAAGTTTTGAACTCGTAGCTTTAATTTGGAAGTGTTGGGGCTCAACTGTCAGGTTAAAGGTTAATTTGACAAAGAATGTCTGTCATTAAAAGAAAAAAATCCAAAAACTCTCACACACACTTAAATCAGAAACACTTAATTGGAAGGGGGGAAAACAAAAGTCATTCCAAAGCTTTTTTTTCGTGGTTTTCGAGAAAGATAAGAACGCAGAGAAGAGCTTGGACGCCAATTATAAAACCATAAATTTTGATTTCGTTTTCCATTCAGTCGAAAGCCATAAATTTGTAAAAAAAAAGCCTACAAAGGTTGATCGAGAGAAAGAGAGAGATAGAGCGAGATGTAGAGAGAGAGCGAGAGAGAGAGACAGAGAGATTAAAACATTTATTTACACACATGCATATGTGTGCGTGTGCTTGTACGTGAAAGATCATATCGGTGGGAAACATCTTATTTTGAAAATAAAATTTATTATTTCTGAAAATGTTGACAGTTTTCAATAAAATATTTTAACATGATACTTTATTAGACAGACCTCGAATCAGTTAGTTAGTTGTTTGTTGTAATTTATGGTAACTTTTTTCTAATTTCTCTTTACAGAACTCATTCTGCTCAGTTACGGTATAAATGGAAATTAAGCTTCCCAGTGTTGGCGTCTATGCGCTGAGATAAAGATCTCTTTAAATTTATAGAGAAGCAGTAGAGTGTTTGGAATCTGCTTATACAGTCACACTTTATAAGCAGGTCAGCGTTACCTGTGAATAGAACTTGTAGCGATTCGCTTTGAAATTTTCCGTTTTTTATTTTAATTCACATTTTATGTTTCAATTTCAATTAAAGCTGTGAAGATGTAGAGGAAGCTATAAAATTTTATTTTTTCACTGAGTCTTAAAGTTTCCAAAAATGTGGCTACTCACATCTGCTTTAAGTTACCATGTGCCTTATTCCGTTTTAAATCCCCTCTTTTAAGTCATCCATACACGACATGTTTTTTACATCTGACATGTCAAATTCCCCGCTGCCAAATGCGTACATGTCGTGTGGTACTTTAAAAACATTGCTTCTGGAAAGTACCTACATATCCAAAGTCATCTGAGGAAATTTGAATTAGAGCGTGTTTTATTTTGATCTGACGTACCATCTGACATCAGCTGTTTTTATCATGAGAAAAAGAGCTACCAGACATTTTACGTCGTGGAAAACAATCAGCACTGGTTGACTGTTGGCGGCAGCAGTAGAAGGCTGTAGTAGTAATAATTTAGAAGACTAATATATGAATATGCCTTGAAATAGTCTTGTATATTTAACAACAATTATAAAATATTTTATGTCGACGGCGAAGTAAATGACCAGCTGTTTTAAGCACAATATGAGGATATGTCAGTTGAATTAATCATGTACATTTGTGAGCGTATAAAGTGCGAATTGAAACACGTAAACTCAACAGCGCAGCTGCTGATGACTTTTTTTAACCTGATTGGATGTCAAATTTCATTTAAAAAATTGTTATTCGCTATTTCCGGCACTTTTTTATATGAAGTTTGACATCTGTAACTGAGCCGGAAATGCCTTGAATTCGCCCTTAACTCGACCTGTTATCAATTTGTCTTGTAAGGGAATATTAAAATTTAAATTTCGACAAACACAAACAGAATTATGTCAGGTGATTTTTGTGCTGGTTTTTCAGTGTAAAAGAAGAAACTCGTGACATGTGGCAATGCCAAAAATGCTGGCTAAAGTTTGCCTTTTCACCATGAATAGACTTACAAACGAACAACGCTTGCAAAACATTGAATTTTATTATCGAAATTCGTGCTCATTTTTGGCTCAATGGGTAGGGCAATAAATAGAACAGCTGAATGTGGTGTGAAGACCAGCTAGAGGCAGTTCAAGAGCTGTCAACTCAGCCTGAAAGATGCAATTTTTGGCGCCGTTTGTGGGCCGTCGCCATCATTGGGTCGTACTTCTTCAAGAGCGTTAAAAATCACCAAGTTACAGTCAATGAAGCGAGGTACCCTGTGTTGGTTACCGACTTTTACCACACGGCACGTGATACTATGAACTAATTGAGAGGCTAGTTTGGTGAGCAATTAATCTCACGTTTTGGAGCAGCCTATTGGTCGCCAAGATTATGTGATTTGATCCCACTAGACTAGTGGTTGTGGTGATACGTAAAGTCTGTCGTGTACAGGGACAAGCCAGCCACAATTCCAGCGCTGAAGAGCAATATTACAGCTGCCATTAGTGATATACTGGCCGAAATGCAGGAAAAAGTATGCTAAAATTAAAGCTCACGGAGTGACCATTTACGGTGTAGCCGTGAGCACTATTTACATGAAGTAATCCTTAAAAAGACATTCATTTATCGGCTCCAATAAATAATTCATTAACTTTTGCGGATTTTCCGTGGGTTTTTAAAATAGCAAAACCTTTTGGGTTTGAAAAGCCGGATGTAAGAAACATATGGGTGGCTTTACCAAGGTCTGGATTGGCTGGAATATCAAACCCAACTCAGTTTTAAATAATTAATTATTTATTTTTAAGTTTTATTCCTGCCATTTCTCTTAGTTGTATTTACTTAATATTTTAAACTCCTTAAACTAATTGAGAGTTTCAAAAAGTCAAACATAAAATATGGAAACTCGAACAAACACAATTCACTCTGGAGTATTCCCAAGTCCCATAGATCCCCTAAGAGTTCCAGAAGTAGGTGCCTGGGTGAGGCCATAACTTGAAATTATGTGAAATTTTGTGCAGAATAGCAGCCATTAAATGAAAAAAACTCCCAAAAATTTGCTATTACAGACAGACTTTCTATTACAATGTATCGATGCTTGGTTGGATGACTGGATAGCTGGATAGCTGGATGGCTGGATGCATGTGTGTCACTTAAAATTAAATTTATGTATTCATTGGGGAGGTAATGAAATTAGTAAAAATGGCCATACATCTTTAAAAAAAAAACTTAACGTCCAAATAAACATAAATTAAAAATGAGTTTTTTTTCTCTCTTCTTGTTTTGCTTTAACGAGTAAATTCAAGTTGCGAAAATGAAACTGCTAAAAAATTGACTTGAGGCTTTTTGGTTGGAAAACAAATTATAAATATTCGTGCGTAGATACGAGTACGTACACATCCTGCGGCTTATATAGGCTTCGCAGTTGTGAAGGTTGCTTTTTAGTGCGTCAGGCAGAAAGGCAGAAAGGCAGGCAGGCGGCCTTTTGTACTCGTACTCGTATTTTGAATTTTTAATACATTTTATGAATGTGATGGACTTACATTTTATTATAACATTATTTTGACAGATCACCCAGGATGACTGGGAAGAAGAGCATGAACACAAGTCCAGCTAGCTTGCACGAGTAGTAACAATGAAATGAGAACCAAAAGAAACACATCAAATATGTTTAACGCTCCCTACGCTACTTGTACGTAGCGCGCTGGCTGGCACCTTATTAAAAATTCCAAAGTATATTTTGAGCAATTAAGATACAAGGGGCGGCAACACTCTTTTTTTCGTTTAACGTTTTTCATTTAAATTATTTATTGGTTGGCAGTTATTAAAAATAAAATAAAAACTACGCATTCATTCCTGCACAGTCTCCAAAAAAAAAAAACAGAGAAAACAGTTTCAAGGCACCTATTTACTTATGATAAATTTATTTTGGAGATGATTGACGGACTGGCCGGCCAAAAAACCAAAAAAAGGATAAAAGTAAAAGAGAGAAAAAAATATCAAACTGATATAGATGTATTGGAGACATCCCCTAAATTTGCTTAAACAGGAGACAAATTAATAAATGAACGTTGGTGGCCCATAGTTGCCTTTAAGGAAGAATGAAGCGTTTTCTTAACACAAAGTAAGAGTGTATTTTTGTAACTATTTTCCATATGAATACTACTACTTAGCTCATGTAAACACAAATAACCCACAGCGCTCACATCGACTCTTTAGCAGACTATTCGTTTCTTATGGCCTTTTCTTTTCTCGATTTTTTTTTATTATTTTCACAGCCTTAACAATTGGAAAATCAATGAAGGAGGCCAACAGCAAGGAAGAAAAAGAGCTGAAAGAATTTATTAAAAATATTTTATCTTTTATCAGAACAACAATCTATAAAATGATAAGCATCAGCTGCTTATTATAGTGAGTGCTAAGCTAAGACAGTGCTGGCGAAAAGATCTTTCTTTAACATTAAGGAATCTCGAAAACTATACTGCGTTTGAGAATCAATTAAGAGCTGTGTGTTCGCTATTATGCTGACATTCAAGAACTTTGTACACTGGCAAAAAGTGTTGACTGCCTGTTATTTAAACATGGCGGCAATATAAATTTAGCAAGCTTGACATGAGCAGGCGGCCGGCCCTATAGTGTAAATAGTTCCTGTTTATTAAGTAATTTTTGCACCGTATCACTTTAGAGGTCGCTGAGTTTATTTGGCGTATAATTTGTATATGTATTTTAATATTAGAAAAAAAAACAATAAATCAAAGGTACTTTTATAAGTACTTTTTTTAAATGGTACTTTTTGGAAGGATATTTTGCAAGGTACTTTTTTAAATACACTTTCTTTCACGTTGTTTGGATTATAAATTTTATACCTATCGTAATAATTACAAAAATAAATAAAAGATACTTTTTTAAAAGGTACTTTTTTTAAGCAGTTACTCGCACGTTAAAATAGAATTTTTATAGCACTTTTTTTTAAATACTTTTTGTACAGTACGATAAGTTAATTTATGTTATAATTTGAAAATATTACAAAAATACTAATTACAAGGTACTTTTCAAGTTTGCTTTTTTGAAAGATACTTTTTGATCGAAATCTGTTTCAAAAAAGGTATTTTTTAAATGCACTTTCTTATACGTTTCATTTAAATTATTTTATCTAAATATTAGAAAAAAAATTAGTTTTTAAAAGGTACTTTTTTCGTTTTGCCTTTTTTAAGTACCTTTTAATACAGTACCATTTTGGTGGTCGCTAAGTTGGTTTGGAATATAATTTTATTGTTATTGTTGTACAAAAAATGTAAATAAAAGGCACTTTTTTTGTAAGGTACTTACTGTAAGAACTCTTTTTCAAATAAAGGTACTTATTTTAAAGCACTTTTTTACATCTTATTTGGACTATAATTTGTAAATATATTGTAATTTTTGAAAAATATATATAAGGTACTTTTTTAAAGTACTTTTTCAAAAGGTACTTTTTGCATTGGTACTATTTTCAAAGGTACGTATTCTTCAAATGAGCTTTCTCATACGTTACTAAAAATATATTTTGTTAAGACTTTTGGTAGAGTTATTTTTTAGAACGGTACTTTTTTGACGTTATTTAAAAAAGGACTTTTTTAAAACCAGTTTTTTTAAAAGTACTTTTAACGTTACTTTTGAAAAGTTACCTTCTTTAGTGGAGTAAGAACTAATTCGTTGATGTTTTCTTAAAGCTGAAGTATTTTAGAGTCCTTAATTTTCAATGGGTTGAGGAAAGAAGACTCTGAGTTTATTTCAAAATTTCGAACAAGGTTTTCTCTATGAGCTGGTAAAATAAATAAATCAAATTTTAATTACGAAATGATCTTTGGGAAAATGAAACAAAACCGACCCATTAATTTTTTCATCTGTAGAATGAATTGTGTGCGTATGTGTGTGTGTGTGGATAAACGTTCTATAATGTGGAATCAATTTTGTGTGTTGTTATTAATTAAAAAAATATAAGAAATAAGAAACACATACTCGTACCGGTCTCCTTTTCCTTGGAAACGGGTTTAATGGCCAACACAGAAATAATACGGAATTCGGATGAATTTTTTGTATATTTTTTTTCTTTTTAGATTTGAAAACTCAATTTATAGCAGAAGGTCATCCTGACCAAGTTTCTTTTTTAGTGTTTTTTTGTTTGTTTTTATTTTGGAGGGCAAACTGATGACTCCATTGGGAATTTATTCATTAGTCTAAAACATGTGCCTTTATCTCCGCTCAACCACACATGCAAACATACGGATGAAATGAATAAATGTAAATAAGTATGTGGATTTTCAGAGCTACTCGTACTTTTTAGATTAGATAACAACTAAATTATAAATTTGAAAATTATTATAATTACTGCCGCTTTAAGCATCGTCCTGATATTTACAGACTTTGCATTTAAAAAAAATAAAAAAAAAAAAAAAATCATCTGGTGGGTTGCTGAAGTCGAAAAGAATTTTTATATCCTTTTTTTATATTTTTGAGGGGGGTTCTTCTTTCATATGAATATTCATTTTCACAACAGTTGTTTTGTGTGCAGTTGACAGTTTGTTTTTCTTATGCTCATTATGCTGCTTAAACAAAGGACCCTCGTAAAGTATGTTTGTAACCAGGCAATTTGACATTTGGTCTATTGTTGGTATGAGTGAATAAATATATTTTATGCCGTCCTAAATCGTTTCTCATACTCAAGTGCTTAAATAAGTAAGTGTGTGTGTGTGTGTGTGTGTTTCTGTTTTTGGAGTCTTGTTTGCGGTCACTGAAAATTACAATTTTGCGTGTAAATCATATTTTTATGTCTTAAAAACTCTTCTATTTATAGAAAAAAAAAAAAACACAATAAGCACCGCTCATTAATCAACTTTGTATTTTGACTTTTGAAAGGATAAAAGTCATAATTGTTTGTCATAAATATTTTTTCTTTTTCTTAAATAAAACAATCATATTTTCATAAATAAAGTATTGTTCAAATACTTAATTGGAAAACATAGAAATATTATAAATCATAAACTTTTTGTTTTATCGCAGCCGGCAAAGTGTGAAATCGAAACTACGCAGGCGACAAGCATAACTACACCTGATACAATTTTTACAGAGAAATTATTATAACAATGTTGAAGCATCAGAAATTAGAAATTCTTTTTAACGCACAACCTGCATGTGCAACCTGTGATGCATGTGCATCACAATGACAACGTCAGCGTGGGGTTTTGGGTGCCTTTAGGTCACCCCACGACACTATTTACATGTGAAAAGGAATTGTCTTGCAATGGAATGCACAAAAAAACATGTATGTGAGCGCACTAGTCACCCTAGCTTAAATATTATCACTTGTCAAAAAAGGTTTTTGCTTCTGGGGGCGTACGAGCAAGGTTGGTTAAACTCTACAATTAAAGAAAAAACATGGTTGAGGTAACCTAAGAGAGCAACATATTATGATTGAATTATATGTTTATAAACAAATCATATTACTTTGTAAATAATGACAATATGGTCGGTCCTCTATGTAGCTGCGGCACGAACACAGCGCACCCGCACACTTTGATTAAGTACCAAAAGAATTTTACATATTATGTTCACTAAGAACATTTTATGGTTAGAGTTATTATATTATTTTGTATAGTCAAAGTATTGCGGATGTGTGTTTAGAATTTTAGTAAAAATTATACTGTTCAACTCAGCCATGTTGCAACATTTTTGGTTGGAAATAATTTAATGTTTAAAGTAAAGTTAAAAATGTTTGCTGTAGAGGCTCTGGCAGTCTTGATAAAACAGTCAATCAAAATACTGTGTTCACACATGTGCTTTAATTGAGGCAATTAAATTTTATACTCAAGTACCGATTTTGCTATTCACACACATATCCAATTTAGGTCCACATCATTAGCAGTTGATAGCTGGAAATGTTTTTATTTTGCCAAAATGTATTTTCGTAAAAAGTTTAAAGAAATTTACTTAACGGCCGGCAATTTCACCTGCCGTTACTTTTTTACTTTAGTCTCTTTTTGCTGGCATTTAATTTGTTGCCATTGTGCAGAAGTTTTTTTTTGTCGCTGAATAGACTTGACCACAGTTGCATGGGGAACTTGAATCAATTTATGGTGCAATTAAGTACTAATTGCTCATTGCATTAATTGGGTTCTTATGTGGTAAATTGGGCTCAATTAAGTCTTAATTGTACATCGTATAATACTCTCCATTAATAATTTGAATGATCATGAATTGGCTTGTCATGTTTTGTCTCAAATGTTAAGTGGCGAACCGATGTTTCATACGTGCTTCTAATTCAGAGCCACAACTAATTTTAATTGCTGGAATCAGTTGTCAGGACCATCTTATTTGTTTTGTGTGATACAGTGTTAAATATCTGGCTGTAAGGCCATTAGAATTATCGCATTCAAAACAAGATATATTATTCCTAGATCTTGACCTAAGGGCAGAATTAAAAGTCTACAGTTGTGTGATAAAAAGTTATTGCGTTCCGTACAAAAACATAAATGTGAAAATTAAGCCAAGTTCCTGACCAAAATACTTTAGCCCTTAAAAGTACTGAGATCAAAATGGGGACTAAGTACAATACAATTCTAGGCAACTAAGGGGTCACCCTAGTTCCCCTAAATGAAAAAATGCCCATTTTCTGGTTTTTATAATTACTTGTTCCCCAGGACCTCACTGTATGGTAAATCTCAGCCATCTAGCCTTAGTGGTTCTGCCCCATAATATTGATGAGTGAGTCTGTGAACAGGTACTAAAATATGCACTTTTTACACCTTCATATCTCGGGATTGGCCTGTGAGGGTACCTGTATGTAGAGTCGTTATGTTTCAAGTTTCATTATTTTATGATTATAGAGAGCAACGTTATGAGGGGGGTAAAAACAGCGCCAATGATATCGTATAACATACACACTGTGTTCATTAGGCGTAAACTTGACCTGGATTTATTAACATCAGCATGATGTCACGCCCTCTTACGGTTTATAGACCAAATCTCACAGGATAACTAAGTTTCGATTTTGCAGAATACAGCGCTTTATGACTCTCTTTCATGTAAATAATTTCCTTTTCATCTGCCAATTTATTTCTTGTTTCTATTTCTTATTTTAATTTCAACAAACACACACATACAGGCACTCATAACCTCATTTTATTACGAAATTTGTTTCGCAACAAACAAAATGTAGAACATCAATAGCAAAGTTTCTAGAACACTTTTTTCACCTCTGACAAACTCCCCTCAGTCGGTTATGATTTTCTTAGGAAAAAAAAACAATTTTTACCAAAACAATTAATGTTTAAGGCGTTTTAAATTTTTATCCATTTTATTCGCTGCGAGTGCAAAACATGAAGTGGGAAGGAATTAACAAATATCATCTGCTTCCAAACACACGCCTACTCCAAAATGATTTCTCCATTAAGCTTGACCAGCCGTGTTTGCTACAAATCTGAAAGCCATTACACACGACGGACATTAACGGTATTTTGGACAGCTGAGTGCAATAATAATCTTTAGGTCGGTCACATTGCAAACCGACCCTAAACGAACAGGGACAGGGACAGGGACAGGGACAGGGACAGACAAAACAGAAAATACATAAATCTGGTCTGGTGCAAGTAATCGAAGAAATGGAAAAGTAAAGCAAATATCCTGCACAGGACCAATTAAACGCCCCTAAACTGTCAATATGGATTTTAAGGACATTATTACAAAAGTGGTACAAATTTTGGCAACACCTACCAATAAAAGTGGGTAAACGAAGACGAGTGTGTGTGTGTGTGCGTAAGTTACACGCGTGTCATTCGATTTATTTTTCGGGGGATGTTACTGAACGCAAAAGTGTTGTTGTTGTCCTTGTATATTATTATTTGCAAACTCACAAACTGCACATTATTGCTTTTTACATTATTTATGGTTTTTGGTTTGCAAAATACTCCTTCATGCCTTCTCTTCCTTTTGGGCCACTCTGTTGATAAAATGCGTTACGCCTGTTATTCCACCCAACAGGACAGGCCAGGCCAGTCAATGAAAATAAACAATTAAAATTGAGAGAATTAAATTGCAGCTTAGAAATTGTTGTACTGCTGTTTTTGTTGGCAATTGTTGTTTGTTGGAAGGACTTTTTAAGGACAATGCGCCACAAATTGGATTTAAACATAAATTTATTTATACTCAATACGAATGTTAGAGTTTTGTTCTATTTGTGTTTAAATATTGTCTTTCCAAATGGCTTGATAACTTAATATCAAAGGTATATGTATGGTATAAGGTGTTTTCATAAGCGCTTGATTTTTTTAAATTAAAATTAGACACTACAAAATGTTAAAGGGGTTTCCACACTAGTTCCACAAGAGTTTAGATTTTCTTTAGTTTTTTTTTTTTTGACAGAAATCTTGAAGCAAGTAGCAGAGAAAAAAGCCGAAGCGTTACTTTCGCCGGCGATGACAGAGCAATTTCGAGTAGGTGGCGGCGGCTGTGGTTCTTTTAGCGGCTCAAGTTTTTTGTAAATTTTTTTCTGCAAAAATGTAGCAACATGGAGAGTTAAAGAAGTATAAAAATGTTCAGCACTGGAGTTAACAAAATCAGGAATCGAATATGACAATTATTTTTAAATTTTCAAACAAAAAAAGCCGGCCAAAAGAATTATCAGAGACCAATTTTCATCGTATTACCTCAGATCTTTGGAGAATCGTCTACTTCATATTTTTGTTTTGCAGAAATAATTATTATTTCCTTTTGGCAGAAATAAATTTTATTCTCTAGTTTTTTTTTTTTTTTTGGCAGAAGCAATTACTTTATACTGAATATATTTTTTTTTGTGGTAGAAATATTTATTGTTTTCTGATTTATAGGCAATGAATGCTATTTTATGAAAATTCAAAGCTTGAAAATGTTGAGCTACATTAAATTAAATTAATATTTATTTTCCCCCCTAAAAAACTAAAATCGAAAAGTAATAATTATTTTCGCAAAAAAATCAGAAAATAATAATTCTTATCTCCCAAAAAAATTTAAAATCACCGCAACGCGGTGTCGGCATCAAAATAGTCGACTTGTTTATTTGTGCTACAACTGCGTTTACTATGTTCTTCGTTTGGTTCTGTAGAAATGCCATCCTGATGAAAAAAAGAAAATGCAAAACATGGCGAGAACCATACGACTGTCAAATTTTCATACGTATTTTTATTAGATTCATAACGAGGTGTTTTCACACCATAAAACTTACTCATTCTATTTAAATTTTTGACACGGCGTTTTACTCAATCTAATAGTGTGAAACGGCCTTCATGCAAAGAAAAAACACGGGGTCACGACAACCATATGTTGGTTACTCAATTAACATTTGACAGTTGAAAATATTATTAAGTTTTTTCGTGAAAACTTGGTGTTTGAGAATTTGAAAAAATACTATTCAGCCACTTCATTTTATTTTTATTCTCATTTTCTATATATAGAGATTGACAGCTGCCATGAAGAATAAGATGTGGTTGTATTGGTGATGTAGCCATCATGTACAATATGCCATGATTTTGACATTGAAGAGCAGTTGTTTTGCTCACTAAACAAACTAGACCAGAATTGCCCTGGGAATTTGACGCAATTAATGGCACAATTTAGTACTAAGTGCACAATTTGTTGATTGAGTTCAATTTGACAGGCGCCTTTTCTGCCTGGTTTTGGCATCATAATGATTGTGGACTTTTTCGAAGAGAAAGGGAAATAAACAAGTTTTAGCACGAAGTTAAATATGAACATTATAGTTCACCCATCAGCTATAGGTAAGATCCTTAACATCGAACCCGTAATGCGGAGCCAGAGCTTCATTTTGACTCAAAAGAAATTTCTAATTTGGAATGTGAAAAAGCTTCATTTTATTTAAAAAAAAATGTCAACCGCACACAGGAGTTTCTAATTTTGACCATCAGTAGTTGTATACAAAAATACCAAGCAGCATAAAAATCACCCTATAGAACTAATAATATTACCGTGATGATAAATTATTTATCTGCATTTAAAAGGTTTTTTTATTTAGAGAATAAATTATTTTTGAATTTCTTTTTGCTGCATTTTGTTTTTTTTTTTTTTTGTTCGGAAGACAAATTAGACTCTTTAACTATTTTGTCGTTTTGATTTCGGAAAGAAAATATGCAAACGATTCACGATGATTCACTCTCTAGACTCTAGATCCAAAGTTTATAAATTGAACAGAATTCCAATGGTGCCTTTTTGAAAATAAAATTTACATAAAACATTTAACTTTTCTTTTTCATTCTCTCTTTCTTTTTTTATCTTAAAGCAGCAACTATTTGTCTTTTAAATTCCTCAAAATATTTATTTATTTACAAATACATATGCACTGCAACAATACACACATACATACGAGTATGTATGCAAGTTTTCTATGTGGCCGAAAGTCATACACTCATTCCTTCATTTTATTTATATTGATGAGTTAGTTCTGTTGCATGAAACAAAAAATACCTGTGAAGTCGTCGCAGGCTGGCAGAGACGTACAGACGGACGGATGGACGAAGGGACAAACTGACAGACAGACACTCTGATAAACAGAGTTAAATGGACACGGACAAACAGACTTAAAGATGAGTGGATGGTTGCATGGATGGCAGAAGCGTTGGACTGTTGGCTATTGGCAGCATTTCTCTTATCGGAAATACAATAGATTGGTCTTTTGGCGGAGCCACTTGAAAATCACTTTCTGGAAACACACAAACACTGAGTGACCAACCGATCAATGAATAAAAGAAGGCATGAATGAAAATCATAGAAAAAGTTCATGAAATCTATTGAAATGGTCGAATATTCAAGTATAATTTGGAAAACTAAATACCGAATTGCCGGTATAGAGTTTGTAGAGAAAAACCCAAAAAAGAAGACAAAACAAACGCGGTGAATATTAAAGTGAAATGTTATCAAGCAAAAAACAGATGACAGCAGCACAAATTTAAACTCCTTCAAACTAATTTTTTGTGAGACTTTTAAAAGAAAACTGGCAGCAGAAATTAAATAAAAGAAATTTTCCGGGCGCGCACACACACGCAAATACACCCACACACATACACTCACACCCAACCATAGACAGTTACCCCGTTTTTCTTTGAACTTTCACAAGCAGAAAGAAAAAGAAAAACGTTTGTCTGCTTGAGTCGACTCCAGCAAGTAGAGCAAAACGGTTGAAGGAAAAAAAAGGAAAATTTATTCAAAATTATTTCAACATCGCCTATTATTATGTGAATCGCAATGGAATTAATGGCCAATCGCTAAAGGTTGCACAGAAAACGCCAGCAAAATAATCACAACAAATTGAGCAGGTTGCGTTGTGTTCGAAAAGTAAATCCAGAAGGGTGGCAGATAAACGTAACATTAAGTGAAGTAGTTTACGAATGCAAGTTTAATGACAAGTGCCACTGATCGAGCGGTCAACGAAGGGTTCCCATATTTCCTACAAAATGCCAGACATTTTGACACTTAAGTGTGGTGGAGACGGTATGACTTGGCGTACTTAAAATTCCACAGAAAATTATATCAAAATTTATCAGTTTTTTTAATGAGATTTCAAATCTTACTACCCATATTTTGTTGCGTTTACACCATTGGTGTAGAGTAAAACGAAAACAGCTGTTGTGAAAAAAGTACCAAATATAGCCAAAGGTAATGTAAACATATAGGGTGTTTTTTAAGCCACATAAAACTTTAAATTGCAAAAAATAACGCGGAAAATTAAATTTTAATCAAAAAAATCAATATATGACTGTATTGGCAGAACAAATGTCGTCCGTTCTTCACAAAGCTTTTTCTGGACGACAAATTTTCTTAGTTTCACCAAACGGTAAACTTCTCTGGTTTTAATGGAGTCTGCAGGGTCTGTTGTGGATTGATTAACAAGCCCGTTAAGTCAGAAATTAGCCTCATCACTGAATACAAGTTTGCGATAAAAGATCGGATCAGCTGGAGACAGATTTTCAAAGTAAAGTCAGCGTGAATCTATTCATGATCATTTGCCAGAGTATAATGATCATAAATATCGGAAAGTGAGCGCAGTATGACAGCTCGTTTGACAGCTACCTGCTATCGTAAGTACCCTATATAACGAAGACGAAGCTGTGTTTATTTGTTTACAGAATAATGTCCCCTGATCTAATAAACTATTATGGTTTTACTTTTCGTATCGTAAGACTTGTGTGCTAATGTAAATCACCCTTTAATAACTCAGCTTAAATGCAAAGCTTTTGCCTACAAGTTAACCATCGACATTTTAGCTAGATTTGTCAATGACAGAAATTAAGGCCTTCAATTCAGAAGAAGAAGCTCCTGCCTCTCCAGCCTTTAGTAACAATTAGTCGCGTTTCATAAGTGGCTGAAATTGTAATTTGATCCTTTCCAGTCTGCTTGTCATTAGTAAAGTTGTATTAATCGCAATTGAGTGAAGTCAGTGAATTTTTTGAATCTGCAAAAAAATTTCTTCAATAAAAGCGCCTTTTACACTATTAGATCGTGTAAAACGACTAGTCAAATATTGAAGTAAAATGAGAAGGGCTTAAAGCATTATGTAATCAGACTGTTAAAAAATACGTATTGAAATTTGACAGTCACATGACTTTAATTATTTCTAGAAAAAATTGTTAAACGATGAGATTTTCATTTTATCAGGGTTGTATTTTTACAGAAGCAAACGAAGAAAAGCTTCACAAGCAGCTGTTAAACAAGTAAACAAGTTGACTGGTTCGCCGCCGATAGAGCAGTGCTGCAGAAGGTATCGATTTCGCTTCCCTTTTTTTCTACTTAATCGAAGTAAACAAACAAGTCCTTTTTATTTGTAGATTTTCGGAACGAATTTCCCTCATCCCCTGTCAAGTTTGGTTTGGAGAAAAACCGGTTTTAGCTATGTGTCTTCCATCACTGAAGATGGCACATAGCCGAAACCGATTTATCGCCAAACCAAATTTGCCAAGTGATGACGGAAACTTGTTTCAAAATTCTACATCAAAATACCCTGTCAGAAAATCAATTCAAGAATCTTTTTTTACTTCAAGTGTGATAGTGTAGACGCACAAGGTAGTGAGAGTAGTACGAAAGGGGATTAATTGGGATTGATTTCCTCTTATAAGCCGGATAGGGAGAGAATTGGTTTATGTAAACACTGGGTTACTCGCCATAACACTTCATTCTTCACGAGCCATCGATTTGTGGCGATATAAACAGAACGTCGGCAAAACAAATGTCGGAAATTTGTACATGTTCTTCTGTGTGGCGAATACGTGTGAAGATTTATGTTTTGCCCAAACAGTTTGGCTAGGAGTTCGTTTTAATATTTTCTGATGACGACATTTGATGTCAGACATCGTTGGTTGAACATATGCTATGGCCGCACAAAAACAAAACATAGATATGAGGCAGTCTACACGGGATATATTCATGAACGAACAGAAATTTGTTCAATGTCTGCACATGAGGATGATGGCTCGTGAGGATGATGGCTCGTGTTTAATTTTCAAGGGGTGATTTGTAAAATTTGTTTCTACATCGATTGAAGACCTTTTTAAGGCATTGTATTCTTGTAACATCTTAAGCAACCGAAATCCAACATTCTCTCCAACCTTAAAAGCCATTTCTGGCTGGTGCTGCTTGTGTTATGGGCAAATAAATAAAATGTTAACTTCAAATAAATAAAAACGTATCCCGTTGAAAATAAAAGAAACGAGATATTTAAAACTTGCTGGCCAACAAATTGTTACAATCTTTACGAAGCCATGGCCAGCATGAGCAATAAGTAACTATTTATTGCTACACGACGCAACGGAGACTGCAGCGCGTAATAACACACGATACAAACGAACGCACCTCACTCGTGCGTTCTCACAGGCAACAATCAAAAGAACAAAAGAACATGAACAGTTGCAAGCGTGTACGACTAAGTGGTCAGTCATTCAGTCAGTCGCAGGTATGGGAGCACTTTCACGGATGCAGGCATGACAGGATGAATATGTTGCGAGTATGTAAGCGACTGCGTACCAGAACGTTGCTTTACATTGTGACGGTGAGAATATTTCGTCCAAATTATAGTTTGCTAAGAAACCAACTGAATTGACTGCCACTACGTGCTGCTGTACGTGAACGATTTTTGTTCTTGTTTGTTTTTTTTTTTGCAATACTGTTTTGCCGGTGCGTTTATGGTGCAACACACACACAGATACACACTTGAAAATAACAGCGTTAGCCTGAATTTGTATGTCCATGGTCTGTCTGTCCACACAGAAACAGAATGTAAGTAGTTCGAGGTTTGAGAAGGCGGCCGCTTTTACGAGATATGATTAGGAATTTAAATGCTTTTGTATTATTAAATTAGTAAATATCCTGCTTTATCTCGCTAGATTAAAGTGTATGAAATATGCAGGTGTACAATGCTACCGCCAACACTAGCAAGCAACCACTGCAAGCAAGTCTGCACCTGAACCCCATCGACACACAATTTTCTTGTTTGTGTCTGCCAACCAACCAACCAACCAACCAACCAGCCAAACGCCAGACAGGCCAACGGACAGAAGACAAAGATTGGAACATGCCAGTTTATTTAGTTTCATTTCAAGTTGAACTTTAAGGCTGTCTGTGTGGTGGCAATCAAGTAAACGCAAAATACGTACCTTGGCCGACCAAATCGCACTTATTGGCTTTTTCTATTTATTATTTTTCCATTCATTTAAAATCAGCCGTTTCGCTTAAGCTGGCCAGTTTCAACTCTAAACTGCCAATTGCTTCTGTTAGAGTTGCTTGAAAGGAAATTTGCTGTGCAGCTGGCCATCTTGTCCGTGCGGAACGGGTAATTGCAGGCGCGCGCGCGCGCGCTCCATTTTCAATTATTATATTGTTGCTTAGCAGCAAAAAAAAAAAAGAACAGAAAAAGCCCAGAAAAGAGATACCAGCAGATTGCTCGATACATGGCAATTTATCGATCTACTTATCAATCTACAAGATAAATCATGTGGCATTTAATTCTAAACGATAGATCGTTTAGATGTTAGTCGTAGTAAAAAAAAGGTGGTTGGTTACGCTGCTGTGAGCACGTAGTTGTACATTTAGTAGTAAAACTAAAATAGCATGAATATTCAAGTAATGAGATGTGTTTAACGCAAAACTTACAATTGTATCTGTTAGAAGATAGACAAATAGATGGACGGACGGACAATTATTGGTTTACTCTACAGACAGATGTGTTCAGTTCGAGAGTTTTTTCGTTAAGTTGGCGGCAACATTTTGCATAAAAGACTTGTTATGAAAAAGAATTTTTACACAATGGCTATTAGATTGCCTTCGGTTACTACCCAAACTCAATTTGATATCTCGATTTTTGGAACGAATTTCATGTCCTCCCTTGTCAAGTTTGGTTCGGGGGACAAACCGTTTTCGGCTATGTGCCATCTTCAGTGACATTTTTCTGAACGAAAAATACGTTGCAAAAATCTACCTCAAAACACTCTGTCGGAATATCAAATCCAGAATCAATTTGATATATTTTTGAACTTCATGCCGTAATCAGCGATATCATTGAGCTCTGACTCTGGGTTATCTGTGACTACAACAAGGACTAAATTCACATTTTCTTTTCTACCAGGGAAGTAAGTAACATAGCTATGAAAAATTTAATTTATAACAGTTTATAATATATTCATATACGCACCTTAATTGAGCTCAATTTACCATAGAGGAACAGAAGTAATAAATTGTGCAATTAGTACTTAATTAAGCCATAAATTTAAACAAGTCTACAATGCAACTCTGTTGGAGCGTTTTTAGGGAGCGGAAACTTCTGTAAAATGAATATATTAAATGTAGTAGATCCGACAACCAACAACAACGCGATGATATAAAAGTGACAATTTAGCTATCTTTTTAATATTATGTTGGTGATTGGAAATTTTGTTCACCCTCCTTTTCAAACATCGTTGTTGGGTCCCGAAAACAATTTTAGCTAATAAACGCTAATTGAGTGAGCTAAATTGCATACGTGTGAACATTAAATTTAATAACTCAATTTAAAATTTAATTGACTCAATTAAGGCGCAAGTGCGAACATACTATTACATTACTAAGGCGCCTTTCACGTTATTAAATCGACTAATGTGTCTTGTGAAAAATTTAAGTGGAAGGAGGCTGCCAAAGAAATACGGATAGAGATTTGACAATCATATGGCTGTCATTACTTTGAGAAACATTTCTAAATGCTCAGAGTTTTCTTTTTATCATGGCTGCATTTGCAAATCAGCGAGGGAACAAATAAACAAGTCCACTGGTTCAACGACGACAGCACGCTGCCACAGATATATTATTTTCAGCTTGCCCCTGTTATCAATTTGTTCACTTTAATGCTAAAAATTGTTTTACTTTTTTACCACTTCACTTTGCTGCATTTGTCAAAAAAAAAAAAATGAGCCGTCCAAAATTCGATCCAAGTAAGCAACGAAATCATTTGCATTTTATTTCAAGTGGGAAAGTGTAGACACACAATGTAATGAGAATATTTTATTTTATAAATTTTTTTTTATGGTAGGACCAGCACTCAGGGGATGACCCCTATTCATGCAATGCATTGTGCTAGAACTAGGAAAATAGGTTATGGGAAGGAGGACAGAGGGAGTAGTGTTTAGTAACATTTGATTTGAACTTTTCCACAGAGAAAGTGGGAAGAAAGACCTCTGCTGGAAGCTTATTCCCTATACGAATGGTCCGGCTAAAGAACGTATTCTGTCTGTAGTGCGTTGTGCGATCCACTGGCCATTCGACCACAAAGGGATGTGCTCTTGATGAAGCACGTGTGGTGCGTATGAATGAACGGGTTTCGGGAATAATATCCCTAATTTCATCAGAGCACAATCCATTGTAGTAGCGATAGAACAGCGAAACACACCCGACATTGCGACGATGCTCGAGCGAGTCAATAGAGTTGGATACCCTACTGTCACCGATCAGCACCTTCGCCCTCTCCTGTACGCGGTCGAGTAACTCCAAAATAGACTTTGAAGCACCGGCCCATACATGAGAGTTGTATTCCATTTTCGGTGGGATATAAGTGGTATAGATAGTTAGGAGATCGGATGGGGTGAAGTAATTCTTACACCGTTTGAGGAAGCCTAGGCACTTGAATGCTTCTTTCGACACTTGAAAGATATGTTGGGTCCATCGGACATTCATAAAATGATAGTTTCCATGCAAATTTCCGTCATTGAAAAATTGCCGGCTTTAAAAAATGTGAACTGTGTCACTGTCAGTCTTTAAGGGTTAAAATTTCACTAGAATATTTACAATATTCTGTAATGAAGTTGAAGCAAATGGAAATGATATTTTTAAACTGCCAATCGTATTTTCTTTATGAATTGGACCAGCGCAGCAAGCGAAAATACTCTGAGCAAATATTCACATTTATTCTCCTTCCAAACAGAATCTTGTTTAAATAACAGAAATATTATTAAACAAAATTCGAATTGGATTCTTTCGGAAACAGTTTGCGGATTCCGCCAATATGGCATCACTGTACTAAATGTAATACGACTAGTTTAAGCAAAGGACTTTTAAGAGGACTTAAATCACAATTTTATTTCAATAAAGAATTTAAAACTCACTCATTTTCAAAATGGAATTTAATTTCGTGTAAAATCATATTCGCGTTATGGGGAAAATTCGATCAATAACCCCACCACTAATTTCGGGCTTCTTTGTTGGGCATTTAAATTTGCTTCTAGTTAAATTAAGTTTAAATGCTGAAACACTTTAAGAATTACTTACGTTATTAAATTTGTTTAAAAGCAAAAGACCAAAGCATGCATTAGCATGTCGTTGCAAGTTGTTTGACAACTTTCCATTAGTTTAAATGTAGAAAATGTAAAACGAATGGTCCAGTAAGAAGCTTTTCTGTTTTTACATAAAATTCTTTTTGTAAAGAACAAATATTTCTTTTATTTATTGAACATGATTTCTTTCTAAAACTTTATTGAATTGTTCTTTGCTCGAACTCACTTCATAACGACGAATTACAAAAACGCCCTACAAATTTTTGCCAGACAACAATCGATTGTTTGAGGGTGTGAGTGAGTCATGGTGTAAGGGCTCTGGAAAGCTTGATGTTGACCAAAAATCCGTTACACAACCGACTGGTTTGAAAAAAATAATATTGAGCAACTGTCGGCCTTCTACCTAATCACGAAGTCTCTTATAATTGCTAGCATCTGCCTGAGGCTTTGGTCCCCATGGCAATCACATTTAGTAAATGTATGCCCGTGGTCCTATGCAAACCAATGCTGGATATTCACACACAGTGCGTGCTAACGTCTCAGCCTCTTCGTCAAGAGTATCTTTAAAGGCTAACCCGTCCACTCCTTGCGAGGTTACTTTGTCCATCACTTCGAAATCTCTTCATTTTCCAATAAACACCTCTCTAACTCTTGCGGGGCTTCATTAGCCCTCCCCATCGGATTCTCACTGTCCAACGTCTTAGGAGTACATTTAGAGATTCACCCGTCCACCCCTCGCAAGGCATTCTCGTCGATCTCTTCCGAATTCCTCTCTTGACCATTTAAAACCGAAGTTTCTTCAGAGAATACCCATAATTCCCACGAGTAATGGAGTAATGGAGAAAAAGATGTCCCCTCACTTAGAGCTGGTGATCGACTGGTATCCAGTGTTCGCATACTAGAGACCAAGCATCTACTTGGCCACGCATTCATGGCGTATGCTGTTCCACCGCAGATGGGGGATTTTTTATAAGAGAGTATTAATTCTATTCTATTGTTTTCTAGACTTATTTAGCCAGTTTACTAGCAGAGGCAGGAACCAGTTACCAGCCGCTACCAAGAAGAGATACGGCAAGCCATTCATTTGTGCCTGCTAACACCTGGCCGAGCCCTAAAACTTTTTTAAGAACATTTTTTCCTATGGGACCTATTCCCTCTGGACTCGTCTTAGTTCACGATAGGAAAATAATTTTTTTAGTTTGGTTAAAAATTCCCTGAATTTTATATTTTTAGTTTAAAAAAATAATGTCGAAAAAAATTTGTTAAAGCTCAAACTAATTTTTGAATTAACTTTAAAAGACTTATCCGGCCTCTTCGGATGGTTTCGCGCTTGAACAATATTCTAGTTTCCATTTGGAGCATTTCCTGGCGGAACTTCTTACCGTTTTCAGCTAAGACTTTTCCTGAAATTATCAGCAAATCGATATGATTGCGTATTAGAAGCCGTGATTAAGCCCTCAGGGATTTTAATTTTTTTTTTAATTGTAATTTGTAAATTTCATTAGTTGAATTTAACGCTGTTCTCCTTCTTCTTCCCCTTGACTATTCTTGAAACATTAGATGACTTTCACCAAAAATTATTTCAAGCACGAAATTTTAGCAAAAAATTACTTTGTTAATTAAATTTATAAAAATTATAAAATTCCTTATTTGGCTGCGGGCAATTGAAATTAATTTTTTATTGTAAAATCCATTACGTTCTGTAGTGCCCTGCCAAGTCGTTGTTTATGCAGTTCTTTTTTTTTTATCGCCAACTATGTTGATTAGGAAATAGGGCGTGTTTCAGTTTGCCTCCTCAAAAGCATAAAAAAAAAGCAAATAAAAACAACAACAACAAAATATGGTAAATTCTTAAACTAATTTTAAAAATAAAAATAGTTAAATTTCATTTCCCCAGATTTTATCTTTAATAAGTTTTTTTCCCGCCAAACAAAACTACAACAACAAACTCCTGGAAATCTTAATGGCCACAAAAGGTGCAGTTAGTTAACAAGATCAACATGAATATGGTAACTGTGTTTGTGTGTGTTCATAGTTTCCAAAACATTCGAAATATTAGATGAAAACTGAACAAATACATGCAACATTTCTGATGCACCTTGTTGCAGCGGCTCGTAGTCTCTCTTTCGTAGTAATGATTCCAATATGAAGTGGCTTTTCTCTATAATTTAGACTTAATAACCCAAATTTCTATTTTCTTTAAAAGTTTCGTTGTGTTTTGTTTCTATTTCAAACTATTTAAAGCGACCGAATGAAGCTTTTAATACAAATTGCTTGTAATTTGTATTATTTAAGAGTCAATAATTTAATATAGATTTTATTGAAGAAGACAGGGTATGAAAGGTATGGAATCGTTAAAGAAATTAAAACATGACTTTTATTTAGTAAAGTATGTTTTCAACCCTTTAATGAAATGAATTGCTGAAAATCCTCTTTTAAAACCTGCAGCTTCACGAAAAGAAAAAAACATAGTTGAGGTGACCATAATCAAATTATGATTGAATTATGTGGTTGTAAAGAAATCATATTATTATTTTAAACGTTCTTTTAGGACAACAGAAGAGCAAAAAATTTACGCTACTGATTGACAGAGGCTCAAGTGCGGACACAGGCAACTAAATGCCTAAGAGTAAATAATACTTTGTTTACCTTAAGAACTTTAGTAAAATTATATTGTTCAACTCAACCATGTTGCCGTTTTTATGGTTGGTAATCATTTTATGATTAAATGTAAAGAATAATTTGTTTATTGGAAACAAGTTATGTGTAAAATATCTTCAAGTAACCATTATATGTTCGCCACAAGATATTATTTTGTTGTAGAGAACATTATATGGTGGTCATGACTACGCCACAAACATGTTTTTTCTTTGCGTGTTGAGAACATTTTAATCATAGATTTATTAAATTGTGCCAGACATCTTGTTATTTTTAAAGACGGTTCCCTTTTAGCTGGTTGCACTTTTGACAGCGATACCCAAACAAGTCTAAAAATTAGCACCTCATCATAAGCAAAAAGTATTTTTCAACGGAATCGTTCTTCCATTGCAATAGTGGATCGGTTTCTTTTTGCGCCCTTTTTTGTTTTAATTTAATCAATCAAGCGATGTTAGAAATTCGCCAAATACTATGTTCAGGGATATACCTTATAGTATGTTCACACATGCGTCCTAATTGCACAATTAGCATTTGCGAGCTGAAAATGTTTTCATTGTGATCGTAAAAAATTTGTGTTTATGAATTTTGAATAATTTCTTAAAAAAATTAATATAATTATTTTATAAAACGCAGCTCAGAGCAACGCCAGAATTTATTTTGAATAAAAAAAAAATTTTTTAATTTAATTTGCAACATAAATGCTGGGTTGCATTTTTTAAAATGAGACCCTAATTGTTTTTAAGAGAAATTAATTATTAAAAACCTATTTTCGTAAAAAACAATGGATTGAACTTACCGCCAATTTCACCTGCCGTTTCTTTTTTTTTACTTTTTTTACCATTATGCAGAGTTTTCTCTTCTCACTGAACAGACTTCATCAGAGTTGCATGGGGGAATTTTAATCAATTAATGATGCAATTAAGTATTAATTGCTCATTATATTAATTGGACGAATTGGGCTCGATTAATTTTTAATTGCGTTGATTTTTGATTTGATATTCGGAAGTTCGTTCCAAAAATCTACATTTTAATTTCGTATTATTTCTAATTGCGCCATTACTGTGCATGTCTGAACATGTGTGAGATTGTTCATCCCAGCTGGGTTTAAGAAAGTTGTCTGCCGCGTCTGCTCTCAATTGACCATAAACGTAAACGTGTGACAACTTCAAAGGATTATTTGTAGTTGTACAACCGCAATCCGCATGAGTTCTTGCGGCGTTTTGTAATTGTGGATGAAATATGGATCCATGGAGACCAAGCAGCAGTCTAAGCAATGGGTTTCTCCGGGTGAACTCGCTCCGAAGAAGGCCAAGGTAAGTTTGTCGGCCAATAGGGTGATAGCAACAGTTTTTTGGGATGCACGCAGGATAATCCACATCGATTACCTTCCAAAGGAGAAAACAATAAATGGCGAATATTATGCCAGTCTCAATGCCAAAACTTTATGAATTGGGCTACGAAATTATTGACCAAACAAATGCCTATTTTAAGGACCTCGAAAAATCCTATTTTTTGGAAGGGATACAAAAACTGGAGAAACGTTGGTCTAAATGTATTGAGATAAAAGGAGATTATGTTGAAAAATAAATTTTTGTTTTGCAAAAAAACTGTGTTTCATTCAAAAAGTCACGGACTTATTGAACCGCCTTCGTATGTCCAGCTCCAATTATCGACTAAATCATTGAACATATTTCCACTATTCACAAATGTAATTTTAATTTTTAACATTTGCCACTTTTTAGACCAGAGCTAAAGTAACTTTTGGGGGCCGCCCTCACAGTGATTGATACAAACTTGAAAACGAACAAATGGAATCAACAAAAGTTTTTATGCAAAAGTCTTGCAATTGATTATTTTTAGACGAACGATTATGATTTAATGGCCGCAATTATGTTAAAATATTTTATTTCGCACTAAAATGCCAAAGGTGTTGTTTTGCCCACCACCGCTACGGCAGCTGCTGTCAGCAATTTAATTTGACAAGCGCCAGCAGTTGCAGTATATTTGATATAAATTCCATTTTTTATTACATATCAGTTGTTGCTGCTGCTACTTGTCTAACAAAATGAAATAACAAACTTCAAGTGCAATTTGAAGTTTGTTTTCGGGGCGATTTTTTTTTTTTTTTGCTATTAAACGTAAGACATGGCTCGCGGAATAATTTTGTTGGTTTGATATGGTGTTAAATGTTTAATTTAAATCTCAGTCATTGCAGTCTTGTCGGACTCATTTTAAATATTTTCCCTATGCGCCCCAACATTCAAGACTTAAAGTCAACTTTATGTTTGTAAAATTCCTAGAGTTGGTGGATTTTATTGTTTTTAGTTGACTTGTGGTCTGTTGTGTTGTTGTTGTTGCTGTTGTTGTTGGGTTTAATTTTTTATGTTTTCACAAAGTAAAAAACAAAGCAACAAAAAAAGAATTCTTTCTCGCTAACATTCTTAAGAAGTCATAAAGGTGGAATAGAAAAATGTTCGTATTTGCGTTCCACTTAAATAGCCGCCAAAACAAACTAAATTGCTATAACAACAATCAGTTAGCCAGGCCGTCAGTCATTCAGTCACTCACTCACTTAATTTTAAACTTAACTTAACGCTTTAAAGTCTCCCACTCCATTAACAAGTGCATCAAATGCACACACACGTACTGGCATCCACATGCACATGCTTTACAGTGAAGTGGAAAAGTGTTCGGAATAAATAACAATTTTGAAAATAATTTATTCAACTTTTTTTAGCGCTTAATTGGTGAGCCAGTTATATCAGCCACTGTATCGGCACGCACATAACCGTGCAAACATGTACTCGTATGTAGAGGTGTAAAATATATTTAATTTTTATACTGAACAGATTTGAATGATGGAACAAATGAACTTGTAGCTGATTGTATGCACAGTCACATTTCGTGTAAAGAAATTAAAGTTGTTACAAATCAGAAAGACAAACAAACGAACATGTAACTGGCGGGATACAAATGCGAACAGCAGTGAGCATATTTGTAGGGACACTTGTAAATCTCACTGCATGTTAACTTTAAGTTAAATTTGTTCGCTAATTTCAATAAAATAAACTCGACAATAGCATCAGTAGTAGCGGTGGCTGGGGCGGCCAAGGCGATTGTATGACAATAGAACGCGCCAGAAGTGCAATGGCCGTGTTATCTCACGTCGTGGCGATGTTAATTGGCCGTCATGATTTGACACCTTGAGGATATTTAAAACAATTCCAGAGTTGAAGGTAGAGATAATTCGGCCTATTAACGAAATTGAACCTCAATTGTGTCTCAGAGTCCTTGAAAATATCGACCATCGGACAGATAATTCTCTGAAGACTTTTTGTTTTATTTACAATTAACAACGTGCGTTTTGGTTGGACCACCCGATAGATAATTTTAATATAAGATCACCATCCCCCTGCAAGCAGCCCATTGCGAAATGAATTGCAGCTGGCTTTTGAAATATAAACATGAGTGTATTCTACAATGTAACACCGCCAGAGATCCTTACTTATGTAGGTATGTGTTTGTGTGATATGTGTGTGTGTATGCATTCATTTCTTCATATACATATTTCATGTGAAATAACTTATGTTATATTGTATGAATCGCAAACACCCTTTTACGTGTAAATGCAAACTACGAATACATAAATATAACTCAATTTCAAAAACGCCACGCCTACAAAATGGCCTTTATTCCGCTCTGTTTGCCTTGTGCTGGCCTATACCTGGAAATTGCGCTACATTCCAATATAAATCACTCGTACCACAAAACCTCTAAAAACGAACAGAACTCTTTATAGCCTTTCAATCAATTATTGTTAGTGATTTAAAAGAAGAGGGATGGGCTATTTCTATTAAAGCCGTCTTATTGAGTGTTTGGATGTTTTTCAATTTATGGTACTTTCATATTAAGAATGGGACTTAAATTTGGAGTATGTTAGTTTTAGTTTTTATACAGAAATACGAGTAGTGCCTAACAGGGACTATCTGCGGCATGATATAATTTTTGCAAAAAGTACCCTTCCTTAAGAAGGGATTTTATAAATTTTACAATGTCATCGTATTTTTGCAAGTTAAGTACTTTATTCAAACTGTTCAACTTTTCGATAAATTAACTTGAAAAGGAACATTTGTGTTAGATAATATTTTTTTCAGAAAAGTACAAAGAGGTACCTTCTCTGAAAAGTATCTTTTAGGAAAAGTATCTCATTGAAATTTGCAAATGTGCACGCATTTAAAATATTTCATTTTATATTAGTAACATTTGTTAGAAAAGTACTTTTTTACACCTTTATTTTGAAACACCTCAATTAAAAAGTTCAAGAGTTGCAGCTACCTGGTTTTCTGCATTTCCGTACTTTTGTAATTTAAATACTTTGTTGAAAAGTTACCCTGAAAAATTTTGGTTAAAAAATATCTTTTTAAGTAAAGTACCTATTTAAAAAAAGTACCTTTTATGAAAAGTACCTTTCGCCAAAAGTACTTGTTTTGAAAATGTGTACGAATTTAAAAAGTTTTTATATTAAAATTTTTTTAAAGAACGTTTTCACAACTTTATTAATGTTAAAATTAAAAAGTTCCAAATTCCAGCCTTTTTTTTGAGTTGAGTATTTTGTTTCAAAATAGTTGTTTAAAAAAGGACCTTTTAAAAAAGTACCATTGCCAGTAGTAAGTTTTTTGAAATTGTGTTTAAAAAGTGTTTATTTTTATTAGTAACCTTTTCTTTAAAGTACTTTTGTTACACCTTTTTTAAAAGGCCTCATATAAAAAGTTCGAGAGTAAAAGCTACCTGCTATTCCGCATTTCTAAACAGTAGAAAATTTGATCTGAAAATATTATATTCATTTTGAAAAAGTCTTGCTTCCATAATTCAAGAATTCCTGCTACCTGCTGTACTACAATTCAACGTATATTTTATTATAATATTAACGTGGTTTTGCTAGTTAAGTACTTTTAAAAATTTAACCCGTAAAAATGTGAATTTAAAAATGTGTTCTTGAGAAAGGTACATATTGAAGAAAAGTACCTTTTGAAAGTTGAGTACTTTGTTGAAAATTTTACTTTTAAAACATGTTTGTTTTTAAAATATTTTTAAGATACTTATTTAAAAAAGTACCTTTTAAGAAAAGTACTTTTTAGGAAAAGTACCTTTTAAAAAAATGTGTAATTTGGAAAATGTGTACATATTTATTAAATGACTTTTTTTATTAATAACTTTTTTGAAAGTATTTTTTTATATTTTTTAAAACCTCAACTAAAAAGTGTGAGCATAGCAGCTACCTGATTTTTCGCTTATTCACACACATTTTATTATAATTGCACCGCTCAACATAAATTTAAGGTATTCTTATTTTGTTATCAATTAAAACATCAAACCATTAGCAATTGTAGTGGGAGCACAGATTTTATTGAGACACGAAGGTTTTCCCTTAAGGCCCTTTTACTCTAAAAGATTGAGTAAAAGTTATTCAAATATTAAAATGAAAAAGTGTAAAATTAACCAAAGCAAACTTGACAAGAGATGACGGAAATTCGTTCCGAAATTCTACATAAAATTAATACGTAATACGAATTAAAATATGATCCTTATCATTTTTAGAACAACTCCTAAACGCTGAGTTGCATGGGTCGCATTTGTACAGAAGTGCGATAGTGTAGGCAGACAATTAACAAAAAAAAAAAAAAGTTGACTTTTCATTTGTTTTATAGTCAGGACGTTTATCATAAGATTTCTCTCTGCGGGCCTCTAATGAAAATCGAAACACTTGTATAATAGTGTGAAAGGGACTTTTACAAAACCATTTTATTAATTTGAACATTTATAGGGACTTCAAATATTTGCTTTGACTAAAAAAACATGGTAGAAGCAAAAAAAAGAGTTTCTTGTTTGCGGAACACAAGTGTCACCTTTATTTTATATAACCCTGAACCTTCAACTCTGATTGTCCTGCCTCTTTAGAAATTAATCCAATACATCCTGTTTTTGAAAAACACTTGCGACTGCTCAAATTTTTCCCAGCAACAAAAACATCTTGTGCAGCATTCATCAAAAGCTCAATTTGTGTGTAAACTTTTATGACGACATTTAAAATAAAAAACTTGTATAAAAAAAAAAATCAAAACTTTTTCTCATGGAGGATTCTAAATATGGGCGCCTTACAGAGACTAAGGCGGTCGTCACACACATCCCAACAGCATAATAAACTTCAAACAATATTTTTTTATTTTAATTTTTTTTACCTTCATTTAGGCAACAACAAAAATTAAAAAAAAAAATTCACAAAATCGTAATTTTGCTAATTTATGACAAACAGTAAAATTGAATTATTTTCCGTTGAAATTACAAAAGAAATAAAAACAACAAACTTATAACTGAAGCAAATATGTAAGCATGTGTGTGTGTGTGTGTGTTGTTTTCCCTATAAATACGAAAGGGCCGTATTAAACAAAACTTGTCGATTTTAAGACGAATTACCCAGACTTTGTGGGTGTAAGTAATCGAAATATAACTCTAGACCAGCCCTACAGTTGGGTACACAAAAAGGGACGTCTGCCAGGAGAGGCTATGAAGAGTAATAAACAAAAAATTCAACAGAATATTCAAAATTTTGTTTATCTCTTCTCATTGGTTTTTTCTATACGTCTGTTCAGCTACCCACCCCACTTTTATATGATTCCCGAAATTCGATGCCAACCATAACTAACATTCTGTTCTAAGCTTACGCGCATAAACAGGGACTCAATGCTACTAAATTCCTGTTAGTAAAATTTATGATAAATTCTCTGCGATATAAACGTCCTCAATGTTGTTCAAACAAAATGATGGGACTATAAAAATGTTGGCAGTTTTCCTGACATTGTTATGCCAACATTTGCAATATAATCTATGCTCACGCATAACAACAGTTGTGAGCAAAAAAATGTCACCACCTACCGACTTGATTTATGCCTAAAAATCATCTTCATTCATGTTGGTAGTCAGTGAGCTAAAGAAGATACGCTGAGTTGTAGCTTCATTTAAAGACAATTGGTTGCTTCCAGGGGCACCCATTTTTGGGTTCTGAACTTATTTCAAGCGTTCCCATGTTATCGTACGGAATTGTTAAGCTTTTTATGCAACTTACCAGCGTATTCCAAAATTGTTGCTTGTTAAAGTTGTTTCAGTATTTTGATTTGTTGTTGTGATTTTGTTAAGCTGAGGGGGGAATGGAATGACTTGATAAACTTGGCAGTGTAACCACCACAACTGCTCAGCGGGTGGTATTTATAATAATAATAATAAAAATAACAAAATAAACCAACTACAACAACAACAACAACAATACCAAAACGGGCAACGCATTAGCAACATTCAACCATGTAACGAACTCATGTCATTGTTGTTGCTCATGTTGCTGTAGCTGTTACTGTTGCTGTTACGATTCCATGGACGGGGGATGGATGTGTCTCTAGATGATGTCTATTACTTTTTTATGATCAAGTTCATACACACACACACACACACACACACACACTCCGCACACATTTCTGCTTTGGTTTATTTACGTTACAAAGATGCTGACGCTTAATCACATGTACAGATGGACAGATAGTTAAAACACAAAAAAACAACAAACAAAGAGGGGTGCCAGATATGGCTGGGTAGGTGGGGTGAGGTGGGGTGGTGTGGTGTGGCAACGTAAGAACGCAATAATGTAAAGCCTGCATTAGCTGCCACTTAAACTGAGTGCTATCGGAGCTTTCGATCAAATTGACTATCAGGTTGCCTTTTGCGATGTGATTGCGCTGAGATGAGAATATTTTTTTTTTTGCAAATTTCAAATGCTCGGCCGTTCTTCTGGTCTGTACAGGTTTTTTTTCTTTGCAGTTTTCTTTGGAGGACCTTCACTGCCTTTTCGCTACGAAATAGGCGTAAATACAATATGAGTTGTATAAAGTATGAAATAAGAACTTCATTTTAATAACCGGGTGTAAAACAGCACTATTAATGCATGACAATTATAAATGGGTAGTGTGGTGTTGTAGTTGCGGTTGCTGCCATTGTAGGAGCACTTTGGCATGCAGCAGATGGGTAAGCGCCCTTTTCATAGGCGCCCAGCATGCTCACATGACGGTTGAGATGCCTCATTAATTTGTTGTTTATCGCACCTTGTTAAAAAGCCATGAATGTGAATATAAAAAATGTCAATAAGCTGGCAATTAATAGACTCAATTTAATGCCGGTGTTTTTTCTCTCTCTTTTTTCATTTTTTTTTTTTTTGTTGTTTAACTTTAATCGAAAGAACAAGCAAAATCCCAACTCCAACAACACAATAACAACAATAAAAAAATATGAAATAAAAAATTAATCCTTTTACAAATATTGTATAAGAATTTTGAAGGTTATAAAATCTCAAGACAATAAAGTGTTTAAGGTAGAAAGAAACCAGTTATTAGGGGTATTCACGGTTAGTGGTATTTTATTATATTATTTATTGTAGGGGGGATATGAAGGCAGATCGCTTACTTTAGGGGCCTCTTTTCGACGACCCCCTTCCTTCCACAGATTTAATTTAGGCAACCGACTTGTAATTTACGGCCTCCTTACTTTCATTGAGTCTCACGCTAACACTAGCCTTTGCTCTTGACTGTAGTGATTTCAGACTGTCGACTGGTAACTAACGGCCTTCTTCCTCTTCACGGAGTCCCTTGTATTTACTAACATTTGCTAAGGCTGAGGTCTCCCCCCTGGCATTCACATTTAACAAGTGTCCGCCCGTGATCCTAAGCCTTCTGCTAGCCAATGCTGGACAGTCACGCACATTGTGCGCTACTGTCTCAGCCTTTTCTTCAGGAGTATCTTTGGAAACTGACCAGCCATTTCCGCGAGGCATTCTTGTCCATCTCTTTAGATATCCTCTACTGGCTAACAAACACCGAAATTCCTTCAGAGAATTCATCCCACGAGTAATGGAGAAAAATATGTCCAACCACACAGAGCTTCATATGCACGGGTAAGTCTGTACTTAAACTGAAGATCGACTGGTATCGAGAGTTCGTAGACTTGAGGCTAACCACCCTCTTGGCCACGTATCCCTGGTGTATGCTGTGCCATCGTGGATTAGAATTTTTTTATAAGAGCGTGTTAACGTCTCTCCGCTCGACTTATTTTGCCAGGCTTTTAGCAGAGACAAGAACCAGTTACCGACCGCCACCAGGAGGAAGTAAAAGTTAGAACTTCTGATGGTCACGGTTAATGGTAAAAGTTATTATTATTTGATTCTTGATTTGATATTCCGACAGGGTGTTTTGATGTAGATTTTTAGAACGAATTTTCGTCATCCCTTGTCGAGTCTGGTTGGGAGACAAACCAGTTTAAAATTTCATTGGAATAATCAGATTTAAACGCGGCAACACAGATATTGATAAAGATCAAAAGAAATTAATTGACACACGCGGTTGTCAAATCCAATTTCTTAGTGAATACATCCTCAGGTTGCTCTGATCAGCGATAATCAGTAGGAAGGAAATCTAATGCAAACAATGCGACTATCTTTGAACAAACAAGCGTTAAAAATTGCCAGCAAGTGCTGCATCAATTTGTATTCAGTTTTTTGTTTGTTTGTTTGTTTTGAAGCTTTCGTTTGTGTCTTGTTACAAATTTGTGGAATCCCCAAAATCTCATTTTATAACGAAACCATCTTAAAGAGTTGTAGCATTTTTTGTTTTTTTTTTTTTGTTGCGACAACGTGTTTGAAAACGAACAAGTGTGTTTGAGATATGTTGCGGCACATGTTGTGTTCGAACAATTAGCAGTCACTAGAGAGAGAGTTGTTTGATAACTCTTAGCAACCCTTTCTTCATCACTAAAGAGAACTAAAAGCGTGTTAAGAGAAAAATTAAGAGTTGAAGAGAAAATTCGCAAATTGAAATAAACACTCATCTTCTTTCTACGTTTGGCAATCTGTGCAGACAGGATTACTTAATAGTCGATTTTTTCCTTCTCCAATATTCAGTTACAATAATAATGTTCGGCACTTTTGGTGAAAAAACGCTTAACTATGTAAATGCACTGAAAGAAAAGAGGAACACGACTTATCAATTTGTTTTAGATGATATTCAGCCGTGTCGCAGGTTTCCTTTCCAATTCGTAAATTGCTTCTTCAGAAAACGAAAAATTCCTTCGGAATTAAACCACTTCTTGTGCTCCCAGTGGCATTCGTTTTTCTAATGACCTAAACTGCGAAAAAGTATTTATAACCACTTTGTATTAAAAAATTGACAAATATTTTTTGAATTTGATTCGTTGCCATTTGAAATCCTATGAAAAGGGATTTTTTGAACTTTTGGGATCGATCGGAATCCGAAGCAGTAAAAACAAATTCGATCGGAATTGCAACTACGGAAATAGAATCATTCCGATCGGAATGAGGGACAGACCTGAACGTATTGGTTTCTGGGCAGCCTCATCAGGAAATCCTTACCCCAAAAACTAGACATGTCTTTAACTTGGATTTTTCTTAAACCAACTGAGAAAGTTTCAGAAAGCTTCGAAACCAAAAACATTAAACTTCTAGCGAAAAGCCGCAACAAAAAAATTGTATTTGTCTTACTTGTCCTTCTACATTTGGGTGGTTGTAGTTGTACGCGGTAAAAAATACACAGCTATAATTCGCTTTAGAACAAAAAGCTAAATATAGCAAGTGTTGCCAATGTTTGCGCAGGCAATTGCTTTATATTTCGTTTAAACTTTAATGTTTCGAAAACATTCGTTTATATTCATCCATATTTCGGTGCTCTATTGTGTAGCATCATCAGGATGTAAAATAGCTTTTATGACCTCAGTTGGTTTAAAGAAACTGAAGCTGATTTTATTTTTAGCTTTTCTAAAACGTTGGGTAAAGGTTTTCTGATCAGCTGATTTGAGCAACCAACGGAATGCACATAGAGACCAGCTTTCATATAAATCCTACTTCTGGTGTGTTATTGTTTTACAAGGCTTCAGTTGATGTTGCTTTATCAGCTTACTCTGGTGAGTGATTTAACTTATCGAAAAGTACCCCAACGAAATCAAATCGGTCTAGGTTTATTGCCAAAGAACGTGTTTGTTTACTTCGAGTAAGTAGCAGTTCCAGGTAGGTATCGGCGGCGGTGACTGTGGAGAATTTTCGGCGGCTGCAGATTTTGATAGCATTGAAGAGATCAAAATACTTTGATAACCTATAAAATGAAAATTCCCAGCTTTTAGAATCTTTTCTAAAAAATAATGTCGAATTTCCATCCATATTTCAATTGTTTTACTTGAATTTTTGACCAGTCATTCTACTCGATCTAATGGTGGGAAAGGCGCTTTATTAATATATTTTAAAGTTCATGCATTTTAATATAAAAAATCAGATATTTGCCCTTGACATACAGATGTTGCAAATCCGAAAGGAACTGTGTGAATTCGACACTATTATAACCCCAAAAAAAAATCACCTTATATAATAATTTGTATCCCATTGGCTTGGAATATTCCTAAAAAAAACATTTGTCTCAATCAATTCAAATTTTATCTATATAAATAAAAGTGAGCAGAACTCGCGAACGGATGAACTAATTCACCTTAAAGTTCGAAAAATGTTCTTATGGTTAAAAACCATAAAACAATTTTGGAGAGAATATCACCTATAGATGGTACTGGGCTCGGTTGTTTAGTTCGAAGATGGCAATTAACCAGAAAGACAAAAAAAATGTATGGCGGGCCCAGCTGGTCTGTAATAAATTAGAGTAGCCCGAAAGCGATCAGAGAGAATGTGTGTAAAACTTTAGCCCAGCTTTTCTTTACAACCTTCGAGCCAAACCCTAAAGTTCTGTTGTTTGTTTAACCCTACCGGACTTGGATATTTGTATGAGTGTCATGTTGCTGTTGGGCTTCCCCAAGCAACCTGACTGGTAAAAAATAGTCATGCAACACCAACAACGAAGGAGCTTTAATCTTGTAATCATTGTCCAGTCGATGTAATTGAGACGGCCTGCAGTCAAATTCAGTTGTAGGGCAGTAAAAGACCGTTCGTTCGGTCGTCAGTTCACTTCGTTACGTCTATTTATTATTTGTTGAAATTTAAGTTCCTTTTGGGGATTTTTGTTTCTCTATTATTGTTTTCAATTCGTGTTCCTGCTAAATTTTCGAGAGAGAAATTTTCCGTTTTAAGAGATTTTATTTTAGAGAGAGTTGCTTGTCAGAGAGCAAAAAAAGAAACAAATGACATATTAAAGACAGCTCAATAACAACAACAACAAAAACAACTTTGATACTTAATCCTCTGCAGCTTAAAAAACTTAAAGTTTTTGCCATTTTTGCTGCTGGTGTGGATGATGTTGTTTTTGTTTTTGTTGTTGTTGCTGCTGGCGAGGTTGCAGACTGTTGGCCGTGTTGGCTGTTTGTTGGGTATTTTTCTTACATCTTTGATGATTGTTTGACTCGGTTGGTTGGCTGCCTGGCTGGTTCGCTGGATGGCTGTTTGGAGTGCAGAGTTGATGAGTAACTAAAGAACCAAGAGTCAACTATATACAGCAGTGTATTACTACTGCTGCAACTACTGGCCAATGTGCGGCGATTCATCGCATTGCGACCGTTCTGTACTCTGTGTTGTTGTCTGTCTAACTGTGCTGTAGTGAGTTGTGCGGTGTTCAGAGTGTTTTGTTTCTATAGACTGTTTAAACTTTCATTGTATAAGACTATTTTCTTTCGCCTTAGCTGCATGGCCAAGATATTGTGTATGGCTTTTTACAGTGCCTCAGTTGCGTGTCGCATTTGGTTGGGTTCACAACTCAACTTGTATCGAAATAATATAATGAAAATTTCAAACGACGTGTGTCAGTATAAGCAAAAGCAAAAACAATCAAAAATGATTGAAAAATTTTATTGAAAAAATTAAACGTAGAAAAATTTAGAATCGCAAAACGGACGGAACCATCGTAATCGGCAAACTCTATTAATGAAAAGTGGCAAATAAAAAAGATCATTATATAACGCCGGAGTCTTGTTACATAATACGAATTCCAAACAAACAAAAAATAAAATTAAATCATAAACATCGTCTTAGAAAATAATCATAATCATTTGCTTTTCCATTTTCATTTTCAAACACTCCTACTCGTAGGCCAATGAAGAAATCAGTAAACTGAAGATTTAGTGATTAAATCAATGAACGAATGTGGATGACTGAATAATTGGCCAAGAACTTTGTAGCTTGAGCAGTCACGTAACGTGGAGTTAAAGTGTTTAAAAACATGACAACGATGACAACACGGTGATACGAGTCTCAGTTGCTGTTCTTCCTTTTTTTTTCTTACAATTGATTTTCCTGTGAAAAGCAGTTGGTGTTCAATCTCTTCAAGTTTTGTAAGAAATTAATGAAAAGTGGGGCAAAGCAACGAGAAGAAAAATGTTTTTTTCTTGAACGAAATAGTTGTTTTTTTTTTAACTTTCCGTATATTTGGAATTCCTAAATAGAAACATACACTCACACACATCTACACACATATACACACACACACACACGTGATATTACACGACATGTAAATGTGTAATTTTCACACAAAAAACTCAACTAATCCCGTGTAATCAACTTCCTCGTGTAAAAATTTACAACCCCCATCTGTTTGCCTTAATTCCCCCATTCGAATTTACTCGACTACAGCAACAACAACAACAACAGTCACGTCTATGAAAAGCTCTCTTAAATGCTCTTTCGTGCTCATTTTCCCTATTGTTCTATCACAGCTCAAAGAGTACGCGTGGTAGGGTGGGGGGGGGGGGGAGGGAATGAGAGCAAGAGTAAGTAAAATCCGAAGCTCTTCTACATTTTTTACACTCACCTGTCAACCTGGTTTGAAGTCATCTACTCGCTTGACATATAAAACTAAGCACATGGGCGACAGGTCGACCTAATAGGGCTGCCAGTTTTCTTTTAGCCTAGTGAAAGATTTGCCTTTTCGAAACTCTTTGCTAATAATTTGTGCAAGGAAATTGATTTTTCTAAATTTAGCCAGAACTCTAGTTTTATTAAATTTTGTTCTTTGTTTTATAAAATATTAACATTCACAATCAGTGCTGCCAACCCAATATTTTTTTTTTTTAGAGGTAGGTACGATTTGAAGTTAATTTTTCGTTTGGATAGGAAATATTTTTTAAGGGAGCCTATGCTAAACCTGCGACATCTTTATATTTTTACCACAACTTGCAATCTTTTACGTCATAGTAAGTTTTACTTTTTTTGGTGTTTTACAAGGTGAAGCAGTTTTTTCACTCTCACTTTCACTCGTTTTAAAGTTTACTAAACCAAAATAGCAATAAAAATATATTTGTCGTTTGCATGTAGAAATTTTTCATCACTGCATTCTTTTTTCCTCTTCTTAATTGTGTCATTCAAGCTAGAATGCCAGCAAAAGAACAGCTGTTTCATAGTATAGTCAACGCATCGTTTTGAGCGTTGTTTACATGCTCCTTTTAATAAAATTTATTTAATTTGAACCTCCAGACTGGGTTAGGTAAAAAAATCTGGTGTAACAAGGCATTAATGGCGTTTTCGTTTCTTAAAATGTTGCCCTGTTTAAGAGTGAATGCTTAACACACCCTTAGTATTTGGGATTTTATGCGGATCATTAGGGCCAAAGCCTCTCGTCATTATTAAGGGTAAAATCTAAAAGAACTCTATTTTTTAGGGGCATAAACATATTTTGAGTATTACAGAAGGGCAAAAAATGTTAAATTTTTTCTAGAAAGGAAAACACCATAACATTATTTTTGACAAACTAAAAAAGTGACAGTCTTTTTTTTTCGGAAAGTATTAGAATTGAATAAAGGCCGAGACTCATACAAACCGTCGTACGTTATATGTCGTCTTAGTCAACTGACAACCAGGTTGAAACTCGGGATTTCTTATGAGCTTTGCTCCATTCGGTACGTCTCCGTCAACGCAAGGCACTAAAGTTGGGCTACTTTTAACGTAGGTTGAGTAGTGTGACAGCTATCAGTTGTTTTTTTTTTCTTTGTTTTGATTAAGCGTTTTGTGTTTTGTGGCACCATGCAACAAAATAATATAATTAAATAAAATTGTGGTGCAAAAACATGCGGTAAAAAACAGCTGATTTAATAATCGTCAACTTCTTCCGTTGTTATGTTATTGTCAGTTGAAGACAGCAACGTGGCTCGATCTTAAGATACACAAGAGTGGTAGAGGTGGTATCACTTTTCACTATTCAAGAAATTCAAAAATTCTTTTTTTAACATTTTTTCTATCTACAAACCGGAAAACAAGTAAAAATTTTAAATTTAATAAACTTTTTTTGGGTGTCAAAATTCACTAAGAATTTTCCAACTTTTCTGTTGCTTAAAAAATATCAAAAATTTCTTTATTTTTCATATAATTAACAACCAAAAAATCCTAGTAGCTTTAAAGGAAATTGTAGAAATGTATACTTTCCCTTGTCGGGATGCCCGACAAAAAATTCACTGAAAACCCTGCCCACTTTTGTACATTTTCAGTGCAGAAAATCTGCACAAGAGAAACGATGAAGATGTTAAAGCCATAAAAGAGAGCTTTGATTTTCAGGGAAACAACTGAAAAACAAATTTCATTTCTTTTTGACACTTGTGACATTCGTGACACACAAATCAATTATTACGTGAATTTTTTTTTCCAAAAATATAGAAAAAAACACACACACACGGACGATGCACGCGATAAGGCACGTCTTGGGTTTGTTAAAAAAAAAAGAAGAAAAATATGAAAAAATCTTGATAAAACAAGGATTTCCTGGTTCATAATTAAACAGAAGTGAAGTAAGAAAAATTAACTAAAGGGAAATGAAAAGCGTGAAAACGACAGGGGGATCTTTTTTTTTTTAATTATTTTAAAGTTTTAAAAGTGTCTTATGTGAGTGAACAAATTTAGTTAGTGAAATCTTTAATTTTTTTTTTGGCAAGTTGTTCTTTGGTGTTGTATCCGTTTTAGCAAGTTTTTATTTCAGTGTTCTGTTCGTCATCACCCATACTACTCGCACTCACTCACACACGCACTCAACTCACTCTATTCTCTCAGCTGTTTTTATAGAGATTCACCCCTAAATATTGAAATGAAATACAAAAATCGCCGCACCATTACAAACACTGCTGACAATCGATTTTGTTTCCGGCGTTTTCACGTGGTTGTTGTGGTTTTATCCTGGTCTCTTTTCCAAATAATTTATAAATATTTTTTGGGTTTGAAAACTAAAAAATGTTTGTGGGCTTAAAAGTTGAAGTTTAAGTTCTAGTGAAGTGTTCTCTCCGTTAAACCAAAGAAAATAAAACAACAAACACAAATTAAAGTGAAAGTATTAAAAAGTTGTTGTGGTTAAATTATCAGCAATTTTTATTGAAAAGTTGAATGTCAAACATAGAAGTTGGGGCTTTGGACTGCGTCATTTTAAGCAAACCCTTTCCTTCACTTTATTAATTTAACAGATGAGAAGTAAGAACGTGTACTTTGTGGCATGTGTGTATGTGTGAGTGTGACACCATGATTACATTGTGGGTATATTTCATACACTAACAACAACAACAACATTAAAAACTATTAAAAGTGTTCATGAATATCCTTTTGTTTCCACTTCCATTCTTCGTTTTTCCTCTTCTCTTTCTTCTTTGCCAGTTTGACCTATCGACCGAGTTGCGTGCACATGCTTGTCGGTTCTTATTGATTTCGAGAAATTTCAACTACAACAAAAGCCGAATTACATGACAACAAAAAGGTCTAGAACAATGACAGCACCAACTCATTATATTTGTGACCCATATCTTCTAGTTGAATCAAGAAACAATAAAACCAAAAGTCTGATATTTATATTTGCCACTGTGTATTGCGTCTGCGGCCAGGCAGGCAAAACAAAAAGCTAGAAATGTTTTAATTTAAATCCCTTTAGAATAAAGAAACACACAAAGCAGCCAAAGAGAACATAATTCCCATTTGGATTTGAGATTAAACAACAACTAAAATTAAAAAAAAAAAAAACCAAACAAAATACACAAAATCAGGTCAAATAGGTGGCAACATTGTGGCTTCTAACTCACGGAAGTTGATTTCTATTTGATATCAGCAATCAACTGCATACGAAAACCCATATTACCCTTGAAATGAAAACTGCAATGGGGTTTTGCTTTTCATTTTCTAGGTCAGTTGGGAGAGAACATTTTAGAATTTTGCCTGAATTTTAACACCCAAACGGTTAAACAGACTCTTTTGTTCAAATTTTGCCTAAACAGGCCCTTAAGTTTGCAAGTCATCATTTGTCTTTATGAGTGGCCAGGAAAAATAACTTTGTTGGCAAGAGAGATTTTTAAAGAAGACCCGTGTATTCTTCTCGAAGCTGTAATGAATAATCGCCCAAGTGAAAACTTGTCATCATTTGTCTTTATGAGTGGCCAGGAAAAATAACTTTGTTGGCAAGAGAGATTTTTAAAGAAGACCCGTGTATTCTTCTCGAAGCTGTAATGAATAATCGCCCAAGTGAAAACTTGTCCAAAATGGCAAGATGAGCAAACGCCCAAAGATTGTTGTAAAAATTAATGGGCGAAAAATATTCACCAACGTTGTTGGGTGAGTTTAAATTTTCAAAACTTTAGTCAATTGTTCGAAAAGAATTATTGGCCGAATTTTGAAAAATGTTTCATTGCTTTTATCCATACCTCGAGGAAATTCTTGCATACGACCAAATGCCAGCAAGGCGGAAAAGGTTAGTGGAAATCACCTGGAGCTTGGAGCAAAACTTATCAGCCTCGCCAGTGGCGCATGTCTAGGATCTGAAATAATATGTGGCCCAAATATTTGAGCCTGCGTTCTTGCAGATCCGGGCAGTAGCAGAGAATGTGTTGAACTGACTCTTCCTCCTCCTTCTCCTCCTCATCCAGACAGCTTCTGCAGCTCTCATCAGGAGAGATTCCCATAAGACCCATGAAACAAACTAGTAGCGATATCGAATTTTTCCCGAGGGCCAATAGTGCCTTCGGATTTCCTTGTTGATTGATGGCCAAAGAATATTGGACCTGCGGGAAGCTTCTTTTAGCGACCATTCCCGTACCGTGTTTGAAAGTTCGGCCAGGGTGGTATTGATGCCCTGGAACCATACACGGTTCTGTCCCATAGATTGAATACACGTCAGAACACATCTCGGCTTCATCACTTTCGAATCGAGGGCTTTATGTGCGGCTAGACGGTCCACAAGTCGTCGCCATAGTTCTTGCCGCTACCAATATAGCAGATATTTCCGCATGGAAAATGGTGAAGGTGTCAGGTATCCTTCGTGAGAGTGAAAGGTTAAGATGCTCAGGGAAGATAACCGGTCCAGTCCCCATTGACAGTTGCCGTTACGCCGTTTTCAGTTTCAAAGAAGTAAGGTCCAATGATTCCTCCTGACCAAATTGCACACATATCCATTCAAATGAAAATGTGCCTCGTCACTCATTGTGATTTTTTCATGAAAATCAAGGTAGTCATGGGCGAGCTGTAGCATCCTCTTGGCATATGTACGGCGGCGTAAATGGTCTTCTGGAAGAAGCTCTTATGTCAACTGAATCTTAAATGGAAATGCAAATCTTTGTGCAAAATTGTGGTTAAAGTTGTTCTTTGTAGACCAAGCTCCTGAGCACGGTGTCGAATCGAGGTTGATGGATTGTTTTCAACACTCTCTTGAACAGCAGCAATGTTTTCAGCCGATCTTGCAGTAAGTTGTGGTCTATGCTTGGGCCTATCAGCTACAGTCCCTCTTCCTTTATAATCATTCACTACACGATAAATAGTGCGTCTTGTTGGCACGTTGTTTCTTCCAAAAATGTCACAAAACTTTCTCATCTCTTAACGACTAAAACACTTTGGTTTACCGAATATTTTTCCATCATAAATTTGCCATCTCTCTACTACACGACTCTCAAATATGAACTGTCAAGACTAATGTTTATCAAAATGGCGGCAAAACAAAGTAGTATACCTTCCCGGCGGACACCCTGTATTGCACACTCGCTCTTGTCTTACATTTATTCTTTAACTTTTTGAAAATTTCTCTTACGGAAAAACCCCCTTTCAAAAACTTTTGCTAGAACCAATTTGTCAGGTCCTAAAATAAGACCTTAATGATTAAGGTGTTATCCAAAATTTCGTGCTCAAGTTTAAAGTCGTAAGCAGAGCTTATTTTTGTTTTTGCTTTCCTTGAAAAAAGAACCATTTTACAAGCAGCTCTTTAAGTTAAGTAAAAGCGTTAATCAATTGTTTAAACAAATTCAATAAGACAACGTAATAAATATGATTGGAATTTAATTTTTAAATATTTGAATTTCCAAAGTACAATTTCGCATGCCGCGCAATGCTGTGTTTCAATAACTTCCAGCTTAATGTCCGCCAGACACACAAGTGTAATGATGACGACCAAGCATTGCTGGGTAGGTAGGTTGGTTGGTTGGTTGATTGCCTACCCTTCAGCTAAAGTAAACAGATTTATGGAGAATAAATTTTAGTTATTTTTTACGAAATGCCTGCATAAACTTTGGAGTTATTCAGTCAGTCAGGCCGACAGCCTCTCAGTCAGTTAGTTCCCAACTCAAACCCCCCCAATCATTCAGTCATTCACCAACTCGCTGGGCGATCAGTCAGACAATTATTGTGTTTATTTTTCTAATTAACCAGCTTTGGAGAAATAATGAATATCGCTTACCAAACAATAATTCTCAACAATTCTCCACTTGCACATACACACACACGCACACACACATGCACACATGTATGTATGACGTAGTTTTTGTTCTTTTTTTTTATCCAGTTGAAAGCAGAAAAAAATGTGAAATTAAATAAAATAAATAAAAAATAATAAAAAATAGTTTAGAAATGAAATATCTAAAAAAAAAATTAAAAATAAAGAAATTAAAAATTAAATAAATAAATAGAGAAATAAATTATTCATATTTATGGGCATCTGTAATAATTTGAAGAAAAAAAAAAACAAAAAAAGAATAATTAAATGTTGACTGGCAAAGTGTTCAAACCGTAGCCGAATGCGAATCCAAATTACATGCAAAATAAATGGGTACAATGAGGCCAAATAAATACGATGTAAGTAGATACTTTGTTCCCCTTTTTTGATACTTTCCAATTTGTTATTTTTATACTTTCAATGCTCTTGTTAATGTAGGGGGGATAACGAAGCAGACCGCTCGCTCAATTTATGGGTCCCCCTTCTTACCACGAATTGGTTTCAGGCAACCGATTTTTAATTACCGTCTACCTTACATTCATAGAGCCTTTATTCTGTATTGTAGCGATTTCAGACTGGCGGCTGCTAATTGTCAACATTCTTGCTCAACACGAAGTCTTCTGTAATTGCTGGAGCATTTGTCTAAGGCTGAGGTTCCACCTGGCATTCATATTTAACAAGTGTATGTCCGCACTCCTTATGCTACCCAGTGCTAGATATTCCCACACAATGCGCGCTACCACTACAGCCTCTTTCTCAGAAGTGTCCTTGGAGATTGACCACCCATCCACGTGAAGCATAATTGTCCATCTCTTTAGAATCCCTATACTGGCTAATAAACACCGGAGTTCCTGTAGAGATTAGCCCCTCCACCTCCTCTTGCGAGGCTTCATTGCCGATACCTATCGGAATCTCACGGTACCTTTAAATATTAATCCGTCCATCCCTCTCGACACATTTTTGTCCATCTCTTTCGGATTGCTCCATTCACCAAGTAAAACCGCAGTTTCTACGTCTCTCGCGCCCCTTTCTTTTTCATCCCTGTAATGAAGAAAAGGACGCGAGGCATTCTTGTCCATCTCTGCCAGATTCGTCCCTTGGCCAATTAAAACTAAAGTTTCTTCAGAGAATAACTTCTCCGCCTCTTGTGAGGCTTCCTGATTCATCCCTGTAAGGGAGAAACAAATAACTCCATATGCACGGGTAGGTCTATATTAAAATTGGAGATCAACTGGTATCCAGAGGACGCATACTAGAGATCAAGTGCCTTCTTCGCCACGCATCCCTGGCGTTTACTGTTTCGTTGATTAGGGCTTTTTTTAAAAGCTTTATTTAGCCCGACTCCTTGCAGAGACAGGAACATCTTCCCAGCAACCGCCGCTAGGAGGTATTACTCAGAGTTTCTGACAGTACACCTAGTTGCCCGCCAGCTAACAGCCTGTTGCTTTTATAAATTGCAATTGAAATATTTTTGCTCCTTATTTATCATTTAATTATCGAAACTTGTTTGCCAGCATTTTTGTGAATTTTTGTGAATTTATTCATTTTATCTCAAGCAAACAAGAAAAAAAACTCATTCAGTGAAATAATTTATTAAACGTTAAATAGCGCTAAATTAACACAGATGTCAGACACACAGCGCATAGTTGGCTGAGGTGTGTGACATTAAAGTTGTCACCTCTTAAATTTTATGACACTCTGCACACTGGCACGAGTACTTGCTCACATATCGATTTACATGCTGACGATGATTGCGTGAGCTTAGGCTAAGAAAAAAGGATTATTGAGCGTTTAAAATGTCATAATCTTCACTTGAAGCGTTCAGGAAATTACACAATTATTGTCAACATTTTACTTATTGTCTCGAACTCCTTGTGTTGCTGCCCCAGACTCACAAGTCGTAATTCAACACTTTGGGTGCCTCATAATGTTTCGTTGCATGTTTGCTGTTAAATTGTTGTTCACTTTAACACCCAGCAAAAGAAAAACAAAACAAAAAAAAAACATTTTCTTGTTGCTTAAAACAAGTAAAATATTTATTTATTAATATTTTATAGATTTCTTTTTTCTATAAACTCCTCTAGTCAAGTCATTATTATCCACTCACAATCGATTACTGCTGGCTTAAACTTTCAACAACATTTTTCACGTCTTTGCTTTATGAATAATTTTGTCTTTATCGACAGCTGCGGATTAAGATTAATCTAGAAAAATGTTTATGAGTTTATTATTTTATGTCTTGTTTGGCTGGCCGGGCGCCAGTTTATCGAATTTCGCCTGAGCTACAGCATCAAGCGAGCTGGTATTTAAATTGTTAAACGAAAGTGTCTGAGCTGTAATAATAATGATAAGGTTGCCATATTGTCTGAAGAGCAGCTTTAGTCGACTTTGCTTAGTCTCTGGCCTGTCAAAAGCTCTACACGTGAACTATTAAAATTTGAAACCATTATGGCCTAAGTAGTTTGCGCTTTGACTCTTACGCATTCGATGACTTTAGTCGCCTGTGTTCGTACCTTACCCGCTACCAATCAGTAACATGAAATTTTTCTAAATATGTTTTAGCTTCTATTCATACTAGTGTGTCTCCCTCCCCTCTCGCTCGTATCACTTTATAGCGCTAAGTCCCCGGCAATGTAAAATAATTATTAAAATGGCTATACTAGATTCAAGTAATGCGCCTATAGAACACCAGAGGCGCTGCCACACTATTATAAAAATAAACACAAGGCGCATTCGCAGAGTTGTTAAATACTGAAGCTTCTATATCCCTCTACTTCAAAACTTGTCCTCTCTAGTTCTCTCCCCGATTCCAGAGCAAGTAATAAAATTAATCAGACATTAATTGCCTGACTATTACATTCCTTAAAAAAACTATTCATATGTAAAACAATTAGGGGTGGCCGTCAGCTGGCAGGTACAAAGGTATGGATTGCCGTAACTACACTGTCAGACTTTCACCTCCTCGTAATGGCGACCGATAACAGTCTGGGTAATTAAGTCGAACGGGGAAAAGTTAACACTCTCTTGTAAAAATCCCTAATCCATGATGGAACAGAGATGCGTGGCCAAAAGTGTGATTGGTATGCGAACTTTGGCTGCCAATTTATTTCAAGTTTTAGTACAGTCTTACCCGTGCATATGGAGCTTTGTCTGGGTGGACAACTTTTTCTCCCTTACTCGTGGGAATTATATCAATTCTCTAAAAGAACTTCGGTGTTTATTGGCCAGTAGAGGCATTCTGAAGAGATGGAGAAGAGTGCCTCGCAAAGGATGGGCGGGTGGTTCAATCTCTCAAAGTACTCCCAAGTCGTTGGACCGTTAGATGCCGGCATGGACAATGAAGCCTCGCAAGAGAAGAAGAGAAGACCTCGCGTGGATGGGTCAGTCTTCAAACTCCTGAAGAGGAGGCTGAGACAGTAGCGCACAGTACAGCACTGGCTAGCATAAGGCTTGGGACCACGGGCAGATACTTGGTAAATCTGAATGCCATGGGGCACCTAAGCCGTAGACCAATGCAAGCAGATCATTTCAAAAGGCTCAGTGATGAGGAATAACGCCCACAGTTATCAGCCGACAGTCTGAAATCACTATAGTAAAGACCAAGGGCGAGTGTTAGTACGAGACTTAATGAAAGTAAGGTAGTCGTAAGTTACAAATCGTTTGCCTGAAATAAATTCGGAGGGAAGAAGGGAGTTGAGAAGGGACACAAAAAGTCAGCGATCTGCTTCGATATCCCTTCTACATTTATATAATACAATTATGATGCCCTGGTAAGGCCATTCTCTGGCCTTTAGTATTTATACAATTAAAAAGTCGGTGCAATGGAGATTAACTGAAATACTCAACCGAAATTTATTCTAGGCCCAGTTAGCTATGGAATTAGTTCTCGTTCGTGTAACCGACGGGAGCAAGTTTGCAGCTATCGGTTATTTGTAGCCAATTTTGTATCTGCCATTTATACAAAACCGACGGCGGGTTGCCAGGTTTGCGTTCAATATTGTCCGTGAACTTCTCTAATGTTCTAGATTTGTGCTCATAAGCCAATGATTTAAGGCAACCCCAAGTTTGGGAAATCCAATATATTACGAAAGGGCTTGTTTAGGTTTTGAGACATTAACAATATTCGGAAGTGCGAGGAATTAACTGCTTGGTCGGCACGTTCGACTGCGTTATTTTCTGTAGCTGACCTAGTGCAATCCGCCGATGAAAGAGGAACATCCAACAATGAAGAAGTTTGACTCTAATTCGTCCTTTGTAGTAGGCACAGCTTGTCTGGTGGCACAATTAGTTCACCGTGGTAAAAATGTTAAGTCCCCGTCTACATATGCAATTTATATTTCAGCATTTAATGAGTTTGTCGCTGAGAAAGGCAAGAAGAATGGAGAGGGGTTGCATTTCCCTGCAATTCTATTTTGTTCTTCAAATTCCCACTTTTCAGCTTCCAATAAAAAGATAAAAAAAATAAAATTGCAAAAAGAGAATGTCAACATAATATTAAGAATGCTGAAACAAAAATTTCATGTGTGGATGGGGCTTAGAATTAGCTGACTTGCGATGTTGCCAGATGACCAAAAAATCATACAATCAAATAACGTTATTATTATGTCCGTATTGGCACCCCCTTTACAGCCTAAATAGAAACGGATTTTTAATTTGTAATTAAAATAGATTTCTGTGCTCTGTTCTCAACAATTAAATCACTTATAGCCAACAAATAAATCAAACAATTATTCAGCTTTTCCATCGCCAATCAATTCTTATTCTCACGGCGTCCTTGCGCGTTAAGGTAACAAGCAGAAAATCAAATTAAATACTTGTAAAAACAACTTATGTAGTCATTGTTAATCCTCTCCAGTTACTAATCATCCAATTATCGCTTATGCGTTTATTTAATCATTCAACTTGCTGGCGAGATTTGCATGCGATACGCACAGGCACACAGGCATGGCAGGCGAGACACTGAGAGCCAGAGGAAAACTTAATTAAATTATATAAAAACTTATTAAAAACATGTTTAGGAAATGATGTGAAAGAGATTAGCTTTAACTAATTTGTGTTGTTGTTGTTGTTTTAGTTGTGTTAAAATGAAAATGAGTTGAAGAAGCAGCCAGCAACAGAAAGCAACCAACCAACTCAATCAAATGTCCAGCTAATAGCAGCCAACCAAAAAACAAGTACTCACAGTCAGTTAGTCAGTTCACTGTCGACTGTCAGCCAAATAAAGCTCAAACCATTTCTCAAACCATAACTACAAATGCAGCATGTGTGTGTGTGTGTGTGTGAAATTGTGTTGCCTACCACAATGTTTGTTTGTTGCAACAATTTAAAGAATGTTGTAGCAAATGCAACTACTCTCCAACTAACACTCGCTCTACAAATATTCCACAGGCTACGTGAGGCATGCATGTGTGTGTGTGTGTATCTGCCTAGCACTCGTAATACATGCCTGATAACTTCGTAGTCTCGGTTGTATGCAAAACTACGTTATTAATTTGCTGATAAATTTTAAGCCGCAATGACAGCGTATAACGACAATGTTGACGTGTAAAATTGAAGAAAAAAAATCTATTTTGCACATCCATCCATCTCCTTGTACATTTGTGCTTTGGTTGTTGCTTAGATGTCGTCATCATCATCATCGTCATCGTCATTTTGCATTTCTTGCATGTTGCAGCAGTTGGTGTCAGTGCAAAGAAGTTAGCAGTAGCTGTTTAGTAAAGTTTGGCTGCCTGGCAAATTTTATAAGGATTAGACGCACTTCTCCTACGGTTAATAAGATCGATTGATCTTGCAGAGCTTTCAAGCATCCGTCCGTCCACCTTTGTTTTATTACTTGCACTGTGACGCCAACAATAAACAACAATAACAACAACTACTACACAAAGAAACATTTTTATAGCGAGTGTTGAACAAGCCCGCTTTACCTGGCCTGCCGCTTGTTAAATGTTGCACGCTCTATACGAACATGCCACACAAAATTACAATATTTTTCTTTATATTTTTTTGTCATTATTTTCGTAGCATTTAGACTTGTTTATATTCATTGCTTACATATTTTCCTCGCACATGAGAATCATTTTCAGATCGCAGTGACTGACAAATTTTCCTACTAATCGATGTTGTCAATTTAGCGGTGCTAGAAATCACAAGTCATTTATTTAATTTATGCAAAATAGTTCTAACATTCTAAAGGACACCTTGCTGCGGGCATCATTTTCTAAGTTGAGCGAAACGGTTAACAACTAAGCCCCATAACTAGTGATGGCAGGATTAATCGAAAAACGATTAATGATCAATCGATTATTTTTTCACGATTTAATTTGTAACGAATATATCTTCTTCGATTAATTGATTATTTAAATATAATCGAAAAAAATATATAAACAGTAAAGGCCTACAAGATGTAGCTACAAACTTGGATGAGATATCAGACTCCAGGTTTAAAAAACAACCCATTTCCAAGATCTATTAGCGAAATGGTTGAAAATGCTCGTTCAGACAACAGTATTGAAAGTGGCAGCGACAGGTCTTCTCGTAATATTGAATTCGATTTATGGTCTCATCCTAAAACTTTCCTTTACAAGCGAAAAATTACAATGACTCTACAAATCCCCAAGATGAGCAAGCTTCTTTCTCAACACTCCAGTTTTCGCATTAAAAACGAGATTTGGCTAAGTATAAAATGAAATGGGAACAATACCGATACACTCAACACACTTGCACAAAAATGTTGTTTTCTGATTGAAACTTTTGTGTCATAAAAGATCCTTTTCTCCAAAGCAGGCGCAACCGTTAAGGAGAAAATAAATACAGGGACTACAAAGCGCCTTTCTAAGCTCTTTTTTAAGCAACTCAATTACAAAAACGGCTATAGTATGTTCAGAGCCTTAATTGAGACAATTGTATTTCTAATTGAGTCATAGACTTTGGTGTTCACACATGTGCAATTTAGCTTGCTCAATTAGCATTTGACAATTCAAATTAATTTCATTATATTCGTCAATACTTGTGAATTTAGAAAAATGGCTGTATTGATGATGCAGTAACCTTGTTAAATGTTTCTTGATCTTGTCATTCAACAGATTTTTTTCTACTCGCTAAACATACTTCAAAAGAATTGCATTGCAAATTGGACTCAAAAAATATTGCAATTAAGTACTAATTGCTCAATTTATTAATTGAGTTCTTGTATGGTTGGTTGAGGCCTTAATTGCATAAAATTCGTAATTGCGCAATTATGCTGCTTGTCTCAATATAGTCTTTAACTCTGAACAACACACAGAATTTTTATAAACTTATTTGTGTTTTTTAATTTTGATATTATGCAAAATTATTTTTAATCGATTATTTTTTTCCGATTTATTGTAATTAATAATTTCTCGGTTCGATTAATTAATAAGTTTGTTTGCCATCACTATCTACGAGTATAACGACTAGATTAATACGAACCCGGCTTACAAACTACCACTGTGGGATGATGTGAAAAGTGTGAAATATTTCTGAATTCGTTTGCATTGTAAAAGGTTTTCCAACAAGGGTGCGTCGATCTTGAAATGGCATAAAGGACCTGTGTATAACACATTCTAGCCTCGCACGGTTGTACAGAGCCGAGTGGCTTAATTTTCAATGGCTCTGCTACGTAGATCTGGCTGAATGCTGAGCGATGTCCTTGGTTAAGGAAACCTTGAGGATATGGGTCGATTCCAACTTCAGAAATTTGCAAACCAAAAACTCTAGCGGCGTCTACTCGTACGATCTTCGCCACATGTATTCCACGTCCATATCGTTGAATGGGTTACTAATGATTTGTAGCAATTGCTGTTCATGATTAATTTCGAAGAAGAACGTACCAGTTATGACCCCGGTCTAGAATCCGCATCTGCCTGTGGTGGCAATGTGACTTTCAAAACCCTGTGTTCGTTGGCGTCATCCTGGATATGGTGATTTTGCTTGGCGATTTCTCCAAAATCTAATGATGATTTTTCGACCTTGATTTAAGTCCTCAATCCTAGGCTTCTTTAGAAATGCTGCTCAGTCGTGTAACTTCCTAATAAGCAAGAATTTTGAGAGATGTCTTTAAAACAATAATCCTAAGTGACTCACAGGACAAACACTTGAACCCAACTAGTGACAAGCGGCTTCTATCATAATGCAAACTGGGTTATTGGTAATTACTGAGGGTTTTTTTTTGGTTTATAAAGGAAAGCAACTCTCAAGCAGTTAATGCCTACTAGTTGTTTGAATAATTGTATTATTTTCCTTGGAAATAAATAGGACTAGAGAAGACAACTGGTGAAGTAGAAGGACATAGAAAAGGGATACAGAAAAGCTTCAGCAATGTTTAACAACTCTGCAGTTGAAAGTTTTGTTTCTATTTAGAGCATTATTACAGCGCCTCTGGTGTTATGTAGGTGCATCACTTGAATGCTTAGTCATTTCATTAATTATTTGACATCGCCGATGATTTAGTGCTACAAAGTGATACCGACGAAGGAGGACGCTCAGAAAAATTGTTGTTATTGATAGGCAGCGGCTGAGATACGAACCCAGGCTATCGAATCCTTCGTAGTTACATAATGAAACTGCTACCGTCTACATATGCATATGTATGTGGACATTTTTTCTACCATCACAACCCTTCCCCGTGTATTAAATTTTCGCACCAGTGTCTGTTTGGCTTGTGTAATCTATGCGAGATATTAGATTCAACCCCCCCATTGAAGAGTATTCAATTTTTGCAACTCTAAAGGAAACATCTCTAATTCACTTATTATTCATGAACATAAAAATTAATTTCGATATTCATAAAGTTCCTGTCAAATTGAATGAAACGTCTGATCTAAAGTTACATAAAACATTGTCACGTCATGCGACCGACACAACCATACAACAGTGTAGACACGTACGACTTGAGCTCGTTAAGGAACGAATAACTACGTGCCATTTTCAAACGTCAATTACAATATGCGTTACAAATTGACATTATTTTTATTGCAATATTTTTTTTCTATCTCTTTTAGTTTCTTAGTTTGGCTAGAGTTGACATCATTGCCAGCAGTAGAGAAGGTTGTCCTCAACCTGATGGAAGTAGTAGAGAGGGGGGAAAAAATAAATAAATAAATAAATGAGTTGTGGAAGACTGGCCGGCCAGTGCGGTTGGTCGGCATGGAAGAGTGGTGGCTAACAACTCAATTAGCTGACAGTTTTGCAATATTGATGACTACAGAAATGACGTTGATGACATACAAAATGATGACGATGCAGCACTAAAAGACAGCAGCGCATATTTCGACAACGTCTGGTGACAGATTGTATTATTTTATTTTCAAATTCTTTTAGTATTTGAAAAACGTTTGCATGTACGTTGTTAGTTTCTTTTGTTTTTGTGTGAGTTTTTTTTCCACTTATTTGACTGCATAAAGAGCAATTAATGTCAAACAGAAATGAATTTGTTAAATCCATTCAAAAATATTTTCAAGTCGTCGTGCAACAAACTGAAAATGAAGGAAGTAAACCAATTTTAAGATTTCAGTTGTAATTACGAGTCATAAGTGAATATTATTTTGAATTTAAAGTTAATTAACAAGAGAGTATTGACGGTGACGAACTAGTTCGTTCAATTGGCAGATTATTACCGACAATTTTCAGCGAATTTACAGCAATTACAAAAACAACATGCAATTGATTTTTGATGTGTCATACACAAGAATAGAAAATTAAAAGACTGTTACCAAGTTTTTGAAATAATCTCTCTAATGAACGAACTAGTTCGCGACCGGCATAACTCTAATTAACATTAATAAAGCATCTGTACTAGTGGCACCACTTGCAATTTGTATTAAAAGCTAAATTAAAATAAATAAAAGAAATATAATTAAAACTTGTGTCGCTCATGAACGAAATAGTTCAATTGAGAGTTTCCATTAAAAAATTGGAAGCTGTTCTACAACAATAACAAATTAAATCACAAGCACACCACAACCAATTACGTGTTATTTTTGTAACTGCTGTAGCAGTGCTCTAAGAGAATCCCCCAACTGAGCGAACTAGTTCATGCGCCACACAACTCTAATAGAATTTTAACATTTGCCTTATTTAACGAATCCATAAATAGAATGCACAAAGAACTTTTATTTAAAAAAAATTCTACGTCAGCAGAAATGTGTCCTGGTGCAATGAGAATTCGAAAAAAAAAATTTATCAGTAAAAGTCTGCTCAAGAATTTCTCTTTTAAAGCTCTGCCTGTGTTGGGAAATGATGGAATTTACAAATGAATTTAAGCAATGCAAACGAAGTGTTATGGCTGCTACTTTTCAGCGTCATTAATAACCGACTGGAGACTTTTTGACGGTAGACCAAAATAAACAGAAAACAAAAATTAAAATGAAAAACATTAATATAATTTTAATGCTTTCACTAATGACTTTTTCAATTATCGTACTTGTGCTGGCAGTAAAAATAAATTAAAACAAAAATTCAATAAACAAAAAATATTGAATTGTAATTTATTATTAATAAAACAAGTCAGCAATTGAAAGCAGGCGTTGGATGTCTTGCACTAATTATGAATTTCAAATAACCTCCATTGAAACGAGGTAGACAATTTTTTAGGTTTTTTTTTTGCAACCATGACGTGTTGAAGGATCTCCAGAAAATTTGTCTGACAGCTTAAACTTATTAAACTCTATAAAGTTAATTTTTTTTTTAATTCATAAAGCAAATCGAAGATTTCAATTAAAGAACCCCCACCCGCAGCCCACAAAACACTTCTTTGGAGGCGAAAAAGCAATGAACAAAAGGGGGAAGATAATAAATTTAAAGTTTTCCTTAAATTATTGCCTTAACAGGGTCTTGGGTTTTTTATAACACCCATTATTTGCAGTGAAATAAATTGCGCCTCAATTAAATTTATAAAATTGAGTAATTAAATTCGGTGTTCACACATATCATGCAATCTAGCTTACTCAATTAGCCTTTGATAGCTGAAAATGTTTCCATGATGTTGATGACAGCGTGTTATGTGTTTTTACTTACCATCAAAATATGAAAGAGATACCTAAAGTGGTAACAATAAGATTAGTTGTCACTTTTAAATAATGTTGTTGTAAGTTGTCGGGTCTGGTCATTTTACAGAGTTTTCTGCTCACTGAAGACACTTCTCCACAGTCGCATTGTGAATTTGATTCAATTTATGGTGTAAGTATTAATCACTCAATTTATTAATTGAGTGATTGTATGGTAAATTGCGTGAATCTACTAATTGTGCAATTAAGGCGCATACTAAAAGTTGCGCTTCAACAAATAATATTTTAATAGTCAGGCGAGGATCCAACTTAAGCTTTTGGGGGGAAGTATTAATGAAAACAAACAATCGTTAATTTTTTCGAAATATTTTGTATGCGAACATCTTAATTTTTAACGATTTTAAAAAGAGGAATTTCACCACCGATCTGGCAAGACTGGCAGCTGTTTAATATCTGTTATCTGAAGTGTTATTTTACCAATTTAGATCGTTTAACAATCGAAGAACGCATAAAAATAGTTAAAACTTTCTACAAAAGTAATGGTTCACACGTGGTCGTCATAATCGACCCACTGTGCAAGGAATTGGCAAGATTATAAAGAATATCGAAGAGACTGGAAGCATGTGTTAATCATTGCAATGTAAGCGAATAATCCGAATTTGTCGATTCCACGGCGTGTTCTCGGCAATTGGGCCTATCTGACGGCTAAATGTGTAACGTCCAACTTACGCAACAATTAAAGCCGGCTGACCATTCAGATCGCCGTAGATATACTGATTGGTTGATGATTTTAAAAAAAAAATTCTTCAGCGACGGAGCTTATTTCTCACTTGATGGTTACGACAACAGGCAAAATTGTCATATATGTGGCTCGGAGAACCAATTATGGTCTGGAGGTGTCATTTTTATCGAAAATGACGCTGGGAGAATCGATACCGCTAAGGCCATAATGAAGCCGACTATTTTGGCCTGCAATTAAAAATTATGAACTGGACGATAGATGCTATCAACGCGAACGATTATGGCCTTATTGCATGAGGAGTTTCCAGAACGCGTAATTTCACGTTTTGGCGACTTCAATTGGCCACCAAATTCAAGCGATTTGACGCCGTTAGACTTTTTTTGTGCGGATTCATCAAAGACCGTGTCTACGCGGATAAAAACCAACTAACATTCCTCAAGTCATTGCCGAGATACCACTTAAAATGTGGTGAAGACTGGAACCCAAAATAAAAATTCTCGTGGCGAAAATTTCTCAGAAATGTGGCCTCGCTTTTGCACAAAATAAAATGTTTATAAAACATATAAATTTTGACTTTTATTATTTCAAGAAAAACACTTTTGGGACAGCCTGTACCATTAAGTAGTCTTAAATAATTTAACGACTGATCGAGTGATTTAATAAAATCCCAATTTTCAACACCCACTTTTGCAATAACTGCTTAAAAATTCCAACAACCCAAAAAAAAAAATTATTTAAATCAAACGTTTAAGTCTTTTAGTTAGACAAACTCGATCAAAACTAAATTTAAATTTAAAACACATTTATTTGGTCATTTATCAATCGATCGTTTTGATATGATAATTAAATTTATGTCACTTTTGAACGAGTGGATAAGCAGCCGGCGTCAAAATAACATGCACGAGTAATTTAAGACGTAACCAGCAAAACCGCCGCCCACCCATTGTTACACTTTTAATGGGTCTTGAATAACTTTTAGTGCCTACAGGAGGGCGCATAAAATTGTTATGTAAATTAAATAAAAAATATTTTACATGGCAGCTGAATTTATTTACATTTTACGTAAATTAAACAAGAATTTGTTTTGGCAAAATGTTTCATAATGAAATAAATAAGAGTTATTTTAATCGATTGGGGCAAGGGGGCTATTATCACCTAATACCCTCTCCCCGGTTTCGCAACGTACTAGGTTTGATTAGAGAGGGGCGCGCAGTATTTAGGTGCATGCAAAGCCAATAACATGGTTTAGGTCACCATAATCAAAGCGCAATATATTATGGTTGAATTAATATGGTTGTAAACAAAACATACTATTGTTGTAGATAACGATAGAAAAGCAAAAACTGAATGTTACTGATTTGCAGCGACTGAGGTACGAACATAGACGACTAAAGCCATCGAATACTCCAAGCGCTAACCACTGTAGTGACAGCGCCCGCACTTTATTTAAACTCGAACAAAATTTTAATGAAATACGATCAGAGTTATTATATTATTTTTGTGTAGCTAACATACTTTGGTTGTCTTAAACATTTTATTAAAAATTAAACTGTTTGATTTAGTCTTGTGGCAATTTTTATCGATGGAAATCATTTAATGATTTAATGTAATGAACTAAAGTAATGTTTAAAATATTCTCAAATAACCATTCTATGATTGACACAACAATATATGGTTATGGAGAACATAATATGGTTGTTATGACCATGCCACAACTATATATTTTCTCTGCGTTTGAGTTGAAAAGTAGTCACGATACCATTTCTAGAATAGACCAATAGACCAATCGCTTATTAAAAGCCCTTTCAGAGCCCTTTTTATTGCTCGTTTAAATTTAAATGCTCCCTAATGTTAAAATAGTTAAAAGAATTAAGAAGAAAATTAAGCAATGAAATCAAGGCTCAGCTCATGGTCCTTCAGGTCATGGTAAAAATAAATTTATTACAATTAAACATTAATGATGGAAAAGCGAAATTTTTTAGCTCCTAATAATTTTAATTCAAACATTTTCTATTTACAGGTTACTACAGCTTATGGTCTATGCCAAGATTATTTACCTCCTGATGGTGAGTACGAAAGAAAAATCCAAGAAAATAAATCGATTTAAAAAAATATATATTCAGAAAATATTAGGCCGGGTATTTATCATGTCAGCGAAGCGAAGTTCTTGAATTATTGGCGATTTTGGTCTTGCAATTTGGGCTTTTCAGTTCCCCCATTGTTTTGCCAAATTGTTGCCTTCTGTTTTTTTTTTCTTTTGTCTTGGCAAATTAATAATTTTTTAATTACTTAAAACACTTACATTTTCCTTGTAAATGTTTGTCTAAACTTTACGACTTTGCCGGCTAATATCCAACGAGCCCACTTTTATTGCCAATAACACATTTTACTACCATTTAGCAACTGATAGAAAATTATTACTGCTGCTGTTCAAAATAAAAACAACACAAAACTAAAGTGCTGCAAAGCAATTGAGGTTAGGAAGTTCATTTTTGAGGCCACCAGTTAATTAAAGGGTTTTCGTAGTGATAGATCATCTAACAGGGTGGCCACTAGGAATTTTGAAAAACTTGCACAAAAAGTCGTTTTGAGAAGAAAAACGTGGCCCACAATTTTTAACGAAATACACAAGTTAATAATTCAAACAACACAAAAAAAAACTTTAAAAAATAAATTAGCCTGCACAGTTTTGCGCTTCGTTTCATTTTCAGACATTCTTGTTGATTTATCAACAAGACATCTATCGAGTTTAAATAGTAAGATTTGAGCGTTTTAAAACCCCAAATATTGACCTGAACCAAAAAAAGTGTTCCACAAATATTCACTTCTTTATACCGGCTACACATGAAGGAATATTAATGAAAACATCTTTTAGAAACCTGGTTTCATGTTTTAATACAGACGATGCAACCACAGAGGAAACCATAAACGAAATAACAGTTCAAGATAGGCGAAAGAAATGAAAATAATATTAGTAGTCTGTCCAAATGACTGCTTTCACCGAACTAAGCCATCAAAAATGGTAAACATCGATACAGACGATGCAACATTGTATTAAGAAACTTAAAATTATAAAAAAAAAATTGTTACTTTTGAAATAAAAAATGATACTTGAATTTTAATAGGGAAAATAGCTTTAGGCGTGTTTCCTCTAATGTTCCTGGGAGCGTAGCCCGGTTGTGGAAAGAGGTCTCGCAGTAATTCCATTGTAATCCTGGCTGTATGCGATGTGGCACCGTCTTGTTGAAACCACATGTTAGTCAAGCCCAAAGCATGCAGTTGTGGCGTTAAAAAGTTTTCAATCATATCACGATATCGCTCCCCATTGACAGTTACCATTACGCCGTTTTCAGTTTCAAAGAAGTAACGTTCAATGATTCCTCCTGACCAAATTGCACACCAGACTGTCACTTTTAATGGATGCAAAGGTGACTGATGAATAATTTGAGGGTTTTCCATTGCCCAGAACCGACTATTCTGTTTATTCACATTTCCATTCAAATGAAAATGTGCCTCGTCACTCATTCTGTTTTTTTAATGAAAATCGGGGTTGTCATGGGCGAGCTGTAGCATCCTATTGGCATATGCACGGCGGCGTAAATGGTCTTCTGGAAGAAGCTCTTGTGTCAACTGAATCTTAAATGGAAACAAATGCAAATCTTTGTGCAACCAAGCTCCTGAGCACGGTGTCGAATTGAGGTTGATGGATTGTTTTGAACACTCTCTTGAACAGCAGTAATGTTTTCAGCCGATCTTGCAGTAAGTTGTGGTCCATGCTTGGGCCTATCAGCTACAGTCCCTCTTCCTTTATAATCATTCACTACACGATAAATAGTTCGTCTTGTTGGCACGTTGTTTCTCCCAAAAATGTCACGTAACTTTCTCATCTCTTAACGACTAAAACACGTTGGTTTACCGAATATTTTTCATTAAAAAATTTGCCACGTCTCTACTACACGACTGTCAAATATGAACTGTCAAGACTAATGTTTACCAAAATGGCGGCCAAACAAAGTAGTATACCTTCCCGGCGGTCACCCTGTATTAACACAAATATTTAGACTTAATTTTTCTTGTAGCAGCTTGATGATTCCATTGTCGTATATAACAAAGGCGTAGCCACTGCTGCATATTTAGACCCTGGTTACCTCAACCATGTTTATAATTTGCTCAACATTGGATCTTACGAGCATTAGAAACGACCCTGTTCGCACGACCCGAGTCAGAAGTTGCCGGCAAGAAGCATTTTTCTTAAGTTTTAAAGTATTTTTTTTTTTAATTTTAAGTGGTCGATGGATTTCTATTCGAAATTCTCTTCAATTCAAAATGGCAAAACATGACCTTTAAAATAAACGGAATTTATTGATATTATAAAACCGATTTTAAAGTTCTAAAGCTTTAAAAGAAACACCCTTTATGAAATTTAATTTTCCAAAAATAAAAACATTTCGAAAACTAAAACCCAACTTAATTACATTCAAACCCTGGTGCAGTTTATTTCACTGGAATTGGAGAGGAAAATAATGTTTTTACTTGTTTGTTTTGACAGTTATTAAAAGTCACTGGCCTCGGTGTCTCTAGCGCCAAACACGCCATGACACTATTCGCCTAATTTACTTTTAAACTGCAGCATAATTTCCACCCACCCTGTTTAGGCTGCTTTGAGTGCCGGAATCAAAATGCTTTCAAATAATTAAAAGTATAATTTTTTATTATCCCCAACCAACCCTGATCTATGTCAACATTTAAAAGCGTTTATTTGACACGCCAGTCTGGTCTGCTAAGCAAACTTTAAAGCAACAAAAACAAGTAAACTTGGCTGGTAATGAATAGGTGCAATTGCAACAAAACAAATTAGATTAGGCCAAGAAATTGAAATATTTCGCACTGCTTATTCACAGGAAATAAATTGGAAATTAATGTTCTCTTACTAGAACAATGGGAACATAAACACATACATACACACGTGTTGACATAAATACATGTACATACAAGTATACTCAAGTAACACCAACCACTGCTACAAAGAGCTTTATAGACAGATACTTAGTAAGTTTATCTGTATGTGTGCGTGTGTGTGTGTGTGTGTGCGTGTGCTAAAAAAATACAATTTATGGTAAACAAATGAAATACAATAAAATACTTTTAACAACATCGAGTTAACAAATGGCTTGTCAAAAAGCTTATCTTTTATTTTTTAACAATAAGAAAACAAAAACAACAACAACAAAAACAGCCTTCAAATAGATACAACGATACCAAAACAACCAACCAGCCAACAACGCAGCCATCCATCCATCCATCCATTCGTCCATACCGTTCATTCATTCATTTCGCCAACTAAACCTTAAATCTAACACAAACGCTTTTGTTGATTTGTATCTTTCATGTTACGAGTACGAGTATCTGTAGCGCCACACATCACCGGCCGATAACACGAGTACCCTATGAAGTGAACAAGCATATGGTCGGTCGTGTTGAGAGACAAAAAAAAAAATAGTTCCTTTATTTCATATTTTATAAATTCACCCACTTATGCCAGGCACACCAGCTAGCTAACTCACTTAAATTGCTTTAATGTCTCCTACCTTGACTAAGAGTGTGGAAAAGCACCGGCTGAAGGTTGCGACACAAACCCATAAGATGTCTTTTCTTACTTGTTTAACAGACAAACACTATTTATTGACACTTAATGTATTTTGTAGTCGTTTTCTTTTTTTTTAGTTTTTAATCAATAATAAAACTGATAAGATTAAGTTAAAAACAATTAACCCGTTAGTGAACTCTGACAACGAACAATAAACAGATAAACGCACCACTCCTACACACACTAACTCGTAACTAAGCATTCGTTTATAAATAAAATATTTATTCGATTAATTTATGGGCAGCTACAGATACTCGCTCTAAGCCCAACAACAACGACTAGAATGCCACAACACACACACCCCACCAAACCGAACAACTCAATTTAACAACACAATCGAGATAAAAATTTGAAATAAAAACAACAAAAAACAATGTCGCAAAAAGTTTGTGTGATATGTTGTTGAACATGAATACGATGGTAGAACATTTGCCCAAAGTAACTTAATTAAGAAAACTGTTGACTCGCATAAAGGAGTCACATAATGGGTTATATAAAGCGAACTTGATAAATGAGCAGGGTTACAGCTAAAGAAATGTTTTCAACATATTAATTTATTGCTTTAAAGTATTATCCCAAAGCCTCAATGGGTGGATGGGCCTGCAAAAATTGGTGGATATTTTTTTTAAAAACCGCCAGGTTAGAAAATCGGTAGGAGTTAAAGCCGGGGTAATAAAGTCATGTTCTTAAGTGGAACTTGTGAGTGGCACTGAAGACAAAATTTATTATAAACTTCAGCCTCGGCTGAAAAAAAATGGGTCGAGACAAAGGAAGAACATGGTTGTGTCATGCTCACGACAAGCACATTATGTTCTCTACAATAGTATATTGTTGTGGCAAACATATAATGATTGTTGAAAAACATCATTTTAAACGATCCATAAACCATCCATTAAAAATGCAATACGGTTGAGTTGAATAATAAAATGTTTTCTAAAATTCTAATCACAACCAAAGTAATTTAATTATACAAAAATAATATAATAATTCTAACCATAAAATATTATTAAAGTGTCTTTCACACTATTAGATTGAACAAAACGACTTGCCAGAAATTCAAACAAAATGAGAAAGTTATTTTTTTTTTTTTAATGTTTATATGTGCGTATGAAACTTCTTTTAACTTAAAACTTACAGACTGCAATGTCCCATACAAATAAGGGGGCACCCTAGTCCTCCTAGATGAAAAGTGCCCGCTTACAGATTTTTCAGCGCCCTCTAGCCATAGTGGAAGTGCCCCATAATATTGATGTGTAGGTCAGTGAACTGCACTTTTTACACCTTTTACACCTTCATATCTCGGGAAGCTTTTGTGGTAAAACTCTCAACCTTCATCTATGAGGTTACCATTACCTTATGTTTCAAGTTTTATTATTTTATGATTAAATGAAGCAAACTGATGAGGGAGGGGTAAAAACAGCGCAAATGGTTTCGTGTCATATTTATACGGTGTGTATTAGGCCTGCACTTGACCTGGAGCACTACCGAGCCGCTTAATTCGTAACAATTTTTTGTAATATAAAATTCAAATGATCAGTGTACGAGTTCTACATGAAGTCTTTGGAAAATTTTCGTTACCGCATTGTCAACATAAAAGTCAGCGAAGCACGAGTGGAAATATTTCGCAAATACGAAAACGGAAGCGAATGCGGTTCAAATATTAAAAAAATAATTATTTGAACTGTGCAAAGTCTATGCAAGTCTGCAATCACACAAACTAATCAAATCTGAAATCAAATCTGATCGATATTTTTCCATGTCAAGTCGTTAATTTTTAAATAACAAAAAAAATTTAATAATTCAAAAGCTTTCACCAAAAAACAAAGGAAACCCAATTTCACCAAAAAAAATTTCAATAAATGCAAAATATAGCCAAAATTTAAATTTACCACAAAATCGAATAACTGGAATATAAAAATCTAAATTCACCAAATTTTTAATATTCAACCACAATAATCTAAATTTCACCACAATTTTGTAATTTCGATTTTTAAAAAAACATACAAAATCAAAAATTCACCACTAGTGGTGAATTCCAAACAAATATCAACAAATTCTCAAAAAAATTTAAAATTCACAAAATATTTAATTAAAAATTATAAATTTTATTAAGAACCTCCACATGTGAAGAAAAAATAAAATGTTACCACAATTTGGGAATTCACCAAAATCACAAAATCAAACTATAATTCAAACATTTTTTAAGTACAAAAATACTATAATTTTTTTAAAAAATCTAAATTTTAATGAAACCAAAACTACACAAAAAAGTTGCCAAAAATTCAACATTTTGCCAAAATTTTAAATTCTTAACAAATTCGAAAATTCACCACAAAATCGAAAAACTGGAATAAATTTTAAAAAAAAAAATCAAAATTCAATAAAGAACAGGCATTCTACCCAAAAAAAACAAATTTCAGAAATTTTTTAATATTCACCACTAAGCTCTATATTTCACCACCATTTTGTAATTTCGAAAAATCACAAATTCACTACAAGTGGTGAATTGCAAAAAAAAAAAATCTAAAATATTCACAAATATTTAAAAAACATAAATTTTATTAAAAATCTCAAAAATGAATTTGTACCACAATTTGGGTATTCACCAAAATCCGAAAATGCCGATCCAAAAAATCGATAATTTGCCAAAATTTGAAATTCACTACAAATTCGAAAATTTACTATAAAATCATAAAACTGGATTTAAAAAATTTAATTTCTAAAAAATCAAAGTTCAATATAATACCGAAATTTTCCTAAAAATATATGGTATCAATTTTAGCAAAATCGCCGTAACATACGGTCCGAAAAACCTAATTTTCGCCAACAGGGAACCAAAAACCAAGTTGACCATATTTTGAAATTTAACGACAAAATTTACCCAAAGGTTGAAATTTCATTGAAAACTCTAAATTTTATCAAAACAAATCCTTTGCACTAGCAAATATATATTTAGTAGTTCCTACTTTTATGAAGGGTATATAAGAATCGGCACAGCCGATTATATAATAGCTGATCTTATGAGCAATCAGACCCCATGGCAGACGTTTAAATGCAGCCAGTAAAATCCAGGTCCTTGTCTTTTTAATGATGACTCGAACAATATGTTCATGCCGACCATAAAGATGCCCTCGAGAGATATCGAAAGAGTTTTCTTTTCTGAAATAACGGGTAGCCTCTACACTATTTGCCGCAGTGTTGAAAGTGTGATTTTACATTTTTTTTTAAATCTTATATTGTTTTTTTTTTTTTATTTGCACCGCTTGCAATTTCACTTCATACTTATCAGTGCGATTCTTTTTCGGTGTAAATGATTTTTATTTTATTTTTTTAGCAAATCATAAAAATTTGTCGGATTTGGTTTCCTTTATTTATTTTCATTTTGAAGTGCATTTTATGAAATCAAAACCATCCCCCGCTTAAATTCTTGCAAAATCAAAAGCAAAATAAACAATAAATCAATAACAATTAAAGATTACGAATAAAAAAAAAACGGAAAGGAAAAGAAAACTTAAGTATTTGATTAAAACTTTTGCAATTCAGCTTATTAAATTTATATGATGCCGCTCGAAAGCGCAGAGGCCAACAACAAATAATTAAAGGCAAATTAATTAAAGTTAAAAAAAATTAATTTTTATCATTTGCCTGGTTAATTTTACGAGTAGAGTGCGATTAGAAGGAGTCTATAAACTTTCGTATCGAAATAAAGAATTTTTATAACGAATTTATTTGACCCTCAAATAGCTCTGACCAGACCGTGCTCTTTTCACACTACGAATTGAAAGGCAGTACATTAATTTTATCAGGCAGTTTGGCTGTCTACTTCAATTTGAATATTTAATTGTTTCACTTTAATTAAATATTTAATTAAAGTGAAATGAAAATATTTTTGACAACATCGGGGAGTGGCAGGCAATAAGTCTCAAAGAGTTGGTCAATAAGAAAATTTTAAATAAAAGTAGTTGTTGAAAAATTTAAATCATTTTCACTTTAAAGCACAGGATAGATATTGTTCGTTGTTTATTCAAATTTAATTTTGATCGAATAGAAAATGTATAGTATTTTAATTATTCAACTAATCGATTCAATAAATATAAATTAAATATTTAAACAAATTTTTAAAACACAAGTCTAACAGGAAATGCAGATGAAAAACGATTAATCGAATAATTATTGTTCGAATGAATACATACAGATACAAATTTCTTAGTCACTTCGTCAAACCATGGGACTAGTCGAGAGAATACAAACAACGTTTTCGGCATAAAAAGCCACCGTTGATTCGAATCTTCATTGATCGAATAATTTTGTTATTGCGTATTGAGATTTTTTTTTTATCTGAGAAACAACTAATTTTATAAAAATTGATTAATCGAATAATTTTTATTCGAATAAAATCATATAGTTACCAATTTCTTGGTCACGGCGTTGAACCATCGAGAGAATACAAACAGCGCTTTTCAGCATAAGAAGCCACTGTTGATTGGCTGGACAACAATGATTTCGAATAATCTTTTAGTTCAATGTTCAATTAATCGAATAATTTTGTATTACATATTGAATATTGTTATTTATTTGAGAAACAATTAATCGAAAAACGATTAATCGAATAATTTTTATTCGAATGAATACATACAGATACCCAATTCTTAGTCACATCGTCAAACCATGAGACTAGCCGAGAAAATCTTTTATTCTCGCTCTTGTTAATCGAATAATTTTTTATTGAAATTCGAATATTTTTAATTTAAAAAAAAACTATTTCTATGAAAATCGATTAATCGAATAATTTTTCTATGAATGAATACATACAAGAATTTTTGCGATTATTTTTTTAATTCGATTATTCATTAATCGAGAAATTCTTTTATTGCAAAATAACTATTTCTAACTATTTCTATGAAAATCGATTAATCGAATAGTTTTTATTCGAATGAATACATATAGCTTGAACATATCGTTAAAACATAAGACAAATCGAGTAAATACTCGTACAAACAAACTTTTTCTTCATAAGAATCCTATGTTAAGTGGCTTGTGAACAATCTTTTCGAATAATCTTTTATTCGAATATTCATTAATCCATCTTTTTTTTGCAAATGAAATATTGTTATTTTTTTTTAAATAACTACTGCTCTGAAAATCGATCAATCGAATAATTTTTCTTCGAATGAATACTTACAGATACCGATTTCTTAATCGCATCGTTAAATTTGGTTAGAAATAAAGCAAATATCAGACCAATCGAGAGATTACAAGCAACCTGTCAAATAAAACTAAAATCATTTATTTTTTGCATATGAAGCCACCTTTGCTTAGTTAAAATTTTTTCGAATATATTTTTATTCGAATGTCAAATGAATCGTGTAATTTATTATTACAAATTAAATATTTGTTATTTTCTTGAGGAGAAATAACTATTTCTCTGAAACTCGATTAATCGAATAATAAACATACGAATGAATATACACAGATACCAATTCCTTAGTTGCATCGTCAATTCATCAGACTAATCGAGAGGATACAAGCAAACTTTTTTCACATAAGTAGCCACCGTTGGTTGGTTTCGCAAAATTGTTTCGAATATTATTCCATTCAAATAATCGAATAATTTTTTATTGAAAATTGATTAATTTTACTTGTTTGTGAAATAACTATTTCCACAAAAACGATAAATAGATTTGAAAAATAAGCAGAGATCTTACCAATCAAGACCCCACAAAACAACGGTCAGTTAAATGGCACAAAACATTAAATTTTGTTATTTTTGGTTTAGATTATTCGTTCTTTCCAATGTTCGATTAATCGAATATATTTTTTTTTTATTCTAAATTTAATATCGTTATGTATTTGAGAAATAACTAATTTAATTAAAAAAAAACAATCGAATAATTTTTATTCGAATTACTATAACTCGCGCATTCATGTACTGTGTGACTCCACACCTACCTACGTCTGAAACCGTGGCATTGCAATCAATTTGGCCAACTATGAAGTATTTTTCAAATCTCTATTGCAGTATTTCAATTATGAATGACATTCCGCCGATAACTTTTATTTAAGAAGTTTATGGCGCCGGCTTTCTTTCAACTTCAACTCTTAATCGTTTATTTTGTTTTTCAAATAATTGCAGTTCTTTTAATATAAATTTCATAATCTTATCCAGCAGCATGGAAGCCAACACCTCTTGTACAATTGTTACAATTAATGGCTGCCGACAATTACGCTGCTCACTCATTGTGAAGTGAAAAGAAATTAATTGAAATGAATAAACTGTCATTGTGACAGGGATTTACCTAAAATAAAAAAAGTGTATTTACAGAAAAGAAAACAAATGTCTCAGTAAAAGGCGTAAATATTTAAATGATTTGCGCGGCATTTTGTTTATAGATTACTAGCACGGTCCCTGAGACAAAAAGAAAGGGGGTAAAAATGTGAGGAGAAAAAAGATTTCCGCGTATTAAGTGGATGATGGGGCTGTAAAAGCATGATAACGCAAAAAAAACAGGTCTTCAATTAATATCGACACGTTTTTTCAGCAGAAAAGCGACAAGTTTAAGTCAATTATATTTTATTGACATCAAAGATAAAACAATTTATAATTTAAACACTTAAATATTTATGTATGACTGTGTTGAATGGCACCAAACGCCGGCACAGTGAAATGAATTCGTAAAAAATGTGTGCAAAGAAACTCTAGGGAAACTATAAAACGTTCACGAATTCGAAAAGCAAACAGGGAATTAGCGCAAGTAATTCAGTTTTTCTCATCGTGAAATTCTTGACTCTTCCTTTGTGATGTGTAACATGTGTTAAAGTCAAATAAGTTAAACGAAATTGTGTTATTGAAAGGCGTATGGCCTGTTTCATGTAGGAAATTAGTATAGAAATCAACACAAAAATAATGAGTGTTTTTTACCTAAATTCTCTAGACGAGTCGCTCGTTTGACGTACAGAAACAGACCATTGAGGCAAGAATACATCTGGTACAAGAAATGAAAGTGCTGTGGCTAGTTAGCTTTAGTTGTCTATATTTGCCTAGCTTCGCAACTCAGCCGCTGCCAATCAAGAACAAACTAGTGTATATCTCAGCGCCCTTCTCTAGGATCTGTGGATGTCCTTCAGTGGCACTAAATCGTCTTTTCTATCGCTCTACTTCGCCATCTGTCTTCTCTAGTCTATCTCTTTCCAAAGAAAGTCGCACTATTAATCCAATTAATTAGTAGATATTAATTGCCTGAGTATTACTTTTCTTTATAAAAATAAATAATAAAGCTGAAGCTCGAACCTCGTTTCCGGTTGGCTACTGGTAGGGTTGGCATTTTCGAAAGGGCGTTTTGGTATAGATATTTGGAACTTGGCTTGGCGGCAAACCGATTTCGGCTACGTGAGGGAAATGTGATACAAATATCTATTGATTTTTTGTTAAATGCCAATGGCAGATCTTTTGCCTAGAAGTTCATAATTTCTTGGTCGACATAAATATATTTCATTTCGCAGCACTGTGCGAGACGTTGAATTACTACCATTAACATCCGTTATGAAAAACGTATTCACTTTGACACATATCCCATATCGTAGTACTCGTAAATAAATACCAACAACTACAACTACAACAACAATTACAAAGAAAATAACAAAAACAAAAACAAATGTGACAAGAGCTGGGAGTAAAAGAATGATGAGCTGCGCAATTAACCATAAAGTTGTTATCAGCAGCTAAAAGCGCATTTTTCCATTAACACTGCTTTTATTTCTGTAAGTTTGTTTCGAAGTACTCGTACGTACGACAATACAACATACAACATCATAAGAACTGCTCACACATGAGCAGGGATTCCTTTGAGTATTTTAGAATTTGTTGAGTGGTTTTGTGTGTGTGCGCGCGTAAATTCTTGTATATTTAAATTATTGAATTTAATTGATTTGATTTTATTTTTTAACAAATATTCACTGAAATCAATCAAAGTTATGAACTAACAAGATGAACTATGTCGTAGAGATGGCAAGTGTCACACTTGCTGGGAAAAAGGTAGAAAAAAAGTTCAATTTTTTTTTTATTTTTTCGCCATTTGAATCGTAACAGACAGAAGGTTCTTGAACCTTCAGTGAACTGATATTTCTTAATCTCAACGAACAATCAAAATTGGGGTGATGATGTTGCAAAATATTAGCAAACAGTGCAAACAACAACAGAATGAGGGGGAGCTTTTGAGGGATGATATAATAATTATTCAAGTGCCAATTGTCCATTAGAACTGTTTGGCACTTGGTAAAAAATAAATAAAAATAAGTATAAAACAAAAGGGGGGAATGAATCATTAAAATGAACAATTAAATTTCACTATTTCCCCGATTACGACAAAGTTATTTATTTTTTTAGTCTTTAAAAATTTAAAAGGTGAAATGTTTTTATAATTACCTGCGATCAGGCAGTGACTAATTTGGGTTTTAAGCCGTCGAAACGTTTCTAGAATTTTTGTAATAATTTTTAGTGTTTTTATTTCACATCAATTTGACGCTTACAGTTGGGGAAATAAATTGAGCAACGGATGATCAGGAAAAGAATACAGGGGCTGGCCATAATGTGGTTTCTCAACATGCTGAAAATCGGGCAGTAATCTTTGAAACTAAAGCAAACTCGTTTATTGTTAGATCCACCAAAGGAGGCGTTCTATTGCCAATCCTGTGGTAAACTTTTTTAAAATCTCGGTGATTTTACTATTATGGTCAGGGGCAAGTTACACTCTGCAATAACCGATCGAATGCAACTAGTTCTTCACATCACGCATAACTGGTGTGAAGAGATCTAGCTCTAAATAGCAACAAGACTAATGTGGTTCACTTTACCAGAAGAATGAAGCTAAGTCAGGGGGCCCTGAGATTAGGGGACAGAGACTTACCACCATCTGAGGATATGCAATTTCTGGGAGTAGCTACAGATAAAACTCTTACTTGGAAGAAACACTTAGCGCACATCACAAATAAAGCCTCAAAAGCAACTTATTAATATCAAAAAGTGTATGCTAAAACATGACGCTTACGACCGAAAATGAGGGCGTGGTCATATAGTACTAATGATGCCCTACGTATCTCTAGCACAGTCGCCAAAGGTAAAACATTTACAGGCTCATATGATACTCAACAAGGTATATTGGATAGACTGCTTGAGTGTAACGGGAGCAATAAGCACGTGCCCCACACCAGCCTTAGGAATGATTATTGGACTCACTCCCCTTACAGCTGTACAATCTAGCTCCTCTTAACTGTGCATGCAAAGATTCGGCAGGCCGATTGAAACCCTCCATGTCGCGCTGTCTCCGATAAGATGAATACATAGAACACTAAACCTTCCGTAGCTCTTTAAAGGGATCATCAAGGAACGCTTGGGCAAACAACGAGATAACTTTGGAACATGACTCACAGTTATGGTACACGAATGGGTCTAACCAAGATAGAATATGGCGATGCTGTGGCTGGAATTATAGGATCACATTTCCGAAAAGCAATTGCAAAGGAAGAAACAACTTTTATCTCTGTGCCAGATAAGGGCACTCGCAGTGCCAAAATATGAATTCTCTCTTACAGCTGGCCAGCTTTAAAATCCTTTACCAAATTTTGCGTTGCAATCAATAGTGGTCTGGGAATGCGTTAAGCATCTTGATACACTAGCAGCGAGGAATTAGGTACTCTAGTGTGGATAACTGGGTATTAGGGTCATGTAAGCAATAATTTAGCAGACCATCTGGTCAAAAAGGGCGCAAACGCTCCTTTTATAGGTCCAGAATCCTTATTTAGGGTTAACATTAGCTTCACAAATGACCTAATACGCGAAGGGAAATAACGAGGACTACTCGACTGTTGAAGAGCCCAAATATTCATGAAACAGTCGAAAAGATTGGCCACAAAAGTATTAAAGTAGAGGGTAGTCTAGGTCTCAGCAGAAATGATATTAAGCTCTGGATAATGGACTGTTAACAGGACACTGCAGACATAACCATCACGTGAATGAAATAGGTGTGAAAGAAAGTGATTCGAGCAGACTGTGTCAAGATAAACTGGGAGTATCAGAAGATGTTTCATGCGATTGCCTTGAGGTAGAGATTACGAGATTTATAAAAAGTCCAGAATTGTTATTGCTGTTGGCATGAGGTTGCACAGCAAATCCATCAGGTCGCGGTGCTATTATAGCCTATAACTAATAGTAAATAATAGGGGAACTGAGGGTTAACATGCTCCTCAAAATCCTCAATGATTGTAGTGCTCTACAGGTTGAAAGATCAGCGATGTTAACGACGGAAAACTGGCTGTGGCACTACAAAGTATTTTACGCGTCGCAATTAGGTCTCTGATAGTTGTCTACTCGACATCTAAATTGTTCCAAAAATGCCGGTCATCCTTAAATCGTATGAGGAGAAATTCGAGAATACTCTTAAAATCGGTCGTGGACATGGGATCTGGTTAGCCGATAAGTTGGAAAAGAGGGGAGATCAAGACCGCAGAGCTCGCACATTGTCACATTCAGCGGCATTTCCCTCTCACGCTGCAAAACGAAGTTGATAGTGTTTTAATTGATATAGCTCAGGCTAGAAATCTGCTAAGGTTTCGGAACACGCAATTAAGGCATGTCGTGGATACGATTACTGGGCATTGCAGATTTGCAAATCACGCAATCGCAAGACTGTGAGGTCTCTAGCAAATAGCTACTATAGAAGCTGTCATAATGCGGAAGAAGGGGAGGTAGTATTTCATCACACATTCCTATGAGTTGCCTTAGAGGACCAAAGCTAGATACACCTCGGAAGGTGGTCACTCGTTAGTCCTTCCGAACTACCGGCGGTGGGACCACATGGAGTATATAACAGAGCAGCGACTAGTTTGGTAATGACTTTACAATTATGGTCACCGTTCAAGTCCTTCCTACTTATACCCTCTCTACTAATCTTTCCAGTCTTTTTCACTTTCCACCTTTCCACTTTCTCCTTTTCGTCTTCTTCAAGTAAGACAAAGCAAGCGGATTTGCGGACCCGCGTGAGACTGTGCTGTAAGCGACCTGTAAACCTAAACTTATAATTACTTAAGTGTGTGTGTGTGTTGAATCGGAAGTCTTCACTATATGTGTCCAGCAATATCTACCTGCTTCGACATGAGTTGAGTTGTTCATTTTACGGAATTTTTGCCTGAAACTCACAAAAATGTACAGAATAAAATTTTTTTTATTTCAGGAAGTCTCTTTTTATTTCCGCTCAACAATCCAAACAGCCGTTATAAAAATGTCTGCTCTTAAGGAAACTTTTGCAGAAGTAAATCTTGACGGAATTATAAAAGGTTTTTAATTGCATTTTATCTTGAATTGTTGTTGTTATTTTTCTTGACATTATGCCAAAAACAATTGAAAAAAAGCCAGCCAACAAAAAGTATCTTATCTTTCTTTAACTTTACAAAGCAGACGCCAATAAACCTCCAGATGAGTGAGGACGGCAAAAACAATTGAGCAATTTGTTTTCGTTTCTAAGTTCAAAGACTTGCGAGTATTGGAAACAAACACAAAAAAATGTTTAAATGATTTAAACATTTTAGTCTTCAGCTAAGTAAAACAAATTTAAACGTTACGTAGCACTTTTAGCAATTAAAGGACATTTAAATGTTTTTTTTTTGTACATCACACATACAATATGTGGACATGTTTGTAACAAACGAAATTATTGTTGCATTTGAAAGCAACACAAACAACTGCACAGTGTCGGCCGCTTACTTTATGTTTTATTTCAACCCCTTTCTCTCCGCAAATTTGATTTCAGGCGAACCATATTATTTTACTTTCATTGAGCCTTGTACCAACACTAGCCTTTATTCTTGACTCTTGAGTGATATCAGATTGTCGACTGTCGGCCTTCTTTCTCATCACGGAGTCTCTTGTAATTGCTAGCATTTGTCTAACGTCTGGGGCCACAAAAAAATTCACATTTAACAAGTGTCTGCCTGTGGTTCTAAGCCTTATGTTAGAAACTCACCCACAATGTGCTCTACCCTCTCAGTAGTACTCCAAACAATCCTTTTCTCTTCCTCAGGAGTACTCCAAACAATCCTTTGATGTTGTCACACGTTTACGTTTTTGATCAATTGAGAGCAAACGCGGCAACCATCTTGCAGACGACTTTCTTAAGCCAAGCTGATCATTTGAAATCGAAACCACACTGCCATGTGAAATGCCTATGGCATCAACAATCTTACGCACTTTTACTCTTCGATCGGCCAACACCATATCGTGGATTTTTTCAACATTTTCAGGTGCACTGACATCAATTGGCCGTCCAGAACGTTCAGCGTCAATTGTACTTGTGCGATCACAACGAAAGTCAGTAAATCACTTTTTTACCATTGAAATCAATGGTGCAGAGTCCCCATACAATTTATCGAGCTTTTCCTTCGTTTGATTGACGGTTTTTTTTCGCAAAAAATAATGTTCAATGAGCACTCGAAATTCACTTTTTTCCATTTTTAGACAAATACACGAGATTGTATGTTTTGAACAGCTGTTAAAAAAATTTGACTGTAGTACTTGATGGGAACAGTGTTGCATTTCATATAACTACGAGGAAAGTTCGAAAAGTCACGTACTTATTGATCCGCCCTCATATCTATGGAGTCTAGCGCCTCCAACCTTTGCGAGGTTTTCTTGCCCTTCTCTTTGCAGTTCCTCCATTCGCCAATAAAGGGGCCAGAATTCCTGTAGAGATTAACGTCTCCAACTCTTGCGAGGCTTTATTGCTCAACCCTACCGGAATCTCACGATCGAACGCCTTTACAGATTGACCTGCCCCCTACCCCCCCTACCCCCTTGCGAGGAATTCTTCTCCATCACTTTCGACTTCCTCCCTTGGCAAATTAACCCGAAGTTACTTCAGAGAATTCATATAATTCTCGCGAGTAATGGATCAAAAAATGTTCACCCACATAGAGCTCCATATGCACGGGTACATCTGTAATAAAACTGGAGATCGACTGGTATCCAGCGATCACATACTAGAGATCCTGCACCCTCTTGGCCAAGCATTCTTGGCCTTTGCTGTTCCACCGTGGATTAGAATTTTTCTTAAGAGACAGAAAAAGCTGTGTTATGTTTCGATTCATCAGACAAGCGAAATTTTAAATAATAAAGTTGAGCAGCACCCAATGTCCGCCATATGGAATTATGTCATTAGAATTTTATTTCTTCGCTCTCTCATATAACATCCATCACAATAGGCTACCATGCCCATGATCGCCATGTAGACAATATCAACCGTTCTTTCTGCCATAAGGTGTCGACTAATGCATTAAACACATAGAAGACGGCAGGCTACCGACTACAAGCCCTCAAAATTAAACTACACACGTTTATACCAGAACGATTATTTTGACGGATTTTGTCGTTTAAGTCAAACTGAATTACTTTTTATTTTTGTTTGTCGGTCACGCCTGCATTCGTTCGAGCGGTAAACAAAAGTTGAAAACTTTTCGCCTCTTTACTACTTCACGTTTATTTCTTTTATTTTCTAGCTACTCCAGCATATTATATATCAAATGAAAGCTTATGGTCTTCGCCTTTAGAATATATACACAAAGTATGTACTTATCTACGAGAGATATCTCGATATTTCCGATAAATTGAAAAAAGTCGTGCATAAAATATTTGATACCCCTAAGTGACCTATTTCGGGACTACGCTTCGAAGAGGTTGAGGCATCGTGGGAAGGGCCTATTATGAGTTTTAATTTAATAAAGAGTTCGTTATTGTGCTGTTTATAGTTCAGTAGGTATATACGATTATATTTTCAGCTTTGCGGGCCCGCCCCGCACACAGGACTTGTTCCATGAAAAATAAAAACCGAACTTCAAAAATGTAAACAAATCTAAAGTGGCACTACTGAAATATTAATTAATTGTTGCAACAGCTGTTAATTTTTTAACATTAATATGTAGCTGTCGTTTTCAAAATAATTAAGTAAGGAACACATTTGTGGCCAGCGGCGATGTAGCCATGTAGCTTGCGGTAGTCAATGTGTTTAAAGCCTCCCACTTAAAGTAATTAAAATGGACAAATAAGCTATGCACTACTTTAAATCGTATGTAAATTTTATTTGAAATCTTTGCTTAGATATACGTTAGCTGATAAGGAAGAATGGTTGCGAAAGTCATCGTCTTTACTCCCTTTAAACTAGCAGATCTGACACTGTGCAAGGTTGGGATTTGTGCTACAATTGCAGCAATTTCGTTAAACTCTTTAATTTTTTTATCAAATTTTTTCGTGCAAATTCGAGCCAATGTCAAAATTTTAAAGAAAGCATCACCTGCTCTTAAGAGGACACCGTATAAGAAAATTCACTTTGGTACTACAAAGACCTTAAATGCAGCAAATAATTTAATTTGAATTTTGGAAGGAAATATTATCAATTTATTTTAAGTTTAAGCACTTTACCCCCAAACAGCTTTAATTGGCTTACAAATGCTGAGGCCGGTATTAAATACTTAATTACACACAATTTTCACAGTGAATGAATTAACAACATGCAACATGTTGGCTTAATACTCGGATTGACATAAGAAAATGTTTCAAGTTTTACGAAAATTTGTTGCAACCTGGCTAAAGAGAATTTATTAGGGAGATAAGAGAGGCAGCAAAACATAGAAAGAGCATAAGAGCAAGTGTAAGAGTAAGAGCGAAGAAGTAAGAGAGGCATTTGAATTCTGCTGTTAATGATGATGATGATGAGGGCAGTTGTCATGTTTTAACAATTTTCTATTCATTTATTGCTACCACTGCCTGCCAATGCCTGCGCAAGCACCAACTTTTGTCATGTTAAATACAAAAATTCCATGAATTTAAATAAAAAGAAAATGCTCAATGAGTAAAAGAAAATTGTGCAGCTCTAGCTGTGGCAGCCGTACAAGAAGCAGAAAAAGTATCGATGATTTTCAATAGTAGAGTGTGAAAATGTTGATTACATTTGTAGTACTTTATTGTCAACCATTTAATCTCCTGCTGCTGTTTGGAGGGAGGGCAGGCAGCAAGATTTAAAGTTGTGCAAGAGCTGTTTAATGTTTTTATTTAGTCGTTGCAGTTCCATCAAAACGTTTAGAACGCTCAACAAACTCAAAAAGTTTTTTGTTTTTTTTTTAAATAAATTTTTAAAGTTCTCCAAATTAAATGATTAATACGTCAAGTGGTTCTGAAATGTTGATGTTATTTTAATATAACCATGGCCCATAGTGCTGACAAAACTCTGAAAGCAACAACTATTAATGACAACTTAAATGCCATTGATGTCGTGTTATTGTCATCAGCATTATTACAACTAAATTATGGTTATTAGAGAATCGTTATAAAACCAAGAAGCCAAGAAAAAAAAACACAGAACAAATTTCTGAAATATTCAAAAAATCATAAAACTTTTTTTTAAAAGCAATTTTGAATAAAGTTGGAAAAAAAAATAAATAATAAAAAAATAAGAGGAAAATGCCTATTGTATGAATGATAAAGATCATCAGATGTGCTATTGATAATGTGTTTGTAACAGTGGTGATTTTTATTTGAAAAATTTATGCCTGACAATTGTAAAAAAAAAAAAACATTAAAAAAAATTTAGAAAAAAAAGGACCAGGATTTATGCGATTGTCTGCCAGTTAATTTCAAATAAAAATAATTCAATTCATAACCATCGTTGTTGTTGTGCTATTTTGTTATTAATTTTTTTCTTAAATGTTGTTGTAATTTGTTGTAGTCATTGTCAATTTTGTGTTTTCTTTGTCACATTTCCACTCATTTCGTTCTATTCGATATTTATTTTTTTTGCATGACTTGACAAAATTTATTAGTTTCCTAAAAGGGGTGTGAAACAACAGTTTATGCTAATCGAAATATAACAACAACAACAACAACAAAAAAGCAAAAAAAAAACAAATTTTACTGGCCAAACAGTGAATGGCCAAATAGAAAAAAAAACTATGTTAAATTTCAACCGAATGAATGACGAATCAGTTAAGGCTGTTTGTTTTATTTGTAAGTAAAATAGCAACAATAACACTAATGATAATAATAACAACAACAACAATACTAATAATAATAATAATAATCATTGAAAAATAATAGTAATAATGATAAAACGTAAACATTTAAATTTACTCTTAAGAATAGTGTTAAGAAATATTGCATTGAAATTATTAATTGACTCTTAATTGCCCCGCAAGCGTGTGGGCTGTAATGGCAGCGTGTTGGGACAATGGAGTTCAATGGTGCTAAACTTGGGTTGAGTGTTAAATATTTCCTTAAACGAGCTACTTATCTAGAGGTTGTTCGAACATAAACAATTACTTGGCACTTTTTTTAAAGCTTTTGGTTATATTACGTTCACGTTCAGCTTTGTCAGCTGGCATATTGAAATAACATGGCAAGTTATAGGAGTAAAGTCACGCTCACTTATGACTGAACTGTGGGTAGGGAATCTTAGAGTATTTTCAAAGTGACCTCTGACATAGAGTATGCCTTGCCCACATTTTGCCATACCGATAACATTAAGTGACTTTGAAAGGTTTTAAGTTTTTAAAATTTATTTTTCTTAATGTCGCCAGACCGCTCACTTTGTTGTACCCTTTTCGACCCCCTTCATTTTACGAATTCATTTTTTCATACCTTCATTCAAGTGTCGTGCTTTCATTTGAGCCTTATGCTATGCAGTGCTGGATATTCACAAACAATGTGCACTACCGTCTCAGCCTCTTCATCAGGAGTAACTTTTGAAGACTGACCCGACCAGGCCTTGCGAGGTTTCCTTGTCCAACTCTTCAGAATTCTGGAACATATTTCTGTCATCCCTTGTCAAGTTTGGTTTGGAGACAAACCGATTTCGGCTATGTGCCATCCTCTGCGTAATTTTTCGTTCTCGTTTGTGATTATAATTCATTCCACCAACCTTTTTTATTATAAATTACACGAAACAAGTTGTTCGGCAGTGGAATACAGAACAGTTGAAACTATCGGAAAGGTCCAGTTTCGTATAAAATATTGCGAATTCGGAACACGCAGCAGCAGTGTAAGTCTAACTACCCCCACCTTAAAATTGTTTCTTTATCTCTCTCTCTCCCTCTCTCTCTCTCTCACACACACACACACTCTGTCTCTCTCCAGCCACCCGCATTACCAGCTTCTCTATTTACTTAATTATTTATTACATTGAATTTTGTCGATAATTACCAAATAATGCGTTACTTGTCGTTACAAAGTACTCGTGCAAATACAAAACGAGGTTACAACAAAATTAGGAAACAGTCATAAATAATTAAATACTCGTATTTACTGGTAGTAAGGAGAACTGCAGCTGAACTGAAAACCATTTCGAAGAAAATGTAAAATGAAAACTATAAAGTGTAAATCGTTAGATAAGAAAACACATATGTAATTACAAACATATTAGTACGAGTGAGCGAACAGATTAAAACATCACAGAGCACAGTGTGTGTTACTTACCGCTAACTTATGAAGGCTGGTACTAAATGAAATAAATTAAGAATTTATTAATTGGCACAAATTTACAAATTTAAATTTCCATACTACAACAACATCAGTAGGAAGCAACCAACCAGCAAACCTACCAACCAACCAACCGACCCACCGTCTGCCTCAGCTGCAATTAAACTGTTTAGTTTTCATTTTATTTTCTGTTGGTATTTATCTGAATATAAATCACTTGATAAATGTCCTTGCTGTGACATAAAATGCAATTGCAACGTGTTTACAAAACACTTATTTATATATGCACACTCTCAAACTAACAACTACAGTGGGACCCAAAATTAGGACACCACACTATACAGTTGCGTTTTAATTGTCTTAGATTGCTTTTATTTTAAATAACTTAAGGCTGAACTTTTCTTTAGAGAAATTGAGCGAGATTAAATAGTCAGTCGTCTTCTTAGCAGAGTTTAACAACTGAGATAACTTCAGAGCACTGTTAACAATTCTAGGACTTTTGTGCTAAACCACCCGTTTTGGTTATCCTACTCCACTTTACTACTTTTCTAAAACAAAAATGCTAAAGTATTGTTTCAGTAATCCGGGCTGGAAGTTTAAATACATTTCTTTACAATGCTCAAAAGGCTGCCTTGACAAAGAGCGCTTCTCTTTCTGTCATTCTAACTTGAATTAACAAGTGGAAACCAGCACCCAGTGATACAAACAACTATTTCGGTTTAATAAATAATTTCAAACTTATTCTTGATTTGATATTCCCGCAGGGTGATTTTGTTATAGATGTTGGACACGAATTTCCATCATCAGACTCAGAACGAAAAATTGCACTGAACAAAAGGACATGAAAAGGATAATAGAAATTGACTGAAGGTGAGAATGAACCAAGTTCTTCGACTCATAAAACAAGAAAAAAAAGTGCATTATGAACAAAAATATTCCAAATGGTGGGAAAAGGATAAAGATTTCGCAGGCTCATCTTAGGATCCCTTATAAAATATTTCTTATAGGTTCTCTTTCCAAGGTATTCAAAATATCCAAATCACTCTATAGCACGTAATCGTCAGCGAAGTGAAATAATTTATAAAATGGCTGCACTAGCATTCAAGTAATGCGCCTACCTAACACCAGAGGCGCTGCAACACTGTTCTAAATGAAAACAGAACGAACAATTGCAGAGTTGTTAAACACTGCTGAAGCTTTTCTATCTTCATATACTTCACCAAAGCCAGTAACACAATTAATGTAATTAATTTTTATAGACATTAATTGCCTGAATGTTAACTTGCTTTCAATAAAATGGCAGCTATCTAAATAAGGTTTGCTTAAAAGTACCTTCTTTTCGCCTGCTTTTGGGTTGGCATTACTGGTTCCGAGACTTAATCCGTCACTAAATTTTTGATCTGAATTGCAAACAAATCTGGAAAATAAGATTACCTATTGGCAGCTACTAAGTTTTATGGGAATTCATTTGTCCAGATTCCTCCTATAATGCCCAAGTGACTGAGGGATTGTTGACACAACTTCGACTGCAAATAAACCCATAAAAAGAAATCTAATGGTGTTAAATCACACGATCTATCGGGCCAATCTTGATCACCTTAACGAAGGAGTACACGACCAGGAGATGCCTCATGCAGTAATTGAATTGATTCTCGGGTTGTATGGCCCGTGGCACCGTATTGTTGAAAATAAAAAACAAACAAATATTCCGCTGGCTGTATTCTAAGCAAATTTTCGAGCGTATAATTTTTTAGGTATATAAATTTTAGTTGGCCAAACTTGCCAGACTTGATTTTCATATGTTTAACAGACTTGCCAGACAGTTGTTAAACTATTACAAACGAACTTCATAACATCATTTGCTCATTTGTAAAAAAAAACAGATGTTTTTCTCTGTCAGAAAGAAAAATATGTCATTTTCAAACCCCCAATAAGGACCCTTTAAGAATTCAAAGTCTTGTTGTCAGGCTAAAATTTTTTTATTGGTTCGTTCTAAGGACAATAACAAATATTATTCGAATCTTAATTCGAATAATTATTCATCAATTGATTGCTTAGGTAACAACTAATTTACTGTATAGATGTAATATTATTTTTAATATTGGATAAGGAGAACCTTCCCACTGGGCTCAAGGTGTCGGTTCTCTTTAGCCTTTGCTATATCTCGAATTGCAACAGATACCGGGCAAGAGAGTTGAGATGCGCCTTTAGCTGGTCGACGTATTTGTGAGTGCAATTTTGATTTCCTCCCGGACACTAGTGACATTCAGATCTCTGTGGATGTGTTCATGTGTTCATTACGTGTACACCACGGGGCCCTGAATATTTGTGGCAATATCCTAGACTGTCTTCTTTGCAATTTCTGGATGTTTGATACGCATGCGGAAACTCACAACTGACGACGATGTCCATTTTGGCTTTATATTGGACTAGAGACAAGGTGGAGTTTTAACCAATGATCCAATGAAGTTGATATGATTTTAATGTCGAGACTATGTTAGGCGTCGGTCTAAATAAATTCCCTAAGTATCTGAAGAGATTTTCCATGGGAAAAGAAAGATTTAACAAAATAAAATTAAAGCCGAAAAAAAATCAATTGCTGGACAATTTTGTTCTCTGGGCGTTAAAATATTTAAAGGCTAGAAAAATTAAACCAAAGACAATTGACAGGGAGGAAATATTACAGATTCGAAGATGGCTGATCTGGCGATTAAGTGTCGAAAAGTGAAAATAATTTAATCAACTTTTAAAAAAATTTCGTCAAAAGTGAATTTCTTCTACGGTCACAATTTTCAAACGATGATTGCACACTAAACAAAATTTTTTTTTGTAGAGACAGCCCCCACCCTTTTCAATAAAACACGACTTGAAAATATTTCATTTGTTTGTTTTCTTAATGGAATTCTTTCTTGGGAAGCCAAAAACATTTCCCCATAACACATTTTTGTATCAATTTTTATCTAGAATATTTTTGTAGTCAACACAATTTGGAACTGGTATGTGGAATGTTGTTAGGCACTTTGGCAATACGAAATAATTAAAGGTTCGGCCAATTCGGCCGCTTGCAATCACGTTAAATGGTGGCAAAAGAGGCCTTCTAAAGTGTAATGAAGCAGTCCATAGATAAATACCTCTTCCAAGTAACTAAAGGTAGAAGACGGACATTGAAACGTGATAAATAGATAAAGAGATACACATCGTGGTTAAGAGAGGGAGAGGGCAACAAAAATAAATATTAGGTCTGTTCCAGGTGCATAACAAAATAGTCCGGACTATTGAGATTAAAAAGAAAATTACTCTCTGATTGTGCCAAGGTTGTCCGAAATGGCTTTTAGTAATTTTATACGCTTAAAATGCATAATATTTCAAAAGCATAACATTTGTATCATTGCCAGCAGCTGTCCATAACTTCTTAGCTGATCGATAAAATCATTTTTTTTTATTAAATAAAGTGATAAATATGCACAAATATACATATGTACTTACAACTTCAAGTTTATTGGACAAATTTTCCGTTTTGCTTTTTAATAAATTGAAAATAAAAACTTTTTTCCTGTATTTCAAAATTTTTTTGATTTTTAAATATAAACAAAAAACAGCTGATAATTTAATTCTAGTCCGAACTTGCCCAAAGAAAAAGTTCGTACGACTTTGTACAGGAAATGACAAATTTTACTCTCTCATTTTCTCTCCAAATTGCACAAAAATTGTTATCTGGAACGCGTTTGGACTAATTCGGACTAGTTCGGATTGTTTTGTTATGCACCTGGAACAGACCTATTATGAACATGAATAAACAAAATAAATCAAATGTTCAAATTTAATTTCATTTGTTGTGATAGAAAACAAATTGATGACAACATGTTTGTCATAATTAACATTGATGTGAATCACAGTGAACGATAACGAATAAAAATTAATGGAAACATGTTCGCAAGTTCGTCAGTTGCTTGATTTCTTGAATAAATTGTTGCCTGCCTGCCTGCCTGCCTGCCTGCCTGGCTGATGCTGTGTGCGATAAATAAAAACAAACCAAAAAAAAAACCGTTAAATTTTAGCACACACATATACCCTTATGTTTGTGTATGTGCCTATGTGTGTGTGCGTGTGTTACCATGTTGTTTATTAAAGAGATAAAATCTGGCAGATTTAACAGTGTAAAACAAAATAATAGCATTTTTAGCCAAATCTTGTCTAAGATTTTTACACCTGCAGCTTAAGGCAGCAATGGAGTTTTGCAACAGTTTAAGATCTGCCTGAATAGATGTTCGTATAGTTGAATATTTAGTAGCGATGTTAAGAATCTTTCCATCGTCATTTCTGTCATGCATTTCGTCAACAACAGCGCCAGCTTTTTGTCAACAACAAAATATTTTTGAAAACAAACTTAACGACACAAAAACAAACTGAGTAGAAAATGATTTATTATTATTTTATATATATTTTTTTTTATTTTACAGGTGGTGATTTCTGGTGCATTATGTACAGTGGAAGATTATGTAATAATGTCACAGTGTGCACACAACAAAGCCATAAATTTAGCTGCAGAAGGAACAGTCTCAGTGACCGATATCTCACAAACACGTAAGTTAAACGAATGTATTAAAAACCAGACAATATTAGAAATTAACCATTGCAACATTATCGTAGACAACAAAACTAAAGCGTTAAAATGATCAGCTAACGCTTTAGCAGTTAGAGAAAAAGTTTAATAAGAAACATTTAAAATGTCGAGAGAAAAATTAGAATGACAATGCATAAATCCCATTGCTATAAACAAATGAATATTATTAAATCTAATAATAATATGGTCCTCTTTGATGGATAGACTGCAAAAACTGTATGTTACTAGTTGGAAGGCAACTAAAGCGAGAAGAATGCTTAAAAGAGAATTTAAGAATTTTACATATTATGTCTATTAAGAACACTTTATGGTTATGGAGTTATTTTAATATTTTTGTATAATTAAAATACTTTGTTTGTGGCTAGAATATTAGTAAAACAATTGTATGGTTCAACTTAACCATATTGAGGTTGTTATGGCTGGAAATGTAATCAATAACTTGTTTATCGCAATTAAATTCATGTTCAAAATGTTCTTAAATAACCATTATATTTTGGTCACAAAAATATATTATTGTAGAGAACATAATATGGTTGCTGCGACCATGCCACAACTATGTTTTATCTTTGCATGCAAAACCAATTTTCCAATTATGAAATCGGACAAATTATTTTTCTCGCTCATGCTCTCGAAGCGTTGTAGTATGAGGCCCAATGCATGGGCTCTGTGGTCTTAAGCACCCGCCCTCAAAGCACTCTTTAAAAGTACATAATTTCGATGCATTATAGGGTTCATCCTAGTGGCTGCCAATTCGAGATCTAAATATGTTAAAACAAGTTCTAGAAAAAAAATTCAATTTCAATAAAGTTATTAAAAAAAATTTTATTTCATGTCCCACGATGTCGCACGTTAATATTGGCTTGAATTCTAAGAGAGATAAATGTGATTTGCATCCCTCTAATAGCACTTTTATTAATTTATTTATTTATTTAGTTCGTAAATAATAATAAAATGGTTCCTTTGTGTTTGTTCTCTCTTAGAATTCAAGCGAACATTAACGTTCAACATCGTGGGGCAGGTAGTTCGGTTTCCAAACATACTTTTACTTATTTAAGTTCATTAAAGGCCCTTTCACACTATTGGATTGAGCAAAACGACTTGCAAGAAATTCATTTAAAATGAGAAAGCGTTATAGTGTAAAAACAACATGTAATCAGAGTGTTAAAAAAAGTAGGAATGGAAATTTGACATTTGTGGGGCTGTCAAAATTTTTAGAAACATTCTGAATATCAGGGTTGCATTCATTTTATCTGGGTTGCATTTTTTGCAGAAGTGCGATAGTGTAGACAGAGAATGCAAGGAGAATATTGAACTCTTGATTTTTTTTATGACAGAACGCTCATCAGTAGATTTCTCTCTGCAAAAATTCAACGAAAATCTAAGCACTCACACTCATAGCTTAACTATTCAAGTAAATTATCTCCTCATTAATTAATTAATGGATTTATTATAAAGTATGAAAAAGAAATTAAAGTAAAATTCAGAACGAACTTAGCCGTCTCGTACTGCAAACATACCGATATTATGTTCGCAAAAAAAGATCTTAATCTGTAAAAACACCTAAATTATAATCCTGAGAACAAATCTGTTTGTGTCTGTGTGTGTTTTTTTTTAAATAAATGAAACGAAAGAGAATTCATATCCTTGATGAAAAATCCTTTCTTGCTGTTCTGTAGTCAAAGAAAGTGTGTAAAATATTTAGCACCAGCATTATGGCAACCAACCGACCATTGTTCAATTTCAACCTGGATTCTGGTTCGTACAATAACTACTTTAGATAAAATTAAAGGTATTAGACAGATTTATTGCATTTTCTTTAACAATGACTGGAAAATTTGTTCGGTTCCGCCGTTGTGTGGTCATTGTAGGCGTAAAATTGACAAGAGGACTTTTCACACCGCTCACAGGATTTAACTTGTGAATGCTGCTTGAATTTTGAAAACAATTAAATTATGAGATTTTACGTTTTGTTACCGACGACGATTTGTGCGAGTATTTGTACAATAATCTATATATCTGTATTAGGGCCACTGCTAACACATACACACACATGTACATACTTTCCCTTCTATCCGTCTGTCCACTTTCTTGCGTTTTGTGTGTTTTTACAGCTTTCTTGTTTTCTTTCTTTTTTTGCTTGTGTTTGTTGTTTTTAAAACAATTAGTTGATAATTTTTGCACCTGTAGTCTCAAGAGGATGCATGACACAAAATGAACGGAATTCTCAAGAATACCAAGAACAAAACACACACACACACGCACACACAGAGCGAGAGAGCGAGGGAGAGATTTATATCACGTACCTTTACACGAGTTAAATAGACATGCGGCAGCATGAGTTTTTTTTTTACTTTTTTTGAAGGCATGTTTAATGTTTAAAACACGTTTTAGTTTTAAACAGAATTTAGCCATTTGAATCTAAATGAAACCCCGCCACCTACCATTGTGTGAGTGCGAGAGTGTGTATCTGTGTCATTAAAAAGAATTTTTTAAAAGGTTTTTGGCAAACCGTTAGATTTTGTTATTTTTATTTTTCTGTTGTTTCAAACACAAAAGAACATAAAACAGTCTGTTTGTCCCTCTGTCTGTTGCCCTCTCAAAAACTGTGTTACAACAAAACACAGTGCACATTTTCTATGTGCACGTGTGCGTGCGTGTGTGTGCGTTTATATTAGAGAGTGTGCTTTTTAGCTCGTGCTAAATAAAGAAGAACAATAGGCGTTGTAGTAGTTAAGAATTATAATTGTACAAACTAAATTTTGTTAGAATAGCAATTTAGCAAAAAGGATGAGGTCAGCACAAATTTCACATAAATTGCAGATGTCTAGAAGAGCAGCTGCTACTCTGTTACTACCCAGGCATTCATACTGCCATAGCCAACACATAAATACTTGCACTAAAATTGTTCCTTAATTATTGTGAAGGTCACTTGTGGTCTGCCTGCCTGGAAAGAGAAAGTCTCATATACGACTACACTTGCATGTATAGGGGCTGTTTCGTAATAATTTATTAGCCTTTAATACGTTGTAGTCGTAATCAAACGAAAATGCGGGCTTTATTTCCTTTATTTCCAGTTAATCTCTTAACTAACTTGATTTGTAACTCAATTCGTTTTAATGAAAAGCGGAGTTTCGATCATCTAAAAGATAAAAGCTGCCATGAAAACAATCAAATTAAACTATAGTTGTTCGATTTAGGGGTAAATCGAACAAAGTTTTCGTTAAAAAAAGGTACCACTTTTAAGTTAGGTTAGGTGTACAGCTCGCATGCAGCGGGTTCACTCGGAGGCTATTAGGCTCATTATGATGCCCTGACGATCATCTATCTGCCCCCACTGGTCCCTAGAGAACACCAGGATCTACAGTTCGTAAGAACCCCCCGTAGCTTTTTGCAAAATTTATCAGGCTCGTCAGTGTCGCATCAATAAGACAGTCCAGGGTTGGAAAGAATCATTGCCCCAAATATTTGAGCCTGCGTTCTTTCTCCTCCTCTACAACTGTCACCAGTAGATATTCCCATACACGTTATAATGTTAAATATTAGCAATATCGAATTTTAGACAATAGTGGTTTAGACAAAAGTGGTTATCGTAGACCACCTGCGAGTCATTTCTCTTAGCGACCATTCCCGAAACATGTTTGAAAGTTCGGCCAGGGGGATATCGATGTACCTGTGTGCATTTACCACGTCCTGGTTCGAGCACATTGATCGACCATCTCGTTTCTGCAAATGCCTTCATGCCCCGAAACCCAAACTATCCTCACACGATGTCGGTTAAGTAGAGTCAGAGATTGAATACACATCTCGACTTCACCACTTTCGAATTTAGGGCCTTAATGGTGGCTCAACTGTCCAAAAAAATATCAACAGCCGGTGCCTCCGATATAAATTCTCCAATTGTCTTTGTCCTTAAAGGTTAAGATCCTCAGAGACGATACTCGGTCCAGTCCGCGTGTCTGCCTTGGCGCCATCCGTACAGATCGAAAAATCGTTTAAAAACATACTTTGCAAGAAGATCGTTTTGCGAGTTTTGCATAAAGCACTTTCTGTAAATGCTACCGTTTGTAAAAAGTACCATCAGAGAAAAAGCACTAAATTTAAAATACACCTTTGGTAACAAAATAGTTTTCCGCCTTTCGCAGAAATTCCTTTTAGTAAAAGGTACCTTTTGTATAAGGTAAATTTTATTAAAAGTATCTTTAGAAAAAAGTACTACTTTAAAAAATTCATTTTGTAAAAAGATCGCTTTGTACGTTTTTGACGAAAGTTCTTTTTTATAGGTACTTTTTGTATAAAGTATTTTTTTATGTACAAAGTACATTCAGAAAAAAGTACCACTTTTTTAAACTTTCCTTTGTAAAAAGATTGTTTTGTACCTCTTGTAGATAGTATTTTTATGTGAAAAGTACATTTTACATAAATCATTTTTACAAAAAGTACCTTCCGAAAAAATGTACCACTTTTCTTAACTTTACTTTGTAAAATGATGGTTTTGTGTTTTTACAGAAAGTACTTTTTCGTAAAAGGTTCCTTTTGTAAAAAGTATAGTTTTTTTTTAAAGTACCTCAAAGTTTCCAATTTAAAAAAAATATGTTTTTAAATAGATCACTTCGTGTCATTTATATAAAGCCCTTTTTTGTACAAGCTACCTTTTGTATAAAGTATTTTTTTTTTGCAAAAAGTACGTTCCGGAAAAAGTACATTTTGCAAAAAGTACTTTCGTTGTTAAAAGTGTGTAATACCTTTGGAAAACTTGATACATGAAAGTTGTTTTAAAAAATTCGCTTTTGTAAAACAGTCCCCAAACAACAGGCTGGTTACACAGTGGGAATTGCTAACCTGACAGTGGAAAGCTACTGCACCTGTGTACCCTGTCTAAGGGTTACTCGTATGAACGGGTACCCCGTACAAGCGGCCTCACTGCAGTAACTGTGTTGGCCAGCGCGAAGGCTACCTGGCATCGTGTAATTCAGGTTTAAGACAACACCAGTAATTTTAAAACGGTAACAAAAAAGTTTAAAAAAATTTGTTCTAATCGAAATATATTCAAGATTTGTGTGTGTGGGTGTGTGTGTGTGCCTATGTGCATTTGCTTTATCTATATTTTTATTACAAAGTTTTAAAAACAACTCTGAAAAGCACATCTATGAACTCGCCTATAAACTCTTTCAACACTTGAAAACAAATACACACACATGACTTGTTATCGATCATGATGGTGTTTGTTTACCGTGAATATCACATCCCAGGCCATTGAATCCAATACAATTCCATGCCATGACATCTATTCAACTCTTTACATCTTGATATTGATTTATTTGAAGTGCTCGATGTTGAAGAGAGGCCCATATTATCATTGTTGTTCTTCTGGCTGCTGTTAATGCCTACTCAGCTTCTTGTAAATAGAAATTTCAAACTTGAGAAAAAAAAATTGTTTATTTTTAAAAATAATTAGAAATTCCGATAACAACATCAATAATAAATAAACGTTCGTCTTCAAGGGCTTATGGTGTGTCGTTAAAAGATGGACTACAAGTACAGCAATAAACTAAATAAATACTATTTATAGGTAGTTTTCAATTTCAAAAGTGGGTAGATTTTTAAGTCATCAAAATAAGAGAAAGGTTTGCCGACCACTGCTGCCACTACAAGGCCGAGAATTTTCATCACCTCTTCTCACCAGGCAGCCAATGATATTAAAGATTATTAAAAATGAACCTGTGTGTGTATTTGTTTCTGCTTCCAAACCATTTAACGTCATCGTAATTCTTTTCTTGTCCTCTGTTCCTTTAACGTTAAACACACCGACATTTCGAACGAAAAACGAAATCAAACAAAAAATTTTAATTCAATACGTCTGTCTGACTTGCAGTGGGTAAGTATTTTTGTACATTGACCGATTGTGGGAAAAAACAACATGCACGCATATACACTGGCGCGGTAACTCACACACACACACACACACACACACACGGACTCAAAGTAACCTAAACATTTTGAAAATCCCCATAAACTCAAGTGCTTTACAAGTGTAAATCAATGATTGTCATTAAAATGAAAGAAAAAGAAAAACAAATTTTAAAAATACAAAATAAAAAAGTTCATTTGCTTGTTCAATCGATCGCTGGATGATCGTTCACTAAACGTTTTGTTATCGTTTTGACCGGTGGACACACCATATTACCAACTGCTTTAACTAGGACTGCAACAACAACAACAACAACAACAACAACAACAAATTACTTGTTTAAATAATGGCGATCGTTTAGATACTTAGACTTGTAATACAAAACAAAATCTAAAACAACAAAACTGGATGGACAGTGCGCGGACAACATTTGGCTGATGGTCGTCGGCAAGTGGCGTTTAGTGTATTGCAGGCCACAGCAGTAACAACAAAAACAACGTAAGACAGCATTACTACTAAATTTCATATTTAAATGATGTTGCTGTCGCTTTGAAATGGAACATGAGCGTACACCCAAGTCACGAGTTACGAGTATCGTCTTTGAAATTTTTCTAATTCCATGAAATCTCTTCAAATAGCATCTCGTTAGTCGTTGTTACAAAAAAAGTACCTCTACAAATATGGCGAGGTCTTAGTAACCTGTTTATGCATTCTTTCAGCCTAAAGTAATATATTAGAGTATGTTCAGACATGCGCTTTAATTGAGGCAATTACACTTTTAATTGAGTTATAAACTTTGTCGTTGACACATATACAATTTAGCTTACTCAATTAGCGTTTGATAGCGGAAAATTACTAATTGCTCAATTTATTAATTGAATTCTTGTACGCTACATTGAGATCCAATAAGGCCTTAATTGCGTAAATCTGGAGCAATTAAGGTGAATGTGATTCACTGCAGTACCAGTGACCCAGTTATCATACTTCAAGCTTTAAATCTTTTACATAAAACGTGTGGCATAAAAATTCGGACTTAAATTTTTGTTTAATGCTTTGATTAGCTTCAAGTCAAACAATTGTCTTGCGGAATTCGTGGTACTCTTTTTTTGACAGTTGAGTGGCTTTCAATATTATAAGAAAATCGTCTAAAGCTGAAACTTTTCATTTCATCAGGGTTGCACTTTTACAGAAGCAAATGAAGAAATGCGAAAATCAGCTGTTGAACAAAAAAACAAGTCTACTGGCTCGCCGCCGATAGCGTGCTGCCGCAGTATTTTCTTTCAATTCAACTTGCTACTTTAATACAAAAACAAATATTTTAAAAACATCAGCCGCTTGAAAGTCTTAAGAGCCACCGACGCCGCTATCCACCCGTAATCGCTAAATAATTACTGGCTTTTTCATTTGACTTCAATTGCGACAATGTAGACACACAATGTGATGAGAATATTTTACTTTTTATATTATTTTTTTTTACGGTCAAAAGAATTATCAAATTGATTTATAATAGTGTGAAAGGGTCTTAAAAGTTATATTATAAGGCCACTCTATTACGTTCTAAATAAGTTAGACAAAATTTGTTCAGTTTTTCTTATAGGGATATCTACATACGTGTTCTGTGAGCAGACTTGAGCGTGTCTTGTTCAGAAATCTTAACTCTAAAACTAGTCCTTTTTCACCGGTAGTGCTTTAGATTCCTTAATTCCAAAATAAGAGTCTTGTTCACCGGTAACGAAAAGCTTTGAAAACTTCGAATGACTCTGAACAATATGAGTTTGTAAATATAGAATTATTGAATCCGATCTTGAGCAGTCTGATACATTCCTCAATCTTTCATACACACATTTCGCGGACTGCGAATCGTAAAAGTTTCATTTCACTACAAGTGAAATAAATATGGGTCTGAATGATTTTAGTCCTCTGTTTGTCAGAACTATAGAGTCAAATCGCATTTAACGCTTAATTTGTATTGATTTTCGAAAGTAAGACAACAGTGTAGTTAAAGGGACAAGTGTAAGTGCGTTTTCGAGTTTGTCGTTTAAATCGTGTGACGAAGACACCCAAGTATTACAAGGGTTTTAGATCTGCGGTAGGTAATGAATTTCTACACACACACACACACACATTCACTCTAACTTATTTACAATCACATGCATATGTTTATGCAAGTGTGTTTGTTTGAACGGTAAAGTATAAAGTTTATGTAAATTAGAACTGTACATATGTATGTATGTATGTGTGTATGTATGCATGTGTATGATTGTGTAATTAATAACAACAAATTTGTATCTCTTCAAAAAGTATTTGGTAGTTTTTAGTTTCATTATTACATTCTTCGTTAGTGTTGTTGTAGTTGTTCTGTTTTTTTTTTGCCTATAATTGTTTTTACAAATATTGATTTTGGTTAAAAAAATAAGTTTAATTTCAAGGAAAATTCCCATTCAAAATCGGTGTGTATTTTATATTGACAACCCTTGACTACGGAATTATTTTCAAATGAAAGTCTTAAGCGGAGTCGGTTACAAAATGATTTTTACATTTCAAGTTATTTTCTATTTTATTATTTTTCTCAAATTTATTTTTGTAATTCGTTATTGCTGCCTGCGTTTCTAAACTAATGAAAATTGGATTGATTGCATTCATTCTTTTTTACCTTGTTTACAAACTAAACTAGGTCAACATTCATTAATCATTTGTATAAATTTATTTACCTACAGTTCAGCAATTCACAGGTTCAATGGGTTTTTTGCATTTATTTCTACCGGAAGGTTTAAAAGGTTTCATTTTGTATCGCTGCGATTTCTTAGAATTACTTGTACGTGGTAAACTATTTGTTGCAACACAAACATACATATGTTTTGTTATCAGTTAGGGTTTCTTCCCCGGGGTTTCTCGTTCTGGGCAAATCCACAAAAATAACTCTTTCTGAATCTAAAGCTTGAATATCATTGATAAAGTAACTAAATTATTAAAATTTATTGTGATCGTCGAATTCTGAAATGTTTGAATTAAAAAAACAAAAAATGTTACACCGCTTTTTTCCAGTTAATTTCATTGAAAAAACCTTTGAGCTGGAAAATAATTTCCTATACGAACAACAATATAAAGTCGGAATTGCGAGTAATTATTTTGAAACGAAGGCTAAATATTAGCAGCAAAAAAAAAACAGACCATACTTGATTAACAGAATTACATTTTTTTGAAGCCAGTGGAAAATTAGCAATGAATTTGGTAAATTTTTCCAGGCTTTCCTTTGTTTTAAACTATCCTTAGTGACAATAAAAAGAATATTTTATACTGTTGAACTTTTTGTTGCCAAAATTAGGTCACAACTCAAGGGCGATTACGAATATGGAAACAGAAATTAATATTCAGCTCTTTTTTTCAATTAGCAAATTTGTTAGTCTTTAGTAAACAAGAAAACTCGGGTTTCCCGGGTTTTCCGGGAATCCCGATAATGCCTTCAAAATATTATCTTTTCCCGGTAACCCTGCCATCAATAGAGATGGAAAGTTGTAATGATGGCAAATGTCCACTACGTTATATGCAAATTCTTAGCAATGGACGGGTTGACTTTAAAAGTTTCAATAATCATAATGACTATGTGGCCTGGGAATCTTCTTAGATGAACTTGTCAGACTTGGTGCATTGCACTTTCGCAGAGTTACACTGCGCTATAGGACTGACAAAAGAAACGAAAGAAAAGAGGACTATATTAACAAGTGTGTAATTGTCAGAAGCTTTTAGTCTCATATGAACATAAGGACTCTTTCTGAACAGAAAGTAATGCTTATATCAGTACTGATGGGACACAGACTCATTGGCCGACACCTTCAGTGTTTCAGAGTTGACTCTGTGCTGATCTCCTGTATTCGAGAATATGTCTGATTAAATTGAAGCGCAGATGGTTGTGGTATCCATAATTTAAGAGCAACATATTATGATTAAATTACATGGTTGGAAGCAAATCTTAATATTATTGTAGATAATAATAGTAATGTGGCCCTCTTAGAACGACAAGAAAATGTATGTCACTGATGTACGAACACAGGCGACTGAAGCTATCGAATGCTTAGCAGTAAAAGCTCTAATCACTAAATACAACATTCAGATATGCAATTTATAATATGTTCGCATATTGCGCAATTAAGGCTTTAATTGAGCTTAATTTACCATACAAGAATTCAAGTTATAAACTGACTGATTAATACTTAATTATCCCATAAATTAAATCAAATTCAATTAAATTTTAAATTGACGTACCGACTTTGGCGTTCACACACATATTCCAGTTAGATTACTCAATTAGCATTTAACAGCTAAAAATGTGTTCATTTTGTCCGTTGAAACTTGTGTTTGTGTATAGGAAAAAAATGAAGAAATTAATTTATTTAAAAGAAATTAATTATTTAAAATGTATTTATGTATGTGGAAAACTTTATGAAATTTACTAACCGTCAATTTCACCTGACAATTCTTGTTATTTTGGTTTTCACTTTTATTTATACCCTTTACAAAAATGAAAAGGGTCTGTATAGGTTTGTCATCCGTTTGTAATTTCCACAGTTTTTATTTGCGACCCAGCTTTATACTTTATACATATAACGATACCCGTCTGTCCGATGTTCTGACAGCACTAGACAACCAGGGGTCTGGAAACTTGGCCTTGAGCTTGACGAATTTTCACTATTTGAAATCAGACGTATAGGTCCACATTGCGTAATTTAGTTGTGCCTGAAGATTCGATATGCAAATAAGCACACTCATAGTTATCTCAAACATTAAAAAACTTTCACGCAGTAGGTCTAGTTATTAAGAACATTTTATGGTTAGAGTTATTATATTATTTTTGTATAGTTAAAATACGTTGTTTGTGAGTAGAATTTTAGTGAAAATTTTTACTGTTCAACTGAATCCTGTTGCAAATAAATATTAAAAATAATTTGTTTATCGCAGCTAAAGTCATGCTAGAAATGTTTGTAACCATTATATGTTTGCCACAACAATATATGGTACTAGAAAACATAATATGGTTGTCGTGACCATGCCACCACAATGTTGTTTTCTTAGCGTGAATAAACTCTAATTGTAACTGATAAAATTCGGACCTTGCATTTTTTTAATTTAAACAAATTATTAAAACTATTCATTATTTCTTAATTTGACTTTTCAATTTCAAAAATAAACAATTTTATTGTTGATTTTATTGAATAGAAGTCTTATTAAAATACACATTGTCAAATCAGATTAAGAACGAGCTGGTGTTGCTAGTTGCGATTATTCTTCTTTTTGACTTAAGTGTGAATTCTCGGTGTCGAAATAAAATTTCAAATTATTAGACATTTTTGCCCGTGATTTACACAGGAGTATTAAAAAAAAAACAATTTTAAAAACATATTCTCCAATTAGCGCCCCCTTTTTGTAAGACAAACTCATAAATAAATACAGGCAAATGTTGTAAATTATCGATAAAACAAATGGCGTTTAATTTGACCTAAAATCTGTCATCAGCCCATTTAAAAACACGACACAAACAATCGGCGAGAATTGTGGAAAATTAATTTCAAATTTTTGTTTGTCATAGAAATTGTTGTCTTGTCGTAAATAGTTGTCCCATTTTGAGATTATCCAAACTAAATTTTACATGACATTTATGTATTTAAACTTTAGTGGTTGAGGTGTCTGCATGACACACTCCCACACACGGCAAAATACACACACGGATCCCTTCTTGTTGCAACAAAGTTGAACAGCAGCCATAAGGAGAACAAGCTAAGCAAAAGAAATGGTGTCATGACCAGTGGCATCGTAAATGAAAAGACAATTTTCGAAAAGCTTAAAAAAGCGGAAAGCCACGAAAAAAATCATGGAAACAAAAGTTTAAAGCACACAGTATTTTCACAAAATGCTTCTTTTCAATTCACTAATATGTCACAATATCGAAAAAAAAACAAGGAGATTTTCAATGGAGAATTTACAAACAACAATTTTATTTTTTGGACCTAAAAAAAATTTCGATTTTCTTTTTACAATATGAATTGGAGATGGGATCGTGATGCTCATTGACCAGCAACAAATCATTTTTACTCTCGCACAATGAAACATACGTTTTGTCGCTCAAATTTTAAATACTTTCTTGTAAGATCACGGATGATCAATCTTAATTCACGGTAACCAATTCAGCGGAGCACATTATTCAACTGAGGGGTTATTTCAGAAAGGTGGTAGCAACTTTACAACAATTCAAAACAACAACAAGCAAATATAAATTCTTGTATATGACACGCCGCAAATAAATTGCGTGTTTTTAATGAAGAAGACCGCTTACTTTAGGGGTTCCTTGTTGACCCTCTTTTTTCTCGAATTGACTTCAGGTAGCCAATTTGTCATTTACAGATACCTTCCGTTCATTGAGTCTCACGCCTTTAATCTTGACTGCTGTGATTTCAGACTGCCGATTTGCAACGCTCGTCATTCTTCCTCATCACAAAGTCTCTTGTAATTGCTAACATTTGTGTAAGGCATAGGTCCACCATGGCATTAACATTTAACAAGTGTCTGCCCGTTATCCTAAGTATTACGCTAGCCAGCGCTAAACATTCACATACAATATCCACTATCGTCTCCGCCTCTTCCCCAGGAGTATCTTTGTATCCCTCCTTAGTATCCCTCCACCCCTGGTGAGGTTTTCTTGACCATGTCTTCGGAATTCCTCCATTGGCCAATAGAGACCGGCGTTGCTCTCCACCTCTTGCGGGACTTCATTAGCAATCCCTATCATAATCTCACGGTCCTACGTATTGGGAGTACCTTTAGAGATTGACCCGTCCACCCCTTGCGAGGGCTTCTTGTGCATCTCTTTCGGATTCCTCCCTGGGCCCATAAACACCGGAGTAACTTCGGAGAATTCATATAATTCCCATGCGTAATAGGCGGGTAAGTTTTTATTAAAACTGGAAATCCATTGGTATCCAGAGTTTGCATAGTAGAGACCAAAGAACCTCTTGGCCACGCACCCCTGGCATACGCTGTTGCAACACGGATTAAGGATTTTTATAAGAGGGCGTTACCTTCTGTCCGCTCGACTTACTAAACGAGACTCCTAGCAGAGACCTGTCCACCACGAGTAAGCACAGGTCAGAATTTCTGATAGTGCGCTCAGTTAATATAAGCCATACATTTGTGGCTGCCAGCTGACGGTCTGGCTACCTACCACTTTGCTGTTATAAATTCTCAATTGAACGAACTAGTTCGTGACCGACAAAACTCTACTAAAATGAAATAAATGGCAGATAAATAAAAGTAAGAAAAAGTATATTCAATGAATAATACGCTTTAAAAACTTCTTCAAACAAGGCTGACCTGTTCTCTTGTGTATGTGTGCGTGTGCATGTCTGTGTGTGTTTTGTTTGCGTATTTTCTTAACAAATTGTTGGTATAAGTTATTTTTAGAATCGATTTGTTAGAATTTTTCCAATTATTCTGTTAATATTTTCACACCTTACGGCTGTTTAAATTTCTAATCTTGCCAAGCCACCAGTGAAGGGTAACCAACCAAATTTGTCTACTAAATTTAATAAAGATTTTAAGTTAAAAAAGAAATCAAAAGAAAAAAGTTAAATTGCCTTAAAGTGTGAAGCAACTAATTAATTAGAGGCACCCAAATACAAAAAGTTGCAACAAAAGAAAAATCCTTTTTATATAGCGTCAGTTAGCCGCCACCAGCAATTATTGCAGCATTTGCTGCCCACAGCTTTAACTAAATCATCAACATAATCAGCTCAGCAATTGTGGCTTCAATTCAAAAACACTCAGGCAATACAGTGGACTGAATAGAACAAGAAAAAAAGCTTTAGAATTAAAAATAGAAACTATGAAATGTATCATCAAGTCGCCAGCATTTTTTTTTTTTTGCTACGATGCTACATATGGAAATATGCATTTGCATATATGCGAGTGTAACGAAGTCCAGTTAAAATGATGTTAATTGTAAATTAGAGCATTTAGGAGAATTGTGAAACGTGTAGATGTAATTAACGTGGAAGGAGGAAATAATAACTTTATAGCTTTATATTCATTATTGAATGTTTTTGTTGTTTTCTTTCCCACTGCAAACAGATGTTGTATTTATGCTGCATAACATCCATCCAGCCTGTCAACTCTACTCGTTTTTGTTGGCGTTCACATATTTCTCATTCCGACTGCAACTTTACATTTTGCCTTTTTAAGTTCCAATTCTAGAAAAATTTAAATTCATTTCTCGGAAACGTGACAAGTTTTATTCCATGAGTTTGTGTTGGTAAGAATTTGCAAAAACAATTCAAAATGTATCACAGACTTCCAGCCAGTCAGTCTTGAATTCGTAGAAGTCTGGCATTCACGCGAAAATATGTTAAAACTTTATTATTTGAAATAAAACACTGTTCAATCAGTTTTTTTTTTCGATTCGCAATAGCAGTAGCGGCAAATGTGATTGTAAGCGTCTTCAAGACAGATCGAATATCGTCCAAGAACTGATTAGTGAATCCCGGCAGAAAGTTTTTATCGATTAAAAAAATTAAATCCCCCAAAACGTGAAAGCTGGGCATTCTTTTAGAGTTGTATTTCCTGGCAACTTCTTATGACATTTTTGTAATGCCGGGTAGCGAAAAATCCACTAAACGCGCAGAATTTATAATCAGTGCCTATTTTTCTGCTGCCCAAAACTTAATTAATTCAACTGATTACTTTCTGCGTCACTAAGGGCCAGTAGGCACGACAGTTGGCACAATAACAGATTAGCTATACTGGATGGAGTAGCCAGAAACAATGAACACAGGGAAGCTGCTTTCCTTGCCTTTTGCCAGTTTAATAGTAACACGCAAAGAAAAAAAACATGGTTGTGGTAACCATAATCTAATAGCAACATGATTTACTTCGTTTTAACCAAATCATATTCATATTTCAGATAATAAAAATATGACACTACAACGATTGAAATCCATTCCAACAAGTTCAGGAACAAAATTAAAACAAAAAGCTTTCCATGATGGCTTCTTAAGCCCCTTTTACACTATTCCACAAGTGTTTAGATTTTCGTTGGATTTTTGTAGACACAAATTTAATGATAATCGTTCTGATTGAAAAAAAAAAATCTATAATAAAATAAAAGACGTATTTGTTTACTTCGAGCAAGAAGCCAGAAAGATACTTTCGGCGACGATGTCTGACCAATATCGTGTGTCTACGGCTCAAGTTTTTAAAATATATTTTTTTGTAAAAAGCAGCAAAATGAACTGGTAAAAGCTGCAAACACTTTTCAGCACAACAGTGAAAAAATTCATTAATAACCGATAAGTATAGCGGCCGTTGGTGCGGTAACGCGATAACGGCGGCGAACCAGTCGACTTGTATATTTGCTTAACAGCTGCTTTTTGTATTTTCTTTGCTAGCTTCTGCAAAAATGCAACCCTGATAAAACGAAAAAAGTCTTAGCTTTTAGAAATTTTTCTAAACATAATGAGAGTCATACGACTGTCAAATTTCTGTGCGTATTTTTTGACAGTCTGCTACTGCTGTCACACTGTAATACTTTCGCATTTTACTTGATTTTTTCACAAGTCGTTTTATTCGATCTAATGGTCTAAATGGATCATTGGTCATATTTTTTGTTAAACACTAAAAGAATTTTACATATTATGTGTATTAAGAACAAATTATGGTTGGAGTTATTATATTATTGTTGTATAGTTAGAATAATTTATTTGTTGTTAGAAATTTAATAAAAATGTTTTTGTTCAACAATTTTATAGATGGAAATCTTTTCTGATTAAATGTTAACAATAACATGTTTGTGGCAACTAAAGTAATGTTTAAAATGCTTGGAAATACCATTATATGTTTGCCACAACAATATATGGTTGTAGAGAATATAACATGGTTGTCGTGTCCATAATATAACCATGTTTTTTCTTGGCCTAAACTTTACCAACATGCAGTATATGATTTCTACTCATTTATGGCAGGGTATTGGTTCCACTTATGAGCGGCGCGAGTAAATAGGAAACTTTTCGTGTAATCCACTGCAGAGATTATAGCTGCGATAGAACAGTGACTTAAAACAAATTGGAACATTGTGGCAACATTCTACAATTGCATGAGGTTAAGTACCCTGTCCAGTTCTTGATCTAAATGTTCTGAAGTACTGAAAGTTAAAGTCCCTTCTGGATCATATAGTAATAGTGACAATAGTCCAAAATTATTATTCTAAAAAAAACTACAGTAACTTGAACACCTCTTTTCGTTGTATCAGTCTGTTTACTTCAAATGTGCACTCAAAATATAAATTATAATGGCCCGTGGCCCCCACACCTGTCTGCACATTCCATTCATTAAATAACTTTCTTAGGAGTTATTGGCATATGAGTTTCCAATTTTCAAACACCGTAATAAAGCCTTGGGCTCAGATAATAAATTTGTCTACGGGTTGTTGTTGTTTTTGTTGCTATTTAAATGTCAATATATATTTATAAAATGTGCATGCACTGACTCACTTACCCACTCACTGACACACACGTCTTTGAAGTGTTAATGAAGTTCATGTGCTAAAATGTCAAAAAGGTGGTGAAAGAAGGATTAATAGGAATTTCTGCCTGTATGTTTGAGTGTATGTGTTTGTGTGTATGTGTGTGTGTTTTTATTGACTGCAAATATTAAAGAAATATGCAGGCAGCAACGGTCACCCGTCGACTTCACTCCTTCATTATTATCAATGCAATATAAATTCTGTTCGAGTCATAAACTCTATTGTAATTACGATTCATATTTGAAGAGACCACAAGTTTATTACCTGTCAAGTATGAAATTCCTGAAAAGAAAATCACTTAGGCAGTCGGTCTGTCTGTCGGTCGGTCGCTCGGTCTTATTCAGCACAATTGACTACTGCAGCAAGCTTTTCATTTACCACAGACCGAAAAGGGCCCAAAACACAAGAGGCATAAAACAAACTTTTCCCCAGACACAGTAGTCCATTACACTTGGCGCTCTGCTAACGCAGCTGTGGGTTGTTTAGTTTGAACACTAAACACCACCTTCAGCTTTCGTTTCGTTTGAAATGAAAGTCAAAATTTAAGTAACCTGAAATCACAATCAATAATTAATGATCCTTTCGATATCGTTATGAAAGTGTGCGCGTTATGTGGGCAACTGCTGTACAATTCAAAAATTAATACTTAGTGGGTAAATAAAACGACAACCACACACGTACGCACACACACAAACACACGCACATATAACTAGCCCGACTTCTATTTCTCCACAACAGTTATGACACATGCGACTACAAGGAATATGAAAATTATGAAATATGAGTATGAGCCCAGTGATTGCAAAAATGAAAAAAAAAATAAAACAAAACAAAACAAAAGAAAATTGAGAAATTCAATAGAAAAAAAAAACAAGAAACAAAACAACATATAAAAGAGTAGAAGCTTGCAGAAAGTTCATTATATTCGTACTTCATATTCATAGTCGAGTGTATAGGTACAATGATACTCATAAGTTATCGGACAGAGGCATGTGTAACTTTGCAAATGCACACAGTCATACGTACGCGTACAACTTACTGAACTCGCAACACTTGGAAAAGAAATACAGTTGCTCGGTAATTGTACAAATGCCAGGAGAATCTTCGTGACAAATTTAAGCACTCTTCCCTTCCCTCGTTCTTCTCACATTTGCAGCTGAAATAATGTCTGGGAAATTGGTTTATTCGACTCGATTTCTATTAAATTCACTATTATCATATCGGCATTTACAGCGAAAACTTCAGCGTATTTCTAAAAAATAAATTAGCTGCATCGTAATGGAATCGATATATAAAATAAAGTTTATTTAATAAATTGTTAAAAATCAATTTTGTTGTTCTGATCTTATCAGCAGCACCATTGTCTGTGATATTGTAATTTTTTTTCTCTAAGTTGGCTGCGCTGTTTGGCGTCAATATTTTAATTTAATACAGGGACCGCTTACTTTATGGGTCTCTTTTCTAATCCTCCCATACCACGAATTGATTTCAGGCAACCAATTTGTAATTCACGACTATTTTACTTTCATTCGAGTCTCGTGCTAACACTAGCCTTTACTCTTGACTATAGTGACTTCAGATTATCGACATGTAACGCTCGTCATTCTTCCTCATCACAAAGTCTCTTGTAATTACTAGGATTTGGCTAAGGCTTAGGTCCCCCATGGCATTTACCTTTAACAAGTGTCTGCCTGTGGACCTAACGCCTCATGCTAGCCAGTGCCAAACATTTTACACACAATGTGCACTAGCTCTTCCTCAGGAATAACTTTGGAGACTGACGCGTGCACACCTGGTAAGTTTGTCTTGTTTATCTTCTCAGAATTTCTCTATTGACCAATAAACACTGGAGTTCCTACAAAGAATTACCTTTCAAACTCTTACGGGGCTTCATTAGCTATCCCTATCGAATTCTCACTGTCCAACGTCTTAGGAGTACCTTTGGAGATTTACCCGTTCACCCCTCGCCAGGCATTTTAGTCAATCTCTTCCGAATTCCTCCATTGCCCATTTAAAACCGAAGTTCCTTCAGGGAATTGATATAATTTCAACATGCAGTGGAGAAAAAGATGTCCACTCACTTAGCACTGGTGGTTGACTGGGAAGAAAAATATTAAAAATTTACAACCACCTATTATTTGGCTACTGCTCGAAGTTTGACCTCTCTACATTCGTCGAATAAGGGTAAGAAATTAACTAAACAAATAAAAAAGAAGAAAACATTTACATAAACCTTTTGTGCCAGACTTAGCCACGCCAACAACCATTGGAGACACACACACGCCTTAATGTGTTTTTTCCCCACTTGAAGCTACACATGCATTGCAGCTCCTAAAATACTAAATCGATTCAAATAAAATATGGATTGTTTACATCTGCAAATAAATACCTTTAGAATTATATAATTCCTATTAAAATCAGCTGTGTATATTTCGAGCGTAAAAGGGATGATAAAAAATCATCTTTCCTATTAATTATGTAAATAAAAGTACCCAAAGAAAATTAATTTACCGATTCCTGATTTAAGTGCTAAGGAAAAATCCCTTAGAAATGAAGATAAATGCAGTAACACAAATTTAAAATGAATCCTAAGAAGATTATGCCTATTAAATTTTTAGCGCTTACTCAGTATAAAACTAACTACTTGCAGTTTTTTCTCAGTGCAACATGGCTGCAGTAATGGGCAAATTGTTATGCCGACTTTTAGTTAAAAAGAAAAAAAAATGGGAATACGTACGAGTATGTAGGTACTGGGGCTTTAACAAAGAGTATAAATTTAATTACCACCACCACAAAAAAAAAACAAACTAACTAGTGAAAGAACAACAAACAACAATAACAACAACAAAAATATTTGCAATAAACCCCAGCAAACTGTAAATAGGTAAACGACGCCAATGACTATAAACCAAGCAACCAGCCTACCAACCAACCATCCAACACCTTCACCGCCTGTGAGGCCATTCATTCCATTTACCCATACATACATACACACATATGTACATACATATGCAAGTATGTGTGTCCAAACCACATTACAATCAATTCCACTTCTAGGTACTTTTTGCTCCACACTCTCTTTTCAAACTCCAACTAATGCCGCATGCCGCATATATCGTATGTTAAATAAAACACCAAAAAAGAAACGGCAATAACAATAAAGCGAATATAAAAAAACAACAACAATAACATATAGGACTGCAGTTTTTATTATCGCTCACTTTATGCACAGCCAGTTGGTTATTGAAGTCATCAATATTTGCTCTAGTCGCAACATCAACCAACTTCAAACTTCATCATAATATTATTATTATTATTTATTTATTGTTTTTGTTGTTAGTTGTTGATGTCAGACATTTATGTTCTGCACTAACAGCTAACATTTCCAATTGTTATCCCATAAAATATGAAATTTAAAGAAATTGGGAAAACGATTGTCTTAAATGCTGCTTAAGAGGTGTTTGACAGATGGGAAGTTTAAGTTTTAAGGAACAATTTTCAAAAAAATTGGGAAAATCGCTGCAAGAGTCCCTCAAGGTGGTATTCTAGGGCCGCTGTTATACTCGTTATCATCTGTATAGCGGGTATGCCAACACGTCCAAATACATATACGTCAACGTTTGCAGATGACACTGCAAGTGTTAACCAAGACCCGAAGGTTGCATTCGAACTTCAGTCTCCTTTTAATGAGCTAGAGGAGTAGCTAACAATGGGGAGAATAAAAACGAATTCATCGAAATGTGCGCAGGTAAGGTTTTCCCTGACAAGGCAAAATTCTCCACGCGTAACAACAACAAATAGCCCTGTTCCAGCGAAAACACATGTGGAATATTTGGGTATTCATCTAGATCGACACCTTACTTGGTCCCGCCACATGGAGGTAAAAATAATGGCTATAAAACTCCTTATCCTTATTGTAGTTTGCTTATTAGAAATATTCAATAAAATAAAATTAAAGCCTAAAAAATTTATATTGAAACATTTTTTTGCACTGCCCTTTGGTGTCCTAGAAACCTCCGTGCTTTCTGTGTGTCAAACTGTACGTTTAATAAAAAAAGGTTCTACCACAAGTGATGAATACTCGCAGAATAATGTATCGCGGCTCACAGTCAATAGATAATCATATTAACTGCTGTTTTAGGAATTTCTAACGACCAATGATTTCCCTTTGGGGGTGCAATTTATTAACAATTATGCCATTCACCAACACCTTGTATTGTTGTATCGTGTATTAAAATAAGTCTTCGGTTTATTTATCTGTCAACAGTCAATTTTAGTGTATTGTTGTATTATGGTATCGCTAAAATTAAAGAAGTTATAGACGTCAGAAGACATGATCTAATAACATGAAATGGAATCAGGCATGGGAACAAATTACTAACAATTACACTTAAAGGTAACAAAATGTTATTAATAATATTAACAATTTACTGTTTTATAATTATACATAAAAACTGATAATGTTCCACTATATTTAAACACTAATTAATTAAATAAATATCATAGTTCCAGCTATGGTGTCAATACAACATTTCTAAAGCACAAAGTTGTATTATAATATCACAATGTTATATGAAAATAAACGACAAAAATACAATATTGTATTATCATACAATAATACAATCGATACAACAATACAAGACGTTTGAGAATTAAGCAAATGTTCATACATTTCACACAATCAATTTATGCTGCGTTCTTTAGACGGGGCGGTTCGTGTATGGGAGCCAATTCGAGTGCATAGAGTCGAAGATAATTTGCCAAAAAAAAAGCCTACTGTATTGCATGTACTTTGCTGCCTCCGGAGGCAATTCTTCTTGGTGATCCCGCCACCTTGATATGCTGTTATCAGAGGAAATGGGGGTGGAACCAGTCGCAGGGGCTTGTATGGAGCCTGAAAATGGAAGAAGAGAGATAACAATATAAACACTGGTACCACGGCAACCAGTAGCACCTAGGACGCAAGTCCCAGACTGCGACTTCGGGAATGCACGTGGTGACTGCGGTTGATACGGAAATCGTGGGAAGTTCTTGGTTTTGGTCAATGTTGAGTTGCAATACAACGCAGGCTAGCAATAGAATAGTTATTGACAGGGGATTATATGGCAAGACTGGTGATTGCGTAAATCATGGCCTGCACTTTGTGTGTTGCTCCAACCGAGTTTTCACCTGCGTCTTTGGCAGGTTTTCATAATTCATCGCAACGATTTTTAGCCCTAATTATTTTTTCTCAACAATGTGATGAACAATCTGATCTCAGGTCACAGAAACTTACAAATTCGTATTAGTATCTTTAACCTCCCAATAAATCTGGTATGACTTGCAAAATCGTATGATAGAAAGGAACTGAAGAGCACTCACAAAGAAAGGACCGAAACCATCAGTCCAAGATGATTTATGAGTTCTGTAGGTAACTGGCTTTTTATACTTTCACTTGCCGTCGATAACAGAAGATTAAACTGATGCGAATTTTCTAACTTCAAGATAACCCAACGCACATTAGAAGTAGGTCGACTTTTTACCTTTGTAATCGTCATAAGCGGCGCGCGAACAAGTCAGCTGATTCAATGCGTTAAAAATGTAGCATGAAATACATAAATCCGTAGAATGCGTGGTATGGACTTTAATCTTTAGTCCTGATTCTTGGCATTTCTGTGTACGATATTGGTAAAGGAAATATATAAAGGGTGTTTTTTGGTAGTGTAGGAATTTAAATTGAAAAAAAACACAGGTAAATGGTGTTATTTGCTTTGTCAATCATCTGTCCGACCACATAGCCCTACAGGAATTAGTCCAGCCGTTGTTAATCGCATGATCTTAAACATCAATTTACAGGTCCATTATTTGTTAACCGAACGTTTTATTCAATGTTACTTTTTTGCGCCATCTGGTTGAAACCCCAGCTCATCAATTGTGGTACAAAAAAGTCAATGATCTCTGTCCTGCAGCAGTCACCATTAACTATAACGTTTTGCCCTGCAACGTATTTAAAGAAATACGGTTCAATGATTCCACCAGACCATAAAGAGCACCAAATAGTGATGCGGTATAGCGGTGCTCTCTTCGATTTTTTTCACCCCGAAAGCGGAAATTTTGCTCCTTCACATGCCCATCCAGCCAAAAATTAGCCTCATTACTGAACACCGTATTGCGTTAAAATAGTTCACGAAATGTAGAAAAAATTTCGAACAAATTGATACATTTTGCAAGCCTGGTTTGATCTGGCGCCAGTCAAGTTACAGTTGTCAAAATGGCGCTCATATCAACCAGTATTGCCAACTTTAAGTTCTGTACCTAAAGAAAAGCCGAATTTATGAATATTTTTTATAAAAAAAAACATGGATTGAAAGCTTATTTATACTTGTAATAACTGACTCAAGTATAAACTTGATCGGCAGATACAAACATTGAATATGCAGTCGAAGTTCTAACAACGCTTTGCCCGTTTGTCTTTCGTAAATGGTGTAACATGAAATTGTGCTAAACAAAAAGAAAATCTCAACGTTGCATTATGATTTTGTAAAAGCTATTGAGAACTGAGTAATTATTGTTTTCCAATAGTTTATTGATCTTTAACAACAACAACAACAACACACGCACACGCACACACACTCACATACATAAATAAAAGCCAAACGCAGACAAAACGTATTTAAGTGTGTGCATAATCTTATATGTATTTTGCTAAATGAAAGATAAATATTTGTACTTGAAAAAAAGTGTAGAAATATGCAAATGCAAGTTTTATATTAAACTTAAGACTCGCATCTTTCTGTCCTCGTCCTCGTAGCCGCACTTGTATATAAACAAACACTTACGCATGCTCAGAAGAAACACTTAAAGAAATCAACAACTAAATCTTGAAAAAAAAGAGACGAAGGAGACGGCCGGGATGACACTAGGTGACAGGCAAAGAGTATTGCTAGATGATGAAAGGTTTGTTGTGGTTATAACAACAACAACAACAAAATTAAAACAAATAAATAAATGAAAATATACGGAACAGCTTCGACAAACACAATTACATTATTACACTGTATCCAAATAAACAAACAAGCACACATATGCTCACAACAGTATGTTGTACAAATAAATACACGTTTGTTTGTTTACATAAAATAAAACCTTCGGATATATAGGGTAATTTTTTAAACGTTTGGGTTTTCAAAATTTGAAAATACACAGAAAATTTGCAAAAATGAATCGAGTATTTATTTGGGCCGATAAATTAATGACTGCCATTTACTTTTTAAAGCTTATTTCATGCTCGTGTTCCCCGCGACTACGCCGTAACTGGTCCATTTGTAAGCTCCAATTTTGACATAATTTTCTAAGCATTCGAGCCCGTTTTTCAGCTGTAATGTTATTTTCCAGGGCTGTAATTATGGCTGGCTTATCCCTGTACACAAGAAACTTCACGTAAACTCACAAAATATAGTCTAGTGGAGCCAAATCGCATGATCTTGACCGACAATGGGCTGCCCCGAGACGTGAGATTAATTCCTCACCAAACTCGCCTTTCAATCGTTTTATGATATCGCATGCCGTGTGTCATGTGACACCGCCTTGTTGAAATTACATCTCAACCAAGTTCAATTCTTCCAATTTGGGGGACAAAAAGTCGGTAATAATCGCACTGTACCTTGCGATCTTGATTAACACTGGCCGATACAATATTGCTTATTTTCCTTAGAACGCACTCTTCGCATACGGTTCGGTGGATTAATGTTCCATGAAGTGAAACTAGTGCGATATTTGGTCACAACAGCTGGAATGAGCCATTCGGTGACGACCATATAATTAACGTAATTTAATGGCGAAATGGCAACCCTTACTGAGCCATTTTTGCCATTGCCACACGTCACGAATCTATTTTTTTGCACTTAAAAACCAACATCCCATTACAAACAATCTTGCCACTCTGTCCATGGATCAAGTGATTGTGTAACCCAAGCATTTCTTCAATCACAACTTACTCAATCTAGTTTATGAAAAAATTTCAGGTTAATTAAATAAAATTGTTTTTTTTTTTTGTTTTGCAGAAAATATAACAATAGTTGGCCGCCCGGATTTTGTGAACAACAATTTCAAAATAGCCCTGTATGCAAAAGAGACACAAAGATATCTCTGTTTCAACGATCATTGGAAACTAGTTGGAATGGTAAGTTGGCAAGACTAGAAATTTAATTTACATCATGAATTAAGATGGGAATCGTAAAAGAAATAGAAGTGGAGCTAACACAAAATATTACTTTCAAAATGATGAATAAGGGAAAGCATATGTCATTGGCTTGCCCCAAAGCATTCCATTAACCTTGGAGACCTAAAGACATGAAAATGTTTTAGAAAGCAAACAGACGGACAAAGACACCGAGAGTACCAAAAAATGAGTGGCAAGCAAGATAAAATACAATCGTTAATTGAAGTGTTTTGTAAACAAACACTTTAGCCGAATGTTTAGTGTCAAAATCAGTCACGTTGTAGCATTCACGCAGACGCTGAAAGCTTTACGTAATAAAAAAAACTGTAAACGTGAAAACTGACTTCATGATCGACAATTCAGTTTCAATTACAGAGATAATCATTCCACAAATTGTAGTTTTTATTCTTTTCCTGTTTCCCATTTTTATTATTTACAGAAAGAACTCCAAGATACCTGCTATTTCAACGAAGCAATTGTTCACGGTTATTTCGTGTTCCGGTCCGTTGTCGATTTGCAGCGACGCATCGGTTTCACGCAAAGAGGTAGAGCTGTGGGACCGAAGAAAACTGTTAACGATGCTTGCTATATGTTCACCAAAATACCAACCGATCAATTTTTCCATCAACACACTCACTTTTCAGCACCTAAAACGAAAAGTACCACAACAAAAAAACCAAAAACGGACTACACTCACGCGCCTTACGCCACGCATATGGGAAGAGGCAGTGGAGGCGGGCGGACAAAAACGAATCACTTTAAGACCCAACATCGTAAAGATGATGCTGTCACGCCTAACCATAGCGGCAGTGGCCACGGCAACGGTAGCGGCAGCGGTAATGGCAGTGGTAACGGCAACGGCAGCGGTAAGAAAAAGTTTAGAAAGCAACGTAACGGTAACAAGGAACAGCAAAAGAAACAGGAGATGCAGCAACAAATTCGAGGCCATAGCTACAAATTAAACAATCCCAAAAATAGCACTTATCTTAATAGTTCTAGGCAAAATTTAGTCTTAAGTCAGCATAGTATAAATAACCACACAAATAAGCAACATAACAACAACAGCAACAATAATAATAATAATAATGATACCAACAACAACAACAACCCGCCTCAGAATCATCAGGTCCGACATCATCACAATGATCCCAATAAGGTAGCCAGAAGGCATCAGCATGACCAAAAACAAAAAACAAAAAAGCGTCCACGTGTTCGACCTAGTCCTTCTTCTTATTATTCTAATGTGGCAACGCTAACAACAACTACAGCAACAAATGCCTTAACTACGCCAAAGGCCATCAATTCTAACAAACCCCATGCCTCACTGACCTCTAGCTACTCGGAAATAAATGCAACAAGTGTGATTCCAACGATTTCGACAGATGCCACATCTGATAGCCGCAATACAATGTCATCAACCGTAGTTGTGACAAAACGTAAAGGAAGAAGAAGAAAGGGGCAGAAATTACATAAAAAGGTCTTACCGCAGCAAAATGGACCGACTATGGAATATTTTAGAGAACAAATGGAAAGAGATCAATCCAACAATTCAACGTTAGGAGCGGCCTATGACGAAGAGGAAGATTATATGACAAGTTCAACCGATTATACTTGGATGACCAATGACATTATGTTGTCATCGATTAAGCCAACATCGGCCAGCCTGCCTTCCTGGGAGACATGGTATCCATCATCATCATCATCGTCATCATCGACCTCATACACTGATGAAGATTCTGATTATTTCTTGTCCTCTTCTGTCTCCTCGGTAACTGAAACGAATGCGAATAGGAAGTCCTCCTTAACTCTGGAGGCGTCCTCAATGAGCGATTTCGATAAAAACACTTTATCTTCGCAGACATTTGTACCTCTTCCAACACCAGCGCTCTCAACTACTTTAACGGCGGCAAATAGCATGGAATTTGTATCGCCCACGATAACAACAGACTTAGGAATGACAACAACAAATACCTCAACCTATACCCCAAATGATTTTTGGTCTAGCAGTCCACACGACCATACAGATGTGAATACGGCAACTAAAGGCTTTGCAGGGGAGCTTTTTAACACCTATGCAACTCCTGAACTAGAATATACTCGAAATATTCCCAATACTGATGAAGTACTCCATGAAGATCTGAATTCTTTAAGCACAACGAACGATTCGGAAAATTCGACGGCAGCTTTACCCTTTCCCAGCACCACCATAGAAGCTGATGAAAATGATGGCAATAATTTCAGCTCATCTTCTACAGATGCTACTGCCGATGGCACAACGAGCTTTGACGGTTCCATGGCAGAAATTACTTCAAGCAGGGACTACGATCAAAATAGGGCAGCAGCCGCAACTACTACAACAACGTTTACAAACACCTGTACCTACAACGGAAGTAAACCAATGACTGATTGCATGTTGGCAACGAAAACTACTGCAACTGTTGCCAATAATCACAAATACAAAACTGAAGAAACTTCACCAACTTCACAGCATGCGACGCAAAACCACACATTTTTCAAAAAGGTGATAGCAAAGGGAGCGACGACGCACAGCTCTACGCTAAAGACAGAATCCAAAAGTAACGAACAAAAGTCTAGTTCGGCTAAACCAACCACCACAAGAGCAATCTCACCAACATTATCCTTACCGCAAGCTTCAGCAACTCTAGCTGTGAAAACATCGCGGCAACACTTAAATCCCATAGAGAAGAGTCTTGGCACAAATGTCACGGGTCAAAATACTGGCAACCACAATGCAGTTACAAGAAGTTCAACAGCAACAGCTTTTAGCCCGACTGTGCTTTCAACGAAATCGACATTAGCTGCCTCTTCTTCTCCATTAACCACACGAAAAACATTGCGCAAATCAACACAAAGACTGCTGGCCACCCCATTTCATCAATTGACGTATGTGCGCAACAAGGCCGGTGACATCGACATCGATAGCATCGACAACATTAGCATATATCCCGATTTACTCGATAACGATAACGACGAACCGCTAGTGAAACACAGTACCAGTCGTTTGACCATGATCAGCGGTTATTTGCCCACCTCGGCAACGGCAACACTACCGGAATCGATACGCATTGCTAAAATAAAAATAAATCGCGAACGTAAACGTATGTTGCGCCTGCGCAACATTGGCAACTATGCGTAGCTGTCAATTATGCAAATAATAGATTCTCATTTCATACAATTCTAAGTCAAACTCGAAACAAACTCAGTCGCGCACAGACAAACAATTATTTTATTTAAAGGGCGAAAGTTAGCCAACTTTTAGTGAATTTGTTTATTAAAGATAATGCGATGCGTTCATTCATTCATTCATCAAATGCCTGGCCGGGAGAAATAAAATTACCCTACAAAAAAAAAATTGGTTTTTTATAGTAAAATTAATTTTCGAGTTAAAAACGTTAAGAAGAATTTTAGCTATTCGCTTCAAACCATGACAATAACAGCATACATACACACTCACACACACACACACTCACACAACTATACATGGGCATAATTGTAATGCGTAACTTTGCAACGAGATCTATTAAAGTTCATTTTTTATTGTTCAAACAACAAAAACAAACGATTATCTAGTATCTAAGTACTATGGGAATTTTTTATATACTTACGCATACATACTTACATACACATGTATGTATGTATGTGTGTATGCATGTAATCGAAAATGAATAACAAATTCGCACACCAAACACCACTTCCAGTTGTTACATTTTTTTATGAGAATTTAGAAAGAAAACCAAACAATTAAATTAATTAACAAGTTTGTAATTCGTTTAATCAAATTTACAATTAAATTAAATCGAGAAGAAAGCAAATAAAATCAAATACCTACAAGTTTATTCAAAGTTAAAAAAAATACAAATAATTTATTAAATAAATTCCTATTAATCTGAAAAGTAAACAACAATTATTCTTAAGTAAAACAAAACGACAACAAATCGAAAAACTTAATAAGAAAACTAAAAAAAGTAGAAAATAGTTAAATTAAGATTTCATTTTCTTTTTATTAATAAGAGAGACAAACAGGAAGAGAGAGAGAGAGAGAGAGAGAGTGAGTGAAATTGCGAGAGGCATATAAACCAGTAAAAAGAAAAGCAACACCCCAGCCATTTTTGATCAATTAGTCAATAGGCAGGCCAGTCAGACAGTCAGTCAATCAGTCATTCAATGGTAAACGTTTTTTTATTTAAACACTCTTTAATATTTCGAAACACGTAAATACATACACACATACAAATACCCCTACACCAAGAATGATAGAAATACAAGATTCCGCGTATAAAGCAAGCTATAGGTGATGCAACCGTTGGTACAACTTCGGCTGGCTAGACACGAAATTGCCACGTTTGTGCGCTCCTTGTATTAAGTTGTAACTTGCTCGTACGAAAAATCAAAAGGTTTTGATTTTGTGCCAAGTTGTGCAATCCGGTTGCAACGTTACTGAGAGTGTCGTAGAACTCCATTCCATGTTGTGCTTATTATCGTAATGACCACATAGCAGTGTTGGAAAATCAAGATTTTAAAATGGAACTGAACTTAACTTAAAAAGATTTTTGTTTTCATATGAAAGTACTATATCAGAAATTCAAAGAGATAAAACTTTTCCGGTTTGAGTGATTTTCATTTTTTAGGTGGGAAATTGAAACCGTTTTTCTAAATGTATACGATATTAATATTATTTTGTGCAGTATATCATTTAAAGTTTCAGTTTGGATAAAAGTACTTTTAATGTCGTGGGGGTACTACGGTAATTCGCAGATCAAAAAGTACAATATCGCTGAACTTTCCATATCTGCCACATAGCAAAAAGCATGTGGTGCATGTTTTACTTGTCATCTTTACTCCATAAGACTTGTTTGCGAAATGAAGTTGTACAACAAAGTTGTATTGTTTGCGGGCAAAATACCCAACTCGATTACCAAACGAGTTGTACCAACGCTGGCATAAAATTTAAATTTTCTGGGCATTTAGTAGCCCAAATAACGGTAAGCGAACTGTGTTCTTATTGGCCAATAACTTTTCGCAGCCAAAGTGGTTTTAATTGCAGAGTTGCCAGCTCCCACATAAATTGTTTCGCATTAAATTGTAGAGTGCGTTCGGAAATGCAGTAAATTTAGACAACTTTGCAGCAGTTCTATTCTGCAGGTCTGTTGCTTATGCGTGATTAGCTGTTACACATGCTTTCCAACTGCTCAACATCTGTTCATAACTCGCATTTTCGAAAAAAACTGCAAAATGTTTAACGTGGAAATTAGTTTTATTTTAAAAAATCCTCAAAATAAAATTGAGAATTTTCTAAAATTTATTTTAATTTTTTTTTATAATTAAATTCTTTAAAACATAATATTATTGATTGTATACGTAGCATCATCAGGAAATAAATAATATAAAAATAAATGCAATAAAATTGTGTTATAAAAAATTTAATTAAAGACCTAGAGCTTGAGAGTTAATTAATTAAATTGAGAACTTTGTAGAAGTAATTTTTAATAAAATTGTATTTTAAAGAAACTTACGCTTCAAGCTTACTACGCCATTTGCATAATACTCCGGCATAAATGCACAGGCAAGGCGGTGCTGCCAAGTTGTAAATTTACGAACGCATCCATAAATTGTTAGGGTCAATAGGTTTGGCAATCCTTACAAGGGGCAAACTACGTCCCTAACGGGAAATCATGCGTATGGCGTAATCTTGTCTTTCCACCATTCTTGTTGCTACACAAACCCTTCATTTGTTTAAGCTATGACCGAGCGAACCACTTATTATAAATGTTAAAACTTTTTTGATTAATTTTATACATATTTCAAAGCATCTCCCTCCACATTGCTAAAGAAAAAATGTCCAATAACAGCGAGAAAAGTTTTTAGAACTTTTTATACGAGTTTCGAAAACTGACCATAAGATCGAAAGAACCCGATCATAATTCTATTGTGATTGCTTTAAACCGATACCTAAAACACTGAGAAAAAAATTGGTGAAATGTTTCTTAGTTGCCGAAATAAATTTCTGTTATTATTAAATTTAACTCCGTTGATAAGTACTCTAAGCCTATACGTTTTTTAGCGCACTATCTACCAACAAATAAGTGCGACCAATGAAAAGTCTGATGAACATCTGTGCTGATCAGTTTTTCCTACAACAGCATATAGGCAAAATAGCCAAGATTGGTCTTAGTAAGGCCTGCATTTGGGAATTCTACATGCGCAAATTGAAATATTTGAGTAATTCACAACCAGTTGTCAATGTCTTGTGTGTTCTCTTTCCACAACATTTGTACAAATGCATTTTTCTTTAAAAATTAAAACGGGGGTCGAATCGGCCTGTTCACATTACCCCTGCCATGGCCTCAAATCGTTCGTGTAGAATGTCCCATGTGTTATGAGCTCTATCGCGCGTTGCGGCGTCCTGTTGAAACCACTGTCGTTGATGACCATATTATCCAATTCAGACGTTTAGAAGTTGATGACCATCTACCTATTGCGCTCACCTTTGACGCTAAGGGCATGGCCAACGTCGTTCTCAAAGAAATATGGATCGATGATGCCTCTAGCTCTAAATTCACACCAAATAGTGAATTTTTCGGTATTCATTGGACACTCTTGACTCTCAAGTGGATTGGACGTACCCATTCATCCAGAAATGGACCTTAACGCTGAAGATGATTTTTAATGAAATTTGATAAAACAATTTTACCACTTGCGCGTGTTACTGAATGCTATATCCGTCCATGATAGTTTGGCAAACGAGAACGAACAATTGACAGCCAATTCCACCAAGGTAGCTGCAACAATATGCTAGCTATCAACTGTCAAAGCTCATACGAAGATGCATTTTATAAAATGTACAGCCGTACAATAATCACACTCCAAATCCAACCAATCTGTTTGAACAGAAACAGATTAGTTGGACCAACATTTTTGTTGAACTTTACATCAACTGCCATTTACAATCTCTTGTGTTGTTACCTAACACGCTTAAGGTCTTTTTACACTAATAGATTGAGTAAAAAAAACTTGTCAAAAATTCGTATACTTTTTCAAAAAATTCTTAAACGCAGAGACTTCAATTTATCAGGGTTGTATTTTTACTGAAATGCGATAGCAAGGCAAATTGATAACACTTGGACTCACGGGCGAATTCAATGATTTTTCTACTTAGTTCAGTATGTCAAACTCCATATAAAAAATATGCCAGAAATGGCGAAACTTATTTTATATTCTTAATTCGCCATGTGCGATATATAAATTTATGGCATGTATTTACTTATGTAGTGCACTGCAGAATTTGTGATGAGGGCTATTTATGGCAAAGTAAACAATCAAAACTGCTACGACATACTTCAAATATCTAAGTCAAATAATGATATAGAAAATGCTCATTGGTTATTTCAGTCAAATTATTACAAAACAAAGCAACTAAATTCGTCTATATCTTTCAAAATGGCTTAAAAAATTTAAAAAAGGACTTGATATTTTGTATTGAATCTTCCTAGACAAGTTTTCACATGCATACCACAACACTAATGGCGTTTTCGTTTGTTAAATAAAATGTTGCCCTGTTAAAGAGTACATGCTTAGACAGGCTTATTATTTAAGATTCTATTTAGATTATAAAGCGCAATGCCATTCGACACCACCTTTTTTGGCCGTAAACATTTTTCGAGTATAACGAAAGGGCAAAACATTTTAGATTATTTTTCTAGAAAAGAAAACACCAGATATAAATTAATTCAAACAATTCTGATAAGCTGGTTTCAGCTGATTTACATACAAGTATGTAAAAAAATATAAACAAATACTAGGCTGGAAAAAATTTATTCATGGTACCTATGTAAATTGAAATCAATAAATGAAGAAGAAGTGAACTATGTAATAGTAACCATGCAGCTGCATTTAAAAAAAAAACATAAAAATAAAAACGCTTTAGCAAATACAACACTGCGAGTACTAAATGTATTTAAACGGTAAAACAAAATATGTAGTGACACTTGAGAAACAAAAACAAAAAAAAAACCACATATACATGTACGAATTAGATAGATGCATACATATCTATGTATGTAAGTATATGTAATAAAATGCTTAAAAACATTAAAAAAACAAAACGAAAACAACAAAAATTGCAAACATATAATTAACTTGCAATCAACAAGTGTAAACTTTCAAGATCAAATAATAAAACGTTATCATTTGTAAAAGATTATAACACCAATCTGGCACCTATGAAAATTTGTTTAAACCTTTAATAAATTTGTATTATAAATAAGGCAGTTATAATAAATAAACTAATTTTTAATATTTTTGTATGTATGCACAATGCACAGGGAACATACAAACATACATACTTACATACCTACTCTTTACGCTTTTATTATCAAAAAAAAAATCGAAGAAAATTTATAACTTACTCGTAAATAAACACTTACCGGCTGATTACACACTTTCATGCGAACCTCTTAGAAGCAACACACACAATTTATATAAATATAATTAGTGCCTTTCGAACAGTAACGCGAAATTAGGAAAGAAACAAAATTACAACCAAATTCGCATTGAGTAACACGTGCGTAAACACTTTTTAATAAAATAACTTTTGGCGAATTTCCTATGTAAACCTACACTTTCTAACACAGACACACACACACACACACGCTAGGCATATACAATTTAATTATCCACTCTTGTACACGCTCTTTCTTCTGTGCGACGTTTATCTGATTAATTGATGAGAGAATATAAAAGAAATCATAACACAGCACGATGCCGCTCGATAAAAAGTCATCTATTAGCCGCCGGCGATTTCGAGCACTGTGTAAAAAACAAAAGCTGCAATTTATTCTAAATCCATTTGCTATTTGTATACTTACTTATATTAAACGATTTAAGTAATCCCTGATTAAATGCCATAAAATCTGAATTGTCTGGCAGCAACCAAATCATGGCGAGTATTATTAAATTGTTCAAACAGGGCAAAAGGAAAGAAAAATAAATACTTTGGCTAAAATTCTTATGTAAATTTTATTTTCATATAATTGCTACTTGTTTCATTGTACGAGTATTTAATGCCTGCCGAAGCATTTTTTTTCCTTTTTTATATTAAATATTTTCATTTTAAAACAAACTGAGTTGATTGTGTACTATATATAACACTAACAATAAACAACTGCATAGTGTTAAGTTTTGTAGATACATTTTATTATTTATTTTTTATTTTTTTTTTTTTTACTATTAATATTTTTAATTAATTTTTAATTGTTTATTTTATAACAATCTCATATGTATTCATTAATTTAATTTACTGCATACATACATACACGTACTTTAAAATAAACTATTTGCTATCACTATCATTTCAATTGTATTTATGTATAGTTCAAATATTAGTTATAGTTTTTTTTTAAAATGCGAAATTAACAAAGTAAAAGCTAAGTATATAAAGAAAAATTTATAAACTATTTGCGCTCGGCTATAAGACACCTCAACACACACACCTACTCTATGTATTTTTCCCAAAAGTTTATTCTGAAAAACATACAAACAATAAAACAAGAAAAATTATATTTAATTAAATATTATAAAAATTATTATAATTAGTACTGAAAATTGATTAATATAATTATTGGTTTGATGAGATCTTCACTTAAACCGAAAATATGTACGATACGCATACAAATGTATGTACACACAGTATTAGAAACAACAACAACAACAACAAAAACAACTAAAAATTAACTAATTTAAATAATAACAAACAATAACGAAAATAAAACATATTAATAAAACAAACAATAAACTAATCTCTTTTCGTTTAAGACTTTTCCTTTTTTAATTAACAATAATAGTGTAAAGTGAATAAAGAGAAGAAAAGTTATTAAATTAAAAATCAAAATCCTAAAAGTCGTAAAATATCTATGAATAAATGAATTTAAAAATAAAAGTTATTTCATATTCAACGTCTCAATAATAACAAAAACAAAAACTATACAAACCCTATTAATTTAAAATAAAATGCAATATTTAAAGAAGAACATAATTAAAAGCGTTTTGAATTTTTAAATTAATTAGCAGACATGATCAGCAAGGTAAGTTTAATTAATTAATGCTCGTCAGATTTATATTTCGTTTAGAGCTGGCAAACTATCGATAGCTACCACCTTCGATATTTTCGATAGTTTGTTGGAATTCAGAATTAAAAATTGTTAATATATTAAAATTTAAGAAAATCAAATCGCAAAACTGTCTTCTAATAATATTCGTCTGATTTAAAATAAAAACAAAGTTATTAAAAAATATTTTTCTGCACAAAAACATAAATATGAAAGTAAAGTCAAGTTTCTACCCTAAAATTAATATACCTGTCATGTACAATAGCATCTCTTTCTAGGCAACCCGGTAACATTTTTTCAGTAACCCCCCTAAAATAGGGGAAACCTAGTTCCCCTAGATTAAAAGTGGCCGTTTTCAGATTTTTCTGATTACTTGTTCCCCAAGACCTATCTGTGTATTATAGTGAAAGTGCCCTATAGTAATAAGGGGGCACGCATGGTAAAACTTTGAGACTTGGTATATAAGGTAACCTATATTTAAAGTCTTTATGCTTCAAGTTTCATTATGATTAATGACGCATTATGATTAAATGATGCAAAGTTATGAGGGAGCTAAAAACAGCGCTGAACAGAAACCCAAATTATAATTAATATTTTATGCTTTTTATCGAGCTTATTGGCGATTAGCTGCAAAAAAATTCAAACGATATTGTGCTATTGAATAAAAATCATCGATAGTTCATCGAAAACGTAACCTATCAATTGTTTGCCAGCTCTAATTTCGTTGCCAAATACACTTTTGCACCAATAAAATCATCACACGTCTGCAACTTACCGCCACACATAGAAGACAATGAATTTTTGACACTACACCCAAGTCAAGGTCAAAATGAAGGCCGACATCTTGTTAGCTAACTTGGCAATATTTGCCATATGGGAAAGAATTATTGGAAAAATGTTACCAAACTAGCAGGACGGTCTTTATTTTGATCTCAGTACTTTTCACGTTCGAAATTTTTGGATAGAAAATTGGCTTTATTTCCACATTTATGTTTTTACGCGGGTTATAATTTACAAACAGGACTAATTTTTATATTGTGCATAAAATTTAAGATTTTCTTCGGCGAATAAAGACTGAAAATTTGAACTGTACATATCGATATCTAAATATCCACCTATTTTTTCTATTATGTTGCCGATCAAAGCAAAATTTACATAAACTTTAATTAATTCTTTAAGACTGAACAACAACAAGAAAAATCAAAAATGCAAAAATTAAGAGTTGAGTTTGAGGACCACACAAGTAGCACGTGTAGTTAAGATGCGATGCAATAGTTTGCATGCATGTGCACGCATGTATGTGTGATTAAGACCACACACTATTGCAACACATACATGCGCATATGGAAGAGTATAATGGGAGTAATGAAAAAGTGCCGCCTTTTGTTGACAAGTTATGCGTTTAAGTTGAAGTACGAGTTGTATTACAACCAAACTTTCTTTAAAATGGGACACAATTTTTATGAAATACTCAATTAATTCGTGATTAAAAATATTGACTTGGTTATAGAAAAAGTAATCAGAGGCAAAAGACTAACTGGAGTCCGTCAGGGTACTACCATTAATATTTTTACAATACAATTTCTTCTCCCAGGCAAAAGCCTTGGGTATAACTAAGTGACCAATGTCTTGTAAGCGCTTTTCACACTATAAAAACGAGTAAAATGAGAAAGTGTTCTAGTATGAAAGCAATATGTAATCAAACTGTCAAAAAATATGGAAAGAAATTTGACTGTCCCATGGCTCTCATTGTTTTTAGAAAAATTTCTGAATGCAGAGTTTTTGTTTTATCAGGGTTGCATTTTTACAGAACCAAAGGACAGCTGGCACCGGCACAACAACGTGCCAGCTGAAAAAAACAATATCTACGGAAGCGTGCTGGCGGCAGCGTACCAGTCGACTAATTTGTTTGTTATCCACGCCGCTATCTACCCAAATGTGCTCATCCATGCGAGAGTAACATGCCTAGTTGCCCTTAACCGATAATAGCAATGACACGTGAGTTGTTCTTCAACCCCGAGCTGTCTTGCGAATCCACATCCTTTTCATTTTATTATAAAAGTGATCGTGTAAACGCACCATGCAATGAGAATATTTTACTTTAGCCTTTTCGACAGTCAGAACGCTTTTCATTAAATTTCTCTCTGCAAAAAGTCCAACAAACGCGTAAGCACCTGTGGAATAGTGGTGTGAAAGGGGCTTTAATGCGTAGTTTTTGTAAACAGAATGAGATGCATTTGCATAAACTTAATGTGCTAATGATTTCTATTGTCTTTAAAACTGCAAAAGTAGTCGCTTGCCCGACATACATGTTTATGTATATTCGAGCATTCTCCGTACTCTGTTAGCGGCATATACACACGAACATGGTATATTAAAATTATACTAGTAGCATTTCATCCTTTGCGTAGCCAGGCGGTCGCTTTTGTTAAATGTCTTTACTGATTGAGTTTAGTAGGCTGGTTCTAGTGCTTGTGTACTAAATACATATGTGAGTAGGCAAGTGTGCTTACAGACCTTTTAGTGAGTTTTCAGCTGTTTGTTGTTGTTGTTGTTGTTGTTTTATTTTTCTTGTCGGATTTCTTTAATTAAAACCCAAAGACCCAAATCCTTGCCTTTAAAATGTTTAATTTCGCATACATGCAAGTCTTGTGTTTTTTTTTTTTTTTTTTGCTTCTTGTCGTTAATTTAAAGAAGCAGGTGCCATTCGTATTGGTGCGAGTATTTTGAATAATATTTTTAGCCTTAAAACTGGCTTTTTAGCAGGAAATAATTATTGTTCGAATATGATGTGTGTGTGTATGTGTGTGTGCTTTTCATTCGAACGTCAGAAAGTAAACATTCTATAAGTTTAGGATTTTGTTCAGTTGTTTTTTTTTTTTTTTGTTTTATTTATTTTTATTTACCGCCTCTTGAACTCAAAGCTTTGTGTGTCCACCGACCTTCATAAAGTCTTGCCATCATTGAATTCATTAAACAAAATAAATAATGGTTACAAAGTAAGTTAAACGTTGGCCACGTAGACATTCATATCTATAACCACATATTAATGTGAATTGGTTTAGTTTTAGTTAAGGTTCGCTTTTTTTTTTGGCGACCAGTAAATTTGTGGGATTAATCTAGAACCATCATCAAATGAGGTCGTAAAAGTAGTAAAACATTCAATCGCTGTTTTAGACACACTGACTCAGCGTCGTCCTCTTTCTACGTAATCGTTGTAACTTACATTTTCTCCGAAACTGAGATTATTAGTGAAATACATTCGTTAGCACTTATATTACTGTTAATTTTAGAGATTTGTTCCTTTTCTCTCGTATCTATCGTAGTACTCCTGATATTGTTAAGGTGACGCTGTTGTACATAAATGAAGTAACAATAAAAGTTTGATTTTGCGAGAATCATTCGAGCTGTTACAGATCAGCTGACAAAATCAGTCACGTAAGTGAAATACGTTACTGTTTACCTAATATGTCACGTAACTTTCTTAACAGAAAATGGAGTTTAACGGAGAGAACATCACACTCATGCGCTAACTGCTCACCTAACTAACACCAATAGTTTAACGACACCGAAAGTTCTAAAATAAAGCGATACGATTCTATTAATTATACTATAATATCAAGAGTTAATGCCTGTAACACGTGTTATTGGGTTTCGGATACTTACTCAGAAGCCGCTTAAAATATCCCACAATGAGTATTAATTATTCTTTAGTTTCCTGCACAATCGCAAGCACTACAACACTATCGGCCTCGACCAATCAAGTCTCATGACAACAGTATAGATGTTACTTCTAGGTCGAGATAATTCAAGATTTTCCAACATAGGTTATGACTATGGGGCACATGACGTTGTTTGTAACCGTGACTGAGATTTAGCAAAGATTTCGTTGCCTGGTTATGATGAAGATTGTTTTTGAACGTGTATTCCAAACTGGTGCTGGAATGTGTTCTGAAACTAAACAGATGTGCCTCGTTGAATGAGGTAACGTTGATGTGGGTTAAGGGTCACATAGGCACAGCTGGGAATGAAGCAGCAGACGAACTAGCAAAAAGGGGATCTGATGTGGATTTCTGTGGACCAGAATCCAGGGTTGCCCTGGGGAATGGCCTAGTGCGAGCTAAAGTTCTGCAATGGGTAAACTCATTACACCTGAATAGGTGGAGGGAGAATACCACATGTAGACAAGCTCGAATGGTGCTGAAAGAGCCCCTTGGCAGGAAGGCCAGCAAGGTGCTCGGATATAATAGGGCTACTTTAAGCTGGATCACTGCGTTAGTGACAGGATATGGAAACTTCAAGTACCATCTGGCTAAGATGAAAGTCGTAGAAGATGATACTTGCAGACTATGCCTGGATGAGGCTGAGACGGTAGCGCACATTGTGTGTGAATGTCCAGCACTGGCTAGCATAAGGCTTAAGACCACGGGCAGACACTTGTTAGATGTGAATGCCATGGGGGAACTAAGCCTTAGACAAATGCTAGCAATTACAGAAGACTCCGTGATGAGGAAGAGTGTCGACAGTTACCAGTCGACAGTCTGAAATCACTTTAGTCAAGAGTAAAGGCTAGGGCTAGCACGATTCAATTGAATGTAACGTGGTTGTGATTACGGATCTGCTTCGATATCCCCCCATACATTAATATATAATATGATGAAGATTTCCTGAAGTTTTTGGTTCTGTTTGATGTGGGGCAGACTGTTATCTTCCTTCTTTCCTCGTAATGATTTCAGACAAATGATTTGTATTTTACGACTACCTTTCTCTCATTCGAATCTTGTGTTACCACTAGCCTTGGCTGGAGTGATTTCAGACTGTCGACTGTTCGCTATTGGCCTTCCTTATCACGGAGTGTCTTGTAATTGCTAGCATTTGTCTAAGGCTTACGTCCATCATGGCCGGGGGCCTAAGCCTTCCTTATACTCAATGTGCGCTACCGTCTCAGATTCTTCTTCAGTAGCATCTTTGTAGACTGATCCGTCCATCCTTTACGAGGCTTTCTTATCATTCTCTTCAGAATTCCTCCACCGGCCAATAAACACCGGAGTTCCTACAGAGATTAACCTCTCCACTCCTTGCGAGGCTTCATTGCCCATCCCAGTCGGAATCTCACGGTCCAATGCCTTTCAAGATTGACTCATCCACCGCTCGCAAGGCATTCTTTCTCCATCTCTTCCGGATTTCTCCCTTGGCAAATTAAACACAGAGTTTCTTCAAAGCTTAAACTTTCCGCCTCTAGCGAGGTTTCCTAATTCATCCCTGTAATGGAAAAAATATGTTCTGGAGGTGAACTGGTATTCAAAGTTCGCATACTAGAGAGCAATCAACTTCTTGACCACGCATCCCTGGCGTATGCGGTTCCACCATGGATTAGAGATTTTTTATAACTTCTCTCGATTCGATAAGTCAGAATATAGATTTTCGGAACAAATTTCCGCAATCCGTTTGGAGACAAACCGGTTTCGGCTACGTGCCATCTTCAGTATTATTTTTCATTCTCGTAATAATTATAAGTCAGAACTTCTGATGTTTGCTTTTAGCCTTTGTCTGAGAGCAGTATCAATACATCAAAGCGGGAAGAAAAAATATGTTTTCTGTTTGTAAGGGACGGGACGAAAGCAAGACGGTCACTTTTAAGTCTGCTTTCAAGAGGCGAGTTCCCAATTGGAACTAAAAATTTAAGCAAACAGTTTTATGTAGGCAATCTTAAAACTTTTGCAATACAAACTGCGGAGTCTTGTAAGCGATACGTGCAATCAAAGGTATCGCATACGTGCCTCTACAGTACAAACCTCTACATTCTTTCACTCGTTATGCATATTTTTCTGATTGCTTAAATCATAAAATTTATATTAATGTAAAATGTGTAAAAATATCTTTATTCAAGTGCACGTGTGTGTGTGTGTGTGTGTGTGTGTATTCCTTCGTTCACTGGTACGTAGACGTCGTGTGATCCTAAAGTGCCACTGTGCTTAGCTAAAGGAAGATATGCAACGACAACGTTTATCTATAATTGGTTACATGTTCGGCTGCATGTTCCATGCATACATATGTCTGTATATACAGGTATCAATGTACATACATACACACATACATATTGTACACACATATATGAAATGCATTAAGTCAAGAAATTTTATGTTCTGCATACGAGAGCATCTTCTCTGCTTTAAACGTATGTGTCCTGCATGTCACATGCTTGGGCATATCGCCTGTAGCTTGTTTTGAAACTTAATGCTGTCAAAAGTGATTGTCGCCTAAAGCGTTTTTGTTTAAATAGAACAACAAGAACAACAAGAACAACAAAAGTATGACATTAAAACTAAAAAAAAAAATTATTAAGATTTCATGGGCAACACAACAATAACATCAGCAGGCCAACGAGGCCTATCAAGTATTTTAGATTTTTTTTAAATGCCCTGAAAGTCATAATTTACAGCCTTAATTTGTGCAATTTACCGTAAATAGTTTAATATCGTAAATTAAATTAGTTTTACGAACTTGGAGAACTCTTATGGGCAACAACAGTAGAATCAGTTCCCATCGCATGTGCAGCAGCTTCATCGACTTGAGCAAATTTACATGAGTATGAAAATTATTCAACTAATAACTCTATCAATTATATTATAATTTTAATTTAAATGTTTTGGCCTGCGCAACTAAGCTGCCTTCCTTACATCTACCAGAAGGAATAGTGAGTGCAGGATGAAAAGTCAGGTATGTCGTTAAAAATGAAACTCATGCCTGTTACGACAAATCACGAGGAGCTGAGCAAAAAAAAATATTTTTTCTATTTAAAATACAGAAAACGATTCACACATACGCACAGTTTTCTGTTCGCTTCAGTTTGCTTTCGAGCGTCCGATCAAAAAAAGTTTGCCACCAAATATTCCATTTCGAATATTTTAAAGCTTTTAGAACAATCTTAAGGCCTTTTCACAGTATTCTGGTAATCCTTAGATTTACCTTTAATTTGGGTGGAGTGAAATAAAAAATAAAATATTTTCCTTAAATCGACTTATTACACTTCCAATAAAATATTTGTCAAACATTTACCCCAAAATTAGTTGTTTCATATTTGCCTTACATTTTTTCAAAGAAATACAAAATTTGTTTTGTGGTCAGTCACACTGCCTAAATTTATTTGACTATTATTGTTTGTTCAAACTACCGTCAAATGGAGTCAAATAAAATAAGGGAAAACATTTTTTACCTCTGGTCAAACTTAAAAAAATATTTGCCTAAAAAATTATTTCATTGTCAAAAATGATAAAAAGGGAAAATTTTTTAATTTTTTGCTCTGGAGCAGCGTCAATCGTTCTTTTTTTTTTGAAGAAGAAAATATTAAAGGAAGAAGAAGGAAGAAAGACAATGGAAAGTGGGAACGGTGAAGGAGTTCAAAAAAATGTGTTGAACTTGATGTATTTTCCGATTTGCTAATTGCTAGTTTCAGACTTTTTGGCACCGAAACGAAATTCAGAAATAGGTTGACACAAGTTTATAAATTTCTTGGCAATCGTACGTTTCAAGAAATTCAATTTTCAAGTTCAAAATATTTAAAAGTATTATCGCGGAAGCCGTAGCAGATACAGAGACGAAATTTTCACAGGGTGTATAATTTCATAGACGAAAATTTATTATTTCTCACATCTTTCTACTTTTAGATTTAACTTTTTTCTTGTTGTAATGTAACACGCATTCTGTTAAAAGTTCTTGGTAGCGGCCATAGAAATAAGCTACGGTCAGATTAGTCAAATATTTGCCCCATATTTGCTCAAAGTTTTTTTCTTAAAGAAATACAAAATTTGTTTTGTGGTCACACTACGCACATTGATTTGTACAATTTTGTAAAATGTTGTCAAATAAAATAAAAGAAACATGTTTTATCGGCGGTCAAACTAAAACAAATATTTTCTATCAAATAATTTTGATCAAACAAACTTTCGAAAACAATACATTTACTTCCCACAAAAATTATAAATTAAATTCATCATGGAAAATCAAAAAAATTAGTTGATTTTATGGTGTGGAGCAGTGTAGGTAGTTTTTTTTTAAGAAGTGAAAGCTAAATGAAGGGGAGAATGAAAGTTGTCCTTTGAATATAAAAATATAACGAACAAATTGGAGAATAAGTAAAAATAAGAAAAAAAAACACCTTTTTCTCTTGTTGATTTCAGTGCTTTTCTCGATTTTTTGCATATATCCAAAAAATAAATATTTGCCCGGAAACGAGTCAAATATTTGCCCATGTACGTTCATATTAGAACATTCGAAACGTTTTTGTTTCCTGTCAAATAGTTTTATTTGCACAAAACTAACTGCTTTGTTGTTTGCTCCTCAATATTTTGTGGTGAGACTAGGGCAAAAAATAAAAAAAATGTTTGACTAATGTGACCCTACCTTTATTCCTTTTCTTTATGTGGGAAATTATCATAAATATTTTAATTATTAATCAAACACTTCTATTCGTATTTATTAGCAGTTTGAAGACATTTTAAGTTTACAACAGGCTAGAGATCCCTGGCTAGAGTATAAAAATAAAAAAATAAAAAAAATACATATTCGACATTTTTTGTTTAATATAAAATTGCGGATCAAAGCCCAAGCTGGACCCGCGCCTTGTTTGCTCTACTATATTTCCATATTTTATTCGCATTTTCGACAGGTCGTATTACTCACTGGAACAAATAATAACACTTGCTATTGCAAGACTCTATGCCATCCACAATCAGTTGCATTTGACAACTGAACGATGTGTCAATAACTGAATTATGAAATCATCTGTCTGGTCAAAAATAAATAACAGAAACATGTCTGTACATGTCCAAACGTAGATCAAAATGCAATCATTGTGACAGGTAATTGAATTACAAACAATTTGCAAACAAAAATTAGCAAACATTCGAAATAAGAGTTTTGCATGTTGAGCAATAAATACAATTTTCAATTTTAAATTAAAAAAAAATACATATGTGTATTTGTAGCAAAATGAACAATATACAACAACCTAAAGTCCAGTACGAGCGAGTGTGGGACAATGTGGTTAATTGCCGAATTACTAAAAAAAAACACAAGTTTTGAAAAAATTTTGGAATAAACGAACAGCCTGATACAGAAGAACCAACAATGAGAGAGGGTAAAGATTACGTCATACGTTTGATTTGCCGTTAGGTTGCCAATTTCCGTCATCCCTTGTCAAGTTTGGTTTGGTGGCAAAGTGGCCACCCAGTCGAAATATCAAATCAGGAATCAGATATTACAGGGTGTCCGCCGGAAAGGTATACTACTTTGTTTGGCCGCCATTTTGGTAAACATTAGTCTTGACAGTTCATATTTGGCAGTCGTGAAGTAAAGACATGGCAAATTTATTATGGAAAAATATTCGGTAAACCAATGTGTTTTAGTCGTTAAGAGATGAGAAAGTTACGTGACATTTTTGAGAGAAACAACGTGCCAACAACACGCACTATTTATGGTGTAGTGAATGATTATAAAGGAAGAGGGACTGTAGCTGATAGGCCCATGCATGGAACACAACGTACTGCAAGGTCGGCTGAAAACATTACTGCTGTTCAAGAAAGTTTTCAAAACAATCCATCAACCTCAATTCGACACCGTGCTCAGGAGCTTGGTCTACAAAGAACAACTTTAACCACAATTGTGCACAAAGATTTGCATTTCCATTTAAGATTCAGTTGACATAAGAGCTTCTTCCAGATGATGGCTACAGCTCGCCCATGACAACACCCCGATTTTCATGAAAAAATCATAGTGAATGACGAGGCACATTTTCGTTCGAATGGAAATGTGAATAAACAGAATAGTCGGTTCTGGGCAATGGAAAGCCCTCCAATTATTCATCAGTCACCTTTGCATCCATTAAAAGTGACAGTCTGGTTTGCAATTTGGTCAGGAGGAATCATTGAACGTTACTTCTTTGAAACTGAAAACGGCGTAATGGTAACTGTCAATGGGGAGCGATATCGTGATATGATTGAAAACTTTTTAACGCCACAACTGCTTGATTTGGGCTTGACTAACATGTGGTTCAACAAGAAGGTGCCACATCGCATACAGCCAGGATTACAATGGAATTACTGCGAGACCTCTTTCCACAACAAGTTATTTCAAGGAATGGTGATGTTGATTGGCCTTTACGGTCGCCTGATTTGACTGCTCCGGACTTCTTTTTGTGGGGATATCTGAAAAGCAAGGTTTATGCAAACAAACCAGAAACGCTGGAGAAACTCAAACCAAATATTCGTGATGAAATTAATGAAATACCGCATGAAATGTGTGAGAATGTAATGAAAAATGTGTTCGATAGGGCTCGCATTTGTGAGGCTAACAGAGGCGGACATTTATCTGATTCTGATCCCAAAACCAGGAAGAAATTATTAAGCTATTTAAGAAAATGTTCGTATTGAGTTTAACTCCGTATCTTAACGAGCAGTATATTATCCCAGAACATCAGATTGGATTTTATGCCAAGCATGGGTGTATCGAGCAGGTCCATAGTGTTGTTAAAGATCGTCCTTTGAAACGAAACAATATTGTTCGGCGTTATTCACACATGTTTCCCAGGCGTTTGACAAAGTTTTACACAATGGGCTGTTCATCAAAATCTCGCCACTACTTCCTGAAAATACTCACAAACTCCTTAATGTCTACCTGACAGATAGAAGATGTAATGTAAGATCAAAAGATCAATTTTTATGTTCACATAATTACAAAATAAGTTTTCTAATGTATATTTAGATAGCTCTCCTAAAGGACTGCGTGGTTTTCAAATGCTGAAAAGCTGAAAGCAACGAGCTGCTTAGATTACTAAAGAATTCGCTTTTTAATATTCACAAGTGAATGGTAGACACGAGAACTTTCCGTATCTCTATGAAGCAAGAAGCCGATTACTCATTATTTCTGTGTCGATTTAAATTTAATCGATTCGTAGTCATATAAATTTAATGAATATGACACACATTTGAAATGTCTCAATAAATCAATGGTTGAATCGAGATGTGATCAATTACGCTCTTTTGCCGCAACGCCGTCATAACTCAATTGATGCTTGATTTTTCAGGAGGTCCAATTTAGTCGTGTAAAATCTAGGGGAGAATTACAGCACACGATATCGATCGATCGAAGTTTCTATTATATTGAATTTCTCTTATATTTTATAGGAATTTCTATCGATATCGATTGACGTTAAAATGTCGATCTCAACTATACTGAACTGAAACTATTGCTTCAGCAGAGCTCCAAGAACGTAGTTGCTGCAAGAATCGGTTGATGGATCACCTTGTTTCCTTGCTTTATCGGAATTAAGAAAAAAGAGTTCGACTTGTTTTAAAGTAAGAATTTCAAACAATTTAAAAATATATTTCCAATAATTCATAAACTACAATTTCTGCAGCAAATGCTTTAGTTCAGCATTTTGTTGCTGCAAGAAGACACATTCGCTATCTATTTCAGCTCTCTTTTTCAACACTTCCAGATAATGATTCAGACCGTGCTCAATTGATTTCCAAATGTTTTGTTGATCCTGTGACATGTATGAGGAGAATTTTTGCCAATAGCTGATTACATGGGTCTTGTCAAGCTGAAACAAGTCTTCTTCTAATCTTTTACTGTATTTTCTTTTCAAACGAAATTTAAAAAAAAATATTATCAAAAAACATTTTAGAAATAAATACAAATTTTAAAAATATTTTTAACATCTACGACTACCTGGTTGCAGTCGATTTATCGGGCGCATTGATTTCTCTTTTTATGAATTCATTTAAGGCGGTTAGAACTAAGGTCGGTTCCATGCAAAGGGTGTGATTTGTACATACAGCATCAGTCGAATTCTAAGAAAAACATAATGCAAATAATTTAAATACATATATGTTCATTCATACAGTCAACTCTCGATAATTTGAAATGCGTTAACTTGGACCCCTCGGTAAATTGATATTATGTATTGCAATGGCATCTTGATCACCGACATGCCATAGTCTTCATTTGAACTATTTAATGTGTCGTGTTTTATTAAAAAACACATATACATACAGGGTGACGCACATTAAATTATCCAATTTTGTTTTTGAATAAATTCTTACTACATAAAAAAGTTATTTTGATCAATGGAAATCTTTATTTGGACCTTTTCAATTTTTTCTGTTAAGTGCAAATGATGATATCCGCCAAGATGGCTGCCGCCAGTGTTGCTACACATTTGCAAAACTTTCCGCAAGATATCCGATGATAACTGTTCTCATTCCTGTCGAATATTCTCCTTACGGGCTGCTATTGTCTGGGGCTTCAAGTAGCCCCAAAGAAAGAAGTCTGGGATGGTTAAATCAGGCGATCTTGCTAACCATGCCAAATCGCCCAAACGGGAGATTACGCGACCAGAAAACGCCTCCTTCACAATATCCATTGTAGCTCCTGCAGTGTGTGTGCGGTTGTACCGTCTTGCTGAAACCACATGTTCAATTTCGGAAGTAAGAAGTCGTTTATCATGGTTTCATCTGGTCATCTGGTTGATGTGACTTCGTTCTCCGCGTCACCGGAGGCCACAGCAGCAATATTATGGACAGAGCCAACAGTGTGGTGACGGCCTCGCCCTGCAAGGCCTTTTGTGGTTCCAGTCTGTTCGAGTCGAGCAGCTAAGCGGCAGAATGCTTACCTAGTTGGCACGACACGATTACGAAATCGAAGTTAAAATTCACGCTGCGCAAACAGCACCGACGTCGAAAAGGGACCCAGAAAGTAAGTGGTCTGCTTCGATATCCCCCCATACGACCGATTATTGGTACAAAAAAAAAATATCGACACAATTATTCCACACTCTTGCGGAGTATAACACTCAATTGATTGACGTACGAGGCCATTTTGTAACATAATATTATCCTTCGATAGGGTGATTAATTTTACACCATCCTGTATATATACAGATATATAGCAATGACGGGAAAATTATTAAAAAATTTAGTGGCTTTTGGCTTTGCTACTCTCTATAACTTCAACTGGTGCTGTGATAGTGTTCCTGCGTTTGTAATAACAACAAAAAATGCGAGCATACGCATAACTGACAGCTAAATTAGAACTCTCGATCTCTGCTGCCTTGAATTTCAAATTATCGAGAGCCGACTGTATATTAATTATTAATTTAATTGTTTATCGCGCAAACTTACCGCTGTTGTTTTAATTTGTTTGTTTTTCTTCTCGTTTTTGCGATTTCCTATTACACTGGAATGCCTTTTAAAAGAGTATAAAGCGTTGAAAGTATTTGCTGGCAATCCCGATGAACAGTTGGGACACCAAGAGTACGGTTCAAAATGCTTTACTAGACTTTCCACCACTGTAATGTTCGTTATATTGAGGGCCTGAATTGTTCTGAGTTTTAACAAAATATCACATATATATTAATTTATTGGCAAATCTTACCGAAAATATACTTTCTATTTTAACTAAACATTTCTCATCGTCGGTGTATGGATCTAGGATTTGCAAAAGTCTCTCTTCCACCAAAAAGCCAGCACGATCAGATATTTTATGCAAAATATCGTACAATTGCTTCTGACAGGGTGACTTCGTAAAGGGTTGGAGTTTTTTATGTTGCTCTTCAACAAATCTGTTCGTGTTGCCACCAGCCTGGGAAGCTTTTGTGTAACCAAGTTGGTCCAAGTCAAAATTTGGTTGTATCCACTTACGGCCCAGCTGTTGTTCATACAAAATACGATCGATTTCAAATACTCGCGTCACCAAATGAGTGACTTCTTTAAAGTTAATGTCCCAAATTTTGGCCAACTTAAAAATGCAAATAAATAAATCAAAAGTAGGTACATGTGTGTATACGTACGTGGATCTTGTCTTACCTTTACTATGTTATTTTTACGAAAATATTCGGCCTTTGTTTGCAGATCATTTACACTCGCATGCAGTTTTTGTATATCCAACGATAGTTTTTGCATTGTCTGCTTGTTGTGTTCTCTGACGTCTGCTAATTTCTTTTTCAGTGCCACAATGGATTCGTTTAGTTTTGCTACCCGTCGCTTTTGCTGATTGTTTATAATTATATTTTCATCATTTCTCTTTTGCAAAACCTGATAATTGTAATCAATCTTTTCGGAATTCATTAAAATATTTGCTTGTGTTTTACGAATTTCTAGCTCTAACATTTCTGCATCCTTCTCTAGCCTTATTTTGGTATTTCTAGTGATCTCTTCTTGCTTAGTGCGTATGTTGTCCAGTTCTTGCGCATAGAAGTTCTGTTTTTCTTTCACCAACTCCAGCTTCTTAGTCTCATTAGTCGTCAGATGTTCGTATACAGTATTCCATTTCTCTTGAGAGACTTGAAGAACTTTTTGTTTTTCCGCTTCTATAGTGTTCTGGAGATCGTAAATACTTGTCCTATAGGACTTTTTTAATAATTTAATCTGATGATCTACTCTTTTGACGAGAAAGCAAATGTCTTGTGACTGTTTATCCTGATTTTCATAGTATTTATTATTAATTTGCTTAAGTTCCTCTTGACATTGTTCGATAAGTTTATCCTTGCAAGCCATTAGGTTGGCAATATTTTCTCGTTGTGTTTGCATGTCTTCGTATATGGCCATAGGTTCATTCAGCTTGTTTATTACGGTCCATTTTTTTGTAATCTCATCAAATTGTTGTAGCGATAATTCTGCTTCCTTGTGCAATTTTTCTTGAAGTTCTAAGAAACTGAATTTTAAGTACAAATAGATAGTAAATGAATTAATATTCTAACTAACCAATATTCTTTGCCTGCTTGTCCTGACTTTGCAATAGTTCGTGTTGCTCATTGGCACTTTTAATATTATTAACCAACTCATTACCAAATTGTATTAACTCTTCTAAATGCGAGTCGCTCCTTTCAAGTTGAACTTCTATATCTGATTTGTCTTGTACTTGAGGTCTGAATTTGAATTAATAATGGATGATGACACAATTTATAAACTAAAAACATTTTAATATTAATTATATACTAACTCTACTTTAAGTTTTTCTCGTAGAGTATCAAAAACCGCTTGCGTCCTTTTATCAAATTTGCTGCTGTCATTCATATCTTGGGAAATAAAGTTTTTCCAAATATTTTCAGTTGCCTGAGCAGTTTCGTTAGATGTTTCCGTTTCTTGAATATTACTTTTATTCATTTTGAGAAAAGATTACAAATAAAATTATTATATAAAAATCCAAATATGAATTTAACACATGAAAAATAACAATTGAATTATAATTTGTAACTATGACATCCGTTTCCACTCTCTCTAATTTTGATATGGCAGTGCTGTTAAATGTAAAGCCACCTAAATGGCAACATTTAATCAAGCAAACTCACACCAATACAAACTTAATACAATTTAAACCAAACATATTGCATAGACAAACGTGTATGTTACACTCGTACATATATATGCATGTATAGAGAATAAAAAGTATAATATAAGGTATGGATGTATTGGAGTTTTAATGAAATGAATCATTTATCAGGGAACAATATTATTGAATTTCATGGTATCTGCAGCACATAAATGGCCGTGACTACATCTGTTATTGTGGCGTGGCATCACTTTCTGGCAATAATAATAAATGCCAGAAAAAAAAGAAACTATACGGCAACTCCATGTATTAAAATAATTTTGTTAGAAAAAAGGTTTTAATCTTGATATACTAAAAATTTTTAATAACAATTTTCAAACAAAATTACCTTTTGTTTGTTGCTCTAACTGCTGACTGTTAATGGAGTATATTCAGGTAGTGGAAGATGATGGAGACGATCCAATTGAACTACCAACAGAAGATGACGGCAGTCTGTTATTGTCAACATTGCAGGCTCAATTTCCAGGTGCTTGTGGTCTGAAATATATCAACGAAGAAACTAAATGCTTTCGTGGAGTGCGCTCCAATGAGGGAAAATTCTTTCCGCCATATATTGAAACCGGCTGGGGTACACATATATATCATTGCGTTTTTCCTAAAGGTAAGGAGTTCGATCTAATTAGCATTTCATTACGTTGATGCCATTGATAAGCAATAAACAAATTATCCTCACTACAAGTTTGTTGATTTTTAAAGAAATATATCTATTCGTAGAAAACAAGCGAAAAAGTGATGATCACTTGGAAAATTCTACCGCAAAAACAAAACGCATGGAGTCAAGGTCTCGTTGCACAGACTTAATTGTCTTAGGATTGCCCTGGAAGACCACAGAGGAGAGTTTACGTTCGTATTTCGAAGCGTATGGCGAAGTGTTAATGACACAAATAAAAAAGGATGTCAAGTCAGGGCAATCAAAAGGTTTCGGTTTTGTACGTTTTGGATCGTACGATGTGCAAGTAAGAGTTCTGTCTACCAGACATTTGATTGATGGTCGTTGGTGTGAAGTTAAAGTACCTAATTCAAAGGTTTGTTTGAAAGGGTTTGAAGTTTATTTAAGCCCTCTCCAATAAATAAACGATTATATCTATATATTTTGCAGGGCGTTATTCATCAAGTACCTTGCAAGGTATTTGTGGGTCGTTGTACCGAAGATATTAATTCAGATGACTTGAGAGATTATTTTTCGAAATTTGGTGAAGTTACTGATGTTTTTATACCCAAACCATTTCGAGCCTTCAGTTTTGTAACATTTCTGGATCCCGAAGTGGCACAATCACTATGCGGAGAAGATCACATTGTAAAGGGTAAGTGCGTTTAAAACAATGCCCCGCAAAATTACGACAAGTGCAACAGCAAACAAAAGTCACAGTCTCGTAGTTTCTATATGTTAGGATTGCATACCTATCAAGCAAGTTACACAACATATTGCTTTATTATACAAAAAAAAAAAGTAGAACCGAAGGTTTTTCAATTTTTTTCGGTAGACTTCTAAAAGTTTGGTTTCGCGATAAACCTTTGAAGTTATTTTTTCACAATGTATTAATGTCAATGAAGAGTATTGTTGCTACAAATAATAGAAAAAAGGATAATGTTACATACATGTTTCGTCCTATGCTTTAGTTTTTATATTTCTTTCATTTTACAATTTGTAGCATATCTTTTTTTTCTTTGTTGCAGGTGTATCCGTGCATGTGTCAAATGCCGCACCAAAGGCTGAGCAAATGCGCAACTCGATGCAAAATTACCAAACAGTTAGTCGGAATGCTCCTGTAATAAATGCAATTATGGGACCGCATCAGGAATCCATGAGTTATGGTGATGCACGGAGCGGAGGCGGTGGCGGAGGCAATATAGTTGATCATCCCAGAAATTCCTTTAACAGTGCTGGGAGAGGGGATGGTGTCATGAATCAAAATGCTATCATAGGCATGAGAGGTTATGGCATGAATGCAAACAGTTACAGCGGCGGCGGTAACAACACTTTTGGCAACCCTTTGAGTAATAATATGGGTGGCATAAATGGCAGTGTTCCTATGGGTAATAATTCTGGTCCTGGTGGTACACATGTAAATCGATCTGACATGTCCGGACCGTACCAAAGAGGAAACCGTGGCAATTATGTAAATAATCATATAGCCGGCGGCCCACATGGCGGCAATAACAACAGCAGTTGGAATAACAATCACAATCGAAATTTAGACATGCCAAATCTACAGACGTTAGGGATCAATTCTCAGGGACCCAAACAAGCACCTGCTGCTCAAAATATAAATAACTCGTTGGGGGTAGGATTGAACCTTAACTCGTTACCAATGAACCCAGCCATTGTTGCTGCGGCACTTAATCAATGGAGTATTTTAGGAAATCAATTACAGAATCAACCTCAAGATCAGGTGAATATTTACACTAGAAAATGTTGTTCTAAAGACGTTTGAATGTACTATCTTTATTGGCTGTAAACCATTCGAGTTTAATTAAATGCTTCCATACATTCTTGGCTTTAGGCAGATTTTATTAAAAAAATTCTCTCTCATTTTTCAGACTGGTAACTTCCTTTCGTGGATGGCACACTCAAATAATGCAAGCACCAACAATATGCATAGCAACACCAACAATATGCACGTCAATAATCCCAACAAACAAGGCAACAATAATGGCAACAGATCCCCTTCAATTAATCAACCGTCTACCGGTTCACCTTGCAACGATAGTTCTCAATTAAATCCACGCTAAGACTTACGATTTCAGTTTAAATTGCTTCAACATTTTATGTTTCATAATTATCAAATTACGAACTGGAATAAATAGTCGATTGTGGCAAACGGAGGAAACTGGTCCCGACCCAATCCCAGCTTTATATAATAAAAAAAACTCTGTTCGCCACTTTTTACGGCCACATCCTACTACTAGAAAAATGGCCTCAAAAGGCATGTAAATTGCACTTCGAATTAAATTTATTATTAGCCATTCGAGTAGCAAAAATAACTTTATCGTGTATATTTAGAGTTTAATTATTTTATAAGCATAAGTGAAAACATTTAAATAAATGTACTTTTCAAATATTTTTAAAGACAACAGCCGATGAATTACGTGTAAATAAAGATTTAAATTGGCTAAGTAGTTATTCGCCCATGTCCCAAGAATCGCATTTCTTGGGAAAATCGCCTTAAATTTGCGATTACGATTTAAGAAGTCAAATAGAAACGCTGGAGCTCGCAAGTGGCATGCATTTAGGAATGTGATCGCTGAGTGAAATTGTGATTTCTTTTAAATAAATATCACAACTCTTACAATCAAAATATAGGAAATTAGTTTACACTTGAGTTTTTCTTTTAAATTTGTGATTTGGGAATTTGGGTAGTCAATACAGACGAAACAAGTTTTTAATTTTTTAATTAAGTAAACAAAACGTATATGCTCAAACTAAAGTCGCTTTTTTGCAAGTCGCATGATTTCTAGCACATGGGTGATGTTTTTATTTTTCGAAAAGTTAAACGAAATTGGCATAATTTTCAGCCCATTCTTAACTTCACAATAATAATTGAACAAAACTACTTTATTGATTCTAATTGCAGTTTTTTAAGACAACTATTAAATTGTTAAGTAATTTCAATCTTTAGGCATAAAGTTTAATCCTTAACGTTGACGTGTTTTAAATTAAATGATTAGATTCCTGATTTTTTTTTTTGGTTTTGATAATTAAGAAAATTTATCTTTATTACTACTATATTACAATATATCATTGTAATAATATATTTTGAATTTAACAATAAAATTGTTTATGTCGCCTACTTTTTGCTGTTAAGAATAATGCCATCATATTTCTGTTGGAACCATTTCATAGCATCTTCTTTAGTAAGTCTGTGGGGAAAACCAACTTTACCGGACTTGCGTTTTCTATGGGCAACATTGTAACCTGAAAAATAAAGAAATTTTTAAAAATCAATATATTTTAAACTAAAAAATAATTAGAGATTTTATTTGGATTAAATTTTAAACGACTTATAAAATAGACGTAATTAGACAACTGCAAATGAAACAAACCCTGTTTTGAGACAAGAAAATGCTATTTTAAATATCCACTCATCTATACACTTGCTCCCTGTTCCCAGAAAACCTGATACTAATTAATTCCAAACAAACAAACTTTTTTATTCTAATAAAACAAAAGAAATTATTCGAAAGTGGAATACAGGAGCAGCTAAAACATTCGGAAATTTATTTAAAATAATATATTGCGGATTAGCAATACATAACAGCACTGATAGACAACCCCGGTTTCGACTATATGCCATCTTCAGTGTCCCTTTCCTTTCTCAGCCCTGAAAATTCAAAAACTTTGGAAACACTATTTCTTCCGTCTGCATGTAAAAGAAATTTTTAAAATTTAAACCACGTCCAATACTGAATAATTCAAAAACAGAATTGTAAATCAGGAGGAATCCATATATTTGTAAACAACAGTTTTAGTTGTCATGAATATAACTATAATTTAGAGAATTTTCATCTAAAGAATCAAATTAGTATACAAATAGTAACAATACAAGAATATGGATAAAAAAAAAAGTATCAAAAGGTCATTGAAATGCACAAGTCTACTTTAGATCGGCTCCCTTTAAAAACCCACAATAACATACCTAATAAAACATCAATTGTAATTTATAACCAAGAACATTTCTAGAATGTTAAAAAGTCACCGTGAGTTTGATATTTAAATTTATCTAAAAAACTCATTAAGCAACTCTTCAAAGGGCGCTTAGTCCACTATTTTTTTTCTGCACATTGACTGAATGTCTTTGAATTAAAATATGTTTGCCAACATCGAAATGGTGACCAACAAATATATAAAGACATCTAATTGAGTGCAAGTAACATCACAATAATAGACAAAAAATTACCTGGACGGCCAAGTACAACGTAGAAATCTAAGCCATAGATACCGATTGAGGGATCGTATTTTATGCCCAAATCGATATGCTCCTGAATACCAAAGCCGAAGTTGCCTGTAGAAGAGAAATTATCGCGTCTCAACTCGTATTCACGTACTTTAAGGCCGCGTTCCAAGATTTCTTCAGCCTTTGCGCCGCGCACAGTGCAGTGTACGGCAATTTTTTCATTACGACGAATTCCAAAGGAACGAACAGTATAGCGGGCTTTTGAGAAGACTGGTTGTTGGCCAGTCAATTGTTCCAACACCTAGAAGCAATTAATACAGCAATTTTAATAAATATTCCTTATGGACCATTTTATATTTATATGTACCTTAGCGGCACGCGTCAATCTATCACCAGATTCACCTACACAAATGTTCAAGCACAATTTTCTTATGTGCAGATCACGCATAGGGTTCTTAGTGGGATCCCTTTTGATCTTCTTTCCAGTTGCTTTAGGAGCGGCCTACAATTATAGAAACACAAAGAGATACGAAAAAAATATTACTACTTTTTATAGTTTTTAGTTGAATTGCAATCATAAAAAGCAGCACGCACCGTCATATTAAAATCGGAAAAGGAAAAGAAAGCAATTCCCACCTCGTTAGTTACTGTTCACTTAAACTGTCAATTTGACAGTTGTCAATTTTTCAACGAAAGTGGTCAATTTTCTTTAACCCAGAGTTGTATTTTAACATTATACCATGCAGTCATTTTCACTTTCTGCAGCGAATAACGGGAGTACCGGATATCCGCATACCCTTGCAATGGGTACTTACATAGCACTACTTTTCGCAGTGATTTATATGAATACATAGAAACTAGAAAAATAAAGTGAGTAAAATTTCATAGTATTTTTATCCACATAAAATTAAAAAGGAATTCGAGTAAAACTTTTCGTTAACATGTTAATACAAAGTATACAATCCCACGCGTCTGGAGCAGCAATATTGCTGTGAAATAATAATATTAGTGCTAGTTTTTCCTCTACTCCAGCAAGAAAATAAATAATAAAGAAAAATGAATAATAATTTATACTTATCTACATACTCTAATAGGTAGATAACATTTTGTTGCAAAGAAAAATCTGTATGGATTTTATATATCCAATATTTTCGTGCATTTCCAGTCTCCTATTTTCCCGGGACAAATTTATTAATGATGGATAAAATTAAGAAATTATACCCATTCAATAATAAGACGATCTCGCTACATATATATTCTTTCATAAAGATAAATGTTTATATACACACAAAACGTCAAAAAGCAAAATAAGTAGAGCTTAGAGAAATATGTATAAAGAATTTGAAAGTGAAATATTAAAAACAGATTTGTTTTTATAAAATAATTAAAAATATATGTACGTATTTAAAAAGTTATTTGTATGCATGGCGCATACATGTGTATATTACTATCCATTTATATTTAAATAATTATGTACGTACATAAATATGTATATCTACCTAAAGAAATAAAAATATGTACAAAATAACTCAAATGGGATGTATCTATATACTTTTTCCATAAACTCATGTGTACATACATATGTATATAGCTACCGTGCGAAAAATAAAGTGCTAATTTGAACAACAACAAAAATGACAATTTATCTGTTATATATTGTATAAATTAAAAACTACTTAATAACAACATCCAAAGGATTTTGACGGAAAATTCATACAATTCTGTGTTTAAATAAGTCTGTTATGTTCAAATATAACCTTAAAACTTCTGACCTACCCAGAGACATTAGTTACCCATTAGCCGCAAATCGAAAAAAGGAAGACGACTATCGACAAAGAATACACAAATTTTATACTACTCGTAAAGAACACACTCGTCCGATTCATATGTTAATGCATGACAATCCCTATAAAATATTTTGGGGAAAATTAAACATACTTTCGCTGTATAATTAAAAAATTAGAAACAGTCAAAACATAGACATTGGCCCGGAAAGGCTGCAGTTGGTGATTCGACGGCCTTTATGCAGTCTTTTTTTCACAATCCCTTGTCGTTAAATACGGGGTAGTGTTTTACTTAGTTATATCTTTCCAAAATTTTGCTGGGTTGCTGCTGCATTTTATAGTCAGAACTCTAAATGAACTAAATCATCGTTTTCCTGCTCTTATATCATAAAAAAGTTTATAAGTTTTTTTTAAGTCTTCAACTAAAATTATAAGAATTAAATCAGTTCGGAAAAATGTGGCTCATAATTTCTGTATTTTTAAATCTATTACAATTTCTTAAGGAAATCCCACAGCGATTTTACTGTAAAATAGCACTTGGAGTTTTCGGAACTCATCATTTTAAAATGTACCGAATTTTTATTAAATTTACTGTGAACATTTTTTGTAATGATGGCTGTGTAAAGGAAACTTAAACGTTTTGACCCTTGTAAACAGATTAGGATTAAATAGAATTAATACAAGCTATTGAAGTACTTTTTTCGGTATAAATTATTTTATATATTTTATTATCAATGCGTAATGATTTTTTTTTCTTTTCTAGAATTGCCATAGCACAAATATTATTGCACAAACAATTAAACCAACAAGAACAATACTACATAATTAATTTTTAAACGAGGCGGATTAAAGAATAAAAAGAGAAAAGAAGTTTTATCTAATAGGAACTATATACTATTTATACTTAAGAGAGATAATAAGAAAGATATTTTTGTTAAATCGTACTCGTACATCTATATTTAATAATATTTATGAGAGAATATAAAAAATAAGCTGCTGCAACTCTGGATTTGGAAAGTAATATTTAAAAAAAATTAAACAAGTTAGAGCTTATTTAGACTGGCTCAAAACGAAGAAAACGGGGGCGCTGAGTCTCCCGACGGTACGCAAGAAGGACGCGAAGCGTGTTGGTGGATACCTTGGTCTACAATGGGTTGTTTTGGCTCACCAAGCTCTAAGCAATCTGATATAAATTCCGAAGATACAAGAAGCCAGAAGCGTCGTAGTGATGCCATTTCCAAACAACTACAGAAGGATAAACAGCTCTACAGGGCTACCCATCGGTTGTTGCTGCTAGGGGCTGGTGAATCTGGCAAATCAACCATTGTCAAACAAATGCGTATATTACACGTTGATGGATTTTCAGAACAGGAGAAAAAACAAAAAATTGATGACATTAAAAAGAACATTCGTGATGCAATTTTGGTAAGTTTGCAAACAAACATTAAACTGAGAAACCAGAAATAATTTGCTTTATAGTAAACAAATATTTTCACTTTTAGTTTAATGAGACAATCTATTCTAATGTTCTGCTTTTTACAAAACAAAAAAAAAACACTGAAATCGAATTTAAATTTCAGTTTTATTACCGCTCACGGGATTTTTTTATTACTTGAACGAATTATCGAACTTGTATAATTGAATGAATAATTTCTATTCAGGCTTAAGTTCGTTTATTCTTTCCCTTAAAAAAGTAAAATTCATTTTTACTATTACGATATTCTATGGAATAATAAATAATTTAAGTTGTATGGCTCTAGCAGAATGGAATACATTATCTGTGCCGCTACGCATTTCAAAGGCATTCCCTGTGTCTCTCTAATGAGTTATTTTGTAATTGTCAACTTTTATGCTACCAGCAGAGACTTAGCTTAAGCAAAAAAATAAGAAAAACGATAAACAAGAATATAACAATAAAGAGATAGAGTGGGGAAATTATAAAACATATTGAAAAGACTTTAAAAATCCTTTAATTGTTAAGAAATATTTGTGTTATATTTTTATTCTGTTGTGGCCATAAGCCAATTACACACTTTCTGGAAATGTGCTTGTCAACTTCATTGCATTCTCCTTTGTATTTCTTAATTCTGGTTTTACAAACACATTTTTGTACAATTTTTTCAACAATTGTTTAATTATTGTACATTTTTGTTTTATTTCAGACTATTACTGGTGCCATGAGCACGTTAAATCCACCTATACCATTGGAAAAAAAAGAGAACGATGCCAGAGTTGAATATATACAGGACTATGCTTCAAGTTCGTAGCATAATAAATCAGTTCTTAATGAAAATGTTTTACAAATTATATTAAATTTCATGCTATTAGGTCCAGATTTTAACTATCCGCCAGAATTTTATGAGCACACAGAGGAGTTGTGGAAAGATAAGGGTGTTTTGGCAACTTATGAAAGATCAAATGAATATCAATTAATCGATTGTGCAAAGTAGTAAGTATTGTTTACCTTGTCTTTTAAATGTTGAATAGTTTTATATAAGAAAATATATCTCTTAACAGCTTCTTGGACCGTGTGAGTATAATTAAACAACCCAACTATACACCGAACGAGCAAGACATATTGCGGTGTCGAGTTTTAACTTCTGGCATATTTGAAACAAGATTTCAAGTTGACAAAGTCAATTTTCAGTACGTTTTATAAGCTATGGCCCACCAAAAATATTTGCTTCTATACTTTTGCGTTTATATTTTAGTATGTTTGATGTAGGAGGTCAACGGGATGAACGTCGAAAGTGGATACAATGCTTTAATGACGTTACTGCAATTATCTTTGTGACTGCATGTTCCAGCTATAACATGGTTTTACGAGAAGATCCAACACAAAATCGTTTACGTGAATCCTTAGAACTATTTAAAAGCATTTGGAACAACAGGTATAGCATATACACAGGTTTTGTGATACAAAAAGAAAAACTGATTGTTTATTGCATATTTCTTTTAGATGGTTACGCACAATATCTGTAATTCTATTTCTCAACAAACAGGACTTGTTAGCGGAGAAAATAAAAGCTGGCAAAAGCAAACTTTCGGATTATTTTGCCGAATTTAATAAATATCAAACACCAAGTAAGCTATAGGAAGATACATATTTTTGAAAATGCTTTGCGATTATTAAAATTCTAATGGTTATTTTTATTCGAACAAAAAAACTGTTTTAGGTGATGCAATAATCGAGTCTGGAGATGACCCTGAAGTCATAAGAGCTAAGTATTTTATACGTGATGAGTTTTTGGTATGTGCATTTTTAATTTTATAAATATTATTACAAAAAGTGTTTCCTTACACGTACAGTTTTTGTTCTGGCAGGAATTATTAAATGTTTGTTGTGTTTTATTTTTAATTCCAGCGTATTTCTACTGCGAGTGGTGATGGCAAACACTATTGCTACCCACATTTTACATGTGCTGTAGATACTGAGAACATCAAGAGAGTATTCAATGATTGTCGAGATATAATTCAAAGAATGCACCTTCGTCAGTATGAATTGTTATAGGTTTATTCTACAAAAAATCACTTAATAAAAATAATGTGCAAATAATACAACTAACTAATCAATCAAACTTTCCTCTTATTAATTTATTTAAGTGCCTACATTTTAACAAATAACTCGTTTGTATATAGATGGCAGTTCTTTTTTGTGATGACAACCTTTAGGAAAGGTAGATGTGGGAGGAACGTCATTTAAAAAATTAAGTATATATAATAAATAGTAAAACTAACTTTATTTGATAGAAAATTCTAACACATCCAAGGGCATGAGATTTATCCGAATATAAAGTATATTTTAGTTCAGTCAAATCTAATGTACGTTAATTTAGATAATTAATACCAATACACCATATTATGTGATGCCTGGACTGTTTAGCTGCAGATTACCATTAGAAAGATGAAAGAGTGGTATTCGAATATTTTATTGCCTATTATGCGAAAAGAGTGAAACAAAAATAGATGGATTGCATTCGCCACTGGCTGAGAGTATACGATCTTTTTGTTCATCGCTAGCAACCATTTCGAAAATTAAAATAAAAAACCCCTTGACCTACTACTGGGACTTTTTAGATTTAGTGGATAAGGTAAATGTTATATGTAACATATATTATTTTACTCAATAATAGCCCTTCCTGAAACGGGACAAAATTTTAACTTTCCAAGGCTCGGCTTTTTTTGCATGGGCTGTACATGAACAAATTTTTACCATAGGTTCGGGTTGTTAGATTTAACTGGATGGGGTGTGGGCACTGCAACTATCATGGCCGTGTATTTAAAAATTTGCATTTTTAATTTTATTAAATCCATATATGACGCTTAATTTCAATACATTAAATTTTAAAAACGTTTACTTTTTTGGATTACCCGAAAGGCAAAAAAAAACAACGTTTACACATTCAGCTAGAACTGTAATTTTAATGTCAACGTGAGTCTTTATAGACATAAAGAGTAAAATTAGATATGTATATTAATTTTCTCCATAGTATAGCACAAGCTATTTTCCTTGATGTTGCTATTATGATACTCATGTATGTATATGCATCAACCGATCTTCGAAATTCTGCGACAAAAAATTCTCTTCCCAATGTAAAAGGGTACTTGTTGTTTAGATCAGCGAGAGGTTATAGCCAATATAAGCTAGTGCTCATGGTATATTTTTAATATTAGATTTATAATTGTCGAATTCACATCTCCTTATACAAGCTATGCTATTATATGTCAAAATGTCCATAGTTTTTTACGGTTTTAGTTATTTTTGTTTTAGTCCTTAAAATTTATTAAAACGTTATGTAGTTTTATTTAAATAGCACACTATATTATAAGGGGTTATTCGCAACAGTCATATTTTGTCATATTATTATAAAACATATTGTCTTTATGACACTTTGTGAATTCGGTAAATAATGAAATTTAAATTTAACAAAGAATAATAATATGGATTTATTTATTTTATTCCTTTATTTAATTTTTATTACTTTTTTTTTTTTTTGGTATAAAAATGTTTTACCTCTTCAAATATTTGGTATAGCCCAAAGCTTGGCAGTTTTATCAGCAGAAGTGGTTAAAATCGAAAAATCATGGGGATGCCATCTTGCCGATATAACCTTGTCACTGTGCGCTCCAACTGCTACAGATGGTAATGATTGAGTTAAATTACCTTGTAAATCTGTTAACACAATTTTGTTGTCATATCCACAAGTTAGCAAGTAATAAGCCGATGGTGAGAAACGTATTGATCTAGATCGGATTCCAAAATATTCAAATTAATATTTATCTGTTAGACACATATACATATTAGAAGCCAGCGCAAACATAAAATACAATTCCGATTTAATTTAATTGCAGCTGAACATGTTCAGTTATATTCAGTGTTTGCACTACATCCTTGGGTATTGTACAATTAAGTATGTAGAGTTAATTCACAAAGAAAAATACTAGCCGTTCATTATAGTTTTATTTCTATTAGGTCTATAAGATGGTTACTTAACGTTTAGTGTATACATATGTACATTTATTGCACTTAATATTAAAATATATTCAAGTGCTTTTTCATATTAATTATTTTATAAGAGGCCTAATTAATACGCAGCACCATTTTCCAATAATTTTTTTCTTTCAATCGTAAAAACCAAAGCTTTTATTTTGCTCTAAACCGTCTTACTAGCTTATCAATGGACATCACGAAGTATTTGTTTCTACATTTAGAACAGATGCAACAAGTGGTGTCTTGACAGTATTGGCAGGGTCTATTCGACGCGCTTGCACTACAATAAACTGTTTGTAAATTACCCAATGTATTGAATGTGCCTTCAAATGGATTTGTGCAGGCTTCTAATACGTACTTACATGCATATGTATGTATATTTACAATATATCACAAATAATTTCTGCCTGAACGATTTAATATAAAAAATACTAAGCTTTCCACTTTAACTTTGAAATTTAAATATGTCTGTGATTTACGTATACGTACCTTATATCAGCAGAATGTGGTTGGAAGCATTGAATTTGTCTATTTCTTCGTATATCATATAAAACACATGAACTATCTTCGTGACCCGACACCAATAAACGTCCAGTAGGATCCACACATACAGAAGTTACCGGTGATCCAAGTTGATCATAATAGCAAGACGGCAAGACTGTACTTATGCATTCATTTACTCGTAAATCCCAGAAACGAACTGTCTTATCCTGCGCAATAGAACAAAATTTTTATTTACTTTTTCATTCTCTCTCTCTGATTTTCAGTAACCATACATATCGCACTCATGCAACAATAGTTTTATAAACTTATTGATAGCTACTCAATGTAAAAATTGACTGCAGTTTCGACAACCATTTTCAAAAAAAAAAAAAAATTACCGTTACATTTTTTTCCTTCCATATGAATACATACAGAATGCATATGTCCGTCTTTTAACGTAAAATCAAAATAATTGTATGCTTCTACTGGAAAAAGTTAAATATTAAATTACACTACGTCTTGACTAGCTACTTATTTGTTTGAACATGGAGAAAGCGTCGTCATAATAACAGGAAGGAATGTTTACATGGTCTTCTGCCAACGTACAGAGTACTGAGAAATTTGGATGTGAAGACCGTCGCTGTTGATAACAAACAACACTGTCTGAACAGTTATTTGCACAACGCTGTTCTGCTCGTCTGTGAACACCCATACATAAATAATGCTGTAAACATGGCAACAATCTTGATGAGAAAAAAAATATGCTTAAACTGAACAGGAATCTTTACACGTACTTTCCACATAGAAGACCACGAAACCATTTTTCCCGTTATTCTCTCTCCATCTTAAATTTGTGGATAGCCAATATTTATATAATAATGAAAATGTATTATCTGTATGATATCTTAACTTGAACTATTGACCAGTTGTAATAATGGCCCTAAATGTATTAGATTTTGTTGTTTCAAATTAAAATACCTGATTATTTTAAATAAGAGTGGGAAATATATAATTTCTCTATAATGAAGTGATTTTTCGGGCCAATGCACATTTACTCGTATTATAGGGAAGTTTTACTGTATTTTATATATTTCAAATGAAATAATAATTATATAAAAACGATGCTTCTTTTACCAACCTGTGATCCAGACACGAATATATTATTTTCCCAACTATATAGTGAAAATATGTGACCACTGTGTCCTATAAACGTTTGTGATGGTGACAGAACATTACAGTCGGTAATATAAATTTTACAATTACCAGCCCCACCGCTGGCTAATAGTTTATTTTCTTTGGAAGAATCTTCCAAAAAGCACAGATCTCGAACTGTGCCATCGTGCATGGTCAATTCAATTTCACGTCCTTCCAGTTGCTTATTTTCATCACTGTATTGCATTATCTTAATCGATTTGTCATTGGAACCTGTGGCAATAAATTTGCCATCTTTAGACCAGGCGGTACAATATATTGAGCCTTTATGGTGTTTAGTACGTTTAAAAATAACGCTAGTTGGAAAAGTTTGAGATTTGCTGGAATAGATAAGATTAAATTTATTTTTCTTAAAAATATGATTTGAGTATTGTTATTAATACCTTATGTTGATTTGTGGCGGATACATGCAGATTCTAAGAGTTTTCGAATTTGAGCCAACAGCATAAATTTTACCCTCAGGATGAAATTCCGCACAGCGTATAGCTTGTACATCGTTCAGTGTATTAATTGGCACAAAACATAAAGGAGGTGTATCACTCTAAATAAAATTAATAAATAAAAAATTCTTTTTACATCCCCATATAAACATATGTACGAACATACATATACAAATTAAACAATTTATGGTATTGGAAAAATAATATTTTTAATCCATCAATAATCGTATGAATTGATTTGTTGTTTATAAAATTTCACGTTAACATTAAGTGGAGAAATCGTTTTTAAAGAGTTTTTCTTCAAGCGTAAAATTTTCATGTTATTCCCAACTTAAATATGTAGCTATGTACGTACACACAGATACGTGTTTATTTATTACCTGTTTAGTTATATTTATTATTAACATTTACCTTCATATTCTGATAAGAACTTTTTTCGGATTCCATGTTTTTTTTTTAAGAAAATATTAATAAATATATTTGTTTTATTTTGCTTTTCTTACAAAATAATAAAAAAACTAAGAAAATAACATCTTAACTGGCTTATAAATTATTTCTCTAAATGCTCATAGTGATTTGTTTAGTTCAAACAGGTGCAGGTGCATGCACAACATAACCGTGGTGAGCATTTATTTATCCCCTGACTTTTACTCGGCCCAAGTAAAAATGTATGCGAAGTGATAAATGTATTATTAATGCTCGTAAAACAATTAAAGGGATTGATGTTTAATAAATACATTTTTAAAATTAAAATTAATTTCTTTTAATGTTAACTAAATATGTCTGATAAACACTAAGGGAGCTACGGATTCTCCATTTGAGGAAGCGAAGATATAAATGAAAAATATATTATTTATTTTTAAACATGTTTAACCAAATAAAATCTGTGGCAATATGGAATACGTGCTTAAGTCGACTTAAGCTGAAAACGAGTTAATAACCCCATTGTGTTTTCCCTATTCCAAAGTACCCCTCCGCAAAATTTCATTTATTTTTCGGAAAATTATATTTCTTTCATTTCATTTTGGAATTTCGACATACATAAATAATATCTTAAAATCACATAAATTGTTTCTTTTAAACAGAAGTTTTTATTTCAAACGTATATAATAAATAAAAGTTTGAAATCGCTCTCGTGTACGTCAACAAAGTCGCATTTAAACACTTTTTCCTTTTTGACACAGAAATTATAATTTTGTTCTACGACGCCAGATGCGAGCATATGTAAAAATTTGTCTTTATGCAATAATATTCGTCTAAAATATACGTATTACATATAGGATAAATTGTAAAGAAAGTGTTCAAAACCGGTTATCGAATTATTTCAAACCCGGGTTTTATATAATTTTCCATTTTTACCGGTTATTAAAATGTGGTGAGTTTCGGGTTAAACGAGAAACCGAGTTTTCGGCGCATTAACCCTTATTCGCTTCCAAAATTTAAACTGCGCACGCAACAGTATTGTATTATGAATGACAATATAAAGTAAAATTTGCAACCAGTAAATATTGATTCTTGATTTGCTTTTCCCGCACGGTGCTTTAATATATATATTAGAAAATAATTTAATTGTCATAAAATGCTATCGTGTAAAGGAGCATCAACTTCCTCACTCTCAAGAAATGTACATGAAATAGCAAATTGAAACTGAGTATAATTCTTCCATATATCAAGCAGATATCCCGAAAACAGCTATACACAATTCCTCAGATTTCGCGAAACAGTTTCAGAATTCAGAAGAAATATTTAAATTGTTCCAAAAAGCTGTAAAAAAAACAACTTAAAACTTTTTCACAATATTTGTTTTCGTTAAAATTATTGCAACAAATGAGACGAAATATATGTAACATAGTATTAAATACACTAATATTATATTTACACACATGTATATATATATATATAACCGAAAGAGTCGGATATAATAATCGGTTTTTAAATAAAAAACACGAAAACTGGTTTCTAAAATGTGCGGTTTTAAAATTAATCGAAAACCAGTTTTTTTTAATCTCAAAAAGTTGGCAACTCTAGGCGTGATTGACGATTTTTATATAGTTATCACATGATGTCTTATAGCTAGTATAATTCTGTTGCAGAAAAATGGCAAGTCAACACCATTACTGTTCATGGTCGATTCATGTTCAAACCGATTTGTCCGAACAATAGTTCGCACAACTCTATTATGACATTACACAATCAAAATGCACAGGCAAAATAAAAAGTATGTGTGTGTGTGTGATCTCGTCTGTAACAATACGTCTTAACTAGCCATAAATTTATTCGCACATTGATAGAACGAGAGAAAATGTTGGAAGATTATATGTTGATGTTCCTATTCAGGTAAACCATAATTTTTTGTTTCTCATCAAGATTGTATGGATGCTTTAGCATTGTTTATCATAGACTACTAATTTATTATTCTGTGTTGTTTCTGTACGGGTGTTTACAGCGTTGCGCACACTCTATGCAACTTGTTATTTTGTCTCTATATTTTGTGCGTGTAATGTTATTATAACGGAGTTGTGCGAGCTGTTGTTTAGACAACTCTGTTCGAACATGAACCGCGACGGTCTTGACAAGCCAAATTTCTAGTTAAGATGTTATGTAAACTATGCAAAAGCATCCATATAATTTCAATGTGAGACAAAATTATCCTGAAACTGAACAGGAACATCTACATGTATTCTTCAAACACAAGATCACGAACAGCTTTTCTCTCGTTATTTTGCAGACACTCTCTTAATGTGCGAACAAATTAATGACTAGTCAGACATAGTTGAAGATCGTCTAACTCGAATTACGAGCCTTAAAAATATAACACTGTTGGTCCGGAGCTAAAATGTTGTACATTAAAAGCAACCATGTATCTGCAGCAGCGCAGATTTTTCTGCAAAGGCGTGGTTGTTTGCATAAATACGACCGTCTTGCTTGTCGGCGTTTCAGAAAGTGTTCGAAAGTTTACCGTGATAATTCAGCGCTAAAATTTTGTTGGATTAGTATTCAAACTATATTAAATTTAAGGCAAAGAAGAAAAAAAAACCCCAATTGCAAAATGAGAGAAATTGTTCACATTCAAGCCGGTCAATGCGGAAACCAAATCGGAGCTAAGGTATGTATGCACCTAAACTATTGGAAAAAATTATGCATTAAGAATATATCTATACCCCTTTAAGTAAAAGCATACTAGTAATTTCAAATGTAATTGGATTACTTCGCTACCAAAGCATAACTCCGCCATTTTGTTATCTGCACATTTCAATTTTACATACATATGTATGCCGTTATTTTTATAAAAATAGAAGCTTACGCGTTATGCTAAAAACTTGTTTTATTTCGTTCATTGTCAGCTGAATATAAAACCGGCAATGGCAGTAGTATGTTAATAATGTTTTACAACGTAATTATTAAATTTCTATATGCAACATATAATTTACAAATTCTAAAGAATCTTAATTTTCGCAATAAACAAAAGGTGTTAACCTATTTTAAATTTTGATTCCTTTTTCTAGTACAGTTTTTGCAAAAATGCTAGGGTGATTAACAAAATTTAATCGATATATTCTCTGTGAGTTGGGGTTCGGTATGAATGAATCATGCCAGAAAAAAATGAAAATAGTAATAAATCCATGCTAGTAGTGTTTTATTCACAATTTGTATAATTAACGAAATAAAAAGTTTGGGTGCGGTTTTTTTAGCACTTGAAAATCGAGGGGTGGAGAAGGTGCGCACGCCTAGGAGAAAACATCTGCATTGGAATTTTGCAAATATACATATGTATTGTACCAATTCTGCAAAGTAAACAATGTTCATGTACTTCTTTTAAATTCATGCTAATCAATCGGTCAAATTTTGATATTTATTATGACAGTAATACCGGATTACTGATATTTATATACTTGAGTTATATGAATTTATGGTTTTAGGTGAAATAAAATTTGAGACAAATCAATATTAAAAATAAGTATGTAGGGCGACGTCTCTACTGAATTTTATGTACATATACTTGCACAACGCACGCAGTTCTCATTTCACTAACTTATTTGCTAAAGGTATATTCACACGATATGTGTTTGTCGTATGTGATTTTATTTGTTTCTAATGTAATTTCATGTGTTCGGCACATGATATCAACCTTCACGTAAAGTAACGTCCACACGTGCCCATGTAAAGTGCACGATGTTCCCTGTTCTTATTAGTTATGCCGCAAACCGCAAATTTTAATCAATATAATTATAGCACTTATAAACGTTCTTTGTTGTGTTTGTGTGTGATTGTCACATTGAAGTATATAGAACACACTCTGAAAAATGTTAAGCAAAATGCTATACATTTAAAAAAAAAAAAAAAAAACCTGAACAGGGTTTCATTACACATTGCATTTTTTTGTTTTTATGTGTTAAAATTACACTGACATTTTAAGTAAGAAGTAAAGGACTGTTATTTTATTTCAAGGAACCCCTTTTAGAAACAATTCATTAATCATACAAACTCCTCTCGTAATTCTTTTTATGGAATTACACCGAAACAAAGAAATACGTCTAAATTCAGTTCGTTTGTTTTTCTACTTGAACATGCGGAAAGAAAGTTTTCTATTTTTTTAGATGCACAATGAAGAAACGAAAAATTAAGTCTACCGACATTAAACTTATTTGATATCATTGACAATGTAATGAACTGCATAATTTGTAAATGTACAATTTATTAGTCATTTTAGAAAAATTAACTATAGGCAAGGAACTGTGCAATTAACTATTTTCATATTGCTATTTTTCTTTTTATTGAATAGTCTAATTCCACTTGATGTATTAATATAAATGTACAATCTTTACAAAATATGGTTCAAAATTATTTTTCATAATATGTAAATTGTTTGGACACATCACAGCGTTTGAGAACACACTTCGAAGAATCGTCTTTTTTGTTCCAACTACAAATAAAGTAATAAAGTTTAGTTGGAAAACGACTCGTGAAATCTTTTGTAGGTACATACTTATGTATATAAGTAAAAATAACACCATATGGTTAATGGTAAGATGGTGGTGGTGGTGATCTCACTCGGCCTTAATAAAATACCACTACAAAAGTTGGTTAATTGGCTTGCGCTTGAATGATTGTGTCATATCTTGACTCAAAGGTAGTAATAAACTTATTGTATCAGTGGCTTGTTTAGAATAAAACAGATGGTTTTATACAATAAAAGCAACGAGCTTACTTAAAAAAAACATACAAACCACGTACATTCTCCCACCCACTTGAATTTGGAAAACCTCGTTTCTTAAATACGGTGTGTATAATTTTTTATTATTGTGTGGGCATTAAGCCATTTGCAGTAGACAAACTCGATTCTGCCAACGTACATACATGTACATATATGTATGTATGTACTTTGTGAGTATTGACTAAATTAACAGCAAATGGCTTGTCTACCAAATATGAAAATCTTTAGCTTAACAACGAGAAAAGGTGACGTCAGCAGCAAAATCCCAAAATAACATTTAATTTTTTTCAGGATTTTAAGCAAAGAAATTATTTTCCAATTGTTGCAGAAATCTACAGATTAGTTATGTTAGAGATTATCTGGTTCATTGCTTTAAGTATAGGAGGGCCAAGAGAGCGGTGAGATTGGAAAGCGGTGCAGAGCAGACTTGTACTCGCAATTCCATTTATATGGTAATTTTAAACTAAAACAATTTGTGAGCAAACCAAGAAAGCAATTGCAAAATGCATTTACTCTACAATTTCTCTTCATTACTTACAAGCAAGTATTATTGTACACATTTCAATTTCTGCACCGTGTGCGACATGATTTTTATTGCTTGAGAACATAATGCAAGTTCAAAAGAAAATTGCAGATAATTTGGAGCATGAAAACCTGCATGTTCTGAACAAACATGTGCATAAAAATCGATAGAACGTTTAGGTAAAAATGAGTCATCGTTATTCTTCCGTATTGTTTTTTTTTTTTTTTTTTTTAGTTGCCAAGAAACTTAGTGCAAGTATATACGTTTATGGTTGTTAAACCCCTTTTAAATAAGGACACCATGACTCATGGTATAACACAGGCCAATGCCTGCGCAGATGCATTTCCCTCGAGAGTTACACACCCTCTCTTTTGATTACATAAACCATATACATATAAAAATATATGTTGCAAAACCTATGATGCTTATATAATTCTATTAAACAAATGCAATATTTTCTCTTTTTAGTTCTGGGAAATTATCTCTGACGAACATGGTATTGATGCTACTGGTGCCTATCATGGCGACAGTGATTTGCAATTGGAACGAATAAACGTATATTACAATGAAGCGTCTGGTGGTAAATATGTACCTCGTGCTGTTTTGGTAGATTTAGAGCCTGGCACTATGGATTCGGTGCGCTCCGGTCCTTTTGGCCAAATCTTCCGCCCAGATAACTTTGTTTTTGGACAGTCCGGTGCTGGTAACAATTGGGCCAAAGGTCATTACACAGAAGGTGCAGAGTTGGTGGACTCTGTTTTAGATGTTGTACGCAAAGAAGCCGAGTCTTGTGATTGCCTTCAAGGTTTTCAACTAACTCATTCGTTAGGAGGTGGTACTGGTTCTGGTATGGGTACTTTGCTCATCTCAAAGATTCGCGAAGAATATCCTGATAGAATCATGAACACATACTCCGTTGTTCCTTCCCCCAAGGTATCAGACACAGTTGTAGAGCCTTACAATGCCACTCTCTCTGTGCATCAGTTGGTTGAAAATACGGATGAAACCTACTGTATCGATAACGAAGCCCTATACGATATCTGCTTCCGCACCTTGAAATTGACCACACCTACATACGGTGACTTGAACCATTTGGTGTCGTTGACTATGTCTGGTGTAACTACATGTCTGCGTTTCCCTGGTCAGTTGAATGCCGATCTACGTAAATTGGCCGTTAATATGGTTCCCTTCCCCCGTCTTCACTTCTTCATGCCTGGTTTTGCCCCTCTAACATCCAGAGGCTCCCAGCAATATCGTGCTCTTACTGTTCCTGAGCTTACCCAACAAATGTTTGACGCTAAGAACATGATGGCTGCTTGTGATCCTCGTCATGGTCGCTATTTGACTGTAGCAGCCATTTTCCGTGGCCGCATGTCTATGAAGGAAGTCGACGAACAAATGCTCAATATTCAAAACAAAAACAGCTCATACTTTGTTGAATGGATTCCCAATAATGTGAAAACAGCCGTTTGTGACATACCACCAAGAGGCTTGAAAATGTCGGCCACTTTCATTGGTAACTCAACCGCTATCCAGGAACTCTTCAAACGAATCTCCGAACAATTTACTGCTATGTTCCGCAGAAAAGCTTTCTTGCATTGGTACACTGGTGAAGGTATGGATGAAATGGAATTCACTGAAGCCGAAAGCAACATGAACGATTTAGTATCTGAATACCAACAGTACCAAGAAGCTACCGCCGATGAAGATGCTGAATTCGAAGAAGAACAAGAGGCCGAAGTTGAAGAAAACTAAAATATTCCCTAAGCAAAATATCGAAAAACAATAAAAAAAAGAAAATGTTCTAATGTAACCTAAATTATCACATGACTTTTTTCTCTATTCAAGTAACTTTTATTTATTATATGTGAGAATATTTTTTTTTTAATTTTGATAACTGCAAAAGGAAGCCCATGAAACATTGGTGGCAGCATTGATTTTTGTCACTGGAAGTTAGTTGAAGTGCATTGGAATGTTTAATCTGTGTTTGTCGAATACCGCAGATTACACACATTGCCTTATAAGTTCAGTGAACCTTTTCTTACAAAAGGAACATTATTGGCAATAAAAATGTATGTGTCTCTATTACATATTCAAATGGTTTATTTGCATTCGCCTTTTCGTGTTGGATACAAATTAGTTTATGCCTTGTATAAATGCATATGTACATATTTAGCAGGTATTATAATGACCCCTTAAAGGGTGAAAACTACAAATTCATTGCCAACATATATGTATATATATATATATATATATATATATATATACGTACAGCTAATCCTATAAGAATGTGAGGTCTGCGCTGCAAATTTCAATTATTCAATATGTGGCGTTTTTAAATTTGATATGTATGATGAAAAGGTTGCTGAATGGTGTTAACATCTGTAACGCAAAACACTAGTGAATTTGTTTTAAATAGGAAAAAAAAAACATTCATGTTATACGTACTCTTATATCGTTTAGACAAAGTGAATCTCCCAATTGGTATACCTATGTGAACACAATTTCGGCACCCAGATATATCGTTTTATCGTAATTTTGAAGATTTTTTTAAATAAGATTTTATTGAGAAGCTGACTATTTCTAACATCATATAACACTCCTGCACAGGCCATAAGCTAATGCAAACGAAAAGCTAAAAATAAAATGAATCATAGCACATAAGAAGCTAATTGTTTTAATAATGAAGTTTCAATACAAATATACATTAAATGAATAAGTTCATATGTACTCGTATGTAGTAGCCTCTGCTTATGGCTTAAGTTCTGCTTGTAACAATACACCATCTGATTAAGTCCTATAGGTGAACAAGCGTCGACAAAATTATGACAGGTGTTTAGCTTTTTCATCATTATCCGTAAGTAGTTTAGTCCTTATAATAATTCACATTTCGAGGGATTAAAGATAATAAATAGTTTACGTATACTAGGTGTCAATAAAAAGTTTCGCATACATATGTATGTATGTACATACATATTTAAAAGATTTTTAATGTAAGAATATCTAGAAACTGGAATTCATTGTCAAACTACAATGACAATGAATTCCAGTTTCTAGATATTCATACATTAAAAGATCTTTTAAATATAGAAGGTTCAATGACATGCGTGGTTATTTGATATAACGTAACAGGGAATTGAGTATACACATTCATACATATACATATGTATATTCATGTAAATAAATGGTAGGCTTCTGTAGATAGCTCTGCAAAGGAAATTAAATTTCGCAATTGTGGATATTAATAAGAAGTTTGGTATTTAAGTAAGCCTTTGAGAGTAAGTAATCAAAAGATCCAGACAAAGGGCACTTTTTTCTAGGGGAACAAGGGTGTTCCCTTATGTATGAAGCATTTCCACTATAGGTAGAGACCTGAAATTCGGTACAACCCGACTGTCTGTAAACTTTATGTTAAGTACCGAGAGCCAAATGTCCTCGTTCTTGATATATAAAATATTTTTTTAACTTTTTATAATGGAGAAAATTTTACTAAAGTGGCAGGTCGGCTAGAAATGAGATGATACATATCAAAAATTTGGTCCTCATTTTGATCTCAGTAATTTTAGCGGCAGACATTTTTGGTTAACATATCTTATATGGAATTTGACATCCAATAAGTTTAAGAAAAGTACTCAGCTGCGCTAGTAAGTTAACCTGTATATTCTACCCTGATCAAAATAGTACAATTTATATATCGTCTTGACTAGATATTAATCTGTCCAGCCATTGCAGATTTTGCTGTTCGCACAGAAATTTGGCTAGTCACATGGAGTCTTGACTAGCAATAACACTACGTCTTGGTTAGCCATAAATTTGTTAGCGAGAGAAAATGGTTTCTTGATCTTCTGTTTGAAGAATACGTGTAGATGCTTGTTCAGTTTGATCACAAATTGTCGAGCATACACACATACATACTTTTTGCTTTGCCTGTGCATTTTGTTTGTGTAATGTCATAACATAGTTGTGTGAACTATTGTACGAACAACTCTGTTTGAACATAAAGCGACCATGAACGCCAACGGTCTTGACTAGCCAAATTTCTGTGCGAACAGCAGTGTGCGATGGCCTGAACAGATTTATGGCTAGTCAACACGCCATGTTATACATTGTCCCGAATTGGTGAAAAAAATGTTGGCAGCCCTATTGTGTAGCTGTATACATCCGCAAGTGACAGCTAATTGTTATACCCTGTGTAATTGTGTTATCTTTTAATTTTCTTCAGAAATCTATTAATTTGATGTGATACAATTCTCTTCACATCTTTTACAATTTGTAATAAGTCAAAAAATACTTACATGCTCTTAAAGCAACAGTTATGAATTCATTTGATCCTGATAGTTTGCAGTTTTTGAAGCCAGGTATTTAATATATAAACTATAAAGATAAGTACTTTGATACTGAAAAAAAACTATAGTGTCATTGCTGGTTAAGATTTTGACTAATTGCGCAAAGAAAAGCATATAGGATATTTTTTATAATGTTTAAGTGACAAAAATTTAAAACATATAGTTTTGGTTACAAATATGACGTGAAATTGCAAGTAAAAAGTGAAACAATGGATAAAAGCTGTAAAGAACTATGAAGAACTATCTTAGGATGATTAAAAATCTTTGCTTATAAACTTGGTTTTAACTGTAGTAAAAAAATAAAAAAAAAAATTTAATTGCAGATGACAAAGAAGAGTTATTAGCCGGCTATCATAATATATGGAGTACTATGCCTTCGGACGTCTCAGATAAAAACAAAACTAGAAATAATATTGTTTTCTGTATTGAAAAATATCAAATAACAATACTAGCTACAGAATGTTGTATAGGGTCTCTTGGGTTGCCTCAGGTAATTACAAATTTCTACTACCTACATGCATATGTATGTACATATACCTGTACTTATGTATGTATGTATGTATGTATCAACTAACTAAAGACATGATCGAATTCCTAAGGTTAAAATTTGTGCAAGGTTTGGTAAATTGATAATGTAAATTGAATGGTAGGCAGGAGGAATTTATAGAAATATAATGTACATACATACATATATAGATTATATTCCGAATATATGTATTTCTTTACTTTTTTTCCAGATCACAGCACAAACAGTTTTATTGCCATATAGCATCATTAGTACGAGTAGTATTGATCAATACGAATTTGATGAATAACATTTAAGAGATACTTGTACAAACGCATTCAATCAAAAGTGACTAATAATTATACGGGCAATAATTTTCAACGAAAAATATGGTGGGACCGAGTAGTCAAATAAGTAAACTCTTATTAGGACTTTTAGTAGCTCTAATAGTTTTATACATATATATGGATGTCCAGCTATACCTGCGAATACGAAATTATCCCTTAGAACGAAATTATCACTTTAATATAACTAAAATCGCCACCAGCAATGCCAACATCGCCACCAGCAATGCCAACATCGCCACCGATATTCCACAGCGTAGTGAATTTACATATGAATCGCAAACAAGGGTAACATGCGAAATAAACCCATTGTGTCATGTAACGGTAAAAGCACTACTTTTGGATCATACTAATCACTACATCTTTGCGCCATTTGCCACCGTTTTTGACAGTGTTATTGGATTTTCCCGATCAACTATCATTACGGCAAATATGATATCTTTTTTTCACGTGGGCGTAGCATGCATAGCGGGAAAACTAGTTTCGTCAGATAGTTTGGGTTACAGACGACTAGGAGTGGTAATGTTTCAGTTTCGTACATTTTTAGATGATTTGGATGGTCATGTGGCGCGCGTTAAAAAGAATATTCGAGGCGAAAGATCTGAAGTGGGTACAACAGGGTACTATGTGGATGGCATTTGCGATGGTTTAGGGTGCATAGCTCTTATTTTGGGAATATTTTTCTATCTCAAGAATAATCCACCACGACGAGGCTATCTCCAGTTACCTATGGTCGACACCCGCGTGTCGGATGTGTCAACAAAGACTAAACTAAAGCCCACCACTCGTAAGGTTGCAAAAAAGGTTATAAGCTTTACTGGTCAACTACTTCTCAGTTCTACAGCATGGAATCGATATATCGCCGTCTATCAAGATATGCTTGAAAGAAACGATGTTACACCATTGCAAATATCTCGCCAACAAATTATTTTCAAGTCCACCTGGTTTTTCTGCGTTGCTTGGTTGTGGCGCATCGTCAATGTGCACTCACTTTTGCATTGTGTTTTGCTCAGCATATTTTGTGACAAATTGTGGGAATTCTTAAAGGCCATCCAATACAGTGGCTATATAATATTGCTTGTGTGTATATGTATTACAGAAATGCATTTGTTAGAAGCACATAACTTTATCTTTAATTCCGGTTCCGGTGGCAGCGCTAATATAACATCATTTTGATAAATAGTTATGAAGTTCTCATTTTATATACATATTATTATAACTATCTTTATTTTTATTAAAAGTGTTTTAAATGTAAAATGTTTGTGTATAAGTTATTGTAATATTTTAAACAATCAAAAGTAAATTTAAAATGTATGTATGTATGTACTCACTCAACCACAGCAAGCCAGTTTTGTTTCTTGTTTTATGCATTTCACTTCAGAAATTTACTCAAAACTAGAGTTTCATACCTAAAAAAAGTGAAATAAAAGCTTTAATTGCTGGTCACTTTTTGCTTTTAATTTCTAGCATCAAAAGTAAGGAGTTTTGATAGCAACGCAATTGAAGTAAGAACGTCTTTTTAACTTTCGCTTAAAATGTTTATGTATGTAATTCGATAATGTCTTGTCTTATGAAAAGTTATTCTGCTTATACATATGTTTCGCAAATGTCTACTTTATCTACTTCATTTTAGTATTTAGAGGAATTGGGCTGGATTCAAAAAGGTAATATAGCTGTAATAGAACAGAAAAATGATCAGGCATTTATGATGCCTAAAGGAAGAGTTCCAGGTCAACTTACGGAATCCGAATATTCTAAAATTAATGTAAGTTTGAATTTAATTTCAATGGTACAAACTAATAAATTTTAACACACACATATATAAACGGATAGTACATTTCAAATGAACAATTATTAAAAGAGTTGTTTTTGGATCCCCTACTGTCAAATTATGGCATTATAATAGTGGATAATGTACACAGGCGTTATGTTTTATCTGATACAGTGTTGGCGTTGCTGAAAAAAATCCTTAGAAAACGGTCAACCTTGAAGGTGGTGCTCGTATCGAACACCAGAGAAGCAAACTTTTTTGCCGAATATTTTAATAATGCACGAAACCGCAATAAAAGTCATCAGCAAATGTGCAAAGTTTTATCAATAGATGACGTGCCCATAAAACAGTCCATATATTATCTCAAATCTCCGTGTGCGGACTACATTAATAAATCCATTGAAACTCTTAGGAATGTTCATCTGAAATATCCACTTGATGGTGATATTCTCCTCTACTTAGCCGATGACGATGAAATAAACCAAGCCATTGAAATATTGAAGAACTACATCAATATGGATCATATTAAAAATATTAATTATTTTAAATTGTCACACCTGAATAATGAAAATCAGTCAGTATTTTTTCCTAAAACATCCGGACATCGAAATGTAATATTTACCAAGGACTTGCATATGGATTTAGTTACACAGCATCGAATTAGTTATGGTAAGTATGAACAGTGCTTTATAAAAATATCTAGCAAACTTTGCAGGCTTTATACATTTAAATTTCATTCCATCTTAAGGTTTTTAAAGTAAAATTTAATTAATTTTTATAGTAATCGATTGCGGTTTTATGCAGTTGAAATGGTTTCAGGCAGAAAGTAACAAGAGTGTTAAAATGACTGTACCAGTAAGTAAGTTTGTGGCAGAGTTACGTTCAAAGTGGAGTGACAAGTATCGAAAAGCCCATGTTTTTCGCCTATACACCAAAGATCATTTTAATAACTTGCCGGAGAGGTCAGTTGCAAAAATGCGTAGGGCGAATTTGTGTTCGCTCATATTATACTTAAAGACCTTAGCAGTAGACAATATTTTACGATTTGATTTTCCCTCACCTCCACCTGCTAAAAATGTTCTATCCGCCTTGGAAACTTTGTATGCTTTAGGTAATTTTTCATTCACCAATTACACAATAAATAATCTTTCTGTAAATTCTGTGGCAATAAGAAAATGAAGAGTTCATGTTTAATAGTTTGTACTTAATCGAAAGTTTAGTTTTAAATTTAAATTTTAATATTTTAAATTGTTAGTCAGACTTTTGTTTATAAAGTAGCACTCCTCATACATGCTCATTCTTTTTGCCACATATGTATATATAACAAACGATAAAATTTCAATGAAATATAAATTTTTTCCAGGCGCTTTAGACGATCAAGGACAGTTAACCAACAGCGTTGGATTTTTCATGTCTGATATACCTTTCTGCCCACATCTGAGCAAAGCTCTGTTTAATTCAATAGAATTTCAGTGTTCTGAGGAGATTTTAACAATAGTTGTGATGTTGCAGGTAGATTTGGTATTTGCTGTTACCACTAATAATACGGCAGATTGTCACAAGCAGGTGGCCAAGCGAGCATTTCAAGCGGCTGAAGGCGATTTGATTACATTATTAAACGTCTACACCGCATTTGTTGACAACGAAAGAAGTAAAGAGTTTTGCCGCAAGTACTATTTAAACTACTCCAGTTTAATTTGGGCAAATAAGGTACGCAATTATTTCGCCAATTTATTAGTTAATAAGTACAAAATGCCGTTGATATCGTGTCACGGAAATGTCGAAAACATATTAAAATGTATCGTCTCCAGTTATTTCATGAACGTAGCCTACTTACATGCTTCCGGTGTTTATAAGGGGTTGCGTTGTAAATCGGATCTATTTATAGATCGTGATTCCGTGATTTTTTCTCTGCCACAACCTAAGTACCTAACCTATTGTACACTTAATGAAAACACTAAAACATACATGAATAACTTGAGCGTTATCAAGGAAGAATGGTTGTTGGAAATATCCCCACATTATTATGAAATAAAATAAATGTAAGCAGGGGTGACGTGACATATGCGTTAATCGCTCATATTGACAAAATTTAAATATAAAATTATAAATTTTTTCGAAATAAAAGCATATATTTGTTTTTAGAACTTATGGGTGTTTTATTAAATGCAATGGTAATGTTTTTCTTTGTTTTTTTTTCACTTTTGGAATACAGCTTGTTGTGTAAGTGCCTGTACTTTATAGTTTTTCTTTTATTATTGCAATTCAACGGTGTGTTTGTTATGCAATATAAATTTATATTTTATATTATTTTATGTTTAATAAAATTTGACAAAGGTTTGTTTTAAATTGCTGAATTGAAATTATCATTACTTCGAAAGCGGTTATATCATTTTTATACTCCAAATGATGATCATGTTGCCCCATATGTGCGCACTTTAAAAGTAAAATTTCGTTTTTCTGGGTTTCCTTCTATATAATATATATATACAACTATATGTGATGGGTTAGGGGGTATGTGTTTGATTTAATTAGGCGGATTGCGGGTACTGTCGCTGTTGGGTATATACAAAGGTACTGCGGAAGTGTATGCAGAAGGCCGTTGGTATGTTTCCTCGACCATACCATTTAATGAAAATTCGTCTACCTGGTTAATGCAAATGAAGGACAAAATGAATAAATGATTGTTTTAAAGTTGTAATTTTGTATATGATTTTCAATTTATAAGAGATATTTTGAAAGTTTTAGGAAGATACCATTTGTCGGAGCATTTGTGGATCTTGACAAGGCCTTTGTTGCTGTTGCTGGGATAACTGCTCCTGCTCCTTGTTGCGGCTGGAACTATTGTTCATTCTCTGTATGGTTCGATCTTCATAACGTGTGCGTCCCTGCGACGCCATAGGCCTGTTTAGTGTACTATTTGAATTATTGGGAGAATGAGCAGACGTACTGTGCGAGTCTATGAACTTGGTTAAAAAATCTTGTTCCTTCCAGCCGTGCTTCTTGTATACGTCGCGCAGCTCATGATGCTGCCACATTGTAAATAAGACCTGACTAGCAAATTTATTAACACAAGATGTGTATTTCTGTCGATGATTTGTTACGTTCATGAGACGTTCAACTCCACCTGCATCTAAAAGTGATCTAGAAAATTCAGCGTTTTTCTTTATAACCTCATTAATGGTGGCCAACACTGCTGTTATTGTGTCATCGGAAGTATTTTGATCGTGTTGGGGATTCCCGGATGGTAGCTTTTGTACCAGATCCCGCATTGCGTATTTTCCGATTAACTCTTTGTTTCGCTGGTCAATAGCTAAATTTCGTAAAGCCGTAGCCACTGCGCACACTACTCGATCAACCTCCATACGCAACAGCTCCACTAGAATCGGGAGACCTTTCTCTTTTCGAACAGCAGCCCTAATATCTATGCTGGGTTGCCAATAGCACGCCGATAAATTTTGTATTGCACCTGCTGCCGCTTCTAAGGTCTCTGGATTGGAACAACTCTGCAGCAAAGCCAGATAATACTGTACTACCTCAGGTTGCCATAAATGTTCATATCCTTTCAAAGGCCCTCGATTGGCAGAATCCGAAGAGTTTTTTGTTGACCCAGATTGTGTTCCGCCGCTATCATTCTGCTGCTCTATTTGAGCTTGAGCTTTTTTCTTTTTGCTAGTGCCGAAGCAACCAAGATTTTCACCTAGAATGAAATTCCTCGAAATGTAATGAAAAATAACTTTTTTAATTGTTCGATGCTTTACCTTTAGTAGATGATAAAGCTCTAGTCGGAATTGAAATTGGTTGCTTATCATAGTTGGGATCCTCTACCTCTTGACAACGATATGATAGATTGCGCAAAATGCATACACAATTCTCAACGGTCTTATTACTAATATTGTTTTTCTCGATCGCTTGGCGCACCACATACAGTAAGCACTCTACCAAGTATTCACAATTTCGTAATTGAGTTCTAGCATATTCACCAGCTGAGCTAACATTGCGTAAAACGCCAGATGCATTGCGGAATACTGTAGAAAAGCAAGTTTCGCCGGGACAGATTGGATCCCAACCGGAATGTGGATGTATTATATTACTGACAACAGCTGCTAAGCACTCATCAATGATGAAACGTTTTATGTCCTCACATGATGACATATTCCACAAAACGCCAGTTACCAATTCTCTGACCTCAGACTCTTGTGTACGACACAATAAATTGACCAATGCCGCTAAACCACCAGCATTTTTTATTTCACGTTTATTTTCATCATTTTGACGACCATACGACAAGTTCCGCAGAGCTCCGCAAGCGTTTCTAAAAAATTATGCAACACTATAAAATATTCTTTTCAATGAACCTAATATAATTTGCTACTTACTTGTAAATTTCCGGTGCTTCGTAAGATAGTAGTCTTATAAGTGGCGGTATACCTCCTAAAATACGTGTTCGTTGTTTAATGGGATCATCCATGTAACATAAATGCTGCAAATAAGCGGCTGCATTTGCTTTTATTGCGTTATTCGGATTATTCAAGAAACTAATGACTTCCGATAAATTTGGATCCCGCCACCGCATAGTAGAGCAAATGTCGCTGCATGAACCTTCCACGATATCATCCTTGCCGCCATTGCGCATATGTTGGGATACGACTCCAAACGAGCTTATCGTAAGCTGTGACATTTTATTCTGAAAATCGTGGACATCTTCGAAACCTTGTGGTGCCAGACCCATAGCACTAGCGACTTCTGCCCCATTTCGATTGTCATCAAACATAGGTGGTCGCGAGACATATGTATTTTGTTTGGCACTTACCGAAGGCATAACATAATTAGCTTCCGAAACGTAGCCATACGCTACCGGAGTATCTTCACCATATTGCGATTCCGATGGAAACGGAATCACTGGATTAATACCATATTCTGACATTTCTTCGTACTGGGATGGTTGAATGTATCGAAGATTTGAGGCCATCATAGCACTTTGTTCAGTTGGTACGCCAACAGACGCATTAAGCTCCTGCACAGAGTTTGTTAAATTACTCTGAGAGCCAAGTATCTTTGCGGAAGGATGATCCGTGCGATAAGAACATTGGGAACCCATTCGACCAACGGTCATAGCGGTTGGACCTTTTGTTGCATACAAGGGAGCGTTGGGATATACTGTGGTATACTGTCCATATTCCTGTAGAGGTGCATTTTGACCATCATATTCTGTCTCATCCGGAATACACACCGCCGACTCCATTATGTCTTCACAGTATTTAATCTTATTTCAATTAATTTCTTCCAAACGTCCTTACTTTTTTTTTTATCTTTTTTGCCCCAATACGCAATTTAATAAAATCACTTGTCATCTAAAAGGAAGTATAAAAACTAAATTTAAGGCGAAAATTAAACAAAAGTAGTTTTTCAGTAGAAACTCTGACCGGTTAACAAGTCATCGTATGGTTTGGTTTGTATTTACATGCATACAAATATATATATGTATGTATGCATGTATAAATTTAATATATAAATATATTTCGTTAATTTATCATGTATTGCTGCTACCAAATACTTTTCATCAAAGTGTATTTTAATGCAATATTTTCAAAATGCATTTGCAATGGCATTTAGGGGCCATAGTTCGTCGTCTGTATATCACATGAAAATTTGGGCGTAAAACGTCAAATGTTGCAAGATGATACTAAAGAAGAACAAGCAGCAGCACAGCAAGACGAACGATGAATACATAAGTATGTAAGTATTTACATATAAGTTGTATGCCGTACGTACTTATGTACGTACAATGTACTCGTCGTTTTATATTGATTTTTTTAAAAAAGGCCGAGAACATATGAAGATTTTCTTTTACAAATACACCGTCCATGTTGACGTATGTACATATATGTATTTCTGTATGTTTTTCATCGAAATTTTCTATTAAGGCAAGCATTGAACACAAATCTAGTAAAATATTACAGAAATCAAATCAAAACAACAATAGAAAATTGTTCGAGTTCAAACTATAACACAGTAAACAAATTTGGAGTTAACTTTCACTATGGTTAGCTATTGTTTTGACCGCACCTGTATATACTGTAACTTGTATTTTATGTGCATGTAAAATAATTCCAAAAATTATACTTACACATTAAAAATAAAAGTTTTTATTTTGGTAATTAATATTACAGGTTCTTTCAAATTTATAATCTGTTTTTTAAATATATCTTGTTCATTTTAAATATTTTTCCCTATTTTGTTTTTCCTTAAAAATTTATGTATTAGTCTCTTCAAATAGTACACAAAGAAAAAAAACTAAGACGCTAGTTACTGTTCACAGTAAATGTCAAATAGATGACAGCAGAGAGTTTCTCCTTGTAAAGAAAGCGATATGGTAAGCATGTAAAATATAAACAAGTTTCTTTACATCATGCAAATTTTCTTGTGGCAAGTCTTAATATGTCCGAAAGGCTGTTTGCCTTTTTTGTTCGCAATTTGGAAAAAAAAATGTTTAATTAGATACGTGAGGGATTGCAAAAAAGAATGTGAATACAAAGTTGTTTGAAGATAGATAACTTTTGCAAAATATATTTATTTAAATAAGAAAAATTGTTGGTGAATCTTTTTTGCACTTTCTTGTGAAAAAAAAGAAGAACAAAATGCAATTTGATATTATTGAATAAACATATTTCAAAACTTGACAAAAAATTGAGCTGTGTCGTTAATGTATGGTAGTTGACACAAGGCAATGCAAGTATTATTTCAATAACTATCTCGAATTCTTTTTTGAACTTGCAGTTACGATCTCACAAAAATCATTTTCGAATAAACATCCTTGCAACAGGAACGTTTTCAACATGTGAGTTGTGTATGAGTGAAAGGAGTTTAACAGTAAAGGGCAGCTATTTTAACACATCAAGCTGTAAAAATCCGTTTAAAAATACCTAATGACGCCTAGTTTACAGGTGGGGCAGAGATCAAAATGATGCGTGTTCTTGTAAAGATGTAATAACATAACACCTCGCAAAAAAATAATCATTGCCATTATAGTGTCGAATTAAACATATACTTCAACCCTATTGTATTAAAAGGGGGAAAAAAGAACCGTAAATGAGCCTAGGATATAAAGCATAGTTTTTGCGCTGTATTTGGTCGACGTCTAAAAGAAACAAATTACAAATAGGAAAATTGTCTATTTATAAAACAATTTTGCATAGATTCATCATGTCCGTTGTATTTCAATACATAGCATAAATGAGTTATTGTGGGCTTTTCTAAACTGATGCATGGAACAAGCGAGGGATGATATAACGTATTTGAAAATAATTTTTTTTATATGAACATTTGAAGAAAACTAATAATTGGACGATCTAGTAAATACAACACACTATTTTATTTTGAGTATGGTAAGCCCGGTGCATAATTATATGATTGCCTATATTGTACGGGGTTTTTTGTTATTATGTGGCAGCATTTATTACCAGCTCTTCACGAATACATGAAAATCAAATATGGCGGATGCATTAATGTGAATTGAAGAATTTCTCAGTGTGCGTACGGAAAGTCATAGTTTAAAACTAATATAAATATAATTCTTTTAAATATTTTGTTTATTGATTAAGATTAAATGTAAGTGAAGTGTTTATTTAAACAAAATGTATTTATTATAAATAAGAAACAAAAGATAACCATCAAGGTTTTTCTTAGTACATGCATGTTCTGGTAAAAAACTTGCAATTGCCATCTACATATCTATCTGTGTATATATGGAGCTCCTCAGAGCTAACACACACCTACGTATTCATATATATCGAACTGTGGCTGTATATACATATGCATAACATATATATATATATATATACTTCAACCATATACATATTTTCTTCATTATATCTGGTGTAAAAATTATTATTTTCCTAAATCTTAGCTACTATGTGGCTATGCAAAATTAAAGAAGTTGTCAAAGGTTTTGTGCAAATATATCTATAAAAAAGTTGTGTACTGTGGATTAGGTCAATCATTCTAGATATGTAAATTGAAAAAAAAAAATTAACAATAAGAGTTTAAATCAATTTGTGGTGTATAAAAAATTTTAAGAAAACATGGAAAAACAAATTTAAAAATCCTAATATATATATTAAATGTATTCGATTAATGATATCTCTTTAAAATACAATTACAAAGTACCTTGGTTTTTCGCGTGATAGTGAAGTAACTAAAAGAAAATTATTGCGATTCATTTTCGTAGGTTTCGTTGACGTACATATGTATACACAACGACCCGAACTAACAATAGTGATGGCTAAGTTTCATATTCTTGTATAAATAAAGGAGATACAAATTTATGTATGTAAAAAGGAAGTCTGAGAACTAGAAAAAGTCTGATCGTTTTTGTATAATGAATGTTAAAATCATTAAATCCGCAGTAAGTATAGTTAAATTGATGTGCGAAATGATTAAAAATATTTGTTTAAATAAATGCATTTATTTAGGTCAACAAACAATAAAATAAGAAGTCGGTACCTGGCCCCTATGTACATATGTATATCGGTCGGTTTATTCTCCACCACGATTTCTTTTCGTCTCGTCAGAAAATATTGATGTCATAGGTAGAAAATATTCACAGAATTATTCCTACATATGATGAATTAGTTTTATTAATATACATATGTATATACGTACTTATATACGTAGTTATTTACCTATTTGATTTTATTCGTAGACATATCTACTTATAGTAAGAGTTTAACTTGTAAATTAGGTTGCCATAATATGTTTGTAATAATAGTACCTCAATTTTACAATAATACGAACATATGTATTTACCACAAAATTCGTAAGTTTGGGATTAAACAATAACTTTTGAAGATCAACTCACAGCCTTGTACTGCGTTATGATAATGAAGACTATAACGTAAGGTGGGGTATTGTTTTACATCCCAGCCTTCAGCCCAAAGTTTATTCCACTTTAGGACGACACGGCTAATGAACGCCTTAATTCGCTAATGTTTTGTTGGTATTCTGATCAAGCGGTTGCCCTTATTTCAGCATATTCCATTGTAGTAATCAGGGACCATAATGCTTATATGTTTAGTTTAAAAAATGACTTCGAGTTTAATTTTTTGTGGAAAATTATATTTCATTATTTATGAAGTTTAATTTTTGAAAATAGTCGTACAGGGGACATAATATTGATTTTAAAGCACTAAATTAATGTCAGTTTTAAGGGAACGATTGGCTTTATCCAGTAACATGTAATCTTACAAAAATACAAGAAAAGACAACAAATAAAAAAATAAAACTTTATTGAATATCCACATAAAACCAAAAATTAAATGGCGTCTTGGCTAACCATAAATCGGTTCAGCCATATTACGTTTTGCTGTTCGTACAGGAATTTGGCTAGTGAAGACTGTCGCTGAAAATGGTCGGCTCGTGTTTAAACAGAGTTGTTTGCTCAACTCCGTTTTGCCATTACACGAACCTAATACACACAGCCAAGCAATCTCGATGAGAGACAAGAAAATTACAATACGTTTTGAATGTTCATAAATTTGTTTGTGGTATTCTGTTTAATACTACGTCTTGACTAATTGTGCGAACAATTGTTTGAACATGAAGCGATAAATGAAGAGCGATGGTTTTGACTAGTCATTACTATGTGCGAACAGCAAAATCTGCGAATGCTAAACAGATCTATGGCTAGTCAAGACGCCATGTAAGCTGAGAGCATCGAAACGAACTCGATGACACCAAAATTATGTTCAAACTGAACAGAAACGTCTACACGTATTCTCTAAACCGAAGACCACGAACACATATTCTCCCGTTATTTAGCAAACGCTCTCTCAATGTACGAACAAATGTATGGCTTTTCAGATCGATTTAAAATTTAATCGATGTTATATTAACTACTTTCTTAAATTCTATACATATGTACATATATCAATATATGTGTTAATTTTTGCATAATAATCACAAAAAAAAAAAAAAATTGTGCAGCCGTCAACTTGGCAAACGTTTATTGTATTTTGAGTATTGGTTGGTATGTCCCCTGTTGACTCTGTCTTGACATCGTCGATACTGGGTGCATGACTATAGTACATCGTGGACGACATATTAGCGACAGTCCATACAAATCGTTGATGACGTTTTCAAACAAATGTGAGCAAAATCGTATACGATCAATTGAGAAATTGTGACCATGTCGTCGATAATATAAGATTTTGTTGATGAACTTGTCGTTAAAGGGATGTGTTAAACGATTAGTTTGGTATTTCGTCATACATTTTCGCCGTCCATTGAAGTAATTAATAATATATGATTTTTTTTGATTGTAATTATTTATAGTTAAAAGTAGGACGGGTGTAGCATCAAATAGACGCACTTTTCTGAGTTAATATGTATTAATCGAAAATACGAACGACTTGGCCCTGATGCTGGATATACATATATTATCCACATCAATTGTTTTAAAATTTTTCTCTTTATTCTTTTTAACGAAAGTAATGACGGTAAACTGTTTAACAAACTTATAACTGATGAGTTATATATAATATATAATTTTTTATATGAATTTAATTTCATATATGGATGCAATTACTACTAGGGTTTCGTTTTTGCAGAAAATGTGTTTTTCTATTGAAAAATTCAAAATAATTTGTATTTTCGGTCCCTGATAAAGAATTTTCAAGGAAAGGTTAAAATTTTTAACCTACCTCGTTTATTCATTTTTAAACGTATGTATGTATGTTTGTATATGCTAGTAATATAACGGTTGATTAGGCTCATCAAAGAAGAAAAAAAAAATGATTAATCGGATTGAACAATTTTTAACATCTTTAATAAATGATTTTTTGTCGCAAGGATATAAAACAGAAATTTGTTTAAGTAATTGTATCGGCAACAATAACAATCACAAGGAAGATCATGCTGAAGTAAACAAAAATTTGTTCATATTGGATACAAGCGACGAGAATGAAAGAGCAGCATCATTAGATAAGATATGTTATTGGCGCTTTTGTAGCAGACAAAGATTTGCAACATTTTTGTACGTTCTAGCTGAAGTACATGAACTATTTCTGTCTCGGAGCCATTGTACTTACCGTCAACTGTACTATAGAAATGTTGGTATTAAATGCAATAACTTGCAGATACAAGGCGCTGTCAACGATGTGTGTCAGACTTTAGCCACAACATCGTGGAATTTGGGAATATTTGCAGCGGGCAAGTGCTTTGTGTCAGGTATAAATGATGTTTCAATAATGAGGATGATGAAGATTCAAATTATATTGCTCTTCGTTATAGGATCTTTACTTGTGCATATGAGTAATGGCGACATCATCGATTGTAATGAATTCAAGGGACCAACTATAATGCCACCGAATTTTACTTACATTGACAAATTTGAAACAACAGCCAAATTTGTGCTGGTTGTTGAAAAATATACGGTCTTTCAAAATCTCATTGTTTCCGATTTTATCTCATTGCTAAATGGCAATATCATTCTGGTAACGGCCCGTGGTTACCCAGATATATGCACGAGATGGATTTTGCACAAATTATGGGCAGAAAATTATTTAAGCATTTATGCATTGGTCGATGGCGATCCATTTGGTATTGAAATAATGCTTATTTACCGTTATGGATCATTGGCGCAAGGTCTGAATGCATTCAATCTTACATGCCCCCAATTAAAATGGTTAGGTGTACATCCCTCTGATATTCCTCATATTATGGCTCCATTAGAACCTTTAACAAGAAACGACCATAAAAAAATAAAATCACTTTTATGTCGAGAATACATAGAAAATGAAATTCGTACTGAATTGTTGTTTCTTGGAAGTCTGGACTGTAAAGTGAAGATTGATAATATTTCGGCTAATATGTTTTCTACATTTATTAGTGACTACATTATAATTAAAATAAAAAGACAAATAACATTATAAATCCAAATATAAATGTACATGCATACAGTTAACTAAATCTTATTGTTAATCGGCTTGCAAGGTAATATCAGTGTATTTACATCAAAAGCCATGTTTTAAAAAACTTGAAAAGAGAGTTAGAGGGAGGGGGAGAGAGAGAGACAGAGAAAGAACTGTAGTTAAAATATCCTAGTAATTGAAAAATGATTCAGCGTCTACAGTAATTATGTGCTTTAAATAATATTTGCTTTTGCTGTTACATTTTAAATACTTCTAGGCACTTGGTTCTAAATTTAAGCTAATATTATGTCCTCTATATCATTTCAGACCTTTTTAAACACTTTTGGAAATTTTGAAAATAGAGGTTTTTCGAGATATCTTCATCTGCAATTATGAATATTGCATCTGTTTTATGTTAAGGAATCGACTTGTGCTGATAGGAGTTTAAAGTTATCCATACAAAATATTATTAAGCAGAAAGTACTTATTATAGTATAGAGAAATAGAACAAATTAAACAAACCCGCATTTGCACAATACGATATGGAATAAATTGAAAAAGTAACTTCTTATACCGGCTAGCATAATTTCGCAATCTAAGATAACTGCAAATTTATCATTAAATATTCTAAACAGTGGATATTTTTGCAAACGAAAGGAAGTGATTCTATTTTATATCATCATATATTAATTTGTATATGTAATTAATACGACGAATGCATTAAATAATGTCAACAACAATGCGCACGACTTTACAAACAGTCCCTGAGTCGTTGCCCGCCGATAGCGTAGCCAATGATGGCAATGCAACGTCAAAGCTCACGTCATCCATAACATCAGGTCACAGCGTTAGTACAACTACGAACGGCACAACTACCCCAACGACAAATGCGGCTACGTCGCATCAGCAGCAAACAGCGCAACAGCAATCCAGTTCGTCGCAATCTACTATACAACAACAGCAGCAATCACTACATCATAGTGTCAATAGCTCAGTGCAATCGGTACAGGATACTCATCAACACCAACATGATTCAACAAATGCAAATACCATTGTACTGCCTTCTACGACTGTTAGCACAACAACAACCGTTGCCAATACCATAACACCCAATAATACGGTCACTTGCACTTCAATTGTATCAACATCAAATGCTAATCAGACACAAAATAATAGTTCGTATCAGCAGCACCTCACTTCAACGTCGTCACAATCCTCCCAATCGCAGTCACATCACTGTCATGCCGGATCAAATGCAGTTACAGATGGTTCCCGATCATCGGCCGTAATAAATTCCTCCAATTCAGCTTCTAACCACCATCACCATCATCATCATGGCGGTGGCAATGCTGCAATTAGTAGTGGTGGGGCATCTATAATAGGCAAAAATGTTGTCAGTGGGCATTCAAATTCAGCGGCTGCAGCATTAAAGCAAAGAGCTTCATCATCAGCTAAGGTAAGTTTACGTTATATCTATTAATACATTTAAGGAATTTCCGAGACTTAACCTCTTTTTACATTATTTCATTGAATTGATTATTAGATATGTAATTTGATTTTTAAGGTATTTCAGGATAATGATAATATATATATTTAGATAGTTTGATGTTTAATACCAAACTATATAATTCAAAGCAGCCGGTATTTTTTCAAATCATTCTACACTTGTATATACATAAATATGATTGGGGGGAATTCCACTGGGACGTAATTTTGATTCGTAATTAAATTATATCGTATACATAAACGTTTATTTTAAATTATTAATAATTAAAAGTAGAACTCTTGATTTGATATTCCGACAGGGTGTTTTGATGTAGAATTTTGGAACGAATTTCCGTCATCCCTTGTCAAGTTTGGTTTGGAGACAAACCGGTTTCGGCTATGTGCCATCTTCAGTGTCATTTTTCGTTCTGAACGAAAAATGAAACTGAAAAATTCTAAAAGTATAACGGCTGGGACATCAAATGGACGCACTTGTCTGAGTTAGTAGGTATAATTCGAAAAATAAGGACAAACTATGCGCCTTTGGATCAACAACTTTTGTATATAAATGTTTCTGAAAAACAATTTTTTTTTTAACTTCGTTCTAGTTTTTTGACTTTTTTTTATATAATTATCAGGCATGTTCTGAAAATCACTTTTTTGTAAAAGTGATTTCAAATCACGAAAAGGTCTTCTGTGCACAAAATTTTTTTAAATCTCGTGATTTAAAACCGGTGAGCTAACAGTCTGACGATTTCAAATCACTTGAAGTTTTTTTCTATGTTTTGCATTTAGAATCAAATAAAAATTATATTATATATTTAATATGATGTGTTTTTTATTTATTTAAGTAATAAAATAAGGTTTTATACACACAAAAACATATATATTAACAAATTTCTAAGGACACTGTTTGTTTTGTAAAAATTTGTTTTGCTTTGTTTACCAATGTTCGCGATTTACTTTTTCTCTTCAGCAGTCAGCTGGTTTGTTTTTTCGAAGATATTTGTGAGGTTGCCAAAGTGACACAGTCGTAAAATGTCATGTAAGATATATGGAATTTATACTATCCTGTTTTTTATTTAATACAAAATTTATTTTTTGCTGTTAAAAAATTAAATCGTAAATAACTGAGTAATTTTTGTGTAAATTTAGAAATTAGAAGTACAAAATCTAAGCAAATTTCATCGATGAACACAGTGGCAACTTCGTTATTTTTGCATTAATATTTTTTTATACTAACATTTGTTTTCATTTGTATTTATGCTTTGTGAACTTTGTTTTGATAGGTCCCGTAAATGACGTTTTTTTACACGCTCATTTTTTAAATGTTTTTTTTTAACGCAATTACTGCCAATGAACTAGCTCCCTGCATTTTTATTACCCCAATTTTTATTTTTTTATATTAATTAAGAATATAAAAAAAATAAACAAACAAAACACAAATCTAAATAGTCAGCTGTTTTCTTGTGTTTTCGAAAAAATAGAACCACGCCGCAAACCGTAAAATCTCGTGATTTGCAGAACAGCATCAAATCGTCGGCGTGATTTCAAAATCGTTCGTGATTTCAAATCACGTGGTTTTTCCAAGCTCTAGGCTTCCATCAGCAAATATACCTACATATATACTGACGTTTTGTTAGTGTCAAATATACTATATGATCTTGAAATTGTATCAGGCACGTTTTTAATGTTACTTCCAAGTGATCACATATCTGAATATGTTAAACGTTTTATTGGGTGTACTCTTAATATCTGTGCACGACCTCGTAACTTACTCTTTTTTACAAAATCATTAAAAGTGGATTGGCGTCATATCTTTTTTCTAAATTTTCTTTTGCACACTCTACAAGAAACCCTCAAATCTTGATACTAAAGATTAATAATGAGTTATTTGAAAAATCGGTTATTGTTAGAATTGCTAGATGTTAAAATCATCTTCCGCTGGAAGTTAGAATTGTTTCGTATTTCAATAATGCTTTTCGTTTAAAGCTAATGAGGGTTTTATTATGTACTTAAGTTCGATGCATACATTCTTATTGATTTGTTTATCCTTAGTTTATGTAAATAAATTTATGCCAAAACTACCATAGCTGGGTTCTTTATAATTATTGTATTATTAAATATAATAATTTAGGTTCGGGAACCAATGAATGTTTAATTGTTTCAGGCGAACTGCTTTGTAATATACATGACATACAGTGCTGGACAATTCAATGGAAACTTTTCTAAAAATTTATTTATTTGTTTTTAAAAGTCGAAAATCAAAAATTATTTCTAAAGAAACTTAACAAGTATTTTAGAATTTCATTTTACAGATTCTTTTTGATATATGAACAAAAAAATAATAACATAAAAATAACGTAGTTCTAAAATTATAAAGAAAAATTAAAAGTATAAAATTTTTGGGGTTCGACAAAACAATGGAAACTTTTACACTTCTGCACGAAAGATGACTAAAGCAAAATGTATTGATGAAAAAACGAGGCAAAATGCATAATAATTTACCGTTATTTTTTAAATTACTCTCTTGCCAGCTTCTTTTTTCAAATATTTTAAACACAAGAATCTTGAATACATAATTACTAAAAATGGCTAGAGTCAAGATAAGTGAAAATTTAAAAATAAAAATAATAAATGATTTTAGTGCTGGATTAAAACAAAAAACTATTTGTGATAAATATTCGATGAATAAATCAGCAATTTCGAAGATTATCAAGAAATTTCGTGAAACGGGTACTGTTAAAACTCTGCATTCAGGAGGAAGACCACGTAAAACTACTCCAAGACAGGATAATTTAATATCAAGAGAGTTCAAAAAAGACCCCCAAATGGCATCAAGAGAGGTTAAAAATGTTCTTGGATTGGATGTTAGCTCTCGAACAATTAGCCGTAGAGCCCGCGAGGCTGGTCTTGGTTGCTTCCGCCCTGCGAAAAAACCTTTGATATCGGAGAAAAACCGTGCTGCTCGTTTAAAATTTGCCAGAGAGCACATAAATTGGTCTAAAGAGAAATGGAACACTGTCCTTTTTTCAGACGAGTCCAAATATAATTTAAGGGGCAATGATGGAAGATCATTTGTAAGGCGGCCAAAGGGAAAGAGACTAGACCCAAAGTACACAAGCAAGACAGTCAAGTTTGGAGGTGGCAATATTATGGTGTGGGGCTGTTTTTCTGGGCAAGGAATGGGCCCAATTCACATTATTAAGGATACAATGACTGGTGTCGGCTACAGATCCATTTTAAACGACATAATGTATCCATATGCAGAGGAGAACATGCCACTAATTTGGAGATTTCAGCATGACAATGATCCAAAACACACCTCTAGGGTTGTAACTGACTGGTTACAATCCAATGAGGTCCGTGTTTTGAAGTGGCCTGCCCAATCCCCGGATCTCAATCCCATAGAAAATCTATGGGAAATTGTAGAACGCAAGATAAGAACTCGAAATTACACACGGAAGGAAGATTTATCCAATGCAGTTTTGAGTGAATGGCAAAAGGTACCAAAGGATACAATTGACAAATTAATTGGGTCAATGCATCGTCGCTGTGATGCAGTAATTAAAAACAAAGGATACCCAACAAAATATTAATTTTTGATAAAAGGCCGAAGGTTTTTATTGGAGTAAATTTTAAGTTTCCATTGTTTTGTCAATACCTCAAAATTTGATACTTTTAATTTTTCTTTATAATTTTAGAACTATGTTATTTTTATGTTATTTTTTTTTTGTTAATATAGCAAAAACAATCTATAAAATGAAATTCTAAAATAATGTTAAGTTTCTACAGAAATAATTTCTGATTTTCGACTTTTAAAAACAAATAAATAAATTTTTAGAAAAGTTTCCATTGAATTGTCCAGCACTGTATATTGGCCAAGAGTAGCTTTTATATTACTACGTATGAATAAATATGAAAAAAAAAATTAAAATTAAAAAAAGTTATTGGTTTCAAAAAAATGTTTAAATGAACTTTATTTTATATATGAATTTTTATTTTTTAGAAGTTATGTTTTTTATATTCTCTGTCATTTTCTTTTAATTTCTTGACTGACAGTCCTTGCAATCAGTCGTTTTTTCGCCATTTTTCTATTATTTTTTAATAAAATTGTAATACGAAAAAAAATAGTTTTAAATTCTAAAAAAATGTATTTACACTAAAAAAAAAAATCCGGAAGAGGTTTTATTTACATCTATTTTTATTGTGATATTGTAACTACCAGAATATAAAATTTCAAATAAAAAAATCATAATGAAAAAATAAAATTAACTTAAATATGGATATATTTTTCAAGTTTTATTTTGTTTTATTTGTTCGCTTAAAAATATTATAATTATTTTCTGAGTTTTATGTTTTGCTTGGAAAATAAAAGTATTTATTCTTGTTTTCCTTATTTTTTGTCTGTTAACAACAACAAGTTCCTGTAGATAGATTATATTCTGCCATAAAACTGATATCTGATTTAAAGTCAATATTAACTCCTGAATCTAGATTTTCTAAGCGAAAAATAAAACTTAAATAACAACTATTTTAAGCGAAAAATTAAACTCGAAAAATAATCATTAAAAAATAATTTTTTTAATAAAACTTATAACCATTACAGTCTCTGGTAACTACACTATACATATTTCGCATTTGATATTTTAGGAATATCAATTTAGAAAAAAAAAACAATTGTACAATTGATTGTTAATTCAGAATTCATATTTTGTTAAGGGCCATTTAAAGTTCTTGTTAGTAAAAGGTGACTTTGAACTGTTTGAACTGATTAGTCGTTGTTTAACTTGCTTGTAAAATGACTCTTTTTGAAAATGTGACAGTGTCAGAGCAAAAATCTATTACTTTGGCAACAATGTAGTTTTATTTATTTGTTAACTCGAATATTTTGATGTTATTTATTAATTTTGTCCCAAACATTACAAAACTAATTAACTAGTTAATTGTTTATTTTTTCTTATTTATTTAATGTTACAATATAATTACAAATTATGTTTTAACTTATATTACCGACCATAGTAACAAAGACCTTAATTCGTTGTAGTAAAACAGAACAGAGTCTTTGGTGGGAACCTACGGCCCCCAGACTGAGAGACTAGCACACTACTAACTAGCCTACCGGCGCCTCCTAATTAGTTAGTTCTTTTTTTAACGTCTTCAAAATATGGTAACTTCAAATTTATTAACCTCACCAGTCAGTTTTAGCTTAGTATACACTCCTAATAACGAAACCTAATTATCTGTCCGATAATATCCTAAATTTTACTATTGTTAAGTTGTAATAGTGTGGCCCTAATAAGAGTAGTAAGATTATTATTATATTTTAATCATTATATATCTATACAATAAATGCTAAAGCATCTACGACCAAAATTTACCGTTTTATAAAATTAAGTTCAAAATAATTAAAATAATTCATCTAGTTGGACTCAAGGATGCATAATATATCCATCAGGTCGCGGTGCTATTATTGGCTATAACTAATAAAAATAAATATGCGTTTTATTACTTTTTACATCTTTAGATTTTTATCAACAAATTTAGTTAGTCAATATAGAGTTCTCGAGATAGGCTTAAGCCGCCTATACATATATTAAAAAGTAAGCCGACCTAATTTCTTACCCTGCAAAACAAAATACCAAAGACAACAAAACTAGAAATTGGACGCTAACGTGCCTAGAATTGCCCATACTTATGTATATATTGTCCTAATTGGGTACATACAGACTTATTAGGGCCATACAACTATATAAATAGACTTGTCCATTCAGAGGGAAATATTAAAAATAAAAAAATATTAATATTCTCTTTGCCCTACATTGTTGTTGGTCATGTCATTTGTTATACCCTACTACAAGTATTTTAGTAAATAATATCAGATATAAAATTAACATATTCAAGAAGTAATAGCCATCACTTGGAGGTAAAAAACTTTTGAGACTTAAGACTTTTACAACTCAGTAAGTTGAACGAAAAAGCTTCTACAAAGAAGAGACAGATAAATAAAAAAGCTCGATGACGAGTTCATTGTCACACAATTGTGTGAGTGATTCCATACACACATATGTATGTGTGTAGTTGCATTTGCTTGTGTTTTTACTAAAAAGTGTACAACAAATACCATTGCCAGTCCGCAATTGCTACTAAAACACTTGACTGGTTTCGTATTGAGACATGTTTTAGTAACTTAAATCAATTTACATTTTCAGTATCAAATAAGCATTAAACAACGGCACCACCGACACAAAAATATCAACGCCAAAAGACAATAATAAAATAATTTATTAAATAATAATTATACATCTATCTATTAGCAGCTATATATATATAGCTTTATATATATACATACATACATATGTATATGTATATGTCTATAGAAATATAAGACTTAGTTAAATAATTATAATTATAACAAATTATAAAAGATAATCTTTCAAGAAGCACTCTTTGTACTTGTAGTTGTTAATACATACATAAGTACATGTGTATTTAAATAGTATAATTATTTAGATAATACTTTTATTTAAATGCGATCGTATCAACAATTAACTGCGAATACCTGTTAGTGTATACTTAGTTCGTTATCTCATATAATTTACAACTATTTATCTATCTATGTGAGATACCTACCTATCATCTACTGGTCATACATACATATTTATATTCAGTATGCGCATATGTATGTATGTTGACTTATAGTTACTAATGTACATATATATTAAATACACACTATTAAAAATAAAGAATAAAAATACATATCGAGTTGTAGTTAATTTAAAATATAAATTGCCAATTTACTATACTGAGACAGTCAGACTTGTTTTGTGTTGTTGTGATGTTCGAAACGCAAAAATATCCGAAATCGTTTGTGATTGTGTTATTCTTGAGTAGTACTATACTGTTCATATTTTCCAAATACTGTTTTTCTTGTTGTTGTTGTTGACGAGTGTGCATCATTAATTATTATTGTATTATTAAGCTCTTCATACGGTGATAATATACTATACATAGTTAGATAACAAAGGCCATTTGTTGATGATGATCATGATAAGAGTGATGAACAAATATTTAAGTTATTCAATAAAAGAATATTGAAAGAAAAACTTAAATGAAGAACGCTAAGGAAAAAGTGTAAAAAAATAAAAGAATTGGGGTAAATGCAAAAATATAAAAAATAAACACAAAGTGAAAAACAGAATAATAAAAACACAAATAAATACACAAACATCCATCAATGACTATTGGATTAACTAACATACAAATACTCGTAAAGTAGAGAGAAGATAAAAACAACAAATACATATGTATGTATTTGTATGTAAAAGTTTTGTTGTTTCTAACTTGTAGTGATTTGATCTCTAAGCTCGTTTTTATTTAGCGCTGCAAATTAAGCTTTTCAATGTGCCACTTTTTTAAGCAAGCACAAAACCATGTTATTTAGTAAAAATTCAACGTTGAATAAAGAAAAAAGTGTTTACAAATTGGCTTTTTCCTTGTTATGCGCGTGTGTTAATTGTTAACAATTTTGTCATACATTGGCAATTTATGTATTTCACCGATTATACACATGTACATATGTACATGGGTGAATAGAAGTAAATTTTATTATTAAAATGAAACTACGATTAATAATATTCATGAATAAGTAGTTATTTCGTTCTTTAACATACACACATACATATGTACCTACGCATTTTAAATAAATAAAAACATAGCTACATGATGACAAAAGAAACAAATGAAGAATGAATATGGAGTAAAAGTAGAAGCAGCAACAAGAGCTCAATCGAGTTGTATAATCAAAAGAGAGAAAAAAAAATAAGAATGAGAGAGAGACAGTGAGAATTTCTAATACAGTGTTGCCGTTTTAGCATTTTTACTGATAGATTTATGATTTTTATCATAATCCATTCAACGTTTTAAGAAATAAATTCTTTTTTTTTCCTTGTTGAATATTGTGTGAAAAAAAGAAAACTTTAATTTCTTCTGGAGTATTAATTCTGTATCAATAATTTTTAGGTATAATTTTTAGGCTATTTTTCATTAATGTTTTAACAATTTAGGTATATTATGTTCTTGAAGCTATAATGTTTACATAAACTACAGCTTTCAACGTCATTTTATACATTGAAATTTTGAAATAAAAAAATTTATTTGTTCAAGATAAGTGTCCAAGCATCCACTAAAGATTGATTTTACTAAAACAAAAGTGTACTTAAGCTACGATAAAGCGTATTCATATTTATATACATACATACATACATGCGTATGTATGCATATTTGGTTTTTGTGTAATTTGTGCATAGTGTTTAATTGAAATTTAAAAGCATTAATTACATACAACAAACACCAAAGATGAAACAATTAATAACTTACGTCTGCGTAGCAAACTTCAAAGCAAATAGATCAGGGGTCAAATTGACACTTTCGATATCGATAGAAATTTCAATAAAATATACTGCTGCGAGGCCCACTATATGCTGAATGTCAAACTTCGCTTCATTTCTAATGAAAAAAAAAGGAAACTGAATTGCGTCCCACTTTTATAAGTTTATTTATATATTCCGTAACTAAATAAATGCCTTCTAGATGTAGTGTCAAATAAATAGTAATACATATGTGATTTTTTTTTTTCGTTTTGACTAGTCGTCTTGACTTTCCATAGATCTGTTCTGCTAACGTACAGATTGCTGTTCGCCTTAAACACTGTTGGAACAATGTCGTTTGAACACGAACAGACCATCAATGGCGACGGTCGTCACGAGCCATATTCCGGTGCGATCAGCAATCTATATGTTGGTAGAATAGTAAAAACATTAAATTTAAATACGCATTACACACGTCTTGACTAGGCACAAATTTGTTCGCACATGGAGATAGCGTCGCCAGAATAACGGAGAAAAATGTGTTGGTGGTCTAACGTGTAGAGTACGTGTGCATAAAAGGGATGCAAACCAGTTTCTTTTTATATTAGAATTCAAGCAAACGTTGAGTGCGACATAGTAGGACTGGCAGATAATATAAATTTCGATCGATCTCGAAAGCCGTAATTTGCTCCCAGCTTTAATTTAAATAGATCAGTTTTTTTTTTTTCGCCCATAAGTTCAAGTGTTTGACGATAAACTTTTATATTGGAAATTGAAGAAAAGTAAAAGTGAAAGCAAGAAATGAATCAATGTGAGGTACTCGTTCGGAAAACATAGAAAGAAGTTTTCTGATTAATATGGGACAGACCAGCAGCACACACAGCAATAATGTCGACATTTCTGGCAGCCAATCAGTACTTTACAGGGAGAGAAAAAACAATACTTTACCGGGAAAAAATGCCACAAGTGGAGATGGTGCTACATCTCGTAAGGTATTTGATTTACATATACATACTAGCGACCGGATACGACCCGTTACCATGGCTGCGACCACCCTAAATTTTAGCCCTGAAAAAGATTTGAAAAATATTGAAATTATTTCAAGGCAGACGGAACAAATGAGTTCGGCTATTGAGAATGGTTACCACAAAACCGATTATTGTTATTATCGGACGCCACAAGGCAATTTCCATAAATTGCCCACGGATTCATATCACAAAATGTCCGAGGGCTGTTATGCACGTTTAGCTGATGGCAATTTTCGACGATTGCATGTACTTGATAAAGCTAACGCAAGTAAAAAACTTTTAGACACAAATTTCAATCGCAACTTGCTGACAATTCATTCCAATAGCAATGACGGTGGTAGCACAAAGAATAACAGCCGAAATATAGCGACTGGTGTGACAGGTGACAAAGCACACGCAACATCGTTGCAACAGCAACAACCACAGCCAGCACCTACCAAAGTGAAACATCAGATGTTAAAATTTTTAAAAAGATCAAAATCCCACACTCCAGCTACCATTAAACAATTACACAGCTATAACAAGGAATTCAGTTACATTGACAGAAAATTGAATGTAAAATTAACGCACCACGAGGTCCTCAGTTCGCTGCCACCAGTTAAGGAAGTTGGTAATATTTCTTCGGCTAACAATAAAGTCGTGGTAACTATGATGGAAAATGGTGGTCTGCCCATAGTTGCAACAAGCAAAGCAGACAAATTTAAAAAACAAGAATCTGATAGTTCAACTAAATCAAAAATAAAAAAGGTAGTTACTGCTCAAATTTTGATTAATTTTATTACGTCTCCCATATGAATTTTATATAATATTTTATTCTCGGAAATTCTTTATATACTCTACATACATACATACATACATATATGTCATTTCAATTTTGTTTTAATATTTTTTTCTTTTCAATTATTAAAAGGGATCTCCTAATATGGCTATTCGCAGCAGTGCACCAATGCGTTGGCGTGCTACAGAAGAGCATATTGGTAAATACAAACTGATAAAGACAATTGGCAAAGGAAATTTTGCAAAAGTTAAACTTGCCAAACATTTGCCCACTGGCAAAGAAGTGGCTATTAAAATTATTGACAAAACCCAATTGAATCCGGGTTCGCTTCAAAAATTATTTAGAGAGGTAAGAAATAGAAGCATGAAAATGGCTTCAGCTTTTTAATAGTTTTGGTCTTTTTCAAAGCTTATAAAACATTAAATTATGCATACATGGATTTTTTTTTATTTCGTTTGAAATTATGACCCTTAATTATGAGCTACGTTCGATATTCGACTGCGGTCAGAAGAGCTGATCGCGCGAATTTTCTTTTAAAAAAGGATTCTTGTTAATTTCACTAATTTTTTGTATTGTTCCATCGCCTGAGACTGAAACTAAAAACGAATTTGGTTGTAAATTGAGTAAAAATGAAAAATTAAACCGGGCTTTCGAGTTTATGTTTGGTAGTTACGACCTTTAAACGGCATAAAATTAACAAAAAATAGTTTTTCGTACGCTACGATAGATTCGGCGTCTGAAGACAAATTGATGCGCAGCGAATATTCGTTGTTTGATAGCCAGCGAATCGAACGTCGAATACAGTTCATAAGAAGGGACTATCTGCAATGAAATTAAAATTTAAATAACATTTATTTTTATTTTATATCAATTTCATTGCTGAAAATAATGGAAATGATTGAAATTTTAATTTAATTATAACTGCAATGCTTAGGAAATTCTCAATTATTTGTGATAATAAATACTTCGATGTTGTTAGTTAATCGTTATTTTAAAAAAAGATAAAGAAACAAAATTAAAAGTGTTTTATTTGTTATTTAGGTCAGAATTATGAAAATGCTTGACCATCCCAATATAGTTAAACTTTTTCAAGTAATTGAGACCGAAAAGACTTTGTATTTGGTAATGGAATATGCATCTGGTGGTGAAGTTTTCGACTACTTAGTATTACATGGTCGCATGAAAGAAAAAGAAGCAAGAGTAAAATTCCGGCAAATTGTTTCGGCTGTGCAATATTGTCATCAAAAACGTATAATACATAGGTATGGACATTATAACATATAAACATTGTTTCAAAGCGCTAAATATAACTTTTTTTAATTTCCCACAGAGATTTAAAAGCCGAAAATCTGTTGCTAGATAGTGAGTTGAATATAAAGATAGCAGATTTCGGATTTTCAAACGAATTTACGCCTGGTTCTAAGCTGGACACGTTTTGCGGCAGCCCACCTTATGCTGCACCAGAACTATTTCAGGGCAAGAAATACGATGGCCCTGAGGTCGATGTTTGGTCCCTGGGTGTTATACTTTACACCCTAGTAAGTGGGTCATTGCCTTTTGATGGCTCCACCTTACGAGAACTGCGGGAACGTGTGCTCAGAGGCAAATATAGGTCACTAAAATCAATTTACACACTCCAATTCGAGCTGCAATTTTATACAACTTAATTTAATTTCTGCTCTTAAATTACAGGATTCCATTCTACATGTCCACTGACTGTGAAAATCTTTTGCGTAAATTTTTAGTATTGAATCCGGCTAAACGTGCTAGTCTTGAAACAATCATGAGTGATAAATGGATGAATATGGGGTTTGAAGATGATGAACTTAAACCCTATATCGAACCCAAGCAAGACCTAGCCGATGTCAAACGGATAGGTAAGACGGGTACTGTATACAAAGCCATTATAATTAACTTCTCGTTTCCACTTTTAATTGTTTTACGTAAACAAACATTAGTATGTACAGCTAGCTGTTGTTCCCAAAATGAAATATGAACGAACGAACGAACGAACTAACTAACAAACCAAAGCCAAACACATTAAAACAGATCCAAATAACATAAACAAAAACCAATAACTAGATGATAGATACCTTTTCTAACAAATACTTGAGGCCTAGCAATCTATTTATTAAAAAATAAACATGCATAACTATTTGTAAATACCTCGTGTTTCTCACTCTTTCAATAATTCACTTTTAATTTGAATATTTTTTTACAACACTTTTTTCAATTCTTTTCTTCAAAATTAAATGCGAATTCATACACACACGTGTTATGTAAATCACTAGTATTTTTAAGTGTTTTTGTTTGCTTGCCTATTCCCCCACATTGTTGCAATGATTGTTAGAAAAGGGTGATAACAAATATTACAAATTCATAGAACACTTGTCATAAGCTCAACATCATTATCATCCGCACATGCATATGTTTATATACAACAAGAAAAACGACAATGGCACATCGGAACCACCAACCAGTACCATCACTGTTATGTTCAAAGTGTATAATATTTTTTCTCTTGTTTATATGTAGCGCTCACAAGGTTGGATTATTATCGTTATATTATTCTATTCTATTCCATTTTGTTTTGTTTTTTCATTTTTTTTTTCATTTATTACAAACTACTTTATTTTGTCGATCACGATTTGATTTCGCTTTACAACACTAGTAGCCTTGCCTCCTCCTTCAGCTAATTTCATCAGCTTAAATACTTAATTTTATAACGCCTGTCTTGTATCAGACAGACTATCTATGTGTATATGTGTGTAAGAGACTTAATTAGCACGTTGCGTATGTATGTATGTAATTTTTAAATTTTATCTTGATTATAGAATGGGATTCTAATATGAATTACAGAAATGAACGGCTTGCATGTAAAGCGGCTATTAGATGGTCAAACTTGATATGTGAACATGGTGTGATGGCATACCATCACACTCGTGTAAGAGTGCAAAATGCGTGTTTGTCAACTTGGTTGGATGGTTTTCAAAACATTTTGATATTTTGTGTTTGTCATCATACCATCATACTCGCTTAATAGCAATTCTGTCTAGCTCAGTGCAAATTTCATTGTTGTTTTCGTAAGCGAAGGGTAAACATGGCATTCTTAGAGAGCGCATTTTTAAAGGAGTTTATTGGACATGTACGAAAGTTTGCCAGAATTGTGGCAGATAAAAAGTGAAATATACCACAATAAACATATTAAGCAGAAGGGTTATGAAAAACTTCTGGAAAAATTAAAAACAGTTGAGCCCGAATCAACAATTGAAGTCGTTAAAAAAAAAATTAAATAGTTTGCGTTCCTGTTACAGACGTGAGTTGGAAAAAATTAAACAAAGTGAAAAGTCAGGAGCTGGTGTTGACATAAACATAAACCTCCCCATTCAATGTTTGCTTGTATACTGATGTTTGACAACTTGGTATGATAGTCTAATAACAAAACACACTCTCTCTCATCACACCATGTTCACATACCAAGTATGATCGTCTAATAGCCGCTTAATATGCACAGAGTTTACATACATACATACATACACATTTAAGTCATGCTATAGCATGAAATAACAAATTTCTCAATGGGACTGACTGAGTTATTCAAAAGTCCATTTTCTTTAAAAGGCAAGAATCGTTTTTCACTTGTATTGAGTCGGAATTTATTTTAAACAATTTGTTTATTTTCAAATCAGCGATAAGCTCACTAGAAAAAAATAGTATGTATATAAATATACATATATACTCGTATATATTATTATATAGCATGTAGCGTTTACATATTTTCATAATTGGCATGGTAATTAAAAATGTATTAGATTAAATTGTGTAATAATTTCATTGGAGGTGTAAAAGTTATTGTTGTTAAAAATTATTTAGCAATTTTTGTTGGATATTACTATTTATTAAATAAATATATTTTAAACGTAACAAATCCGCTCTAACGCTTTATTGTCTTTTTGACATGTCTTCATTTTCTGGTCTGCTCAACAAACACTATCTCTCTCTGGGTGCCATGCAATTTGGACATTTTCCTACCTACCACACATTATAGAAGCCCTTGTTGCAATGGGCTATAATAGGCAGGAAATTGAAGCTTCATTATCTCAAGTCCGTTATGATGATGTCTTTGCAACGTATTTATTATTAGGAAGAAAAAGTACTGATGTAAGTAGAGTAAATTCAAAACAATATAACTATGTAATTGTGATTAAATAGACAGATCATGATAATGATGTTGATGATGATTTAAACACATTTAATTATAGCCTGAAAGTGATGGTTCTCGATCTGGCTCTTCACTTTCATTGCGAAATATATCTGGTAATGATGGGACAGCTATTTCTGCAAATGCTTCTGTGCAAAGCCCAACACATCGCGGTGTCCATAGAAGTATTTCTGCTTCTAGTACAAAACCAAGTAGAAGGGCTTCTTCAGGAGCTGATACTCTACGTACGTTAATTTATTTATATTTGCCTTTGTTTTTATATTCTATTTCTTTCTATAGAAATAAAATTTAACGTTTTTTTATTTGTTTTGTTAAAGGTGTTGCTCCGGGTAATACAGGTGGACAAGTTGCTACTACAGGAACAGCTGGTACCGTTCCGTCCAGCACAAATTATGCAATTGCTGGTACTGGGTCGTCTGCAGAAAGATCTTCAATGTAAGTTGAATAGTTTTATTCAAACAAAAGTTGTGTGTTTTTGTTTTAATTTAATCAATTCAAAAACACGTTTCGTTTTGAAATTGCCAAATGCAGGAAATAATTAAACTGAAATGCTGGCTTATTGTAGCTTTTTTGTTTGATAAGTTTCAATTATTTTATGCGAGCTTAACTTCGAATGCACTAAAGAGTCCGTTTGTCGTGTTCGAAATTAGAAGATTTATAAAACGAAACGTTTTTCTTTCAAAACAACGTCTTGTATTTGTTCAAAATACCATTGCATGTTACGTTACATCTTCTTTCCATAAAAAATGAATTGCGTCTGTTTCAACACAAATTATAAATTTAATAAATCTTAATGTTGATATAACTTGAGTGTTTCTTGTTACAATATATATTTATATTTTTTTTTTTATAGAAGTAGCAACTTTAAACGCCAAAACACTATAGACTCAGCTACAATTAAAGAAAATACGGCACGTCTATCGGCACAAAATCAAAGGCCGGCATCTGCCACCCATAAATTATTAGCAACAGCAGACACATGTATGTAACAAATTGTATAATTTCTTCACATTTAAGCATTATTTTGTATGAAACTATATTTTGTTTTTTTTGACACAGCCATAAGTAGTCCCAAACCTCGTACTACGCCCAAATACGATCCACCAAACAGTAATCGTCCTTCGGCTACTGTGAGCATGATGCCACGACGTTCAACCACACTATACGAAAAGACTTCATCAACCGAGAAAACAAATGCAATTTCAACAGATTCAAAGTATGTATACGTGCATTGATTGATGTCTTCTGCATCATTTACCACCCACTCACCCTTAACATTTTCCTTAATCCCAAACATTTTATGTGATTTTGTTTTTTTTTTTGTACTTATACATGCTCCATTTCATTCATTCATTATATAACTACATAAATTCATATTTAATAAATTGGTGGATAAAATTAAAACAACTTGATCAACATCAACTCCATAAAGTTATTTGTTGCTCTTGGGTCAGTTTTAATTAATTATGCATACAAGAATTATTATCGCTTTGTAGTAGCAACAACAAAATGTTCTTCTTTAGGCCTTTTGATCTATTTTAATATCACATTAAAAACCATCAACTTTGACAGCACTAATTATTTTTCATTTTATCTTATTTTTTTTTACTTTTTTTTATCATTAAATCAATTGTAAATCTTTCTTTGCAAACAAAAATTTATTCTTCTAAATCTTCACAATGGTTGTTCTACAATTAAAATGACCTCAAAAATAATACACAACTCGGTGAGTATAAGAAAATAATCTAAGTAAATTCAATAATATTTAATAATTTAAAAATCCCTTGTGTAAGACAAATTTTGCTTCTTATTGAACCGTCAAAATAGAATAGATAAAAAGGGCTGTAATTGAATATGTTGAACTTTAACTTTTAAAGTGTTTCAAATAATGTTGCAAATGGAGAAGAGTAATTAAGTGGAGGGCCTAGAATAGGGTCATTCAATGAATAGGGTGTTGATTAGCACATTTTATTATGCTTTATATGTAAAAATATGCAAAAAAAAAGTACAATTTTTGGGTTGGTGATGATCAAGTATCATTCACTAACTTTGTATAACTTTAAAATTTGTTTTTCTTTCATGTTGTTTTTCTTTTAATTCTCACATTTCTCACAAGTTAAAAATCTATGATTTTATCTTTTTATTTAATTGTTGTTGTAATCTATTGTTGTTTTCTTAGTCATTATTTAAGATGTCTAGATTGTCTGGGTTTTCGTCTGTGCCATATTGTATATTAGAAAAAAGTTGGTACATTATATTAGACACCTTAGATATTGAAATCAGACCAGAACTCAGATAGTGTAAAGATAGCTTTAAAAAAATGTGTCTCGTACATACTTATGTATTTACATTTTTTATTTTTATTCTAAACTTCATACATACATAAATATTTATAACATTTTCCTAATTTATTGATTTTGATTTCGTTTGTTTTCTTTTTTTATTTTTCTTTCTATTTAATCGTTTTCTTTTTGCATGATTGACACCAACAAACAAAAAAAAAAAAAAAAATCGCGGTCACAAACAACAAAATCATCATGAAAAAAAAAATTGCTTTGGTCGCTGCTCGCATGAATTTTCCGAAAAATATTGACATGATTGTATTTAATGTATTTTTCACCTGATTGTTTTTGGAATATGATTGTGTGTATAAAAAAAAAAAAAAACATAACCCGCAAACTGCCTTAAAAACCAAACATAAAATATGAACCCGTAGCGTGTTTAACGATCTTAGAGTGACATCAGCTGTTAAATCTGGCAGACATTTTCCCAGGAATGTTCCATCACGTTCAACCTTTCATTCGGGTGAGTTTTGCTTAAAAAAAAATCGATACAATTAATAATTTGATTGTTCGGAAAAAAGCTATTGCTAAATATTCTTATTATTACTATTATTATTATTATTTCCATTAAAACTAAGCAAAAACTTGTTTATCTAAAGGTTTAATATAGGTTTAAAGAACGTATTCTCAAAGTAATTGGTGTTTGCTGGAGACATGTTGAAATTTAATTTAATAATATTTTAACAAAGTTTTGATTAACGTGTAAGAGAAGTTCAATTGATCGTAAGATGAATACATTCTTTAATACAAATTCTAGTTGTTATTGTTCACAAGAACTGCAAACGAACAATCAAATTAAATTGAAGCTTGCGCCAACTGTTTTCTTTCATATCATTTCAAATCAATATTTTTTGCATTTCTTTATTTTATATTATTATTCTGTTATATTTGTTTATAATTTTATTTTTAATTTATTTTGTTGTAATTTAGTATTTATATTTTAAATAACCCTATAAATAAAACGAAACGATATCATCATGATGATAAGAAAGAAGTATCATGTGTCCTCTATACAGTTTTCGCATCGCAAACGTTTCTTACGAACTGCAACAATGAATAAAACACATTTATGGTGTTTTTTATGCAAAAAATTTTATATTTTTGTCCTTTTATTAAAAAAATCCAATTTTGTATTTAGTTCTAAAACAAATTATTGCCCATTTAAAGGGTACCGCGTTCTTTTCTAAGAAATTCAGCCTTACTAATAAAGCAAGTAAGAGAGCTATATTCGGCTGTGCCGAATCCTCAATACCCTTTACAAAAGTATGAACTACTAAATACATACTTTTTTGCCAGTGCAAGGGTTTTGAATTTTGATTTTGGAAAAAAAAATTCTTATTCCAGATTTTCAAGTTTTGTAGGGAATTTAAAATTTTGCCAAAATTTCCAGTTTGTTGAATTTTTTTTTGCACGTTCGGTTTCTTTAAAATTTAGATTTTTTTGTAAAATGATGATATTTTTGAAATTTAAAATGTTTGCAACTATAGTTTGGTGGTGAATCTAAGGATTTTGGTGAATTCTCAAATTATGGTAAAATTAAAATTTTCCAGATTAATTGAGATTAAATATTTTGGGAATTTATTACTTGTGGTAAATTTTTGTTTTTCTGTTTTTTTTTTAACCGGCGATTTTGTCAAAATTTCAATGTTTTTCATAAAATATTGAGTTTTTGTAAATTTTCAGATTTTCTGTGAAATTACAAAACTGTGGTGAAATTTAAATTTTTGTGGTGAATATTGAAAATTTTGGTGAAATTAAAATTTCTGTGTCTGAAGTCGAATCTGCACTCGGTTTCTTTAAATTGATTCTAGTTTTATACCGTTATATCAAAAAGGAAGCAGTTGCACGACAAATATGATAATAACTTTAGAACGGTTTGTCCTATTATTTTAAATAAAATATTGCAGGGCGATAAAATAAATAGATGTACATATTCACTTCAATTAACGTTTAGTTGCTTTCAGTGCTAGCTGAGAGCTAGCTAGAAGCAATAATAACATGTAATAATGAGAAAGAGTACGATAAAATTCGTATTCCATTCTGATAGTGTCTACTTAACTTTTACAGTATTCTAAAAAATTATCGTATTAATAATAACAAATTATTCTTTGTTAATCGAAAGAATACGAACGAACCTAAGCAAAAAAATTTAAAATACAACTAGAACAATTAGTACTAACCGATCTCAAGTTATACTTAATCAATACAAAAATATAAATGTGAAAATAAGGCCAAGATCCTATCCAAACATTTCGGCCGTAAAAAGTACTGAGATCAAAATGAGGACCAAGTGCCTAAAAATGGGTTGGTATGGTTCATATGGTACAAAGGGGGATAAAAACAGCACGAATGGTTTCATGTAATATACACACTTTGTGCATTAGGCCTGAACTGGGCCTAGAGCACTACCGTGCGCCTTAATATACTCGTATGCTGTGCCACTGTCTTTATTTTGGAGATGACGCTATACTCGTAAACCAGAACCAATTTTAAAATACAGTGCAAATTTAAATTCAGCAGCCCAAATTACATACAACTTTCAGTTGTTCCAGTCCAAAACGTTGTATATTTCTGTTACCAAAGCTTTGATATTTTCGGGAATTTGAAACTCTGTTTTTTTTTTTTTATTAATTTTTCTTAACTTAGGTATTTTACTTATTACCATTAGTGTATAATTGCAGAGAAACAATTTAATATGCGTAGAATGGATAGTTAATATTGTACATATATACAACATATTCTTTTATATCACATTTTAAAATTTGGACAGTAATCACGGATTACTTAGTTAATTGTGTTTCTACAATTTCTTGAAATTATACCCAGAATTATCGAATGAACTATCAAAAGTTTAAATATCTTGCTGTAATGATTTTAGCACAGAATATCAACAACATAAATTTCTCTAAATGAAAATCTTATTAAAAAAAACTCTTTAATTTTACTTGGCTTCTGCTTGAGCTAAAAATTGTTGAATTTTTTCAACAAAACGACTACAATAAACTATGTTCGGTCAAATCGTATTAAAATCGTTTCGAATACATATTGATCAAGTTTAGATTTCAATATAATCGATCCGTTCATCACATATTCTGCATTAGAGTCTTCCCAATAACCTAAAGGAAAGGTTTATGCAAATGCCTCACTTTAGCTAAAGTTTTCTTTTACGTTTTTCTCGTATATTTTTCGGCACATTCTGTATTGGGAGGCCTCCGAACACACTGTCTGTCTGAAAGCAGTTCCACCAAATAAACTTATTTATTTTCACCAGTTCACAGTATGTTTCTGCACTTTGCTTTCGTCTAGCGATTTGCTATGGGCCAAATTTTAAACGAGTGGGTGGCTGCCTGCTTCTCTATTAAGAATGGCACTTTTCTTTGACTGCTAGCAAATAAGTTTCTTTCTATCAATCGCCTATGAATTTCGGCAGTACAAACGATCATTTTATTGGAGCACGACAATAACTCTTTAATTTTGTTAGAGGTGTTACCTTGATTTCTAATTAAATTCCTCTTTTCTTCACTACAGTGCTGCTTTCCCTCGCCCCACTATTATACAAAAATTCATATTTACTTCTTAATTTCTTAAACGAGTTTTGAAGATTTAACAATTTATTTTAAGAAAAATTAGACGACGGCTATTTTTCTTTATCAATGTGCTCCAAAGGAAAATAAGAAAATGACTGATTACACCATGTTGCAATTACCGTTAGAATATCGCATGATAATAAAGTTGCCAGAGTAACAAATTAAAGTTAGTAAAATGTCTGTACATTAATTTTTTATGAATTTTATAAAAAACCAATAAAGAAATTTACAAAGATGTGAAAATTGCAATGGAGAAGATAGAGGGGACATTTATACTCGGTAAAGGTGTTTTCTTTTGGGAAAAAATATTTTTCTAACAAAATTTGTTCAAAAAAGAAAAAAAAACATTTCAATTTGAAGTATGTTTATTGTAAGTGTCTACTTACTTTAAAGCGACAATAACATTTTTCTACAATAATCAGTTTTGAATATGTAAAATTTTATTGATGCTTGTTAAGGGTTACCAACAACGAAAGGCTTTAAAATATCAACCGAATATGCAATATACCACCTAGTATATAAATGCACATACCTAGTATATATATGAACACTATTTCGGATAAACTTGTGTATGCATTTGGTTTTTTATTATAATTATGTGTGCAAAGTTTCAGAAAAATCGGTCCAGTGCAAGTACCTCAAAATGTTAACTTTTTTTATGGGCGTGGCCATGCCCACTTTTCTAATCGCGAAATTATATTGTCATGACAGCTCAATATGTGTGCAAAGTTTCAGGAAAATCGATCTCTTGCAAGTAGCTAAAAATGATAACTTATTTTTTATGGGCGTGGCACTGCCCACTTTTATAATTACGAAATTGTATAATCATGAGAGTTTTTAAATTACCACCCATAAACACTCCCTGGAATGTGTACAACAACTTGCCAAAGTTTGAGTCCGATCGGCTTTGCGGTTTCGGAGTCTATAGCTTACACACAGACAGACAGAGTTTCACTTTTATATATACAGATAAAAAATATCACGACCAGCCAGTGTTGCCAAGACTCTTGAGTCATTTCCCGCCAAATTAATCTGCTAATTTTTTGTATGTTAACTTTGATTGTGCTTTTAATGCATATGTATATTTTAAAAACCAGCTCAATCCAAATCCATAAATTAATTTTGTATATCCGTAGTGACCTGAGAGTAACTGCCAGGCCCACAATGTCGAACGTTTGACTTATAATAGAAAGAGAAACTGATTTGCGTCCTAATAATAGCCCTTTTTAGGAGTTTATTTATTTATTTAAAGGAATGCAAACCAGATTCCTTTCTATTAGAACTCAAGAGTACGTTAACGTTCGACATCCTGGCCCTGGCAGTAAATATCAGCACTTCCTTTTAAATTAAAAAATTTTTTTTCGTAACTTTGTAATTAAAACGACATTTGTTGTGACGACAGTATCTGTATCTGAGATAATAATAATAAATACATTCATAAAGCCAATTAAAAGCAAACTATTATTCAGTGATTGTAATTTTAGGTACTTTTTTTATTAAAAAACAACCGCAGTACTCCCACGTTATTTTTAGTACTGTGTTTTTAAAATTCTTAATTAATAAAAAATAAAAATTGAGTAATAAAGATGCCGGAAGCTAGTTTATTGGCAGTAATTGCGTTAAAAAAAAAAAAAACATTTAAAAAATGAGCGTGTAAAAAAACGTCATTTACGGGACAAAGTTCACAAAGCATAAATACAAATGAAAACAAATGTTAGTATAAAAAAATATTAATGCAAAAATAACGAAGTTGCCATCGATGAAATTTGCTTAGATTTTGCACTTCTAATTTCTAAATTTGCACAAAAATTACTCAGTTATTTACGATTATTTAATTTTTTAACAGCAAAAAATAAATTTTGTATTAAATAAAAAACAGGATAGTATAAATTCCATATATCTTACATGACATTTTACGACTGTGTCACTTTGGCAACCTCACAAATATCTTCGAAAAAACAAACCAGCTGACTGCTGAAGAGAAAAAGTAAATCGCGAACATTGGTAAACAAAGCAAAACAACTTTTTACAAAATAAACAGTGTCCTTAGAAATTTGTTAATATATATGTTTTTGTGTGTATAAAACCTTATTTTATTACTTAAATAAATAAAAAACACATCATATTAAGTATATAACATAATTTTCATTTGATTCTAAATGCAAAACGTAGAAAAAAACTTCAAGTGATTTGAAATCGTCGATTTCAAAAAATGTTGTGCACAGAACACCTTTTCGTGATTTGAAATCACTTTTACAAAAAAGTGATTTTCAGAACATGCCTGATAATTGCGTGTGTATGTGTGTGTGTTTTAAATAAGTTTAATTTTCAATAAAATTCATGTTTTATAAAAAGTACCAAAATGTTTAATAATGTGCCGAAATCAATCGATTTTAATTCGAGCGAAAAATAAAATATGAATATCGCCATTTAGAATATTTTATTTGAACTTGATTCCACTATATCGAGCGCACGTATTTGGCTACTATTAGTTTAAAAATGGCATTTACCATTTTGCCAGTTCGCAAACGGTCTCTGTGTTTTGATTTTGTTAAATTTACTGTAAACTCACTCAATATTTTTTTTTTTCTGTAGTATTTTTTAAGTTTAATGGCGTTTTCGTTTCTAAAATAAAATGTTGCCTTTTTATGGGGAACTAAAAAATGTTACTGCTAAAAGAACCGCTCAGCGATTTCTTCCTATACTTTCCACTTTTGATGGCAACAGCTACGACCAGCTTTCTTTCAACGTGAATACATTTCAGCAAATTTCTTTTCTAAAGAAACCCCGTGTGAAACCCGTCTTGAGACCGGCTTAATTTATTAGTTGATGCAAAATATTCCTTGTAAAGGTTTTTAAGAATTCGAAAGCTTTTTCTTTTTTGTAGATAATTGTAAACAAGTTGCTCTATAATGTTTAGCGATATTACAGACTTATATTTTCTTTTTAAAATTAAAAAGTTGAAAAAAAAAATTGCGTCACAAAACTGTAATATTAACGCTCTGGAGCGTCCAGATGAATAGTGAGTGTGTTATACATTCTGAAATGTTGTCAATGGTGTATAAAAAACATGGGATTGCTACAGGCGTGGCGTTTATGTGATACGGGTTGTCCCAACGATGATGCAATTGCGAATATATGTAGGATTTAGCCTAAAGCCATTCCCTCATTAAATAACATATGTAAAAAATCCTAGTACACAGCATGCGGAATTTTTTTAATTTTTAATTGGCAATTTTTTATTTAGTGAAGTTTAGAAAATTTAGAGCTAAGTGTTGGAATTCCTGTAATTTTTTTAATTTTCGCAATTATCACATTTTTTTATAAATATATATTTTTTGTTGTTGTTTAATTTCAAATGTTTGGCGAAATTCGGAATTTTTTTGTGAATGCATGTCTTCTTGGTGAATTCAAAAATCTAAAATTACTATGTATTGCTTTGTTTGACTTAATTTTTGGTGAAATTCCAAATTAGTTTTCACATTGATTTTTTTTTTTTTGTGAACTTTGTGTTGTTTACTTGTGAATATTTGGTTTCTAAATAATTTAAGATTTTTTGATTTTCGAATTTAGGTTGATTTTCTTTGTTTTTTTTTTTATGGAAATAAACGAATTTTTAATGGAATTTTGATGTTTTAGTAAATTGTAAATTTTAAATGAATGTTCAGTTTTTATTTATCTACATACATGTCAAAGCATATAAAAATAAATAAGGAAAAATAAGAACAACATGAAAAATGTGTTGAAAAGAATAGGAAAAGTCAGTAACTATATCTCACTTGATCTGTCAAATTTATAAGTTCGAAAAATAATTATTTCAACGGATATATTGGTGTCCTTAATTTACATATCTCCCCTCTCTCTTCATGGGTTCAGAATGTGTCTAATATAAGCAAAAAGTTCTTAATGCTGAGATAGTGAAAAAGGCGATAAAGATATTAGATATTATTATAACAATAAGAAAATCCTTTATTTATCTGAAATTCACTTTAGCTTTTCAATTAGTCTTATGTGAAGCCAGATTTATATTCTTACCGATTTATTGTCCTCCCAGCTAAAATCACAAACCGCGTTATTGAAAACGACACTTCCGTTATATATTGTATAAGTTGCTTTTTGTGATTATGACAATTTTCTAATCAAATATTTATGATTTTATACTTACTTAATTTTTGTTCTTTTCTCTTTTATTTCCAATATTGTAGGTCAAACTAGGCCACGTAATAACACTGCTTTGGAGTACTCAGCCACTGGCGGTGTACCGGGAGAGTCCTCCCATCCAGGCCGTATGAGTTTCTTCTCAAAACTCTCCTCGCGTTTTAGTAAGCGGTAAGTGAATGTAGTACATATGTATATTTATAAGTATGACAATAATAGATTTATAGAACTCAATTGGCGAAATTTGTATTTATAACATAACATATACATACATACATACATACGTTTATGAAATATGATATATGTATTTGTTTTGTTGTCAAATGTAGCTGTAGTACTTGTAGGGAATATATGTATATGCTCGCTCATACACAAATACATATGTATATAATTTGTTTACTAAACTAAAAATTGTGTAATAGTATTAATAAATATTAATAAATTTGTATAAAAAATATAAATGAACTTGTTAAATTAGTTGCTAAGTTTTTTTTTTTTTCTAATATAAAACAAACATGTGTGTACAACGTTTTCATAGAAATCATATTTGTTGATTTAAAAAAAAAATGTTCGTTTTCCTTTTTTTCTTTGTAAACATTAAGAAGGCATTTATTGTTTTATTTCCCATTTAATTTGTTAAATCCTCGCTTTCCTTTAACTCTTTATTTATTAATCCTTTAATCTTTTAATATGGCTCAATGGACTTACTTAACAAGCACCCCGTTTTTAATTTAGATTCCAAAAACTCAAACATTAGGCAAGATATGAATTACATATTCCTAAAAGAGATGGATTGCGTTAGTACTCGTTAAACAAAACGAAAAAAAAAATAATAATGTAAATAAAAAAAATGTTATTGGATCCGCACGTGCCAATTTAAATTACAAAACGAAAGCAAATGCAGCACGTCCGTCATATGACCAAAGGATGGATAAGAAAGATAATAATTGCACTAAATAACAATAAACAATTAAAAGAACACTCATAATCTGTCATTAGTAAAAGATCGATCGATTTGAATCGAATCGAATCGAAAACAACAACAACAAGACAAAAACTATTAACAAGAATAAAGCATAACGATATACTCTACTCGTATGTGTGTACATTTATTAATATACCACACTACAACAATATTGCACAGACCTTCATAAGTTGAACCAACCTGCGCATGTTGAATGATGAAGTTTTATGTTAAGCAACAACAAAAATATTTGTATATACAAATATAATCATCCGCAGAGACACATTAAAAACGTTAGAAAACATTTGTGTTTAAATTAACAAGACCAAGTAAGACATATTAAACAAAAATTTTTTGCTAAATATTTTGCCAAAACATGTTAAGTAAATTATTTGGTAGACATCCAAAGTTTAGTTATTAAAATTGAACCAAAAACATCCTTCCTTTTCTATATTGTGGAAATAAAAAATATTTTAATATTTCATTTCATATAATTAGAAATTTGTACATTTGAATAATACTATTTCGTATATCAAAAATGTAAAACAACCAGTTTATAAATTGCATGTGATTTTTTAACTTAACGTTTAACTTAGTCTTCATAACCGTCTCTTGCTGATCTACGAAATTTGAGCCAGAAAATTAAATTAAAACAGCTGATTATTACAGCTCTAATTTTTTACAAAAACATGTTTAATTAAATAAATATTATAACATATTTTGGCTAAATATTTTACAAAAAATTCTATTAAGATAATTAGTTTATTATATAAGTTTCTTTTAAGAGTAATATTAATTTTAAACAATAATAATAATAATAAAAATAATATGTACGGATGTTTTAACGTCTATTGCTTTTTAAAATTAATGTAATCAAAAAGAAAACAAATGTAATTACACTGCATTACTTTAAATTAACCAAACTGTCTGCTATTTAGTTTATTTCTTTGTCTAGCCAATTTTATTGTAATAAAAAGTAATATGTAAAAAGTAAAACTATTATTCGAAAATTTAAATTCTCTCCATTACTTTACATAAATACTTTTATAATATACATATGTTAGTTGTAAAAATAAAATGGTCACATGCGTTTAAATAATTAAAATTCAATAAAAAGAAATAACAATGAGCATGCGCTTTAAATTATTTGCAAATTCAATATCGACTGAGTAGTTTTATGTCTCCCACCTTTGATAGCATCTATTAGCTATTCTGCTATAGAAAGAATAATTAGTAAATTTGCTTAGGATGCGTTATTTTAATAAATGTATCATATAAGTTATGTTAATAAAATTTTGATTTCAAGGCAATGAAACGATTATACATATATTATATATCTTATATAAATTAATAGGCAAGAGGATTTTATGTTAACCCTTTTACGCTCACACTGAACAGAAGATTTGAATGATGTGCACAATCTATATTTGCTTAAAATTTGGCCAGTTTTTGACGAGCTAAACGGGTATAAAGTTGCTACTAACTTTAACTTAAACAGATAATAAAAAAAAATTAAAGAAAACATGCATGTATGCGTATGTTTCTCCAATGGTTGTTGGCGTAGCTAAGTCTGGCACAAAAAGTTCAAATGTTTTCATTTTTTTTATTTGTTTCATGCATTTTCCTCCTTTCTACACATTAGACGATTGTAGAGTGGTCGAATTTCGACCAATAGGCAGACACTAGTTTATTGTATATATTCGATTCGATATTTTATCTTTGTATGCACCATAATAACTATGCATAAACTTTGAATTGTTCATTGCGCTAATATCAATATAATATTTAAAGTCTAGTTTTATTTAAATCTTTCATTCGTTTGCCTTAATCCGCAACAGTCTGGTATTTTAAATAAGAATATATAACTTGACAAAGTTCTTTCTCTCTAATCAATCGCTGTATATTCAAATATCTAGCGTAACCTTACTGGATTAATTACAACAAAATTATTAAATACACTTTTCGAAAGGTGCTTAAAAATGTCAGAGTCCCGCACGTCAACCGAGATACAAGCTTTCATACTTAAACTAGCATTTTATTGGTCCGTTACAGTTATAGCTGGCTTTGCTCTATAATTCGAAACGTTTCCTCTGTATACTCACATTCTCAAAGTACATGTTAGCTACATAGTTCTTTGCTGCAACTTTTGAATTTCTTTGTTTTTTGTATTTATTTTCAATATTCCTGTTTTTTTTTTAATTTTTAAATACGGCAGTTCATTATTTTTTTTTTTCTGTTTTAATTCTTTATTAATTTCTTCTACATCATTCGTTGACGTCGTCTCGTATGAATCGTAAATGTATCCTTTCATTTTAATGAGATTAAAAATATTTGTTTTTAATATTCTCACATATATATTATTTCTCTTACAATGTGAATAATTTGTTTTTATAATTACTTTTTTCTTTAATTTTAGGCCAAACCAGTAAATAAATACTAATGCTATAAAATAAGTTGTAATTGTTAACTGAATGTGAACTGATTGAAATAACGTGATTTAAATGAGAGAAGAATGGTGAGGGCGATACATTGTGAATGAAAGAGAAAGGGAGACAGAGACTACTAAAACACAAACAAGCAGCTAACAACAATGAAATGAAACAAAAACATTATCCTCCATTTTGTTTTATCATAAATTTTAAATAACGATGTAAATTCTTTATTGACTAAACAGCAAAACAAAAAAACAAAAAAAAAAACAAGCAAATAATGTGAAATCAAAATTGTTTTAACCACAAATTAGTTTAGTTTAGTTCGCTTTTCTAATAATTGTCTTGCAACTGTTTTTCATTTTATAAGTTTTAATGTTAAATGCAAAAAGTCATTTAAGAATTAATAACGGAATTGTAACTTATTCTATAAGACAAGAAATCTTTTTAAAAGATAAGTGATGTTTTTTGTCACTGTCAAGTTTTTCCTACACTACTAGTATTGCACTGCTCCTCATTTCATGTTTGTGACATTGTTTAAGCCTTAAAACTATTTGATTAAAATAATTTGAAGAAAAGAAAAGAAAAAAAAACAAGTAATATCTAACTAGAACTAATAAAAAGAAGAAAAAATAGTGTGACCATTTTATTTCTACGTTAAACAATATTGTATTAAAATTAAGCATGTATTAAAAACAACATCAATAAGTTTCAATTCGAGCTTTGATTTTAGATTATTTGTATTTGCAGAAAGAAAAACCTAACAAAAATTTAACATTGTGTTCGAGGAAAACTAGAAAAATCGAAATGCAAAGAATAAGCTTTCTTATAAAAAAAAGAATGTCTAATTTTTTGTGTTTATACCATCGTTAGATTTTCAAAACCGTTCCCGGCATTATGCTTGGGGTAGTTAACAATTAATTAGTCTATGTGTAATTAAAATATTAATAATTCCTAACTTTTATATTATTATTATTATTATTTGGCTATTTTATTGATAACTTTTATATACATATATAATTTGAATTCTTCCGTTATAATTATAAATTCGAGAATAAATCTTTAATAAACATGCCGGCAGTTGTTGTTAATAGTTTGACTATGTTTTAAATCATAAAGTTGCACATACATACATATATAAATAAATCTCTACAAACAAACATAAATACATCAACAATAAATACATGCATACATAAAAATAGATTGATACCATTATTAATATAATTATTTAATTATAGTTATAATTTAACTACTCTTAATTCTTTTTTAACCTTATCTCTAGTTTATAATTTATATTTTAATCATCTATATAGACAAATTTACTCCAACATCCCTGAAATTGTTAAACTTAGAAAACGAAAACAAAAAGCCACATTAAAATAGTTGTATTGAAGATTACGTCGAAGAAATAGAAAAGCAAAATTTCACATAAAACTTATTAAAGAAGTTTTAAAATTAATTGTTCATATAATTGTTTTTTTTTTTCAATGATCACACACATACATATTAGTTTCAAAATTACACCAGCTTTGTAAGTCAGATGCATATTGAACCTGTACAATGTTGTATAATTGCTTTCGCCACCAGAGGCAAACAGCAACTAGAGACAAATACAAAATAATTAAAATTTTTACGAGGCTAAATTGAAATTGTAAAATGTAGAAAATTATATTTTCTTTTCTAAGCTGTTTAACATGCTTCTTTCTTCAGAACTTTGTTTGTTACAAATCTCAATTAAAATGTAATTTTGTTTTAGGTTCATTAAGATTTAATTATCATGAGTTTAAAATAAAAAATTATCGAAAAATGCATACGAAAATAAAGATAAATAAATGTTAACATGTATATGATGGTAATAAAAATAATAAATCAATATACTACATACATACATATGTAAATATAACAACTCAGAAATATCGTTGAAGTTTCGTTACTGGCGTTAGAAATATAAAGCAGAATAAAATATGATTACTTTCAGTGTACAACTTTAAAGTTGACAGTAGACAGTGCAAAATGTATAAAATGCATTTGAAAGGAACAAAAAATGCAATGACAGGGAGAGACTAGCTTAACCTTGTATAACACGGCCTTATACACATATTGGTTTAAGCTAATATATTTGTATGTAAATTGAATAAAATAAATTTATTTAATATGGCAATACTTTTAACAAAACATTTCAGAGTAAAATGGAATATATACTCGTCGTTCTGCACAATACAATTTTACTCCCTACGTACATGGGTGCTATGTGAAGACGACATACATTTCTATGTATGTAAATGTGAGAGAATAATTTTTGCATCCGAAAACAAATCCCTTCATCCTGGCACTTTTTTTATTTTTTAAACTTGCACACACTCATACCGATTTCAATTGAATTTTAATAAGACAACAAATACTTCTTGATTTGATATTCCAGCAGACTGTTTTAATGTAGAATTTTCGAATGAATTTCCGTCATCCATTCCGCAGAACGAAAAATGCCACTTAAAATGGCACCTAGCCGAAACCGGTTTATCTCCACACCAAACTTGAGAAGGGATGATGGAAATTCATTCCAAAAATTTAAACAACAAATAATATTTAATTTTGTTGACATTAATTAGGCGACATTAGTTATTCGATGAGGTAAATTATTCATCGATTATATACAGCATTGATCTTTCGTGCACTTTTATGAATTAAAATTTTCAACACGAAATACATAAATAAATCGAAATACATAAATAAATAATAATGAAAAAAAAATAAGACAAGCATAATCTTTTGCACATAACTTTATGAAAAAAAATGTAAATTCATTCTTCTTATTTAATAACAAAAGAAAGTTTAATTTTAACGACTAGAAATAAACAATAAAAGAACTTCTTATACTTTGATGCTATAGAGAATATATTTTTTTAAACCAATACTAATACAAATTTCCCTACCAATACATACTTAGGACTTAGGTTTTTGACATTTCTGTTGGGTCTCTATGTACATAAGTATGTGCATACTCCCAGATCTGTGACCAGAACATTCATGCCTGCCTATGATGATACATATATTCCAATTACTCTCGCAATTTTAAAATTACACTCAGAATTTTTGATTTGATTTTTCGGCAATATATTTGATATAGATATTTGGAACGAAATGTCATTCAAAAAAAGACACTGAAATGATATCACCTAGAAAAAATGTGATCAAAAATATTTTTTTATATAAATACCGAAACTATTAAATTAATATTGAATTTATTCTACAGATGATTTAGTATCATATCGTAGAATAGAGTAGAGGGGTTTGGTAAAATGAACCCTCTTTAAAATTTCAGTAAAATATATTTTAAAAATAAGGTGAGATGGTGCATTTTTAAAGTAATGCCACAACACCTGAGCAGTAAGTAGATGCTAGTAAAATAACTTATAAAAACAAAAGCCGCTAAAGCTAAAAAAACTTACGAAGGGGCTGTTCACAAATTACTTAACGAAATCTCGTTTAAATAACACTAATGCCAAAGATTTCTTTTCAAATATCTACCACCACTTCTTTATTTTTTAAGGCAAAATAATTCTTATATGTTCGCTTGTTTATTACTGATTCAAGTAATAAAACGTAATATCTTACAATAGTACAAAAACGGCTGATGTTTTTCAAAGAGACGGCCCCGTTGGAATTCGCAAAATTTGTAGTGTATGTACATAGTTGCCTTCCAAATGTATTCCATATTAATCTTTTTTTTTATTTTCTTATATGATTTATTTTGAATGTAAAATGAGCACAAATTGAATAGGACAGTAAGTGAAGTTTAATGCATATACAAAGGTATGTATGTACATATATGTATGTACAGTAAGAGAAAACTATCAAACTCATTAAATGGTATAAAAGCAAAAGCACATTTTTAATGGCCGTTAGTATGAGAAAGAGTGAATGAGGTCAAATTAATTGTTCTTTACTCTCATAAAAAGTAAAAGTATATACATACATACATACATACATAAACAAAAGATTATTAAATCGTAGCTTTCAAACATGATATTTATTACTATTTTACAATAATTTTACATATATACATGTGCATGTATGGATTTATTTGAATTTTGCAATTACATACAATAAAGTAAACAGGTCAAAAATGAAATATTAACTAAAGAGAATAAACCTACAAGTATTACATGCATTTCTTTAAAAAAAAAAATATATGTAAAAAATTTTGCCGCCAAGTATTGTGCAAGGATTTCATAATAATATTTGATATTTATTTTACAACACTTATAGCAGCAACTCTAATACCGAGGAATCGACTAAGCCGAGAGTATTGCGCTTTACCTGGTCTATGAAAACGACGTCACCTTTAATGCCTGATCAAATAATGCAAAAGATAAGGGAGGTGCTAGATCAAAACAATTGTGACTACGAGCAACGTGAAAGGTAACTTTGACATTAATGTATTTTTTATTTTTCATATATAAAAAAACACAATTTCTCATAAATCTGTAATCATGCGTCGATAATTTTCACCGTTGACATTCGTCGCCTGGCCTTGAGAATTTTCGAAAAAAAAATGGTCCAATTATCTCATGCCTGGATAAGGCACACCAAACAGTTACCCTGGGGCAATGCAATGGGTTTTGATATTTCAATTAACGGTTGCGGGTTCTTGGAGACCAGTAACGGCAGTTTTGCTTGTTGACGTGGCCGCGTAAGTGAAAATGAGGCTCGTCGCTCCAAAAAAAGGGATTTACAGTGCGAAAACGCTCCAACATCGTTATACTAAAATTGTTGCGTAAATCAAAGTCACTTTCTTTCAGTTCTTGAACAATTTGAATTTTAAAAGGATGGAACTTCAGATCCTTTTTTAAAATTTCATGAATAATCGCTCTTGGAAGTCCCAGTGATGCTGCTCTTTTCCGTATTGAAAGTCGCGGATTTGCACGTAAACTGTTTTGCGGAATCTTTGCACCCACGAACGAATTAAATTTACACTCAGTCGAATTGTCGACGAGCAATTACGTAAGAATCATTGCTCTTAAAAAATGTTTCCACAGCGAACGCGCGATGCTCACTCGACCACTGCGGCATCGTGACTGACAAATCTGCACAATCAATAATTCCAACGGCACCACTCTCCCTCCGCACCGTTCAACACTTTTTGAAATAATCGTATTTAAAAATATAAATTTGCCACCAGACACCCTGTACATACATATCTACTATGTATATACATGCTTATATACATATATGTATGTATATATTTATTTTGGCAAATACATGTGTATTTAATTTTTGGTTTTAATACAATAAATAAAACAGGCTTGTGATAAAAATCGATCGATCTTTTACAAGAGGTAAGCCGAATTTCGGTCTGTTTTGGAAACGTTTTTTAAACCATTTTAAAGTTATTGTAATTGAAAGTGCAGACCAAAAGATAAAATTCATATCATATAACAGAATTAAGAGGTAAACAAAATAATTAATAAACCAATGAGAATTATAAAGAAACAAATTTGAAAATAAATGGGCACATCCCAACTTTTTTCGGGTTTAAATCGTTTTGTTTTCCAAACCTATTATCATCACATATGTACCTGAAAGTATTATTTTTCGTACTTAATGCTTACATTTATTTTTATTTGAAGGTTTGTTTTATGGTGTGTTCATGGAGATCCCAACACGGATTCATTAGTACAATGGGAAATAGAAGTATGTAAGTTGCCACGTCTGTCACTAAATGGAGTACGTTTCAAACGCATTTCTGGTAATAGTCCATGTTTCATTTTCAAATTAGAAATTTTAATTTTTCTCTTCTCTTCAATTATCCAAGGCACTAGCATAGGTTTCAAAAATATTGCGTCACGTATAGCGTTTGATTTACGACTGTGATTTTGTCAGGAGAAAGGGAGTCTAAGTAAAAGTAACGAGTCAACTTTCTAAAAGCGACCCCCTAACATTTTACTGCAATAATCTTTTTTCTCATATTGTTTTAAATTTCCGATTTATCCATTATTATATGTACATACATACATACATACATATACACATACATAATTGTTTATTTTATTTCTATTAACAATAATAGTGCATGCACAATTAGCACATACACATATATGTACATACATATTTATAATAATATACTCTCTTCTCTTTTCTCTTTTTAACATAAGATATGTATGTATGTATGTTATATCAGATATATACATCATTATTTATAACTTGCGTAGAGATAGGTATGAGCACATATGTATTTGTAATAATACATACATACATACATACATATATTATTTTGACAAGATAAGTATGTTTGTATACGTGATGCATACTATTTCTTACAGTCAGGGGCCGAAAGTAATTAGTTATCCTTAAAAAATTTTCAATGTGTGTACTTGCCGTGAGAGTCAGACTATAACGCCATTCAAATAAAATAGTATTGCATAATTAAATAGTAACTAAAGTAGAGAGAAACAAAACAAAAGCACGTTAGCACGTCCATAATTTACTCTTTGTTGATATTTAAGCGCCAAAATAAATAGGGCCATCTTCCTTATGAGAAAAAATCCTTGATTTGTGAAAATGGGAACCGCTGCAAAAAAGTATTACTTGTAGCGTCAAGTAGTCAAAAAATAACTGATACTCATGAAATTATAATAGATTTACAAAAACAAAAAAAAAAAATGCAAATCTTTCTATAAAATAAAATTATGGGTAGAATTATTGTGCAATAAAAAACATACAATCAACACCATAAAGAATTTGCCTGTCGCAAGAACACCAAAGCGTCTTACTGACAGAAATATGTGCTATAATTAGAGAAGTAAAAGCAAATAAGAGTTGTGGTGTGAAAATAGCAGAAGATATCACACAACCTTCTGGTTAATCTGTAACCGTTGGCAACATTCGAAAGCCTTATGTAGCGAAGTTCAGCCCAGCAAAGCGTATGGATTTCACAAAAAAATGTTTAAATGCGCGTCCAAAGTTTTGGAAAAATATTCTTTTCACTGATGAATATAAATTTAAAATATTTGGTCTCAAAAAACCTCCCAAGATATGCCGAAGGGAGAATTAAACCATTATTGATAAATGCTTTTAAAAAACAAAGCTGGTAGAGGCTCCGTAATGATCTTGGATTCTATGGCGGCATAATCTTGTATTTATCTAATCTACAAGAAAAACTAACATTACCTTAACAATTTGAAACACAATATAGCCCCCAGTGAAGAAAAATTTGGCTTAGCACAGAGCTGGATGTTTCAACAGGACAATGATCCTAAACATTTCTCCAAAATTGCGAAGGAGAGAAGATTAGAAGCTATGGTGAATAAAGTTAAAGGGACAACAACCAAAATATTAAATACATATAAACTTTAACATATAATTAAGAAAACTGTTGGGTTTATTTTTTATTAACAAAAAAGTATTAAATTCCAACGTGCTTTTGTTTATTTTTTTTTATAAATTAATAAATTAATTATGATATACTATTTAGTATATATTATTGTTTATACGCATATAATGAAACACATTTTTAAAACAATGTGCCCGTTTTTGTAACACAAGCAAGCGACTTGGCTAGAAAATTTGTACAGAAATCAACAAAAAAAATTAGTGATTTTCATATAAATTTTCTGGACTAGTCATTCGCTTGTGTTACATAACCAAACCCAATAGAAGGTGTTTATTTCGACGCTCTCAGTATATACGAGTATATACACATATGTAATATATACATATGTAATATTTTATTCTTATGTTTTGTTATTTATTTTTTATTAAATTATTTTTTACATTTTTAAATATCAAAATAAAACTTTGAATTTGCAAGACAAAGTAACTACCTTCTCTTTTTAAATTAATCCAAAATCAACTTATAATAACTACTGCGGTCCTTGGTTTTGAAATACATTACGTCAAAAAATTGATAACAGGTAAACTCACCGGCGAATTCAAAGTATTCCTAATTTCTTTACCAATGTCAAGCTCCATATATAAAAAATGTACCGAAAATGGCGAAACATTTATTTCTAGGGACTTTGACAATCAATACATTGAAAAAATTACTCAGCTGCGATGGTGGGTTTACCTGTTTAGTCTACCCAGATTAACTACGGTATTTATAAAAAAAAAAAAACTTGAGAATAAACGTTTTTATGAAACATTTCTATTTTAAAATGGCAGTAAATACATACATATAGGTATAAGAACAAAATTACAAATACAACACTCATACGCTCCAGTACACTAAAAATCTAACGGGATACATTTAATCTACATAATTAACATCAATCGTTTTTATACAAGTTTTTTTTCGATTTCCAGTCAGTTCATACATACATACATACATATGTATATATGTTATTGAAATGTTGGAGATGAGAAAAATTGTAGAAGTGTTACAGTTAGCTTAAATGCATATACATACGTATATAAAAGTTTTTCTTACAGCTTTCTAAATACTACTTTTTTATAATACATACATGCATATATAAATTTATTTATGAGATATGGTGAACTTGCATTTAAGATAACGATATGTGAATAATTAATGAGAATATGATGTTTATTGTTCATTACTTCTAAACTCTATTATAATATGAAACTAAGTTTAAACGTTGAGATCTATAACGGCGTGACTGGTGAGTTTTTAAAACTGAAAACTAGTTATTCCAATAATTTAGTTGGAACAATCGCACTAAGAGTTTAAAATTATCAAGTTATTTATATACTAGAATTAAATACATATTTTATCACATGTACAATAAATATATTAAACAAACGCATAAAAAATAAGCATTACACATTATTAGAATTCTGAAATATTAGTGATTTTTTGCAATGTAAAGAAAATAGTTGATCACATCATACAATAATACGTTATATGCATATACATGATATAAAAATGTACGCGTATTTCTTAATAAATAAAAGAATCCCATCATTCTGGTATTAAAATGCATCGACAAATATATGTATGTAATCTATTGACATTAAACATATGTATGTTAATTTTTTCATTATTAAAAGCTGTGGTAAGTTTATATTCTGTGCTAGTAAGTTGCCTTTAGAAAAGTGTTTATACGATAATATGGCAACCAACGCATAATGAATTTTGAATCACTATTGCCAAAAGTGCAGATTTGTACCTCTAGAAATCAAAATGCTAGGGCCTAATCACGGCATTAGATAGCGAGTTAACTATCATATCAAGTAATACTTTGATATGCCTCGAGTAAGTATCATCACAAACCATATGTATCGAATCGTAATAGATTTACGAACATATGTTTTCCAAATGTAAACAAATGGACAAAAACCAGCAACTTAATTAGGAAGTTGTTTTTAAATAAAATTGATGTGTTTTAAGAATGAATCCTTTATTATTATTTTCTTTATCTTCATCAAACGAGAAATATAGTTGTGTAGTAAAATCGATTTTTGTCTTTGGCGGCAACCACGCAAGATTTATGGTCATTTCAAGTTCAGAATTTTGTTTGCAATCATTGTTTTGTTTTTAAATTTAAAACTAAATTAGTACTGAAAAAAAAAAGAATTCAGTGTACTGCTTTGCCAGCTAAATTTCATTGGACTTATTATGCCCACAGCAGTGGCGCTAATGCGTTTGGCAATTGGAAGTACTAAACACTGGGTGGAAAATAAGATAACAAAATACAGTCTTTCTTGCCCACAACTTGGTAAAATATACATATTTGGCCAACTGTGGATGCTGAGTCATAAATTCACCCATTAGCTTTTCTTGCCTTGCAATTATTTTGTTTACATTTTCTTTTGTCATTTTACACATACTATATTAATTAACCTCGCTATTTTTTTCTTTTTTATAAAAAAAAAAGTTGAAAAACTAAATATTTACAGATATTTTTAGCGCTGAAAATAAAACTGTTATGTATATGATAGGCTCAGTTGTATCGAATGACAGCTCGATGGAAATTATGATATAATACATTTTATATTATATCGAACGTGATAATACCAAAATAAATCTCGATGCATTTTGCTCGATATCGTATGTGTACCACCATACCTCTTTTTTTTTTTTAATATAACGCATATTTTGAAAATTTAACTTCATAAAAATCATAACAAATATTGTGTTGTATGCAAGCGAATTCGCCTCGGTTGCAACTTGCAAGAGTAATCATTCAACTATAACCCGCCTTACAAGTTACTCCGTTACTCAGGTTTGATGTAATTAATAAGTATTCATATATATTTTATTGAAAATTTCAAAATAAGTTTTAAAAAGCTTACACAATAATTTAAGCGGAATTTTCTTTAGAAAACTTAGCCAATATATCTCTTAGTAAAAAATTAACAACTTACCAGCAAATCAATTGGTAATCAATGCTTTAAGTTTTCTTCAGATTTCGCTTTTTGTTTGAATTCTAACATACACATATGTAATCAAGTAACTGCGCTAGTAGTAAACGAAATCGCAAAGCGAAATCAGAACACAACCTAGTCCCAAAATCAGTTTGACAAATATTAAATGCAGTTAATATTCTCTTCGCAGAAAGGTTTGAAATGCCTATATTAAATTAGATTCAATTACTTTTTGCAATGTTAGAAAAATATTTTCTCCCATTGAATTTCTTAGTTAAAATGCCTTTTTCCAATAAATTTCAGACGCTAAGTTATTATGCAGCTTTTATTTATTTATTTAGCAAAATCTAACAACCCGTATTGCGTCTTGGACCTACATAGCTATGTATCTACGTTTCATAGTAAAAGATGGTTTACATTATCACGCAAATCTTCATACATTTCAACTTTATGTGTAGGAGAGCTCAAATGGTATGGCCTAAATGTGTAATGTATGGCACGTCAATGGGAGAAAAAATGACAGTCGTATGACTCTGATGTGAAATTTTTCACAATACCATCATATCGTATTAGATCAGGGATGTATTTTTTTTTTGTAAACAAATAAAATCTGGTAATAACTTACCGAATGCTGCTCTTCATTATATTTTTTCCATTACGTTTGGCAATATTTTATATTACTATTACATATGGATTTGTATAAATGGATGTGTGTATTTTTACATGAGCTACACCTGACAGAAATTACCCACGTTCTGCACACGGTATATTATTCACAGAATACCCAACAATGACGTTTAAAAAAGCGTATAATCACGATTCTGCAACACTGTCAAGAACACAAATTTGGTTAATTACCAACAGCTGCTGAATTCGCCACGGCGATTATTTTCAATTAATTCGCTTTGATTGCTCATTTGCCATGTGAAGTGGATATCATAGACTATAATATCACAGAGTATTCTGTGATATTATATAGTAAAATATAGTTTAAGTAGATTTTAAATAAAACAAGAAATTACCATGATTAATAAATTTGCTTTTATACGCAACGAGTGGCGACAAAATATCTACTTTATACTATTGATATCAGCCATTATATTAAGTGGTCTTTCGCTGTTTAATATTATATATAAATCACAGCGTTTCAAAGGTGATTTGAGAAACTTTAATCGAGTTTCTTTGGATTTAAGTGATATTACAGAGGTAAAGCTGTCCGAAAAAGCTGATGGGACGAAAGCGCGACAGTCGAATTGTTCGATGTGGACTTGTGTAGATCCATATCGGTGTGGCCGTGAGCGGATAAGTATTTATGTTTATCCCTTAATGGATTACGTTGATGCAACTTCTGGAGCAGAAGCAGCTCCTTTTACGAAAGAATTCTGCCAAATTCTAAGTGCTATTGTAAAGAGTTCATACTACACCTCAAACCCAAACCAAGCTTGCCTTTTTGTTCCAAGCATTGATATGATAAATCAAAATAACATTAATATTGATTTGGTAAATAGAGCACTGGCTTCATTAGAATACTGGAATGGTGGAAAAAATCATATATTATTTAATATGCTTGCCGGTTCTTATCCAACATTTAACTCAGTAATTGATGTAAACACAGACCATGCAATGATCATTGGAGGTAGTTTTGACTCGTGGTCGTATAGGAGAGGTTTTGACGTGTCTATTCCAGTTTGGAGTCCGCTGTTGCAAAACTATCCAACAGTACAGAGTTCAGCAGTAGGAAAATATTTACTAGTAGTGGCACAACTTAACATTATGCCAAAACTAATTTGGGCATTACGAAGTCTGTCCGACGAGTATCCAAATGATATTTTATTATTACAACAGTGTAAGGGTGAAGCAAATCGTATGGAACGTTGCATATCAGACAGTAATGAGGAAAAACTGAAGTATCCAGAAGTTCTTTCGAAAGGAAAATTTTGTTTACTTGGCCCTGGAGTAAGACTTGGACAACCGGATTTGTTAGAAATGTTAGCATTTAACTGTATACCAGTTATCGTAGTTGATAACTATGTTCTGCCGTTTGAAGATGTGATTGATTGGTCATTAGCTACCGTAAAGATACGTGAGTCCGACTTGCACCTTATTATGGAAAGATTAAAGCATATATCGATTGATAAAATAGAAGAAATGAAGCTACAGGGAGGAATGTTGTATAACAAATATTTTAATAGCATTCGGTCAATAACAATGACCACATTAGATTATTTGCAATCTCGACTGTTTCCACACAATGAGCGAAACAAAAAACATTGGAACTTTGTTGATAGCACAAATGGCGTTGCGCTTAACCCACTGTTTTTATCACGCGTAGTAAGTCGGTCTGATGGGTTTACAGCGGTTATTTTAACTTATGATCGTATAGAAAGTCTTTTTATATTGATTGAAAAATTATCTCTGGTACCTTCTTTACGTGCAATCCTTGTAATTTGGAATAATCAACAGAAAGCGCCGCCTTTACGTAAGTCACAATATAATTACTAAAATGCAAAAGAAACTGTTTTCTCTCGTAGCTTTTCATTACTAAGAAATCATTTATAATAGTTGTATTGACAGCTTGCAAAATAATGACCAGCCGCTAGACCAAGGTCTCTTATTAAACTTCGAAAAACCCTTTATTCTAAATTATGCTTTATTGAAATACAAGTTTGACTTAGTGAATTTAAAGGAAAAATATTATAACAAAATCTCGACATAAAAACCCCCTTAATCGTTGTTATCATGATTGTATAATTTTTAATATGATTTCACTGTTTCGATTTTAGAACAAAAAGTCTTGCAACAACGCAACTGAAAAAGAAAATGCATGTTCGGAAAAGTACATAGACGGAAATTTAACTCGACAATATGTTTATTGTAAAAAGATTTTACACGTCGTAATGGTTCTTAATGAAGAACGCCGAAATAAAATATCCTTTGGAAAATTAGTTAGCAGGACATATTTGCCGGAAAAGGCAGTTATTAATTTATAAAATGAACTTAAGGTTAGTCCTCTTCCATGCATTTACAATCCGATTTTAATGTTTGCCAACGGCAATGAAGGGATTTAAAATCCACGAACGTAAAATTCTTAAACTTTGCTTAAACAAAAACTTTGTGGAGATTTCAAAGTACGTTTCTATTAGATTATTTTTAGCCTTCAGTTTAGTTGCAAGTACGAACTGATATTCTATCAATACCTCTGGTTCCAGGAGTAAATGAAAAATTGGGGAAGATTTTGGACTGTGCCAATAACAAAAATTTTTTGAAAAGTCGAAATTACTCAAACATATTATTCGGCATATATAAATGTTGATGTTATTTCTTTTATTATTTTTCTTTATTTATTTTTTATCATCTTTAACGAAACTAAAAATTTTATGTATTTAGTTTTGACTCCATTCAATATTTATTTAACTCTTAATTATTCGTTGTGTCTTCATTTTAGTATAATTTTCGAGCGGATATGGTCTAGTTACACGACGCCTTTTGTTTTTCATATTTTATAAATTCATTTTGTGAAACACACTTGGAGAAAATAAATAATATAAATACATTTTTGTTCAGTTTCAAGCTTTCCAGCGATTTCTAGAACAATAAAAATTATCCAAACGCGTAATAACAGACTGTCAAATCGGTTTTTCCCCTACAAAGATATAGAAACTGAAGCAATTTTGACAATCGATGATGATATTAATATGTTAACAGATGATGAAGTAGAATTCGGGTAAGAAAAACCTTAAAAATGTTTATGAAAAATATTTAAACATATTCTTTATTATTAGCTATGAAGTGTGGCGTGAATTTCCTGATAGGATAGTAGGCTTTCCAAGTCGATTACATGTATGGGAAAATTTAACATCTCATTGGCGTTATGAATCTGAATGGACAAATAAAATTTCCATGGTTTTAACAGGAGCTGCATTCCATCACAAATATTGGAATCACATGTACACTCACCGCATGCCTAATGTTATAAGGGAGATTGTAGATAAACGCATGAACTGTGAAGATATTGCAATGAATTTTTTAGTTTCCAATGTAACCAATAAACCACCAATAAAGGTGACACCTCGAAAAAAATTCAAGTGCCCTGAATGCGCCAATAATGAAATGCTGTCAGCTGATTTAAATCATATGCGTGAAAGATCAAGATGTATCGATGAATTTTCACATATCTATGGGCGAATGCCACTACGTACAGTAGAATTTAGAGCGGACCCAGTATTATTTAAAGACAATTTTCCAGAAAAGTTAAAACGTTTCAGTGATATGGGTACCTTGTAAATGGTGCAATTAAAAGAGAATTAAATGCAAAAATATTTGAATAATAAAAAGTTAAACGTTAATAAACACAGTTTTGTGTATAATGTTGGAAAAAGAAAATGTACATTAAATATGCTCTTTTGGGCTCGTACCAGAGCTCTGTTAGGATTTCAGAACAGGCAATGGAAATGACTGTTGTAAAAGTTGTATCAGAGGCATCTGTTTTGCATTAGAGGTATTACGCTAAAATCATTTCGGACGGAGGACCTTGCTAGCCTCTGAGATTTATATTCCTTCACAATATACTATATGAATATACTATCAATTGTTTATTTTTTTTACTTTCTAATTTTCATTCAGCTAACACAAATCAAGAACCAAGGATCATTATTGAATTGTTTTCTATTAAGTTTTTTAGGTCTTATCAATCCAGGTCCTGCCCCTCGGCAGGAAGTCCAGCAAAGGCTACTTTAAGCTGGATCACTGCCTTAGTGACAGGACATGGAAACTTCAAGTACCATCTGGCTAAGATGAAAGTCGTAGAAGATGATACTTGCAGACTATGCCTGGAAGAGGCTGAGACGGTAGCGCACATTGTGTGTGAATGTCCAGTACTGGCTAGCATAAGGCTTAAGACCACGGGCAGACTTGTTAGATGTGAATGCCATGGGGGGAACTAAGCCTTAGACAAATGCTAGCAATTATAAAAGACTCCGTGATGAGGAAGAGTGTCGACAGTTACCAGTCGACAGTATGAAATCTCTTTAGTCAAGAGTAAAGGCTAGGGCTAGCACGAGACTCAATTGAAAGTAAGGTGGTTGTGATTACGGATCGGTTCCCTGAAATCAATTTGAGGAGCGAAATGGGGGTCGAAAACAGACCCAGAAAGTAAGTGGTCTGCTTCGATATCCGCCCATACATTAATAATAAATCCAGGTCTTAACGAACAAGTAAATTTAGAAAACATAAGGTACCGCTTAACCATATGTGCACGTACCCACTTATTTTTAACAGAACCACATTCGGAAATAAAGCCAACAAATTGATTTTGCAATAAATCGGTTGTTAAGCGCGATGTATGGCAAGTTGTTCCGCCTTGTGAGAAACCAAAGTTCGTTGATGTTTAGCTGATTATTAGAAACAAAAATTCAGTTGGCATGGCTCGATAGCACTTGCCATTCACCGTAACGGCAGCGTCTTGCTCATTTCGGAAGAAATAAGGACAGGTGATGCAGCCAGCGTGTACACCGCATCAAACAGATAATTTTAATGGATGTAATGGTGACTCGTTAAGGGCTTGAGGATTGTCATTTAACCAGAAATAAGATTCACCAATAAACACAATTCTTTGATGAAAATTCTCATCCCGGTCCGTTTCAAATGAGCCCAATCAGCAAAAAATAAAAAATAATGATTTGAAAGCATTGTTCGTTTATTAGTCCATTGTAACCATCCAAACCCAACAGAATTTTTGGCTTTGCCAATAACAGTTTACACTGAAAAATCAAACAAGAACTATTGTGAACAATCTAAATGATTGTAATTCACAATAGAGCCACACTCTCTGTGGAAATTGTATTAAGATACGAGCGATTTTACATTAAGGAAATTGATTAACGGTCCACTTAAAAATTTGATCAGCTCTCTTCGGTCACAATCCAATGTCTTTTATAAGTCTATGTCTTGACTAGACTCAAATTTGTTCGCACATGGAGAGAGCGACGGCAAAATAACGGAAAAAATGTGTTTATGGTCTTCTGTGTGGAGATTACGTGTAGACGTTCCTGTTTCGTTTCAGCATAATTTTTTGTTTCTCATCGATTTAGTTACCATATTCTCAGCATAGTTTATGTAGGAGTGCTTACAGACGAGCATTAAGTTAGTTTGAAGCTAGAAAATAATTTTGAATCCCTTTTTAATACTTTCATTCGAGGATTATATTACATTCCGTATATTGTAATAGATCTTTAAGAAATCCCCAAATAAATAGTCCTCGTATTTATAATACTGTATTTGATTTTATATATAATATATATAATTGAATAAATCTATAGAGAATAAATGAACGTTTCTAGGTAATATATTTTTGATGTTTAATACCTTAGTAAATTTTTTAATATTTTTAAATAAATAAAGCTAAGAATCGAATTAAACAAAACACCCAATTTGTGAATTTTTCCCATTCGTTTAACATATGAAATAGCAATAACATGGCAGCACTGCCAAATCATACATATGGCAACTTTTTAATTTATCTTTTGTAATTCTGAAAGTAACGGCTCTACTCTTCAATTAAGTTGTGCATTTATCTTTTTTGAGAAGTAAAGTTTATTTGTGGTGTTTTTTTGAACGGATTACAAAATAATCAGAAATGACTACAAAAGCTTTACAACTTTATATATCGGAACAATTGTATAAGTTTTCTTTTGGTCAAAAATGTTGTATAAGGTTTTTTGGGTTTTTATTTGCTCTGGATCCGCAACATTTCATAAAGACCATCAGCAATTTTAATTTGGAAATGTACACTTACGTGAATGATGATCAAGAGCATGTAATTGTGTATAAAAATAGCTGCCATCATATCATTAAAGACCCAACATTATTGAAAATTGGAAAGGAGTCTGTCAAGGATATGTACGTTTTGCATTACGGATCTGAATCTGCAGTAACTCACGAAGAAATATCGTGTGCAGATCAAGTCGTTTCTCGCACCATTTTTCCAGTTGTTCCACAACATAGATTTTCTTTGGGGCCCTTAAAACAATCGCTAGCACGTCCCAACAACTTTGCTTTTCAGTTCAATCAAAGTGATTGCCCCTTTCAACTGTACAAAGAGGCTATTTTAAGAAACTTGCAGTCAAATAGAGTGATAGTGGTAAATGGTGGTTTTAAATCTGATAATCCTACAGTTATACCTATGATCATTATAAATAGTTGTGCCGAGAAGAAAGTTCATTGCAAAATCATATGTGTTGAGAGGGAATATTTAGTGGCAATTTACAATAGTGAACGTGTGGCTGAACGTTTTCAAGAAAAGGTTGGGGAAACAGTTGCTTACCAAATTCAACTTCAAAGCCGAATAAGTGATTCTTCTAATCTTGTTTATACTACATCTTTTTTTCTACTCCGTGTCCTAATGGGCCAATCTATAGTAGATAGCTTTCGGCACATATCTCATGTGATCGTTGAAGATGTGCACTTACATGAGGCTTATGCAGACTTGCTTCTGCGAGAACTAAAGGAGGCGCTTAAGTATCACCCACACTTAAAGGTGATACTACTTTCAAATTCATCAAACAATTACGAATTCCTAAATTATTTTGGTGAGGGCTACGAACTCTATATAAAAAAAGCTACTGATATTCTAGTTAAGAAGCCGGATATATTGTATGTGGAAGATGTGCTGGAAAGCCTACCTGAAACACGTATTTCGTCTGGTATAACGAAAGCGTTTTATGCGCTTCCTGCTAAAAATATGGTAAATTATAACAAAAAACATATGGACAGATGTCTAGAATTTTATGAGAGGCTGGCATTGGATCAGTACTTTGACTCCTTTCTCTACATGGTAAAAGGTGAACAATGCAATATTAATTATCGTCATTCTATTACCGGCAGAACGGCAATTGTAATTGCATCCTTACTTGGCAAAGTGAATCATATTAAAACTCTTTTACAATTAAACGCTGATCCATATATTTGTGATAATCAAAATACAAATGCGGTAAAAGCAGCCATATCTATGGGTTACAAGGAATGTGTTGATGCTCTACAAATGCCAAATTATGAGCAAGAAATTTCACAATTCGAGGGCTCAAGCAAAGACTGCATTGATTACCATCTCATTTTAGATATCCTGCAAATGATAAATTCCAATAAACGGTGGAGAATTGGTGTGTATTATTAAAATGTATTCATAATGATATCACTAACAACTACTTCTCGAGCGTGGCAAAATAATGTTAAACGTATTTTCTTACAGAAACGTTTCTAAAATGAAATAAAAGCGCGTCATGCAATATATGTTCAAAAAGGCGAACAGGCCAATTTTTCCATAAAACTCGATTCATATTACTTATCTATTAATTTGCAAATTTACTCAGCATAACCATCATAACTAACAATCCATTAAAAGACTAACACACTAATGTTAGCTAGTCTACAAACAAATTTATTTAGTTAGTTCATAATTTTTGTAAATACATACTAAGTACTTTAATTTTGTTTTAGGCAACACAATTGTATTTTTACCATCATACCAACACTTAGTAAAACTTAATTATTTAATACTGAAACAAAAACTATTGGCTAATATTCCTGAAAAAATGATGGTCTTTTTATTACACAATTCCATTGATAAATCTGATTTAGATGCCATAGTTCAGAAATGGCCAAACGTTACTAAACTAATACTAAGCACTGATATTGCCGAAAGCCTCATGTGCTTGGATGATATTGATTATGTCATCGACACTGCTCGTCAATATCACTGCATTTATAACTATCGAAATATGTGTAAGGAGTATGTGTATGAATGGTCATCGAAAGATAGTATGGAAAATCGATCTATGCTTTTGAAAAAAGAAACTGGCAAGTGTTGCATTGTATAAAGAAAAAGAGTGTTTTTCTAACTCCACTAGTAAATTTCAGGTGGTATCTGTTTTCGTTTAATCTCAAAGAGTATGTATGAAAAAATGCCAGATTTGCCGACGCCCGAAATATTAAACATGAATTTGGATCGAGTGTGTCTTTCAGTCAAATTGCTGTCCCCGAACACTATGGTAGCTGAATACTTGCAGGATACAATTGTTAGTCCGCCTTTTATACAAATACATCGAACCGTAGAAAGCTTGAAGAAAATTAATGTCTTTACGGATCTTGAAGATATAACCTGGCTTGGGTGTCGCCTTATCGATGTGCCAGTGGAATGTTATTTGGGCAAAATACTTGTGTTTGCTATACTGTTGCAGTGCTTGGATCCTGTACTAACAATAGTTGGTTTTTTGTCAACTTTGGACCCGTTGGAATTGTGTCATTATATGAATCATCTAAATGAACCGTTTAAAGATTTGATACGTTACAAAATAAAGGAAGAAAAACAGCGTCTATCTGAAGGCGTACCATCCGATCACTTAATGTATTTGCGTCTCTATCAAGAATGGCAGAACAACTTCAGAAACGAGGAAAATTGCTTGGATTTGAATGAATATCATTTTATTTTGAATGGCCTGCTGGAGCAAGTATGCAATATGCGAACACAATTGGTTGGCTCCCTGCGGTCATCGCAACTAATACATAGTAAAGGCGATCTAAGCATGCATTATATAAATCTAAAATCCAACTGTTGGTCTGTTATTAAGGCAGCTCTTGTAGGTGGCATATATCCTAATATATGTGCTCTTGACGTTAGTCAAAATCGCATTAAATCTCCATGTAAAAAAGAAATATTGCTTCATCCGAATTCAGTTCTGCGCCCCTTAGATCTAGACTCAATGAAATCGCCGAATTTTGCTTCACCCTGGATATTGTTTGGCAAAGAAAAAAGTAGTTTAAGTTACAACAGTGTTCAATGTAATACAATTGTGGCCCCGATTACAATTGCTCTTTTTGCAGGTGAGTCTAAAAATTATTTTAAGATAAGAACCATTTAAAATAAGTTATATTTCTTTATTTCTTTTATTCTTAAATATTCGGACTACACACAAAGAGTAGATAAGAAAAATGTATGTAAAATATTAAAATATAAAATAATCTTAGACATTAGAGCGCAAAAGAAATATGAAAGCGCAGCAGATACCAAAGAGAAATGGTTGTAATTTATGCCGCTATTGTCGGTTTCAATGCAACTCGGTTTTGGTCGTCTGAGAGTCGTCGACCGACCCAACTTCTAGACAACCTGAATTTTTTTGTATTGTGAAATCAACTGTTTTTAATTGAAATTGTTAAGGCTAAGGCATTTCCAATTTAAATTATCAAGTTTGGCAGCAAAATGGACAAACTAGTGTAAAAATTTAAGGAAAAATACAAAGAGTCTTAATTATTTTACTAAAAGGAAAATAATTTTGCTGGATATATCTGTAGTTGTTGTTCCGTTCGATTCTATGGAAGTGTCAATCGTCGTTGGAGCAATATTTTCTGTACCAACAGTATTACCAGATGGTGCCACTCGTTCGTTTAAGAATAATAACTGCCACACACAATTCTCCAGCTTGTATTATTATTAATGTATGGGGGAATATCGAAGCAGACCACTTACTTTCTGGGTCCCTTTTCGACCCCCATTTCGCTCCTCAAATTGATTTCAGGGAACCGATCCGCAATCACAGCGACCTTACTTTCAATTGTGTCTCGTGCTAGCCCTAGCCTTTACTCTTGACTAAAGTGATTTCAGACTGTCGACACTTTTCCTCATCACGGCGTCTTTTGTAATTGCTAGCATTTGTCTAAGGCTTACTTCCCCCATGGCATTCACATCTAACAAGTGTCTGCCCGTGGTCTTAAGCCTTATGCTAGCCAGTGCTGGACATTCACACACAATGTGCGCTACCGTCTCAGCCTCTTCCAGGCATAGTCTGCAAGTATCATCTTCTACGACTTTCATCTTAGCCAGATGGTACTTGAAGTTTCCATGTCCTGTCACAAACGCAGTGATCCAACTTAAAGCAGCCCTATTATATCCGGGCACCTTGCTGCCCTTCCTGCCGAGAAGTGAAATTTAAATTTGAAATACAATTTGCGCTCAATCAATCAATCATCTATTCACCTCAATTCAAATTAATAATTTATATTTTCTTTTAGGACCAACAAAAATTACATCTACCAACATTCAAATTATTAGAAAGCAAAAACAAGAATTAAATAGTCATCGCTGCTATTTGCGTATAGACGATTGGATGTATTTCGATGCAGATTATAAAGAGGCTCAATTGATTATGAAAACGCGCCAAAGCTTTTACAACATGTATGAAAATTATTTGCAATATTGTGGATGTTTGGAGACTCATAACAAACGAAATTACCACAATTTAACCTTAACTCAAAACTCAAAACTATTCGATTGCATTGAAAAGATCTTAACGCTAGAAGATAAAGCCAATGGTTTTTCGCAGCCCGAAAAAATTGGCTTGAGACCGAAAGCATTGCCCAATCAATTCATAATGAACCATACTGCATATACTTTACTAACAAAATCATGTTATAAAATCACAAATAATCGAAATAACTTCACCACAAATACACAACAGCACAAACAGTTTTTTATGATCTGCAGTGCGGAATTAATTGACAATAGCCGATCTAATAATAACACAACGTTTAACAACAATGAATGGTATCATTTGCTGAAAGCAATGCTGCCTCCGAATGCCGTGGAGAACAAATTAACTTTTGTAATTTCTTATTCGTTGAACCCGGACTTTTTGCATAGCGTTTCTATTGCTGAATGGGATAAAGGAATTTTAAAATTGCATTGTTGCTTTAAATCCAACATAAATCTCTTCGCAATTTTGTAAGTAAATCGATTCGTTTGATCTTTGAGACACTATTAAAAGCACAACATTCGATTAACACATTATCATTTATTTTACAAAAATACCCCAACTCGATCATTTGCATTTTGTAGAGAAGACTTCTTATTAAATTTTTTCTCTTATAAAAAGACTCAATATCACAAAATTTATTAAAGATAATAAAAGTAGACGTAGTCGTATTAAATCATTTTCAAAACGGTGCGAACTTTAGTGATGCACAAAAAGATCGTTTATTAGCGCTCAATGTTTTTCCACCCTTTTTCATAATAGAGAATAAAATATTCGAATATGCGCTCTTTAACCTTTTTAACGGAAATCTACCTGGAACATTACGAAGGGACTTTAAAGGAAACATAGTCATGTAAATCGTATGTGAGCTATGTTGCCTGTTGAAATGCACGTTTCATTTTACGTTTGTATTTCTAAATACAATGAATGCTGCATCGTCTGTATCGATGTCAGGCTGTAAAAGTCGTCGTGTTTGCGTAGTCTGTATAAAAAAAATGTTAATTTTCTGAAACATCGTTCCTTTCCTGTTCCTCCATGTGTCTTTAGGTAAAGGATTTTCTGCAGATAAAAACTGCAGGAATCAAATAATATGCAAAGAAAAAAACACCAGAGAAGGACGAATAATAAAAATTTTATAGTGCTGTTTTTCATTTTATAAGACACTAGCTGTATTCTCCTACTCTAGATTAGGAGCTCGCGGGATCCCAATATAACCTAAAAGCGTTCCCATACTCGAAAATTGTGTACATGAAAATGGTTTTGAGAAAACTATTTCCTTCTTCTTGCACAACATAACCCAGACCTTTTCTTTGGGTAGATTTGTATTCCTTGTTTTTATTGCACTCAGGCGTATTAACCAAGTGAAGGCATAAACAAAACTAAATTTTTATTTTATGACGGAGGTTTTCGGTATAGAAATTTTGTTCCAACAGTTGTGTTCATTCTCAGATTACCGAACTTTACCCAAAAAGTAAAGAAACATACATATCTAATTTAAATAATAATTTTTTTTTTAAATTTTCCTCCACTTTTAGAAACCATATTGGTAGTACCAGTTCCTTATTTTCTGCCGTTTCCAGCAGAAGGGTGGCAATTCAATTGGATAATAACACAGGAGAATTTCTGTTGAATCTGTTTGCCGCCTACAACAATTGGATCCATATATAAAAAGGCTTTACGGTATTAGTTCCTCTTTATTTTTAAGTGTAAAGAGAAATCCACTATACATGGATAAATTAAACTACTAATCAATCAAGTTATTAAACGTAAGAATAAAGTTATAATTTTAAGGACATTTTTGGTGCAAACACACATGCACATTATAATTTGAAAAAAAAAAAATGATTACTGAATAAATAAAAAGTCTATAAATAGTATTTGCCTACTGGTCGAAAATTCATCACCTTACATTCGTCCAATGTGGGTAGGAAAATTAACTAAACAGATAAAGAAGACATTTAAACTCTTTGTGCCAGAATTAGCTACGACAACAACCATCGATGAAACATACGCACGCACACATGCTTTGACTTGAACTACACATACATGGCGTATCATTTGTGCAAGAATTAGTAGCAACTTTAAAGCATATTTTAATAAATTATAGTTTATAGATATTAACTACCTTTCAAGACATAATTTTTGTTAAAATCGTCTTGGCTATTATTTATATACTCGTAGATACTGCTATATCGAGACAGGAAATTTTAAAAAACGGCAATTTCTTGAAGCTTTCAATCAAGTAAATTTAAATTCAGAGTTTTATTTTTTTAAATTTCCTTTCTTTTTTCTCCTCAATATAAAACACACATTTTCGGTTTGTTTTCTTTTATTTGCATTTTAATAAATACACATATTAAATATTCAGTTTTTAAATTAATATATTAGTGGTCAATAGATATCTAATTATTTAGAATTATAATTTAAGTCGAGTCTTTGAATCATTTGTATCTTCAATAATTTTTAATGCTTGATGTTGTTGTTCATTTGCAAAATTCGACGTGCCTACTGGGGGGTCTGCATTGAATGTTGAATTTCTCTTAGATGTAAGAAAGTTTTCAGGTTGGTGGACTAGAAAAAAATGAACTATTAACATAATTATAAATGTGTTTTTACATTTGTTTCAAAATGATCGGAAAAAATTGCATCATATCTGTATCGAATAGCATCTACGACATCCAATAGATTTTTTGCATCCATCGCTAGGACATGAGCTGCTGAAAGCATGCCCCTGAAATTAATATTTGTGGATAATTCAAGAAAACAGGTGGCAAAAGGGCCAATAATTTGATATGAAACTTACTTTTTATATTCTACATCTAAGGTGGTGTCACTGTATTGTTGAGCTAGTTTCATAGCTGCCACCAGCTCATGCATATCTTTAGGCAATACTTTATGCGCCATTTCGACTTCCCTAAGTGATTTGATAACGATATTAAAATAGAAAAACATCGTATTGAATTATTTCTTTTATACTTACTTGTATGACTCGGCAGGAATTACGGGCGATATATGATCGACTGATTGTAATAGTTTCCTTAGTTCGAATCCAATGTCCTTAACCAATTCCAAATAGTTACTACCTTTATTTTCTCCCACTACTTGTGAAAGCGTAATAATGGATTTCACGACGTTTTTGGTTGCTATGTAGACGTCGTCTCTGCTTCGATTCAAATTCGGTCGAAGGTTATTTCTTTGAATGTCAGACAACTGTCTGGTGTCTGTAGGAGCTGTATCAGTTGCTGTCAAATATGAAGCAGAAATGTTGGCCACGTTTTGTTGGTCAAAGCAAGAATTTGAATGATTTATGTTGTTTTGATTTTGAGCCAAACTACAAGTGTTAGTTGCCGCGCTATCAGCTTCACAATTATTTATCGAACTGAACTGATAAAGTTGCCCTTCCATGTCATGGCAAAATGAAGTTTTACGCGATTTCTAGAAGGGATAGATTAAAAAAAAAATTCCCTGTGTTTATTTGATAAACCATTTCAATGCTCTCGACCTAATCGTATTAGTTTCATTTGGTACAAGGAAAACACTCAACGATCAGTGGGAGAGGAGATCACATACAATACTATATATATATATATATGTGTAAGTACATAACCAAATTAAATATATAAACATTTAAAACGTGCGCAGATCAAACTATGAATGAAATAAGACAAAAGCAGTAATTAAAAAAAAACGAAATGTAAACAACAATTATAAAAAAAAAATATACAAATTATAAAAACTATGTACGATTCGAAAGCGGTAAAATTCAAACCTCAGCCATCATCTGATTCATTGAGTTACTGTTATTCGCTTCCGTATAAAAGGCTTTTGCATCAGAAGGATTTTTTCGGTTACTATCGCCCTGCGGCTGATCGCAGGGAAGGTTGGCATTCATACTTTGCATCATTATTCTTTGTTCAGCATTAGGGTAACCGAAACCATTGCCTGGAGTCATCGCCATATATGTTTGTCCTGTGTTGGAGCAACTTTTTACATTTGCCGCCGGACAAACATCATATATTTCTTCTTCGAAGGCTTTGTATTCGGGAGAATTTTTCATGTGATTTTTAAAAGCTAAAAAGGAGGAATACGCTTCTAAACTGCCAGAGCGCGAGTAAGATTTAGGAAAATCTCTTTTGTAAACAGATCTTTCCAAGCTAGCACTACGAGGGACGCATTTTCGCGGAGGATTTACCGGGCTTACAAACGATTTATTACGTTCTAATGAACCACCTACTGAACGACTGCCGCTACATTTATGAAAGAGTGGAACTTGTACATTACGTTCAAGACTACCGCAAACGGAAGTTATTTGCCTGTTAATGGGCGCATTACCACCAAAGTCATAAATAACCTGCGTCCTGTCCTCGTCACCTAAGCAAGGGGATCTGCTTGCTGGCAATGATTGCAAAGAACCATCAAAGTCTGTACTGTAACTAAACGAAAACTGATGAGTGGCAAAACGCGGATCTGCACAATCTATTAGCTGCACATTATCACTATGGCAAATATATTGTGGCATAGGGCAGACATTTGTGAATTTGTGGTTCGTAGGAGCCTTCATTTTATCGACCGAACTAGTAACGACCTGACGGAGCTGAGATTGAGTTTCGTTTAAATTTTTCGTAATCTTTTCTTGAAGTCTATGCAAAACCGTTGCCTTTTCATTTCTTGTTATGGTGTTGTCTAATTTTAAAAACTCCGACACTGGAAGTTTTGTCGTTTTTAGAGCTAAATCATTGTTAATTGTCTTAGTAGGGTCAACTTCGACCGCTAAAGTATTAAATACCGAGGCTGGTGTTGTGTAAGCTGCAGGATTAAAATTTCGATTCTCATTTTCCTTCATTAAACGGGCTAACACTTCAGGATTTTGAGCTATTATATACGTTTGGGGACTGAGGGCAGTGTTGTCAATGTCTATGTTGGAGTTATCTATAAAGCAAAGGGAAAAATGTGACTATGAAAAAAAATCTAAAACGAATTCAAAATATCCTTGCAAATACCTCCTCCTCCTCCTCCTCCTACCACGCTTTGAGGAATCTTTGACGGTTTTAATGGCGGCAATTCGCCATCTTCATTGCTGCACATAATCATTGATAAAACACGAGCATTTTCCTTATTCATGCTATCAAATCCACTGGCTCGTTCTTCTATCAGTATTTCGCTAAAAATAAAACAAAATTTGTTTCATCAATTCGCAGGTGTGTCAAATACATGGGTACGTAAATGTTATCATTTTCATGTAACTTACTACAATGTTTCTTTAATCCTTTTAAAATTTGGCCGCTTAGAAGGTTCATAGGCCCAACACTGGGACAGTAGTGAATACAGACGGGGAGGACAATTGTTTGGAAACGGTAGTCGTTCCCCATTCTCTAATTTTGTTATAATGTCACTATTTTTGATGCCTTGAAATGGTTTCACACCCAACATTAAGATTTCCCAAGCACAAACTCCTAAATAAATTAAAAATATTTGCGAATAATTTTACTAAATAAACTAAATTAACGGCACTTGTCACAGAATTCAATTCCGCTTGAAAATGGTTTCAATTTCCTAAATTGCTTTTTAAGAAAACGAAAAATTAATTCGTAATGAACTGAGCTTAATTTATCATACAAGAACTCATTTAATAAATTGAGCAATTAGTACTTAATTGCACAATTGAGTAAAATACTTAATACAACTCTGATTAAGTGCGATTAGTGAGTGAGCAGAAAAAACTCGACTCACTGGGAAAACTAAGGCATATTGAACAAGGTTACTGCATCACCAATACAACTACTGCTTATTCTACATGGCAATAGAGAAAGTCCCAATTTACATTGGGATAGTTTTGTTTGCAGTCTTGAGTTTATGGAAGAGAGTACAGACTATTTTGTATTCGACAAATTCGTGTTGTTATTCGTTCGTAGCTTATGCCAGAAGCATGCTGCAACTCTGTATTTTACGTTTCAAGCAACAGATTGACGAAATGCTATATTTTTGAACTTTTGGACATTAACGCAATCGATCGGAATAGCAATAAGGAATTAAAATCATTCTGATCGGAATGTGTGACAGGACTGTTAGAAGTCAGTACAAATAAATTAACGTCTTACCAAACATCCAAACGTCGCTGGCAATTGTAAAGCGACGGAAGTTAATAGATTCTGGAGCCATCCACTTAATAGGTAACATACACATACTGGAATGATAGTACGATTGCTCCGACACCCAGCGGGATAATCCAAAATCTGCCAACTTTAAAATAATAAACAAACAATAATAGATACATACACCATTTGTATTCTCATATTCAAAAGGAAAATCCATGTGTTTTCTCCACTTACCTTTATACAAGTTGGCGAGCTTACCAATACATTTCGAGCGGCTATATCTCTATGAACAAACTTTTTTGATTCCAAATAACTAAGCGCTGTTGACAGTTGATAACTGTAAAGAAGTAATGTCTCTCTCTTCAACCTGATGTAAAACGAGATTAAAATTAAAATTTATTCAATAAAAATTGAGCGAAATAATTGCTTAATGTATGGATTATTCACTTTTCGGCATTCGATTTTAGATACGCTCGAAGTTCACCGTATTCGGCCAATTCCATAACAATCCATACAGGACTTTCGCTGCAGATACCAATTAGTCTTATTATGTGGGGATGATCGAATTTTTGCATAACATCTGAAATACATAGAAGCGTTATTGAAATTCTCTAATAATTACAAATTAATAAACCAGCTGCTGCAACGCTAAGAAAAAGAGCCAATCGATTTTTACAATGACCTAAACATTTAATAAAAACGTGGTAGAGAATTACACAAAGCTCGTTTTTCCCGGCGCTCCGGCAACAAGTAGATATGTGTGTCTATGAATTAATAAACGTACATGCTTCTTCGAGAAACCTCTCCATTTTTTCGGGATCGTCGTTGGCTTTGCATGTCTTTACCGCCACCTGTATTACAGCTGAGTTGGCGAAATCATTTTTATGCGTTTTTGTGCCACATTTAACTTTGGTATTGTAGGATCCTATATAAACATCTCCGAATTGGCCCACACCAATGGTGTTCTTAAGTGTTATTTCCGCTCGATCCAACTCATAATTTCTTACTAAAATGTTTTATATAATTTTATTGGTCTGTAATGTTGAAGCGACTCGATTAATATACCTGCTGGAGTTGAATAGTCGCCTTCTTCGTCAACAAGGCCAAGCTCGGCATAATCTTCATTCAATTTGGGTTTTGAATTTTCATCATTTTTATCGTTCACTCCATGGTCACCATTGCTTATTTGCAATGTCGATATAGGAATTGCTATGTCATTTGTTTTATCATTTTTATGGTGACTTATTGGATTCCACAGAGTATAAACTTGATTTTTACTTATTAACAAACAATAACCTTCTATGAGATCAGCTATGCTAGTTGCAGTCTAACAAGTAAATAGAATAAAACATATAAAAGAACACACACGCAATGTTTTATATAGAATTAAGTAAATTATTGTTTTCGACTCTTTCTTACGTTATAACCATTACACGTTATTACCAAATCCTCATCATTACTAGATGTTGTGATTCGAACTTGAGTCTTCATTTCACGGCACCTGCACGTTTTAGATTGATTCGTCGCATCATCGTCGTATGTAGGAGCTGCAGTTTTGAGGCTGGTTTCATTGTTGGAATGTAAATCATCTTTGGGCAAAAATAATGTCGTTATTTGACTTATGTCTTTAAATGTTGCCACCTGTATCATATTCGCTTGCGGGTGCGTTTGATATGAAAGACCTAGAAGGAAACACTGCAATGCTTGTCTGTTGTACATTAGAAATAATATAGTACCTATCTTAGGTCCAACATATAGAAAACCTGATATGTTCCATGATGAACTCAATGTAACGGAAAACTTTTCATACTCTGTCTCGTAGAACTTGTTTAAAATGTCGAAATACCTTTGATAATAAAAAAAAAATACACACGAGTTAATATTAAAAGTCTCTTTAATGACATACGAGGTTTGTTTAAAAGAAAAGGAGAATTTTGAATTTTCGCGGGCTGTGTACAGTCATATGTTGGCATTGTCAGCCAATTTGGATGGGTTAGCAGTTTGTTGTTGACAGCATAAAAGGTTAGTCACGTCTGTGTGATCTTCTATTTTTGACTTTTGCAAAAAGGTTTGGCTCCCTGCGACTTTTTCCTATTCTCAAAACTGAAGAGACCAATGAAAGCAAAGCGTTTTGCCACAATTGATGATATAAAGTCAGAATTGTAGAACGAGCTGAGGGCCATACCGAAAAGCATATTTCAGAATTGCTTCGATGATTGGTAAAAGCGCTGGCATAAGTGCAGCATATCTGAGGGCTATTACTTCAGCTTTTCTTTTCACCAAACCTCGTAAATGTACATAATATAATAACGAGGGAAACCATAAATTTCGTGTTTATTTTTAACGATAAACATTTTTTATTATGGCATATAAAATATTTTTGTTTAGGAGACTGGGCCAAGGCATATTTAACTAGGTGCCATCACTACTGCAGGTGATTTTTTTGCTTACATTTCATTTTTTCTTTCTTTGTTTACACTTTATTAATGTCAAAGTGTTTGGTTTTGTTTACCAACAAACGTTTTTTCAACTATTTTCCTTTTAATTTGCTTTTTGTTGTCACATGTTTTTGACAGTAATCATTGATTTTACACAAACAAAGTTGCCTGCTGTTGTTGTATTGTTGTATTTGTTGTCGTAGCAATGCCACCTAGTTAGATACGCCTTGGACTGGGCCACATTTATTTTACGGTAAATATGCCTTCTCTTGAACGAATAAAAAAAGTAACATCTGCCGTTTCAATTTCAAATGTTTTAAGAAAAAAACTAAAAAATTGAGCTGCATTGCACACTGCACTACGCATTTTCAATTCCGAATAAAACGGTAATGTAATTTAATATTTTTACAATATAATTTATGTGATGGTGTGTGTTTTAATGGTTTTGAAGTGATATAACCCACAGTTAAGAACAGAAAGCAATATCCGGAGACATGTTTAGAAAAACAAAACCTCGAACTGCAACTCCCATTAAATTACCAGACAGTCAAAGCAAAAATAACAATTATTAATGCCGGAATCTCATCGAATTTGTTGTCTTTTAGAGCATATCTTTTTGTAAACTTAAAAGCATATTTTAAAGTTTTTACTTGCATATTTAATGAACGCTTTTTTAGAACATACATTTGGTTTCCCTATTGATAATCAATATTTATACTTCAACACATAAGATGGTCAACAAAAGAAATTCTAGCATAATCAGTGAAAAATTATCGGGAAGAGCAGAAACGTATAAGAGAATTAAATATTAAATATTATCACAAGCCAGACAAAAAGACATGAATTGTCATCAATATATATATTTAATATTGATTTTTGAATTAACCAAAATAAATTCTAGACGTCAGAAACAAAACAATATTCGAACTAATTCCGTTACAACGGGTGTACTTAGGAATTCATGTAATTTTGTTTTTAATTTCGGTATTTGGAAATTCAAAAAGTTTTGCCATTTTTTTTTTGCAATTTTAAATTAATAAATCGCAGATGAACTTATAAATTCTGATGAAATCAAATTGGATTTGTTTGAAAAATAATTTTCAACCAACTTTATTTTTGGCTTAAGTTTCAATCAAATTCTTATTTTGGCAATAATACGGCCAATATTTAATTTCAAATTGCTAATAGTATTTGGCTTATCGGCGTGTATACCAAAAATTATTCAGCAGTTTATTCAGCAGTGTTATCATGCACAATCTTGGCTGCTATTTTGCATATATCCCTTATGGCACAAGGCAATTCAATTATGGAACGAAAAAGTTATTATTCATTGTGATCACCATTAATTGGTAGACCAATGATAGCGTCTGAACAACGGCTTGAGGATTTTAGGTCCTTCATATTCGTCAGTTTGTTAATTTAAACCATTAAAACCAAAAAGGTGATTCATCATTGAACACTACTTTCTTGAAAAAATCGAAACTATACCCAGCCGCGTAGTATATTTTATTAAAAAAAAATGTTTTGCTCTCGCCGATTAGAGTTAAATTGCTGCAAGCAATTTACACCAGAGGACGAAAATTGACACTGAAGATGGCACATAGCCGAAACCGGTTTGTCTCCAAACCAAACTTGACAAGGGATGACGTTCCAAAATTCTACAATTTTCACCACCTTCTGCAGGACAGAAGGAATTTAAGTCACCGCATTGTTGTAAGAATCACCTCATTTTTGACTGTTCTTTTTTTTATACTTTACTCAGTTGGAATTAAGAACTTGAGCGACAAACGGAAAGACAAAACATAGATGATACATTAAGTATTATACATATGTATGTAGGACTTACTCACTTTGTTATATACTCGACATCTGACAATTGGTACATCTTTTTATATGTTGTATGTATCACTTTTTTCAAATTCTTTGGCTTTGTTGAAGATATCACAGTTTTTGGTAGGAAATTATGAAAACCAACTTCCTTATCAATATGTTCGACATGCTGCTGCTTCTTATCTGGTATTGTACATGTCACATTACGAAAATAGTGCAACATACTCAGACAACAAAGTTGTATTGCACTATCAAAATCTATACTGGTTAAATTTGACTGGATAAAATCTTGCTTCACCTTAAATAATTGCAGATTAATTATTTATATTGGTATCACGTTTGTGTGTTCATTTGCACTTACCTGATCGAAATAAAAATAACATGTGATTTTATCTTCATTATAAAGTTCTCTGAGGCTGTCTGGCAAGTAACGTATTCGTAGCTCTGGTCTCCAAATGCTCAGCTTGTCGTTGACATTCAAGGCTGGTGGCGGATTTTGTGACTTCTGTTGAGGGCATTCCGTGTTTGGACAGGCTGAATTCCATATGTGTTCAAGTAGTTTTTCAATTTTAGTTGTTTTATTCATCCATAAAGTCTCTTTTGTTACCATATTTTGTAAACGCAAAGCATAATATTGAGGTTTGGGTTTTTGCCCAGTGGGTACCATTGCCACCGTCTTCTCAATGATGTTTTGAACAGTGTCATTGTGTTCGTCAACACTAACCGCATGGTGTAAATTGTTTGGCCAGTAAACATTCAAATTAAATACTTTAGATACATTTGCTTTAATGAAATAAATTAAAAATTACAATTTAATGCATTTATCCTGCAATATATGTGCAAATGTGCATACATACCTTGATTAAAACTATGATTATTTACAGACTGAGACATGCTTTTGTTTTACTTATTTTTAATAAAGTCCCTATGTCTTTTAAAACTTTGAGCCTTTGTGTTAATCGTACATATCATAACAGTTTTGTGATTTTAAACGTTCTACCTAAGAAAATAAATATGCAAGTTAATATTTAATTAGATATACTTTATGAACATATATGTATATACATACTTATGTTTATATACCTAAATATATACAATTAAAAGTAAATATATTGTATATATACATACATAAGGACAAATGACTTGCGCCACTTTACTTCTTCAACGTTTGACGAACTGCCATTACGGACAAATTCATCAATACTTAATTTTAATTGTAAAATCACTTACTTCAACCTGCCTAAAAACAAACAACTTAAAATAAAAACAGTATGTATGTAATTGATCTGGACAAAAGAGTTCCGTCACATACAAACCCCAAACTAATTGGTTATTACGCTCAACAATTGTAAAAACCAAGTCTTATATATGCGCCAATGAAACGTTTATTCCATCACTGGACGACACATGATGACTTGAAGCGAACTGTTCTAAGGGGTTTCCTTATATTCGAATAATTGTTCTTCGTGGTCTTCGGACGAGCTTAGGAGGCCGACCATTACGTGCCTTTCTCTTCTAGTTTGCATATCCCCAGTTTTTTGATTTTACTTCGTTTCTATATTTACCTGTCCTTTTGAAAATACATAGGTATCTACTTGAAGTTTATAAATTTCTTTAGTTTTAGGCTTTATTAATAATTGTTAAGAGGGAATAGGAATAATTGCAAAAATTATTTTAAGTTTTTTGTTGCATTTAGAAAAATGGCAACTTGTCTACTGCAGCAATTGTGTAAATGATTGTGTACCCATAAACTGAAGGTGTTAAATTAACAAACCAACAAATAATGGTAGCAGTTTATTTGTTTACATTGTTCTAAACACCAAAATAATCACTTGAGGAAAGCAAACTTTATACTACCGCAAAGTATTGTCCTTACACCGCTTACAGGACCATTATGATAGGAATTTAAACTGACACAGTATAAGTAGCGCAGTATTTTAACATTGACACTATCTATCTTCTTATTGCAAATTCAATTCGATTAAAATTGATAAAGCACAAACAAAATTACACAATTTTTATTATGCAGTTAACTAGTTCAGTGACCTATGTATGCAATTAACGAAATATGAAGATGTGTGTGCTAGTGTAAATCATATTTTATACAAACATATGTACATATATCTGACACTTGTCTATCTTATGCATTTGTTTATATATATACGCACACATGTATGTACATATATTTTCGCATGTAGGTAGGCAAGTATATAAATGTATTTTTATACAAAAATATTTACATCTGCACACATACAAATATATGTGTTTTTATATTAAGGCAAAAATGGATTGGGAAATATGACGGGAATCAAATTATTAAAAAAAAGGAGCATAACAGAGTGCGCAAATAATAAATAATATTATTTTAATTTGAACTTCCGTGAAAAGTACTAGTGGAATTGATACTATGTATGTATGTATGGCAATGAGTAAAAAATATATATAAACTATTTAGAAAACTTTCTGATCAGTTTATTCCAATAAATATTTTATTAGTTGATCAACATGTTATTATTTGATTCAAAAGTTAACCATCTTTATTTTGTTCTATTAAGGCGTTATACCATTGTGGAGAACAGACTTTTTCCTTAACAAAAATTTCACATACAAGAGTTTATTTAACTGGTAAATACACACGGACACATTGCACAAATCGATTTATTTTAAATAATTTTACCAATATTCATCGTGACAATTTTTAATTAAGGTTTTTCACAACGTTTTTAGATATAATTTTGCAATAAAATAGTATAAAAACAACTACCTCCGCAAAATAGTATTAATCAATTTACTTTCGTCTAGACACACCTGAGATGCCACATACAAGGCTGGAAAATCGCGAAAACTTTTGAGAACTCCCATAAAAAAAACTCGTTCAAAACGTAAAAAAATCAATGTAAATTTGCATTATATTTTAACAGTTTCCCAAAAATTTTCCATGTCATTTGTTATATATTTCACTCAGTACCGTCGCAATTGCATTCCTGCGAAAAATATAAATTTTATTGTACGTCTTAATTGATTTTTGTTGAAATTACAATCGCTGTCGAAAACGATATTATTTTTCGCCGAGAATTCGATTACCAAAAATCGTCGAATCTAGGGTAGACAATTTATTCTGGCAACAGTGGTGTAGACGCACCTCTCAATTAATTCTGTGGTGAATTTCTTAATGTCATTTGATAGCAACACGTGGTGAGTAGTTGTTGCTTTCAGCGCTTTTACGTTAGGGAAATTGAATGACATAAATTTTTGGAATTGTTTTTTGAACTTGTCCAAAGCTTTTACATATGCCACAATCATTTTTATTTCTTTTTTTCATTTATTTTTTCGTTTTGTAAATCGCAGCCAACCAAAGCAAACTGATAACAGGTCGACTCACTGGTGAATTCAAAGTACTTCCGTCTTCTTTGCGGTTGTCAAACTTCATATATAAAAAATGTGCCGGAAATTGCGAAACATTTTTTATATGGAATTTGACATCCAATCAGTTAAAAAAAAATACTCAGCTGCGCTGTTAAGTTTACATGCCAACAATACTAAAGAAACGTGGAAAATTTTATAAAGCAACAATATGAAAATTGATCAAAGGATAGGAAAGCAAAAATGTTTAGTAAAGGCAGTAGTGTGCTACACAATCTACTTCTCACCCCCTCTGAAACAAACACCCGCGTCAATAAGTTATTCAATTGCGTAGTAAAGTGGGTGAGAAAATACAAGGCAATGTACATTTGTATAACAGGTAGTGCCAGTTCTATACATACCACGAAGTCGGTATATTTAAGACCGGCGGAGGTTAATCTAAAAAATTCGCGCGGGAGTCTAAACTTCGCCTAACCCTTAACATTGTTCGGCGGCGGCGGAACAATCGACTAAGTCAAAAATATCAAATATGTACACAAAGTACAAAAACAAGTTACAAAATCTTGTTCCTAACGAAATTGTAAATTAATTTTCAAATGAGTTCCAGAAAGGAAAAGCAGAAATTCATTACAATATAAATTATTAAAGTTAATTTTTTTTAACAAAACTCAAATATGGGTATAGTCCGCGTAACATGTGATTATGTTGTTTTATTTCTTTATGTAGCATATGTAATCATTATTTGCGGCCCATGATATATTTTTTGTACAAAACAAAACTAATGGATAATTTTGCAATACATAATTACATGGTTTTTTTTCCATGCCCTACATCAAGCATTATTACGCATTAAAACTAAATGTAAAAACATATTTACATTAGGGCAGCTTAATTTGTATGACACAACAAAAACGACAAATCGTTTAGCAGAAACGTAATCTACGGACAATTCTAAGAGATTTTCGCTACGACACGCTAGATCGGAAAGTTTTAAGAAAATTTCCTTTAAACAATCCCAAAACCAATTGTTGATATTGGTTCGCTTGATTTGCGGGGGTTAGGAATTCATTTTCGGCCTATGGTTTCTTGGCGAAAATTTCTTAGAATTGTCCGTAAATTACGTTTCTGTTATACGATTTAGCGAAAAACAAATCGATCCGCCCTAATATACATACATGTGTTTGAATTATTTTGTTTATTTTATTATATTTCTTTGACCTTTTATTATAATTTTAGTTCAGTAACTTTAAAAAACTAGGTATTTTATAAAATTCTTTTGATAAAATAATTTTATTTATTAAATTCAATATTTCGCTACGCCTTTCTGTAGCATTATCAGAAAAAAAATTATATTACAAAAACTTGAATTAACAATAAATAAAATATGAAAAACGATTGTCATAATACGAAGAAAAAAGTTTTAAATTTCAAAAACAAACACATACAAAACCCGAAAAAAAATTTCACATTTTAAAAAAAAGTTTTAAAATAACAAAATGATTTTACGTTTGAAAATAGTTTCAAAATTTCGAAGACAAATAAGATAAAAACTAGTCGTCAGCTGGCAGGCGCAAAGATATGGCTTGTCGTAACTGAGTGTACTGTCTCATACCTCCTCGTGGTGGTGGCCGATAACAGATTCCTGTCTCTACAAGGAGTCAGGATTACTAAGTCGAACAGAGAGAAGTTATAAAAATCCCTTGGCATTTAAAAGACCAAGGCATATTTAACCAGGTGGCAGCATTACTACTGCAGGTGACAATTTTTTGCTTAAATTTTCGTTTTCCTTTGTTTACCCAATTTTAATGTCACACTATTTTGTTTTTTTTTTTACGAATAATCAAAAATTCATTTACATTCAAGTCTCATTGATACAAGTGCCTTGGTGTTTCTATAGTTTGTGTATAAATAAATTAAAAAGTGAAGTAAAAACAAAAAATAAATTATCAATTTGTGTTCTAATTTGTACAAATATTATAAATAAATTTGTAATTTGTACCAAACAAAATTTATTCAACTTTTCATTTCATTTAATTTTCTTTCTTTTTACAAATGTTTTTGACAGCAATATTGGGTTTCACACAAACAAAACTGCCTGCTGTTGTTGTATTGTTGTATTTGTTGTCGTAGCAAGGTCACCTAGTTAGATAGGCCTTGGGTCAGATTATAAAGATACTCTGGAGGAAGTGACTGAGACGGTAGCGTACATTGTGTGTAAATGTCCAGCACTGTTTGTGTATGTAATTTTGGAACGATTTTCAAATGCAAACTTTTTCAGTTATTTTTAAACTTTTTTTACAAATGTAAAATTATTTTCCGATTTTGTATTTGGAATTTAAAACTTTTTTTCTTTTTATTATGACAATCGTTTTTCATATTTCACCGATTATTGTTAATTAAAGTTTTTGTAATATAATTTAATAAATAAAATAATTTTATTAAAAGAATATTTGTAAAAAAAAGCCGTAATGCTTAAAAGATATTGAACTAAATTTATTTTGTTTACTTTAAAAATACATTTTTTTAATTCACATAATTAATTTGAAAATTAGAGAAAGGTACTGAAGCGGTTACTATGTATATAATATGATTTAATAGATTTGCAATTGGGAAATAGTACTTTATGTCGTTTTCTAGCAGACAACAAACTCTTAATAAATATGATTGACAATTATAAAAAATGAGACAAGAAATAACAACATTCTTATTTTCTATGCAACTTGAGGTTAATTACATACTACTACTTCGTAAATACACAGTACAATACATATAAACTACAGTTTTGGAATTTACATGTCTATTCTGCTAATTTTTGTTTTTTTTGTTTGTTTTAATTTCATATTATTTATTATCTGACTTATACATATACGTTACATATACATAAGTATAAACTTAAGTTGCGACAATAATTATTAGTAAAATGATTTTTATTTTATTTTTACGTTAATGTTGTACTCAGGACTACAATTATAAACAACCATTGAGGTAATATTGTTAAGCTCTACGTTCCATAAATTGAAAAATAATAGCTTCTAACAAATAATAACTTTTCATTATGCTGTACGTACATACATACACACACGCATACCCAGACGCGGTTTAGCATAAGTTTTTCGAGTGAGAGGAAGCGGAATTTTATATGAAACAAGAAATAGGTATGCTCGCGCATATTGTGGGGGTGGAGGCGAAATATTCGCTTTCTCTCGTCATAGAACCGCGCCTGTACATAGCTATATATTTTATAAGTACCTATGTTTATTATATTAATTAAATAACAAAACAAAATATTTAATGTGCCCGAATTGTTGGCAAGTGTTATAAGTATCACTTATTTTTCTGTCACTAAAGCCACATTAATGTGAACACATTAGTACGACTGGCTTCCCTATTGCAACAAATTCCAATAATCATAAAGTATTGAAATTTGTTAATATACTTCCATACATACATACATATACAACATTTGACAAGCTTGAAATTCTTTAATTCTGGCGTCGTAAAGTTTTCCAAGTTCCTGCTTAGAAAGTTTGTAGATTTTTAAGAGTTTTCGCAAATCAATACGTTTCTTAAGCCTAGTACTCTGTTCGAATTTGCAAAAAGTGTTGAGCACCATTAATTATTTCGCTTGAAAAATTTGACAATACGCTAGTGGTGACAACACTGCGGTTTCGAAGAAAAATTTCGTTTTTATGGCCTTTAAGTATGCAACGTTCAATTATGTAAACAAAAAACATGTTTATATGCATGTACATACATATGTATGTACATATGTGTTTGATGAGTTGACAAAAATATTATTCCAAAGAATCGGGAGAATATTATTAGCTTGTGCTGCTGCGCAACAATTAATATAAATTGCTGTCGCTACCGAACAACTTTTGAAAGACACACGGTCTGTTTCATGGCTTTGCGGTTACAGTGTAGCTTATCTGAATTATCCCAAATATGTTTTCTTCTTTTTACCGCTGAAATAAGGATATGCTTTTCTACGTCACTAAATTTTCTTTTTTCTTTTTCACTTTTTAATAAATTTACGCTTTTCTCCATTTGTATACTTTTTTTGGCCTAGCAAATTTAAAATTAAAAATACAAATGCTTAACTGATCAGCAGTTGTTTAAAATTCCGTGCGAAAAAAGTGCTGCTCATATTGTTTCGCAGTTGAAAAAAAAAATGTTGCCAGAAACATTTTTTAGTTGGAAAAACATGCTGCCAGAAACATTTCGTGTCGTTTCAAAAAGTGAACAGTGTACTACTTCAGCAACATTATTTCTTTTTTATTTCGTACGAAGGTTTTTATATGGGCTTTTGACAGCATTTCGCACGAAATCATGAACAGAGTACCATGCTTTAGCTAAAAGATTAAAATAAAATATTTTTAATTAATGAAGGGCATTTCCGGCGAAAACGACAACCGTTAGTTGTAAAAAACAATAAATTGGCGGCTTCGTAATAAAATTAATATTTAAAATGAAGGAACTTAAAAAGTTTTTATACACAAACAATTGTTTTCGTTTCTTGCAAATTTTTGCAATTTTGTTGTTTTAAACTTATGAGTAGTACCACTGTTCGTGGTATTATAATTTTTTCTCTAAGTTGGCTGCTCTGTTTGCCGCCATTATTTATGTTGAATTAACACTCAGGCCCACGAAAATTTTTCGTAATTGATTGAAATTTGATTTTCTACTTATATTTATTAACTAATCTATTAACTCAGACAAGTACGTCCATTGATGTCTCACTCCTCCTCGTCTTGACTATAAATATTTATAACAATCAATAAATAATTTTGTATTAATTCCTTCAATGGCAAATCAATGCCTATCAACGCAAAAACATAAGGTTTTACAAAAGCCGAAAAAATGTATGAAAATTGTTTTTGTTTTCCATATAAGGTCTGTTTCAGGTGCATAACAAAACAGTCCGAATTAGTCCAAACGCGATAAAATAAATAGATGTACATATTCACTTCAATTAACGTTTAGTTGCTTTCAGTGCTAGCTGAGAGCTAGCTAAAAGCAATAGGTCTGTTCCAGGTGCATAACAAAACAGTCCGAACTAGTCCGAATTAGTCCAAACGCGTTCCAGATAACAATTTTTTTGCAATTTTGAGAGAAAATGGGAGAGCAAAATTTGTCATTTCCTGTACAAAGTCGTACGAACTTTTTCTTTGGGTAAGTTTGGACTAGATTTAATTTACAGCTGTTTTTTGTTTACTTATATATAAAAATCAAAAAAAAATTTTAAATAAAGGAAGAAAGTTTTTATTTAAAATTTATTAAAAAGCAAAACGGAAAATTTTTCCAATAAACTTGAAGTTGTAAGCACATATGTATATTTGTGCATATTTATCACTTTATTTAATAAAAAAAAATGATTTTATCGATCAGTTTAGAAGTTATTGACAGCTGCTACCAATGATGCAAATGTTTTGTTTTTAAAATATTATGCATTTTAAGCGTATAAAATTACTAAAATAAAATTTATTTGAGAAAGTAGGCACCATTAGTATTTAAAGGTGATCAATTCTGGTTTTTTGCGTTCCAGCAATTTCGGACAACTTTGGCACATTCAGAGAGTAATTTTATTGTTAATCTCAATAGTCCGGACTATTTTGTTATGCACCTGGAACAGATCTCTAAATTCTAGCGTTGATTTGCGTTTTTTTAAAATAAAGCTCTTAAATTTTAAATAAAATTGGGTTAGATATTCGCAGCCGTCGAAAATGAATTACCCTGAACGTATTTTTTTCCTTAAAAAAAAGCTTGAAAATGGTTTTCGGCTATGTTTAGGTATATGTATGTACAAATGTATGTATGTATATCTGTGGGCTTTCGACAAAAACTCGCTCTTTAAGTTTTTTTTTAATATTTTATGAAAAGAAAATTCCAGCAAGAAAAGGAATTCTGAAAACGTTCGTATAACGAATTGCAGATTAGAATGCTTTATATGCAGAATCAGGTACCACATACATACACGCATCAAACGCGAACTTAATATTTTAACTTAACACAAGACATTATTTTTGAATCCACCGATAAATAGTAAACGAAAATAAGAAACATTTGGAAAAGTGCAACCAACAACTAGCATATCGATGAATATTAATCAGAAAAGTAAGAAGGAAACGCGAGTTCGACGCGTATCACCTTTGGCTCTTCGAGCCATCCCGTAATGTCACATGCTGCCTTCAGTACTATTGCTAGTGCCCTTTGAGTCCATGGCTCCTCCGCCACAATCATCAGCACCCATAGTACCAGCTGTAATGCCTCCCGCAACACTATTAAAGTCCAAGTTGTACTACAGGATGGAAATGGAACAAAATTCAAAACAAATATATGTATACATGGGTTGTTACACAAACATTCTTTAGTAAACAAACATAAGAGTCTTCTTACTGACTTCTTAAAAAATCATATTAACTTGAAGAACCAAAAAAGAAAAAAATATAAAAAAGTATTTCCAGGAAAATAGTCGACTAAAAACATGTGACAACAAGGTGTTTCAAGTTACAACTAAAATAATTCCAATATTAAAAAAAACATATAAATTTTTATTAAACTTGTCGGGCTTTGAGTTAGACATAAAAGATGTACAGCTGTGCGCAATGCAGAGTAGCGTTACTACATATATATTTTAGGATTTTTGTTGTTGCATAATTCCTGCACTAGGAATTTGAAAGCTATATGTCTAGTCTATATGGCAACCCTAAGTATGGGTTACAAGTATAACGAAATATATTTGTCTCTTTCTGTGCGTCTGTTGAAGTTACAGTTATTTAACTTAAATGGCCACCCACAATAATTCCAAAACGATTAAGAGTTTTTATTAGTTGCATTTATTAAGTAAAACTTCTATGAAATTTCAAGTTTAAAATATTTAAAATGGGCCGCGACAAGAACTGTACCCCAAATACCCGACATTTAATGGGAAAGCTTCTTTCAGAAGGCAGGACATATCGTTTTATTAAAAATATAGTAGGATGTGCTCCCACAGTTATTTAAAGTTGCAAAAAAAGGCGCAGCCGGAGACACGGTAAAAATTCCACAGAGTCAGAATGCACGCGTATATAGCGCTTAGTGAATAGAAATCCATTTGTCACGTCCTCTAAAATAAAACAAGACTTACAGCTGGATACGTTAACTATTCGTCGACACCTCCAGAAGTCCAAGAAAAGCCCCATTATTAAATTCAAAACAAGTGCGTAACATTCTCTGGATGTGTGAGTCCAAAATAGTTCTATTTGGTAGGCTTAGGATAAGAAAATGCGTGAGAAGGCCAAAGAACAAAGGGTTGACGGAAATTCGATCCCTGTCGGAATATCAAATCAAGAATCAATAAAAAAAACGGCCACAAATTTGTTTTCAAGACCGTTAAGCATGGTGGAGCCGGCACAGAGCTATTTTTTCGGATAAATTGTATGCTTTAATGCATGTTGAAATTTTAAGGGTTATGTTACCTTACGCCGAAGGTCGTCATCTGGCAAGCACAAAGGTATGGCTTGCCGTAACTGAGTGCACTGTCCGAAGATTTATACCTCCTCGCGGTGGCGGCCAGTAACAAGACCCTGTTTCTGCAAGACATATAGCTAAATAGGTCGAAAGGAGAGAAGTTAGCACTCTCTTATAAAAATCCCTAATCTACAGTGGCACAGCATACGCCAACGATGTGTGACCAAGATACCAGTCGACTTCCACTCTTAATACAGACTTGCCTGTGCAGATGGAACTCGTTCTGGTTGGACAAATTTTTTTTTTCATTACTCGAATTCTCTGCAGGAACGCCGCGCCGCCTCTGATTGGCCAAGGGAGGAATCCGGAGATGGACAAGAAGCCCCAGGGGTGGACGTGTTAATCCCTAAAAGTAATCCTAAGTCGTCGGACCGCGAGATTCCGATAGGGATGGACAATGAAGTCTCGCAAGAGGTTAATCTCTGTAGGATCTCAGTCTGAAATCACTACAGTCAAGACTAAAGGCTAGTGTTAGCACGAGACTCAATGAAAGTAAGGTAGTCATATATTACAAAACGGTTGCCTGAAATCAATTCGAGGAAAGAAGGGGGTCGAAGGGGGACCCATAAATTTAACGGTCTGCTTCGATATCCCCCCCTATATGAATGTAATATGCCGTTCAAATGGGCGTTCCAACAGGACAATGAAATACGACAAAGTTGGCGTAAAAATATGTTTCAGATAGAAACATTAAAATTTTTAGATTTGGAAATCGTTGAAAAAGGCTGCCTTTAAACATATACCAGCAAAAGTTCAGGCAATGTGGGCATCTGTCAAGTCAGCTTAGGAATATACTCCCGTCAAAAGGTGCCATTAAGCCGCTGCCATAACCAATAATTTTAACGTTATCAACAAAATATCCTATGTAAAAACATTATTCATTCACAGGCAATTTTTAGATTAGATTAGTCTATGAATTATAATGTTTGTTTTAATTTTTTATTTTATATTCAATATTCAGATAATAGAATGCAGGACTGAACTTTTTTTAAATAAATAAAATCTAGCTGTTTTAGTAATTGTAAAAATTGTATATGAGGCGCTACTATTATATTGCACACAGCTGTATTTTTGCATCTGTAATAATTCATGGACTTTTTTATATTTTTAAATAAAAAACAAGCTAAATTTCATCTTTTTGAAAAGTTTTCAATAATTATCTAACTCTGAGTCTTTTTTCAATTAAAATATAAAACTTTAGCCAAGAAATACTCATGAGTATCTTATATTCATCTACAACGTACTGCATATTTTGAAATGATTAGTGGACAATGTTCCTGGCAGTCAAATTTTATATTCGGAATTTTAACTAGTTCCGACAGCGTTGCAGTTTTAAAAACTTTTTAAAAATTTTATTACTATATTGCAAAAATCAAAAGGGAAATGGTACTTTTTGTTAAAGCCTACTTTAGTTTGTATAAATAATATGAGTTGAAATTACAAGCGCTCTTTAAATGAAAGGAGAAAAAATTATAAAATATTTGTCATAAAATGTGTTGTAATAAATATTTGATAAACTTGTTCAACAAGTTTTGCGAATAATTTAAATTTTGAAATACTCGTAACAAACTTCTTTCTGCCACATCCTTGTTTAGTTAATTTAATTAGTTAATCACAAATAAATATGGGGGAGTGCGCACGAAGAAATTGATGCGAACATTTTTCTGCATATAATATTTTTAAATTAAATTATATTAATTTCACAAATCATTAATATTTTTTAATATAATTCAATTTAATTTCCCAGTTATCAAATTAACAAAATCCCCTAACAATAACTTTGTGAATTTATTAATTTACTCATTGGGAAATTAATTAGCGGGATCAAATTATATTAATCTAGTTTCAATTTCCAATTAATATTTTAATAATAAATATTTTGAGTTCTATTTAATTTAATATTCTTTCCGACCTTATATTTTTAATTACTTTCTATGCAGGCTCTGGACCTAGAGCCAGCATAGAAAGTATTTTGAGTTCTTTTAATGAGTTTTTTCTAGAAGTCCCTCCATTAGGACCTTTATCGTATTATCTGTCACTTTTTGTCTTTTGTCCATTTTTTTATTAAACTCTTTCATTTCAGGCTGAGCTTTTATTGTATTTTTAATGTTTTCTTACGAATGTCCAATAATTTTCAATTGGGCCGAGTTTTGTACAATTCGGCGGATTGCCATCATTTGGCACATAAACAATATTGCTTGGCTCCAAGGGAATTGCTTATTTGCTACAGTAGCAAGTGGCGAGATCTGGCCAGATGTGTGTTTTTAAAATTGTAAACTCTTCTGGAGACACTCTATGATGGATATTTCGGCGTTTGGGAAATGTTGATTGTTTTTGTATGCGTTATTTTTCTGCTAGATTTTTTCCAGCATCCGCAACATAAAGTTGTGAAAAGTCAGCCAGCACATACTTACGTATGCTTCATCATCTATAAAACAGTATTCGCAAATACGAAAATAAAATTCTTTGAAGTCATTTTGCTCGCTTTTTGGCCTCTAATTTTTTTTTTTTTAATTTCTGTCAGGCAATTTTTGTACTTTGCATGTCTTAAGCTGGATTCACCCATTATGTCCGAACAAAAATGTTGTGCGGACAAAAGTTATTTTAGTGAGAGTTTTCTGAAACACCATTCACCCATTTCGAATATTTTGTCTGGACAATCAATGCTGCCGTATGTGGTTATTTTTGTATGAGCTGTTGCTCATATCATATCATATCATATCATATCATACATATACTCCCTTTCAGGCTTCTTCATTTCCTCGATAAGCTTTTGAGCAATTAAATTATTTTCCATTTTGCATACACTTTGAATTGGAATACGAAACAAAATTGTTCAAATTTTATGTAAATGGGCAACTCAATTCAGCTTTGCGATGACAAGTTTTACTTATTGGCAACTCAGTTCAAGTTTGTCTGGACAAAATATAAAATTAAACCAATTCAAGCTGAGAGCTGTTCGCTCAAAATATTTTCTCCCTCTCTTGAAGAGAATCGTCAAACTTCATATAAAAAAAATGTTGTGCGGACAAAAATTTTGTTCGGACATCATGGGTGAATCCAGCTTTAAGGTCGGCTTTTTTGATTTTACTTACAAAAGACTCTGGAGCAGTTTGCTTTCAGAGCCACGTTTCTTGCGAGCATTTCCAGGATAAACAATCCACTGCTTCTAACACCATCAACCAAGTTTTCTGTCAATAGTTAAAGACTACTAATATTTTTTTAGCGTCCGAGAATTCTATAACACTTTGTTAACGCAATTCTTCCGTTAAAAAAAATAATTTTGCTCTAGCAATGAAACTTAACACATGGCCATTGAAAATAATGATAAACAAAAGCAAAGCAACGGTACCCATTTTTTTCAATTAATGTAAAATTTGAATGCCTTAAAGTATGCTAAACTTTTTCGTGCGCACTCCTTATGCACATATAAATAACGAAAAATATTAAAATTGGCAACACACACAACACATCAAAACGAATTAACATAAAAACTTTTGATCTCCAAGTGTTCTGAATTAAAAACAAAAACAATTCAAAAAGAAAACAAAATAATAGAATTTGTTTTTTGTGTTTTATGGCAACACTTGTATCAGCGTTGTACATTCTAGAAAAATTAATTAATAAAATTATTTAATTTTTTTTATCACAAAAAGCAAACACAAATAAAACCTCTGGCATAGTGAAGAACTATGCCATTATTGGAAAGAAAAATAAGTTTCCATTTACTATGGTAAAAAGCATAAAAGTGGTGGTTTACCTTGGTAGCACATTCTAGGCACTTCGTCACAACACTATTGATAACACACATTAGGTTTTTGGTTTCCCTGATAACATGATCTACTTTAACATAAGTAGCTGATGGACCTACGGTATGATCCTTTACGGTAAATTGAAGTGATTGCACAAATGTAGGTACTCGATCTAAGACGTTAAGTAAGTCCTTTTTGTGAGGACTTGCAGGAACCTAATGGAAATGAAATACATAACTTTTGCTTAGAATAAATAAATATATAAATAAATATCAACTCAAATACCTGATAGGAAAATTGTCTTAAGATTTTATACAAGCGATTCGCTTCCTCCGCGAAATATTCCGCTTGGGTAAAGAGGTCTTGAGTAGTTTTCAGAGAGCCATTTCCTTTAGTAAACTGATACATTAAAAATGCCATGGCTGATAAATTTTTCGCTCTCTTTATAATATCATTATCACACAACTCTTCATTCCATTGAGGCTGTAGATCCCTTTTAACATTTTCGGTTTCCAAGTCGACTTCTTTGCCAATTTCGGGTATATCGTTTTGAAAGTTAACCGTTTTAGTCGGCTTTATTTCACCAGCAGAAGTCTGAAAATAAAACAAAAAAATAAAAAAATGTTTGGTAGGCGGGCTTTTGGCACTGCATTGAAATTGAATTGTAGTACAGTCAACTAGCAAATATTAGCACACATACCGTTCCCATAGTTAAATATTTTAAATCGTGATCGTTTACATCGGCCGTTGACTCCAATATCTTTTTCGACACCAAAGAAATCTCTGTTACCAGCCAAGTCCACATTTCGACAAAGGCATCAAAGTTTTCACTAGCCACACTGCTTAAAGGGAACTTAGTTAGAATTTTGGCTGCGAGTATCACTTGCGGTCCATAGATTCGCAGGTTAATCGAAACGTGACCAGCCTGCTCTTTTAAAGCATCCTGTATAGCTATGTGTCGTAATAGCTTACACACTTCTAGTATATGATCACAGTGCTCGTGAAATTCATTTACTTGTTGTGTGAAATGCGGCAAGTTTTGCTGCGAAATAATCACATTTAGATTGTTGACTAGTTCAGTAGAGGTTTTCAAAGCCTTAAACATTTCACGCGATTGTTCAACGGCAGAACTGATCAACTGGTTGGAAAGTGTTTTCACTGTAGTCAAAACTGTATCAATATATTCATCTTGAAAGTGATCTTTAGAATATAGCTGCTGTTCACCTTGTTTAACAACAACATTTCGTAGGTACTTATTGAGTTCTCTTGTACAGTGATCGCAATAAATCAAAATATTTTCTCGCATTTCATGGCTGGTATATGGAGAATCCGTAAAATCATGTATGTTTTCCAAAATTCGATCAAAGGATATTAAGATTTTTTCAATTAGGTCACCACACACGCAATCTGGACTAATTCCTTTATACTTCGGACTATTGCTGCTACTGCTGCTGGAGTAAGGATCCAAGCCATAGGATTCATTTAGTAATCGTTCGCCCTCTGGCAGGCCACTGGAGTCGTAAACTTTTTTGTTTTTATTATCAATCGGCCAGCGTTTATCCATAGACTTTTTTCTATAGAAACTATGATTGAATTTGACATTTAAATAAGGATCACTGTGTTTAGTTTTGTAACGGCAGCACTGCATTAAGTAGGTAAAATGTTGTATTGTGGCATGTATGGTGCCACGCTCATCGTTGTTGTAGTACGAGTATTGCTGCTTTGATGAATGCCATTCGGATTCGAGTATGGCATCCTTAATTATGAAATGTATATGATCCATGCCACGCCGTATTTGACAAAATACCGTATTTCGATTCTCTCGGGCTAAAACGCAGTTGTAATGGACCATGCAAACTTTAGACGAAGTTATAAGCACTTTCACTGAATGGTCTAAGACTTGACGGGCTAGAAGGATTTCCGAGCGTCTTTTTTCCTCTTTCAATCTGTTATTAGCAGCGTTTGTAGTCAAACATGTCATTTCCACCATTTCCGTGCCAAACGCTGAAAACGCTTGAACAAATTTTGTAAAATTCATAACGCACTCGAGATTCTGAGGACTTTTACTGTCTTTGTATTTAAATGTAAAAAGTTGTTTAACCACAATGATGTCAACCAATAACAGAACTCTGGTTATAGAGGTTAGTAGAGACCGCGAAGCCAAGAGAATGGCAGTGTGATCTATAATTGTTTTGGGTACACCCACTGCCAAGCTGCCAGCTTCATTTAACAAGTCACCCGATAAACACAGCTGTTCAATCGATTTTCCTATATAACGCCAGCATTTAGAATTGAAAATGAAAATTTGTTAAATTTTTGCAATTTAAGACTCGAAAGCATTAACGTTACCGCTATCTCTGGCATCCTTGCAACAGTCAAACATATCAGCCTTGATGTCTTCAAAAGCCTCCGCAATAATTTCTCCTATTGTAACCAATCGCTCAACAGCCATATTAATCGCTTGGCCAACACGTTTACACGTTACTAGTTTTTGTTCACTACTGATGTCCATGTGCCGCTGTGGTGTTAGCTAACGTTAGAGTGTAGATGAATAAATTAAATTAGTAAATGTGATTATAATCTGTACTTAAGTTGTTCTTACCGTCTCCAAGTTGTTTGACGAAATCATTTTTACCTCCAACTATTATGTCAGTGGCAGGGCTGTTGATGTGACTTCCTTCCTTCTGCCCCTTTGTGCAAGATATCTCAGGAACCTTGTTATTATTTATTACAGCTTTACGTTAATACGAAAATATTTAACATAGTTATTCTGCAACTGAAAGTTAATTAAATATTTTATTACTTTCAGTTTAAAAAATGTTTATATCTGTTAAAGTTCCAATTTCTTTCAGTATTTTCGGCTAAAGAAATGAGATTCTATTGGTTTCACAAAAAGTGTTTAGTCGAGCAGTCCCACGACAATAAAGAGTATTGATTACATAAATATTTGCAGCGAATATCCGTCTTCTCTTGTCCAGTTTGGCTTGGAGACCAATCCGGGGTTCGAGCGAAAAATTACAGTGAAGGTGGCACATAGCCGAAACTGGAGTTTTTTTCGACAAGTGATGACGGAAATTCGTTCAAAATATCTGTATCAAATCACTCTATCGGAATATCAAATCAATAATCGGGATTATTATTGATTTCATATTACTGAAAATGTCTGAATATTTGATGAATTCTATCAATAACTATTTCTTATTCTTCTAAATCACTTCTAAATGACCACAGTATTTGCCATGCGTTTCCATTCAATAATAGACCAAGTTCCATAAGCTTCATCTAGATCTTGTGACAATGTGTGGATAGAATCGATTTTAAGGCTTTTAAGACTCAAGATTGCCTGCTTATACGCAGACGCACGACAGATCATGTTGCACTATCTGTAGTTATAGGTGGCATAGCTCGTCAGCTGGCAGACACAAAGGTATGTCTTGCATGTATGGCTTGGCGTAACTGAGTGCACTGTCAGAAGTTCTGACTTGTACCATCTCGAGGTGGCGGCCGGCAACAGGTTCCTGTTTCTGCTAGGGTTCTAGCTAAATAAGTCCAGCGAAGAGAAGTTAGCACGCTCTTATACAAATCGCTTATTCGCGGTGGAGGAGCATACGACAGGGACGCGTATGCAAAAGGGTGCTTGGTCTCCAGTATGCAAACTCTAGATACGTCGATTTCCAATGTGAATACAGACTTATCCATGCATATGGAACTCTGTGAGGGTGAACATATTTTTCTCCATTACTCGTGGGAATTATATGAATTCTCTAAAGAAGCTTCGGTTTTGATTGTACAAGAGAGGAATCCGGAAGACATGGATAAGGATGCCAAGCGAGGGGTGGACGGGTTAGCCTCTAAAGGTACTCCCAAGACGCTGGACCGTGAGATTCCGATAGGGATAGGCAATAAGGCCTCGCAAGAGGTTAATCCCTGCAGAAACTCCGGTGTTTATTGGAAAATGGAGGAATTCTGAAGAAATGGACAAGAAAACCTTGCATTAAGTAGACGGGTAAGTTGCCAAAGATACTCCTGAGAAAAAGTCTGAGGCAGTAGTGCACATTGTAGTACAAGGCTTAGTATCACGGGCCGACACTGGTTTAATATGAATGCCGAAATGGACCCTAAGTCTTAGGCTAATGTGAGCAATTATAAGACACTTATTGACGAGGAAGAAGGCTAATAGTGAGCAGTCAACTGTCGGAAATTACTACACTTAAGAGCACGTGATTTAATGAAAGTAGGTTAGTTACAAATCGGTAGCCTGAAATCAATTCGAGGAAAAAGGGGGGACGAAAATGGACCCACAAAGTAAGCGGCATGCTTCGATATTCCTCCTCAAGCCTCAAAAGAAGCCACGCTTTTTTTTAAAGGTGTAAGAGATATTTCACTCCATCTGCTTATACCAGCTATATTCGACTGAAATCGAAGGTACAAATCGAAGATAATAGGTGAAACTCTATGCTCTCACTCACTGGAACATCGACACAATGTGGATTGCCTTTTACTAATTCATCCAATGAAATTAGGCAACTAGTTTTCGAACCGCGAAGTTAAGTGCGCATAACACGTTCTTAATGCAGAGTTCCTCCGTTTGTCATAGATAGGCCAGTGGATCGCACCATACAAATGCAAGACAAACTCGCTTTTTAGCCATAGCGTTTGTATTTATGCGGAATAAACTGCCTGCAGAAATCGATCCTGTCAATTTAAGTGTATGAACACTTCTATCGAATGCCCCCAAGCATTACTCGCGCTTTGCTCCTTTCCACCGGTTTATTTTTCCTACTACCAACACGATGATTTGCAGAGAAGTAGAGGTCATCCCCTTAGTGCTGGTTCGATACAAGACCTATTAAATTTCCATTAATTTACGCACTATCCTTAAGCCTGCAGGTTGCAGATCATAAATATAGAAATAATGCATATGTATGTGTGTACAATGTGCATTTGAGATTATTATTCCCTTTTTACGTGAACACACATACTTGTTTACATGTACGTATGGATGTATGTATGTATGTAAGTATGTATATTTGTAACCTTGTGGACGTAAAACGACGGACGTGAGAACATATGACATTTACACGTTAACTTCATGCACAAGTATAATTCAGATTTTCATTTTAATATTCCTCAAATAAATAGACAAAACAAATCTATGCTAACACACATACACACACACACACGCACACACAAACATACTCGTACATATATGTAATACTACATCAATTGCTTTCGTATTGGAATTTCTTGCAAATTCTAATGACAATTAATTTAAGTTACAGCAAATATATTAGAAAGCCACCTCTGTGCATGTGTTAGTACGTACGCCTTTGCTGCTTCGTTACTTCGTTTACTCTCTCCTGACTGTTTTGCTTAACGCAATTTAGTCTTTTGCAACAGCATCTAATCTTTTGGAGTTCAAGTTGTTGTGTTGAACTTCATTTATTGTTGCAAAACAAAATCTCTATCACAACCTTTTTTATATTATTCTTAGCACAATAATACATACATACGTACACACATACATATGTAAGTTGGGCTTTGCATTAGTATTTCTTTTTTCGTCACTTTTACCTAATGCCTCTAGACCCACAAACTAGTATCGATAAATTGTTCGTATTCCAAACAATCAATTAATTATTGCACAATTTATAATAGTTAAGTCCTTTTGCAAAAGAAGCGTCCATAACGAATTTGCTTTAATAATTTTCAATTTTTTTTTTTATTTTTCACAACTTTTGAAGAAGATGCTTCCAGGTAAGCAAGAGCTAAAAAGTCACTGGACAACACATGCGCATAACAAATCAAATCGCATATTTATCGATAAACAAGTTGTACTGCAGCAGTAATCGAGAACAAACATTTTGCAATTAATAATTTAATTTTTTCAACTGATGAAAAATTAAATAACTAAATTGTGCAATTAATAAATTAGAATTCAAGATTTAGCGTTACCAAGCGGAATAACATAATTAATAACCATAATCCAACAAATTGGCTTCAATCAACTAAAGTGGTTGTCTATTTTATTGTTGTTTTTTTTTTAATATAAATTAAACTCGTGGTTTACAAACTTGCACAAACCGGTTTCGGCTATGGACCATCTTCAGTGACTTTCTTCTTTTTAAGAATTTATATGAAAAACAAACAATGTTTAATTCAGAAATAATGGGTCTACAAAATTTTAATGAAAACATTTCGGTAACATTCAAGGCGAATTATTATTCATAAGACGAATTCGGTGTTAAGCAAATTCGGCCTAACGTTAAAATTTGCTTGATTTGAATCAACTGATGTGTAAAAAAAACCAGAAAGAAGCAAAAGCAAACAAACGACAATTTTTTTTCAATTCATAAATTTTATTCAATAGTATTTGACGTTAGGTTGTGACGAGCGAATTCATCATCTGCGCTCATGAGTCCTCCTTATAATTAATTCGCCTTGCTCTGACGTTTTAAAAATTCGTTTTTCATACAAATACATATGTATATGTATGTATGTGTTTTAAATAAGTTTTTTTGTTAATAAATTTCTTGCTGGTGCATTAGACCCGAAACAGTGTCGCCCATATGAGGAAATGGCACATGGACAATACAAGAGTCCGTCCATATACATATGTACATATGTTTGTGCATACTGCCCACAGTACGATATTTTAATCTAAGTGGAGAAAATTACTTCAAAAAATATGTGTCGAATTCAACCATTTTAACATATTTAATGCCTAACTAACCCACTGTTACGAAAATTAACATAAAATAAAATCAAAAATAACGGTTAACACGGCTGTTTTTGAGAATTCTTAGTACATTTCAATTCTTATCCATGTGATTTTTTGAGGCATCGACGTCACAAGGCAACCAACCTGTGTCGACGGGATTTAGTTGTGAAACCAAACTATTTAAAAGAATCCTATAGCCGTCGTGCGAAGAGACAGAAATAAGTCTTTAAACGTTAATGCAAAAAATCGTTTTACTTTATTTTATCTATTTATGTTTTCAAAATATATGTACATATATAAGGAGAGTCCGGAGGAGACAAGTTTCAAAGGAAAAAATTTCGCACTCGAAAAGGTAACACGGGTCGGTCAAATATATTAACCCTCTTCCGACCCTCCCTAAAATGGGAAATATTGTTTTAGTTAACAGTAGCGGGTTAGAACTTACATATTTCCTAGGGAAATATTAATTCACAATAGAAGAAATGGGAAAAGGGAAAATTTTTGCGGAGAGTCGTAGTTCATAATTGGGCTGTCACAAATCTTTAAAAGATGTTGCTTTCTTCTTCTTTTGCTTTAGGCTCTCACTTTGGGAATGATTAATATTTTGCGTTCTATGTAATACGAAAGGAAAAACTAAAAAGTACCTAAAAACTAACACTGGAGAATAAAGTACCAAAATGAGTTTCCACGTCAAATAAGAAGCTATCATATGTTAAGAGTTTTAAAAGAATCTGCATTTGACACTTTGGAGAGTGAAAATCTGCAAAATGCAGACAAACCTGCACTTCAGACAGCAGTGGTCGGAAGTCTACAATTGTAGCAAGTATTTCTTTTGAAACCCATTTGAGCCGTCAGATGGCAGGCATAAAGATACTATATGGCTTGTTGTAGCTGAGAGCACTATCAGAAGTTCTGGCTTATACCTCTTCATGGTGGCGGCCGGTAGTCTCTGCCTGGCTAAATAACTCGAGCGGAGAGCAGTTAACACTTTCTTATAAAAAAAGTCTTAATCCACGGAGAAACAGCATACGCCAGGGATGCGTATGCAAGAGGCTGGTTGGCCTCTATATCGATATCTACTTGTAATACAGACTTACCCGTGCCTATGGAGATCTGTGTGGGTGAACATCTTTTTCTTCATTACTGGGATGAATCAGAAAGTCTCTCAAGAGGCGGAGAGTTTCATCTCTGAAAAAACTCTGGTTTTAATTGGCCAAGAGAGGTATACGGAATAGAGATGGACAAGAGTGTCTAGCGAGATGGGGACAGGTCAATCTTTGTAGGCACTTCTAAGGCGTTTGGCCGTATGATTTCGATAGGGATGTATAACGAAGTCTCGGAAATGGTGGAGAGGTTAATCTCTGTGGGAAATCCGGTGTTTATTGGCCAATGGAGGTAGTCTGAAGAGATGGCCAAGGAAACCTCGCCAGCATGGACGGGTCAGTCTGCAATGATATTTCAGAGTAAGGGCCTGAGACGGTAGTGCACATTGTGTGTGAAAGTCCAGCACTGGCTAAAATAAGGCTTAGAACCTCGATCAGACACTTGTTAAATGTGAATGCCATGGTGGACCTAAGCTTTAGACAAGACTTCGGAAAGAGGGAGCAGGCCGACTGTCACCAGTCGACTGTCTGAAAACATTATAGACAAGAGTAGAGGCTAGTGTTAGCATGAGACTTATGAAATGAAAGTTAGTCGTAAATTACAAATCGGTTGCCTGAAATCCACACGAGGAAAGGAGCGGGTCGAAAAGGGGCCCACAAATTCAGCGGTCTGCCTCAATATCCACACTACATTAATTGTGCACAATCTATTATTTCACTCCATATATTTATTAGATATCAGTTTAAAAGTATTCAAAATTAAGTTTTGTTTTAGCCAAAAATATTTTACGTTGCAAATGATTAAAGGTTACAAAATTTCTATAGAACTAATCGAACTCAATAACTTGCAGTAGTGCAGAAACAAATGGTACTGCCCAGAATCTGTAAAATTTTTCACATTTGTCACCCTACAACTGATGGGCAGCAGTATTAAGAAGCTTTTCAATTTAACTTAAATCGCAGAGACATGTGTACGCTAGGATAATATTTTAAAAGCAGCCTTTTTCAGAGCAAGAGATATTTTTTTCAATAACAAACACAGGTGAAAATTACAAACCAAACAAACATCTTGATGGATAAGATTTCCAATGCGAATGCAGAGAGGAATATAGAGAGGATACGTGCGTTTGGAAGGATTGTAGTATGCTGAATGAAAACAGTGTAGCATCTTATGGAAAATTTGAATTCCACCCCTAATTTTTGGCACCGCCTTTCATGTGAAGTTTGGTTTTTCATTTCTATCTCTATTTATTTTTATTGTTATTTTATCAAATTACTCGCGTCAAAGCGTGTATTTCAATATGAGTATAAATTGCATCCTTCAGATAATAAAGTGCTAATGAAGTTCTTTTCGAAATTGGTTTCCTTTTTTCAATTTTTTATTTAATTAATTAATATTTCAACAAAATCGCGCTAATCAAAGCAAATACAATTAAAACAAACACTGAAATGGAGTATTCAGTAAAGAATTTTTTGATTTCGGAAAATCTTAGAGATTCTGCAAAAACGTTTTATAGTTCCAGCTTAATCGGCAGAGAGATATTGTCTAGTTATGACTTGGTAATGGATCGTTTGAAAAATTGCCACAGCCATGCAGCGCCCCATAGTACACCAGTAAGTGACTTGAATGCACATGCCCTATACGAAAATCAAGAGGAATCAGATATTTATTTCAACTTGAATACCAATAATACAGCAATAAGTAATCAATATACAGGTACGTGCAAGTGTAATCTTATTAATTATTATAAAACCAAACTCACACAAATTTCCCACCACCCCTTACAATTCCTTAATCCTTATGACTGACGGTTGCTTTATTATGTGAATGTGTGCGCGTTCGTTTGTTCGTTTGTGCGTTCGTTCTGCTAATGCTAAGCAGTTAACCAGCAACAAAATTAACACTTAATCGTATACAGACTGTGAAACAATGCTCTATGATTTTATACAAATAAAGATATTCACAAAGACTGACGACTCCTGTTAAATTTCACCGCCACCCCAGAGTCATGTTCAATTATTATTTACCCAGATGTGCACGATGGGCGGGCGACCTTCTTAGACATTGTTATTGTTACTTTGAAAGTTTACACTCAAAACACTTAAGTAAATTGGCCATTTGTTTAGAACACGCTTATTCACACACACACACACACACACACACCCATACATACACACACACATGCATACACACACACACATACATACGTATACACAGTTGCCAAGAAAATGTTCTAACTTCAAGGGGAGGATTTTGAAATTTAATCAAATTCAATTCCATATTACTTCCCTGCTTGTATGTGCGAGTATGTATGTATGCGCTCGCAAATACGCTTGTTAGATAATTCCAATGTGAGGATTAAGTAAATGCAAAGAGAATTCCCTGACTATTTGATCCCAATGTCAATAAGGGAATATTTTTGATTATTTAACGAATGTTAAGGCAGCAAGCAGGAGAAAACGAAAAGTGAAAATTTGAAAATTAAAAAAAAAAAACATGTGCAGCATTTATCAAATTAACTCTTTACAAATGTAGCTGATTTGGCTTAATTAAAAAATAAAGTCTACCTACAACATGGCTGGCAAGCTTCTTTAATATTTTTTTAATAAAAAAAACCCCCCCACAGCAATACCATACACGTACCGACCGTTGGTACAACGATAATGGCAAACAAGTTGGGTGTCTTGCCCACAAACAATACAACTTCGTTGTACAACCTTTGTTTTGCAAACAAGTTGTGCAACAAACAACTTGTTTTTTGCTAAATGACAGTCCAGGAAAGTTAGTTCAGTGCTACTGCATTTTTTTGAGTACCTTTTGTTTTGCGAGTTAAGGCCGAGGCACATATGTAGAATCCGTCGTCCGTTATACGTCATCTTTTTCAACCGACAACAAAGTTGAAATACAGGTTTTCTTATGAGCTTTGTACCATTCGGTATGTCTCCATCAACGCAAGGTACTAAAGTTGGGTAACTTTTAACGTACGTTGCGTAGTTTGACAGCTACGATTATCAGTTGGTTTTTTTCTTTGTTTTGATTTACGGTTTTGTGTTTTGTGGCATTAAAAATATGATAAATGCAACAAATTGAAATAAATAAATAAAATTTTGTTGCAAAAAAAACATGCTATAAAAAAACAGCTGATTTGATATCCGTCAACAAAGGACTCATTGTGTTAACTTCTTCCGTCGCTATGTTAATGTCAGTTGAAAACGGCAACATACTCGTATAACGTACGATGGATTCTATGTGCCTCGGCCTTTACCGTAGTACCCACACGACACTAAAAGTGCGATTTTTAATCTGACACGTTGAATAATACAGGACAAGTTGTTTTTTTTTTTAAATTTTGGAAATAGTGCTTTCCATATGAAAAAAAAAGACTTTTTTAAATTCAGTTCCATTTAAAAAGCATGATTTTCCCTCAGTGTTATGTGGTCACTACGAGAATAAGCACAAACTAGAATAACGTTGTGCAACACGCTCCTTAACGTTGCTACCGAGTTGCACAACTTGCTATAAAATTAAATTTTTTTTTTTTTTGATTTTTCGCGCAAGCGAGACGCACAACGTAATACAGCAAGAAAGAGAACGAAAAATGACAGTAGGGAAGGCACATAGCCGAAACCTGTTTGTCTGCAAACCAAACTTGACAAGGGATGACGGAAATTCGTTTCTAAAAATCTACATTAATACAATGAGTCCACAAACGTTGCAATCGCGTGTACAATCAACTCAAGTTGTACCAACGGTCGCAAGGTCTATGGTCCATTCAAATGCCAGAGAATTCAATTCCGATCGGAAGTGGTTTGAGTACCGTATATTGCTGCTTCAGATAACGAAATCTTATAAAATGGATTTTCCGAATTTTCGGGAATTAACAAAATCGATCGGAAACTGAATAAGCAAGAAAAAAAATTCGGCCAGAATTGTAACTGCGGAATTAAAAGCATTTCAATCGGAATTTGTGGCAGGCCATGTTTGTACGATTGTCACACTGTAGCAGTTGCTCACTGCTGCCATAAATATTTGCAGAGAAAACTGCCTGCATCGAAAAAAATGTTTTTCGGAAGCAAAAACTGCCGAACAATTTTTTTACGATAACAAATCTTACAAGTCAAAATATGTAAATGATAATAATAATAATAATTGAGCAAACCAAATGTAAAAATGTTTTCATAAGAAATCGAAAATTCACTAAAATTTTAAAATTCTTCACAAAACCAAACTTTAGTCTAAAAATGTTTAAATTGCCAAAAAGCAAAATTTTCCACAAAAAAAAGTATAAAGAAAACCGAAAATTGCACCAAAAAAATTACGAATAATTTCAAAACTTAGCAAAAGTTTCACCAAAACTTCGACAATTCACCACAAAATCGAAAAACTGGAAAAACAAATAAATTCCAAAAATAGCACAAAAAACTAAATTTGAAAATTTCGAAACTAAATTTGAAAATTTCAAAACTAAATTTCAATTTCAGCGAAAATTTGCAAAAAATCAATATTTTATGAAGAACATGGCAATTTTAAGAAAACCGAGATTAGACAAACTCCAAAAGACCTATGTATATCTTAGAGAAAACGTAATTTTCACAAACCAGTAACCCCCAAAAACAAACAAACAAATTTTAAAATTTAATGCAAAAATTACCCAAAGGCTGGAATTGCACTATAAACCCCATCCCGCTATTATCTACAATTCACCAAACATCGAGAATTTATTAAATATAGATAAACATTTAGAGACGCGAAAAATCACCGATCGAAAATGCTTAAGTCAAAAGGAGAGTTTAAATGTAAAATAACACGACTGAAACCGGAGGCCGGGAGAATCTGTGAAGAGTGTAAAAGATTCGACACAGCCGCATTTAGCTCTCTTATTTGTTTCAATATAGGTTATGTTTAAGAACTTTCGTATGGCATTACACTCATTAGAGGTAATTGGTTTGGGCCTGTATTGGCTTTTTAATTATCAGAAATAAATAAATTGAAATTTAAATTACAATTGTGCAAAGAGTATATAATTTTTCACTTCGATTTTAAATAACCTTTGGATCTACCAGCTGCGGCTGTGCAAAAAGATGTTCTTCGCTAATTTCGAGCAGGCGAATACCGACCGTATCTTTAACTTTTTAAACTTTGAAGCCATACGTCGCTAGCATTGAAAGCCAAATCGTTTTGTTTCATTAATTTGATTCGCGTTTGCTTCAAGCATCAGTTCACTTACTGGCATTTTTTTGTTCCTCATGCTAATAAAAAGTTTTCTTTATTCTCGGAAGCCTAGATGCGCGAAATATCTTGCACTTTCCAGGGCCACAAAATGTGTCGTTAATACATTTGAATATTGATCTTTGCTTTTTTTTAATGCACAAATTTGTTGATCTTGCCACCCGATATTTTTTGTCTAAGTCAGTTACACTACAAGCTTTTTGTAAATGTTCGAACAGAATAGAAAATATCTTGACAATTTATTCACGATACTTTTTACAAAGATAATAATTCTTCACTTACTATCGTGAGTGTTTAGAGTGCAAATGTCACAGAACAACTAATGGTAGATACAGACGAGTGAAGATTAGAGCAAACATGTTTTGGGAATTCAGTTTAATTTTTTTTTTTTTTTTTGATACACACGATGCAACCACAGAGTAAACCATAAACGAAACATCAGTTCTGACGAAAAGTAAATGTTGTTAGTAATCTGGGCAAATGATCAACACAGCACGACTGCTTTCAATGAATTAAGTCATAGAATATGGTGAACAACGATACAGACGATGCAACATTGTATTGAGAAGCTTAGAAATATCAAAAAAATCTTGATATTTTGAGAACCAAAAAAGGAACTTTAATTTCAGCAAGAAACATCGCTACAGACAAAAGCACATCAAATGCAATATGCCAATGTTTCCTCCGGTATAAGAACTCAACGGAGCTGTGTGTATTTATACATAACGGTATTCCTCAAATTAAAAAAAAAACACAAGAATAAAAAGAAAACTCTCCCCAGATTTTGGTCACATTTTAGAATGGGCTGTGTAAAAAAAGTGTTTATGTTTCCGAGTAGTTCACGCTTCCGCATATTAGCGAGTTTTAGCGAGTTCACTGTATTGCTTTAAGCAATCATGAATTAGATGAGACAAGTTTCTACAAACCACAACAGGCAAAATGCATGCTTCAACATTATAATATTATTTGATTTTATTTTACCAAAACATATGAAAACAAGGAAAAAAAAATAACGTCTAACGTTCTCATCTTTTCATATTTTCTAAATTTGTAACTCTCTTGACCTAAAATGTTTAATTGATTTTGCAAACGAAACGCAGTGATATTAATTAATTAATAAATAAATTAAAATTTTTAAAGCATCCAAAACTTCTACGTGTTAAAAACCTTTGAAAACGGGGTATGATTAATTGTGAAAACTAACTGACTTTAGTTTTGACATGTTTACAAATACTGAGTGAGAAAAAACCTCTACAAAAAATCTATCTATCATCGTCATGAACATTTGAAGTTTTTCTTACGTAAGAGAGGTGCTAAAGAACGTTTTTCACCATTAATCTCAATTTCAAAAAAGAAAGTAGTTGCGAGATTAACGTAGAAAGGGAACGATATGCAAATATATTTTTTCCTTTTGCGCTGAAAGATAATTTTTAGCGAGACAAATACATGAATGGCTACACGGCATAATGCCAGTAATTTTATTCTCGATTTGATTTTTCCACGGTGAATTGTTAACGATAGTTGGTACTAATTTCCGTCATCCCGTCAAGTTTGATGTGGGAAGAAACCGCTTTGGCCATTTTCAGTGTCATTTTTCCTTCTGAGACTTAGAACGAAACTTGTCAAGGGATAACCGATATTTATTTCAAATATCAATATGTATGTTATCTGTTATTTTTATTATTTATCTGCATTATTTTGTTGTCATATGTCGTTAACTTATTTCATTGTTTTTGTAAATTAATAAAATTTTTTGTGAACCTTTTACGCAATTTCATTTGTCTTTTAATTCTCTCTGATTTACATTTGTGGCGTTTTAATAAAGAAACGAATAAGTGGTGTAAGTGTGTAAATGTAGATGAAAACCCTTTCTTGTCCACGAGAACGCTCGCAAGTGAGCTGAAAAGGGGAATGTGGTGCGACAGTTTCCCACGAAACAATAAGGCAAGTGTTAAGAAAAAGCGACTATTCTTCAAGAGTTGCTCGAAAAAAACCCCTGCTTACTGTGCAACACAAAGAAAAGCGTTTGTCCTTTGCTGTAACGCACATTTCAAAACCTGATGACTACTGGGATGATGTAATATTCTGTAACGAAACTCTACTATAATGATGGGCCCAATAAAGTGTGGAGAAAACCACTAACAGCACTGGAAAATCGAAATATAATTCCAACTGTAAAGTTTGGAAAACTTTCGATAATGGTTTGGGGGTGTATATCCAGTAAAGGAGTAGGCGAAATTTCTTTTAATAACACCATGGATGCGGAACAGTACCTGAATATACTGAAGTGCCACTTAATTAACAGCGCCAATAAATTTGGATTTAACACTGGCAGAAGGCCGAATTTTAAATTTTGTCAGGATAATGACCCCAAACATAAGGCGCTTTTGGTAAGGACGTGGCTTTTTTTCAATTGCGGCAAAGTGCTGGATACTCCTGCACAGAGTCCAGTGGGCTTACCTGAAGAAAAATACCGCCAAAAGACATCCAAAAACCCAAGCAGAATTAAAAGCCGTAATTTTAGAGAAATGGAATAAAATTCCTCCGGAATATGTAAAAAAAAAATAATAAATTCGATGAAAAGGCGTCTACAATCTGTGATTGATGCTAATGGTGGCCATACAAAGTATTAATTATTTTACAATTTGATATCGATCCTATTTTTCGTATTTTATATTTTAGATCATATTAGAATGTAAAAACAATTTATTGACAACAAAATTTTGGAGTTTCTTTTGTTTTTTATTTAATTTTCTTATTATAATTTTTTGTTTTTTTTTTTCTTTTTCGTTGCCATTTGTTAGTTAATATGTCTGCAATTTTCTATTGAAATGCCAATTTGCCTGATTTCATATTTTTAATATTTATTTGTCTAAATTATAATTAAATAATAAAATCATTTGTGTAATAGAATATCTTAATTTTGTTGCTCTTTTTTTATTAATTGTTTTTTTTTTCTTTCTTAAAATATGTATGTATAAACAAAAGTCATAACTGCTTTGACACATAGCCTTTCAAAGTAGTAAATCATATTAAATGTACAAGGTACGATTAATGTACAATGTATATAGTATATTCGGCTATAAATCCATCTGTATATTAATAAATTATAAGTCTGTCAAGTAAGCGACCCTTTTGCGCGAAATTATCGTGTTACATTTGTTGTAACTGTTATAACTGTTTTGACACATAGCTGTTCAGAGTAATCAGCCATTTTAAAATACAAATTTAGTGCAATGTTTTGGAGTAAGCTTGTTTTGAATGCGCTTAATGTACAATGTAAATATCATCTGCTATAAATTCATATGTATTTTAATAAATTATAAGACTGTCAAGCGACCCTTTTGAGCAAAATTATCGTATGTTACATTTTTTGCAAATAGACTTTTTTTTATTCAAATTGATTCTGAAGCCATAAACTCATCACCTAATAAAATATTAAAACGATAATAATTATAGTTGTGGTATAAATACTAAAAACATGTTATCGTATGTGACAGTGTTATTTACCTAGTGGTATCAAAGAAAAAATAATAAAAAATATATAAACCCCCTTCTATTACATCTTTTGTTTGTAAAGGGCTTCTGTACAAGAGTTTAGATTTTCGTTGGATTTTTGCAGAGAGAAATCGAATGAAAATCGTTTTAAAGTAAAATATTCTCATTGAATGGTGTGTCTACAGTATCCCGTTTGAAATAAAATGAAAATGGCGTGGTTGTGTACTTTGAACAAGTAGCAGAGAAAGAAGCCGCAACGATACTTTCGGCGGCGATGGCCGAGCAAGTTTGAATAGATATCGGCGGTAGTGAATCTTGAAAATTTCAGCGGCTCCAGTTTTTATATGTTTATTTTTGTATAAATATAACAATATGAAGTGATAAGAAAAAGTACAAAAATGTTTATCACTAGAGTGAAAAAAATTAGGGACCAATATTAATAACAATTTTGGAATTTTCAAATAAAATAAGGAGTCACAAAACATAGTCGGAGAACCATGTCAAGCACGCAATTTTCATCGTATTAACCTAGATTTTTTTTAAATCGTATACTTTTTAAACTCTGAATTTTTTTCATTGGCAATTATCATTTTATTTTATATTTGGCAGAATTTTTCTTAATTTTTTTCATTGTTTTTTGGTAGAAAAAATTTTGAAATACTGATTTATATCTTATGGGCAGAAATAAGTGTTATTTTCTGAAAATTAAAAGAAAAAAATCACTACCTAATGATTGTTACTGACAAAAAAAATTCAAAAGAAATAATGATTTTTTTCTGCCAAAAATTTTATAAATTTAAGACATAATAATTATAATTTAATTTTTATGAAAAAAATATAATTATTACGGCCCATGAACCAAATGCATTGTTAAGCGATAAGCACATCGTCCATTTTTGTACCGCTGGAAGCTGAAAAAAAAATATTTGCGGCAGCGCGCTGTCGGCGGCAAGCCATTCGACCTGTATATTTGTTCAATGGCTGAATTTGGTATATTCTTCGTTTATTCTATAAAAATGCAATGCTATTCACTTATTAAAACAACACATTCACAAAGAATGTGTATCGATGTTTCATCCTCCTCAAAGCATAAACAGCACAAAGAATAACTAATCAGATTTCTCCTCCAAAGAGGTTAGTTAGTTCGGTCGAAAATTACCGGATACAAGACCCATATAAAATTAACCAGGATTTACTGTATAAAAAGTCTTTAATTAGGACTTTAGCATGTCTCATAACCGAAGAAGCATTCCAACCTTCCTTTGCTTTCAACAGTTTCTCAATTTTGATCACTGACGTAACAGTTATACTCGTAATGATCTTTATAAAGCTCTTAAATAAAAAACTTGCCAAGGTATTGCTTAGAAATTCGAACAAGACCAGACTAACAGCGGCTGCTCTTTTGGGTAGGTTAATTTAGTTTGACATGGCGCCAGCAACTCAAGCCCACGTGGGTCCGCAAATGCTGGCCCTTTGTGTTACCTAAATATAAGATAAGGAGAGAAGAGCAAAAGGAGAGTTGAAGAGTAAAGAATGAAGAAGGTTAGTAGAAAAGAAGGATTAAATGATCATTATGTCTGTGCCAGCGTGAAGGACATTTTCCATAGTCCCCTTCCGGTAGATCGAAGAGGTTGTCGTTGGTCTATGGGCAGGAGAGAGGCACAGGCGATGATATACCGTCTCCTCTTCATTTTGAAGAGTCTGCAGCCAGACTCGGAACTGGAATGCGAAGGAGCGAACTATTACAAGTAGCACATAAAAACTATCGGCTGACATACAAACTCTTGTTCGAGAAAAAAGAAGGCTGAGGAGGCAATGGCAAATTGGACGTCCTCCAGTTTTAAAGGCTCAACTCAAATTGTGACAAACTATGTTAAATAGTAAACTGAAGCCTACGAATCACCATTGAGACTTGAAAATCCTACCTGAGCCAAAAACTCGACTGAAAAGGTAGGCGCCTTCGCTAGTCACCTTAAGAAGGTCTTCACACCAAATGGTGCTCAAATTGGCATCTAAAAATATTGATGTGCAAAATCGCCAGGATCTGATCGTACTACTGACTGTCCGAATTGTACTGTTCATATATAACGCCATGCTATGAATTGGCTTCTTCCCTTCCTTTTGGAAAATATCTGAACTTGTTATGATCCCAAAACCATTGAAAACAGTTTGAATTTCGTGCGAAGCGCGGTACTATCGAGCAAGTTCATAGAATTGTTACACTTATTACATCGGCCTCTGAAAGCAAACAATATTGTTCATAGATATTTCCCTGGCGTTTGATAAAGTTTGTTACGCGGAGCTAATCATCAATATCTCGCGACTGCTTTCTGAAAATACTCAAAAACTCCTTAAAATCTACCTGACAGATAGAAAATTTTAAGTAAGGTCAAAGGACCTATTTACGTCAATACGAATGGTGTCGGCGGGTGACCTCAAGGTAGTATATTAGGCCCTCTACTGTGTTAAGGGGCACGGTAGAACGCCAGGCCAAGTTTAGGCCTGATGCCTACACTTTGTATATTTACACGAAACGACTCGCGCTGTTTTTACCCCCGTCATTACTTTTCTTCCTTGGCCATAGCCCAACTTTGAAAGTGTTACTATAACAGCTTGCCGAGATATGCAAATGTATAAAGTGCATCTTTTTGTACCTATTCACTAACTCACTTATCAATATTATGGACCACTTCCACTATAATTAGAGCGCGGAAATTTAGTAAAAAAAATAGGTCTGGGAATGGGCACTTTTCATCTATGGGGAATCGGGTCCGGCCTTATTTGTGTGGAGCATTTCCACTAGAATTAAAGAGCTGAAATTTCATACAACCCAATCGTCTTAAAGCTTTAAGGCAACAGAAGTTTTATACATAAATTAACAAACAAAAGTAACTTGGTAAAAAGGCTTCAGATCCACACAAACACATAAATGTGAAATTAAGACAAAGTTCCCATCAAAAAATGTCGGCCGTTAAAAGTACTTGGATTAAAATGAGGGCCAAGTTCCTGATATGTACAATACCATCCCATTTCTAGGCAACAAGCTAGCAAGAAAATCCTACGATTGCTTCAGAGCATCTACAATCTCATATACTCGAGCTAGAGGATTGGTTAAAAACAGTGGGAGCTAAAGGTTAATACCTCGAAATACGCTCATATAAAGTTCACACTCAGAGGGCAGAATTGCCCCCCAATAAAAGCAACTGATGTCACTGTCCCACCAGAAAACCACGTGAACTATTTGGGAATTCATCTCGACCGACACCTATATGGACATATGGCGTCCAGCTATGGGGTACTGCTTGCGCATCAAATATTTAGAACTTACAAAGATGACAGTCTAATCGTCGGTGGTCCATGGTATGCTCGCCGGATTTCAAATATTCCCACAATCCAAGAAGAAATTAAAAGTTACTAATGAAAATTATCAGTCAATCCTATGCTCGGGATTGGCTGCAGTTTGGTGGACACCAGAGACTAGGAAAAATCGATACTCTGAGCCTTGGGAGACGGCCCTCGTAACCTATAATAAAGTAATCTAAGATTTGAACACAGCATTTGTAATAATAACTAGGATTAAGATTTGAAAACCTATTATAATTTTATTTAAGAAAGCTTCAATAACACACACACACAAACACACAGAAGGCAGTCATTATCCACTAAAGTAGAGGTGAAATTTGTCATAAATCTTTATATATTGACAGTGGATCGGAATTGCTTCTAACGAGTTGCAATTGAATTGAAAGTTCACTAATTGCATTCACATTTTATTTATAGATTTAAAAAATGATACATCACCATATCAAGTCGATTGCCAAAAGCAAAGAAGAATGCGAACCACATTCAGTGCCGCTCAAATAAAAGAATTGGAAAAAATATTCCAGGAAACTCATTATCCCGATATATATACACGTGAAGAAATTGCAACAAAAATAGATCTAACTGAAGCCAGGGTGCAGGTGAGCGATAACTTTACCAACCAATTACAATAATAAATATAAGCAAATTCATAATTTACCCAGTTGGCCAGATATTGACAGACGAAATGGTCGTCAGCGGCGTGTTTAGGGTATTTTATAATTTGTCATATATGGACATGTCGTTGTATATGTGTATGTATGTATATTAACTATATAAAACATATAAATCATATTTTATTTTAGGTATGGTTCCAGAATCGCAGAGCTAAGTTTAGAAAGCAGGAAAGACATTCTATACATATCAGCAGATCAACGCCTTCATTTAAATAATCATTAATATTAAATTATACATATTTTATAATAACAAGCAAAATTATAATAACGAATTTCCGTATAATTTGAACTTATTGCCATCAACGAATAAAATTTTTAAACTATGTACGATCATATTTTGTTTTTATTAAAATTTTATGACAAAAAAAACTTTTGGAATAATTCTCTCCTTGCTTTAACATAATTGGGATTATAGTAAATTAAAAAAACTTTTTTGTGTAGGGTAGATGGTCATCAGTCGAATTTGATGCTTCCCAACATCCTATTTTAGATGAGTCTTAAGTGAGGTTAGGTACTTAGGGTAAGTTGCTCTTATGCCCAGTTTTTGACTCTATATTTAAATGTCATTTAGCTTTAAATTCGATTTAAATACGAAATACAGTTTTTCAATGCTTATTTAATTGCAACTTAAATGAGCAACATTGGGCATTTAAAGTTTATTTAAAGTCCAGAAAGTTAACATATGACTTTGACGTTTGTTTACCTCTCAATTTCTTGGTTAAAAAATATTTTTCAGAAATTAAACGTTATTAAATTTAAAAAGTATATCTATGTAAATTAAATTAAGAACTATAGATATCTGAATATATAAGTACATACATATATATGTACATATACGTATAAATATACATATATTTATAAATAAAAAAGGCAACAAAATGAATTCCAATCAAGAAGACATGAATGATGCTGAATTGTCTACAACTTTTATTTATGGTGCACAGCTGTTTTCTTTAAAACTATCGATACATTTTTTGACATTTCATAGTGCTACCATATTTTCATTGCGATTTAATACGAAGAATTATTTAACACTGAAAAACTGAAGCTGCTTAAATACAATTTAAATTTAAGTAAAAATTAGGTAATTGCATATTTAAATGGCAACTCAAAAACTGGGCATTAGTGTGTAATAATTAATTACATAGCAAATGTATACTGTCGTGTAGGGGTTAAAAATGTGTTTTAAAGAAAAAAACTAACAAAAAGAGGGACCTATATTTGCCCATCCCTGGATTTTGTAATAAATATAATTGTGCCATATCTCTAAGAATTGAATAGCTTATTAGTTGGTTAAAGATGCTATCACAAACCATATATAAAGTTTTAGGATTTTACTTTTGCATAAATCAACAGGATTCGGACTTAAACAAATTTTTAACATGGCAGACCTTGGACCAGACGAAAGGATTTTCTCCTCTATGAAAACTCGTTTGGGGCGCAAGCGATCATTTATCCGCCTTAGTTACATAAACTAAAATCAGATTTATTTTACAATCATATGTTGGATAATTTTTTAACTATACTGTATTTTATTTTTTTTGGGACAAAACTCTTCCAAAAATGTATCCAATCTTAAACTAAATTTCTTTTAGTGTAAACTATTCTTTAACAGGGCGTTTCAAACAAATATGCATTCAGCTAAAGAACGTAGTTTAATTTCGCAACCACCCTGTGCGTAAAACACAAAATTCCATATTTTAGCTATATTATTACTAAAAATAAACATTTGTCCGTGTTTATTGTAAAGTGATACATAAAATTTTTTGAATGAATTTGTTGACAGTCTTGTGTTTTAATAAAATAATTTTTTATAGTTGAAACATTTGTTTTGTGGTCTTCTTAATTAAATCAATATTTCCCAAGGTATTTTATACTTGTTAGTACGTCAGGACATCTGCTATCTTGTATTACTTTTTTTGTCGCAATAGTTTGAGAGAATCTCAAAATAAATGTCTTTGTTTAAAGACAAAAAAAAAGAAATATTAAAAGTGAAACACGTTAACAATTTGTCAAATGTGTTGACACGAATCGTTTGTAACTAATTTCATATATTTGTAATTTTGTGTTATAGCATAGTTTTTATTCATGTAGCATTGATTTTTTTTACTTTCCTGAAAGCTGCTGTAGTGTGTAGTAAATTAAGATATAATATGGGGTAATTTAACGTTTCTTGATAATTGTTTCCAGTCAACAGAAACTTAAAAATGTTTACTAATGGTCTTCCTTGCAACTTACCATTTCCCAGTTGTCTAGGCATATCTAAAGACAGTGGAAATGATGAATTGTTGCCCTCCAACAATGGCAATAGAGAGCCAGTCATATTAAATGTATACGACATGGTAAGAAAATTATTAGCATTAATAATTTTGCTTTGCAGCATGCATATGTACATATTTTGTTCTATATTATAGTATTGGATTAACGAATATACAACTTCAATTGGTTTGGGTGTTTTTCATTCCGGAGTAGAAGCATTTGGAACAGAGTTTGCATATGGCGGGCATCCGTTTCCATTTACTGGAGTTTTTGAAATCACTCCCAGGGATCATGACGAGCTGGGAGAACAATTTCAGTTTAGACAAAGTATACAAATTGGCTGTACAGATTTTACATACCAGGAAGTTAGACGTATTGTGGAAGAATTGGGTAACCAATTTCGAGGCGACAGATATCATTTAATGAATAACAATTGCAATCATTTCTCTAGTGCTCTTACTCAGGTCTGTGTAATTTTGTTCTCATATCGTTATTGTAAATTCTATTAAAAATAATTTCTTGCAGATCCTTTGTGGCCAAGAAATACCCAATTGGGTTAACCGTTTAGCCCACTTTAGTTCTTGTGTGCCATTTTTGCAAAGATGCTTACCAAAGTAAGTGCATTTTATATATTTATATATATGTACATGTGTGTTCTATATAATTTTTGCTTGCATGAAAGTATACACTTATGTACATATTATTGAACACATTTACTTTTAGAGAGTGGCTGACTCCAAATGCCTTACAACAAAGCATAACGGCAATACAGGAACGGGATGACTCAGAACATAGTCCGCTTTGAAAAAGGATACGTTCATTCGAACAACAGTAATCGAAACATTGCACCAATTTGTACTATATACATACATACTCCTGATGCGATACATACATACATACATCATCACATACAAACGGTATATTTGCATATAACAGTTGGCGTCTTATTTTTCAAAAATTTCATTGTATTATTTTGTATTTAGATTGATAAATTTTAGAAAAGTAATTTGGTTAAATTAACGATAGATAAATAAAAATATATAATTATTTAAGAATCATTTGAATTGTTGAAAATGACACGATCATCATTTTGTGGATACTTGATCGATTCTTTTTTAAACGAAAAATGTTCGTGCAAAGCCAATAACAATGAGCATTTATAAAAAAAAGCATGTTATCACATGAAATATTTATAAATATTTTATGAACTTAAAACACAAAATTTTTAAATAAATAACGAATAAGTAGATTAATTCTTCGCGAACCGAATCTTAATTTTCATTATTTAATGGGTTTTACTGATTTATTGCAATAACAAATGAAAAGTAAAAACTCGCAATAAATTTAAAAACATCCCAAAAATACTATTAAGATTTAAATTACCGCGTGTTTTGTACAAAATTATTACATCATTTTTAAATTTTACTTGACTTTGTTCCCATTTTTACAATCCATATTAAATTTATTTTAAAATACAAAAGTTTTATTAGATTTTTACACCATTACATTACAAAAAAAATTTTCATTTTTTAGGCATAAACAAATCATTAGTATTAATAAAATATATTAACTTTTAAATTGTATATTTCTTTGACCTTTTAATTTAATTTTAGTGCAATAACTTTCCAAGCACTAGGTCTTTTTATAAAAATTCTCTTATTAAAACAATTTTACTTCCTGATAATCCTACACAAGGACGTAGCGAAATATTGAAGCTAATAAATAAAATTGTTTTAATAAATGAATTATATAAAAAACACCTAATGCTTGGAAAATTATTGAACTAAAGTACATCAACACCAAATTTATTTTCAAAACTTAAAATGTGTAATCATTACTAAATACGATTGTTTAATTATAAAAAAATACTTAATTTGTAGCGCACATAATTAATGGTTATCAACATGTTTTGTTTTTAAATAACAATAAATCATACCATTTAATTTTGATATTTATAAATTCGCATTGCTTCTTTAAAGCGATGGTTTGAAATGAATATGTTTGAATTTATAGTGTATAGATTAAAAATAAAAGATATTCTATTAGATTCATACAAATACAAGTACAAAAAAATTCATCTCTTTAAACATTTTGTAGTTTTATTTAAAAAGCACAAGAGGCTTTAATAAATAATAATCAAGGTAAACTATGCGAAAGCTCGACGAATAAATTCATAGCGTTTCGAAATCATTTTTATAACAATTCAATTTAAATAAATCTAAACACTTCAAAATTAAAAATTATACATATATTCGAGTCCACACAAATCCATTCATACATATCAACATGATTGTATTCCATTCCACAATCTTACAAGTACTTGTTGAACAAGTTTTTAACACCTAAATAACGAATGAAGTGAAATCCTAACGTGTATTTCACCAAAAATTTAACAAATGAGAACCTTCATAAGAGAATAACTTGTGTTTCTCTTTTTACCAAACTTTACCCGTACGTTTTGTTGAGCTTTTGGCAACTACAATAGATTCTTTGGCTGAAGAAATGGACGTAAGCCACCCTTACAATATTTATATATAAATAGGTATTTGGAATTAATTTCCGTCATCCTAGACCGGTTTCGGGGTTGTGCCATCTTCAGTGTCATTTTCCAAACCAAACTTAACAAGAGATGACGGAAATTCGTTCCAAATATCTATGTCAAATTGCCGTGTCGGAAAATCAAATCAAGAATACATTGTTCAGCCCTACCCATAATAAAAGTAAAAGAAGCATACAAATTTTCCTTATTAACACATTCTTTGAGGGAAACCAGTAAACTCGAAGTAGTAAGGCGCGGGAAACTTCTAATCAAATGGCTTTAAACGGGTGAGGGTCGATACATTAAGTTTGAGACGGAACAAAAAATAATGGCGGAGAAATGCTCGACTTCATTGTGTTAAAATGTCCACGCGAAAATCTAAGACAGTGGTTGTTCTGTTCTTAAAAACAATATTTCTTACCTTTGGTTCAATCTTCAAGCTCCCAGAAAGATACATTTTTGCCGGCAGGTCAATATTTTTGTTTACAACGAAAAAAAAAACAATTTGAATTTTAACTTCTTAAATAAACACTCACGGTATCATAGACGGTGCACGGTATTATCCATGCCACTATAACTAGGTACAAATACAATTCAAATTTTTGCAAATATCTCAATCACAGGGTGATCTCAATTTTAACAACTGAGTAAAACTAGTTTTGTTAAAGCTCCTTTAATTTTTGCTTCCGAAGGAATTCAACAAAAACTTCAAAATTAATATCAGCTGAGCCGATGCAATTAACTAGTTATATTTCTTTGGTTTTACTTAAGGGCTTGTCATCATAGAAACTGTTTCGTGTTTCTTTAAGTTTGTTCAGCCATCGTACACAGTGCAGGAATGTGGATTGTGAAGACTGTTGGTGTTGATGGTATGTTCCTGATCAAAATAAAAATAAACTAAAAATAAGTATGTATGTGCTTGGATGTAAACACCCGTACGTACATAAACTATTCTGAGAACAATCTTGATAAGAAACAAAAAATAATGCGCAAACTTAACAGGAACATAAACACGTATTCGCCACACAGAAGACCACGAATAAATTTATTCTACTTATTCTGCCGACGCTCTCTCCATGTGCGAAGAAATTTATGTTTAGTCAAGGCGTAAACAGATTCAATTTTGTTAGTTACTTTAGCAACAAAATACACACAACCGGGCTTTGTTTTTCTAGTTTTATATGACACCCTGTACTTTTTTTTAAAGACGCTTTGTTTTGACAGCAAACAGCAATTTTATTGCATTGTGTTTTATTCCTATTTTTTTTGTTTATGGTGAAAATTATTTAAAAAAATACGCGGAGAAAAACGTAAATGTTTATAAAAGATAAGTTTAAAAATGGCTCATAGTGAAACTTTCCAACTTAACACCTTTCGAAGCTACGTAACAATATTAGGAGATGGTAAAGCGACCGATGACAAGAAACTTCGAGCGGCACAAGAACTAAGTGAACATTTTGAAGTTGTTGTGCAAAGCTCTTCATATCCATCATTTTTGGAACATTCCCTTAAGGCTTTTATGCATTTTTTACAGGAAGGAGAGCCCCAATTTATACAGGAATATCAAGCGCATCAGGTATTCAACAATCACTTGTTAATTTTAACACGCATAGTAATTTTTCCTACTCCTAGGTGCGAAAATTAATTTTGGAAATGATACATCGGCTTCCTATTAGTGAAAACTTAAGGCAACATGTAAAGTCAATAATATCTCTAATGCTTAAAATCTTGCAAATTGATAATGAAGAAAATGTGCTCGTTTGTCTGAGGATTATAATAGAGTTGCACAAAAACTTTCGACCGTCCTTCAACAACGAGGTAAGAGCAGATTGCTATAAATATATGTAGGTGAAAACTGCCTGCTAGAATTTCTCAGTTTCTAAAATTGCTATTAAATTATTAGTTTAGTTCAGCCTGAAGTAGGCGTTTAATTACGGGTAAAACAGCAATGTTAACACGTGATAATAGGAGAGACATTAAATCTATGCGTTTTAAAATTAATTTTGGATATAATACTTCCAATTGACCTGATAATTAATGGCCTTTTTCTGTAACCCAAGCAAGAGACTCGTTTCATAAAAGTTTCGAATCGCACGCTTGTTTTGCGGAAACAAACCCTGACTGCAATATTTTAAAACCTTGATAAGTTGAACGGAAGTTAAGCTTCGAAAAGGGTACATTTGCATATATCGTCAACAAACAATTTTTTTGCGCTTAATTCAATTTTGAAACGTTTTGGGAATTTAGTGTTAATATTGTTCATATTTTGTTTTTTAACTTAAAATCGCTACAAACCAAATTTTTTAATAGATTCAATTAAAACGTAATTGGCAAATATAGGCAAAATAGTTAAATTCTTTCCTTCTTGACAGAAGGAAAAATGACACTGAAGATGACACACAGCCGAAACCGGTTTATCTCCAAACCAAGGTATGAAGGAAATTCCAAAAATCTACAGCAAAATAGTTTAGTACCATTCCATTGTCTTTTATTGATCATTAGTGTTGTCATTAAAAAACAGTAGCCTTTCCTCTTTACATGGAGTAAACTATGAGAACTTTAAGTACTAGGCAAACAATAGTTAGTTTATTTTAGAACTTACCACAAATTTTGGTATTGAAAACAAAGGGGTTTCTGAAAATAATATGAGAAAATATTGCTGAACATTAATAAATATTTAAATTTATTATTATAAAAAAAAACTCTATTTTTAGGTGCAGCAATTTTTGGCTTTAGTAAAGAAAATTTATACAGAACTTCCTAATCATATGAACAAAATATTTGAGCCAGCTCAACAAATAAGAATAAAAGACTTGAAGGAGCTGAATATGGAACAGTTACTTTCTGAAACTTACGCCATTAAATCTATTCATGTGGAAAATCCTACAGATTCTGTAACGTTTCAAATGGTATGTATATGAACTTAAAACTAAACAAACAAGTTTAATTTTATAATTTAAAAAAAAAACCCCTTTATTTTCTTATGAATTATAATAATACTTTAATGTTTTTTTTTTTTTTTAATTTGTCGGAGCTGATCCTAACAAAACAAAATACAAGGGAACTGTATGCGTTCCTCCAACAATAACAATATAGAGCGTACGCTCATTGAAAACAAAAGGAAAGCTTAAGTTATAATCAATGCTTAATGCAGTAGTGAAAATAATAAAAAAAAAAACATAAACCATATAATCGCACCATCCAAAGAGTGTCAATGACAGTTAGTAACTGTGCTTCGTTCCATCTTGAAAAATATACATCCACTCCTAAAAATTTTAGTCAACTGGTTCGTTTTTTTTTTAATTTCTCGCTTGGGTAATTCATTTTACTATCAAAGTAAATGTAAGCTAAGTCTCAGTAGTAGACGCACCTACAAAAGCAAAGTTATTAATTTTATTTTGATTGGGGTAACCCAGCCCACCTTAGCCTTAATGCGCCTTTGTAAAGTTGTTAAAAAACACTACGCTTTTATATATCCTTCAGCTGTCTTCTCTAATCAATCTTTGTTTCTCTGCAAATGCGAGTTATTCTCATTTGTGTTATATTTATATGGGTCACGTTTTTGTAACACACGAATCTTAACGCAGAGGGAATCGAAATAGTATACTCATATTGAATTATAAATCTCATTAAAAAAAAAACGGTCTTTTCCAAAAATTAATGTAGAAAATGTTAACCTTAATATTGGTTGCTATTATTTAATCTAATATTAACTAACATTCATTTTAGTATAACCTATTGCCTAGAGGCATGTTGTCATTAAGGGTGTTGCAGGAATTGCCCATCATAGTCGTGCTGATGTATCAGATTTATAAAAACGCCGTTCATCAAGAAGTATCCGAATTTATACCGCTTATTATGACCACAATTAATCTCCAGCCTTCTATGGTTCATAGGTATGTAACATAACAATTTATACACTCGTCTTTATTTCTTTTATGTTGATGAAATTTTAAATATTATCTTGCAGGAATTCACAATTTTTCAATAAAGAAATTTTCATTGACTTTATGGGCGCTCAAATAAAAACATTATCCTTTCTGGCCTACATTGTCAGATTATTTCAGGTGTGTTGGCGTATTAAATTTTTTTTCTACATTTTGTATTTAAACAAGAAAATCATATGAATGTTACGATATTGAATATGATATTTCAGGAAACAATAATGACACATTCCGCTTCCGTAACAAGTGGAATTTTAAGTTTAATGCATTTGTGCCCTAAAGAGGCAGCTCATCTAAGAAAGGAGCTTCTAATAGCGGCTAGACATATTTTTGCCACGGACCTAAGACAAAGTAATTGTAAAATGCAACATTTGTATTTGATTATAATTTTTTATTTAATACTTTTTCTAGAATTCATACCTTCAATTGAGCGTTTATTTGATGAAGACTTGTTGATTGGCAAAGGTGTGACCCTGGATTCAATACGTCCTTTGGCTTATTCCACATTGGCCGATCTTGCTCACCATGTACGACAGAGTTTGAGCTTAGATGTGTTGGAAAAGGCTATAAAGTTATTTTCCAAAAACGTACATGACGAATCTTTGGCCACCGGTATACAGACAATGTCGTGTAAGCTACTGCTGAATCTTGTCGATTGCGTTCGACATCACAGCGAAGTGGAACCACTCAAAGCTCGTAATTTGTTAACAACGTTATTGAAAGTTTTCGTCTATAAATTTCAAACAATAGCTAAAATTACTCTTCCCAGCATAACACAAAGATTGTATATATTACCATACTTACTTATGAAAATGTTGGTTGTCTTTAATAATAAATTTTTGCAGGAAAGTTCAGACTACACCTTCATTAACCTCCCCCGCATCAACAACATCCACTACGGCAGCGGTATTGGATAATAAAGAAACTATAAACGTAAGGTTCGAGACCTGAATGATTTTTATTTATAAAAAAAAAAAAATGTTGCCGTTTTTAGGACACTGCTTCAGATCCCATTTCGAAATCGAGTTTGGCTGGAAATCAAATGATTTGTTCTCTTAATATAGTGGAATATCGAAGCTTGGTGAAAACATTAGTTGGTGGAGTAAAAACTATAACATGGGGATTTCTTAGTTCCAAAGTAAGTTGTTGTTTTTCTGATGGAATTTATTGCTTCTTTCACTTGCATTTTAACAGTCACCTTCAGTCGATATTACAAAAAATAAACAAGAAAAACTCTTTCAACCATATGAAGTTAGTATCTATATTGATCTCGTGCATTGGGCGATGGAAGCTTTGGATATATATTCGATTAACGCATCGACAACTAATCAACTGAAAACGTCAGGTATTATACCGCGAACTAAAGAGGAAAAGGAGGTCCTTGAACATTTCAGTGGCATCGTGAGTATTTAAAACAAAGTGAAAGAAAATAAAAAGAACTACACTCTGTGCCAAAGAAAAAAATAGCAGCCCTAAAACATTTTCATTATCTGTCTAAAATTTTACACAAAAAAAGAAAAGCTACCTGTACAGTGGTGTTTTTTCATTTTATGTGATGCCTTCAGTGTTCATCTGCAGAAAACCCTTTAGTTTAGTATGAGGGTGGTGCTGTGGCTTAAGTAGTTTGAGCATTGAATATTTGGCATTCAATGACTTTAGACCGTCTGGATTTGTATCGCAGCCGCTGCCTATCGATAACATAAATTATACTAGCTATATCACAGCGCCCTCCTTCGCCGGTATCACTATAAAGCACTAAATTGTCGGCGAAGTAAAATAACTGGAACTAATAATTCGTTCCAAATGTCTGTATTCAAATCGCCCTGTCGGAAAATCAAAACAAGAGCTATAAAATTGCTGACTTCAATTAATGCACCTACAGAGGCGTTGAAACACTAAGATTTGTTAAACACTTGAAGCTTTTCTATCCCTCTACTCCCCCACCGCCTGTCTTCTCTAGTCAATACATTTTCAAGAGAGAGTAACAAGTACATTTCCGATATTTCAATATGTATTTTATTGGTTACTATGAGAAAAGGGTGAAAAAATGAAAAGAAATAGATTTCCAGAAATTCATAAAACACTTGAGGCTATTACTTTGAATTTTTTTTAGGTTTAATCGATTAATTTTGTGACATTGTGTCTTTATATTTTTTATTGTTCAATAATAACCCTTCGCTAACATTTTTTACCTGCAACGTGACAACATTCACATGTTCGAGGAGCGGCTTTTTTGTTGGCACGGGCTGTATGAATGTGCTCGTATTAATAATTATTTCGCTTGTTTGTTTTTAGTTCATTATGATGCATTCTCAAAATTTCCAAGAAGTGTTTGCTACAACTATTGATTTTATGGTGGAACGGATACACAAAAATCCATCACTGCAGATTGTAGCGAATTCATTCCTAGCTAATCCCACTACCTCACCATTGTTTGCAACCGTGCTTGTCGAATACCTTTTGGGAAAAATGCATGAAATGGGCACAAATGTTGAAAGATCCAACTTGTATTTGCGACTATTTAAATTAGTATTCGGGAGTGTTAGCCTGTTCCCGGTGGAGAACGAACAAATGTTAAAACCCCATTTACATAATATAGTCAATCAATCGATGGAGCTGGCTTTAACAGCAGAAGAACCATATAATTATTTTCTGTTATTGCGTGCACTTTTTCGCTCAATTGGTGGAGGTTCGCACGATCTGTTATATCAGGAATTTTTGCCCCTACTTCCAAATTTGCTGGAAGGTTTAAATCGTTTACAGAGTGGTTTTCACAAACAACATATGAAAGATCTTTTTGTTGAACTATGCTTGACAGTGCCGGTGAGACTGTCCTCACTGCTACCCTACCTGCCGATGCTTATGGATCCACTTGTCTCAGCACTGAATGGATCAGCTACTTTGGTCAGCCAGGTAATTGCCGAACAGATCTTTCAAAACGTTTTCAAATGACTTACTTGAATATACATTTGTATTTGTTTTCTTTGCAGGGCTTAAGAACGTTAGAACTATGTGTTGACAATTTACAGCCAGATTTCTTATATGACCACATCCAGCCAGTAAGAGCAGCTCTTATGCAAGCTCTTTGGAAAACGCTGCGTAACCAAGACAACGCGGCTTTAGTGGCATTTCGTGTTCTGGGGAAATTCGGTGGTGGTAATAGAAAAATGATGACAGAGCCACAAAGTATACAATATGCCAACAGCGAAATTCAACCCACGGCTGTTGTAACTTACTTTCAGGAGCTAGAAAAGCCCATTGAATTTCCTATAGATAAAGCGATAGAGGCTGCATTTTCTGCGCTCAGTTCCAATGCAACCGACTCGTTTTATCGCCGCCAAAGTTGGGAAGTTATACGTTGCTTTTTAGCAGCGTCCATAAATTTGGACGATGAAAAACATACATTGCAAAAGTTCTTCCTACATCCCAGTTTTCTCGAAAACAATATCGTCAATATGCCGATAAGTCAAAGTAAGATTGAAGATTTTCAGGCACGAAAGACTCTCCAGAATGCCCTAACTGGCATGTTTGTGGCTTCGGCGACCAAAGATTTGAGGGAATTCGTGTTTCCAGTTATGGTTGCAGTGGTTCGTCACTACACTATGATTTCAATAGCGCAGCAGGCTGGGCCATTTCCCTACAAACAGTACTACATCTCCAATGGTATTGATCCCTTGGTACTAATCGATGCGTTGGCCATATGCATGGGACATGAAGAGAAGGAATTATGCAAACCAGGACAGCTATGTATAGGATTAATACTGGATACATCAGCTAATATTTTAGGCAGCAAAGAAAGAGCCTGTCGTTTGCCTTTAATGCAGTATTTGGCAGAGAAAATGACAGCACTGTGTTATGAGAGGCCTTGGTATGCAAAAGTCGGTGGCTGCAAAGCAATTCAGTTTTTGTACCAGCACTTCTCTCTACGTTCTCTCTACCAACATCTCTTTTCTTTCGTAAAAGCATTCATGTTTGTTTTAATGGATCTCGAGGGAGAAGTGTCAAATGGCGCAATTTACATAGCAAAAACCAATTTGCGGTCTTTGCTCGATCTGTGCATGGCACCAAAGGAACAAGAAAACGATGAAATCACCACCATTAAAAATAAGGCCATCTATGACGTCATCCACGAATTGGTGCGGCAAGTAACTAGTCCAAACACTTTGGTTCGACAAGAATCAATGGCCTCGCTTAAATATATTGCCACACTCCAGAAGCGCACAGTCTCGGAAGTAATGGACCCGCACAAGGAAGTTCTGGCAGATATTATACCACCGAAAAAACATTTGCTCAGACATCAGCCAGTCAATGCCCAAATTGGTTTAATGGAGGGAAACACTTTTTGCACAACTTTAGAACCTAGACTTTTTACAATAAATCTAACCAACAGCTATCACAAACTCTTCTTTCACGAGTTGATAACTTTGTCCGAAGCCGAGGACTCTACACTTATGAAACTTGATTGCTATAAAAATGTCACGAATTTGGTTCCATTGCGTATAAGTGCTTTAAGGGCCTTGGCTGCTTGCCACTACATTACGGATACGCAACATAAAGATAAAATTATAAACATTTTGTTTAAACTAATGGAACATAAAAAGCCGGAACTGCAAGAGGCTGCTTTCAAATGCATGAAACGATTCAATGCTGGCATACAAATCGACAAGAAGGAGATACATAACTGCATTAGACCGCTTCTATTGACGCTGGGTGATCATCGCAATCTAACCTTAACGGCCACTAAACGTTTGTCCTATTTTACACAGCTATTTCCCCAAACGTTTAACGAGAAATTGAGCGAACAGATCTTACAGCTCTGTCGAAAGCTTTTAGAAATTTCTATACAAATTTGCAAGCAGGGCCAGCAAGGCGGAAATTTTTTTGCTGCCATCAGAGGGGGAGAGTATGAGCAGAAAGTTGTTTGCTTAATAGAAATGTTTCATCAAATAACGGCGGCCACACCAAAGTACATCGAAAATTTATGCCAATTGGTTTTGCAGACAGAAAAAAATCTGATGATTGAATCCTCTTCACCATATAGAGCACCGCTTCTTAAATTTCTTTTGCGTTTTCCCAACGAGACAGTTGATTATTTTCTCTCCGATATCTACATTATTGATGATCAGTGGAATCGTTTCTTTATACACATATTGAAGCATAAAGACGGCCAGCCATTCCATAATGTTCTCAAAACTCAAACATATATTAATTGTTTGATTCGGCTGATCGGTGGAAATCAAATTGACAGTACAATTATGTCCGATGTTCAAAAGCAGGAGGCTCAAGAACAGGCCATCAAAATAGTATATGCAGTAATGGAGGCTGATGATCAGTGGATAGCTACGCAAACGGAATTAATAAATTGTCTAAAACATTTATGGCAATTCAATTTGAGCAATAGTTGCCAGGAGAATGTGATCAGCTACAAGTGGCATTTGGTAGGAAAGATTTTGCTTAAATACTTTTCTCTCAACACAAACGAAATTGAATTACTCTTTCAACTGTCCCGAGCCCTGTGTTTGCATTTTATACCCGATTTTTATTTCTTAAGAGATTTTCTACAAAATACAGTGGCTCAGAGCTACACGGTCTACTGGAAACGTCAAGCATTTTTCTACTTTGTGGAAAATTTTAACAATGTCTCATTGTCGGAGGAGTTGAAGGCGAAAATTATAACATCGATTTTAGTGCCATGTTTCATTGCCAGCTTTGATAAGGGCGAGGGTAATAAATTAATTGGAGCTCCACCAACTCCCTTTCAGGAGGACGACAGCAACATCGTCTCTGTATTTATTAGCAAAGTCTTTGATCCCGACAAGCCGTATGCAAACGACGACGCTGTCAGAATTGCTTTGCTTCAGTTCGCCTGTCTTCTGGTCGAAAGAGCCTCCCAACATATACACGACGGCGACGCCAACAATAAGAGACAAGGCAACAAATTAAGAAGATTAATGACGTTCGCTTGGCCTTGTCTCTTAAGCAAGAATTCCGTTGATCCAACAGCTCGTTACCATGGCCATTTGTTATTGGCCCACATAATTGCACGTCTGGCCATACACAAAAAGATTGTGTTGCAGGTATTCCATTCGTTATTGAAAGGTCATGCTCTGGAGGCGAGGCCAGTGGTACGCCAAGCACTCGATGTTTTGACGCCAGCTATGCCACTGCGTATGGAAGACGGCAATACAATGCTTACGCACTGGACTAAAAAGATAATCGTAGAAGAAGGACATTCAATGCAACAATTATTCCACATTTTGTTGCTAATTGTCCGACATTATAAGGTATGTATTACATATAGAGTCTTTCATTATCCGTTCTTAAACTCCGGGAAATAAGTGCAGGAACTCGCGAAAATGTTTTTCGGATGAATCCACAAACGCATTGCCGGTTTCAAACCGCCACTTTTAAAACAACGTTAAATAATGTTTAAAATGGGGAAAATATTTTCGGTAACTTCATCCTGACTTATTTCGTTATAAAATTGCAATTAATTTTCTGTTGGGCTACAAGCTCGTCTCTCTGCGCATTTAGCTGGTTATTTAAGCCAACTCAACAGGAATATTAGGCATAAGATATTTCCAGTTTTTCTAAAGGTTTCGAGATGGATGATGCTGGAAGAGAGACTAGCTTGTTCCTCAACAGATAAATTGAAATTTTATAATAAATTGAGTCGGGTTGAAGTTAACAAAAAATAGTTTCAATGCTGTACAGGAGGCAAATTAAGGCGCTCGATATCAATCGAAATTTCTTTTTTATTCTATTGAGTTTCTATTACATTTTCGTACGATTTTGTTCGATATCGAATGCCGTTATTAGTCTCCAGCTAATTTCCGATTTATTCAATTCCGAGTGTTTTTGTACAATTCCCCACCCGTTTTAATTTCACTCTAATGAAAGAACAGGGAAATTTCAATTTCTTTCCCGATTGCTCGGGAAAAGAAAAACTCTAACTACAGGGTTATCCATTTTGCGGTTTCAAAAGTAAACGTAAATAAAACACATATAGAAACTATTTATTTCATGATATTTCTTTTTTATTATAAAGTTTGAACGTTGACATTATGTGTGAAACACTAGATCATTTAAATGACCACCACGCGAAGTGTTGCAAGCATTGATTCTTTTGAGGTAATTTTCGATCACTTTTTGACACATATTGGGCGGTATCTCAGCCATAACTTGACGAATGTTGGTTAAGTGCTCAAGAGTTAAAGGTTTATCTGCATAAACACGGTCTTTCGCGTAGTCCCCCAAAAAAGTATAATTGTATCAAATCGCATGATCTTGGTGGCCAGATGATATCGCCATGACCAGACATTACGCGGCCAGGAAATGTCTCTGGCAATAAAGCCATATTCGCTCGAGTTGTGTGGCATGTGGCACCGTCTTGTTGAAACCACATATTCTTCAATAGCAGGCGAAAAAAAGTCGGTTATCATATGACCATAACGCTCCGAATTGACGGTGACAGTCGTTCCATCATCGTTTTCGAAGGAGTAAGGTCCAATCACACCTTCGAACCAAAGAGCGCACCAAACAGTGGCTTTTTATGGATGTAATGGCCCTCTCTTCAATTACTTGAGGATTCTCAGAACCCCAAATACGAAAATTTTGTTTATAAACATACCCACCGAGTGAGAACTCTGCTTCATCGCTGAAGAAAATATTGTTCGAAAAATCTTCGCCCACCACCTGTTGTTCAAGCACCCACCCATTTCACGTATCTACGACGTTGTGAATGGTCAGCTGGCTTCAGTTGTTGTGTGAGCTGGACTTTATATGGATGTAGGTGTAGATCCAAATGCAAAATACGCCATAATGTGCCGTAAGACAGTCCTAATTCCTGAGAAGACGAGAAATCGACACATTCGGGTCTTCCGCAACACTTTCACTTACAGCAGCGATATTTTCAGCGGAACGAGCGAAACGATGATGTACAGGCCTTACAATATCTGTAACCGCTCCACTCTCTCTTCAAATTTCTTCACAATTTTGCCAATTGCTTGCTTAGTTGGACGATTATGTAAACCACAATCTCCTCTTAAAGCACAATATGTGGCCATGCCAGAATCACCATTGTTGTAGTAGGTTTTGATCATTTTTATGCGTTGTGTGATAGTTAAGCGATCCATTTTCGTCAATGTCAGACTTTCAACTGAAAAGAAAAAAATTGGTTTAACAACTTAGTTTGACCGATTATGTCGATGTCGAATTCCAGTCCTATACTTTTGAAACCACGAAATGGATAACCCTATACATTACTAGTAGTTAGAATTTGCACAAGTGAATATAAAGTAAGTATTTATTTAATTTTGCATTAGGTTTATTTCCCCGTGCGACATCAATTAGTTACACATTTAGTCAACTATATGCAACGATTGGGCTTCCCTCCTAATGCTTCTTTGGAACATAAAAAACTTTCCGTTGATTTGGCAGAGGTTATTATTAAATGGGAATTGCAGCGAATTAAAGATGACGAAAGTGAAAGCAAACTCTTAAATGCGACCATTGAAGACGAAGTGGATGACAAGTCCTCCATTAAAAGGTCATCAAGTGACGATTTTAATGATTCCCAACGCAAAAAACTACAAACGGAAAGCGTTCGTGGCAATAGTATGTAATTTTATTTCATTTATCACTTACGAAATATTTAGTTCATTGTGTGTATATTTTTCTTCTCTTTATCTTTAAGATACATCCGATGCGTCCTTAAGTTCAAAAGTGGATGAAAGTTGTCGCTCAATAGGAAAAGTTCACTGCGACACTGTTTTAAATTTCCTCATAAGATTGGCATGCCAAGTTAATGACAGCCAACCAACTATTCTCAATTCTGGAGATAATTTATCAAGAAGGTGCCTTCTTCATACATTATTTATTTATATTTCAAGTGAATCGATGATAATAAAATTCTATAATTTTCCAGATGCATTATACTGCTTAGAACGGCAATGCGACCAGACGTTTGGCCACAACCTTTTGAATTGAAACTTAATTGGATGGATAAAATTTTCGCTACAATCGAGTCTCCTCACACAAATATAAACAATATTTGTACAGCTTTAGATTTTCTAACATTTTTAACAAATATAATGAAGCCCGACCAACTGCTGGGCATTATAAGACCCATACAGAAGGGCCTCTCCGCTTGCATTATACATCAAAATACTAAAATTGTTCGCCTTATGCACGTACTCATTACACGCTTAATGACAATCTTTCCGCCGGATCCTCAGCACAAAAATGATGAGCTAGAGATACTATATAGTGCCATACGCAAAATGATTGTAGACAATTTAACATTGTATGAGAAGAGCCCACAACCAAATCCCTCATCGCTCTTTGGCACGTTAATGATTTTGAAAGCGTGTTGTGCCAACAATCCAGAGTATATTGATCCTTTAATGCTGCAGTTTATAAGGGTATTGAATCGTCTTACTAAAGAGCACATAGCCCAACAAAACAATACGCAACCATCAGTCAATCCAACAACGGAAAATAATCACTTGTCATTGGAATTGTTGATATTATCATTGGATATGATTAAGAATCGCATTGTTATAATGAGCGTGGAGGTGCGCAAACTTCTGATTGGTAGCATTATAGTAAATTTGATTGAAAAGAGCATGGATGCGAAAATAATGAAGTGCATTATAAAGATGTTGGACGATTGGATTAGAGTAAAGGAACAAAATTCGATCGTTCAGATACCGTCAATACGCGAAAAGTCCGTCTTGCTTGTCAAACTAATGCAATATGTTGAAAAGAAGTTTTCCGATGAAAGTGAACTTCATGTCCAGTTCTTGGAAATGATTAACTACATTTACAGAGATGAGTACTTAAAGCAAACCGAGCTAAGTGCAAAACTTGAAGGAGCCTTCTTGACAGGCCTCAGAAGTCAAAATCCGGCAATTAGATCGAAATTCTTTGAAATTATTGATGCTTCGATGAGGAGGCGCCTACATGATCGTTTGTTGTATATTGTATGCTCGCAAGCATGGGACTCAATTGGCACCCATTATTGGATAAAACAATGCATCGAATTGCTAGTTTTAACAGCCAACACAATGACTCCCATACAAAATTCCAATGAAATGCACAAGATTCCCAGCATAACTTCCATTATCAATATGGGCGATAACGAAGAGAAAAGTCAGTTTGTCATATACACATCTTCGGAAACGGACTGTATGGACATGCTGCATGGCATAGATGACAAAGATGAAGAGTTCGATGTGGACGTCAACTTGGACTTTATAAACACACAGGCAGATCAACCGGATAGCGAACGCATGCTTCCCGCTAGAAAAACGAAGATATGTAAATTGATTCATCGCCAAATGGAGTTTTTAGAAATAAATCGAAAAATTCGCACCGACCAACTGCTGGTAGCTACATCGCAGCTCTGTCACATGGACACCAGTTTGGCAGAAAGTATATGGCTTGCGATATTCCCTCGTATATGGTCAATATTCAGCACCGATCAGCAGCATACCGTTGTCAAAGAAATAATACCCTTTTTGTCGTCAGGGACGAATATCATACAAAAGGACTGTTCGCCCAGTGCTATAAATACCTTCGTTGAGGGTCTGACCCAGTGCAATCCTAAAATTTATATACCTCCAAACCTTTGCACATACTTGGGCAAAGCGCACAATTTGTGGCATCGCATGACTCTTGTGATGGAGGAGATGGTAACCAAGCAAAGTGTTTATCATTCCGGCTCTTTCATTATAGACTATAGCGATCAGCAGCACGATAGCAATGGTAATCAAACGTCGGTTCAGGACTCTTTATCGCAAATGTATTCGGCAATGCATGAGGAGGACTTGTGGGCTGGCTTATGGATGAAATACGCTCAGTATTCCGAAACAAATGTTGCTATTTCATACGAACAAATGGGCTTTTTCGAGGAGGCTCAAGGCGCATATGACTTGGCAATGTCGAAATTCAAAGATGACTTATCGAATGGTCTTTGTAATTCCCATATGAACAGTGAAATAATGTTATGGGAAAATCATTGGATACGTTGTGCCAAAGAGCTCAATCAGTGGGATATTCTGCTCGATTATGCCCAGACTAATCGGGAACAACATGAACTCCTCATTATGGAGAGTGCCTGGCGTGTGCCCGATTGGAGCCTTATGAAAAAAGCTCTACTAAAAGTAGAGCAAGCCTATTCAAAGCAGTTCGGCTACAAGGTAAACCTTTATAAAGGATTCCTAGCCATTCTCCATCCCGAAGAAAGGCAATTGGCCAATGTCGAGAAATATGTCGAAATATCTTCTGGTTTATGCATTCGCGAATGGGGAAGACTGCCACATATCGTTTCGCACATACACTTGCAATATTTGCAGGCAGCTCAGCAAATAATCGAACTACACGAGGCCAGTCAGATACATCAGGGCCTATTGCAATCCAGGAACACATCACTGCATGACATGAAAGCTATAGTAAAAACATGGAGAAATCGTCTGCCTGTTATAGCTGATGATCTATCGCACTGGTCAGATATTTTTACTTGGCGACAACATCACTATCAGATCATCACTCAACATCTCGAACAGCAATCCGATCAGGGCAATACTATGCTAGGCGTGCACGCATCAGCACAAGCTATTATTTATTTTGGAAAAATATCAAGGAAACATAATTTGACCGGAGTATGTCAGGAAACACTGTCCCGTATTTACACTATACCTTCTGTTCCCATTGTCGACTGCTTCCAGGTAATCACTCAAATATAGTAAAAAAGTAAGAGAAGATTAAATTTATATTATTACCTTTTCAGAAAATACGACAACAGGTTAAATGTTACATTCAGACTGCGTCGTCGGCTGGTCGTAATGATCTTAACGAAGCTTTGGAGGTTATTGAATCGACTAATCTCAAGTATTTCACAGCCGAAATGAATGCCGAATTTTATGCTCTAAAAGGCCTGCTACTAGCGAAAATTGGACGATCAGAAGAGGCTGGAAAGGCATTTAGTGCAGCGGTCCAGCTGCACGATGGTCTCACAAAGGCGTGGGCCATGTGGGGAGATTTTATGGAGCAAATGTTCTTGCGCGACAAACAAATTACTCTAGGCGTCAGCGCACTCACGTGCTACTTACATGCATGCCGACATCAAAGCGAAAGCAAGACTCGAAAATATTTAGCCAAAGTCTTATGGTTCTTGTCATACGACAATGCCAGCAACACATTAATGGGCACGCTCGAGAAATATGTAGTTGGAGTTCCTCCCTCCTATTGGCTACCGTGGATACCTCAGCTTTTGTGCTGCTTAGTACAATATGATGGGAGTGTTATACTCAATTTATTAAGTCATGTAAGAAATTACAACAGAACAAGCGAAATAAAATTAGCAATTTTAAAACGCTGTTTTTGTTTTTACAGGTAGGACGTTTGTATCCACAGGCTGTTTACTTTCCCATTAGGACTCTCTATTTGACTTTAAAAATCGAACAACGTGAAAAACACAAGACGGCTGAACAGGCCTCAGGAAGGCCTCAAAATCATGTGAGTTCTAGCGTTTCTTTATTTTCCCTATTTTTTTAGTTCTTATAAATGCGATTCAATAAAAATTCATAGCAAAATTTGGAAAACAACATGAACCAGGTATTTACCAATGCAAGTTCATCGTCGGGAGCATCATCGGTAAATCCCATTAAGGCTACACCACCAATGTGGCGGTGTTCTAAGGTTATGCATGTTCAAAGGGAAATACATCCCACCATACTCAGTTCATTAGAGGGTATTGTTGACCAAATGGTTTGGTTTAGAGAGAGTTGGACAGAAGAAGTATTACGACAGCTGCGACAGGGTTTAATCAAATGCTACGCCATTGCCTTTGAGACGCGTAGTACGGTGAGCGAAGCCACCATAACTCCCCATACGTTGCACTTTGTAAAAAAGTTGGGTTCAACATTTGGTATTGGTATTGAGAACATACCAGGATCGGTGGCGTCATCATCTTCTAATTCGGCGGCGTCCGAGTCATTGGCACGCCGAGCCCAAGTTACTTTCCAAGATCCCGCGTTTCAAATGATGAAAGAACAATTTACGCGAGATTTTGATTTCACAAAGCCCGATTCGATGAAACTGCACAATTTGATAACAAAACTCAAGTCCTGGATAAAAGCTCTGGAAATCAAGGTCAAAAAGCTGCCAACGTCATTCCTAATCGAAGACAAATGTAGATTCCTGTCCAACTTTAGTCAGAAAACGGCGGAGGTAGAGTTGCCTGGCGAATTTCTAATACCATCCTCCTCCCATTATCACATTCGTATTTCTCGCTTTATGCCCAGAGTGGAAATTGTACAAAAAAATAACACTGCTGCTCGACGTCTGCATATAAGAGGTACCAATGGTAAAATTTATCCCTATTTGGTTGTAATCGACACCGGACTAGGCGATGCCCGCCGAGAAGAAAGAGTTTTGCAACTTCTGCGCATGCTCAACTACTACTTGGAAAAGCAAAAGGAGACAACACGGCGTTTTCTCAACATTACCGTGCCACGCGTCGTACCAATTTCCCCCCAAATGCGTTTGGCTGAAGACAACCCCGCTAGCATTTCATTGTATGAAATCTACAAAAGCACTTGCGCCAAAATAGACGTCGAACATGATTTGCCAATTATGAAGTATTATGAACGCTTATCAGAGGTCCAATCGCAGGGCGCTCAAATCACTCATGCAATGTTGCGTGACATATTCCAAGAGATACAAAACAAAATGGTGCCAAAGACGCTCTTCAAACAATGGGCCATTAAAACGTTCGTATCCGCTACAGACTTTTGGCAATTCCGAAAAATGGTACGCCGCCACATACATAAACATATTTATTCTTTCATTTACAATTATGTTTTTATTATATTCTTCTGTACAGATGACTCTGCAAATGGCTTTGGCGTTTTTATGCGAATACGCATTGCATTTGACGCGTTTAAATACCGACATGATATACATACATCAAGATTCGGGCTTAATGAACGTTTCCTACTTTAAATTCGATATTAATGATGAGAAGGAGGAGTTGGATCACAGTCGACCAGTACCCTTCCGCCTAACTCCCAACATAGCCGAATTCCTTACAAATATTGGCATTTCGGGACCCCTGTCCGCTGCTATTATCGCAACAGCACGCTGCTTTGTGCATCCCAACTATAAGCTCTCGTCGATTTTAAGAACAATTCTTCGTGATGAAATCATTGCTTTGCACAAAAAGCGCCTGCGCGACAACAAACCGATTGATGCCATCGAAGATGGAACGACTGATGTCAATACAACTGAAAATATGATTCGGTTGGTGAATAAGGCTGTAAATGCAATATTAAATCGTTTGACAACGATCTCATATTTCGATAGTATAGAGTCGAAGAAAATCTCTATCTTATTACAACAAGCAACAAATCACGACAATTTGTGTCGCATGGATCCTGCCTGGCATCCCTGGCTTTAAAAAAAGAATTATATTCTTCATTTTTCACTAAAGTTCAATGAATATTCAATTACTTTTAACTTAATAAAAGGGATATATACATTATCAATAAAGGTTCTCTTCGAAAACTTTTTAGATTTTAAAATTAAATAAAACAGACGAATTTATTCACTGCACTGATATGGGCGGGCTATCTGCTTTATGTTAAAGATAATTTTGTGCCTTATTTTCTTTACAAAATGCATGAAATTATTACACCGTGCTACAAAATTGAACTTTCGGTTGCACACATGGAAAAAAATTACTATATTCTGAACGAGGAGCAAAAATTCCATGGCAGGATTGTCGGATATGAACTTGTATGTTGAAAATCTATTATTAAGTATTAATATATTACACAGCTTCTAATGTTAATTTATTATGTACATAAGAAATCATATTCCTTTGCAAAAATACCATTAAATTATTAGCGGAAATCACTCTTCGTTGCATATCTGCAATTTTTGCACACTTGGTATGATTTTCTGCCATAAAGCGTGAGTGTCTTTTTTAAGCGTTTAGCAAATTTATTACAAAGTTGCATAAAGTAACTTTGCCGCATGCAATAAGCTAAGCCGCAGTCAGTATATAAACGCTAACGCCGCCTCTAAAATGTTTACACAAAGAAAGTATTTAGTGTGTGCATAAACTTCCTAAAAACTTTTATCAATCAATGGAGTTTTGTTTGATATTTAAATGTTTACTATTTTAGCAAACATTTTTTAATAGTTTTAGCTTCAATTTTAATTCTTCACAGGCAATTGTTGAGACGTTTCTACCGCCGTGAAACTTTGTAAGCGCAGGTGTCTAGTTGTTTTGATTTAATAATAATAAAATGAAATAAACAGTTATTTTGGCATTGCAAATTACCAAACTGCCCCGATTTTTGCCATAGCATATTTGCTCAAGTGTAGCAAATCTTAGTTTCATACATTTTGTTGTTATGGTCTTGCAAAATGTAGCATATTTGCTAGACCTGCTACATTTGCAAGGTTTGCAAGGGTTGTTTGCAACCAAGAATGAGTTCCCCTATTAAGATAAAGTTTAAGCATTAGGAAATTTTGGACGCTTATTTTGGCGTTTATATGAGTCCATATTCATTTGCGACAAAGCACCAACAGTACTCTGACACTTCTCTTTTTTTATATCTACGTTCCATATCTGCCAATTCTTAGCGAAAACGTTCTCCTTGTTCGTCTCTAAAGCGTTAGGTAGCTGGATGAAAAAAAATCTAAATCGCTGTGGAGGAAATATATCTTAAGTTGATTCCCTCGATCTCTTGTTAGCCATTAATCATTTCCTCTTAACAATATCCTTGTAATATAGATTTTTGGAACAAATTTCCGTCATCCCTTGTCAAGTTTGGTTTGGAGACAAACCGGTTTCGGCAATGTGCCATCCTCAGTGTCATTTTTCGTTCTGAAAAGTTCGCATCAATTCTTTATTGTTTTACTGTTTGTCAGGTATGTATGTATCTATTTGTCATGTGATGTAGTGGGGTGTTTTTGTAAGGATTGGTAGACGTTAGTGATTACTGTTTTATTGCTTTGCATTGCTTCAGAATCGGTGTTTGGGAACGAGGGGTAAACGTTGTTATTTATTGTTGATAGTGCTTTTTGTTTGGGGTTGAAAGAAGTAAGTGGTTACTGGATTATGAATTTGTTTATTATTTTGGTATTGTTTTGTTGCGTGGTGTATCTTGTTCGTTATTTTTGTTGTGTGTTTTGTAAATTAATCTTAGAGGTTCGAATATAACGTGTGAAATATCTTGTTTGTTTGTATATTTCCATGTTTTTTAAGATTAGTCGTCATCCTTTGTGCTGTGTGTGTAGTAGTTGTACCGTTTTCTAATATGCGCTAGATTTGTTTTTGAACATGTGGTTTGCGAAGTTAGATTCTGGTGTCAAGCCGGGATTACACCTCTTGTAGTCTCAAAGGGAGTTTTGTAAACTCCCTGTTTATCTAGCTGATCGTCTTCGTTTGTGTTGGTCTGTAATTGTTAGACCTTTTATTGCCAAGAAAGTTCTTTGTAACATTTTCAAATGCTTTTTATGCCCCATTTTCAACAGGGCTTAGTGGATTTTTAAAATCTGTAGTACGAGTATTTTGTTTGTGGACACCTATAATAGTTGTTAAACATCGAGTCATACAAAATTAAAAAAATTCTTAAAATAAGTATCCTGCTTCATTTCATGTAGATTTTTGGAACGAATTTTCGTCATCTCTTGTCAAGTTTGATTCGGAGACAAACCGGTTTCGGCCATTTGCCATCTTCAGTGTCATTTCTAGTCTTCTTCATGTGTGAAAAAGTGTGTAGAACGGTGTTACATTACGTCTTGACTAGCCACAAATTTGGTCGCACATATAGAGACCGTTGGGCAGAATAACGGGGCAAAATGTGTTTGTGGTTTGTCTGTGTGGAGAATACGTGTAGATATTCTTGTTCAGTTTGCGCTTATTTTTTTGTTTCTCATTGGTATTGTTTCCATGTTCTCAGCATAGTTTATGTACGTACGAGTGTTTACATCCAAGCGCATACACACATATTTTTTATTTTGCGTGCGTGTATTTTGTTTATGTGATGGCAGAGCATGGTTGTGTGAACAACAGTTCGGAAAGCATTGTTTGAACATGAACAGACTGTCAAGAGCGATGGTCTTTACGAGCTAAAATCCTGTGCGTACGGCAATCTGTTCGTTCACAGAACAGATCTATGACTAATAAAGACAGCATGTTATTGTCATTTTGTTAGTGGTGAAATGGAAAAATATCACTTTAACAATAAGACGGACATGGGATTTCATTATTGTGCCAACGTTGGTTTAGCAAACATGTACTTCATCACATCCAAGTTAAATTCAACCCAAAGCAAACCCCTCACATTTACCTATCACATTTCCCCTACAGCTTTTTTTCTTTGTTTTTTTTTTCTTTTGTCGAATGTTAGCTAAATTTTTCTTCACGCAAAAGCTTTTTTTCTTTTTTATTGATGAAACAAAACTAGTTTTGACCACCTTCACTTTAGTTTTGTACTTGGATACGACTTTTTACTACACATGCATACATACATACATACATACTCAAACATTGACTGACTACCTTAGTATGTATGTATGTGCTGCACACACATATAGCGAGTACCATCTTTTCAATGACATTCTTTAAAAGAGATATGAAATTCCCCAAAATGGTAGATAGTAGTACAATCAAAACCCCATTTTTGATTGCTTGACGAGTTGGGTAATGTTTTCTTTAGCAGAAATTGTTTAATTTTTAACTCTTTGAATTTTAGGGAAACTAAAATTAACAAATGACTTTCTTGTCTTAAGCAAAAAGTTAGCAAATTAGAAGAGTTTTTTCTCGCTGTTGTAACATTGCTGCTACTACACAGCACTTTTAGCTAAATAAAATTTCTTAATTATTCTTTTATTTTCTCATTAGTGGTTAGTTTATTTAGAGATGCTTCCATAAGCAGATCACCACTATTCTCAAACTTCTACTTTAAAGTTATGCATCTTTTGAAAATACTAACATATAATTTTCGCAACAACAACAAGCTTGATGTATTCTTACAATTACATATTTCTATTGCAATGTTTGGCTCTTTGCGTTCCGACAAGTTTCGGTGAACTAAACATTGCCATGCCGAACAACACTTTCGGACCAAAGAAAAACCTACAAACTACAAAATTTATGCAAATTGAACCCTTTAAAAGATTTAGATATTTATCGGTCGCAAATAAAAGAAATGATCAATACAACAAACATACGACTGGTATGCAAAACAGTGTATACTTGATATACTACAAGTAGGTGTCGCAACGGAAACTTGCCACCAAAAACTATTTTGAATTACAATTATTTATTACGAATTCTTGTTTGTAGAAATGGACAAGTGTTATTACGGAACTCACCGGGAATGGAGTCATCTTACCCATATGTCATCAGTTCCTGTGTGAATGAAAAGATCTCATTCATTTTTCATGGATGGACGGAAAGCTGTTATACCGAATGGATTAATCAATTAAATGAAAGTAAGATCGATAACTTACCTATTTTTTGGTGCATTTACAACCACAGTGGTCGTACACATGCGTTTGCAACAATAACTAATTGACAATTTTACAATTGGGCACAGAAAAAAATATATATTTTTATGAAGAAATTATTTCGTAGTAGTTTTTATGGTGTTTTCGTTTCTATAAAAAAAAAATGTTACATTTTTGACCTTTTATTAAACTTTGTCCACATTAAGAAAGTTTTCTTTCTAAAAGTATGAGTTTATAGCTGAGAGGGGAGAGAAGAATGTGACTTTCATGTGCTTGGAAATTCTGTCGTGTTTTCCAATTCGTCGTTCGTAATTTTTATTTTTTCGCCCTATTTGTATTAAACTTTTTAGTTTTTGATTTGGAAATGTAAAAAAATTTAAAATAATGTTAAAGTAGACATTTAAAAAAATTTATAATTCCATCACGACCGAAAGTTTAAAAGTGATTTAAAGAAATATAACTTCCATAATGTTAAAGAGACTCACTTGAATTATGTTCACGGCCACAAAGGGCTATTCTTTAGATTTTACCCGTAATAGTGCCATGTTAAGCATGTAATTTGTTACCAGGGCAACATTTTATTTAAGAAACGAAAACGCCATTAAATTTGAAAAATACAAATGCATATGCTCATTTACTCAAACAACGTTTTAACTCGAAATCTGCATTTTAGGAGATAATGGTGCCTAACTGTTTGTTATGCCATGGTTTATATTCACCTCTATTCTACATTTCGATTCGAATTGAAATTTTCTCTATTTTTGCAATTTTGATATTTTGCGTTCCATTTCGATAACAATTTTTACGATCACGAGAGTGGGTACGTTTTTTTAAGTTGTCAATTTAGTGGTGGAGAGTATTTCGATTTTAAGTATTAAATGCAATTAATGTTTTCATTAATGATCAAAAATATTTTTTTTTTTTTGAATTTTCCTTTTTGTACTGAAATGTGAAAGTTTGATTTAATTTATTGCAGGTCAAAAGATCGTTCATCTCTTCTAACACGCTACTGTTTTGGGTTCCATATCTCCTTGAAATGAAAACATTATATAATTATTGTTCTGGAATAATATGACAAAAAGAATTTAAATATCAGCTCCGGCGCGACAGAATTCTTGACACTGGAAGAGTTTGTTCACAAATACATCTTTCTTATTTTCTGTCCCTTTTTGTTTTTCCGTACTTAACTGATGGGTTAAATTCAAATGAAGTTCCCACACTATTTCAGATTTGTTTGATTTAATTATTGAATCAATCAAAGCGAAACAGCTGGGTTTGAAAATACTATCTCGATCTTCTTCGTATGATTTAATTTTTTGTTGGATTGCCTTTTTTCGATTCATGCGTAACTGAATGCGAAAACGTAATCGAAATGCAGAATAGGTGTGATTGTTCATTTCTACTTTCCACGCTTCCAGAGAATATGTCTTTAGTTTTTGTAGGCAGTGGAAGCAAATGGGAAACTTCAGTCGCGTTTATCCCGAAATGGCATTTATTGAGTTGTGACGTTATTTAACTAAATGAGCGATATGTATGTTTTTTTTTTTTTAATTGCAGGATTAACATTTCATCGAGGAGGCTGCATCATTTGTGTCGATTATAGTTCGTGGTCTAAGAAATCCTATATAGAATTATTACAAAAGTTCAGTGCGTTGGCAGAGATTTTCTACGAAGAAGTTTTGCGATTAATTCAATTGGGTCTTAAGCCAAGCAAAATGTTCATGTTTGGCTTTAGTTATGGTGGGCAAATAGCTTCAACAATCGGGCGCCTGTTGAAACCTCAATATACGATCAAAAAAATGGATAGTAGGTTAAAACACTACTCCCTCTTTCCCCCCCACCCATAACCTATTTTCCTAGTTCCGGCACAATGCACTGCATGAGTAGGGGTCATCCCCTGAGTGCTGGTCCAACAAAAAAAAAAATGTTTGTGTGCATACTTATGTACATATGTATGTGTGTAAGTGTGTACATATGTAGGTGTGCATGTATGTATGGGCATGTATGCCTAAAGAGCAGGGTGGACTTATCAGATAAACTCACCAGCGTGGCTGAGTACTTTTTTGAACTTATTGGATGTCAGATTCCATATAAAAAAAATTTTTCACCGTTTCCGTTACATTTTTTATATATGGAGTTTGACATCGGCCGAGAAGCTGGAAATACTTTGAATTCGCCGGTGAGTTATCAATTCGCCTTGCGTAAACAGCCTACAAACCATTAATGTCTTACAAAATTATTTAGCTATTTTTTGTTTTTGATTGTTTATAATTTATAGTTTGTGATATGGCAGGGCCAGGATTTGACTTTCTCACATATTTAAATCACAGTGAAGCGGCAGAAAATGTCCAATGTTATTACACTAGTCTTGATAAAGGTTCCCATTTTCGCACTTGCCATCAAAATATACGTCTGGGTCAATGTGGTTACACTCAACCGGCCATTTTAAGTCAGCCATATTTCAGTAGTCATGGATTATGTGTACGTATGTATATAAATGCGTTCGATTTTCCATTTTATGCTATGCAGAAAACACCATCGTGGTGTGACAGCGGCAAAAGTATAACCAATTTTACACATGGACTTACAGTGGGCTATAGAGAACGCAGTTGGAAGTAAGCTATTTCATTTAATTATTTGCCCTTAAATATTAATAATGAACGTTGTCTTAGTAAAACAACTGGTGACTTATTTGTGCCAACCACGTTAAATTACCCCTATAACATGTCAAAAAAAGAAATGATTTTGTACGAAAAGTATTTGGAGGGCGCTTAAATAAAAAATGTTCTGAATATTATGCAATAGTTTTGTATGTGAAATGGTTTGTAAGAACTAAAATGTGTAAGTATAAGTTTAACAGCAGTACAGTCAGGGGCTAAAGTTTAAATGCACCCCAAAAAGTTTAAATTAAAAATAAAACATGTAAACGTTTCATCAAATTTTTAAAACAGCTCGACTGCAGCAAAGCTTTCTTGGTAGTCGGTGTCTAGATTTGTTTTGCATAGAATATGTATTTATATATTTTCTTATAACATTTTGAACTGGGGAAAATTATACATTTATTAATTTCCTGATAATTTGTAACACAACTGGGAAATAGTAACGACAAAACCACAACGAAAGAAAGTATTAGTAGAGGGTGTTTTTTAAGCCCATTATAACTTCCGGGTTAACTGTCAAGCGAACTGTCATTTATTATTATTAATGTAGGGGGGTGGATATCTAATCAGACAGGTCCCTTTTCGAACCCCTTCTTCTGTTCTCGAATTGATTTCATGCAATCGATTTGTAATTTACGACTACCTTACTCTCATTCTAGTCTCGTGCTACCACTTTACTCTAGACTGTGGTGATTTCAGACCGTCAGCCTTCTTCCTCTTTCCGAAGTCTTGTCTAAGGCTTACATTCACCATGACATTCAGATTTAACAACTGTCTGCCCGTGGACTTAAGCATGATGCTAGCAGTACTGGAGATTCGCACATCATGTATGCTACAACATCAGCCTCTAGGAGTATCTTTAAAGACTTAACCCGTCCACCCCTTGCGAGGTTTTTTCCTTGTCTCTTCAGAATTCTTCCATTGACCAATAAACACGGAGATTAACCTTTGCATCTCTTGCGAGGCTACATTGCTCATTCCTATCGGAATATCACGATCCAACGCCATAGAAAAGTACCTTTATAGACTGACCCGTTCACCCGTCGCGAGGTATTCTCGGCCATATCTTGCATAGTTGCAGACCGGCCAAAACCCCACTATTGACTAAAAATCACATCCAAAAAAAGTTAAGATAGCATAAAGGTTGAATTTTGTAAGAACATATCAGAATTGGGCCGCACTGAAAATGGAAATCTGTTCTATTTAGTGAGAAGCCAAAAATAAACTCGGATGGTATATCTACAGTTTGACGTTTACCTGGTAAAAAGCTTGAGCCATGCAATTGCAAAACTATTTTTAAGAATGAGTAAGACGACATGATGGTGTAGGCGGAGAATGGAGTGGCACAATTAAAAAAAAAAAAACGAAAGTAGTTCCGCACGCTGAGTGTAACATGTCACTTCGATGGGTATTACAATACAATAACAATCCGAAACACACACATCGAGGTTTGTTAAAGAGTTCCTAGGAGAGAATGGAGTTCATGTATGTCCCTGATTAACCTGCACAAGCACCCCGACTTTAACACCATTAAAAACTGCTTTGGCATATGGAAGAGTAGCATTTCCCGCAAGAGATACAAAAATCGAAATGAACTCTTTGAAACTGACTGGAAACGTATTGCAGAAACTATTCTCACTGAATCTATGCCTCGCAAATACGCCCAAGTTATAAAGAAATATTAAATTGTTGCTTTTATTTCGCACACCTTAATATTAAACACCTGAATTGTTTTAATTTATTTTTAAAGAATCAGTTAGCCTAATTTTGGTTTTTATTTAATTTGTTATTTAACATAATTTTGTTGAAAATGAACTGTATTACAAAAAATTAATAATTTTTTTATTTTTGTGGAGTTTGTTGCTTTCTGTTTTGCACAACACTGTATGTACTGAATGTATGGTCGGATACCAAATATAGCAGATACCCATAACGTTTTTAAATCTTAAAGTTCTAAAGCTACTTGGACAAAATTAGTTTTACCAGGATATAATGTATTGATTAAAGCATCAAAGCAGTTTACTGTGGTTAGCCACATTTAGCTGAGAGAACAGTTTTAAACTTCATCAAACTTTCTACGCCTATGGTTATGTTTGTCTTTTTTTTTTGTTTTTTTTTCTTTTTGTTTTTGCTTACTGCTAAAGTAGAATTGTGATTATGATTCACCATTACCATCATTGAAATGAGAAATTGAGAAAAGCTCTTCGCCACCAAGAAAGAAAGAGCACCACCATTCACCGTAGCTTTTTGGAGAGCATACAAACAAACACACAAGATCACATTGAAAGAAGGAGAAAATAAAACGTATCTAGTACAATTGCATTGAAAAAAGAGATGGTGAACACCAAAAACAACTAAACAAAAAAAAAAAAAAAAAATATAATAATAATAAAAAACTAACCGACTGAACTAAACTGATCTGAAAAATAAAAGCTAAGTATGAAGTTTTGCTGCAGTTGTGTTTTAGACCACGAAATGTGTTTACTTAAAAGTTTCGGCACAGTAAGAAAAGTGATATTTAAGCAAGCAGATCGGAAAACCTGTTGGGTGTTGGAAAGTGTTATTTCTTGATTTTTATTTGCTGTTTTTTTTTGTTCATGTATATTAAAGTGAGTGGAATTTATTGCGCTCCCCCATGTTGTTTCACAATAAAAGTGATTTGAGGACACATACAAATTAGTGGTGTGCAATAAAAAAGAAAGGGAAAAATATTAAAAGCAAAACAAAAGAAGTAAAATTTTAAAAAGTTATTAATGATCTGTATTCAACCAATGGAATTAAATGAAGAAACAACTAATGTAAAAGTGTGACCGACCGACCGACCGATCGATCATAACGTTTGCACAACATAACAAAAACCAACGAAAAGAAGAAAAGTATATACATATGTACCTACCTACTTTACTATTAAATACATATGTATATTAAATTAATACTTTAGCTTTAACTATAAAAAATTACAAATTAAAAGAATAAAATTAAGTTGAAACAACTTAAGAAAGATTATTCACAAGTATTTCGTGTTCTGGACAGAAACAACAAGAAAAAAACTATTGTAAATGAAAGAGGTAAGTTAATTTAGTTATAAAATGAATAATTTTCTTTTATGTAGGTCGGGCATACATGTTTTACATCTTTCTTCATACATACACGCATACATGTAAACATAATAAATAAACGTGGATACATATTTATATGAACTGTATTCAATAAACACACGCACACACACACACACACATACATTGACATATTTAAACACATTTATTGCTTGTAAACTTAATGCAAACATACTACATACCAACATACATACAAACATACATATCTATATGCGACCTTCACTTCAAGTTTCTTCTTTTAATTTAAATTTTTCTCATTTCTGTATATATGTACATATGTATGTATGTATGTATGTAGGTATTTAACATAAATAGTTTCTTTGTTTTACTTTACTTTCTGGTCTTCACAGAATTGTTATATTAAAAAGTAAGACAAAAAACTGAAATAAAAACAAGAAATCCATACATACAAACATACATACAACAAGCGCTGGCGATAAATATTACCACTTTTTTTTCTAAAGTTTCACAAAACCCAACAACAACAACACCACCATCAACAAAAACAAAACTTACGAAATATTTTTTTTTTTTTTCATTTTTATTGTAAAATTTTATTTGTTGTATTAATGCAATCACATCTATACTTACACACTTATGTATGTTAGTTTGTTATTTACGAAGATTTGTATTGTTGTAGCAGACTACGATGTCGGTCACATTGGTACCGATGTAGTATTACGACGACGACGACGTCGGATAAAAGACGATTTTAGAGCTTTTTGTGAAAGGCAGACTTTATTTAATCTCTACGTTACTAAAAAGTAGTAGTAGATCGATCATACTTCTTAATGGCAAACTTTCGAAAAGTTGCTGCTGCTTGCTTAGGAAGTATTATTACCACACAGCCAATACACTCAAACTAACATAAATATACATGCATGCATATGAATGAGCGTATGTACATACTAACTAGAAATTCATAAGCTTACTACTGTTTCCCAGTGAACAATGTTATAAAAAAGTCCCACACAAAAAAGGCCATATATTATTTTTCTGTTCTCCAAATAATTCCTCCTTTCAAACCAAATAGAATAAATTTAAAGTATGTAAAGCACTGAGAAAAAATATGTTCTAAGTTTTTTTCTTCATGTACAGATTTTTTTAATTTTTACACTAACTCGTGGACAGCTCTTTCGATAATCGTAACACCAAAAGGTGCGGTATAAAATTACCTTACAGTTAAAGTAAAATTTAAAGTAAATATTTAACTGTAAACGTTAACGGGTCAAAGTATTGGCCAAGGTTTTTGCCTGTGGACAAGAGACGAATTTGTCTCCTCCCCTCATCCTAACCTTATCGAGCTGGCAAACAATCGATAGTACTATCGATAGTTCTGTTTCTATCGAACTACCGATGGTTTTTATTCGATAGCAATAATATCGTTAGATTTTTAGCAAAATGCCAATAATCTCGATAAAAAGTATAAAACAACTCTTGTAATAAAATCAAATTTGGATTTCTATCTGCCAACGACGGCAGTTAGTTTTTTGTTGACAATGGAATTTTATATAAGCATAAAGTAAACAAACATTATAAATAGTTCTAAATTACTTAATTTTTTTAAATCAGGCGAATATTTTTAGAAGAGCACTGTTCCGCGAATAATAAGGTTTTCCTAAATTTTATTCTTTGGACCAAACACACTTTTCAAATCGCCAGAAAAGCACTCCAACTGATCTCCTTATTATCTATATCACCTATAGACCGAAAATGGAATTCAACTTCCAACAACTCCGGTGCTTCAGAGTTTATTTTGAAGTGTCACGAACGCGTACAAGAGAGTGCGAAGATGATTATCGGTGACAGTAGGAATGTGCTCCAATGAAATTAAGGAACTTGTTCCTGATACCCGAGTATTTGTACGTATAGCATGTTCTTTATTAAGGGCTCATCCGTTTGCGGTAGATCGGCCATTGGAACGCACAACACACTTCAGGGAAAACTCGTTCCTTACCCGTACTATTCGTATGTGGAATAAACTTCCTGCACAAGTCTTTCCTGTCACTTTCAATGTGGTGAAATTACTACTGCCACTATTCCCCTTCCTTTAACCTTTCTTCCTAGTTCAAACACAATGCATTGCGTTAGTGTACTAACTGCATCTGCGGAAGGTTATACATCTCAAATCGGTTGGTCAATTATGTATATAATATGTATATATGTATATAAGTCAAAAAATGTAAGATGAAAAAGTGTAGAAGGAGAATGAAAAGGAAACCGCCCACATATAACTGCGTTTAAGGTGACCTCGTTGAGAATCTATAATATTACAGACATTAGCAGTCCAACCATGTTTTATCATAAATTTATTTTATTTAAAATTTATAGATATGTATGTTAAATTAAGTTAGTTGGAATCAAATTCAAGCAGGTTTATTCCGACAAACGTTTATTGCAGCCTTTATATGTATGCAGCAGTTACTATGAGTACTTTTCGCATTCATTAAACAAATTTTTGATTTTCGTACAAAATGTATATTTTAAATATTAATTCGAAATTTCTAAAATTTAACTAAAACCCTTCCCCTTCTAATATTTTTACTAAAAAATGATCTAGGTTTTTAAGTCAAAGTGTTAATACTAAGAATAATTTAAAATGAAAACGGTTAGAAATTTGATAGTAATAGTTACAAAATTTAAGCAAAAACTAGAGAAAGGCGCAATTAAAAACCATATGTTTGCTGGGAATTTTTTACTACTTTTCTTGTTTTTTTATACCTACTATAATAATGTACAAAGGCTGACGAATACGTGTAGATATACTTACATATGTATATGTGTTTACATAGACTGTAGATATGAAAACGAAAGGTATGCTAAAAACATACTAGAAAAGAGAGCTGCGAAACCTAACCAGACCCAACATTTCAGTGTTCAACGAACGAGTTAAGTTAAAATAAAGGCAGTTCTCAATAAAACGTCTGGTATGACGTACATATGGCAATTCGGACCATATGTACATTACTCAGTACATTTATTGTAAGAAAAATGTTTTCTTCCTAACTTTGCTCTTGAAATGAAATGAAATAAGTAGGTACATATTCTCATTAATTAAATGAATTTATTTGGTCATTACAAAAGCATGCATGCATGATGCTGCTACTGTCAAAATACATAGGTTTGCCATTACAGTTACAATTTCATAATTCACTTCATAAACATTTTGTGAGAGTGTGGTTTTCTCGCAATATTACTATACTCCATGTATGTATGTATGTGCATGCATTAAAGTTTTTTTCTGCGCCTGTCCCAACGACTGGCTGAATTAATACCTTTTACGCCAGACATGGAAAATTCCAATTCTACATTTTACCAAGTCAAATGAAATTAAAACTGAGATCACGAGTACAGGGTTTAATTGATTTATATTAATGGCCTATTTCTAATTTGGTTGATTTCCTCGCTCGTGCTACAGAAACAAGTCCTATCTCTCTTTCGCCAATTTTATTATATTTTATAAAATAAAATTTGAACGGACAAAAGTAGTACTTAAAACTTGAAAACTACAACTAGTATTAAATAAAAAGACTTCTCAAATTAATACAAAATTTTCTTAATTTAGGAAGGCTTTCTCAGTTCTTATTTGGCATTTTCCCTCTTGCAAAAAGTTGTCAAATAGAATAGTACAGCATTTTCCATCCCTGTTTGGCGTATACGTAATCGACTATTTGGAGCTTTTTCGTGAAAGGAATAACTTTTGAGAGATATTGCACAATTGTTGTGTATAGAAAGAAGTTAAACGGAAGAATAAGAGAGCTTTCGTTTAATACAGATATACATACATACATACATACATACATACATACATACATACATAATTGTATGTGCATATGCCAGTGGAAAAGAAAAAGCCACCATACTCTACTTCAAACCCGACAAACACTGAGTGGTAACATTTGTTATTGAAGCAAATAATATGCTGCGCATGTGTGTTGGTTTAACTACTTATTGCTATAGCCTTTATTTTCAATAAAAAAATATTGTATCTACTGTGCTCATTTTTTAATAATATGTACAACTTTTTTAAACATTGTATCATGTTAAGAACACTTTCCATTTCATTGGTACAAATAGTTTGGGAGAGTCATCGATTCTCTCACAATATTACTCCTACAAAACTCTTTTTGATTAAGTTTGTGTCTGTGTTTGGGAGCGAATGAATTTGTACGAGAGCTTATGAAGAAAGAGATGTAAACCATTTTTAGAAAGTAGTTTTGATCAAGTCATAAATACTTTAAAAAAAAGAAACGTAAATATATATACACACATCCATACACAATGAAATCAACTTATAATAATTTCGAAATCCCAAGGCCTCTTACGATCTAACTCTTACTCAACTTTTCTGATGGCGTACTTTTTAAGCCATCTAAAATGAATTTGTGACTACAGCTTACAGTTTTATTTAATTTTATTTCTTAATTTCGTTTAAGGTACCGAGAATGTTGATGTTGCAATATAGCAAACATGGCGAATGTATTCTTAAAGAAATTGGAGCTGCATTTCGTGGAGAACATCCTGCTGATTTGACGATTGTCTGTGAGAACAAAGTAAAATTACATGCTCACAAATTGGTTTTGGCAGCAGCAAGTCCACTGATAAGGTAATGCACATTCATTTTTTTTCTTATTTTATATTCCTAAATATACGCTTATAATTTTATATCTTCAAGAAACTTATTGGAAGATACTCAGCTTTATGATTGCATGACCACTGTGTATTTCCCGGATGTCAACGCTACATATTTCAAATTCTTATTGGATTTTCTATACTCGGGTCAAACCTGCATAACATCACGAGATGTCAATTATTTGCACGATCTGCTCTTGTTGCTGCAGATTAAATCTGATAATTGGAAGACAACGGATACTACACTGACGGCTAGTGGCAACGGCACAGATAGCGGAAGTAATCAAATAAATTCGAATAGAAAAGTATCTGCATCAGCGGAAAATTCCGATTGCGGAAAAAAGCTCAACAGCGAAGATTGCAGCGATATAAAAAAAAGCCCTCCATCATCCACCAGCTCGGACAAACATAACACAGAAGATAACGAAGACGATAACTTGAATATTGACAGTGACAGTACAACAGATTTGAACAAACATAAAGATACAAATGACATTGACAGCCTGTCAGATGGAAACAACATTAGTAGCCTTAATCCGGTAAATTTATCTTTGGGCGTTCGCACTAAATCTGAACATAATACGAAAAATATCTTCCGTGGGAAAAGCAGCTATTCTCCAGACTATGACACTCTCAACATTATGGAAAGTGCTAAGCGAAAAACACTCTTTTCAGACTCGGCCAAGGATTGTCTTAAATCATTATCAGATCATGGAGACATAAACAGTTCCCCAGACAATTACGTTGTTACGCCACATCGAAAAAGACGTCCTGGTTTTCATTCTTCACCTAGCCACAAGCCATTTGTATCGTATCAACAAAATCTGCTTGATGAATTCCGTTCTGCTAAATCGGCTCTTTCGCCAATGACCGGTTATTTACCGGAAAAAGGCTTACTGTTGCCACCCGACGAAAGCATTGTTAACCCCACTGATATATTGCCTCCGAATCGAAATTTGCTTGAAAAAAATATATCCCGACACGACAGCACTGAAAAGACAGTACAACTGCCACCACAATTGGTATACCAATGGCAATCAACGCACAACTCGAATATGTCTTCATTATCTCATCTACAACCTGGCCTTACATCCATATCGGAGATTAATCTAAGCCTCGAAGGTTCTAGCAATCAAAACAGCCCGAACACTGGACTATGCAATAACACCCAGAATTCTGTACGAGAATATCGTTGCGAGTACTGCGGTAAACAGTTTGGCATGTCCTGGAACTTAAAAACTCATCTAAGAGTTCACACTGGAGAAAAACCTTTCGCCTGCCGCCTCTGCATAGCGATGTTTAAACAAAAGGCCCATCTATTAAAACATTTGTGTTCAGTTCATAGAAACGTCATCACCACAAACGGCAACGACAATGACACCCGCTATTGTTGTTGCTTCTGTTCAATGTATTTCGAATCAGTACAAGAGTTGGTCCGACACTTGTCTGGCCACCATAACAATTTATTGCTGGCAAAAAATTTACGCGAATAGTACTTTTATAAAATCTTAAATATACATACATATGTATGTATGTATGAATTACCTATATACACATTCAAATATATACATATTTATGCATTTTGTTAATTTTAACATTTCCATCTTCTTTTTTACTTTTTTGTATATTTTACACTATAACTTTTACATCGTATACATGATTACTTTTTTTTTTATTAATATTATGAAATTCTTTTATACATATTGTAGTATGATGTACATCTATCTGTATGTAATATATAATTTGTAATACAACATTCAAATTTAAATATTAAAGAAAGAAAAAATAAATGAACTTTTTTTACAATATTTTGTTATACATACAATATTATTGTATGTAAATAAAAATATACATATGTGATTTTATTTATTCACTGAATAGTAAATATTCAAATTTTGAAAGTTACCAAATAATTTTACAATGAACCAACCAACCAGTTTTCCTTGCTCCTTAACGATTTTAATGTACATAATTTGGTACCAATAACGATAGTACAATTTTGATTCACTTACCCGTCCCTCACAAAATATGGCGATTTTTTCTCTCTTCCAAACCTCTTTTTAATTATTTCTTTTCCCTCTCATTACATTTCCAATTGGGAGTTTTCTTTGATTCCTAAACAGAATAAATTACATATTTGCACAGAGATTGATTAAAGTTTCTCCAACCAGATTCCTTGCAAGTTGTTATTTTAAAAACAAAAAATTAATTTATTTGTCAAAGTTCAAAGAATAATTTTTTTATGATTTCAATTAGACGGTCATATGTACAGTGGTAGACACTAGGTTAGCACATTACATGTACGTTGCATTCAAATGCAATTATTTTGTTTAAGGTATGAAAATTAAGTAAACATCTTACCCACAATTGTTGTGTATGGCGTGATGAGTATGTAACGTTATTTTTTTATATTCTCTTTTGCCCTTTTCATTTAAATTTTTGATTTATTACAAGAAGTGTTTAATCTATGCTGGACACTAATTTAGCACATTCGATATTTTCATAATTTTTCTTGCTTAAAATATTTAATTGGCAAGTTTTGTTAATACTTTAATTTAGGTTTTATTAAAAAAACGTAAAACATAAACTAGATATAGCTAAAGGTACATGGTGCACAGAGGAGCAGCGTAAAGTTATCCATCATATGAAATCGAGAGGAAGCACCGTTTGTGATATTGCTTCCATATTAAACTGCTCTAGATAGATGGCATACAATGTCATATTCAAGCCAATGGGACACACAAAAATGTTCCAGTATGCTAGGCCTACAAAAACCACACGTAAACAGGACTTCCTTATTTATAGAGCTTCAGTTGCGGACCTCTTTAAAACCTCAACTGAAATTCAAAGGGAAGTTGCAACAAAATTTGGTATCGACGTCTCCTCCCGAACATTAGAAGAAGACTTCATGGAAAAAAATTGCGTGGATGTATTGTACAACACAAGCCACATATGTCTAAGAAAAATTTACAGTCCCGAATCTCATTCGCGCGTGAACTCTTAGGCTAGCCCATGCTTTTTTGGAAAAATATCCTCTGGAGCGACGAACCCAAATTTTGTCGATTTGGTTCTGATCGAAAACGTTATGTATGGCGTCCTCCAAACATGCAACACAATCCCAGGTAGACCTCGAAGACCGTAAAGCATGGTGGTGGACACGTGATGAGTTTTCTGGGCACGGTGTTGGTCCAATAATTTAAATCGATGCGCGAATGGACCAATACGTTTACAATAATATAATTTCGAGTACAATGATTCCATATGCAGAGGAAAACATGCCACTTAGATCTAAAACACACTTCACGCATAGTGAAGTGTTGCTTGGATCAAAGTGGCATTAACGTTTTAAAATGGCCAGCTCAATCGCCGGATCTTAATCCTATAGAGAACCTTTGGAACGATGTAGAGCAACACAAAACTGCTGTTAAACCCGAAAATTTGAACGAATTATGGACGGAAATACAAAACGCTTGGTATGTAATAGCAAACGAACGCTGCATTCGCCCGGTGGACAGTATGCCCAGGAGATGTGCAGTTGCCAGCTGTGTTAAAGAATAAGAGCTATCCTATCAAATATTAAACATTTTGTAATATTAATATTAGAGTTTTTATTTTTATCTTGTTGGAAATAAATTTTGTTGATTTGTGCTAAATTATTGTCCATTCTTTTTTTTTGGAGGATTCGTTATAAACGAAAAAAAGTTAAGTAAAATAATATCGCATATTCTTGACACCGGGAGTAATACATTAAGATATAACAATGATAAAAATAACAAATATGTAACAATATTTTTTAATTATAAAAGTACAAAAAGGTATGTGCTAAAATCATGGCCACCACTGTATATGTATGTATGTCAATATACGTTCATTTAGTCAAATAACGTCATAACTCCTAAAATGCATTTTTGGACTAATAAATGCGGAATTATTGTTCGCTATGTTTTATATTGTATATGATTTACATTGTATATACATTTTGTCTTTATGTCTATTCTTATTTCCACGCTTGTGAAGGATATGCCTTTAGTTTTTGCAGCTAGTGTAAGCAAATAGAAAACTTCAATCTCGTTCATCTCGAAATGGCATTTTTTGAGTTATGACGTTGATTGAATATATGAACGATATGTATCTTAAAGGTTTTTAAAAATATGTTTCTTGATTTGATATTCCAACAGGGTGATTTGATGTAGATTTTAAAATTTTTAGATTTTTAAACGAAAAATTAAATTGAATATGGCACATAGCCGAAACCGCTTTATCTCCAAAATCAAACTTGACAAGAATAGACGAAAATAATACGATAATATAGCAATGTAAATCAAAAAATGTACGGCATATCAAACACATTAACATTACTTATAATTTCAACGAATTTTTCCAAATGGAAATGCAATTCATTTCCCTAGTATCTAATACCATAATTTTTTCAGTATTCTAATTATTTTCGTATAAATAAAATGTTTGTTTCTTTGCCGAAAGATAAAATAATTCATTGAATTATATGTATATAATACACTCGTCTTGACTAGCCATACATTTGTTCGCCCATTGAGAGAGTGTCTGCAAAATAACAAGGGAAAATGTGCCCGTGATCTTCTGTTTGACGAATACGTGTGAATGTTCCTGTTCAGTTTTAGCATAATTTTTTTTTCTTATCGAGATTGTATGGATGCTTTTAACATATTTTATGCAGGGTGGTTAGACGAGCGCATACACACATACATACTTTTTATTTTGCCTGTGCATTTTGTTTGTGTAATGTCATAACAGAGTTGTGCGAACTATTGTTCAGACAACTTAAAGTATTCAGATATAATAGGGCTGCCTTAAACTGCATCTCTGCGTTAGTAACAGGGCATGGAAACTTTAAGTATCATCTTGCCAAAATGAAAATAGTAGATGAGACTTGCAGACTGTGCCTGCAAGAAATCTCTTGATTCAAAAGTAAATGCTAGGGTTAGCACGAGACTCAATGAAAGCAAGGTAGTTGTGAATTACAAATCGTTTAATATTTCTTAATAATGCGTTGTATTTATTTATTTGTAAATATATGTTTTTTTTTTATATACTATAAATCGCCAATATAACAAATTAAAAAAAAAAATAGCGATTTTGTTAATCTAGCCAAAACTTTATTTGGCGATTTCTAATTACTTTTTGGTACTAACAACCCTGATGTTTTGTACGTCCAACTTGTTCAAACAATAGTACTGTTACTGCATTTTACATCTCTGATAGTGATGTGAAGATATTTTACAAACAAATAGGATGGACCAGATTGCAAATAGAAAGTCGCGAGACAACCAGTCGACTGTTAAACTTGTGAAAAGAGGAACGTTGTTTTTCGTAGGTGTGTTTTTTGTGTATTATTTATTTATAACATATTCACTCCATTTTCTTCTTAAATTTCTACTAAAGAATGTTAATGTGTGTCCAGTAAAATGAGAACTGAATAAAAGTGCACAAATATAAAAAAAATCTAAAGTTAAAAAAAAGTGTTGAAACATGATGTCATCTTATAAAATGATTAATATAATTAAAAATATGTTGTGAAATATAAAATTTTAAGTTATAAAGTTTAGATTTGTGTGTTTAAATAATGGATGCTAACAAAACAAAGCAATTATTGAGAGACAAAGTTGTGTCCAATTTATTCAAATTGTTTTCTTTTTCAGTATCTAAACCTAGCTATTCCTATTGATCGAATATAAGTACATACAAATAAGCAACGTAGCAAGCAAAAAAAATAAATTCTCTGGAAGAATTTTTCTATAAATGAAAATTATTTAAACATTTAGCTACTTTAGTTCATAGGCTCATGTATGTATGTTTGTATACATACAACATATGTGTAACAGCCGGGACTTGAGAAATGAACATACATAAATATTAAAATGTAAATACATCGTTGCCATCTAACATACATCCTTACATACATATGAAAACATTCTCATGTCTTTCCACTAATTTCGGATAATAAATTACTTTTAAGTAATGTATATATGTATATAATGAAGATACTAACGATATATTTACACGATATGTTTTCCATACGTACACATGTATTCAGCAATGTGTTGTACAGGCCGTGTAATGAAATGATGGTGCACCATCAACATAGTAAAGCTCGTATATGCATGTATGTATGTACGTTTCTCCACTATAATATATAACTGCATTACTGGAAAACCAATTTATAAAACACAACAAAAGATATTCGAAATGGCTTGTATTAATTAAAAAGGATTGATGGCTAAACCTAAATTTGTGAACACCAATGCCAATAGCTTTCATAACAAAGATGTGATGTTTGTGAAATTCTCCATATGTATATACAGTGAAAGCTCAACTAACGGACATCACCGATATTTTTTAGAACAAACTTAGCTCTGCTAGCCGGACTCGAACTCCTTTTTTATGTAAAACATCTCAAATTTTTAATTTCTCTATCACTAACCAATGTTAACTGCAAGCTTTTTACCAGCAAATACAAACTTCTTTTTTACACCCTCTAGAGCAAGGCCAAATACAAAGTTTTGAAGCTAATTATAAAAGCTTCATTATGAATCACGGAGTCTCAAATATGAATTCAGCATCAAAGCTTTTAAACAATATAAATATGCATGTTTTATAAAAACCGCTTGGAATAGTGCCGAACACACAACAATCAAATACGGGGATTGTAAATCCGGATTCATACACCCTAATCAAAATGTCGAAGAATATGATCCTGAAGATGATACGCCATTATCGAGACTGCAAAATGTTCAAACGGACAGATCAAAATGAGGCTAGTTATAGTATTGTATTACCTTGCAAGCAGTAAAAACTACGATATTGAAATAAATATAGAAAATGTTAATAATTCTGAGGTACTATCAATTGATTTAAAATTAAATCGTACGCAGAAGTTTTAAAACAGATGGCTCGTTTGATTGTTGTTGTTTTAAAGGATCTTGTGTCTTATGAAAAATTAAACAATGTAGGAAGTCGTTTTGAGAAAATAAACAGAAAATGGTAGTAAACGAATTGCAATCCACCAATTCTTAGGCAATAAACCAAACATATTTATGAAAATGGAAGATGAAATGCGTTGAAATTTATTATTTCATTCAAATAGTTTAATATCAATTTAATTCACACGGGCAGAAGTATTTTTTTATTTCCTCTTGACACATAAATATCAACTATGGACATTTGCCTTCAGCAGATAAAATAGCTTGCACATTCAATTTTTGCATAAATATGGAATTTTTTATGTATTGAATACACACATATGGACATATGTATGTATGGAAAATATATCGTGTAAATATACCTCTAGGAGTGGCAACACATTTATTGTAATAAATTTCTTTAACTATCAAAGTTACATGCCATATCAGAGATACCTTTAGGAGCTGTTTAAAAATTACGTAACTTCATTTTAGAATTTTTAATGCACCCCACCTTTATTCGTAACAGTTGCTGAAGTACACAGTCAGCGCAAATACATATGTATGTATATAGTATGTATGTAGTTCCTACGTACATACTATATTATTCTTTTTAAATTTAGAAACTTGTAAATTTGGAATACTAATATTACTTTCTCGTGCAAGTTAGTTCTGAACAACCTAATACCTCATGAATTTATATACATGTCAAATCAAAACTTTTACATACATATATCGCACCCTAAACCAAAAACAGGCGGCACAACTCAAAATTTACCAAAATCGATTTATGTTCATAAACAAAGTTCACTAAATTAAATAAATCTCTAAGTACCGAAAAATGTATTTTTCCATCACTGTCTTTCCTAACTGGAGAAATACCAACATGTCTGTTTTCCCGTTACTTGCTTCTAGAGAACTATTCAGTGCGCTCATGAGCTATTGAGTAGTTTTGTTTCACCTACACATAGTTATTTAGAGTTCTGACGTTGGTGCATCATTTACATTTGTCGATTTTGAAAGTCAGCTGTTTTATAAAAACAGTTTTTGGTTTCCCGAACATTTTGGATTTTGTGAGATGTGACTGTTTTTGATTAAGGGTGCGATATGTATGACAATGTTTCTGTTTGATCACACGCCTGGAAGTGATTCATGTGTATGTACAATGTCTATGTACTTTAAAAATGTTATTTATAGTAAAATAATACATGATAAATGATTTTTGTATGTATGTATGTACATATATGGTTAATTTGTTTTTTTTTTTAAGATGTTAAAGAATTCTTAAATCAATCTATGGGTTTTATGGCTTTTAGATCTATCAAATGAACTACATTCTACATATTATAAAATTGCTAAAATGTGAGTCAACCCAATCAGTTTTGTAAGACCTTCTCATCTCGATTAAAAAATACCTTGAGGCACATTACGGCATTCGAATATTCAATTTCAATCGATAACGAATTCCATAATGATCCCTCTTATTTTACTCACCCACAAAAATGTTTACAAAAGATTTTCACAAAAAAAAAATACAAGATTTTAAAGATGTTAACATATGTGCACAATTTATGTTATTCAAAAGGGTTTAATGCTTTACGTTAAAAATATCTACTAACACTAGTACAAATGTATGTATGTACATACTCGTGTATATAAATTACAAATTTATAGCCATATTGCTTTTTAAAGCAATAAGAATGACAATTAAAGGGTGCGAACCAGTACTCAACATTGTGATCCCAATTTTACCAGAAATCGGTCCCTTACTGCAAGTTTGGATAAATGAAACAGCTTTTGAGAGAGAAATAATTTTGTTCTTCGTGCACAAAACAGTTCCAAGTGCAAAAAAAGTGATTCGAATAAACTAAAATTCAAAGTAAAATACATGTGAATGTATGTAAAACTGCAAAAAAAAACAGGAAAACTGTTACGAAGAAAGTTAAAACAAGAATTCTTCACGATTTCTTCTTTCTTTTTTTTATTTTTGGAATCGAAATTTGATTTTTTTTGTTTACACACATCAGTACCTTAACAGTGCTGTGACAGTTCAATATCCGTAGTACATACATATGTCCGGTACATTCCTCCATACCAAACACAACTTGCAAAGGAATTACGTCAGCTCGTCAGTGAAGTACACAAAAACCTCGTTACCGACGTATTTAAAAATCACGGAACGGACACTGAAGCAACACTCATGGAAAAAAAAACGGCATTGTGCGAACATGTCTGAACACCTCTATTTGAGACCGGGGCAACTATATTTTATTTTTGACTGATACTGAACTGACACGCCACTGATGTGTGTAAATAGACATTTAATGGAAATGTGTTTGTCTTACTAACTGAGCCTTCTCCAGCTTCAGAATGACACTGAACACGGCACGTATCCTAAACCGGTGTGTCTCCCAACCAAACCTGTCAAGGGAGAAGGAAATTCGTTCCAAATATCTATATCAAATCACCCTGTCGAAAAATCAAATCAAGAATCATATGTAGGTCGGCTATCTTTACCTCGTAGCTTCAAAAGTTGGCAAAGAACAAACCAAAATTACTGATTGGATATGATCAATATTGTTAAATACGATCAATATTAATGTTGAAGCAAATAGTTATTTATTACTCAAAAACTAGTTCAGAACATACATATATATTTCATTCATTATTCTACTTATTCAATAAAGTTTCATATATATTTCTTGCAGAATTACTCCATAGCCCCTGAACAGAATGGATGAAATTAAGGGGTTTTTTAAGCAAGCTGGCAAAGAGTTCCTCAATGCTGCCGGTGAAGCAGCTATGGGCGCGGCTAAGGATGTCATGGGTTCGGTTATAAATGAAATTTTTATAAAGAAAGAGGCCGAGACAAAAAGAATATTACCTAGTATTAAAAATATGAGAGTGGTAAGTATTACTTGAATTCGTTATTGTCAATAATACATTAATCTAATATTCATATATCATCACTCATTCTAACAAAATTCAAGATTTCAAAACAAATACAATTGGCGGTATGTACAACGAAATTACTTTAATACTTAGACGTAATTTATTTTGTTTTATTTATTTATTTATGTATTAAAATATTCGAAATATTGTATCGTATTGATTTGGATTTATTGACTTAAAGGTAAAATGTTTTCAAGTTTATTGGCAACTGGTTTCAAATACGGCTTACTTGAATATTAAAACCTCTCATTGTGTCTCTGATATGTTAAGTAACAAATATCCAGTAAGTAATAAATAACAGTCCGACGTGGTCTGAGTCAGACAATTCTGGCAAATGTCTGCCTTTATTTTGAGAGACTTCGTACATATGTATATCTGTCAGACATTACATACATATACAACTCGTTTGGCCACTTTCTGCTCAACTTTGTATGGTTATGTCGAAGGGATTTTATTTCCTTATGTGTATCGATCGATATACATATCTGATAGATTTCTGACTCAGATGACAGAAAACAAGTTGCTCCGTGTACAACCTCGTTAAACGCAAACGAGAAAAAAACATACCGAAGTATAAAAAACAAGTAGCAAAATCGTTTAATATATAATTTAGTCAAGCACTTTTCGGTCAAATTTCCCTAATAAATCTGTGTAAATTTTGACTAGACATTCCCTTAGATGTCAGTAAGAAATTTGTCCAATTAGTTGATTAGAATTACGTAGCGCATTCTTCTAGAATTCTCTCAGAAAAAAAAATACGAATGTCGTCTAGTTCGAGTTTTCCACGACATGTCATCAGACAGAAATCGTGTCAATCACATCATACATTTCTGGGTAAGAACGAACACTGATAGAATTCGCCTGAGATTTTCACTTTTTTGCCAACCTATTTTGCTGTCTGGGTTAGCAGCTGTAAGTTGCTACTAATACTTGCAAAAATAATACTTTAATTTAAGTTGAAAAAATAAACAAACCACGCCTGATGGTTGTTGGCGTAGCTAAGCATGGCTCAACAAGTTTAAAGGTTTTTTTGTTTTCCTACTCACATAAGGCGAACGAAAGTAAAGTTGTTGAAATTCGGCCAGTAGAGGTAAACACTAGTTTATTAAAAATTATTATTTCTAAAAACACTCTTTCTTTCTTTAATTACCACGAGGGTTAAAAATGCTACATACACATGTACATACATACATACATACATATACTTTCAAATATGCACATTATGTAAATAGTTTCTCACAACTGTTTCAATAGAAGAGAATTTATTTAAAATTCTGCAAAATATTTTAGCTTGGAGAAAGACCTCTGGGCAGTCATAGGCCTCAAACAGAAATTCAAGATTTCGAAACTATACGTCAGCAATGTCTGGAAAATGGTTCTCTTTTTGAGGATCCTTTATTTGCTGCTAGCAATGAATCTCTAATGTTTTCAAGGCGCCCAGATCGACACATAGAGTGGTTGAGACCTCACGTAAGTAACCCAATTTACATTAACATTTCAGATATTCCTTAATGTTTAATGTATGTATGTTTGTAGGAAATCGCCGAGGATCCTCAGTTCTTCGTAGAGGGCTATTCCAGATTTGATGTTCAGCAAGGTGAACTGGGAGATTGTTGGCTATTAGCTGCTACTGCAAATCTGACCCAAGACTCAAGTCTCTTTTTCCGCGTTGTACCTCCAGATCAGAGTTTCGAAGAAAACTACGCAGGCGTATTTCACTTTCGTTTTTGGCAATACGGAAAATGGATAGATGTTGTTGTAGACGATAGGCTGCCTGCATACAGAGGTGAATTAATGTACATGCATTCAACAGAGAGAAATGAATTCTGGAGCGCCCTGCTAGAGAAAGCTTATGCAAAGTAAGAAAACAGTTTACGTTTTATTTTTCGTCTTAATATTGATTTTTCTAATCCTTCACAGACTACATGGTTCTTATGAAGCCCTAAAAGGTGGTTCTACCTGTGAAGCTATGGAAGATTTTACAGGTGGAGTCACGGAATGGTACGATTTAAAGGAAGCTCCATCAAATCTGTTTAATATTCTCGCTAAAGCAGCTGAACGTAATTCAATGATGGGTTGTTCTTTAGAACCTGATCCAAATGTGCTAGAAGCTGAAACTCCAGAAGGTCTCATCCGTGGACATGCTTACTCCATTACCAAGGTATGCATGATTGATATCATCACGCCCAATAGGCAGGGTAAGATACCCATGATACGTCTACGTAATCCATGGGGTAATGAAGCTGAGTGGAATGGAGCATGGAGTGATAGCTCCCCAGAGTGGCGTTACATACCCGATGAGCAAAAACATGAAATTGGGCTAAATTTCGACCGGGATGGCGAATTTTGGATGTCTTTTCAAGATTTTTTGAACCATTTTGACCGTGTGGAAATTTGCAATTTGTCACCTGATTCTCTAACGGAAAGCCAACAGAATGACGGCAAACGCAAGTGGGAAATGTCAATGTTTGAGGGTGAATGGACGACTGGCGTTACCGCGGGTGGATGTCGTAATTTCCTCGATACTTTTTGGCATAATCCTCAATATGTCATTACCCTGGAGGATCCCGATGAAGAAGATGACGATGGCAAATGCACTGCAATTGTGGCGCTAATGCAAAAGAATCGACGTTCCAAACGTAATTTGGGTATGGAGTGTTTAACTATAGGTTTTGCCATATACCATCTAAATGAACGCGATTTTCAAATTCGTCCTCAGGGCTTGAATTTTTTCAAATACAAAGCTTCCGTAGCGCGTTCACCTCATTTCATAAATACACGAGAAGTAAATTAAAAAAAAATATTACTGAAATGCAAGCAGCAGCCGTCTAATTGAAAATGTCATTTTAGGTTACAGCTCGTTTTAGATTGCCTCCTGGTCATTATTTGATTGTACCTTCCACCTTTGATCCAAACGAAGAGGGAGAATTTATTATTCGCGTCTTCTCTGAAACTCAGAACAACATGGAGTACGTATCTTAATTGAAAGTTTTGAATTTACGCTTGTTGATTTTGTGTAATGCTTTTAATTTGTTGTATAATTTTAAATTAAAAAAAAAATTAAAAAATTTATTATTAACAAATAGCACATTTATATTCTTACAATTATTGTTTGATGAATGCCATAGGAATTTCTTTCTCTAGTAGTTTTTGTCTACAATTAAGTTTTTATTTCCTTTTGAAAGCAATTTGTACGTATTAATTTTAATTTCAAATTATTTTAGAGAGAACGACGATCACGTAGGTTACGGCGATGATGATAATGAAGTAAAGCCACCAGTAAGTAGAATTGTATAAATTAAATGCAAAAATGCAATTAAGTTGTGAATATTTTTTTGAATTTGATTAATATCGCATAATAATTCTAAGTTGTCTGTCTTCAACTCTCTTTTTGTATAATATAATTTGAAGTGCCAATTGTGAAAGTACCTAGATATATACATATGTACATCGTTTATAAAATAACTAAATTACAAATTTGTACATTTTAGCTTTATCCTAGTATGCCATCACCAGTTAAACCTGTAGATCCACAGAGGGATGCACTGCAGCGATTATTTAACAGTGTTGCCGGTGCAGATATGGAAGTGGACTGGATGGAGTTAAAACGAATCTTAGATCATTCTCTACGAGATGGTAAGCAAACACACACATACATATGTATATGCAAATAAAAAACATGGCGTTTCGTTTTTCTTTGTTTTGTGTGTGTGTGTGTATGTATGAATTCGTAGAAATATTTAGATATTTATCTGTTGTGGATTTGAGAAATATTTCGAGGGCATCACACACACACACACACTTTTTACGCACAATCTTCATGGGTTAAAAATAAAAAACAAAAAGCCTGATGATTAAAAAAAATAATTAAAACTGCCAGTAAACTCGAAAGTTGTAAAATTGTATCGGGTGTTTTTTTTTAGCTGTATGAGAACTTAAACTGATAATACAAGACAGAAATATTACGATTTTATATGTTAGATAATTTCATGAAATTAATTTTTTAAATATGATTTCCGTCTTATGTCCACCGCGGCTACGGGTGACATGGTCCATTCGATCAAATCAAATAAATCTGGACGTATGGCGTCAACATAAAAGTAATCCAAAGGCGTTAAATCGCACAAACAAGGGCGCAGTGAACTTCTCGATATTAAATTGCCACCAAATTGATTTTACAATAAATCGATTGTTAAGCCCGCTGTATGGAAAGTTGCGCCATCTTGTTTGAACATAATGCCGTTGATGCTTGGCTGATTAATTTTTTAAAACAAAAAACCAGTCAGCATAGCTCGATAGCGCTCGCCATTCACCGTAACGGCAGCTCCCTGTTTATTTCGAAAGAAATAAGGATCGATGCTGCCGCCAGCGTGTAAAACCGCACCAAACAGTAAATTTTAATGGATATAATGGTGATTCGTTAACGGCTTGGGGATTGTCTTCTTTAAGCAGAAATGATCTTTATCACTAAACACAATTCTTTGATAAACATTCTCCTCTTTGGCCAGATCTTGCACGAGCTGTATTTTATAGGCACGTAAGCCAAAATCCTAGCGTAAAAATTTTTATGTAGTCGCAGGACAAAGGCCTGCCGACGACGAATCGACATTTCAACGTACGCACATTTCTTTGTCTTGTTGATGGTTTTGAATCGAAAAAAGCAAAAGTAGGGCAAAAACTGTAAAGAACTGCATGAATTGCGTGCTCACTAGGCCGATTATGTCGACCGTAAAATAGACGAAGTGCTCTATGAACTTCGCGAACAGATTTATTTTTTTCAAAGGAAATGTTCACTACGTAGAAGCGTTGTTCTGGCGTTAAACGATTAATGATGACAGAAATGTCAACACAGTTTCACATTCTCAGCTGTCAAACCATAGTTATCCATATCGATAGTTCACACGCAGCTAAAAAAACACCCGATTCATACTTATATATTATTTCTATGTGCATACCTACTATATAAGTAGGAAGCAGTTTATATGATAAAAAAGGCAGGCCCTTATCATGAGCGACGTTCGATTTTCGATTGTGATCGAAAGAGCTGAGAAACGAATTTTTATTTGGTATTATGACGCGAACTCGACGAATAATTGAATTGCTATTGTGATTTTAGTTCACAAATAACATACATACATACATGAGCATTAAAAATAATTTTACATTTCCACAAAAATGTTTCAATATTAGGTCTGTTCCAGGTGTATAACAAAACAGTCCGAATTAGTCCAAACGCGTTCCAGATAACAATTTTTGTTCAATTTTGAGAGAAAACGAGAGAGTAAAATTTGTCATTTCCTGTACAAAGTCCTAAAAACTTTTTCTTTGGATAAGTTCGGACTAGAATTAAATTATCAGCTGTTTTTTGTTTATATTTTAAAATCAAAAAATTTTTAAATAAAGGAAGAAAGTTTTTATTTTAAATTTATTAAAAAGGAAAACGGAAAAGTTTTCCAATAAACTTGAAGTTGTAAGTACATACATATATTTGTGCATATTTATCACTTTATTTATTAAAAGAAAATGATTTTAACGATCAGTTAAGAAGTTATGGGCAGCTGCTGCCAATGATGCAAATGTTTTGCTCTTAAAATTTTAAGCATTTTAAGCGTATAAAATTACACAAATAAAATTTATTTGAGAAAGTAGGCACCATTAGTATTTAAAGATGATCAATTGTGGTTTTTTGCGTTCCAGCAATTTCGGACAACTTTAGCACATTCAGAGAGTAATTTTATTTTTACTCTCAATAGTCCGGACTATTTTGTTAAGCACCTGGAACAGACCTATTTGAGACAAAAAAAAATGTTAACATTAAAACTGAAATAATTTCACAATTGTATTAACATGTGTACAAAACTTATTCAAGTAACTTAACACAACTTAACTTACATAAATCTTATTACAATTCTCCTGATCATTTTCCTTATAAAGAATTTTATAAACTACATCTACTATCCTTAGTTTTACTAAACAATCTATTCAATGTATTATAAACTTTGTGTTTTTCCCTCTCAAAGAATTCAGTATTTTTCAACCGTTCTGAAAGTTCTGGTACATAAGTTAACGTCTGCAATACGTTACCTATATTACGTTCCCTCCTAACATAATACTGATTAATTAATTTATTAATAAGCTAATTTGGAAAACTATTTGCGCCTAATATATTCCTAATAATTTCTTTATATTTTCTACGAAATTCCGTATCACTTATAGTGAGCACTCTTTCCTTACAAATTTTAGCTGTGTAAATAATAATTGCTTTACTGTGTTTTCAATAATAATTAATAAACCTGGTACCAATCCATTACCAAATCATTACCTCGCCTAATTATCAAAGTATCTAAATAAGATAGATTCGAATCATGCTCATTTTCCATTGTAAACCTAATCTTATTATTAAACGAATTAAAAACAACCAACATAGTATTAATTGCTCCTTCTAAAATAATACAAAACAAATCGTCAACATATTTTGTCATTGTTAATACACGAATCTAATAGCTGCTCCATAACTATATCTGCTACAATTGGAGAAGCGGGAGAACTCATCGGCGTGGCCATCAAATTAAACATACTTTAAAATTACCATAAACATTTCCAAATGTCTACATTTTCCCTGATTTTGTCACACAGCGTCGAAAGCAAAATTTTGTTTGCCATAAAATTCAATGCGATTCGTTATTCTATAGCCAGCGAAAATCAAATGTCGAATGCAGCTCATAACAATGGTTTGCTTATTATACATATATGATGAATGCAGTAGAAATACACAAAGACTGCGATTAACATGTTGACGGCCACGCTCGTTAACAGTAAAATTTCCTTTAGGCCACGCGTATCGCTGTACGAAGCGTATTCTTCTCGGTATTCTACCACTGATATTTTAAAAATCTATTATAAATTAAAGTTTATATTAATAAATATAGTATATGTTAATTAATATTCAATAATAGTTTTGTTACTTCCTCAGCGAAATATATTTTTAAACACATACGAATATCCTTTGCCAGTAGTCAAATGAGCGTCACCCCAATACGGCTGATGAGGCCCGATCAGAAACTTTACTGTCATCCGAATATGGTTGAAGTGGCAGTCAACATGTTAAACTTTTCCTGTATCCTATAAAATAATATGAATTGAAAATGTTCTTCCTTAGTGAACTTAAGACTGACTTAATTGAAAACTATTCACTTCATTGTAATTTAAATTCAACAAAGTTACGTAAATAATTAAAAATATTTCCTCATTGCAGTTCTCGTCCCTAACAATCACTTACATATATACATATATTTTTTGCATGTTTATTTTTATACGTTATTTTGTTGTTTTTTGTCTTTTTTTGTCTGTCGGTTTGAAATTAGTAGAATATTAGTTAATGTCAACATAAACTTTTTCGTTTTGTTTTTTTACAAATTCCTTTACATATTCCAACATTAAAAATACAAATGCATACCATACATACATATAGAATTGCCAAAATCGTCAGACATAACTGCACAAAATATTAAAGAAAACTTTGCGCCTATGTCGAAGGAAAATGGCGAGGGTCCAAACAATCATAATAATACTACTGAATTCGATGGTAATAATATTGTGAATACCATAGTATCGTTGCTATGCGGACTTTGTAATAAAAACAATATTGACGAAATGCTTGGACTTGATGAACAAAACAATACTACGCAACGTCTGGTGGATCATATACCCACAGACGATCCCAATAACACCGGTGAGCTACTACGTACTTTTAGAACAGTTTCATTTCATTAGTTTGTACTCGTATTACTACACATTGAGAATTAATCAAATGATTGATGGTGTTGGTTATATTAAATATTTCTAGATTTTGCTGAAGTGACAAAATCTTGTTTGCTCTTAAAGCGAGGACTATGAAGTGACTTATTATTAAATTAGTTTAAATATGTATGTATGTGTGTGTGTACTTACTAAAGTGATTCAAACTTTTTAGTGATGATGGCAAGCCCTGATGGTTTCTCAAAAGATGTATGCCGTGCCATGGTAGCTATGCTGGATGCGGACAGATCTGGAAAATTGGGTTTCGAGGAGTTTGAGGCACTTTTAACAGATATTGCCAAATGGAAGGCTGTGTTTAAAATGTATGATGTTTATCAAACAGGACGCATAGATGGTTTTCAATTACGCACTGCCTTAAGTTCTGCTGGCTACCATCTGAACAACCACATTTTAAATGCTCTGGTACATCGTTACGGTTCTCGCGATGGAAAAATAGCATTTGATGATTTTCTAATGTGTGCTGTAAAAATAAAAACATACATGGGTAAGTGTAAATCACCATATATAAATTTAAATCCATAAATAAGAGTAATGAAAATTGGATGTAGAAAACACAACTAACAATTTCAAGAATCCGACTTGCTGTAGATATGTACATACATGTACATGCAGATAAATACTTGTTACGTTTATTACCACAATAAACGTTATTTTGAAGGGTTCGTTTAATTGCAAAAATTAAAGTACACACTCTTATGATTTTATCAGTACACAGTTTTATTTGGTACTTAACACTCTTATATACAACTCTTTAGTACTAATTGACACTGTACACTTAACACTTCTGTTGTGCACACAGATGTTCACTCTTTGAAATCTCAAAGTCAACTATATCTTCTGCGGTGGACGGCGCCTTTATATACAGATCACGGCCGCTTCTTGAAGTGTCCCGAACATACGCGAAATTGCGCATCAGTTATTTCAGTGGCTGGCTTAGTAGTTTTGTATATGTGTTTGTGTGTGTGTGTGTATATCTTTTGTTTACTTTTGCTTGCTGTAGAAATTGTTTTTGTTTCTACGCTGAATCGCGGTTCATACAATTTCTGCTACGCAATTTGTTTTTGCTTTATGTTTATGATATTGCGTATTTGTACATTTGTACAATAGGTCGTTTCACACATCTTTGACTATTACTTTGTAACAATATGTATGTGTCTGGTATGACTACATACTTAAATTAGTTGAATTATTTTTATACATAAATGCTTATTGTTATTTAAACTAAATTAAATATATATTTTTTATTTTTAGACATATTTAAGGATAAGGATACGGATAATACCGAAACTGCAACCTTTACTATGGACGAATGGATCGAAAGTACAATTTATTCATAATTTAAAGTAACGGCCAAACAATTTGTATTTATTTATTTACTGAAATTCTTTGTATACAATGAAAGAAAGCCTTTTTTCATAATGTGTGACCTTAATATTTATAAACTTAAATACAGTGACTCTCATAAGCTTTTACTTGTTGTAATTTTTAATATTTGTTAGCTAATTTTATATTACGTTGGGTGAATAAAAAATTTATAAATAAAATGTTGCTTTTTAAAAAAAAAATCTTAATATTATAATTTATTTGGAGAAGTTATCATTTTGTAAACTCAGTCAGTCTATGCTTAAAAATAGGCTACATAGCGAACTTTGTGAATGCAAAAAATCAATATTTGTTTCTTGTGCCACAGAAAAACCATTAAATATTTATTCCTATATATATTGCTATATACTGCTCGATACCACACTGCCATGACTGTCAAATGATCAGCTGTTCTGTATTGTGTGATGGTATCTAAGAGACTCAGCCAAACAAGTATAATAGCAATGCGCAAACAGTATAAAAGTCAGCCAGCCTGTGGCTAGCAAGGCGGTAAGACCTACTTAATAATTTTTAGAATTTTATTCAATCTTATTGTTTAAGTCTTTAGCAAATAGTTAGGCCACAATTTTATTCTCCCCGACAAAAGAATCGATCCTTTTCCTTTCACCTAGAGCAGCACCTAGACGAAGAAAGTGCCATCTAAGTGAAAGGCATAGAGCTTTTGGTATTGTTGAGTCAGGCGGAATATTTTTCGCCCTGACAAGAGAAGCCAGAGCGAGAAGTGACCCTATACCATTGGCTTGCATTTTATTAGTCCTAATTGGTTTAGGCGCACCGACGGCCGGTTGAGCCAGAATTTTATTCGCCCTAACCGAGAGAGAAGATTTCTCTTACCTTTGGGCCAGAATTTGATTCGCCCCGAATAGAGAATCGGCTCATGTGCACTCACAACGAATAGTAACTATATCTTCTGACAGGGTGGATGGTGTGAAATGGTGATGAGAGTACCAGCGAAAATGTCAATGGCCACCGAAGGCCTAACGTGTATCTCGTGTCGTGCTGTAATTAGTTATTTAAGTTGAATAATAAAGATTATAATTTTTATTGAAAACATTAAAATAAACTGTCTCGTCTCCCTCTCCCTTTCTCTCTCTCTCTCTCTCTCTCTCGGAATACAAAAACGAAAATTTTTTTCTTGTAACGAACCCTGGGAGCCGCGAGGCCTACTCCAGCTAACTGTGAAAAATCGTCGTTACAATATATACATATATGTATATGTGCATATGATAACAAAGAATGCATCAAAGGAAAGATCAAGAACATGAAAGATTGAAAATTATTCATTCCCATATTCTATTTGTCTTTGCGTTAAATATATGTTGTTTACAGTTGACACAAAATTAGTAGAAAAGACACAAAGAGCGTTGAAAACGGAGTTGCGGATTAGAAAACGCATTCCATTCTGTGAGTTGTCTAATAAAATTTCATTTTCAGTATTCAAAGTTATATCAAACAGAAATTTTCTTCCTTAATAGAAAGAATACAAAAAACAAACTTAGAGTATACCAACATATGAGTAAAATGGCAAATAAGTTTCGCCATTTGCGGTATATTTTTCATATATGGAGTTTGATATCCGTAAAGAATCCGGAAATACTTCGAATTCGCCCGTGAGTCTAACTGTCATCTATTTCCCTTGGAACTTGACATCCATTCTATTAAAAAAGTCATCACCTATGCTGGTGAGCAAGGCGAAATAAAACTGGTTAACTCACCAGCGCAGCTGATGAATGACTTTTCTCTAAGCTGAGTCGATGTTAAATTCCATATAAAAAATTGTTCGCCAGTCTAGCGCTTTTTTTCATATGCACTTTGACATCGGCAACGGAACCAGAAATACTTCGAATTCGCTCGTAAGTCTAAAACGAACTAAAACCAAAGTAATTTTGGAGTTTGTGTAGTGTTCTTTTGTCACAACAAAATTTTGTTTTGCCTTTTTAGCTTCGTCCAGGGTAGAATAAAGAGGTAGACCCACCAAGCAGCTGACTAATCCTTTTGAACTTATTGAATGTCAAATTTCATATAAAATTTGTTTGGCCATTTTCGGTGAGGTTTAAAATCCGTAAAAAAAAACCGGAAGTACTTTGAATATTATGAAATTATATATGTAGTTTGACACTGAGAAAAGTATCAAATAAATAGACAGCTGGGCTGCCGAGACTACCTTGTTTAATGTGCCTTGCTAACACTTTTATTTCGGATTGTCAGACAAATAATTTTGACATAACTTGGACACATAAAAACGTCAGTAGTTGAAGAACTCCACTATCTTGCAAAACCTTGGGGAAATTTTATATTTTAAAATATCGTGGGTTTCACTATTAGTTAGCTACTTATTGTTATTTCATCAGCACATTTGCAGCAGCGGTTGTTGATTGATACAAAAAAAGTGTATTTCAGTTTTGCCAATAAACTGCAGAGAAAAAACAAAACAAGAAAAACAATTAGAAAGTGCTATTACGCAATTTTTTCTGCAAATCGGAGTGACGTGTACAAAATTTTCAAGTTGGTTTTTTACATTTGTAACCAGGGTAACATACTTAGAGAACAATATGCCTTGTCCTTTCCTAAATCGTTTGAGTGCTAATTTTGTACGTAATTATTCGGAGAATCTGATGCAAGTCTATAGTCGTTTCTGCCCTGTATTGCGGAATAATGGTCTAGCTGTTTTCACAAACGAGTTGGGCCAATTCGATGTAACCTCGACCCGAAGCTATGTAACTTCGGATGCACAAAATGAGGAGGAAGTAGTGGTTGTACCGAAGAAGGAAGAGTTGCAGGCTGTTGCATCCAATGCGACAAGTGCACCACCCGACAGTTTTACATATGACAACTTTTTCCAGGAGCAAATAATGAAAAAGAAACATGATCACTCATATCGCGTTTTTAAAAAGGTAAACCGTTTGGCGGGCTCTGGTCTTTTTCCTCATGCAATGGAGTATTCTACTAGGCAAGAGCGTCCCATTACGGTATGGTGTTCAAATGACTACTTGGGTATGTCAGCACACCCCAGAGTTAAGCAGGCTGTAGCGGATGCTTTAGAATGCCACGGTTCTGGAGCTGGTGGCACTCGTAATATTGCTGGCAACTCGATGTATCACGAGTTGCTGGAAGCACGCTTAGCTAAGCTTCATAAAAAAGAATCTGGTCTTTTGTTCACCTCTTGCTTTGTCGCAAACGATTCCACATTGTTTACTTTAGCGAAACTTTTGCCTGACTGCCATATATACTCGGATGCTGGGAATCATGCTTCAATGATACAAGGCATACGAAATAGTGGTGTACCGAAGCATATATTTCGCCACAATGACATAGATCATTTGGCGAGTTTGCTCGGAAAACTGGATAAGAAAATTCCAAAGATTGTGGCATTCGAGACAGTACATTCCATGACTGGAGACATTTGCCCTCTCGAAGAAATGTGTGATATTGCTCATGAATATGGCGCCATTACCTTTGTGGATGAAGTTCATGCAGTGGGACTTTATGGGGAGCATGGTGCAGGAATCGGGGAGCGGGATGGTGTTTTGCACAAAATGGATATTATATCCGGTACGCTTGGCAAAGCATTTGGTAATATTGGTGGGTATATTGCAGGCTCTCACAATTTAGTAGATATGATACGTTCTTATGCTGCCGGTTTCATTTTTACCACATCTCTGCCACCTACTGTCTGTCGCGGAGCTCTTCAGGCTATAGAAATATTAGCATCTGAAGAAGGACGCGAATTAAGAGCACTTCACAAAAGAAATGTCATCTACTTGCGTAATCTTTTACGTGCCGAAGGTGAGTTAAAAATACAAATTTAAAACAAAAAAAGAAACAAAAAAACTTGGCACGATTTTTAAAAGTCCATTTAGTTATTGTCATTTATATATTGGCTTTTTTTTTAATTAAATAATTTTAGGGTTTCCCGTTGAAGATACAATCAGTCATATCATTCCTATTCGCATAGGAGATCCTTTGAAAAGTTCTGAAATTTCAGACCTACTGATGTTTAAATTCGGACATTATATTCAAGCTATAAATTATCCTACTGTTGCACGCGGAGAAGAAAAATTGCGGTTGGCACCAACACCATTCCATAATGTAGAAATGATGAATCAACTTGTTAACGATATGAAGGAGGTTTGGAAAATTTTGGACATCAATTTGAAAAAACAACAAATTCAAGATGATGATTATGTTACCAAAAATGATGTCAATGTCTTCATATAAAATTTATATCAACTCTTGATTGTGTTTTATTAATTCTACTAAACAATAAATATGTATATATATATCTACTTACGCATACATATGTATGTATACCTATACATGCATATGTATACATTTAACGGGTTTCTGGTATAATTAGTAGTGGTGATTTTGTATTATATTTTCGTATTTTTATTATTTCATTTCTTTTGTTAATTTTTACGCAATAAACAAAAAATTGTATGGTAGCATGTTAACAATTTCGGCGTTTGATTTGCAATATGACTTCTAGGTCAGTATATACATAATTAAGTATGCAAATGAAAGCATTACGTAAAATATTCTTTCTATCGCGCACAAAATTTAACAAAAACAAATAGCGGTCGAAGTCAACTTGTATAGGTATAGATCATGTTTTGAACAAATTTACAAAGAAAATACGAGGTCTGATAAAGAAAATAACCGTTATTTTCAAATTTCGTGAGTTACGTATGTTCGAATTTCGCATTTCTTTTCTGTTATGTTGGGGTACACATGTCTGTTATATATTTTGACAATATCAGCCATTTTGGATTGTCAGTTTGTTTTTGACACATAAAAAGGTTAGTCGTGTTTTGGTGTGCTCAAAGAAACTGTATTAAGTTTTGTGTAAAAAATTAAATGAAATTCGCAAGGACATTTGAAATGTAGACTGTGGCGTTTGGCGCGTCTACTATGAGCAGAACACAAGTTCAATTGTGGTATAACCGGTTTAAGTAATGCCGAGAAGATGTCAATGTGCGGTGCTCGTCCTGGTCGCCCAAACACGTCAACAACCGATGAAAACATTGAAGCAGTGAAGAAAATTATTTTGGATAATCGTCGAATCACTATCAGAGAGGTTGCTGATGATGTTGGCATATCGTTCGGCTCATGCCAAGCAATTTTTACGGATGTTTTAGTCATGAAACGTGCGGCAGCGAAGATTGTTCCAAAATTGCTAAATTTTGAGCAAAAACAACGTCGAATGGACATCGCTCAAGAGCTGTTGAACATCGTCAACGATGATCCAGATTTCCTCAAAAAGGTCATAACTGGTGACGAATCATGGGTGCATGGCTATGACATTGAAACCAAACCCCAATCATCCCAATGGAAGCGTCCAGAAGACCGAAAAAACACGTCAAGTTGGGTCAAATGTGAAGTTTTCCTCAATGTTTTCTTCGACGGCAATGGCGTGGTGCATAATGAACTCTTGCCACAAGGTCGTACGGTCAATAAGGAATACTACCTTGCAGTTATGCGCCGCTTGCGCGAAGCAATTCGTCAGAAACGCTCAGAATTGTGGAAAAAACAATCATGGACTTTGCGCCATGATAACGCACCAGCTCACACATCGATGCTTGTGCGTGAGTTTTTGGCCAAAAACAAAACCGTTATTATGCCTCAACCACCGTATTCACCGGACTTGGCTCCCGCTGGCCTTTTCCTCTTCCCAAAACTGAAGACACCGATGAAAGGAAAGCGTTTTGCTACGATTGAGGAGATAAAAGAAAAATCGAAACAGGAGCTGTTGGCGATACCAAAAAGCGCGTTTCAGAAGTGTTTCGAGGATTGGAAAAAACGCTGGCATAAGTGTATTATATCTGAGAGGGATTACTTCGAAGGGGACAAGATAGTTATTGATGAATAAATATATACTTTTTGAAAAATTTTAAAATAACGGTTATTTTTTGATCAGACCTCGTATATGCTGATTCGATGGACTGTAATTTAGAGAAATAAAAAAATGAATAATTTTCTACTATTCGCTGGCACTAACAAAGAAAGGCAACAAATAGTCAGCTGGGCTATGTATACCATTAAACCAGTATTATCATCACTCCTATTCTACTAATTTTCATATTCTGCGTTTTGATTGAAATTTTTACGATTTTGTGTGTTCTAAATTTCGAGAGTAGCTACTTTTTTTGCAAGTTGTTAATTGAGTCGCGGAGTCTTTCTAGTTTGTTTTGTTTAACTTAAAAAAAAGTGGACGTATAAAATGCTATTAAAGGCTTCATTAATGATCCTTTAAAAAAATTGTTGATTTTTCCTTTTTGAACTGAAATGTGAAAATTTTAAATTAATTTATTGCAGGTCGAAAAGGTTCTTCTTTTCAAACAATAACGTCGCTCCTACCGATTCCACATCTCTTTGAAATTAAGGCAAAGGAAATTTCAAAAAAATATATCATCTGCGGCGCGATAGAATTTTTCACACTGGAATAGTTTGGCCACAAATACCTCGTCTGGTTTTTTTTTGCCCTATCGTACTTAATTGATGTGTTTATTTAAATAAAGTTCCCACAATATTTAAGTCTTATTTGATTTAAATAGTGAATCACTGTTTTATTGCACTAAATTTAAGTTTTTATTAAAATGTTTCGAAAACGGCTTATTTTTTCTGTTCCTAATTAACACGTTCCACAGCGAAACAACTGGTTTTGAAAATACTCTCGGTCTTCTAACGGTTCAGGTTTTTTTTTTGTTGGAGTATCTATTTTCGATTCGTGTGTAGCTGAATGTGGACGCGTAACCAAAATGCAGAATAACGATGCAAGTAATACATGATTAAATAAATTAATTTTCAAGTTTAATAAAAAAGAAATGGTCAGCGAGTTTCGAATTAATTTTTTTTTTAGAAATTGAAATTTGTTCAGTAAATTTACTGATTGACGAAGCTTCCAATTTTTATTACCATTGTAAGTACGTATATTTACGTAGTGTGTGTGGTATCTAAAGATATCAAAAGTAACTTGTACATTAATATTTGTCAAGTAATAAGTATGAATTTATACGACAATGCGTTTCCATAGAAACTATATGAAAAACAAATGTTTAGAAAAAGAGTAGTTCATTTGTTAACATTGTCTACTGTTTTTTATTTTACCATCATTGCTAACTAAATAAAAGAAATCGTTTAAGAGTTTTCAAAACTACCTCTTCAAAAATATCTTATTCAACTATGGGAATGTTTGATAATTTGTTAAATTTATTAAAGATAAATAGAGAAAAGATGACAGTGCTAGTTGTAGGTCTCAACAACAGTGGAAAGTCGACTATTATAAATAATTTTAAAAAGAAGAATGAAGCTAACACGTATATATCGATACCAACAGTTGGGTTTACAAATGAAGAATTTTATAGTATGTAAATTGGTTATGTATGGAATACATACATGTGTATATATTACTGACTATGGAAGCAAATTAAGTAGAGTAACATTAATGAACAATTTGCTTTATAGGTAATGGAGTTCACTTTACAGTAATAGATATGTCTGGCGCGTGGAAGTATAGAAACTTATGGCAACATCAGTTCAAAAACTGTCAAGGAATTATATATGTTATAGATTCTAGTGATAACATGAGAATGGGTACGTTATGTTTTGTTTTTAACACAACCATAATTTTATTACTATTCCTGATGTACCTTGTGTTTATTTTCTCTGTTAGTGGTTGTAAAGGAAGAATTATACATCTTGCTACAACATCCTGATTTGGTGAATCGACAAACTCCGATGTTACTATACGCAAACAAAAATGATTGCCTAAATTCCATATCTAGCGTTAACATAGCTGCAGGTAAAAAAAACTACGCTACTTTTCTTAATTTGCAGAAGTATATCTATAACTTTATATTGCATATTATAAAAATCCATCCAGAAGTATTTGGGCCATTTGTGTTCAGTTCAAAAATTATCACTCATTCTGTACAGAAATCAAGTGGTGAATATAATTTCAAGTTTGATCATGACTTTAATTTTATGAAGAATGCAAAAGGGAACCGTAAAAATGCTTTTGTTGAAATGTTGCTAATCTGTGGTTAAAATAAAAATTGCTGTGCACTTTGACACGTTTTGAATTCCGTTGAAAATGTACATACATAAGTACATATTTACCCTGCTGGAGATTAAGCGTTAATTGTCTAAAAGCCCCTAGTGCGCTTATTAGAACAGCAAACACTATTACTAAAAGGGCTTAGAATTTTTACAGAAATATGCTTGTGCTGATAAGTACTAAACATTGAAGAAGTTCGAAGGCCCCAGTTGCCGATGGACAGATGTAATGGTACAATTGGTGTATTTGTGGGGACTTCGTGTCTATACAAAAGAACTGGTAATAAAATTCCCAAGCACACTCAATGCTAAACTTTACAGTTGAGAGCTAGTACTGGTGATGTACGAGTATATGTAGTAAAATAGGTCCACGTTTGATCTCCGGCAGTGTAACTTTTGAAAATAATTTTGTGTGCTAGTTTTCCTGTATAGTGTATTAACGATTGAGCAGCATATTTGTCTATGGTTACTATACTTCAAACAAAGTCTTATGCTCTCGTGTTCAAATTTTGTGTAGAATTGATTTTTGTATAAATTTTTTGGTTGTTGATTAAACTTATGATAGATAGATAGATATAGAGTGGGAATATTTATCATAAAAGCATAAAAATTAAACGATTTTCATTTACAGCCTTAGACCTAACATCTATAATAAATAAGCCATGGCACATTAGTTCATGCAGCGCAAAAACTTCAGATGGACTTGACGAAGGTGTACAATGGCTAATTCAACAAATACGCATACAAAATCAAAGACACCCTCTAAAAAAGGACAAATCTAAGCGAAAATAGGCTTTTTTGTTGATTTTTTGAACGACTTTCCGTCAAAAATATAGAATATTCCAAAAAAAAATCTAATCAAAACACCCTATCGGAATATCAAATCAAGTATCATAGACTTTTTTCTGTAAATAAAATAGATTAATGAACATAGTTACACTTATATATGTATATAAGTAAGTATGTGAACCAATTTTGGCATAATATTCTTAAACCTATAATTGTTATTTTACCATTTTTAAAAAATGTATGTATGTATGTACTTACTTTCGCAATAAATAGTCCGGGAGGCGAAATATCAAAATTTTTTATAATTTAGAAAAATATAAGCACTGGCATGTTAGTTGCTACCGTGCTCATTTATCAGTAAGGTAAATTACATTTAAATCCTACTAAAAAATTTGTATTTTTTACTATTACGAGCTTTTTAAAATATAAATTTGTGATCGCCATTTTCACACTGTTGTTTTCTTTATGCAACATTTTCTTTTTAACTTGCTTTTATATTCACAGTAGAAAACTGCATATCGTGTTTTTTAACAAATGCATAAAATTAAAAGTAAAACTTCATTACAGGTTTAATAAACAGTTGAACAAATTTATAAATGAGTTTTTAAAACATATTTAAATACGAAATGAATAACGAGATATTAAAACAATGATTAACCAACAAGATGGTTAACCATCTCTACAACAAAAATAAATTGGTTTTTTAACTGTCAAAAAAAACTCTATATATAAAAAGTTTGTATAATTTGTTTGGCAGGAATAACGAACGTTCTAATAGTTATACCTGTATTAAGCCTAATGCTAGATACACACGAAGGAACATTAAAAAAACATGATTTAAAACCATAATCCCAAAAATCTCCACGCAGAAGAACACGAAATGCGTCGGCAGAATAACGGGGGAAAATGTGTTCGTGGTCACGTATAATTTCCGAAACGTATATGTAAATACATAAATACGTTTGAAATAAAATTTTTAAAAATAACGTACCAAACCAGCTTTTACAGCTTGTTTTTGTGTGTCAACCCCACAAATGTGTGTTAACCCTACAAATCGCCTTGTTACAAAAACGAAATGTTTACATAATAACATAACATATTAATACAGTTTTAGCACAAATAATTATTTAAAATGTTCCAGCAGGGCAGACATTGTTTTAGCTACAAATTTTGTTGATTCAGCAAAATATTGCAGGGATTTTGAGTCATTCTCTGCAGATTTTTCCACTGCGCACAAAATCGTCTTCGAAGTAGTACTACTTTCCTTAACAGTTCAAGTTTTTCTCCATTACCCTACATACCTTGGCGTTATTTTCACTTTCTTTTCAACAATTTTTTCATTTGTGTTTGCGATGATATAGAAAGTGGTGTTGATGTGGGTAAAATGGGAGTCGGTGGGCCCAAATTAGTAAATTTTATGCGGCAAAATTTTCTTTTTGGGCTGAAATAATAATTGTTTTGGCGTCAGCAGTTAAATTAATAGAGAACACAATAATCTACCTTATTTCACTCCAGCACTGTTCTTCAACAAAGAACTTCATTATTTGTGTTAATTTTTGTAAGAGCACTTTTTTATTTAGTAAAATTGGTTAACTGTTTTGCAAAACGACACAAATTCATTTTGAAAAACCCAAAAATTATTTTTTAGCCACTAAAGTCAAAAACAATACCTGTTAGAAATACTAAAAACCAATTATGTTCGTTTTCCGAACGAGCAAAGTTTTTCATTTTACAAAACCATGCTGTTAAACACTAAATAGGTAACGAACAAAATCAAATTCGTGTGAATTGCTTTTTTAGTTTGATATATTGCATGTTATTTGTTTATCGATTGTAATTGTTACCTGAAATAAGACTTTAATTTTGGGTACTTTTTTTGACCGATACTATTTTTGAAATACTCTAAAAGGTAACGCTGTGCCCTCTGAAACCATATAAACAAATAAACAGAGATGATTTCCCAACATTCAGTGATCTTTGTACCGTGCAGCAAGTTTTGATTTTTGTTTTGCTGTTGTATGAACTAATTTGTAATTTAAACTTAATATGAATTTTGCGAAAATGTTCGGAAATATAAAATTCGTTGCTATTAAACGTTCTGCAGAAAAGTTTTACACCATTGGTAAGTCTTAAGCGTCCACAAGCAAGAACTAAATTGCCTGATTTGGATTGGTTGATTGTACATATACCTAATTTCTTTAAGTAAAATTACGATTTAAAAATAGTCGAAAGTAATTATATTGAAATTTGTTATCACCAACGGGTAAGATATTAATTTAATAAATTTAAGTTGTTTTTTATTAATTCAACGTCAACCTCAACTAACAATGTTTGTTCGCTTAGTACTGGTCAAAGTCCAATAAATAAAATTGTGCCTATGTATGTACATAGACAATATCAACAACAAAAAAAGTAAAAGTGATAGAATATTGTTTTTTGAAGTATAAAAGAAAATTAAATTTCATTTTTAAACATTTTCAGGAGCTTCGCGCTATTTATCTACATCTGCTAACACCAAAACGGAGAAAAAGAATATTGTACTTGTTGATGGCGTTAGGACTCCGTTTTTATTATCAGGAACAACCTACTCAAAATTGATGCCTCATGAGTTGGCAAGACATTCACTTTTGTAAAAACAGCTTTTACTAGTAGATATGAGCAAAACGAATAATTTAACTTTTGTTTTTATTAAAATCAGGAGTCTTTTACGTAAAACCCAATTAAACGAGTCTGTTATTGATTACATTGTTTATGGCACAGTTATACAAGAAGTTAAGACATCTAACATTGCACGTGAAGCTGCTTTATCAGCTGGTTTTAGCAATAAAACACCTGCTCACACAGTTACAATGGCTTGCATTAGCTCAAATGCGGTAGGTAACCAAAATGAAATGTCCCTACAGTGACTTAATTTTATGCAACCAATTGCAGGCAATCACAACTGGCATGGGTTTCATTGCTACAGGCACTTATGATGCTATAGTAGCTGGTGGTGTTGAATTTATGTCTGATATTCCAATTAGATTTTCCCGAAAAATGCGTTCACTGATGTTGAGAGCCAATAAGGCGAAAACTTTAGGTCAACGCTTGACACTGCTCTCTACATTTAGACCAAACTTTTTAGTGCCTGAACTACCAGCAGTTGCAGAATTTTCTTCCGGAGAAACAATGGGACATTCAGCCGATCGTTTGGCTGCTGCATTTAATGTTTCTCGCAAAGAACAGGATGAATATGCTTTGAGATCTCACACTCTTGCTCATGAAGCGCAAGAAAAAGGATACTTTACAGATTTATCTCCATTTAAAGGTAGGTATGTGTTCCTTGCTTTTTTGTTATTTTAGCTGAATTTTCTCAACAACAATTTCAAGTTCCTGGTGTCGATCAGTTGGTGTCTAAAGATAATGGAATTCGAGTATCATCCAAGGAACAGTTGGGTAAATTGAAGCCAGCTTTTATAAAGCCACATGGAACTATCACGGCAGCAAATGCTTCATTTCTTGTGTGTATATTATTACTAATATACTGAATGGGAACGAAAATTTAATTATTATCGAACTTGCATTTTTTGCAGACTGATGGTGCATCTGCCTGTCTCATAATGACTGAAGAAAAAGTTAAGCAATTAGGCTTAAAACCAAAGGCTTACCTGCGCGACTTTGTATTTGTTTCTCAGGATCCCGTTGATGAATTACTTTTGGGTCCCGCTTATGGTATCCCCAAATTGTTAAAGAAAGCTGGACTGGGTTTTAAAGATATAGACACATGGGAAGTTCATGAAGCTTTTGCCGGGCAGATTGTAGCGAATATTAAAGCTTTGGAATCGGACTGGTGGTGTAAGACGTTCTTGGGTTTAAGTGAGAAATACGGTGCTCCCGACATGAGTAAATTTAATAACTGGGGTGGTTCTCTTTCCATTGGACATCCCTTCGCTGCTACTGGTGTACGCTTGTGTATGCATACAGCTAACCGTCTTGTCAGAGAGGATGGAAAATTTGGGGTAGTAGCTGCCTGCGCTGCTGGCGGCCAAGGTGTTGCTATGCTTCTCGAAAGATATCCCGGCGCTACAGCAGACTAAATGAAATGGTCGTCCCTCTTGTTCAATGCATTTTTACTATAGTTATTATAATTAAGTCTATATCCAATTAAAAGTGTTGAAAATCTACCGATAATGCATTTCTTTTCAAATAATTTACTTATGTCTCGACGTTATAATTTGTTTAGCTAGAACTTCACAAAAAACACACAAATTGGTTGTAGTTTTTGTTTAGTTTTTAAAATCAAGTAATAATTTATCTTCGCTGATCCATAAGTATATACAAAAGACATCATGAAGTTGAAAGGTTATTTTCAAATAATTTTGCTTAATCGAATAACTTTTTTATTATAAATTTAAGCAAAACTTTTTATTTTTTCAAAAATGTCTATGAAATGAATTTTAATTAGTAATTAATTAATTTTTCTAATTTCGGGTGGTACATAGTGTTCATCAACAACGCGAGGCTTCTTCTTTTTACCAAACCATCTCTTCGGGTAAAACACTCGTTTGTTGTATATTTCCAAGTCCAGTTGATCTTCATTATCAAAGAACCAAAGCAAATCTTTTTTCTCTGAAATCTCATTATTGATTACTTTAATATTCTCCTTTCTTTCGGATTTGGCTATTTCTTTTTCAACTTCCAATTTTACTTGCGACCTTTGTTCCTGCCAAATGGGTATTAATAGTTTTTGCTTCTCAGCAAGTCTAACAGCCTCTTTAACAGAAGTTTCTTCTAAAATATTATCAATAAGGCTCTCAAATGACACTTTATCCTGCAGTTTGTTTATTTTGTCTACCAAATCTATTTGACTTTCTTTCGCCAAAAGCTTTGTACATATATCAGCAACATCCTCATATATTTTGATGGATTTTACATTTAAGGTTTTATCTAAATCAATATAATTTTTAGTCAGAAGATGGCCCAGGATTTCGGCGTTTACTCTATTATTCCCTTCCAGAATTTTGGATTTAATTTTCAAAATGGCTTTGCCGATTTCATTGTGCATATCAACTTGTTTCTCGTTACGAAGAAATTTTACTCGAACTTTTATCTATTAAAAAACACAATTAAACGTTTACGTTTTTATGTAGTTTCACTCATGGCATACCTCTTGTACCTTGCCCTTGGTTGGTTTAACACTTTTATCGTCGCTAGGCTGTTGACCGGAAAGTTCTTCTTTTAAAGTGACCATTGCTGCTTTTAAACAAAATCCCAGAACGAACAAACTGTCTACTTCTTCCGATAATATTAACTTCAAAACTAAAGGCAATCCTAAATTGTATTCTTTTTCTTCATGTAATGTTTGGACAACAGCAAAAGCTGTGAAATTGTTTAGAAATATTCCGTACTTTGGGCGATTTAAAAGAACCGGGATCACTTCTTGTATAGTTAAATTTTCTAACAAATGCCTTACTGCAGCAAAATGAGTTGATTCCAGACAAGTATTGGCCAGTTTTGTTGCTCGCAGATTTGCGAGCAAATCTAGGACGGCCGTGCTCCTATCCTCGTATTCGCTAAGATTATTTACAAACAAATCAAGGTTAAATGCGTTTAAATTTTTAATGACAACAGCCAACTGAAGCGGGTTTGCAGTACAGCCGGCAGGTGGATCTAAACGTGCATCAAGAACTTCTTTTATATGATTTGACAAAAGTCTCTTTGATGCCTTTAGATATCTTGGACACAGAAATATCTTTGATCTTAGAAACATGATTAACAATACTCAGTTCTTTTGTAAGCGAAACCACTCTATTTCTTTCTTAGGTATATTTTCTGTGGGCTTAATTCCTTTATTTCATGACATAACAATAAAGGTGTTGCCATATACTTAAAAACAATTTTGAAAATTCCAGGGACTGTAATTCGTAAATATTGGTATTTCCTGGCTTATTATTTTTTCTGACAGAAATAATCATTATTTTCTGTTTTTTCTTCGCAGTAATGTTTTTTTTTATTATATTTTTTTTGGAAGAAATATTTAATATTTCTTGATTTTTAATAATTACTATTTTCTGATTTTGTATGCAGAAATAATAAAAAATTTTGATTTAATCGAACGTAGCTAAGCTTTATTTCTGCTAAAAAAATTAATCTGTACATAATAGAAAATAAATAATATTATTTTAACAATGGCAAAATTAATACTTCAAAATAAATAAGAACCATAAAATAATAATTGTTTGTAACAACATAAAAATTGTAATAAAAATTTTTGGAGGAATATAATTTTATAAAAATTTAGTTTAATTATTTAAAATTCTTTAAAATTTATTTGAAAGTCTATTATGAACATGATTGCTCTTTCAAGTGTTTTTGACTCACTTTATATGTATAGAGTTTGACAGTTTAATAAGAAGCTAAAATAAATGCAAGGCAAATTGACAAAGCGAAATTCGCCTTGTCCTAGTGTAAGTTGGTCGCAAGCGCTGTTTTGCCATCGCACAAACAAAATACACACAGGCATTTTAAAAATTACTCACGACTAAACGGTACCAGTATGAAATATACTGTCCTGCCTAGCCAGAAATCTGTTGGCACCTGATCATATTTTTTCAGTTACGCAAGCCCGTTTTTCAGACTTATAGAGTACAAGCAAGTCTGTACTTAAAAATAAGCAATTTTCCCCCTTAACCCAACCTTACCGCTGCCATAAACAAATTCAATAATTGCGCAACTTAATTGCCTAATATGAAAGGCATCATAATTTCGAAACTTGATGCAATTATGTAAACACATTTATTGCTAATTTAGATGCGGGGTTATGGCTGTCATGATATAAATGTTATGACTATTATGGAAAATCTTATTGCAGCTAGATTGACTATGGACATACTTTCACGAAATATTTTTAACTTATTAAAAAAGAATATTAAAGAAGGAAAAAAAGGTAAAATGAATAAATAGAAAACATCTGTACCCTGTGATTTATGAAATCTTAAGATTTGTTTTTATTCGTTTTTAATTTAGAATTTGATTTACAAAAGGTATTTTAAGCTAGCAATGGTCTGCAAATACCATAAATAAATGTATATAGATATAGGAGAGAATTCATTAGAAATATATATATTTTTTTTTTTTCATTTTTAAGTTTAGAAAACTTTCCAAAAATCTACACCAAAACACCCTGTCGGAATATCAAATCAAAAATAATAATACTTCACAAACAATTTTACGAAAAAGCATTCATACTGACTATATTGACTTATTTGTATGAGCATTTTTACCGTACTATTTAGTTCGTTATATTCCTGGGTGTCAGTACACATTTATTACTTGTAGAAAAATCTTTAAAGTATTCAGCTCCTTTTTCAATATAATCGGCTTTTTCAGTTGTAATATATTTAAACTCTGCAGAATTTGCCAGATCTTTCGCTCCATACCAAGCATCTAGAAGAGGATTTTTACTCTCTTTTACCGCAAACGTCGAATTAAATGGCCGAATTTCTTGTAGTTCCTTAAGTAAACGGTTTTTAAGACCTGTATAAAATCATTTATTTTTATAGAAAAATAATTCGCTATGTATGTTTACAAATACCTGGTAACTGAGAGCATCCACCAGTAATAAAGATATTATTAGCTAATGTTTGTTGATCATTCTCATTAAATAGATTGAAAACGAAATTTAATAGTTCAGCTACACCGGTCTCAGATATTCCTACCATGCTTGGTTGAAATAACAATTCGGGAGCCCTAAATGATTCAACTCCAACATGAAGCTAGAGAAAAGGGAACATATCTAATTTATGATAGCATAAACAAGGTTGTTCTAATAGTATGAGCCTTGGAAGAAAACATATCAAGACGTAAACATATGTAACATGTGGACTTAAAAGTATCTAAAATTGAATTCACTTCGTAAAAATTTAAAAAAAAAAATACATTTTTGCTTTATAACAGAAATTTTTACTTCTTAACACAAACAGAATAATAATTTCAATAAAGAAGGTTCTTCAGATTTTATTTTGATTTCATTAAAAATTATTATACCTTAATTTTTCTACTATCTGTTGAATTTAGTTTTAAATTTACATTTTGGAGTCAATTTGCTAAATGTTCACATTTTCTTTTCAGCCGTGTACTACACACTATACTTCTTCTACCCGTCCCAAATAAACTCGTGCTATTCAATTTCGCTAATGTAGAAGGGCACTTACGAACGATTGTTCAAACAACTCTGTTTGAACATGAAGCGACCATGAACAGCGGCGGTCTTGCCTAGCCATTTTTTGTGCGAGCAGCAAATTGTGCGATGGCTGATTTATGGCTAGTCAAGTCGCTATATTATACCTGTTACCAATGCGTATTATACCTGTTACCAAAGCGTATGCCTTGCCTGTTACTAATTTTCTTTGTATAGTTTGACAGATATGAAATAGCAAAATATAATCAGCTGGCCTGATACTTCTATTTTGCATTTACACACAAGAACATCCTTTTGTTTTTGCTTACAATTTGTTTTTGTTTAAATTTGCGAATGAGAATACAAGGAAATTTGTACCGCTTCCTATTCTTCTCACCTATTTCGTCAATAAGCAAACGACTTGCGCAAGAAACCTTGCTGTGTGTAAATGGAACAATAGTTTTTTATAGTTGTCAAAGTGCGGATAACACTCATTTCTTAGTCTAAAGTTTTTGGTGCTGATTGTCCAGTTTGTCGGCGGACAGTAACACAATAATGACTTTAAGTCACTTAGCAAAACGTTGCACATCGATTGCATCTATTTTATTAAGACGTAATGTGCATGCAACAGTTTCCAGACCAAGCAGCAAAGCCTATGACCATGATGGCAAAACCAGAGTAGACATATTTAATACACAACAAGATTTGGGAATAATGATTACTGGCTACAGTCAGTACGGTTTTCGCTTGAACAACGACATGGTTGTATTAGGCCCTGTTGCTGTTTTCCCCAGGTACGCGATGTTATATTAATTTGGTTACGAAATTGGGTAACCTAACAACGTTATTGAAACATAATTTATTTGCTTGCAAGGTCTCTATTATCATGGAATGTCGAATCTCTGGACGACATAAACGAAGAAAGCTTGTCTCTATTTACAGCATTGGAGCCGAAGTTGGATCTTTTGATCATTGGTATTGGGGACCAAACTGCTACACCCCCTTTCTCCAAAAAGGTTTTAAGTTTTATGAAGAAGTACAAAATTAACGTAGAAGTATTAAGAACGGAACAAGTATTTCAATCAAACACATCCCTAACATTTTGGAATTAAATTACATTTTGTAATTTTAGGCTTGCGCAACGTTTAATTTCTTAAATGCTGAAAGTCGAATGGTCGCATCGGCATTAATACCTCCGCTACATATCACTTATAATGAAAATGACGCTTTGAGGACAAATATCCGAAAATTGACGCAAAGTGTTTAGATATTTAATTGATTACAAATATACGTATTTAAAACATGCGAGTGGACTTAATACAATTCGTTAGTTATGTTGAAATTTTAAATAAAATATATTTACATTTGTATGTACGAACTTACCTGATACAGCTCTGCCGTATTTTCAATAGTTTCTTTATCTGTATCCATGATAGAATGATGGTATTTCATTATGTTATCATACTCCAATAGTTTCTCGTTTTCAGCGTCGCTGTCACTTTCGTTTTCGTTACTTATTTTTTTATAGACATCCCAATCCTTATCATCTTTTCCAAATTCATCACATCCCTTTTCATTCGATGCAAGTAGCGAAATAATGCGCATACGTTCTTGTGATGCCGCAGTGTGTCTTTTTGCCACTTCTTGCCTACGTTTATTGCGGTTTGATTTCTTCTCTATTATATCCATATGCCTGCTTTTTATATCTCTTAGCCAATCTTTTAAAGTTACGCCAGCAGGTGGTTTATATTTTGAGCCTCGGGTAGAGGTAATCGTCGTAGTAGTTGAGAACATTGTAGCATCTGAACTCGACTATGCTCGCATTTATGCAAAAGAATTATAATACGAATATACAATATTAAGTTAAACATACCTCCTCTCCTTTTTTCCCACGAAGTCGTTTCTGATTCGCTTCGATTAACCTTTTTGTAATTTCTTTTCGTTTCTTTAGTTTTTCTTCAGCCGTTAATGGGTTTAATGCCGCAGGTGGCACGAAGGGCAATTGTATTTTCTTAACATTTTGATTGTAGTACTCGATATTATCCCACTTTCTTAATTCCTCCATGTAGTCTAATGCTACGAAGCTGTGATTATGAAATATGTCTTCCATGCGAGTCCAGGTTATAGCATTCAAATGTGCTGGGTATTTCATTTGAAGTAGCCGATACAGATATGATATTATTTGATAGCCACCCAAATTGAGACGACGGACTTTGCTATGTTGCAAAATTCCATTCAGTATGGGTACGACATGGGTGGTATGGTAACCAAAACTTATAATTAAACAATTATCCTCTTTGTCATTTTTATTGTATTGCCAACTTAATATCGAGTCTATGCCGTAACACACGGACGATACTCCGTAGCATTCAAAGAGTAACTCATTTATCGCTTTTTAATAATGGTAAAAAATTTACTATAACTTTATCAGTTTATTCAGTTACAAACTGCACAACTTACTTTGTCTACAATAGTTAGGATTTGCCAAGGGCTCAGTTATCAATAATGTATAAGGTTTCCAATCTAAATTTTGTTTAATAAGCTTTCCAAATATGTAATCAAAAATGTGTTCTTGGTAAATAGGATGAGTTACAACATTTTTTTCAAATTGGTTTTTGACTAACAAACGCATTGCATCCACATCAATTTCTTCCCCAATCTGGAATGCATTTTCACTTGTAACCGCAGGCACTTCCTTCTTTTTATCCTTACGGGGCTTGGCTACCAAATTTCGAAATTCAAACATTGGCTCTTCGGAATCACTGAATCCAATGCGGCACTTATAAGATCCTGAAATTAATTACAATTATTTTCGGTACATGCTATTTAAAAACACTTGCCATTATCTATTATTAAAATTTGATCGCGAACCATCATTTGTTTATAAAACTTAGTTTCAAATGTGTAGTTTAGGTGTAATATGTTACTTTGTGGTAATATCTTCTAAATGTTTGTTTTTTTTTTGTATGAAAGACAACAAAACTTTTACATGGATGGTAACACAAATTTGAATTTTTATGAAACAAATTATGGCGAAAAGAAAGAAATATAATAGTACTAAATTTTCCATCCCTGCGTGCCAACACTTTTCCTTAAAATCTATACAATCTGGCAACTTATGCATATATTTTTTTTAATAAAACGAAGACGGCATAAGTTAAAAAGTAAATATATATAAATATAAAATAATTTTAAATATGGAAGATCAACGCAGTGATAAAATATATGGAGGATGTGAAGGTCCTGATGCCATGTATGTGAAGCTTATATCCTCAGATGGACACGAGTTTATAGTAAAACGCGAACATGCATTAACCTCTGGCACCATTAAGGCTATGTTGTCAGGACCAGGACAGTTTGCAGAAAATGAAGCCAATGAAGTTCACTTTCGCGAGATACCGTAAGTGCTAACAAATCTTAGACACAAGTTAGGTCACAAATTCTAGATGTTCTACAGTATATCTTTATTGCATGTTCCTGTTATAAGCAAATTTTTTACATATTGTTGTGTAGATAGGTGTATGTACATAGGTGGATGATATATGTGTACATTCATATATACGTTGTATATATATTTATTCAGTATGCGGATGTATATATATGAATAATCATCCATTTAGCCTCAGAGCTGCTAATATTAAAATTTATAATTGCTATTTTTCTTTATCAATCTTTAACCCAAATTGTTACCACTCACGCTTTTGCTCTAACTTAACAAAATTGAGTCAATTGGATTACCTTTTCTAAAATCCAGCAATAAATATCTACTTTAGATGAGGATCTAAAGTTGCTCACAATTTCCTTGACAACGTTTGGTTATTATATATTTATTTATTTATATTGTTTTAAGTTCTTAGTATTTACAAATTGGGTTATTATATTAATTTGATGATTTAGTATATAACTACATATCAAAAATAGTTAGTAGGGAAAGTATACGTTATTATCAAGATATACGGATATATTTTGAACTTTAATTGTTTTGCAATGCTATATTTTGAATTAAGTTTGCTATAATTGTAACTTTAGTGATATTTGTTAAAAAAGTTAAATTTTTTACACTTCAACCTAACAATATCGTATTTTTTGTTCGAAAACTAAAGCAAACAATGCATATTGGTTTTATCAGGCGCGGATTCAGCCTAAGGTTTAAGGTGGAGAGTAGAGTACCATATTTATATATAATATACATATATTATAAGATAAATAAGATAATTAAATATAAATGTGTAATTTTCTTTCAGTTCTCACATTTTGCAAAAGGTTTGCATCTATTTCACATACAAAGTCCGCTATACAAATAGCTCAACAGAAATCCCGGAATTCCCGATTGCTCCAGAAATAGCCTTGGAACTTTTGATGGCTGCTAACTTTTTAGATTGTTAAAAACTCTAATGTTATTCCTTTATTTTTCTTAAATTAAATCGATATGATAAAACTCATTGGTATTGTTAAATTTTTTAGTTTCAATAACAGATAAAATTATAAAGTAATTTTAAATCATATAATAAATAATTAAGAACTAAACAAACATGAATGGCTTGTAAATTATTTTGCGAAATTTTTACTTTCTAACTAAAGCTTAATGAAAGTATTGGACTCTCTCTTGACTTTGCCTGTTTTATGTACATATGTATGTAGATTAAAGCGGTTAATTTATTATATACAAAGTATAAGTATATAGGAACAATGCCCAATATCTGTATAGATATTTATTTATTTGTATTGAATATATTTTATAAATTAATTTACAAATTATACCTATACTAACAAGTTTATAGATGTAGATAAGGAAATTTTGATAAAAAAGAGTAAATAATTTTTATTTAAACCAACGATTTATTAAACGAATAATTAAACCGAGCTCTTATCATTTCCGTACTAATATATATTTTGAGTTACAGTCTTCCCGCAAACGTACTCTTTTAAAGTTATTGTAGTGTATTTAATTTCATACATATTAAAGCAACTTTGCAACACGTGATAATTAAGTACTGTACAAGTAGAGAATTAGCACAATAGTCGGTGAAATTAGAATTGTAATTTCTGTTTAGAATGGATCCTGAAGTCAAGTTAAAAAAATCAAAAATGTCGGCTTTGCAGCAATTGAAAAAATATACCACTATTGTAGCTGATACTGGTGACTTTGAAAGTAAGTAATCACTTGTTGGCAGTTTTAAATTTAAGAAATGTTTCACAAAGAGAAATGGAAGTGGTAGATATGTGAGTACGTACATACATACATCTATATGAGATGGCAAAATTAAAAGGTTGTGACCTTCAATAGTACTTTGAAACCGAGTCGTTTGACCTTGAATTGTCTAAATTTGAGCCAACAGAAAGTGGAGGTCATGACTATGATTGAATCAACGTATTGGTACATACAGACGAGGAAACATATTTTAGAAACCTAGTTTCGTTTGTGAAACATTAGTTTTATGTAAATATCACACACTAAACAAATTGGCGCAGAAAAGCAAAAGATGTAAGTAATCTCTGCATGTACGACTTCTTTCAACGAACTAGGCCATACAAAATTACACATCAAAAAATATCAAAAAATGTTTATATTTAGTCGTGTGCAAAGAAATTCCTAAGTAGGGGCTAGCAACAGCAGCCAGTAACTTAAAACAAACTAACATTAAGTACCAGGTACTATTTTTTAAAGTTTGATCATATTAAATAGAAAATGAATACATACATTGTTATTGTTGCAGTCGGCTCAAAATATCAACTAGTAGTGTATTTGTAAAAACAAACGCTAATGGAAATAAAACAAGTTTTACTTATTTCTAGGTATGAAGCTTTATAAACCCACTGATGCTACAACAAATCCTTCTCTAATTTTGAGCGCAGCAAAAATGGATCGATATAAAAATATCGTACAAAAAGCTGTTGAATATGGAAATAAAACGGGAGGGTTAGTTTGTTTTTGAGGAGAGTAGGCATGAAAATAATTGGTATTACTTGTAGATCTACTGATGAAAAAGTCGAAGAAGCTATGGACTATTTGTGCGTTTTATTTGGTTGTGAAATATTAAAAATTGTTCCTGGACGTGTCTCGACGGAAGTTGACGCCCGTTTATCTTTTGATACCGAGAGGAGTGTTAAGAAGGCTTTGAAATTAATTTCTTTATACGCAGACATGGGAGTAGGAAAGGATCGGATTCTTATTAAATTGGCATCTACATGGGAAGGAATACAAGCTGCAAAAATTCTAGAATCCCATCATAATATTAAATGTAATTTAACTTTATTGTTTTCGTTTGCCCAAGCCGTAGCCTGCGCCGAAGCAAATGTAACACTGATTTCCCCATTTGTGGGACGTATTCTAGATTGGTATGTTGCCAATACAGACAAAAAGAAATATGAACCTAAAGAAGATCCAGGTGTTGTTTCCGTAACTCAAATTTACAACTACTATAAAAAATTTGGTTATCAAACTGTCGTCATGGGTGCATCATTTAGGAATATTGGTCAAATTAAAGCACTGGCAGGCTGTGATTTACTTACAATTGGTCCTTCCCTTCTTAAAGAACTCGAAAACGATGATGATGAAGTCGTACCAGAATTAAATTCAGAACAAGCAGCTAAAGCAAATTTAGAGAAGATTAGCATTGATGAACCTATTTTCAGATGGATGCTTAACGAGGACGCCATGGCTACCGATAAACTTTCTGAAGGCATTCGTAAATTTGCTATCGATGCCGTCCATTTGGAGAATCTTATTCGCAAACACATCTCAAAATAAGTCCACTTAACAAGGATGGCATTCTTACCACTCAGCAAATATATAAACAGTTTCCAATTGGTACAGGGTCCTACATATTACATATTCCATGGTATAAAAATAATTATGTACATAAAAATATACCATATTTTTTTATTAATAAAAAGAAAAAAATGAGTTTTTTACAATTAAATATTTAATAAAGTTTTATTTATACATATGTGGGTTTCCATTCAACCTGTGTTCAGAAAAAGTTGGTTGATAGTATTCTTACAATAAGCTACGTCATGTTGGCAGTGAAATGAAGAATTCAATCACTTGATTTCATTTTACATAGATACGCTGTTGGTATCATTTTCATTTCACCATTTAGATTGCAGATGCTAGTGTCCTTACCCGAACTAGAGACGACCTTGCCAACGGATTCACGTTCATCGCCGTAAATAACTTTAAACTCATCTCCAACTTCTGGCAATACAGGCGCTAAGTGTTCACTTTCTATTGAGACACTTCGGTCTTCCTTTTGCAGAAAAACTGAACAAACGCCATCATTAACATTGCGAATAATACCAGTTTGGCCCACTAAATATGCGTCATTATGTGTATGGATTTTTACCTCGATATCTGTTGTGCACCAGTCACCGATTGGTGATTCTAAACTAGCGCCAGGAGTTTGCGGATTATAAGGAGAGTTGGGAGCACCGCCGGGCGTGTTAGGCGAATAGTTCGATGGAGATGGTGTATTCATGTACCCAGCAGGATAAGGCGAGGGAGCTGGACTTGGGCTGGGATTGAAAGGACTGTAGCTACGATCGGAACCGTAAAGTGTTCCTGGAGTTTGAGGCGGAAACTGGGTATTGATCTGGTAACCCGGAGTGCTGGGATTATAGCCAGGACTAGGACTTGGTTCTTCAAGTGAATAATCAAAATCATTACTACGAGCTGGGGTATTTGTAACATTTGGATCCCAAGCTCCATGACGGGGAGTCATACTGCCATCATGCAATGGTGTCATCGAACTACTATATGGAGTGCGACCTTCAGAATCCCAATTGGGTGTTTGATTACCCAGCAGAGGAGTCTTAGATCCAGCGGCTGCATAGATTGGTGTGTGCGAACCATAACCGGGTGTTCGAGCTGGAGTGCGTCCATATGAGGAGAGACTTCCATCCTTGCCAGCTGGACCAACTATTGCGATGTGGTTTCGATCCACAGAAATTGTCTGACATGACGTGTGCAATTCTACACGTGCTGTGCTATCGGTGGCATCTTTGACAATACCGACGACCCCTTTAACAATTAAAATTTAAAAATTACTTGGTCGTGGTTTATGATCATATAAATTACCTTTATAGGGGCCTCCACTAATTTTAATGGTTTTGCCTAAAATTTCACGATCTCGTGTAACCTTAAAACCACCACGACCACCCCTTCCTCCACCACGGCCTCCACGCCCACCAGAAGGATGCATAGGTGACTGAATACGTGGCGACATAAAACCTAAACCACCTAGAGGACCAAAATTATTTGTTTGTGATTTGCTACCGCCAGCTAGTTGAAGATGACGCGTCTTGCATACAAATATACCACCGTTTTCTGTATACATGCGGCAATGTAGAAATGCTAAACTACGATATAAATGTTTTATTTCCCCCGATCGTCCCTAAAAGTAGAAAATATTGCACACATATTATACAATTCATTGAAACCATCATGGTGTTTATTCCTACCGCATGGGGCCCTTCCATTACTTTAACAATATCCCGCCGTCTTATTTGATTTTGTTCGGCATCGAGAGCAATAGTGTTTCTGTTTTCTCGCCTTTTGTGTAGAGCAGTAGGTTTGCATTCAATTACCTTACCATGCATTCCCAAAACATGAAAATTTTCTCGTTCCAAACGAACAATAACACCTACATTTTGTGCGCTACAGAAATTTGTTTAGTTTTTCAATTGCAAAAGATAAAATACATATAACTTACTCAAGTTGGACCAAGTCACCCCACTGAAATTGACCTAGACAATCAACGCCAGTAGCGACATCTGAGCAAAGCTGCAAATCTCTAGGTAGAACTTCTAATTCATGGTTTGTCAAATCCGATACAAGAACTACTCGCGTAGGTTCAACACGTATTATTAAACCTGTTTCGCCTTCATAACGACCAGCCAAGACGCGAGCATGGTCACCTGTTTTAAAATATTTTCGCAACTCATTCGCTTTAAATACCAAAGGGTCCTATTAACAAATACACATAATAACAAACATAAGAGCCCGTCGGAATATTTGAATGCAGCAAATTGGTACCTTCAAATCCTGATGCTTCGGCATAACTGTGATCATGCCACCATCTATAGCAATAATTTTTGCCTGCAAGTTCTCCAAATCACCGACACATACCTCAACATTGTCGCCCATTGAGAATGAATGACCTGCAGTGGGGTCATCTTTAGCTCCAGTCACAATTTCCAAATTTACATCTATAAAATAAATAACAAAAATCTTATATTTCTTTTTTCATTAACAGTATAAATTTACCTTCTGGTTGTTCTTCAAACCTTTCCAATTCTGCTAAAGTTGGTTTTACACCTTCTGCTTGAATGGCCGACATAGTAAAGTTTTTATACAAGAATCCCTTGCGAGAGTAGCGGTTTCCTTCGAATAGCAAAAAGTCTCCATCTGAATGCACTTCACCTCCAATAGCCCTTTAAAATATACATGTTTCAGAAAAAAAAAAAACATAAAATTTTTCGGATTAACTCACCTAACGGCTTCTGGATCAAATGGTTTTGCTGGTGGCCTTCGTTTTTTCTTACGTTTACTTTCGTCCGATTCCTTAAATAATACATAGTTAAATGTTTACTAAATGTTTATTATTAAGTGCATTTCTTACATTGACTGTTGACCTGAGAGCGCCTCGCATGCGGGTGTAGTCAATGCGAGGTAACAACTTCAAATGTGCCTGATTTTGAGCCAAATCAACGTAGTCCACTTGAGCTATATCATCTTTATAAAGACCTCGTTTTAATCTCACCCACTGTTTTATTTTTAAGCCAATTTGTTCTTTAACGACTTTTAACACATCTGTCATTTCTTTGATGGGTACCATCTCTTGTTTCCATTTGCCCATTCTAAGGTTACCAACATTTTCAATAGTGGTTTTCACATGAGTTTGTTTGAATGACTCAATATAAATATATCCCTTGACGCCTTCCGGCGCAACGACCGATTTTATTTGCAAAGGTTCATCTGTATTTAAATAAGTTAGAAACTTTCTCATCAATAGTAAAGCAGTTGCCTTCTCTTCGCCAATTCGGCACTTGACCATCCATAAATTAGGATCCCTTTAGAAATATGTTTTTTTTTACCATTTACCATAACACATGACACCCTTAAAAACTTACTTTATACCCGGCAATAGCGTTTGTTGAGTTATTTCATCTGACATTTCTTCGCCTCCATCTCCAAAGTGTCTCTTAGCAATTGATTCGTCAGCATATTTTTTTCTTAAATACTCTTCGATTTCGTCCTCTCTTTGTGTACTTCAAAACAAAATTATACGTTAGGCCAAATAATGGTGTACATATGTAATTGCTTTCGAAACATTACTTACTCCCATAGATTTGTGCCGCGGCGTCTGATCTCAATATCTCTAGCCGTTGGACCTAACTCGTCAATTTCGTTTCCCACTATACCCAACTCATTGGCTCCTTCCTCCCATTCATCGTCTTCATCAACCTGGTTTTAACATTTTTATTTTTTACCTTAGAAATATTTATGTGCCGTGTTACCTCATCGTCTACTTCAGCTTCATCAATAATGAATCCACCGAAACGATCTTTTTTCTTTTTCTTTCTTGGTCTATCGTCTTCATCTTCCTCATATTCCTCCGAGTCTATATCATCCCCGTCGACGTCTTCTTCATCTTCATCAGCATCCCTGGATCGCTGTTTGTGCCCCCTTACAGAGTTTTCTGATCCAGATTCGGAACCAACTGAACGTGAACGCGACCTTGATTGGGATCTTGATACAGATCTAGATTTTGTTCCAGATCTGGATCTAACAGGTGTGCGAGATCGTGACCGTACACTCTTTTGCGACTTGTTGGATCCAACGGATCCATCTTCGGAACCACTATCCGATATATTGCTTTCTTCAGAGTCTGACATTTTGCTGCAAGTAAATGAATTACCAACATCAAAACCATGTATAAACTACATACATACATATGTACATACTTAATGCAGAAACCTCATCAGAACAGACATATTTTTTTCAATTAGGAAATCGTACAGTTGAGTAGTACTTACCGCTTATACAGTTTTTTACCAATCAACGTTTAAAATCTACTTTTTTTCACAAAACTAACCTTTATTAAACAAAATTCCACGGAAAGAGTGGCATGTAGTGTTGCCACTGTTTTTATTTTTGCCTTAAACCTATACTTTCCAAAAAAGTACCTTTTTTTCGCAATAACAGGCCCTATTCTGTTAGTAATAAATATGTTAATATATATTATGTTTGTGGTTTCTGTTTCAAGAGTACGTGTATATGTTCCTGTTCAGTTTGAGCGGAAGTTTGTTTGTCTCGTCGAAATTGTATGGATGATTTTTGCATAGTTTATGTACGGGTGTTTACAAATAAGCGCACACACATAAATACTTTTTATGTGTATTTTGTTTGTGTAATGACATAACAGAGTTGTGCAAAGAACTGATCGCACACCTCTGTGTGAACATGAAGGGACGGTCTTGACTAGCCAAATTTCTGTACGAGCAGCTAAATGGGCGATGGCTGAGCAGATTTATGGCTAGTCAAGACGCCATGTAATTTTGTAAGGTATGGTCACACTGGACAAAATGTTTACAGAAGCCGCAGCCAACTTCACTTCATTCACTTAACGCATTACTAAATTGAATTTTTTAAATCGATGTGTTGTTTCCGATTGCTTAATATTGACATGAAATAATTTTTACAGCAATCCAACACTGAGACTTTTAACTGTGAATGGCTGTAAAGCGTACCATACCATATGTATATACATATATACATTTAACAATAAGGCGACAGCCAAATTATCCTACGACCGTACAGGCTTCTTACAAAACAGACTTGCTTAACTAAATTGCCTAATGTAATCCGTCGCTTTATTCAAAACTGTTTAGAAAATAATACCCAAAATAGTTACTTTTTATGACTAAAATCATTAATTCTTATTTATTTTATCACACTTTTATTGATTTGGATAACAACACAAATCCTCATACATAATACCTACACCATAAATTACTCTAAACATTTTTGACAAAAATTTAACTAACGGTTTTTCAAAGATAATAATTATATATGCACCATACCTATATATGTATATTTTAGTTTTGTTTTAAACAAATACATACTTATATGAACATAAGTACATATATAATTATAAGGTGGCCTCATGAGCGCAGGTGATCAATTCGCTCGTCAAAACCTAACGTCAAATACTGTTAAAATATATATGCATTTCAAAAAATTTAATAAATTCAAAAATATAAATAAGTTTGAAAATTAAAAAAGAATTCGATTGCTTGCTTTGCTTCTTTCCTTATTTTTCTACATATTAGTTGACTCAAGGTGAACAAATTTTGTCATTGGTTCGAATTTGCCCAACACCTAATTCGCTTTGCTACCACCTTGTAATTAATTCGCCGTGTTTCTCTTTTTAGGCATATAAGTAAATATTTATATATATAAATTATCTTTATGAAGATTATATCAACGATTTAGTTTATCAAAGCTTAGTCCGTAGAAGAATTACTTACATACATATATATGTAAGTATATCTAAATAAAAAAGCATGTAATATGTACATATTTATATACATTACATTGACGTATAAATAGTTTACAAAAACTAAAAAGCATGTGGTATTTTTTTAACACCCCCACAAATTGAATTATTTAGATTTTATAAAAGTTCTTTGACCTTTTTTTTAAACATTTCTGGTACTCGTACATACATACATATATATGTATGTAAATAGATATAAAATATAAATACATAGGAATGTGCATTCATTATAACGAAATTGCAAATTACGTGCATACGTACAAAAACCGTTATGTGTATGTAAATAGAGAATTTTAAAAACAAGTTTGAAGACTGCATACTAAATATATGACGAATGGAAGGGCTGGTTTAAGGGTAAATTTATTTTTTTTATTAGTTTGGTAATATGAATTAATTGAGGCCAATAATATACTTAAAATAAAGTAAGAAAAGCTTGTAATTCGGTTTATAATTTCTTCAATACCTATTTGCGACCCCATAAAGTATCCTCAAAGCATTCTCAATCCTTACCGAAAAGGAGGTCGATTTAACGATGTTCGTTTGTCCATTTATTTAGATGAATACCTGCATATGTTGCTGCCAGCGATATAAGAAAATGACGCGACCTTAAATATTTATGTATAAATATAATACCCACGTATGTCTACCGTGATATTATGCAAATATTTATAATAATTTGTAATTATGAAATTTATATACATATATGTATATGTATTAATACTTTAAATAAATCCTTTTGTAGGTACGTACATGCATACACATGCACACATACATTCACAAGTTCACTATACCTATGCATTACCACCTACTACAGTAGATATCGGATATAAGCAACTCAAAAAACGCCACAAAATTAGTTCTTACATATGCGGCTTTTCTTTTAGGCAATTATTTTTTATACGAAAATTAGGGATATAAGAAACGTTTTTCTTATAAGTGTAATAAGTGTATATTCTATAATACATATATGTATGTAATACTTTTATATAAAAAGTTAAACAAATAAAGTTGTATATACAAAAATGTTTTAAATAGCTTCAACAATAAATAACCAATAACGAAAAAGAATTTAGTTTCCACTTTAAAGAGTTAATTGTTTTTTCTTATAACTATGGTTCAAGAAACGCAGTTGTATATCTTGTGTGCATTCAACTTTGTCGTTAGAAACTAAATTTCTTGCATAAAATATAATTTTTTGTGCTTGGAAAAAATTTCGTACATCAGATTTTTTCTTATATACATTTTTCTCTTATAGAACATTTTTTCTATGGAAGATATGAAAATAAAAAGGGTGCTTTTTAAGCCCGATAGAACTTACGAACTGTTATACTTACGAACTGTGATCAGCTGATCCAATGTTTTATTCCCAAATTTTGTTAAGGCTCATTTTTGACTAAACGGGCTTGTCAATAAATAAAATTGCCGCTTATGGAGTAAAACCAATCCACTACAGACCCTATAAACTTTATTGCTTCCTGAAAAAATGCGCCGTTTGGTGTGGTTTACAAGCTGGACCTTATTTCTTCAAAAATGAAGCCGGGGCTCGCGTTACGGTCAATGGAGATAGTTACCGTACCATGATCAATGATTTTTTATTTGATTATGCATGAATAGGGATGACATTGAACCGGCCGAGATGTGGTTTCAATAGGATGGTTTTACATGCCATACACCGACCGCAAACATTGATTTATTGTATTCAAAATTTGACGATAAGTTAATTTCGAGAAATGAACCTATCAATTGGCCTACTCGGATGTTTCCTCTGGGGCTCGTCAACTCACTGTTTTATGCTGATAAATTGACAGCTTGAAGGTCTACATTGTTTGTGTTATTCGTGACATACTATCAGGAATGCTTCGAGCGTTCCAAAATTGGCGGTCCAGTTGCGGTGCCTATACAAATGCCCGAAAACATTTTTAAATTTTATTGACATGTGTATTGATTGGTCTTTCGAATAAACTATTTGTATGATTTTTTTACGATTTTTTTTTATATGAGATGTTCTTATATCGGATGTGCACTGTAATAAAAGAAATTGCATGTTTTTATTTTTATACTATCCTTCGATCGCTAGAATTTTTGACATTGCATGCCTTATTTTATTTACATACATCTAAAATAAGTATGAGGTTCTGTAATATTTTTTTATTTTCGTTATTGTTTCATTTTGCGTAAAGAAAGCAGTGACGTCGAAATGGAACACCTTACATATGTGAAGATAATCTTGTATATTATTATTATTGTTTAGTAAACACCTACTGAAACATTTCGCACAAGAGAAGTGTCCAAGTAATAACAAATATTTATTTCGCCAAATAGGTATAAATTTTATGTTTCTTGTTTTACTTTCAAAGATTTCCAAATGCGTTCATTGATAAGACATATGTACATACATATATGTCCATACATACATACATACATAATATAACATTGGGTTTTTATAAAACTAATAATTAAAATTGGCAATGCCCCAAAATTGTTTTTACCTCGCCATTTAAAAGTTATTTATTACCTACATTGTAATCTAGGGTGCCATTTTAACAGTTTTTAGGAGAGATCTAGAAATTTTATTTTATGTAGCTACTAAATATACAAACATACATACATATGTACATATTTGCAATGTATTTAATTGGAAGTGTAACCAAATTTACACGTAATAATATATAACGGAAATTTTGATGCAAATTCCCAGTATAGTTTTTCTGATGATTATATTTCTGAAAAAAATCGTTATAATATTTAAAAACCTGCTCAGAGGTCCATACTTTTTTATGCTGTTTGAACAATCGTTAAATACATATAATACATCAAAGTTCCATTAAAATATTGGCATACAGAATTCGCCAAGGTTAAACTTGTTGATTTAATAGTCCGACAGGGTGATTTGATGTAGATTTTTGGAACGAATTTTCGTCAACCCTTGTCAAGTTTGGTTTAGAGACAAACCGGCTTTTGGTTATGTGACGAAATTCGTTCCACAAATTAACGTTAAACTTGTTTAAAATATTACCCGATTCTTGCAATTTTTATTTTTCCTCAAAGTGTTCCAGGTACACTAAGCACGGTGCTACCAGCGTAGCTGAGTACTTTTTTAAACTGATTGGATCTTAAATTCCATATAAAAAAATATTGTGCCAATTCCGGTTCATTTTTTTAAATATGGAGTTTGACATTCTCAAAGAAGCCGACAATACTTTGAATTCGCCTGTGAGTATACCTGGTATTAATTTGCCTTAGTGTGTTCTGTATACAAAAATTTGGGATTTTATTTCGGTCACCTAACATTACGTCTTGACTAGCCATAAATTTGTTCGCTCATTGAGAGAGCATCTGCAAAATAACGAGAGAAAATGTGTTCGTGGTCTTCTGTTTGGAGAATACGTGTATATGTTCCTGTTCAGTTTGAGCATAATTTTTGTCTCTCAACGATATCGATTCGATGCTCTCAGCATAGATGCAAACGAACACGAGCAAACAAACACACATTTTTTATTTTGCAATTGTTCGGACTTTGTTTGAACACGAACAGCAAAATGTACAATGGCTATACAGATTTATGCCTAATCATGAAACCATATAGTAGGCCACCGTTTTCGAAGCTGGACTTTATAATAAATTGCTTAAATTAATAACCTAATAGTTCTTTTTTGTTTTTTGTGGTAAAATAAATTATTTTATATAATAAAAATAAGTAATTTTTAACGACACAGCTTCTTCTGTAAATTTTGTTTTGTGATTTTCTGTTTTGCATATAAAGATGTCAGCTGTTTCCATGTGATTTTTAAAAGAAAAAAAACATATGACTTGAAGTGTTGCCATATATAGTACATTTATTTCAAATCTTGTTTTTCACTTGGGAAGAGCTATGTCGTTGGCTATTAAACGGTATTTTTTTGTGTAATTCCTAAAAATGGTTTGATTTTATGAGCCAATTAAGAGGTTAACTCGATTAAAATTTATATTGAGTTAAATTTTTTAACAATGCAACTTATTGTAATCAAAATGAAATTAAACTGAATAAAAATATAACAAATATACCTCTGTATGTATGTACAGGTTTTTAAATACTTCTTGACCACGTCCATGGTAAAAATTCGAATACCTTAAGCACTGCCTAAAAAATGATTTAGAATATCAAAACTAAGGTGACCAGGTCATTAATTATATGTATTGTTACGTTTAACCTGTTTAAAGGTGTTTAGTTTTACGCAGGTTCTTTTAATTATAGAGTTTCTTTTAAATAATACACGGCGGTATTTTATTTTACACACTTATTTAGTTTGTTTAACCCTTAAATACAACACAACGGTTACTTCATTAATACGATGTTCGCACTTTAACGTTTCACTCGATACTACAATTTAGCTTGACCACACAAGACTTTTTTATGGTTGACACATAGTTTCTAGAAGTTTGTAGAATACGCAAGAATCCAGTAGACACTTCTTCTGCTGTTTTTTTTTTATTATGATGTTTGTTTTTGTAACTATTGTCTACTTTGTTACTTATGGTTGTGGTTTCTTTGCGTTGTTATTGTTTACAAACACTATTCAATTTCTGGAATTCGTCTTTACGTCTTGATTTTATATCGGTATTGTTGCTCTGTGTGTAATCGCTTTCCTGATAAATTGTATGAGCTTATGGGTGTTGTGTTTTGTTGTTGTTACAGTGCAGCGTTGTCTGTACAGTGGGTGCCATATGCGGTCGCACTATTTATTTGTGGAACTTTGTGTACAGTGAGTGCCCCAAGTGTACATACCAATTAATTCCTACAGACTACTACTACGACTTGTTCGCACTAATCATCGCAACAGTATGTTTGTTGTTTATTTAATTTGAACGATATCCTTAAAAAAATTTTACTTTTTATTTACGCACTATTGTTGGCTACACTGCCTTCAATATGGGAACGTTTACACCACCATTTTCGGGATTAAAAAATCCAGTTGTTAACAGACGCCACAGGGTATGAGGTTTTGGGATAATTCGGGGCGTGTGGCCACCTTACATAGCTACTTACAAACATACACACTAGATACGGCACTAATTAGAAACTAACCATTATCATACACACATTTTGGTTTCTTTAGCTTTATGAATATTATGAAGAAACAACAACATCATCTAGTACATACATGAATGTATGTACATATGCATTAATGTTCAAAAAATTATGAACAACTACAACATCAGCTAAACAGCACACTAGCTACCAAATATTATAGTATGTAATAAGCACCTAGCCTGGCTAGCTTTCGTTCGGGCTGTCTTTGCTCATTTTTTTATTGTTATTTCATGTAGGTATGTATATATGTGTGTATGTATGTATGTTTGTATATGCAAATTGTACGTATGATAATTCTTTCTAATATGCTAAAAGAATTTTCCCGGGCAGTAGAGAGTTTACGTCTGTCTGGGAATTTTGCCAAAAGCAACAAATTCTGTAATTCAGATAGACACTCTCATCAAGAACTTTCTCCCTGTGTTTAGTCGCCGTCGATCGTTTCAAAAGCGCGATCTTTTCCTTAGTTCTTAATTTTTTGGCTGGGCCAAAAAATCAAAAATAATTATATAAAAATTTCGGTTCGCACAGCATTTTAATAATAATTATTTTTGTAAGTTTCAACTAAACAAATTTTAAAAGACTAAAAAACAAAGAACATTGCAAAATTACACAAAGGATATAAAGTGTTAAATATCTTGTAAATACTTGTTTTACTTAATAAGTTGAACAATAATATGTATGTAAATAAATTATGGAGTTTGTTAAGTGCTTCACTATTGTTAAGAACAAAATAAAAATACAAAGAAACGACAATCATCAGAAATAACTGTTGTAACAAAAAATAACGAACATTTAAATTGGCCATCCATCATCTCCCAAGGAGAAATAAAACACATCAAACAGTATTGAAAAAAACTGCAAAATTTAAGTTCGCTCAATGAAAAAATATTGAATAAATTATTAAATGCGCAAAGTTATTATGTAAACAATTTCAAAATTTGTTTAAAAAAAATTAAATAAATTTATGTCTCAGTAATTACGTACGTTTAAGTATGTATGCATGTATGTATGTACGTTAAATTACGTTTTAAATAACGAAAAAAGGAAACAACCGTCAGTATCGTTTTATAGTGCTTGTAACGTTAATAATATTACATATGTATGTATGTATATTATAGGTGAAAATAAAGGAAACAAAAATAACTTCATAAAATTATTAATTTATAAAATTAAAAATAATTTATATACTACACGTACATATGTATATTTCTTATATTTTAATTTTTGCACATGCATGCGTAAATTTGTGCCAGTGATGCTAAAAAAGTGTTTTTGTGGACTCTTGAGATCCTAGATAATCTAGGTATTTGCTTTAACTTTTTTAATTTTAGTACGTGATTTACTCAAAATTGATTGGCAACACCGTTTTTCTACATATAGTACACATTTAAAAGACACTCTCCCAAAATCAGATTAAAAATAAAAAAATAAAAATATATTCAAGGTTTCAAAAATCTTTTAATACACGTAAATACATACATACTTTTTCATGTTCTAAGTATATAATATAAAAATGAATATATATATATATATATATTGACATAGCTTTTTGTATATTGTATATGTATGCAGTATATATGAGTATGTGTATTTGCCGTTGTTGCTCGCAAAATTGTCGAGGCTTTTTGGGAAAAACAAATCAAAACGCTTTAGAAAAAATAAATACGAACATTTAAATTATTAAATTTTTCTTTTTTGTTATCTAATGAAAAAATTACATTAAAATTCAGTTGTCAAGGCGTATTTAAATATTAATTTATATATGTATGTAAATTAAGTTCTAATACACTTACGTATGTAGGTCTGTTGAAAGGGGTGATACCTATACATGCATACATACATTTGTATGAGCGTGTGGATTCATGTACATATTTATATTTAAATATAAAAAGAGGTAAAAATGCTGGGATACTTTTTTGGTTTTTCATATTTTATTATTACATAATAACATATTTTTTGACGAAATCATTAACAATACACAAATGTATGCAATTTTAAATACCTATACCTACGAAAGACATACATAACTATAGAATTAGTTAACAAGCAATTATTATTATGATTTTAGCAGGGTAGTAAACAAATACAGGTCCTATAAATGATGCCTTTATTATTCGTTAAAATTTGGGGAATGAAATAAATTATTACTTAATAAATATATATGAAATTTAAAACTAATGTGTATTTTTAATGATGAAAATGCATTTTATCAAACTACATACCGTACGTATGTATTAATGTTCAATTTAGCACATCTCCTTATTAAATGAACGAAAAATATGGCAGCACTTAATCTACTACCTTTTTAACGGTCGTAGACAATCTTATTTTGGAGTAGATCAAGACATTACTTAACATCCTATATGGCATTTTTATATGAAGTTTGACAGTGTCAGACTCCATATAAAAAAATATCAACTTTCTAATGCATATGCCATGTAAATGCGCTTAAGAGCATCCTAGTAAACACTTTTTTTCGAATCCGATCGGACTTAGTGTACACACTATCTGCACAACTCGCCGATTTCGTATGTGTTTTTGGTCAGACTACGCACCTAAAGCTATATGTGCGTTTTTAAGGAAGCGTAGCATTTTTGCGTTAAACAATTCGGGAAACATTTTAGATTTGGCCAACAGAATTCTATAGGCAATTTTTCGTGAAAATTCTAAAGGTATTTTTGATATGTCTGAACGAAAATTATTAGTATCTACTAATGTATATGTCTAAATTTAGACAACTTAGTAGACTGTCTGACTAGAGAAGATCAGCAATGAATCGCTTTTTCGCTATTCACAGGCATTCATTAAATTTTAAATACAAGTGACTAGAGGTCACTAAAATTCAACTAATCTGATGTACTTATACTCAGAACGACGTTGACTTACAAGTCGCAATAAATATATGTACACGTATATCAAAGTCATACCATCCCAAATTTGTTTCATACATAAATCACCTCAGTTTGAATCAAAATTTAAGAAAATGAAGAAAATATTTAAACACTTGCAAAGAAGAAAGAAATTACATAGTGGTTATCTTATGATACCCTATTAAGAAGTCTGTGAATAAGTCTTTGTTTACATTACGAGTAACTTAAGAAACTTTTCCAAAAGCAAACAAGCAGGAAATACTTTAAATTCGCCGGCGGTCTTATCTGTTATCAAATTGTCTTGGCAAACAAATATCCATGCGTACATGTCTTTAATTGATATTAATTAACTTCGCCCAATGGCTCAAATGCTTTACCTAGCGTTTAAACATGCAACTAACAGGTCGAAAAATAACACACGCTCACATTTTGCCCACTTTCAACTGGCATGCAATTTGTGATGACATTGATTTTTTGACACTTACACCACGAAATGTCATAGAGAAAAACAGTGTTGTGTAGTAAAAATTCTGTGCACATATTCTGATAATAAAACAAAAAATATAATAAAATTAATCAATTTATATCACTCTCATCCATTCGTACATTACCAATTTGCTTAATCCTTTGAAGATTAATTTTCACTTGACTGTGTAAACACTCGTAAAATTTGTATGACTCGGTAATTTCTTGCAACATTTTTTATTGATAATATGTGTACACAAGTTTTATGAAATTATTTGCATGTGTAAATGCAGGGTTAATTTGCTATCAAAGGCATAGTTGTCAGCACATTTTATATATACTACGAACATTTTACCTAACATGTTATGCAAACTCTAAATATTTTTTGACATATGTTTTACATATATTCATACATATAAAACACACACTGAAGAGGAAAGCAAGTCACTGAACAATAACTAAATTCGAAAAAAGAAGAAAAAAGTGAAGAAAGAACCAGCATTCTGCAAATCACAAGTTATATTTTATACAATAATAAAGTTTACTAATAGAATAAGTAAAACAAATATTTAAAATACTATTTAATATAAAAAAGAAAAACAGGTATTTTACATTTTAGTTATTAATAAAACAAAGAAAGTTTAAAATGGCATCAAGCAATCAGCATAGTGATGATTACTGTGCTTGTGTAGACTTTCGGGACCTAGTGATTTTTTTTTTTTGTATAAAGCATAATCAAATAATGGCAAATGATTTGTTATTGCAGTAATTTAAATAACTATAAATATTTTAAACCACAATAGAACGCGTAATGATTTAATACGTTTGCTTGCTTTGGAAATGTTAGACATACAAATTTTCTTACGTTTTGCATACAGTTCGTATGATAGAAGTTAGGGTAAGCGGGAAATAAGAAATAAGTATAAAGGCAACGTAGACAACGATTTGTCAAACAAGCGAATGCACAATACCTTTTTTCTATATGTTACACGTGTTCTTTTGGAATTGCTAAAAATTTGTTAATTCTATTATAGACATGAAATGGTAGAAAATAAATATTTTGAATTTTATTTTCCTTGGTGTAGCAAATGTGCTACATACATCTGTTAGTTTTAAAAATAAAAACTTTTGCATCGCATACCTTTGGCTATTTCAGAGGAAAATTGCTTCACCTAATTATTAATTATAGTATTCTAATTATATTACTATTACTAATGCGTGAGTGATCGTGAGTTGTTTATGAAACTAGCAAATAATAAAGAAGATATAAAAGAATTGCTTTATAAATTCTTATCAAAAATTGGCTTTTGTACTTTTATGATAAACTACTGTATGAATGGTTTTGTTGCACTTGCATATGCGTGTATGTGTGTACATATGTATTCATCAGGTATCTAATTGGGGCCATCATGTCCATACAATTTAATACATACAGGTTTTAATTTAAATTTTTTGAAGAATTAATCATTTGTGATTTTTATTTAGTAATTAGTTTGCACATATCCATATATTATCGCATATTACTTTTTTTTATTGGCTCTTCAATATTAAGATGTTCCAAAAATATGAAAGCGCTTACGTGTACACATGCAAACATGTATATATGCACATACATACATATGTACATGTACATATATAGTTAGGGTCAAAACCATCGTGCATATTTTATATTAAAAACTTAATAATAGTAAATAAAACCATTGGTTTCACCGGACATTATACAAAATAGCGTAAAGCAATAAGAGATAGAAACAGGCAATCAAAATAAAAAGAAAAATGAAATCAATCTAATTAAAAAAATATAATTAAATCTAGTGGTATTTTATATTTACATTTATACATTGTATGTATGTATATGTACTTACAAATTCATGAAACTGGTCATATAAAATCCCTATTTAAACTGTGAATTGGACTATTAGGTTTTGTATATGCATGTGTAGATGCACATTTGTATCAAAAAATTATATATGTATATATATACATATGTATATGATGTATGTAACGGTATTCCGAGAACCTAAGCTATATGTATTTTTTATTTTATTTTTATAGTTACGTTAAGTGCTTCTTACCGATAAGCCATGGAGGACGGTCATGCTAAAACCGTCGAACAAGTATTACAACACTTTGGTACAGATGGAGAAAAAGGTCTTACTCTCGACCAAGTAAAAAATAACCAGAAAAAATATGGTCCAAATGGTAGGTATTTAACATAAAACCTTGTCATAAATATTGCTGCCTCTAAACAATTGGTGTTTTTCAAATATAAAAATTAAACTCGTATTAACCTCACTCTTTGTAGTATAGGCTTTTCAAATGACGCTCTTAACATGCTTGACATGGTGTCGACTTGCACAAATAATTTTTAAGTTACAATAAGACAATACTTACGATATACTTTTTGTTTAAATCACTTACAGAGTTACCCACTGAAGAAGGCAAAACTATTTGGCAGCTCGTATTAGAACAATTTGATGACTTGTTGGTTAAGATATTGCTTTTGGCCGCTATAATATCATTTGTAAGAAAATTTTGTCTCAAAATTTTTATCAAATTTGATTAATTTTGTTCTTTTGTATTGCTTTTGTCTTTGACTGTATAGGTTTTGGCACTGTTTGAAGAACATGAAGATACGTTTACTGCATTTGTAGAACCTTTAGTAATTTTACTTATTTTAATAGCCAATGCTGTTGTTGGTGTTTGGCAGGAGAGAAATGCTGAATCTGCTATTGAAGCCTTAAAAGAATATGAACCTGAAATGGGAAAAGTTGTTCGCCAGGACAAATCGGGTATTCAAAAAATAAGAGCAAAGGAAATCGTACCTGGTGATGTAGTTGAGGTGTCTGTGGGCGATAAAATTCCAGCAGACATTAGAATTACACACATCTACTCGACCACCTTGCGTATTGATCAGTCAATTTTGACTGGTGAATCAGTGTCTGTGATAAAGCACACTGATGCCATTCCTGATCCCCGCGCTGTTAATCAAGACAAGAAGAATATTTTGTTCTCCGGCACTAATGTTGCCGCTGGTAAAGCTCGTGGAGTTGTAATCGGCACTGGTCTCAATACTGCCATTGGTAAAATTAGAACCGAAATGTCCGAGACTGAAGAAATCAAGACACCGCTGCAACAAAAATTGGACGAATTTGGTGAGCAATTGTCAAAAGTAATTTCCATTATTTGCGTTGCTGTTTGGGCTATTAACATTGGTCACTTTAATGATCCCGCTCATGGTGGTTCCTGGATTAAGGGTGCAATTTACTACTTCAAAATTGCCGTCGCATTGGCTGTGGCCGCCATTCCAGAAGGTCTTCCAGCTGTCATCACCACCTGTTTGGCTTTGGGTACACGTCGTATGGCAAAGAAGAACGCCATTGTCCGCTCTCTACCATCTGTCGAAACTTTGGGTTGCACATCAGTAATTTGCTCAGATAAAACTGGTACCTTGACCACTAACCAAATGTCCGTCTCTCGTATGTTTATCTTTGACAAGGTTGAAGGCAACGACAGCAGCTTTTTGGAGTTCGAATTGACTGGTTCCACCTACGAACCTATTGGCGAACTCTTCCTTAACGGCCAACGCGCCAAGGCCTCCGAGTATGATGCATTGCAAGAACTGTCTACCATCTGCATTATGTGCAATGACTCTGCAATCGATTACAATGAATTCAAACAGTGCTTCGAGAAAGTCGGTGAAGCTACCGAAACTGCCCTAATCGTGTTGGCTGAAAAAATGAATCCATTCAGTGTTAGCAAAGCTGGTTTAGATCGTCGTTCTGCTGCCATTGCCGTTCGTCAAGAAATCGAAACTAAATGGAAGAAGGAATTCACTTTGGAATTCTCCCGTGATCGTAAATCCATGTCTTCATACTGTGTCCCTCTTAAGTCTTCCCGCCTTGGCACTGGCCCCAAATTGTTCGTCAAGGGTGCGCCAGAAGGTGTTTTGGAACGTTGTACACACGCTCGCGTCGGAACTTCAAAGGTACCTCTTACTAGCGCCTTAAAATCTAAAATCCTTAACTTGACCGGTCAATACGGTACAGGCAGAGATACATTGCGTTGTTTGGCTTTGGCGGTTGCCGATAATCCAATGCGTGTCGAAGAAATGGACCTGGGTGATTCCACTAAATTCTACCAATACGAAGTCAATCTAACTTTTGTCGGCGTTGTCGGAATGTTGGATCCCCCACGTAAAGAAGTCTTTGACTCTATTGTTCGTTGTCGTGCTGCTGGTATCCGCGTCATTGTCATTACTGGTGACAACAAGGCCACAGCTGAGGCCATATGCCGTCGTATTGGTGTATTTACTGAAGATGAAGATACAACTGGCAAATCCTACTCTGGACGCGAATTCGACGATTTGTCTCCCGCTGAACAGAAGGCTGCCTGCGCTCGTGCTCGCCTCTTCTCCCGCGTAGAACCTCAACACAAGTCAAAGATTGTTGAATACTTGCAGAGCATGAATGAAATTTCTGCTATGACTGGTGATGGTGTCAATGACGCCCCAGCTTTGAAAAAGGCCGAAATTGGTATTGCTATGGGTTCTGGTACTGCCGTAGCTAAATCTGCCGCCGAGATGGTTTTGGCTGACGATAACTTCTCGTCTATTGTGTCTGCCGTTGAAGAAGGTCGTGCCATCTACAATAACATGAAACAATTTATCCGCTATTTGATCTCATCCAACATTGGTGAAGTCGTTTCCATATTTTTAACAGCTGCTCTCGGCCTCCCCGAAGCCTTGATTCCAGTACAATTGTTGTGGGTCAACTTGGTAAGATTTTTTTTTTATTTTTTTTGATTTGTCATAAATGACTAAAGACTAAATTCACATCCTTTTGGCATATACGAATAGGTAACCGACGGTCTTCCAGCTACTGCTCTTGGTTTCAATCCTCCCGATTTGGATATTATGGAAAAACCACCACGTAAGGCTGATGAAGGTTTAATTTCTGGATGGTTGTTCTTCCGGTAAGATAATATATTTTTTCCTTCAACTAAGCAGCTTCGTAAAAGAGTTTTTTCTTATTCTTAGTTATATGGCTATTGGTGGTTATGTCGGCGCAGCTACTGTTGGATCCGCTACCTGGTGGTTCCTGTTTGCTGAAACTGGCCCTCATCTATCATACTGGCAACTCACACATCATTTATCCTGCTTGGGTGGTGGTGATGACTTCAAGGGTGTCGATTGCAAGATTTTCAGCGATCCTCATGCCATGACCATGGCTCTTTCCGTATTGGTCACCATTGAAATGTTGAACGCCATGAACAGGTGAATTATTTTATAATTAAAACAAATTTAACATGTTTATAACTTATGATTTGTTTTTTTTTTATTGTAAATATGCAGTTTGTCTGAAAATCAATCTTTAATTTCCATGCCTCCATGGTCCAACATGTGGTTGATTGGTTCAATGGCATTGTCATTCTCCTTGCACTTTGTCATTCTCCATGTAGAAGTTCTTTCTGTAAGTGAAAATATAATAAACTATGTGTCAAAAGATCTCACTCAACTCGATTTGAATTTAAAAGAAATTTCTATAATAAACACTTGATATCATTTTCCATTTTTCTATTATCATTTTTTTTTTACACTTAGACTGTCTTCCAAGTGACACCATTGGGCCCTGACGAGTGGATAACTGTGATGAAATTCTCAATTCCCGTAGTTTTATTAGATGAAACACTGAAATTTGTTGCTAGAAAGATCGCTGACGGTGAGAATCCCATATACAAAGTGCATGGGATTATTTTAATGTGGGCCGTATTTTTTGGCCTTTTGTTTGTTACGCAGTCTTAAATATATAAGTTTAAAAATAATAATAATAATACAATTTTTAACATAGCCCTTTAATTTTAAACAATAATCATCGTTATGCATACCACTAATTACTTTTTTTCTTAAGCTTCTTTATCCTTTTGATATACATATAAATTTACTTCTAAAGAAAGTGAAAAATTAATCTTTTATAACACAAAAGAAGATCAATGAAACATTTAACTCAAGTTATGTATATTATAAGTTGTTTTGTTTATACCCTACTAACTAATTAGTAGCTTTATTATAATCTAAAATTACTACTGAAAACAATTATTTGCTCGTTCTCTCATCCAAAATCTTACAATTTCATGCGTGTATTTCATTTGAATGGCTCGAATTGATCGCTTTAAAATACAGCGTAGATCAATTGATCGCTATATTATTTATGTATGTTTTGAATGAATCTACATACAAATAATATGTAAATTTTCAATTAGCTACTTATGTTTGTTTCTTGTTTTCTATATTTTTTCTTTTTTTTTACCTTTTTAATTTAATTAGTGCAATTTATTCCCAATTTCCTTTGTTAATGTCAATATCAAGCTTTGACGTGCGAAGAAGAAATGGCTTCAAATAAAATTCAATATTTTTTCTTTTTCTACAAAAAGTTACCTCCTCTATGTACATAAGATCATAAAGATATTAGGTTTCCATTTTTAATTCCCATTCGACCATATACACATTCGAGATACTTAACAAAACTTCATTAATATTAAAAGAAAAAAAGAAACATAAAGAATTAACAATAAAAACATTTTCAAGCAACACTCGTTTGTTAAATTAATTCTTAAAAAATGTTTTTAATGTTGTATCTTTATAAAGACTATAAATAAAACGGGTTAGGGGTTGGTGTGTAATTTGATGCGGAACAAAAATCGGGCGTATTTATAGACCTAATACAGTTGTGTTTCGAAAATTGTTTACAGCCTCGAATCGAAATACACAGTAACCCCCCGCCAGATATTGTAGGTTTTAGAATTATTATTGTGACTTAATATATATGATACATAATATAAAAAATAGCCTTCTAATGGTCTTCTATAACGCTAGAAGATAATTTAGAAAACAAATAAAGTAAACTCGAGAAAAAATTAGTTTAAATAGTGGTAAATAACAAAATCAATGTAAATTATTAAAAAGTCGTTCATTTAAGGATCTTGATAACAATTTAAACGAATAATAATTGAAACATTTTAAAAAACAATTTGATATTTTGTATAATTTTTGTGCTCAATGCAATTTCAATGCAATTTTCATAATGAATTTGTCAATTTCCCTGCTCCTTTTTTTTCATAATATTAATTTTGATTATATACCTCATGTTATTACTTGAATAATTCAGTTAAATTACTCATTCTTTAATATAAATACATGTGTTTTAAAGTGAGGAAGGAATCTCTAAACGTACTACATTTAATTGTCATCTCATTTACGATATTTTGTTCAGCGATAATCGATAATAGAGGTTCATTGAAATTGCATTGTATGTATTTTTACATTTCAATAAATATAATTTTAGTATGTGATTTTATTAATTTTTAACATATTTTTATTTTTCCCTAAAAGCTGGCTTTTTGTTTTCTGTACAACAAAAAAAAAAAACACTAACTTTGGAATGCAAGTCATTGTCGACCCACTGGCTTTAGAATTTCCACTTTGACTGTAATAAAAAAGCCGGTAAAACGAATACGAATATGTTGACAATGACATGAAGCTAACTAACTCTTAATACATACATACTGCCTTCTATAAATTCATAAGAGACTATTTTAAAGGCTGTAATCAAATGCTTTGAGCATGATGGTTAAATTTATCCTTGTACTTAGAAACAAATGCGTCTAAATATTTACTTAGATAGCCATATGTAATATTTAATTTATTTATTTTTTTCTCCACCAATTTCACCCCTTTCAGTTAACCCCGACTTCCATTAACGACAAAGGCAAACAACCCAACTCCGATGTATTTCATAAAACAAAAACATACACACATTAATTTTTTCTAAGATGCTAGCTGCTTAAGTAATAAAAACAGATACCAAAATGGCAACGGGAAAACACGAAAAACATGTAATTTCTTTATGTAATTTCGATCGTAAAATAAGACATTATAATTAGAATTCTTAGCTTAAACTGAAAATGTGTATCATCATGATTGCGTCAAAGAATGGTCGGTTCGGTCGGTCGGTCGGTTCTTTCATTTCGTTAGTGATTGTAGTAACTTTTATGATTTTTGTAATTTAAGTGTTATTTTTCTTTTAAACAGGAAACTAAAGTAACCGTCATATACTTGAAAAGTAGTGAAATGTAAATTTGAAAAGTAAACTTCATTTCTGATGTTCTATTGAATATTGAAATTCAAATTGTAAAAAGCAAACTGCAGAACATTAAACAATTTTAGCGGAAGTGATTTCAAATGAATACTACTTCGAAGTAGAACATACGAATAAATAGTCTTTTACAGCAGCCATCTAAAATTAGCATTAGCTTATTAAAAATATTAGTCAAATATCCAGTTGGTTTTTCTATGATTTTGTATTTAGTTAAGCAAAATGTGTGGTTAAGGATATTTGTCAAGTAATACAACCATGAGTATTATAACCATGTTATAGGATGCAAGATTTCTTGTTGCAGGACTCAAAGGTACATAACAAATTAGCAAACATGGAAGTAATTAATAAGCCAGCCTCCTGTTCCTTGAGATTAACTTTTTTTTACTTTTTATTTTGATTTTCGATTTGAATGGCTGTTAGTTCTAAACCTAGAAGAATAGACTACAATAACATGAATCTGTAAATCGTTTGATCCAATTTCAAGTATATTTATAACTCTATAGCACAATCTAATAAATAGTAAGTCCAAAAATTCTTTGATTCGTTGTAGTGATACCAACATATTAGGTGAAAGGTCTAAAATAAACACCTAATAATATATAATGCATTTTGATATCTTCAAATAACATTAACAGCGCAGATACATGCAGACATATGTACATATATAAACGAGAGGAAGCTGTTGGTTCGAGTACATTGGAAGCAACGTAATTTTAACATTATCGCATTGCTCCCCACACTTATTACTGGTTTCATCTCACTCTCTCTCTACCCAAAAAAAAAAGCTAAAGCTTTTAAGAGTATGTGAATGCAATTTGAAAATGTATACAAGCCTTACAGTTATAGATAGCGGTTGCCGTTGTTATTCTTTAAAACTCCTTTCCCTTACAGCTTTGCCCCAAAGCCACCCCCCCACCCATAGCGAACTTGTGCAAAAAGGATTTGTTAACCGATTTAATTGATTTCATAGATTTAGAAAATAATAGAAATTTGTTAGTAACATTTATAATTTTATTCCAAACCATTTTTATAGTTCCTGACGTTGTCGTTGACAAGTGGTGATCTTGGTCAGCTCAAAATTAAATCTTTTAAGTGCAACTACTACAACTTACTTCTACTTGCTACAATACAAATAAAAAAACATACAAATTATGTTGTGTAACTTAGATGATCCGCACCAGTTTACAAGCCCTAAGGAATAAAGAATTTACAAATAATTAAAACACAAAAAAGCAAAAAAACGAATAAAATCAAAAAATATACCTACATATACATATATTAATATCTTTACCTTTAATTATGTTGAGAGTGTGTATATATGTATGTACGATGACCTTTACAATGAATTAAAACACCAAATATGTATGTACATATGTATGTACCCATTCATAGTGAATTTAAATTTTATTTATTATAAACATAAAAGTATTCGCCAGAAAACAAAGTAATTCAATAAATATACTCACATACATACATACGTATGTATGTATATGCATCAATGATGACATAAATATAAATGCATATATGTACATATACATATATATGTATGAAAAATTAAAAAGAATTTGTTTTATTTTTACAATTAAGATTACTACAGACAGACGGCTAAGTGATCTAATTACATATTTATTCATAGCAATATAAAAAAGCCGCTCTTGGCTAATTTTAATATACTTATATATCGTCAGCTAAAACGCAAACGGCCCTATCCAAACATGTTTGAGCAAAATACTGTTTTAAACCAAAAGTATAGTTTCAATCAGCATGATTTTCACCAGTATTATTAAAAAAGATGTGACATATTGATTTCTGGCAGAATAAAATCAAATTTTTGTGATATTTGAATGGCTATGTTAGTTAGGTCCTTTTGTACCTTAATTTTGTGAAACCAAAGGCCCTATATACACTTTACAGCAAAATATTTTTATCATTTATTTTAATTAAAAACATTTTTATTATACAATTTATTTTAATATTGCATCACAAAAAGCAAATTAAAATAATTAATTAAAATTAAACAAAAAAGAAGAAGAATAAATTTAAAAAATATGAATTAATTCTCAAAGGGTATGCTATCATAGAAAAAATGACAATAGGGGAACTCACTCTTGGTTGCAAACAACCCTTGCAAATGTAGCAGGTCTAGCAAATATGCCACATTTTGCAAGACCATAACAACAAAATGTATGAAACTAAGATTTGCTACACTTGAGCAAATATGCTATGGCAAAAATCGTTGCAGTTTGGTAATTGGTAATGCCAAAATAACTGTTTATTTCATTTTATTATTATTTAATCAAAACAACTAGACACCTGCGCTTACAAAGTTTCACGGCGGTAGAACCGTCTCAACAATTGCCTGTGAAGAATTAAAATTGAAGCTAAAACTATTAAAAAATGTTTGCTAAAATAGTAAAAATTTAAATATCAAACAAAACTCCATTGATTGATAAAAGTTTTTAGGAAGTTTATGCACACACTAAATACTTTCTTTGTGTAAACATTTTAGAGGCGGCGTTAGCGTTTATATACTGACTGCGGCTTAGCTTATTGCATGCGGCAAAGTTACTTTATGCAACTCTGTAATCAATTTGCTAAACGCTTAAAAAAGACACTCAAGCTTTATGGCAGCAAATCATACCAAGTGTGCAAAAATTGCAGATATGCAACAAAGAGTGATTTCCGCTAATCTTTTGGTAGTAGTGGCTGTAGATCCTGCAGGTGCTGCCACTTCTTTTTAGAAATTTTCAATCTTTCTCTATGCAGTTTCGGAAGTAAAACAGTATTGATTTTGTTTTCAGTTCTTTGTGGAAGCTGGACATCACGCTTTTCTTTATACTCTCTTTATTTTCTTTCATTTCTTACGAAATCACTTTTGAGATAAAATGCCTCAATCTGTAGCTAATTTAATTTTTCTTTAACAAACAGCTTCTTTAACGGTGGAATCTATCAGTTTTTTTGTTGTTATTTTTCAATGTTGCTCATACAAACGATCACTTAAGTCTTTTTGCGTTTATCAAATAAACGCTTTTGTAGATAGGGCCGTTTGTTTTTCGTTAATAAAATCGCTAATTATGGTCAGACAACTCTACATTTTTTAGTGGTTGTGTATTTTGATGCAATGCATCAGAATCAACAAATTTTGGATTTTCTGTTAGGGCCGTTTGCGTTTTAGTTGACAACATCCCTATTCTACATTTCGGTTCGCATTGAAGTGTTCTCCGCTTAGCGTTCCGTTTCGTTTAAAATTTTTACGATTCGGCTTTACGATCCCGGCTACGTTTTTGCAAGTTGTTAGTTTAGTGGCGGAAAGTCTTATGATTTTGGTTTGTTTAGCTGTAAAAGTGTGTAATTTAAACAAATTTTAAGTACAAAATGCAATTACAAGGTTTCCCTATTGGTCGAAATAATTTTTTTTGTTTTTCTTTTTCCACTGAAATATGAACGTTTTATTTAACTTATTGCAGGTTGAAAACGTTGTTCTTCACTGCCGTTGCAATCGAGTCCAAATCTCCTTGAAATTAAAACATAAAAACTATATTTTTGTGCAACAATGATATAAAACAAATATATAAAATATCACCTCCGGCGCAACAGAATTCCTCACACTGTAATAGTTTGGCCACAAAAACCTCTAGGTTCTAGGTTTTTTTGCCATTTCGTACTTAACTGATGTGTTTACTTTAATGGAGATCCCATAATATATAATTCTTGTTTAATTGTTTTTATTGAATCACTGATTTATTGTACAAAAAATTTTACTTTTTCTTAAAATGTTTTTAAAATCGCTTGTTGTTTTCTGTTCCTAATTCATATGTTCCACACCGAAACAGCTGGTTTTGGAAATAGTCGCGGTCTTCTTCTTACGATTCAGTTTTTGTTGGAATACGTTTTTTTTTTGTTTGATTCATGAGTAACTGAATGCAGAAATGTAATCAAAATGCAGTTAAAACATGGGCGACCATTTTTCATAAGTTGGAACATACTTTAATACAATGTCGTTGTTCTTGTAAGCATTTCGTGCCAAATGATAGTTAATGTCGATGTGTTCTTGATTAGTTGCTGTGCACTTAAATTATCACCATTAATAACAATTGCTTCTTGCAAACTGGTTTAACCAAGTTCTTCAGGTATTTTTTTTTAAATAGACTCTGTTTCGGTACTGCTGAGAGCTACTGTTGGTTGTTTCTTGAACTCCCATGAAAATATACATCCAGCATAGAAAAATACCCCTCCTTTATATAACTTGCGTTCTATTGGATTTACTCCCCAGTCGGCTTTCACGAAATCTTTCGATTGGTTTGCCAGTTTTCGATAAATGACGGAGAAAGAGTTTTGCTGCTGCTATTTGTTCTATATTAAGGATTTTTATTTCTTTGCGAAAGTTTACTTACTGAGTTCAATATATCTGCTCTGGCTGCGAGACCAAGGTACATCAATGAACCTATTAACGATTGAAGGTGTAGACATTCAAAAGTTCCTTTATCTAATCTGTCAAAAATTGTGTGTGTCGATTCAAATAGAATGAGTGCGACACTTCTTTTACTAACTATTTTATATTTTGATAAATTTCATATTTGCCGTATTCATTTTTTGGTGCAAAGTGTCTTGCAAAAGTGCAAGTGCAAAATATCGTAGCTTTTTAATGAAATCCAACAACATTTGTGTCAAATTTTATTTAAAAGCTATGATATTTTGCATTTGCACTTTTGCATGACCATTTGCACCAAACAATGAATATGGCACATAAAAAATTTCTATGAGAGTGTATTTTGTTTTCCCATTTTGAGTGGGTGGTGGCAGTGAAAATTCAGTTTGTTGTGAAATTTTTTTTTTTTTTTTTTGGAAGAGAATTCTGTCAGATTTTGTTCGGATTAAATCCTAAGACTATGTAGAATAGTGAATAACTGCCTTAAGTGATTATTTATTTTAACAGCAGATCAACTGGTAACTATCTCTTTTTAATAATTTGATAAATGATGGAACTATTGATGCACCCAGAAAAGGTACAAAATTTATTATCAGTTATATGTATATTAAATAGTGTCGCGGTTGTCTCTGAATAATATAAACAAATAGTTAAAAAAGCGATTAAGTATTCGACAAAAAGCGACTCAATTGCGTTAAGTTTTTAGTTATTGCGTTTTCTATTCTGACAAAGGTGTTTCATGTATTTTACACTATGCACATTTTTCTATTCTTTTCTAAAAGAAATAAAAATGTGAGTGTGTGAATAGACACATGTTCCTTTCTAAATTTGCTGTACAGAGTAGTGTAAAATATGTTACACTTTGTAGAAAGTGTTAAGTCAATTACATGTAGCAGAAAAGAAAACGCCATTGGTAAACAAAACTTTCGAACATCACTACTATTGCACTTTTAAACAAGAGGAATTCGTTACCCGAAAAGGGCACTAGTAATGCGCTAAAACGATCCGATCAATAGGTATGAACTTAGTGGCTGCTTTCTTCCCGAATTGGGTGCCTTTTTTGATAAGAGCGCGATGGATATCATAATTTCGATTGAAAATGTTGGCAGGGAACGTGTTAATAAAATATAATAGACATGTAGGTACATAGAAATATTTATTTATTTAAATATACATTTAATTAATCAATAAATATAAAAGTGGTACATACATATATACAAACATTTTGAATGTTATAAATAATTAGGTTTAATCGATTAGATCCTTTAGTTTTTAACAAAACACATTTAATTACATTAAAAAAAGAAAACAAGTAACAACAGATTAGAACTAAAACAAACTTAACAATTTCGAGGAGAATGCTATAAAAATTACCAGCCATAGATGATGGCCAGCGGAGTATAGACAATTTCTACAGGCGCCCGATCTCACAGAATTGAGCGTAAAATTTAAACTCAGCCCATCAAATGTTACAAAACACAAAAATGCATCTGCATCGTCATCTGCATTTTGCACTATGGCAGTCATGGAAGCGTCATAGTAGTTATTATCAAGCTTCTCAACATGCGTTTCATTACTAGACAGTATAATGTTCTCATCGGTCGATCTAAATTAAGAAATGTTAATTTTAAAGTTCTTAGTTTTTATATGAAATTTCTTTATATTACACTAAATGTAGGCGGGGCTTTGGAAATATGTTTGTTACACTGCATTCCAAATATGTTTCATTTTGCACAGGATGGTTGTCGAACACAATGGAACTGTTGCTTATATCTACTACGTGAAGATCCTTTTCCATTGCCTTAGAACCATGTTCAGTCTGAACTAAACATTTATATGTTCCACTTAATTCTATTGAAGGATTGATGAGTGTAAGACCGCGATACTCGTAGTTTTTGTCCAACGAAGTTGTTTCAATTTCACCAATATGATGTTTAAAGTAGGGCTGCAATAATTTACATAGTTGATTATTTAGTTGTTAGTAAATGCAGGCAAGAAAACAAATTATTTGCATATGAATGTATACATACATACATACACTATACATATACATATGTATGGATACAACTATCGGGTGATTTTTTAGCTATGTGGTTTTTCAATGTCCATGTTTTCAGTTCATAACATGGCGGCTTGACTAGCCATAAATCTGTTCAGCCATCGCACAGAAGTTTGTTTAGTCAATACCGTCGCTGTTTATGGTCGCTGCATGTTCAAACAGAGTTGTCCGAACAATAGTTCACACAATTCTGTTATGACATTAAACAAACAAAATGTACAGGCAAAATAAAAGGTATGTTTGTGTGTGTGTGCGCGCGCTCGTCTGTAAACACATAAACTACGCTCAAAGCATTCTCGATGAGCGAAAACTAATTAAGCTCAACCTGAACATCTACACGTATTCTTCAAACAGAAGATCACGAATATAATTTCTCTCGTTATATTGCAGACGCTCTCTCAATGTGCGAACAAATTTATGGCTAGTCTAGATGTAGTGTAAGGTTTGCCATTTCTCCATGAGTAGACAATGCTTGCAAATCATTGAATTTTATGATTCAAATTCGTGCTGCGTGAGAAATGCGATTTCTATCGAAAAATTGTGTTCATCGACAAAGCTCATTTTTGGCTCAATAGGTACGTTAACAAATACAATTGCCAAATTTGCTGTAAAGAGTAGCCACAGGCAGGTTCAACAGCTGCCAATGTATACCTTGAAAGATGCACTGTTAGGTGCGGTTTGTGGGCCGGTGGCATTATTACACCGTACTTCTGCAAAAACAATGAAAATCGCAAAGGTGCAGTCAATAGAGCAAGGATGAGAAGAATTGGACTTGGTTGACATGTAGTTTCAACAAGACGCTGCCACACGGCATGCGATACCATGCATCCATTAAGACACGAGCTTGGTGAGCAATTAATCTTACGTTTTCTAGCAGTCTATTGGCCGCCAAGACCATGTGATTTGATGTCAATAGAGTCTTTTTTATGGGAATACCTGAAGTCACTCGTGTACAGGGACAAGCCAGCCAGACAGATACCGGCCGAAATGCTGGAAAAGAGGTGTAGCCGCGGCAAGCTTTAAATGAATGAATTTTTAAAAAGTAAATGGCAGCCAATCATTTATTGGCCTAACTTTCATTCAATTTTACAAACATTCTGTTTTTTTTCATTTTTCAAGCGGTTAAAAAATCACCCTATATTTAATTCCCTATAAAGTGCGACCATTTATTGGAATGTTTGTTTCTACGTTTCAAAATGAGATCATACACATATTTAACATTTTGTATACGAGAGTATTTTATACAATGTGCTATAATTAAAATAAACAAACTTTTATTTTTCATCCTTCCGCTACGTAGTCTTAGACAGCTCTAATAGCTGAACATATACGAGTGACGTCATACTTACTAGCACTGATGGCTTTTGCCCACGTATCCACTGATATATGCTGTTATCATTCATAAACCATTTGACAACTAAGTAGGAAGGCTCCTCAAATAACTCGTAATTACAATCTAATTTTATCGCTTCCATTTCCTCATCATCGTCATCCTTTTCAATTTTAACCAACTCTGGAACATTGATGTCATGCAATACGAGGCAATGTATGACTGAAAGTGAATTCCAAATATAGTTTGAGTTTTAAATTATTTAATATCGTTGTATATATATACATATGTATATATATTGTTTACATAAATAGGCAGAGGCAAAATCGTTCAGTACCATTTTCTCCTCTCTTTAGTGTCAAAGCAATAAAAAAAACAGTTATTTTTCTCACCACTTTAAGAGTAGAGTAGGCGAATTTCGGCCATTAGATGACCACTAATTTATATACAAAGGCCTTTTACTCTACATTTACTTTTCCTTTATACATACATATGTGTGTGCATTCATATATGTGATGTACATACACATATGGCCATTAAGATAGGTACCCTGATTTGTATGTTACAATCTCGAGTTTTTTTTTGAAAAATTCATATTTATTTAACAAGGTTTTCTTCGCTTTAATTGCTAACACTGTTTTCTTTCCATATAAAAAATTCCGTTATTTTTAGTCAACTAATTTGGTTGGTTAGAGAGAAATTCGTTGATAATAAAAAAATTGTTGTGGCCAATAAAATAAGTACATCGTTGAAAAAAATAAAAAAAATACAAAGGATCTAAAAATCTTGTTGCTAATTAATGCCCTTAAGCTCCAAAACATAACGGAATGGCGTGCCGCTGTGTAAAAAACCAGCCCAACTACGGATGCATACATTGTAATGCTAGCGAAATGAGATTCTTTCAAGTCGCCTAACGCGATTGCAGCGAAATAAATAAACGAATTTCAGCAAGAACTGTTCGCCGTCGGATATATAAAGGAAATCCTTTCAGACTTACGAGCTATTCGTCCGAGAGGATTTCCTTCACACAGCCGACGGTCTATTGTTAAAAAAAGTGAATTTAACGAAGAAAAAAGGCTTCGCGAACCGCCCTAAGACATGGTTTGGCCCAAAAGGGCTTAGAAAAATGGCACAATATACTCTGGAGCGATGAAACAAAACTTAAGTTTTTGGGGAATTATGCCACGGGCCAAGAATTCAATCCACGTTACACGAAAAAAACAATTAAACAGAGTGGCGATGATATAATGCTTTAGGGATGTTTTTCCTGACATCTCATTTTAGAGTCAATGACGAAGGAGGTCTACAAGAACAGTTTGGAAAATGTTATGTTGCCTTATGCTGAGGAGGAAGGTCCACTACGTTGGTGTTTGGTGATTGGAAGATAAAATATTCAAAACAAGACTCAATTGTGGCAGAAAGTGCAGGAAATATGGTATGATACCCCCTATTGACACCTGCCTCAGGATATCTCTTCTAGACCCAACAAATAATGATAGACATAGTGGCTAATAATGTTATTTATTTTTTTTTTTTTTGCAAATTGACTTCATAATCCTTTTATTTTCAGGATTTACTTTTCGTACCTATTTTTGTGGCCAAATGAATTTCATATTTGTTGCTCATAAAATGTTAATTAATTTAAAATGTTACATTTTTATTGTTATTTTTATTTAGTCTAATTCGGCAGGCAATAAATATTAACGAATATCGACTATTTGTTCACATAAAATTAAAAAAGTATGAATTTTCACCGATCGTAGAGGTCGTACCTATTTTAATGGCCTTAAGTATATATATATTTTTTTAATATTGAAAGCAAAAAAAAAGAAAAAAATAAGGAAAAAACAAATATTTTTATTCAAATAAAACACATGAATTTTACTTAAATAAATTTATTTTTTTTTTATTACTTTCCCAACTTCAAACCATGATTCATCGAGGAAAAGAAAGAAAATTGATCACTTTTAATTTCAATATTATTTATTTTCAATACTGATCAGTTGAGAGTGGTAACGAATTAATTTTGCGGTAAAACTCAATTATTTAAAATCGATAAAATTTTGTTTTGTCTTCAATTAATGGTTTTATAAATTATTTTTGTAATAATTTTATGAATAAATATTTTAAAATATTTCTTAGAAACTGCAAAGAATGTCCGTTTAGCTGTTCATTGAGACACTGTACATTTGTATATACATACATATTTTATACAATGTGACTGACGATTTGCGATTATACTATATTTTCGAATAAAAACACAATATTTAAAAATTTCAATTTTTACCTTGAACGTATAAAACACTTGTAAAAAGGCAAAATATGAAAAAGAATTTCATTGTTTTTTTTTTTTGTTTTTTGTTTTTCTTCTTAAAATAAACAACGAAATAAAAATATAAAATTATAATTTAAACTTTTCCTTTTTGAAATGGAAATATTGAAAATAATTGAGCTAGAAAAAAATATGTATTTCACCGTCCTGTGGAGAATGAATGAATCGCAAATGTGAACTAATAAACTACTGAGCGAAAAGTTTGTAAGATCGTTGTTTTTTGAGTGTGTTACAAAAATAACGTACAGTTCGTTCCAATTGGTTGGTTGCCCAGACAAAACCGTTTGCGCAAACATTCATTAATGGACTGACTAACAAAGAGCGCAAAAAAAGACAAACAATACATTTGAAAATTGCTTGGCCATGTTGGCAGAAATGTTGTGTCTTGGTCAAAAGGAAGAAGATCGGATATGGTACGATCGTTTTGTATCTCTTGAGTTTCATGTCGAGTAAATACTTATGTACATACATATGTATGTATACAAATATTATTAATATAAAAAGAAAAGAAAAAAAAAACACACACAAAAGAAAATATAAAAACACTAGATATATCACATATGCATACATACAGTTGATACAGTAAGTCACAAGAAAAATGTACAGGTGTGTTCTTTAGCATAGAAAAAACAAATTTAATTAATTAAGATTTTTAGATTCTGCTGAAAGGCATTTTGAGTGAAATTTATGCATGTAGCGACTGTTATCCTTGTCTTTATTTTAAATACACTCACATTTTCAAAGGCAACACAGGATGGGGGGTTACTGCGTAATTGGGTTTGAAAAGAAAATTATTGGAATATTTTCTCTCGATGTCGAGATACGCAGTAACCCTTCCAGCTGGCAGGCACAAAGGTATGACTTGTCGTAACTGAGTGTATTGTCAAAAGTTCTGACTTATATCTCCTCGTAGTGGCGATCGGTAACAGGTTCTTGTGTCCGCAAGGAGTCTGGATAAATAAGTCCAATAGAGAGAAAATAACACTATCTTATAAAAAATCCTTAATCCACGGCATATGTCAGGCATGCGTGGCCAAGAGTGTGCTTGGCCTCAGTAGGCGAACTCTGGATACCAGTGGAACTCCAGTTTCAATACCGACTCTCCCGTGTATATGGAGCTCTGTGTGGGTGGACATCTTTTTCTCCATTACAGAGATGAATCAGGAAGCCTCACAAGAGACAGAGATTTTAATATCTGAAGAAACTCCGGTTTTAACTGGCCAAGGGAGGTTATGGGAACAGATGGACAAGAATGCCTCGCGAGTGATGTACGATTCAATCTCTGCAGGTACTTCTAAAGCATTGAACCGTGAGATTCCGATAGGGATAGGCACTGCAGCCCCGCAAGAGGTAATCTCTGTGGGAACACCAGTGTTTATGGGCTAATAGAAGAATTCTGAAGGGACGGACAAGAAAACCTTGCAAGTGGCGGACGGCTCTGTCTCCAAAGTTACTACTGAGGAAGAGCCTGAGGCGGTACCGCATTTTGAGCGTGAATGTCCAGAACTAGCTACCATAAGGCTTAGGACCACGGACAGAAACTATTACAATAGACTCCGTGATGAGGAAGAAGGTCGACAGTCACCAGTCGACTGTCTGTAATCATTTCAGTAAAGAGTAAAGGCTAGTGGTAGCACGAGACTCGAATGAAAGTAAGGTAATCGTAAATTACAAAACAGTTGCCTAAAATAAATTCGCGGAAAGCAATGAGGCCCTGTTTCGATTTCCCCCCTATATTAATAACAAATATCCCCTTCCCCAAACCATTAAAACAGGGCTGTCTAATAATATGAAGAAAATGTTTGAATTTTTTTTTGCGCGAGAGTACCGTATACATACATACATACATACATACGTACGTGTGCATTACATACAAATGGATATTTACATTTTAAAGAATTTAAAGGTCCTCAAATTAAACGATATCTTAGTTAAATAAAATTTTGAGTGGAAAGTATTATTTAGTGTGTAGCAGTCATGGTTTGTTTACCTTTTCTTTCCACACACTGCACACGCATCTGGCGAATATTATTAGGTGGGTTTGCGTACTGATAAACTTAATACATTCGCATAGCAGCGAATCAGTTAACAAAATATGTCACTCACATAAATAACACGTGCTGGAATGTAAAGTATCTTTTGTAGCCAAAAAAAAAAAAAAAATATACAGGAAAACAAATGAATAGATAATCACCCCCTAACGTAAATAAGGAGTGATATTTATACTCCCATGTAATTTTCATTCTCCTCGCAGTGAAAATTGGTAGCAGAAATTTTCCGTTAAATTGTTGTTCCCTTTATTGAACAGCTGTTGAAATTAACGTAAGCTATCAGTGCACATTGAATGAATGTAAATAAGCAGAATAAACTCTGTAAACGTTTTTAAAGTTAAAGTTTAAAAAGAAATAAATAAAACGACTATAAGTTTGTTACAAGAAAAATTAACTAGAACAACAATCGAGTCTACATCGGCATCTAACTCCTCGTAGTGGCCCGATGCATTTTAAGCGACTTAATTCAAACATTTTTTCCTTTATAATTAATTTTTGTATTGGATTAATCGAACATTAAAGGGTAAATCAATTTACGGTGTGCTTAAAAGCTCTCTGTTGTCTAAAAAAAATCATTCAGTATTCCGCCGTTTGTAAAGCTTAGTGCCTTCTAGCGGTCATTTTTAAAGGGTGGGTATCAGCAAATGGTAACCAGAGATTATGAAGTCGGATAAGCACAAGCAAGATTCTGCGTAATGCTCTCACAAAGTTTGGATGCTTTAGAAGAAAGTTTTTTTGTTTGTTTTGTGGTAGGAGGACAAGACTTTCGTCAGAAGACGACAGCCCAAGGTTTTACGGGAACTCTTCACAAATGCACAGGCAATGAATGCATGCAACTGTTTTGTTTTATTATTATTGAGCATAATATCACTCTGCGCTTTAGTAACTGATTTTGGTTAAATTTACAAAAACAGCTCCCTAGAAAAAATGAAGTGAACAAAGGAAAAATTTCCTCAGGGGAACAAAACGTTCATGATAAGAAGAATTTATTTTTGACATGAGCATTTCTCGGGAAAATTATTCACGACTGCAACTGGAGGGATTTTTCGATTGCAAAAATATTCACCGCAGGGATGATTATCTCTTTCGTTTGTCAGTCTAGCATTTAAAATATGAAATTATTCCTAAATTCTCCTCTCTTCGTCGGATTTTGCTTTCTTCATAATCTCTTTTGGATATTGAGAATAAATTGTATTTACTTGCTAGCAATAAACTAATGAATAAATACTAGATATTACTGCAGTAGTACGCAAACACACCTATCATTTCTACCCTCTTGCACACATGCTGCTGCACATGAGCAGTTCATATTTAACATGTGCATGTGTGTGTATAATTACTTTTGTAGAACTCAACCAACTGATAAACAATAGAACGTGCCACAACTGAAAGGTGTTTTATCAATGTTGAGTCATTGAACTGGTGGTATTGCGTTTCCAAAGCATAAATTTTGTTTTTTTTTTCTACATTCGGACATACATACATACAAACACACGTATGTATAAACATTAAGCTGAGCGCAACCTTCATCGCATTATTTCAATACTTACCGAACATTTTCGTCAATTTTTTATCTATGTATATAAGTGTGTATGTATATATGCATGTGCATATGCATGTGTATTTTTTAAAGTCACTTCTTCGCCACTTTTGTATATTAAAAAAATCAATTTTTGAACACGATCCCTTCACCAGACGTTAATTGGACAACACCAAACATTAAAGCGCACGGCCAAGTTCAGGCCTAATGCACGCAGTGTGTATATTACACGAAATTATTCGCGCTATTTTTATCCCTCTCATAACTTTGCTTCCTTTAATCATAAAATAATGAAAATTGAAACATAAGGACTCTACGTATAGGTAACCTCATGGGCCAAGTTTGCATATTTTGGGACATATTCATTGACTCACTGCCTTACTCATCAATATTATGAGGCACTTCCACTGTAGCTAGAAAGCTGAAATTTGGTGTACAGGTAGGTCTGGGCCACTATAGCCAAAGAGCTGAATTTTGTTATAACCCTTTAAATTTGTTTTAACAAACAAAAATGACTTGCAAAAAAGGACTCAGACCCGCACAAAAATATAAATGTGAAACAAAGGCCCAGTAAAGGCCGTAAAAAGTACTGAGATCAAAATGAGAACCAAGTTCTGGTTCTTGATTTGATATTCCGACAGGGGGTTTTGTCAAGTTTGGTTTGGAGACAAACCGGTTTCGGTTATGTGCCATCTTCAGTGTCATTTTTCGTGCTCCTTCAAGTTTTTCATATTTACAATAGTATTCCATTTCTAGGCAGCTTGCTAGCTGGGCCAATTTTTTTTTTTTTTACTTTCAAATATGGAAAAGGATTATGGGGAAAATTTTACCAAACTGAATTCACTCGTGAGTCCACCTGTTATCAATTTGCCTTGCTCTATAAAAATATACGCTTCTAAGTCCCTGTCCACACATGCAAATTTAGTTTCTGAAATTCTTGAGTTTGCTGGTGAGAGGGGAATTAAGAATGGGACATTGTACTAAGTTGTGTGTACTTTCGATTCTTTTTCGGTATTAAAATTCGAACTCTTCAACTTGAAGTTAGAAGGTAGGAAGCAGCTAAAGTTTCATAAACAGAATTGTGAAATGTGGACATGAATTTAAAAAACAGAAAACAGAATTTGAAAAATGGCTGAAACAAAAATTGCATGTGTAGACAGGTACTAAGCAAACGCTCAAAATCTTTTCATTAATTGTATTACTTGATGTCAGTTGCACATCACTTTGCAACAGCACTAATAACAGAGTGGCCATATCAGGTTAAATTTCAAAAATTTTGAAATTTATAATTTTTAAATTAGTTTGGAAAAAATTAAAGAATATTTATATTGATACAAAGAAAGGCACAGCAATATCGCAGATATATTAGGCCGTTAAAACAATAAAATAAACTTTTGGTAATAACTAAAATTCGATGGCCATATTCGAACTAAATTGGCCAATACTTTACCAGTGCTGAAGTTAGTGCTTGTTTATTTTACTGCATTAACACTTTCAAGATAAAGCTAACTTTGTTCTCAAAATCAGGGGTGATTCTGCATTTTGACTACGTATTCGAAAAAAAAAAAACTGAATCATAAGAAGACCGAGAGAGCGAGTATTTCCAGCTGTGGAACGTAATAAAATATTTGTAGCAAAATTAATTTGTTGTACTCCTAACCGCACGAATGGGTAATTTAGAATATATTCTAGTTCTGGGGGCAAATTACGGCATTCGATATCGTTCGAAATTTAAATAAAACATAATAGAAATTCAATGGAATATAATAGAAATTTCGATCGATTCGAATGCCGTAATTTGCCCCTTGGTTAAATTTAATGGATTCTGGATTTTCCGACAGGGATTTGGAGACAAACCAAACTTGCCAAGGAATGACGGAAATTCGTTTCGCATATCTCTATGTTTAATTTAGTGATAAACTTTTAGATACGAAAGTTTTAGTTAAGCATACGGGGGGGAACATAATAAGGTCGTTATCTAAAGGCCATTCATCTGAACTACGGTTTTATTTCACAAAATGCAAATCGTATCTTTTAAAATTACACTTTTATTTAATTTCAATTATTACTAAGCTAGGTATTTGTTTGAATGTAGTTCTTAATATATTCATGTTATTATTATTATTATTATTATTTTGTTTAAAGTAAAATTATTAAAAATTTATTTAAAAATTGTATATTGTTGTATGTTTCAAACTTGCATGAGTGTGTGTATGTGTAAATGATGATCCTACACATGCTTTGATGTAGGAAATTATTACTATTATGGATGATATTGTGGCCAGGCGTGAGCATTTGACTGCACTTTGGCATGATGGGAATGTGAGTGAGGCTGAGCTGCAAGTGGAGTATAGGTGCCATGCATAAAATTAGGATTTTCATTGGGTGATTGCGTAGGGGTTGTTAACATGAATGTTGACCATTGCGGATAGTATGAACCATAAAAGTCAGAAAGCGATGGCGGATGCGTGGTTGTTGTCGTTTGAGTATTTGCTGGAGCAGGAGAAGGGGGTGGTTGTGGATGAAGCACAGGAGCTATGCTATGAGATGGAGCACTACTGGCTGGATGGTAACGCGCGCTTTGTTGCTGAGATCCATATGAAGGGTAATCGGTATATTGTGTTTGAGGATAGGAATTATATGAATTAATATCAGCAGCTCGAAGGGTTGTGTAATGAGCGGCAGCCGAATCACGTAGTGTTGGGTGTTGTGTATAAGTATATGCTTGATGTTGACTGTAGGCTGCAGGTTGTTGGGAATGCATTATTTGTGACTGTGAGTGCGCTGGAGTTTGAATCTGAGAAGTATTTTGTTGCAAATGCTGTTCGTTTAATGTCTGAGTGTGAGAAACATGAGCATTTCGCTGCTGTTGTTGTGGCTGTGATACTGATTGCATTGCTTGAGCTTGTTGTTGCTGCACTTGTGTCTGTTGACGCTGGCAAAAATTCCGCGAAGTACTTTGTTCTTGGGTATCAGTGTTTGACATTATCGTATTATTTGATTTCGGTTTATTTTCCGTCTCTACCGATGTGTTATTTTTGTAAACAGTACTTTCGGCATTAGTAAAACTGTTATATATATTTAATTGATTTGATGTTCCCTTGGGCGCTACATCGTTTGGCTTTCCATTTTTAACCAAACTGTTCAGCTTTGAATCGGAGTCTTAAAAAAAAATTATTTAGGTAAATAAGTGCATAACAGAATTGGCCGATTCAATATACATATGGAGAGTTATTGTGTTATCTTTTTCTAGAATTGATATTTATTAGTTTTTAATTTTTATTCTAAGCAGAAGTCATTCGTTCTTTTGTGAAACATATTCAATAATTTTATGCATTTGTTAATTTATTTAGTAGCGGTAATATAAAAATCAATAATTCTATATTAAGTGCATTTTTTTTTTTGAATAATAGACGTTACATTTATTATTTTTTTAATTTATTAATAAATGTTGCAGATTTCCCTAGAATACAACTCTGCATATTATTCTTTTGTTTTTCTTTACTTTTATATTCACATTTATAACTGTTATTTTAACTTATAAGCATCACGCCATTTTGTATGTATTTTAAAACTGGAATTCATTCCTAATAAAACTTCTGAATCAACAATAAATAATAAAAAAAATATATAAATTAAAAATAAAATAAAGTATTCTGAGTATAATGAAAACGTGTGGAGTTATAAAAACACTCGGAATGGAATGAAATTTCTTCATCTGTTCATTAACTACTGCTACATGTAAATATTTTATAGTTAAAATGGAGGCGGCAATAACAAAAAAATAAAATGAAGAAGTAACTTCCAAAACTGAATAGTGTTCTGTTGCTTTGTTTGAAGTTTTTGCTTTATAACTGCTGCTGCAGTTGGAGTTTTATTTTTATGACTGGAATTACATTTGAGGTGCCGAAGAATAACGGTTGAAGTAGCAGTCGAAGTAGTAAAAAAATAAAACAGCACAAACTAGCACAAGCGTGATCAGTGTTACCATTTTTGTTAGTTTTAATTATGGTTTAAAAAAAAATGTACTTTTAATTTGTGTCCCTTCTTTCTTTGTTTTTACTAGTGTTGTCAAATTATTCGAGTATAAAATTGTGTGACAAAAAAGTTTATAAATTGTTTTCTGTTCGAACAAGCGAGCAAAATTTACTAATCATTTGAATATCCGAACGAATAAAGAACAACACAAAATTTTCGAATACAAAAGATTGCCAATTATGTATTAACAAAAAACGGAATTAAAAAATGAGAGTATGTTCTTAAAAAAAATACAGCAGTTAGAAAAAACCGGGGAAACTTTAAATTGCGCTTAAAGAGAACTCGTTGCCAAGTGTTGCGAGATACCAGTGGGTCTTTAGGACTTCGAGATTTTAAGAAAAAAAAAAATTACTTAAATCTAATATGCCATCAACATTTAATTTTGCACAAATATATGCTTAGATGGTGTTATTAGTGGAAAAAAATCTATAAGTGGACTTAGGGAGCTGAAGAACTGCTGTATCGAATTTGAATATTGTGTCAATCATCAAAAGCAACCCTTATGTGGTATGCTCATACCAGTATTTTTAATTTAATTCGATATGCTTGCTTAACACACCATATTGCTAACAACTTTAAATAGCAACTTTGATAATAATTTTAGAAGATATTTTTTACTAAATAGTTTTAAAAAATTATTCGACAAAAATTGTTCGAATATTTTTTATTTTTAAGTGAAAAATTTTAGCCGTCGGAAAGGAAATTTAAAAAATTTTTGAATTACTTTTTTTCGAATGACAACTAGTTGTTACCTAGTGTTTACAAAATACAATATAGAACCACAAGAGGGGACCTCTACTAAAAGAACACTGCATAAATAATAAATTAGAAACTACAAGCTATAAAATTTCACTCTTACACCTACACATAATAAAGCTAAGTACCATTTCGCACGTGGAGTAATTATATTATTATTTTTTTTTTTTTAATTTGGAAAATAAAAGCAATAAAAATTCCTTTCGTGTACTTATTTATAATCACGACAAGTCCCGTTTACAATTACTTAAAATAACAAAAATGGCAACACTGAACACACTGCTGGCCACACACACGTGCTTGTTCTTTATATACGCTGACCATTATTCACAGGAAAACATTGTGAACATATTCCATCGAGTGAAAAGAATAACAAAATATATTTATTAAAATTGAAATTTTATGGAAAGATAGCAAAGATACTAAGCTAATAATGTACACATATGTATGTGTAATGTGCGGTGGCACTGTATAGCACTGTAAAAAAATACATTTTATACAGGAAGAGTTTTAAAAAATAATGAAAAATATTGAAATTTGATTCGATTAATAAAATTTGTATTCAATTTTAATTTGCCAAAAAGGAAACAATGAAATGTGTTTAATTCACACTGAATACATTTATGCTCGAAAAACGTCATACGCAAAAAAAAAACAAACTAGTTTAAAAGGAAATGGATCTGTCTCTTGACATACAACTAAAAGAAGAAATAAAATTATATTCTTCTATCAAGATATGACTATTAAAGATATTTATTTGTATGATGTGCTTTTCACACAAGAAGAATAATTCTAAATTATGAACTCTAAAAATTCTTGATTTGATATTTCGACAGGGTGTTTTAATGTAGATTTTTGGAACGAATTGCCGTCATCCGGTTTCGGCTATGTACCGAAAAATGACACTGAAGATGGCACACAGCTGAAACCGATTTGTCTCCAAACTAAACTTGACAAGGGATGACGGAAATTCGTTCCAAAAATCTAAGCCCTAAAAATATATTTTTTAATTATAGACAAAAATGTTTTTTGGCCAAACGCTATTATTTCACATACGCATATCAAAACGCGAAAAAGATAACACTATAACTTGTATAAAGCGCTTTATGAATTGTCACTATGAGTTTCAGTGAATGAAAATATGACAATAATTTTCTTATTTTTGCATACCTTTATTGGCAGGAGATGCTGTGCTATCAGTTTCAGATTTATCAGTCGTTGGCGACGACGCCTTGGATGGTGCAGCTTCCGTTTCTCCAGTTATATCAATAACATCACTCTTTTCCGTTGTAGTAACACTCGGTTTGTTCAATGTCCTTATTGCTATAATTTTGCCGCTATCGAGCTGCATGTAAATGCCTTTGGCGGACTTCAGTACCATTACTCTTTGTCCAGCCTTAATTATAATTTTTGATTTATTGCTTGAATTTGTTGGTATGACAACATCTAAGAAATTGCATAGAAAAAATAATGACTTTGGAAGCTATGTTAAACGTTATTTGAAGCATTACCTAAGGGTAAAGACATTTCTTGAGCTGTCATGCCTTGTTTTTGCCACACTTCAGCTGGTATCCACCTAGTTGTTCTTAGGCCGCTGCTGTGCTTTTGTGTTGTTTGGTTTCTTGGGGCCTGGATTGGACGCACCTATAGGTATAAATAAAAGTTGCATCATTATGGAAAATAAAGAATAAATATTGGCATACCGAAGCCACTGGCCTAGTTATTAATGAACCATCCTTACGCACAGTCTGATATTGTATACGGCTGGAGTTGGAATAAATAGTTTGTTTCGCTGAAGTCTTCTTTTGCATTTCATAGCTGCGGTGTGCCAATCTCTTTTCAGCCTGTGATAACTTGTCGCTTTTACGATCAATTAATAAACTTTCATGGAAGAATGGTTCTTTGGTTAAACATGTTTTATATTCAGTTAAAATTTTTTTCATTATAGCGTCCGTGTAGGAATCCAAAGGCTTAATATATTCAAATGTGTTTGTTTTTTCATCATCGTCATCATAATCGTAGCATAAATTCGTAACATCCTTTATTGAGAGATGGGCATCAGGGTTGCATTCATCAACCACACGATCAGACATGCCCTGCTTTTTTATTTGCCGATCATATATTTTTTTCTCCAAACATCGGTCCATAACTAAACGATATATGAAGCATGCTCTTCTCTGACCATATCTTAATAATGAAAAAAAAAAAGTTTTATTGTTGTTGATTAAAGCATAAATTTGCTAATGAAAACAATATTTTATGTATCTCTGTATATTACCTATATATCCTATAAATAGCTTGTGTATCATGACAAGGATTCCAACTGGCATCGAAGATAATAACTCTATTAGCTCCAACTAGATTGATTCCCAAGGATCCAGCTTTTGTTGATATAAGGAACAACTTGACATTTGTATTTGAATTGAATTCATTTACAAACTTCTCTCTGTCCTGAGATGTTGTTGAACCATCTAAACCTTTTAATTTAAAGCAGGTGAGAGAATGTATTATTATATAAAAATTATACATTTTTATGATCACTTACGGAAATAATGTTTGTTATATGTCCAATTAGTGTCTTCACCAGGAACATTATTAGCTTGCAGAAATTTTTCGATAAGATTTAATGTCAGCAAACTTTGGCTGAACAATAAAACACGATCGCCTATACATATACTCTCGTTAAGGATACAAAAAAATATTACCATTTTAGGAGAGTTCGTTATGAGACCGGGTTCATATTTTTTCATAAATTTCATCGCCCAGTCGTATGTGATTTTTTCAGAGCCTTTTTTTGGCTCGACGTCATTGTTTTCTGAAAGGCCAATGGAGCTGCCAAAATGACTTTCAGTTTCCGATTTATCATTGTCATTTAAAGTGCTCGGCTTGTCACATTTTTCATCTTTATTTAATGAAATATTTTTATCCATATCTATGTCTGTTTCAATAGTTCTAATTTCATTTGTATCTAAGTCTACTATTTCCGAAGATGAATTGTGCGCGTCGTCTGCATTAGCGGCCTCGTGGACATTTTGTTTAAGCATACATCCTACATAGTTGGGTTGCAATGGTCGGCCCATGCTACTCATCATAGATGGATAGGAAAAATATGATGATTGCATGTCTTGATTGTAGGATACAGTATTTAGAGTAGGATTTTCATAATGATTTATTTCTGAAAACATTGTAGGCCTGAAAAGTGCACACAGAATTAAACAATGGAAGTGGCCATAAACTTTTTATCAATGTACATGCATTAATATTAATTAACTTGTAGGAAATGTTATACATACCCTTGATAGATGTTAGTTTTCGTAGCCGATGTTGAAACAGTTTTCGTAAGTGCTTGAGTTGTTTCTTTAAGATCATTTTCGAAATGGTTTGTAGATAACAAGGAACCTGCTTCGGGATCATGAGCAAATGATTTTCTATCATTTTGATAGGTTTGCGTATGAGAGGGCGTTAAAGGTATCTCAGAGGCAACAGATTGAGAGGCAGTTGCAGAAAATGGAGCGGGTGGTGGAAATCCATTTTTATTGTCACTTGGTGTAATTGGAATATCATCCACTTCTTCGATGTCCCAATCTAAACCGGAGTCTGCCATCTTCATAGCATCATACAAGACATCAGGATGATTCCAGATTTTGCAACACACTGCGAATGCCTTTAGTGGATTGGGGACGTTCTTTGTTCGCACAATGTCATTCATGAATGTATCGTACAATTGTTTTTGCAAATCGGACATACGTGTAAGAATGACAAATTCCTGCTTCTCCGGCAAGGATAGCTGCAGTACAGTATGTGATCTTCGCTGGACAAAGCCTACTAGTAACGAGTGCAATACATGAGCCCGATATCGCATTAGTTTTATGTCGTCCGGTGTAGAATCTATGCAGAGTCCATTTTGAATAGGTCTTTCAAACATGTTGCAAAACTCTGTCCTTGTGCCCAAATAGTTTGGTCGCACAAAATCAACCATGCACCAATACTCCTGTAAGTTGTTCTGCAAAGGGTAACCAGTTAGAACAATCCTTCTGCGCGTTCGAATTTGCTTAAGAGCCTGCGAAATTCCAGCCTGTGCATTTTTTATTCTGTGACCCTCATCACAGATTATTAAATCTGGACCTGGTTTTACAAGAGCCTCGTACACATCATCCATAATACGACTGCGAGCTTCAGTAAAATTTTCATTCGCAGTTTGACATTTTTTACTGCGTCGTCTTCCGGCCGTGCTTAGTTTAAGTGCTAAAAGTCTATAGAGTTCGTAACCAATCAGTAATACACCGCCTTTTTCTTTCCATTGCAAAATCACTTTGGCTCTGGCAGTTAAAGTCTTTTGCTGATCATTAAGTACGAAGACGTCAAAATGTCGAGGCCTAATGTATTCGGGATTGTCCGAATGTTTTGGTATCCACATGTCAAATTCAGCGTACCAATTTTGTAAAGTGTTAATAGGCATTACACATACCACGTATTTGGAAGCAGTATACCTTAGAAATATATCACAGAAACAAACCACTTGCAGGGTCTTGCCCAAACCCATTGAATGAGCCAAAATACAACCAAAGCCACCCGAGCTTTTAAAGCGCTTAATCGATTCAATTATGTTATCAAAAAGAAAACGTACTCCACCGATTTGGTGTGGTTTTATAGTGCGAGCTATTTGCGGCGCTATAAATATATCTTCCTCATCCTCCGGGTGGCCAACATTGATAACAACTCTACCTAAGTGATCTGGTACATTAAACTCATCTTTGACATGCATACCACTGTTGTTTGGATCATCATTTTCGTTGTCTTCTTCGAGATCTGCTTCGTCATCCGACAACACAATACAATCATCGTCATCTGAGCTGTCTTCTATGGTAACAACTTCAGACGGTACTGCATCGTCCTTTTCGTCAGCGCTTTTAACCACCTCTACATCTGTTTCTGCACCTTCTACGGAGTGGCTAGCGAATTTTGTCTCTACCTTCGAATCATTTTTCTCCATACATTTTTGCAAATTTGTCTTTTTTTGTTCGGGTATAAGATCAGCGGGATCCCGCACTCTGTGTTCGTTCACAAATCGATCAAAGTGGGTTAAAACTGCTTCTCTTTGTTGATATTCTCTTAGAAGTTTCTGCTGCTCTGCAACGCGGGCCAAACGCTCGGACTCTTCATGTTGAGCTCTTAAGGTATTTGTATCTAATTGATTACTATCCATTACTTCGCGAATATTTTTTCTCAAATTTGACTTCTTCTTCTCTTCTGCCAACTGGCAAATTTGTTGTTTCTTTGCCGCATGGCTATTGTCGACGTTTTGTTCAATAGGTGATTTACGTTTCTGACTTTCGGGCACCTCGGCAGAATACATTGGAGACATTTCGACGTCAGTAGAAATCTTATGATTGAAATGAGAGGCAGGACTAAATGGTGTTTGGCATGATGATGGTGGTGGGCATGATGTGTTTTCACTACTGTCAAGCGTACCGGCAGTAACAGTAGCAATAGTAACAGGAGTGTTAGCAAAAAAGTTTTCGCTATTGGATATCTTCTGCCCTTCTGTTATATCATCGTTTGGGCGAAGAATACTACGAAATTGATGCATATTGATCGTTTGCTGGTTAAATTCATCCAGTTGTTTTAGAGCATCCGCCATCGGAATAGCAATGTCATTATTGGGTACATAATTAATTTTACTTGTATTATCCATGTCTAATGCTTCCGTAGTTATATATCAATATATGTATGTGTGTATTTTAATTATGGTGCTATTTATGTAAATTTTTTATGCCTATTTAATGGATACGATTCACCCAGTTTTTCTTTGCTCCTATTTTTAATTATATGCATACATGCATACAAACAAGTGTACGGCTACGGCTGTTACTAGATACAGATATAATCATTACAAGGGTGAGGCGAATAGAGAATTCAATCTTCATTTCACTTAATTTTTAATTTATTTCCGGTAAACACTATCGACTTTTTTTGGATGTTTTCAACACAAATTCAAAATAAACAAATATATTTTGAAGAAAGCAATATGCAATTGAACAAAAACCATCAACGTTCTTCATAGATACATATTGACAACTTTATGGTACAGACTTTTTCTCTGCACTATTTTCTTGTTCACACCTTTTGATAAATTCCTACCGTCTCACACAAAAAGAAAACTCAGCTTTAATTAACTAAATTGTATTTTAACATTGTTTTGTTTAATAATAAAAACAAAAGTTAATTTTTGACATTTTTTATTTACTTTGTGTAATTTACAATCCTTTGCTACATTCAAAGAAGACTATAATACCATCAAATATGTATGTATGAATGTCAATATGTTTGTCAGCAACTTTAATTAAACCAAAATTTCCTCGTAGGTTGGCAACGTGTAAAGAACGTAAAATATTTGACATTTTATAAATAGTTTGTGCTTATTAACTTTTTTTAATTCGTCCGCTGTAATACATTCTACGTAACGTTTTTAATTTACATTTTGTGGAAGTTTGTTAAATTTTAATTTGTCATTGAATTTTAATACCTTTTTTTTAAAGAAAAACAACACTTCCATCAAATATATAAATGATAATTTTAGCTTAGCTCTTTCAGTGCTGCTTACATTCCATTTATTTAATAATTTTATTTATAAATATATTGTATGTATATATTTGCATAAATTTAACTTAATAATACAAAGTATACAGAGCGTTTAATGGTTTACAAAAGATCAAAAAGAGGGCACCTCCAAAGACATATTCTACATCGTTCCCACCCAGCACATTATGCTTACATTAAACATTTTCTCCTCCAGCAATAACAATAACAGTGGCGATGGCGGCTGCAGCGACAATATAGCTTGACGTGACTATGAGTGCAACAATAACATGCCGAACACAAATCGTAACAGGAATCGTGTAAACAACAAGATATGTACGTTGCACACATTTTGCTGAAATTAGAAAAAAAAACCCCTTTAATTGCCTCGTTTTTATTTAAAAAACAACACTACCAGTGTAATTGTTAAACCACAAAGAACTTAACTTTAGTCATACGAAAAATTTTATGTATATAAAAATATGCTTTTCTTCAGAAATAAAAGCAATGTATATTTATAGTCAATGAAACCAATGAAATATGCAGTCTTTTGTTTTTTTTTTCAGTGGCCTGTGTAGACGACTCTCGTATAAAATATTTATACGTTTACAAATTTTTTGTCAGTGAATTTTAGAAGCATATTTTTAGAATATGTAAAAAATATTTATTATTCTAATATTTTTTTCGGTTTAAGGTCGTTATTGATCTATTCTGTCTTATTTGGTTGCTGTAATAAGTTTCAACCAAATTTGAAGCTCTCCATAATATTGTTCTTGTTTGAAATATAAGCACCTTTTTGGAGTTTTTTTATTTTTTCAGTTTCTATAATTTATGCGCGTTTTTTTTAATTTTTGAAGTTTTAGCGATGCTATGCATTTTTTTAATTTCAGCGTATAAATTAATTTTTGCTAAAAATTGCCAAAACAGTATTAATAATCAATATTTGGCTATTTTATCTTTCCCTTTTTAATTAAATTATAAATTTGATAACGAAAATATAGGGTTTTTTAAATTCCGAATAAAAAACTTGTGTCATAAATGTAAGCATATTTCTATAGTTTTACAATATAATTTTTATGGTGAGATTTGATAATTTTGCAGAAAATGCTGAAGGTAAAAGTTTCCAAAGTACCGAAATGAAAGTTCGTTTGCGTGAATAACCCAGTTAGGAATTGGAAGTGATTTTTTTTTAGTGTCTGCAGCAATATCGGGAGAGCAAACATGTTTAACAAAACAATGCTTCGATAAAGCAACTCGCATTAAATTACCAGACAGTCAAAGTGAAAATAAAATAAAAAAATATTTTATATCTAAATATAAACAAGAATCTAATTTTATTTTAAATTAAATTATTTATTGTTTTTAAGAGCACATTTTTAAATTTTCACTGCATTTAGGACAGATAAAAATCTTGTTTTTAGAGCATATTGCTTGTTTCCCTGTAAATTACTTTTACCACCTTATTTAAATAACATTGCTACTACCAACACAAAATCTTTAATTTAGTTAAAATCACTCCTTAAATATTGTGCGTAAATTTTATTATTTAAGGCGAGAACGCTAATATATTGAATTTATATAAGATCTTACATATTGCTACACAATAACTCAGCTGTTTTTAATTCGTATTGTTACTACTGAACATGCACCTTTATCCAAAATAAATCTGCTACTAATTTTTTAAGTTTGAATTTTGTAAGACTTAACTAGAAAGTTATTGATGTACATATTGTATGTATGTGCAAGCGCTTCAGTTCACCATAGCAACACTACCAAATATTGATGTAACTGAACATAGCCTATATTACGATAAACAAATATCCAAAGACATGTTTATATACCTATATGTATATATATATATATTCAATATATATATATATATATATATATATATATATATATACAAATATTCAATATATAGCATATGCATAAACTCTCTAATTATATATATATATATATATATATATATATATATATATAATTAGAGAGTTTATGCATATATATATATATATTATGCATATATATATATATATATATATATATATATATATATATATATATAATTAGAGAGTTTATGCATATGCTATATATTGCATGGTTTTCTTCCTCCCAGTTATTAAAAGTAAAAAAAAATATTCAAAACCAATATTTTATAACACCATATTTGGCTTGTGTGTTACTAACATAAGTGTTATACGTGACGATTTTACACCTTTTTAACGTGTTGGCGATTTTTTACTAGTTATTTTTAAACAAACTCAATCTGAGGATGTATGGCATCACTTTTATATTAAATTTTAGTCTGGCAAGTAAAATGTTTGTTTACCTAGTTTAAACCTTTCATAACAATCTTTTTTAAATATAATTTTGCTTATTTATTAATACTTTATATGCCTATTGTAAGTTTTTGTCAACACAGTGGTTATTATACTGATATGAAGTATAATACCTGGGGGGTTCTGAGCACACTACTTTGTGATTCTGAGTATTTCGATTCGAAAGTAAACATTTCGCTCAATTCTAGTGCAACATTGAAGAATCTGGACTGGAAATTACTACAAAATTGCTGGTAGTTGAACATTAAAAATACTAACCGATATTTTGCACAATTTAAATGTGGAACAAACAAATGTTAATGAATTATTAACCGAGAATTTTATGCGCATGTTTGTAGAGGGCTTGAAAAACCTTAAACCCAATGGGGTGGTTTCATTTTATTTGTTTCATACGAAGGAAGTATGTATGTATGTATGTATTGTAAAGGACATATTGTTAAGAAATAAGGTCCAAAACAAGTGTCAAAATCATTAGTAAACTTAAGTGTATTTATAATTAATTGCCTTAAAATTTGGTTGCAAGATTTGTTAAGCATTAAAAAAAAACAGATTTCCCAATTCATATTTTAACCAAACGTAAACAATAAATAAATAAACATTTTCGTTACGAATATTTTGTACATAAAATAACTATTCCTTGCAATGGTGTTCCTAAAAAGTCATATTAATTTCAACACTAATGTAATTATTTGCTCTAATAACTTTAGTCTTAAATAAAATTCAGTAAAATTCGAACATTGTACCAAGATTTAAGGACTGCTAAGCTGATGTTGCTATTTGGTAGATTTTGTTTTATAATTTGATGGACAATACAGAAAGGGGGCAGCCAAAAATGGTAAGCAAATCAAGCTAATTTTTTTACTTTCTGCATATGTGTGTATGTATGTAAGTTTGTATACATGTATGCATGCACATTTCATTGATAGCTTTATTTTATTATTCGTACATTTGAATTGACGTTTCTAAAAGCATTTAATTATGCTCAAGTAAGTTTTTGTTCATTCTTTCAAATTAACAATGATTCTCATAGATTTTTTTTTTAAATATTGTTATTCATTTTTGAACCTAGTTAAATAAGAAAACTGTTGCCATGATTTACCAATTGGTTTCTAAAACGATTAGAGTCATGTAACGAACTTTTTATGTTTAAAATATGAGCAATTTGTAAATATAGCAAAATTAAAAATGAACATTCATTAGCCATTAAATGGTTCGGTTTCATTTCCATTGTTTAAATTTGGCAATTTTTCAAATATTTACCAATGAAATATTCATGCGAATTATAAAAATTATGTAATAAAAATACATACAAAAAATTTTTAAATTAATTTATATCTATTAATAATAAATTTTTAATACGGAAATTGACCGGGTTTATGCAGCATTAACCCCTGCTTGCTCAGTTCAATATAGTTTCCATAGTGTTCGAAACGAGCTTTGGATGTGGGTGCTCAGGGTTCACAATCGTTTTTAACAATTGATTAAAATTTACATACTTTCATATTCCAAACATCAGAAGCGGATCCAGTTTTTGCTTTGGATGGAAGTGAGAATTATTGATGAAAACAAACAATTCTTAAATTTGTCTAAACTTTCTGTATGAAAAATTTCGATTTTTAATCATTTTGGAGGTGAAAATTTCCGTGTCTTGCCCCTCCGTGAAGCCGCGCTAACAAACATACATATGTAACAATGATTATTTTGTTTATAATCATTTGTAACACAAGAATATAGATAATTTTTTTTATAAAAATTATTTAATTAATTCTGCTTTGTTTAATTAAATAAAAATTATTTAATTAATTTTGTTTTACTTTCTTTACAGTTTTTAAATAAATATTCCGCAATCAAGACGTCATCGATTATTTTGTTCACTTGTAATATAATATGGTCATTACATCTGTACTTCTTAGGTAATGGTATAACTACCAAGACTTTAGCTGCTGACTCGTACAGTTTTGTTAAAAATTCTAGTCGAGTGCAATTTGCGACGTTGCAAGAAACCCGATTATTGGCCAAATCGAATAGTTTTGCTGTAAATAAAGACATTTCAACTAATAACAAATATTTAGGCGGCTTGGAAAAGATAGACTCATCTGGTTTAGCTTTTCAAAATGTAGCCCTAAATTTGGGACGATGGGACAATCAGCGTGTATATAAAATGTTTGATTTTGCCTTAATTGGTGACACCTATGAAGAGTCATCGCTTAGAGGACTAGTATGCTTGGCCACCCAGACATCTGTCGAGCGGTTACTGTCTGTGTGGGAGGTCGCCAGGAAATGGTTGGGACCAATATCAGTCGCGGTCTTCGTATCAGGTAGCGATGAATTCACAATACTAAAGCATTATGTTACCTATCTGAGGCTGTGTTTTGAGTTCGTGCGCAACAATGTGACATTTCATCTAGCCTTTCCATACGATCGAAAGCCCCAGCATCAAACTGCCAACTCGCACAAACTATTGCAAATGTTTGATTGCCGGAATCCTCAAAAGACTTTGCAGAGCATGTTGCAACTAAGAACAGCGGACACAATAAGATGGCGTTCACGTAATATGTATCCACAAAATCATTTGCGCAACTTTGCACGCAAAGGCTGTCAAACGAAATATGTCTTTCTCACGGATGTCGACATAATACCAAGCCATAACATGGTGCCACTGCTCAATGATTTTCTTGCTCAGGCCAGATGTGCGACGGGTCTGTGTGCTTACGTCATCCCCACACTAGAAATCGATGACCGGGTTCGATTTCCATCTAGCAAAACCGAACTACTGCGACTAGTGAAACGTGGTTTGGCGAGGCCCTTCCATGAGAAAGTGTTCATCTACAATCAATATGCTACAAATTTTTCAAGGTATGATAACTTGATTCATTTCACTTATTTATTCCATATGAATCACACAATCTCTGGTTGTTTGTTTTATAATTGTCTGCCAGCTTCTATGGTTCCTCCATGCGTCGTCTCCTTGTGCTTTCTTTAACAACAAAAATTGTTTTTTTTTTCATATTTTCGTTTTGTTTGTTTTCTTGTTTTTTACAGTTGGCTTGCCAACAACAGTCCCACAGATGACCAACAGATCGCCATTAGTCACCAAGTGACAAATTATGAGTTCTTTTATGAACCTTTCTATGTGGCTTTGGACACTGTGCCCCCGCACGATGAGCGTTTCGTTGGCTACGGTTTTACAAGAAACTCACAGGTTTAATAAGAATGCACAAAACACAAGCACGAACATACATATGCACATATGTATATGAATAAATACACACACACACACACACATACACAAATGCACACGTAGTTGCATATTAAATAAATTCTTTATTTTTTCTTTTCTTCTTCTTATTAACGTACATATGTATGTACATATGTATGCCCGTGTCGACCAACATTTTACACATGCACATTTCGATTTGTATGTATGTATGTATGTATGTATGTATCTTTGAAGGTGTACGAGATGTATGTTGCTGGTTACTCATTTTACGTCTTAACTCCTGTCTTCACATGCCATTGGGGGCTACAAAAGAAAAACGCTCGTCCATCGTGGCGTGAGCAGCAGAATACGTTCAACAGTAAACGCTTTGAGATCTTCAAAAAAGAGATATTTGCACGCTATAAAAAGCCACTACATTCGATCGAGCAAAAGAAACACGGATGATATTGATCGATTGGTGTAGTCAGCCATATGAATTAGTTAAATATAAACATTAATTTATAATTGTATATATTAATACATACATATGTTTCTGTATGTATGTATGTACTCTAGTAGATGCTATGATATTCGTTAAGGTTTAGTGTATAACTAAGTTTGATGCATTCGATTTTTATACGAATAACTGGAAGATTTTCTAGCAAAGTTTTTTTCAACGCAATAAAGAAGATTTGTTCAGATAAAATATCAGATAAAATGTTCCAGAATAAGTTGAAAAATAAACACGCTTTAAGGATTTTATTATTAGTTTATTAAGTATGTGTTGTTTTTTATTTATTTAACTACAAATATACAAATGTACATAAATTCATGCATAAGCACAGTACATATCGCACGTCCACTTCTAAGGTGACACGACTTCAAATGTTCCATTTTTCAGAAAAGGCAAAAAAGGTTATTTTTGACCGTATAAAATATTATGACTTTTTTGCTCAATTAAATTTGTGAAATAAGTGAATGTGAAAAAAACGGATTATTATTTAATATTTCAAAATAATTTATTAATTTATCTATAACAAAAATGAGCTAGAATTTTGTCTGCGGGGTAGAGACATTAATAGTAAGCAATTTTCATATATTAACTCAAAATTAAGAAATCGTGAGTTGTGTCACCTTTGCAGTGGGTGTGCGATGTGTACTTGCAGCGACAAATGATTTTAAATTTTAATATAAATAAATAAATTTTTTACAATTAACAATTTCGTTGAATAAGTCTAATTTTAAGCTCCTAAAGCCCCTTTCGCACCATTATACAAGTGTTTAGATTTTCCTTTGACTTTTGCCGAATGTCTTTTTTGAATGTCAAAAAAATAAAAAGAAACATATTCTTAATAAAAATATTTTGCTATTACTATTTTGCTATTTTCTTAATAAAAAAAAATTATTGCTGATTGCCTAAGCCAGTAGTTTGGAACCTTGATAAAATGAAATGTCTAATGACGTTTTTCTTTCTGAAAAAAATGTTGCATTATAAACAGGTAGTACTTTTTCAGATTGCCCAAACCTGCTATGTATAGTACATATCAGAAAATATTGATTTTTAATTGAGTCAATTAAATTTAAAATTATTGACTTTGGTGTTCACACACATATTGAATTTAGCTTACTCAATTTGACAGCGGAAAATCTTTTGATTTTGTTTGAGAAAACTTGTGTTGTGAATTTTGAAAAATCAAGAGAGAAATTTGGCTTTGAAGGGAATTTGCATCTTCGCGATTTCATTTTTAACAAAAAAGGAAATATAATTGTATTTACTAACTGTTAATTTCACTTTACGTTTTTTTTTACTTTTTTGTATTACATTTTCATGATCTTAAATTTTGTCATTTTCTTTTCTTACTTAACAGACTTCACAAGTGTTGCATGGGCAATTTGGCTCATTTTATGGTGCAATTAAGTACTAATTGTTTAATTTATTAAATTGAGCTTTATTAAAGCCCTAATTGCGTAAATTTTATAATTGAGTGATTAAGGTGCATGTATGAACATGGTATAAGCTTTTAGAAAATTAAAAAAAAATGGTCTGTCCAATTTCGGTTTTTATTTGTATCAGATATGCACACAATATATTATTTTCATACTGTAATACTTTCTCATTTTGTTTAAATTTTTAACACGCCGTTTTACTCAATCGAATAGTGTGAAAGGACCTTTAATGACCTGTTGATTGATATTCCGACTGGATGATTTGATGTAAATTTTTGCAACGAATTTCCCTCATTTTAGTTATTTTGTCGCCTTAGTAGTCATCCAAAAAGCAAATAACGTAAGTGGTGAGCAGTCCAAGTAGACAAAAAATAAAATACATACATACATATATAAATATAAGAACAAGCAAGTTTGTGTGGACAGTGTTGCCGTTCCTGTTATTTTGCGTAATCATCTAAATATATATTTTATTATTCATCATAATATAGAGTCTACAGCTGCTATAAACTTTAATATATACTATATATTATGTGAGAGAACGTCAGCAGCATAACGAAACGAAATTATCAATATTTATTCTATTGTTATATAAGGGGAACACGTATTGCTTTGAAAATTAGAATATCTCCTATTTTTTATTAATTTGTGTCTTTGCCGACACAAATAATTCTCATTTATTAATATATAAACAAATTTATTCAAATGAAAAATAATTTCTTTCATCTATAAACACACAAAATTACATATACCTACATATGTATGTATGTGTATGTTTTTTGACAATTATTATTATAATATAGTTGTGTAGAAATTTATCATAACAATCGTCTTATAATGTTTATCATAAGACTTGATTTAAAGTCCACGCGTAACAAAATTCTCTCTGCGATTGATACAAAAATATTTGCTATTATGTTACTTGTACTCTGCATGTATATTGTCCCTAGCATTTTTGATTTGTAAACGGGAAAAAATGCATAAGCGAGTATCGTTACCACGTGTGTAAGGATGATGCCTGTCGTGGTTTCAGGTACAATAATAAAATTTTTATTACTTACAGGAATTTTTTTTGCAAATTAAATGCGAAATAGTAAGTAATGTGATTATGTGTAAGTATAAAAGTGAAGTTTGTAATACTCGTATTAGTTATTTTTTTTTTTTAATATCCAAAACTTTACCAATGAAATGAAAATTTCTGGCACTAGCTGTATTTTTTAAACTCTTGACAAGAACAAAAAAGAAAGCAGGAACACAAATTAAACCGGCATTTCTTTATAACCCAAATAAACAAACGGAAGACAATTTGTACACATGTTGAAGAGGAATAACCTACACGGCAACACTGATTACACACACGTGCTTGTTCTTTAAATGCTGAATCATGCTGAATGTTTATTGTGTTGACTACTTCGGCTGCTACTTCCATCGTTATTCTTCTTCTGCTTGAATGCTATTCTAGTCACAAAAACAAAACAAAAACTTCAAACAGAGCAAAACAAAACAAAAAATTCAAATTCTTTAGTTTTGAAAGCTAGTTCTTCATTTTATTTGTTATTGCAGCTGCTCCATTTTACCTATAACGTTTTTACATGTAACAGTACTTTTCAAAAAGTACATTTTACAAAACACCACAGATGCTCTTGCTGCCACTACTTGTGATTGTTTGGAATCATAGCTTACGCTGTAGTTAAGAAAGTTGTAGTTAACATCGTTTTTTAAACACTGTGTATAGGTGCTTTTGGCGGTTAACTTTGATCTCAAAGGTGCTTAAACGGTTTTTCAGTTTCTTTAAAAACATGTAAATGGTTAAGAACAAAAATATGAAATAGTATGTGACGATGACTTAGAATGCCCTCTTCAGAAAAAAGGAAACGCAAAAGATATTTAACTAAATGTTGATAACTACATATGTATTTCTAATTTTTTTTGTTTTTTTATATTAATTCCTCTAAATTTTTAATTATTTTTGATATGACATTCGAATTTTTATTATCTCTTGTTAAGTTTTCGTTTGAAAAATGACATTAAACCGGTTTGTCTCCAAACCAAATTTTACAAGGGATGACACATTAATTTTTAATTATCTTATTAGAATTGCTGCAATTACAAATTATATTGTAACTTAATTTAACAAGCATAGCTATTAACACTTACTGCCATTCAGTCATGGTTGTGAAAGCAACAAGAGTTCTTGGTGAAAATAAATATGTTGCTTGATGAGTTTCATTAAATATTAAAATGCATAATAGCCTGCATAATAACTCTATATCCAAGTTGTTAGTGCCTTTAATTTTTCAATGGGTCTGGCAGAGATTTAAATTTTATTAAAATAATTAAGGCTTTTGATCAGAAATATTGTATTCAAATTTTCAGCCTTTTTTTTCTTGCTTATTAGTCATTTAGATTTTTAAATTGTAAAGTGATCTTGCCGCAAATACACCTGACACAACAACGTATGAGTAATATTAATAAAAATAACTGTTAAAGCTCATACGCTCTCATGATGGTCTGCATAAAGGGGGAAAATACAAAGCAACAACAAAAAAGAGAGTACGTACTTTAAGGTTTCAGTTTAACATCGATAACACATACATTATCAATTTCTAACACTCACCGCAACCATTTTTTATTAAATAAATAATGTTATAATTTATTCATTTTCTCTTAAAATGCGAGAGTATTCGTGGTAACATGTGAAACGAAATAAATTTCAACGATTCTAAGAAAATTCAAAGTATGTTTTGCATTGAGTCCGCATAAGCATCACGTATGCATTCTAAATTTAAACATTTCTACACATTCATACATACAAACATACATACATATGTATATACAAAATGAATACACACAGAAATATTATTTAATACAAAAATGAGTGTTTATTATTAAAAATAGATTTTTATTTTTATCAAATTTTTATAAAAAAAAAAACAAAAATATTAAAAATGAAGCAATTATAAGAAACAAGCAAATACATAAATTCTTCCGCATCACTCTCTGTGTAATTAATTTAAATTAAAAAAAAAAATATTTAAATTGCAAAAATTAATATGGAGAAATATTAGAGTTTGTTTATTGACCTTAAATACTATTGGAGATCCTTTAGTGGATTTGTAATGGACATATGAAAATGGCGGGGAAGAGAAGAGTTGGGAAAGGTACGAGTAATTGCATGGTGGTATTCTCCAAATTTTTAATCGAATATAGCCAAAAAATTTGTAAATGTATTCTCATGAGATTAGTTTGAATGGATCTCATAGGCTGCTCCGTGTGCATTATACATTCATACATACATAAATATGTACAAATATTGTAACAATGTTGAAGATATTGAGAGATAGATCAACGGAACAAGCAGCGAACTCTGTTGAATGAAGGGAATTTAAAAATGTGTTTCTTTCTCTCTTGTTTTCGACACATGTTTGTTTTTTCTTTCTATTTTGTATCTATTATGTGTTGTGCCGTGTGCAGTATGAAATAAAGACTACCTGCGCTGAGCATCAGTGAAGTTCATTTTAAATCGGTATTTTTCACGTAGTGGTACCTCAGTGCGGTAAAGTGAAATTCAGTTTAAATTATTTAATTTATAAATATTGATTGAATTTGAATTCTAAAAAGTTTTAATCAATTTGACATACGCACTCTTTTCGAAACCCGTACAAGATAAAAAAAATATTAATTGTTGTTAATTCTCACTTTACACATAGATTTAAACAAACAAAATGCCTTTCACACCCGTCGAAACTCCAAAGTGCCCAAAGTGCGGTAAATCCGTTTACGCTGCCGAAGAACGCGTTGCCGGAGGATACAAATTCCACAAGACCTGCTTCAAATGTGGTATGTGAATTGACAGCATTTTTACAACACAATGAAATCACACATGAAATTTATGTCTAGAGAAAAAAATTAAATAACGGTTATTTGCTGAAATAACGAAATAACGTGCTGAAAGTGAAACTAACCTAAAAATATGTATGTATGTATTTGTATTCCATAGGAATGTGCAATAAAGCTCTTGACTCCACAAACTGCACAGAACATGAAAAGGAATTGTTCTGCAAAAATTGCCATGCCCGCAAATATGGACCTAAAGGCTATGGTTTCGGTGGCGGTGCTGGTTGCCTGTCAATGGACTCTGGTGCTCATTTGAACAGAGAGTAAGTACACACATTTGTATATATGTATGTATATGTATATTTCCATTTTGGGAAAGCAAGTTAGTCTTACCAACCAGCTACAACAATAGAACAAAAACTAAATTTATTACTTATGAATATAACAAATAAAAAGTAAATAGTTACTTAACATTATACATATGTACATGTGTATGTATGTATATGTATATATTTTTATATGATTCTATGATGTACATACATATGTATCTGCAAATCTAAAGTTTACTCTGGCTACGTAGTTGATATTGTCAAAATACATACACATTCATTGAAGCCGAAAACGATAAAATTCCAAACTATGTACTCGTATACATGCATATGTATATACATAACTTACACCTACTCTTTTATAATTAATACACTCACCACTACTATGCCAGCCCGCAATTTGTTGTTACACACATAACTGTGTCACCGTTTATTTTTAATTTCATTTTTTCCCGTCGTTCTTGTTTCAATTTTTTTTCCTTTCGAGTCGAGCAAAAAAAAAGTGCACACACATACCAATAAAACCTACACCACACACTTTTCATTTTGAGCAACAAAAATATATGTAAATGTATGTATATACAAATATATTTATATACATATTTATATATATGTATATGTGTAAGATGTTTATTTCTATCTAAGTATATGTACATATGTATTTAGTATTTCGTTTAAATTTATTTAAAAAGCCGTTTGTTTATGTATGTATGTATGTATATGTATTATAACAGTTAGTTTTAGTTTATTACAAATACCACAAACACATACTAAGTCAATTTTTCGTATTATCACAGCAACTAAGTTACTTACTGGCGAATTCTAGACGCAGCCACGATGGAATTCAGGATTTTATCAGTTTCAGTTGTAATATGTTATGTTTGAGTTAGTCCATTTGTTGTTTACTACTACTACTACTGCTACTACTTCTCCACTACTACTACTAGTTTTACCATCTTCTACTACCGCTGTTCCCCATGTACAATAAATATTAAAATACCTATATACAGAACAAAAGATACGCAGTGGTGTTCTCTACAAACTCGTACATTTAAAGATTTATTTATTTATATATTCTATTCTTAAATTATTTAGTTTTGTTTTCCTTCAACAACAAGTTAATTTGTTTTTTGTTTTTGTTTCTTTTTGTATTTATTGTTAATTTACCAATTCTTTGTTCCCTATTTTGTCAGTGTTTTCTTTATAATGTTTGCATTAAATGTGATGACGTCCTTAAAAAAACCAAAAATCAAAAACAAACAAGTAAAAATTATATATTTTTGTTACAATTTTTATAAATTGAATAATTATTATTCTTAAATTTAATTAGTTTGCGTCTTTTTTTTTTATAAATAATGAAAGCTATACATATAAATATACATATATTTTTGTTATGAAATGAAATTGTCAAATAAAATAGACTTTTTGAGATAAAAAAAACTCACACACACAATACAAAAAAAAATTAATTTGTTTATTTGTTTAAATGTAAAACAAAAGATAAACGGTGAGAAAAACATAAAATTAAAATTGGTAAATAAATATTTATGTTTTATATACAAACGAATCGCATGGCTTGGGCAACAAAAACTAATTTTAAACAAAACAAAATAACATATGTACGTATTTGTACTCACACACATAACACGTTTTATTTACGCATACACATACATACTTACATGCATACATGTAGCACATTTGAGTGTAACTAATATTCGCTTCCAAAATAATTATTCTCATTAATATCAGTAACACAAAAGCAAAAGACAAAAAACAAACACTTTAACAAAACACAAAGGACATTTATAATGCAGTTGTATCGGTCATGAACTAATTCCTTCAATTGAAAGATTATTGTAGAACGATGCTAGCAACTTTACAACAATTTCCAAAATACCACACATTTTATTAAATTGAAAATTGCTTATTGTTTTTATAATTGTTGTAAAGTTTCCTCCACTTTTCGGAAATAATCTCTCAATTGAACGAATTAGTTCGTGATCGCCGCAACGCTAATATATAATCAGTGTTTAAAAAACTACGTTAACAGCAAATTTGCTTAACTACAGCTAAAGTTATGACTCCAAATAATCGCAAGTAGCGGCAGCTAGAGCCTCTGTCGTGTTCTGTAGCTATGCCTTTATAAAGCTACAAATATGTAGATATTTTCTATTGCTGTTTCAAGTTTTTGTTTTATAACTGCTGCTGTAGTTGGAGTACATCCAGACGTACAATTTTTATTACTCAACACAAGCAATAATGTCGGCAGAATAACGGCTTTATGATTTCTTCACACTTTCATTTCATTTTCACTTCATTAAAAAATTACGAGTATACACCTTAATTTTTCTGCTTAATTTTCTAGTTTGTTGAAATTTTTACATTTACTTTTCTGTTTTGTTTTTGCCGCCTTTCAAATTTCAATGAAACGGCAATTGACAGCTTGTTAAAATATTATTCCTCGCGGATGTGTTAGAACTGTTATTTGCATACATGTGTTCAAACACTAGCACATGCGGTCTTGTATTAGGAAATAAATTTGCCAATGCAAACACAAAAATGTCCAAACCTATGGCCCCGTCAAGAGCACATGTTATTACTAGAATAACATTTAAGTAGGCGTTGAAGTACGGCTCCACCAGCCATAGAGTTGAACAAAACAAGAACTAAACGTCACGTGGAGGGTTGTTCATGTTCTTCTATGTGTCGAACACGTGTTAATGTTCATGTTCTGATTGATCATAATTTTTAGTCTAATAAAGTGGCACACACACAAATTTTCAATTGCTTCGGATGCGCGTCTATACTGTCTTTGCTTTTAATGAGAGTCTAACATGGTTGCTCTAACAAATGTTCTGAAAACGATGGTTGCACATGAAGGAAACATCAACAAGAGCGGTCTCCAAGAGCTTATGCGACAAATGGCTAGCGGAGACTGCTAGTTACATGCCGTCTTCACTAGCCATAGATTTGTACTACCAACGTACAAATTGCTGGTCGCACAGGGATTGTGCATGTTCAAACAAGTTGTCCGATTAGTTGTTCGCACAACGCTGTTCTGCCATAACACAAATAACATACACACAAGCAAAATAAAAAATGTGTATGTATGCGCTCGTCTATAAACACTCGATCAAAAATTATGCTGGGAACATCGAAACAACCTCGATGGGGGACAAAAAATTATGCTTAAAATGAACAGGAATATCTACACGTAACCTCCACACAGAAGACCACGAACACATTTTCTTCCGTTATACTGCTGACGCTCGAACTATGTGCGAACAAATTTGTGGATAGTCAAGACGTACTGTTACATGTTGTGCAAACAATTGTTCCGACTACTCTGTTTGAACATGAAGCGACGGTCTGGACAAGTCAAATTTGTGTGCGAACAGCAAAAATACGCGATGGCTGCACAGATTTATGCCTAGTCAGGACGCCATGTAAGAAATACTGTAGTTAATCAGTAATTGCTTCCGCGAGTTAGTACATTACAACAAAGAAATTTACGGCTCATATAATTTGTACTTGTTCAACTTGAAATTAATTAATTTCTACTAAAATTATACCAAACGCCCGTCTCTGTATATGAAATAATATTGGCGCCAGTATGTAGGTATGCCATTTCCTAGGGAAAATGGAGAATGAAGCCAGAGTACGAAATTATTCCAATTCAAATGATACTGAGAAGTTAGAACTAAATTTTTTTTTTTTTTTGTAAAACGGATACTTTTAAAAAATGTATAGAGAACTTTACGATAATAAGAATTAAATACGCATTTGATTATTAAACAAATTGTACTGATTATAGAAGTAATCCAATGAATAGGTTTCAACTGGGTAGAAAACACTAATAATTACGATTAAGTTTGTAAGCGTATTGTGAAAAAAAGTGGAATATATTTAGTATTTTTACTAAAACACTCATTTCAGAATAAATAAAAAGAACAGAAACTAACAATTTATGTTCTATATTTTAGGGAAATTGATGGCGTACGCAATGGTGCCCGTCTTGAACCGAAAAAAATTGCCAAGGCTCCAGAAGGAGAGGGATGTCCCCGTTGCGGTGGTTATGTTTACGCCGCCGAACAAATGTTGGCCAGAGGCAGAGTAAGTATTTAATTTGCATATTTCATATGAAAGGCTGGAAATTAAAGCTGAACATTAAAAAGGGTTATCACAGAAGATGTTTCAAATGTTTGCTCTGCAATCGCACTTTGGATTCAACAATGCATTGTGATGGTCCTGATAAGGAAATCTATTGCAGAGGTACATTCCGTTCAGTTCGAATAAAATTCACATAAATTGTTTCTTCACGTTGTTATTTTTTTGGTTGTTTTTGTAACAAACGTTTTACATTGTGTGTCGTAATGTGACCGACCGACCGTACGTACATACGTCTAATTGTTTAGTAAATGTGTCTAACTGAACGTGGTATATTTCTGTTAATTCTTTTGTTATCCAGACGAACATTTTTTTGCCGAATTCGTACAGACCGTCCATAAGGGTTGCCGTGGCTGTCTTATAAGACAGTAACTTTTCGTCACAAGAAATTCAGCAAATATTTCACTCTCTTCGGTTTGTTATAGAGTTTCAGATTAGTTCATCAGAGATGAGGGCAAAAAATGTTCTTTGGATACTTAAATCAAAAAAATAATTTCATTTGTATTTTTCATCGTTTGTCTTTCGTTTTAATTTGCTTGTTTTTTGTTATGTCGATATATAGCCTTGGCATAAGGAGTGCTTCAAATGCGGTAACTGCTCAAAAGGCCTAGATTCAATTCTGTGTTGTGAAGGACCAGATAAAAATATATATTGCAAAGGTAAATCAATTATTTTTCATAAAATTACTACATAAAGGAATCAATAAACAATTATGGGCTTTATTTCACGTAACGCAACGTAACACAACGCAACGATATTGAAAACATTTAACTCTTCGTAAGGCCGTTGCGTAACTTGTGAACGGCTCTACTAACACAAATTCTATGTAAATGCATGCATTGCTGTCTATGTATGTGTACCGACACGTTTTTCCGTGTGACTAACTATGCGTTTTATGTATTTGTATCTTTTCATAATGTAGCATGTTATGCGAAAAAGTTTGGTCCCAAGGGTTATGGTTATGGCCAAGGCGGTGGCGCTCTTCAATCAGACTGCTATACTAATGGGTAAGTGTTTGTTTGTGTGCTTTATGTACCATATGTATGTTTTTTAGCTGTATATAAATTGTAAAAGTTAATTTTAAGCGATAATATCAGCTGTGCGAGAATAAGTACATATGATCGAATCTTAGTCATATTTCCAATCCCAACTATTAAGAATTATTTAAATATTAAATTTATTAAAGGTTGTTATGCTCAAAGATTCGGTACCCGAGGCTATGGTCATATAGGAATGTCATCATTAGGTCTCATGTCTGATATAAAAGATACTGAATGGCAAAGGTAGATTTTGATTGTAAAATGTTGTCAACGGGTGTAATAATTCGTTATATGTTCATATCTAACAAGTTTTGTAACATAGAAATTACACCACCCTGTACGTTAGTCCGTGTCTGAAACAAGTATTACTTTTGTTAGATCATTCATACAACACAATTTGGTTTCTGTATCATCCAATTCCAACGGTTTTAATTTTCATATAACTTTTTTAGACCCTAATCGTGGTACATACAATATTTTTTAAATGTTACACATACTGACAAAGATTCATTGCGAAATTTATATGAACCCTGCAGATAACGCGACTATTTTATGCCCGCATGTACAGCATACTCCATAGAGGACTAGAACTAGCCCAAAGGTAACCAAAATGTATGGAGAAAACATGGTGTATTTAACATCACAGTGTGCTAGGGTGGACCGCTGACGCAGCTTTGCATTACATCGGAGTAGTCCGAAAACTACTTAATCATTGCACCAACTACATGAAACACCACCAACAATACAATTTTACATTTAAACTGTTAATTTTTGTTTATTTTTTAAAAAACATATTCAAATTTTTGTGGAATTCACAATCAAATAATTATTGCTAGTTTTTACATTGAAAATTTAGTAAATAATTTTGCTGCAAATATGAAATTTGTTCAAGGAATTTCCCGAAAAACTATACTGTACGTAACGGGAAACATATTTTGCATATTAATTACTTTGATTATATTGGGAAAAGTTGCATATTTCGCAAAGCATTTCATCGGAACATTCTAGAAATGTGTCGGCTTCAGTAAATTCCGTTTAACACAGAAATGTACGTATCGATCGCACTACACACTCATTATGTTTGCTGCTGCATACAATTTTTCGACAAGCATACGTGAAAATTGAGGCGCATCTGCACCATGAGTTCTTATTATAACCAAAAGATCTCTTATGTTCTACCTTGATGTCGTGCTTCCTAACTGCCAATGCCCTTACTCATTAGCCAATGTGTTATAGCAGTATCCCCCATACAAACCTTCATGCGCAGAAATTTAGTTTTTCTCCTTCCACTAGCCGCCTTTTATGGCGTGCACTACACTCCATATTTGATTTATAATAATAAATATTACAGAATGTGATATGAACATGTGTACTTCCGTTATACGATGTTTATTTGTATATTGCACGTACATACATATTTCTACGATAATAAAAATGGATGGCGTCAGTGTTACCATAGAGTAAATATTTCCACAAAGACCATACTACAGTTCTTAATTTCTTCTGGCATAAATCTCTTCTGTCATGGAATGGATTCCTGTCTGCACAATAATTCGGTTCGTGAAGAAAATTCGTGGTCAAACTACGTTATCCATATAGTTGTTCGCACAACGCTTTTCTGCCATCACACAAACAAAATAAACACAGGCAAAATAAAAAAAATATGTATGTATCTTCCACACAAAGGACTACGAACAAATTTCTTTTTGCTATTCTGTCGGTGCTCTGTCCGTGCTCGGGCAAATTTCTAGCTAGTCAAGTCTGCAGGGTATCCTCATTGTTTGTATGTATCTCTTTATTGTTATTGTTCTAAAATCGACCAAAAGTCTTGTTTAAAACAAACTAAAATTGTTTCCTTACATACACACTTACGATTACATCGAATTACTCCATATCTACCTTGGTTTACATGTACATATATGTATAATTTGTAGTGATATGGCCCCACGCACAGCTGCAATTGATGTAAGCAAAATTCAAGCCCGTCCCGGTGAGGGTTGCCCGCGTTGCGGTGGAGTAGTTTTTGCGGCTGAACAAGTGCTTTCCAAAGGACGTGAATGGCATAGAAAATGCTTCAAGTGCAGGGACTGCACTAAAACTTTGGATTCGATTATTGCTTGCGATGGTCCTGATAAGGAGGTGTACTGCAGAACTTGTTATGGCAAAAAATGGGGCCCTCATGGATATGGTTTTGCCTGTGGTTCTGGATTTTTACAAACTGATGGCTTGACGTAGGTTATATTTAATTTTGTTTCACATAAATATAACAATAACCTCTAAAACTAAAATTATTTATTAATAATATAGAGAGGATCAAATTAGTGCTAACCGGCCGTTTGCAGCACCCGATACTACATCAATTAAAGCCCCTGAGGGCGAGGGTTGCCCTCGTTGTGGTGGTGCTGTGTTTGCTGCAGAACAACAATTGTCCAAGGGTAGAATGTGGCATCAAAAGTGTTACAATTGTAGCCAGTGCCATCGGCCTTTAGACTCGATGCTTGCCTGTGATGGACCCGATAAGGAAATCTATTGCAAGGCTTGCTATGGCAAAAACTTTGGACCTAAAGGTTTTGGTTATGGCCACGCGCCAACATTGGTGTCTACAACTGGTGAATCTACCATTCAATAGTAAGACCACATATACATAGTAGAGATGAGCGATATTTGCGAACCTGTGATTTAAGCACTGTTATTGTAAAATCACGTTTCACAGTAAAATTAAAAATTTGTTGCATTTCATAGTGATCATAGTCACTGTTTTAAATAACTATGATTTTCGAATAACGTTCGCTGTTCACGATGTTCTTTAAAAATCACGGGATCGCTCAACTCTAATACATACATACATATAAAGTAAAGTTCATTTTAATGGGTATATATAATAATGCATTGATTTCTTTATATAGTCCTGATGGTAAACCTCTGACTGGCGCCCGTTCGTCCGAAGGTTGTCCTCGATGTGGATTTGCCGTTTTTGCTGCCGAACAAATGATCAGCAAGAGCCGCATTTGGCATAAGAGATGCTTCTACTGTGCCGATTGTCGCAAATCATTAGATTCTACAAATCTGAACGATGGTCCTGATGGTGATATATATTGTCGCGCTTGTTATGGTCGTAACTTTGGTCCCAAAGGTGTTGGTTATGGCTTAGGTGCCGGTACTTTGACAATGGTTTAGGAGTTACATATATGAAATAAAAACATTTCCACCAAAATCGCCTACCACTAAAATACCACTACAACGACGAAAAACTTTAAAATGATACAAAGAAACGAAAAAATGAAGTAGATTTAAAATATATAAAAAAAAAACCCTAAACGAACAAACGATATTTACAAATACTACCCACCTGCATACAATACACAAAAGCATTATAAGATTAATCGTATTTTAAATCTACGCCAAGATTAAAAAAATGGAAGTTACGACCCTTATTTAACGAACGCTTAAACAATATATAAAAGTAGATTTGTAATTCTTGTTGAGGAACATTTAAAAAAAAATCGATCATTGCGAAATATAATGTACTACATATGCATATGTATGTATGTACATTATTTTTATAATTAATTTTTTTTATATATCTATATATTTTATACATAGAATTAATCCTGATTAATAAGTGCTTACATTTATAGTTAAGCCCACTTATAAGTAGGTATAAGAATGTGTTATCGAATGCAGATGTGCATATGTATATAACACTTGCATACATATTCATACCAATACATAAATACTAAGTAGAATTATTATGCATATTACTTTTACTATTATTTTTTATAAATTTATGTATAGTTAAGTGAAATCAATGAAGTGCACGCATACAGTTTTATTTACTTACATACACATACAAACCAGCTAAAAATATATATTAACAAACAATTTGAAAATAAAAGCTAAAAAAAATTCATCGTTTTTGGTTTTTATTGCTGGTAAGATTTAATTAGGCATGTTCTAGAAAAGTAGTGAATGTAATGGATTATAATGCAGAACATCCAAAATTTGAACTGAAGTTATTTCAAATGAATTCTACTTCCAAGTAGAACATACCTGAATTTTGGACAACACATCTTTTATTCAACAGTCTTTTCCAACTGGAAAAATACCGTTATACCGTTTGTTTCACCTGAATATTATTTCGAGTTTTTGCGCTGGAATGCAAAATGCCACTGAAAATGGCACATAGCGAGTTTGGCGATTTTCCAACAATATTATCTGGCAGCCTTGAAAAACACACAGGTAGGCATGCAAAAACACATACAGGTAAAACCAATTTATAAATGAGATAATTGAATAAAAAAATTCGTTTTTCTCGTTAAATCTTTTAGTACTATATAAACTTATTTCACCGCTCCACGCGCTATTTTCACGATTTCCGCAATCTGCCGCTGATTTTTTCAGCTTTTTATATGTAGGTCAACAATAACTAATATTCTTACATAAATTGTCGTACGACGTCCCATCTACTCAAAAACACGTTTAATTGTAATTTAATTCAGATTAATAATGCACACAGAAATAAAAACAAAATTAGGCAAATAAGAAATACAAAATTCTTTTTTTCTTTTTGTAGCGATTAAAAATGAACAGTTATGTATGTATGCATATGTGAGTTTTTTCATATCGGCCATTTTCATTGAGATACAAAATTTGCATGTTCTCTTTAACCTTGTATAATTTTGTTGTAGTTGTAAGCAAGTTGAGCAAATTATGATTTTTTTTAACACTAACTATACCAACTTTTTAGACATACATATGTATGTGTAAGTATGTTTTAATAACTATTTTATGTCATAAAACAAATATTACAAAATTTAATATTAAAAAAGGTGGGGCCATGTTCATTATTATTCAGCGTATACTTATATTTTCCTTTATTAAAGTTGTTTTTAATAAATACATTTCTATTCGTTTTTTGTATAAACTTCAATGTTATGCTCTACCACAGGTTTTGAGTTACAATAACTTGAGATTTGGTTCAACAATGGTTCCCAGAATCGATTTCAATAATTGCCGGATTACTAAAAAAAACAGTGAAAATACACAACAATCAGAGAATGGCAAAAGTACTCTTGAGTACTCTTTGATCCGTCAAATATGTATAAATGACTATGAGTACTGTTGAAATGATAGCCATACTCATCATTCACAAATCAAGTTGAGTATGGGTATGTATGAACAACCAACTATTATGCTGACATTGTGGCCTTCAAACATTTACTCAAGGATAGTAAATGGGATTTAAACACAAAAATATTTCTAAAGAAATGTTTACGTGTACAGAGTCAAAAGCAATATTTTTAAATTATTTTTTAAGAAATAAATGTTGTATAAATATGAAAATATACATACGATATGTATATTAGAATTGCAATTTAATGAAAATTTACATATTTCCCTAAAGAATAAATTTATTTCAAATAGATGCCTGCCGAGCACTTGGCTTAAGTGAATTAGAACTTTGAGTTAGTTAAAAAGGCATGCGGAGTCGCACAATTGACTACTGCCTAGGACATCGCAGTGTTAAAATAGCCAATTAGCTCCATTACAAACAATCAAGTTAAGTAATCTGGTTGCAAAATAGGTAGCTTAAAGTGCATTAAAAGTTTGCCGAGTTGTCTGTAGGGTGTATATACTCATAGTGGTTTCAATGCGAGTGTCTACAAGTAGATATGTGTGTACCTATTTAAGAGAAAAGCACTTAGAAATAACAACACCAAAGAAACATACATACTTATGTACATATCGCTCATTTATTAAAAAAACGTAATAACTCAAAAAATTAACTTTTAGAGTTAACGATGCAGCATTTTTCGTTGTGCTATGCTGCATGTTGTATAGAAACTTAATCTTTATATCTTTTCTACTTTTTATGTTTGAAAAGAATATGACGTTATTTTTTGTAGGTAATGGGAGGGAGGAGCACATAGAAATTACTTCAGCTGCATTTAACAGAAAATGGCATTTTGAGAATTACGATTTTTTTTTTTAGTAAATAAGCGATATGAGCTGCACTCGATATCCAATCTTCGCTGACTGTTTTTTAATGGCAAAAACTTAGTTCAATAGCATTCTAGAAACAACATTTACAAACAACCCGACAGCTATAAACTCTAAAAAAAAACTGGTTAAAGCCCCTCATCCTAGCATACTGGCAGTTACTAACTATAAAATTAAATTTGGAACTACAGTAAATCGAGTTGTTTGAGTTTCAAGGTGGAACGAAGCAGAAATATTACCATCTGTTGCTGATAAAAAAAGAAAAAAAAACAATTGCTTTAAAATCTCCTCAACAATGCTACAGCACATTCATTCTTTGATAAAAAATATTTCCATATAAGTAGATAAAATATTGAAACAGACTTAATGGATTGTTGTATAAGTATTTCATCCTTTTTTTTATGTTTTACTTTAATAAGTAGTATAAAAGTGGGGATTTCTGTGTATATAAATTTCGCATTTTTTGCAACTTACATATCAAAATTACACAAATACTTAGTTTATTATGGCATATTTTCTTTTTCGAAATTTATGTCAAATTGTTGCAAGTTTTATACACCATTTTTACAATTATAAACGATGTTCCATTTACCATATTTTCTTCTTTTAAGTTATCTCTTCTTTATAAAAATGACATACATGCATGTAGAAATTAAAAAAAAAAAATCCTGCATATCAATTGTAATATATACATCCTAAGGATATTTTAGGAGTATTATTTTTCTCTTTTTTTTATCATTTTAGGTTTTCTTTACAGATATTATACAAAAATATGTTACATAATTCGCCTTAGACTTACTTTAAGAGAGACGTTAATAAAATTGTCAATTTAAAAATTATTACAAACTGTAAAATACATAAGAGTGCTTATGTGTGTATGTGTGTGAGTGTGTGTGGACATTTGTTCAGCCATTTATAGTGGAATAATTCGAAAATGTGTACATCCATAGATATATGTATACACATACACATATGTACATATACGGACACAGAGATGTAAATATTTGCACTTTTTTTAAAATATGTATTACTTAATTTCGTTTCTAGCAGAGACAAATAAAGAAAAAAAATACATTCTTAAAATTAAAAAAAAAAAACAAATAACAAAAATATTTTTGACATTTTAAAAAATTAGAAATGGCGCCATAAAAATTTTAATTAAAAAAATTTTAAATTTTTCATCGTTACTGTTAATACGAAATTATTAAAATGGGGAATGAATTAAAGAAACTATTAATTATTACTACTTATAGTTTAATCTTGCTTAGTTGAATTAATACAAATCTCTACCAATTGCAAATAGTTTCGTATTGAACAGGCGAAATACATATTTTTTTTTAAAGAACACAGCAAACTAATTGTTGGATTTTTAATCAATTTGGCACAACAGTCCATCAAACACTTAATTAATAGTTTATAAAATCAAGTTCGAAATTACAAGGAAACATTTCGTAATTGCAATTATATAAAAGGATAATTAATAATAATGATATTGCCAACTTATGTTAATTTGAAGAAAAATTGTGTGTTAGTAAAAAGCATCTCTGTTTGATGAAAAAAAAAATGCCTTAGAACTGTATTCATAATAAACTTACGTTTTAACATAAATGAGGGGAATGACTTTCATTTCGACATCCACCTTACTCCGTTAGTGAATGTAAACATGTTTTTTTACATTCAATGCAGTATTTTTTAATTGAATGTGTTTTATTTGCTAAGTCTCAGGCATATAGAGACTATTTAAGTAAATCAAAATTATTGTTAAACTCCTTAAGTGTTTTTATGTGTGCTTATGGTTGCTAAATTCGCTTTAAATCTTGAAATACAAAATATATTTATCATTAGCTAAATAGTTAATGAAAATTATGAAGATGGTAATGATAATGATGAAGATGCAATTCATCTTTTTTTTTTTTTAAATAATTATTATAACTTTGACCCTCATTTAATTAACATTATAATTATATTAATATTATTTTTTCAAACTATTATAGTATCATTGTTAGTTTAATTTATATATATTATATGTACGTTCGTGCATAATTATAAAAATGATTGGCAAAATCCTTCTATAAAAGAGCACAACAACAGTAACTTTTTTTCTGTCTTTTATCCTGGGTCATATTCATTTCACGTACTATTGTAGCAAATACTTCATTGACATTAATACGATCTTTAGCGGATGCTTCTATGAATGGACATTCCCAGAGTTGAGCTAGCGCATTACCTAAGGTCCAAGCAAATACACAAAAAAATATATAAATATTTTTATTAGAATGTTGAATGAAATATCAAATATTAATGCAACGAGATTGATGGCGAAAGTCTTTGTCGCATCTCGATACTAAAAATTAATTATGTTTTAAAAAGTACACATTTCTATGGGCAACATTAAACATGCAAATATATCTTGATACAGCAAAATTGAATGAATTTGTTCAAAGACTTTCAATGCAATGCCCGTAAAATGTTTAATAAATTTTATACAACCTTCAGCAGTCGAAACTTCTCTTTGGCAATCTAAATCTAATTTATTAGCGACTAGTAATATAGGTGCTGGTTGACTTCCTTTAACACGTGTTATGACATTTTTCATGCTGGATATATCCTATTAATGTAAATACATATATAAAGATTAGAACATAATTATTATATTTATATGAGGAATTAATCAGAGAAAAAAAAAAACAATTGCAAAAAATTAATTAATCAAGTTGCCGTTTATACCAGGATAAATCAATTATTTTCTTTGCTTCACGATTATTATAAAATGCGACAGGCATGAATTGAGAAGGAATTTTTAGCAATTGTGTTCTCATGTAGAAAACTTCATCAGCGGTTGCTACACACATAAATATTCAATGTCAATATTTGCGTTTGTGTTAGTTAAAATATTTAAGCTTCTGACAGTCTATATCAATATTCATATTTATGTGATTCTCAATATACAAGACATAAAATATCCTGTCGGTAAATCTCACTTCTCTCATGTGAATTATCCCATATAAAATTAAGAGATAGCTAATAAAAAAAGTGTTGCCTTGTATTAACCATTAAAAAAAATAAAAAGTAAAAGGGAAATAAATATAGATGAAAGACTGGTAAAAAAAATAGTTTATACATGAGAAATTCCTGAACGAGATCAGCTTGTCATTTCGAGCAATTCGTTTCCAAATTCTCATAATCTTGTAAAAAAAAAGTTGAAAATCATAAGAACATTGTAACAAAGTTTTGAAAATTTTTAAAAAATATCTGAAAATGCTATGCCCGATGCGGCTATTTTCAGTTGAAATGGTTGGTCATATTCGATAATTGTGGCAAACAAATATACTTTAATATAACCAAGGTAAATTGATAACAGCTAAACTCACCGACGAACTCAAAGTATTTCCGGCTTCTTTGCCGATATCAAACTTCATATCGCACCCTAAAGACAAACGGGTCACAACTCGAAATTTTCCAAAACTGACTTTTTTCCATAAATTAATCCAGAGTACATATCTCTAACTACTCTAACTGGAAAAATGTCTATTTTTATGTTAACTGTGTTGCTTCTGCACGATGAACTAAAGAGAATTATTTTGAGTCATAAATCTCTCCTGAAAATTTTAGTATTTTGAGTTGTGACCCTTTTTGTATTTAAGCTGGATTCACCCATGATGTCCGATCAAAAATGTTGTGCGGACAAAAGTTATTTTAGTGAAGAGTTTTCTGAAACACCATTCATCCATTTCGAAAATTTTGTCTGGACAATCAATGCTGCCGTATGTGGTTATTTTTGTATGAGCTGTTGCTCATATCATACACACACTCCCTTTCAGGCTTCTTCATTTCCTCGATAAGCTTCTGAGCAATTAAATTATTATTTTCCATTTTGCATACACTTTGAATTGGAATACGAAACAAAATTGTTCAAATTTTATGTAAATGGGCAACTCAATTCAGCTTTGAGATGACAAATTTTACTTATTGGCAACTCAGTTCAAGTTTGTCTAGACAAAATATAAAATTAACCCAATTCAAGCTGAGAGCTGTTCGCACAAAATATTTTCTCTCTCTCTTGAAGAGAGTCGTCAAACTTCATATAAAAAAATGTTGTGCGGACAAAAATTTTGTTCGGACATCATGGGTGAATCCAGCTTTAGGGTGCCATATATAAAAAATGTACCGGAAATGGCGAACCTTTTTTATATGGAATTTGACTTCCAGTAAGTTCAAAAGAAGTACTCAGCTGCGCTGGTGAGTTTACCTGTTTAGTCTACCCTGAATATAACTATCACAATTTATACTTAATGTCCGTCTTTTAAAAAATTTTTTAATTCCAACTTTAAACATTTTCAAACGTTAAGCCGGTAGAGGTAGCAAAAATAAATTCTTAAATTCTTAATTGTTCTTAGAAATGTTTCTACTATATTTTAAAAATAAAGACAAATTACATAAGCTTGGATTAAAACAGGGTACCTCCAAATAACATAAACGTAAAGAACCCTTTGCAATACAATGCAACATTTTTCCATATTAATCTCAATTTTGTTTGGTCTTAACATGTAAAAATGCTGAGAATATGTTTTTTTTCTCTAAATTCCTTTATATTTTTTATCATTACCTGAAATGTTTGATGATTTGTTAAAGAATACATAACGATAAATCCGTGTCCATTTTTAATGTAGAGATCCCTCATTGAAGCAAATTGTTCTGTACCAGCAGTATCTAGGATTTCTAGCACACATGGTGAACTATCAACCTTTAATATACATATACAAAAAGTGATTTTCATTATGATTTATAAATTAGTTATTAAATAATTCAATAAAACATTACAGGCCAAACTTGATATTTTAAGTAAACCTAGCAACAAAAAAAAATTAAGTAGCAAAAATAATAACGCGTATATAGCGGCCTTGCGCTTTGAAGTTACGCATTGAATATTGTATCATATAATCTGGAATGGCTTGGGGTTTCTCTTCGGATGGCTTTCTGCAACTCTGGTAAAGTGTGTAGTTTTTCAGAGCAAAGACGTGATTTCAAGAAACCCCATAGAAAGAAGGTTGGGAACGTCAGATTGGGAGACAGGGGTAGCTAAGGAACATATTTAAAACAAGAGAATGCTCTTCTGTTGAAAGCTAGACGGACATCGATGATCCGGTTGTGTTCTCATTATGCATCCATCTTAAAATTGTGTTACGATCCGAAATCGAGACACGCATACACAACGATTGGATGGGGTACGGGCTCACCGTTAGCGCAAAACCGTCTTATGAACGCAGTGCTGAAGATCTCACATCATGAGTATAACTGAAACTTCCAACTCCTCTCTAAACAATAGGATGCTGTGCACTACCCAAAACAAAAACATGCCATTCCCGGAAAACACCGTGTATACAAAATAGATTAATCGATCAATTTAAAATTATTCCTTAATCATTGTTATATTATCATAAGGCGATGTAATAAAATATTATTTGTGAAAATAATTATTGGAAAAATTTTACAAATATAAGTCTCACATTTTGTATACAACCCATATATTTATATGCATGTGTATTCATATAGGGGTGGATATCGAAGCAGACTCCTTACTTTATATCTGTTTTGACCCCCTACGTTCCTGGAACAATAACACACTAAGTCTACCGTCTCAGCCTCTTCCAGGAACAGTCTGCAAGTATCATAATCGATTTTCATCTTGACCAGCTGATACTTGAAGTTTCCATGACCTGTCACTAACGCCGCAATCCAGGTTAAGGTACTCCGATTATATCTAGGCACCTTCGTGGCCTTTCTACCGAGGGGCTCTTTGAGAAACAATCGAACCTGTCTACATGTGGAAGTTTCCCTCCACCTTTTCAGGTTTAATAATTCTCTTTTTTGCCAGTTCGTCTGCTGCTTCATTCCTAGCTGTGCCTATATGCCCTTAACCCAAATGTTACCTCGTTCATCGACGCACACCTCTTTAGTTTTAGAATACATTTCAGCACTAGCTTGGAGTACATGTTCACTTTTATCTTGCATTTTATAACTGCAATGAGAACCGTTCTGCCATGCACCCGACTTTCCAGCAGGTGAGCCGACGAATGCAGAAACCCTAACAATTATGCCTGCTAAATTGATATACATATTTATATGTAAATATATAACCCATACTTCTATATGGTGGCGGACGCTTTGCGTACATTTTATTTGCTTTGTAATATAGGTATAGGAAACAATTATGCTAAAGATAATAAATATTTAACTTTTATGAATATTATCTTGAGCGTGAAAAGTTGAATACTAGTATGACCAATTCAATTGAATAAATGTTTATTAAAAAAATTTGCAATTTTAAGGCAAATAAGAGTAGTTTTATTTTCGTTTAACAATCTACTCAAAATTATAATTTCTATTAATTACACGTAAAGGGAAGTGCCTACTTTAAACATCCGGCTTAAAATTATTTATTTAAATTCGAACAAATTAGCTAAATTATACAAACCTCAATTTCTTTGCGATAGAAATCTTCTATTGTAGGATCATATTTCTCTATGAAACATCCGGAAACAAATTGCACCGTAAGAGCAGACTTGCCAACACCCCCAGACCCCAAAACAACAACTTTAAATTCACGCATATCTGATTGTTCTGTAGTTAGTTAGTGTTTGCTTTTGCCGCCTCCCCTTCTTAAGTTGCTTGTTTGTTTTGTTAGTAATCTATACAAAATGATACAAATAATTATTGTTTTTCCTAGTTTCAAGTAAAAATTAGTGACAGATTAATAGGTACATATTTAAAATAGTACCTCACAAATTATTTAGGAGCTGCTTGATGTAATACTTTTATCTTTAAGTTGGTTTTTTGTTCTGTTTGTTTGTTAAATAAGCAATTTCAATGCTTGTATTGTAATCACGCACATACACTTATACACTATCATATATGGGAAAGTATACTTATATATGAGTTAAGTTTTTGTTGTTCTTGTATTAATTTATTTTTTTTGTTTGTTTTTTAATTAATTATAGATATGCAAAATAATGTGTAACACAGAAACTTTAATAAATATATCTCTGCACTATTGGACTTTAAGGAATATATATAAAATAATTGTTAGCGTTTCATCTCCTTTTTTTTCTCGTGATTTGTGTTCTTTTTTTCTGCTTTTGTAGAGTTGTAAAGTGGAAATCAAGTAAACGTCGTAATTGGCGTAGTGGTGGTGGTAGAGGTAATGAAGTAGTAGTAGTTCGTTCTTAAAATATATTCGAAAAATGAACTGGGGATAAACAGAACACCTGCGATTTTCAAATGTATATTAATTCTTTTCGTTTTTTGCTTGTAACCATTTTTATTTAACAAAAAAAATACTTAACAAAAATCTTTATTATATTTTTACACAGACATATTTTAATAAAATTAGCACGACAGCCAACTACAGGCAGAAATTTTCGCTCTTTGTCCAAATTTCACAAAAATCTACAAGATATCTACTTGCAGTCTTAGACCTGCGCCGATAGTTTCGGACGGCAGTGAGTCGGCAAAATAAACATACTGACGGCGGCTAAGAGCCGGCTGTATTTTGTTCAGCTTACACTAAAAATTGCTTAATTTCGTAAAAATTACTTTATTTAAATACACATTAGTATACATTTGTATACTTATATATGAGTAAACTGATTTTTCTCTATAATCCTAAAACCAAGCTCATTTGATTTTGCAGAAAAAACAAAAAAAAATTAATTACACAGTAAAATTTAAAAATAACATCGAATTCTTAATTATTAAGCCAATTTTTTTGTAAAACAGTATAATTTTACATATGAAAGCGGTAATAAGGTACTATCTTAAAACATTACGTGAAACCAAGCACATAGTTTACAATAATCCCTGATAATTTAGATTGTAACCAAAAATAACATCAATAATATTAATGTTCATTCTTTTATTATCTAATTAACCAAGTAATTCTTGTTATAAACGCAAAGAAATCGTTATACTGTGAGTGCGTTTAAATTGTCATAATACACTGCATGACATTAAAACAAGTCAAAATACTGATACAAAAAATAAATCATTTTCTTTTCTTTATTTTTTAATCATTTCATCAAATTGGCGAAAGATTCATATTACATAGAACTTTAATGTTTATTCTAAGAAAATCTAAAATCATTTCATACATACCAGAAAAATAAGTATTATTTATAAAAAGGCATCATGAGCGCAGTTGATGAATTAAAAATTGTTTGCTTTTGTTTTTTATTTTTTCTACACTTCAGTTGTCTCAAGGCGAACAAATTTTGACATTGTGTCCAATTCGCCCAACACTCAATAAGCTTTGTTCTCATCTTTTAATTAATTCGCAATGTATACAGAACATATGTCTCTTTGAGTTTTTGAAATAGCGCTCTTAATGTGAAAACTGCTTTTTAAGTTGGAGTTCAATACAATTTTAAAATTTTGAAAACTGAAATATTGAAAATTGGTACGGAAAAACTGTGAAAAATGTATACTTCAACAGCCAGCTTCTATGGATCCGAGTTTCAGCAGAAAAAATATGGGCGGCGGCTACGGAATATAATCGGCGTATAAGCCTAGCCGTCTATTACACTTCGGCGCAGGTCTCTGCTAGTAGTCTTACCGTATCTCCAATCTCTACACTTGAAAAATTATTTTTATTATAATAAAAAGTTTTACCATTTTCGATTAATGACTCAGAGTTGCATTTTTTTAGAACATAGTACAATTAACATTGGAAAATGCTCATCTTCTCTTTTAACTACGAAATATTTGCACCATTTATTGAACTTTCTTATCTTATATTTAAATTTCAGTTAAAATTTACTATATCTTCACAAATTCGCTATTAAAAGGCTGAAGAAATAATATGTCAGAACGGTTTATTCGCCCTATGACGAGTAATCGTGCAATTATTCGAGCAACACTAACAACCACCTTTTTATGTAACTGCTTCAATGTAACGATTAGCTGTCAACATTTTGCCCTGTAAACACAATTTAGATAGGAATAACTCAAGTTAATATTGATGCAAAACTATTTAAATAAGTTTCATTCAATGTAGAAAAAAATGCAAAGTGTATAAACTTAAGAAATAAATACAAAAAAGTGAATCATAAGCAAAAGTATGTATATACTACAGTGTAAAGACATAAATACAAAGTCAATGCTGAAGTGAAAAATATATGTATCTGTTTTTTTTTGTGGAAAAATAAGTTTTTCGTTCGTACTTCCATAAGTGTGAGCTGTGTATGTACTACCTTGAAGTTTTGTTTTTTTCCAGAGATATTGTGCAAAATGTTCGACTCCACCCAGGAAATTAGTTTGGATGTGTGGCAACAATGGATTTTGGATGCAATATCCAAAATTCGATCCCAGAAACAAAGGCCAAGTGTACAGCGCATTTGTCAAGCAATCGGTACACATCATAAATTCCATGAAGACATTGTGGCCGAGAAGCTTGAGCAAATTGTTGAAACTGGCGCCGTTATAAAGGTATATAACAAGGGGTTGCATTCATATAAGGCTCCAATGGCAAAGCGGGTTATTTGCATTGAGAAAAATACAAATTTGTGCAAGGTAGTGGCTAGAGCTGTACATGATCTAGGTGAATGTGAAGGATCCAGCTTAAAAAGTATAGAAAACTACATACAAAAGTTTAATAATATCGAACTTATTGGAGATGCAGACTATAAAACGATAATTAAACAGTCGATAAAAAAAGCATTGGAAGCTGGCTTTCTGATACAGGAGGGTAAACTGTACAAAAAGGGTCGTTCACTGACTACACCGAGAAACTCGAATGCATCGGCCGATATACCTGTGCAGATAGTAAGCGTGTAAAATACAAAAAATTAAAACAAAAAAATCAAAAACTTACTATTTTTAGGGCAACGACACTTGCAAACATTGTTCAGGAAATTCCCAAAAAAATTTGAACGGCATTCCTGAGCCATTAAGTTCGTGCAAGCAATGTGGAATTTCGCTGCACACAACTTGTGCTAACATAGCAGCAAAATGCAAAACACAGTCGTTTGTTCTGTTGTACATGCTAGTGACAAAGGGTAGTTCTTGGTACTGCGAGAATTGTGTTAAGTGCAATGCTTGTGGTAAGGGCAACAAGGGTCCATGTCTTTTGCAATGCTATGTCTGTCAGAAGAATTTTCACCTCAATTGCTTGGATACCATACCTGACAAAAAACCCAAGCATCCTTACAGATGCAATACTTGTTTGAAATTGAATGCTGATGTTTTTCGTTTAGTTAAGGGCAAAGATGCTCAAAAGAAAATGGTGTTGACCAAAACTCGGTATGTTTCGGAAAGTTTGCATAGGTAATATTGGCATTGTTATGAACTTGTATCCTTTTTTTTGTAGTACATCCACAACCGCTAAGAAACAAGTTACAAGTATATCACCATCTTCAAAAGTGAACACTAGTAATACGTCAAACACTACTCCCAATAGTTCTCCGGAAAAAGGATGGACTGTTACCCGAGGCAAGGGTGGAACGAAAACGACAGCCATCAAAGTAGAAGCAAATGTTTTTGAATCGGCCGCATCGTCGACAAACGCAGCTATGGCAAAATTTCGAAGCCCAGCGAACGCAGAAGAAGCATTTAAACAACAGATAACGGCTTATCAGGAAGCCTCTCTTAAAAATCTTAAAAGTCGCAAAAGAACACTTTCGAATTTATCATCATCTAGCTCTTCAAGTGATAGTGACGATGAACAGAACAACGAAGGTGATGAGCAAGACAATGATGATACTTCCTCCTCAGATTCATGTTCTTCAACCAGCAGCAGCGGTTCGGACTCTTCTGAAAGTAGTAGCGACAGCTCAGATTGTGATGAGAACGACGATGATAATGACGACGACGACTATGATTCGGAGAATAGCGAGTCAAAGTCGAATGTCATGATGGCGCAAATATATAAGAAGCAAAAATGCGAGGGATTATTGAATGCTGGATCGAGTAGCAAACATTTAAATTTAATGCAGCCTCAAAAAGAGGAGGAATGGGGCTTTGCTGCGGTTGCTAAAAGTCATCCCGATATCTTCACCAATAGCAGTAACAGCAATACTGGTAACAGTAGTGGTGACATTGTGAAAAATTTAAAATCGGTAAAGCGTAAAATTGCCGAACATCATACATCGTCGTCTAAAGAGCCAGAGGACCAGCAGCAACAACAAAAAAATCAAATAGATAACCAAACTATGCATCAGAAGTCTTTCATTTATCAAACAGCTACCGGAAACCAACAATCTAGTATTGTTCAGAATGATGTAGAAATATATTCAGACAAAAATAAAAATAAATTAAATGAGCCTACTCAAATTCAGATGGAAAATAAAAAGAACATGACGATAAAATACAAGCCGAAAGTAACGAATGATGGCAGCACAATTAAAAATAACGAAGCTCCTAACGAACAGAAAAAAGCAGTTCTATTAAAATCCATGCCATTAGACAAGAAGTTAGTGCAAAAATCGGGCGTTGATAATGAAGAGGACATTATACCGTATTTATCGCAGAAAAATGTTATAAAATATAAAATGCTAGAGGACATTGACAACGCAAAAAATGCAACTAAATTGGAGGAAACGCCAAAAGAAGCAGATGAAAAACATCCCTGGGAAGTGAAGGTCGATGAAAATCCATTTGATTCTCAACCACTACCAAATGGTGTTTCACAAGCGGACTACGACGTCTATAAAGCAGTAAGAGAAAGAGCACGTAAAGCAATAACAGGTGCTATGGAAAGTCCTAGCAAATTGATCGCTAAACCATCTTTTATAAACTCCAATGCCGAACGTTGTCCAGGGTCTATAGAAATAGGTAAATGGAATATAGAAACCTGGTATTCAAGCCCATTCCCACAGGAATACGCCAGGTAATTTTGTCCTCAATAATTTATACAAAAATAAAATTATTTTGATTTCTTTATACAAAAATTTTTTTCAGGCTGGCTAAGTTGTATTTATGCGAATTTTGTTTGAAGTACACAAAAAGTCGCTCAGTATTAGATCGGCATCAGAATAAGTGCTCCTGGAAGCAACCACCTGGCACTGAAATATATCGTCATCAAGATATATCAGTATTTGAAGTTGATGGCAACATTAACAAAATCTATTGTCAAAATTTATGTCTCTTGGCAAAACTCTTTCTAGACCATAAAACACTTTACTACGACGTAGAGCCTTTTTTATTCTATGTCCTAACGAAGAACGATAACAAGGGTTGTCATCTTGTAGGATATTTTTCTAAGGAAAAGCACTGCGCCCAAAAATACAATGTGTCGTGTATTTTAACAATGCCCCAATTTCAAAGGCAAGGATTTGGTAGGTTCCTTATTGATTTCAGTTATCTCTTGAGTCGCGAAGAAGGCCAGCTAGGTACTCCAGAGAAACCATTGTCGGATTTGGGTAGACTTTCATATTTCTCTTATTGGAAATCTATCCTTTTGGAGTACATGTACGTACATAAAAATGACAAAAAAATTACATTCAATGAAATAGCTCTAGAAACTGGACTTACAGTTGTAGACATAGCTCTGGCATTGGAGTTGTTGAACTTTATAAAGTTACGCAAAAACGAGCATGACATTCGTTATCAAATAAACATCAAAGTTGATTGGCAAAAAGTAAACGAGCACCATGAAAAACTGGAAAAGTTAAATCATCGCATTCAAATTGAGCCAGAAAGACTGCGTTGGAGCCCACTACTAACGTATGTTAAAAACAATTCCTTGGAACAGTCAAGCAGACAAAGTCTGTCGCCAAGAAAAAATGCTTTAAAAATTGCTGAATTACCGAATTTACCTAAAACAGGCAGTCAGAGGCAACAAAAGCACCAAACATCATTATCTGCGACATTTCCATCCCAACCACACTCGGTTGAGAAAGTATCTAGTGACAATACGAAGCTAAATAATAATGAAAATAAAAATAAAATTCTTCCTAAAACGGAAAATCCGCCTGGCAGCAAGAATGCCTGTGCAGATGAAATGGGCAGAAAAGAATCGGATAATATGTTTGAAGAAAACCAAAAACAATCTTCAAAAAAGCGCAAGAGAACCGATAGCCCTTGCCATGAACAGAAGGCAGCGAATGATGAGGGAAATGAAAAAATTAATTACAATTTACAGAATAAAGAACCAACAGCCCGGTGTGAAGATCAACATGATATGGAAATATGTTCGCCTGCGAATGTAGTACAAACCAAACAGGAAAACGATCTGGATCAGCAACAACCTAAACAAAAAATTGAAGCAGATCCGATAGTTAAAGTCGATCAATTTGAAGCTTCAAAAAATAGTTCAAACCGCTCCCAACGCTTGGCTAATCGCAGGCAAAGCACCGTTTTGCCACTACTGAAAAGGAAACACGAAGAATTGTCCGAAAAGAAAACTGATTCAAAAATAGAGATTTTAGCCAGTGTGGAAACTGTTGAAGAAGTCACTTCGGAAAAAAGTTCAATTGAAAGTGAGAATAAGGCAAAGGAAAAAGATGCAACAAAAATAAATGTAGAGGAAGATGAAAAACTAGCAAAAACATGTTTCAAAAACAATATGGAATCAAAAAATGACAAGCGTGTACCGAATTTGTTTCCCAAATTAAGAGCAAAAAATTCAGGAAAAATTAATGAAGAGATTGTCTCTAATGACTCCGAATTAGAATCCGTTAAAGAAACGCAAACGTCTAGCGAGTCCATGCCTGCTGAACCCAGTGAGGAAATAGCTATGGGAATAAATGAAAATTTAAAGAAATCAGCTATTAAAGTTGAGTACAATCTCCCTGCACCTTCCTTTAACACTTCTCCTTCCAGTTCAGTTATAAAATCCACTGAAAATGACGGGAAAGTTCTCGAAGCTGTTGCTAAGAAAACGAAAAAGTCCCTTTTTAATGAAACTGAAGATAGTGGTGTTAAACCTGAGTTAGCAACGACAAATAATTCCACAGTTGTTCCAGAACAGCCGGATAATACTTCTCAGGCAATAGATAATTCAAAGCAAAAAGGAAGAGAAGAAGATGGTGAATCAGACTCAAAAGTTATTAAACACTTTGACGATATCGAATCATCCAGCGACAAATTAAATCCAACAAACATCAACCAGCAAGTGGCAAAATATAATGTTTCAGTTATTAACGACTCTAAGACAGCAGTGAATGACCGAGAAACATCAGCAGCTAAGACGGACGTAACTGGCGACTTAGAACTACAATCGCTGACCGAAGAGCCGAAGGTGCAACCAAAAGAAGAGTCGAAAATATTAAAAACTGAACAACTTTCGCCGCTTGGCAAAAGTCCGGCTCGAAGCGAAAAAGCGGTAACTAATCAAGAGCCCATAAATGTTCAGTCTATATGTGAATCTAAAGACGCTATAGCCCCTGAGGATGACATAAAAGTCACAAAAAACTCAAACATAGAGCAGACAAATCAAATTGAAAAGCAAACACCGGAGATCCTAATTCCAAACAATCCAGAACCAACTGCTGTGAAGCCAGAGTTATCTCAAGTGCAGAACATAGAACAAATTCAACTTAAAAAAGAGCAATCAACTACTAAGAGTCCTGCCAAATCGAATGGACCTTTAAATTTACCCGATACAAAGCCTGTTTTAGTACCAGAGCCTTTGTCTCAGATCGCCTTGCAGTCAACAGAACAGCAAATTCAAGTGCCTCATCAGGTGCAATTGCCGACTCAAGCACATCAGACTCATCCAACTGTCTTGCATTCATCAAGTAGTGGCATCTTGAAGACTTCTACCGACAAGTTCAAATGCAAAGTAGAAAAAACATCTTCGGACCACGTCACTAGCGCTGTGAACAGCGAAAGACCAATGACACATGAAAAACATATTAAATCGTCCAACAAGTCAAAGGACAAAACCGACTCAAAAATATCACTAGAATCCAAAAGTAAAACCTTGCACGCTGGACGCGAAAAACAGGAGCCTCAATCCAAGTTTATTGCCCAATCGCAAGGTGTAAAAGCTTTACATGGCCCTATACAAATAAAGGAAGAAGACAGAATGTTGCAAGCTTCTGTGTCGTCCTCTGCAGCTCCTGCTGCTCACGACAAATTGCATTTCAAAGCCACATCAGAGCACAACTTAAATACAATTGACTTAAATAAAATAGCGCCACAGTTTCCTTTGAATCAGCTCTCCAATTATCATACATCCCAGTACTGGCAATGGGACTACTATGGCTACAATCTTTCTCATTTAGATGCTACCGCACAAAAAAATCAAAATAAATTCCACAAAGATTTGGCCACATCAATGGCATACAATAATTTTACACAAAATCTTTACCAATCGGCTAATTTAGCTATGCAACATGTGCACCAACAACATATGCAACAACAGCAGCAGCAGCAGCAGCAACAACAACAACAACAACAACAACAACAACAGCAACACCATCCAAAGGATAAACTGAAGGCAGAACGTAAAACTAGTCCCCTCAAGAAGGAGGAAGCGATTAAAGGTCATGCACACACATCCACTGTAAACGAAATGATGCGAGAAGACAACTCGGCTTGTAGTTATAATAATCAAATTCTTTACGCTAATGCCCAAAAGAACAGGACACCTAACCAATCAGACCATCATCATATACGGCCCACTATCAACAATCATCAGAGTTCCGCAAATAAGTATCACAGTGCGCAACAGCAGGGTTCAGTAGGTCTTTTGGGGGCTCAGCAGCTTCATCAGCAACAACAGACAGCATGTCAAAAAGCTAAAGCCGAGCAAAACCTTAATCAATCTGTTAACAATCAGTCAACTGCGGCTTCTACATCAACAAATTCGCTTAACACAAATGAGGACAATAAAATGAAATCAACAACATCGACCGTTTTAAATAGCAATGCCCAACAACAGACAACCAATGCAAATACTGTAAGTCCTGAAATTGTCTCACCAATGGTTTACAATAATAATAACAACAACAACAGCAACAACGAAAACTCTGCCGCTAATAATAGTAACAATAATAATGCTGGCGCAAATACTAACAACAATAACAACACGAATGCAAACAATACTGGCAATAACAACAACAACAGTGCTCCAAATCCAATGCATCACTATGAATGCGGTCTTAATGTGCCGATGGGTATGGATTCACCAGCCAGCATTGCAAGCGATATAACACAAAACTCGTCGGACGTTTCCGGCAATAGTGTTCATATACAACAGGCACAACAATTTTCCAATTGTTCAATGCAAAACCAGGGCACTAATACACCCATGCACATGTCAATACACACACCGCATATTCAACAGCAGCAACAACAACAACAGCAGCAGCAGCAGACTAACATGAGCATTAACGCTCAAAATCTTAATAATTTGGGACATAATCAACAACAGCAACAGCAGCAACAACAACAACAGCATAACACACAACAAAACCGTAAAATAAATCAGGTAAGTAACCCACCACCATTTTATTATCGAATCAATAAGAGAAACCGAATTTTTTTTGTTTCTAGAATGAAAATTCAACAACTGGCTCTAGCTCAGTACAAAGGTCAACTACTCCCAAACATATGCGAAACACTAATTCATCAAGCACGAATCCGCACAGACAGTCTAAGCAACAACAACAACAGCAACAAGCTCTAAACAACAGCCTCACTCAACAACAACAACAACAACAGCAGCAACAGCAACAAACTTTAGCAAACCACGCGAATCAAAACAACAGCTCGGAACAAACACAGCACCAAGACCAATTGCATAATATACAGTTTAGCCAATTAAATCCACATGCCCACCATCAAAGTATGCAAGGTTCCGAAAATATTTACATATCTCACTTGGGACAAAATTATACTGGCAACACTTCGAACTACAATGAAATTGCCAATATGCCAGCCGTTATACAGCAACGCATGTCATTGAATAGCGCAATAAATTCACATGCAGGATCAGTACGTGTTGAACAGTCATCACCTTCTTGTGCTGTCAATAACTTTTATCTACAAAATAATTTGTCCACAAATGATTCGTTGAATAATGCAGCTAGGGTGCCAATATCTATACCATCAGGTGGCTCTTCGTCAGCTAGTTCGTCCAATGAACATGCCTTGAATCAACAACAACAACAGCAGCAGCAACAACAACAACAACAGCAACAGCAGCAGCAACAACAAACCAGATCGGAATCATTACCTAGTGCCCAAGCAGGTTCTGCAGCTGTTGTTGGAAACCTAAGCAGTCTGTCTAGACTTCAACAATTAACGAATGGTTTAGATATACCGCCATGCAATACTTCCCCAATTGGACAAGTCGACATGACCCCACCACCACAGCACAGTTTGGCAAACAATTCGATGACACCGCCACCCCATTTGATTGTTCCACAAAACAGGAATCCTAATACATCGCCCAACATGCTGCAATCTCAAATGGCATCTTTGCAGTACAAGTACTATTCGAGCAACATGAATATTGCACCCATCACAACAACCCCCCAGAGCATCAGCCGATCTGTACGCAACACTGCGTCCGCTCCTATTCAGCACATTTCCTCTTCGCCCTCCACCTCCTCGCCAAATAGTAGCCGTAGCGCCAACGTCCATATTACACCGAATTTAATGACACCCTACAGCGCAATCAACAGCTATAGAATGTCGGCCCAACAGGGGCCTTCTTCTGGATATTCCACTGGTGGCGATTATCCAAACTCGCAAATACCAATGCAAATGGGTGTCATGAATATGCAGTCTCAATATCAAGATGCATGCGCCATACAAAGGGCAGCACAACAGAATTCAATGTACTCTACCTACTCTCCATATATATCCTTAAATGCTCCCATGAGGAGATAAGTAAAGAAGAAAAAGTTAAAATATTGAATATTTTAGCTGTAAACAACAATAATAGTTACACAACTATCTTTCTTCTTTCTCTCTCTCCCTCTCTCCCGCTCTAATTTTTAATTATTTTCTTATGCACCTTAGAATAGTTCAAGTTGCATACGAGCGAGCGAAATAAATATAGAATAGTTTATTTCTCTCATGTCTAAGGCACTTGATAATTATGAATTAAACAAAATTATGTTTATTAAATCTTTTCACAATTTGTATTATTTAATAATTTGTTCAATCAATAATGATCAAATCGAATTCGTTTAAGGTGATAGTTTTTACCACTTTCTAAAATATTAAACAATATTACACACATACAATATATTTTTTTATAAACAACTGTTCGTTACCCTTCATAACATAAAAAAAATATCTTTTTTATTCTATTTTAAACTCCTGTAATTGTCATATATGTATTTGTTCAACTGTTTGGATGCTAATACGCAGCATCCCAAGACAGAGCGCTCTTAAAACGTTATGTGCTGCTTACAACTTGAAAAAAAGAAAGCGTTGAACGAGATGCAAAGAGAAATCAGAGCACATAAATGTAGTTAAAAATTAGTTTCACTCTTAACGTTTTTATAAGCATGTATACACACATTATGATAACTTTACATACATATTATCCACTCGACGTCTTTAAAAGGAAATTAATAAACAAAAAATAATAAAAGTTACAAGGTGTTTTAATTTGTTGCCTCCCTCGATGTTGGCGCCATGTCTTTAAGACATCCTAGAAGAGATATGCAAGACACAGGAAGCCTTAGACGACACATTGCTTACAGTCCCAGCCACAAGGAGAACTCGAATCGTACTGTCGTTGGCGATTGTATGGTTGACAATGTGATTGTAAGTGTCGTGGACGAATATGACAGTGGAAGGAATATTATTTTTAATAAGCATTCCGGTGACAGCCATAGCATTTTCACACTTGCTCAAATCCCTCATCAACTAGCCTAAAATGTTGAAAACACTTCCATAAGAATTGTACAGAGCTGACAACATCTTTATATGATTCCATTTGGTTCCACTCAAAATATCTTTCGATAATTTTAGTGTCATCTCTAGAAAACTGGCATTAAATAAAAAAAAATAAAACACGTCAATAAAATCAAGGAATTGCTGTCCGAGAATCGACGATTAACAGTCAGATTTGCACCACGATAATGCACCGTCGCATACCGCATTGATTCTTCGTGAGTTTTTCGCCAAAAATTTAATCAATATCGTTCCACAATCACCGTATTCGCTTGATTTAGCTCCGTGTGACTTCTGGCTGTTAACCAAACTCAAGCGACCGCTCCGGGGAAACCGTTTTGAGTCAATTGCAGACATTACGCGCATTGAAGGCTATTCCGGAAATTGACTTTAACAGCTGGGGTGGGGGTGATTACTTTGAGGGGGACGAAATAGATTTGGCAGAATAAATAAATAAATTTAAAATTATGAACAAAGTCTTACTATTTTTTGCCCACAGTGGTATATCCGCACAAAAATATAAATGGGAAAATAAGGCCAAAGAAGTACTGAGATCAAAATGAGAATCAAGTTCTTCATGTGTAAAATAAACCATCCCATTTTTAGGAAAAAGTTCGCAATGTCCTGGATAAATTAAAAACATACTTCTGCAAATATGTAAACAAACAGTGGTCCATCCCAACACTCTAGCAAGCGATTTATTGCAATTTCATGGGCATCAAAGATAAAAAAGACACTTTGAACCTGGCGAAAGGGCATCTCTCAACTCAATCATAGATAGTTTATTAAGATTTTAATACAATAAATTAATTATAACATTGGTAATAATTAATAAATAACACTGTAGAGATAAGATTTGAATGCTTATTGAGAATTAATTTAAGTAGAAAGAGTCAATAAAATAATATTAAACTTTAAAAAATTGACAAAAAAAAATATTTTTATTTAAAAATATCAGTTTTGCTACAGTTCCATTTTTATTTTCAACCAATTTTATGCGAAACACAAAATCTTCGAGGCGCACGTATGTAGGTACTATTTTATCTGTGGGACTGTATATTTTCATAGAAGAAAATAAATAACAGTCCTGTGTACATATGTCTGGTGATTAACCGCAGGTACATACATACATACATATATTCATTCATACATACATATTTATTGTTTTCAGCAAAGAAGGAGGATAATTACTGTAAAAATTCCATTGGAATGAAAGAAATTTCCAATGGCATACCTGTCATTTTGTAAACACAATTTATGCACACACACACATATATACTTACATAGTGTATTTCGGCACATACAGACATGGGTATGCGTGTGTGTGTGTAGTTATCTGCTTAATTGTTAATTTATTTATGCATACATGCGTTCGCCTGCATATGTGTGTGTGTGTGCATGCATTTTAAGGGTAAACAATGTCATACAAAAGCTGTTGCTATTTATTTTATTATTCTCGCGATCTGTCTATAATTAGTACCACAAAGCATAACCCCTGATATGAAACGACAATGGCTGTGTTTTTGTTTTCTTCTTCTTTATTTTCAAATCACTATCACACATTAAACACTTGTGTTTTTTTTCGAGTTTGTTATCATTGAATAAATTAGGAAAATGAATGCAATCCGTACTTTAGAATAGTTTTAAATCAATTAGTTTTAAATATGAAACGAGTGTGTGTAGTTGGTGCCGGAACTGCGGGTCTCTGTGCCGCCCGGAGATCTTTAGAGGATGGTTTTAGTGTAACCATATACGAGCAGACAAATAGTGTAGGAGGTACTTGGGTGTATACGGATAAGATAGGAACTGATGAATATGGCATCGATGTGCATAGCAGCATGTATCAGGGCCTAAGAACTAATCTCCCCAAAGAAGTAATGGGTTATCCTGACTTTTCAATTAAGCCTTCGGATAAGTCGTATGTGTCATCGAACGTCATAGAGGAATTTTTAAACGATTACTGTAATGAACATAAACTCCACCAATACATCGAATTCTTGAGCTATGTCATAAGAATAACTCCTACAAGGCACAATAAATGGCAGGTATGTATTGAGAGTGTGTTGCAAGACGCTTAAGGGCTGGGAAGACTAAACAGGTGAACTCACCAGTGCAGCTGAGTCCTTTTTTAACTGATGTCATTTCCACATAAAACAACGTTTGACCACTTCCGGTATATTTTTTATATATGGACTTTGAATTCGGCCGTGAGTCTACCTGCTATTAAATTGCCTTGCTTAAAATTGTACAATATTGCATTTATTTTTCCAAGTGCAAATATTGATTGTAGTAGTAATTGTCAGTGAGAGTGTGAAGAAATAAAAATAAAATTCCTTTATTATTGTTTTTTAAACTGTCTTTTGTAAAGTGCCAAATTAATTATAAATTATAGAATAGCATCGCACCGAAATAGAATAAAAAAGTACGCACAAAGTACCAACCGTTATCTTTAAACCAGTGGTAAACACATCCATCTTCATTTTATGTTTCATTGGTGTTTTCGATTCTCTCGCTCTCAATGCACTGAACAAAATTTTTATGTTAATTTTTCCTGCTTTCATAATAAGTGTACAGACTTGAAGAAAATATTAGAATAAAACTGAAGCATGTAAAGACGAATTGAAAAATCATACGGTTTTTGTATACAAGTTAAAAAAACATAAACACAAATAGCTTAGCTCATAAAAGTGCTCAAGCGAGACTGAATTAGAGTTGTGTAGTTCATGAACGAACTAGTTCAATTAAACTATTCACACCACTGAACTAAGTGAGCAGCTTATCGCTCTGAGCTTCCTCAGCTCCGTAGTTCAGTGCTCCTGTTTCCTTTTTGGGTAATGCTCTGTAGTTATACTGGAATACTAAACGTTTCACAAATACGTTGTTATGACACTGCAAATGGCACATAGCCGAAACCGGCTTATCTTCAAACCAAACTTGACAAGGGATGACGGAAATTCGTTCCAAAAATCTACATTAAAACATCCTGACGGAATATTTCTAAGTTCAAAGTCGACTCATTCGATCTTGTAGATTTAAACGATAAGAGAATTAATAATAATTGTTCATAAACAAAAAAAAAAGGTTATATTTTTTTATTTTGTTTATTTCAGGTGATTGTAAAAAATTTAAGAACCCAAAGTGTAGAATTTCATCATTACGACTTTGTGCTTGTGTGCAATGGTCACTATCACACTCCCTTGTATCCCAGCATCAAAGGATCGGATACTTTTAAAGGATTGCAAATACACAGTCATGATTACAAAAATCCTGACAAGTTTAAAGGTAAAAGAAATTAACTTTAAAAAATACAAGCAATCAAAGTTACTTCAAAAAATGAAGGACTTTACAGAATTATTATTATTTATTTGAATGTAGTGGGGATATCGAAGGCCTCCTTCTTTTCTCCAATTGATTTCAGGCAACCAATTTGTTATTTACAACTAAATTACTTTCTCGTGCTAACACTAGCCTCTATTCTTGACTGTAGTGATATCAGACAGTCGACTGGTAACTGGCGGCCTTTTTCCTCTTCGCGGAGTCTCTTGGATTAGGTCTCCCATGACATTCACATTTAGTAAGTGTCTGCCGGTGGTCCTAAGCTTTACGCTAGCCCGTTTTGGACATGCACACACAATGTGTGCTACCTTCTCAGCCTCTTTCTCAGGAGTATCTTTGGAGACTGACCCGTCCATCCCTTGCGAGGTTTTCTTGTCCACCTCTGCAGAGTGCCTCCATTGGCCAATAAACACCAGAGTTTCTACTGAGATTAACTTCTCCACCTCTTTCAAGGCTTCATTGTCCATTCCTATCAGAATGGCACGGTCCAACGCCTTAGGAGTACTTTTAGAGATTGACGCCGTTGGCCTATTAAAACCGAAGTTCCTTCAGAGAATTCATGTAATTCCCACGAGTAATCGAGAAAAAGATGTCCAGCCATACAGAGCTCCATATCCAGAGTTCGCGTACTAGATACCAAGCACCGTGCATTAAAGATTTTTTATAAGAGAGTGTTAACTTATTTCCGTTCGACTTATTTAGCCAGACTCCTAGCAGAGACAGTAACCTGTTACCGGCACAATACATATGTGACATTACACAGACGATTCATGCAAATGTGGCAACCTTTAATAATTGAACGGGGTTGAGTCTGCAATTCAAAAATGCGTGTTCAAGAATTCCAAAGCAATTTTAAATTCTTGCACACGCCATAACTGTTTTAATTATTGTGTATTTTCTTATTTAGACGAGACCGTACTTATCATTGGAGCCGGCCCGAGCGGTATGGATTTGTGTAACGAAATATCGAAAGTGGCTAAAAAAGTCACACTCAGTCATCACATGGCCGAAACGCCCAAGACAATCTTCAACGCAAATGTAAATCAGAAACCTGATGTGTCCCACATTGAAGGCTCCCAAATTTATTTCAGAGATAAATCTAGTGATCAATATTCGATAATATTCTATTGCACTGGCTACAAGTACGCATTCCCATTTCTATCTGTGGATTGTGGAATCTATGTAGAGGATAATTATGTGCAACACCTTTATAAACACTGCATTAACATTCGCCATCCTTCGATGGCATTCATTGGTATCCCTTATTATGTGTGTGCCGCACAAATGTGTGACTTGCAGGCCAGATTTGTCTTGACATATTGGAAGGATCGACAAATTCTACCGCCCGAACATGAAATGCTTGAGGACACAAAACGCGAAATGCAGCAACGTTTTGCCAAAGGCTTGAAAACTCGTCAAGCTCACATGATGGGCGAAGATCAGGTATGTCCCTACTGCATAATTATTCATAATCATGTCAACTAATAACATTTTTCACTTAGGTTTTTTATTACAACGACTTGGCAGAAACGGCTTGTATTGAAAATATTAAACCAGTGATGTCCGCGTTGCACAATGAAAGCAGTAGAAGATTTTTAGACGATTTATTACATTTTCGTGATGATATATTTCGAATAGTTGACGACAAAGATTTTATTAAGTTAAACTAACACTGCCATTTTTCAGAAATTGTTTTCTGAATTTAAAACTTTCCATAATTTCAATTGGTTTTTATATTGAGTAATTGAAAATAATATTGATGTAGATTTTTGGAACGAATTTTCGTCATCCCTTGTCAAGTTTGGTTTGGAGTTTTTCAGAACGAAACATGACACTGATGGCACATAGCCGAAACCGGTTTGCCTCCAAATCAAACTGGACAGTGGATGACGGAAATTCGTTCCAAAAATCGACATCTTGACAAAATCCATTAATCTGTTTTATATTGTGAATTTTGTATTTTTCTGCGGTTACAACGATTTTTCTTTTAATTTTATTTTACTCTTTCCGACTCTAGCGATTTTTTTAACCTCTTTGCAATTCTCCATTTGCCAACTTACAATTTGGAGGAAACTGACAGGGAACATGAATTAAAATTATGATTAAACACATACCCCAAAAAATGCACGTATATTCATGTAGACTTTTGGAACGAATTTCCGTCATCCCTTGTCTAGTTTGGGAGACAAGCCGGTTTCGGTTATGCCATTTTTCGGCACAAAGAACATATTTAAATTTCTTTCATGTTTGAAATTCATCTAGCGCTCCAACAATTTACCGATTGGTTTAGCGTTTTCGACAAGGGAACATATGTGCTTTTACATGTGCTGAAAGCAGTGTCAGAACGAAAAATTACACTGAATATGGCATATAGCCGAAACCGGTTTGTCTCCAAACCAAACTTGACAAGGGATGACAGAAATTCGTTCCAAAAATCTACATCAAATCAAGAATCAATATGTATATTCACCTCAATTCTACATTTCGATTCGAATTAAAATTTTCTCCATTTGGCAACTTTGATATTCTGCGTTTCGTTTCGATTAAAATTTTGGCGATTGTATGTATTCTGCACTACGTGCGTGACTACGTTTTTGTAAGTTGTTAATGTAGTGGCGAAGAGTCTCTTGATTTTGGTTTATTTGAACGAAAAATGACACTGAAGATGGCACATAGCCGAAACCGGTTTGTCTCCAAACCAAATGTCCCATGTTTTAAGTTTTAAGGAATCCCGCAGTGCGACGTAAGTGCTCTACTAAATAATTGAGGAAAGATAAATATCTCGATGTCTGCCACGCAATCTAGAGAAAGATATTATTCTTGGATTGAGCGGGTTTTAATTATCATCTTCGATGGTGAACAGTACGATCAAAAATTAATGCACCGGTTCGTATAGTTGTGTCAACAACTTGCGGACGTAATGTCTCCCTAATTGCTGCCATGAGCAGCATTGAAGGAATAATATTTCACAAAATTAATGATAATTCTTGTGTAAATTCGAATAATTTTGTTTTCGAATTTCTTCAGGAATTATGTATTTTGAAAATTGGAAGAGGGTAGGTTTAAGGGTGTGTGGTCAGTTATGGACAAAGCAGCTGTTTATAACACGCAGTAAGGACGGAATTCGGTTAGTGAAATACAGCATACTTTAGCTTCTCTAATAATGAACTCAATTGAAGTTTTTTTCTAAAATAAATTAAGTGCAAGAATATTCTACAGGGTGACCTAGTGATGTTAAACACGTATAACTCTTGTAATAATCGTTTTTGTAAATGATTTATTGTTATGCGTTAAATACACTTTATGGAAATTTGACGTGACTATGTGTGAAATATGACATTAGGCAAATGACCACCATTTTGTTCGATACAGGCATTGGCTCTTTTGAGCGCATTTTGCATTACACGGCGTAACTTGAGCTGTCCAAGTGTCTGTGGTTTGTTAACATACACTTTGTCTTTTAAATAACCCCATAAAAAAGTCGGGCGCAGTTAAATCTGGTGAACGAGGAGGCCAAGGGAAATCTGAATTTTTTGAAATTATGCGTTCACCAAAAATTTCACGCAGCATGTCCATAGTTTGCCTAGCAGTAGGCGCAGTGGCTCCATCTTATTGAAACCACAAATTAGGATGTTGCACCACCACTGGCCGCAAAAAGTTGTCGATTATTGTTCTGTAAGAAGACCCGGAGACCGTTTCTGGCGTTTCAAATTTGGGCCGATGATTTTTGTGGCCATAACACCGCACCAAACAGTGCATTTTCGGTGCCCCACAACCTAGTTTTGTTTATTCACATAACCACTTAAATGGAAATGCGCTTCATCCCTCATCAAAAGATAATTTAAAAAAATATTTTGTGTGGCTAATTGTGTAAAGCGAATAGCGTATTGTAGTCGTTGTTGGGGGTCTTGCGGTAGAATCTGCTGTACAATTTGAGCTTTGTATGGATACATTTTAAGGTCCAACTTTAAAATCCTCTGTAATGTTGTTCTGAGTATACCCAATTGGTCAGAACGACGACGACTTGAGACAGATGGATCATTTGCAACACCCTGCTGCACAGCTTCCATGTTGTCTTCAGTACGAATATTTCGATGAGCACCTCTTCCTGGACGGTCGTCAACTGAACCCAGTTCCTCAAAACGGCAAACTAAACTTGTAATCATGGAAGATGTGGGCGCTGATCTTACGTTAAAAAAACGGCGATAATTTCGCTGCGTCAGAACAATTGATCGTTGAGAAGAAGAATAAAAATCGATAATTTTAATGCGTTGTTGCGGACTGTACGTATTAATTTTAAATATCCAAGAGTTCAGTTATAATCTGCAAAAAGAAAATAAATTATGTTAAAAAATAAAAAAGTTATTTGTGTTTCACATCACTAGGTCTCATTTTCGTCACCCTGTACATGAACGGAGTACATTGAATTAACTCAAAGCGTTGGTAAGGTTCACTTTGCTTTGTAAAAGGTTCAATTTGATTTACAAAAACTTCAATTTGCATTGCAAAAACTGTAGCAACCTAAAGTAGGTAATTCAATTATTAGTTGTTTTTTTAACTTTGAATAGAATTTCAGATTAATTACGGGTTAAATTTTTTTTATTAACAAAATTTTAACGGACTAAATTTTTTGGGTGTAAAAGAAACTTAAAAAGCTCAAGCACAAAGTTTTCGTCTTTTTATAAAAGAAATACAGTGGGTCCGAGACGCTCAAATTTCGTTCATGGAGTACCATTCACTATACTCGCCGCCCCTTAAGATCCAACCAAATATGAAACATTCTGCGCGATACCCAAAGTTATTGGAAACGAATAAAAATAAAAAAATAAAATTTATATTTTTCTCAAAAATGTTTACTTAAGGTACAATTGCAAAAGCCGAAAAGCAGACAAAAAATTGGTTAAGCGTTTTCTGCCTGTTTTTATTTAAAAACTTAATAATACGAATAAATCAAAAATTTAAGTTTTTGTTTAAAATTCAATTTTAAAGTAAAAAATGATGTATCGGGTGATTTTTTTTTTGCTACTTGGTTTTCGAGTGTAATTTTTTTTTTAACGTAAAAAAAGATTCGTGACATGTGGCAATGCCAGAAATGTTTAGTAAGATTTGCCATTTCACCATGAATAGGCTAACAAACGAACAACGCTTGCAAATCATTGAATTTTATTATCAAAATTCGTGCTGTGTGAGAAATGTGTTTTCTAACCGAAAATTGTCTTGAGCGATAGAGCTCATGGATACGTCAACAAACAGTATTACCGAATTAGGTGTGAGGAGCAGCCAGAGGCTGTGCAAGACCTGTCAATGAACCCTGAAATATGCACTGTGGGGTGTAGTTTGTCGGACGATGAAAACCCCAATGTTACCAGTCAATGAAACAAGCTACCGTGCGATGATTAACGACTTTTTTTTTGCCCAAAATGGAAGAATTGAGCTTGTTTGGTTGACATGTAGTTTCAACAAGACACTGCCAGATACCACACGTCACGCGATACCATGCACCTATACAGAGACGAGTTTGGTGAGCAATTAATTTTTCGTTTTGAAGCAATTCTTTAGGCCGCCATGATCATGTGATTTGACCCTGCTACTCTGTTTCTGCGGGGATACGTGTAGTATCTCGTGTACAGTGTCAAGGCAGTCACAATTTCAGCCCTGGAAGACAACATTACAGCTGCCATTGAAGAGATACCGGCCGAAATGCTGGAAGAAGTATATGAACTTACCTACGGCGTCGGCACGGGCAATATTTACATTGAAATAATCTGTGAAAAGTAAATGGCAGGCATAAATAAATCATTCATTCATTTTGCAAATTTTTGGAGTTCTTTTTTGCAATTTTCAAAACCCAAACGGTTAAAAGATCACCCTATACATAGGTACCTATACACATATGTATATTAAAATTAAAGAATTTTTAAATTTAAACCGAAAATCAATGTAAGTTGGCTAATGAACAAACATGGGGCATGTGAAAAAGTTTTATGAAATTTATGTATGTATATGTATGTACGAGTATATGTATGTATGTATGTATGTATATGGCTTGATTTCTTCTTCCAGAGAGCGCGTTTGTTTATTAAAGACACAATTGGTAAATTGAGGAAAAATGTTATGTAAAAGATGTTTACAATGCCAGACTGGCAACAGTCTGTCAGTTGGCCAGCTATGTAGAGCTAGCACGCCAGCAGCCAACAACTTCATAATTAAAAACTCAGCTTTCAAAACGTATTTAACATAACCAGTTTTATTGTTTTCTTAGCTTTGTTGCAGCAAAGTCGTTTTATTTTCTTTTATTTTATAATTAAATTGCCTTTGTTTATGGTGTAAATATGTTGAAGTAATTTGTTACGGCTCTAAAGAAATATTATTCGCGGACTTAAAAATTTATAGAAATATCAACAAGTATCAAATACATTTTCAAACTAAAAATATTTACAGATTAATAATAAAAAATAGAAAAATACTTAAGTGCAGTTTTTAAGTGAGTGAAAGAAATTAGAAAAAATATATAAAAAAAACAATATTGCAAATCATAAAGAATTTTTATTAAAAAAAAAATCTCTGTTTCCCTAAAATAAGTTGTTTTTTTTATAAAGGTTTCGATATGTCGCAAAAAAAATAATTAAAAATAGTTCAAGATACATAAAAATGTATCGTTAGTAAATTAATAAAGTTTGTATATGTTTGTATTCACTAACCCAGTTGACCAAATTGCCGTGAATGCAAGGCATAGCTTCATGGGCGAATTCAAAGTGTTTCGGCTTCTTTGCGAATGTCGAACTCTGTTTATAAAAAATGTACCGGAAATGGCGCACCATTTGAAATTTGACATCCAATAAGTTTAAAAAAAGTACTCAACTGCGTTGGTGAGTTCAGCTGTCCAGTCTATTCTGTGTCAAAGCGAGTGTCTTGTTATTTTTTGTGGGTACCAATATTTTTCGCGGCACCTACATATTTGAAAAAGTCATCCGCAATTTGCTCTAGCTGGCCCAAAGATAATGCCGACAATGATTGCCTTGTGGCCGCCGTTAATGAAATGTCCAACTTAGCACGCCGTCTTGACTAACCATACATCGCTCGTGAAGACCGTCGCTGTTGATGGTATTCTTCGTATTCAAACAGAAGACCACATCCACTACCCAGGTGGGTGCGAACAAATTTTGTGGCTAGTCCAGACGTAGTGTAATGAAAGGCTCAATATATTATTCGGATATTCACGACAACATTAAAAAAAAAGTGTGTTGAAAATAATACATGACTGTAACATCGATATTGTTGTTTATCTTGTCGCTTTCTAAGTGGAATACAACATGCAAGAGAGTCTAACTATATACATCAGCCACTTTATTATCGAGGAGTTTTAGTGAAAGACATTCTTGAAGACTTTGTCACTCACCTCATAATAAATTTCTTTAACTTTCTTTAAATTTACACAAACATTCGGGAAAGTTTTATTTTGATATGGATGCGATACTTCAGTCGATCAGTCGAACCATTCGTCAATAATTCGCAGGTCCATTGACATGTTGGGGCAATTAAATAAATGTAGATTGTCATGAGGGCTTTGTGAACAGGATGGGCAACGGTTTAAAGTGCCCGGAACTATTCGTTCACGATAGCAATTGAGTATACTGCACCATCCGGCTCTCAATTGTGCTAAAGTTAATCGTGTTTACCTAGTTAAAAGCCGCACATTATCCGAAACAGCCGGAGAATAGCTATGGACATCCAATCAACGTAAGGTGGAATAATTTCCCGGATGTCATCGAAATAGCGACGGAAGTTCTGCCGGATATGTCGAGGGATGAGTAGTATCCGATGGTCCGACCGTCAAGAATTGCCTGATTAGCAGCTCATTATGTTGTCTGACCGGCAATATCTTGGTCTCCTCATGTAGTTGATCCACATTAGTCAGCTTGACACATCCAGTTGCTATTCGAAATGCATTATTTTCAAAAGGAGTTTAAAAGTAATTATCAGCTGCGCTGGTGAATTTACATGCTTCAATTCACCTTAAGCGCAACTGATGACTTTTTTTAAAAAATATTGGATGTCAAATGTTTTTTTTAATTTTGTTTTTCGCCATTTCCGCCTTGATTTCGCCCGTGAGTCTACCCGTTATTCTTGCTAATTTGGAAATTAATTTTTACAGCCTGTTTAAATGTTTTTTTGTTTACAAAATATGTATGAACGAATTGTTTTTATTCAATTTTTTATGCGTTAAAAATTTAAACAAATTTATTAATTTTGAATTTAAAACAAAAACACAAAGTTAAAAGAATAATTCATTAGTAAAGCTGGCAAACTATCGATAGTCACCACATTCGACATTTTCTTTAGTTCGTTGGAAAATTATCTACCGACCTCTTTTAAAAATATTCGCCTGATTTAAAATAAAAACAAATTTATTTAGAAACATTTAAAATTTTTGTTTACTTTGTGCTTACATAAAATTATAGATAGTGTCATAGTTACCTGCTTTGCCAACAGAAAACTAAACCATTTGCTAGCAGCCGTCATTGCCCGATAGAAACCCATATTTGAATTTCTACATTATCTTGCTAGACTTTTAATCGAGTTAAAGCGGAATTTGCTAAAAAAAAAATTTAACGATAATAACTCTATGGCATAAAAATAATCGATAGTTAAATGGCAACGGAACTGTCGATAGTACTATCTATTGTTTGCCAGCTCTATTAATTAGTGATCAATGGAAAGTCATATGTAGTCTACAATTGTTTGATAATTTGACCAATTGGGTGGGTATGGTACAAATTCATGGTAAATAAATTTATTTTAGCAATAACAGCGACACACACAAAGTATTCCGCCATCTCGTAGTCTCAACACTTATACAATAGTGCAATTTTTTGTTTATGTTGTAACTGGTTTACAGCAGTGATTGTTGTTACCATTCATTATTCAAGTGTTGCCATGCTTTGATTACACATTTACTTCTATCGACCTATGCATGCATGTATGTATGTATGTATGTATGTATGTATGTACAAGACATTTAATTTATCATAAAAAACACGTTGAAAGCATTTGTGTTCAAAACAATAGCAGCGCTCATACCAACTACACAAATTACATGCCTGTAAATTAACAACGGTAATTTTTCAACATTGTATAACTACTTTTAATCAATGTCGACATACTCTCATATACATACATACATACATCATATCAAATAGGAAATATACTCGTATGTATGTAACATACACATGTATGTAAAAAATTTAATTTATCCGAAACTTACTTGTACCAAAGAATATTGCAAAAAGAATTTTATACTGGCCCTTCATTGCCACCAAATACATAAAGCCTGTAATATTGTTATTTGCTTTTATTTTCTAGTCTACACTTACTACTTTTCATTACATAAGAATTGGAATTAATTTAGTTTATTGTTAATCCGTGTTGCGCCCTATTCTTACTCCTAAAATATTCCAGCTCTTTGAACTAGAATCAAAAATATTTGTTGTCGCGCTCACGTTTTGTATGTGTTGTTGTTGTTATTGTGAGTTGTTTTTTTTTATTCTCAAAAGAAAACAAACATATTCAGACATTATACACACTTATGATTATATATCCAAACATACATATATACGAGTACATATGCATATGTATGTACGTATGTATGTACTTACAATTGTAGTACAATTGTGCTCTTGGCAGCATGTATTAGTACTTATACTCCATCACACAATGTCCGTTACCTCCCTTCACGTATTAATACGTGTGCATGGCTTTAGTATACACATACAAACATACATGCATACACTAAGATATATTTTTAACATGGAACCCATATTGTTGTTATTGTAAGTTGTTAATTTCAATTAAGTTTAAAATAAAAACAAACACACAAAACAATAAAATCTTAGAAAAATTGTTTGAAAGTGCATAACCTTGAGTCAAAGTGGTGAATTTAAACGTATAAATAAAAAAACAGTAAGTAAATCTGCGGGTACAAGTTAAAGAGCCAAAAAAAAACATCGTTACTCATGTACATATGTATGTGCGTATGTTTTTTAAATATTTATGTACACACATCATACATAGCTTTGGCTTAGGCAGATAATTTCAGTAGATAGAAAAAGCAAAGTCAAAAAGAAAAAAAAACTAATCATTTGCGTTCTGTAAAAGGTGAATTATCTGTAATTGCTGTTTTTAATCAAATAGGTACAATTTTAAATAATGTACATCGAATGTACTAATTAAATAAATTTACTTTTTTAACAACTTATTCTAATAAAGCACACATACACATGTAGGTTAAAAAAAAAAACATTTTTTATATTTTTAATGCGGCTTAATAAACTACCAACGTACATACACTGCGCTTCACATGAATAGGTGCAATGTTTTAACAATCAATTTAAGCTTGCTGCTCTCAAGATAATTCATGAAGAGGATTATGTTGTACTCCTTATTAAAGGTTTAACGATTGAGAAGAGAAGAGTGAAAACAAAGAAAAATTTGTTAAGAAAAATGTAAATTATTTTTGCATCACTAGAATAGATGAAATGATTAGAAAGTGGTTGTATGGTCGGTCATTTGTGTACATTTTAACTAAAAATAGTTCAACATTTTTAAAAACAAAACTAATTTTCTATCGGTTTTAATTGAAAATAGGCCATGATAAGTCATTAACGTGGCGGAAGAGAAGACAAAAATTGATGCCTATGATGATCAAGGTCTGTCCGGCCTTGAAATTTCCATTCAAATTGGTAAAAGTGCTAACGTTGTGTGGAATTACTGAAGAAATACAGAAAAATATGGCAAAAACATGAAGGAAAGGCCAACAATGGCTACAGTAGCTATGGAAAGCAAGGCGAAATATTCTAAGAATAGTCTCCAATTCTAATAACTTTGCTGCAAAATTCAAGGCAAAAAGTAGTTCCAGTGCCAATCGTTCTACCGTTAAAAGCATAATACAAGCAGCGGAACACGAATTAAGTCAAAACAATATTAAACCAGCAGCATTAGGAATTACGGTTAAATTTTTGCAAAGAGCACATGACTTAGAAGAGTGAGTGGAATAAAGTAGTTTTCTCAGAAGAAGTTTAGTGATGATGGACCCGATGGTTTGAGGAAGGATAACCGATTTTTAGCCCGTCACTATAGTCGAGTAGGTGGTGTTATGGTCTGAGGTGCGATATCGTGTATGGACTCATAGACTTGGAATTTCAAACCCTGAAATTTAGAGCAAATTCGCATTAATCTATTTTGCAAACTGCGTTTCCAAAATTCCAGACTTGTTTGCAGCCATCCCATGTACTCTTCCAACAGGATAACTTTTCTATCCAAACGGCAAAAATTATAAAAACGTAGATTAGAAAGCAAAATGATGAATTGCTGCTATGGTCACCCCAGACTTAAACATAATGATAAAAGTGTGGAGATGTGGAGATTGTATCGGAAAGTTTACTAGTCTGGGCGGCTATTTGTTGACCGAAAATCTTTATTTGCTACAATAAAATCGGCATGGTCACAACTGTAAAACTCCCTACCAAATAGAATTTATAAGGTAATTTTGTCAAAAGACCCATTCAAATAATTCAAATTTTTCTTAACAAATTATAAGAAGAAGCACAGAGTAAATCTAGTAGGACTTTTTCGAGTTTTCTTTGTTTTTACTCTTCTCTTCTCAATCGTTAAACCTTCAATAAAAAGTACAACATGATCCCCTTCATGAATTATCTTGAGAGCATCAATCTTAATTTTAATGCTAAAACACAGTACCTATTCATGTGAAGCACAGTGTACATATGCCGCTCTTTTGATACACAGGTATTTCCGTCGCTTAATGCTTACAGACCTAATTTGTAGATATATTTGTTAAAAAATATGACTAAATTCCTTGGAGCCAATAAAATAAATTAAATTTTAGTAATTTGAATAATAATTAGGCCCAGCAAATAATATATTTTATGAGGTGTTGTGAGCAGGCTAAGTTATTGAGGAAGAAACATTTTTAGAAAACAATTTTATATGACGCCCCTTCTATTATATTGCACACAGCTGTATATAAGTATCTCAATTTTATTACCAATTAAACATTTTCAAACAAATGAATGAATGTAAAACGATTTCGTTTGCTTATTATTTTCCTTTCTTTATTTTTAGGTAACTGAATGTTAATCTGTATTGTTTTTCCCCAAACAACGTATGAAAATAAACAAAGTCATCATCAAGATATCATAATTAATCTCCACACGACCTGACCTCTCATAATCAAAATGCATGTTTGGACCACAATCTTATTTCTATATTTCAATGGTAAGCATAAATGTTGGGCTTTATTGCATACAAACACATGCCTTAACGTTTATGAAAAAAGTTACTTCTTTTTATTTTATTTTCTGGCGGAGAGAAATTAAAAGTTGAGAAACACATATTTATGACTTGACCAGTTTATTTTACAAACGAAATGAACTTCTTAACAATTGAACTATGATGTACAAACGAACTGAATATGCAACATACCCAAAACCGTTTTGTCTCCAAACAACCCTTGGCAAGGGAGGACGGAAATTCGTTCAAAAAATGGCATTCATTTTTGAAAATGATTTCGGGCATAAGGCCACCGCGACTGTTCTTGACGAAGCACATTCTAGACATCCAATTTTGGGTCCCTTTTTCCAGCATTGCTGGCCGTATTTCACGAATTGTTGCTCGTTTATCAGCATAAGCCAGTGACTTAACGTGGCCCCACGGTATATAATCGAGAGGTGTCACATCGTACGATCTTGGTAGGCAATTGAGCTTATGAACTTATCACCAACATTTGGTTTTCATAAGTCGATGATTGGGGCACGTATCGCCATTCTGGTAAAAGCACATCTTGCCCGCACCAATGCCATCCATATTTTCAAAGAAATTAAAAAAAAATCAATGATCATGGTGCGGCAAAGATCTCCATTGATCGTAACACGAGTTCCGACTACATTTTTGAAGAAATAAAGTCCAATGACGCCACCAAACGGTGCCTTTTCTTTTGCATGTAATGGAGTCTGTAGAGTATGTTGTGGATTCCTTTCACACTATATGCGGCAATTGTGTTTACAAGCCCGCTAATTCAGAAATTAGCCTCATAGCCAAACAAGCGCCAATCTATTCATGCTGATTTCCCAAAAACGACTAAAATTGTGGCAAGAATACAGTTTTTTTTTTCAGTAGAAGCGAATTTTTAACGATCTTTAATTTTGGACTCCGGTATTATTCGTTTTATTTTACATTTTAATTGAACTTTCTTTTAGTTTGCTTATTTTTCTGCCGATTCAATTGTTATAAACTACCCTACCTACAGGGTGACGCACAAGTAACGTTATGATTTATACAATGAATAACTTTGTTCTTTCTGATTTTATTTAACGTTGGCATTTATTAAAATTTAGATTATAGTTTGGATATATGTTGTCATTATCTTTTAAAGACAATATCTTTGCGTCGACCTGAGGTGCTCTTTCCAGAGCATTTCCCACAACTTTTCTTAGAATTTCAGGTCTCAGCGCCTTCACTACTTCTCGATTATAGACCTTAACCTGTTAGATGGTTCCTATTAGATTACATCTTTCCCTTAAGGTAGGTCCAAAGAAACAAAAAACCTAAGACGAACGCGGTGAGGAGCCATAGTTATGTTATATGTACATATATGCTCTATCTTGTTGGAATCACAATTCTGGATTTTTATCTATCTCGGACCCTTAAAATATCTCACCAGCTGCTGAGAATGTGCCTGCTGGAAGTTTCGGGGTTTTCCACAACACTTGCTTGCACTCGAGCAATATTTACATAATTTTCAACTGCACGAGGTCTTCCAGAATGCGAAAGATCACAGAAGACTCCTTCTTGTCGAAAACGCTGAACTAATCGGCAAATCGTTGGAGCGATAGGTGAATTTCAAACATGAAATTGAACAAGTTTGGTTCTCTATTCTATGCTGAGTCTTTCCGACAATTTTTCAAAGTTAGTTCTGAAAAAAAAACACTAAAAAAATACGCAAACAATAAATTTATTCATTAAATCAAAACATTGCTTATGCGCCACCCTGTATAATGATCAAGAATACATATATATTAAAATCTGACAAATATATCAGACATATAAAAAATAGCGGGCGCAAACTGATGCGACACGCTTGATCCAACTGCTCTAAATTCTCTATTTATATTTCATGATCATCCATACAGCTCATGCTGTTCTCACTAGCGACCAGGACCCATTGCTAACACAAACCATCTATGGATTTTTGGATTTCACCACTACTATTGGGAATACGGTAATGGTATTTTCACCGCAAAGTGCTCCGTCATTAGGTATGTAATTAAACATTAAATCTATGCAAACTAAAATATAATAAATAATATATTTTAATTATTGCAAAAGTCATAAAGCCAGAATTAAAAGCTCCTGCTGTTATAAAGACAAAGCCGGAAAATGTGGCTTCCAATACATCGAATGATGCTATTAGTCCTACAAAATTAAAAACAGTAAATGCAAAATCGAAAATTAAACCTCCTGCTCTCGCCATTTCCTCTCCATTGGCGTCCTCGTCTGCTGCGCTTTCTAACGCACAAAATGTTACAATTTCAAACGAAATTGTAAAGACAACATTGACCATTGATAATGACCTGCAAGAACCTGAATACGATTTACTTTCACGACAACCCCCTCCGTATGTAGAAGAGACTTTTCGGGTGGTAAATTTGAAATCAAATAACAAAAACTCAAAAACCCCTGTGGTTGTAACACCCGAGAAAAATACTGCAACCAGTGTTGCATCTAGCTCGAAGATACCATCACGCACACATAAGAACAAAAAGAATAAGGTAAGACCTTCTAGCACTCTGCAAGTTCTGAAAACTGCTGCTCCGGCAACACCTCAAAAACATGGCATCAATAATAAGATCACGCTACGTAATACATTATCGTCGACTTCATCATCTGCGTCAACAACCCGTAAGAGCAGTAAAAAAGGATCAAGTCATAGAGGAACTACATCTACAACTCCTCAGCCGGAGGATGTAGTTATTGTGAAATCTACCACAACAAGAAACAAGCCCAAAAGGTATTAATAAACCCACCTACAAACATATAGGATATTTCATATATCTCGTCTGCTACTAAAAGGGGCATGCATACGTACAGATAAATATCAAATAGTTGTGCCGATCACGAACTAGTTCGTTTAAGTAATTAGTTCAGCTTTAGCAGCTTTACAACGATTACAAAACCAACAGGTGTGTATGACACACCCAAATAAATTGCGTGTGGTCTATGTAAATGTTGTAAAACTGCTTAAACCATTCGGAAATAATCTCTCAATTGAAATAACTTCCTCGTGAACGACACAACTCTAAAGAGTATCATATTTTAAAGAATGCTCTGCACAATATTATATTAATATACATTTTTTTTTAAATGTAGAAAAAATAAACACAAGAATTCAAGCACATCCAAAGCCAGATACTCTACGACAACAAGTGCAACAACGACCGAGCAAACGGTTCGAAGGGCATTCAGACCAAAACTACAAGTTTCCAACTCCGATTTTGATAGCAATAACAATTTACATATAACAAAACTTAATCGCACACCGGGCCGATGGCAATATAAAACTTCCCCCAAACCAAGAGTTAACATTAGAAAGCCCACAGTTGAGGCAAGTGGATCAGTGGGTTTAAACAACGTTAGCTCCTCCACCAACAGCAACTTGAATGTCTTTGCTGACGCAGCCTTAGGTGAAAGTTTAAATAATAACTTGGTAAATCAAAACGTTATCTATAATCAAAGCGATTTGGAAATATCCGGCTCACAAAATGGTCCCATCTTGAATAATATTGACCAAGAGGGAAAACAAAATCATCTCTTTACTGAAACCATTAATGTCGAAATATCCACGCCAGTGGATTTCAAGGACACCTACTATGAAATAGCCACCATTAAAAAACCATTTATATTTCAGGTAATTTCAATAACCCAACATTTTTGCATAAATTTTAACAATTAAATTTTGTATGATTTCAATTAGGCTGGCGTTTTAAAAAAGACACGTTTCATTACTGTCACATCCACGATTGAAAAATATCTAACACCGGAGCCTTCTATAGAGCCTCGAAGTGATGATGAACCTTTAACTGAAAATATTCTAGCCGCCTCGGCCAAAGCGGAAGATGTTATAGTTGGTAGCATAACAACTTTGCCTCCTTTGTATGTAAATGGTGAGAGCAATACGCCAATTTTAGAAACTGTTACCGAATCGTTTAGTATTGTAAACAAAAAATTAAGAACGCATATTCTGCCGGTCATTAATGAAAACGATAATTATACAACTCATCATACTCTGGTGCAAACTATCGACATGACCAGCCTAATAACAGTTACAAAGACTATAACGCCTCAATTGGAAACTAAAGAATTTAATGGCTTCAAAGATTTTGTAGGCAATTTAGATGAAGCCGGTTCCGAAATAAATTTAGACTTGGAATTTGGAGACGAAGGAAACCAGGAGAACGCTGGTAGTGTTGAGTCGAATAAAAACGATTTGGATTCAGCACGACTTAATAGGACAACACAACAAAATCAACCAACTTTTACCACAGGCGTGCTGACTCTACCCACACAACAAAATTTAATTACAAACTCAAGACCAGTAATCAAGTTGGAGACACTTTGGGAGTCGTATGTGGTGCCAATTACAAATGGTCAATCAACTACATTCAGAACTTTATCAAAGGCCAAAGGCGTTGTTGAGAAGACCGATTATGTTATTGAGACCGCAACTCTAACCGTTCCTTCAATATTACCACCTTCTACATTAAATCCATTCTTACTACCGCTACCACAGCAGTTCCAAACAATAACGTCGCCGGTTATACAACAAACAATTGTTACACAAACCGAGAGCAAAATTTTAAAATTAACCTTTGGCGCCAAAACTGCTTACACAACACTTTACTCAACACAAGTAGTACCAACTCTTCAGACTATGTATGTGACCACTTCAGTGCCTGTCCAACCCACAGCCAATCCATTCCAAGGATTTTTCCCTCAACCTTACAATCCCTTTGCCTATTTAGGTTAATATTCTCTTTTGCACCCTTTACCCTCTATCGAAAATAATTGGCTAAAATTTTATTAACAAACTTAAGTGACACTAGATGTACAAACGTATGTATGTATGTATGTAGTTACAAATGTACATATGTATATGCGTAATGAACCCGTCCATTTTACATTCTTTTCAGCTTCATTCTATGTTACCTTCTAAGCTTTTTGTACATTGTGCAAATTCACAAACAAAATACTCATTTATTTTAATCATAAATGTAAATTATAATTTATTTCAAAACAAATTGTAAAATGTATTCACCCATAGTTTTAATGTTAGTGATTTCATATAATATTGTGCGTGTACACCAACGATATACATACATACATACACATGTATGTATGTGTATGTATGTATATAGACTCGTAATTGCATCCCATCCTACAAATTTTATTAAGCAATTTTATTAATTATTAGAAAGTAAATGAATTTATTTATAAATGTAAATACAACTTTCATTCACACTTACTACTACAATTTGTTATACTGTATACTGTTGGAATTCAATTGAATTATTCGATTTTTTTAATTGGTTTTGTTAAATAAAATGTGTGAAATCACAAAGACTCGTGTGGTAATTATTTTGGTATGTATTTTAAAAGTTTCAACTCATGACTTAACCAAACGGCAAATGAGAGTAGTAGTAGGGATCCGGACTGATGAGCAGCTGCAACAGGTACAGGAACGTGATGAAGAAGAGTGGTTATGCCAAGTGAAACTTGTAACCAGCCGACTAAAGCTGCAGCGTTTATAGCCCAATAGGCTCGTCTAGGAAGCTTTGTTCTTTTTGACAACAACCACATAGCTGATACAAATGTTAAAGTGGAAATACCCAATATACGATGATTGAATTGCACAGTTGTAGGATTGTCTGTTAAGTTTTTATTTATTGGCTGAAATGCTAATATATCGTCTGGAATCCACTGGTCACCCATTTTAGGAAATGAATTGTAGACTAATCCCGCATCCAAACCTGCCACAAATGCGCCAGAAAAAGCTGTTATAAATATAAGACCTTTGGCCGCGTACGCAAGTCTTTTAAACCTTAATGTTTTTATAGAGTTTGCATTAAAGGTTTCTGCTGGCCACACACGCTTCAGACCTTCTGATAAAAATAATGTATAAAGAATAAATGCAGTACCCAGATGCATAGCCAAACGATGTTGAGAAACGCGCGGCACATCATTCACATCGTTGAAACGATTTTCAAGTCCCGACTTGACCATATACCAACCCATCAGGCCCTGACAACCGATCAATGTACCCGTTAATAGTACCATTCGTTTTGTTGCACTATTGAAATAGTTGTTTTTCCAGAAATAAGCAGCGGGAAACAAAAATACAGCTCCTATAGCTCGTCCCCACATACGATGTATATATTCCATCCAAAAAATGGTTTTAAATTCCTCTAATGTCATAGCTTGATTTTTCCTGCAGAAAGTAATAAGTTGTGGTTCGATGTATACAAATATTTTGTAGGTATCAAAATAACAATAAATTTTCAGACTAGAGGAATAACTCTATCTTTTTCAAACGTTTTGCTGTATTTAAACAGATTCATTTTGGAAAAAATTAAATGGGCAAACTTTAACATACTTTTTCTGTTAAGTGGTGTGTGTAGCTTCTCAAAACGCTTTCACTTGATAGCGAAAAATTAAATTTTCGATAATCATAACGTTTGTACATACGTACGTATACATATGTAATTACTCTTTCAATCTACGACCTGATAGAAAATAATTTCATAGAGCACTTTCAAGTAATATATTACCTATTATTCTTCGATCAGTTTTATCTATATATCTACATACATTATGTACATATGCAATTGTGTTGTCACATACCAAATAATACTAAGATCCATTTAAGAACAACTTACATTTTAAATTCTGGATATTCTTTATATTTTGCAAACTCCTCATTCCAATCCAAATCAGTTCGTGGAATTTTCTCACCTAACAACTTCCAACTAACCATTGAAAGGCCGGATTCTGTCAGCCTCGTCACACCTCCAAGAACTACGGCTAAATAAACCATACCGCCACAAGCTATTAACCACTTTCCCACAGACTTTTCTTTTAATTTGACTTGTTGGGAATGACATATTCTTACTGGTATTTTTCTAACGGAAACACCCTCTAAAAGCGGCTAAAATGTAAACAATTTAATTTAGTATTCATAATATCTATGGAAAAATCACCTTAGATGTTACAATACTGTTTTTAAGGTTTCGTATACCCCGATTTATAATATGTCTGTTATATGAGATATTTATCTTTGAATGTGCAAATTTTACCAGCCGGTTCATTTCTTAATCTGGCCTTTTCTGTTACACTTTTTCTTTTAATATTTACTTGATGCTTAATCAAAAACAATTGCATATGTTTTGTTACATTAGGCCTGTTCATTTACTTTTCCCACAAAAATTTTCAGCGAGATAGCAAAGTAAACATTTTCATTATTAATTTACCAAATACTCAAACCCAAAAAAGCATGAATGCATGCATATATCATGACTTCCACACGTTTTTAAGAACCACTTCCCAACATCCACAAAAATTGAAGCAGTACAAAATGAAGTGGCGTTTTCATATCTTTAACGTCTTGACTAGCCACATATTTGTTCGCACAAGGAGATAGCTTCGACAAAATAACGGAAAGAAATTTGTTCGTAATCTTCTGTGTGGAGAATACGTGTAGATGTTTCTGTTCAGTTTGAGCATAATGTTTTTTCTCATCGAGATTGTTGTCATGTTTCAAGCGTGGTTTATGTACTCATGTTTAAAGACGAGCGCATACATATATATATTTTATTTTACCTGTGTGTATTTTATTTTTGTTGATGGCAGAACAGTTTTGTGCGAACAACTGTTCGGACAACAATGTTTGAACACGAACAGACCATCAACAACGACGGTCTTTACGAGCCTGTGTGAACAGCAATCTGTTGGCACGTTGGAGAACAGATCTATGCCTAGTAAAGACGGCATATAAATATGAACTCATGATCGCTAACTTACATGCCGTTTTTTCTAGCCATAGATTTGTTCTGCCAACGTACAGAATGTTGCTTGCACAGAGATTTGGCAAATTGACAACAAGTAAATTCGATGTTAAATTCCATATATAAAATATGTAGGGGAAATAAGGAAACAATTTTTTACATGGGATTTGACTCCAATAAATTCGAAAAAAGTACTCAGCTGGTCAGCATGCCTGTTTAATCAGCCCTGGTAGTTATTTTTTAAAAGCAAATTAACAAGGTAGAGCCACTAGCCCAGCTGACTACTTGTTGGTTTTCTTTGTTTGCGCCAACGAATTGTCTAAATTATTTCAATTTTTTGCTACCCAACATTATTTTTAAGAAAATTATTGATTTCTTTTTCATTCCTATCAGACGTTTTTGCAAATGGATAGCGCTACATAAACAAAACTGTTATTATTTTACATTGTTGTAGTTGTTCCCCTTGTGTCCTTTTGAATTGTTTATTCATGCCATAATGCTTCTACATTGTTCGGTAAATCTCAAAAAATAAAAAAAACGAGCAATATATAATTTGCTGTGCCCATGAATTATAAATTAGCTTGCCCTACCAGTAATAATTAGATTTGTTTCAATGCACATTTATTATATCACTGGCACTGTGTTTTATCAGCTCTTTACATGCCGTCTTTACTATCAATAAATCCATCATGCCATTGAAAGGAATGTTCGCACAGGAATAGGGCTCGTGAAGACCTTCGATGTTGATGATCTGTTCGTGTTGAAACAACAGTGGGCAACCAAAACGAAACGGTGTCGCAAAAGGCTGTTCCGTCATGACACAAACAAAATACACGCAGCCAAAATAAAAAATATGTACATACACCTCTATACTGAAAACATAGAAACAATCTCGATAAGAAATTAGAAATTTTGCTCAAACTGAACAGGAACATCTACACATATTCTCCGCACAGAAAACCTCGAGTACAAATTTTCCGTTATTCTGTCGACGCTCTTTCCATGTTAAGACTAGGTCGCTCTTTTAATTAATTAGTTCAACAGTGCAATAGCGCAGCTGGTCATAAGAATTGTTCTCATACTGCTATTGTCCCAGCTGTTTGCAACATAGCTGCCAGATGAAACTCATCAAATTTAGTAGAACATTTTTCCAACACGTATTTATCAAATCGTCAAAAATAATTTATTAAATCGTCAAGATTATATTCAACAGATGTTTAGATACTTTCATTGAAATATCAACTTTTTATGGAATGAGCTTTAAAATTTAAAGAAAATAAACAAATATTTTTGTGCTTGCAAGGCATTATTATAAAATTGCTATTTTTATGTCATGTTAAGTCAGCATCTGGTACATACATACATATGTGTTTCAAATAATGAAATAATTTAATATTAGAGGTTAGGGGCTGTAAATCATAATATTATATGTTATCTCTGGTCAAAACTAAATGAGATTCTGAAGTTTCGATTCTATTTTTGTATTATGTTTGTGACATAGTGGGGTACTAGGTTATAGCACTAGATACCTGTTATCTATCGTAGTTCAAAAACGAGCCATAATAAAAGACTAACTTGGGATTTGTACGACTTGAGATTATATTATAGATACCTGTTATCTACTTTAACTATAAAGATGATAACCCGTTAAATCAAAAAATTTTCATTATCACTCAAATGATGTGACGTAAAACATTATTTAAATATAATAACTTTAATTAATAATATAAATATAAATTAAATAATTAATTAAATTTAAATAATTACTTAAATATAAATATAATATACTTCGATTTTTGCTTTTTTTAAGAATTACAAGAGTGAATTTTTAATCACTATGAAAATTCTCCCGAGATTTCAAATGCCAAACGAGGCGCGCATGCAACAGATAGTTAAAGCAGGAACATTGCATCTATACTTCACATTTTTATTTTACATTTTATACTATTTACTATTATAAATTGCAATATGGCCCAGGTATATGGTGCTAATTTTATACACTTAAAAACAAGTTTATAAAAATATGACAAAAGATTTATTGTTAACAAGAATCCGATGCCTGCTATAACTCTGTTCTCAAATGTTATTACTATGGATTAATAATTCCTTAGATCTTAGAAGTTTACTTGATTCACACGCAGCTCATTTGTATATAACCAGTTGTACTTGGGGTTGCTACCCAAAATTTATGAGACCTATTCAGGAGTATGGATCGATGTTTTGCGACCCTATATTATATAAAAAGCACTCTAACGCAATAAAATATGTGGCAAAGCAGTTCCTGCTAAAGGTACCAACAGACGACATGTTTTTCACATTGTATGTGTCAAAATTTACATATGTAAACGGAAACATGTCGTGTGTTACCTTTAAAAGATTGCTTGTGTAAAAAACATAACAAAAGTCATAAGACATTATTTGAAATAGAACCTGCCCTATTTTCTTATGTGAAACATACAGCTCCAAATATCTATGTCATGCGAACAAATTCGTCGGCGGTTGATTATTTGCACTATCATTAGCCGTCTGAATGAAGTATTTTGCAAGACAAATAAACCATATATATTTTTTTAATTTAACGTTGTCGTTTTATTAAAATGAGTCCACAAATGCATAGATTTTTAAATACAACCTCAACGTCTTGTTTAAAAAGGAAAAAATTAAAAAAACACATTTGCTTCGCCAGTACTTCAGCGACGGAACCAAAAATATTTCGACGGCTGCAAGCCATTTATCAAACAAACGACGTGGATATTTATTTATTTTTGGGCCATCAGCTGTTCTCAATAAACATGACCGATGTCATGTGTGATACTACATGTACGTTTGTGACCAAAAATTATAAACCTTATGTAAATTAACCAATATTGACAGACATAAAGAAAAACATACGAATCGAAAGCTTAAAAAACACATGTAAAAAACATGTCGTCTGTTGGTACCTTAATATGCTCTCTAGGATTCAACTCAAGTCCAATAAATTTCACTTTATATACTTTCAGACTTGCTCATGTCAAGCTTCCGATTACATGTGACATTTTACTCAAAGAGTACTGAATCAAAATGATACTTTTGTCATTTTCTGATACCTTGTTGTATATAGTAGAAAAATACAAAAACAAAGGAATTTGTCCTCAGTTTTTGCCATTTTTACCCCACTTTTAATTCCTAAAAATAAAAAATCTTTATATTGCCAGATTGAGGACATTTTTCATAAATAAGTATGAACGTTTTTTTTTCAATAAAATGTACAAGTTTGTTTAAAGCTGTGCAAAATTTATTTTCTTTAACCATAATAAAAAAAAGTTGCATAATTATTTAAGTATTTGTTGTAGTCGTAATATTACAATACACCAGATCGTCAGAACGTTTTGAAACCAAAGTACCTTCATCATCGATTACATATTTATATCAGCTGATTGAGTGTACTAAAGCTGGCTGAGGTTTTGTCGATTTCATCGAAATTCTTTTTAATTTTGGATGATTCACTAGAGAACTGTAGTTCGGGGGAAACTGTGAAATACAGATTACTATCATTATCGTAAATGTGACTGCATAAAAGATTTGCTTGTGATTTTGTTTGATTCGCACATTTAGCAATTAACTTCGATAGTAAGAGTTTTCTGGAAAAAAAGTTTAATAAGTATTTATATTGGATTTGTTGTACATACATATGTATGTACATATGTACATAACTTTAAATGAAATCGTTTTTTTTCTGAATATGGATTTATTCGTGTATTCATTTTACCTTAACATTATTGAATCCGCATTTACATTATTAATGTAAGCTATATAATTTATTATTTTAAATAGAAATGATACAATATTCAAAATGTATTTTAGTGTTTTGTGATAATTATTGTCAATATATGTAGGTATGTATAGTTATGATAGGCATGCCATAGTGATATATTTATATGCAGATATGTATATATTTTGTACAAGAACTCATGCAAGGCAAATTGATAAAAGGTAAGCTTACCGGCGAATTCAAAATATTTCCGGCTTCTTTGGCAATGTCAAACTCCATATATAAAAAATTTAGGGGAAATGGGGAATTTTTTATTTTATAGGGAATTTGACATCCAATTAGTTTAAAAACAGTAATCAGCTGCGCTGGTGAGTTCACCTCATTAGTCTACTTTGAGCTCATGCATATATAAGTATGTAAATAGGTATGCAATATGTATATATGTGTTTATATAAATTATAATATTCAAATTTTATAATTATTTACTAATTAGTAATACGTATTTAGTAATAGCCATGCATTATGCGTTGTTCCAATTTGCATTAGATTTATATTAAATGGCCGCCTCCGATACTATCTAAGGTTTTCTTTTCGACAAGTCTTTTTAAATACGTACTAGTATAAGGCAGTTCATAGATTTTTAAACCTCTCACAGCATTATGTCTAGGCTTCGGGAGATCATCAATTAAATAAAACGAAGCAGGGGCTTGTGAATTTCCTCCACGAACTGTACCGAAATCCTCTTCGGATGCTACATACATACGTACATGAAAAATTAGGAATTTATTACAATTTATATACATACATACAATAAATATTTGGCCTTTTTTATTACTTACACAATGGTGTCAATGATACCTGCAGAAAGGATTGCGTTAAATGATAAATTTATCGTTATTTATATGTTTTGAATTACAGGTGAATTAATTTTTTTTACCTTCTTTGGCATTGCCATCACACAAGCACTATAGATGAAAACTGACAACAGATAAACTAATTTCATTCTGAGTAGAGAATATAGCGAAATTAAAACAACTAGAGCGCTTGAGAGTAAGTTGCTCTTCTTCAACGTTCAATTATTCACTGTACACCAATCTTTAGTATTTTCCTCCTTTTATATAACTCCATTACACTAGATGTTTTTTTTTTATAAGCACATAATAATCAGTATATTATTTGTTATACTATATAAAACATTAGTCCATATGTACGTCATTTTAATATTGCCATTCATAGGAGTACTCACACTCTCACCCCTACCCAATAAGCTCGTAGTGCAGTTGTATAAATTTATGAATGTGGTATGTAAGTATGTGTGCGTGTGTGTGTGTAGGCATGTATGTACTTTTCCCTAGCATTAAATGGTGCATATTTTAGTAACTAAATGTTATTGCCTTAAGGATTTGTTCTGGAGTGCATGAAGGCATATGATCAAACAACATCAGCGGTCACCATATTTAGCGTGTAAACAATACAAATATTTGTTAGTGGCTTTTTGTTATATGTATGCATGTATGCATGTATGTATGTATGTGCTTACGAGTATTTTATGTACGAACATATACGAATGACTTCATGTAATGTGTGGTAAAAATTAACTTAACTGTAAATCTACTGAATGGTGTGGTTGGTGTTAATTGACCGAAAAGAAGTATCTTTAGAGAAGGAAGCATTGCTTTACATTAAGATGTTCTTAGAACAACATCATTAATTTGGTCATCAGTCAAGCATAATAGTTTAATTTCATTACACATTCTGGTTGGTTGTAATTCATGCATTGTAAATTATATACGATGAGTGTTCAAAAATGAACAATAATTTAAGTTCATCGTTGAAAATATTCAGCAATAGTTTAATTAATGTTATTTAATTTGGCGGCACATTGGGCGGGCAAGGCGAATTATTTAAAAGCTGGCCTTATGAGCGCAGGTGATAAGTTCGCTCGTCAAATTTTAAATAGAATATGTGAATTTAAAAATTTTTTGTTTGTTTGCTTTTGTTTCTTTCATATTTTCTACCAAGGCAACTTGATAACAGGTAAACTTACCGGCGAATTCAAAGTATTTATGGCTTCTTTACCGTTGTCAAACTCAATATACGAGTATATTGAGGAAAATGGGGAAACATTTTTTTATATGGAATTTGACAACCCATAAGTTCAAAAAAAAAAAATTACTCAGCCGGGCTGTGGCCTTTACCTGTTTAGTCTACCCTGTTTTCTACACATCAGTTGACTCCAAGCGAAACAATTTGACGGTGGATTGAATTTGCCCAACTTTGAATTTGCTTTGCTCCCACCTTATCATTAATTTGAATTGTTGAGGGGAAGTGATAACTTAGGGGCAACAAATGAATAATACAAAAATTAGAACTACATATTTGGGTGTCCCAGTAGCCTAGCTAGTAGTTTGCTAGTCTATCAGTCTGGGGGTCATGGAATCGATTCCCACCCCATTCTCTGGTGTCTCCCACAACGACGAGTGGGAAGGTCTTAGTTTCTTTGCTCGGCAATTTAAGTTGGAGTATAATTTGTAATTGTATTTTATTTTATTCATTTAATAAAGAAATTAATTGAAAGCTCCGGTAGGATAGTTGTATGAATTCTACTGGACATATAGGTAATAAAATTATGGTTTGTAAATACTATCAGGGGGGTTACAGCGCAATTCCATTCGGAAAGAAAATCATTCGAATTTGTATGCCCAATACATTGTGTTTCGAAAATGTTTTCTTTCGAATCGAAATACAGAGTAGACCCCCAGCTTAGTTAAGAACAACAATTTCCCAGATAATTTTACCTTTTTCCATTTATTCTTTTACGAATTTATATTTCCCTAGGATTTTTCTCCTTCCTGCTATTCTCAGCACTGAATTGAAATTTGAAAGAAATTTAAAAGAATCCCTACAAAAGGTTCATTTTTCAAAATCTTTCCAATTTTTGTTTCATTTACGTTTACGATGAATGTGGTAAAATCATAATATTTTGAACGAACTAAGGGATTTGAAGGACATAATCAGAATCATAGCGATTTACATCAGATAATTATTTTCAAAGATTTATTCTTCTTTGTGAAGTAAATTTTAATTGTAGAATTTTGGAACGAATTTCCGTTCTCAGAACGAAAAATGACACTGAAGATGGCACACAGCCGAAACCGGTTTGTCTCCAAACCAAACTTGACAAGATTAGCCTTTCAATGTTATAGTTGTTTTCTTCTCGTGTTTCAGGTTTTCACTTGCAGTGATTCATATTTTCCCTCATAGACAATGATTCTCGATTTTTGTTTTAATAGACGATACAATAATACAAAGCTTTTGTGAATTGCATAAATTATCTTTCTGAGGTAGTGGGCCATTGGCTTATAGCTCACATACCTATAACACTAGATATAAACCTGTTTTAAGCGTTGCCATTTCAGCATTTTCACTGCTAGTTTTGGCAGTTCTCTTGGGCTTAAAGCATTCAAATTTGCACAGCATGTGCTAAATGCTATTTTAAAATATTTTTTTTATTTTTACCACTGCAACATTTTTTCTACTCTTCTGACAGTTTAATACAGCAAAAGATTCACTTCAAGAACTTTTTCAAAAAATATTTGATTGTTAAAATACTTTAAATCCGCTGGAGAGACCAATGACACATATTTTAGAAGAGTTTGGTCGTATATTGTAAAAATCCCTTTCACGCTGAATTTTTCCAGAGAGAATTCTAATGATAATCATTCTAAATGGCAAAAAAATCGAAAGTAAACTATTCTCCTTACATGGTGTGTTTACACTATCACAAGTAGCAGAAAAACAATCCGAAATAATATTTTCGCCGGCAATGGCTGAGTAATTTCGGGTGAGTATCGGCACCGCTGGCGCTTAAGAGTTTTCGGCGGTTCAAGTTTTTGATATATTTTTTTGACAAAAGTAACAAAAAGTGGAACAATTTTTAGCCCTAGAGTTAACAAAATTTTTTCTCTTTGTTCAACAGCTGCTTTTGATATTTTCTTCGCTTGTTTCTGTAAAAATGCAACTCAAAAGAAAAGTCTCAGCGTTTAGAAATTTTTTTAAAAATAATAAGAGCCATTCGACTTTCAAATATTGATCCGTATTTTTTGACAGTCTCATTTGACTTGAATTTTTGACAAGCCGATTTACTCGATCTAATAGTGTGAAAGGCCGCTCAACCAACATTGGGATTGGATAAAAGATTAAATACAAGGCCTTTCGGAATTAAAGTTGTTGGTCCTTTTTAACTCCTTTGGCGAAAATGTATTGAAATTAATAAACGACGTTTGTAATGTCATTACTAGATTTACCCTTCTGTAATGCTGAAGTGAAGGGCCATTTAGTTTTATGGCTTTAATACTAAAACCAAATTCGAAGTAAAAGATAATCTGGATTTTAAAGTCATATTGTTATTTGTTTATATACTACGTATACATATGTATAATAAAACATAATAAAATATTTTACACAAAGTTTTTATTTTGCATTTTTGTTTTTTGTCTGTCGATCGTTTTACAATTCTTGCAGATAACTGGCAACACTGTCTGTTATCTATGTACATACATACATACATGCATATGTATGTGCATAACTATTTATTATATTTAAACAATGTTTAACGTCACTCTATTGTCGCACTCGAAATATTTTATGCCAAAAGATACTCATTTTTTGTTGGTGCTTTTTACACAATTTGCGAACAACAAAGCTTTCGTGACGTAAATTTGCAAAAATAATTTTGTAGAAATATGTTTACGAATTCTAACGCGTTTTCCCAGAGCATACGAAACTTTAGTGCTTACGCAACTCAAGTGGAAAATTTGTTTGCAAATTTTGATACTTCATGCACTTTGCAAGGGGAGTTTCGTACCACAATCGTAAATGACACTGATGATGACACATGGCCGAAACCGGTTTGTCTTCGAACAAAACTTGACAAGGGATGACGTAAAGTCGTTCTAGAAATCTACATTTCGTACAATGCTGACATGTCAAGCTGACAAAGAAAAAATTCGAAGCTTTAAAAATTTCGTAAATTATAAAAAAAAAAAACAAAGGTATGGCTTGCCGTAACTGAGCACTGTCATAAGTTCAGACTTATACCACCTCGTGGTGGCAGGCTGTAGCAGGTTCAGGTTCCCTAATCCACAAGGGAACAGCACACGCCAGGGATGCGTGGCTAAGAGGGTGCTTGGTCTTTAGTATGCAAATTCTGGATACCAGTCGATCTTTAGCTTTAATACAGACTTGCCTGTGCATATGGAGCTCTATGTGGATGGACATCTTTTTTTCCTTGATTTGATATTCCGACAGGGTATTTTGATGTAGAATTTTCTCAGATCGAAAAATTACACTGAGTATGGCACATAGCCGAAACCGGTTTGTGTCTAAACCAAACTTGACAAGGGATGACGGAAATTCGTTCCAAAATTCTACATCTTTTTTTCCATTACCTTGGACCGTGAAATTCCGATATGGATGAGCAATGAAGCTTTGTCAGAGGTGGAGAGGTTATAATCTGCAGGAACTCTGGTGTTTATTGGCCATTCGAGTAATACTGAAGAGATGGGCAAGAAACCCACGCAAGGGGTGGTGTAAAGATACGCCTGAGAAAGAGACTGAGACGGTCGCGCACATTGTGTGTGAATGTCCAGCACTGGCTAACATAAGGCCTAGGACCACGGGCAAACACTTGTTAGACAAATCCCAGCAACTACAAGAGACTCCGTGATGAGGAAGTAGGCCGACAATAAGCAGTCGACAGTCTGAAATCACTAGAGTTAAGGGTCAAGGCTAGTGTTAGCACGAGACTCAATGAAAGTAAGGTAGTCTTAAATTACAAATCGGTTTTCTGAAATCAATTCGAGGAACGAAGGGGCTCGTAATGGGACCCATAAAGTAAGCAGTCTGCTTCGGTATCTCCCCTACATTAATAATCAATTCGAGGAACGAAGGGGCTCGTAATGGGACCCATAAAGTAAGCAGTCTGCTTCGGTATCTCCCCTACATTAATAATCAATTCGAGGAACGAAGGGGCTCGTAATGGGACCCATATAGTAAGCAGTCTGCTTCGGTATCTCCCCTACATTAATAATATAAGAAACATTTTGTAAAATTGTTTACATTAAAAAAAAAACTAAGGAATATTTTTGTTGAAAGCACCACGTTTTAGTTTATTTTACGTGTCAAATTTTTCGAGTGTTTAATAATAAAACTTGTTTGATTCGACTGTTTAGGTTTCAGTTAGTAGAACCGCACTAAGTGACGTTAAACTTAAGATCTTTAAACAATTATTTAAATATTTTTTTTATTATTGTAAATATACAAATGATTTTCAAACAGATTAAAAAGCCTGAAATCAGTTCTCAGCCCTACATATCAAAAGTTGTATCAGCACTTTGTTGTTATGGGGTTTCAATGGCTATGACGATTTAAATCGGAAAACGTGCCGCGTATGTCGCATATACCTATGTTAGTTGATCAAATATTAGATAAGTCCATCCCGTAACTCATATCTACTTCTTAATTGATTGTTAGACTTTCTAATGCCTCTTTGGATGGGACGGTTGGAAAATGTTAGAGAAAGTAACCTAATGCTATGGTCAAGGTAGTCAATCAAATAATTAAAGAACTCTAGATTAAGTATTAACACACTAGGTCTGTTTTGGTACGTTCGGTGTATTGAGAATAAACCTTAAAATGCTTTTAATACAAATAATTGATCAACAGTGAACTCTCGATAAGTTAAAATTCAAGGCACCCTCTGGTTCAAGTTATCGAAAGGGAGATAGAAAAAAAATTTTAATTAACAAGAGTTTGATTAAAATTAGGAACTGAAGCCAGCGATTAAATTTTTTGGTGGTTTCAAAAACACGAACACCATCGCATTACCAATTCCAATTATAGAGTGTAGAGAGGACAAATTTCAAATTATAGAACGTCGGTGAACAAGATGAAATTCGTATGTGCTTCCAACGGCAATGCATATAAACTGTAACAAATGACTATATATATGATGCCTGTTTCTGTAATCCGAAAAATGCAGGTGTCTGGGAAAACTTGTACGAAAACAACTAACTCTTTTAATATTTTGAATTTTCTTTTTAAACACAGCTCTTTAAATAGTTCAAATTATTGAGTGTAGAGACGGAACAACTTTCAGGAATTATTTTCAATATCTCGAATGTTTTTGAAGGGACCTGGAAGACAGTTCAAATTATCGAGAGCCAACTGTATGTACTGTTGCAAATTAACTAGCATTAAGTAGTGTTAGGAATAGTACTGATTAAGAGGTAAGGAGAATTAGTAGAAAGACATATAGAAAATGAATTCCCTTCTGCTAGTTGTCTAATAAAAATTTTGACTTTTACTGTATTCAAAGATTCATATCAAACCAATTTCCTTTCTTAACAGAAAGCGTAAATAACGAACTTAAGCCTAACACTTAAATTAGGAAAAATATATATGTATATTGGTACCTTAATATAGAAAGGCCCTAACTCGTTTTTTTCAAATCGATTTTTTTTTTCATATTTCGATAGATCTTCCTCTAATACACCACTAGTGATGTACTCCGACTAAAAATAACAAAGTAGCTCACAAAAAGCCCTATCTGACACAATATTGTAAAAATTTTAAAATAAGAAATAATTGTTACAGCGTTAAACCGCTAGGAAAATTTAATAAAAAAAAACTGCGTTAAAAATAATTCACGACTACAAAAGTATAATTTTTATTAAGTTGTTTTCTTCCCCTGTAAAGTAGGGAAAACGTTAGTTAGGGCCTTTCTATATTAAGGTATCGATCTTGAGGTTAGATGTGTAGTAAACATGGCTTGTTAGATGAAATCTTTGCCGGCGTCATAGGTTAAAGATGTGCGCAGTCGGGATCTCTGTGAGCGTAATAATTATTGTTTTTTTTTTATTTTTGCAATTGACATCTTCCCGAAATCGCAATCAAAGTAAAAATCGATAACTTATTTTTCTAAAATAATAAATGACCTTGACATACTTGCATGCATAAGTAGGAGTTAATCTTGATCCTTGAACTTATTTCATGCACCTCTGTATATATTTTATTTCTTTTGGATTTTTAATTCTCCCCCACATAATACCGTATACCTACGAACACATGCTCACACGCATACACATCGATGTAAACATGTGTGTATGTATGTGATTACAAAAACCATTTACACATCAAAAACTCTCATATACTTTTGACTGAAATGTTTAATTCTATGAATTTTTTATTTATTTTTTTATTAGAATTTCGTTTGTACATTGAACATGACAAAATAACAACAACATAAATTGAGGGCCACATTTATTATTTTCCATCTCAAATTAGTAGAATAGTATTTTTTTTTTGTTTGTTATTTTTTATTTTAGGTAATGTAGGTATTATTACGAATAGTAATCTAAAACTTTTTTATACTTTTGCTTGTTTTCAATTCAATTGAACAAACACACTTAAAAGCTAATCGTCTGTCATTTTTTACCACCGGCAGCGGAGGTTTTGAGCACACGATGGCCCGGTGCTGTTGGTGACAAGCTTAAAGGTGAAGGTATGTCCTGGCGTTTGTCCTGAATAGAGAGTGGTAAAAATTGTTGCTGACGTTTCTTGCTCAGCTTATTATTTTCGTAACCATTTTCGTGTTTTCCATACAAAATCGCCAAATGAACAACACAAAAAAGACCAAGACTCTGCAAAAAATAAACACAATATTCATGATACACATACATATGTACATATGTATGTATGTGTGTTAAAAAAGAAACCCTGTTTCTGTTTACGTAACAAGATATGCACCTGGAAAATGGCAATGATGGCAGCTCCGAATGCTGTTATCAATAGTGTATATTTAACTTGTTCCGAGACTACAGCCAAACAACCCCTTTTGTAATGCGTATCACATGCAGATTCATAAGCGTGTTCTGGCCTGGAACAACATGACCATGGTAGGGATAAGCGCCGATAATCCAAAGGTCCATCCACACCACAGCATTGCAGCTACTCGAAAAGTATAATGAAGATTTAATACATTTCTGACTTGGTTATATTTTTATAAATTTAACAAATTCATTTAGAATTGATGCTTTAGGTATTAGGTCCATTCGTTTACTTTTTCAACAAAGCTTAATTAATTTTTTATTAATTCGTAAAAATTACTCTCAAAGTGGGTATGAGAACGAATAATTTGTAAAAACTAGAACTAAAGCACAATTTTCAACGAATTTTAGTTTAGTTAATGTTTTTTTTTTAAATCACCGATTGATTTTTATTTAAAAAAAATTATCGCCAATTATTATTTGAAACAAATAAAAATACAATTCTCCCTTCTGTATGTATGTACGTTACTTTAAGAAGACACATTGTCGATACTTCTAGGTGACACCTTTCTGACACTTCCCGAAAGTTCATATTCGATACTTCTAAAATGCTCGATTTTAATACTTCTAGAAGACGTTAAAAAAGTGTCCCAAGTGTATTACAGTGCATTTTTTCCGATGGCAAGATTAATCGAAAACCGATTATTAATCGCTTATTTTGTTAAGATTAACGTTTTAATCGTATCCACATTACTCTTTTGATTAATCGATGGTTAATCGATTACTTCCAAAATAATCGAAACAAATACGTTAACAATAAAGGCCTAGAAGAAAATGTTGCAACATTTGTTTGTAATGCCAGTGAGAACACTCGTTTAGAAATATGGAACAATAGTTTTTAATGGCAGCATCAACTCTACTAAACTCCAGATTAAAAAAAAAAACCCATTTCCAAGTTCCAAAAAGTGAAATGGTTGAAACTGCTCGTTGAGACGACAGTATTCGAAATGGAAGCGACACGTCCTCTATGTTGAATTCATTACAAGTCTTTGACTCACAAGCGAAAAAAAAAAGAAAACTTACTGTACGAATCCTTAACATATACTAAGCTTCCTTATCAGCACTTAAGTTCTCGAACTAAAGCGAAGTGTGGTTAGCGCATAAAATAAACATTTACGCACTTGCACAAAAATATTGTTTTTTAATCGAAACTTCTTTATCATTAGAGCATCTCTTTACAAAGCAGGCGCACCCGCTATGCATACAAAGAAGAGATCGACTACAAAGCACCTTTCTAAACTCTTATCTTGGAATTCTGTAATAAGCAAATTAATTTAAAAACCTTCTAATCGATTATTTTTACTCGATAATTTGCAATTGTTATTTTTTCGATTCGATGTATCATTAATCGATTAATACATTTTTTTGCCATCGCTAACTAGGGACACTAATTACACTACACCTTGACTAGCTATACATTTGTTCGCATATTGAGAGAGCGTCTGCAAAATAACAGGAGAAAATGTGTTCGTGGTCTTTTATTTGAAGAATACGTGTACATGTTCCTGTTCATAGTCATAGTCATAGTTTATGGACACATACTTTTTATTTTGCCTGTGTGTATTTCGTTTGTGAAATGGGATAACAAAATTGTGTGAACAATTGTTCGGACAACTCTGTTTGAACACTGCTCAACCAGCATATTGCATGCTATGCATTTGCATATTGCTCAACGTCAAACAATAACAAAACAAATAACAAAAATATTTACAAGTAGATTTTCGGGTAGAATGTTGTTTGTAAACATGAACTTTTTACATTATCTCCATTTTATAAAGTTTTAACCCTGACTTGATTGTTATCAAATAATAATAAAATATCAGATAACATTGATATCCTAAAATTAAATAACTGTACACTATTGTGAAGTAATGCAGTATTAAAATCGATGCAACGATACAGAGTATTTGTGAATTGAAGTTTTTTTTTCATTTCAATTTTCAATTTAAATTAAAACTTTACTAAAAGTTAATCACAGGCACCCCCTTTTTCACGAGAAAGCTTTTATGCTCCTATCATTTTTTTGTTTGTTATGTTAACCTACATATACATATGTATGTATGTTTGCTGTGAGTCGCGGTGCGTAGATGTGTGTTGATAAATGTGTGTAAATAGGAAAATATAGTACTCCTTGTCTCATGCATATTATATGCCTATGCATGTATGTATGTATGTATGTGTATTGTGTGCAATATTTTGCAAGGTTACCTGTGATTGCATTCTATTCCACAAATGTTGATTATCAACTTTGGTCCTAGAAAATTTGTCCAAGAACTCAACAAATGAGTCATCTATGTAAATCTCTACAGATGATGGTAAATGTTCTCTCATGGCTAAAGACCAGCCGCACAATAAGAACTGTATTAGGATGTTAATCACTAGGAATGTGGCAAACTTTTTTTTTTTTAAATAAACAAAAATATATAAAAATAGTTTGTAAGATTAAAGTTAATAATATACCCTTGCAAGTATGTAATGTATTTAACTATGTATGTCTGCATATTAGCATTTCTTAGTGAGATACATATGTATGTATGTACTTACCATACCCAAAAGACATCTCTTTTTTTGGTTGGTAGCCTGGCAACCTATCCAACACAAAATAAACGTTCCAGGTCCTAGGCACAATAATAGGGCGGCAGGAGCCCATAGCCTATTTTGCACAACTCCATAATGTCCTGAATGGCCCCACAAGAGAGATGTTCCCAAGAATATTTGAGCGCATCCTGTAACCTACATAAATATATGTACATACATACATGTACATATGTAAATATAATAAAAAGAAAATAGGTATTTTATTTACAATTTCTTTTTTGCAATATACATGTATGTATGTATGTAGGTAGGTAGCATAGAAAGCAATTTAAGGTCATTTGCCTGCATACATACTTATGTATGTATATATAAATATTACACTTGATAAAAATGTTTATCCAAAATATGCTCTATCATTCACACTGCATTCATAAATACATTGTTTATTTAATTTAGAAACATGGAGAAATGTAATTACACATATAATATACATACATAAGTATGTGTGTATATGGGATTGTGTAAATAACTGTTTATCACATACACACACCAAATTTATACATAGTATGTTGGTATGTTGCGCAACCATGTTTTTATTAATTCCCTACTCGTTTCTATTTACATTTTTTTTTATTATTTAAAAATTAAATGTAAAACGGTTTAATTGGTTTTCAGTAACATTTATATTTAATAATATTTATGTACATACCGCTAATAGGACAATATAACAGTAAACCATATATTTAAAACATTTTATACGTTTTGTTAATGCCATCTCATGGGTTTTAAATATCAATGAGCCTGCTTTGCTTGTTAGTGTGTTATTTTAGTTACTCTGCCCCCTAATGGATGGTTCGTTGGTTGGTTGGTGGTTGTTTTATTTATGTTTATTATTTAATTATTTTATCTTCATTTATGTTTTGCAATTCCACTTTTCTTGTTCACATAATGCATTCTTTTTGCTCAATAATAATGTTTACATATAGTTTTTGAGATACTTTACAATATTGAAAGAAAGATTTATTTTTTGGAAAATTTTTGTAGCAGCAGATTTTCAAAATTAAATTATAAAAACAATTCAATTGAACCAAGTAATAAAAATTATAAGAAATTTATTGTAGTAATCAGTAACCAGACTTTTTCTTACATGGCATTGTTATACTGTTTTCAATTTGAACAGTGAAAGCATTATCTATAACTATATTTACGCAAATGAAACACTTTGCATGGTTGTTTTTGTCACTCTGGTTTTTGTCTATGAATTATTATCCTACCAAAGGATCAAAATTGACTGTTATTTTGCTTACAAAATAAAACGGATGTCGAAAATTTATGTTATATTTTAAACAATCGATCAATTCCAATATAATTTCTTTTAACAAATTATTTTATATATAAGAGTTTGCATTATTATTATTTAGTTAATACCTTTACTTTACTGTAATATAAATAAAAACATACAAATATATGTTACAATTACAAAGACAAAAACCATTATTATTACGTTTTTCTTTTATTGTATTTACTAGTTTGTAAATATTGCAAATTTTCAGTAATGCAAAATATGCATATTAATAAATAGTTAAATTAAAATGTTTTGAATTTTTATTCATTTTGTTCAATTACAGGGGAATGTGTACGACCAGCAAAATTGACAGCAATGTAGTAAAAACTGTAGTACAAATAAAGGTTGCGTTTTATCAACCCTGTCAACCACATCTAACTTTGCTTCATGTATCTCTTTCTTTTTCTTTTTTCCGGTCTAGGAAGACGATATAAAAATGGTGTGTTTTATGGATATACTCATGAAAAAAAATATTAATATAAAGTTCATTTGTGAACAAAATATTGTTCTTGGTTTAACGGTTTCAAATGATTGAATAATTGCCTCCTATATTTTGTGTGTGATTTAATTGGAATACTTTTATGATTTAAGACTAAAAAACGCCGTAATGGAGGACGTTGCAAGCACAATAGAGGTCATGTAAAAGCTGTCCGCTGTACGAATTGTGCCAGATGTGTTCCCAAGGACAAGGCAATAAAGAAGTTTGTAATTCGCAACATTGTGGAAGCTGCTGCTGTCCGTGACATCTCGGAAGCTTCAATTTGGGATGGTGAGATAATGCATGTCTCAAGTGGCAATTAATTTATTTCTATTATTCCTACAGCTTATATTCTTCCAAAGTTATATGCAAAGTTGCACTATTGTGTATCCTGCGCTATTCACTCGAAGGTAGTAAGAAACAGATCAAAGGAAGCTCGCCGAATACGTACTCCTCCCGTAAGAACTTTCCCTAAGGATATGCAGCGTAACCAAGCTAGGAAATAAATAAACTGTATAAGCATATTTAATAAAAAACGCTAAAAGATTGAAAAATGTGTTTGGTCAAGTTCCGTGTTGCGAATATTTTTTTATTTAAACCAAATTTTCTCTCGTTATCTTAACAAATACGAAATACTTTAAACGCAAAGTGGTAGTACAAGTAGGCCAATTATGGTTGTTTCTGAACAAACTTAGGTGGCAGATGAGATTTAGGAAAAATTTTCATACAGATGTCTGTATTTTCCGATTTACAGGTCTACAAGCAAGACGTGAATTAGGACAGATGAATATAAAATGATCACCATATGCCTATAAAGTACTATTTCATAAGTTGACTGGTATTGGACTTAAAGAAGCTAAATAAATGGTTTTTAGAATCGGCCGAAAAACGTCCTCAATGTATTAACTCTTTATGAGCCAGTATGGAAATGTTTTTTTAGTGCTATCTCGAAATATTAACACAACAATTGATAAACTATCTACAGTAAGCGAACCCAGTATACGTGTGGATGGCTAATTGATAACAGGTAGACTCAAGGGCATTGAACATCCAATCAGTGAAAAGTCAGCTGCGCGGGGTTTCTTACTTGTTTTAGTTCATCTAGTAAAAATCCGTGTAAAATAAGTTTTTACACTATATGAGTTTGTCATCCGTAACCGGCGAATTTAAACATGTAAACTCACCAGCACAGCTGATTACATTTTAAGGGGGTAAACTCGCCGAAATTACTTTAAATTGGCCCGTAAGACCACGTGTTATCCATTTGCCTTGAGTTTGACACCGATAATGCTTATATGTATCATATGAAATGGTTGTGTAAAGCTGCTTACAAGGCAAATTCATAACAAAACATTTAAAGCTCAGTTGCGGATGTCGAACTCAATATAAAAAATGTAGGATATGGCGAAAAACAAATTTATATGTAATTTGACATACAATTAATTGAAAAATGTCATCAGCTGTGGTGGTGAGTTTACCTGTTTTAATTTACCATGATTTCTTAGTTGTTTTTTTTTTTGTATTGATGCATACAATACTAATTGATAACAGGTATACTCACGGGCGAATTCAAAGTATTTCTGGTTTCTTTGCGGAAGTCAAATTTCATATATAAAAATGTACCAGAAATAACGAACCATTTTTTATATGAAATCAGCAGCGCTGCCGATTTACCTGCTTACTTTACCCTGGATGCATTTGTCTAATTAATATACCATGAACTTTTTATAGTGCAATTGACTCACCCTGTGTCGATTTATGATTGAATTATTTGCAAGACAATTGCAATTTATGATTACTTTTTAAAATCTTGTACTTAATATTTGCAGTCAAACAAATCTACGTGTTTTATATGTATGTATGTATGCACATATATTATGTCCATATTTGACTATAATGAAATATTTATTAATATATATAATTAATTATTGGTTTACACCAAAATTGGTTATTGGTTACTTTTAAAATTTACATCTCTATACGGTAGTAACATCATTTTACACAATGCGAAAACGTCTAATAGTTTAATGCTGCATAATAATTTTCTTTTCCACAACATTTTTGGGAAATTTCGGAAAAGTTTTAACTTTGTGCTAGTTTAAACATTTTGAACAAGTACGGGAACAATGTCGGTGCATTACAAATTTAAAAGTACCCTCGATTATGACACCATAATATTTGATGGCCTGCATATATCGGTAGCGGACCTAAAAAAAGCCATTCTGCAGCAGAAGCGTCTCAGTAAAATTACTGATTTTGATTTGCAAATTATTAATGCTCAAACCAAGGAAGGTAACGAATGGAAAAGGAATTTTGAAATATAAAGTTTGATGGCGTGTCAGTTTGTTAAACCTTATTTTATTTTTATTACAGAATATCAACATGAGTCAAGTTTGATACCGAAGAATACCTCGTTGATAATTTCGCGCGTGCCGGTGGCAAATCAAGCTAAAAAGTCGTGGGATACATTGACTAGGCCCGTTCAGACTAGAATACCTTCCAAAGTGGAATCAGCCGACTTCGACTTGTCCAAGATGGATGGTAGCGAGGAAGATAAGATTCAGGCCATGATGGTACAAAGTACTGCTGAATATGATCCCAAAAGGTATGCTCTTACGCATAAGTACGTATGTTAATAAAACTTAAATTGGCCATTTGTTTTATTTGTTGAAAGCTATCAGAAAATTAGGGGCTATTCGCAAACTGGCGAAGTTCCATCAACCTATCGTTGCAATAAATGCAAGAAAGGAGGACACTGGATCAAAAATTGTCCGTACTCCATAAGCAAGGAACATATCGTAGAGAAGAGGACAACGGGAATTCCAAAATCTTTTAGAGACAAGGATGATAGGTAATATAATAAGAAATAATAGCAATAGTTTTAACAGGCAATTAAATTATAAACTATTGCACATAATATACTTAGGGCACTAATGGTTGACAACCAAGAAGGCGTAGTTGAAGAGAAAAAGCAGGAAATACCCGAGGACCTTATATGTAGTATTTGCAACGATTTGTTTGTAGATGCCGTTATGATACCATGTTGTGGCAGTTCTTTCTGTGATGATTGTATGATAAAAACCTTACAAAATTATATACATAGTATTTCCTTCTTGTTTCAATTTAAAATCTTAGGCAAACAATTTGTTTTAAGATTAAAACTTTGTCCATTATTTGGAATAAAATTATGAAAATAAATATAACAATTATTTGAAACAGTTGGGAATTGCTGTATATCATAATGCTATAACAATTTATATATTTTAATTGTTTTGCTTAACTTCTACCGCAGGTGTTCGCACAGCATTGCTTGAAACAGAGGATAATGAATGTCCAGATTGTAAAGAAAAGGGTAGTTCACCTGGATCGCTTATACCAAATAGATTCTTAAGAAATTCTGTAAATGCTTTTAAAAATCGGACCGGTTACAAAGCCAGTGGGCAAGCGAAAAGAGGTAGAGTTCTGTAAAATAACAATTTAGAATATCTAGACGTACGTCATAATTTCTTTCCTAGAGTCAAACCAACAACCCCAGGAGGCATTGGAAACGAAACCAAGTGAGAAATTGATTAATAAGGAGACAAACATTGAAAAATCAGAAGAAAAAATAAGTGACTCTGAAAACAAAGAAAAAGAAGACGTATCCGCAAAACCTATATCGACAGAGGCACAGCTAGTGGAAGAACCAACTGATGCTATAAAAACTGAAAAAACTAACCATAGTCCTGCTCATGAAGATTCCGATTATGAAGACAATATAGTTGTTACTGTTCCTTCAGCTTCGGATACTCGCACAGATAAATATCTAAGCCGACGTCACGCTTCACATCCTAAACCTCCCGGGATTGAGCAAAATTCTCCGAAGTCGAAACATCAGGTATTTGCTTACATAACTATATTTGCTTAGAAACTTCTTATAATTGTTTTTACATCTCATTTCAATATACATGCATATGTATTCATTCCCCTTTGTTTACAAATTTGTATTGAATTAATGTAGGTATCTCATCAAGAAAGCAACTCTTATAAAGCCAGTGAGCATCCTACTCATTCTGCTAAGGATTGGGATCACTCCTCGCAAGAAAACGTTCGTGAACACCCAGAAAACGTCAACAATGAACATTATATGTATGAAAAAAATAGAACGTTGTCATCGTCTAAATCAATAGACAATGTTCAACCACCTGGAGCTAATCCGATACCAGTTCCTGTATACACGCATCAATCATATGATATGCAACAACAGCGACCAATAAGGCCCATTAATATTCATCCTGGATTTCACAACCATATACATCGACCACCCTTATATCCTCATCCGAATATGCCTCCACATCACCCACCACATCAAATGCGTCTACCTATGCCGCCTATTAATTCTTATGACTCGGCTTATAATCCAATTGGCAATGTGGCCCCAGGGTAAGTGAGCTTCTTCTTTATAGAACTTATTGATATTCTTTTACAACTTATCGAACAATACGTTGTATTTTAAAAATTAATCTAACACATAATCTGCGTACATGTGCATATACATACATTCATATGTATGTATATCAGTCACTGTAGCGGTTCAGATTGTATATGTGAGTCTAAAAATGGAGTTGTAGAATGTAGTAGTGTGTTATTCCGATGGCAAGTAATTAATTACAATGAAGTAGAGTTGAGTTTTAGAGTACTGAAAAAAGGTTTTAGATTTTTTGGAAAAACCTGTGTAGAGAGCACTGAACAATCTTGTGTCTTCCCATTTCTGAACTTAAGCTTTAATTTAAACTTAATATACAATAATTGAAATATGCTTTACTGGCATATTTTTAACGATACACTTACCGTATTCACAAACTGTTTTAATAGCATGAAAAAACTTGGTTATTGTGAAAAGGAAAAAAAAAAATAACTTAAATGTTAACAAAACAAGAAATACGACAGACAGACAGAAAGATTGCTGCAAAGATTAATATTTTAGGACGTTTTTTTTTTTTTTTTTTTTTTTTTGTTTAAAACCCAACAGCAATGTTTTTAAACTACTCTAAAATATTAGCATATTATGACAATATGACATCATAACATAGCTTGTGAATTCTACAACTAATTATAATACAGAGATTTCTATTATACGCGAATAAATAGATTTTTTGAATAGTGACGGGTATATGTTGAAAATAAAAAGAAGTTGTAATCACGCAAAAGACCGCAGCTGTTTTGAAGAGTTAATTTCCGAATTTGTTCGTTATACCTGGTTGTGTTGACTTTGATCGAACCTTGGTAGAATTTGCACAAATTTATCTAATATTTTTTAAAAATGACTTTAAACACGAATTTCTTCAATTTATATTATTTCATTTTATGGTGGAATTTGAAAACTTTGTAGATCAAAAGATTGGGCTGTGTTATTTTTCGTTTTCACGATGATATACTCCCTAGAGGAGCAAGAGGAACTAACATATATTTTCCGTTCTACATTCTATTTTGACTCTACGCGAAATGTACCTATCCATATTTCATATAAAACATATTAACAAGAATATATAATAAAAATAAATTTATAATATAAAAGTATCATAGAGACTTAAGTGGAATACTGTATCCACCCAAATCGGTAGATACATAGATAAAACTGCCATATAAGTTTAAAAAAAAAAAATGTTCTGTTGAAATCAATTAAGTTGTTGTATTCTAATAAAATTATATAATAAATTGTGCATACATATGTTATTATATCATATAAACTCTCTGTATATGGCAATAAAAAGTATTAGAATTATTAATGCTTTAATAATTAAATTGTTTACTATTGTATTTATATTAAAAAAATTCAATGAAAACTTTAATGCAATACAAATTAACAAAAAAAATATATATATATATAATAAAATATGTCTACTTGAACCAGAATAATTTGTTTAATGGATCAACCAAATAGAAAAATTAAGTTGTACTTAAATCATATCTATATACTGTTGTAATAGTTATGCGGCAGATGATATTAACTGGAATATAACTTGATATATGTATCTCTTCTGGACATCGTTTCTATTCTTTTAAGTTTGTGTACTGTTGCGGTAAGTTTTATACGAGAACGATTTTGCTACTGTAAGTTGAATATTCTGATGATGGTGCTTTAGCGTGGAACTTAATTAAACGGAGGATGTGTTGTTTGTTTCAAACGATTTTTTTTTTTTTTACTAAATAAATAAACCGTTTCTTTTTATATTTCCCAGGTATCAACGTTTTCCTTCATCTATGCCGAATCGCTTTAATTATCCCATAAGAGATATAGAACATGCGAATCAAATGCGTCCATTTAATAATATAGCATCTGTTTATGAAGAAGTGGCTGCTAAAGTGGGAATTGGGTAAGAACCTGCTTGCAAAGGAGTGCAGAATAAAAGACAACAATAATATTCTGTTTAATATTTAGAATAATTGACGACCCATTAGAAGCTTTTAATCGCATCATGAAGGAGAAGGAGAAAAAGAAAGACGAGCGTCGTTCTCCTGATCGTCGCAGACGATCAAAAGAGCGCCATGTTAGGGGAACTTTTCGTATATCTCCCTATAACAACCGAACAAAAGATCACGGATATTATGATAAAAGAGGTCGTTCGCGAGAACGAGATAATGATCGCAGGTGGCCCCGTTATAGTAAAGGTCTTGATAAGGAAAGAGAGCGAGACCGTGACAGAGATAGAGAGCGGGAGCGCGAGCGTGAAAAGGATCAAGGTAGCAGAACCAGGCGTTCAAAATCCTTAGACCGAAGTTCTAGGTAATTATTTATAGATTATAAATACCTCATGGTTTTATATTTATTATTTTTTTTAAAGATCCAGATCCCATTCTCCCTCTAACAAAAGGTATAGATCACCACAGGCAATTAAAGCACATATTACACAAGAAAGGTAAGTAAAACAGTTCGTAAATTCGTATGTTGGAATTTAAAAACAAAATCTATTTTTAGACATCAACATCATTATCATCCAACAAAATTTAGAATTGATGACCAACAAGAGGAAATGTATGAAAGGTAAACAAAATAAATGAAATATGTATATGGATTTGTTTTTTACCTTATAATAAACAATTTAAGACAAAAAAGAGATTCTGGTAGATCCTTCACAAACACAACAAAGCCTTTAGATTCCAGAAGTGGAAGTAGACCCCAAATGGAAGTTGTTGATAAGAATATGGAAATAAGGTAGAAAGAAAACAGTCTTTTATTTTGGAAAATGTATGGTTTATTAAATTTTTTCAACTTTTTTGAAGAAGGCCCTATAACATAAATGATGAAAACTCGGAGCCGCCTCCGCCAGGATTTGAAGTGCAGCCAACTCGTAATCCATTCCATACCAATAATACTTCTTCGTTTACGGCAACTATCAGAGAAAGAGATCGACCGCTGCGTAATAATACTCCTGATCTCTACGAAAAATGCGTCTCCCAAGACATGGAGGAAAACAAATTTTATAATATCGGTAGCAAAATGGATCAGAGATCGAAAAGCAGATCCAAGACTCGTTCGAGATCACGATCGCAAACGAGTTTGAGAGCTAGTGAGAAACGTCGAAAGATTCATAGAAGCACGACGCCGAAAGGTAAACCAAACGATGGCTATCTCAAACGAGATAAAGATATCATCTTGACGAGCAGGAGTCACACTCATACTAAACATAAGGTCGAAGAACAATACAATAAAAAAGACAAAGAGCTTAACGAGAACGTATCAAAACGACGCAGTATGACGCCACCCAGGCAAAAGGACACGCTAAGTGACCATCACCAAACTTCTTCTGAGACAGATCACAAGGAAAAGCCAGATGGTAAAAGGTCAGATAAAAAGCTTAAAGATAGAAAGAAAAAACGTCGAGAGAAGAGTGAACGTAAGAAAGTTAAAAAGGAAAAGAAGTCTAAAAAAGACCGGCATCGACTTAAGTCGGAGGAAAAGGACTTCTCAAACAAAGAGGATGAAAAAGACGAACTCAATTCAAGCGCCAATACTGTTGAAAATCAAAATGTACAGCAAAATAATTTAGAACCGGAATTTAATAATCAAAAAGAAAACTTACGAGAATATCCCAGCATCGAAAATGATTTAGGTTCGAATGCTACACCCAAAAATGAACAAAATGGTTTATTTGCTCAGAGTGAGAGAATACCGAAAAACCAGCAATCAACTACAGAAAACGAAGAAAAAACTCCAACGTCGTCCGATATTAAGTGTTTCGATGCAGTTTTAGATATTCATGAGTACGAAACGGATTTCGATGACAACAGTTTTAAACTGCAGGACAACAGTAATAAACTAGTTCCAGAAGCATCGAAATGGGAACTTGAAGATCAAACGTGTGCAGGAACCCAGTTAGGTGAAGTTAAAATAGACGGTGATGTCCAAACACAAAATCCCACAGACAACAAAGTAACTAACGATGTTATTGTTCGTGCCGAAAAAGCTATTTTTGCTCGAGCAATCAACGCTATTCGACCTATAGAAGTTCGTACGAAATCTGTATCAAAAGAAAGATCGTCTAAAGGTTTTAATGACGACCATGAGAACATTCGAAATATACAAATCACACTGCCTGTAAATATTAATAAAGATCGTTCGATAGAGGTGAAAACTGAGAACAGTGAAAAAAGGAAATCAATCAAGGATCGATTAGGAAGCAAGATTAATCAACCGCTTTATTCACAACTTGCTGACTGTCGGGGAGATTTAGATCATACATACAAATCTAAATTTACCACTAACGATCGCGTTTTAGAAAATGATCGAAATTTAGACCGTCGAAAGAAGTATAGCACAGATAATAAGGACAACAGCAAGAGGAGTGAAAGTGACAAAAATTATCGCGAACGGCATGGAAGAGAAATCGATAAAAGTCATGAAAAAGAAAAGGATAGAGACAAAGGCAGAGGCAGGGATAGAGAACGAGTAAGACATCGTGAAAAAGAGACTGCAGACAAAGATAGAGATCATGACCACGATAAATATCGAGAACGTATTCGAGACCGCCATTGTCACGAACTTGATGAGAGCGACCGTAGCAGACTTCACAGCAAAAGTAAAGATAACAAAGCTTCAAAAACAGACAAATCTCATCATAATTCAGAACGCGAACATCGGGAATATGAAAGTTCACGTAAACGAAACCTACCGAATTCCCCTTCTGTTAACCAAAAAAAACGAAGTCTTTCCTCCACAAACTCAGATTCAGAAGATGGAGAACGCAAGCGAAAGCTTTCTAAAGGTGATAAAAAATCACGTAAACGTTCAGAGTCTCCGGACAGCGACAGTGGCAAAAAGTCGAACAAGAAGAAAAGTAAATCAGATAAGAAAAAGAAGAAGAAAAATAAGAAATAAAGAAGTTGTAAAACACCAAAAAATTATGAAACATGTTTCTCCGACAAGAACATACGAGAAGAACACAACACACAACATAACCAATAAGTCCCTGTCCACACATGCAATTTTAGTTGCTTCGATTCTTATCGATTTCAAATTCGCTCTTCTTAACTTGAAGTTAAAAGTAAAAAAACCACTAAAATTGCTGAAACAGAATTGTAATGTGTGGTCAGGAATGCAATTTCAAAACAGAATTTAAGAAAATTTCTGAAACAAATATTGCATGTGTAAACTGGTACTAAATGCTCATATTCAGCATTTGCTAACAATTGCAAAAAAAAAAAAATAATTAAAACGAAGTTTATAAAGCATATACATAAATATAATTAAATGAAAACAAACAAATTAAATATTAAGAAATTTAGTTTTCTTTTTTCATAAATCCCAATTAATCAGAAAATTTTCCGCAAATATAATATTTTCATTGTATTTTAAGTTAGACCACTTAATTCTTATTATATTTTATATTGAATAAACAAACCTTAATGTAATGTACATAATTATTAATTTAAAAATAAAATTATACATAAGTATGGAGTATGTTATCGTCTATCTGTTTAACGGGGATCGATGATAATGGTTTCTGAAATAAATAAATATCGAAACAAACCACTTCGTAAGATTGAATTCAATTTGCTTGCATATTTTTTTGGAACCTACGATCTTTTCTGTTTGTATTATTTTATTTGATGTTATATACTCCTTCGGAGTGAGACAATCCTCTAAAAAAAATAAAATGGCTGCAAAAAATGTCAGACTTCCCAAAATGAATGCATTGATTTTTAAATCGTCCTGAATATATTCTACCGAATAGAACACCATAATGCCTTAAAAAGATAATAAATGGCCGCAGATGAAACTTTTATATGCAGCTTGTTTAATGTATGTATATGCTAACCTTGCACAAAAAATATAACGACACCGAAACGCAAGAAAAGAGTATCCGTGGTAGTGATCCTCTTGTTAAAATTAATCAGTCTATAAATAGTTTTTCGTTATAAAGTAACCTCTCAGTGAACCAGTATACGTACCTGTCCAAAAGACAAACAGCTATTATGAATGTGAAACCAGCATAAGCAAAAATACCGAAGTTATTGCCCTCCGCTGACCACGAAACATTTGGCAAAAGATTCCATTCGTTGGAATTTTTTTGGTTTATTTTCAGAATCATGTTCGCCTTATTGTCCGTAACTTTTTTATATATTAAAGCGCCTACTACTACAATCTGAGAAAAATTAATAAAAAAATTAAAGAAATTTTATGAAAATTGATGTACATATGTATGTATGTATGTAAATGTGTATTTTTAATATAATTAACAACATTACGATCGTGAAAAACGTACTAGTTGCAAAATTTTAAAACTAATATTTCGACTACTCTGACTCATTTTAACTGACAAATAATACTAACAAAACATTAACTACGTATTCTTCTATAAACCTTTAGCACTTTAAGCTTTTCTCTAAATACAATTGTTAATTTTTCCCACAAATTAGACTTTGTCGTTTTCTAATCAAAGGGAAGGGGATTTCTTTGCAAAAACTGTAGTATGTTGTAGTATGCGCATTTTCACTTAAATATATATGTATATGTATTTACATACCATATGTATGTATGTACGATCACATTTGGGAACTTTTTTTTTCTTCAACGTGTTGCATACTATGTACATTAGCGATTTACATACATGCTTAGTAAGACCTTGGTTATATTATTGAAAATGTTAGCAGCTTGCCCACGCCTTGATACACAGTCGTTATTAAACATACATACATACATATGAACATATGCCTGTATCTACATATGTATGTATGTATTTGGGACATTTTTTAAAACTTTTTAGAATGAATTGAAAAAAGTGATATATATATATTTATCACTTTTAATTAAAATCTACAAGAAAAAGAAATAAAACTGTAATAACTTCCTTGCAACACCCCACAGCAGGCATCACAGTAGGTTTTTTTTTTTTGAAAATGACCGTTCTAAATGTCACATTTTAGAATGCATAATATGCATATGTATTTACAAATTAACGTGCGTTGTGTTGATATTTACATTTTTCATACGTAGCATATGTATGCATACATGTCATTATTTTTTGTGCCTATGCATTATGTACTCCATGCACTAAAAAGGTATAAGCACAGCTCATTATTTATTGTCACTCGTTTTGTTCAGAAATTGTCAAACTAAATATTGAAAGTAATCAAATTTTATGCATTTATTTGACAGTTAGATAATAAAAATGCTTTAGTTGTAGAGATGAGATAACCTAGTTGGATTAGTCTTGTTAATACAAAAGCTCCCTGCTCACTGCAGATACCAGTGAAGTCTCCAACTTGCTCGTCGTCTGTAGTTTCTGTCTTTTCATGGGGCATTACGAATAGGACACTTACAGAATTTGTTACACCGATTAACAATCAACTTTTTTAAATGAGTACAATTAGGGTTAAATAAAGAACTTTGTTTTCCAGTTTTATGCTATTTATTTTCCACAGATAAAGTGTTGGATTTATTGTACATAAAGTGGATTGATCACAAGCAGGGCTTGATATGAAATACACGACTTGCAGAAGTTCCACATGTACAACACCTATTCCAATGCATATCTAAAATTTTGTAAAAACAAGTATATGTATTTACATTGTAAGGGATTACCCTGTGGTAGGGCACAGATGAATCGTTTATGGATGAACTGATTACTTACATATGACCAAACGCATTACAAACAAGCCGTGTTTGGTATTATGTCTTACAAAAATTTTTAATTATTACAAAAGATTACAAATTTTTAAATAATTATTCTAAATTTTATACCTTGGCTCATGAATTCAACGCTATCTACATATATAGTTGTGTATTGGAATTTATTGGTTTTACGATGTTTTTGATTTCTTGGGGTCTTCTTTTACAGAAAAAACAAATTTTGGATAGGCTTCTGTAAATATTATAGTACCAGTAAACACTAAAATCGTTCCAATCCAATGGTAGAGGGTAAATGAGTTTTTAAAATATAGAATTGAAAATAGTAAGGAAACAAATTTGCGCAGCGTTACGACCAAAGTAACAGTCAATGAACTGCATTCAGCTGTCAATACGTATACAGAACTAATGCAGACATATTGGGTTATCATGTTGCAAAATAAATAAAATATTTGTTCTGGAAGGAAGGTGTTTACTCCTGCAACGACTAATGGATCACTATTAGCACATATCGCTAGATGATCCCAAATGTTTTTAGCCAATAGGAGGAAGCCTGGCAATGGAAAAAGATGCTGAAAGAAAAATAATTATTAAAATAGTGTATGTAAATCAATGTTGTGCTTGATGTCATTTTTTTTTTTACCGTGTAATACAAAGCTTCTCTTGATCTTTTTCCAAATTTCTTATACAAAATTTCCTGATATATTCCCATACATGCCGATATTAACAATGCTACCGTTAGAATGGCTATACCAACACACCACCAAAATATCACAGAAAAGTTGTCCTCATATGAATTATCCTTAAATTTAGGATTGCTGGTATCCTCCTAAATAACGATCGAATCTGTTATTGAACTCTGCAATAAAAATTGATAGACGCTAATTGCCCTTACCACTTTTGTAGCTGAAACTAATGTACAAGTAATTATTCCAACTGTAATCAACAATACCGAGATATATTTGGAAATTCCATAACGTTTCTTAAGCATCAAAATACCCATTACCATATTAGCCATTAAAGAGCCCTTGAATTAAAAAAGAATTAATAACGCTATATACTTATACTATGAATAAGAAATCCCAAATATTACCGCTCTGAATATCATATGCAGTGGCATTGGTATATTAAAATTAAAAGCGTAATTATTGCAAACATTGGTTACGAAAAACATAAATACTAATATGGCATAGTCTTTGAAACCAATAACGGGTTTAACTGTGTTAAACTTAGAGGTAAATATATACCCCTCTAAGGCTATGAACAAAAATTGTGAGAAAGTAATAAGATTTCCAGCACCAGCATCATGTCTAGAATGAAGTTAAAAAAAACTCAAATGAAAGTTAATAAACAAAACATATCTTTATGAACACTTACTTCACCAAATGTTCCAAAAATATCACATTGCAGCAACACCCAATAAATACACCTAATACTGCACACCAAGCCTTGAAATTCATTGCTTCATTTGTAGTTATTTAGTTTTTCTGAAAATATAAAATTAATTTAAAAAAATTTAAATTTAAAACTTTTTTTTATAAACCTTAATTAAAAAGAATACGGCCAAAAACTTAGTTCTTGTACATAATGTTCGGAACAAATATTTCAAGTATTTAAAAATATGTACATACATATCCAACTGAATTTAACTGAAAATGCACGTTATTAATATGAATGTTTGGCATAGTTTAATGTCGAACACAATATAAATTATTCATACATATACAACATATATGTATACAATTTTATTAACTGTATATACATACAAATATACAATTTTTGTTGATTCAAAAAAAAAACTAAAAATAATAAATGATGTATGTTTGTTGTATAGGCAATTGACTTAACGTCTGCTGTTAAGAAAAAAAATGCACAGCTACTCTGCCGGGGAAATCTCCATTAATAATGGGATTCTGCTGATCTTAAGTTGTTGAATTTCCTGTTACATACTTTCTCTATAAAGCTCTTTCGACAACTTACTACTTTTACGTTCGTTTACTTTTTTGTTTATAGTAATTTTCACGAAACTCAATCGAAAAACAAACGAACAAACCTATTATGAATTTTACTCTAATTTTATCTTATCATGACTGACATATAATACAAATAGCCTATTAATGACTGTCATTTTTATTAACAGCCTTTCCAACATTCTAAATTATAAAAATCACGAACAACTTGTGCAATACATTATGTAATTAATGGGCTAAAAATAATTGCCAATAGTGTGGCATTTAATATTACTAGGAAGTATATAAATTAATATGTAACTTATTTATATTTTACTTGAGAAAGTTACTATTTCGCCTACACACATATTGAATATACGCGTAGTGAAACAGAAAATTCACTATTAGTTGTAAAATTTACACTTGCCCACAAGTCACGTTGTGACTTGTCAATATTTATTATTTATTTAATTACATTTGTAAAACTTAATTGGATGATAATCTAAATATTATTTACTTAAAACCCACTTTTTTTGTATTACGACAGAGTCCTGCGCAGTCGCATTTTATCAGCGGCGGCGTCAAACAATCGCCTGCTAGCCGGCTGAACATATTTTTCGGGAAACTCTCAACTGGTTTTTGCCAGTACATTTTTGCGTATAAATGCATTTTGCTCTTTTGTATTTATTTTTATAGGAGCACTTTTTCATATAAATTAAGAATTAATTTTTCGTCATATTTTTTATTCGTTTTATTTTTTCAATTAGTTTTAATTTCTTGCTGGAGGGAAAATCAAAAATTTTTTATGGAAATTAAATGAGACATTTTTTAAATTTTTTTTTTGGGTGCCCCGGTAGACTAGTTGGTAGTGTGCTAATCTATCAGTTGGGGGTTGTGGGTTCGATTCCCACCTAAAACTCTGGGTGTTTTCACTACAACGAGTGAAGGTCTTTGTTACTATGCTCGGTAATTTAAGTTGCAATATAATTTGTAATTGTATTGTAACATTTAAATAAATAAAAAAAAAATAAATTCTCTTTTGAATTTGTCCTTACCTTTTATATATAAGAGAGGCAAAAATTCTTTGAACTGCAATATGTGCAATGGATGAACAGATTTATGGCTAATAAATACGCCATGTTATGAATATCAAGGCGAATTAAAACAGGTATACTTACAGCTGATGACTTTTTTTAACTTACTGGAGTTCAAATTCCATATAAACTTTGTGGAGTTTCACATCCGCAAATAATCGATTAGCCTTGATCCAATCAGTTTAAAAAAGAAATCACATGCGCTGGTGAGCTAGGCAAAGATAACGGCTAAACTCACCGGCGAATTCAAAGCATTTCAAAGTTTCTTTGGCGATGTCAAACTCCGTATTTAAGAAAAGTACCGGAAATGAGCAAACATTTTTTCATATGGAAATTGACATCTAATAAGTTCAAAAAAGGTACTCGATGTGTTGGTGAGTTTAGCCTTACCCTGGTGGTGAGTTTACCAGTTTTAGTTCGCCTTAATAATATGATAATATAAACAAGTTTACTCATTTGCACAGATGAGTTTTTTGGTATTTATGTTTGCTAACTGTCAAACTATATATAAAAAATAAACAAACAATTTTATATATATGGTGCTTATTCGAAACTTAGAAAACATTAATATATTTGGTGTGATGATGGGTTTACCTTATTTGTTAAGCCTTAATAGAAGTTTGTTATTTGCAAGTCCACCGGTTAAGGTACCAACAGACGACATGTTTTTTACATGTGTTTTTTAAGCTTTCGATTCGTATGTTTTTCTTTATGTCTGTCAATATTGGTTAATTTACATAAGGTTTATAATTTTTGGCCACAAACGTACATATAGTATCACACACGACATCGGTCATGTTTATTGAGAACAGCTGATTGCCCAAAAATAAATAAATATCCACGTCGTTTGTTTGATAAATAGCTTGCAGCCGTTGAAATATTTTTGGTTCCGTCGCTGAAGTAGTGGCCACGCAAATGTGTTTTTTTAATTTTTTCTTTTTTAAACAAGACGTTGAGGTTGTATCCAAAAATCGATACATTTTTGGACTTATTTTAAGGTACCAACAGACGACATGTTTTTCACATTGTATGTGTCAAAATTTACATATGTAAACCGAAACATGTCGTGTGTTACCTTTAAAAGATTGCTTGTGTAAAAAACATAACAAAAGTCATAAGACATTATTTGAAATAGAACCTGCCCTATTTTCTTATGTTAAACATACAGCTCCAAATATCTATGTTGTGCGAACAAATTCGTCGGCGGTTGATTATGTTCACTATAATTAGCCGTCAGAATGAAGTATTTTGCAAGACAAATAAACTATATATATTTTTTTAATTTAACGTTGTCGTTTTATTAAAATGAGTCCAAAAATGTATAGATTTTTAGATATAACCTCAACGTCTTGTTTAAAAAGGAAAAAATTAAAAAAACACATTTTCTTCGCCAGTACTTCAGCGACGGAACCAAAAACATTTCGACAGCTGCAAGCCATTTATCAAACAAACGACGTGGATATTTATTTATTTTTGGGCCATCAGCTGTTCTCAATAAACATGACCGATGTCATGTGTGATACTACATGTATGTTTGTGACCAAAAATTATAAACCTTATGTAAATTAACCAATATTGACAGACATAAAGAAAAACATACGAATCGAAAGCTTAAAAAACACATGTAAAAAACATGTCGTCTGTTGGTACCTTTAATAAAACGACAACGTTAAATTATAAAAATATATATAGTTTATTTGCCTTGCAAAATACTTCATTCAGACGGCTAATGATAGTGCACATAATCAACTTCCGACGAAATTGTTCGAATGACATTGACATTTGTTGCTGTATGTTTAACATAAGAAAATAGAGCACGTTCTATTTCAAATAATGTCTTATGACTTTTTTCATGTTTTTTACACAAGCAATGTTTTAAAGGTAACACACGACATGTTTCCGTTTACATATGTAAATTTTGACACATACAGTGTGAAAAACATGTCGTCTGTTGGTACCTTTAACGAATTTTTATAGGCAACCAGCAAGGATTATTAATAGTGATTAAAAATATGTCCTATATACTTAATCAAAATTTTGAGTTATTAAAGCAATTATTTACAGATTGTTTAAATGCAAAAAACAACGTAAGGGATACGGTTAGTGTCAGGTTTGCTTGTGGTTGTTATTCCATTGCGGCATCCTATTGTTTGTATTCAGAAATATTAGAAAACACTTATATGAGCAAATATGTATATTTTCTTTTCTACAGAAGATTGATCTAGATGAAAAATTAAAAATAGGCTCCATGGAATTTGTACTCATAAAGAAAGTAAATCGTCTGGTTAAATATAAAGTACGGTCCGGTCGGGAAAAGTTGCAAGCACAGAAAACGCTAGTCGACTGCAATCGCTTACATCTGCAAAATTTGTTATACGAAGTGAACTATTTGAAACGTGAAATAAAACATTGCTACAAATTTAAAAGTCAAGATGAAGACATCGATATTTATGAACCAAAACCGGAGACTCTCAAAGAATCAGCATTGAGCCACAGAGATCGCATCGAACGTTTAGAAAGGGAACTAACTTTAAGAAAAAAATTGTCTGATGATTGCAACAAATTGTTGAGTGACAAAAATGTGATTTTTAATCAAATTATAGTGAAAATGGAAGTTTTGTCTACGTTTGCTCCTTCATTGCGCACACTTCTTAAGTCTACTCGACCATTACAAGAAGCTTTACAAATACCGATAGAACAAAAATGGAAACTCGAACAAAAGGTTCATATGTTACCCCAGCATTTATATTTGGCTTATGTAAATTTAAGAGCTATAGAACAACTCGAAGGGGGCTTTGAGTTACTAGTTCTGGGACAGGAAGACGAGCTAAGATTGCAGGAAATGAAAAAAAATCAAATAAGTTATCATTCTGATCAAACGTCATTACTTCATCCTCACCCACTATCACTTCAAATTAAGGTAAATTAAATATAATTTTATTTATTTCTAATCAAAATATTTGTGTTATCTACAGTTTATCGATGCAAACTTTTTAAATGATTACATTACTGTAAGAATTTATTATTTGCCATCTCTTGAAATTGTCACTGGTTACTGCGAAACGCACTTAATTGAAAATCAAATAATTCATTCGGAAAGTAACGTTTTACAAGATTTTCTGAAATTCATAGGGGACGACGATATGGGAGAATCGATACCTTTTTCTATTACAAGTTTAAATGTATGTACTATCCTACATATAAAATTATATATAACGGTTCTGCCAAGATGCTAAGTTCTCCAGCTTTTTCCGATATAAGTCACTTATGGCTAAAGAAAAGCAACACAAAAACGTTTTAATTTTACAAATTTCAACAACTTGTTTAAATCACTAAAATACATCATACACAATTACCGAACGTTTTTTTGCAGATTAAGAAAACAAATCTGCTTGGTTAAAAATATAACCAACTAAACTGACTATTATTGAAACAACAATTCCATGCGAAAACCGAATTTCAACAATCTGGAGAATAAACATCTTGGAAGTACCGAAAATGTATTTTAAGGAACATTTATATATGTATGTGTTTATATTATATAGTCATTTGAATTTCTTAAAGAAACAGCCCAACAAAACACCCGACATTAGTTTAAATTATGATATAAAACAAACACAAAGTCTTAATTTTTGAATTAATGTTGTTGCATATATCTGTAAAAAAAACATGTAGTTACATGAGATTGCAATACTATAGACGATATATTTACATGCATATAAATATGTGGAATATATATTCCTATACGTATTCTATACTGATTCCAATAACTTTTAATTAAATCTAGCTTCAAAATCACAACATATCTCTGGATGAATTTCATAAAAGATTAGTTACACATAATTTAGGAAAACCATACCGCTGGCTTCAACTTTTATGTGGAAATTCATCATTTAATAATGTTAAAATTGATCACAATAACATTTTGCAATTAAAAGATTTCACAGCTGAATGTGTAAAAAAAATTAAAAATTATTGGCATTCCCGTTTAGTGTTGATAACGCAAATCCGGTCGTTCATGAATAAGAGCTTGGATGAATATATTGATAATAAAATGGCATGTACAAAACCAAATTGTGCTTTAGTACAATGGTCGGCGATATCTTGGGAAGAATATGAAACTTCTGAAACCACTATACAACTTATAACTCAAAAGTTGGTCGATGATACTTGCAGCTTCTTTAGAGCCGTTATTGTATTGGGTTCTGCAAAAATGGAATGCCTTATTAGTGTCTCGAACAAATATCCTATTAACATACCATTATGGACAATAACAGTACATTGGAACGGACATCACAATGCTTTGAATAATTCATCAATCAAGGTAAATTAAACCTGATATAAGTAAAGCTTCGTTCATATAATTGTTTTTAAATAATTATAGATGATGGAACTGTATACCAACTCATTTACTGATCTTAAACCACCATTTTTAAATCTTCTGGCAAAACAGTTGTTACGTACCATGTACAGCTTTGATATATTTCTTGAAACAGAGGGCCCGCTTTACCAGCCTTTGGAGTACATCAAGGAAAAAAGCTTCATCAAATCGTTTTCCAAACGTATGCGTGTAAGACCATACAAAAAAATTGTGAAGGGGTCTATTAACTATTTCAAGCAGTAGATAAATAAATGCTTCACCACTGTTGTGTTGAATACTAAAATCATTTTCATTCAGTTTAAATATCAAAAAAGTTTTTTGTATTAGACGCACCAGATAAGTTGGCATTAGAGTAATCAAAAACTGATACACGTCGCGGCTAGGTGCAACGATTTTTATTAATATATAAATATCTATAATAAGTCATACAAGTATGTGATGAAAATAGATTTTAAAGATTAGTTTTTAATGTTTCTCATACTATTTTTTGCCTTAATTTCGTGAAAAGGTATAAATTATAATTTGAAAATGGTTCCGAAATCGACATAAATTCCTTAAACACCTTCAAAAAGATTCGTTTTAAAACCATTCGATTTCTATCACATACTTGATAAAAACAAGTGAATTCTTATCATTTTATTACTTTAAATAAATATTTAAACCACATCAAAAATCTATATTAAATTACAAGGCATTGAATTATTTCAAATGAATTTTTTGTCAAGAATTTATTAAGAACGTAATAATACATTGTCAGATGAAATTAATTTTATTTGGAAGTATGCTGAGATACTTATTCCGCACCAAAGTAAATATAAAGCCGATCTGTTGCAAAATACGTGTTTGTGTATAGGTTGCTTAAGATAAAAATTTGTAGGTCAGAAGATCCTCAGGTTTTCAAGGCAAAAATATAAGTACAGATGGAGATAACAAACTTGTTCCGATATTTAAAAAAGCCTTGTTATATGCTAACAATATCTCCATTAAGGATTTTGCTGGGCAATATACCTATTTGCAATTGCATGATAACTCCAAAATACTATCTAGGCAGATTTCTAATATATGTGGTAATATGTTTAATTTTCTTTGAATAAATTACGTAAACGTTGTATTTTTAGGTAGTGGCTCCAACTCAACAGTAGCGTTTTTTACTTCCAACGATATTTTGACAATGGTAATTTTGTGGGCTAGCTGGATGTCAGGTCAGAGAGCCATGGCAATAACACGCGGCCAGTCAGCTGACGAACTTGCCAATTTAATAAAAAGGACAAAAGCAAAGCTTATATTATCTTCGAATGTATGTGAAAAGTTTAGTAAAGAACTAGCTTTTGAGAATAGTATCCCATTTATACATATAGATCATAAATTTCTCAATATTTATAAAACGAGCGGCGAGTATAAGCCCGAAGTGCTCAGTGCTACACAAGATAACAAAATTCCAAATGGAGTTTTACTTAATGAATTTTACGAAGAGTCGGAAGCAATAATTGCCTATACTAATAAAAATGCTTCCAAAGCAATCTTACGGACTCATAAAGATTTAGATATACAATTAAAGAAGGCAGTACAATCATTCAATATCTCAAAAAATGACAGAATTCTTTATATGTGTCCTTCATTTCACAGTAACAATGATGAATACATCTTCAACCTATTGTTCCCTTTAAGTGTGGGTAGTCAAGTGCATCTATTTGAACCATTTGCAAGCAAGGTAGCATGGCGTGCTATACTCGGCATAAATATTCATCCAAAAGAACGTATCAATGCTTTAATTGCGGAACCAGAAGTTTATCAACAACTAATACGAGAGTATGACGAAATGTTTGCTGGAGACAAACGAATGGTTGAGTATATAAAGGAATATTGCATTAATAATATACGCTTGATGATTTCATGTTTTAATCGCCCTGATTCCATAACTTGTGCTAATTGGCTTAAGATCACGGGGCACTCTTTACAAGACAGCCATTATTCAATTGAATGTGTAAATTCAGGTGAAGTTGAACATGCTTTCGAAAACAGTGTTCACACATGCTTCCCAAAAAGTTCCAACATCAGGATCCGCATAGTTAATGAAAAAAATATTGTCTTGTTGGAATTGAATGGTGCCCAAACCGAAAGATTTCCAATCTTGTCCACAGTAGTCATAGGAAGGATCATGACATCTAAGCACGACGAGATGTTCTGTCACACTGGGAAAATAGTATCGTACTGTAACGGTGTCTTTAAAATAATTGGCCGTTATCTATGTAATTCAAACTGATTAATAGTCACTAATAATCCAAATGCAGAGAAAATAAAATGACTCAATGTCGAATGAGTCATTCTTCTTTGTATATGTATGTATGTTCGCTTACTGAACCAACCAAATTTTAGTCTCAAAATAAAAGAACCCGCAAAAAATGTCTGTTTTTTTGTTTTTATTATTTATAAAAAGCTGAATTTCAATGTTTCATTCTTTCCGCTTCAAAATACAAATATTGTGTAGTGGTTGATGTAATTTAATTGGATTGGGTGGTGGTAGATTGGTATTTATAAATAAGCATTCATCTTACTGACGATCTGTTGCGCGCAATTTTTCCTCAACTGCTTCGCGGGAAGCTTCAGATAAATCTGTAGCCTGTATATATTTTTGAACTCCGACAAGAGATTTTTTCAAGGCGTCAAAGGAGCTGGAGTACAACATCTTCTTCTTTACCTATATTCAGAAGTCAATTAACACCATACCTAATATTTTAAATTGTAACAATTTGTGCTTACTTTGGCAGTATCGGGGCACCATGACATAAGAAAAAGCTTTTGTTTTTTGGAACTTTCTGAGGTACCTTGACATTGGTGCATGTATTCAAAATCAAAGAGACCATAACTTTTGGAGCAGAGGAAGAATGATAATATAAATACATTTACAACATTGAGTTTGTTTTTAGACTTACCGGCACTCTCCGGGGCCACATTTTTGAATATCTTCTAAGAATTGGTCGTACTCAGCATTGCGTTCACCCACTGTCTCTACATCGATTTGTTTTTCATCACGAATATAAAAGATGACATATCTATGTTTTTTATCCTTCTTGATTTCCTCGTATGTAGTTTTGCACACATCAGATACAGTAACTCCTGAAGCCTGTGGGTGGAAAAATAACGGAACATCATGTTAAACCACGCCCAATGCAGAATATATAAACCCCAAAATAAAAGGAAAACACCGGCCGGATTACAGATCATGGCTGCCCTACACGTATAATTTAACTTTCATGAAATAAAGATTTACATATATATTAATCCCCTTGAATTTAATGGCAAATAGATATAAAATTTTGGTAATTTCGCCATTTTTTTTATTGCAAAATCGTAAACGCCTCTCACCATACTCTCTCCCTCTCTACATGAAACGATACATTTCTGACCTTATAAGGCTATGAATTTATTTATGAATTTCATATGCAATTATAAATGGATATACATATATTTTTAGATGGTATAACCTCCAAAAATGAAATTTTATGAACAGCCTTTGTGATCAATTTTGATGGGAAACATTGCTTTTTGAAATGGCATGTTTCTTTCTTTCAATTTGTGGGTATGTATAACACTGCGTGATTTTTGCCGTCGATATAAGTATATTAAAATTTTTACCGATTGTTTCTAAAGTGGTCGTTTGCACTTTCCAAGATGGAAATTTTTGGAGGAAATAGATTTCTTTAAATCCAAAAAAGTATGCCCTTACCATTTTTAAAAAATCGGGTGTAGACGATGCGAATTAACAAAAAATGCGACAAAATTACACCGCGTAGACGCTAAAAAAAATTCTGCTAGACTGACGCACGGAAATTGACAGAGGTGAAAATGAACCCGTGGGGGAGAAGTAGAAACACAATGTGCTCACAAGTTTACCAAAAGAAAATACTTGGCAGCACAGTAAAATAAAACAATCGACTCTGATCTGACTTTTACACGTGGGTTTTTTGTCAACTGGTTTTTGTTTAGATTTTGTTTTGAAAGTGTTTTGGTATTCTTGGTGTCTCCCTTGTAGTTATGATACATTTTTGGTGAATTTAGAGGGCAGAGAGCACTAGAGGCAGTTAGTGGCGGGTGAGCAGGCGCGTGGCAAAATTTTTTTTATTGATATCAAATGCCCACGCAAAACGAAATAAATAAAATTAAGCTTTAGAAAAACGCGGAGTGCAAAAAGTTCGTTTTTTTTTGTTCTTGAGGGAGTTTGTTTTCGAAAATTAGAATATTATGAGTTTTAAAAAGTGAGAAAATTGTTTGGCTTGGAGACAGCCGGTTTGTCTAAAATATTTTCTCACTATGATGATATGATGAGCTATGATACAATTTGTGGCGATGATCTTCCAGGAATGCTGGTAGCAGTGAACAACAGTATGCTAAAGACGATGAGCAAAATGATGTGGATTTATGTATATTGAGAGTTGTAATGTACTTGAAGAATCACAGTACGATAATGAACATTTTTTGTCTGTCACTTTACTAAAGTTAAATTGTTGTTCACATTTTACTCCATATGAAGACACATTAAAACTCCTCTTTACGTGCAGAATGTTTTATGTAACTGACACTGCGGAGATTTGTAAAAAAGTAGCAGCTGGTGCATTTAACAGCGACATAGCTGAGCAACGTAAAATAATACTTTTCACGGAATTCAGCGATATTAAGCGAGAGCAAGGATTATTATTTATTTTGGCCAATTATTGTCATGGAGATTTGCTGGATAAACATGACGCAAAATGATTCGCTGCAGAAGTCTTGGGAAAAATATATTAGACAGTGTGTTACGATCATATAAATTAAAAAGGCAGGAAGAAAATACAAAAATAGAAAAAACTCGCTGAGGCAACCAGCAAATGTGAAAATAAATTCAAGACTATTTTCAATATATTATTGTTGAATATGGGTCTACAGTTGTTCCGTAAGGTAGCCACGGCTGGTCCTGCTACTGATGATCTATTAAAGTGCATGGAAAATACTAATCAGGAATCTAAGATTAAAAAATGTCAAAAAAAATCAATGGATCGTTATATTTCAAATTAATTTAAAGAACAAACGTTTGCAAAACTTTAAATAATAATTCATTTTCTAAATTTAATGCTCAAATAAAATATCACACTGCATTTAAATGGTTTTTATTGTGTGTATTTGAAGTGTAATTTGAAGTTTTTGCTCTAGATATTATTTTCAGGGATATGGCAAGCAAGACCATATCATATAAATGTAATGTATTTAATATTTAATTAAAAATATATAAACGAAACGAAATAACTAAAACACAAAATGATCTCTAAACAAATTTTATAAATTTTAGTGATAATATTTATATGATCCATTTTGTAATCAAATCAAAAATGTTGAAAAACAAGGTCATTAGCACAGCTGATGTCTTTCTCAGTTATAATCATTGGATGGAGTCCAATTCCATATAACTTGTTTTTGCCAATTCCGTGTTCAAACAGATTTTTCCGAACAATTGTTCGCATAACTTTATGTCATTATATAAACGAAATACAGCCAAAATGAAAAATATGTGTGTGTGTGTGTGTGTGTGTGTTTGCTCATCTGTAAACACCCACACATAAACTATGAAACGTCCTTACAATTTCGATGAGAGACAAACAAGTATGCTTAAAATAACAGCAACATCTACACGAATCATCCAAACAATACCACGAACACATTTGCTTCCTTTGTTTTGCAGACGTTCTCTCAATGTGCGAACAAATTTATGGCTAGTCAAGACGTAGTGCTAGTTATAAGGCCTTGTTTTCTAATGATAGTTTTACACAACTTGCCTCCGTTATAGGACTGTAGTTGTTCCATAATTAATTTCGCACGCCTCTCAATATTTTCAATTTATATAGGATTTATAATTTTTGGTATCAAACGTATGTTTGCAATTACACCTGACTTATATAAGTCACATTGCAGTTGAATTTGTGAACGAATTTTGTTAAAAGTATTTTTTATAAACCAATTTTTTGAAATGGGTTCGACAAGCAAAATACACATGAATGCTTGACGGACTTAGGAATCTACACTGAACTCTGCCAAGTCTTCATTTTTAGGTAACGTAAAGTTAGGTGGGCCTGTTTATTAGAGGTAGTCTGTAAGCTTAACCTAATGCAAAGGTAAGCCATCTAAAAATTGTAAATAGGCTTACATATATTTAAAAAAAGCTTTGTCTTACATTTTGTGTAAATATAATTAAAAATAATAAATTGTATAAGATATTTTTTTATTATTTGAAATAAGTAGTATTTATAATACTTTCTAATATTTACAATTTTTTAATAGTTTTCGCCATAATCTCTTATACTCTGAATAAAATTTATAATTATTTTTAATTCTTTACAAAATTTATAACTTTTTTTTCTAAATAAATATATTGTTGTTTGTGTCCTCCGCAGTCTGAAATCATTAGCATTCCTTAGGTTGTATGGTTGAACATTTCCTACATAGTTTATATGTTCGGTAAGGTACTCGGGTGCATCTCCTGTCTTCATTTTCTGAATAAAGTTTATAGTATTAATTTCCAGTCTTTGTTTAATATTTAACCATTTCAACATATCTAACATTAGATTTATTGACGTAAAACGATTACATTTTTTATTCGTATATATTTATATTCTATTATATAATATAACATTTTTGGACATAAAAAGTATACTTTTAGTTAAAATACTTTCATCACAAAGAAAAATTATGGTAAGAGCTCATTCGATACTTCCTCTATAACACTGAAGGCATGTTTAATTTCTTCTTCAGTTAATAGACGATTGGTAGTTATACGTATGCTATGACGCACATTATGTTTCTCCATGCTGTGAAGATAGCATGCTTGAATTATAGCAATACCCCGTGAAATACACTAGAAAATGTTAAACCAAATTTTGAATTATAAAATGCGATATGTACATATATAGGAATATACCATGTCTGAAACTTGTCTAAGCAATTTCTCTTCCTCTGTTGAGTCACTCAATGGCATTGTGATGTACAAATGTTTTATGGGAGACAGTTCGTTGCCTTTTATCTGAAGTCTCGTAAACTGAGAAAAAATGGTATGCAAGAGTTTACAGTTCTTTTCTAATTCTTTAAACATTTTGGGTTCTTCGTCAAATCGATTCAAGGCAGAAATTGCAGCTTGGCAGAGCATAGGTGGTAAAGAAGCAGAAAAACAATAACCTAAACCAGAAAGACGTTGATGTTCTACTATAAAATGCGAACCAACACAAAATCCTCCAACAGAAGCTACGGACAATTCCATTCCTGCGCATATCAAATCGACATCTTTCGGCTTAAATTAACCATATAAATTTTTTTGGGAAGTTAAAGATCGATTTTAGATTTTATATCAAAAACCTTACATTGACATTGAAATGCTGAGTAATACCACGTCCTTGATTACCTAAAACACCAAACGAAACACTTTCATCTAGAAACAAACGTAGTTTAAATTCGGATCTTAGCGCAACCAAATCTGGTAAAGGACATATTTCACCAGTATTTACATAAATACCCTCAGCAATCAAAAATCGACGAGTTTTTGATGCTTTTTTCGGATTCTGAAATATTTGCACACATAAATTTGAGTATAAAGATAAGTTAATTTTTAATACTTAACCTTAAGGTCTCTTAATGCTTGTTCTTGTAATAAACGCTTTAAGTCCTTCATATTATTATGTTTAAAATAATATATTGTACTACGCGAAGCGTCAAGTCCTTTTTGTATAGCAAAATTACATGCTTCATCGCTTTAATAAGGAGAATATAGAATTTAATACAAGTGAAAAATATCATTGCTTACACAAAAATTATATCTCCTCGTTTAGAGTATGCTGGAATTGCGCTTGCAACGGTTGAAAATCCATACGAATACACAACTGCTTCTTCCATTTCCATAAATTTAGCTATACGTTCTTCCAATTCTAAATGAACGTCCATGGTACCATAAAAACCTCTGGGGCCACAAGAACCAACACCATACTTTCTAAGAGCTTTGCAAGCATCATTTAATATTTGCTTATCTTCTAACAAGCCCAAATAATTATGCGTTGCTAAATTGAGGCAGTCATAACCATCGACAAGTACACGTTTACCTACTTTCGATTGAACTATATGACTACACAACAGTGGATGATTAGCATCAGTGCTTTCTACCAGGGGTTCTGGCTCGTAATTGGCTATTATTGCATCTTCATCCTCTTTGCTAAAGCGTTTGCGTCCATTTCGTTTGTAAAGCAAGAGCCAAATTACAGATAGTAGGAGAAAAGCTTCCAACAGTATTGCGTACAACGGTGTCTGCAACGATAATGCAAAGTTAATATACTGTATGTTAATACATGTAATCAATAAATATATAAATACTTACATTTTTAAATATTCTTTGGATTTCATCAAATAAATATGGAATGGCAACCATTTTTTGGATTCCTGAAGTAAACCAATATCAAAATTGTCAGCAATAATAATAAATAGTATTTCACTGTTAAACTAGTACTAGGTAATTTTAAATACACATGCATGCACAAAACTACACACATATGTATGTATGGAGATAATTTACCACACTGCATATCCAAGCCTTAAAAAATATAACTAATCCCAGTCAACATTTGTTGATATTATTTATCATATTCGAGCCTTTACATTACGCCTTGACAAAATTTGTTCGCTTATTGACAGAGCGTCGGCAGAAAAATGTGTCCGTGGAGAATACGTTTGAGCATAATTTGTTGTCTCACCGAGATTGTTTCCATGCTCTCAGTATGGTTTTTGTACAGGTGTTTACAGACGTACGAATACATAAAGTTTTTTTATTTTGCCTGTGTGTATTTTGTTTGTGTAATGGGAGAACAGTGTTGTTCGAACAATTGTTCGGAAAACTGTTTAAACACGTACGATCATTAACACCAACGGTCTTACCTATGATGGCTAAACATATTTATTATTAGTTACAAGTATTCTCCACACAGAGGACCATGAACATATTTCTTCTCGTTATTCTGCCAACGCTCTATCTATATGCGAGCGACTTTGTGGGGTAAGTCAAAACTAAGTATCACGATCCAAATATCTGTGCGAACAGCAATCTGTACGTTGGTAGAACAAATCATGGCTAATCAAGACAGTATGTTAAATATGACGCAGGGTAACAATGCGCCTTAAATTTTATTTGAAGCAAAATGTCAAAATTGACCGCAAAAATTTACATTAATAATAAAAATTAAACACAACAAATATAACATAGTTTAAATTAACATGTACGAACGTAGTTCATTGCGGTATGCTCATACCACAGGCTTTACAAGTTTGATTTATACTCATAATGGAGAATTTATTTTGACTTGTGGTTCTGATGGCGATATTCGCAAATGGCGTGGCATAGATGATGATGATCCTTCATCGAATTGTTTGGGAGAATACGTAGTATGTTTAGCTCAAAAAGGGAACAGGTTGTTAGCGTCGACAGATCGCAACACAGTACAAATTTACACTTTCCCTGAAATGGATCTTGACGGTACTTTAATGCGATTTACTGCTCCAGTCGTAGCTATTAGGGTAATTAATGATTGTGTGGCGGCCGGCTCGGAAGATACTAAAATAAAAGTTGTAAATGGAGACCTTGAACCGATAGAATTAGGACACAAAGGTCCTGTACTGGCATTGGATATACACCCTAAACTGACGTATCTGGCGTCGGTTGGTGGCGAGGGTGTTCTTAAAATCTGGAATATAAGTGAAGGTAGAGAAATAAAAATGGTAACTGGCTTGCCCAAAAGCAATAGTTTTGAAAATGCAAAATATTTTGGAAGTCCTTGTTTTGAGCCTCTTAATGGCAACAGTCTCGCATATGCCAGTGGTAAGGAAATTATTGTGTTAAGTACTTCAACATGGGAAATACAATACACTCTTAGAGATGATCAAATTAACGGAGAATATACTTGTTGCCAATTTTCTAAAGACGGTTTGCTGCTAGCAGCAGGAACTGACTTAGGAGAGATTTCTATTTTTGATATTACCAACAGGCAGGCTAAAAAGTGTGAAGCGCCGACAAGTGAATGTCAAAGTATAACAAGTTTGTCTTGGAATAGCAGGAATAATGGTGAAATAGCATATTGTGATGCTTCAGGGCAATTAGGATTATTGTTTTCTACGGGTGATGATACGGATAAAGTTAATCAAAACAAAAAGAACAACATTGTGGATAATGTTTTAGAAGAAATAGAATTTGCTGATGAAAATCACGAAATTAATTATGATAGACCACTTGGTAATGAGGATTATGTCGAAGATGAAGGAGATGAGGACAACGCTGTATCTATTGAAAAATTAAAAAGTAAAATTATGTCTTATACAAAGGTAGCTAGTCCATTCGACGAAGAAACGAGGGAATCTATAGAAAGAGCTCGTTCAGAAAGTCCGTCAATTTCTGAAGCAGTTTATAGCAAATCCCTTAAACAACAGGCCGCCTTTCAACCTAGTTCAACTTCCACTCAATTGGAACATTGTTACTTAGTATGGAATACTATTGGCATTGTAACATTGCATGCCGATGGATCAGATGGAGCTATAGATGTTGAATTTCATGATGTAAGCGTGCATCACTCTTTACATATTCCAAATTATAATTGTCACAACATGGCCAGCCTTAGCTCATCAGTTTTGGTTATGGCGTCAAAAAATTCATCAAAAGTTGTGTGTATAGCATTATCGGCTTCTGGAAACAAAGAGTGGTCCATTCAATTGCCTGATTGTGAGAGTGTAGAAGCTGTGTGTGCTACATCAAAAATGGTAGCTGTCGCATCAAATTTACATTTCCTAAGAATATTTACGGTAATGGGAACACAAAGAGAAATAATTTCCATTCCCGGACCTGTAGTATGTATTGCTGGATACGAAGATCGTATTTTAGTGTGCTACCACAGCGCTCCGCCGAGCGTGAATCAGCAAAATATGCAAGGCATGTTATTGCAATCAATCGGTTTAAAAATAAAGTGCCAAAATATAACTATACCTCTTAAACCTGAGAGGCAATTGACATGGCTGGGATTCTCTGATTGTGGTTCACCGGTATTTAATGACTCTATGGGATTGGTGCAGTTGCTTAATCTCAAATCTAATTGCTGGTATCCAGTTTGTGATACAATGAAACAATCGTCAAGTGTTTCTAACAATTATTTTATAATTTCCCTTTCGGAAAAATCGCAAATTCTTCAAGCTGTACTATGCAGGGGCACTTCATATCCTATGACTACTCCTCGCCCAATGATACAGGAATTACCAGTACAGCTGCCTCTTTGTGATATAGAAAGTGAAAAATCGTCTTTAGAGGATTCCTTGCTACGTGCAACTATAATGTCTATGGATAACGCAGACAAAAATGTTAAGGAAACAGCTATTAAACTATTTGCCCTGGCATGTCGGAGTGAAGTTGAGTTACGTGCAAAAGAGTTAATTGAAACTATAGCTTGCACAGATTTGCTAATGTTGGCTGTGAAATACGCGACCAAATTAGGAAGGATACATCTATCCGATAAACTGCACGAAATGTTACCGCAATTAGAAAACCAACAAACAAGAGAAGATGATCAGTTGGTTGAACAATCGTTACCAATATCATCTATGCATTCGTTAAAAGATTTTCAAAATAGCGCCACTTGGAACCTAAACAAATTAGCACCGAAATCAATAGATTTGGGCTCATCGAAAAAACCCACTATTAAAAGATTTTCATATAACAATAATTCACCATCAACTCCGTTGCTACAAAAATTTAGAAACGAACAATTGGTACCGGCATCATCAGAATCATCCCAAGAAAATTTCAGTACTTCTGATTCTCAAATGCAAAAAACCGCATTAAAGGATGAAGAAACAACACGCACACCTTTAAATTCCATGAATCCATTTGCCTCTAAACGTAAACTAGCAGATGTCGATAAAACCATACTAATGGGATCTGAAAAACTAAAATTTGCTAAAAAATAAAATTAAGTATATATGTATGCATTAAACAAGTAATAAGATTCGATTCTAACAAGCTAAAATCGGAACATTTACAATAAAAATTTACTTAAAAAAGATGGCATGGCGGTAATTATTAAAATGGAAGTATTAAAACCAGGCACCGCAACGGTTTTAAAATTAATTTAAAAAAGACTTCTAGTTTTAGTTTTTGCGGATGTACGCACTTTTAAGATGTTGACCTTAAACGTTTATATTAGCATTTATTTGTTAATTAAAATATAAAACAAAAAATTTGAAGCAAAAAATAAAACTTAAAAAGTAACTATTATTTTCAAAGCAAAAATGTTGATGTATTTCTTAACCTTGTAGTATTTTTGTTCATTGTGATTTTTTTGGTTGAAATTTTAAAAACAATCATTATGATTGTGTTTATTAATTCCCGAAGCAAGTTGTTAAAAATTCCCAACTAGGATAACATCCAAAAAATTTTCGAGTTTATTAATAAAACTGGAATTATAATTTAGTAAAACTAAACTATTGATTTTCTTAAGTTGTTGTACATATGTATATTAGCTGTCATCATGAAATGTTTATTCTTTTTCAGTTCACACCCAGTGCAAAATGCCCCTTAATTTTTTAGAATTAGATTTTATAAATTACTTATAAATCTAATAACAATCCATATTGGTTGTCGCCTTGGCTATCACATTTTAATATAAATTCGCCTTGGATTGCATACTTTACCAGCTGTTTTTGTTCATATGGATTACACGGCATGTACAAATTCTTTGTGTAAAACATATGGAAACACTTCAAGTAAACATAGCTCCAGAAGTAGGAATTTTTATAAATTGAAGTACAATGTTGAATAATTGCTTCAAATTAAATTTTAAGGAATTAAATTACGCAAGATGTGTATTAAATCGAAATAACAATGTGAACAAAAGTTGTAGCACTCAATCAATATATCAAAACATATTCGATAGAAGTTCTAAAAAGTTACAAAAGGAGAGAGCTGCAAGGAGGTAAATTACGTTCACTTAATAAACAATCTAATATACTTACATAAATGCATATATACATATGCGTAGTGAAGATGTGGAGTTATATGATTACCTTAAAAAAGAAATCGGCTACCGGGTGGCAGACAGAGTATTTGATATCAAAAGGGATTTTGAAAAAGCAGCAGATTTGGGTTGCAATCGTGGATATTTATCATGCCACATTTTGGCCGAAAGTGTAAAAAATTTAACAATATGTGATATCAGTCCTACTATGCTTTCGCAGGCCAAGGGAACACCTGGCTTACAAATAGAAAAACTGGAACTAGATGAAGAACAGTGGAATGTATGTATTTTATATATTGTATTTTATCAATTCGTTGTTTTCCTATACTAAAGTATTGATACAAATCTAGTTTAGGTCAGCACCCAAAACAAGTTTTCTAGGCTATAAAAAATGTACATATTAAAGAAAATGCGATACAATATAGACGTCATAGGAAGATTGCGATTTTATTATACGCCGAACATTTCAACAAAATATTTGAGATATCACACAAACTCATCATTGCAAAACAAACGATTCTATTGGAAAATTGAACAACTTGAATCGTATCAAATGAATTGTGAGTGGAGAGTATGTGAGCACAAGAATTGCCTCCACAGCACGCGACACAACGTTAAGTCTGATGTTGGAATTTACAGGCCGTTTGAAATCGTGTTTTGGCGATATTCTTTCTGTGGTTGTTTTTGGAAGTGACGGGCTTATGTGAATAAGTCACTGACTGTTTTGATGCCCTTAAGCGGTTCTAAATAGTAATTAATAATGGTGGCAGCCACGTAACTGATATAGGGTTATCAATTATTGGGTTTCAAAAGTCAAGTTAAATAGAACACAACTTAAGCTACGATTTTGATGAAACTTTTATTTCATTATAATGGTTGGATCTTGCCGTTATGTACGAAATACAATGTAATTTAAATGATCGCCGCTAAATTGGTTACAGCAGTCGATCCTTTTGAGGAAGTTTTGGACCACTTTTCGGGCAGTAACTCGGCGATAACTTGACGAATGTTCACGTAGACACTGTCTTTCTAAATTCTAACGGCAAATTGCTTGGTTTTGGTGGCCAATTGTGGTTGCCAAAATGTGAAATAACCCGTTCTGGAAACTTCCCTTGCAATAAAGCCAATGTCGCTCGTGCTGTGTAGCTCGTGGCACTGTCTTGTTGAAACCACAGATCGTCCAGTTCGTAATTTCCAATTGCGATGAGACCAGAAAGCCATAATGAACCCTAAGAGAGGCCCAATTGCTGAGAACCCCGTGGATTCGACAAATTCGAATTATATGCCACACTTTTACTAACATCGCCGATATTTTTCGCAATTCACACATTCCGATTATAAATAGGCCTGACCACATCTGTAACGCTTGCAGTCTCTTCTAATTTCTTTATAGCCATAAGCATCCGTAATATTAGAAAAGTGGCCACGTGTGAACCACCGCTTTTGTAGTAAGTTTTAACTATTTTTACGCGTTCTTCGGTAGTTCGATACGTATTCGTAAATAGCGAACCTTTCACTAAATAAATGACACTTCAGATGACAGGTATTTAACAGCTGACAGCCGTGCCATACCGGCGGTTTTGAAACCTCTAAATGGATAGCCCGTTATTCTCTTCAAAACATAATGTAGTCAAGTATAAAGATCCAAGTAAATATTAAAAAATACACTATTATCTTTTCAATAATATACACAAAGAACATTGAGTCCTTTTTGCGGTTCACCTTGTATATATTACCTTTGCGGGGAGATATATGTCCGATTTAAAATTACATTTCCTACCACTAGGTGTTTGTTTTTGAGGTGCTGCCCTAAAGTATGATTTAAACCTAAGTATTGTTTACTATTATATATTTTTATACTTAACACGAAAAGTAAATCTCTATTGTTTGTAGTTCCCAGATAATTCTTTGGATTTAGTTATTTCTTCTTTAAGTCTTCATTGGGTCAACGATTTGCCTGGTTGCTTTAGCCGAGTAATAAAAAGTCTTAAGCCAGATGGAGTATTTATTGCTTCAATGTTCGGAGGTGATACGCTTTATGAACTAAGGTCTTCTTTGCAACTGGCTGAGTTAGAAAGAAAAGGCGGCATAGCTCCACATATATCACCATTTACACAGGTATGAATTTATTGATAACTCGTACTTTGATTAGAGCCAAAGTACGTTCTTTCAAATAATTTTTCACTCATAAAAAGTTGAGGCATGAAAAAATGTTTCGTATAGATGAAAAACTTTTAGTATGTCCTCGTTTTTAGTTTAATATTCTCATATATTTTATAATTAAAATTCATATTTTTGAATAGATTCGAGATATTGGATCATTACTTAATCGTGCTGGTTTCACAATGCTTACCATAGATACTGATGAGATTGTTATAGGCTATCCTTCTATGTTTGAACTTATGTGGGACCTTAAAGGTATGGCAGAAAATAATGCAGCTTTTAATAGGCCCCTCCACTTAAGCAGAGATACCATGCTGGCCGCTAGTGCAATATATAAAGAAATGTACGAGAAGGTAGTTAAAATTATGATAAACATATGTATATAAGATTATTTTCCATAACCGAATCATATAAATACATATATACAGGACAAAGGTATTCCAGCAACATTTCATATAATTTATTTTGTCGGTTGGAAGCCAGGACCTAATCAACTTACACCTCTTCCCAGAGGCACTGGTGGTGTTTCGTTAAAAGATCTGGGAAAAATGACGGATAACTTTCAAAGCACACCAAAAAATAAAAACTGATAAATAATTTGAAAAAAGACAAAGAATTTTATTTAGTATATATTAGCTGGGCCCAGCCGCCTTGTTGTTTCTATAGTTATTCAAATATGCGATATAACATACACGGGTTATAACTTATTGCAGTGAGCTTTGTATGGAACACTTATAATTCGACAGTTTGAATCGTTACGTCTGACTGAATTTATTAAAGCGTCAGCTAAAATGAAACAACATCTGGTACTGATTTTATGTTGGGAGCTGTAGGAAAAAGAATTGGTTATTTCTATTACGCCATTTTATATGAGAACAAAAAAAAAATGTATAAGTTCTTGAGTTGCATATTCAAAACATATATTTCAATAATATATAAATGATCTTCAACTTACATTCACATTGCGATCGGATCCTAAGTTATATATAAATATTTCATTTTTTAATTTCATGTAACTATTTGTATAAAAAATGTTTAATAGATTATTCAAAGTATTTTAGCACTTTCAGTTATGTTTTCATTTTTATCGATCAATAATAAAAGTTTTTGCAATTACAAAATATCTATTTTTATTTAAAAGAACATTTTTAAAAATACATTTCTTAAAAAAATATTTATTGAAAACTCATGTTGAGAAAATCTAAATTTTTGTTCAATTAAGTGAAATTAAAAAACGTTTCAATAATGCAGTGAATTTGTAAAAACCCAAAGGAATTTCTAATTAGAAAAAAATCTAACATTTCATTTAGTTAATTCAGTAATGTTAAGACTAAGAGGCCAACATTTTCTTGTTAAAATAAAGGTCAAAAATGAATTTTGTGCTTAGCGAATATACATATGTACATATTAAAAAAAAATGAAAAAGAAAAATAAGTTTTTATTTTTTCGTATAAATAAATAATTTACATTTTTTTCCATTAAATGCTTAGAAAAATAAACGCTATTATAATAATTGTAATAACTAATACATTTTTGTAATCATAAGTTTTTACTGAACTTTTAAAATAAAAAATTAGCAACTTTAATTATTTTCAAATCACATAATCGTTCTCGCCAATTTCTGCTCAATCGAAATAAATAGTGCAAGCATACTTCAAGACGTATTCAAAATAAAAAATTAATGTGTTAACTAACGATTCCTTAAATCTCACTTATAGTGTGCCCACTGAAAAAAAGACTCATTATTTAAAGACTGGAATTTTTTGTACAAACCGGAATAGTAGGATCGTTAAATCCTGCATGAACATTACGAGGACAATTATTTCTTGGCGACGGATTTTAACAAATATGTAAATATAAGAATGGTAATTTTGTAAGTAAGCGAGAAATATGTATATATATATATAACATATGTATATGCTCATTGCATATTAATTATATTTCTAATGCTATGTGCTAATAATATGTTTCTCAATAAATAAATAAAATAACAATAAAAGTAAAAACTTTTGAATTTAAGAAAAATTTTATTTCTAAGTTTCAAAAAGAACCTAAAGGCGTAGAAGGTCTTAAGTGTATTGATGACTTGACTGGTGACGAATTGGATGCAATGTTTATAGCAGCTTCAATGCTCGAAGCAATCTGTTGCTCAGTAGAAGTTGACAGTGAACTGATTAAGGGCGCGGGTGGCGGCACAATAAATGTTGTTGGCTCCAACTGTTTATTATCTAATGTTGTAGTTTCAACTGGGGAAAAATAGCACGGCTTGTTAGGGTTGTGTTGAGGCGGCGTAGAAGGTAAACGTCAGGTACCCATTATTATTTCACGTTGTGGTGTTAGCTGTAAAGCGTTCGCAGTTTTAAGATGAATACTAATGAAAAAGAAAAGTTTAGCATTGAAAAATACACTTTTTTTTGTATCATACTTATTGTCCTCCAACGAAAAAGTTTCCGATGAACCATGTGAGGCCATTGATGTACCTGCAAGCGAACTTCTTATTGAATGATTATCCTCGGGTACAGTTAGTGTTACTATTTGTTTATAATTGCATAAATATAAAAATATATGTATATATTTTTTCAAAATACCATGCCAATTGGTTTTTGTAAGTCGTTGAAGGATACAAGGAGAGGTTTTTTTTATGGTTTTGTTTTAAATGGTAAAGTTGCCACGTCCAATTTTAGATAGTATTGCATTGATCAAAGTTAAAAAAAATTCAATTTTTACAATATTATTTTAGATGGACATCGATTAAACTTAATTTTAGACAAATATGTATTTTAAAGTAAAGAATAAAAGACAAAATCTAAATTAATATGCAAAAGTCTGAGATGAAATAAAAGTAGTGTTTACTTATTTGATTTAAATTACAAAAAATATTTCCTCAAATATATATCATCCGATACATAATCGTTATACTGCTCATATTCAGATCAATTGAAATAGGTCGATTTATAAATCGGTGTCGAAATTATACATTTATACTCTGGTTCCATTACTATTTATTCACATTAATTTAAATATATATAAAGAATGAAATGATGGATTGAAGTATGATGAAGTCGGTTTAATAATATCCGCAAGTAAGTGTAGGGGGTGGCCAGATAGTAACGATAGTTATTTCCATAGTTATTTTTCAGAATCTGTCAAAGTTACCAGGCGGTAAGCAATAAGTTCTCGAAGAACCTAAAGTTGAAGGTGCAAAACAAGAACTATGCTTTCTGTAGCGTTTAAACATCCTAACTTAAAGACCTTAATTTAGAAGAAAAAATATTAAAATAAGATTGAAATCTTAATTCTGGCCACAGACAAGATTCATTGATAGCAATCGAACTAATAAACCCCAGACAGATGCCACACTACCGGAGCACCTCCCAAAAATTTAAGTTTTGTAAACGTAATGCTGGGAACACAACTGGGACGAACGACGATTCGCCGCGAATATCCGTCGCCAAAAATAGAACACATTTGTGTATACCAACATGCTCACAATTATGACGTCGGTCGAAATTCGTCATACGCGGCGAACTTTGAATTAGATTTATTTCTATTTCTTTCGCCGGCGTACGACAAACAAAACAGTACAATGGGGCCATGTTTGGTTTTAGTTCCCAAGTATTTTAGTAAATAAAGTTTTTTTTTTAATAATAATTTAATTTTGTATTACTCGTATAGTATTTAAAATATGTTTACAAAATAGTAGTTAGCTATAAAATTATTTTTTTGTCAGTGTTTTTGTGTTTAATTTTTTAACTATTATTTTTTATATGGTCACCCTATCTATATATAGGTAACAGCTGTTATTTTTTCGTCGTTATTGTGCTTCATACGACGAATTTACGCAGCGAATTTTGATCGACGTATACGTCGTGTTGGACGAAATTCGTTGTTTGTCCTAGTTGTGTTCCCAGCATAAGAAACTTCGATGACGACTATTTAAACCTAGTTTTTTCATAGAACTGTTTCGTTCGACCTTTCAGTTTATATTTGCCAAATTTTAAATATAGACAAGGCGTATAATTTAGTTCTTCTCTTAGATAGAATAGTGATTATTAACCTTCCCTTTTTTGAATAGCATTACTACTGCATGATGGCCGTATTAATAATGAGCAATATGTTTATTAAATATGAAATCACATTCCTTTTTTTTTGAAAAAGATTTATTAAACACATATGAATGTATATACATATATATCAATTATTTATTAAATGTGTATAAAAATTATTAATATAATTTTGGTCCTTTATCATTAGAGATGAGAATAAGAATTACTTTAAAAATATGCACGTATTTATGAAAAGATGGAAATACGGAATGGTAATAATTGTTTGTAATGTTTAAAACATTACTTGTAATTTATAACAAATCATATAAAATATTAGTAACAAATAAGCTACAAAATGTATCTACATTGAAAAGAAATTCACTATTAAATTAAACACATAACAATAATTTGGAAGGCGAAACTAGTAAGTCATATATTGAAGTATTTCTAGAGCAAGCTAAATAAAGATTATTAGGTATTTTCAAACAGTAGGATAAGTATTTAAGTGTAAAAATATTATTAAATATAAACTATAAGTCTTATACAGAATAATTTCAATGTTATCCTTAATATTATAAAATGCAAAATAACAAATAAAAGCTGTATCTAATTTTATAATATATTTCAAATTAAACAATTAAATTTGTTGGCATTTTGTGTGCAATACAAAGAAAAGAAACAGAAAAAAGAGAAATAAACTTTACAATATTTCTAAAACTACTACTAATTTTTAGAACAAAAGAAAAAAAATCATAATAAATAAAAATTTTAAGAAATCGTGTAATTAAAGACGAGTATTTTCCACGCTTAGTTCATCATCGTCGTGGTTGTCATCATTATTAAAGTTATCATCACGTTGGTCATTGCTATTTAAATGCAATATTTTTTCATCGCAATTATTAATCAAAACATTTATATCGTTATGACCATTTAGTTGTTCGTCGAAAGAGTTAGGAATTTGATGCTCGTTATGTAAATAACGTTTATCAAGAGAATTACATTCGCTGCCTTTGAAATTAGCACGATTTATTGTTGTTTCATCTTGACAAAATATCGGCGACAAAGCGGATTCGGTCGCTAGTATGGCAGTGTTAGAAGTGGAAATATTAATACTGTTGTTGCTAGGCCGTGGTGGTGGTGGTGGTGTAAAAGTAACAAAAAATCCATTGCTATACAAAGAATTACTGCTAATAGCTGGTGATGTGGCTAAACTATTGATACTTTGGTAAGTTTTCATTGAATATGCATCACCTATAATTTGGACAATATATATACACACACAGAAATTAATGTATACCATAATTTTTATTTTGAATGTTTGTTAAGTATTTCGTTTGGAAATTATTTTAATATAAGCAGAGAATAAGGGTTAATTTATTAACAAATTTATCGAACTAAACAACTGCTGAACAATCTGCTAATTTTGTTAAACTATTTATTGTAAGTTTTAAACTATTTCACTATATCTGGTGGTAGGGTCTTCCTTGCTGTTTGAATTGAAAATTTTATTAATCAAATATTTACAGTTCTTTAATATTGTTCAAATATTTATAGTATTTTTTCCCGACGACTAGCGCTTTCAGAGTTAAGCCTCAGTAAAATATTATAATTTTCATTTGTTTAAAAAGTTTCCCATTAATTAAAATTAATTAAATTTAATTAGACACTTGAGGCCGATTGTGGCCTAGAGGCGACAATAAATAAAGTTATAATAGATTGTTGATTTGATATTCCGACAGGGTGTTTTAATGTACATTTTTGGAACGAATTTCCGTCATCCCTTGTCAACTCTGGTTGGAGGGATGTCTCCAAAAATCTACGTTGTAATGGAAAATCTAAAGGAAATCCAATGTACCTACACGTGTATTTTGTCGTAAATTCTAATAAGCTGAGGAATACTTAGGAATCTATTTCGCAATGCTGTCAATGTAATTAATTGGTGTCATATTTGTGCTGGCGCTGTTCGTTACTCTCGTACGAGCGATGCAATAGCATAAATACAGTAACGAGAAGGAAGTACTGATTTTGGACAGTAAATATTTTTGAAGTTTTGCTACCGCTTATTTTTATAAAACTTGTAGAATTTATAGCATAGTGAGGAATTTTTGCTTTCCTTTTGCTAATACGCAGCTAGAATTTTGAACACTGCATTTAATGTATTATTTTCAATAGTGTTACCTTTTTTCATACTATAAACCGAATAAAAATGAATATAAAAAATGAAGAATAAAACTGAATTTTTATTAAAAAATGAATAGTGCGTTTCCAAGAGCAAAAGAAGGTGTTTTGAGCAAATTACTTCAAAGTGTTTCCACTAAGCTATAAGAGCTTTTGTGTACGAGTTATTAAATTCAATTTGATGTTTAGGTTGTTTTGTGTGTTTACAATAGCCGTGTATTCAGTGTTTAGTGCAAATGGTCTTGCAAAAGTGCAAGTGCAAAACAACATAACTTTTTAATAAAATCCAACAACAAAATACACAAAACTTTTGTCAAATTTCATACAAAAGCCACATTTGCACCAAACACCGAATACATCTAAATACTACTAAAGCAAACACAATTTTGTTTTCAAAGAAAATTTAATATTTGCTGAATGAAAACTCTTTAAATCCCTAAGATGCAATTGAGGTTGTATATAAAATAATAATAATAACAATACGATGACTGAATTGTGCAATTATTTTTCAAATGCTACAATATAACAATTTTCTTTGGCTTCGAAAACAAATTGAGCGCAATTATTTTAGCAATACAATATATACTGGGTGTTCACTACGTGCAAGAATAATAAAGGCAGTTGTTAATGGAATAGCTTCTGCTTTCTCAATTCTTGTGAGTGGGTTAGAAGTCTGTAAAATTTTGTCTGGAAGCAAATTACGGCAGCCGAAATCGATCGAATTTTCAACAAAATATTATAGAAATCCAATAAAATATAATAGAAATTTCGAACGATACCGTATGCCGCAATTTGACCGCTTGTTGAAATAATGCCAATGCCAATAAATTTATCAACGTGTTTGAATTCATTAAAAGATAATTCATTTAAAAATAATTCGTGTTAATTTGGAAATCAGAAAAGATTATTACTAATGACACAAAATGCACAACATTATTCATTTTAAAATGTAAATTTCAATAGTAACAAAAGTTAAAATCAGTAAAATATGAGTATATAAAGTACTGTTTTCGCTTTCACTATTTCAGTCGGTCTTAATTTCTTTACTTATAAAGAAAGTTTGGCCGTCGATCAGTACATTATTTACTATAGGGTCCGCCATCTAACGTTTTTTTTTTGAACTAGTTATTATTTCGTGAATGGTGACACTTAGCTCATGTCTAATTTGACAGATAATTAGTTTTATCCTTCCGCTGAACGAATATGGTTGTGTATACGCTTGAACAACGCTTCGATAGGTGGGCCTGCGATCGACGTACAGAAGATGCCGATGTTGGCAAAAAAAAAAAATCATCTTTTCAGATGAAGCTCATTTTGATCTTGGCGGGTATGTAAACAAGCAAAATTGTCGCATTTGGGGCACAGAAAACCCGCACGAATACATTGAAAAGCCGACGCACCCAAAACGAGTCACTGTTTGGTGCGGATTTTGGTCCAGAGGCATAATTGGGCCATTTTTTGAAAATGAGCAGGGCGTGGCCGTTACAGTCAATGGCGATCGTTATCGGGCCATGTTGAACGAATTTTTGTTCACAAAAATTGAAGAGGAGGATATTGGCAACATTTGGTTGCAACAGGACGGCGCTACGTACCACACAGCCGAAGCTACGCTCGATTTTTGCGCCCTGTTTAAAAAAAAAAGTTATTCGGCGGACCCTATATATGGGATAACACCATAATTAAAAGGAATGTTAATAAGAACAAAAGATAACATTCAAAATGAGTATACATACATACAAATAACAACTATACTGGTTTTACGTTGTGTTTAGAAAATATTTTGAAAACAGTACAAATTGAAATATTAAAGATTATAAGGAACATGCATAACATTATTAGCTAACATGCTCAAATATAAGCTTATAAGCTTTATAGATTATTGCATAAGTTTTATAGATTATTGCACATTGATATTAAGAAATACTGCTATTCAGGATTTAAGAAAAGCTTTTCCATGAAAAAAAATGGTACCTCTGGCCCGCAGAGAAGTATGACACATTAACAAACATAAATGTTTGTCAATGTTTTTCCTTACGTTATAAGGAAAGCTGGCAAACTTATATGCAGGTCTAAAGTGCCCTTAAAATTAATAAACACAAATATGTCGGGATAGGACGAATGTTTTTTTAAATAATAATAAGTAAATAACTGATTCTTGATTTGATATTCCGACAGTGTGTTTTGATGTAGATTTTTGGAATGAATTTCCGTCATCCCTTGTCAAGTTTGGTTTGGAGACAAATTCGGTTTCGGCTGTGCCATCTTCAGTGTCATTTTTCGTATTGAGAACGGCACATAGAGATGCCACATAGCCGAAACCGGTTTGTCTCCAAACCAAACTTGACAAAGGATGACGGAAATTCGTTTCAAAAATCTACAAGTAAATAACTCTTGTTCAACTTACCCGTGGCACATTCAGATGTTTCATACGATACGGTTGATTGAACTTCAATGGCATTTTGCTCTTGTCTGTAACAAATTTATTTTGTTACGTATGCATCTCATACTTTAAATAAGATGGGTTTACCTTAATATTACATCGTTAATAACCTGCTTTTCTGTATCTGTATATTCTGATCTTCGTCGACCAATCTTTTTTTCGATATCGGCTTCTATAAATTGACCTAATGGTTTTGTGGGAAATTCATTAACTTTGGCTGGCGGGGGAACATCTAGTTTGTGTTCTTTCAATTTTTTCATAACACGTTCTAAGGCCTCTATTGCGAAATCATCGTTGTATCCGAAGTTTTTATGCAGTTTTACTTGTAAATATTCCAAAACTGAATCCATATCTTTGAGACGTAATAATTCTGATTTGTGCAGGTATAATATAGTAATTGCCATGGCAGTTATAACGCGATCGCCTTCCAATAAAAATATGTCCCAGACGCGCAAACTTAAACTAAATGGTATCTGCAGTTTAAATAGTAGGCAAAGTAAATAAAATTACTTTCGGAAGTGCAAAAATATAACTTACACGTTCAACGAAGATCACAAAAAACCATTTGATTGAATATAATATTGCATCAACATTATGTTTCAAAAAGTGTTTGTGCAATTTTGGCATTATTTTTAACATAATACGATCATGATGTTCTAAAAAACGAGTTAGCTTGGGAAAACCTTCAATAAAAAGACCATGCATGGCATACTTTTCATTTACTATTAATGCATTTAATGCCCAAAAAGCTTCTTCCTCCTGCATGTAGAGTAAAAGGACACCAGCTACACACGCCATACCTTGGCAATAGCCTAATTCAGGATTATAAACACTATACGCATTAAGAACATTAAACAATGAAACCTGCTTAACACTATAGCGTTCACGAAAAGCTAAGTTATCACGAAATTGTCGATTAACATCGGAATCAATTTGGCGTACTTCTGTCGAATATTTGCGCGATAAGTCTAACATACGCTGGTAGACATTACGATTCTCCTCCATAGATTCTTCCACATTGAGTAGTTTTTTCCATGCTGGCCAACGCATTCGATCTGGTATTCCCTTAAAAACTCTTTTCCGCAATTTTTCATGATGTGGGTTCCATGAAGCAAGCATTTTCATCCATTTCTTATCACGTTCTAATTCTATTTTGGTACGTAGAACTTCTTGTGAATCGCGGGTATCTGGTAGGCGGGAATCGTGCATAAACCCATATCTGAAAGTAAAAGCATGTTACTTATACTCAAATATATATTCAAGCCTAAATATCAATTTAACATATAAAATTTGTTGAAATATCAGGTAACATTCTTTAAACCTACAAATTAAAGAAATTTTTTTGCATTAAAGTTGTATAATATTAATAGCATCATAATGAAATAAAATGAATTAATAAATATTAAGGCTTTAAGAAGAGAGCACAAGGAAATAAAGTAAAATAATAAATAGTAACTTTAGGTTTTAAGACATCATAATTTTATAAATAAATGCGGTTCGAAGTTGACATTGTATTTTGGCGGTGTCTTATCTGAGAATTTTTATGTCAGAAATCACCATGACAAGCTGATTATTACTTGTGTATGGGACGTCACCTATTCGCACCAGTTCCGCCAGGTGCCAATGCAACCATTCAAAAAATTAACTCTAGTGCAGGTTTTTCGGTCTCGCTTTTCCGTACTTCTTAGCTAACACCCTAAATTGGCCATTTAATATTCCGCAAGTTGTCTCCGCAAGCTTTTACTAATAAGTCGAAGCCAACTTATTGTCCGCAGTCTTTAAAAATTGTTCATCCCGGATCTGCGTCGTGGCTGAAAATTCCTGTAATGCCTGACAGTTTCCTTAATACAATTTCAACTGCAAGCCACCCTTATTGTAAGCCTCTTAACAAATTTACTTTACTATTAATTATACTAATGCTTTGGAATACATCTGGCGCGTGGCATTACAAAGTCGTGACAGAACAATATTTTTTAATACTTGAATTTTCTAATATCAAAAACAAATTAAACTTACTTATCTGTAATATGATATATTTCATATTTTGGGTTTTCCCAAGAATCCACCTGATTTGCTGGATCTAAACCTAAACTGTATCGATTAAATAGAAGCTCCCGCTCTTCGGCAGCACGTTTTAACAAGGCTTGTTGTTCCTCGTCGATGTTCATCGTTGATGAAAATTACGTTTTTATCAACAAACTCTTTATCGTCTATTTTGTAGAAGACTAACACGGAATTTATTGATAACTTTTAATTCACTTTAAAGTGTGAAACATTTTTTGAATTGATGAAAGAAGGAATAAATGACATGAGTGATTAAAATACTATCCGATATTGAATTTTTTAAATTACATCCCAAATTACGTGAATATCAACTTTTAATTAAATGCACATAAACACACACACACATACGCACTATAAAAGAATTTCACATAGCTTTCAAGTCTGCTTTTTTCACAAACGATGACTTGAATTTTACGGCCGCTGTGTTTATTAATAAATAATATCCACAACGAAAGCCTCTTGTATTAAATGCTTATTGGTGTATTGTGTAAAATTGTTTATCCATGATTCTATCTTGAACAAACTTCACATATCTATTTTATTTACATATCTATGTAGCTAGGTTCGCATTTATAAATTTGAGTTAATTTCTTTTTCTATATTTTTCCACTATTAATTTTTACTTTATTATACTCATATATGAATATATATATGTATGCAGATATTACAGTTTCCAGGATTTGTTAAAACATAAATTAAATTGACCGAAGGAAAGTATTTTAATGAAATTATTTGTAGATTCAACCAACACAATTTTACGAGCGACGTTTTCAAGTATTACAAAAAAAAAACATGGACTTGTAAATTTGACATCAAGAGCAGGGATGTATTAAAAAGGTATTTTTAATTAGTGTTGGTTAACATACTCTGCTAAGTTCAGTCTATATATGGCAAGGCGAATTAAAATTGTTCCCTTAAAAGTGCAGCTAATGAGTTTTTTAACAGAAAGGATGTCAAACTCCATATAAAATTTGCTTTCGCCATTTTCTTTTTATATCTGCTATCAATTTGACTTGATTTGTGGGAAAACATTTTTCGCCGAAAGTGGCACAGAAATGAACATTAATATAAATTTGATTTATTGTGCCCGTATTTTCGGGCCATCGTTTTTTTTATTTACCGACAAATTCGTGTTCGCACATGTCACATCAATTCGCTTCAATGCCAAAGAGCATAAACCAAGTTGAAAGAGACTTTCTGCTAACGTTTTGTTCTTATGAGCTTATACATACAAGTTTTCTTGCTTCATTTTATGGTTATTGGGAGGGAGGAAAGTAAGAATGAAAAGTGGCATAGAAGACGAATTTTACTGGGTGACCCAATTCTTACAACAAATGCAACGTAGGTAAATTCGTACAAAAACAATATGCTTGTGGTTTTTATTTCTGTCCAAAACAGCTGCCTTGCAAGTAGAATAGTTCACGGAAATTTATTGCAAAAAAACAGCAACGCAAATTTATTGTATAAGAAACAATGGTATTCCGTCCAAAGATGCCATTGAAAGTGCCAGTTCAATAAAAGCAGAATTACTGTTTAAAACTGAATTTCGGAAGACCATTTGTCGCCTAATTCATTTGTCAATTGATAGGTGAACTTGGCAGTCCCGATAATATGGTCGAAATGACTTGAATGTTCAATTAAAGGCGATTTTATTATAAGGTGGCGTTGTGAGCACAGTTGATGGATTCACATATCACAATCCAACGTCAAATGCTGATATTCATAAATTAGAATTTCAAATAAAATATATGAATTTAATAATAAATTAAATATATATATATATATATATATGAGTTGAATTAATTTTTTTGACTTCAGGTTTTGACATTACGACGGTATTGTATAACACCCAATTCGCCCTGCTCCCAACTTATAATTAATTCGCTTCAACAATACAAAATTTATTTAATTCGCTTTGGTTGTTCTGTATGCACTGGTTTCGCGGCCACATGATATATGTATTTTTGGTAATACATCTGATTTATTTTGTTATTTTGCCGGCATATATTTATAGTCATGAAGTAAATAAATATTCACGAAATTCTAGAAAAAATCAAATATTTAAAATAAATTTTGTTTTATATTTTATATTTACTTAGAATTAGTGTTGACGGATTGTTAGTCTATTTTCCCTACGAATATATTTATCCGGAGCAATATGCGTATATGATCGAACTTAAACGCACTTTGGATGCGAAAGGACATTGTTTGCTAGAGATGCCATCGGGGACAGGAAAAACGGCAACTTTGCTATCCCTTATTGTAGCTTACATGATAGAGCATCCAGAAACCGTTCGTAAATTAATATACTGTTCACGTACTGTACCAGAAATCGAAAAGGTTATAGCTGAATTACAAAATCTAATGGCATACTATGAGAATAACGCTCTCCAACAGCCTGGCCTAATAGGTCTGGTGTTAAGTTCAAGAAAGAATATGTGTATTCATCCCGATGTTAGTAAGGAGAGAGAGGGTAAATCAGTTGACGGCAAATGCTACGGTTTGACTGCCAGTTATGTGAGAGAAAGACACGACCATGATGCGGAAACTCCAATATGTAACACTTAATAAAATGTACGATTAGATCTGATATACAAATTGTGATGATTTGCAGGCCAATATTTCGAGGGATTTAATTTGGAAGGCAAAGAATCCACTCTACCAGTTGGTGTATATAGCTTAGATGATTTAAAAGATTATGGACGTATGCGTAATTGGTGTCCATATTTTTTGGCCAGATACGCTGTAATAAAATTCTATATCCATCCTTTGTATCTATTATAAACTACTTTCTACATTTACCTACAGATTTGTCAGGCACATATAGTTGTATATAGTTATCATTACCTACTAGATCCAAAAATAGCCGAAGTTGTTTCGAAGGAGATGTGCCGTGAGTCATGCATTGTTTTTGATGAAGCTCACAATATTGACAATGTGTGTATTGATTCCATGAGTGTTAAAATTAATCGTCGCACGGTGGAACGGAGTACAAATGCTTTAAATAATTTGCAGAATTTAGTTCAGGAGTAAGTAGAAAGTAATAGTTTAAGTACCATGCCTATCAATTGTATTTCAACAGAGTTTAAAAATCTGTATTATTAATTATTATTATCTAAAAATATAATTAGTTAAGAGAAGTGTTTCCAAAATTCGTATTAATGTTAACCAAAGATATTTTTTATTGTTTGGAAATCAACTTGGAAATAATGCGTTACTGAGATATTTGTCATCCTCTACGCAATTTACTTGTTTTCTTTTTTGTGTTGCTCCACTAAACTAGAGTTTTGGACATTTTCAGTTTATTTATTCATACAATTTTATTGTTTAAATAATTTACTTCAAGAATACGCGATGAGGATACCAATCGTCTAAATGAAGAATACCAACGCATGGTACAGGGATTGAAAGATGCTAGCGTGCAGAGAGACACTGATATGATTTTAGCCAATCCTATATTGCCAAACGATGTCTTAAAAGGTTATTGAAAAAGAATAATATTTGTTTCAATGCTTGTAACAATATTTGTAACAATGTTTCTATGTATATTGCAGAGGTTGTGCCGGGAAATATACGAAATGCAGATCATTTCTTGAGCTTTTTGAGACGCTTTATAGAATATATTAAGACGCGCTTAAAGGTCCATCATGTAATTCAAGAATCACCGGCTGGCTTTCTTAAAGACGTTGCGGCTAAAATTTGTATAGAACGTAAACCCTTGCGATTTTGTGCCGAACGGTTAGCCAGTTTGTTAAGAATGTTAGAAATAACCGATCTTACAGAATATGGAGCTTTGACTTTGGTAAGGAGATATATATATACATATGTCTGCGCTGCATTAAAAATATTATTTTTTCTCCCCACTTCAAGATAACACATTTTGCCACGTTAGTAAGCACGTATACAAAGGGGTTTACTATTATTATAGAACCCTTTGATGATAAAACACCCACGGTTGCAAATCCTATTCTACATTTTAGTTGCTTGGACTCATCGATAGCAATGGGTCCAGTCTTTCAGAGATTTCAGTCAGTTGTTATAACCTCTGGTACCCTGTCACCCATGGACATGTATCCAAAAATTTTAGATTTTGATCCAGTTGTAATGAGTTCATTTACAATGACTTTAGCTCGCCCCTGTCTGTTACCAATGGTAAATTGTATTTATATGGAACTAATATGTATTTAAGACAGGTTTTTAATTAACTTCTTAGATTGTATCAAAAGGTAATGACCAAGTTGCTATATCTTCAAAATACGAGACACGTGAGGATACCGCTGTTATTAGAAACTACGGACAGCTGTTAGTAGAAACTGCAAAGACTGTGCCAGATGGAATTGTTTGCTTTTTTACTTCATACTTGTATTTAGAATCAGTGGTTGCCTCCTGGTATGATCAGGGTATCGTAGATACTCTGTTACGTTATAAGCTGTTATTTATAGAAACGCAGGACAATGCAGAAACCAGCTATGCTTTAATGAACTACGTAAAAGTAAGTAAAATATACTTCTTATGTAATAAACTTTAAATATTGTTTGACGCAGGCATGTGATTGTGGAAGGGGTGCTGTTCTGTTGGCTGTTGCGCGTGGCAAGGTTTCTGAAGGCGTTGATTTTGATCACCATTATGGTCGGGCTGTACTTATGTTTGGTATTCCATACGTCTTTACTCAATCTCGAATATTAAAGGCAAGACTCGATTACTTGCGAGATCAGTTTCAGATACGAGAAAATGATTTTTTAACATTTGACGCTATGCGTCATGCAGCGCAGTGTGTTGGGCGCGCCTTAAGAGGTAAAACAGATTATGGTATCATGATCTTCGCTGACAAACGTTTTTCACGTCATGATAAACGAAGTCGTCTGCCGAAGTGGATTCAAGAACATTTAGTTGATAGCTACTGTAATTTAAGTATTGAAGAATCCATGCAACTTGCTCGCCGTTGGCTAAGGCGAATGGCTCAACCATTTACACGAGAAGATCAATTGGGATTATCTTTGTTGACCAAAGAACAATTGGAAAATATGGCAAAAGAAAAATTGGAACGCCGAGCCCAAGGCAAAGAGTCATGTGGAGGAGAAGTTATGGAATTGTAATACATTTTTAAGAAATGATATAAATACAAATGCAAATTTGGTTTTCTTACCGGCTTTGGCTCTAACATACATATTCGGGTTGTCGACTCTGTTTTTCAACAGGTCTAAAAAACAAGTTTGTCGGAAATGTATTCTTCATTTGACTATCTCACAGATGAAGATATTTAGAAGGTATTTCTGTTATTACAGAGACAGCAACTGGCAACTCACAGCTGGTACTTTCAGTTGCAAAATAGTACTGTTTCTGGTGATCTGTGACATACTCGACAAAAATAACCGCGAAAATAACGTGACAGTAATATTTTTCGAAATCGACATTTTGAGGCTCCAACACGTCGTCTGGAAAATACTGAATTGAAAATAATAATGGTTAAAAAAATACAAGCCTTTCAAAAAAAACGTAACTGACTAAAAATGTGAGAGTCCGCGAAGTATAAGCGAAATTAAATAATTATAAAAGGCGATCAATATTTACATGTGTGTTGTCAAGCAGTCCTTTTGATATAGAGATGGAACTGTGTATAACTTTTCACTCATAATCATGCACGCTCTCGATATAAATATTACTAATGCACGAGAATATAATGAAAAAATAACCACGATCGCAAAAACTCAACTTTTACAAATATTTTATAGAAACGCGGAACGTTTAATAATGCTTCACTTTTATTTGTATTTTATAATTTTCTAAAATTGTTTTTTTTTTAGAAATATCAAAACAAAAATGTCAATATTCTAATCACGAAACAATCACGCAATAATTCTACTCATGGACGATCACGCAAACGGATTTTTTATACACGTATATGCTCGATAGCATGTCACGTCAGATCATGCATTATTCATGCAAACCACGTAAGTGTTATAAAATCTACGCTTGGTTAGACGAGTAACGTTAAGTTTGACCCCAGTGACAAGTGCTTTTGTTAATAATTTTTATTACTAAACTTAAGGAAAATAGAGGTTGCGTAAGGTCCTAAGGGCTACAATTAGGAAATTGAAAAATTAAAAAAAAAATGTCTGTAAAATTTGTTTCCTGTGGGTTACGTTATTTTCGCGGTCGTTACGTTATTTTCAGTCTAACCTGCGAGAAATGTAGATGGCAACATTAACGTAAATGTTAAACAAAAAATGTCTATACGGGGAAATAGAATAGAGTGTTAGGATAAATTTAAATTTTATTTAAAAAACTCTGAGCAAATTGGAAAAAAGTAAAAAAAAAAAATTCTGTAAAATTGGCTATTGGCGGGTTACGTTATTTGAACGGTTAGGAATCGGTATATACAGACAAGACGTGCGTGCAAGCAGGAGTAACAAGTTCATCGAATTTAAAAATATTACATATCTACTATCAAGAGTTATTAGTATGTAATATAATTTGAACTGGATTTGAATGTACATATTTATTTTAATTGTTATTTGATGTGCTAATATTTCCATGCATACATACGTATCCCATACACACACATACAAAGCTTCCGCCTGCCTTCAACGTTAAAAAAAAGAAAAACAGATGTTAATATTTTGTTTTTTTAAAATTGTATTTACGTTACAATTTAAAGCAATTAATAACCCATTGTTTATACTAATATATGTAAATGTAATCGAATTTTAAGTGAATGGCAAACGAATGACGAATTACAAATATTAACTACAGCTGATAGTAGTTAAAAAATACCAATCACTCCATTCATTGATTTAATAAACTTTCTCAGTTTCTCGTGTCTTTAAACTTAAAATTGATGTTTTTTTTCGTAATCCACACAGGTTGAGAAAAAAAATTCAACACATACCTAGGAGCGATAATTTGCTCTCATTTTTATTTGAATATATTTTCTCTTATAAATCGCCAACATGTGGATCGGATTAGTCAATGCCGTGTGAAATATTTTGCAATTTTTATATTCAAATAAAAAGGTTCGCCCTTTCGCTCCTTGTCTCACAAATTATTATTTTTTTCCTTTTTGGCAGTGTGGCAATGAATTATAAAAATTAAAGACACTATCAGTGATTGTTTTGAGAAGACTTTTTCATGTCGCAATACGAAAATAATGTGAATTTCTTGAGTATTAATAATAACTGGAAAAACTAGTCGGAAGCCGAGGTGAGCTATTCTAGCATGTCATTAGATATTCAATAATGTATTTGCCTACGGGTCGAAATTTGAAGATTCTAACGGGTGATTTTTTGTTCTTTGATTTTTCAGTGTGACATGTGGCAATGCCAATGAGTACATTAACAAACGAAATGTATCTTCAGCGACAAAGCTCATTGTTGGCTCAATGGGTGCATAAACAAACAAAATTGGCCGATTTGGTGTGAAGAGCAACCAGAAGCTGTTCAAGAGCTGTCAATGCATCTTGAAATATGTACTACTTGGTGCGGATGGTATCTTTGGACCGTACTTCTTGAAGAACGATATAAAATGCAACGTTACAGTCAATATTGCAAGTTACCGTGCGATGGAAGAATCGGACTTGGTTGACACGCGATTTAAACAAGACAGTGCCACATGTCACACGGCACGCGATACCATAAATCTATTGAAAGGCGAATTGGGCAATTAATCTCACCTCTAGACTGTTTATTGTGGGGATACGTGAAGTCTCTCGTACACTGGGACAAGCCAGCAACAATTTCAGCTCTGGAGGATAACACAACAGCCGTCATTGGTGAGATACTGCCAACATTGGAGCTCATGGATGGACCACCTATGGTCGTCATATACACTCGTCCAATGTGGGTAGAAAAATCAATTAAAATAAATATCATTTAAACTCCCTGTGCCAAATTTAGTTACGCCAACAACCACTCGAGAAAGATATGTACGTACAGATGCATATTTTGTTTATTTTATAATTTGTGCAAGTATTAGTGGCAAGTTTAAACCATTTTAGCTTCTATAATAAAAAACTAAACCGATTTTCATAAAATAGATGGAATTCCTCATCGTCTATCACAGATCAAAACCTGATTAAGAACGTGTTTGCAAAATTAAAGTGTCAATTATTCGAGACACATATTTGGTATTCCATTGCACCAACACTAAAATATTTCAAATGTACATACATACATACATACATATGCACATGCATATGTATACTAAAATCGTATTAAGTAAATCTTAAAATCAAAAGTTTTTTTTTTTATACAAACAAGATTACGGAAATAAAATAATAATTATGTTTTTGGGAAAATGTAATATTTAAAACCCCCTGGAGGTTAGTTTAATCGTTCACTTCAGCTAATTTCTGTGGAAGCCATGACAGCGTGTCAAAGCCCAAATATAAACAACAAATTATGGAAGGGTACGAATCGTTTATGTTTAGGGTAGTATAAAGCTTGCTCTCAAAAGCTCAAAAGCTGTGTGCTTTAATAACTAATGCAAAGAGAATATGTCCATATGCATGTGTGTGTGTAAACAAACAACGGTTTCCTGTGGAATCCTAGAGAGATAGAATAATGTACAAACAACAAACAAAACAAACGCAAACACAAAACAAAACTAATACCAGAATAAAAACAAAAATGTGTAAGAATTACAATCAACCAAAATTAGCAAGTTGTTTTTGCAAATACAAATTGCTTTTTTTATCGCTATTTTGGAATGAAGACAATTTGTACAAGTTGTTGTGCTGAGTTTTGATTTGAGTTGTTACAACAAATAAAAAAAGAACTTTTAAACTTGAGTTTGTTTAATGGCAAATCAAAATAAAAGGTCGCTAATAAATGAGAAACTGTTTAGTCGTTGATTGTCGGTTAAAGGAAAGTGAAATAAAAGCGTAAAATTAGTAAACCACAAATTGGTAGTTTGTGTTTTTTTTTGTTACAAAAAGTGAACGTTCTGATAGTAAAAACAATAATAATTACAAGTGTATAAATAAAATCGAAGTTTAAATTAAAAAACAAATTCCCATAACTTGAAGAAAAAAGTACTTTTAGCCATTGGTAAAAGTGTTGTTTATTAAATTTCTTATATATACAAATATTTAACGCCGCTGCTTTTTAAAAATTAAAATGAAGCAATTAAGTAGTGAAACACAAAATGTTGGAGAGAATAATGTTTCCGCAGTACACAACGGTCATAACCAGCACCACCAGCTTCAAACAAATGAAAATGGTGCATCCAATCAAAAATTGCTAATGCAAATTGATACAAACAATAGTAGCTGCAATACAAACGGCGGTAGCGAAGCCGTCACTAACACAATTGGCGCAACCAAATCTGACCTTCAATTGAGTTTTGTGGCCAATGCAATTAAAAGTGTTGTTGGTTCGAATTGTAAACAATGTCAAATTGGTAAGTACGTATGCACATACAGACAAATATGTGTGTATGTATATGTGTTTGTTTATGTTCGTGTTTGCACTACCAGGCGCGGATCCAAGGGAAAAGAAAACAAAATTATATTTCTTAATGAATATTTTGAAAATTTGTTTTTACAGTTAAAATGTCCCCCCAAAGCAATAAGCTTAATCTACGACCTCTGTGTACAGAGGCCGTAATACATATATGTATGTATGTATGTATGCACTTAATAATTAATTTATAACATTAATATTATAAAAAGTAACAGCCGTCGTCCTCTACAAATAAAGTTTGGTTTTTTTAAGTAAAAAATTTTTACTTGAAATATTTATTGTGAAAAAAGTTGTACCTTTTTCTTTTTTTGAAAAGTTCGGCGAAATGAAATTAAAGCAATATAAATTGCAACGTAAAATTTAAAATAAATTGATAATTTTATGCAACCCGTAAAATAATTTGAAACTCCTTTCGGAAACAAGAATTCTTACAAAATACATTTTCTAAAACCTTTCGTTACAAACTACAACTATTTGAGAAACGTCATTATTGTTCAAGCATACTTATGTATGTGTGCATATATGTATGTACAAGCATATATGTATACTTACATTTATATACTTATAAATATCAGTGGCAACAATTATGGGTAAGTAAGTGCAATTAACATTGCTTCATTCTGCTACAAGTTAAATAAATCGTAGGCAATTCCTAGCTAATGAGTAATTTTTAATTTGTTTCTGGCTTTGTAGTCTCAGTAACCTTCAAAAAGTTATGTCCGGCGTAAGTTTGGCTGTGTTAATTGCTTTTATTTTTTACTTAAGTAGCTCAAGTGCTTTTTACCGTTTATTCTTTTATAAATTCGTAAAAAACTTGATTTGGGTATGTTTAGTTTTTTTTTTTTAATATGGCTTTGTGTTTGGGTCTGATTAATTTAAAAGAATGCAAGTGCATAAATAAACCATTAATTCATAAAATAATATTTGAGCAAATATACGTACATATGTATATAGTTAGAAGGCGTTTTTCTACATGAAATAAGACTCTAGATGAATTTATTAATTGCAATACAATTAACTTTATTTGAGAGACAATTATTGTTACAATTTTGAATATGTTGCTGCACATATGCGACATTAAATGCCGATCACTTTTTCCATTGTCGCATAACGGTAACGGGGCGAGATTTTTTTCAAAATCTTCAATTGGGCAATTCAACTGGGATGGGTGGGACATTCCAAAACATTTTTATCTAATGCATCCTCTTTCGACCACCTTCTTTTCTTCAATTGATTTCAGCCAACCGATTTGTAATTTACGGCTACCTTTCTTTCACTTAGTCTCGTGCTAACACTAGCCTTTACTGTTAACGGTAGTGATTTCAGCCGCTACCGTCTAAGTCTCTTCCTTTTTTCTCAACGCTTCAATTGTCGAATTAAGGCGAGATGTACTCAACGTTTGGGGTGAAATTAAAACAGTATACCCTAAGCCTTCTACCACTTTCGGCCATCAAAACTAACTTGTCGGGCTTAAGGTTTATTAATACAGTCCCTTTTCGAGCACCTTCATTCTTCAAACTGATTTCAGGCAACCGATTTGTAATTTACGGCTACCTTTCTTTTACTGAGTCTCGTGCAGTGGTGATTTCAGATCGTTGACTGGTAACTGTCGGCCGTTTGCCTCATCACGGGTCTTTAGTAATTGCTAACCATTGTCTAACGCTTTGGTCCACCATAGCATTCACATTTAACAAGTGTCTGCCCGTGGACCTAAGCCTTAGGCTAGCCAGTGCTGGACATGCACACACAATGTGCGCTAACGTCTAAGCCTCTTCCACCGGAGTATCTTTAGAGACTGACACGTCTACCTCTTGCCCATTTCTTCAGAATTTCTCTATTGGTCAAGAAACACCGGAGTTCGTACAGAGATAACCTCTACAACTTTTCCGAGGCTTTATTGCTCATTGCTGTTTGAATCTCACGGTCCTATAGCTTAACGGTGACTTTTGATATTAAACCACCCACCCCCCGCGCGACAATCTTATCCATCTCTTCCGGATTCCTCCCTTGGTAAATAAAAACCGGAGTTCCTGGAGAGAATTCATATAATTCCCACGAGTAATGGAGAAAAAGATGTCCACCCAAACAGAGCTCCATATGCACGGGTAAGTCTGTATTAAAATTGGAAATCGATTGATATTTAGAGTTTGCACGCGTCCCTGGCGAATGCTGTTACACCGTGGATTAAGGATTTTTATAAAAAATTAGTGTTAGACCGTCGCTGTTGATTTCGTGTTTAAACACAAATGTCCGAACAGTTGTTCGTGGATATATTCGACAAAAATACACTTAATTGCATTACGTTTTAGTTGACGTTACGAAATTTTAAAATAGCACTTTTAAACAACAATAACATATCACAAAAAGAGGATACTACTTATGCACGCCAATAAGTCACTAAAACGATGCCATCAATATTTGCGAAACTAGTGGCTCCATTTCCATCGAATGGTGTGGCTTTTCTGATAACAATGTAACGTTTTAGTGACAATTTCGATGAAAAATGTTTGCTGGGATCATACTAATAAAAAGTAAGTAAACCTAAAAGAAATAGGAAACATCCATAATATATTAGCGGAAATCACTCTTCGTTGCATATCTGCAATTTTTGCACACTTGGTATGATTTTCTGCCATAAAGCGTGAGTGTCTTTTTTAAAAGTTTAGCAAATTTATTGCAGAGTTGCAGAGTAAACGCTAACACCGCCTCTAAAATGTTTACCCGAAGAAAGTATTTAGTGTGTGCATAAACTTCCTAAAAACTTTTATCAATCAATGGAGTTTTGTTTGATATTTTAATTTTAACTATTTTAGGAAAAACAAGAAGACTGTTAACTTCGCATCAATTTTAATTCTTCACAGGCAATTGTTGAGACGGTTCTACCGCCGTGAAACTTTGTAAGCGCAAGTGTCTAGTTGTTTTGATTTAATAATAATGAAATGAAACACACAGCTGTTTTAGCATTGCCAATTACCAATCTGCAACGATTTTTGCCATAGCATATTTGCTCAAGTGTAGCAAATCTTAGTTTCATACATTTTGTTGTTATGGTCTTGCAAAATGTAGCATATTTGCTAGACCTGCTACATTTGCAAGGTTTGCAAGGGTTGTTTGCAACCAAGAGTGAGTTCCCCTATTATGTTCATTTATACTTATAAGAAGGACGTAAATCTACAGAGCGTATGCTTGCTGCTTCGTTATTAACATATTCGTCGATATTGCAACATAGCGTCATGACTAGCCGTTCACACAGCTGTTAACACAGGAGTTTGGCTAGTGAAGACCGTCGCTGTTCATGGTCGCTTCATGTTCAAACCAAGTTGTTCGAACAATTGTTCGCACAACTCTCTCTTTGTGAGACAAAACATTATGCTCAAACTGAACAGGAACATCTGCACTTATTCTGCAAACAAAAGGCCGCGAACACATATTCTAGCGTTATTTTACAGACGGTCTCTTAATGTGCGAACAAATCTATGACTATTCAAGACGTAATGTAAAAGGGTTCGGTTCATCTTAAAAGTAGGAAAGTTTGCGTAACATTTACCAAAAATTTATGAAGAAGATGCATAAATTAAAAAAAAAGAACAGTTTGAGAGATTCATTTTAAAATCTTACTCTCAAACGTATGTATGTATACTTATGTAACGTACATTCATATGTAAACGCACAAATGTATACACACATACATATGTATGTACACTGTATAACTGCATTCATATGAATTCTAAATATTATTGAAAAATAGATAAGTTTACTTAAATTCCAAAGTCAATGTCATCGAAAAGATTGCATTCAATGTAACAAATGATATAAATATGTTTTTACATATGTGGTTATTTGTGTGTAGTAGTATTTGAATGTATGTATGTGTATTTAACTATTTGCTCATTGAATTTGTAACGGTTGATAGATAATTTCATTAATTCTGTGCGGTTTTTATGTAATTACAGATTCAGACGAATGATTTAGGTTTATGTTTCAAATTCCAATGACAATTTTTGTTCAGATATTAGCATGCACACATACATGCATACATATGTACATGCGTACGTATGCATAGATATTGATATTTCCTATACACATTAAAAATTACAACTATAGTCCCATAGCGCTTATAACTGTAGCTCTGTGCATGGCGCCACATGCTCCGAAACCATTTTACTTATGTTGTTATATAGTTAGTATAGTAGAGTAAGGTGCACGGTATTGCACCTCATACCTTCGTTTCCTTTATTCATAAAATAATGAAACTTAAAACATAAGGACTATACATATAGGTAACCTTAAAGGCCTAGTTTGACCATAAAAAAGCTTTCCGAAATATAAAGTAGTGTGCATATTTCGGTACCTATTCACTGACTGCCTCATCAATATTATGGTACACTTCCGCTATAGCCAGAGAGTTGAGAAAAATCTGAAAACGGGCACTTTTCATGTGGGGGGACTAGAGTTTCCCCCAATTGGCATGAGACACATTCACTAGAGCTAGAGAGCTGAATTTTGTTATGCAGGTAGGCCTTGGGGAATAAGTAATCAGCAAAATCTAAAACCGGTCACTTTTTATCTAGGGCGACTAAGCATTGTATTGAGCATTTCCACTATAGGCAGAGAGCAGAAAATTGATATAATCCAACCGTCTATAAGCTTTAAGTTAAAAGAAGTTTTATACATAATAAATACATTAACAAACGAAAATAACTCAGATCCGCACAAAAACATAAATTTGAAAATAAAGCCAAGTTCCTATCAAACAATTTCGACTGTTAAAAGTACTGAGACCAAAATGAGGACCAAGTTCTTCATACTATATGTACAATACCATGCCATTTCTAGACAACTTGCTAGCTCGGCAATTTTATTTTACTTTCTAATGCTGGGAACACAACTGGGACGAACGACGAATTTTTCGCCGCGAATATTCGTCGCCAAAAATAGAACACATTCGTGTATACCAACATGCACACAATTATGACGTCGGTCGAAATTCGTCATACGCGGCGAACTTTAAATTAGATTTATTTCTATTTCTTTCGCCGGCGTACGACGAACAAAACAGTACAATGTGGTATTGTTTGGTTTTAATTTCCACGTATTTTAGTAAATAAAATTTTTTTTTAATAATAATTAATTTAATTTTGTTGTACAGTATTTAAAATAAGTTTACAAAATAGTAGTTAACTATAAAATTACTTTTGGGCTGTGTTTTTCTTAGTGTTTAATTTTTGAACTATTATTTTTTATATGGTCACCCTATCTATATATAGATAACAGCTGTTATTTTTTCGTCGTTATTGTGCTTCATACGACGAATTTACACAGCGAATTATAATCGACGTATACGTCGTGTTGGACGAAATTCGTCGTTCGTCCTAGTTGTGTTCCCAGCATAAAGTGGGAAAGGATTAGGGAAAAAATGTTACCAAACATATGAAAAACTTGGTCCTCATTTTGGTCTCAGTGCTTTTAACGACCGAAATTTTTGGATAGAAACTTGGCCTTATTTTCAAATGTATGTTTTTATGCGAATAATATACATATGTATAACAGATTGACATACGCCACCAAAAAAGAATTACCTCTACAGTCTGCTAATATCGACCCGTTCTTATTGGAACCTCCTTTACTTAGTTTTACGCACGCTAAGTCCTTGTCATGTCGAAACCTTATTAAGATAAAATTGTAAAAACATACACATTCACTTTTTGCGAAAAGAAAGCCACACACAGTCATCTCTAACTACTGAGAACATTTTGCTTGAGCTTTCTATTCCTCTATATGTACATACATGTACATATGTATGTATGTGTGTAGCTGCAATCATTTTTTTTTATAACAGAACTTTTGTACTAAATCGAAGTTTTTTTTTCTTCTCTATTGGAAATTTAAAAATGTAAAGTTAAAAGGTACCGACCGCATTGTTAAACAACTGCGATATGACTTCAGCATTTCTTTTGTGATAACCTTTGAAATTGACCCCATGATTTGATATTTTAAATTAAAAAAACAAAAGAATGTTTACAGATTTCTTCTATGTAATTAAAATTATGGAATATTATAATTGAGTTAAAATATAAAACCACTTTAATAACGAGACAACCTGTGCTATGTTACTTGTACTTGTTGAACGTGTTGCGTTAAAGCCCTGCCAGCATATGGAGGGTTAATTTTCGAGCATTTTAACTAAAAAGTAACATTTTCGTCACAACTTAATGTAATTTGGCAAATTTTACAAGAACAAAAACAAAACCTTAAGCGACAACGAATCGTCTCTAGTAAATGATTGGAGGTAGTTTACAAAAACAAAACACATTCACCTGGAATTTTGTTCCTCTTTGCTTTATTTACGAATTATTTTACAAAAACAAAAACTGAGTAACACAGTTATATTTTACTCAGATTTTAAAGAAAATGAAAGAGTATGATTTTTAGTAGTGTCGAGATTACATACTCGTATGGATGTGTGCAATTGCAAATTATTATTGGGTGCGATCCCGCACTTTTTGCGTAAAGTTCGGGCAAATGAGAATAAAGAAAAATAACTCTCAATTAGATACTAAAATGTTTAAAAGCACGGGAACACTAAAAACCAAATTGTTAGACCAAAAATTTGTTTGTAGATTTTTATTGTTTACTTTATGCAACAGCTGATGGTTTTGAAGTCATACCAAATGAGCCCGAAAAAAAATGCGGGCTGTTTTTGGCAGGAAGAAAAAGAATATTATTCTCTCAAATTCTCTCTTACTTGCCCAAACTTTGTGTACAGCAACAGTTTTGGGTAAATTTGGGAACCCGCGGGCTCCCAAAGTAGAATACGGGATCGCACCTATTATTGCATCGGAGTTATATTGGGCTACCTCAAGCGCGATATAGAGTGGCCTTGAATTATCGAATATATGAAATACTGGGTGTTTTTTCAACCGAGTACAAATACTATGCTGGATTTTTTTTAAAGATATGTCCTTTTTTAGTTTTGATAGGTAAAATTGAACTTGTTGTATGAAATATTCGTCAGTACACTTAGAGACAACAAATTGTAGAAAAAATAATTTAATAATGAAAAATTTCCAAATTTGATATTTGGAACGAATTTTCGTTCTCAACAAACGAAAAATTACTCAGAAGATGATACAGCCGAAATCGGTTTGTCTTCAACCCAACCTTGACAAGGTATGACGGAAGTTCGTTCCAAAAATCTACATGAAAACACCCTGTCGCAATCAAATCAAATTAAGAATTAAAATTTAGCCCCAAAATTTTGCACACTAGTGAACTCCTTCCATATTTACAATCTATTCCGCTTCATGATAGAATATTTCGTTTGGCTATAAATTGGAAAAATCTAAAAAAAGAGAAGATAAAAGTCCAAAATTACTGTTTTTTTAAACTTTACCTTTAAATTACTCAAAAGCGGGCGGAGTATAAACGCTTCGAGATATGTGTTAAACGAGTATTCCGAATATTCCCCGAAGAGTCCTAAGCCGTTTTTATACTATTGAAAAAACAGATGGGCTGATTTTTGCCAGGATTTGATATTCCAAAGAAATTTATGAAATCGTGACACAATGAAAATGAAAAATCCCAAGCAATTTCCAATAAAATTACTTCCAAGTTTTGCTAATATAATTTTTTAATCGGTTCAACAGTTTTGGAGATATTCATGAAACTGGTGAAAATAAATTATTTTGTGTGGAATTTTTTTAGTTTTAAATATTTATTAAAAGTCTCAACCGTCAGAACTCATGTTGTAATTATATAAAAAAAAAATAAATGTAAATATGTTGCAAATAAAACGAGCCTTATTTCATCGAAATCGATACACAAGTTTTAATTTTATTCACAATTTATTGGCGGTACTTTATTTAGACCAAAAAGGCAATATATGCCAACGTTGCCACACTTGCATTTTATGGCACGAGTTTTGACAGGTCCATGAAGAGAGAAAAAATGGGAGGATGAAAACTTGACGTTATTACTTTTGCTAGTTGCCATTTTTTACCCGATTTCATAAACGAAACCGTTCTGTAAGAGAATTCAGGCTTTTCTGACTATGTGTGATAGTGAATTATAAAATTTAGAAAAGAAAGCTGATCAACTTTTAACTCTCTCAAAAAGTGCACTATTTATGCACGCCAGTAAGGCACTAAAACGATCCGATCAAAATGTTATAACTTAGTGGCTCGTTTTCTTCCGAATCGTCGTGGTTTCTTCTAATACGAAAGCGATATTATATGCGATGATTTTCAACATATTTTTTTAACGATTTCATGTCAATTTCGATAGAAAATATTGCCAGGGAAGATGGGTAAAATGTTTATTCGTTCCTTTTTGCATTCTTTATCATGTATAATAAAATCCATACAGTGTGGGAGGGAGTAGGATTGAATGTTTTAAATAAGCTTTTGTGGGTATAAAATAATTTTTCGATTTAAGAATTTTTTTTGCGTGTAAATGAGCGTAATGCTCTCATTAAAATATATGGAATTTTTGTCTGAAGCCAAAGAAAATATTATCATCTAATTGATGTTTAAATGTCGTCGACTACTTGATGATAAAGCACATTATAGCGATATGTATGTGTGAGTATTTTTGTTTTGTCGTCGGACTAGAGGTGTGGAATCTTCATAGATACTGGTGACCCGTGTCGCCAGCATGTACGATTCGCCATTTCTGACGCCTACGTACTAAACTACAACCCCCCACCTACCACTCTCCCCCACGGGACTGCTGTGAAGTATTACTTCGTGGGGGGCTGGTTAGCAATCATGCTATCAACCTGTCTGCAATTCGGCGTTAGTTCTTCGAAGCCGTTCAATTCTTCTTAGCTCTATCAGCACACCTGCTATTATTTCAGATAACTTCCGCCAGTTTTCCTCGCTCTGGAGCATGTATGTAACTATATTTTAAGATTCCAAATTCACTTAGATCAATGGTCCATCTCCTGAACTGTTGACATTGAAAGATTACGTGGTTTGCGGTTTCGTCCTCGTTAACACAATTTGGACACCTTGGCGAGTCATCATGCCCAAATCTGTGCAGATACTGGCTAAAACATCCGTGATTCGACAAAAAATGGGTAAGGTGGAAATTAATGTGACCTTACCGCCTTAGTAGCCATATGTCTATTCTCGGAATCAAATGGTAAGTCCATCTTCCCTTAGTAGACGCATCCCAACGAGATTGCCAAGAGGCAATAGATACTGCCCTCTCTTCTCTGGCAATTTTCTGGATTTTCGTCTGTAATCCGTAGCACTTCTATTGAATACCCTTTTCATTTCACTAACCAGAATATCTATGGGTATTGATCCTGCAATCACTTCTGCTGCATCCGCGGACATCGTCCTAAAACCACTGATCGGGCCTCCTATGTTCGGTAGCATCCTGGCAAGCATTGCTTGCATTCTCGATGCTTTACCACTTACGTACTCAACGTAGTCTGTGAATTTCAGCCTATTATCGATTACTGCTCCTAGATATTTTAGTGAGCGGGATGGCCGTATTGTTTAGGTTCCCACTCGCACGTTCATGTATTCAACTTTGTATGTGTGAGTGAGTGTGTAGGTGTGTGTATATAAACATTGCAGAAGATTGCAATAGAATTTAGGCAAAGCGGCTGGTCCTTTGCTGGTTGTAAAAGAAATTCCTTAGGAAAGCAAAAAAAAAACAGACGTGTTGTAAGAAGACTCCAATGTATAATTGAAAATGAATTTTGTAACTGAACAATAACAAACACATACATGTAAATAAGGTTTCATTTGAACAAAACACATACATACGAGTACATACACATAAATAAATCTTAACTCGTTAACAGCAATTTTAGTGCAGATGCAAGTGTTTAGGTTAAATCGAGAAAGCTTAGAAATATTCACGACATGTTTTTGAGGCGACGTGCATACGAAGAAAGTTTAAAATCGCGATATTCAGTCGATTTCCACAAACGAAAATGATGAATGTCTTGATATCGTGATGGCATGTAGGCATAAAAGGTTTTGCGCGGTGGTCCGTTAGAGCATATATAGCTACCATGGCAAACCAAAAGATGCGAGTACGTTCCAAAAGATTGGAATCTAAACGATGGTAGTATTTAGTTTTTAAACGCTGCACCTAAAAAAAAACAAACAAACGGTGTTAATTGAAAATGATTTGATAAAGAAAGTTTGTTCTAATACAACAGCGATGGATAGAAATACGAGATTACGCCATTACGCGCATGCATTTTGACGTCACGCGACCTATGTATGTTCCTAGTGGCTAATAATTTCCATTAATCAAAGTGAGTTTATGATGGCAGAGTTGCCATCGCTCACATGATTGCACGAAATATTAATTTCTTAGGCGTACATAGAGTTGGCAACCCTTACAAGGTACAAATTTCGCCATCTAACGGCAACTCACATGGCATATGGCGTAATCCTTATTCTTATCCTTTTTTTGTTGCTGTTGTAATATCATCCGCCCACCCACCCACCTTTTTATCGAGATAGTTGCGACAGTTGTAGCTGATAAAAAAATTTTTACCAATTTGAGTGGCGTTCGGGACTTGGTATTCCTTCATACTTTTTTGTACAGCTCGAAATAGTACGGCTGACATACCATACGATTTTAGTTTTTCCGTTGGAGTGTACTCCTTACCGAAACGGTGCGCTATCCATTCTCTTAACGATGGCACTTTATGGGCATCAGGCAATTGTGCCCATACAAACTTTGGATTTTTGCGCAAATATTGAAAAGCGTCAAACAGCATTTGTTCCATTAGTTCGTAATTTTCGGCATTGTAATTGGCTGAAGAAGGATATTGGCTAAGCAGATTAAAACTTTCTGATTTTTGAGCTTCCAACTTCCTCCTTTTTCTCGCTTCATACCTTTTCACTTCATTCGCAAAGATTTTTTTGGCGCATTTTTTTACAGCATTGTCATATGCCAGACCAGCTGGCTGGTGAAATTCTGCTGCAAAATTTTGCACATTTTGGTCCAAAGCAGCCAAGAACATTTTTCGAACACAAGTTTTTTCATCATCCTGGCTATTGGACTCAAATATTTTTCTATAATCAAATTTGAATGGCTTGTGCTTAGTCGAACGACGAAACACTGCCTCAGACGGTGTCACACCATCACTTAATTCATAATAATCATAGCTATTTCTAATACTGTTTCCTCTGTTAAATGCATGAACATGTGGCGCCACATTTTTGATATAATTTCGATTTTTAGTATTTTCATAATTACTTGCATTTGTGCCGTCGACATTTTTCTCGTCAAAAGCACAAACTTTATGCTTTTTGCTTGCATCCCCTGTTTTTATCTTTGCTACATCTTTAATTGTGTTGGCATTGCCATTACAAAGCCCTTCGTCGCCCACGATGACATCTAATATGTTGCAATCACTGGTAAAGGCTTTCATTAGCTGACCCCTTAGTACGTATTTAGATTGTTGGTTGAATTTGCACAACTGCTGTTGGACGGCATGGTCTAGCATAGCATGGATTTTTGCAGCTTTGTCCTAAAAAGAAACAGATAAGGTAACACAAATTATTAACACAAACAAATACAATGCGAGTGGTGTTAACGGCTTCTTACAACAATATTTTGATGCGATGGGAAGTAGGATTTTAAGCACATATCCCTTTCTTGAACCCTTAATTCGTGCTCCAAGTTTTCTGCCATAATTTTTAATGTCTTGTGATAGTCACACAATATCTCAATTGTGTTCGCTCTCGCCGAGGCTTCTTCAAGGTTATGAAAAATATTCTTAATTATTTCACTAATAATTATGAAAATAATGCGTTTGGTGGGATTGAAGTGATAGTCCGAATACCAGCGATTCGATTCATTCTGCACAGTGAGATGAGGACTGTACACCTGAAAGTTAACTTTAAAATTGGGTTCTTTTAAAACCAAGCATTTGCCATATTGTTTCGGCCGGCGAAATTTTGTGAAATAAGGTGACACAAGTTCATTTGAAATTGTTTCGTTTTTCCGTTTTAAAATCGATTCTTGAAGTTTTCGATGTTTTAGGCTGGACTTTTTCATTTGATTTTTTGATGTGTGGCCTTTTGGAAGAATTTTATCCAACGCGCGCAGTGTTGTTATCATGTCTAAGTGGCAGATCGCCGAACAAATTAATTGTTCGTTTACACTATACGATTTGGGGTTATGTTTGGGAGTCTTATAATGCATCTCCATAAGAAACCATAGAAAGACCAAGTCGTTGCCTCGACTTAGGCGCATTAAAAACATAATTTGCTTCGATGTTATCATTGGTTTAAGTCCAATTAAACTCAAACAAGTTCGTACTCGATGCGTAGTTTTTTGCTCGCCATCGTCTCGTAAAGCGTTGAAGAGAGTGTCGGATCCTAGTATGTGATAATGAGAGGTGCCACGAAACCATGCTGCAGCATCTTTTTGTCTAACATATTCCTCTATTACTTCATTAACTTGTAGGTCTCTTTGAGTTAGCGTAAACTCATTGCGATTTAGATTCGATCTATTTACATGCATAATTTTTAGCCGATTAACAACGAATTTTAATGCCAATAATAATATTTTTATTTAGGTTTGAAGTTTTTTTTTCAAACGTTAAAATAAATTTAATTTTTCAAGTGTTGTTAAAAAAAAATCTAATTACATATTTCTAATTTCAACAAGAGTGATTTCAAAAATTTCTGATGCAAATTCCAAAACTCTTTCTGGGGACAAGTGTTTCCAAATTTTCTCAAGGTTTTTTTTACATGGGGAGATTGACAGCTTGATCAGATAAAGTAGCTGTGGATTACTGTCGTAGGTCCCCCGACCCGTTACTAATTTTTGCCATTTTTATTATATTTTTGGCAGTTCTTGGCTTTTTGTTGGCTTTGGTATTACACATACATGCACACATACATGCTTGCACACATACATATATTCCACATATAACATAATCTGGTCTCATTGCTTGGTTTCCAAAAGCTTATGCTCTCCAAAAGCTCTTTTGTTTTTGCGTGAGTGTTACAGCAAAGAGCTTTTTGTTTTCTCAATTTCCCATTTTAATTATGGGGGAATTGGTAAATCGTAATCTAACTAATGGTGATGAAACAGGAATGGAAAATTGAATTTTGAAATTGTTGCTCAACAAGCCGAATGGTACTTTTACGCAATTACCAAATTTTTTAACAAACTTCAACGTAAAGTTGATATAATTTTCACCACAGAACTTTAGATTATCTTATTGAAATTGGCAGATTTAATTTTAACCTTGTCCTTGTTCCAGAATGAAGCAATCTGAGTGTTTCTTAAACATGGTTCAAGGCATCATAAACTTCCCCCAACGCCTCAATTGTGACCAGCGCCAACCAGTTTATTACCTTTTCTAACTCATTGATATAGAGGGTGGTTCAAACAAAACGCACGATGTTAATTGAAAATAAAGCAAAAAGTTTTCAGAGAGTCATCTTCATATTTTTTTATTATGATAGAAGGATCTATGATCGGTGAGCATACACAGATGTTTCCTCATTTCCTACAGACTCGGTTTGCTGAACAATTTGCGCACAATTCTCCCGATTGTGGACACATTTGATCGATAATCACGAAAATATCGTGTTTTTTTGGTCATCATAATCGACCAAATGTGTCCACAATCGGGAGAATCATGAAAAAATCGTGATTTTTTTGAGCAGCATAATCGACCAAATATGTCCACAATCGGGGGAGTTGTGCGCCAATCTCAGCAAATCAAGTCTGTAGGAAATGTGAAAACACATGCGTATGCTTGCCCATTTTCGTAAAAGGTTTCAACAATCTTAACGCGCTGCTCAATTGTTAAGGTGTAGCTTACAATTAATATCGTGCATTATTGTTGGGACACTATATATGCTGTCATTATCTATGTTTATAAAAAACACTAGTTGATATCATTTGAAAAATGCAACTTTCCATGCCTGATAAAAATGTACCTCCTAAAAAGATTTAAACTTTTGTATGCTGAGTGAAAAATTTAGTTGTTAAATACAATTCGTTGAGTACACATTAGTTAACGGTAATGTTAAACAGTTTCACAGAGTAACGATTTGTTCAAATAAAAATTATTTATAAATAATCCATAAAAGGAATAACTGGCTTACATAGTTACAGTGACTATTAAATTATTGAAATTAATTTAAAATATAAAAAGGCCTTTCTTCTATTTAAAATATATTGAGTAATTAAAATTGAGCATAGACGTAAAACGTAACGAATTTAAGCTGCCATGAGTTTTACACGACAGTTGTCTGAAATGAGTGCTAGTGAATTAAACGACGCTATAGATGATACAAATTTTCCACAATCTCACGTCCTTTCTCGTGGTCGCAACAATAGTGTTTGTTCAAACTCTTCACTAATGGACCGCATGGACCGCATGGACCGCAACCTATCACAGACCGATGAGACAGTGCCAGCAAATTCTGATACATTTGTTGGCAGCAACAACAGCTTTATATTAGAGAATGCTGTTATCAGTGACATTGCAATACCTACTAAGCCCAACAGTAACCGTCCAAAGCTGATTTTGAAAACGAATGGTATAAATAATGAAAACGATTCCATTAAATCGCCCGTAACCCCAATGACACCAAGGACGTCAACAACGCCAGGTAGTTAAGAACTTCCATGCTTCCATTTCCAAAATTAAACACACACAAAAAAAAAACAATATTAAGTAGTTACACACATACATATGCTGTAAAAAATAAACTTTTGCCTATATACATACATACATGCATACATACATATACATATATTTATAACGTTTGTTTGTATGTACTTTACTTTCTCATGGTTTCCCGAAAAGTACAAAAGAAATAAATATAAGTTTTTAAAAGATGTAACTTATTTTAACACGCATGCAGAACACGTACATATGTACATAGCACATACATATTTACATACATACATATGTATGCCTTAGATATCTAGAACTTAACCTTTTGAACTTAACCTTCAAAAGTATCCCCCCATCATAATGAATTCATTTCGCAAAGAAGATTCTTTTTATTTTGACCCTTTAATATACATACTTATGGTTTGTACTCTTTTTTAGTTCATAATAATAAAAAAAAAATACATTCTTTACATGTAAGTAAATAAATAAATAATATTTCGTTTTTCTTCTAGGTCACGAAAAATGTACATTCCACCACGACTTAGAGTTGGATCACAGACCACCTACAAGAGAAGCTTTATTACCCGACATGGCAAGATCCTATCGCTTACTCTTAGGTGGTTTGGGTGAAAATCCCGATCGCCAAGGACTAATTAAAACTCCTGAAAGAGCAGCGAAAGCTATGCTGTTTTTCACCAAAGGTTATGATCAAAGTTTAGAAGGTAAGACTTTAGTTCTTATTTGTTAAAAAGAAATTCGTCTATTTTAAAATTCAAGCAAATGACGTATGTAGGTATAACCAGAGTGCATGAGTAATTCAATGAACTTTCAAAAGAAATCCTTCAAAGAAATCAACAAGTATAACTTTGAATTCATATGAATGTGCGTATGCGTGAGTGCAAACAAAAAATCCCCTAAAGTACTGAAACGTTAAAAATGTGTTTTACGTACGACAAAAAAAGTTATGCACAGGTGAACTACGGAATTCAAGGAAATTGGGGATATTTCTTATTGTAATCTGGCGGCGTTATTATAAGAACATTGAAACAGTTTTAATTAATATTTTTGAATTAAAATTTTCTTTAACTTAATCTTAATTTCTACTAAGAGAATTTTACAATAAGTATTCAAATCTTATTTCTAAAATATTATTCACTAGTTATTACCAATGTCTAGTCTTTGTAAACTATCCACAATTGGTTAGAGAAAGCCGCCTCACTTTTTAGTCTCCGGTGCCCGTGAAATTGCAAGAAAGAGTTTTGTGATGTGCGCCTAGTTTGTTTACATATCTGAATGTGTATGTATTAGCTTCTTCCTGGATAGTGGGAACTTTTAGATCCCTATGGATGTTTTCATTTCTCATATACCAGAGGCTGTATATGATAAGATGTAAAATTCTAGACTGTTTTCTTTGTAACGTCTGGATGTTTGATGCACAAGCAGTACCCCGCAGCTGAATGACATGTGACCATATTGGTTTTATAACGGATTTGTATAAATGGACTTTGTACTCAAAAGGCAAGGTTGAATTAGGTTCTATTAACCAGTGTAGTAGATTTGTTTTAAGTTTTAAGGCCGTTATTTTTGCTTTTATATGGCGGGACCAAATAAGGCGTCTATCTAGGTGGATAGCCAAATACTTAATTAAATTTGACAAAAAAAAAAATTTTAACATAAAAGTCGTATGTACACGTGTATCCCCCTCCACACTGGGGGAAACAGGGGTACCAGTCCCTAGGGCTTGTCAGGAGTCTGAAACCGGAAGAAGGTAGGACTTCTAAGTTCGACCAGTCACGGTAAACAACAGGTACTACGGCAACCAGTAGTTCCTGGAACTTCGATGCCAGACTGGTTGTTGGTGAGGCTACTTCGGTGGTGCACGTGGTGGCTGTGGTTTATACCCAAAGCGGGAAGTTTCACTGCAGGACCTATATGGCGTTGAATAGCAACGCAGGCTGTTAATAATTATCTGTTGACAGCGGGAGATTAGATAGCTCCGAACCCCTCAGCATGGCTCCCTTTTCGAGCACCTTCATTCTTCAAACTGATTTCAGGATACCGATTTGTAATGTAAGACTCCCTTACTTTCATTGAGTCTCGTGCTAACACTAGCCTTTACTCTTGACAGTAGCGATTTCAGATCGTTGACTGGTAACTGTCGGCCGTTTGCCTCATCACGGGTCTCTAGTAATTGCTAACCATTGTCTTACGCTTAGGTTCCCTATGGCATTTACATTTAACAAGTGTCTGCCCGTGGACCTAAGCCTTAGGCTAGCCAGTGCTGGACATGCACACACAATGTATGCTACCGTCTAAGCCTCTTCCACCGAAGACTGACACGTCTACCTCTTGCGAGGTTTTCTTGTGCATCCCTTCAGAGTTCCTCCATTGCCCAATAAACAACGGACTTCCTACAGATATTAACCACTGCACCACTTGCGAGGTTTCCTTGTCCATCCATATCGGAATATCACGCTCTAACACCTTAAGAGTACCTTTAGAGATTGACAAATCCACCCCCCGCGAGCAAATTTTGTCCATCTCTTTCAGATTTCTCTCTTGGCAAATTAAAACCGGAGTTCGAAAAATGACACTGAAGATGGCATATAGCCGAAACCGGTTTGTCTCCAAACCAAACTTGATAAGGGATGACGGAAATTCGTTCCAAAAATCTATATTAAACCCGGAGTTCCTTCAGAGAATTCAAATAATTCCCACGAGTAGTGGATAAAAATATGTCCACCGACACAGAGCTCCATATACATGAATAAGTCTGTATTAAAACTGGAATTCGACTGGTATCCAGAATTCGCATACTGGAGAGCAAGCACGCCCAACGCGTCTCGGGCGTATGCTGTTTCACTGCGGATTAGAGATTATTATCTTCTATGCGCTCGACTTATTTAGTCAGACTCCTAGCAGAGACCAGAACCTGTTACAGGGCGCCACCGCGAGGAGCTATAAGTCAGAACTTCTGGCAGTGCACTCAGTTACAGTACGCCATACCTTTGTGCCTGTCAGCTGACGGCCGAGTTAAAGGCTAAACTCAGAGTAGAGAGAGAGAGAGAGAGAATGAGAGAGTGGAACAGTCAGAATATTTATTTTTGTTTTAAAACATAAATTGAACAATTTTTCAGTGCATCCGAAATTGAATTTACTATGTTACATAAAACTAGTATTTACATATGTACATACATATACATACATATGTACATATAAAGATAAAACAAATAAATTTTGTATAATTAAGTGACTCAGTTTTCGTATTGAAAGTCAACAAATCTGATCAATATTTGTGTTTCTAATCTCGTTAATACAACTTGGCAAAATGGCATTGAATACTTAATTTCAACAAGTTTACAGAGAATTATATTTTTAATTGCTTACTTTAGTGCACCATTTGAAAAAAAAACCGGTTCAAACAACAATTCTTTTCTAAGTTATACAGAATTTGCGATTGAATATTGCTTGAGAATGAATGAACACCCCAAAATAAATGAAAGTAATTTACTTCCAGTAAACCAGTATTAAATTTTAAAGCGGGCTATTTTGTCATTGACACCACAAATACATACAAACATACATACATACACTAACACATATGTATGTATGTATGCATGTACACCTGACGTATTTTTTAGTCACATTAGCACCTAATGTCATTCACAGTGATCCCTTAAGCGGCTATTAGAGGGTCATGTGCAGCATTTTAGCGCGGCATGATGAGAGAGAGAGAGAGAGAGCGTGTGCTTTGCGATTACACTATAATAAGCGGCATGTCATACAAACAAGCAAGCAAACACTGAAACATCAACATATTTTAATTGCCAAAAAATCTAAACTTTATAAAAATAAGCGAAGAATTTCCGAATTTTTGAAATTTCATCATAAGAATTTAAATGTTACCAAGTTTTTGAAGTTGCATTAAACATTTTAAATTTCACCAAAAATTCAAATTTTATGGAAAACCTTAAAATTTGACCAATATTTCACCACAAATCGGGTATTTACCAAAAAATTGTAAAGCATAAAAATTCAAAAATTTTACAAAAACCAAAATATCTAAAAAGTGGAAAAAATAAAAGTTTCCAAAATATTGAAATTTCACAAAAAAAAAATATATAAAAAAAATAACACTAAAATATAATTTCGCCAAACCGAAAACCAACCAACCAAAAATCAAAAAAGTCTTAAAAAATAATAGCATCCAAAAAATTTAAATTTCACAAAATAGAGTTTCGTCAAAGAGTCTAATCGAATTTCTTTCATAGAAGTGAATATTTTACCAAAGATCGTTAGTAAAACGAAAAATGTTAACACGAATTTTAGCCACAAATCGAAAACTGTAAAATTCACCAAAAATTTAAAATTCGTTAAACCGAAAAGTCATAAAAAATTGAAGTTCAAGAATCTTCCAAAAATTCGATAACGCACTAAAAAATGACTAAATTCGCGATGCAAATTTACTAAAATATGTTGCCATAAAATTGTAATCAAAATTCCAACAAAACCTCACACACATTCATTTCACTTAGAAACGAAAATTCACCAAAAATCGAAAAATCGCGAAAGCGTGTAAACAAAAAATCTACCAAAAAAATTTAAGTTTACCTAAAAGAGTCAAATATCAAAAATTCACAAATTATTATTATTAAACAATTTTCAATAAAAAAAATCACAAATTTTAAATTTCATTATTATCGAAAATTCACCAAAAGTTTGGAATTATACCAAACACTGCCACACACACATACCGGTTAAGTTTAGAAACACATAAAACTTATAACTAAAATTAAGTGAGTCAAAATTGGAAAAACATACATACGAGTACATGGTTTGTTCAAAAGAAAAGGTGAATTTTGAATTTTCGCGGGCTGTAAACATTCAATTCGATTTTTGTTCTTCGACTTTTGACTTTTGAAAAAAATGGATCAAAGAATATGATTTTTTGGCCAAAAAAAAAACACCCTAATCATGTCTAAACCACCGTATTCACCAGGTTTGGCCCCATGCGACTTTTTCCTATTCCCAAAACTGAAGAGACCGATGAAAGAAAAGCGTTTTGCCATAATTAATAAGATAAAGTCAGCATCGAAGAACGAGCTGATGGTCATACCGAAAAAGAAGTGCTTCGAGGATTGGAATAAGCGCTGGCATAAGTGCGGGGGATTACTTCAAATGGGACAAAATGGATATTGATGAATAATTTAAAACCTTAAAAAAAAACAATCTTCACCTTTTCTTTCGAACAAACCTTGTATATTAACCGATTGAGAGTGCTTAAAATAAAACGAAAGAAGAGTTATAATGTAAAAAAATACAATAAAATCGGAGTCCAAAACTAAAGATCGTTAACATTGGAAAATATCTGCCAGTAGTCTTCAAAAATTTGTAGTCGTTTTTTACTTGGGCGCAGGGTATATAAGATTCGGCACAGCCGAATTTAACACTATTTCGACTGGTTGTTTTGGTGGTAATAACGTTTGTTTTTATTGTTAGTACAATATATACGCTTGCCACCAACAAATTCATTCCTACACCAACACCAATGCTTTTGGTGGTGAGAAAATGTTTTTATAACGACCAAAACTACTTGCTTAATGGACATATTCACATTGTAGAAAAAATTCAATGAGTGTTAGAATTAAAAGATCAAAAAATTACACAACATAAAAAATAACTTTGTTAATAAACAAAAACAACAATGATGGACAATACATATGTATGTGTATGTATGTGTATGTATGTATGTATGTACATTGCTCAATAGTAAAATGAAAAGAATTCAATAGGTAACTAATAAATCTGTGTATTTCATAAATAAACGCATATGTAAAAACATGACTTTTTTATTTTAGCTTAATTATTAGTTAATAGGAGCTTACAATTATTTGGGTGTGTGTGTGTCCAAATTTCAATAAGCGGCTGCAGTAAAATCAATTAAAGGCCGTCGGCTTATACCTGCACGTGGTGGCGGCCGGTAACAGGTTCCAGTCTCTGCTAGGAGTCTGGCTAAATAAATCGAGCGGAGAGAAGTTAACACTCTCTTATACAAAATTCCTAATCCACGGTGGAACAGCATACGCCAGGGATGCGTAGCCAAGAGGTTGCTTTGTTTCTAGTATGCGAACTGTGGGTACCAGTCGATCGCCAGCTTTAATGCAGTCTTACCCGTGTGGGTAGACATATTTCTCTCCATTAGAGGGATGAATCAGGAAGCCTCGCAAGGGGCGGAGAGATTAATCTCTGAAGAAACTACTGTTTTAGTTGGCCAAGGGAAGAATCCGAAAGAGATAGGCAAGACTGCCTCGCGAGGGATGGACGGGTCAATCTTTAAAGGTACTTCTAAAGCGTTGGACCAGGAGAGCCCGAAAGAAATATCTGTAGGAACTCCGGTCTTTATTGAATTCTGAAGAAAAGGACAAGAAAACCTCGCAACAGGTAGGCGGGTCAATTTCCAAAGATACTCCAGCGGAAAACGAACTAGCAAAAAATGGGGTCTGATGTGGATTTCCGTGGACCAGGTCCCAGGGTTGCACTAGGAAATGGCGAGCTAAAATCCTTAAATGGGTAAACTCATTATAAATGAAAAGGTGGAGGGAGGCTACCACATGTAGACAGGCTCGAATGCTGCTCAAAGAGCCCCTCAGCAGGAAGGCCAGCAGAAGGGATACCTTAAGCTGGATCACTGCGTTAGTGACAGGTCATGGAAGCTTCAAGTATCATCTGGCCAGGATGAAAATCGTAGATGATATTTGCAGACTGTGCCTGGAAGAGGCTGAGACGGTAGAGCACATTGTGTGTGAATGTCTAGCACTGGCTAGCATAAGGCTTAGGTTCACGGGCAGACACTTGGTTAAATGTGAATGTTATCGCAAACCTAAGCGTTAGGCAATTGTTAGCAATTAACAAGAGACTCCGCGATGAGTAAGAAAGTCGACAGTCACCAGTCTGAAATCACAGTAGTCGGGAGTATAGGCTAGTGGTAGCACGTGACTTGAATCAGAGCAAGGTCGTCTTCAATTACAAATCGGCTGCCTGAAATCAATTCGAGTAAACAAGGGAGTCGAAAAGGGAGCCATCAATTTAGCTTTCTACTTCGATATCCCCCGTAAATTAAAAAAAAAACAATTAAAAAAAGATTTTAGACTTCATGAAAACCACAGAAATTTATGTATGTAATAATAAAATGTTAGACATACATACGAGTTAGAACTAAGCATGCGTCTTGATCTGCGCTGAATTTACTTAAAAAATTGCTTGATTAAATATTTAATTGAATTAAATTCTCTCATTTTTTATACATACATATGTATTCCAGATGTTCTCAATGGTGCTGTGTTCGATGAAGACCACGATGAAATGGTTGTCGTTAAGGATATCGAAATGTTCTCTATGTGCGAACATCATTTAGTACCATTTTATGGCAAGGTGTCTATTGGTTATTTGCCTTGTAATAAAATTTTAGGACTTAGTAAACTGGCAAGGTAGGATTAAATTAAACCCATTTTTATATTAAGAAAAAATCATTTTTTTACGTACGAGTGAATAATAATAAATATTTTTAGAATTGTGGAAATCTTCTCGAGACGTCTACAAGTCCAAGAGAGGCTTACTAAACAAATTGCTGTTGCCGTTACACAGGCTGTCCAACCAGCCGGTGTAGCAGTAGTTGTTGAAGGAGTGTAAGTATTTTCTTTTCTTTTTTCTTATATTTAAATATGTCTGATACAAATTCTTTACGCAAAATTATCTCCACAGACACATGTGCATGGTAATGCGAGGTGTGCAAAAAATTAACAGTAAAACTGTGACTTCTACCATGTTGGGTGTTTTCCGAGATGATCCTAAAACTCGGGAGGAATTTTTAAATTTAGTTAACAGCAAATAGAGCCTCACAAATAAGTTGGCCAAATGACATTAATCAAACAAACTCTCTCATCGCTCTCAATTTACGTTCTTCGAAAATAATTCTACATAAGTATGGTTCAAGTACACTTTCATTGTGCTAGAACTTATTCTGTAAAGAAGTGCTACGAAAAGCATAAGATTTATTAATGTACAAATGTATTTGTTGTTACAAATGATTCTTATATGTCATTTGTATGTTATTAAATTAATTAATTAAATTTAAAATCTATTTAACTGCAGCCCAAAAAAAGTTAAATTGTATCACTTCAATGTTTAATGATATTCAATAATATTCATATATTTTATTATAAAAAATGTAAACAACTGGGTCCAAACGAGTACTATAATTATTCAAAAACTAATTGTAATTTTGTTTGTATTTTCTCGAGACTTTTTTTAAATAATTTATTTAGGTTCACACATCTCGCCAACTAAAACTCAAGAACGTATGTACGCAACAATATTTTTTTTAAATAAATTTAACGCCTATTAGCCAACGAAATTTAAGTTTCAACACTCTCTTATATGAATTAAAAATTGTTTATGTATTAAATTGTAATTTAAAAAAGTCAAGAGTGATCCATACATACATAGATGAATTTAAAGTAACATATTTTATGTAGATCGAATTATGTTTGTAACGAAGTTCTTAGATATTTTCCTTGTTTTATTTTTTGATTTTCAACTTACTGGTGACTGGGTAGATTTAAATAAAACATCTATGTCTGCACAATTATTTTAATATACTTACAACATTATTAAATTATGTTTTCTTATATTTGCATAGCTCTTGATTAAATGAGATTTATTTAGATAAAATTAAACTACAAACATAAGTTTCTATTACGAATTGTCAAAATACTGTAAACTTTTTAGGGAATTTACAAAAACAATAAGATTTTTTTTTAATTATACACATATTTATATCTAGTTAAAAAATAATAAATATGTATACATATATATTGATATTGCATAAATACATAATAAATATTATATTTACATACCTACATACATATATTTAAAAAATAAAATATTGATATTTGTTGAAAACTGTAACGATAGATTTTAACATTTGTTTTTAAATGGAACTAAACATGATCTTTTATACCCACGGCTTGGAAGAAACCCCCAAAAATAATTTATAAAAACTTCGTACGATCGTCTCCACAAGTTAGCTATTTCGTATTTTTTGATAATGGAACAACATACCGAAATGTACCTACATTTTTCTTTTCATGGCAGTTGTCAAACTCCATATTAAGTCATTTTCGGTTTTTATATATAAAGTAAATTAGAGGTGGATTGAAGTTCGGATGCAATTGAATATGCTTTGGCAAACCCAGTTTTAGAACAAAAACATTTTTGTACTGTAACTGTCAAATAGATTAAGGTTTTTCATATTTTTATATTTAGAATGAGAAATTGTATTCAGTTGCGCTAATAAGTCTACCCAGCTTGTGGCAAGGGACTTGCTCTATCAGGGGTGGAGAATTTAGTACTATTGTAATTAATAAAATCCTTTTGATACTTAGCTACTCGTACAGAAATTTTGCTAGCGAGACTGTGTCTTGACTAGCCATAAATCTGTTCAGCCATCGCACATTTTGCTGCTCGCACAGAAACATGGCTAGTATAGTTCACACAACTCTGTCATGCACATTTTCTCTAATTATTTTTCAGACGCTCTCTCAATGTGCAAACATATTTATGGCTAGTAGGGCTTGACTAGTGAAAATTTGTTCTTCGCACATCGAGAGAGCGTCTGCAAAATAACAAGAGAAAATGTGTTCGTGGTCTTCTGTTTGAAGAATACGTGTGGATGTTCCTGTTCAGTTTGGGCATAATTTTTTGGCTCTCATCGAGATTGTATGGATGGTTTTAGCATAATTTATGTACGGGTGTTTACAGGCGACCGCACACACACATACACACTTATTATTGTATCTGTGTGTTCTGTTTGTGTAATGACTAGCCAAATATCTGTGCGAACAGCAAAATGTGTGATGGCTGAAGAGATTTATGGCTAGTCAAAACGCCATGTAAAAATTATATTAGCTATCTGCCGGCTCTGTAAACCCTTGCCGTTAATTTGCAACGCCGACAAACTTTGATTGTCGACTTCGGAGTACTGTTCTCTTTGTTGTTCCATAATTCCGATAGAAAATTAAACAAGCCTTGTGTTTAATAAAGAAAAAAAATTATTTGATATAAAGTTACACAAAAAATAAATATATAATTACATAAACATTTCGCAACATAAAACCACTGTAAATATTTATTTTAGTTCGCAGCAAAAGTTTAAAAAAATAAATCCAAACCCCCGAATACCCGAATGAACGTCACGAAACGAATTCAACGAAAAGTGTGTGAAAATATCAGACCTTGCATATAATAAATGTAATGTTAAACATAGAAATAAATATAATTTTTAACAACAAATGAAATACAACCAAACTCATAATATTTAAAACTTTTCAATCATTTTCTTCACTTTAAAAAAGTGGTGACGATAAATAAAATTAGAGCAAGGTTTTCCTTAGTGACGATGTGACGAGTTTATCATAGACATTTTTGATTTTGAATAATAAAATATGTACTTAGATATTTAAAAACTATAGTGTAAAATTTAATAGAAAAGTAAAAAGTGAATTATTTGCCTGTTTTATACATAATTTTAGTTCATTAGACATTATCATATATTTACCAAATTAGAACTCTCCATTGTTTGTTGTTCGTTTTGATCGCTCTCCCTTTTGTTTCATCAACATGTATGCAAATGCAACGAGACATCAACGATAGCAGCTCTTACTACTCTCCGGGTGGGATTTTGTGCAATTGCATACAATTTTATTAAAAAAAAACGTTAAGGCTTCTAAAATATGTAAAATTAATAATAAAAAACTTATTACTATTCAATCGAGAATATGACGAAGTTTTTAAAACTAAAGCACAGCTACATTTTTTCGCCTGTAAATACTGAAAAACTAACGTAAACAAATTATAACAAAGCCAGAAATGAAATAAAAATAACAAAAATAACAAAAAGTGCCTCAATGTGTTGTACACGAAGATTAGGAAGAGCGAAAATCTATTATCTTTTCATGTCAGGATATATACAATTTTGATAGACTAATATAAATTACAGGTAAATTTTCTTATTGCGTCTGTGGTAAACAAAACTTAATATATAATTTTGTTGGAAATTATTGATTTTAACAACTTTAGCGCACAAGAATGGAAAAAGCCAAAGCATATATAAAAAATGAATTAAAAAGTGCTACTCCACAACATCTACAGCAACCACAGCAGCAGCATTTTGATCATTCCGTGGCATCACTGACACGACCAACATCTGCAAATCAGCAACAGCAGCAACAATTTAACCTAAACCAACCTCACTATTTCCAACATTCGCCACATGCTAACAATAGGCAAACTCCACCTGCTCCAGCGCCATCACGACAACAGGCTGGCTCAGATGGAGCAGATTCAATGCCATTGTGTTATGTTTGTGGTGGTCAAGGTGGCTACGAGCCAATTAGAATAAGGCCCAACTATGAAAGACCGTCCGAATCATACTTTCCATTTTTGGAAAGACATGAGCCACCTACTGGCGTGCCGCAACTGACAAACAATCAAATGTATGCATTAGCGTGCCTTCTCTGTTATCGTTCACTCAACGAACAGTGGGAAGCGTATGAAAGGGAGAACAAGCCGCATATACAACGAATCTATCATATGAAAAGGGTTGATAATAAACCGTACATTGGCGCTGATATTGCTACACAAGGTGAATATGCAGCTCAAATGTTGGGATTAAGTGCTGAACATCTTGCCCAATCCAGCATTGGATCGGAAAATCAACAATATTCTACCCAAATGTCATATGGTTTTCAAAGAACTTTAAGAGATCCAACACATTATCGAAATGACTCTTCTTATCTTGTGCACCCATCACCCTCTCATCAACAATCTCATTCTTTGCATGGAACTACTTCAAGAAATTCTTCGCCTTCACCTGCACCGAATACGTCGCAAGATTATTATGCACGAAACTCTCCCTTATCAGCAGTAAGAAATCCAAATGAAAGACCCCACTCTTCAAGCAGACCCCAATCTCGCGAAGGCGGTAGTCATCAAATAACTTCACCGTCCTCGCGGCCGTCTAGTGTTCAGGGTAGTGCTTATGAGACACTAAATATTAAACCATCTTCATATGCTCATCATAAACTCAAACTAGGCCAACTCTGTTATTCAAATTCGGTTGTGCACAATGCCTATGCAAATGCGCAGCAACTTTCTTCAGCACATTATCCACCCCATCTTCAGTTAGACCATGTGGCCACACAACACCAGCAATTACAACAAACGAGCCATAGTTATCAAATATTTAAACCAAATACAGCCGCATCACCTTCTGATTCTCCAGCAGTTATCTCACAGAGAACACCACTATCTAGTCCATTTGGTAGAGAGTTTCAAGCTTCTCGTGAAACGGAAGATGTGTTAGATTTGCGTAATACATCAAATACTAGATCTTCAATGACGCCAAAAACGACAACGCTAATTACTACACAAACTCCTATAATTTCGGCATTGCCCTCAACTTCGCAAGTAAAGACTAATTCATCAAGTTCGTCTGTTGAAGTTGGAATCTTAGATCTTTCAATGCCCGATAAGAATTCAACTACGGAAGTATGTTACGCTTGTGGCGATGAACAAAGGCGTGGCAGTTTGATAGAAATTAGTACACTAAAATCAAAAGATGACAAAATTGACCGTCCATATTTTCCCATCTTCTACGACATGCATCCAAGACCTGCTCGTTCACGGCCTATGGATCCCAGAGGTATGATACAGGCTTGCAACTTGTGCTATGAATATTTAATGAAGCAATGGCATCATTATAAGGTAAGCATTTAAATATAATTTTTAAACAGTAGTAATTAGTTTGAACATAAGATAAGCAATATATATGAAAGAAATCTTTTCACCTTATAAATATGTATGTATATGATTTGCATTTATAATTTATTACTTGTACTTGTGGCGTAGACAATATAACGAACTTTGAGCACAAAGAATAAAGAAAGACGTTTATTAATGTCATACATACATCTAGAGATTCGTATAACTCTTTTTCAGTTCACACTCTTTGTGGAAATACTTCTTTAACGTTTACGACGGTTATGTTATTTTAGTTTTAAATAAATTTGACTATGGTTTTATTTTTCCCATAGTAATTACAAGCGCCAATTGCAAGTTACTCAGATTTTTTAATTTGATAACGTTAGACTTTTCCTCCTTAAACGGCCCCTAATTCTAACTTAACAAGTGCCTTTTTACTGTTGAACCTTTGGTAGCATTTGACTGTTTTGTTCAAGCGGCAACTTTCTTAAAAATGGAATAGCATGACTTGATTGTAAATAAAATCGATATATTTGTAAAACATCTAGCTTTATTCCTGCAAAATAAGAAAAGGGATTCTTGTAATTTTTTATGAATTCAAAAAAAAAATAGAAATTATTAAATATTTGCCCACAGAAAGAATAAAAGAACCTAAGCCTGGCTAAATTAAAATTACTTGCTAAAACTAATCGCTATACAAAATCTATATACGCCGTGTAATCCATGTTTGTAATAATTTGTTTGTGCGCACTCCATATGTAAACCTGATGAACGTTTGCCAATTAGTACGAAAGTGGCAAAAAAAGTACACAAAAAATACTTAATCAATATAAATAAATTATAAATTGATGAACAACAATATAGATAAGAGTTTGTCATAAACAATTAAAGGTTATGTATTGCATACGGAATTCCGTAGTACGATACGAATATACAAATTATGAGCTCATTTTTTGCATTTTAAAAGTTACGAACTTTGCAAGTATTGCAATTTGTTATTTTCAATTAAAGCGTGGCATTCCTGTAAATATTTCATATAAATACGGTATTAAATTTTTGTGAAAATAAATATAAAAGAAAAAAACAATGGCCCAGTTCCGGCCTAAAGCACACAGCGTGATATTACACGAAACCATTCCCCTTTCATAACTTTGCTTCCTTTTATCATAAAATTAGGAAATTTGAAACATGCGGAATGTGTAACAAGTGCATATTCACTGACTCACTTATCGATATTATGGGGCACTTCCACTATAGCTAGAGAGCTGTAATTTGCAAAATAAGTAGGCCTTGGAGAATAAGTAATGAGAGAAATGGGTATTTTTCATCTAGGAGACTAGGCTTCCCTCTTATTTGTATGGAGAATTTCCACTAAGGATATAGAGCTAAAATTTTATATAACTTAACCGTCTGTAAGCTTTAAAGAGGTTTTATACATACATCAACAAACAACAATAACTTGGAATACAGGACTCAGAATGTGAAAATAAGGCCAAGTTCTTATCCAAAAATTTCGGCCGTAAAAGGTACCGAAATTAAAATGGGGACCAAGTACTTCATATGTACAATACCATCCCATTTCTAGACAACTTGCTAGTTTGGCAAAATGTTTTATAACTTTTAAATATTAGAAAGGATTATGACAAAAACTTTATCAACATAAAAATGTATTTACTGTATTGCAAAAAACTAATAAGTTTATTAAAATTTTTCATATGTTTCAGAGTTTAAAGAGCTTGTTAAATTAAATTGAAAGTAGTAGTAGTTGTGCCGGCCACAAACTAGTTTGTTCAATTGAAAGAATATTTCAGAAAGATGGTTGCAACTTTACAACAATAACACAACAACAACCAATTTTAAATTCTTGTGTATGACGCACCAAAATAAATTGTGTATCGTTTTTGTAATAGCTGTAAAGTTGCTACCATCTTTCTGATATATTTTTTCAATTAGGCGAACTATTTCGTGACCGGCACAACTCAATTAGAAAGGCATTTTATAGACAATCAGGTATGTTTTGAAAATCACGTGGCTTCAATTCACGAACCGTTTTGAATGTGCATAAAACCTAATTTTAATACAAAAAATAGGAAACACATCATATCAATTATATAATAATATTTTTTATTAAATTCTATGCGAAATTCTTGAAGAATTTAAGCAAGTGATTTCAAATTGGAAGTCATTTAGCTGACCGGTTTAAAATCCACGTTATTTCAATTTTTTTTACGTGATTAGAAATCACTTTGATAAAAAAGGCTTTTCAGCATTCAGCAGACCTGAATATATTCCTTTTTTTTAACGGTTGCGCCTGCTTTGAAAAATTATGCTCGGATGGTTTTAATCAGGAAACTATTTTTGTGCAAGTGTTAAAAGCTTAGGGTACATTGTTTTCATGTCATCCCATTCGTTAATCACATCTTGTTTAAATTCGAAAATTGTATCCTTGAGAAAGAAGCTTAGCTCATCTTAAGGATTTAATAGAATCATAACGCTTCCTATAGAGTTTAGAATCGAGTCACTATTTTTTTTTTGGTCATTTATGATTGCTTAGATTAAAAAACTATAATTAAATAATTAATTGATTTGCCACCAACAATTTTAGCATTTTATCCAAAAATGTTATGAGCCGCAGCATAATTTAGACAGTTTTCTTGTTTTTCTGCGGTTTTCGCTTATTTCGTAACTAGTCGATTATTTCTCGATTAAACGAATGGGAAATTTTCGATACAATTAAATCGTTAATGGCAACAACAAAATAATCGATTAATAATTATATTTTGATTAAAATTGCATCAATAACTACGACAAATAGTCTCCTTTTAGTCGGAATTTTCTTTTTCAGTTTCTGTTAGGACCTACGATATGAGTTGACTGATGATGGTCAATCTATAGCGTAGTAATTAATATGTTTATCAAAATTAATCTCAACATTTTGTTTCACCACACAATTGAAATACATTTTTTAGTGTCGTTGTTTGATTTTCGTTATCAGCTGTAGAATATGCACTCACTGTTTGAACGTGTGTGTGTGTGTGTGTGTGTGTTATTGACGGGAGCAAGTATTTTTTTGGGGTTCAAGCGTTCTTGTTAGTTCCTCGGTTCTCAGTAAATAAAATAGATGCAAGTCAACGTATTAGCTGCCAATAACGTACAAAATTATTTAATAAAGCGCGATTACGCTGACGTTGTAGCACGCTACATGCTTTTAAAGTACACGCTTATGTATGTATGTATGTTTGTAAGTTCGGTTCGTGGACGTGTGGACGTACGTGTGTGTTTTTAATATAATTTCAAATATTTAATTGTATTTATCGTTTATTGTTTTTCAATTTTCTAATATCTCTAATACACAACATAATATCATTTTTAGGAATTTTCTCATTATAGATGTCAAAACAAGATTTCTTCAAACAAGTTTAAAGTAGATGTGCAAACTGTAAACAAATTATTAGAAAGTCACTATTTGTAACATAATTCTTTATTATGGAAATTGTCATAAAGTGACTTTGTAAAATGCAAAAAGTATTACCTCGGTATGGTGTTTCTTTTCAATGCAAATAAGATTAGTGTGAACCACCAGCATGGTAAATGGCGTTTCACACGATTAGAATGCATAAAACGACTTGTCAAAAATTCAAATAAAATGAGAAAGTGTTATAGTGTGAGAAGACTACATATGTTATGAATATGATGAAAATGCGTATGCAAATTTGAGAGTTATATGGCTCTCTCTATCTTGTATGACTTTTGATTTTATCAGAGTTGCATTTCTACATGCTTAGTTCGATAATGTACACAAACAATGTAATGTGAATATTGTAGATCCGTTGGCTTCTTTTTTTACAGTCCGAATGATTTTCCATAAATTTCTCTTTGCGAAATTCCAACATGTCAATATTTTCACAGCACGTAGTAACAATTTATAGTAATACGAATCGATAATAACGAGTGAAAATATCTAATATGTTTTTACGCTATCTCAATAAAAAAAAAAACAACAAAAAATAATATTGATAACAATTTTACTGCTAATGTGCAACTATCAATGTCCCTGTTCTGTATTCTGAGTGGAATGATAACGTGTGGAATCGTAAAAACACTCGACATTAAATCGTTCTAAAAATAGTTGTTCTGCATTCCACATATTTCTCCTTTCTTTGTAGTTATTAGGCAATGTTTATGAAAACACTTTAATAAGCAAGAGTCCTCTCAAAGAAATCTATACAGACGTCCTATATGCATTTGAAAATTATTGTCTAAAATAAATGAAAATTAAAAGAAAACCTTTCAAATTTGAATAGAAAATTGTAATTTTAACATATAAACAACATTATAATTTAAGAAAATCTGACTCTACATCATTCCACCAACATTTTTTATTCTAAATAAAGCAGTCGAAATTGTTCGGAAATGGAATACAGAACAGTTAAAACTTTCAGAAATTTTCACTTTAGAATAATATATAGCGGATTCGGAATACAGAACAGCACTGTATAGTTTTCGATCGTCTACCTCATGTTGCCGGAATGGACACTATTAAATTGAAATAAGTTATCATTCCCCTAATGTTTAGATGTACTATAGGCAATTGAAAATTAAATGAAAAAAAAAATTAAAATATTCTAAACCGATAGTAAAGCTAGTCACGTCACGAATTTAAGTCCTGCAAAAGTGAAAAGTTTTTCTCAAGAAAAAACAAACAGGAACTAGTTGTAGAAAATAAATTCATACTAACTTGTTTTTCGCGCTACCTACTTAGAGATGTGTCGTTCGTGAAGGAAATCGATCAATAGAGAGATTCTATTAGAAAAGGTGTGAGCACTTTGTATAACAATTATAAAAATAATTTTACATATGTGCGTCATACACAAGAAGACATAATAAATAAAAGTAATAACAATAAAAACAACAACAAAAAAACTAATAATTTATGTAGAGAGAAAAGAAATCCGCCATGTTAAAATCGCGATTATATTTTAAGAACGAATCGGACATATCTAGAACTTTGCTCAAGAGTAAGAATTAGCGAAATGATAGAAAGACATTCTGTGACAGCAATATTTAGAAAATCTTACGAAAAGTATATAATACGATACTTCGTTTTATTTCTGCCGGGAGAGAAATTTGCAAATTAATTAGAATGTAATATTAATTAACCTTATATTGTTGGAATGTTTTCAGAATAATAAAATTTCCGAGAACGAGCGTAATTACCAGTTGCGTAAAAAACCAGCGTCGGTAGTGGAACGTGCAAAGTTCGTCTGCTATACATGTGGTATTGATACGCCCTCGTCGCAATTAAGGCTGGTATATTGTTGTCCTAACTCGGAACGGGAGCCATATTATCCATTTATACAAACAATGACAGCTTACAAAAACGCTAGTCCAATAAGCCCACAAGGTGAGTAATTTTCTACATATTGCATTTGCCAATAGTTATATTTTTTATCTGGTTACAGGTATGGTACAAATATGCTTCACTTGTTATGAAAAACACTCTAGTCGTGCTGAGGGAATTCAAAACCCAACTTTAGCTGTGTCTTCTGCAGAAAAGGTAAAATGAATTTTAATTTTTAGGTTCCCCACAGGAAATTTTATATTTTTATTTTGAATACAAATGTGTTTGCAAGAAAAAATTATATTTCTAAATCGTCTATCAGTGGGACCAATGGCTGAAGGAAAACAAAATACTGAATTCAAGCCGTAGTTGCGTTAAAACAATAATAATACTCTTTTAAAAGATAAGAAAACACAAAGGTGGCTGATGTAATGTGAGGGTTATCATGAAACAGACATTGTAGGTTTAAGGTTTTCTAAAGGTGGTTTATACTCGCTGATATAAAATCAGAAAGTTGTGGAAAACTTTTAGAAATAAATCACACATTCTCCAGCCAAAGTGAAGTCGTCGAACGCTTAAAAAACTTGAAACAAATATATTTATAGAATAGAAAGTAGGAGGGGGGTTTTTTTTAAATATATTTTGCAAATAAGTTCGAAACGCAATACAAGCTTGCTTCAAATAAATTTGCTACACTCTTACATCACATCTGTAGGTATAAATAAAATATTTGTTTAGTTAACAAAACATGTGTTAACTCAAAATTTTTATAGTTAAACTATTAATGAGTTTAGATTTTTGCTTGAATGAGTGATGCATACAAATACGTTGTTAGAATTTTGAAGTTCGTAGCATTATTTTCAATATAGTGTGTTTTATAGCTAACAATGAAAAAGAAGCGAAGTATTGGAAATATATAATGGTAGCGGCGTACTCTGGGATTTTCGATCAAATTCGAATTATTTTTTAAGTCTTTTACGAATTTATTTACTAAGGCTACAGCCTTCGTAAAATTTTTTATTCTCTTTATTTATGTTGCCACATACTTCATCGCGTGTTTTCATACGTTGAGTTTTCTAATTTTTTTCTCTTCTTAATTTTCTCATTTGATTTCATTACAAATTATATTTTAAACTTTTAGGCCTACCAAACGTTGTTTTGCCTTCCTTTTAAATCTAATATTGATTTGCATTGTGTAAATTCGAACTGAAAATGCGTTTCTTTAAAAAACTGAGCTCTGGTACCATCTAATGGAGATATATCCTCCAAACGTTTCGGTGCAGTTTGCATTGTTTTATGGTCTTTAACAAATAAACAAATTCCATTGGCAAAAGAAAAACATTTTTTCGTTTTTTCCGATTATCTGGGTAACTTTTTTAAAAATATTTTTTCCATAAGAACCTTCCTCGGACGGCAGAGAATATATATAGAAAGTTACTCCAAACGTTCTCGATTTTGTCTGCAAACTGCCTATTTAGCAGCATCAAAACATCCCTTAAAAAGGCATGACGTGGCACTGAGCTGCACACCTCTTATCCATAAAAAGAAAAATTAGATTAATTTAATTTCATAAAAATTAAATTCTTCCATATTTTGCTCTTTTTTTTAATTTTCATTTAATTTCTAATTAATCGATTTTATTACTTATCTAGGAAGTATTCATAATTATCACACTATTAGCTTGAGTAAAACGACTTGTCTAAAATTCAAATCAAATGAGAATGTATTATAGTGTGAAAACAACATCTTCTAAATCTGATGAAAAATACGGAAAGAAATTCGCCGGTCTATCACCATTTTTAGAAAATGTTCTAAAAGCTTGAACTTTTTAGTTTATTTGCGGTGCATTTCTATAGAAGTACGATAGTGTAGACCAACAATTTTACTAGTTTCCTTTTGATTTTTTTTTTTTTACAATGAAAACGATTATCATTAGATTTCTCGCTGGAAAATCCAACTGAAATCTAAACACCTGTGTGAAAGGGGCTTAAGTAATGACCAATTCAAAACATATGGAATATTTTTGCTTTTCTAATATTAAGCTTCATATACACGATCAAAATGCTGGACATCAAATTCGTCTTATGTGTGCTTGTCATAACACCAAGCACATCATACACATGCTGAATAATTTGTCAAGCAATCACTTTGCATTTGTTTTTGTATTGTAAAGACGTCAGTAGTATGTCCAAGCGTTAGGGAACCATTTAATTGTAATTTAGGCTACATAACCGTACATACATACATAGAGCAATATGTAAAAAAATCGAATTTATGCTGTTCATTTACACATTAATTCGCCGTATTCACAAAAACCTATAAATGGCATAAAAACGATTAATAAGCAAAATTGTATTCAAAAATAATTGTTATGAAAGAATTTTATTGTAGGTTTAATTAGTGATGGTAACAAGTCATCCATGTGTAAAAGGTTCTGCGCAAAAAATCGTCAGTAGTCATTTTGGTGAATTCGCTCTTAAATATCGTCGAAATGACGGACAGAATTTTATTGTAGGTTGAAATAGTGATGGTAACAAAGCCATCCATGTGCAAAGGGTTCTGCGCAAAAAATCGTCAGTAGTTATTTTGGTGAATTCGCTCTTAAATATCGTCGAAATGACGGAAAATCGTCTTCAACAACCATTCTCTTTAAAATCTCATTAAAAATGTGTACGTGCTTGCACAACAAACGAACTTACGCACATCAAAGTCGATCATGAAATAAGACAAAAACAACGCATATTTAACTAGGTGGCATCACTACTGCAGGTGTTTTTTTTTTGCTTACATTTCCATTTTTCTTTGGTTACACTTTGTTAATGTCAAAGTGTTTGGTTTTGTTTACCAAGAAACCTTTTTTCAACTATTTTCCTTTTAATTTGCTTTTTGTTGTCACATGTTTTTGACAGTAATCATTGATTTTACACAAACAAAGTTGCCAGCTGTTGTTGTATTGTTGTATTTGTTGTCGTAGCAATGCCACCTAGTTAGATACGCCTTGGACAAAAATCAAAAATGTTTGTTTTATTCGTCGTACGTTATGCGTCGTCTTTTTCAACTGACAAACAACTTAAAATACAGGTCTTATGAGCTTCGTCCCATTCGGTACGTCTCCGTTAACGCAAAGTACTAAAGTTAGGCAACTTTTAACCCTTAATGTACGTTGATTAGTTTGACAGGTATCAGTTGGCTTTTTGTTTGTTTGTTTTCATTTAGCATTTTGTGGCACAAAAAATATAATAAATGCAACAAAATAAAATAAATAAAATTTTGTTGCAAAACCATGCGATAAAAAACAGCTGATTTATTATCCGTCAACAAAGTACTCATTGTAACATACGACGGATTCTATATGCATATATCCGCAATTACGAATTCTGACACAAAACAAAGCTCTATAAAACAGTAATCACTTACATCTACCAATCCGTTCAAAACACCCGACTTACGAGCTTTACCTGCTACCTGTACACAACTTACAGATGCCTACGAGATTCACCTGCTACTAGCTCACATGACAAATAGATACCTGACAAACAATAATTGATGCAAACTTCTCAGAACGAAAAATGACACTGAACTTGACAAGCGATGACGGAAATTCGTTCCCGAAATATACGTATGTAACTGACTTTATTTAACTGATTTTATTTAAGGAAAATCCATACCCTGGTATTTAATGCCTACTAATTACTTTTTGAATAATTGTGCTACTTTTTTTGGAAAGTGATAGGACTAGAAAAGACAGACAGGTGTTTGAACCACTGCAATTGCATCTTTATTTACTTTTAGAACAGTGTTGGCAGCGACTCGGGTGCTATGTAGGCGCTTTACTTAAAGTTAGTACATATTATTGTCTATTGTATTATTTTACTTTGCCGAAGATTTAGTGCTATAGCGTGGTACCGATAAAGGAGGGCGTTGCGATTTATATTAGTATGAATAGAAGCTGGTATATATCAGAAGAATGTATGTGAATCCAGGCATCTAAAGCCGCCGAATAAATAATAATTAACAAATAGCAAGAAATAATTCGCGGATGTTTTAAATTTATCACAATTGGTCCTTCGAACATATATGTATATTAAGAAACTAAAGAGTCCTTATGGTGAGACACGAGTAAGAGAAAGGGGGCCAACTGAAGGTGTAATTTTTTCGTTTTTTGTTAATATTTAGTTCTGAAGCTATAACTTTTAGACACAATTGCTTTATACAAAGAAAAATGGCTTTATTTACATTTAATTAATTTTTATAATGCATTAATTAAATAGCAATAAAATATTGCGGAATGTGAATACAGAATAGCTAAAGCATTCCGACATTTTCTTCGAATAAAATTATGCGAATTCGGAATACAAAACAGCACTACTTTTGTTTTACAATATCCTTCTGATATTTGATTTATGTTTTGGCGTTCTCATGTTCTCATGTTTACATTTCCAATTGCCTTTTATATTTATTCATGTTTTAAGGTAAAATGATAAGAAAGCTTTAAATAACTTTGTTATCATTGCAATTTGCGTCTGTTTGATAATGGTTCAACGACGATTGAATGAATGGCTGTTGGTTGACCTTTTCAAACAAATTAACAAGAATTTTGAATAATTTTTTCCATGCACTTGCAGCACGTTTAACCCGTAATGTGGTCGCCAATCATATTGAGTTTACGTTATATAATTTATGAAAGGTTATTGATTGATTTGTTCAAAAAAAAAAAATTAAAAGAAAATAAATACCGACAATCAAATATGTGTAATCAATATAATAAACTTTTTCCTTTTTAAAGCCGAGCGAAAATAATTCCAATCATTCGTCCACGCATCAACATCGGGATATAAAGCCACTAAGAAGCAATGACTCCCGATCAACAACGCCTACACTCCAAATGGGCACACAACAACAACAACAGCAGCCTCAAATTGAAAATGGTCATGGCCAATATCCGTAAGTCGTTAAAAGCAAAATTAATGTTGATGCACAAAAACTAAATTTAACTAAATTCTCTCTCAGCAGATGCTACATATGCAAAACTTTATGCGCTTCCAATAAAATGGAGTGGTTATCAACAAGTGCTGAGCACATGAATTCCCACGCTATGCATTTTCCTTGCCTCAAAGGCAATATAAACTCCAGTTTAAGTAGTACCAATAATAATAATAACAATAATAATAATAATGGTCGAGATAACAATATTAGCAGCAGCAGCAGCGGATCTATCGTTAATAATGATCCGATTGGCAATCGTGTATTGGCATGTAAAGATTGTGTTAATCATTTGGCGCGCCAATGGGAAACTATGGATGCAGAAAGAGTTCCTTTAGAGCACAGAAGGTATAATTTCTTTTTCCTTTTTTGTTTTTATATTTCCTCGTGCCGAAGTTATTTATCTTCATGTATATCACCGATCTGGCAAACCCGTTGGGCGACTTTATTCATATAATTTGTTGAAACTTTAAATTCAATTTCCCAAAGTTAAAAAAAAATCTTTGGAGTTACGTGAAGATAACTTTAGCACGACAATTCGTTGCATTTTATTTAATGATTGAATATATTTTTATTATTTATTTAGATACAACATTCCTTCGCCAATCATTACCTCTACTTCACCCAATGGCTCACGGCATGGAGGTTTAAGTATTAATACCCCGCCATCTACGCCATCGGTTTCATCAACACCAGCTACTTCAACGTCAATATATTGTTTTTTATGTGGTTTACATTCAGATTTAACATTGGCACGTGTTCTTTATGCCAGTAAAGAGGTATTAAATAATTAATTATATCCTAGACATGATATTTCAGGTTGTTTTTTGTTTTAATTATTTCAGGGTTCTAGACCATATTTTCCTTTTCTATTAAAACACAGTTCCTTGCCAAATGCTGAACAATTACGGCCAGATTATTCCGCCTATGTTTGCACCTTCTGCTATCATTCTCTGTTGAAACAGTGGCGAAAGTAAGAGGATACAAATAAAAACTTAAAATTGCATGTTTATGCAGGCCACCTCTATCTGTGTCTCTTATTTTTCGTTTTATTTATCATTCCAGATATGAGTCTCAAAATCCTTCCATAATTGCAGTAGACCGCAGATATAATTGGCACGATTACATTTGTCATTTGTGTGGCATAACTACGTATAGGAAACGAGTTAGAGCTTTACCCGTCAACGAATTCCCCTTTGTTAAAAATCGCAAAAGTGAAGATGGCCTTTTATTAGAAAACGGTGAATATGCCGTTGTGTGCTTGGACTGTTATGAAACGTTAAGGTAAAAATGCTGCTTATACTCTGGTACAAGGAAAACTTATTCATGTAACTCTTTTATTATTAAAGGCAACAAGCTTCACAACACGATCGGTTTGGTGTTCCAATATCTAAACGTGCCTACAATTGGGTGCCACAACCTCCGCCCCCGGAAGATAGCCCAGATGCGTCCGTCGCTCGGTTACCTTGTGGCGAACGTTCGGACAGAGTTGTATGTCTTCGTCGAATTATTTATAAACATTCATATTTTATATTCATTTCTGTTCTTACTTTTGCACACTTTAGCCAATCAATACTGCCATAAGACCAACTGCCCCAGCCAAAAAGAATAGTTCACCCAAACTTTACGACAAGTCTAGAGATGGTAAGTGCTTGTTTAAATATCATATTACAAAATTTATACACAAAACAAATGTTAAATGCTCTATATGCAACCAAATGCTCTAAGTGCAACTAAAGAAATTAACACACATTGCGGGCAGAAAGAAACAAAACGAAAAAAAAAACAAAAATACCAAATATATACGAGTACATAAATATTAATTGGCTTCACTTGACATGCAGTCAAATGCTTGATTATAATACCAGTATGGTTTTTGGTGTTGCAATTTGAAAGAGGAAAGCGGAGAAAACAAAATATAATACATGCGAGTATTTACGAGAACATTACATGGTTTTCAAACAAATCGGATTAGTGTACGGTTGCAGGAACATTTAAATACATATGTATGTATGTTTGTATTTAGATTAGGGTGGCTTACATTTTTACTCGAATTAATGCAATTATTTGAAACGTTTTTACTACGTATAATTGATTCATTACTCGCTTAACGTACAAATAATATGTTAAAATTTTGCCTTAATTAACGCCTTGAATTAAATTAATTATTCTTTGTACTAAAAGCCTTCGCTTGGGTTAAACCCAAGATTAAATTTTCCACGTTTTTATCTTATATTTAAAAATAACCTCCTTTTTTCTCTACACAATAATTTTGTACTTATAATTTATTATCTCTTGCATTAGAAGGCTTTTATTACAATTCAAATAAATCCTTCGAATCAAAATCTCTCACCCAGTGTTAGTGATAGTGTTGCCAGATTATTCGAGTTTAAAATTGTTCGAATGAAAGTCCTAATTTTTTCATGTTCAAAAAAGCGAATAAAATGAAAATATTCAAACATTAAACCATTTTTTAAAAAAAGAATAAATTTTTTTAATACAATTCAAAACAATTCTTTAACAAAAAAAAAAAAAAACAAATAATTCATTAACAAAAACCAGGAATATGAAAAAAGTTAGATTATATACTTTAAAAAGAAAATATATACACACACACATAATATAGTTCTGAGTACTAATCAGAACGAAAAATAACACTGAAGATGGCACATAGACGAAACCGGTTTGACAAGGGATGAGGGAAGTTCGTTCCAAATATCTATATCAAATATCAAATCAAAGAGTCAAGTTTAAAAAGCAATTTTGCTAACTTTAATTTAGAAAGATATTTATTACTAAGAAGTTTTAAAAAATTATTTGAATATTCAACAAAAATTGTTCGAACATTTTTTTATTTCAAATTGAACAATTTTATTCGTTCCATTGACAGCTCTTAAAGATTCTTATATGCCACTGTAAATGTTGACTTTACACATGTCCTTTATGTTTAAATTAACACACACACACATGCACACTATACAGCAGATTTTAAATATATTTATCTGTACATGTGTATTTTAGTGTCTATAATTGTTTAAAAGTGCTACTTATACTGGAGCAATATACACATACATTGCTTCAAGTTCGAAAATAAACAAAACATGGATGTGTACGTACATATGTGTCTGGAATGGTTGTTGGCGTAGCTAAGTCTGGCACAAAAAGTTTAAATGTTTCTCTGTTTGTTTAATTAATTTTCCTACTTAAATTAGACGAATGTAGGCTGCTCAATTTCGACCAGTGGGCAAACACTAGCCTATGTATATCATAATTTTAAAAGGTCTAAATTAATTTTTAAAATCCCGAATTTTATATGAAAAAGTCTGAATTCAAAGTTAACAACCTATGTATATGTCACTAGTCTGATGTTTTGCTAGAAATTGTTCCGACGCTGTCAGACGCATCAAAATTTTTTTATAATTTCCTGGAAAATTTCCTTTAGAATTCTGCCCACACAGGCTAATTTTTCAAATTTTCTTAGACAAAAAGTTACATTTTCTTGTAAAGAAATTATATTGCTTTCCATATGATAGCTGACAGTCTACGGCTAAAAAATCGGTAACTTGTGTTGACTGTCTGTTCGAAGTCGCACCGAATTTGGTAAAGCATTTCACATTTGTCTCATTTTATTTAAACCAAAGGAAAAAAAAACTAATTTTTAACTAATTTTATCGAACTAAAATTTTTATTATTCAAGCTCAAGTTCATTTTTATTAATACAATAATTTTTAAAATACTGAAAAAGCTAAGTTATTAGACACTAGCATAATGAAATGAATCCATTTTCTGTGCCGTTAGGCACGTTCCCAGCATTCCCTTTGTCTCTGCAAATATCATCTATTTAACCCACTTTATATTATGTTCCTACATGCACCTTAATTAAGTCAATTAAATTTTAAATTGAGTTATGAAATTTGGTGTTCACACGTATGCAATTTCGCTTACTCAATTAGGATTTGATAGCTGTAAGGCTATCATTCGATCATTTTTCTGTTGGGTTACAACCAAGTTTGCCCCACATTAATTTTACTCATTGTATTCTATATTGTGGACTCTTTAAATTTAAATGAGAACTAAACAAGTTTTTATACCATAATTTCATGAATTTTTAAGTTTTGATTTTAGAAAAACCAGAACTTCTCAACTTTCAATAATTTTAAAAAGTCATAACCCTAATGTACATACATAGACAATTACGTACACACATTAAGAGTATATACTAACACCTAAGCTGCAAATAAATTATTTAAATCTACTTAAAAATGAGTTTCTGCTTTTATCTTCCACTCAATTGGCATTTTTTGCTAAACACACCAAACATATTGTTAATTTGTAACAATGACGATGATGTCGTTACACGAAAAGTAAACAGGTTGTGTTATCTCTCCCCCCCTTTCCACATACGTGTATGAATAACTTTGTTCTCAAATTACCCAATTTTCTCTGGCGAGCTTTTTTCTACGTTGAGAAATACTTAAAAGTTAGGAGATCTTTTGCATATTCCGACACGAAAAGCAAATCATTTGTTTTCACATGGTTTATTTAACTATTGCATTTCGAAAATGTGTTATTGCATTGCACTTTAACAACGCTATAAGAACATTATAAGTATAAGAGTATTTGTCTCAAAGCATTATTGTTGATGTGTATTCTTTTGCTTTAAAAAATAACTATAAATTAAAGTGGAAATAATGTATCTTTGTATCTGTAATTAAATGTATGTAATAGAAATATATTGTGGTCGTATCAGATTTTATATTTTTAAAGGCCGTCCCAGCCACTATTGTCAGAAATGCAGATTTATCTGTATTATGCAGATTTTTATCCCCCCAAAAAGTCAGAATGCAGACTGAAAAATTCATATTTTTTCCAAACTAAACATCTGATAATTTATTGACCTTTAAAACTTGTTTTGGTACCATTTCATTCTCTAGTGTTACTTTTGAGGTACTTTTTAGTTTTTACTATCATAATAAAATGAAAAATATCAATTAATTGAAAGTGAAAACCTAGAGTGACATGGCCACACGTCAAACGGCCTTGTCAAGTTTTGATTTTGTATGACTGTATTAGTAAAAAGACCCCCACACGTGATGGTTGATGGGAGTTAGAGGAAAATCAAAACACTACCTCTGTTGCAGAAATCTGAAAACTAGTTTGATGGGTGCGCGCGAGAATTCGTTAAATGTCATTTTTGGTTTAGTTTTCGAAGCGACACTTTTCGAAAATCACTTGGAGAACTCAATTATATCTCATTGAGTATCATTTTTGGAAGCACTCTTTTATTCTAAGACTTTTTGCGCTTCCTTTTTTGTTCTTGTTTTTTCCAACTGAGTGTGCTATTGCTATTCAAAACAATCACCTGTTCCGGTCATATTTCTGAGGGAATAAGTCGAGAAACACTTCGAAAAATTAATTTTCAGCAACAAATAATTGGAAAATGTTAAAATATTTGACGACCAATAAATTATGCATTTTTTCTTTTTCAAAACAACTTTGAAATGAAGTTTTATGGAATTAATGGCTGGGCTAAACAAAACAATAAATTATTAACACCAACATAAATTTGATGAGGCAGTTTGATGTGTGGCCATGCCACTTAAACCAAAGAAAGAACGCGCTGGTTCTGATAATGCTTTTCGTTTTTCAAGTTCGTTCTAAATATGATTTTACCACTTTAATCGCCAAATGTTGGGAGAATATTTTGTCACGTAAACGTAAATAAAACGAAATTTAGACAGCGTTAGAAAACTGAATCATTAGAAGGAATTTTTTCTCTAAAAGATTATTTAAACTTTTAACAGCATGCTATAATCAAATCAAAAAATATTAAAGGGAAGTATTTTGCAAAACGCTTCGTTTTGAAATCGCCAAATTTGAACGATTTATTGCGTTCAGATAAAATATCTCAAACATAAAAAACCATTTAAAATACTTCAAAAATTTAGCGTTTTCCGGCACATGTCAGCAGCAAATGCTAAAAATTTACGATAGTGCTTTTGTTGTTGTTTGCTGTCATCGCTATAGCTCTAGTTGTTTTTCCATTCTTAAAGGCTACAATGGAAAATCTTGTCATAAATTATTTCAAGATAAGGGTTGGTTTTTTTTTTAGCTATTTGAATGCTTTGAAAAGAAAACTGAAGGATAAACAAAAAATACAATGGGATTCCCGGTACTTAAAACTTAATAAATCAAATTATGTGTATGTAAAAATTCAGTATTAGTGATTATAGCCATATTTGTAATGGTGCTATTTTTGTTGCTATCGCATTTTCAACAGTATAGCATTAATATATTAATATAACGTGAAAGACGTGCGTGCTGTATTGTGACAAGAAATGTTTATATTCAACAGCACAGTAACAGCTAAATCATTGTTAATAAGACTTGTAGAATTCATAGCATAGTAGAGTATTTGTTATGTGCTATTGCTATATCGCAGCTAGTATTTTAAGCAAGAATGTTCAGTTGGTTTTTTTATTATTAAAGTTTCTTAAGGTAGAGATTGCGAGGGTGCCCCCGGTAGTCTAGTTAATAGTGTTCTAGTCTTTCAGTCTTTGGGTTGTAGCTGCGAATTCTACCAAAGACTCTGTTCTGTTTCACTACAACGAGTGATGGTCTACCTTACTGTTTAGTTATGTTCGGTAATTTAGAATATAATTGGTAATTTTATTTTAAAATCTAATAAATAAAATAAAGAAATAATTGGAAAATTATTAAAACAATGATGCAATAATATTTAGTGAAAATTTGGTTTTTAAATAAAAAATTATTTTTTCTTGGCTGTGTAATTTTCTGTAACCCACCACAATTGCTCTTTTTTAAAGTGAGTGGTGGTGTGGTGGGGTGTGGGGTCAAGTGTTAAGTGAGTCGACACTTTGTTGCCTTAAAATCAACCACAGAAAAGTTTAAAATTTACTTTAAAAAAAAAATAGCAAAATAAAAGAACGTTTTAGTGAACAAACAAGGTGCTAATCGGCCAAATCCCCCCCATAATGTTTTACTCATTTAACTAATAAAGTATACATACATATGTACATACGAGTATACATATGTGTATATGGCTGTGTGTATGTACATTTGTATTATATTTTGGCATTGGGCAGTTACATTGATTAGACAGACTTTTTGGTTCTCCGCAGCACATTTTACTCGCTCTATAGCAGAGTGCAAAGTGCGAATGAAAGAGGTTTCTATATTTGCAGTATCAGATTTGTGTATACTACCAATTCATTATAAGAAGCATCCCCATTTTTGGAGTGCAGGCACATACATGCATATGCGTGTACACATTCCAACTTACATATATGATGAGCCGAGCGTTGCATTTTATATGGTGTGGAAAGAACATTAAGGAAAACATAAAGCCAAATAATGGAAGAACCTTTTATTTTTTTGTTCTGCCAGTTGTTTTAATTAATGTTCTAGGTGTTTCGTTTGTTATTAAATTTTAACATACGAACTGCATATCGTTAGCTTAAATGCAAAACCACGTAACTAAGAAAAACTCGTAAGTCAAGTTCTTAGCTAATTGCCAGTGCACTTTTGTCTAAACTCACATCTCCAATAAAATTTCAAATGCTGCGCTTGAAGTTTCTTGCAATAATACCGGAAATAAAATCTTTGAGCTAATGTATGTGTATATGTGTGTATGTATGCGTATACATACATACGTAGTTATGTCAATATTAATAAACATTTTCGGCCGTCAATAAGTTTTTGCATTGTTGTCGCAGTTTAATAACTTTGTACAGAATTCTCAAAAGGGGCTGCTTGCTGCTTCTTGGGATATGTTGGCAGTTGCTCTTTATGTCACTCACCCTTAATCGACTGACAGTAGCTTAAATACAAAGAGGTGGAGGTGTGGTTTGGCAAATTTTTAATCAAATGTGTTTAAAGAACCAAGCGAAATAAAATATTTGACATGCAGTGAGGAAGTTTCTAAAGGCAAGGTCAGACGAGGTAAATATTTGACGAAATACGGGTAGTTATGTTTAAGAAACAAATACAATTGCGTTAAGTTAAACCAGTTTCTATTTAACCTAAACAAGATTGAATCAACATTTGCAAAAAATAGTGGTTTCTTTTATTTCGTCAAACATTTTTCGCCTCGGACTATGATTTATTTATAGTTTAAAAGTTGCGGGCAGTATTTAAAATGCTAGCTGCAAAATAGCAATAGCATAGAAATATTTCTACAAGTTTTATGACGATTGATTTTGCTGTGCTGTTGAAAATAAATGCAGACAAGTAATGCAAAAGCAAAAATCATAAACATTTGCCATCACGAAACAGCACTTCTTTCTCGTTCATTTATTTATGCTCTTGATAGGCTCGACTGCTGGAAGTACAGCTACAACAGCAGTACAAATACGATAGCAATCACATTGACAGCATTGTGAAATGGTACAGCAATCGTGCTCTGCACTAATAGGGAATTTTTTTTTTTAACATACAAAATTTGATTTAATAATTTTTAAGCTACCGCGAATTTTATTGAAATTTTTATTTATCCATTAATTTGCTTTACTAATTAGTGAAGCTGGTAAAAAAATCCACCCTTAAATTGTAAGAATTTATGACAAGACAAAATGCACATGTCGGCTAGACTGGTTTGTTTCAATATTTTGCATTATAGCCTTTAAAAGTGAACAAATAGCAATAGCAATAAAGGTGACAGCAAACATTTGGTATTGCTTGCTATGCTGTTTTCTTTTTTCAGCAGCATAAGCACTATCGTCAACTTTTTTATTTTGCTGCGGCCGTTCAGAAATAAATGTTGATATTTTTTTTTTATTTGCTTTTACCATGCTGTAAAAAAATGATTGCAGCATAGAACAGCGCAGTATTTGATGTCATAGTTGCAAAATTGCTATTGCTGTTATATTTTCAACACAAGCTGCTTAGCAAAAGTAATAGCAATTTTAAACTAGCATTTGTTTTAAACGCTGATTACAACCCAAAGGGATATATTCGATACCGATATATCGGCAATATTTCAGAGGTGAAATTGTCACATCCATTAACATACAACACGTATACGTCAACTGATGATACTTTACAATATTGAAGATTATACCATACGTTATTGTAAGACTAAACGTACGATTTTTTCGAATTATCATCCATCAACAAAATTGAAAATCGCTGGAAATTCGTTAAGATTGTCGATACGATTACGGATGTAACGATTTCACCCCAGGTATTTCCATATTTCGGTATTGGCGATATTTCTAATGCCGATACAACGATATATTAACAGACGTATCGCACAATGAATCAAAAACGATCACACATCATTATAAATTTCATTTAATTTGCTTTGAGCGTTAATTCACTAGCATATCGGTATCGCCCGCCGATATCTTTGTTTAAGTATCGGTATCGTAAGCGCAAAAATGTGTATGTGAATCCTTAATGAAAATAATTTGAAAAAGGTTTTGAAAACATTTGTATGAAACGATAAAATTATTAAGTTATTGTGTTATGGATCTGTTCAAACGCACACTTCAGTCAGTAATTTTTGTTTAAGAATAGTGAGTAAAATATTTTGATATAATATCCTTTTCCATAAAAAATATTTATGTATTGAAAAAACGAATATGCCATCCATGATCCATGGAAAGAGGTTCATCAACTGTCGTTACAATCAGCTGCTTAAACGCATAACATCTACGCATCTATGGTACAATGAAATAAAAGTTTCATCGAAATCATAGCTTTAGGTGTGTTTTATATAACTTTACTTTTGACATCGAAATATGGATAACCCTGTATTATGAAATATTTTGTTTGTCATTGACTTGTGAGGGTTTATTTTAACCTAAATATTTTTTTCATTTTAATTATTTACGTTACCTCAAATATTTTAAAGCAAATTTTTCGTTAGTGGCTTAAGTTGATATGGTCACCCCAAATTTAAAATGTTTACTTATGCAGTATGTACCTCTACTCAGTTGCTACTATTTATGTTGTACGTCATGCAAAGAAGTCCTTACGAGCAAGAGACAACAGCTATGCAGACAAAGAGGGAACAAATAAGTTCACAGTTTTCCATTTTAGTCCTTTTGCAAACGTCGTCGTGTTCTTGTCAAAATTTTAACGGATAAATAACGTGTGTACGCAATTTACTTACAAACGCCCACCTTTAACAAAATGTATTTGCAGCTGCAGTAGCAGCGAAGGAATGGAATAACCATACCAACACAGATGCAATATTGCTCATACAGGCAAACAAACATTATTCTTAACATTCGTGTTATTCGTGAAGATTTTAAGCTTGGGAAGAAAAATCTCTATTAATCTTTATAATCGTTCCGCTGCGTGTTCTGCGTGCGAGTGTTTAAACCCTTAAGAGCTAAAGATTAAATTGTGGCAAATTAGAAAATAAACTAAAATTAAATATGTATGTAACTATTTTGTGAACACGAAAACATAAATATTGTATGGATTGAGGGTGGTGTGAAATTTCTTTGTCTCCCTTAAACCCTGCCTTCATTCAACACCCGCATACATACATAAGTATGTGTGTATGCATGAATTGTTTTTTTTTAATGTGAATGTAAGAAAATATACACAAAACAAAAAAGCAAATTATCAAAAGAAATTATGGCGTTTTTCACATCACTTAAAGAAAGAGTCTAACAAAGAAGATAAATAAATAACCCGAAGAGAACAAGCAAGCAAGAAAGACAGTGAGTGAATCAACTGCACGCAAACACACTTACACACACATACACATATATATATATATATGTATACAGATTGTAGGCAACATACATAAGTATAGAGTTCAATATTGTGTACGAGTATGTGGTTGAGTTTCTGTGTGTTTTGTTTTATCTGTCAGTCTGCCTTTGTGAAAATACTTAACGGTAATGTGCGCGGAAATTGTTGTTCAACCCAAAATTATAATTAATACTTGTACCTACACACATTAATTCAAATGGCATTTGTATTAACATGTGCTCCTCGTGTGTTTAACTGTAAGGGAATTGCATTCATTGGCTTCGTATAAAATGTATCTGTAATTATGTACCTACGTGTGTACACATCCTTAAAAGAGAGGGATGAATACGAGAATTCACGAAACGAAGTTTTATTGCATCATTTAAAATAAGATTGAAAAACTGTGGTTTTGTTGTGCCAAATTTTAAATAAAAAAAAATTAAAAAAAAAAAGGACAGGACGACGAAATTTTTAAACTCGGCAAAAATAATAATATAAAATTTTGTGTGTGTGTGTGTTTAATTGTTCTTAATTGTTATTTGTAAGTGAATTTATATCCACCACTGTTCGTGCGCTAAAGTTGTGGATTGCATCGTCGCTACGCGTGGTATATAGTATTCGTTGGAAGACACAGTCACACACAAATTAAAAGCATTCATTGTAATGTTGGTGCGTAGTTGAGGATTTCTGTGTAGCTGCGTTAGTTTTGACATGTTATCAAACGGTGTTAATTGTGTCATTTTAAAGTTATCACCGCCACTGTTGTCAATGTTCCGTTCCAGCTTTGTTGTTCTATGGTCCATGTTGCATATATGCATGTATACAGCCGAAACGTACCTTGTGTAATAAAATTGTATGCCAGGATATTAGCCCTATTGGCTGGCATGTACCTATTGCAAATTTGAAATTCAACACCAATCTAAGACCATTAAGCAACAAATACCAACTACATAATAATTAACAAAACTCCTCAGTTGCAAGATACTGTTTGTCTAATATTCTGGTGCTGCACATTCAGAAGATTGAAAAATGTACGACGGATTCTCCAACTAAGGTGTAGAAGAAACCAAAAGGAGACCTTGCAAATATCAGCACATACACAACTTTTGTTAAATTTATATCGCTCTTATAACATTAACTCAATCTTGTTGGATTAAAGCCGAATCAAATGATGGAATGGCTGCCGAGAGGAATACCCAGCATTCATGCGCCTATACCAATTTGCGGTGAGTCGTTGGTAACGTTATCGTACATACATATGTATATACAAGGCAGCCGAAAGTTTTTTTTTTCTTTCTCTGGCTAGTAAGTGCCTTAAGCCATAACAAGCACAAAGCCAGTTAAAAAAATATGCCATTTAGTATATCCGCCCAAATATATTCCGAATGCAACAATTGCATAAATAAAAAATTACATTTTTAATAACCAATGCTAAAAAAAGTGCCACCAAAAATTAATTTCTTGTATACTGCAAATTCACTGGCAATGTTGTCCTCGTCTACACTCACTTTGCAATAAGCAACTTTGAAAACGTAAAAAAAAATCCCAGGAACATTAAACATTCAAGGCGAATTTAAACAGGTGAACTCACCAGCGCAGCTGATGTCTTTTTTTAATACGATAGAATGTCAAATTTCACATATATTTTTCTTACTCCATTTCCGCCACTTTTTTGTATGGAGTTTGACATCCGCAACTGAACCGGAAATGCCTTGAATTCGCTCTGTTGTTAATTTGCCTTAAAAACTGTATTAAATTTTTACGTTTTATAAAATAACTTCACTGTTGCCTAGGCAAATTCGTATCAGGTAGACTCACGGACGAATTCACTTCTCTGCAGATGTCAAACTCCATATATAAAAAATTTATCGAAAATGGCGTAACATTTTTTATATGAAATTTGTCATCCAATAAGTTAAAACAAACAGTCAGCTGCGCTAGTTAATTTACCTGTTTACTCTAAGCCGCCTGTTCCTATATTTCAAGGCGAATTTATTTTAGGGTAGGAGCCAGGGTAGACTAACAGGTGAACCCACCAGCGCAACTGATGACTTTTTAATATAATTGCATGTCAAATTCCATATAAATTTTTTTTACTCCATTTCTGCTACTTTTTTATATGGAGTTTGACATCCGCAACTGAACCGGTAATGCCTTGAATTCGCCCTGTTATTAATTTGCCTTAAAAACTCTATTAAATTGTTAGGTTTTGTAATATAACGTCGGTGTTGTCAAGGCCAATTGATAACAGGTAGACTCACGGGGGAATTCACTTCTTTGCAGATGTCAAACTCCAATAAGTTTAGAAAATTACTCAGCTGCGCTGGCGAGTTTATCTGTTTAGTCTAATTTTAAGGTGGGAGTCAGGGTAGACTAACAGGTAAACTCATCAGCCCGGCTGACGACTTTTTTGAAACTGATTGGCTGTCAAATTTCCTAGGGTATGGCGAGCGAATTCATTACCTGTGCTCATTAGGCCATCTTATAATTAAATGGCCTCTTATAATTAACGCTCGAAAAAAGGACGTCGATTAAGGTTTTCGGATTGCCACTAGTTTTACTATCACGGCGATTTCAAAACAACGAACGATTTCGAAATCATGCAAACAATTTGTTGGTGTTCTGAAAATTATGAGATTTTTGATTTTAATTTGTGATTTTCATTGGTCTTAATCACGGACTAACAGCTGATTTGCTTTAAATTATTTGTCAGAAAACTGTAGTAAAAAAGAAGAAAGGAAAAGTATATCACGAAGAATGCCATCAAAACTAAAACAAGTTTTCACACAAAATACTACGTCGTCGTAAATTTAAAGATTTTCCGTGACAAATAATCAATCATTCCTATCGTGAATAGCAAGTGGAATTTTTGTTCACGTGAAATTTTCATTCCACTCGAAGGGAAAAATGGTAACGTCTATCTCCCGTGAAAAATTATTCCCGCTATCAATTCTCAGTGAATGTAAAAACAGGGAAGAAGCTGAAAAGAACATACGAAATCAAAGAAATTTATTACATGTGTTAAAATCATTTGCAAATATTTTGAAACTTAAAAAAAGATTAACAACAAAAGTGTTGTCTAGGTGGTGTCATCTGTTCCGACAAGACTGTTGCGTTACTACCCACCATTTCTTCATCGTGAACAATTTTTTTTTGCGTCTGTATATTATCTGGTAATCCAAAAATTATGGAGTTATCCAAACCATCTACGGACTTCTTCATGCCTACCAGTTCGTATATAAATTGTTCACTTGCTGAAAGGCATTTCTTTTTATTTGGGCCACCTCCTGTCGCGTTTAGATTTTTTAGGTTCGCTCCAGCTTTTGAGCGAACACACCGCTTTTGATCTGTCCACACCTAACGTGCAATACATAAAATCAAACGTAAAAATTATACAATCTATTTACAAAACAAAATACTACCTTCTTCCATTCCGTTACGTTTTTGATGGGAGGGCCAGCACTGTTCAGGTCTTCTGCAAGGCAATTCCAAAAATCTGCCACCACGTCTTTTGAAAGCTTCACAAAGCCGCAGGTAATTGATCGGTTGCTTTGCATTTTTTGAAGCATAATGTCAGTGTGTGCCTTATTAACAGAGCTTGCCCTTAAAATAAAATTTGCAAAGTTAAATATTCAAATAATAATAAAAACTACTTACATTTTTTGTTCTGTTCACCACCCACCAAAATCAAAGCGAATAAATTAAAGGGAAAAGTGAAAAAAATCGCGGGAAAAAAATCATTCACGGGTATTGGCTTCACGATTGCAAATTTAGGAAACAGGGAAAAAGTCCGAGGGAAAAAGTATTCATGATAGTGGTGATTGCTTAAAAAAAAAAAAACGACAAATGATTTGAAATCGCCAGGACTGGTTTTAAATCACGATCGATAAATCACTACGATAAATTGATTTTTAGAAGATGCCTGATAATATGAAAGGAAACACATTCAAAAATGGAATCTTCACTAAACTAAAAATATCGTCCCTGTTCTGTTGTTATTTTTAATAAAGTTTTATTTGAAAAAAACCTGATTCTAATTCGTTCCATCAAACTTCTTTATTCTTAATAAAACGGAAGAAAGTATTCGGAAGTGGAATACAGAACAATTAAAACATTCGGAAATTTTCACTTTTTAATAAAATTTTGCGGATTCGGAATACAGAACATTAACTTTCCCGATATCTGGAGTTGTTAGTAGTTTGAGTGATGTTAGACCAATTTCGAGGCTGCCAGCTAGCCATGTTGAGCACTTGCTTTCCGTCGTGGGCAAAGTACCACCTTGTTTTTCTTTTTTTAACTTAAAAAGATATTCCGTTCGTAAAAGTGTTAAGGAAGTGGGTCGGGAGTCTTTGGTTGGGACTGAATTTTCTGTGGTGACAGAAATACTTTAAGAATAATTTTAAATTAAGTCTCATATTTCATTACTGAAATGTTAATACATAGAAGAGCGTTTTATGACAATCGAAATGGAATTGAATAAAATCATAGCCAGCCAAGTATAACGAAAAATTGTGTCTTATTTTTTCTAGTGCCACCTAAATCTGCTCAAAAGCGACCAGCTACTAGTCCAGCTCCAGTCGTGCAATCACCCCATCACTTACAACAATCGTCGTCGGCGCAATCTGCTACCGCTGGTAGTTCGACGAATGTTGGACAGTCACAAACACCAACGTCAAATATTAATCATAGTATAGCTAGCAATCATCTTGGGGCTCATTCACCTTCATTGGCCCAACAGCATCAGGCACATCAACATGCTGTTGCAGCAGCCGCAGCTGCTGTGCAAGTTCAGCAGCAACTGGCAGGTGTGCAAGTTAATTTAAATAGCTCTACTACGCAAGCGCGTGGACCATTTGCGTCTGCTCTGCGGAATCTAGCCAAACAAGCGGACATCAAGGAAGAAGAGGAGGTTTCTTCACGGGAGCGAAACGATCGTAACGTGGCTTCAAATGTGCCACCTCCCGGTGCGGCTAGTACTGGTACAAGTGTTTCGATTACATCCAATCAAAACATCAATAGCAGAACTTCCATTTCAAATGAACGAATTGGAACTTCAACGTTGCCACAGACAGTTAATAATGAAGAACGTTCTTCGGCGGCTAAGAAGCGTTCGGCGCCTTCGCCACAACCAGTTGAAAAGATAGCCCGTCTGAATTCCCAATCCAGTTCTGGTATTCAACCAGAATTATTAGCCAGAAGCGGGTTTCAACCCTACCGGTCAGACGAGAGACTAATACACCCTGCGGGTGCATTTCCTTTAGACGCATATTCCCCATTTGCAGGAATAGCTGGCATGCCACCAGGTAAAATTGATATCCATTTCTTTTTGCGAACATTATTTCAATTTCTTTTTATTTGTTTGAATAGGCGCCTTCATAAATCCTGCTGGTCTACCATTCACTGATCAAATGTATTTGGATCAACGCTTTCAGTTACTAAGAGCAGCAGGTGCACACCCTTCTCATCCACACGCAGCTCTATACCCTACAATGACATCGCCGTACGCGTCTCATTTATATTCAATGATTCCTAGTGCTGCATTAGGGCTTGGTCCAAGTTTGCATGATCGAATTAAACTGGAGGAAGAGCATAGAGCTCGAATAGCTCGCGAAGAAGAACGTGAACGAGAAATTCAGCGAGAAAAAGAGAGAGAAATTCGTGAAATGCGAGAACAGCGCGAAAGAGAGCAGCGGGAGAAAGAGCAAAGAGAACGCGAGCAGCGAGAAAAGGAGCAGAGAGAGAAAGAACTAAAAGAAAAAGAGGCGAGAGACAGGGAAATGCGCGAGAAAGAAAGGGAAGCTCGAGAAAGAGAGCGACAACAGCTCTTATCAGCTTCCCATCATTATTCTAATCCTTTGTACAATCCATTGAGCCGAAATTTACTTGGGTCGATGATACCACATTTAAATTTAGGTCTACGCGCCCCACCAGCCGGACTGCAGGCTTGCATATCCTCTATGTCTCCCTATCACGTAACTAACCAAAGACAGAGTCCACACGGAGCAATGGGCTTAAACTTGGGCCTGCCTGGTTTGCCAGGAGTTCCGCCACTATCACATGTGCCCACAAATATGCCGCACCATTTGCAGCAAGCTGCTTTAGGTCTTACTCATCCTGGTTTTTCAGCAGCGGCTTTGGGCTTAGCTCACCATAGTATGAACTTGACTCATCCCCACATGTCTCCGCATCATTCGACAATAACCTCCACCCATCAATTACCATCTCACTCCGCAGCAATGCTTACCACTTCAGCTGGTACTTCCCCACACGGGCCAGTTAGTTGCAGTAATGTCAGTTCGATTTCAGTTAGGCAACCGGATTCAAGTATGATCACTTCGTCAGCACCTACCATCCAGGCTAGCGGAAGTATTGTCCAACCCACTACTTCGTTGTCCACTCACATGTCTCCAATGAGTAGTTCCTTGTACTACACGCATCATCCCAGTCATTTAGCAGCAATGCATGCAGCAGCCACGGGATCTTTATCAGCCGTATCAAGTCAAAATAGCGGATCATTACAAATTCCAATGCCAGGTTCTGTGAACCCACTCTCATTTTCTTCAGCAGCAATGTCAGGAAAATTGACCACTTCTAGCGCAGTGCCAGCGGGCATTGCCCAAAACGGCAGCCTTAATAGTAGAACCTCTCACAGCCCTCACGTTATGCGTCATCATATAGCAAATGTAGTGCCACAAACTAATCCAATGGATAAACCAAACACAGCGGGCATAACTAACTCTACACACGAACCAACGACATTGGATCTAACAGGATCTAATTCCAATTCGAGCAATCATGCCCCTTCAACAGTCAGCAATACGGAATCGCTTCGTGCGAACTTGCAAGTCCCTTCTGGTGAAGTTAATGGTGTGGAAAACAGTAGCGATGCAGGCAAAGATCAAGAAGATTCTTCAAAGGCGGAGATATATTCAAGCGAAAAGAAAGCTTCAACTTCTCCAACTACGACCATGACCAATACTTCATGCACTGGCAACAAAGAACTGCCAGAAGCTGATCAGCAGCGTAGTCCTAGCACCACCGATGTCCAAAACCGTCGCCACAGCAGCCCCGGTCAAGGTAAAATTTCTGCTTCTTACACCTCCTCCTCCACTATTGCCACCGAACAACACCAGCCGTTGGCAAAAGAAGTAAATGCGACATCTGGTAAAGAATTTTCAAAAATTGTGCCTACGAATCAAGTCATTAAAGGTACACACATGAAAAACTCTGAAATCTTCCAAAGACACTCATCGCCTAAACCAACTTCTCCTCTTAATATGGAAAGCGTGAAAAGTTCCAAACTGCCACCAATGCCACTAGTAACTTCACCTTTTACTACTGCTACTACAACTTCTTCCACTATTTGTACCTCTAACAAAACGCCAATGACCCAAACGTACTTGCAACAGACACAAACTACAAACGAACAACCATTAACACTAAACCCACAAGCCCTACCACCGACTGGGGCCATTAGCACAGCGACAAACCCTCGATCCTCACAGGCTGGTCCGGCCAATCAATCGCCGGATGTTGCATCCACGTCTGGTGTCACTTCGACCACAAGTGGTACAACTTCACCACCCGTGGTGAGTAGTAGCACCAATACAGCTGGCTGTTCGCCGCAAACCAATTGTATTGATGAGGCTGCCGTATCCAGTGCTACACCCACCACCTCAGTTCAGGCTGAGGTGAGTAGTAGGTGATGATTTGATGTAAATGAAACGAGATATTAAATATTCCATTATCTCTTATTATCAAACCGAACACCAACAGACAACAGCAACTATCTACACGCAAAATAACGAAAACAAAACCATCGTTGCCTTTTATTTTAAAAATGTAAAACTCGACTGTTATCACTTCAAGATGAATTACGAGTTTGTTCTTCTTATTATTATTCATTTATCAGAAGATTCAAATGGTCAGAGTCGGAAATGATTGGAGATTATTCTTTTAAAAAATATTCATTTGAAATACAACTAACTTAGCATGCAGCTTTTCACAGACAAGTCATTTCCCTGATCTTTTGCTTACATACATACATACATACATACATACAACTTATGTACATAGTCTTTAACTAAGAAATGGAGCTAAACTTACTTACTACTAGTTTCTGAAACTAACTGCTGCAACGTTTAGTTATTTTATTTGATATTTTTTTTATGTTATTTTTATGGTTTTTGTATTTTATTATTACGTAAACGTACGAACAATATTAATTATACTTTTAACAAGCAATAGTTTGTTATTATTTTTGTACACTTACACTTCCTCTCCCCACTAACTTCATTTGTAATAGTTTAATTGAAAGAAATATGTGAAGAATAATTAATTAAAATTTAATTACTTTTAAGTTTTCATTATTTTTAACTACTTTATGAAGAAATCAAAAATCAACACACATAAATCGTAGCTATTCATTTGCTTTAAGTGATTCTAGAGAAGACGAAGTTGGTCGAGCAACCATCCTACCGTTATGGTCAATTGCATCGATTCCCATATTTAGTTTAAGAGAAAAAAAATCAAAGTGTATTTTCTTATTACTTATTATTTGTTAAGTTTTTTTTCCTTTATTTCTGCTTTAAACGAGTTTTATTTATACAACATACATATGTACTCGGCCTTAAGAAATACCCATAGATTTACTATGCGTACTATACACACACACACATACCTCCTATACATGCACAGGTAGATGGGTGTGTAGGTACGTACGTACGCATGGTGTGTATGTAAAGTGAAATATTAATTAATTGCAATTGAAATTCGTAATCATAAATAAAATGAATTATTATAATTAATATAATTTAAAGTTTGTTTTATATTTTAATTTGGTTGGACCCCGTTCATTTCGTATTTAAATAAAACAATAAAATCCGATATGAAGCAATAACTAACATATGACTGATTTATTTACTTAATTCTCTCTTACAGATGTAGAGGCTAAGCAGGCGGTGCATGCACTGAACAATTTTACCAGCAGTAATGCTAACATCCTCGTCACTAAGGAAGAACCATCCACATTATGACATCATCTCTTCAAAAACACAAATAATTAATCAAAATAAAATTTATGAAATTGTTTAGATTGTTGTAGTAGAACTAACTTCACGTGTATGCTACATACACACACACAAACACACACATCCATATGTATGTTTTAACAGGGACTTTGAAAAAAAAGCATTTAAAGTTGAAATCGCAAATACAAACTGACATTGACTGGTTAATGAAGTTATTGTTAAAATTACAAGTGATTTGAAATCATCTGATTTTAAGTACAGGCCTCCGGTATATTACACAGAACTCCCTTGGCATTTACGAAAACGCGGCATTTTTTGAGCACCTCTTCTATTAGTTTTGTTTGCATTCTTCGTGAATCACTTTTCCTTTTTGTTCATTTATTATATTTTTCAATTTTACTGGTTAGTCCATAATTGAGGGCAATGAAAATGGCGACTAAAAATCAAAAATCTCGAGATTTTCAGGTCACCACAAAATCACTTGCGTGATTTCGTAATCGTTCGTGGCTTCGAAACCGCTAAAGACCAACATTAATCAGTGAGTGGTATTCCTGATGATTGATGTTCTTGAATATATTCGCCTTGCTGTAGAACAACTGTGCTTTCATCAACTGCAAGCGTTTTAAGGTTTAGAATTTGTAAATCGCCCTCCAAGATTTTATGATTCATTGCTGCTGGTTGACGACTTGAAAGCAACATTCAGCGCTACATTGCCTACCAATGTATGGCCCCAGATGCAGCAAGGTGATTGCATTCGAATTAGCCACAATGCCCATCCGCCTTAAATTATAAAAATGGCTGGAAAATTATGTTAACTTGTGCTAATGTGCTAATTTAGCATGCAAAATCAATGTTCACAGAATTACTCTCTTCTAAAAGGCATCGAGGGTATAGTTAGGTTGGTTTGCAAATACAAAAGCTAATTCAAGTGGATCCTTATAATCCTTTTCCTCAGCGGACATACTCTTTATATATAAAATCGTTTTAGCAGCGGTAGAAAAGAGTTACCTTCTTGTCTTGACGACTCCAGAGTTGAGAAACTCCCCAGCTGCTTCACCATTAATTCAAGAGATTTAGCCAGTGTGTGATAAGGTATAAACTAAAAAATAATACTCGAAATTCATCACATCATTTCATTTCGAACAATCGAAAAGATGAAAAATTTTAACTTTCGTATCGAATAGAAGAAGTTATTCAACAAATATTTTTAATTTTGGTTAGAAATGGGTTTAGAATTTATTTAGACATGTAATTAAACTATGCACATACTTTGCAGCAGGTATGACCTGTTATCACGCCCTAAAAGTAGCCAACCAAAAAGTAAGTCTAGTCTAGCCATGAGATTCCAAACAATATCCCGATAAGCGAAATTGAACAAATATTGGTAGATCACGCAATACAAACTAAACTTTTCACAGGGACTTTTCGGCGAACAGCATTTTTTTTTTTCGAAGTTGCTAAAAGAAACGCAAAGGCATTGTGGGCAAAATCGCTAGTAGTGAAAAGTTTTGCGAAAGGACAAAACGTACACATTTTTTTTAATTTATTTACGGAAGTATTAAAACAGAATAAGCCTAGAAGTTGGACTGTATAAGATTTGCAAAGATTGTTGGAAGTTTCATGAAGATTCCCACATGTACCAAGTACTAGTATTAGAAAAAAGTTTGATAGTCTGATGTACAAATGTCTTCTAGGTATATTCAATGGTTTTAAATATTAAAATAATAAAATACAGAAAGAGATATTTTAGGCTAAATTAATTAAATGTGATTTAAAGAATAAAAATTAATAAATTTATTATAACTTATAACTGATAACTGATAAGCAACCAGTAGTTGAGAACTCGCAAAATTTCGAAATCAACAAATTTGAATCATAAATTCCAAAGAATATTAAATGTAATTTAAATTGAAATTTCATTTGCTTACTTTACACTATTTTCAAAATCTTGAGCTATCTGTGATAATCGTAAAAAATGTGTAAAGTAAAACAGAAATGATTGGAAAACTCCCAAGACAAAAGTGCATCGTAATTATTTTCTACAAAATTATAATTTGCTCGAATTTTATATTACGTTTATATACATATATAAATATTGTACATATATTTAGAGATTTTTGTTTCAAAAAGAAATAATAAAAATATGTAAGTAATGTTTTTGTTTATTCAATTGTATATGAAGAAGTAAACGTCTACGTTTATCAGTTTTTTGTTTTCCATTTTATCCAATGCCTCAATTAAATAAATGTATGTATATTTTTTTTTTAATTTTAAAATTATAAGAGAAATAAACAAATAAATAATTATTATAACAATAATAAAATTACAGCACATTTTTTTCTTCGGGCAAGTAATTAAAAAAAGACGTTATTCTAGATCAAGTACGACATAATTTCAATATTCGAATGTAGCGATCTTTTGTTTGTCGATTGTAGAAGAAAAAAAAAGTAATTGCGAAAAAAAAATTTTATAAATCACCCCTATTTTGCATTTCGATTACGTTTCCGTATTCAGTTACGTACGAATCGAAAAAAGTTATTTCAACTACTGAATCTGAATCGTAAGAAAAAGAAGAAGACCGAGAATATTTTCAAAATCAGCTGTTTCGCTAAGGAACATGTGGAAATATGAACACAAAAATTGAGCATTTCAAATCAATTAACACCAAGCAGAACCCATTTTTTTTCTTGCAATTATTGTCTATTAGTTATTTTATTTGAATAATGAGAAAGACTAACACCTCTTGGTTACATGTACCCACACATGTATGTACTCGTACATATGTATGTAGCATTAAAACTTAAAATATAAATATCAAGTGAAATTAATCGGAATAGATAAAAGTATTAAGTTGTAAATTACTTTTGATCTTAATAATATTAATAACTATACAGATTCCTGGAATTGTGTGTAATTAAAGACTGAACCGCGTTCCAGAAATTTTGTATTAGCAGCAGTTGGTGATGATGCACAACAGCTTACATTGGCATTATCACAAGACTTTCCGTAACCACCTCCACCGGGAGTTTTCATTGCAAACAAGTCCTTCAATACAGATTTTAAATAAAAATAATTAAAAGTGTTTATAGCAACGAAACGTTAGTAAAATATGTAAATTTACAACAACATACCCCCGTCTCCACATCAATGCATGTCTTGGCGCCCAAACTTATTATACGTCCATCGGTTTTATGCAATAAATTAAGGCCTCTTTTTCCTGGTTCGCCACCATTCAAGCCGTACGGTTGCAAGGTGCGACGTTCAGTTAGGACGGAAAGTGTAAGAGGCTTTCGGAACATGATATGCCTTTCGACGCCTTCGCCACCTAGATATTGGCCCGTTCCTCCGGATTGATCGGTTCGTAGGCAGAATCTTTGTAAAATCATTGGATAACGTAACTCAAATATCTCGGGATCAGTTATGCGTGTATTGGTCATATGCGAGTGCACACCGCCAGCTCCATTCCAAGACGGCCCAGCTCCAACTCCTCCCGCAACAGTTTCATAGTAACCCCATTTTTCGTCACCAATCGTTACATTATTCATGCAACCTTGAGAAGCAGCACATGCGCCGAATGCCTTTAGCACTGTATCTACTATGCGTTGCGAAGTCAGCACATTTCCTCCCACAACCGCCGCTCCCTCTGATGGATCTAGTATGGAATTTTTGGGTATAATCACTATAATGGGCGCTAAACATCCCTGATTTAATGGCACATCATGCCCCACCATACATCGCAAGCAATATATTAGAGCAGACAAAGTTATAGCTCTTGGAGCGTTGCAGTTACCCCAAACCTCCGTACCAGAACCTGTAAAGTCACAAACTGCGGAACCTTTATTTGCATCGATAGTTACCTTCAATTTTATTGGTGATCCATCATCCATGAATTCTTCAGCTTCTAAAATTGATGACTTAGTTCGCGACAAAGTGTCTTTAGCGATTTCTCTAAGCATGTCGCGAACTGCTATTTCGGCGTTTTCTTGAATATAACTCATATATGCTTGCACTACCTTAAGGCCATACGAATCAATCAATTCCGAGACGAGTTGAATGCCCTTTTGGTTTGCCGCAATCTGAGCCTTCAAATCGGAAATATTGTCTGAAAGATTTCTGGTGCCGGTTGCACCTTTAGCATTAGTTGGAGTAGTAAATCTTTTAACTACATGTTCCTCTTGGAATATGCCATTTTCAACTAGTAGAAACGATTTGAAAGAAGCTCCTTCTTGTGCTAAAGACGTTGAATGAGGGGGCATTGAGCCAGGTGTAATGCCACCGATGTCGGCATGATGCCCTCTAGAGGCTACAAAAAATACAGGATCCTTCTGCTCCCTAAAATAGTGTTGCAAGTACATGTATATCAATGTGTAATAAATAAGTGATTCAAAAAACCCACATATAAAACACAGGGGTAATAACTGTTAAATCTGGCAAGTGGGATCCGCCCGCTTGAGGATGATTAGATAAAATTACATCTCCTTTCTTCAAAGTGTTGCCTCGTACCTTTAATTGGTACTGGACTGTTTCCTGCATTGCACCTAAATGGACTGGTATATGAGGGGCATTACTAACAAGTCCGCCGTCAGGTCCAAATAAAGCGCAAGAAAAATCCAATCTTTCCTTTATGTTAGTCGAAATCGAAGTTCGTTGTAGAACCCTTTAAATATACAAAATCGAATGAAACAATTAAATGATTAACCACGGTTTTTCTAGTAATCGTAACTTACCTGCCCATCTGCTCGGCAATACTCATAAAGCGATGACTGAAGATACTTAGTTGTATTGCATCAAGCGAATCATCGACAATGGTGCTGTGAGCACCCTGGCGACGAATTACTAAATCACCATATTCTGTAACTTCTGCTTCCCAATTCGGCTCTACAAGAATTGTGGAGAGTTGGTCAATTATTATCGCTGGCCCTTGTATTTTGTGTTTATAACAAAGATTTTTCGTCATAAAGATGGGAGCATCAAGTATTCCTTGTTCAAAGCACACTTGCGTATGACCAACATTTGGTGGCATTGTATTTGCTGCAACCTCGGTTTTCGATTCTGGAGGAGTGATGTTTTTTCCTAGCCCTCTAACTCGTACATCATCCACTATGATGCGACGATTTTGTAATACAAATCCGAATTCGGTTCGATAGCGATTTAAGAACGATTCCTTAAAGGAATTCAACCAGTTAGAAGAATGTTCTGTTGAGGCTGAACACATTAAAGCACAGTCTGTGCCTTCATAACGAAGATGTAGGAAATGCTCTAATTCAATGTTTATAAAACCTTGATTTTTCAAAGTTTCTTGGCCCTTCCTAGCCAACTTAGCAAGACTTTCTTTGATGCTGCTTTCATTTATTAATGAAAATTCTAAACCACAAGGCTCTTGTATTTCTTGTACAACATCTGCCAAAGCCATGCCATAAGCTGATAATATCCCCGCATATTTATGGATGAGAACTTTACCGATACCCAGTTCTCTAGCAATAGCACAAGCATGTTGACCACCAGCTCCACCAAAGCACGATAGCACATGTTTGGATGTATCCAAACCACGAGCTTGTGTAAGGGCGCGAATAGGTCGACACATGGCCTCATTCGCTACCCGTACAAATCCTAAAGCTACCTCTTCCAATGACATTTCTTTTTTATTTCCCTGCTCGTTCAAGCTTTTGTTGATTTCTTTTAAGAGAGCTTCAAACTTATTTTTTGATGCTTCATAATCTAGTGGTTCGTTTTCATTAGGACCAAATATTTTTGGAAAGTATTGAGGCAACAAACGGCCCAAAATCAAATTAGCGTCGGTAACAGTCAAAGGACCGCCCTTTTTGTAACACGCTGGTCCAGGATGTGCTCCAGCACTTTCGGGACCTACAACAAATAAGCCTGATCTAAAAAATAACTGAGAACCTCCTCCCGCCGCAACTGTATTTATGTCCAATTGTGGAGCTTGGATCGTAATGCCAGCGGTAGTACTTTCCACAACATGTTCATACGACCCAGCAAAACGCGAGACATCCGTAGAGGTTCCACCCATATCGAAACCAATTAGAGGCATATTTGTTTCTCTAGATCCTGTCATAGCGTAGCCAACAACGCCGCCTGCTGGCCCCGAGAGTATAGCCCTGGCAGCTCGGAAATTATTTATTTGAGTTAAACCGCCATCTGATTGCATGAAAAGAACTTCAACACCAGACAGCTCTTTATGGAAACCAGACTTGAAACTGAAATGACAAAAAAAAAGATCCATTAAAAATTATCCATGTGTTTTAACGCATGCTTGTTCACCTATTCAAATAACGATCTACATGCGGTGTAAGGTATGCCTCTGCGCAAGCAGTATATCCTCTCGGCACTAATCTGTACATTGGCATGGCCTGATGGGATAACGTTATGTATTCAAATCCCAATTCCTTTGCAATTTGACCGACCTTTACCTCATGGTCAGGGCATGAATAGTTATGGGCTAAAACAACGGCCACTGAAGAAATGCCCTTTTCTTTTACATCTATCAAAGCAGTGCGAACTGCCATCTCATCTACGGGTGTCATTTCTAAGTAACGTGATCCACCAGCTCCCTCCAATACTTTCCACTGTTTTTCTACCAAAAAAAATTAATACAACGACTATTTTTAAGATTCCATAATTTGCTAACGAAAAACATTTGGTTATTTGGTTATTTGTATATATGTATGTATGGACATGTGGTTGTTTGTATGTATATATGCACTTACGTACGGATAACTTAAAATGTATTTTACACAATTTTGTAATATTTTTCATGTACTAACTTATGTGCATTTACAAACATACACACCTAAGTACGTACAAACATACAGTGCCTTGAACTTAACCCAATAAAATCTAACAAAATAAAAACGTTAAATCACTTATTAATTAATTATTGTTATGAAAATGAAGTATTTCCGCAACTTAAACTTACTCTCTTTCAAATTGCATCTTTCCTTTGGCTGTTCTGGTATTATGCGACAGTCGATTTCAACCACCATTTCATACAAGTTAGCAGGTTTTTGGACATTCAGTTCAAAAATCTTTGATCTCGCTTGATTTCCAATATACAATAAATCGCGGAATCCCCTGTTGACGATCAATGCGACAGGGTCCCCTTTTCGCTCTAACAGCGCGTTGGTGGCTACAGTAGTACCCATGCGGATCCAACCTATCTGCGAAGTATCAACCAAACCCTCAGAAGTTAAATCTTTTCCAGTCTCCTATACATATAGAATTTTATCATTATGTAAATTAGTACATACATATATATATATATATATGTACATATGTACATATGCAAAACAAATTCTTTAACCTCTTTTAAAATTCTGCGTATACCCTCTCGCGGAGCATCATCATAACGCTCCGGATCCTCTGATAAAAGTTTTAAAGTTCTTACAATTTCATTCGGACACAAGCACATAACATCGGTGAAAGTGCCTCCACGATCTATTGCGAAGCAGTATTTCGCTCTTGCATCACAATGACTGTTGCGTTGCAAAGATAACATTTTAATGTTATTTAATGTTATACTCGGTTATACTCGAAGTTAATAACTAATTGTACGCAAAGTTACTTTGTGAGGCAAAACAGAATGACACCCACCGACATGCTTACATACACATGTAGTATGCATGCATGTATGTATGTAAACATGTAGAAATTTATGAACGTTAGATTTGTTTTTTGATAAAAAAAAAACCGTTTCAATTAATGGCACCTAATCTCGTACAATACTAAGGCTAATAAAACTTGTGCAATGCCAGGCACAATATATGGATGGTAGTCATCCACAAACAGCTGTTTGCGATTAAGCTTGAGAAATAAAAAATGGTACGTTTCTACCCAGTAAACATTTGTGGATGAATTCAGTCCGATCGTTTTGGAATCGCCAAAATATTGCAGTTTTTGAATTGGTTTGTATGTTTTAGATATTTTATCTGAACTTAACTTCGTATGTACTAAATCGTCCAATTAACCGAGCATTGTTCTTCGTTTTTTTAAATTTGGCGATTTCGAAAAGACACGTTATTAAGAACATCCACATAGACTGTACAAGGTGGCAGACAACGTAGCGAGTTACAACAAGGCGTAAATTTGTGCCTGACGAATTTTGGAAAATATTTCAGATTTCTCGGGCGGAATTTTGAAAGCATTCTGATGGCATTTCTTGGGAAATTCTAAACAAGTTTCTAATTGCCCGAATGCTGTCAGAAAATTGTCTGGCCAAACATCAGAAAATTTTAATAATAGTTTCAAGTTGATCGTTGTTTTGCCAGAATGGGTTTGAAGAAAAAGGAGAGTCAGCCGACGTTTCTTAAAAAGTTAACCAGTTATTATAGAATATGAGCAGAAATGGCAAAATAAAAATCTACTGACTATTTTGTTCAATGTGCAAGAGAAATTTACACAACAAAAGGATGATCTCTGGGCATACACACAAAAGCCCCAAAATCGTCGATTCCAAAAAATACCTTTTTTATGAGAAAACATTCACACGCAACACAAAGAGACTGATAAATGCACTCCAGTTAGCCTTTAAGGTGCAGTAATAAAACCTGGTTGAATTTATAAATTGCAATGTAAATTTTCTTTTTGCTTTGCCAGATGAAACATATTTTTATTTGACACGTTTCTTAGAAATCATCTATAAAAATACATATGATGTACATTGGCTAAGAAAATTAGACTATAGAGTTATTTTCTCAGCGCAATTGCTTTCCAATCGAATCATTTTCTATACGCTTAACGTGTTTTAGTAGCCTTACAATTGTTGCTGGAGTAACCCCTTGGATTCGGCTAGCTGCGGCTATTGTTTGCGGTTGTATCAATGACAGTTTCTGCCGTTCTTCATTTGACAAACTTAGTGATTGAGAAAAATAATCGATATCTTTTGGTATCAAGAGGCACTCTTCGTTTCGTACTTGCTCCACCTCTTTTATCTGTTCCTTAACGAAGTGCGCATATAAAGCTTCTATTTTTATTCTTTCAGCTATAGAGTCAACATTTTGTATATGTCCCAATTCTTGAGGCATTATTTCGATCAGATGTTTTAAAGTAATGTTATCTGATGGCATACTAAGCATATCGAAGGCAGTTTTTTCCACAGGTGATTTGGCTTTGATGAGCCCTAAGCGATCACGCCAAAAATTTGAATGTTTTTTCAGGCTGGTAAGCAGTTCTTTAATTTCACTTAATTGATTTTTGACATTAATGAATTTGTTATACTGCTTATCGGATACTAAGCCAAAATTATAGCCTTTTTTTGTCAATCGGAGGTCAGCATTGTCTGGTCGTAAAGTTAATCGAAATTCCGCTCTGCTTGTAAACATGCGATATGGTTCATTTGTTCCTAAACTAGTTAAATCATCTATAAGAACCCCTATATAACCCTCTGTCCGACTAACAGTTAATTGTCGGGGATATTTCTCTGGATTATCTGGTTTCGAGTTGGCAGCAGCATTAGCACCTGCTATAATACCTTGGGCCGCCGCTTCTTCATACCCAGTAGTTCCATTTATCTGCCCTGCAAAGTAAAGTTTTTTTATTCTCTTTGTTTCTAAAGTCGGGTATAGTTCTCTCGGATCTATAAAATCATATTCAACACCATACCCTGGTTGCACAATTTTAGCATTCCGAAGTCCTTGTATAGAGTTAACTAGTTCAGCTTGTTGCTCGTAGGGTAGAGTACATGATAGGCCCTGCGGATAAATTAAATCACTATCAAAACCTTCTGGTTCTAACCATATCTGATGTTGCTTTTCCCCAAATCGTAAAACTTTTGATTCTATAGAGGGACAATAACGGGGTCCATTTATTTCTTCGGTTACATGGCGATTTAAATGCAAAGTTTCTTTCACAATCTTATTAACTTTCAATGATGTGTATGTTAGGTAACAAGGTAATTGTTCATCAGCATTTATCCAAACTTTGTCATTCATGAATGAAAACGGTACAGGTGGGTTATCTCCATAATGCGCCTCTAGGTCGTGGTAATCTACAGAATCTTTTGCAAGTCTCGGCGGTGTACCTGTTTTCAGCCTACCCATTTGGAATCCCAAATTTTCTAAGCTCTGTCCCAATGCTGCAGCAGGTGCATCACCCAAACGGCCTGCCGGCCTTACTTCCAGTCCAAAGTTTATGTTTGCTCTTAAAAAAGTTCCCGTAGCTAAAACAACTGTATGACTACTAATAATCTGCCCGCTTTCTAAAACAATTCCTTTGCAATGATCCGCTTCTAGTACCAAATTATCAACTGAAGCACACAGTACTTCAAGATTTTTCGCATGAAAAATTTCATTTTGTATAGCTTCTTTATATAGTTTACGATCAATTTGTGCTCTTGGGCCCCATACTGCGGGGCCCCTGCGCTTATTAAGCACCTTGTATTGCACTCCTGACTTATCACACATCCTACCGCATAAACCACCCAAAGCATCTATTTCACGCATTAAGTGTCCCTTACCAATACCTCCGAAGGACGGATTACAGGACATTGCTCCAATACTCTCTTTTTTGTGTGTAACCAACAATGTCCGAGCACCCATTCTTGCGGCTGCCGCACATGCCTCAGTTCCAGCATGTCCGCCACCAATAACAATGACATCGAACACAGAAAAACCTCGACATTGAACTAATGATAGGAATCGTCTTTCTATAACCCTTTTCATACACGCTTTTATCGAAAGTATCATTAAATTCCGTCGTCGCGTTAAATAATTCAATTATGGAATAAATTGTATACAAGTACTTTAAGTTAATCACAAGGCAAATTTTAATTCGCCTTGGTTAATCATATGGTTTTACGCAAGCTGCCAAGTTAACGCGATCGAAATCTGTGATTTGTATACGCGTTTTTGGGAATTTACAAAAATGGGAATCTAAATGATGTTTATTTATTTGAGCTTATAATTACCACTTATGAGATCAAATAAACAATCAATAGCGTCAATGGCCTTCAGCTCAACCGAAACTAAAATATATTATTCACATATGTCTTCAATTGATAGTCATAACATTAACCATATATAATTTGGATTTTTTTTAGAAATTTTGATGATAAGCCAATATTTTTTTTATTCTCAACGAAAAAAATTACACTGAAGATGGCACAACTTGACACGGAAATTCATTCCAAAAGTCTTGTGAGCAAATTTTCAATCCATCAACTGAATCAATGCTGCAGATGTCCGTGCCAATACTGAATAAAAGTCCAACCACATGACCGTCCAATTGGGAGGAAGCCAGTATTCTGGAATCTGGTTTAGTTTCACAATCTATGGTGTTTATTGCTTAACGTTGCTTTGATTAATCTCAGGTTTTACTCACCAATTTCGATGAAGCCAGTTTTCTGTCTAGTTTCCTATTTTATAGCGCTTATAGCAATTTTGCCTGGGTATATTTTGATTGTGTAATGCCAGAAGAGCGTTGTGCGAACATCTGTGCTTGAACACAAAGCCAAATCACTGTGCGAACAGCAAAATGCACGATGGCTGTATAGATTTTTGACTAGTCAAGATGGCATGTAAACACGCGTACAAACTGAACAGGAACATTTACATGTTTCTCCGTAATTCTTCCGACGCTCTCTCCATGTGCGAACAAATTTATGGCCAGTCAAGACGTAGTGTTAATAACGTTTTTTCGTGCTGAAACCAGCTACAAGAAATAATTAGCTTTTGTTTATGAGGAAATAAAATTCTGGCTCACCTAACTCTAATAATGAAAAAAAAAATACATTTTTTGATTTAAGACATTTATTTAACTCTCTTTTAATTATTCAAAAATTAATTAATTCGTATTTTTCTCCAAGATTTTCTATATATTTATACTTGTGTATTTATGTTTATAAAGCAAAGCACATTGACAAAAATAATCAATTGTCAAGCATTGCTCACATTTGTATGTACTTTGGTGTTTGTTCTTTTTTTTTTTTTTTGTTATTCACTTTGTTTTATATAACTTTATTTAATTTAAAATATACATATATTTATTTATTTCGTAGAAATGTTATTTATTTAAAGCCAAAAACATTAGAAACAACATTCATATAAACATGCATGTGTTGTGAATGGCTAAATTCTGAATTAATTGTGTGAATATTAAATTTGTTGAATTAATTTTCATTTTGTTTTTGGTGTCTTATTTTGTTTTACTAAACGTTTTTTTTTTTATATTTAAGAATAAATATTATGTGTATGGATGTATGTATATTAAGGTAAAAATATATAAAAATATAAAAAATGTACAATGTATGTTATGAAATAAAAACATAACGGATTGTAGGACGGTGGGAACAAAACATATAAATTAGCAACGTTCACGTGGATGTGTGGGTGTGTGCATTACATGGCGTCTTGACTAGCCAAAAATCTGTTCAGCACTCGCACGTTTTGCTGCTCGCACAGAATAATGGCTAATCAAGACCACCGTCGCTGTTCATGATCCCTTCATGTTTAAACAGAGTTGTCCGAACAATAATTCGCACAACTCTGTCATGGCATTACACAAGCAAAATTCACAGAGAAAATAAAAAGTATGTATGTGTGCGTGCGCTGGCCTGTAAACAATAAGCTTTGCTAAAAGCATCCATACTGAACGTGAACATCTATACGGTTTCCTTAAACAGAAGACCACGAACACATTTTCTCTCGTTCTTTTGGAGAGGCTCTCTCAATGTGCGAACATATTTATAGTTAGTCAAGACGTAGTGTTAGGGGGAGGAGAATACCTTGAACATTGTCTTTATATGAAATTTGGTAAAGTAGATCAAGTCACATTAAAAAATAATAATTGAATTGATATTTTTATATGAAGACTGGCATTTAGACCTGCAGAAATGGTAAAAGACACTGCCAAAATTCTTAAAAAATAATATCTCTCTTTTCTAATAATAATCCCATGATTTTCAAACTCCAGAAGAAAGAAATAACCGAAGTTCTGAGCCCTAATACCCACACACACACACACACACACACCTTTCAACGCTTATACATATGTATGTAGGCATATATATGACTTGCTTGGATAGTTTCATAGCTCACATGCTTCATTTCACAATAGTAAAAGATTGAATTTAAGAATTTCTAAACTTAAAAGTGATCATGTAAAGCGTATAATGCGTACTTGCATATTGCATGATTATTTTTTAAATATATTTGAACAAGTGTGAGTTGTTAGATATTGAGATGTGTGTTTATGGAAATAAAAAAAAACTTTATCTTTTTGTTAACAACTTTTGATTTTCCTTGCTTAATTTTAGTTTATTTTGTTCAAATTGAAACCTCTGGTTATCCTTATTCAATGAATACAATGAAATCATATTTTAATTTAACCTTTGTACAGTAATGAACATACAAATATCATATCCAATTTCACTTCCTTTATAATGACATACTAAGGGTAAGTTTGAAATTGATTTAGTAATAGATACGGCAATATTTCGATCTGATACACAGATACAAAAAATCAGTCAGCAGTTTAATTTAACAAGTTTTGCGACTTGCATATACAAAATTATATAATTGATAAGTGTAAAATGTTGAGGTACACGTTTGATTACTATAAAAAAAAAAAGAAAAAAACAGAACTCCCCGATCTGACGCATAAATAGCATAAAAAACATCAGTTGTATAATATGGTCCAATATTAAACTCAATTTTAGTCTCAATATACAGTTACATATTTGGTATTTTAGTGGCCATAGACGGTGAACACTGTTGGTTATGTGAAACTGAACTTTTAGAGGAGACCACTCCTTCGTTCGCAATAATAGTAATTTAAACGAGAATTTCGAGGTGAATTAAAAAGGCGATAAAAGAAATTTTACCAAACGTGTAGAATGCCCACGGACTAGTCGCAAGTAGTCGTTAGCAAGAATGATAGAAATACAGGATTACGACATGAGCATGATTTTCCGTTAAATTTTAATTTTATGCGCAATATGGCGTAATTTTTGTCGTGAAGGCGGCGTTGCAGTCTAGTATTTGCAAATTTTAGACGAAGGAATAATCTTATAAAAAAGTAAAAGGGGGCAATCGTGTCTGAAGGAGATGAGAGTTTCATCTGCAATTAAGGTTATAGCGTGAGCGTTATAACATTAACGATTTTTCACCTTATATACAGCTATGTGCAATATAATAGTAGCGCTATTATATATTTTAGGATTTTTTTGTAACATAACTCCTACACTAGAAACTTAAAAGCAATATGCCTATATTGCAACCCTATATGACATAGGTTATAATTTTGAAGTTACAGTTATTTAATTAAAAACGACACTCATACTCATAAAGGCTCTAGAGCGAATAATCATTTTTAATTTATTTTATTAGTAAGGAAAATATTCACGGACTCTATCGTCTGTGAAATTTTAAGTTCGAAATATTGGAAATGGGCCGCGCCAAGCACCAGGAACCAGAACTTTAATACGAAAACTTCTTTTAGAAGGTTAGGCATATAGCAGGCGCGGAGCTATCGTAGCGTAAAAAAAGAATTTCCCTTTTTCACGCCCCCTTGGTTTGGCGCTGGAATATAACGTTTTATTCAAATTATAGTGGAATATTTTCCCACAATTATTGCATATTGCCAAAAATATAAGTCGAAGAAATACGCATGTTGAAAATTTGACAAGGACTTTATGTGTATAAAGCCGTTAGTAAATATAAACTCATTTGTCACGTTCTCTAAAATAAAACAAGACGTAGAGCTGGATGTTGTTACGTCAACTATTCGATGATACTTGCAGAAACTTAACCTGTTTAAAAGATGTCCAAGAAAAGTCCCATTTTTTGATTCAAAACAAATTTTAATTATGACCACAAACTAAATGCCGCAACATTCTCTGGACAAATGAGTTCAAAATGGTTCCATTTTAGTACTCCTGACACAAGATAATATGTGAGAAGGCCAGATAATAAAGAAATACTACCCCAAACTTGGTTTAAAGGCCGTTAAGCAAAAATAATTAATGGGGGATGCTTCAGGGACAGTTTAATAAAAAAAAACAATCTTGGATTCTTGAATCTAACTTGTAATTTCAAGAACGGGCATGTTAGTCGAATACAATATGCCGCCCAAATGGGTATTCCAGCGTGACAATGACCTTCAGCATACGAGCATCTTGGCAAAAAAATGATTTCAGATAAACAAATTCAAGTTTTAGAATGGCCGGCTCAGTCGTCAGATTGTAATCCCATTGAAAATCTTAGTCGACTCAAAGCCACTACGTTGTGCCGCTATCATAACCAATAGGGGCTGTTCACCAAAATATCCAAAGAAAAAAAATTAATCAGGTAATCTTATTTACACAGATAATTTTCATCATTTCTACTATTTTTGTCGCACAAACAATTTCTATTATACCCAGTGATTTCAATTTCCATAAATTAAATGTTTATTTTTAATTTCTTTATTTCGATATACAGATTGTAAAATGCAAGAGTAAACTTTTTTGACATCAATTAATTAATACCAGCTGTTTTAGCTAGAGTAAAAATTGAGACGCTACTATTATATTGCTCACAGCTGTTTGTAGATATTTGTACATAACGCACGTTTGCACCAATAGTGTATTAACTCAAAACCTTTTTATTTTACTTTGACATTTAGTTTTCATATCTACCCTAGGTAAAACTTTTCCCTCTCCGTATACGAGAAAATCTTGAAATTTGGAGTTAAGACACTTTTGTTGCCCAACTGCGTATGAATGGATTAATTCAAAGTTTTTATTCGAAAACAAATTATGAAAAAATACTGAAGCTCAGAAACGAGATAACTTTTGTTTGTGTGTATGTATAATTTTAACATTCCTATAGTTTTTATTCTTTGAATTTCAGTTTGATGCTAAAAGGAAAAATATTTCTTTGCACTTTAAAAGTTACAATGTTGTTTGTATGAATTTCAATTATTACTACGAGTACATTCAATAGGAGTGATGGATATAATTATTAATACGTTAAAAACTTTTAGTTCCCTCTTTTTCTTGTTTTTATTTTTTGTTTATATATTTTTTTTTTTTTTGTTAAAGTAATATTTATAAAGTAATTTCGTTATCAGGTTAGTTGGTTAGTATGTATGCACATATACATATATAAGTATGTATATGTATGTGTATGTAATATAAATATTTGTTTGTTAATTTTTTTGCTTGGCTTATACTTTCTTTTAATTAACTTTTTCATGTTTTTCGTGATTTTTATTGCAATTATATTTTTTCATTTATGGATTTTTTGTTTAAATTACATTATATAATACATAGTATATATGTATGTATGTACGTAATTATTTTATGCTATATTTTTTGTTCATTTGGCTGTTGTAAAATTATTCTGTTCTTAATGTTCTTTTTGGTTTGTTTTTGTTATAAAAAGCTTTATAAGTAAATTTGTGTCTAATTGTATTAGAATATAATTTGTATGTGTAAGTAGTTGCATCTACGAGTACAAGTCTGTGTGTGTATAATGTTTGAGTGTGTTTGTTTTGTGTGTGCTATCTTATTTTTAATTTTAGTCCCTAAATTTTGGTATTTTCATTTCAGTTTTTCCTTTTTATGTCATCGTCGATCGATCGTAAAGTAAAGTAAATAAATTAATTTATTATTTTTTCTTTTGTTGTAAATATTTCTTTGATCTTAAAAATAATAAAGTAGTTTTGTGTAGTTAATATTTGTGGTTTTCTTTTACAAAATAGACCCCAACATTTGTTTATGTTGGTCGGTAACGTAATAGTTTAGGGTGGCGGGGTATTTCTTAAGGATCCCAGTATGTATAATTTTATGTTTTCGATTAAAGAGAATTACTTAAACATAATATCTAAGTCACTCATACATATGTATACACACATACGTACAGTAATCCGCGGTTAACTACATGGTCCAAAAATTCCAAGATTTTTGGGAAAAGCATATCACACCCTAAATACAAAAGGGTCACAACTCAAAATACTAAAATTTTCAGGAGAGACAAAGAACTGTTTATGTAAAAATGATTGTAATATTTAAAGAAAATATTGTTCCATTATGAAAAAATTCAATATTGAAAAAGGTTCTGCTATACTTTTTTCAATTTTATATTATGTTTGCGAAAATAAAATAAAATTTTGATTTATGACTCAAAATAATTATCTTTAGTTCATCGTGCAGAAGCAACACACTTAACCCAAAAATAGACATAATTGTATTTTTCCAGTTAAGGAAGATAGTGATGTGAAAGAAATTTTTGCAGTAGTTAGAGATATGTACTCTGAATTAATTTATGGAAAAAAGTCAGTTACGTACATAAGTATGTAGCATGTAATTACTTTAAAGAAGTACTCAAGGCAAATTGATAACAAGTAGACTAACCGGCGAATTCAAAGTATTTCCAGCTTTCTTGCAGATGCCACGCTCCATATACAAGAACCGTGCACAAAATGGCGAAACTTTTCTTGTATGGACTTCGACATCCAAGAAGTTAAAAACAGTACTCAGCAGTTTGCCTGTTAAGTCTACCCTGAAAGTACTTATAGAAAATACTAATAAAAAATCAAGGTTATAAATAATAATAATTAATATCACATCAAAAAGTACACTAGGGTAGAAACGCAAATCGATAAACATACAAGTAAACAAATATTATGGAAATTTGGCTTCCTTCAAAAAAATTTAAACAAATCACGGAGTATAAATTGGGCCAAATTACGACAAGCGATATCGTGCCAAATTTCCATTGCATCTTTATTGAAGTTGATATCGATAACGAATGCGTTATTTTGTCACCTGATTGACCAGTCCCCATTTAAACTTGGTTGCATTTAGCTGCAGTGTTGTAGCCAACAATACTTTGGGGTTACTTAACGAAGGAATTTTAAATAAAATGTTTGTGGTTATTCTATAACATGGCGTCATATATATTGCTGCTCACACGGAAAGTGTCTAGTGAAGACAGTGGTCGCTTCCTGTTCAAACAGAGTTGTCCGAACAATTGTTCGCACAACTTTGCTATGCCATTACACAAATAAAATACAATAAAATGTGTGTGTGCGCTATAAACACCTGCACATAAACCATGCTAAAAGCAGCGGAACAACCTCAATGAGAGACACAAAATTATGCTCAAACTGAACAGGAACGTCTACAAATATTCTCTAAGCAGAAGCCCAGGAGCAAAATTGCGTTTTATAAAATGAGGCCCTTCCTTAATGTGGATTAAATTTTTTAAGGAATTAGTCGAAATCCGAAATTAAGAAGAGAAAAAGAGAGAAAACAGAGAGAAAATTAAAAATCGAGGTAAATAAGCGCTAATGGTATCTAAGCGTTGGGTAGTTAAAAGCGGTATACTGTATGCAGCTGTACACACACATACATGTAACCTTAATCAATCAGAAAGAAACATGTAAACAAAAATAAAAAGAATGGAAAATTGTAAAATTAAAAAAACCGCTTACAAATGTGCTTAGACACCTTGGACTAGACTCTCTTTGGACAGTGCCAACATTGTCTGATCTATGGGCTGATGGTGGGGTATTATAAAAGGCGAGGCCAACATCTGCAGTGGGCTTAATAGATCATTTTCGATAAGAATGTATATTAAATGTAATGAGGAAAAACTATTTTACTTACTCGGTAAAAGGAGTTGGTTGCGGTGTTCCCACTGCATTACGTACCGTATGCAATGCTTGAGAATTCTTAGCTCTAGCTAATAGTGTCATTACCGTGCGCTTGGTAGGATTCATGCTGGATCGTGGCACACCCAATAAAGGTCGTTTACGTGTCAAATTTCCAGCTTCAACGCCAAATAAAACAAAACAAACAATAAAATATTCTCTCTTTAAGTTTCTATTTTAAATTGACTTACCGATATTAATCGTCTTAATATTTCTAAGAGCGGGATGAAGTATTGTACCGCCAGAATCCAAAATGGTTAAAGCTGAAGCAGTGCTAGCATCTGATTCATTTTGCAAAGCCAAGGTGGCGGTTGAGTGGGCTGGCGTAAGACCGGTAGCGGAAGCTACTGTTGGTGAAGGTTTTATTAAGCCTCCGATGCCAGCAGCTGTGAGTTGTTGCTGTAGCGTTACAGTCATAGCCGAAGGATGCACTAAAAAATTGCGAGGGAAAGAATCACATTTTCCTATAAGTACTAACAACAAACAATTTCTTTTAATTCTTACATGTTGCTGCATTTTTTGCTGCAATTTTAAGCGGATCTATAGGATTCGGTGTTACTGCACTTGGATTGGAGGAAAAGCGTGCCTTTTCCAATTTTTCGGATGCTATGCAGTCCATGACAGATAATTCGTTGTCAGATTTTTCATCATTTGACGTATCCATATCAGTGATGCCGCCCTCAATAATGCGCGTGGGGCTTCCTTCATCATTTGCATAATTTTGCAGAGTTGTTGAAGAAGTCAAAGCTTGCATTTCCCACATTTGTTCATGTCTAATGTCATCGTGGTAGTCCTTGTTCGGAACAAAATAAAATATTTTATATTATTGTCATGAAACTTTGTTTACCTGGCTCAGGTGAATATCTCAAGTTGTGCTTAACTTGATCATGAGTTTTACAAGCTTTTTTTTTTAGAGCTTGAAACGTTTTACTGAATGACCAACATCAATAAAAATTCACATTTCAATAAAAATGGCTACTACAACCCTTCTTTTATTATAAAAATGAAGAACGATAAACTTATAGCGTTTTCTTTTCTATCAAAATGTTGCATATATGTTACACTATGTACATTTTTCTGTTCTTTTCCAAAAAAAAGGTGAAAGTTTGAATAAAAAAACATGTTCTTTTCTAAATATGTTGCACAAAGTAGTGTAAAATATGTTAAATGTTTTACACCGAATTTTATTTGAGGGCTGAATGTGCAACACTGTTTTAACAGCTGGCTTAACTGCATCTCATCTAAAGAATTGTTGTAGTTGTTGATTGTTGATGAAAACACAAATAGTTTGTTCTATTGTGATCAAGAAAAATAAACCACTTTGTGGAAATGTGAGTAACATTTAGCGAGTATTAGTTGAATATATTCTTCAGAAAAGAAAACGCCATTAGTCAGTAGCCAATTTGATTAGTCAATTGTTAATTTGAATAAATTGTTTTTAGATTTGGCGATATTAATAAAACTTCATACATTGAGTTAAGAAGATTTTTTCAAACACACGTTCAATCTTACCGGCACTAAGAATCGTCGAACTTCTGCTAAAGCATACGCGATTCGAGCGTGGGCTTCTGCTGGGGCCGCAAAGGTGGAAATTTCGACATGCAAATCATCAAATAGGTGGGCATAGCGACTATCGCCGCTTGATCGCAACTCTTCTTCCTTCTTTCGGTCCCGCATTGAACCTCGCCCAAGAACAGCCATTTTACACATTGTCTCCTCTTGCAAACGTTTCATAGAGTTGCCTTTCGGACCCAATAATTTGCCAACAAAATTAAACTAAACATTACATCAATAAACAGTATGAGATTTTTGTTATTAAAGGAGAAATTAATGAATTATTTACCTTCGGATGGTCTCGGACGGGTACAGCAACCTTGACTGCAACTTTAACTGGGCGATCTCTAGTTATGTCAAGCATTTTTGATTTCTCTATTTGTAAAAAGTAAATGTTAATACTTTGTGGGAATTCTATTTTTTTTACTAAGGGGCAGAGGTGTAAAAGATGGATTCTTCAGACAATTAATTCTACTTTTTCAAATGCATGCATTTTGTGAAAACCATAATTTGAATTAAACTATAAATGCATATAAATGGAATTTACGTTTGAAAGCATTAACTTAATTTCCGCCAAAAAATTAATTGAATTTTAAGTTTAAATGAATTCGAGGATTCAAATGAAAGGGATTGTAATTCATTCAGTTTTTTTAGGTAGGATAAAAATTGCCTCAAAAAATCGATCTAAAATATATACAATTTTCCACCAATTCCTTTTTACGCTCATTTGTAATCAACTTACTCAATTAAGTACGAAATTAATAAAAGTAATGGCATGCTTCCGTAACACAAGCGAGTGACTCATCCACAAAAAGTATATGAGGAAAATAGGTCATAAATCGTCCAAAACTTATTAAAAAAAAAGAAGCCTTTTATGTCTAACTAGAAAAATTAATGAAAATATGTATTCGAATTCCTCTCCTCTTTTAATTCAAATCATTTTTTTTTACTAAAGTGAATGTGGGTGGTTAAAAAATGTTAATTCATTGTGTATTCATTCGTATTTTAATTAATTCAATTCATATTTTGTGAAAAATGAATGAATGCATTTACATTTTTCTAATTCATGCCGTATTAAAATCATAGCTGTTAAGTAATGATTAGTAATCGTAATCATTAGTAATTAGATTACTTTTTTTTTAAAGTAGAAGTAATGATTACAATACGATTACATTCAGTTTTATACGATTAGTAATTGATTACGATTACAAGTAATCAAAAAATAATCAGGATTACTTGCGATTACTGAAAAATAATCAAAAATAATCAAAAGTAATCAAAAATGAGTTCGACTACTTTAAAAGATTACTTTTGATTACTTTTGACAAATATTAAAAGTAATCAAAAGTAATCAAAAATAGTCAAAAGTAATCTTTTAAAGTAGTCGAACTAATTTTTGATTACTTTTGATTATTTTTGATTATTTTTAAGTAATCGCAAGTAATCCTGATTATTTTTTGATTATTTGTAATCGTAATCAATTAGTAATCAGAAATTGTTGAATAGTGGATTATATAATCATTACGATTCTTTTTAAAAAGTAATGTAATTGATTACTAATCGTAATCGAAATTTAACAGCTCTGATTAAAATACAAATGTGAATCATTCCTTTACAGCGCTGCTAGGGAGCAGCAAAATACGGTTGATTTGAAATTTTATTGTGTGTGTTTAATTGTGTTTGTTATCTTTCTATATTTTACAGTTTCGGCGCAAAACCAATATAGTAATGACACCGACATTTTTTTATCCATACATCCTTCATTTGTTCAAACAACGTCACAACTCAATAAATTTATTTTTGGAGTTAATGAAGTAGATTTGTTCGTTATGTCATGCTTTTATGTTGTGTATAAATTTCATCTTTATATCTGTTCTACTTGCCCCGTTTAAAGAGAATATGCCGTTATTTTTTGTAGGTGGTGAGAGCAAATAGAGAACTTTAACTTCGTTTATCTCGAAATGACATTTTTTGAGTTACGACGTTCATTCGTTATGAAATGAATAATGCCTTCATTAAGGCTTAGTGGCTCAAAAAAGGCACTAAAATTCCTGTAAGTGTCCAGATTCCCTTCGAATAATTTAACTACTTTAATAACAGTCCGTTGAAATATTCGACATAAAGTTCCTTAATTGTGTTACGTTTTAGTTGACATTACGAAACTTTAAAACATCACTGCTATTCCACTTTTGAGACAAGAATAATTTGTCATCCAAAAAAGGGAACAAACATTCATACACTTATACAGGGTTATCCATTTTTCGGTATCAAAAGTAAAGTCGTTTGGTTCCCAACACAGTCTTTGACATAGTCCCACAAAGAAAGTCTAACGGCCAAAACGTCAAATTATGCGTTCTGGAAACTTCCTATGCAAGAAAGCCAAAATAGATTGTGTTGTGTGTCTTTCGGCACCGCCTTGTGAAAGCACATATCGTTCAGTTCATAATCTTCAATTGCAGGCCAAAAAAGTCGGTTATCATACGGCCATATCGCTCTGAATTGAGGATAACGGTTCTTTCAGCGTCATTTTCGAAAAAATACGGCCCTATAACACTTCCAAACCATAATGCGCACCAAACAGTCACTTTTTCCGATGCAATGGCTTTTATATAATCACTTCTGGGTTCTTCGAGTCTCATATGCGACAATTTTGCTTGTTGAGGTAAGCACAGCGATTGAGAAATAGGCTTCATCGCTTAAGAAAATGTTGTTCGAAAAATCAGCATTGAAAGCCTGTTTCTCCAGCACCCAATCAGCGTTGTGAATAGTCAGCCGGCTTTAATGGCTGCGTGAGTTTGTCTTTAAATAGAAGGAGGTGCAAATATACATGCAAAACGCCAAAATGTGTCGTAAGATAGTCCCAATTGCTGGGAATGCCGTGAAATCCACAAATTCGTATTATCCGCCACACTTTCACTAACAGAAGTTATATTTTCGACAGTGCCTTACCACATCGGTAACGCTTCCAGTCCCTTCAATTTTTTTTATAATCTTGCCGACTCCTTGCACAGTACCTGGCCATAATCAACCCATAATGCTCGAAATGTGGCCGCGTTTGAACCACTTTTGTAGTAGCTTTTAACTATTTTCTATTTGCGTAAATGGCAATTCTATCAGTAAGCAAATGACACTTAATATCTGTCATTATTTAACAGCTGACAGCCTTTCGAGACCGGCGGTTTTAAAACCACTAAATGGGTAACCCGTTAGAGGTGAAGGGTGGCAAAGAGCTTAATAGCAAAATAAAAGCATTGAAAATAGGAGGGAGATTATATGATACATATTAGGTTAACTGCATTCGAGTGTTTGTTTAAATACGTTGAGTTGTTGTAGTTACAAAATGTCACAATATTTATATCAAAAGCATGTACACACATGCATTCGTGTTTATATCTGCATATCTAGTCATACGTCCGTAAAAGAGATTAACTCATCAAATATTTATGTGTGTATGTGTTTGTATGTACATTATATTTTTGAATAGTTTTAGATTAAATCTAAAGAGATCAACCCTGGCCTAAAGCCTTGAGGGGAAAAACAAATAAGCAAATAAATCTAAGTGCTTCTTTAAACCCTACCCATCCATTAACTAAGAAGAAGGAGAAGAAGAAAAATTCAAAATGGACAGCAACAGTTTTGTAAACATACAAAACTTTATGGACAAAAATAAAAGGAAATGAGCATTTTTAAATTAATAATAAATGAAAGTGTTCTTACCTAAATTCTTGGGAGACCGTTGTTCATCAGGTGTATCCATGTGATTTGTTTTCAAAATAATATCCATAGTGTTTTAATTGTTCGAATAAATTTCGTTAATAAGTAATTGTCTTGCCATAAACATTGCTTCACACAATCCTTGACTTGTCATTTGACACACAATGCGACCATGTTGGATTTAATGATTGTGAGTTTCGTTTTAAATACCGTTCACCTTTTATTATGCAGCAAGAAAAATACTGATTACTAAATTTTGAAATCCTGGAATAATTTCATTTATATTTGCGTGGGTTGTTTGTAAAGTAAAGTTCAAACTTCTGTTTACATATACCGACATACTTAAGAAGACAAACATTGATAAAGCTTTATTTCTAGGATTTTTTGATCACTGAACCAAAAATTTAACTACTGGTAAATACTTCAAAATGGAGGTGTAAAATTAAAGTCAAGTACGTTATTATACAACTAATATGTACATATGTATGCTCCTTATTGAAATCAACGGAAATTTTTCGTTAAAAAAAATACTTTAGTTAAGAGTAGAAGAAGAAGAAGAAATATCTTAATTTCAACAGCTCATTTTTCGTTATTTACTTAACGGAATTTTAGTTAAAATGAATAAGAATTTAGTTGAAATAAACAATAATTTTAGTGAAATTTTAATCATATTAACTACTGAAATCAAATTATTATATATATTTTTCTATGGAATAGTATATTCATATTTTTCCATATATTCAACAATGTGGTCTAAATGGCTCCGTTTTGACATAAACATACCACTCGTCATTTATACTGTATCTTAGAGCCTGGACTCGCTCTATGACTAAGACTTAGAGTTGCTTGGTAAAACTACACCCACATATCTCCCGAAGATCATCTATAATGTAATTTCTTCGAAATGGGTGCCTATTGACAGCCAGGGCAGGGAAGGTGAAAAATTGTCTTCCCTTTTTCCTATCCTTACAACGGCGACAGTGGTCGTTAAAGCGGAGTCCTAACAGACTGACAAGCCCCACTGGAACCCAGTGACACGTTAATATTGACAGCAACCTCGATAAGTTATTTCCATTACAGCTCATTAGTTGCATAGTTCGCTAAGCGCCGTAGAAAGGCGACATCAACCTATAAACCCTACATGTGTCCAGCCTGTGCCATCTCTTTTCAGCTTAACTCGGAAAGGGTCCAAAGATACTACTCTTACATGGTGCCTTGACTAGCCGTAACATTTTTAAAAACGTTTTTTTTAAATTTAAATAACCTCAAAATATCATTTACACTTTTGGGGAAGTAAAAACGTAAAATTTAAATGCGGTTCTATGACACATACATATGTATGTGTGTACCTGCAAATTTTTGATTAATTGAACAATATGTGTATTATGTGTATGCGTGTGTGCATTGTACGTATGTACATATGTATATGTTTTCAAGAAGTGCGATTAAAATATTGACCCAAATAGGAGTTTGATCTTTTTTGTCAACTTAATATACATATGTACGTGTATGTATGTATGTACGTAATGGTAAAAAAGTATAAAATTGTAGAATTAGCGTTTCGTCAACAATGATGATGTTTCGGGAAATAAATGTTTCTTCACTACGTTCTTGACTCAATTGTCATTTCAAATTTGAAGAGACGATTTCAGAGCTGTGCGTAGGCCATTGTTTTATTAAGTTGGGGGTTTTTTTTTAATTCTTCTTATTTTTCAATTCCAAAGAAGTTAAATTTGTTGGTTTTTATTCAGTATTTCCCTTCTTTTAATTATAAACACACTCACACACACACGCACATTCACGTACCCGAATTATGTTGAATTTTTAACTTACACACATGTAGAAAAGGTTAATAACTAATACATAATAACTCTACAAAAACACATGCATACATACATACATGCATACGCAATTTTTACTTTCTAACAGTAATTACATGTACATACATATGCATGTATGTATATGTTAATATGTATGGACGAGTATTTTTTTTACCAAATAAACTTTTGTGGTTAATTAATTTCATAAGTTATTTTTCGGTTTTTTTTATTTGTTTCTTTTATAATTTTTATTTTGTTTTTTATTGTTTGTAAGCAGGTATTCTTGGTGCACTGGAAAACTTAAATATGATGAGAAAATTATACACATCCTGTTGTAAAAGCTACATGTTGGCACTTTTAATATTGGAGAGCAACTGAAGTATTTTGGAAAGTAAAGCAGGTATTTGTTTTAAACGTTATACATACATATTTAAAACACATACAAGTAACTTCACACACATAGACAATCAAATTGTTTATCTGGTTTGTGGTGTTAATGATGAGTACGCTGATGAAGATGATGATGATAAAGAGATACTTTACTACAACCAGTGATGAAAGCTTTTTGTTTCTTTTTCTCTCTTGTGCTTTTACGCAGTATTTCTCGTACCATTAGTCACGTAATTAAAAAAGGATGCAGGAGAGAAAATACTGGGCTCATTTTTGGTTTAAAAGCAACATTAAACTGCGGCGAATAATCAATTACACGTTTGTACTGAAACTAGTAAACAACATATCTGCAAGTAAGTATGCAAGTTTCTATGCTTTTTTTGTCGTATTATGCTTCTTTTAGAACCTAACTTGATCACGAAATACATACTAGCATTTTGATTCTTGTATAAAATCAAAACAATTCAATGAAGATAACAAAGGAGCGGTTATTATTGCGGGCTAGCGAATATGGCAAAACGTGACCACCTTAATGCAATCAATACATAGGGAGGCATTTTTCTTTCCCGTTAACAAAACATGTATACTTTCCTGCGTATGTATGTATGCATGTAAACTGAAGCATAAGCTACAGGCATTTTATTTTTTTACGTCTTCTCTTTCAAAATAAGCCAACATATTTAGATATCTCTTAAAATAGTTAAGAAGCATATTACAACTTATTTCGTTACCTAAGCCGGCAACGATCTGTGGCCAAAATACATTTCTTGGTCTCGTCTCGTCTCGTCAAAAGAGTTTTAAAACATTGGGAGATTTTGCAGACGCGATAACTACATGTCTAATTATAGGTTTCAAAAATAATATTAATAATTTTTTTTAAATTAAATTTCTTTTTAGTAAGAATGCAAGTCTATCAGGTGATGTTAACAATACATAACCATCTTCCGTTGGACACAAAGAAAGCTATTGATATCTTGCGAATGTTCTGCATTCCATTTGAACTAGTCGAAGAATTAAATTTTCCTGTATTGTAATCAATTTTAGTACTTAAAGCCTGATACATCAACGTCGAAGCAGTTTCGTATTTTCATACGAAATAATGTGAATGTCAATTGTTGTCTTACGTGAAAATTAAAAAAAACAGCTGTTCAGTGTCGTATTTATCACTATGCGTTAGACAGTACTAATTGACTGTCAAATTTTTCAAGCGATGTAATCAATATTTCTCTATATAGTTCTTAAATTGGAACCAAGTGCTAGGCTTAATATAAACTAGTGAACAATGAGCGGACTTCAATTATTCTCAATATTGTTCGAATCATAATAAAACCAATATCGATTTTATTAGTTATTAAAACCGATATAAAAAGGTTTTATGAATTTCGATTAATTTTGAAAACCATTTCTTAACCAATATCAAATCAATTGAACTCAAAATGCAGACCAACAGATAAAATCCAAATAATGTGGAAAAAAATGTGGTTAAAGAAATTATCAGAAATTTTGTGAAAATCATCACAACGTTTCGCTTGTTTTATACCGCAATAACGTCATCTTTTTGTGTTTTACTCATTAAAAACAACTGTTTTAGAATAGTTTATTTTTGTTTGCAACGTACGTCTGAACATAAAAATTATAAACCGTATATAAACACTGATTTTAATATGTATGTATCAAATTCCATATGGATAGCAATTTTGACATTCCATATGACTTATACACATAATGTAAACATAGCTTAAGAGTGTATAAATATCATAGCTGTGAAATTGCGATTAGTAATCAATTAGATTACATTTCAAAAAGAATTGTAATGCTAAATAATTCCCTACGATTACAAATAATTTGAAAATAATCCCGATTACTTGAGAAGTAATCAAAAGTATTCAAAATCCAATTCGATTAGTTTCTAAGATTACTTTTGATTCTTTTTAATTATTTTCAAAGTTTATTCGCACCTGGCGAGTATTGAATTTGTTAATTTGTAAAAAAGATAGTGACTGAAATCTGAAATAGTTAAAAACTTTTAATATATTTTGAATTATTTTCGTTCAGTTACGAATTCTTTAAGTTGTAATTGCCGGTGTGTGTTGTTATTGAAACGGGAAGCATTTCTTTTAGAAAAATAGAAATGTGTCAAATAAAATATTTACTTCATATGAAAACTATTTTTAACAGCCAAACTCACCAGTGCAGCTGAGTTTTTTTTTTTAACTGACTCATATATTTTCGGCACGTTTCTTTTATATGGAGCTTAACATCCGCAAAGAAGCCGGAAATACTTCTAAATCATCCGTCAGTCTACCTGTTATCATTTTGCCTTAATATTTTCAACAAATAAAATTAGTATTAAATTTTATTTTGATTACTTTCAATTCTTTTTGATTATTTGGTAATAATCTCAAGTAAAACGGATTATTTGTAGTCATAATAAGTTAGTAATCATGTGAGACTAAAATTAAGTCGCTTTCAGGCTGTTAGATTTTTGCAGAGAGAAATCTAATGATAATCGTTCTGACTGTCAAACAAATCTGACTGTAAAATACTAACTTTTGTAAAAATGTTACCACCCTAATAAAATTAAAAGGCTAAGCTTTTAGACAACTTGACAGCTATAAGGCTGCGAAATTTCCCTTCGTATTTTTATCAGATTCATAACATATTGTTTTATTTCGTTTAAATTTTTGAGAAATCATTTTACCGAAGTTAATAGTGTGAAAAAGGACCTTTCAGGGATATGAACAAACAAACCTATTTATTTGTGTTAATATGTATATTTCGACAGTGAAATTATATTTATTCATAAAACAACCATTTAGCATTTATTTTACCAAGAAGCCGGACTTCCACCCCATGTATTTTCATATTATTGTTTCTGAAAGCAAAGATCAGGGGTGATGGAAGGGATTCATAGGATTTTACACAGCCGCTTATGCCATTTACTTTTTCCACAATTCACACAATGTTCGATTTAGTTAATTGTGTGTTAAATAATTCATATGCTTTTCGTGCTCAACAAAACATAAAATACACAAAGTGAATATTTACTAATGTTAAAAAAATAAAAAAATAAAGAGATAATCGTCCACATATTTACCGAATTTACAAACTGTCACAAAGTCATAGGCTTTGCAATAATAATAACATGCAAAACTATGGCTGCTGTGAACAAAACCTCAAAAAAAGAGAGGGGAATGTCCCTCTCAAAAAGCATTAAAAAATAACATTTTTCCATACAAAACATTTTGGGAAATATAAGAATTATTTGTTTTTGTTAATACTTCCCCCCCACAAAAGCTTCAGCTGGATCCACGCGTATTTGACGTTACATTGGGTTAAGCGAATTCATCACCTGTGATCATGAGGCCACTTTATAATTAATTCGCCTTAAATAAATCCCTTTACAAATCAAAAATATTTCTTGTAAATAATGCAGTAAATTATTTATGACTTAAATTGAAAAATTTACAAATTATTTAAAAAGTTAAAACCGTTTTATGTTGGGTATGGCCTGCGAATGAATATACCTTCATACGTGCTACCTTTTTTAAACTATTTGGCACAAAAACTTTACCCCGTTTTGTTTTAAATTCATTGTAAATTTACACATGCCTGACTCCGAACACAGAGAAGGATACATGTACATATGTATGGGCGTATGTACATAAAGATCCTACTGAAATGTCATCAACCTAAGTCTGTTGTCAAAAACAAGTCGTGGGAATGAATGCGTCAGTAGAAACAATTGTATTATAAAAATTAATTTTTTCCCCTTTACTTCCAAGCGTTAAAAATTAATTTTCGTTTTAAAGAGACCTAGTGCTGGATAGAGAGATATGAATAGATAATTTTGTCATTTTTCACAAATTCGATTACACACTCAAAATCAAAAGTTATCGATAAAAAACGACTTTGCGACATTGTGGGACACAGGCTAACCAGAGGTGATTGATAATAAAGACTCTTACACAAAGTTAGTTTTTGCACTGCAAAGTATTTATATTCTTAGATCATATTTTTTCCGATAATATTTCTTCAAAAAATTGCTCGATCCGAAATTGCTTAAAACGTAATAAGGAAGCCTAACGTCTCCTCTATTCAACACCGTTTAAAATTTCAAAATCGGTGCAAAGGCGACTTAGTTTAAAATTTATTTGTCCACGAGAGCACGAAAAATTGTTTTTTTTTATAGATAACTTTCGATTTTGAGGGTGCAAACGGAATTCTAAAAATGACAAAATTATCTGCTTCAGTAGGTCTACCACCTACACGAGCTCATTTCAAAGGTACATTGGCAGTTGAAACTTTTTTCTACATATTTAAAAGCAGTCAAAAAAAGCGCCAACACAGGCAATCGAGGCAATGTTGGGATTGCTGCCGTTGGACTTATTCATAATAAACTTATTCGCAATGTCAGCTTTGCGTATGGAAAGCGATGCAAATTGGCATAACTTTAGGTCGAACATCGGGCATAAGAGTATTCTAGAACTCGTTAAAAAAAGAGCTAAGGGAAAAATAGTCGAAAGGCTGTATCGGACACTCCTTGCGGAAGGCGTTATACACAATGATTGCAGGGAGAATGACATCAGTTCTCTTATGAATGACAGGGCAGGACCAGGTGTATTCTCTGCTGAGCTGAACTTACCCTGTAGGCTACGTTTGGGGAAATACGTGTCAGTTTACCAGGCAGAACTGCTTGTGTTGCTGCATGCGTTGGATCACCTGCTCGTAAACCGTGTGCAAGGCAGAAAGGTTCTTATTGCACTTGACAATTAGACGGTTATAAAACGCAGGAGGCAAGTGAACGTGTATTCCAAACTAGTGCTGGAATGTGTTCTGAACTGCCTCGTTGAATGAGGTGACGTTGATGTGGGTTAAGGGACACATAGGCACAGCTGGGAATGAAGCAGCAGACGAACTGGCAAAAAGGGGATCTGTGATTATGATGTGTATTTTTGTGGACCAGAAACCAGGATAGCACTGGAGAATGGCCTCGTGCGAGCTAAAGTCCTCTAATGGCTAAACTCATTACACCTGAAAAGGTGGAGGGAGGCTCGAATGATGTTCAAAGAGCCCTCTTGGCACATATAACAGGGCTACCTTAGGCTGTATCACTGCGTTAGTGACAGGTCATGGAAACTTCAAGTATCATCAGGCCATGATAAAAATCCTAGATGTTACTTTCAGACTGGGCCTGGAAGAGGCTGAGACAGTAGCGCACATTGTGTGTGAACGTACAGCAATGGCTAGCATAAGGCTTAGGTCCACAGGCAGACACTTGGTTAAATGTGAATGCCATGGGGCAGCTAAGCCTTAGACAAATGCTAGGAATTACAAGAGACAAGGAGGAGTGTTGACAGTTACCAGTCGACAGTCTGAAATCACTATAGTCCAGCTATACTAGCACGAAACTCAATTGAAATTAAGGTAATTGTAATCGATTGCCTGAAATCAATTTGTGCAGCGAAATGGGTCGAAAGGGGACCCAAAAAGTAGGTGGCGTGCTTCGATACCCCCCAGTCTAAAATACTAACAGAGAAACAAACTTGGAATAATAATAAAAAAGAGGCAAAGTTAAATTAAATGGTTTGTTGATTTTTTTCTTTTAATTTATTCCTTTTCATTTAACAGCATCTAAACATTTTCTGCATTTTACTTTAGTTGGCTAAAAAAATAAAAAACAAAAACCAAAAACACGAAAATTCATTTCAAGGGGTTGAATGAAAATGGTGTCTCGATGAAAAAAAATTGTGTTTCTCATGGATTCTTTACAAAAATAAAACAAGCAAAAAAAAATATTTTAGTAAAAATTAAGAAAATTTTACTTTAGATGAAAACTGTTTCGGTGGTTTTACACTTTTATTCTTTTATTACTTTCGCCCCAGCGTAACCATTTCTCATAAAAAACATTTGCTAGTGTGCGTTTGTAAATACACATACATACATACATACATACATATGCATGCATTCATTCATATTCTCTGCCATTTTCTATTTAGAAATTAATAAATGAAAAACGGATTTCAGTATTACAAAATGGCTGTAAAGTTTGGGTTGTTTTGTGGTTTTTATGTTGGTTCCTTCAACTACTTTTCCATGTTGGTACTTCAAAATGGGCTTTAAAAATTATTTACGGAGGGGAGGAAGTTTCTATTACATTCTCGCAACCTGTTTCTTAACAAAAAATATATCATGGCATCGATCAGCTTCAGCCGTTGCCTAGGAAGCAAACAAATCCATCGATCGTTTGATAATATGTTTCATAAATTCGATTCATTCGCTGGCTCATTAAATATAAGCATTTTGCTGTATACTTTATTGCTATTTCTTGTATAATTTTCCTAAAATAGAAAATCGGTCTGTTCGAAGAAACAAAAATATCAAATCATATATGTATGTATATGTATGTACATGTACGAACATGCATATGAAAAATTGTAAAACATCATAAAGAATTAAATAAACTTAACTTAATTGCTATTAAGTTTGTGCTAAAAATACAACAGCAATAGCAAGAACTTAAATATGACAGCAAACAATACGCTGTACTATTTTGTTCTTAACAGCACACTAAACGCGAATTGAAAAATATCAAAATTTATTTCTAAACAGCATCAGCAAAAGCATTTAGGACAGTGCTTTTGCTATTTTTATGCTGTAGCAATACCAAATGTGTGCTGTCAACTTTCTAGCTCTAGCCATTTGTTAATTTTGAAAGGCTATAATAAAAAATCTGAAATCAATCGAGTAGACCTACAGGTACAGTTTGGTTTTGTCATCAAGGTAAGGGTTGATTTTTTTACCATCTTGAATACTAAGTAAAGAAAATTAAAAGATCAACAAATCGTTCAATGGGATTACCGGTCTTTAAAATTTAATAAATCAAATTATGTTTATGTAAAAATTGCCCAATAGTGCAAAGTACGGTTGCTATGCCATTGCACAATGCTGTCAATGTGTTTGCTGTTGTCGTTTGAACAGTACAAGCATAGCGATAGCGTAAATAAATTAACGAGAAAGAAGTGCTGTTTTGTGACAGCAAATGATTTTTACCATTGCTATTGTTGAACTAGATTTATTATCCACAGCACAGTAACAGCGAAATTATTGTTAACACAACTTGTAGAGTTCATAGCAAAGTAAAGCATTTCTTTTTGTGCTATTGCTATTTCGCAAGCTAGCATTTTAAACACTGGTAGGAAATACATGTTCCACCATATGTACACTTCTTTGCAGCATATGTGTGTATGCGTTCTCTATTACTTATTTATTTATTAAAAGAAATACTCATTTGGAAAGTTTAATGCTCAAATTAAAATTTTTGAAAGGTGAAAAATAAATTTTTAATATTGTCAGGTGATCAATTTATGGAATTTCTCAAAGAAATTTCACACAAATTTTATCCTATTGCTTAAATTGACAAATTTGCACATTCGATTATACAATGTGCAGCAATCGTGAACAAATAACACTAGTCAACAATAAATAAATAACACTAGTCAACAAAAACTATATTTATTTTCACTAATTAGAGGCTTTGCTTGGTTTTATTTTGATGAAGTTTTTAATTGATTCAATGAAATGATAAATTAAATTTGATATTATGTATTTTCTTTTTTATTAAATAAATAATTGAATCAATTAAGGACTTAAAGAAGTATCTACTGGATTCTTGATTCTTCTACAAGTTTCGAGAAAATAGAATACTACTTTAAAAAGGCTTGGGTGGTCCAGCAAGAAGTTAGTATTGAGCAAAACGTTGAACGGCCAACATCGTGATGAAGAAGTAGCCGTCATATGAAAATTTCTTTACGTCATGTAATATTTAAAGGAAACTCTATAACTAAAAGAAGCTGTGCCAAAACTAAATACGTTTGAAAGGCTTAAACTTAACAATATTTAAGATTTGTTGGATAAAATTCTGTAAGAATTCCAACGGAATTTCTTGGAGAAATTCGAAAGGTATTTTCGATAGATCTCAACAAAGTCGGAAAGATTTTTATTCATGACATTTTTGAAAAAGAAACAGCTGACGAAAATTATTAGAATATTCTCATTATTAATCGTATGATATTTAGAAAAAATTTATTTATCGTCTGATAAAGTCCCCGATTACTGCCACATTAAGGGGGCTAAGAGAATACATGCCCAATTAAAATAAATGTGTACTTGATAGAAAAAAAAATGAAGAGAAGAACATTAAACCCTTCCTATTTTTGTCGAAAGTGGGATTTCTTTGTTGACCAGTGTCATTTGTGGCATCAGACAAATCGACAAATAATATTCACTGGGTTATAAAGATGAAAATACCTTTGTGTACATACAATAAATATCATAAACTTTTTAATTTTTTACATGAATGATCCACTACAAAAGATTTGGGTGCTGTAAGGCAGAATGTGTGTTGACAAAAGCATAATAATAATTGAGCTTTTATGATTTTAAACGTGTCACACACACGAATTCTCTACTTTCCCATACACTTTGCACCACATAACCTTATTGTTTATGTGACAACAAAAGGATTATTGTCGACCTGCATATATCCTTAGTATAATAAAGAATAGTTACAAAAGAAATGCCTGGATTTTTTTTTGAAGAAGTTTTATTTACAAATTACTTAATCGGAAATTTTTCATATTCGTTACTGAGCAGAGAAAATCATATCTGCTGTTGCTGCTTTGAATAAAGTTCAGACTGTATTATTTGTTAACACAAGATTTATTATTTATTTAATTCTTATATAAATTTATTTTGCAATTCGCCTGGTAAGTTCCAATACAAAATTGCGCTTTTTTGTTTCCACATTTACCTTTCCACATCACTTATGCAGAGTGACTTGAAAACTGGGTTAAAAGGATTCACAAAAACAAAGCCCCACATGGCTGCATGAGAGAACTATTCTTTATTATTCATACATACATACATACATAAGAATAAACACCAAAACCTTTTGCTGAAATGTACACATACACACTTGCATATTTGTATATTAGGAGGGCCCAGTTTTGTTAAGTGAATTAAAATATTCTAATACAAATATTTTTTTTTTTAATTTAAATATTTTTTATAGTGTTATCGGTTAATTCAACGGTCATTAACGCCAGACTATGAATCGTAAAAATAAAATTTTATTTAAATAGCCATCCTTTTTGGGGCCAACCTCCTACTAAAATTAGACGAATATTTATGTGATTCACTTATTCATTCACATATTCATTCATTTACTTAGGCAAGTAAACAAGTGCATAAGTTTTTATTAATACGACTAATGGCCATTGCAGTTGTAATTGTTTTTCTGGAAATATTCACATTTGCTTTGTGCGCACATGCTAAAAGTGGTCGACAAAAGTACTTCGTTTAAAGCTAAAAAATTTGATTTGATTTGCCGACAGGCTAATTTAATAGAGATGTTTGTAAGAAATTTCTATCTTGACTTATTAAGTTTGATTTAAAGAAATCTCGGTTTCGGCTATGTGCCAGACATAGACACTGAAGATAGCACATAGCCGAAACCGGGTTATCTTAAGCCGCATAAGGACTTTTTCAAGCATCGAAAAGAGGGACCAATAATTAATTTCTTTGCACTCGTCAAAAAGGTCATATGTTGCTGAATGTATATTTTTATTGTGTTTCACTGTAGTCAAATTATTTGAGCTTAAAATTGTTCGAACAAGTGAAAATACAAAAAAAAAAAACAAGAATTTAAAAAACAGATCATATTCTTCAAAAAATACATACGTGCTATATAGAGACGCTGAGTACATACGTACCTACTATATATAAATTCCCGAGTATAGCTCCAAACGAAAAATGATACTGAAGGTGCCATATAGCCGAAACCGGTTTGTCTACAAACCAAACTAGACAAGAGATGATGGTAATTCAATCTAAATATCTATATCAAATCAAATATCTTGCAAGCAATTTTGCTAACTTTAATCTAAGAAATATTTTTTTATTCTAAATTAATAAATTTAATTCTTGCGAACACAAGTAAGAGAAAAAATTATTCGAATTATTCTTGCTCGAAAGACCACCCATCCTACTGTAAATCCTCAGAATAATGCACTAAAAGCCTTTATTTAATAACTCAAAACTTATTTTGAAAAAAAAACGGAAATTCAATGAATTTTCGACCACCCTAATCCAACGCAAATACTTGAGAGCGACAATTGCTTGCTTTGTTCTTTTACAATTATCGCAAATATTTACTTACACTCGTACAAACTTCTTTATGGATTAGTACGTCACAAACAACCCAGCTGGCCAGGTAGTCAGTCATAGACGACATTTTCATCGATGATGTCTTTAGGAGTATAATTTATCGTCTATATATGAAACTCTGAGATTATGAATGTTTTTTAGCTTATATGTTGAGCAAAAATGCATAATAATAGGACTTTAAAGACGTAAGAAAACAAAATAAGCAAATATACGAAGAAATGAGAAATATTTGTTAAAAAGTATAAATATTTCATGTCTTAAAACACAAAACCGTACAGATAATATTGAATGAGAAGACAATATTTAATGTCCCGCAAGGTCCGGATTTAGATGTTCAGTTAAAAGAAATATTTTTAGAACATCGCGTTGGTAGAAAACCAGGGTACGATATACTAAACGCTTTATATTTATTTAAGTGATATAGACTTCTAAAAGGGAGACAGAAGCCGTTTATTGTTCGAAGAGTTAATCCGGGGAGACATTTCCGTTTTAAACTAAAAAATCAATTTGAAAAATTGAAAAAAATTCTTATAGACATTGACGTGGTTCGAAACAAACTTGAGAACGAAAGACGGAAATTCACCCCAAATATCGATTCATATAATCGTCAACTACAGTTTGCATGGCACTGACGATTTAAGTGCCCCACTTTATTCGCATAAGCCGGTAATAACAATCTTGAACTGTACGCAATGTGTGGCATGGGATTTTCTATGTGTCTTGCACGCGTCTTCGAGAATGTCTTGGCGGCATGGCTAACTGGGAATGTATTTTTAAAATTGTTTTGACTGTTGTGTAAAAAATAACTAAAATTTCTCCCTTGCAAATACGTTTTATAAGTTCAGAGCCAATGTTGGAAGGTTTCTAAACAGAACATTTTATAAACCAAAACAAACAATCATGAAAAAGTCAAGACTTTTAAGTTTTTTATACATATTTTTAATAAAAAAACAAACGAACACGTAAGACTTTTGAGACGAGGCTTGGAAAAGAAAATCTTAAATTTAAAGAAAGTATGCAAATGAGGGGCACAGCAAAACATAAATAAATGTATGTATATATGTATGTATGTCTGTACACACTATGTATAGCAACATATGGACGTAATAAGATTGGAAAAAGTTAAATTAAAAAATTATTAAGAATGATTCCTCAACACAGGTGGTGTCAGGTATGGCGATTTGTCGTCAAATGTGGCGACCAAAAATTCTTTTTGGCGATGAAAATTTTATAATTGGAATTGGCGAAGTACTTGGCGATATTTAAAATCCTTGGCGATGTTTTTGGCTATATTTTTTTATTGCCCCAACGGCTGACTTGCATTAAAAAAGTGTCCGTATTATTCTTATGTTTATGATGTTTTGTCGCACCTTTTATTTTCCAGGAACTTGATGGCAGTTCTATTATATGTGTTAAAGTTCGATTAACAAGTTAAATATCTTGTACATCGGCGAATTAAAGCTACTTCGCTTGGAATCCCATATTTTTACATACCTTATTAAATAAAAATAATGAATAGGAATAATGAAAAATATAATATATTCAGAAGAAAAGTATTAAAAAAAAATACATTAACATTATAAAATAAATAAGTGTCGACTACAAAACAGATGAAAATTGAGCGTTGCTATAAGACCGAGTGGGAACAAGAACTCTGGGCAAAAGGTAAAATTTTTTCAATATTCCATCCAAATACATATGAAAACTTCTTTTAATTGCTATAAACAATATAATTTTTATAGTAAAACAAATATTTTTAATAACTAAAACTACATAAATTTGTATATCGTCAATATTTGGCGATATTCGGCTATTTTGGCGATATTCGGCAAGCCACTTGCCGGGGAAGCTAAAATAAAAACTGGCAACACTGCTCAATAGTGCTAAATAATCGCAGTTGCACTTGTAATTGAATTCAATGGACATTATAAAAAACTTACGCACCTACACCAACATATGAGTACGTGTATGTGTATACAATAGATAACATGCATGGACTCCATTGTTGTCCCTATAAAATGCCAATGGTAACACAATATGTTAACTTTTTCTCTATTTAGTTCATTTTGTTTGTTCTTTTCGCTTTTGTTTTGTTTTCCTGCTTTAAAACACAATGTAAACATGAACTGTAGCAGTGTGTTTTGGAAATGCACAAACTTACAGACACGTGCAATTTTAAAAATGAGTTATTGGGATCAAGGTCACTCTCACATTACCGTAAGAGAAACAAAGTGATTAAAATCTTGGTTGTTTTTTGTTGTGTTTAACATGCACGAGTTAGAAACGAAAAATTACTGTGAATAGCAATCATCATTGATTTTATTAGCAAGTGTAATTTACTATTCTTGGGTCATACTGCCGGTGGTGCTGCTTATAAATATTTCCTATTTTATGCTCGGCCTCAAACTCGAATAATGACTTTTCTTGCTGAAATGTGAAATAAATATACAAGTAGTAAATAACATAGGGAATTGTAAAGAATAGAATAAATTTTAAGACAACAATCCCAAACATACAGACGATACATGAGTTTAATGGAAACTTTAAGAGGATTTCCCATTTTTAGAGTCACTTACAGTTTTACAAATAAATGCGTTCAATATTAAAGGTCCACAAATTAAAAAAAGAAAAAATTTGGAACTACGAAATATCTTTAATATCCTGGTATAATTTCCGTTCAAACCTGGAATCTTGATATTTTCACATCTTGTTCTGTTTGGTTCCCCTAAAAATTAAATATTAAGTTTGACACTAAACAAATGCTAGAGAAATGCAAAAGCCATACATACGTTAATAGGATTGAGTATTCATGGTACGAGGTGTGGTGAGGTGAAGTAGAGTTGTTAGTTGTAATGTTGTAAATAAGGAGATGTTCGCGTGCACTGCTGTTTTTATAGTATGCACATGCATATGCTCGTATATACTTATGTACATAGTTCTTGCCCAAAATATCGGACACTTGGGATAGAGTAGAAGTGAAAATGAAATTAATTTAGGTGTGGAATATTCCATATATACTCCAAACTAAAAGTTGGTAAATATAAATACATACATATATGTATATACATATGTACATACATACATATATATAAATGTGAAAATTTAAAATTCTTTTATTAGCCGTGAAGTATTTTATATTTTGCTAACTCGTTTCTCATGTTAAAATTCATGACGGACACAAATTAATTTTTAAATTTGAGTCAGAACTTTCGAAATTAGAATATGGAAAATTGTTATTTTCATGCAATTAAGTTGGATAATATTTCCAGATTTCTGGAAATCAAGTATTCATACATGTTATGACATCTCATTCTTTTTCCATTTAGTTTCATTAATAGAAATTATTGCGAAATTTGGCAAAAAAAAAAACTCAAAAATATATATTTACACCACAATTCTTAATAATAACTCCCTGGGAATTTGTTCCCCATTCCGTTTCCCTACACTAAATAAAATCTCCCGGGACAATTTTTCTGTTTTCTCTTTTCCCTTATTCCACGAGTACATGAACTTCGAAAATGGGAAGCTCTTCCCCGGGAAAAAGTAGTCAATTAAAGTGAGAATTTGTTGACAAATTTTGGGAATAATTCCGCCAACTAATTCAAAGGGAGTTTCGCCAAAAACAGGCGGCACTCCAATAAAATAAACTTTTTACATGTCAGCATTTGGAAGATTGTTTTGGCAAAAATAAACCAAACTGAGTCTTGTCCAAAACTATTGTCACAAAAATGCTTACAAAGCGACTTTTTACAGATTTTCAAGCAAATTAGTTTATTTGCGTCAGTAAACTCGCGCCTTAAAGAAAAAAATATATAAAAATGAAATATATATTCAGCAAAATCTCCCGAGAAAAGTGAGTTAAAAAATACTCTCTCAGAAGAGCCGCGGCTAGGGCGCCATTTTCTTTCCACACAACAGTAATTTTAAAGTTCAAAACGTGCCAATAAATGATTATTTTAATTGCACAGAAGAGACACAAAAGGTTCAAATATGATAAATAATTTCGCAAATAGCTGACTGGGTTGCTTGCTCGCATCTGTCGTTGTATTTTACAAGGCTTTTCTGTTTTTTCTTTCATTATGAATTTGATTAAATTAGAAACTTTCTTTTTGTTGTATTGTTTTTCGTTTCTGTAAACCACAGCGTAATGTAATTTTGATCAATAAAGTTTTGGGGTTTCTTAGTTCAAATTTGTTTGCGACGCATTCATTCATGCGGGTAGCAATATAAATATGTAGTACGTTCAACACACTAAGAAAAAGTTCGTCGAATGTTAAAAAAATGTACATAAATATGTGTGTAATATTGTTCTTTGTGATTTCTTCATTTTTACTCAGCCAGTTGGCAAGATGGAGTCGACAAGGTCACTCAATTTCCAACTGGGTGCCCATGAAATATGTATGTAACAGAGCCATTGTAGCCCTCCATCAAGTCTAAGGAAGTGAAATGGCACTTGACTACGTTCTACTAGGTACAATACACACACACACCCACAAATATGTTTTACATATACATAACTATCTTAGACCACATTTAAAAACAATTAAGCAAAATAACTCTGTCGACAAACAAACAAAAATTTTTAGAAGATGAGGGAGCACTAAAAAAAATTAAATTTTCGGGCATTTTTGAGGAAAGCATCGAATCGAGTGTTTCGAAATATCTGTATCTGTGTCCGACTTTAGTTGCAATGCCATGTTTAAAAACTTTATTTTGTTTTAACTTCTATTTATTAAAACGCTTTCACATACAGAATGCTTTTGTTTTTACGGCCTGAAGCGTACGCGAATGAGTCATACGATTAATCGATTAATTTAGCAAAGATTGAAAATTATCACTTTTTAGAGTTTTGCTAAAAACATAAATAAGTTCAATTCTGTCTTTGGTTCAACGTTGAGGAGATTTTTCAAATTTATTTGTTTGAATTAAAAAATAAGAGTTTAGCTTTGTAGTCAAACTATTCCTTTTTTCCCTAGCGGCTGCGCTTGCTTTGAAAATAGGCGCTCTGATGGTACAGTCATTCGTTGCAACCAGAAAACAATATTTTTGTGCAAGTGTGTAAAGCCGAGGGTAGGCTGTTTTCATTTCCCGCCATACGTTAAGCACATCTACCTTTAATTCGAGAACTGCAGGTTTGCGAAAGAAGCATAGCTCAACTGGAGGATTTATAGTCGTTGTCATTTCTTTTTCTCTTGTGAGCAAAAGACTTGCAGTGCGATCAGTAATCGAATTCAACGTCAAGAGAAGACGTGTTGTCATTTCCAATACTGTCTGTCGGCGCAACGAACATTTTCAGCCATTTTAATGCTGACGTCATGATCGCTGATAGCGCTAAATAACCCTTGGAAAATGGATTTCTTCTCTTTTAATCTTGAGTCTAATAGAGTTAATGCTGGCAGTAAAAATTATTGTTTCATACTCGAATTCCAAAACGTTAGTTGGTTTGGGCTCCGCATGGTTTTTTTCAATTGATTTGCCACCAAAAATATTAGCATTAGAGGAAAATAAATATTTGGCAGCATATTAATGGCCTTTTCCGGAAAACTGGAAAACCTCAATGGTAACCCCCATTGAAAAACAAAAAAAAAAAAAAAATTTGAAGAGTTCCGACCAAGCAATACGTTGATGACTTGCGAAAAAATATTAGAGAAGGTGGTAAAAGAACAATTAGAACAATATGTGGAATCTAAAAATATATTATCAAAAAGTTGAAAAAAATAATAAAATTATTAGCATATTCCTTGATTTTAAAAGAGCCTTCGAAACCATTGATAGGCATATTCTTCTACGGAAACTGTATTGCTACGGAGTTAGGGATACAGAATTAAAATAGTTTGAATCATATATGACGGGAAGGAAACAAATAACAAAAGTGAACAACATGCAATCTAATTCAGTTACTAACGAATTAATCTTCGATTAATCGAAAGAGAAATTTTCGTTACAATTAAATAGTTATTTGCTACAAAACAATCGATTATTAATCGTTTTACGATTAATATTGCCATCACTAGTTACAATTAATTTTCTTATGTAAAATATGTATGTGTGCATATTAGGGTCGCCCATAACGTGATTTCGTAAGAAAAAAATGTGTCTGGAAGAAAGATAAATTAGCCAGCTTTATTATTTTCTCATTTTCCTTTATTTATGTTGTAAACATGCAACAAAGTTGTTAAACGTACTAAATGCCATTGGCTTACATACAAAAACGAAATGTCTTTTATTGCTGATTAGAAAATTACAACATTACATTCGACTTGATTACAAATTACTAAGTAGAAATAGAAAATAAATTAATGGTATGCTACAGTCGAGTACATACTTACATCCATACATGCATACATACATAAATTATTTTCAGTAAATCAATTTCAAAAACACGCTGAGCAATTAGAAACCTTTTATATTTTTTTTTTATTATTTTACACTGCTCGAAATAATCATATGATACACAATTTGAAACTTGTTCGTCCCTGTTCTGTATTCCGAGTGGAATGAAAACGTGTGGAATTGTAAAAACACTGGCAGTTGAATATCAATAATTAATTAGCTTTTCTACATTCCCCATTAGAATAAAATATTGCGGATTCGGAATACAGAACACACAGTAGCTGTTTGTTTGAAAATTATATTTTACAACTCTCTTCTTATTGAGTACTAAAGAGTGATTTAGACTATGTGACTTGTCGTACGATTACTCAATTTTTGTGTAGCAGAGCACGGATGGGATCATGTAAATCCGATATGTAATGAAGTCGTATGTAATTGAGAGAAAATACCGATGAAAATTTGACAGTCGTACGGCTCTCTTTGTTTTTTGAAAAATTTCAAAAACCATCACACACCATTTGATCAGGAGAGAATTTTTCAGGGATGCAAAACTAGATCTAATGAATTGCACTATATATAAAGAAAAATTTTAATTTGTCGTTCCAAGATATTATTAAAAACGTATGTAAAATTTAACTTGTATTACATATGTATGTATGTATATGCGTCTGGATATAAAAAAGCTTATCTATTTCAATATTAACTGTACAACACTAGAAGTTCTTTACGAAAGAATATTGTTTGGCGTAAACTTTCCATGCCTGATTTTTATGTAAACAAATAGCAACATATATAAGTGTGTGTGCACGCACCATATGTTTTGGTATTTTACCAATCATGTAAACGAAAAAAAATCTGTCGTATGATTTTACTCTAATTTTTTTAAATACCGATGAAATTTCATCATATTTGTGCTCTCATTTTACCGATGAAAAATATCATCGTCTAAACCCCACTTTAAGAGAGGCTACAAGCAGTGATGCCAGATTGAAGATTTTCATTTAATTTTGACGTTTTTTTCTAATAAAAATAAGAGTTGAAGAAATTCAAGATTTTTCAGATTTTAGTTACTCAACATTTATTATTGTCACACGCCTTGTTTAAATTCATTATATGTATTGACACTAGCCCGCAAAAGTATAGCAACGGCTGCTAATTTTAGTATAAGTAAAAAAATGAAACGATTTTTCAATTTAAGATTTTAACACAAATTTGAAAAATAATTTCTTTCAAACTTTACAAAAGTGATAATACGAAGCTGTATTTTTTCTGCTTTTATTGTTTTAAAATTAAAAATATTTGTAGTAGTAAAAATTGCATTCAATTTCTATAAAGATTTTTTATTAAAATATTTAAAATGTGAGAAATAAGCGAAGACATGCGACAAACTGAGAAGTCTTTAGTTAATTCTATAAGTATAAATTATAATGCCACCGGAACAAATGCTAGCACACCAAAAAAAAAATAAATATAATGGAACGGATGATAATTAAGAAATTACTAAAAATCCCATGAAAAATTTTTAAAATCGGATCCAAAATCGGGTTATGCGACGCTGTCTTCAACATATCTTCTATAGCCACGTATAGCAATAGCAAAACAAAGTAGGAGAGTAGAAACGGTATTCCATGTATCTTTCGATTAGTGACAATTATGGTTCGTTACATCTACCGACCGGAAACGCCGAAGATATTGCGAAAAATTTTGAAAGGCGATTTCTGCATTCGGCAAAAAAAATTTTAACTGTTCTGATGGAATTATCGAAATACTTCCTTAGCAAAAGTTGAATGATTTTTTTCGAGCTTTAATGTTCTGACGTTAGGATGAAAGAAACTAAGGTCTGGTGGGTGAATGATAGAACGGGATACTAAAGGCCTTTAGAGCAAAACATTGGTCCCTCGAGAAGGGGACCAGATATAACGAAAAATTAAAAAAAAAATCGAAGATGTATCGCACACTTATGTATTTTTGCCTGTGAGGTGAAACGGTCTACTGTGCAATATACAAGCCTTTAATTAATTTTGAAATTAATTGACACGCGTTGATAATCGATATTAAAAAACCTTTCTAATATTAACGATTAACGGATCAAACTTACAACCTTCTTAACTAGAAGTTAGTTTAGTTAAGCAAATCGCTTAGCGAATGAAATTCAAAGAAAACAAAAGAAACGCTCGACGGAATATTTGCATTGTGTAAAACAACATGAATAAATATTTGCAAGAAACGACATTGCATGGACTTAAGTATTTAGCTGATAGGTCTCTCACAATTTGGGAAAAGTAAGTTGTGTTTATAAGTATGTATGTATGTATGTATGTATTATAATTTGTTAAATAAATTTTTATTGGCTTACCTGGGGGCAAGTCACGGTCTTCGATATCGATCGAAATTTAGCGAGTGACTCTTATAGAAAATTTGTTTAGAAATCAACAACAAAAAATGAGTGCTTTTCATATAAATTCTCTGAAGGAAACGTTCGCTCGTCGCATGGAAACAGACTATTAAGCTCTGTTGAAATTTCGTTCGATATCGATGGACGTAATCTGCCCCTCTTGCACGTTAAGGGTCCCAGCAGAATGTTGGTCATTGACTTTTGACCGCGTACTTATAAGCCAACGTAAAACATAATATAAACTAATATTATTGAGCATTAATACAGAAAGTATTTGAACCGGACGCGACCTTTCACTTCTCGAATTATAGATGCACATATTTCCTCACTTCCGGGATAAAGTAAATTTTTGTTGTATCGTTTTAGATTATTTTTCTTTAGCACGTTTGTTACTTCACTTACAATGGTTGCAAATCTGATATCGAACATATACGCTATGTGGGATAGTACTCCTGTAATTATTGGCATAAGTCCACATCCGACATCAATACTTAAGGTACCATTTCCAGCCATAACCTTGTGCAACATAAATCAAGTTCTGAATTCAAAAGTGGCAAATTATTCAAAGTAATATTAGTTAAAATCGTGGTTCATTGAAAATCGTTTTTGTTATTTTTCTAATTTTAGAGATTCTTTAGAGTTTGATGTGCTTCGATTTCTGTGCTTTACTGAAGCCGAGTACGATGATCTGTTGAAGAGGAAACGCAATGTGCCAAACAACAATTTAAGAATAGCCGATTTCGTTGTAAAGGTTTTTGACCACATCTAAAAAAGTTATGCTCAAGGAACGGCTACTTAGGAGCATTAGCTAACGGAATAAACAAACATATAGTTAAAGATTTGGAAAATCTCGGTTTAATCGTAAAACGACTTATGCATGGGGAAACAATTTGTAATTATTTTTAGCTGGATTTTGTTTTTTTATAGTTTTAAATGTTTTGCTAACACAAAACATTAAACAAACATAAATACAAATCGGTTTCGGCTATGTGCCTTCTTCAGAGTCATTTTTCTTTCTCTTATTAGCTGTCAAACTCCTTTTTATTCGGTGCTTTTTTTTTTAACGGAAAGTACATATTCTTCGATTGCGATTTGTTTAATTTTTGTTCAGAGTTATTCTATACGAGTCAAGTCACAAATAGGTCCAAAGCCGGCTTAACTCGACAAAACCTCCACGCACTGCCAGGCCGCGGCCTTGCACAAGGGTCTTCTTCTTCTGGGAAATGGATTTGCTTAGTAAAAGTTTCCCTGCATTATACCCTCACGACATAGATAAGTATTTCCTTCCTTCGAGTATGGCTTAGAAAAGATTTCCTGAATAGCCGGCCTTTGAGTCTACCTGAACTTGAATTTAATATTTATTTACCATACTTTTTTCTACGTTATGAATATAATCGGTTAGCACGCTCAACCCTGTTCCCGGTTGTTGCTTTATTGCCAAATAAGCTCCATTGCCTACAACTGTAGCGAACTATTTCATGAAGTAATGACGGACGAAGGACTTTGCTGCGCATTTAACACCTTGCATCCAGAATTTTTGTATAAAGGAAAGTAAGTACATAAGCAGAGGAATGTATGTCGCAGAAACCGAACTAGCTGTTTGATAAAGATACCAAACATTTCTAAAAATTAAAAATTTTGTTTTGCTCGTTTTCGGATTTATGAAAACGTCGAAAAGCTGGAGTAGCAAAACAAAAATTTGTAAATTTGCACTTTCGTACAAATTCTGTGAAATACCTGAGTAAGCGTGAACATCGCAACCAATCGCACTACAAGTCGTATTTATTTATTTCGTTTGTAGGTATAATGTAATTAAGGATTTGACGGATAACAAAAAAGCGAAAGCTGTAAATTGGAATCCCGAAAGTGGATACCCTTCAAGACTTCCAGAAAACTATTATCCAAGACCAGCCCTTGGTACGTTAGCATTCCCTTTTTTGATATATAAATACATATGCATGTATGTATGAATTATTTATTTCAATCAAAAACCTGGTCGTGTAGGTACGGGTGTTTCAATGGGGGTAACTGTAATTTTGAATGCAGAATTAGATGAATATTATTGCTCTTCGACAAATGGTCCAGGATTTAAAGTCTCCCTCCACAATCCCATCGAGACGCCATCTGTTAAAGAGGTCGGACTTACGATACCTTTGGGTTATGAAACTCGTTTTCGTATTGATGCTGTACATTCCGAAGCTGTGTCCGCTATAAGATCCATAAACCGCAACCGCCGCCAATGTATTTTTATACACGAACAAAGTTTACTTTACTACAAGTACTATACACGGGGAAACTGTGAAATCGAATGCCAGGCAGCTTATTTTTATCAGCGATGCACCTGCATACCATTTGACTATCCACTGATCTATAGCAATTCGACTGTTTGTACGCTGAAGGAGAGTTTATGTATTAGCAAAGCAAACAAAGATTGGCCATTGCAATCCTCAGATAGTTTCTGTTTAAAGCAATGTCTACCCGGCTGTTTCGATTTGACTTTTCTGCCTGATTCCTTTTCCAGTCCATTGGCCGCAGGCAATTACACGATTCAAAACAACATTCTGCAAAACTTTGTGAAAGATAAAATGCGAAAAAATATAGCAGTTGTACATTTTTACTTTCGTGAATCTGTGTTTTATGGCGACTTAAAGAATGTATATATCGGATTAACAGAATTCTTATGTAAGTTACATATACAGTCATAAGGACATGTGCATATGTCCTTATGACTGCATAATTAGAAACTTTCTTGAAACATTTCGTTATACATTATTAAAAATCATGTTTGCATTCTTTTCCTCAGCTAACATTGGAGGTATTATGGGCCTTTTTATGGGTTTCAGTTTCATATCGGTGGCGGAAATTGTCTATTTTGTTATCTTAAGGCCAGTATTTCAATTTATGCTGCCACGATATTTTATTAATGTTGTATTCAATAAAAGATGGATCAAAAATCCAGACACTAAGGTAATTCTTGCCTTTACGAAGCCAATTGAATTATTTTAATTTCAATTTCGATTTTTCGGTTGAAGATACCGAATGCAAATTGGTTGCCCGAGGAAATCTGCAAAAAATAAACATTAGGCTGCTCTCATACTGCAGTGATAAAATTGTTATTTCGTACTCTATCTCGCTGTAAGTTTCCACCATATTAAAGAATCTAAAGAAACACACTCTATATTTTATTCATAACTTGTTTTCTTGATTTTTAACCATTAACGTTTAAATTATTATTAATTTTTTATATATTTTGTCTTGTTTGTATCTTTAAAGAAGTCGCAAAACACTTAAATAACAAACCAATAAGTAAAAATTATAATAATTATGTATATGAATGTATTATATGATGTATGTATGCATGTGTGTGTGTGTGTGTGTGTGTGTGTGTATGCAATAGTAAAATCAGTAATCGATCAAATAAAACAAACATCGTACTTCTGACTAAAAAAAATACAATGAATGTTTTTTTATAAATATACATAAGTATGTGCAGCATGTGTAAGCAAACAGAAACATATGTTTATATATGTGTGTATATGTTTGATGGTATAAACATGTACGTATATATATATGTAGTAATTTTTGTGACACCGTTATGTATTTGATTGTGATTTTTGTACATACATACAAACATTAAAATATAAAACAAACACACTTTGTAGTACTCTTGTATTTTGGTAACGAACACATGTATGTATGTATGTATGTATGTAAATTGGTAACAAACAAAATGTTTTAAAACATAAAATATGATATATAAACATAAAAAATACAAAATTAAACATCAACATAGAAAAGAATAAACACAATCTTTAGCTGTTTTACAGCACTTAAGTCATTATTTCTTAGCATATTGATAAGGCGGTAGTTGGGTAGGCCGATATCGTATATTTGGATTCATACCGCCAACTACAGCAGCTGCAGCTGGGCTATTCGGTATTATACCTGGACCACGCCCACTGTAATTAGATGCACTAACAACTGGCATTCCTGTCGGTGAAGCTCCTACAATAGTAGCTTGCGGTGGTATTGCTGAGTGCATTGGATTTGCACGTTGATTACCTGCAAGCAAAACGAATACAGTCATTAAATTCTAACGTTTAATATGTACTTTAGTCATTTAAAATTCTCTTTAAACTTTTATAATTATTTCTTTTACAATAAAACAATCTTCAATCCAAAGTACTTTATAATATTAAAAATGCATATAAAATGTAAACTTTTTTAAATATTAAACTGAAAAGCAGATATTTACGAAATACTTCAGTTGAGTTTCAAATTTAGTTCGTACTTAGTTTGTAATTTTAAGGTTTTATATTTTATTTAAGCCACTTTTATCGTACAGTGTACAAGTGGTAAGATTTTCGTTGAATTTTTGCAGAGAGAAATCTGCTGATAATCGTTCAGACTATTCAAAAAATTGGAAGTAAAATATTCTGTTAAACTTCTATCCGTATTTTTATCAGATTTATAACATATGTATAGATTTCGAAGCAGACCGCTAGCTTTGTGGGTCCCTTTGCGACCCCCTTATTTCCTCAAATTGATTTTAGGCAACCATTTTGTGGTTAACGACTACCTTACTCTCATGCTACCACTAACCTTTACACTCGATTGGTGACTGTCGACCTTCTTTCTCGTCATGGAGTCTCTTGTTAATTGCTAACATATGTCTAAGGCTTAGGTCCACCATCACATTTACATTTAACAAATGTCTGTCCGTGGTCGTAAGCCTTATGCTAGCCAGTGCTAGACATTCCCACACAATGTGGGCTACAGTCTAAGCCTTTTTTGCAAGAGTATCTTTAGGGTCTAATCCGTCCACCCCATGCGAGTTATTATTGTTCATCTTTTCAGAATTCCTCCATTGGCCAATAAACACCGGAATTCCTACAGAGATTAACCTCTCCATCTCTTGCGAAGCTTCATTCTATCCCTATCGAAATCTCACGGTCCAACGCCTTAGAAGCAAAGATTGACCCGTCCACCCCTCGCCAGGCAGTCTTGTCCACCTCTTCCCTTGGCAAAGCCAAAGGACTTAGAATTAAGCGTATTTTTAAATTTTGTTGCAACACACTATAATAAAAATTCTGAATATTTGAAAATATAGACTTCTTCTATAACTTCTGTTGTTGCCTTGCGTAGTTAATGCTGGAACAACGTTTCCGGAAAAGTGAATTAAAGGAATGCTAAATCAGTCAAGAAATTATGCCTATATTGTCCTATAGAAAGAAGACCAACTTGTAATATTGGTGTATTGTGTATATTGCTTTGTTAAGTGCATTATACGAGTATATAATTATAACACATATCATAATCGGAGGTGTTCTGGACTTTCGAACATTTTTTCGATCTACATTATTTGCATAAATTTGTATTTTCAAATCCACACGCTTTTTTTTATTAATATATGGGTAAAAACAAGTTTAAAAACATTTCAATTAAACAATAATGTTTCGAGTATTTCCTTGTTTAATATAAGCATAATATTAAGTGCAATAATTGTAAAAGTTGTTGGTTTTTTTTCGACACCACTGTTACCAGAATTTTTAAAGGCAAAGATCACAAAATTCATGAATTTTTGAACGAAAAATCTTTAAAATTCTAATCATATTTTTAAAAATTTTCAAAACACATGTATTATTTTTTGGTATTTTAAAATTAATAACGAAAATAATTATATGCGAGCAGCCCGGCCCGTTCAGGAAATCGTCATGAACTAGATTTTTATAAAATGTCTGGATTTTAAAATTTTTATTGTTTCACAGGTCTTTTGAATTTACTACAAAAATCAATCTGCTTACATCGTCCAGAACAAACTAGCATTATATTAATTGCAGAATCGCAGTTTGCATACTTTTCATGGTACTTTCATAAAAAATTAATTTGAATAGGCAAATTTAAAATGATATTGAAGTTAGATTACTAAGCATATTGTAATAAATATAATTATAATTTTTCTCCATACAATAAATGCTATAGTCATACAAATATTTTTAAATTATAAAAGGTTTATCAAACAAATTGTGTTTAAAAATTTTATTAATAAAACTTTTATAAATCGTAAATGATTATTATGAATATGACCGTAAACATATACTATGTATTACAATAGACTTTTTAAAAGTTTTGCATTTATTTCACTAGAGTTGTGACTTTAGGTTTAGGTGATTAATTTTTGAAACAGAAATTATATGAATCTGATATTATTAATATTTCTCCCTTTAAATATGAACGATTTTTTGAATTTTTTTAACGCTCGCTGGATTTGGACAAAAAGTGTACCATTGTGTAGCTATTTTTATGCTATGCACAAATTCCAAATTAAAGTAAATTTTTAAGCAAAATAAATTATTTGAGGTGTAGTGTAGATTTTAATTTGTTTAATATTACATTAAATTATACATATCAACTTTTCCGTAATGTCTTAATATTTAAGGTTTGATTTCAAAATATTACCTGGCACGTAAGGTTTTGGTTGGTGGTACGAATTGTTATGAGACCGGTAGTATACAGTGTCTTCATTATGATGATAGTGCTGAGATTGTTGTTGGTATTTATTTCTAAAAAAAATGGTCAAATAGAACTATTGATATAAAATTAATGTGTGTTCATTTAACATTTCAATTTTACCTATAACTTGATGAGCTATTGGAACGATAATTATTGCCACCACTAACCGTTGCGCTATTAACGTTACTGTTAATAACACCAACATTTCCTGTTCCTGGATGTTGATGCTGTTGTTGCTGCTGTCGCATCGTTATCTTTTTAGCCGCTTCTGGATCCTCCATCAATTCTCTAAATTGCTCCTGACGTATATCGTCATGTTTGTCTGGTATCAAATAACGTCTTAACTCAGCCAGGGCATAAGCAATACGGGCATACGCCTCTGCCGGAGGTGCTATGGTAGAAACCTCTACATGTAATGGCAGATTAAGGTGGGCATATTTTATATCAGCCGAATTACGCAATTCCTCTTCACGGGCGCGATCCTTCATAGAAAACCGTCCCAATATAACAATTTTACATTGCGTTTCTTCCTGCAAGCGGCGTAAAGAGTTACCTTTTGGACCTAGCAGTTTGCCTACATAATTGAACTTTTACATACATAGAGAAAAAATAATAAATTCTATCCACGAATTCCCTCAATTTTACAAAATACCTTCTTATCCTTTATAGGCACATGCACTTTTTGAGTTAGTTTTATAGTCCTTTGCTGATAAACGTCGGCATACTGCTCTCTAGCAGGTATACGGCCATTCAATTGCACCCTTTCTAACGCTACAGAAATTACCAAGTCAAAAATAATCAAGTGTTTGGGTTAGTATCTAATACAACCTTCATCAATTAGCTTGACTGCTAAAGGAAAATTATTTTCCAATTTTACCCGTTCAACTAAAAGCTCTTGCATATACTTCTGCGATGCCTCGCTTAATCGTGCTGTTGTTGATTTCTCGGTGCCAAGCTCCAGATCGTGATGGTGGCCATTACTTACATTTACTATATTCACGCCTCCCCCACCAACACCTTCATTTGACTGCTCTATTCCTACACGCATTCCGTTTTCCGCCATTGAATATGTGAGACAAAGTCAAACCCCGGAAAAGCTATATTAATTATATTTAATAGTATTGAATGCTATTAAACCCGTTCGAAATCAATAACTTTGTCGTTGTTCTCTATATTCAACCACCAACCTTTCTAATGTATTTTTTAAATAATCTTAAAGGAAATTAACAATATTTTGCTTGTATAATGTCAATAATTAATAGGAAGAAAAAGTACATAAAATTCACCAAGGATAATGCTTCTTCTATTTAAAAAACGGTATTCAGTTTAAACTAATTACATAGGCAAGGCGAATTATCAATTTGCCTTGTTACATAGGGGCTTTCGCGGCAGACTAAACACATAAACTCATCAGTGCAGCTGGTTACTTTTTTAAATGATTGGATGTCAAAATCCAAATAAAAAAATTCTTTGCCATTTTAAGTAACATTTTTATGTATAGTGTTTGACATCCGCAAGGAAACCGGAATCGTCCGTGACTATACCTGTTATCAATTTGCCTTAACACTACTTTTTTATCATTCTACAATAAATTTCGACTGTCTATAATTCGCTTTCACAAACATGCCGCATTGGCAAGCCATAGCTAGTCAAAAGAGATTTTTAAAAAATAAAGGACCCAAATATTGCAATTTCAATAAATTTTGGACATAACAGGTACACTCACGTACGAATTCGAAGAAATTTCAGCTCAGTTGCGAATGTCAAACATCATATAAAAAAGTATCAAAATATATTATGCAATTTGACATCCATCAATTTCAAAAAGTCATCAGCAAGAAAATTTGTCAGAAGGTAGACTCACGATGCTAAACTCCAATAAAAGTGCAAGGAATAGTAGCATGCAGAGTTGCTGGCGAATTCAAGCGTGTTCTATCTCAGTTGCGATTGTTAAACTCTAAATAAAAAAGTGCCCGAAATAACGGAACTTTTTTATATGTAATTTGACATCCAATCTAGTGTATACTAAACAGGTAAACTCACCAATTCAGCTGAGTACTTTTTTAAACTGATTTGATATCACATTCCATAAATGCTTCTCCATTTCCGGTATATTTTTTATATATGGTGTTTGACATCCGCAAAGAAGCCGGAAATACTTTGAATTCGCCAGTGAATAAATATTTCTATTTCTATTGATAACTACACAGAAATCCGCAAGGCGTTTTAAGATATTAAATGCAGCGGCTCAAAATACTGTAATTGACTTTGAACTCTTCGAACCACAAAGTAAATTTGTGCATGTTATACACATTTTACTTGTGTAAAAAGTTGAAAAAATTGTTTTGTAAAATATATAATTTAGAATCAAAAGTATAAATATGCCTCGCGATTATGACCGTGATTACACAAGTGAAGACACTTCTGACTATAAGCGAAAAAGGCGTACTGATGAGGAAAATGTTAAAGTTGAAGGCGATGCTGAGGAAGTCCAGCAAACCGCAATACAGCATGATGCTTCACCATTGAATGAAAAAACTGCTGCATATTTGGAAGAGTGTCTGCAGGAAAAAAATTCGTTGGATTCTAATAAGTTTAACGTCTGCAAAAGACTCTTGGATGACGGTAAGTTTCTTGAGATTTTATTAAATTTTTGTTGAATTTTATACTCAGCCACCATTTTGGAATTTTTTTCTACATGCTTACATACATAAATTTGTATGTGTTTACATATATGCGTATTTCTAAAAATTTTCTTAACACTGGGCGTGGAAACAGAAATTGAACGCATATTAATTAGCGGACGTATTCCAAAACCAGAACTGTACGCCAATGTTTATAATGAGAAACCTATAAGAGTAGCTCAAAAGGTTTTGTTTCCTATAAAGGAATATCCTAAGTTTAATTTTGTTGGAAAAATAATGGGACCTAAAGGAAATACTTTGAGACAATTGCAAGAAGAAACTTTTTGTAAGATGACGGTATTGGGGCGGAATTCAATGCGCGATCATGGTAAAGAAGAAGAGCTTCGTAACTCTGGCAATCCAAAGTATGCACATTTGAGTAGAGACCTGCATGTAGAAATATCTACAGTAGCTCCTCCATCTGAAGCATACCATCGTTTAGCATATGCTCTAGCCGAGATACGCAAATTTATGATTCCAGATGCGAACGATAATATACGGATTGAGCAAATGCGCGAGTTGGATGGCAAAGATCGCATCTATAAAAAGTCGCATTACGTGAAAATGTATGGAGACCACACGGCTGCATATGGAAGCAGGTAAATATAAAAGTTGAAGTTAAATATTAGTAATGATACAATATCATAATTTTATTTTGTAAGAACTCCGCCACCTCCACCATCGTTTGACAAGTCCGCTAAACCAAAAGTATATTCTATATTGGAAAAGGCACGTTATGTTATGGAAGATCCTAACTACACTATGATAAAGTCCCATAGGTCAGTATTGTAAAAATATTATTTGTGTCTCGTCTCTGTAACGTCAACATATATTACAGGTCGCGAGATCATGATATATATGAACATCCGAGTGAATATGATCGCTATGGCACACCACCTCTGCCGTCTAAACATTCAAGTTCACATCATGCTCCATATGAAAGTTCATATGAACGCGATTACCGACGGGAGTACCATCCACATTCATCTTCATATGCCGCTGCTGCCTATGCAGGTAAGTTTGTTTTAATTTTTTTAAGTTTCATGTTACAGCTGAAATACTACGAAAACAAACGCAACGAAAAAGGGATAACATTTTTTTAACTTCACAAACAAATTTAATTGAAAATAACAGCCAAATAAAAAAAAAAGCAAATTATAAATAAAAAAAACTCGACATACTAAAATCTCGTTTATTCAACAATATTTCTAACAACTTTTAAACAGACGTGTAAAAACAATGTTCAAATGTGAACTTAACCGTTCCTTCCAATGAAAAAATTAAAAATGAATAAATACATAAACTAATATACCTACACGCTAACGGAAAATTGTTTCTAAGGCTTGCCACAAGTATTTCTGAATGTATTAAAGCATTCCTGTCATTAAACCAATAAATACTAACAGCTTTTTATTTTCAAATTTAATAACCTTCACAACCGTGCTCGAAATTATGTTTTTACTTAAAGATTATCTTCTGTGATCCATAATTGAATAAAACAATGGTTTTTTGTGATTTAAATTTTTTATTCTCAAAAGTATTTATAAAAATGTTAAATAAATTACTGTCACAAAGCTGTAAATATATTGAAATTAAACCTTGAGATGCCACTAGTATCTATAATTCGCGGATTTAAGAACTCTCTAAATCTTTCAATTGAAATTCAAAAACAAAAATACGAATAAAATAATATACATCATATAAGGAACATATAAAGCAAAACCTTATGAAATAAAAAAATATACATATACAAATAGTCAATAAAAATAAAATCAAAACAACAACTCACTCTTCTTCTAAATTAGCTAAAACAAGTAATGGCCGTTCTTCGTCGTCTGCATATCGGCCAGCCACATCATCACATTCTTCATCACACTATGAGACTAGTGGATCACGTTCCCGTGAAAGTGTACGCTATCGTTCAGCCCCCTATCCAAAAATACGTTAACATCAAAAAATGAAAAGAGTACATCATAAAAAAAATATTAAATAAAAAAAACAAGAAAACTGTAAAATAACTGAAGCTTCAATTTCACACAAGTTTATATTGGCGGATGTCGTCAAATCTTGACATCAATTAATAGTTACAAATAATAATTTCAACCATAAATAAAAAAAATAAATTAAAGTAAAAAGACAAAACACAATTATTTTAAATTTATTACAAAGCAAATATAATGTCAAAAAATCGTCCTGTTCTGTATTCCGATTGGAATGGAAACGTGTGGAAGTGTAAAAACACTCGGAATTGAATAATTCGAAAAATTAGCTGTTCTACATTCCACATATTTTACAAATAAATGAATTTTAAAGTATATTAAAAAAAAAATACGGGAAAATTTAAAGAAACCTTTCATATTTTAATGCGAAATTGTCATTTTAACATTTAAATAAAGTTTTATTTGAATAAACCCTGCTTATAATTAATTCCACCAATCTTTTTTGTTCTTAATAAAACGAAAGAAATTATTCAGAAGTGGAATACAGAACAACTAAACATTCGGAAATTTCCACATTAGAATAAAATATTGCTGATTCGACATACAGAACAGCACTGAATATAAATAAAATGTAGTTATATTTTCCCTATGATCCAGACGCTAAGTTAATTGCATTCGATTCACATCAAGTTGATCGGGCTCGTAATTTAATTTATTCATTTTTAGTTGACTATAACTTACAATTACTTTAAGTAGCCACTTTTTTTTATTAATTTGCTACAAATGTATATTAACAAAATTAATAAGATTAATTTAAAACTTATTAGTTCAATTATTTTATCTCTGTTGGGCGTAAATTTTTCCACAGATAATTGTTTGCAATTAACTTATGTCATTCTATAAATTACCGACACAAAATTATTTGTTAAAACTAAACAGCAACGTACATATATATTACTTTAGAAATGGAAAAACAACAAAAATAAATTAAAAATAAATTCAAATACCAAAAACATTATTTAAAAAATCTTAAATTTAAGTACATAGTTAAACAACAATGTTCAATAATAATAAAACAGTATGTTGAGCATTTTTATAATGCATAAATTTAAATTGGAAATAATGAGAAGTGCACAGAAAACGTTGGCTGATGCCGTTCTAGAATCACCCGTAACATCAGTGTGAAATATAGTAAGTATTAAAAAGCACTCGACGATTCTATATAAAATACATAAATAATCTATACGTAGTATCCACAATTTTAATAAATAAAACATTCAATAAATGGAAAAATAAAGTTTATTTATTTTTATAGTTTCGTCATGGTAACGTATGTAATGTATATGAGTATCAAGGCAACAATGCAAAAGGAGGTTTGTGTTAAGGTATCGTTTTTAATTTTTTCTTTTCTTTTGTAATTGTTCTTATTTAGTTCTTTACAACACTGCTCCTACACAAATTAAATAACAGACAATGACAGAAAATTGAATAACAACAAAATAACTCGCATGCATGTACTCCGTTTTGCTCATAATTGTTCCCAACTAAATTAGTAGAAACATTTCAAATTTACCATTATTTAAAATACAGTTTTCATTTGGTTGGTAAATTGTAATTGAATAACTTACCTCGTAGCTAAGAAGAAAACTAAACCTGTATTGTCAGAAATATTTCGACACGGCTAAAATTCGCCACGAAACCCAAAGATTGGACTGTTGATGGCAGGAGGCGCGTAATATGGTCAGATGAGTCGAAATTTAACCGATATCAGTCTCATTCTAAACAGTATTACTGGCGCCGACTGATAGAGACCATTAAACGACACCTTATTAAACAAAAGTGCGAGCACGGCGGAGGCAACATCGTGGTGTGGGGTTGATTTACATGGTAGCATGTTGGTCCTATTTTGTAGACATGAGCGCATATCGAAACACGGCTCAAAAATCCTTAAGGAATGGCTGGCGAGGCAAAATTTTCAATTGATGCAGTGGACTTCAGAAAGTCCCGACCTCAATCCAATTTAGTGTTTGTGCTCAATTATGAAGAGTTGTGATAATATCGAACAACTCTATCTAATTTAATCGAGTTGTGGCAACGTGTGCAGCTGGAGTGGGAGAAAACTCCAGATGAAATTGTTCAAAAATTTATTGAAAGTATGCCCTAACGCATAAATAGTGTACTAAAAATGCAACATATTTAAAATTTTGCCTGAAAGTGCAAATTTTTTTTTTTATTCCATGTGCAGTTTTTTGTTTTGGTACAGAAACATTTTTGTTGGCAACTGAATAATTAATACAATACAAACATTAAAAATTAAATCGCTTCATTATTACTAATTTTATGCGCCTGCAAATTGAGAAAATACAAACTTGTGCTCATCTTTGCTCCACACAGTATAAGATTAAAATCAACAAAGATTTTTTGTATTATAAACTTGAATTATTATTCACATATTTTTATTATTTAACTTCAAGACATTGGAACTTTTAGATATTTTATTATTTTTGTATCCAAATAAACTCACTAGACGATTACGATGTATACACCTAATTATTGTGCCATTAGTTTATTGTAGAATAAAATAAGTAAATTAGTTAAACTAGAAGTTTAAAATGCCATCGCACCATCCAAAAACATTAGACTGTCTACAGCCTCTATTGCTAAATCGACATCACGCTTTTGTATGGTTTTCTTTTTAGCTTCAATCGTAAAATTATAAGACTCCTGCGCTAATGACTCTATGAACAGTTCCGTTGCACGCGTAACTAAAAATACCGCTTCATTGGAAGCTATATGTAAGTCTGGGTCCAATTTCATAATATTGCGAATTCTCGTTAGAGGAAGTTGAAATAGCTTTATGCTGTTCGCTGCGGAATTCATTTTGTCTACTAAATTATAAGAATAATACATAATTTTTTTCATAAACTTGCCTAAGAATTCTGTGGAATAAAGAATCAAAATGTTTTTAAACTATGGGTACGTGCACACGAGTGCGCTTTCCATACAAGTGCGTGCTGTCGATGTGGAATTATTATTTTCAGTATTCTGTTAAAGAATTATCGTATTAATAAAGTAAAAAAGGTTCCTTTTTTAATTGAACGAATAATAACGAATGTAGATTTTTGGAACGAATTTCCGTCAGCCCTTGTCAAGTTTGGTTTGGAGACAAACCGGTTTCGGCTTCTCCAAACCAAACTTGACAAGGGATGACGGAAATTCGTTCCAAAAATGTACATCAAAACACCCTGTCGGAATATCAAATCAAGAATCAATAATAACGAACTTAAGTCTGAATAATTATTAAAATTTTCAGTTCGATTAAATCGTAAACAAATATTTTTCAAAATAAAAATGGGACTGGTTTTTTTTTAGTAAAGAAATAAGTGAAAGTACGTCGTAACCACTATATATTCTTACAAACCCAATTTAATTAACTATATGGTTTTACACAACAAACACCCATAAGGCGTAATCGCATTTTATTCGCCTCGAAGGTTGTTTTTGCTGGAGTTGGCAGTCACGACCTTCGTGATTGTTGTCGAAACAGATACAGAGGTTTGCGGAATAGAAAAAACAACGAATTACGACTTTAAGGACGTTCCGCCTTGCGCCGTAAACTTTTCTGTTTTCCAATAATTACTGTTTCGTATTCCACAAACTAAAAAATGGTATTAAAAATTCGTGAGTTGCAAATAAAACGTTCTATAATATAAATGCACAAGAATTTACATAAGTATATATTGTACACTTGTTATAGATTGGTCAGAAAAAATTTCACATGTACAACACTTGTGGAAAGGACAGCGTGTAAACGTACCACCAACATGCTTAAAATCTTCGACATACCATCTTTGCTTACTTCGCTACTTTCTTTTGTGGGCTCTGTCTGACTCGTAACTGCTTCAATGTTTACTTCGTCTCCTTCCGGCTGGAAAGGTTCTGGTGCATAATCCTGTTCTAGCTCTGAAATTATCTCTTCAGAAAAATCTTCCTCAAACAAATCTTCACTTGACATCATTGTAAATATAAAAGAAGCTCGATTTGCGGGTATGTAGTAGGTATAACACTGCGTGATTCTTGCAGTCTATATAAATTAAAATTTTTACCGATTATTTCCTTTGGTCGTTTGCTTTCCAAGGAAATAGCACTTTAATTCAAAAAAAAAATTTATACCCTTGCCATTTTTAAAAACTCGTTTGTGGACAATGCGAAATAACAAAAATGCGAAAAACGCGTTGACGCGAAATTGACCGTGGTGAAAATTAACCCGTGGTGAGAAGTTAAAATCAATGTGCTCACAAATTCATCAAAAGAAAATACTTGGCAGCACAGTAAAAAAAACTGGGCGACCAGGTCCCTGGCTTTTAAACGTGGGTTTAGGCAACTGGATTTTGTTTTTGTATTCTTGGTGTCTCCCTTTTAGTTATGATACGTTATTGGCTAGTTAACAGGGCAAAGCCCCCTTCTAGAGCACAGAGAAAACAATTATGCTTAAACTGAACAGGAACATCACGTATTCCTCAAACAAAAGACTGCGAACACATTTTCTCTCGTTATTTTGCAGACACTCTCTCAATGTGCGAACATATTTATGGCTAATCAAAAAACATAGTGTTACACTAACATCCTGTAAATGTTACGTGTGGACTACTATTGTTAAAATGTTGTCCACATAAAATGACTTTAAAGTATTCTTGTTGATGTGGATTAATTAAAAGTGAATAAAACGAATGTAATGGTGACAAAAAAAAATACAAGGATTGCATAATTAAATCAAAAAGAACTAAAAATATTTTTGATTTGCAGTATTTGCCTAGGCAACATACAAGACGATGACGTAAATTGTACTAAACTAAAAGTAATGAAAATTTAGGACATGAACATGAGTACGTCTACGCCACGATAAAAAATAGTAATTTAAATAGCATGTCACCATTACGGCTGAAAGCTGATTTTACATTAGAAAATATTCTTGTTTGTACAATACGAGATCTAAACGTAATGTAATAGGTTACTAACGATTTTGGTCACACGAAACATTGGATCTCTTTTTGCTACGAACACTAGAAAGTTGTAATATATATGAAATATAGGTAGTAATATGAAGCATTCATTGAAGTAAAGACGAAGCATTCATCAACAAATAGGCTAAGATCTTAAAGATTCCTCCTTGTTGATCCATATCTAGAAGGGACAAAACTTTGGTGTAGCACATTTACAAATGAATTTGCGTACAAAAAAATAGTAATGTTAATATTAAACTAAATAATAATTCAAATTTATTGTGGAGAATTTTTGAAATAACTTAATTGGACATTTGGTGAATTGTGTAGTTGAAAATTTTTAAATTTGGGATTACGATTCAAAAAAAAAAAAAAATCTGAGAGCCCTAACTACATCAAATAATACACTTTGTGCAACCATGTTTTAGTACTTCATCCTGTTTTTTTGAATTACACAAAAAATCGAAGCCGACGCGAAAGAGAATGAAGAATTGCTGAAAGGAAATAATTTGTAATATTTTTCGAACTGAGGTACTTTTGTTTAATTCTTGCCATAAGCTTTATCGTAATGTATAAATAAAAATATTAATTTATCGATTGTTTGCTATATTGCGCCATGGTTCTGATTGGATTAAAAGCCTCATTGAAAGTTGTATTTCGGAAAAAGTGAAAGTGCATTTCCAATTAAAGTATATATTAGACATGTCGAATATACATACATACTACATACATTTAATGAACTATTAAAATCTTAAAGTGGGCATACTTTGGATTTTAGCTACGGACAACATAAGTAGTAAACGTTAAGGAAGTCGGGTTCTTTGATCTTTTTGTTTTTTACTAAAAATATATTTCACTTTTTCAATTAAATGGACAATTTGTTTTGTTACAGATTATATGGTTGCAATTGATAAAGCAAAAAAATCTAATTAAATAAAATAGTGATTAAAACAAGTTTTGAAGAGAGACTAAAATGGCCAATACCTACGATGGTAATGGTGAATATTCCAATTATGCTGAAGAAGAAAGCGAATACGGAAAGCAGCGGAAAATAGGTGCAACAGGACCACATAATGGTGACAATAATATTGGGGATCATCATCACGTTTCGGGTGCAAATATGACTCCTGGAGAAAATAATTACCTCAATGAAAAGGTTAATGATTATATGAGGGATTGCCTAAACGAAAAGTCTCGTATGGACCGCAAATTTCCAATTGCTGAAAAGCTTTTAGATACAGGTATTTTGAATTATACATATAAATGTTATTTTTTGCATGCAAACGTTTCATTTGTTTTAGAAATTGAAAAAGTTCAGACTACTGGACGTTTACCATCGAGGGAACAGAAATATGCAGACATTTATCGTGAGAAACCTTTAAGAGTGTCTCAGAAAGTTTTAGTTCCAATCAGAGAACATCCTAAGGTATGATTCGTTTGTATAAATAGTCTCACAAATTGCAATTGATTAGTTTTAGTTTAATTTTGTTGGAAAATTGTTGGGACCCAAAGGAAATTCCTTACGCCGATTACAAGAGGAAACAATGTGTAAAATGACTGTTTTAGGGCGTAATTCCATGAGAGATCGCGTTAAAGAAGAAGAACTTCGCAATTCTAAAGATCCAAAGTATTCTCATTTAAACAGTGATCTTCATGTGGAAATATCAACAGTAGCACCGCCTGCAGAAGCTTATGCTCGTGTAGCATATGCAATGGCTGAGTTGCGTAAATATCTTATACCGGATAGTAACGATATAATTAGACAGGAACAATTGAGAGAACTTATGGATAGTACACATATTTCAGATGAACAGAAATCGTTAAACTTTAATAAAAAAGCTTCATCATATCAAGCCAGTGGGTGCAGCGGATTAGGAATATTAACAGGAGCGCCCAGCACAATAGTTACGCCGCTGGGACCATCTTGCTCTAATCCTTTGACAAACCCAACAAAAAATACAACGCCATACAGGTCATCTAGCCAAAATGCCGTCGGTCCAACATCTTCTACAACACCATCATATAACAAATCTAATATAGCTCCCAAACAGAAAGTAATGTCAATATTGGAAAAGGCCCGCTCAGCAATGGAGGAAACATATGGGTAATTATTAATGAAATTAATTACTGAAGTATATTTTCTGACCTTGCAATACTTATATCTTTGTTATTAAAAGTCGTGGTTACGATGAGACTCCACCATATGATCACCACCAGACACCGCATTCATATGATGCATATGCCACTTATCCGGGACACGCGACACAACCTCCAGCTGGACATAATCCTCATGGATCTCAAACACCAGGAATTGGAATTGGTATATTGAATTCAGCAAGAGCACCATATGAAACAGCTGATTATGACACAAACGATTACAACAGACGAGACTATTATCAGAATCCAGCTACAGCTGCTACATTAAATTATGGAGGTGAGGAAAATATCTAATACAAGAACTTTATGATTGTATTCATTTGATAAAATTTTTAGCATCTGGTATTCAGCCGCCTAATAATAGCGGCATAAATCCGAGTCAAAATCAAAGTCGTAGTCATGTTAACAGGTGAAATATATTACCAACAACAAATCAACAACTGCAACAGCAGCACACAAACGCAAATAATTCTATTTTGAGATTACACTGTCCTTCGATTTTATCCCCCTCAAATTCTACGGCTTTAAAAATAGGAAACATTTCTAATTTATCTGCCTTAGTTGATATAAAGTCCAACTTCACGAATTCGGTTAACAATTCAGTAAATTCTACTATCACTAACTCGTTATTTAAGTCCAAAAAATCTGTAAACTCATCTTATCAGACATTTCAATCGCAATCAACAGCAACCGCAGTAACAGAAACAACTCTAGCAAGTAATCCGCATGTAAGTCCCTCCTTATATACAATGACAATACCAACACAAAACTTCCCACCGTCTCTCAACCAAAATCAACTAATTACTACAAACAACACCAATAATGCAAGCATAGAAATGTTTAATAATATTTCAACAAATATTACAAATCAAAATAATACTTGTTTCAATAATACTACTTCAGAGGCATCGTTAGTAGAAGCAAACATAAATCACTTCAATAATCACCAACATTTCAATGGCACTAAAACATTGTTGACAGCAAATAATTCGTCTTCAACTACCAATCAACTTTCATCAGCACCTGCTAGTTTACTTTTTGTAAGGTATTAAAATAAAACATCGATTAACTATATTATTGTTGATCATATATACATCTATTTATATATAATCGGACCAATCTATATAGACTACATGTATATAGTCCGATTCAATTTTGTAGACCTGTAAACCACTAGCAGTAGTCTGCAAGCAGGTGAGTTGCCATTTCTATTGCTTCAGTACATTTGAATTGGACCTTATCACCCACCCTACAAGCCCACCAACACGATACGACAGTACTGTAAAATAAAATTAAAATACATTTAATAACTGCATCACAATAAAGTACACATCTAACAATCAATCACCAATCAAGTTATATGTACCAGAAACCTTTCGCCATATAAAACATACATACATACTGTTTTGCATATCGAATCGTAAATTATTATACAAAATGTATTTACGGGACCTTGCTTTCTTCGTCAGAGTGTAAAATTTATCATCTTCATTTTTTTTATTTTTTTATTTTTATTTTAATTAAGATACATTCTAAATATTAACAATTATCCATTTACTTTAAAACACGGATCGGGTAATGCTAAAATAAAAAAAAGGCTTTAAGTCTTATAAAAATACAATAATAGATGGGAAACTATAATTTTAACAAATGAAAACAAATTCAATAAATTAAAAAATAACATTTCTAATAAAACAATAAATAAAAACTTAAAATTGTACATGCATAGCATATGTATGTACATAATATGAGTGTATTTACATAATACATACATATATAATTTAAATTAAAAACGTTTAAAATTGCAAACATGAAAAGAAAAACTAAGTACATACATGTAAGTTGAAAAATTAAATGAATATAAAAATTTAACTTTAAAAATAAAAACTAAAGTATTTGTAATAACAAAGTGAACAATGTACATATGTCCATATGTATGTATGTTTGCCAAAAGATACAAAATTAAATAAAAGAATTATTTCTTTAACGTATAATATCAGAAAAAGGTCAGATTATGGAGTGTTATTAATTAATCCGCTTATTGAAATTTTCATTTAATTACATATTTTTAAAAATGAACAAAAGTAAAACTCTCTTAAGTGAGCAAATTAAAATAAAAAATGCTACAATAATGAATCGAACTCCCACAAATATAATTACTTTAAAATATAATTAACAATTATTTAAATAATAATGCATAACAATTTATAAAAGGAAATGAATATAAATAAATATATATTTATATTAGCATACAGAATAAAGGAATAATTTCAGAAACTGCAATAAATATACATACAACATATATCTCAATGTTATATAAAAAATATTTGTCCAATAAAAGTCAATATTCGCCTAAATATTTTTTGTTTTCATTTTGCCATTAGCAAATATTATTTTATGCAATTATCATTAATTATATATGTAGAGATTTTAATGTGATACATTTAAAGAAAAAGCTGAACATAGTTTTTTTTAAATATTTCGCCCCCACAACGAACAAATTGTTATTTTTTCTTACTTACTTTTTGGTTGTTTGCCAACTCTAAATGTACCTGTAAGCTGTAAAAAATATTAAAACTTTGTTTTTGTTTTGAGCTTCTTTAGATGTCTCATTTGGTATAAAGAATTTCGAGCGTAAGACGTTTAAGTTTTTCTAAAAAGGCCAAAAATCTTTTCTTTTGTCATAGTAATTACGGAAGAGGTGTTTAAAGTGCCAGCGACATTATATGTTGTAGTTACAACTTCTGTAGCCACAAGAAATATCAACTACAGGTACTTTTTTTTAACTAATACTTTTTTTTAACTAATTCTTTGCCTTAAATTAAGGAATTATGATTAAGCTAATATTTGTAAGCTCGACCTAACCAAACTTTATAATATTTTAATTTGTAAAAACCTAAAGGAAGTACAAAAACAGTTTAGCTTCTTTCGTTTTTTTTTTATATTTTGGGAATACGTAATAAGAAAATATATGATTTGCCGCCGATTATTTTATTTATGTTTTCTTTGGAAATTAATTTTTTTATCCGTAAAAAGCTTTTATTCTTTTGGATGTTACCTTTCAACTTTAAAGTATATATTCTGGATCCTTGTAGATGGCGTAATTTGGCAGTCCAATAAAATGCAATTCCCAGGAATATTAAACTACTGTTGTAACTAAAAAGACGTTAATGTTTTGACTTCACCACATGGATTACATAGATATCTGGTAATGTTATAAATTTGTATACCTTCAGAATTCAAATTGCAGGCAAAAAACTCGCCGATAGCACTAAATCTTGACTAGCCATAAATTTGTTCGCACCATTGATAGAGTGTGTGCAAACTAACGAGAGAAAATGTGTTCGTAGTCTTCTAGTTGAAGAATACATGAGCATAATTTTTTTCCTCTCATTGAGATTGTTTCGATGCTCTCAGTATAGTTTATGTACGGGTGTTTATAGACGAGAACACACACACTGTTTTTATTTTGCATGAGTGCATTTTGTTTGTGTAATGGCATAACAGAGCTCTGCGAACAATTGTTTGGACAACCCGGTTTGAATACGAACCCACCGTCAACAGCCACGATTATTACTAGCCAAATTCCTGTGCGAACAGCAAAATCTACAATGGCTGCACAACACATTTATAACTAGTCAAGACGTCATGTTAATTTAACGCATGATAGGTAGACTAACGAGCGAAATCAAGCATTTCCAGATCAGTGTAAGATGTCAAACGCCATAGTAAAAAATGGCGGAATTGGCAAAAAAGAATTTAAATATAAACTGTAAAAAACCTGTGCGTTGGTGAGTTTAGCAGTGTTAATTCGCTTTGGTTGTGCACATACTCCAGGCGAATTAAAACAGGTAAACTCACCAGTGCAGCTGATTAATTTTTTTTTAATGTTTGGATGTCAACTTCAATGTAAGCAAATTTTTCGGCATTTCTGCAAATGCTTTGAATTCGCCCGTGACTTCACCTTTACAATTTGCCATGCAGAGCTGGCAACTCTTATTACAACTCAAATTCGGCTTGGAAAACTATCAACGGTAACAATAGTGAGTGATCATAAGTGATGAAGTATTAAAGAAATATGAGCAACGATAATAGTAATTCATGCGTAGAAACTCCGGCAGCGCCTGATTGGTTGTCTAAGTTAGAAGATCGTCGGGAGAAATTAAAAAGATCTAAATTGGGACATGAAACAGGAGCAGGAGCTCCGTGCAACGAATGTGGCCTTAAATGCCCCGGATTGGATTTACATTTTTGGCGCAAGGTTTGCCGAAATTGCAAGTGTCGTAAGGATCAGCACATGTGCCAGGATGATGAAGTGAATGGATGGGCTCAATTTGAGATTCTTGGACAAATTCGTTCTAAGCCAGCTTGTAAGTATTTTTAATGTGTATCATAACTGGGCGTAATAATAGAAGGGTTTCTTTCTGTTAGTCATTAAAATTAAAACTTTGGCAAATCAACCGGTTAAAGTAGAGTGGATACCACCAAATGTCGCACCTGATTTGGCTGCGGATTATATGGAAAAATTGGGAACATCAAATGTTCCCGTCGCTGGCAGTGAAGCCGCAGCTAGGCGTAAACAACAGTTGGAATTTCAGGTGCCACCACATGATTTGGATGCAGGTTTCTGTGATAATCTTACGGAATCTGAGGCTGATCAACTGCAGCAATATGTTCAAAAGATACGTGATAATTGCGTTGGCCAAGGCAATGTAGTTCGTGTAGGAAACTATGCGAATGCAACGTTGGCCACTATAAATAATTTTAACAAAGACGGCCTTAAATATGCTGATATAATGCTTGCATTGGAAGAATCTCCTGTGTCCGACTATACCTTAGAAACTATTTTGTCAAATGATAAACTTGGCAGGGCTATCACAGAAAATATGCTGTGTGATTATCCTAAAATTTTTGTGGTATTTTCGGAGGCGATTTCTGATGTGCCGCTAAGTGCAGAGGTCTTATCAAAGTTGAGTTCGGAAATTAAACAAAAACTCAGAGGACTTGACGAAGCAGCTATAAAAAGTTTAATACTTTATGGACCCATATACGACAAAATGTTTGGCGTTTTGCAAGTAAGTAGTTTAATATATTTCTTGCGAAGATTTCATCATACAATTTTTAAACTAGAAAAAAAAATTAGACATATCCCGAGATCCCCGTCTGGGACCATTATATGACCTCCGCAAGGAGTATTTGGCGAATACTTATGCTAAAAATGAGATAGACAAGGTATTCGGAATTGACATGAATAAACAATCAACGCACAACTCTTTCCTAAACAGTCCGTCAAAATTAAAAAATGATTTTACATTTAACTCTCCGTTGCCAACAAAAGCGGCGGTAAAGTTACGATCTGGTTCACAAATATTTCAAGATACTCCTATACGAAAGGTTAAATTTGGTAATACGTCAACTATTATATATGACTGCAATTTACCATCGAATGTGGATTATGAACGCGATCCTATTTTCGCAAAAATCATTCGATCGGAACCCCTGAAATATGCAGTGCAAACCACCAAGGGCACGCAAACACCCAATTCGGTTTCATTGTCTGCTTCAAAAGCCGATGCCTCCCGCGACATTGCTGAAACGGGTTTAAGCGAGCAAGTCAAGAAAACACTTAAAAATCTTGGAATAGAATCGATAGATATGTTGCAAAGTGCAGTTTTAAATGCCCCTTTTTACGAGAGACTTTTTTCAGATCTTCAAGAAAAGAATATTAATTACGACCAATGTAAGCTTTTGAAACCATTTCAACTATTAAGTCATGAAATGCGTAGCAATCGCCCTTTATACGAAGAGGTGCGCGAGTATGTCACATCCTTACCTAACAGTTTGGATATTGCTTATACCCCGGTCAATATGGGTTTACAAGAAGGATTAAGTGTCTCGAGAATTACTGATTCCAGGTTTGATTCAAAACTCTCGACTCCTATTAAAGAAAGAATTTTATTGGGACATCATGAACATATGAATGCTTTAAGCGATAATATTGCTTTTGTAGCTGGGATTGAAAATATGAATATGTACCCAACTGTTGAGGTCTCGAATCAAATGGAAAATCTAAAGCTTACGGACCATCATGCTCGACAAAATCAGCAAAGTAAACAAAATAAATTACTTAGTGTGGATCCGTTGATGTTGTTAAAATGTAGGGATTGTTGTAAAACTATTAATTATGGAGAAGTTGCGGTCAAGGCCGAACGCGCAGGAAAAGAAATTGCCTGGCATCCGGAGTGCTTTAAATGCTATACTTGTCGCGAGCTGTTAGCTGATTTGGTTTATTTCTTTCATGGGGGTCAAGTGTTTTGTGGCCGTGACCTAGCTGTGAAACTTAAAATTCCGCGTTGCAAGGCTTGCGACGAACTAATATTTACTAGAGAATACACCGCCGCCGAAGGCTCAACATTTCATATAAAGCACTTTTGTTGCTATCACTGTGATTTACCGTTGGCAGGAAAACAATACATTCCGGATGAAAAATCAAACATGCCGTTATGTCTAAGATGCTATGATGAATATTTTGCCGTAACGTGTCAGCGTTGCTCTCAAACAATTGGACCATCAGACCAGGGTGTTGCATGGGTAGATATACACTGGCATGATTCGTGCTTTACATGTGCAGGCAAATGTTGTGGAAAATCCCTGATCGGAGGACGATTTTGTGTTAAACAAAACATGCCATTTTGCAGTCCAGCTTGTGTTCGCAGCATTATCGAGTGAAAAAAAGTATACGAATAAATCTAGTTCAAGGCAGCAGCTTCTAAATGGAAAACGGTTACTTACAGAGTGAAAATGTTATTTTAAGAAGAAAAACTAAAACCACCGGCAAATACTATTTTCAAAGTTACGGACCCTCGAAAGTTTTATGAAAAAATGTGTGATATATCGAAACCATATGAAAGCCTTTATTTCTTACCGAACCAATTACACATCTCTTAAAAAATTAACTTATTGGAAACATTTTTTTATTATTTAAAACAAAAATATTTTGTCTATTTTTAGAAAGTTTTTCAACATGAAAACAAAAGTAACATTTTAAATTGACTCAACCAACTACCAACTGGAAATATAATTTCAATGGGTTAATTTTTTTTACACATATATATGTCAGTAGGCAGATCCGTAACGCCGAAAATAGGAATTGCCGCCGGCTTTTTTTTTACTTTACCTTTTCTTCAAATTACATTTTACACCCTAGAAAATTTCTTTTAGCTTCTGCCCTAAACTAGATTTGTACCAAACTATATTTGATAAGAATGTAATTACATATATCAGACAGCCAACTCTTAACGTATTCCATAAAATAAGAATATTAATTTTTTTATACGTTCACTTGTGTTCCCGCGATTTATCTAATAATAATTCAAAATTGACCGAAATATTTTTGGTGATTTTTTTACAACAAAACTCCTAAAACTGAAAACCTGTTTGTTAAAGAATAAAATTCCTTTTATGATGGAGGTCGCCGATTCTGCAAACATACATTTATATTAAACGATTTTTGCATGCACTCTATGCAATTTGCTAGATATAGGCAAAACAAAAAATATTCCAAACTTAAACACGCATAAATTTTTAACGAACCGAAATATCTCCATTGAACTCGCCTACATTATATTCGACGCTTTGAAACAGCTAGCCCACATATTTTGTTGATACTTAAATATACAATATTTCAATATTCGGATTAGAATTTAATTTTGTATGATTTGTTTTAAGAACTGTATAACCGCCCAATTTTCAGGCTTTGTCTTTTTTATTTGTTGATGATCGGGGTAGAGATATTGGTAGATAAAAAAAGCACGATTTCTGTTTTACATGTTTTTTTTTTGTATTTCTATTCACATTCATTCGTGTATTTTATTCTTTTCTTCCTTTTATGTCTTATAAATTATCGAATTAATGCAATAGGTTCTTAATATTTACTTTTTAAATTGGGTGTAATTAAAAAAAAGACAGGTTACGAAAACTATTGATAACTAAAATTAGTACCTTAACAATTTACAATGTAAGAGCTTTAAAATTGTCCTTTCGATTTAAGCACATATTGAAACTTATTTATATACATATGTAGAAATAAAAATTAAATGTTTTACAAACAAACTTACCGTTGGTTTTACTTATGATCCTTTTTCAAACATCCTTAGAGGTTTAACTATTAGCATATATTTCACTTTAATTACGTATTCAGTTACGCACGATTCGAAAAAATGTATTCCAACCCAAAACTTCAAAACCAGCTGTCCACACAAAAGACAGCAAACACATTTTTTCTTGTTATTCTGCCGCCGCTCTCTCTCTATGTGCGAGCAAATTGTTGGCTAGTCGAAACCTAGTGTTAACCAACGTATTTAGAAAAGATCATGTTTACATGTACATTGAACAAATTAATAAATAAAACAAATACATATTAATATTTTTCTACAACTTTTATCAACCAAATAAAACAAACAACAATTTATTACGTATTTCAGGGTGTTTTAATTCATCGCAAATTTATTTGTTTTTGAAAATCGATAAATTCTATTTCTCATAATTTCTTAAACAAACATAATCACATATTACCAAATCTTAAAATAATTTTATCTATACCTTAAATATATTTAGTATTTTGGAGCGATTTTATGTACTCTTAATTCAAATACATATTTATTATTTTATTGAACCTGATTATTGCTAGTAATTATAGACTTATTTTGTTTGCATATGAGATGAACAATCAATCACACAGTTTAGTTAAATGTTTAAGAGTTTTAGACTGTTGTAGGTGTTTAGTTTGTGTTTCGTTCTTGACGATTTTAGGTTGCATTTTTTGTTTGTTTGTTGTTAATTCTGGTGTAATTTTTTTTGCATTACAATTAGTTCAACATACGAAAAGCATCATATTTTATTAATTAATATTAAATTTTTATTACTTTCTCTAACTCATTGTTTTCTTAACTACACAATTGTTTTTATTTTATATTATTTTGTTGCAATTGTTTTTAATACCTTGGTTACTTCAACTTTTTGTATTTATTGTATAGAATTGATAAATTTGTTCGTTTAAGTAGTAATAATAGTAGTTGGTGAAGTGTAAAACAAAACAATATGAACACAAATAAAACAAAAAATAAGTTGAAGTTGCATATACTTTAAAATAATAGTAATAAAATTAAATATGAATAAAATCATAGTAAGAGAAAACAAGCTATAATGTTTGAGAAAGTATGGTTTCCTACTTAAATAATAAATTTAAATTAATTAAACTATTAAATTACTAATTTATATAAAAATTTATTTAAATTTAGTGCAGAAATCAAGATGGGAATAAAGACAATAAATCGAATTAAGAGAAAAGGAAGGATATTTAATGCGCTGATTAGTACTAAGTTTACAACATCAATTAAGAGTTCGCGGTTATTTCATCGCCTAATTGAATTATTGTTAGTAGCAAGCACATAATCAAATTGTATCTTTCGCTGCGTATCTTAACATATTCATTCGGAAAATAAGCTTAAGTTTAAGAGCTAATATGTTTTTTGTATGCAACGAAGGTAAAGATGATCAAAATGGTGTGAAAGTGCGCATGTTTTTGTAAAACAACCACAAGTATTCTAAAGCTTGTACATATTTCGTTAAAAGGAAATAACGAACCTAAGTTCATGTAATTAACGAAATATTCGTTTATGATTTCTTATAATAGATTAATTATGGATAAGTTTTAAATATGTGTTTTTTATATGGCCCGCCCTCATTTCATTACAAAAATTGTTTTTTTTTTTATTTACAAGAATAATTATTGGTTCAAATGAACCCAGCATACATAAAATGATGACGATAATGTCAATAAACCTTACAACCACCAGCGGCCGTCAACAATTTGTGTAAGCTCCGCGGGTGTAGTAAAGCTGTGTCATTCTTTCTGGCAGTGTTGTAAACAAATTGCTTATCAATTCCATTGGCAATCTAGACCACGCTTCGCGTATTCGAAATATCAAATCGTCTTTACGCGAAAACTTTCGACCGCCATCGAACACCTCTCGAATAAGCCATCCCCATATGCTCTCCATAATATTTAAATCGTGTGCGACAGTTGGCCACTTCTGAGTTTTAATGCTCTCGGCATTTAGCCACTCTTGTACAGATGGTAGAGCGTTTGTAGTCCAATTGTGGTCTTGAAGGAAAAATTCGGCGTTTCCACCTAATTTAGTAACTATATTGGCCCGTTGCCTAAGAATAGTTTCTACACACGTTGCTGTTTTTAATTTTGCAGTCGAGACTTCTAAATGTATTGGGCCTCCCGCCGTTATCAGTAGATATATATACACTGAATTACCGCGGGGCCTTTGGGACAGTGTACGTTCGTAGTTCCGCAAATCATGAAAATAATAAGAAAATCCATCGGGACCATCCAAGTTAAATTTTCTCTCGTCTTGGAATACGACACGTCTCCAATGATCTTCAGTCCAACTAACCTGGGCATTCGCAAATGTCAAGCGTTCTGTTTGATGAAATTGTGACAAGACTGGCTCTGTTTTAAGTTTTTTCGCCCCGCTAGTAGCGCTGGACCGAACATTGGCCCCGCCGCTACTAGTAACAGAAGCACCGGAGCTGTTGGATCCACTGGTAGACGTAGCGCGAGCGTTGGCTGTAGCTGCAGGAGGGGATAAGCTAGAGCTTGTGGTATTGGACTGCTGAGTGGGAGCGTGACTAGATGCTGTCCCTCCTCCAGTGCTGCTGCTAGCTGCAGAAAAGTTAGAGTTCTGATTAAGAGCGTGAACAGCCACAGAATGGCTGTAGCTGTGACTGTGGACAGTGCTCTGTGAACTATGGCCGTGAGTGGCATGAGTTGTGGTATGTGCGGGTGTTGATGCATGTTGTTGATAGTAAGGATGGTGGAAGCTGGCAGCAAGTTGATGCTGATGTATCGTTGGCTGTTTTAACTGCAATTGTTTAAGTTGTGTCTGTGATTGAGCTAGTAAGTGATGATGAGCGCGCGGGTTAACATTAATGCCACTATTATTATTACTATTGCTGACTATAACTACACTCTGTTGCTGAGGATTTACATTGTGGGTTGTTGTAACTGCCGTAGGATAGGTAGGCTGTTGATGTTGGGAGTAGGAATTTATTCTAGCTGAAGACGGAACTGAGCTTGTGTAATTCCCTGGATGTTTAAGATAGTATTGTAGCGCCATCAAACTGGCGTCCTCTGTTGTGGAGGTGCCTAAATTCGCCACCTTTGGATCGTAAATAAGTTTCCTAAAGTTTTGAATATCGTCTGAATTTAACAACAAAGTTTTCATTTGGAATTTTGATGACGCACGGTAAAATGTTAAACAAGTTTTCTTACACAAAAATAAATATTATCTGGCCCTTTTTAAATGTTGAAAGAATTTGATGAATGTGTCATGAAAATAGTGCTTCAAAAGTGTTCTTGTTAAAATGGTTTAAAGTAAATAAGTTTTTGTTTTGGCACAATTTATGCTCATTCCCTCTTCTTTTTTTTTACTGTTTAGCTTGGATTAATTGGCTATGGCTTTTAGCTTTCTAATAAGTTTTATTTACTTGTTGATATAACTTCTGCTTCTCAAAAGATCACCAGATTGAATTGTATATGGGTGGCCACAGTTCAAACCTTTTGTCAAATAATCTACGAACAGAAAGATTAGTAACATTTGCTGCTTGTTAGTGTGCTTCAATGTGTACCTCTATATTATGCTTCAATTTAGTTTCGCAAGTTTATTTTACTTTCTCTTGTTCGTCTTTTGGGCAATGTATAAAGATATAAATTTGGCAGACAAGAGCAAAAAACCCAATTTTTGTACAATCTGTGGAGCTCAGTAAGTATACCCTATTAGTTATAGGTAGATTGTGTAGATATTTTCATATACACATATCTAAAGCATACTTTCCTCTTATTATTTATTCTTCGTTTTCTTTTTTGTAATTTAAAACAAGAGTTCTCTACATTACAAAATAAAATACAATTAAGTATGACGCAGAAAAGACATATTAGGCGTTACGAGAAACTTGTATTTTTCGTCCTCACTTCCTTTTTATAATCGTCAAATATGTAGCTGCGGCCTAACCAATTTTCCACAGTTGTCTTGTGTGGTGACAAAAAATATTTCCTTCGTTAATATCTAAAAGAAGTTATAAAAAATTCAATAACACATATTTGTGCTTACAATGGTAATAAATAAATTAGGGAGAATTGTTTAACAAATGTTATTATAATTAATATAAAACCATTCATACAAAAATATGTAGGGATACACATCAGTCAATATATTCAGTATTAAAATATAATTCAGAAAGCCCAAACAAAGCCAAAGTATTACATGCCCATTCAACCAAATTATACTAACCAAATATGTACATATGTATATAAAAAAAGGAATACAAAATAATGAAATGAATAAATCCATTCACTATTGGTAAATCCCGATTGAACTAAGATTTGGCCAATCTATTTTAACTTGATATTGTCATCTATTCGCACAAGTGCAACACACATAGATTCATTCAAACTTATGTATATACATATGTACATAATTACACACACCCATCTGTATATTCTCAAATATTATGGTTTGTGCGAAAAGTGTTCTCAACAAACAGATGTTCATATATTATTCAGTATTTATAACTTTAAAAAATATTTTTACAGAAGTTGCTATATACTTCTGTAGTACATATTGAAACTTATTCTTTATTATTTACATTTTCCGTATCGATTACTCCTGTAAAACTTTCATGTTTTTAATTGATTTTGTATGTTTTGAAGTCTTGTTGCCTAATGAAGAATTCCATATAAAATTTAATCAATGTTTTTAGTTCACTTCGACATATATTTTTTCATTTGTCGAGTTAAATCCTATTAAGCAAAAAAGGATAAATATTACAAAATTATTAGGGCATACTAATTAAAGCATTTAAAGTTATTTGTGCATATACACATTCGCACATGTACGTAATCATTCACTTTATAAATCTGCACTTAAAAACTGGAATATTAATTAACATTTGACTTTGTAGGATATAATTATGTATACTATTTAAATCATTTACACGCAGAAAAACTAACATTAAATGTTTCAAATATAAATTTAATTTATGAATCGAATGAAATATAAATTATGAGACAAGTAAACGGCGATATATTACTTACAATATGAAAGCGAACTGTTACGTTCTTAGATTAATATACAATAAACCTCAGTCATCCGTCGATAAATGAAAAATTGATCACTCATACAAATGTATGTATATTTTTTTGAGGCCACTTTAGGCTTGTTTAATTGAGTTTTCTTCAAATTATTGTGGTCAATGATTGATATTTCTTCATTTATTTCTGCAGTAATTTTCTTGCGTTTCATGAAATTTATTCTTTTGTTCGATTTGATACATCGATTACGCCATTTTGTGTTGAAACTTACAAGTTGTGTTCGTGAAACGTGTTTTTTTAACTTTTTACTTGCTTCCCTTATTATTTAGGACCCATTCTTTAGAATGGACTATACATTGCTAATTTTGTAAGAATAATAATTTATTTTAAATAGATATAATAATATTAAACTTCCAAAGAAAATTCAATTAAAAAAACTACACGAACGACAAGGAAAAAACAGGGCGAGCCAACAAAACTTTTCGTTTCTGCAGGCAGAGTACTGCGCCGTGAATTGTGATCAGCGGCGGCGGCTTGAGCACACAAAATATGACGGCGGCTAAAAATCCGCTGTTAGCCGATAGCTTCGGGGAACACATTGAACTGTTTTTTGTCAGGTATTGTAGCGGCTACAAGTTTAATTCAAAAACTTACTTTTTAATAATTATTTTTCAAATTTTACTTTTCGCTTAAAAATAATACATAGTTATTATTAACTTTAATTTTTTGCTTGAAAAGTAATAGTAATTTTACGAGTTTTATTTTCAATATTGGTTTTATAACCATTTCATATGTCAGAAATATATGTTTTTAAAAGATTCCGCACACAAATATTTTGTATTTAATAAACGTTTATAAACTATTCCTTTTCAAGGATTTGAAACTTTAAGAAATCTATATTAAATTTGTTATATTTTTATTTGTATGATAGTTTATAGATATTTTTACGTTTATTTTTGTTATTTTAATTTCAGTTAGTTCTTAGTGTTTTTAAATTTGAATTTTTGTTATTTAGTTTTGTATAAATATAATTTTAAATTTTGTTTAAAATCAGTTTTTGTTTCAGTTATTTAGATGACATCCAGCTCACGTAATCAAATTTTTAATTTGACATCAAGTACTTTGATCGTGTCTAGTCCCCTTAATAAGGTTTTGTGCTAGCTCCAAAAGTTATTGTTAAGATAATTGCATAAGTCCGGCTAATCATTCGTAAATCTCTATCACTGTGAATCTTTATGTAATAAAATACGGAAGTTTTGTATTGAATATGACAGTTAAAAAAGCTAAAACAAATTTTTGTATGAGAGTTGCGGCGATCTTGCGATATTGTTTAATTAGGTTCCTTGTTATAAATAAGTTCAAAATTTAATTTCAGTACGAGGGAAGGAATTAGTGAAAAAACCGGCGGAAATCCGTGTTGCCATACATATATGCATTTATTTTTCATATCCCGGAAAAATATTTTTATATATATATAAGAGGGCAAAATAACATACCACTGTAGGTCTAATGACCACTTTTTCTGTGCTAAATTAATAACTACTTCAAAAGCCATGGTATTCAAACCAAAACCTGCAAGAATATAACCCATTAGCGACCAAAAATTAACTCTTTTACAATCATTATTGCAAACATCATACATAGAATTAATTTATTTTAATTAAACCAAAATATTCAGTAATTGCATAAAGCTAATCCGTTTTGTTAATTTAAATCAAAAAAGTCCTCCTCAATTTTATTAATTTCATTGTTTCGGTTGCTAGGATAAAGTTCTTCTGCGGGTTCGCTGCAACATAACAGTTCAATTGTTTCAGGTGAAAGTGTAGAACGTTTTCGCTTTTGTAAGCATCTATTTAAAAATGTTGTGAAGATTAATAAATCTGAAGTGTCGACAGCAATATTAATTATGTCTAGCAGTTTATTAGTACGGTTGTTTCTGCGGGCGTGATGCAATCTATCGGCTTTATATATCTTATGTTATTTCTAATATTTCTTTTGAATGTATCCGTACTTTATGGACTATGGGAGGTATTGACAAACAGTATATAGATTCTGAAAACGCTTTGCTGTTTCAAAGCAATATGTTAAAAATTTACTTGAATTGATTGCAAACTGGAAACAACAAACAAATCAAAATGATTTTGCATCGATATATTAAATTTTTGCCAACATCAGTTATTTCAGAAAAAATAACGTGCGCAGTAAAACCTCGGGGAGCAGTGTTTCCGTCACTTGTGGAACCGGAGCCACCTACTCTGGGCATGTGGACACGAAGTCCAAACTTTTTCCAAAAAGCGTTTTTATGTCTGTTTTTCTTTTTAAAGTAATTAACTTTTCATATCCTTCTTTCCTTTTCCAAAATCTGATTTTACGCACACGTTGACGACCAACAACTTTTTTGGTGCCATTCACTACAAAATTTAAATCTGAATTTAGCCACGCATGATTTTGATTCTTAAACACATGCATCTTTCTGTGACATTTTTTCCACTTTTGAGCCAAATTTAAAAATTTACATATTAAAATCAAATTTATTATTATTACGTCACAGAATACGCAACAATGACGTTTGAAAAGGCGTGTAATCATGTATGTGATTTTACGTACAAAATTTTAAAATAACCCTATTATATGAAAGATATAGCTAAATTATAATCGACAAGGTTTTTATCTCTTTTATATAATCAAGAAAATGCTGTAATCCGTCGCGTCTAGTTAGTAGCCCATGCTACGCATAAGTCAGATATATTCAGTTTACGTAAACAAAAAAACTAAAATTATATGGATTAACAAAAATAAGAAAAACAATGTTATTAAAAATGTCCTTTTTAAACAATAGAATGGAAACTGTTTATTTTTAGATTAGACCCCGTTTGCATTAAGCAAAGATTTCTGAAAAATAAAGTTTTTTTTTATCATAGTCTTCAGAAAAAAAAAATAGTTTATTATGAAAGAACACAAAATTTCACTCGTGTTATAAAAATTCTGAAATTCCTAGACGAAAATCCCGTAGTTAGCAAACTATTTTATAAAAAATATATTAACAATAAACATTTATGATCGAATTACTTCACTTCTTAGTCAGTTGGATTTTGAATGACTATTAAAATAAAGTCCTTGTCGGGAGCAACCATTATTTCATGCTTCTTTGAACGAACCCTTAAAAATGTCAAATCATTTGAAGGATCTAAGTCCCGTACAACACTTCTTGCTTTATCAGCCAGTTGACTCATTAAGCCAGCATATTGCACAGTGGTTGTGTTATCAAGGGTTGATTTAACAGGAATGCCTAAAATAAAAAAAAATGTTTTAATTATAAATCAGAGATCTGTAAATCACTATTATCGTTATTAGTTGTTCTGTGATTCCTTAATAACAAACATTTAAGGAATATCTTTGTTACTTTAAAAAGTTACTTATGTATGTACATTGTCTTACCTTCGTTATTGACTACTATAGTTCCGACTACACCTTTGTGAGATTGTATACGCTTGAGAATTTCTTCAACTTCTTGTGACTAAAATAAAACTAGAATTAAAATTTTAATTCAAATTAGGAGAGGTACCCACCATGATAATTGTATTGTATATTAAAAACCTTCGAAAAAAACAAAAACTATTATTGTAGGAGTGTCATCTAGATTTGTTTTATTGACTTTTTGCAGATGTCGTCATAGACACCTGCGGCAAACATTTAAGTACGGCTAAGCCTTGCCGCCGATAAAAATAATGTAGCCGCCAATGTTTTTCGGCTATAATCGTATTAAAATAATCAGCGATTGGTTTATTAGTACATTTCTTTTAGTTGTTCCTTTAAATTATCTTATTTATATTGAACTTGGTAATATCTAATTTTTTATTGTTACTTCCTGTCAAAATTCTTCAGTTTTTTATAAATCAAAATAAGTATGGCGATAATATATTTAATTATTCGAATATTATCGACTTATCGACAAAATTATTCCCTAACCTTTTAGCAACAAATCGCATATTAATAAAATAAAATTGGGAAGTAGACAATTTTAGGAAACTATTCTTTACCGAACCAGTGATTTGTTTGTATATATCCTGTAGGAAAAACTGCTAGATTTTTCGTATGCGATATTTCCGAAAGGTAATGTTGAGTTCTAGTTTTGAGTAATTTTAAAAATATGGCTTGCCGCCAGGTGATTACCACACTTCAATTACCTTGAACACTTCATCTGTATTCAATTTTGGCCACAACTTTTATTGCATTAAAGGCTCTATTGGGTTTGAAAAAACGATAAAGCGTTTTTAAATTCCTGCGATTTTTTAATTTTATAAAAAAATCATTATATTTTAGAATAAAAACGAACCACTCCGCGTTTATCAGAAACTTTTTGCCGTCGGCATTTGAAATTAATACCAAACTTTTAAGATACGCTTGCTCGCCTGCCACAAACTAACTCTTGCGGGTACTAGGAATAGTGTGATCGCCAAAAACGAATCATTACTAAAAGGGAGACACCAAGAATACAAAAACAATTTTTAACCAAACCCAGTTGACGGAAACCCCAGTTCCGAGTAGTCTGGGGGTTTTTTTTGACAGTTCACCACAGGTTTACCACATGTGTCGCCGATGTAGATACTGCAGTTCAAAGGAAAATTATTTTTATAGAAATAACAAATTTTCCATCCCTGTGATTTAACAATTGTATTTTTTCTCTTAGTGAGTGAGCAATGCTAAACGCAAAACGTTGTGAAAATTTTGTGCAAAATTTCTTTTTCAAATAGAAAGCAGAAAAATAAATATTTTATGGTTCATTATTGATTAATATTGGAGGCCTAAATAAAGTAGAAATATGTTAATTATAAGAAAAACGATAAGTGAAAAGTATTAAATAGATGTTTGTTGCGGTGTTAGTATTGGGAATCAACACAAGTTTAAGCTGGCTCGGTTCATTTTTTTAAACAGGTAAAACAAATAAAAATTTAATACGTATGCATGGATGTATGTACACAGGTTCATGTAGATATGTATCTGTTGCTCTAAACAAAATTGATAACAGGTTAGTTATAATACATATGAAAGTTACAAACAAATGTAGAATCGCTTCTGTGTAGATATTTATTTATTTGTTAATAGATAAATAAATTTAAAACAAGTTGTTTAACGTGCATAGGTATATTTAATCATAAAATTAGACTACCTAAAAGTCACTCCCCAACGAACATTACTCTCTGCTTCGGCGGAGTAATAATGCGCGCACTCCCTACAAACTTCGACCTAATAAATTGAGATTTTATGGATATTTGAGAAAGCAATATGGCAAGTTAGTAAAGTTAATTATTTTCTAATTAAATTCTCCACCGTCGTCATAAGTAATTCAAATGATAAAAAAACAAACTTAAACGTTAACTCATAACTAATTAGCATTTGCTGCTATATATTATTCCATCATTCAATATATAAATACTTATTGAAATGCTTAAATAAATAGCCTATATCCATAAAGATACATAAACGTTATTAGTGTTTGTAGGCCTGAAAAAAAATCCATAAATATAACAATCAATTGGGTCGGTAGGTATAACGTTTAAAGTTTTTCAATGAATGAACAGTTCAATAAGAAAAAAAAGCAGATGCCCTAACTAAAGAAATTGTCATAAAGACGATATTCTCCAACAGTGTTTTATAAAATGTTTTTAAATCTTGCTAAAATGTTTATCAGTTATGGAGTAATACAATGTGATACTATTTAATGCTGCATTGATTACCATTAATGATTATTGGAATACGTTGTAATACTGTAGGTGTTGTTATATTACAATTTTCATATTACATATTTATAAAGTTTCAAATGTTTCCATCTATTGTGTTTTTGGCAACAAAATACTAGGACAATACGACGTATCGTTGTGTAGTTGTATATCCAAAAATTCGAAAATAAAGTTTTCGCAGTCATAGTTTAATCTACAACAACATATTTAATTTTTTTTTTTAAAGAATAAATCGAATTTAATTTAAAACTTATCTTGATACAGCATTTTCATCACAGCTTTTGTCAATTTGAAAAAACCATGAACTTTTCAAATCGATAGACTTCCATCCAGTATTAATGATTTTTTTTCTGTACATCCTGTGTATTGTGCCAAAAAAATTAATTCTTTATTTCTGTTTCGTTTGAAAATTTACATTTAATAAAATTAAATAAACTGAATAAATTCCATAACGACAATGTAGGACAAAAAAAAAAAACTGAACATACTTCCAGCTAGCGTATTATTAATTTGTTATTCGTTTGTTACTAATTACCATCAACTTAATGCAAAGTAATTGTTTTAATGAATTTCATTTATTGCAATATTTCAAGCCACATTTGGATAATGATAAAGTAGAGCTGCGTTAAGGCGAAGGTGAAGTTTTCTTGCAACATTTCATTTTATATTATTATTTGTTTATAATAATTATAATTAATTGATTGATCTATTTAAGTAGAAATTTGTGACCGAGGCTACGCTGCAGAATATTAACAAATATAGTTAAAGTTAAGAATTATCTGAAATTCCTCTTTTGTTTGCTTACTATATTATTTGTTTGTTTAATATTACGAATGAGAAATAATAAAGTGTACAGTAAAAGCAAATGTTTTCATTTGTTTTACCTGCCTCCTCCATATAAACACAGACTTTGCAGCAAGAAAATGTGTAACGTGTGAAATAGGGTATTTAATTAAGTAGCAGCTGAAGAATGAGACAAAAATTTAAAGCTTTAGCAAAGACATCAGTAGTTATCTGCTGATATATAAAACTTTGCTATAACCCAAAACATGTTGAAGTTAGGAAAAAACATTAGCTAATTTAGCAGCTTAAGTAGGCCTTTACTGCTGACATAGCAGCCAAAAATATGCTTTTCAGCCTGATAGTGGCTAATGAGTGAACTTTTTCTTAATTCTTTTAAATAATCGCATTATTTGATAGTTAAGAAAAAGGTTTTTTCTGGTTATTTGTTGGACCAACTATTCCCCAATTATTTATTTCCATTGTGATGTGCTGCTGATATCGCTCTTTTGTCGTACATTTTATTCTAAAATTGGCGATAACTGCAAATGATGTCACCATCTATTTTGATTTGTTTTCCTTCTGTTTAATGAAAACAAAAAAAAAAAACGAAAAAATTAAAACAAAATATTTCAAGTGTGATGATGTTAGCATACATATTTGCATATTATTTGTTTTATAATAAATACGGAATGCATATTTATATACACTTATATGAATGGTATTATCAAATTTAAACTAATATACTTACATACATATGTATGTATATAGTTTCAACTATAGATTTGTAGCAAAATTGTCTTTGGTAGAAATACAAATTCCTTAAGAAATAGTGAAAAGGTGAACACGAGAAAACCATAAGAAGCCATAATTAAAGTAATAGAGTCTTGTTGTTGTAAATATGTGTAATTATGTTGCACTATAAAATTAATACTTAATAATTTGCCAGTAAGCAAAATGTTGAAATAAAATTAAATTATCTTTAACAAGTAGTTTAAACCAAGAAATAAAATGGATTTATTATTCTTAGAGTCGCTCTATGTTAGGCTTACTTGCCCCTTTTATACATACATATATTCTGCATATATAACGTCATTAAAATCAGTTAATTTATTTCTTATTAATTATATATTCCGACAGGGTGATTTGATGTGCGTTTTTGAAACGAATTTCCGTCTACCCTTGCACACTTTGGTCTGGAGACAAACCTATTTCGGCTATGTGCCATCTTTGAACGAAAAATGACATTGTCGTTCATTCCAAAAATCTTCATATACATACATATAAATTTCCGGATCTTAGCTACTACTTTTGGGGCATTTAAGTTTTAAGCCAATTATTATTTGTATGTTTTTTCCGCTCTTAAGATGGGTGTTTTTTTCCAGTTTGATGTATAAGTGACACAAATCGATTTTGATGCCAAATCATATAAAATCGGCAAATGTTGAGATGCATTTTAAAGTTGTTTACTATATAGCTTCTCTAAAGTTCTATATTAAAACTATTTTCAACTTTATGCACAATGCCTTTAATTTTTTTCATCTCCGTTGTATAGGTATGTACACATTTTCGGACTTTTATTCATTTCTTTGTCGGTTGGGGAAAATGATTACCTTATTACATCTGCATATATTGCATTGAATTTTAAAAAATATATATAAAAATATGGAAAACTAAAAAGCTTTATTAAGCTATTTTGTCACCAAACATTTCGTAGGCTTATGTTGTACATATGTATGTGGTGTAGCTGCATATTTGCCTACATACACTTGTAATAGTTTAATACAGGATGGGCCAGAAGGGAATACGATTTTAAAAACACTCTTGCGTTTAAAGCGCTAGAGAGGGGACTGCGCGGGTGGTGGGGTTAAGTAGCTCGGTTCTCGGATATTTAGTCGCAATGGATCACTTCACCGGCCCGCAACGTGCTTTCTGCGTTAAACAATATTACAAAAATCACGATTCGTGCATTATTGTTCGGCGTTTATTTCGACGTGAGTTTGGATCAGTGTCCGAAGGAAAACGTGATTCGATCGTGGGTCAGAAAGTTCGAAGCTACTGGTTCGACTCTCAAACAGAAGCCTGCGGGACGCCCAAGGTCAACAAGAACGGAGGACAAAATTGAACAAGTAAGAGCTTCAGTTCAACGTAATCCTGCTCTATCGACTCGAAAGCGGTCAGCCGAACTTGTGGTGTCCAGAACATCTTTGCGTCGCATTTTGTTGAAAGATCTGAAATCGTGCGACATGGTTTCAACAAGATGGCGCGACATGCCAAGCATTAGCTGTGATGCTTCTTTGGCGGTCGTAAACGAGATGTTTGCTGAGAAACTGATATCGCGCCGAGGTGACATTGAATGGCCTCCTAGAAGTCCGGATCTCACACCACTGGATTTTTTTTTGTGGGGATACCTAAAAAGTAGAGTCTACTCCAATAACCCAGCCACAATTGACCAGTTGAAGACCAATATCCGGAAAGAAATGGCAGATATTCCCCGTGCAATGTGCCAACGAGTTTTTACCAATTTGAGGTTCAGATTCGAAGAATGTTTGCAGCGCGATGGTGCACATCTCGATGATGTTATTTTTAAGAACTGAATTTCCCAGATGTTAATTTTTGTAAAAATAAAAATTTGTATGTGGTTTGTACCTAGTTTTTTTTTAATGATTTTTCCAAATTCGCAATTCTTTCTGGCCCACCCTGTATTTCTGTGGTATCTTTGCTTCTTTAACCGATAAAGAATAAAAATATTTTATGAAACACCCTTAAGAAGAAGCCATAGTAGGGCTTTTAAAAAAGAATCGCAAGTGGGTCACAAGTGTCAAACCTCGAATCAATACCCACCACGAATTTGGGGAAGTTGTTTCGTTTTTAAAATCAGTTTCGTTATAAGTATCAAGAAACGCAATTCAATATATCGATTGTATAGGTTTATCTAGTATATATCAGACTTATCCTGCATTTTGAAAATTAATAGACAAAAGCTTATCTCAATAAGATATAAATATTATATTGGCCTTAATTTATAAAACACAAGGGAACGCCAGAATTTATATGGAAAACCGAAACAAATTTCAAACTTTTTTTAATTTTCATACAAATTTTTGTGCCTTTCACATGAAGCTATAAAACAAGAAGCGTTGATTTCCTTTTCGAAAACCTAAAAATTTGCATAAAAAACCATGAAAAAATATTAAAAATGTTTGAAACAAAATATCGGCCGGTGAGCGCAGGCACAGGCGTTTTCACATTTCCTTCAGACCCGTTTTGCAGAAATTTGCGCACGATTCTCCCGATTGTGAACACATTTGGTCGATTATGGTGACCAAAAAAAAAAAAAAAAATCACGAAGTGCACGAAATGCAATTTGATATAAACGCCCATTTTCGTAAAAGGCTTCAACAATCTTAACGCGCTGCTCAATTGTTTAGGTGTGACTCACAATTAACATCGCGCATTATGGTTGGATAACCCTATTGTTAACATATATCATTTATTTCGGTTATATAGTAAACTTTTGCAATCCCCCATTACTCCATGCCAAGCCGTTTTTAAATTTTAGGTTCCGTAAATGATTCTTGATTTGATGTTCTGACAGGGTGTTTTGATGTAGATTTTCCCTTGTCAAGTTGGGTTTGAAGACAAACCGGTTTCGGCTATGTGCCATCTTCAGTGTCATTTTTCTTTCTGAGAAGCTTGCACATAGCCGAAACCGGTTTGTCTCCAAACCATACTTGCAAAGGAATGACGGAAATTTGTTCCAAAAATCTGCATTCCGTAAATGCTTCGATTTATTGCATTCGATATTAAGTTACGAAAAAGTAGAAAACACTAGCGGGAAATAAGAAATCAAAAAATAATATAAATTATTTCACTATTTTGTGTGCGGCTCTGTAAAAATGAATACGTACTTAGTTCGCTAATGTATTTTTTAAAACATTTGTATGCAAATAAATATAATTGGATTACAAACATTTTTAGCAGTTTATAGTTGCTAACAATATTCTCAGTATTTCTCGTGTATTAAAGGCATAAATTGGCCATAAAACGCCGTTCAAAGAAGGATTTTTTACGAATAAAATAATTCTCAATAGCGAAACAAGAATTAAAATGACGAATATTTTAAAATAGCAGTAGTATGTGCAAATATAAAAATGTTGAAGATATTAAAAGAGGAAACAAGCTTCAATACTAAGTACAATATACGAGATAAATCTTAAGCTTGAAATTGCTTAAAGGTTGGCCTTTCCATAAAGTGATTGCTCAAAAAATGTGTAATAAGATAATAATCGCGTATCGCATGCTAGACCCACATTTATGATTGCAGATAAAACAATCTTGATTTAATAATCCAATATATTCTCACAATATTTTCTCACATTATTATTATTAACTTAGGTGTTATTAATAATATATTCCGACAAGATGGCTTTATGTAGATTTTTGAAACGAATTTCCGTCAATTATGTTGTTTACGAAGTAGAAAGTGTCATTGTAAGAAGATAAGGTAAGAAAATAATCCGGTGCCATCTCATATTTTTGAAGTTACGGACCCCCAAAGTTTTTATGTATACCTTGCGATATTTCAAAACGAAATGGGCCAATAATTTCTTCCGAACCCATTGGGAAATTTAAACAATATATTTTCTGTTATTCACTTTTAGGAGAATGGATTGCCGCTGGCTTTTTTTTCTGTATATTTTCTTATATACATATATGACACTTCCTACCCTGCAAAGCTTTTTTCATTTTGCATTTTCATGTGCTGCCATAAACTAGAGTTGTTCGAAGAATTTTAAAAACAAATCAAAATTAGAAACATCGTGTGTTGTGCAACCGTTTTGCACTTTATAAAGAAACCATTATTGATTTTTTAATTAAAAGTTTTCGACTGAAAATAAGTTATTCGAATAAAAAACTTTGCATCCATATTGTTTGAAGTTGTTGTTGGGGTTGCTGAGTAATTTGTTTGCAAAAACAAAACAAAAAAACTTATTTCAAGCTCATGCTTGAAATTTATGTTTTTTGACATTAAACGAATAAAGGTGGAAGATCTAAAAGTAAATTTTTTATGATAACTATTATTAGGTCTGTTCCAAGTGCATAACAAAACAGTCCGAATTAGTCCGAGTTAGTCAAAACGCGTTCCAGATAACAATTTTTGTGCAATTTTGAGAGAAAATGAGAGAGTAAAATTTTTCATTTCGTACGAACTTTTTCTTTGGGTAAGTTCGGGCTAGAATTAAATTATCAGCTGTTTTTTGTTTATATTTAAAAATCATACAATTTTTAAATAAAGGAAAAAAGTTTTTATTTTAAATTTATTAAAAAGCAAAACGGAAAGTTGTTCCAATAAACTTGAAGTTGTAAGTACATATATTTGTGCAAATTTATCACTTTATTTAATAAAAAAAATGCTTTTATCGAACAGTTAAGAAGTTACGGACAGCTGCTGCCAATGATGCAAATGTTTTGCTTTTAAAATATTATGCATTTTAAGCGTATAAAATTACTAAAATAAAATTTATTTGAAAAAGTAGGCACCAGCAATTCCCGACAACTTTGGCACATTCAGAGATTAATTTTCTTTTTACTCTCAATAGTCCGGACTATTTTGTTATGCACTTGGAACAGACCTATTATTATTCAAAATTACTCTTAGAAAAAAATGTTTCTTTCGATATCTACCGCATGCCGCATGCATGCAAATTATTAAACAATTAATTTAACAGTCTTTAATATTTAGTACCCAAGGTTTGACTTATGGAATAAGGGTGTTAAATTTATATTTTTTAGATAATTGATTTGCCATTATAATGGAGCTGGAACCACGAGTTGCCTTGCTGCAAGATTTACGTTTGCAAACATTTGATTCAATACGTTTTGCCTCCTATCGTACAGCTTCCAAGTTGCGTTATATACAAAAGTCGACAAATTTGCATTTAGTCGATATTTGGAATGTTATTGAAGCTTTTCGTGAAAACGGTCTAAACACATTGGAGCCACAAAGTGATGTGAGCGTAGCCCGCTTAGAGACATTAGTTTCTTCGTTATACCATAATCTGAACAAACGTTTACCGACGGCGCAGCAAGTTCCAGTTGACTCGAAAGCTGGCTTGTTACTAAATTGGTTGTTGGCAGCTTATACCAGGTAAATGTTTAAAATTGTAAAATTTAAGGAATAATTAATATTCAGAAATAATAAATTGCTAGCGACAACTCTGGAAAAATACGGGTATTCTCCATTAAAGTGGCGTTAGCTACGATGTGCTCAGGCAAGTTGGTGGATAAGTTAAGATGTGAGTTTCGAGTTGAATGATATATGTATAAATATAAGAGAGTTTGAGGCGCGTAATCATCTTTGGTATTTTAGATATATTCTCTCAGATCTCGGATGGTGCAGGCCAGTTGGTAAGCTGGAAATTGGGTGAATTTTTAAGGGAGGTACTTGCTTTGCCAGCTGCAGTGTATGAATCACCTACATTTCATTATAAAGAGGGATTGGAAGAACAGATTTTCTCTTCTGAAAATAAGGTCACTGTCAACGATTTCATGGCAACACTTATGTCTGAACCTGGCCCATCGTGTCTCGTTTGGTTACCTTTGCTGCACCGATTGGCTACGGTTGAAACGATTGTTCACCCGACAATCTGCTCCGTCTGTCACAAGGAAAACTTCACTGGGTTTCGTTACCGTTGTCAGCGGTGTCACGCCTACCAACTGTGCCAGGAATGCTTTTGGCATGGCAAGACATCACTGAATCACCAAAACGATCACGAAGTCAAGGAATACTCAAGTTATAAATCACCTAGCAAACAGATTGGTCATTCGTTGCGCAAAAGTTTCCGATGTGTGCCCGAGAAGACGACTCAAGTGTTGCCACGATTTCCTGAACAGCCAGAGAAGACTCTGAATCTGTCACATATTGTTCCACCATCCCCACTTCCTTCGCATAATGGATTCGCCGATCCATCAATGCTCCATAGCTTAGGTGGTGCCTTACCAGGAGGTGGGGTCGGTGGTTTACCCAGCGGCCTTATGTTTGATCGATCTAGTACCATCGATTCAAGGGCCACTGGGCGAAGTGTCGACAGTGCAAATGGTATTTCTTCTTCGCGGGTTGCAGCTGCTTCGGCGAACGATGAAGAACATCGTTTGATAGCTCGTTACGCAGCCCGACTTGCTCAAGAAAATCGCGCAGTAAGCATGCTTGATAACGTTTAGTTCTAAACATATAACATTTTTTTTTTACCTGCAGCCCAGCTGTGCCACCAATGCCGACAATCAACAGCCCATAAGTTCAGACAACTCACGTGCTCAGCGAGAACTTATAACACAACTGGAGTCCAAAAATAAAGAAATTATGCGTGAAATAGCTAGACTAAGGCGACAGCAAGAAGCGGAACAGATGGCACCAGAAAACCCTGCTCTTATAAGTGAATTGCGGGCATTACGTCAGCGCAAGGGTGAACTCGAAGGACATTTGGGTGCATTGCAGGATTCACGACGCCAGTTAATGGAACAACTGGAGGGTCTCATGCGGATGTTAAAGAGCCAACAAACTTCATCACCTAGATCCACGCCAAATTCTAGCCCTCGTTCTGGAAAATCTCCTCCCATACCAGGCGGCAGTCATTCAGCTGTAGGCAGTGGCGGAAGTGGTTGTATTAACACTCTAGGAACTTCGCCAATTGGATCGATGCATACCCAATCATCTGCACACTCAATGATGGGACCTGGAAATGTTTTGCGTGTTCAACAAAACTCCTCCATAAATCAAGGTTCATTTAATCCAAATCAAATGGATCATGTAAGCCCACAAATTGGCGAAGTTCGGGGACCTTTCAGTACTAATGGAACTGGTAGTGAGTATTATATATTTCACAGTTGAAATTACTAATTTTTACCAAAGCTATCAAGTTAAAGTTGATACTGAAACAGAGCTGTTTATCTGAGAAATATATACAGGGTGTACTCAAGTAAAGTTGTTCACGCGTTGTATGTGCCCGAGGGCAGACAAAAATTTCTTTATGTTGATACAAATGTTCCAATCTTCGCATCAAATTTGTAGCTTTTATTTTTGCCTACATTCACATCGCATATCTTGTTTATAGTATTCGTCTTTCGACCCTTTCAATCCGGGTGCTAAATAGGATTTTAAAAGCTCAGCGTTTTCCCACCACTCACGAAGTTACTAAATTGCTGAAGAAGCTAATTGATGAAATCAGATTACAGGAGTAAAATATCAGAAAGTGTTTATTTTCTTTAAGCATTTGTAACGGAATGACTAGTACTTGTAACTCGGGGAGGAAGTACATGATCGGTGACTCACACATATATAAAGAGAATTGCTACTTTTCAAAGCCTAGCATTAAACCCTTTCCGTTATATTTTGAAAAGCGGAAAACACATTTTTATGCCCTTGCTAAAGCGGACAGGGTATACGAGTGTGAATGCACAGAAGCTTGCCGTATTAATTATAAGTTTTAGGTAGCAGAGTCAATTCTATGATGCCCGTCTGTACGGTGTTCAATATGTTCGATATAGTTTTCAAAATTTTGCTTCTAAACTCATCAAAGTGAATCAAAATTTTGATGTTCAGAAAACATTGTTTTCTTTTTTTTTATTAAATTAATTTAATTTATGGACTGGCTTGGCTCGGTCATAAATTTCTAGAAGTTTGACTACCACTTTTGTAAATGAAAAATACAAAATAAACTTTATTACCTGTATGAGAGAGCATAGCGAGAAAGGAAAGTAAAGAAGATAAAAGGAAAGGCAAAAACTGTAGAGCGTGGGTTGGAAAACTAGTGATTAGTATAGAGCGTGGGGGTTGAGTGGTGACTATATTTGTGCCGCTGTAGAGTCATTACGAAGCCAGTTGGTGATCCTTATGAAGATTATAATTCGTGGGCCTTTTCCCGAGATGAGTTTGACGTAGGCCCTCTAGTGCAGATGCATAGGAGATGTACTATTGTCTCTTGTTGTGATGTCGAAAACACACCTGTCAGCGATCTAATTACGACACAGCTGACGGTTAAGATCCGAATATTCTATAGTACCCCAACTAGTTCGCCATCTGTAGCGAGGTTACATTTATATTGTGGAGATTGAATCAGATCCAACAATACTGGAATCTCCACTTAGTCTGTGGTGCTATTCATTGGTCGAGATTAATCGAACCGGAAAAAAAATCGCAAAAACTAACGTTTTCTTTTTTGATATACATATGTAAATTTTGTCGAACTAAAATTACAGTTAAGTGAATAATTTTCTTGGGCCTAAGTACGCTTATTCTTTCTGATAAGAAAGGCACGTGATTACAAAGAATATGACAATAAAATTACAAAAGTTTCGTTTTAACCCAAGTAAAAATCTAAAGATTAAACTACATACGAAAAAATTTGCTTCAATCCCATTTGCTCCGATTATTGGGTTATATAGATGATATTTACAGTTAACACTAACTCAGTAGAATGATGACTGAAGTAGCAGCGCATAAAATGCATTTTATTCTGTTATTTTGTAATAATTTAATTTTCTTTTGTGTTTTCTATAAAAATTATGATGTGGATTAAAAATTGGCTTTCTTAAAAGAATAAACGAATTTAAAGTTGACAATTATAATTATTCTTTTAACGCTTAGGTTATGTGTTTCAAGATTAACGAAATCAAATCTGAGTGGCAATGTAGTGCAAACTCTTGTTAATTGGTATCGTATTGTCCACAAGTTGTATAAATATACTAATGTTTCAATTGCTATCCAGTAATTCCACACAGGTTTATAATCATAATCAATGAAATTACGATCATTACTGTAGTGGATGGTCAGTAAAACAAATTTTACCCTGACTATTGCATGGGAATAAATGAGATGATGCTTTCATACCTAAGGGAAGGGAAATATCATATACAAAGGCCTTAGGATTACAGACCGATCAGGTTGTCATTCATCCTTATTCTATTTGACGTCAACACTTCTTAGCCGACATCATTTTGTATCGACGTCGTAATTAATTCTATTAAAATTTGTTATTCCCTTCTTAACAGTGTTATGACGATGTCGACGGTTTATCGATAAAATAAAACACACATATCTAATATTTGAGTCAGCTGGTTTATTTTGTTTACACTTTTTGTTGAAAAACTTTAGCTGAAACATCTAAACAAGATTATTAACATGTTTTTGATGTTAGATTCGGATTTCTGTGAGGATGAATACAAAAAACTTGACGTACATAGGAAATCAGTCGGACAGAAGTCTGATATATTTTTTTTACTAATTGCCATCTATCTGGAGTTCGTTTTGGATGGCCAGGGGCAGTCGAAATACCATCCCATTGCTCTTTAAAACTTTTTGAGTAGATCCTCTTTGGAAGCCTCTTGTCAGGGAAGGATTTTTTTTAGATTTTTTCATTGATTTCGCGAATTGGTTGGAATTGATTTAAAATTTTCCATTCAAAATTGTTTGTAAGATGTATTTTTTTATGAAATGGCCCACTTCGACGGCCAGCGCCGACACAGCACAATAACGGACGTCGTTTTCTTACAAAATGCAAAATAACAGTAAAAAGTCTTGGATAAATATCGACATTGACAAGTGAAATTTAAAACCGCCGACACAAAACAGCGTCGTGAAACGTCGACAAAGCCAAATAGAATAAGAGTGATTATTTCTGTTAAAAACCTTGGAGGAAATGATCGCCATTCAAATTAGGATATCGATAGATAGATAAACGCGTATGCTAACATAGGTCTCTACTCAAGTTCAGAACAAACAATAAAAATATATATTGTCAAGTGCCTACAATTGTCAGTGGACTTGTATTACTAGCAAGACTTTATGCGGTTCATTAATTGCAATAAGTACCATTGGTGGCAAACGTCACATTTATGGGGATGGCTGGCTATATACGATTCTCTCTTACCGAACTAAAAGTTGGCATTTACGCAAAGTACACATAGTCCTTCACGGCATACATACATATTTCCGGTATTCCTTATTACTTATGTATGTATGTTCTTTGCAAATATGTGTTTCCCTTTTTGTGATTCAAATAAACAACTCTGTATCAATAAAGTATCCTGTTTATACCCACTACCAAAAAAGGAGTAGGTGTTAAACATAGACCCCGAATATCCTGCATATCTTTTTTTTTTTTTTTGTTTGTTTTCGAACCTTGATAATCAAGTCGGTCGAAATGAAATGTTTTTATAATAGATATTAAACAATTATAGCTTTGCTTGGTAGTGAGTATAAGAGACTTGGCCTATCCGTTTATTGCAGACCTTCATATTAGATATTGTTTTAAATGGAAAATTCGGTCTTTTTTTGAATGCATATTAAGCAAATGTTTATTATTCGAAATCAGCTAATGCAGCAGACTGTTTTCCAAATTCAAATTATGAATTTATCGAAGAGGTTTTCGGTTCTGGTACCCCCTCTTTGTCGACTCTTCTTCATGACATAAATACAGGTAAATGTTGAGAGAATTATGTATTTTTTTTTTTTTTTGTTCAATTCAATTCTGTAGTTGTTGCATTAATATCATGTATGTATGTATTTGTATTTATTCTACGCAAAGCATTATAATAGGCATCTGCTATCTAGATGTGCTCTTGCACACTCAGGCATACGCATATTTGCATAATGATAATGGTTTTTTAAATTCATATACTTAACTGAAACCAATACATAATTACAACCACACATACATACGCTTTGATTCGCTTAGACCTGTGCAAACAACATAATTTTGTACGGTTTGATAAGTATGTAGGTATTTCTGTGTTGTTAAATATCTGTATGTATATATGTGTGTATGTATGTCTTTGCAGAGCAAGCGATCAAAGCTTCACAGGCCCGTTTTATTTTGCCTTTAGGTAAGTGTGCCTTGCCTGTCTGCCTCTCTATCAATCCATCCGAAAGACCCAGCAACAACTTTACCTTGCTGCTTAATGCTTAATGAGACAAGAGTGTAATTGTGGAACTATGTACCAACATTTGTTTTTTAAGTTGGTCGCGGCCGCTCTTGCTAGTAGCTACATATTTTTGCCAAACGTAAAGAGTGACACGAACACTCTGCGCCTAACCTTGCAGCAAATAATGGCCAGCTGCGTTAAGAAAAACCAAAAAGTTGTTGCTAGGTGAAATGTTCTTGCCGACATTTTTGCTGCATATTAGCCAGATAATGAGGTATTGAGGCGGGTGCTTCTTCATTGGCTTAAATGAATGCTAAACTGTAATATGAATTGGTAATTTATATATTTTAATTTTTGTCTTTGATTATAATTTTTAGATTACTTTCCAAATAGAAGTTCGAAGCATACAAGATGTAATTGTTAGATTTGCATCTTTTGACTCTGTCTATCTATTTACCTAATTCAAATATTCGAAGTTAAAATAATCAAATAATATTATAACATATTCTCAATATTTGTATTATGTACCCATGTATAATTAATGTTTAATGCACTACATAGACAAACGCTATATAGAAGGTGGCGAATCGGAAGACGAAGACGAAGAGTATGATAAATTCGACGCAGACTTCAGCTTTAGTCGCCTTAATCTGGGCGATAGTGGCGTTTTGAGTCTTCAACAACAATACGAAACATTATTAAATTGTCAGCACGATCAATGCATCGATCACGAAGATGTAATTGACTTTCATCTTGTGAATGAGCCAGACATTGAATTCGATTCTGATCTTGATATTGCCGAAGAACAGGCTAACATTAGCCGTATAATGGGTTACAAAAACTATCCAGAAATCCTTATTGATGATCCTGATGCTGGCTTTCCTCTACTGCATGAAATCGGTGAGACAATCGATGAATTGCAGTTAATTATGCACGCCCATATTATGAAATATAGTTTGAGTTTATAACAAAAATCAATGTTAATATTGTCGTTTTCACCACTGTTACTCTTATAAAAAACTTTTTGCAAACAAAAAAAAAAAACAAAACAAAACTCCCAAGGTACAATTATTATTATCATAATTAATTTCTCTATAGTATACACCATATCAACTTTGAAAATGTCCATCAAATAGTTAGAACATGTTACCATCTAAAACACAAAAGATCCTTATAATCCGATCATTCTGCAGGACCTATGTGTTTTACAGTTTGACTAAGAATATGTTTTACATAATAAAAAATTTTATAGACCTTTTGCCCGGTAGAATTTGATTAGTTTCAAAAACAACATTACTAGGTCTGTTCCAGTTGCATAACAAAATAGTCCGGACTATTGAGAGTAAAAAGAAAATTACTCTCTGAATGTGCCAAAGTTGTCGGGAATTGCTGGTGCCTACTTTCTCAAATAAATTTTATTTTAGTAATTTTATACGCTTAAAATTCATGATATTTTAAAAGCAAAACATTTGAATCATTGGCAGCAGCTGTCCGTAACTTCTTAACTGATCGATAAATCATTTTTTTTATTAAATAAAGTGATAAATATGCACAAATATATGTACTTACAACTTCAAGTTTATTGGAACAATTTTCCGTTTTGCTTTTTAATAAATTGAAAAAAAAAACATTTCTCCTTTATTTAAAAATTTTATGATTTTTAAATATAAACAAAAAACAGCTGATAATTATATTCTAGTCCGAACTTACCCAAAGAAAAAGTTCGGACGATTTTGTACAGGAAATGAAAAATTTTACTCACTCTCATTTTCTCTCAAAATTGCACAAAAATTGTTACCTGGAACGCGTTTGGACTAACTCGGACTAGTTCGGACTGTTTTGTTATGCACTTGGAACAGACCTACTATTTACATTATGACAAGGTGTGTTTTGATTTAATTCTTATGGAAATACTGCTGCTATTCCGGCAAATTTTTAACACATACAATGCACATATTTGTTTTCTCTTATTGCTGGTTAAGGAGAGACATTTTCAACGAAGTTAAATATTTCCAACAGTATAATGAAGTTCGTCGCCATCAGACGAAAGATATAGGATGATTTTTTAAGGCCGCTAGAACTTACAAAAGGGTAAAATGTCAAACGAACTGTCATAGTGCGCTCACCTTTTGACATTTGTGATCAGTATACTCTGACAAATGTTCATGAATAGATAGAGATTTTAAAAACGCTACCAAATTCTCCAGATATACTTTCAAATCAGTCATCAACTGATCCGTTATTTTAGCGCATAATTGTGTTCAGTGATGAGCATAATTTTTGGCTTAACGGGGTTTTCTTAATAAACAAAATCCACAACAGACCCCATGACATTCAGAAAAATATACCATTTGGTGCGATTTACATGCTAGTGGCATCATTGGATCTCATTTGCTTAAAAATTAATATAAATGAACGTTCGGAATGCCGCAGCCATATGCGCGATTGTTGATCTTTAGAATAAATAATTGTTTTTTTAATTAAAGTTATTTGTTTGGAATATTTTTCACAATTTAAAGTTCTATCAGGCTTAAGAAATCGCCCCAATACAAATGCATATGTGTATTAAAAATGCTTCCAAATTATTTCCACGCCTATTCCGCTTTGCTGGGCTTTGGCAAAGTTCCATTTTCTGAAATGAACGTGATCGTACAAGAATTTTTAGACGTAAAGTCTTTTTTTTTGTTATTTTAAAAGCACATTTATTACTCCACCTGTGCGTGTATCGTACGTTTAAATGGAATACTGCCTCATGTACGTATCTGGAATCGATGATGAAATATTAATTTAATAACTCCGACCTAAAGTCTGAGATAATCAGGTTAAACTAGAGAACTTTTTATTAATCGCGAGCATTTGTTAAAAATTAATTTTTACTAAAATACCAGCTTGCTGAAATACTACACTGGTTTGCCTTTTCCAGCTCCTAAGGATTTGGGTATGACTTTATTTTTTTGTGTTTTAGGTAAAGGGATCTGTGGGTGTGTGTGTGTGTGTGTGTGTATATGGCACACAGATCGAACATGTTCACTATATAGATGAACAATTCAAATTGAAATGGTGTGTATGAAATATTTCGACATCATTAGAAAGCTAGAAGTTAGATAATCGATGTACGCGCTTTTCAAATGATCCATTCTTTGAAATTTTAGTTTTCTATTGCCTGTTTCAATACTTTTAGACTATCAGAAATTTCTTCAGTATGATTTTACGTGCAGTACTCACACTTAATTTCTTTTTTTCTTTTATTATTTTCAATGTTCTTTAGTTTGTGCAAAAAGTTTCACCACGAATTAAGGCAAAATTGTGAAAATTATTGTATATTCTAGTGGCATACAAACCAATGTCGCTTGTATGTGCAACAAGCCCCAATGATGTTGTTAACAAACAAGCATTGAGTTATTATTTTGTTGTTATGATTTTTTATGTTGTTCTCTAACCGTAACTGATGTTCGCAAAGAATAAAGTTTAAATTTGATTTTTCAAAATTGTGTAAATAACTGCCAATCGGGAAATTATAAATTGTATATATCGTCGTTGCTCTGACATGATTGGGTGCCCACTAAAGCTAAACAAAAGTACAGCTACAACGTGTGAGCCATATATGAAATGTTTCTTACAAAAAATGGGGTTTGGCTTTCCTGAAAACCTAGTCAAAACACACGCATACATATCCAGCAGATTTTGTTGGAGCAACGACGATAAGCACTTTTGTGCATTTGTTTAAATAGAAAATATTAAGATTTATTTGTATTTATCATAAAATACTTAGATAAATTCATCGTGTACTTTTACCCGTTGTTATTTCTATTTTCGTACCATAAATACTCCCACTTTACTATCGTTTCCAATACTATTTGCTCTACATAAAACTTTTTAATACATCTTACAGATCTTGAAGACCAACAGTCTATCGATTGGACGGATAAGGTAAAGTTATTGTTATTTAAAAAAAAGACACGCTTGTATGGACAAACAAATAATTTTTTCCATTTCAGTGTGATAATCCATACACAAACAAAAATTATTGTTAATTTTGTTTTAAAGATTTAATTGTTCTTATTATAGATTAGGAATAAAATAAAGTAATTTTATATGCATACGTATGTACATAAATCACAGCTCATCATAATATCCAATATAAGTATTCAGGATAGGTAAGAAGCCGTTTTTACAAAAATTGTTCATTTCTAAAATGCTGCAGCAATATCAGAACTCCATATAACAGTTGTAGGCTTTTTACACTCAACATTCAGCTGGCAAAACAAAATATAAAAAAAATTGACTTAAGCCCATTTTAACAATCTACTTATCAATAAATCATAAGACTTTTAAGATTCATTCATTCACCAAAAATAAATGAATTTCATTCATTTTATTAGTGATGACACAAAAAAACCTAATTTGCCATTTTTCTAGTGATGACACTAAAACTATCGAAAGATGTAAGATGAAACACAATGAGACGGAAACATCTTTTAAAGATGTAGAAAGAAGGATGTTGAGTTTTAGTCCTGTATAATAGGTCTGTTCCATGTGCATAACAAAATAGTCCGGACTATTGAGAGTAAAATGAAAATTACTCTCTGAATGTGCCAAAGTTGTCCGAAATTGCTGGAACGCAAAAAACCACAATTAAACATATTTAAATACTAATGCTGCATACTTTCTCAAATAAATTTTATTTTAGTAATTTTATACGCTTAAAATTCATAATATTTTAAAAGCAAAACATTTGCATCATTGGCACCAGCTGTCTGTAACTTCTTAACTGATCGATAAAAGCATTTTTTTTATTAAATAAAGTGATAAATATGCACAAATAGATGTACTTACAACTTCAAGTTTATTGGAACAATTTTCCGTTTTGCTTTTTATTAAATTTAAAATAAAAACTTTTTTCCTTTATTTAAAAATTGTATGATTTTTAAATATAAACAAAAAACAGCTGATATTTAAATTCTAGTCCGAACTTACCCAAAGAAAAAGTTCGGACGATTTTGTACAGGAAATGAAAAATTTTACTCACTCTCATTTTCTCTCAAAATTGCACAAAAATTGTTACCTGTAACGCGTTTGGACTAACTCGGACTAGTTCGGACTGTTTTGTTATGCACTCGCATGTTATATAAAAGTGGTAACGCTTATTTCGCCAAATGTTGGAGTAATCTGTAAGCAGCAATTTTTATTTATTTGTCTGTATACAAGTATGCAAAAGTTGAATATGAATTTATGTCTGCCTACATGTGCAAATTTAAAATAACTTTTTTTTTGTATTTTAGACTAATTCAACCAGCAGCCAATGGCAGGAACAATTCGCCCAGTGGTCTTTACATACTCAAAAGAACTAACTTCAAGTTTACTGCTGTTTAAAAATAAATTAAAAAAAAAAAAAACTAAAAAAATTAATTTTAACAAATTATTTTCAATTTTGTTCAAATATATACTTAAATTCATATTTATATGACCTTTATATAATAATATATATATACATAAACCTACTTACATATGTATTCATTTACAACCGTATACTTAGCCGACTTGATAACGTAGATACTGTTGATAATAACATTTCACGTATATTCGAAAACCTAACTAATTTTTAATGTAAACGAGTTTTATTTATTTGTAATAATAAAAATATCGATAATTTTAATTTAATATTTATAAATTGATCAAATGCATCTTAAATAATAAGTTTTAAAAATTCTTATGTATGTATGTATGTGTGTCTAAATTTGTTTGTTATTGGATAAAAATGTAAATCATATTCTTCCTTTTATTTATTTTATTAAAAAACTTTATGCTTCTCAAAACATACATATTTACTTTTATACCAACACATACATACACACATGTATTATGGGACTTCAGAAAATTGTATTTAAAACAAAGATTTTGATTTGAAAATATTAAAAATATAATAATAGCCAAATGTTTATAAAATAATTCATAATCAAAAATATATGTATCTAGTGAAATGGTCATGAAATTATTGTACTTCACACATGTTTTCCTTTTTACATAATACAAAACAAAAGGACAGGTATTTACTTAGATATACATATACATATGTATGTATGTAAACCATAAATTATCAAGTATATACGTACGTACTATATAAATGAAGTTATGCTTAAAAGACATACTTGCATACCTGTTTACATACTTATGTATGTGTATGTATATATACTTAAATACATAATTTAAAGCTAAATTGCATGTACTTAATGAATTCAAAATTTTTGAAAGCTATGTATGTGAAAACATACATAAATTACATTCTACGCCCAAACATTAATAATACATGAATAATTTATATACATTGATTAAAAAAAAACAAAAACAGAAAATAATAAACATAGAAAATTGCAGTTAACAATTATTTGTTTATAAAAAATAAAAACAATTGTCACTTTAAAGATAAAATTTCGATATCCTTAATGAGAATTTTTGGAAATATCGATATATTTTGGTAAGTCAATAACGTTTCATTTCTGTTAACTCTGTCGCGTTCTAGGCGATGTTGTTACTCGTTGAATAGATTTATTGCCGGATAATGCTGCACTTCACTTTTAGCGTTCGCATTAGATTTGTGCCGTCCACGAAATATGTAGTTCGTTCAATTGAAAGAATGTTTTAGAAAGATGGTAGCAACTTTACAACAATTACAAAAACAACACACACAATTTATGTTGATGAGTCACACACAAGAACTTAAAATTGGTTGTTGTTTTTGTTATTGTTGTAAAGTTGCTAATATTTTTCTGAAATATTCTTTCATTTGAACGAACTAGTTCGTGGCCGGCACAACTCTAGTTCGCACAGTGGTATGAATTAAAAAATTTTTGTGTTCTCCTTCTCTTCGGATTGAAATTATTTTATATAAAATATCGGCTTAAAGCCCATTCGCTTTAAATTCTAATAGTTTAGATTGTGAAAATGATTGTCATTTGTCAAGAGAGCCCTTTCAGCAGCTTTTATATATTTAAACTTTTTTTCCCCATAAAACTGCCAGCCAGCAGCAGTGTTTCATGGCGCCCCTCTAATTAGTTTATGAAATCTTACCAGTTTCACAAAAAAGTAAGCAAAAATTTAACTTATTTAAAAAGTTTCGCAACTCATTTTATTATAAAAAATGTAATTTATTTGCTGAGGGTAAATAAGTCAGTCTCCAAACGCTCCATACGGGTCCTTATTTGCGGGCCCACGTAGACCTGTGTTGTAGGCGGCCTGTAAAGCTAGATCTGGAGGTTTACTCTGTATTTCGATTCGAAAAATTTAATAGTTGTATGTAAGGACTTAATTTTAAATTTGAGAACTTTTACGAAAGAGCAAAATAGAATCAAACATGCACCCATATGTAGATTAATCGGGTGGAACAATGATATATTTATAAGAAATATTTTCTCCAAATATGAACTATTTGTTAATCAATAACTAATTTAACCGAATTATCGATTTAAACTTAATTTGGAAAAGAATAAAATCATCGAAAAATCTTAAGCCTACACATATGTACATACATATGTATCTAGAAATTATTTAGCGCTGAAGTCTACTTTGTAGTGGAAGTAACTACATATTCTTTCGTATACGGTCAAATTATTTTTTAAACGTGTTAACGAATAAAACACTAAATACTCTCTTTTTCCGTCAAACGTTTCCAAAGTATCCAAAGTTAAGCACAATTAAATAAGACATAAGTACTTATTTATAAAGTTTTATTTTTAGCAATAATCTGCCATAACTTACGAGATTCGTTTTTAATTAGAGTATGGAACAACTTACTTAACAAACATAATAACAAAAAGAAATATAATATATAAATATATGTATGTAAATAAACAAGTGTAGAAAATAATTGCAACGCCTTAGGCCAGATTAAATCGAATGTTTCAAAAAAGTATATAATTGATCGATGTGCCAAATCAGTGCAGATTGTTGTAGCCGCTTTTACTGTTTCATAATGGTAACTCGTGTAAAATGCAATGAGGACATTTTCAGTTTGAAACATATATTTCAAATTCTTTATAGGCTAACTCCTCACCACCATAAGGAATGTAACAACAGCCGTGTGATGGTTGAACTTTTCCGACAGTGACAGTACCATCGTGTGTTGCACGTCCAATAAATAAAGGTTCTCCTTCGGCGGTTTCACCACCAGGGACTGCATTTGGTGGGATGGTGCCATCACTCACTGGTATCCATGTGCCGCCACCAGAGCACAGAACTTCATATTCACTGTGGCCATGTTCGCCACCTCCCCAAGCAATATAGCACACACCATGTGTGGGGTGCAATTTACCGGGGATCAAATCACCCTCATGTCTAGCACGAGCAATATATAACTGTTCATTGCCATCAAAGCCACCTTCCATAGAGCTAGGAGGAACTTCGCCATTTGCGGCAGGCACCCAACAGCCGGCTCCACTGCCTGTGGGAGCAGAGAATCCCATGACGGGTGCTGATGGAGCTGGTTCTGTAAGAAATCATATAAAGTAAATAAGCACATGTATATGCATTTGTAAGCAAAAATTTGTTTATTTAAAAATTACCATCAATTAACCAACTACCGCTGGCGCCCCAACCAGTACAAACACCTACAAAGTTAATAGGGAACAAGTTGGGATCTTCATAAGACATAAATGCCGCTGCTTCACCTTCACGGCCAACAGTTATAACATTGTCGTACCAGCGAATCCAAAAGCCACGGTATTCTCCACCGTTCACAATACCCTCTGTGGGAACTTCAACAACATCGGGCTTTTGCCGATTTTTTCGAATCACCGATTTGCTATTGTTCCAGCCACCCAAAAATATTTCATACATGGGATCTGTCTCCATTGGTTGAGATGAAAGAGCCAAGTGAGCATCATTAGCACAACGGACCTTAAAGGTGAAAACACTACCAGACACTGGGTGAAATTGGTATTCCAATTTATCGGGGGTGTTAACTTCTGCAATAGATACTTACTTTAAATTTCGTTTCATAGGTATCTTCTACATATTTTACACTTTTAAAAATCAAAACGGGCAAAACTTATAAACAACATAGAGAAAATAAGAAACATAAAAATTAAAATTTAAAATTGGCGAAGCTTTGAAACTACATAGACCTAAGAAACTCCCAGTCAAAAAAAATATTTTGCATGAATAATTTTTATAGAATGTGCATTGTGGTCAGGTGTGGGAAAATGCATCAGAGCATTTGACACAAACGAACGCAAATTAAAGTCATACAAATTTCTGATGCAATCGAAGAGTTTACAAATTAATTAATTTTGAATTATTTTTTATTAGAAATTTTTTTAAAGGATGAAGGAAAGATTTGCAAGCTTTTAATTGCCAGGAGGTGGGATGTGGATAACGATTTTATCTCTGGAAGGGAGTCTGTCCTATGGGGCCAAGACCTGGCGAAAATTAAACTCCACAATATCGCATCATTTTTTATCATATAATTCACAAGGGAACTTGTCAATTTTTTTTTTACCTTTATAGTTTTAATGTAATTAATCAAATGAGTAAATAAAAGCATCATAGACAGATCATTAGTAAAAACATCACAAAGTAATTATGTTATACAGCGCAGTGATACACATACGAAAAGATCATTTGTTATACTCGGTGTTCGTTATAAACATGCTCGACTGTATATAGTTGGCTGAATAGTGTAATGCTTCTTCCAAATTATTGTGTAGGTATTAACATAGGCACCTCTCAAGTAATTTGCATTTCGTAATTATTATTTTTTAACGTTTTCGCGGATTTTCTCAATTATAGTATTAGTTTCATTATAATTTACTTAATGTAGGTATCTGATTCCCAAATTGGCAACTCTTATACACAGATCATGTGTATACTCTCTTCATAAATTTTCCCTGAGCACAAACAAAATCAATGCTAAAGAAATGACATCATTTTCTATTACATATTCCGGCATGACAAACAACCAAATCGCCGACAAGATTACGTACTTTATAGTGACTGATGTAATAAAGTAGTTAATATGCCAAAACAAACATTTTTATGTTTGTATATATGTTTGTACACATATGTATGCATATATTTTTTATATACATATTTGCGATTAAATATTTAAATCAGCAAACTTGAACCTGAATCATTCAATTTTTTTTTTAACAAATTCATTTAAATGCTTGTAGATGATTTAGTTATAAAATTACTTGAATCTTCAGAAGAGTGAGTATACACATACTTACATACATAGTGCCTGTTTTGTGAACACATTTTATTAAAACAAAATTAATTAAACCGTTACATATTTGCATACATATGTATGTACTTATGTTGTTCTATTGACTGGATTTTTGCATTTAAAGTAGCATACACACCTAACATAAGTATATTTACATACATACATATGCACATGTATGTATATTTTCGACATGGTAAAATAAAATTTGGCATTCTGCCAAATCTCCATACAGTAAAGTAAATAAAACTTTTTTATGCTTATAAATACATAAGCATGTGCAGTTATTTTCCTTATACATACATATGTACATATGTATCGTAGATATATTTCATTTTTCATATTTAGTGTACTATTGTTAAAACATTTGATATCAAATACTACTCACCGACTGGCATTTTTAATAATTATTATGTATATTTAATTTAAAAAAAAAATGTTAACTTGTTCCTTTTGACGATATTTAAAGAGTATGTGCTCTATGTACTTAACACAACGATTTTCGACTGACAACTGATTTTAATTTTCAAACAATTTAAAAATCATAAACAAGGTGGTATAGTATTAGTCACTCATCAGCTACTTGTGGTATTTACATTAGCTGTGTTCGACGACTTTTTGTATAAATAAATTAATTTTTATATAAACTTTATTCTAGTTTTTTGACCTTTATTGTTATTATGATGTCTAATTTTTCTAAGCTCCAGGTCATCAATAAAATCTTCCTTATTATAAATTATAATAAAAATTAATTTTATTTTTTCCAAAAAAAAAAAAAAATTAATAAAAAAAAAATAAAATTAATTTTTATTATAATTTATAATAAGGAAGATTTTATTGATGACCTGGAGCTTAGAAAAATTAGACATCATAATTTTTATATATTTTATAATGATGAGACTGCAAATAAATAATCGTCTTATTTAATTTTTAAAGGTTTAAAAAATCACTTTACATAGAAGTGAACATTGATTTGAGTTGTTTTGTTTGGATAAAAAGTTATTTTTTTTATAAAATACAAACGTAAAACAATAATTTATTTTAAAGATTTTTATAAATAAATTGCAGATTTGTAATATTTTTCATTCAAAATATCAAAATATCTGGTGGTATTTATATAACCTGTGTTCATGTACTATTCGGCTAAAGTTCGATAAAATAAGAGCAAAAAAATGACTCTAAATTAGACATATAAATTCAGAAAATAACGTGAACGGTAAACCAAAATGTCATAAAAATAAAATGTAGTCACATTGATTATGCCTTCACTGAATTATTAACAACAATACAAATTTATAGTAAGAAACAAAGGCGAATAAGTATTACTTTCACTTGTTTTGTAAAACTTTTCCTGTTCTTGCAGTTTTTATACATATTTTGCTCTAAATTAAACACATTTTTATTTTTTTTATAGAAATTACAGTTATTAGTTTTTAAATTAATTACCAAGGCGAATCAATTATAAGGTGGGAGCAAATCGAATTCAGTGATGGGAAAATTCGACCAATGTCAAAAAATTGCCTACTTTATTCAACGTATATATAAAAAATAAGGAAAAACAAACAAACGAACATTTTTTATCTCATAAATATATTTCTATTTTTAAATCGATAAATTTTATTTGAAATTCATATATGTATATTTGAAGACTATTTGAATTCAGCACCTGCGCGCATCAGACCTTGTTAATTACTTTAAGAGTAAAAATTATAAATCGTCTGTACATTGACGATTTTTACAGACAAGCGTGTTGCATATGAGTACCATATCACACAAGACATATGTAAAAAACAAAAAACATGGCATGTAAAAACAGCTTAACAGCTGCTGTTGGAAATAACTTTATTTATATATATACGAAACGAACGAAAAATGACACTGAAGATGGCACATAGCCGAAACCGGTTTGTCTCCAAACCAAACTTGACAAGGGATGACGGAAATTCGTTCCAAAATTCTACATCAAAACACCCTGTCGGAATATCAAATCAAGAATCAAGTTTGAAAGAAATACTCAGCTTCACTGGTCTGTTTATCTGTTCAGTCTACCGTGTCTGTTAACAATTTGCTTTGAAATCAAGTATTAACTTTCTAAGGCGAATATTAATTCGCCCTGTAACTTGCAGCAACTCAATTTTATGTCAATTAATCCCAATATATAAGAAATGAGAACTATTTTCCTTTTTTTGATACTTGGAAGAGGACAAAATATAGCTGGACTAACAAGGACGGGTTTTCAGTACAAAACTGCGTTACAGGGCGCCTTGACTAGCCATAAATCTGTTCAGCCAGTGAAGACCATCTCCATTGGTGGTCGGTTCGTATTCCAACAGTTTTTTCTGAACAATTGTTTGCACAACTCTGTTATGACTACACAAACTAAAGCACAGGCAAATTAAAAAGTATGTATGTGGGTGTGTGTGTAAGTACTCGTATCTAACACTACATCTTGAATAGCCAGAAATAAGTTCGCACGTTGATGATAATAACTTTTTATGACTCATCGAGATTGTATAGATTTTTTTACATTGTTTATAACGGATGTTAACAGACGAGCGCACACACACATACATACTGTTTTTGCCTGTGTATTTTGTTTGTATAATTTCATACCAGAGTTATGCAAACTATTGTTCGAACAACTCTGTCTGAACATGTCGCGACCATGAACAGCGACGGTCTGGATTAGGCTTTTTTCTGTGCGAGCAGCAAAATGTGCTGAGGTTGAACCGATTTATAGGTAAACTATGCTAAAAGCATCCATACATTCACGATGGGAGACAAAAATATTATGCTAAAACTGAACAGGAACATCTACACGGAACCCTCAAACAGAAGAGCACGATCACATTTTTTCGTTCTCGCAATGTGCGAACAAATTAATGGCTAGTCAAGACTAATGTTATGAGTGTAGTTGTACTGAATTTATCATCCCTGATTGACATAAATTGTAGTTGTATTGGTGAAACCTTCCGATGCAGTCACCTTATTAAATGTACCTTGCGTGTAGGTGAAAAAAATTACACAGATTTGCGAATTGCCAAACTAATTAAATTCAATGGTAATCCTCATATATAATATTTATGTATTTCAATGTGTAACTAAAAGGTGTCAACAACCACTATTAGGTTAATCTTCTTAATAGCAAACACAGGGTAACTACTACTTTGTGATAGCAAAGGTAGATTTAAGGGCAAGAAAATGTAAAAGATTTCAACTAAAGATCAGAATTCAAAAGCAAAATTTGTCACCCTCAAACGAGAGATTGATTGATTTATTTTTTTATTGTTGTTGATAAACTAGATTTAAAACAGTTTGGTTTTTAAATTGAAAAATATTGAATTTAAAGGTTGTGTTATAAAATGTGTTCATGGTTGAGTTGTTATATACCTACTGTTGAAAGCTTATGGAGTTTTCGTTTCTTAAATGTTTGTCCTGTTACCATACCCATATTATTTGGGATTTTATACAGATCATAAACGGCAAGGTCTTTATTCCGCATTGTTATGGATAAAATTAAAAAAAAAAAAAACATCTGTGGAAGTAAACATTTTTCGAGTATAACAAAATCCCAAAAAATGTTACATGTTTTCTGGAAAAGAAAACGGCATTAGTAACAGGCATGTTTCTTAAAGAGCGTGTTCTTTACCGTACTTCCCCAAAAAAAGAAACCAAAAGAAAGCATGTTTGTGGATTTCAAAAATCTAATAGGCATGAGAAAAACAAGTGTATAATTACAAAACTCGATTATGACACATTCAAATTTAACGGGTAATTTCTGTGGATTCTCTACATATTACAGTATATTTCGTATATAGTCAGTCACCAACCTTAGTTACACGCAAAATGTGGGATATATCGCTAATGGGACTAGGTATGAGCATAATCTTTATATAAGCGACTCAGAAGCATACATACACACATCCATATAAACAAATTATACAATCAATTTATGCGAATAGAAAAATAAAATTCATGTTTATTTGGAGAAATTCAATTACACTTTCATATTTAATGTACATACATATGGGTGTGCATATGTATGCATATTAAATTTTTATTTAAAAAAATCTGCAACTTTTGATAGCCTAAAATTAAGAGTACGGATTAGGACCTATCCTATATTTCTTAAAATAAAATTAGTGTATTTGGCGTCTTGAGCAAACATTTTATAAAATACATCCCTACGGATTTCAAAAAATAATTTGTTGCACAAGAATTCTTTTCCACTACACGATCTTCTTCGCCCGTGGCAAACAAGTTTTTATGAAATCGACAGTAAATTTGTGCTAATGTGATTATTAGGGGTAGTGACTGACTATAAAAGCAATATACACAAGTATATATTTCTGCGCTTCGTAAGCCCGTATTCCGAATGTATATTAATATTAATTTGACTATATACCTACTTACATATGTATTCAATTACTATATGCAAGCTTTTCTTCTAATTATATTCAGTTTTAATATCCACATACATACATATATGTGTGTACAGATGTAAGTACACCAATTGTGAAAGTCGTACATATGTCAATGTGGTGTTTGATATCGACAGGGATGTACATTTTATTAGTATTGAATTTATTCGTCACATTTTGTATGAGAAAAATGCCGCATTAGCTCTGTGACAAACATACATGAATATACTTTTTTTTAATTACATAAATTGTTGGTATCAATTTAATTAGTTTACTAGCTTTTGACCGCGACTAATCATATGCCTATGATTTATTTTATAGCACATTATTTATTTCAACAATGTTATGTAATTATTATTATGATTTCACGAGGTTTAATTGAAATTTGTCTTTGCATTGTAAATATTTGGCTATTTTACGTAAGTAATAATGGTAAATAATTCATACATTCCCTTAATACTAACAAAAAATTAATTTTTAACCCTGTCCACGCAAGCAATTATTTTCAGCTTTTGTTTTAATTGCATATAACTTCTGTTTCCGAATTTTTTTTTTCACGTTTCGACTTTAAGTTGAAAAGTGCTGATGTGAACAACAAGGGAGTATTGCAAGTACAAGCAACTTAGCACACCTTTTCATTCTTTTCTCTCTAACCACCTAACATAAAGTAAAATTGCATGTGTGGACAGGGACTAAGTATCTTTTACCATTTTAAAAATCAAGGTATTATCGACTAAGGACGATGTCATTATTTTGACCCTTAAGAACTAGTGTACAAAGTGAATCTAATTATATCGTGCTTTTATTTCAATGCCTTATTAAATCCTACTTTATATACTATTTCATTATTTACTATTAATTTGAATATATCAATGTTTATATTAACTAATATATTGTTTCAAAAATAATATGTGGAGTTTTCTTTATTTTGACGCTCACAGTATAATCGATAACATCATTACTTTAGCTATTGGTAACTTATGATTTAAATCCCCAAAAATTCTGTTTGGGGAAAAAAGTACCAATTAAAGATTTAAATTTTCCATGCCTGGCCAACGATATAATAATTTAGATCTACATACAATGAATGAATATCCAATCGTATGCATATACATACATACATACATAGTCTAGTGTATTATTCATTATTTATTTACAATAGAGGAGACAATTTTGACAATCATTGTGCTTTAAGCAACTGTCAGGTATTGAGTTCTGTTTATATCGTTTTATTACGGTTGATTTCAGTTACTTAAACGTGTTTCAATGATAAATATTGTTTAAACGAAAAAGTGAGAAAAACAATAAAAAAAACCAAAAAGCAGAAAGAACAACTTCAGGATTCTTCAAAATGAGTTGCAAGTAAGTCTTTTTTTATCTAAACGGATTCGCTTGCGAATTCTGATGTATGTGCATAGATACATAGGGAGTTCGAATTGCATAATTTAACATTTATGATTTTTTACTCTTTTCTATTATGCAAATACTTTTTTTCATGCAATAAGTGCAACGTTTTAAGAAAAACAGTGTTACCAGAATTTTTTATATTAAGTTGGTCTGAGATTTGTCAATTGTACTTATTAATGTATGTATATCACTAATATACGTCCCCTTATTAGAGGAACTCAATCTTGGTTGCAAAGAACCCCTGGACAGCTTGTAGATTTAGCTAGTCTAGCAAACATGCTACATTTAGCAAGACTACAACAACAAAATATATGAACTTAAGATCTTCATCACTTGAACAAATGTGCATCGGAAACAATCGCCAATTTCAAACGTTACAATGCTCAATCAGATGTTTGCCGATTTATTTTTACAATCAAAAGAACTAGAGACCTGCGCTTTTATTGTTTTACGGCGGCGGAGCCGTCTAAAACTGAATTTGAAGGCTTCAAGCTACTACTGCTCTAAGAAATATTGCTAAAGAAGTAAAAATTAAAATATAAAACAAAACTACATTATTTGAGATTAAAGGAAATTCAAATTAAACTCGGAAGATTGCTTCGCTTAGCCGCACGGCATATGCATTCATATAAGAGCAATTTTGTTAACAAATAAATAATAAATTTGCAAGAATATACAAATCTTGCGTTAAGAAATTCGAAAAAGAAAATTAAACCAAAAATGTTTTGCGAATTTGTCCGTGCTTTCTTCTTCTCAATTAAAAAAAAAATTCATTTAATAACATAGCTACAGGCCTCGTTAGCTTATATATAAAAAATGAATTTTAAAAATACAAATTGGCCAAAAAATCAACAGCAACAAAAATATTTTTTGTTTCCTATATTATCTCAAAAATATAGCTGTTATAACAAAGAGGAGCAAATTTCAAATCTCGAACCGTTTTGAAATCACGCAGGCGATTTGATGCTGTTCTACACCGACCAACTGAACCAACCAAACCAACTGAATTCGAAATGTTCTGTTTTGTTTATTTATTTTGTTACATTCTTAATCAAAATATTAAGTGAACATGCCATGCCGGGAGGTAATTTATTGGCAGTAATTGCTTTACATGCGGTCTTGACTAAAACATAGATCTGTTTTGCCAACGTGAAGTTAGCTGTTCGCAAAGGAGTTTGGTTCATGAAGTCGCTTTTGTTTGTCTGTTCGTGTTCAAATAATGTTGTTCGAATATTGGCTCGCACAACGCTGTTCTGCCATCACACAAACAAAATACACACACCCAAAATCTGTGTGTATTCGTCGTTTGTTTGAACAGCAATCTGTACGGTGGCAGAACAAATCTATGGATAGTGAAGACGGCGTGTAAAGAACATGATGGTACAAATGGTATATCGAAAAACAAAATCAGCTGACTGTAAAAAAAAAATGTAAAACACGAACATTGGTCAGAGCAAACCGATTTTTTACAAAGAGGCGTCCTCAGAAATTTTGTACGCAAAACATATTTTGCGTGATTTGCAATCACTTTGACCTAAATTGCAGATATGCAATAAAAAGTGATTTCCACTATTTTTAAAGGTCATAATAACTAAAGTATATTATAAATTTAGCTAAGTAAGATAATTGAACTTAATTATATCAAGATACTTAAGTAATGACATAAAACAAACGTTTTATATGGTGTACATACATACATACATACATGCACTATTATAGAAAAGAGTCAGCTGTGCATAAAGATAAAAGCATAATCATTAAATTAAACTAATTCTCAATGGGTTAAATATACGCACGGCATATTCGACGAGGTAGCATTGTTAGACCAGCTGATTATTTTTCACTAGTATTTTATACATATTTATGTATGTATGTGTATTGAGCTTGGGCATGAATGATAGGAATGTTGGCCCAAGTATTTACAATGATTATCAGTGGTTAAATGTTAAAACTTTGGAGAAACGTAACTCTGCGAAAAGTTATTCCCCAACTTTTTGCACTTCATTTCTTTCTTATAAATTACAGTTTCTACCACCTAGATTTTTGTGTATACACAAATATGTTCATATCATGTTGTATCTTTTCTTTAATTAAATTCGTATATTCAATCGTTTTCTTAGCTCGAAATAAAAAAAAAATATTGAGAACAGTCGCTGTTAGAAATACCACAGAGGAGAGAATGGTTGCGCTTGAGCGTGAAAAAAGCTTTTTTTAATCCTGGATAACCCAGTATATTTTTATTTGTTATGGTCAATGTGAGTTGTTTCGACTAAAATGCACTAAAATCGTTTTTGACGAATCGTTGGTGCGCTAAAAAAGTAAAATATGTATATTAAAAACTAAAAAAAATACGTTTTTGATTTACATATTTTAAGCAAATAAAATAGAAAGAGCTTTGATTTGGATCAAAGCTCAACATTAGGTTTATGTCCACCATATCTTCCAAAGAACTTTCCAGCGTGTACTCACCAAACACTAAAATCCTTTTCATCGTCATCGGACATTGTCAATATTCTTTCGATTTCCTCATTAGATATTCTCGTTGTAGTCGTTTTCTTCAATAAAAAGTTGCGATAACGCCAATGCTAGTCGTCATGACTGACACATACATGTACATACATACCATTTAAATGACGACACGAGACGAAAGTAGTGCTCGGCAGCAGTTTTGTAACTGCATCAGCTATTTTAACATACATACATACATATGTAAAATATAACAACAAAAAACAAGAAAGCGAAAAAAGCTGAGAAAGGAAAAAATAATGCTGGTCGAAAAGACCGCATTTTGACAAAAATTCAATATTACGAAAAGTAAAAATTTTGCCACAAGAATTACAATTTTCTCAAAAAATTTACCTTAAAAAACATCAAATAAATTTATCAGATTACACAAAAACAAATCAAAACCACAAAATTTTACAACAAAATTAATATTCATCCCAAATTTAATTAAATTTTCGTTCAAATTGAAATTTTATTACTACATACATACATATCTAAATTCAACATATCTGAACTATTTATCACCAAAAAAAATTTGTTAATTACCCAAAACTCGAAAAGTGGAAAAAATGTCCATTATAGCAAGAAATCTAGAAATCTTTAAAAAATCTAAGCTTCACACAAAAATCGAAAGTTACGACCTTAATGCATCAACCTTGCTCACTGTCGTTGAAGGGATTAATTGCTAATACTCGTAAAAGTTATTATTTAAAAAAAAAAATCAAAAACTTAAATTACATATTTTTTTCTTTACAGTTAAATTTTCTACCCCTTTATTTTATTATTTTCTGAGGTGCTTCAGTAAATTACATGTGTTTCCAAAAAAGGATTTTCCAAATCTTTAATAATGCATTAAGTGCAAAATTTTAATAAAAGGTGTTTAATGTTTTATAATCTGAACTGAATCTTGAAGAACAGAAGGATTATGATTTCACTCCCGTACTTATCTTTGGCAATAAGTGCGTAAATGTGTTTGCTTATCTAAGGTGTTATATTTGCGTTCATCCTACATATATCAGTTGTAACTAGGGATGCCAAACGAGTAACCCCGAAACCCGAAATCTGGGGATAATTTGGGATTGGTAAACACGGTTTAAAATGTGAAGTTTCTGGGTCTACAGCAGTTAGGTTTTTCTAAAATGCTGTTTGTCGTATGTTAACTGATCTTTTTTTGGCGATAAAATGCCGCTTTTAGCGGTTATATTTTACTTTGGATTAAAAAAAAAAAATAAATACTAAATATTGACAGAAAACAAATAAATTGCTACACAAAAATGCATCTAACATGTAACATTATAGACAACATCTTTTTAAACTACAGGGGGTTTCTTAAGATCGAGAGAACTTTAAGTTGTAACACAAAATAAAATATTTAATTGCATGCACATAGTTATGTAGTTCATTGGAGCTACGTAGCTCCTGTCATTAATGAATGTTATTTGTTATCGATTTGTAAAGCAAATGTGAATAATTTGGTAGCGTTGTTCAAGCGTCATTTTGTCATAATGATTTGCCAGAATATACTGATCATAATTGTCAAAAGGTGAGTGTAGTATGACAGTTCGTTTGACAGTTAATCCTTTCGTAAGTTATATCGGGCTTAAAAACACATCCTATACTAAAGTTGCTGTAAGAAAGGTTCACTGTTTCTTGACTTTCTTAGATTATATTATTTGAGAGCTTTTAAAAGCAATCAATTTCTCTATCATGTAACTACTTCTGGCAGTAGTGTCCTGTACATAATTACACAACAAAATTTGGAAGCATTTTCATATACATTTTTGTAAAGGCGGCCATATTAAGTTATGGCTCCCTATCAATTTCTATAATCCGAGAATATAAATTCCGAAATATTATTGACTGATCGCGGGTTATTTATTAAAATTTCAATCGCAAGGCATTACAGGATGTCCGCCGGGAAGGTATACTACTTTGTTTTGCCGCCATTTTGGTAAACATCAGTCATGGCAGTTCATATTTGGCAGTCGTGAAGTAGAGACGTGGCAAATTTATTATGGAAAAATATTCGGTAAACCAACGTATTTTAATCGTTAAAACATTTTATCAAAATCAATCATCGATTACTGTGACGATGAGAAAGTTACGTGAAATTTTTGGAAGACACAACGCGCCAACAAGACGCACTATTTATCGTGTAGTGAATGATTTCGAAGAAAGAGGGACTGTAGCTAATAGGCCCAAGCATGGACCACAATGTACTGAAAGATCGGCTGACACATTACTGTTCAAAGAAAGTGTTCAAAAGAATCCATCAACCTCAATTCAACACCGTGCTCAGGAGCTTGGTCTTTAAAGAACAACTTTGGCCACAATTTTGCACAAAGATTTGCATTTGTTTCCATTTAAGATTCAGAGCTTCTTCCAGAAGACCATTTACGCCGCCGTACATATGCTAAAAGAATGCTACAGTTCGCCCATGACAATATTATGATTTTTTCATGAACTGAGTGACGAGGCACATTTTCATTTGAATGGGTATGTGAATAAACAGAATAGTCGGTTCTGGGCAATGGAAAACCCTTATATTATTCATCAGTCACCTTTGCATCCTTTAAAAGTGACAATCGCTCCCCATTGACAGTTACCGGTACGCCGTTTTCAGTTTCTAAGAAGTATAGTCCAATGATTCCTCCTGACGCTGTACCAGTACGGCTTTGTATGAAACTAGCTTCTTTTCGTTTATGTTATTGTTGTTTAATTTTAATATATTCTATAAATTTATACATTTTGTTTTATTGAAATGCATTAAAAGTGTTGTTTGTTGTAGAAAGCTCGAAAGGTGATTAGCATCATTTGAATTTACTTTTATGGTGCGCCTTAAGATATGCTCTACATTGTACTAATATATAAATAACTTACTTGTGTTGAAAATGTTGGTATCTATTTGTGAAAACTTTGACTTTTAATTTGTTACTAGTCTCTCATTATTAATTCAAGGTCGATTTACTTTTTTAACATTTACAACAAACAATGTACAACAAAATAAAACACATTGAATTCAAATATTGAATGTTAGTTGTGTTAATTTGTATTTAAGTGTGTTTTTTTTTTCTGTTTTCCTTTACTACCACAACCAATTGGAACAAATGCCGCATATATTAAGTTTATTTAACACAAAAGCACATCTGTTCAACATAAACAATTGTTATATTCAATTTTTTTTTTTGTTTGTTTGTTTTGCCGTCACTAACTGCAGTTTACTTAGACAGCGCAAAAGGAAAATTGAGACATGTTATGCATGACTAGTTAAACGAGCTTTGATTGGCTGGGATTTGGCGGTGTGTCGTTATCTTGTGGGTGTGTACAGGTGGCTGCAGGGTTGAGGGAGATAAATTGATAATTAAATTGGTTAAAGTAGTTTTTCAATGCAGAAAATATAAAAATATGTATAAACAATGAAATCAAACATTCACGTTTTTTAAAGTGCGATAAATAAATTTTATAATACCTCTAAAGTTGATGTGTGTTTTAAGATTTCTAGTGACATAAATTATTTCGTTATACTTGTACAATCTAAATGTATATTTATTTATGCACACTTGGAGGAAATTGATTTAAAAACGTAGTACATGCCTCTGAAATTATTAGAATAATCGAACCTATAATTTAATGACTAAAACAAGATAACATTGTATTAAGATGTATAATTTTTGTTCCTAACAAACTCTTCGAACTCGATTAAAAATTAGTTATTTCAATTAATTTTGCTTTACAGTTTGCACACTGCAGTATTATACAAAATTGACCGTAGACAACTGATAAGTGATCTCTGTTGTACGAGTATTTAGTATCAAAAATATATTATTAGTAATCCAATTTTGTTTGTAACAAGCCAAAAATTTTAAACTGTTCAATAAACTTGCAATGTGTCCGCGGCATTGTATTAATTTAAGGTCTCTGATTAAGCCTGTTCTACGGAATGAGAGGAGACTAAACAGCTTTTTCTCAAAGTCTTGCAGGTAGTACATACGTAGTACATACGTATACATTAAATTTACAAAAGTTGTTAATTTTGGTTTTCTAACAAAGATTTTGAGAATTAATAAGGTGCTGACTGATTACATACATACATACAAGTATATACATGTGTACATTTGTTATCTTTTAGAATTTAAAAAAATCTTACGGCTACAAATTATAACAATATAACAAAATTTAATAACAAAAATTACGTTTATACTTGTATATATGTACATTTGTATATTTTAGTTGACAATACGACTGTTTAAAATGGAAAGAGTTTTCTTTAGCGAAACGATCGGCTTACTAAAATCAGTTGGATATTTGAATTCAAACCGTAAGCAACTGAAATTTTTTTAAAACAATAAAAATTCTGTAAAGTTGAATAAGTAATAAAAATAATAATTGAAAACAAAAAAAACAAAATAATAAGAAGAATTTAATTTTACCAAATCCGTTTATAACAATTAATAATTAACAATGTGAACAAAATACACAATTAAAAATTAAGGAAAAAAACAACAACAAATTGCCTTTACATAACTATTTGAACAACAGAAATTTTCTTTGGTGTTTAAAATAAATTTAGTTGTGATTAAATATTTAGATTTGTAGTTATTTGAAAATGTGTGTAAATAATGAAGGTAGTCTGCCATCTCTGGTGGTGGGTGGTGAGTGCCATTTTTAGGAACAAGAACATGGTGTTTAACAATACAAAATGACCGCAATCATTCGTCTGTGAGAGTTAGTTTGCAATAAGAAGTAAATTTTTTTTTTTTTTTTTTTTTGATAAACAAAAGTCATGGCAAATAAATATTTTGTGTGAAATGTTCCAGGGAACTTTCACCCTGTTGGTTATAGGTACTGCGGAATTATTTTTTACGCTTTTAGAAGACTAAATTAGGGATGTGGGTGAATCCCTTAAATATTTGCCAAATAACTTAGGATGGTTGGAAACAAAGTTCGTATTGCGTGAGCTGCCTGCATTACCTACAAATCTTATATAAATTTGTTTACTCAAATTAATCTGAAAGCGTTCGTAGCTTAATTAACTTATTTTTCAAAGAAACCATTTGCTAAATATTTACCAAACAAAATTAAATTTTAAATTTAACAATTAAAAATTAATTTAATTAATTAATTCACAAGCTTGTAGCCTTTAATAAAAGAAAGTTTTTGTTACACAATTTTATTATTTTTACTCGATATTTTGCTGCGCCTTTGTTTAGCATCATCAGGAAATAAATTATATTACAAAAGCAATCGATAACAAACGATAAAACATGAAAAATGTTTTAAATTTGAAAAACAAATACACACACAAACTGAAAATACTTTTACTTTTGAAAATAGTTTAAAATTAAATTTTAAAGGAAACAAAAAAACTGAAAATAATTTCACATTTATGTACTTATATACTCGTGTATGTACATATACATATGTGTATGCATGTATATGTACATATTTAAACCAAACTTATTAGTAAAAACATTAAACAAACTATTCTAAACACGGCATTACCTGTATCGGCCTTATAATCAATTCTTTGTGATATTCGTGTTTTACAAATTTTAAAACATTTCTAAAATATAACGTCGCTTATAATTCTGCTCAATATTTAAAACTGATGCACTTTCAAAGCTAGGATGGTGTATGGTTGCAAATAAAAAACGTAAGAGTTGACACAAAGTTTTATTAAGAGCATTGAACGATAGAATGGAAATGCGGATTTTATTTTTTAAAGAGTTTGTCATCTAGATATCTTCCGTCGAGTTGAACACACTGTTCAAAACGGAGCCTTGTGTTGTGCGCTACACTCTGCAGTAAAATTTTCCCAAAGCAAATTCATCGAAGCTCTTGCTGTGTATGCAGTCGCCCCATCCTGTTAAAACCGCGTGTGTGAAGGGTACGATGGATGAGCTCGCAGGTATGGAAAAAATAATTACGTAATTGTGCGTCGATAATTCTCACCGTTGACATTCATCGCCTGGCCTCGAGAATTTTCAAAACAATGGTCCAATTATGCACATCAAACAGTTACCCTGATGCAATGCAATGGGTTTTGATGTTTCAATTAAGAGTTGCGGGTTCTTGGAGACCAGTAATGGCAGTTTTGCTTGCTGACGTGGCCGTTTAGGTGAAAATGAGCCTCGTCGCTCCAAAAAATGGGATTTACATTGCGACAACGCTCCAACATCGTTTCAAAAAAAGGTTTGCGTAAATCAAAGTCACTTCCATTTCTTGAACGATTTGAGTTTTAAAATAATGGAACTTCAGATCCTTTTTTTAAGATTTCATGAATAATCGCTCTTGAAAGTCCCAATGAGGCTGCTCTTTTCCGTATTGAAAGTCGCGGATATACACATAAGCTGCTCCCAACCAGTTAAATGTTTCGAGAGTCCTAGAAGATCGACTGGGCCCTGGCCATGGGATATTCATAGCCGAAGCAGTTGCGCGGAATCTCTGTACCCACGACCGAATTAAATTTACACTCGGTACATCACGTATTCGCCGAATACCGAACTTTGAACAGAATTGTCGACGAGCAATTACGTAAGAATCGTTACTCGAAAAAAATGTCTCCACAGCGAATGCGCTATGCTCACTCGACCACTGCGACATCGTGTCGGACAAATACGCACAACCGATAATTACAACGGCACCACTCTCCCTCCCTCCACACCGTTTAATACTTTTTGAAATAATCGTATTTAAAAATATAAATTTGCCACCAGACACCCTGTATAAACCGTGCCTACAAGATTACTTATCCTTCAGAAAAGTAATATTGTTTTTTCAGGTGGCAATTAGATTAATTAACCTTAGGTAATTCGAACCCCAAAATATGTAAAAAAATGTGTATTTCAAGGTCCCAATAAGTTTATTTTTGTTAGTGTTTAAAGTGGTGTAAACGTATATTTTATTGACTTAATTTTTATAACATGTGTTCTTATCGCTGACATTCGTTCAAAATATTCCATTGGGAGAATGTGAAAAACCCAAGAAAACGTACCTTTTTTGGTTTTGACCAATCCCACAAATCGGGTGTTGTTTCTTACAAATAAGAAGCCAGCCACTTTAATATAAATAGGTGCGAATAAATCTTAACGATTCATAAAAACGTATTTCCATTTTACTTCTTGATCTGATAAGAACTTAAGTTTTCTTGATAAAAATAGTACAAAAACACACTTATTCATACTGAAGTGTATATTTAGAAATAATATTAATGCAAACAAACAAAAAAAATAAAAAAATATTAATAATAATAATAAAATGTTCGCTAAATTTTGTTTAATTAAAAATTAAACTTGTTTATAGATTAACACTTGAGGCCTTATTCATAATAGTATTTTTATGTTATCACAAGTTTGTAGGTAAATGATTTTATAAGCCTTTTGTTTAATTTATAATCTTTGTTATTAACAAGGATGGTGATGATGATGATGATGATAATGATTATTATTTTTTTGTAATCAGCTGATAACATTTACCGTAACTCTCCGAAGAAAATCATTCAGTGAATTGAAACCGTTTAAAGAGGATTGAAAGTGATGGAAGGAAAAATGATGATAATAAATAATAATAATAAAAATTTCAGTAAACGTGACTTCTTAAATTACATCTAATAGAAGAATATTTTGCTCAATTTACACTCGTGCAAACTTTTGTGCACAACTGTCTGTCCGTTATGTTATTTTGTGTATTAAAATGAATTAAATTATTATTTTTTAAACAATAGCACAGAACTAATGTGTACAAATTTAAGGAACATTTTACAAACAGTATTGGTCAAAATTCCAGCACACCATTGCACCGTTTACATAAATGTCTTTGAAATGTACGTTGCAGAGGGATAACGATTCTAAACACATTTCAAGACCATCTCCAGAGCCCCATCGAGACTGTGGAAGATGGGTAATTTGGAAAATTAAAAATTTGACGCAATTGGAAAATAGTATGAAAAGGACATCATATAAAGGGGATTCTAAAGATTTGACCAGTTAATTTTCGACAAATTAGAATTATTTTCAAGTTTTTCCTTAAATAAATAAACTGACATTTTATATTTTTTTGTTTTATTTATTTATTCGACCAATTAAACTATAACATATTTTCTTAATCAATTAATTATAACTTAGAAGCAAACTTGGGCAAATTCGACGCAATGTCAAAATTAGTTCGCCTTGCATCAACTGGCGTGTAAAAAAAATAAAAATAAATAAAAGCAAACAAACGAATTTTCCTTTTTAAATTTATAATTATATTTATAGTATTTTAAAATTCATCAATTTTATTTGAAATTCATGTATGTAGATACTTTAACAGGATATGACGTTAGGTTGGGGCAAGCGAATTCATCATATGTTCTCAAGAGACCATCTTATAATTATTTCGCCTTGCTTTTAATGAACAAAATAACTCTTCATTTGTTTTTTCGACAGGTTGATTTGTCAAGTGTTGAGGGAAATTCCTTCGAGATAAATTCACATTTAACAAAACAGTGCAATGGGTGTGCTTTAGTTCTGGCCAATACTGTACATAACTGCATACAAACACACACACACATACATACATACATACATATTTATAAAGCAGTAAATAAGTTAATGTTTTTTGTTCGTATGGAAAATCATTGAATCACAGCCAGTGAATTAAGAAAATTATACTCTTGCTTATGTACAATGTTTGTATGTATGTTTCATTTCCTTATACAAGTTTAAAATAAATTTCAAAATAAACATTTAACCTTCCAAACACTTGTCTGTCTTGCCAAAGACACTTTTCTTAAAGTGTCAATCAGTATTTATAAACATATTTTTATAATAGTGTATGTGTGTATGTATGTGTGTATGTTCTCAAAGTTGCTACGATAGGGTTAGTGGTGTTTTAGTATTCCTTTTAGAATCAGCATTAAATTTAAGGTGTTTTTTTTTTAATAATGCTATCACATTCCATTGTTTGAATACTAATTTCATTAAAATGGAAAAACAGCGATAATTCCTGGTTTTTTTTTTAGTATGACCTCAAAGTATTTCCTCGTTTAGCCTAAAAGTTAAACAAACAAATTTAAATTCAATTTACTACAATTGTTTTTTATTAATGTATAAATAGTTTTATGTAATCGTATTTTATTTTCATCACATAGATAAGAATATATAGTTTTTTTTTGCTTGCTTCAAACATTTGATATGGTCTAGACTTGAATAGCTAGGACCTGCACAAATGTATTTAAACATCAAACACAACCTAACTGTCAATTTGATTTCGTATGAATTCACTGTATTACAACAGAAATACTAAATTATACCTTGCAACTTATGATATAAATCGTGCCGTGCCATCCGTGTATGTGCGGAACACAACTTGTTCGAATCAAACCTTTCAATTACAGCTGTAACATATTTTCTTTCCATACTTCTGCTAGTTCTTTGGTTATGTTATACTGGAGTAAATATGCTGGCACTGATGAAGGAGCATAAATATGGAAAATACACATACATATTTAGATATTTCGTACCCAAATAATCATTATTTTTCAAATTTAAACAACAACAACAAAAATCATAATTGAAGAGAAATGCTGCAAGATTGTTACGCGGCGGACTCCACAAATTATTTTTCAAAGTTTTATTCTACGCTTGGAAAATAAAAGTACTTTTGTCTTGTGTTATTTAATTTTTGTCAGTTAACACAGTAGAAAGAGCTATTTTTGCCCTAAAACTATTATTAACTGATTTATATTATATTCAGACATGCAGCTTAATTAAGGCAATTAAATTTTAAATTAAGTTATAGACTTTGGTGTTCACACCACATAGTCTATTAGCATTTGACAGCGGAAAATGTGTTTGATTTGTTTGGCGAAAATATGTGTTTCGTAATTTTGAAAACTGAAGAGAAACTCAGCTTTAAAAGAAATCAATTAGATTCGTTATAACTATAATGACAAATGATAACCGTCAATTGCGCCTGCCATATAGTTTTAATTTTGTTTTCATTTTTGAAGTATAGAGTTTGACAACTGCCATTAAAGAATAAATTGTACATAGTTGATTTTGTCATTGAATGCAGTTTTATCTGCTCACTAAACCAGAGTTACATTGGAAGTTTTAATCAATTAATGTTTGCAATTAAGTGCCATTTTTTCAATTTATTAATTTAGTTCTTGTACGACAAATTCAGCTCCATTAAGTCCTTAATTGCGTAAATTTTCTAATTGCGCAATTAAGGAGCATGTCTGAACATAAGTTCTATATTATTTTCAGAGATCGTGTGCATTTTCTAAGCAGAAAATAAAACATGAAAAATAATCATTAAGAAGTAGTGTTCACCTTTACGGTCCCTGTTTTTTACATCACTAATATATTGGTGTAAAGAAATACAAAAAATTTAAGTGCACTTGGCTCTTTGAAAATACAATAAGCTCTTTTATTTCAATTGTTAATAAAACAATGATAAAAAAAAACAGGCCGTCAATAGTGCCATTTTTACAAGGGGTTTCTTTAGATATTTTGAACTTCACTAAGTGAGTATCGACGTAAAGAAAACCAAAAATGTATAAAAAAAAGCTTTTTTATTTCAATTGCTAATAAAACAATTATAATAAAATAAGCTGTCAATAATGCCACTTTTACAAAAGTTTTCTTGCATAAAAAAATAAATTATTATTAGCAGACGTGAGAAAAAAAATAGTAGTTCCTTGAAAATAAAAAGCAAAACAGAAAATTATTAAATTTGAATTCATTTTCGTATAACCATAACGCTTCTTTAAACGTTGCATATTTTAAGGGGTTATTTTGTGATTTTTTTTTTTTTTCATAAAAACCTAATTGATTAAAAAAACCTGGCAGACTACAAAAACCAGGCAGATATTAGGACTCAATTCGTGAATATATCGCTCACCCACTTCAAAGTTGACACAATATGCAAATTGCTTATTGTGTTTTTTAATCAATTAATTAATTAATTAATTAAGCAGTTATTCACATAAGTTTCTCATAACTTGTTTGCCTTAATTCCGTTATGTGATCTACATTTTATCTATTACGTCCCTGTTCTATATTCCGAACGGAATGAAAACATGTGGAAATTAAAAATAAAACTCGAAATTGAATAATTCGAAAATTAGCTCTTCTATATTCGACATATTTCGTATATGAATTTTAAAATTTATTTTAAAAAATAAATGAAAGTTAAAAGAAAACCTTTTATCTTTTAGTACAAAATTGTCATTTCAACATTCAAATAAAGTTTTAAATGAAGAAATCCGGATTTTAATTAATTCCGCCAAACTTCTTTATCCAAATAAAACGGAAGATATTATTCGAATGTGGAATACAGAAGAGCTAAAACATTCGGCAATTTCCACTATAGAATATTGCGGATTCGGAATACAGAACAGCTTTGTAAATCTGCTTTTTTAATTATAATAATCTTAAAATGGTTCCAAAATCGTTTTCAAAATCGGCCTAAATTTTTTCACACACCTTTAAAAAAGATTCGTTTTAATACCGTAACTGATTTTACTTAATTTACAATTTTAATTCACCGAAAGAGTCAAAATATTTGAAAAACTTAAAAATATTTTTTTTGTGTTTTCTTAAAACTTAAAAAAATTTTAGTTGTGTCCACCTTTAAAATGGGTGTGCGATATGTGCGGGTAAACATTAAAACGATTTTAATAGGTTTACAAAACAATAGCTTCAGTTTTTTGTTCCGCATCTCAAGGAATAAAAAAAAATAATTTTTATTTTAATTTATTAAGTTGATTTATAATTATTTTTTATTATTATTGACCAATTTCCCATATTTCGACAAGCAGCGTTAGTCATGATTTGAGATATTGTTAAAATTATCTTAAAAAACATTCATATGTTTGCATCTATCTTTACACCTCTAACGTTTTATAAACAATTATTTTTTTTTGTCAATTTGCTTATTTTTATTATATTTTTTATTTAGAAAAATTTAATTCAGCGAGTTTGGGTTGGTTACCTATCACTGATGAACACAATCTTTGCTCTTAAAAATTATTTTACAATTTTTAGTTCACATACTTATTAAAGTTTGTTCACGCCTGCTATTTATAGTAAAGGGCATTTTAGACCGGGAGATAAGTGTGACACCCATTCGTGTTGGACGCACACACGTGACTTTTACCCGAGCACACTTTCCAGTACAAAAACCAAAGCGATATGATATTTTTAAGTTTGATCGCACTTTGTAGTTGTTATATTTATATTTAGTCATTTAAAAAAAAATGCAGAATGCAGTAGGAAGGAAAAACGCAAAAAACGCACTTATTTTGTTTTAGTTGAAATTGAAATTACCATCGCTGCACATACACTTGCATGCATTGTGAAACGCCGTAGAAAATATAGAAAATATTAATAATGTGTGTCAGATTTCCTGATGAATAGTGTCAGTTTTTTTTTTGTTGAGTCATACTTATATGCGGGTTTGATGTTTACAAGTTTGATCACACAGCTGTTCATATGGCTAAAGCGGACACACATTTGAAAATTACAAAAGGTGTTTTTAAATTTAACTGTGATGGCAAGATTAATCGGAAAACGATTATTTATCGGTTGTTGGATTATGAACCACGATTTATTTGTATCGAGAATTTCTCTTTCGGTTATTTTTAAAAGAAATACATAGAGAATGAAAGCCTACAATATGCCGCAACATTTTTTTTTGTAATGCTGTCATATTTCGTGGCAAATCAGTTAAAAATAACCATTTTGTGCCGCTCTGAACGCCGCAAAAGAAAAAATTAGTCATTCTTGAAGAAAAAACTTTTTGTAGTGCGATAAATAATTTTTTTTTATTTATTTTAAAATAATTTATGTAAACAATAAAATTTAAAACGTTATCACAAAATGCAAATTTTTATTTTTATACAATTATTTTTTTTACATTAAACTGTGATATCTTGAATTAAATTAAATGGTTAGAATAATATTCCCGTGCTCTTTCATATGATAACCATCACATTCTATCGGCCCATGGCCGCCATCGTGAATTTAAAATAAAAACATGTGATCCATATTAAAATGACAGCAATAAACGAAACGATTGATACTAAAGTTGTAAAAATCGTACAAACCATTTGGCCCGACGTTAAATCATGTAATTATTATACAAAAAGAGGGCGTTATATCGCCAAGCCCAGACTTTAGTCCCTCCATGTTATGCGAATCTGACACTACTAGAGACCACATTTGGAAAAAATCTATTTATGCATTTATGACAGACGTAAAAACCGAAGTGGTTGAAAATGTTCGTATTAAGGGTGGAAGCTACACGTGATGTGGAATTCTATTTACCGTTCCACCACATGTCTGGCTCACAAGCAAAAAAAAAAGGACAATGACACTACAAATCCTCGCGATGAGCTAAACTACTTTCTCAACGCTCCAGTTCTTGAATTAACACGTGATGTGGCAAACACATGGGATGAAATGAAAACAGTGCACCACACATAAGCCATACACACTTGCATAAAAATATTGTTTTCTGATTAAAACCATCAGCGCGCTGTTTTTCTAAATTAAGTTTTAAACCAATCAATTTAAAAAACTCCTTTAAACTCTGAACAATAGTTTTTGCAATATTTTCAGTAATTTGTTATGTTATTTATGATAATTTTTAATCTAAGCTAAATTAACCGATCTTTCGATTTTTTCCGATGAATTGCAATTAATAATTTCTCGGTTCGATTAATCATATGATAAACTAATCGATTAATATTTTTCTTGCCATCACTAGTTGTAACTTTGAGAATGCCGTTATTCCACTACATTTACAAATAAAAAATAACTAAACAAAGAGATTGAGAAAAACTGTAATTATTTCATGTAGATTTTTAAAACGAATTGCCGTCAGTCCTTGTTAAGTCTAGTCGGAAAATCAAATCGAAAATCGAGAATATAATCATTTCACTACTCTATGGACTCCGAAAAAAAAATTATTTCTATCTAAGAGAACGCCTACAAATTGTTTCATTCACTTTTGTATCACAGTGTGTGTTTTCATTTATAATTTATAAAAGTAAAAATGTGTGTCAATTTTCTGATATGTAAATATAATGGAATGGGAACGGCAGGTTAACAAATATGAATGATTATCTGTTTTTTTTTTTTTTTGCATAGCACACTTCCCTGCCGATTTTCATTATCTTCTAGAGCTATTGAATTTACATATACGTATATACGAGTACCTATACTATACAGATAATACATTGTTTACTATTTTTGGAAAAAAATTCGAAACTAAATTTATTCAGTTATACGCTTTTGTAATTGAAGGCTAATTGCATTACAAATAAAAGATAAGAATAATCAAAAAAAAAAAAAAACAGACAGATTCAATATCAGGGCAGGTATAATTGTTTATATTATTATTCAGCGTTGCTTATTATTTGGCCACAGCTGTGTAATTAAATTTGAGCGGAAAATAATACATACCAATACAACTGAGTATAAATAAACACGAGTAATCGTGCAAAATAATAATAGTATATACATGCATACATACTCCATCACACTTTAATATATGTATGTATGTACATGCAATATAAACAGAAATCTTAAACAATTAGAGGCATTATACGGCTGACCGCCGCTGTCAGTCGTGTTACAGTGAAGGAATTATTTTAGGAACTTTTAAAAATTCTCACAAAATTAGACACATTTAACTCCAAAGAAAATTTTGCAACGAAAATTCAACAATTTATTTAAAAAAAAAATCATAAAAGATTGTCGGTCTCTCTGTCTTGTTCTAACAGAATTAAGTCGTTTAACATTTAAATAAATGTTGAAGAAAACTAAAATGTTTATATCGCATATATGGCATTCAAGACTTTTAACATTATTGTTTATAAACATCGGCAGTGCTCGAATTCTTGATGCCAGATGGCTTACAAACTACACAGTACAAAATAGAGATTCCGAATTATGGTAAGTGATTGTATCGCAAGCAAATATGTATGTAGTGTAGCACTCTAGTATATTAACTAAAATGCATATGTATGTACATAAGTAGTACATATGTATAACAAAAAATTATTAACTTAGTGATAAAAGTTCAACAACTCGAGAAGCAATATTTAATGTTCTGTCAACGAATAAACATTAACTCTGAATTTACCACACAAAACTCATACATACTTAACACACATACACTCGTACACAATGGGAAACAAGGAATTTGTAGAAAAAAGAAATCGTCTAAAAATGTCTTGATGGTATTTGCCTCACATGTGCACTAGTTCATTCTTCACGTGTGCACTAGTTCATCATCAATCAGCTGCGCAGCCAACAAATTTAACAATTGAATTTTGACAGTGTGTACAGTATTTGTTCGTCGTGACTTCACTACAGTAGACTATTTGACAAATCCAATGTCTTGAAGTGTTTTTTTTTATTCAGACCTCTTCTACATAAAACAAAAAAAAAAAATGTTGACCTGTTAAAGAACGTACTTCCGCGTAAAGAAGTAATTCGCGTTTATATCAACCTGCTAAATTGATTACCATTCGATCATCAAACCTTCGAAGTGAGAACAAATGGGTTTTAGTTATAAGATTGAAATACTTATTGATAGGTTTAAGCAGGTAGCTTCAATTAAAAAAAATTAACTCTGTAAATGTGAGAAAAAATAAATATTTTAATGACACTTTTTATTTTATTTCAGTAACGAAATCTACTGCTATGGCAACTTATTACACACTGTACAAATGGCGCACTTATTTGATGATTCAAAAACATTCGTTGATATGAAACTAAAGTATTCCCCCGAACAAACGGTTACGGATTTTGAAGATTTCATGTCATCAAAAAATAACAAACCTTCGCAAGATCAAATCCGGCAATTTGTAACTGTAAGTGGAAATTTTTTTAAAGATTCTTGATTTGATATTCCGACAGGGTGTTTTGATTTATATTTTTGGAACGAATTTCCGTCATTCCTTGTCAAGTTTGTTATCATTGCAAACGTTTCTATTCATTAGAGTTAAAAAGCTATAACAAATAGTACAAAAAAACAGTATTCATTCGGCTGTGCCGAATTTTATATACCCTCCACCTAAAACGTACATACAAACTGACATGCATACATTTTGCTGAAGCATGAGTTTGCTATGCGTAGTTTTTATCGCTTTCGTTTTGCCACAACTTAAGGTTGTCTTTTGTACGTGTAACTTAGGAAGAAGAAAAATACAACAAGCGTTAAAAACATGGGATGGAATCGTTACATCCGGGATCGTATCGACAATCGTACGAAAAAAATAAATTATATTTTTTTTACCGAATTTCCAGCACTTCAAGCAAAGGAGTCAGCTCCAGGGCTAACAGTTTTGGAGTTTTTAACTCCGATATTGAGGAATTTTCATCAAAAAAGAGGATGCAAATTTTCCTTTTGGGGTTTGGGGTTTTCATTGGAATTGTTTAGAAAATAAGTAGGATTTTTTGGCGATTTTTCTTAATTGTTTTTACTAATATATTAAATAGGATTAAATTTGTTTAACCTTTTTTGACAATTACCTACAAACACATTCTTAAATATGTGGCGATCCTCTGAAACAGCTTTTTTGCTTGCCCTGACAAGTGCTATTTTAATGTAATCATTTACCTGTGAATGATTTTTAAAAGGAGCAGGCTATACCTAATCAAGAATGCGTGTTCATTTGAACACAAATCAAATCTATTGTCAATAATTGAAACCAACATATGTAAACAAATAATTCAGAAAATGGGGATTTCGAAGTTGATGAATCTGGGGCTATTTGTGGGTGGTATATCAAAAATGTATGTGTATAATAAAATTCATCTCTACTAAGAGATATTTAGTACAAAAGTTAAATAAAAACAGCGTTTTTTATTGTGGGAAATTTTGGGGGATTTTTTTTTTAATTTGGGGAGAACCAAAAAGTTCCTGCCAGCTCTGGTTAGCTTTTTGACTTTACAGTATGGCGAAGTTATTTCTGTAGATTCTTACGTTACAACAGTTACGTAACATATTATATTAACAGTATGGCGGCTTATTCAAGTGACTGATTTTGTCAGCTGATCCGCCACAGCACGATACGAATTTACTAATTGTCCCATAAGTTTTTTATGCAACGCAGTTTGCTTTTGGTATAGTTCAATAGAAGTGACCATCTGAAGGTAACATTTTATATTCTTTTGCCAATAGGTCTGAAAGAATGACGTTTAACAAAAATTGCTTCATATAAAAGTTAAAACTGTTTTTTTAGTTAAAAATCCAAGAGAAAATAAGAAAATTAAAAAAATTGTTTTTAATTTGTTTGTTGTATTCTATAAATATCTAGTTTGTGCGTGTAATCGAATATTTTTCTTTAATATAATAGATCATGAAGCTTTTATAATTGGATAGCTCTTAAGAACTTTTATTTCTAGATTATTCTACGATGTAGTCGGGTTATTATTTTTAAAATTATATTTAAACAGATTTCCTGATGATTTGGCTTAAGAAACCAGCGAAATGCGCATACTGACTAACTTTTCCCCCCAACCAATAAAGTCATATTTTTTATACACAAAAGCATTGGGATATACAGTGGTCGGCATATTTATTTTGACAAAGTATAGTGAAGAATTGTTTTATTGTTTTTTAATATTGAAATTCCTATAACGGCACATTTATCATCATATTTTCTTTACACTAATTCTTAAGCATACGTATGCAAAATATTTTGTTAAAATCTTTACCCATTCTCATTCTGAAGAGAGAAATGCAATTTGGTACAAGAATTTGTAACGGCATAATTATTTTGACATTCTATAATTTCATCTCATTTTGTTTTTTGTGTTAAGCTTTAATACAAAGCGGTCGTTGTTGAGTATTAAGTATTAACATTCGATGAAAGATAAATTTAAAAAAAATTCTATTACTATTGTGTAAATATGGGAAAAATATCAGAATTAACTAACACCGTCAGGAGTGAAATTATAACCAAGTATAATCTTGGAATATCTGTAACAAATATTGCCAAGGAGTACTATATACCTAGACAAACCGTTTATTATCAAATAAATAAATGTAAAGAAACAGAATCTGTCATTAATTTGCGTGGAAGATCGACAAATTATTAGAAAATTTAAATCTAATCCAGGTTTGACACGCAAAGCCGCTACGTTGGAATGGAATTCGCACTCTGATAGTCATTTAAGCGAAAGAACAGTTCGACGACGTCTAAAAGAAGCCAACATTAATACATACGTAGCAAGCAAATTAAAAGGCTAGAATTCGCAAACAGATACGTGGACAAGCCCCTATTATTCAGGCACAGCGTCTTATGGACCGACGAAAGTACTTTCGAGTATCACTCGTCAAAGAAAAAAGTGTTTGTTAGACTAGACCAAAAAAACTCGAAAAAACCGCACCTGTTGTCGAAAAAGTTAGTCATGGAGGTGGCACAGTCCTGTTCTGGGGCTGTATAGCATATAAAGGCTTGGGAGAAAAATATCTAAAAGTATTACAAAAGTTGGAATAACATATTTTCGTTTAAAGGGTTAAAATACTGTATGTCAAAATACTTATGCTACCCCCTAAATTTTTCAATTAGTTGCATAGAATGCAAATTTAATTTTAGAAGTTATTATTTTATGTTTTTTAGTTATTAAATAAATGCTACCTTCATTTAAAAAAAAAAAAATTAGAATTTTTAATTATTTGGAAATCTGAAAAAATTTAAAATCGTAAAATTTCTCAGGTGTCAAAATAAATATGCCGACCACTGTAATAGTTCTTATTTTTTTAGTATGCTTGGAATCGAACATGTTATTCTCTCACGAGTATTGGTTGGGTATTATCTTTAATCTCCCACCAGGTTTAAAAACAAAATAATCTCAAATTGTGGCAAAAACGTAAGCAGTATGATGCAGTACATTGTACCAGTGCAAGGGTTTATCAACCCAGAGCTGCATTGCGTGACCGAATCAAACCGTTAAGAAAGTAGTTTGTTGTAAGCAAAACGAATTTTTATAATTCGAATAATTCTGAATGCTTGTTTGAATTTATGCATGTATGTGTGACTACAAATTTCACAAGTATTGTATATGTATATTTATTAATGGAAATATATTTATATTCGTATGTATGTATATTGTATTATAGGATTATTTCGACGATCGCGGTAAAGAGTTTGTACCTTGGATACCAGATGACTGGACAGAGCATCCTGCCTTTATTGATAATATTGTCGATCCTGATTTAAAGCAATGGGGTGCAGATTTGCATGGTGTGTGGAAGGAGCTGGGACGTAAAATGATAGATGATGTATACAAAAATCCAAATTCCTATTCTATTATACCGGTTGATAATCCAGTTATTGTACCTGGAGGTCGTTTCATTGAGTTTTATTATTGGGATTCATACTGGATCATCAGAGGCCTTTTGTATTCGGAAATGACAAATACTGCAAAAGGCATGTTGGAAAATTTCATGTCCATTATACGTCGATTTGGATATATTCCCAATGGAGGACGAGTGTATTATGCTGGACGTTCTCACCCTCCACTTTTTGCAGGGATGATTGATTCTTATGTAGAATTTACAAAAGACATTAAATTTGGTATTGACGCTTTAGAAGTTTTGGAGCACGAATTTGAATATTGGATGAATAATCATACAGTGCAGGCCAAGGGTTATGATATTTGTGTCTATAGCAACGCGGTGCCGGGTCCCCGTCCCGAGGCCTATCGCGAAGATATTGAAACAACTGAAGTATTTCCAAATGATGAGGAACGTGAAGCACATTACAGTGAACTCAAAGCGGCGGCTGAGTCCGGTATGGACTTTAGTTCACGTTGGTTTATCAATGAAACAGGCGGACTTGATGGCAACCTAACAAATCTAAAGACTCGATCTATAGTTCCTGTGGAATTAAACTCAATCTTATACTGGAATGCACTAATTATAGCAAAATATCATAATTTATCTGGTAATAACGAAAAATCGGAGGAATATCAAAAGAAAGCGGCGTACATATTAGAGGTATGTATGTACATATGTATGTATATACTTGAAACAATAGGTCAGTTTTTGCTCATTAATCCATACAATTCCGGAAATCCGGAATCGGAATATTCAAAAACATTACATTCGATTATACATATCGCTCATTTACTCAGGCGAAGTCATAACTCTAAAAATGCCATTTCGAAATAAACACGGCTTAAGTTTTCCCTTTGCTTCCACTAGCTACAAAACTCTCTTCAAACAGGGCAAGTAGAAAAGATATAAAGATGAAATTTATACACAATAAAAAGCATGACATAATGAAAAATTCCATAACATTAACTGCAAAAATGCATTTCTTGAGTTATGACGTTGTTGCAATAAATGAGCGATATGCCTATTGTAAACATACAAATATAATTTAACTTTTCAATTCCGTTTTCAGGCAATCGAAGCCATTCATTGGAACGACGATGTAGGCGTATGGCTTGATTATGATCTTTTAAATAATAAGCCTCGAAACTATTTCACGCCAACCAATTTGGCACCACTATGGACGAGAGCGTACAATGCCACTTCATCGCGCAAAATTTCGTCATCTATATTAAAGTATCTTGAAAAATTAAACCTCGACCAATATCCCGGAGGAGTTCCCAATACTCTATACCGCTCTGGTGAACAATGGGACTTCCCCAATGTTTGGCCTCCCATGCAGTATATACTAATCGAAGGCTTAAATAATTTGGGCACGAAGGATTCCATGTATTTGTCAAAAAAATGGGCTTATCGCTGGGTTAAATCAAACTTTAAGGCTTATAGCGATACACGAGCTATGTTCGAAAAGGTAAAAAAGAAATAATAATTATTTGACTTTTGTTTGTACAAATACTCGTCTCGTATGTATATACATACTATATACTTATATGTACATATGTTTCTTTTGGTTTTATAGTATAACGCTGAGGTATTTGGTGGAAATGGCGGTGGCGGTGAGTATGGTGTTCAAACAGGGTTTGGATGGACAAACGGTATCATAATAGAGTTGCTTAGTAAATATGGCCACGAGATCTCGATTACGAACAACGATAATGGCGGAGGTAATTCTTTAACTACCACCCTAAGCTAGATAAACGCTAAAATAAGAAAAATGTACTCACACCCATTATAAACGTTTTTAAATGTATTTGTTCGTTATTCTTATCGTTTTCATTGTTAATTTATTTCAATTTTAAACATAAATCTTTGCTGTACTCTATTGTTTTGTACAAATTATGCTATTATATTACATACATTAAAATAAATAAATAATCATACATACATACATACATATGTATAAATGAAGCAAATGCTCCCTTGTTGGTTGAAACTCTTGTTCGAACATCTCTATTCACGGAACCGAAATTCGATTCTAGGCATTAATGCATTTCATTAATAACATTATTACCACGCCGCAACGCTTTCAAATTATTTGGCATCAAGAAAAATGATTTCATTTCTATTATATTGATTTGTTTTATTATAAATTCATTACACACCACATACATACATACATACATACATATGTACACATTTGCACTACGCTGGTCAACGTATTTATGTTTGTTTTGTTGCAAGGAATATAATATTCGAACGTAAATTAAATTATTGATACACATACATTTCATGGCTTAAATTTCCTGCTTATTTTATTACATATTGAAGTAAATATGTACACACTTATGTATGTATGTATTTAGCTAAATATTTGTAGCACTTAAATACTTTAGCGTACCTTTTTAAATCATCATTTGTTGCGAAAATAATCTTTGACTTACACACTGTGTTATGTGCATACATATGTATCGCTGACTTCCTAAACGTATGTATGTTTACCATCTACAAATATATTATAATACGGTGTTGATACACTGTGCAGTTACTTTTATAAGACTTTGTGTATGTTTTGGAACTACTTTTTTTTTTGATGCGTTACTTACATACTTTTCTTTGCGCATCTACAACAAGATTGGTGCATGGAACAAAATACACCGTCAAAATTGTAAGTGCCTTGTATCACTACAAAGCAACGTGCGTTTAGGAACTTAGCCTACAATTTTGTATTAGAAACAGGTTAAAAAATCGACCGTTAAAAATGTATAAACCATCGCCGTTTTTATATTCATGGATGGGTTTGATGTTTAACTTCTGTTTATTGTGTCGAAAATGAACTATTTATTCACTCATGCACACTTATATTGTGTATGGATGTAGTACAATATAGGTACATACATATGTACGTATTAATGTTCATTCGTAAATATTCCATCTCATCTCTTTTATCTAAAAAACAAAAACTACTTTTAAATCAAAATCTCTTAGGAAGTCTAAAAATGTGGAGTATTTTAAGTGTGGCCAGCGTTGCAATAATTGCCGCAATACTAGGAAGGAACATTTGGTAGGGTAAGTATTAAATGTTAACATCTAATGATATTCACGTCATCATATTTATTATTGTTTGTTTAAACACCTTAAACACAAACAATAACTGTAATTTTCCACCACCCGTATGCAAAATTGTCAATTATAAAAATTCATAAATTAACAAAAATTCCCCCCAAATATAAATTTAAAAAAAAAGTATTCCAAACGTACGACTGCTGTTGGCATCAGGGCAGGGGTGGCAGAAAAAGTAGATTTTCCCCAGAAAAGCTATGTTCAGACGACGTGCAGCTGTAATATGGATGGTCAATTCTGCTGTACATAAATAAACTACTCTTCAATTGATTAGATCCACATAATTTTTTATTACTTAACAGACCACATGAATACATATGTATGTTGAGAACATAAATTACACCACCATTTTCATAAACAAATAAACACATGACAAGTACGTATGTATGCATGTATGTATGTGTGAACCGAGCTTAAGAAAGTAATATCAAAATGTTGCAAAAATTTGTCTTACAACTTATTAATAGCTGATTTTGATTTTTAATACTACCTATAGGAATATCTTCCATTTTTTTTTTTTAACTGAGCAAGTGGTAAGATATCCATATATCAGCAATCCTCCTCCCATTTCACAGCCCTCACATACATATGTATGTATATGTAAAATTGTTTACACTGTCATAAAACTAGTACTCTTTTAGTTTGAAGTAAAGCAAGTAACATGAAAAAGTTGAACGGTATTTTTCCAACTAAAGAAACAGTGATGGCAAATGGATTTTTACTTTTGGTAGAGATTTGTTCTTTGAACTGGTTTATGAAAAAATCCATTTTGATCGATTTTCAGTTGTGGCTGTTTTTTATTTAGGGTACGACATGTAAATAAGTCGGTTAATTTCGTCTTTGAAAATCACTTTTCGTTGATAAAAAACAACTACATACATACATACATACATACGTATGTATCATATGTATTACAAATGTTCAGTTTTTCGTGCCTGGTGTTAGTTTAACATGCATGAGGCAGTATTCATAATTTCCGAACATTTCTCTACGCCATGTAGAAGTTACAAGAGCGGACGTCGGCGAAGTATTTATACTCGTATGTAAGACTAAATATCAATCTAGTCAAAATCTTAATGGCGCAGCGTGGCGATAATGGTGGTGATGGCTGGGGTGATCACATCTCACAGTAGGCTGACGTGAATATCATGAGTACCATAAATTTTATTCGCAAATTTGCGAGCAAATTAAAGTACTACAAACTTAAATATCTTCTTCTTTTTACAGGTATTTTTCGAATGTAACGCCTGTACGAATTGTCGGAGAACCGGAAACCATCATAATTTGTGTAATATAGTTTTCAATTGCATAGAATTATTTTTACTGTGTAAATATGAGATGATTTCTTTCTAGTATTAATATATGCCGTGTATCGTTAATAAAATCATTGAAAATTATTTAAAAGTTCGTTTTTTTTTAACAATTTTAACTACGGCATAGTGCATTATTATTAGAGAAATTGTGTTTCAGGACGAGAAATGAGACTGAAAATAGCACATATCGAAACCAGATTGTCACCAAACCAAACTCGACAATGGGTGACAAAAATTCATTACAAATATCTATAATGAATTTATCTTGTAAATTCGTTTATGTTTGCTATAAGCATTTAATATAGTTATGTTTTTTTTTTTTTAAATAAAATGTTAAAAAAATCAATACATAAAAAAATGCATTTTTAATAAGCGATTCGCCACAAAGAGCCAATTCACCAAATTTTGGAATTTTACCAAAAAACTCTAATTTCACCAAAAGGCCGCAAGTTAAAAAAGACAATAATACCTATATGAAAACGTCAAAAACGAATATGCATAAGTTATACAATTATATAAAATAGTATAATTTCAACACAAATCGGTAATTCACCAAAAATTTAAGTCCTAAAAATTAAATAATTTACCTAAAATAAAAATTAAAAAAAAATCAAATTTTAACGCAATTTAGGAATTCTCCAAAATTGAATAAACCAAAACTATAGTCTAAAAAATTTAACGGCCATGTTCCGACACTCGCATCTCGCACAAAATTTGCGATTGTGATTTCAACTCGCATGTGAGGTGTTCTGTAACTCGCATTCGCAAGAGTTTTGTCGAGTTCAAGGCGCAAAAGTATACTGAAGTGAACTGCTGTATTTAAACTAAATTAAATTAATAAATTAAATTAATAATGTTTTCGTTTTATTTTAGTCAAAACTAAAGACATTTTTTTAACAAATTTTTTCTAAAAACTTCAAATTTAAAAACGTTCTTTGCTTCGGCATCTTTTGTCTGTTTATTTCTTCTTTTGCACTGGCGATTTCAATAAAGAGCTGATACGAGTCATCTTCGAAAAATATACATACGCAGCTAGTGCTGTAATTAATTCAAATTAAATGCCAGGGTATTTTTTTAAATATTCTAGGTTAAGGTATTAGAAATATTACAAATACATAGTTTTTTTTTTAAACGCGTGAGTTGCAGAACATGCAGAAATAAGTTTTGCGATTTGACACTCTTGCGAGTGTCAGAACATGCCCGTAAATTACCAAATAATAGGATTTTCAAAAAAAAAGAATTTCCAAGAAGACCCTAATTGCACCGAAAAATTTGGCAAAATTTTAAATTCACCAAAAGTGTGAAAATTTACAATAAAATCGAAAAGATGGTATAGAACAAAAGATTTGCAATAATACTACAACGACAAAAATTCACCCAAATTTTAAAACTTCGAAAGTAAGTTTTTAATTTCACCAAAAATTTGCGGTTTTGCCAAAAATTTACACAAAAAAAAACGATGTCTTATGAATAAGTCCCAATTTTAAGAATCCTACAATTCACATTCATATTAACATTTTACAAAATACTTTTTCATATGACTTAAGTCGTCGAATACTTTTTTTGCTACTGTTGTCAAATTTCCAAAATAAAGTTTTGAACCAATGTGTTTTTTAATCACGTCACTCATAAAAAAGCTATTAATGATCATAACAATTAAAAGTTGAAGTGGGTTTAAACGAAATATATTCTAATCAGTCAAATTACTGGAAATTGATTTGTTTGCTCTTAAAATACACACGTAGATACTCGTAAATGCGCGTTTTAAAATAAAAAATTCCTAATGATACGAAGTTTTTTTTTATACATCTGTTTAATATTTCTAATTAAAAGATATCGGCACGATAATGATCTAAATTGATAATGTTTAATCACAATTTTAGTATGATTATTTTTAAAAATATTCCATTCGAAACCATTGTTGCCTGATAAACTCTCTTAAATATTAGTAAAACAAAAGTAAAGCTCAATGAACTAAGTTATTCGTTAATTTTTAAAGATTTGCTTTTTGTTTTTGTAGAAAATAGATTGCAAATAAAAATAGTGACAGAGTATTTAAAATGTAATTTTATTAAGTTTTAATTATTAAATCTATACATTCATTTGTACTTGTACAAAGATCTGTTTTTTGAAATCGCTCATTCAAAATCTAAGAGTTAGTAGACACCGATGTTTGTTGGGCAGATTCTTGACTGAAATAGGGCGCTATGTTGGGTGTGAGCAACGTATGGCAGATATCACAGACACGTGCTGGCCGCTTTCGAGGTCCAGATACTACAGTTTTTGTTAAACATTTGTCACAGTAAATATGGCCACAATGACGACAGTGTAATTTACGAACGGTAACCGTAAAATGATTATTACACGCTGGGCAATTGACTACATCATCATCATCTTGCCAACGTACTTCAGAGTCAGCACGCCTCAGCTGTTCCAATGTCATCTGAAAATTATATATATTTTTTTAACATACGTACGTATTTAGTTAGACCAAGAGTTTCTTTCAATACCTGTAAGGTTTGTGATAACTTAACAAAATCTTTTTGCACTTCTTCACTGGTGGTTAAGTCGTCTTGCAGATTTTTTATTTTAGCCTTTGCATCTGCAACATCGCGACATAGTTTTTCCTATTACCAAACAAAAGCAAAAATATATGTACTTATTTACTTCAAAGTAAGATTTTTCTTAGGTTTCTGCCTTTGGTAACATTTTTCAAAAGTCGAACTCTAATATAAATTCATTAGAAAAAGATCAAATTTAATAATATGACGATTACATACTTACATTTTGCGATTGTAATTCTATTATTTCCACTCGTAATTCGGATATTTGCCTATTCAATTCAGTTTCTTTTCTCTCTAATTCAGATTTTGCTGTTTCACAATTTTGCAATGTCACCAAGTGTTGAGTTATTCGATCCCTTAAATTTTCTATAAAACTTAGTAAATAAATAAGAACATGTATGTTGTGTAACTTACTGAAGAGATTTTGTTTCAGTTTGATATTTCTTTTTGTTACGAATTCTTTCTTCGTTACTAGCTTCTAACTGATCCCGCAAAATGTTAATTTCATCTAAAGATGTTACACATCGTTTTTTTTCGAAATCGCAACCCAAACGTGCCTGAATCAGCTCATTTTGTTGTTTTAAAATTACTTCATGCAATTCTTCTATCGTATTAGGGAGATTGATATACTGAGATTCGATTTCTTCTGCTGTTGCCAAATACCGTCCAGATAGATAATCGTTGTCAGCTTGTAAAGTTTCCAAATGTTTATTCACTTTTTTCCTCTCTTCGCTGACGCGATGCAATTGGCGCAATAATTCATCTTTGGTTTCCAAGAAATTTTGTTGCAACTCTAATAATTGCTGTTCGTTAGAAGTTACCTAAGAATAAACAGATAGATGTATACCATGTAAACAATTTGTTTAATTAAGTGACCAGGAAATTTACTTGTTCTCTAAGAATCAGAACTTCATTTTTATGAGCATCTCTCTTTTCTTGCCATTCATTTTCCAAACCTGCTCTAAGGGTAGCTTCCTTTTCCAAATCCTTAACAGATTCATCGAATTGCCGCTTTAACTTTTCGAATTTACTCTGATTTTCATCAGCTTTTGTTTTAATTTCATCTAACTTATTCTCTAATTCTGCGCAGTTGGTACAGTTCGAAATTATATTTGAATTTGTCAATTCATTTTTTGATGCATTTAGTTTGTCATCAGCCTCTCGGAGTTTTTCTTTTAAAGCCTTCATTTCTTCATGAAGTTGGGTAACAATTGAGCTTAGCACTTCTGAATCCTCATGAATCTAAGAAAAGAAGTTAAAAAGAAAATTTGCAAAACTGTCAAATAAGTTTCTTATTCTACACTTGCATATTTTCCATCGTTCTTATTTTTGCTTTCTTCTGTGCAATTGTCTTGGCCAAAACTTGTACCTAACAGTGAGCTACTTGTGTCCACACCTAATTTCCGAACTAATGTCTTCTTCACCTGATGAAGAACTTGAGGAGCTAAACTGCCATATTCCTGCGGACTGTTGGAATGTGTGTGTTGTTGCTGTTGCTTCAGGTTTTCATTTAATTGTCTATAACGAATAGATTCCATTTTTACATTTTCCAGATCGGACTTGCAAATAGCCGACTCCTCAATCGTTTCTGAAGGACAACAATAATATTCATATTATTTCAATGATTTACTTAGATTTTGAATCAAACCTTGAACCAGCTGTTGCAACGACGATATCTCCTCCTGGGCCTTTAATTCTGCCACCATCATTTTGGTTTTTAACTCCTCCACCTCCCGTTCTTTTTGGACAAATAATTCTTTGAGTTTTGCTCTTTGACTATTAAAGCCATATTGCATTTTTCGGTTTTCCTCTTCAAGTTCACGTATTTTTTGCAACAATTCTAATTGAATATCCATAACAAAAGCTCATTAATTTTTCCATATCCTATTGGTAAAATTTAATGAAGTTGCTTACCTGTGTTTGCAGCAGAGCCACTCCCACTTTCCTCATAGACATTTCTTTGGCTCATATCACTGACATCGTCTTCAGATGCCTGCATATTTGTTAATTCGCGTTCTTCCATTTGTAGGGTATAATATATTAAATTCTTAGCACGGAATAAATTTTGGTCTGCATTTTTGTATTAATTTGTAATTAACTAAGGCGATGTTATGAATTCGCTTGGTCAAAGGCGAACTCATAAAAGGTAGACTCAAGAGCACAGTATATGTTTTTGCTACTTATTACTTCTGTTTAATGGTCTTTCACAGGCATTCTTTTCATATTTTAATGATATTGCTACACTTAATTAATAAATATTCTGAGATTAAATAACATGGCGTCTTGACTAGCCATGAATCAGTTCAGCCATCGTACATTTTGCTGCTCGCACAGGAATTTGGCTAGTGAAGACCGTCGCCGTGATGGTCGGTTCATGTTCAAACGGAGTTGTCCGAAGAATTGTTCGCACAACTCTGTTATAGCATTACATAAACAAGATATACACAGGCAAAATAAAAAAATGTGTGTGTGCGCTCGTCTGTAAACACTCATACATAAACTATGTTGATTATTTTTAACATATAGTCCACACGCAACATAACAAAAATTTTTTTAGTATTACCAAAAATTAAATTTAATAGCAGAGAGAATTTTGTTACGTGTAGATTTTAATCATATATATACGATAGAATTTGATCTTTGCTCTTACAAATTTTGGCATTGTTACATGTAAACATCATCTAAATTAAAATCGTATAATATTAAAAACAAAGCTGTTGGGCTTGTGTAAGTTAGTCGCCCGATAGGTGAATCAAAGTAAATATATTTTGTAGACCCTATGTCAACTTTCGCCTATATAAAGAAATAATGATAATTGTTTATGTAAATATAAAATTATTTATTAATTTTAGTATTTTGTAGCACATAATCCTTTGATTTGATTTGATTTGAGAGGTCAAACTACTGAAAGATATCTTAATTATTAACGAATGTGATTTTGGCGTTTGTGTTCAAAAAATCACAAAACCACATTACTCTTTTTTACAATTTAATTCAAGGCGAATTGATTTAATTTTCCACATGTTTATTATTTCTTTTCTTATTCATAAACATTTTTGATAAGTAATATCTCGTTGAAGTAACAATGGTAAAACTTTCGAGCATGTTATTTACATTTTGATGTATTTTAATGAATTTTTTATTTTATTGCTTATATAGGGCAAGGGGAAAAGAGCTTTCATTGACCGAAAGACTGCCGTGTCATTTCATTTGGTACATAGAAGCCAGCATGACCCTTTAGTTACCGATTCAGAAGCTCCACAACGTGTGTTAGTGGAGTCAGGTGCCCGGCAACCTCAAAAACAAAATAACTTTATAGATCCCCTTAAGCGCAAGGAGGAGCAAAAGAAGTATGGAATTAACTTCGACGATGATTATGACTATCTGCAGCATTTGAAAAAACCAGAACAAGAAGTTGTTTGGGAGTATTTTGAAAATCCAAATCAAACAAAAAAAAAGTTGTGTAAGGACAGAGTTACGACTGCTCCAAAATTAAACTTGCCGAGTTCTGTATTTGCTACCGAATTTGAAGAAGAAGAAGGTATGTTAAATAAGGCTGCCCCCCAACCAGGTCCTCACCCAGATTGGGATCCAGACGTGGTCGCTGCGTTAGATGATCATTTCGACTTCGAAAATGAAGAAAATCAATTGGACGATGATTTTGTTCTTCAAGCTATGGACGATAATGATGGACACGAATATTCCGATTATAGTGAAAGTGAGGACTTGGACTCCGATGATGATTTAATGTCTGATGAGAATGAAAGTGAATTAAGGGACCATTTAGATCCAATTATGAAAGATCGTCGATATACAAATAAAGCGAAATCACAATTTACTGAGTATTCGATGTCTTCAAGCGTCATAAAACGAAATGAGCAACTGACACTGTTAGATGATCGATTTGAACGTTTCTACGCCACCTACGATGATCCGGAACTGGGCGACCTTGCTACAGAGGATATTGAAGGCTCTTGGCATCAAAAGCATCCCTACGTGTTAAATTGTTTTAAACAATTCAAAAAATCTGACCAAATTATTGAGTACAATAAAGATTGGGATAAAAAACGCTTAGAGCAATACATGCATGTTGTTGAAGGCGATCAAGATCCCAATGATGAATTAGTCGAAGTAGAGGTAGAAGATTCCAAGGGGAGAAAATGGGATTGTGAATCCATTCTTTCAACATATTCTAATATTTACAATCATCCCGCATTGATCGACGAACCGGAACGTAAAATTCGCAACACGTGCTTATCTCCAATACCTCAAGGAATGCAGAAAATCGACATAGACCCTAAAATTGGCATTCCTTTAAACGTCTTGCATGGTGCTAACAATCAACTAACTGCAAAAGCTTTGGCCAAACTTGAAAACAGCACAGACCAAATCGGTTCTTCAGCAACGAAATCACTTTGTGCTAAATCAGTTCTATCTACTTTAAGTGTGTTGTCTATAAGACCAAAAGACGAAACGCCGTATGAAAAAAAAGTACGTAAGCGGCTTCTCAAGGAATACAGGAATGAAAGGCGTATAGAGAAAAAAGCAAATGCTGAGGCATTTAAAGAAGAAAAGAAGCGACAAACATATGTCAAATTAAACCAGCGACTTAACCAACAAGGAAATACAATATTGTAATTAGATTTTGAATAGTTCGTTTTTTAATATATACACTACAGCCTTATATGCATATAAACAATATTTTTGTTTTATAAAATCTTTATAAACCATAAATATGTTTTACTAAGGTTTTTAATATACATATAGATATGTAGATACGATGTAACAACAAAATTAAACTAATATTATTTTTTTGTTTTTCCATTGGGTTGCCCAGCCAATGAGTTCTTTTTTTATTTTTATGAAATACATTATTAAAACACCGCTGTCAGTCTTTCAATTTCAAGCAAATCATTTAAAATATCTTCTGTTTTTGTTCCGATTTTTTTTGATACCTCATTTCGTTCCGCAACAGTCATGTTTGAAAATGACCATATTACATCACCATCGATTATGCAGCGGCTTGGATTGAGAGAAAGTTTCTTGGGCATTTTAATAGTACGAAACTCTTTTGGATTTAAGCCACAGAGATGTGTCTGGTATGACAACAAAACATTCTGCAACATAAGAAATCGTCGATAGACTTTTTCAGGTAAGGGCAAACAATACCCAATTGCTCCTTCTAGAGTCCCAAAAACCACCATGTGCTTATTTTCATACATAAATGGATATCGGTGACTTATACCTCTTTGATGACACTGCACTCTAAACATGGTATTTACAGCCTGTCCTAAGTGAAAGTCACCCTTGCGCAACAGTTTTTGTCCACCTATAGATTCTCGAACTTCAGGTTGATACATGTAGACAATAAGATTCTTTTCAGCGTCCGTAACTAGAAAACCAAGATTAGCATTGTCCACCATGAACTCTACGCCATAAACTTCTAAGGGGTTAAAGTCTCTTGATGCAAGTGAAAGAGTACGAAACTCTTCCTGGAATCGAAGCAAGCTGACTGATTTGTACACATCGGCAATAAGTATGAGTGATTTTATGGATATTATTTGATGAACGTAAATATTGGTATCAATAAATGCTACCCCAATTAAATCGTCATCTTTTAATTGCCATAGGTAAATTTTTTGACCCAACGCAGTTACTAGAAACCCCAAAACGTCTGCTAGTGCTGATACAGGCCCTTTTTGTTCTTTCTTAAATACTTCTTTTAGTTTGAACTTAGTCAGGGGTTTTCCAGGTTCAGGCACTACCTCGATTATATCATAAATATGAATGTTTCCACGAGATGTTATATCTTCGCTGTAGTTAAAATTTGTTCCAATACACAGATATTCTTTTAGTCCAGAACGTGTACCTTCGTATGCAAGCTTTACTATTTTAAATGCCGTTACATGTTCCCAGCTTTCAAATTCTATAGAGGCATCTGGAACGATTTCCCATGTCTCCGGACTCATTAGGACAATGCAAAATTTTGAGACATTAGGATAGATAAATCGTTCTCCTTTGTTTTCCTCTGTTAGCTCCTTATCTTCACCATTAAAACGGAAATATTTGTTACTTACTTCCTCTGTTTGAGTGACGAGACAATACACGCGGTTTTCTCTATGATACACAATTTGACGGGGGGTGCAGCGAAGCGGAACTTTTCGTACTGGCCAAGGTGAGTCGTATGTAAGGTAAGCTGGTAGCACGCAGATTTTGAGATCGAAAGTGGTATCAAAGCACAGAAATCCTTGCGGGCAGTTTACATTGTTAAATGGAGCAAAGCTGCGTAGGGATCTATTTTCAAATATTTTGTGAATTCTGAGTTCTCCTTTGCCAGTTAAGAATATAAAGCAAGGATTGGATCCACACACAACTATACCATTTAAACCAGATATGTTTGAAAAATACCGAAGTTTGCTAATATAGCGATCTTGCAAATTATACGAATCTAACGAGTCAGTGCATTCTTTATCAGCGTCCGTAGGTTTGGAATCATCACCCAACATATTAATACTTTGAATTTTACGAAAACGCAGCTTCATATGACCCTTGGCGTAACGATAGGCTTGGTATATTAACAACTCAAGGCGGGTGCGTATCATAAGTAACGGCCTATTACCATTATTCCCTAATCCAACCATTACTATTTCCTGCACAAGGGGAGAGTTTACATGTTGTGACATACAATTCAAGAGAATACCTTGTTTGTTGTCCTGTTGGTTAAGCATCGCTGGTACAAATTCCATGGAATCTGTTAGAACTGTATCGGCATTTCCCACGTCATTTACTAAATACATTAACTTCATATCTGGCATGGAGTAAATTTCGAGTGTACCACTTTCCCTTGCTACAATCATCCAGTATGAAGGTTTTACCTGCACCAACAATCGCCTCCACCAATCTGAATTTTTTTGCCTTGACTGTTTGGCCAAGTCAGCCATGCTGTTCATTTTAAACGCATTTCCCGATTCTCCGTACAATAAATCTTCTTCGTCTTCAATTTTCATATTAGGTTCCGTTTTCATATAGCCCAAGCCGCTGTACAATAAATTGCCACCACTGCCGGTTAGATTTAACACATCATCAGATTTTGTAGTAAACAAACCTGACAAATCTTTGTATGCGGCCAGAGATATAATAGCAGGCGTACTACTTATTGTATTCTTATTAATGGCTAAACGGGGTGATCCTTTGGTTTCGCGAAGAGCTAGAGTTATAACTTTGCCATGAAGTACTCTTAAGCAAACATATGGATCTGCTATTGACACCTGGACCACAGGAGCTCCTTCATCGATAGGCACATTTTGTATAAGTCGTTTACCCTGCAACAATCGCACCGAACGGGTAGTGACCTGCACGATAAATCGATTTTGACCTAAATTACCAACATGAATGGTTGGCTGAGTGCAGCAAAACCCAGTATTTTCAATTTCATTAATCTCTTCCCCTGTTTGCAAAACCAAAGTTGATGTTCGTTGCGACAAAATCATGAAATCGTGATGATCATGCCGTGACGTCTTTTTACTAACGTCATCGTGTAATGTCCAAACGTCAAGACATCCTTCTAACTCGAACGAAGTTATGACCTGTGGATAAATAGAGTTTACGAAAACACAAAGCGATCCATTCTTACTGTGACCACTTGACGCTACTACATCTATTTTTAAATCACATAATTGGTTGGCTTGAGGACGTAAAGTTCTACCACCTTCTTCGAACTCAACGCGCTCGCCTGCGCACATAAAATTGATTGGACCAACGTTAAGTAAACTATCGCAAACTTCAAAAATATATTTTCGAAGCTGAACAGATGTTTTAGTACCTGAACCATACACTTCTAGCTCCTCATCTTCAATGCGACGCCTTTTTCGCGACTCTTCATTTGCTGTATTTTCAGCATCGGGTATTTCAACTTCATCTAAAGTTATTACAGTGCTTTGATCTTCTTCAGTAAAGTGTAGTAGTAGGGAATTACCCAATCGGGATCCCAGAAATAAGTATTCACTTTGAAAAACACACATACAACTTGTAAGTACACTTGCTGCGGCCTTGTGAAAGTGAAAGTTACGCACAGTTCGCATCGAATCGACGCACAGTGTGACCACATAAAGCTCTCCGCTGCGTAGAGACACAACCAACTTATCGACGTCAATAAATGCAATGTTAGCAGCATCAAGACTAATTCGAACACCATCTTGTGGCTTTAATGGAAATGCAGTGCTGTGATCGGCCGAACTGTTTAATGATACACCATATGGAGGAACACTTTGATTCAGATATATTATAGCATTAACGGTTGTTACAAGGCAGCCGCCAATTGGCTTTTGTATGGGATATACGTGCAAGCAATCAAATGGTAATCCCGTAACTGTCCATATAATTGGGTGGACCCGTTGTTGAATATTCAATGAAATTGCGACCAATACGCAAGTATCGGCTCGAACAGCTACGCGACCAGGAAACGTTCGAACAGGCTCATATAATATAAGTAAAGTAGGTTCATAATAGCCATGTAAAAATTGCAAATCTAAGACATTATCGATTTTCTCATCCAGATCCCGCAGAGCAATAAGATAAGAAGCAAGTATAGGTGTTCGCGCCACTATTGCCGTTGGTGCTTTTTTAATTGGCTTTACATCAGCCATTTCTATTTCGTCGATTCCATTTTCTTTTCGAAACGGTAAAACCACTAAACGCTTACCATATACCAACATGACTGCACACCGCGCATCAGGATCAACTCGCACTATAGGTATATAGTAGCGACCTGTCCAGCCATCTTTTATGTCTTCTTCCTCAAAAAAATGCAACGACAACGTCTTAAGCGCAAACGTATCTGGATCATGCTGTACAACTGATAACTTGGCGTCTTTAAAACTAATTAAAAGAGCATCTCTCATGGACCCCGTCAATGTTACACTTTGCAGCGACATCACATTTCCATATAAAGTAAAGGATGCTAAACATTCTAAGCGCATCTTTGAAGGTGCTCTTAAATCATTTGCATTAAGTTTCTGCTGACGCTGTGTCCCATCAATATTAGGATAAATTCTAAAAACTTTTAAAATATTGGCGCCGGCTACTACCACATTTTCTTCAACATTGTTAAAAAATCTACATGTTATAGCAAACTCGACGGCTGTTGCGGGATGCGATTGCTTACATATAGAAAACATTTTTAATGTTTTCACTTTCCTACCGAATCAAAAGATTTTCCCGGACTTAAAATTTACTTTATATTTATAAATTTTAGATTCTGTGAAATTTGTATAAACATTCTAATGTTACCATACTTTACCATACGTATATGGTATTAGTGTTGCCATCGCCAGGAAGTTTTTGTAACATGCCGTCTTGACTAGCCACAAATCTCTTCTGCCAACGTACAGATTGCTGTTTGCACAGGTATTATGTTCGTGAAGACCATCGCTTTTGATGATGTCTTCGGACAAGTCTGTTTTTGTCGGAGCGGATTTATGGCTAGTCAGGACGCCATATAATGGCTATTAATCATCTGCTAATAAATTACAAATCAACTCTGACATATTGGGGGAATTTCCAATTCACAAACCTGTTGGTAGGCTAATGGTGGTATTTTGCTTTTTTGCTTATAAATGGATCATTGACACAAACCATTGTTTTTCCTAAATAGTAAATGTTATCACTCGGTTGGTTTAGCAGTTTATCGTTAGTGCAGTACTTCCCATTTTACCTACTATTTTCAATTAAAATTCCACAAAGGAATAACGATTTGTATGACATATTTCATATTTGATTATTTTTCTACAGTACTACAATTATTGTTACATACATGTTTGTTAGGAGTTGTGAGTATTATAAGTATTTTTTCCTAAGTTATGAATTCAATTGAGGAACTTTATGAATCAAACAAATTTGGAATGGTATGAGTTTGATGTAGAGGTTTGATTCATATTTATAGCGACTTATAAGTCTAAGTTGTTCTGACCATTAGTACATCAGATGGCTCAAAGTTCAATTATCTCTACACACTTATATTTAAAAGATCATGAGTTGAGTAGTAAAAAAACGATTCATTGCTGATATCTGGTTCAATGATCCACCAAAGTATAAATGGCACCATCCGGTGCAGTTTTCTGTATGTAATGGATTAGTGTCTCTTCATATGCGGCAATTTTTATTAATACATTAATACTAACCCGTTAAGGCAAAAGTGTACCCCATTGCTGAACCCAATTGATGACTGATTTACAAAGTAAATCTGAATAATTTAGTAGCGTTGTTCAAGCGTCATTATAGCAGTTCGTTTGACAGTTAACCTTTTCCTAAGTTCTATTGGGCTTAAAAAACACTCTATATATTATATTTTTTAAAGATCGATTTTACTAGAAAAAATTAAAAAAGCTACATTATTTAATTTCTTAAAGAATAAAAAGTTTTAATTCGATTTTTTTATTTTATTATGCAATATACATTGAAATATAAAGCATTTTTGCATTGTTTGATTGCGACCGTAGTTTAAAGTTGAATAATGTAAATATAAAAGTATTTTAGATTAATGCAAAGGAAAACAAACAAAGGAAAATAATTTATACAACACACAAAAATAAATAAATACATACATAGACATTAAGGTGTGATATATAAAAGCGAAAATAATTCTTAAATGCTAGTTGAAGGAATTGAGAAAATTGCAATAAATTACTATTTACATATAATGGATACGTCGTCATTAACAGAAATAGGGCAAAATGGTTAAAGTTCAGAAATGGTCAGCTGAAAGTAATGCCAAGCCATTCCACTAAATGTGACACTAGTGAACAGTAATCAAGAAACCAATTCTAAGCAGACGTTGAAAGTTTACTACCACTCGATTGATATCCGTGTTTACTGTGATTCAAGCATAGACCATCGGTACTGCTGCTAGTAGACGGACTTGATTGAGTTGTTCGCAATTCAGGAGGTAAATAAATTTTAACAACGCTTGTTATTTTTACCCGACAATTTGGACAATTGTCGCACTTAGATGCACACTGGTCACATGCCATGACATGACAACAGGGATTAAACATTGTATTGATGGCGTAATCCATGCAAATTTTACACGTCATGGCTTCCAAGATTCTAGAATCTACACATCGTTCAATGACTGCCTCTCTTTCTTCTTTTTCTTGTAATGCCAAATCAAATTTACTGGCCATAGATGAAACACTGTGGGCTCGACTAAGATTTGAATTGTTATTATCAGCATAGCTGGAAAAACTTGGCATGTAGCGAGCAATGTCGGCGAATCCAGACCTACCGCAAAGGGTTGATGTTTCAATTCCACGTTCATGTAGGATACGACGAGCTTGGTCCTGCACTTCTCGACTTGTATGCTGAATATCAAAAACATATCGCTTTCCCAGTTCAGTATCTTCTTTAAACATTGAAGCTATGGTCCCCTTAAGATCACGAGTAAATTGATTTGTTACCACGCCCCGTACTTTATCACACACGTAAAAAGCGTGTCGTTCAGTTATAGACCTGTACAGGCCAGCTGCAATTGCATGTTTTGGCAACTTTATTTCTAATTCCTTTTTCATATTGTGATCGTCCACATATTCTAATTTGAAAGTGCGTCTAAAGGATTTAGCAGCTGCTATTGCACTGAAAGGGATGCTATAATAGAAATAAAATTAAATTTGAATACCAGAAACACATGTACACATTAACATAATACATACTTTTTGTCTTTTTCTCCTGAGGAAACTTTAATGCCATGCGCACCAACCGCTATATCGCAACTTTGGGAACTTTCCAAAGCCGTTACACCACTGAAAACTTCTTCGCCGTATCCTGGCAAATCTTGAATTTCTTGAAGGAACCAATACTTGGCAGATTTTGGTTCCATCTTTAGCATGGACAATTTGCCGTGTTCCGCAGCTATTTGTTTGAGAAAATCTTCAGGCATGTCGACATCAGTTTCTTTATTTATGGGTCTAATTATGTAATCTTGGTATACACGTAGTGGTGATACCGCTATGCGTGTTTCTATCGATACGTCTGTTTCTTGTTGTGTTTTTTTATCACAGGTACTAATATAATTGTCAGATGCTTTGGTTGAATTATCATTTGTACTAGAGGTAGATTTGTAATTTTCCGCTTGACGTAAGTGACTTGCTAGGGCCGTTGTAAAATCGCCGGCAGTTGCATTTAAGGACGAGGCCGGAGAAGACAATTGGGCATTATCTATATTTTCCACTGATTTCTGTTTCGATAGACGTCGCTTTTTAAATGATAAGACATAGTCTTTCTCTTTACGTTCTTTTGAACTTGAGCCATGCTGCAATTGTTGCACCTGATGATGATGCTGTTGTTGTTGCTGCTGTTGGTGAAGCTTCTTTAACCGAGTTTGTTCTCTTTTAATTTTAATAGGGCATTCAGATGTTAGTGAAGCTGCATTGAAACACAATCCGTCGGATTGGCATAAGAGAGCAGCTAGTTTTGCAGCACTCGACCAACTTCTTGCACACAGTCGTCCTTCCAATACGTCAGCTTTAGCTTGCATATAGAACAAATTGCGCACATTTTCCTGAAGTATAAAATGAACCGGAACCCAAAATTTTACGCGCAATGCTAACATCAACTGAATGCCACTACCGCTTCCGCTATCGCAAGAAAGTCGATTTCGCAAATTAATCCACTGGTGCGTACGAGATTCTTTTTGATTCGGAGCCCAATGTTCTAATCCGAAATATTCCATTTCACATATAATACCCAAGGCTTTACACACCTGAAACGAAAAGAGAAAGGCACACACCTGTTATTTTGGATTCTAAATGAGGCGAAATTTTACTTAACTTATTATAACTCTATAGAAAGAAACCAAATGCTATTAAATCACATGATCTGGAGAAAACAGAACGCACGACCAGGAAACGGTTAAATGCAATAATTTAAATTTTTATTGACGTGCATGTTGAAATAAAGGTAATATTTTTATATAAAAACGAAGACTGTTGTTACCATTGTTTTTAATTACTTCAACTTTTTTTAAATTATTTTTTTTAGTCCTTTCACGTTTGCCTGACATTAATGTGCAACGTAACCTAAAAGAACAGAAAGAAACCGTAATAAGGGTTCAATTGACCCAGTATATGTATCTACGGTACAACTGACACTAGATTCACATTAAAAAAATATATGAGTAAAATTATTATTATAAATATTAATATATCAATTAATTATAGAGTAGAAAAAATCCTTTAGCATGTTATTGCTTCTTTGGCACAAATAATTTTTATTAATATTTCTTTTTTTAATTATTAATAGGTACATACTTATATATGTATGTATACAATCTATTCATAAAAATTTTTATTTACTTAAAAAAGGTTTATTAAACAAATTTCCATACATTTGGCTTACAAATCTTTAAAAACCGATACCAACACACCGACTTATTTTTTTTTTAATAAATCCGTGAATGTGCATATGTATATGTACGTTCATATAAAAATCACTGTCACTATGTAAGTGGAAGCTAATTCCTCATACCGAACTAACAATTTCCACGTATTGTTGGTACCAGCTTGAAGATAGGACGTTTTGGCTCCGAGATCCAAAAAAAAAAAAAATTTTTTTTCAAAGAACCCAGTATTTTTTTTACATTCTTATAGATTTCCAATTTCATCTAAAGTGTCATTTAATTAGTGAAAAGTAGGCCATTTATGAATATGGGTCGTTTAACAACCGAAGAAAGCGTACAAATAGTTATGTAGTTAGAATTTGTTTTGATTTGTTTGAAGTTTAATAATCACTTAAGGCCGGAAAAAATCTGACAGAATTCTATTCCTCTCTAAAACTATCGTAACAAAATAATTTTTCGATGCCATCACACGAGAAAGATACGAAAACCAGAAGGAAACTCTGATCGAATAGATATTTTATACTAAATCTATTAGTGAATTATGGGATAAAAGAAACAATGCCGAGACGATTAAAAATGAATTTGTTTAGTATGCGCAAAATAACTTTATGCATTTACTAGAAAGCGTCTTATACTTTTTGGTGTCCAATTTTTGGTCTATGTATAAGCTACTTTTTAAATAAATAAGGAATAGTTACTTTAATTCGCCGATTTACTTAATGTTTCAAATAACTAAAAACCAACTTTTTAGTAACTTGTTTGTAATTTTAAGATCCATTGGAAATTTTAAAAAGTGAATCAAAATTCGACACTCATGTGTTATAAAATTGCACTAAGTACCGACTAAAACGTTACCGTTTAGTCGATGATTTGAAAATGTAACTTCCATATGCTTGCGTGGAATGCCTATGCATGTACATACATACTTATATATGCATGTGTAGCATGTATATATGTACATACATAGCAAGTATTTACAAGTCGAAATAACCATTATGCCGGCGTTTAACTTAATAAAAAAATACAAAAAGGACGTCCTCATCATATCACTCATTAAACGCGTGCTTTTAGCCATGTAAAATTCAACGTTAATTTTCTTATTTTATCATATGTAAGTATGTATGCATGTATTTAGTTTTAAATACCTGCTTACTTAAACTCAGCCATAAAACAGATGGACTCTACAAGCACACTACAGCAGATGCATACATATGAACATACTCCATATATATATACATAATATGTACATATGTATGTATGTATGCACCGACGTTATTCCGCATCATCATTACCATCTTCAAAACTGCAATTATGTACATACTTACCTACATTAATAAAAATAAGCATGAGCAAAAACATCCAAAGTCCAAGTATTGTTTGGGTCGCAGTACAAAGTCCAATTTCATAATACATTCTCCTAAAACCTAAAATTTTGTATTTTTACAACAGTTTCAACCAGGGTTCCCGTACTTCTTTCTATTTGTATACACAAGTTTAAATTAATTATTCCCAAAATTCCAGAAAACCTAGGTTATATGCCACTAAAAATGCCCATTAAAAATCATGCTTTTTAAATTTGAACTCATTTAAATATTTTCATATGTAATATAAATTTATATTTAGTTTGTTTTCAATTTTATTTGTACTCATGACAAATATTTTATATTATTTTACCAATCTGATTGTTAAGTTTCGCCATGGTTTACATATTTTAGATGTAACATATCGCAACACTCGGCAATATTTTTAAATCAAAATGTATATTAAGTCTCAACACATTGCAATTACAAATTTGTCGATTCTGCTGTATTTTACTGATTCGCTGTGACTACTTAAACTCTTTTGGGTAAATTTAATGAAATTTCGATTGCTAGAAGCCACGAACAACTTTTAAAATCTTAAAACTTCAGGTATATATAGGAAAAATAAATAAGATAAAAAAAATCCCAAAAAACGAAAAATTAATCCTCAAAGCAATTTGTATCCCCATTTTCCAAAGAGAAATCCATAATTTAGGAAAAATTTTCTAGACAGGCAACACTGGCGCCAACGTGATTAGCTCTTATTTTGTTTTGAGAAACCAAACAAAATGTATTATACGTTTGTGTGGATATATAAACATACCAAGTGTAGTTGCCAGATAAAATTGATCGAAATCGTCAAATTTTGAGAAAAAATCTTCAATGCAAGACAAACTATTTTTTTTTTAAAATAGATTTTTAGACATTTTCAATGATTAGATATATTTCAATGATACATATACATACATATATATGTATATCCATATATTAGTTTAATTAAACAATTAAAGCCATTATGTTTAATAATAAAACAATTCATCTACATAGGATCTAGAGCGCATATAATAAGGATTTTAAACCGTTTGGAAGTCGTGATATCGCAAACAAAGTTCTATGACGGGCAATATGGAAGAATATCAGAATTATCAAAGCCATATAATAATTTAAAACAATCCTAAATATATTGAAATATTAGGACCAATGAAAAAAGTTGAGCATGAAAGCAAAAAAGTAATAATAATAACAAAGGTATATTTACGTCACAAATTTTATTTTTGTAAAAATTAAGTTTTTTCAAACAACAATGCACATAAGTATGTATGTATGTATGTATGTAGAAAAGAATTTCATACTAACTTTTGCTCTTTGTACTACCTTTAATTAAGTACGTAAATAATGTGTAAAAATTATTACAAATAATATGTACGTACAAATATAAATTTAATGGCGATGTAATTGAATTTCTAATGCTTAAAAAAATAAGTTTTTTAATAATAAAAGGATACAGGATTAACACTTACTTTTAGAAGAGTTTATTGACATTTAAAGCAGAGTTAGGCAAGTGGCAGCGTATTGTCCTTAATTATGCATACAAAATTTTATTTCTTTTGAATTTTATTTCGGGTTAGCTTTGGTATATGGAATTTTGTATAAATTGTGACCAAATAAGATCGATAGGAAAATAAGTTTAAATTAAACAACAACGGTGTAAGATATGAAACTGATTAAATATCACATCATTCAAAAAGCCGTCGCGGTTTCGCTGGCAGTGCTTCTAAATACTTTTTTGGACACAATCTGCGGCTCCGGGCAACATCTCCGGCACCCAAGCAGCAAATTCACCGTTGTCTGTTACTCCGGCAACAAGTTTTGCGTCAGCACAATCTTATACGGCTGTAGGTCCAAATTCAATCTGCGGGTTTGAATTTCTGGCGTTGGCCAATTCAACTCTTCACCGCCGAAGCGGCATGTCTGGGTCTTTCGTGTTCGATGCACGATTATATATCAAACCTTAATAAATATTTTGACAGCTGGATAACTTTGATATCTTTTAAAATTTAGCAGTTGGAAAAACCATCATTACTATCTGGTTACACACTACTAATAGGACACAATTTTATTATTTTCATTTTAAAAATTTAGAACCTACATATGTAGTGTGTACATAGCACACACCTAGCTAGAACCAGTATTTCGTAGTTGATCGTTAAAAAAATAGAATTATTTTATTAATTTTAAAAAAGGTGTGTAAGTACATTTTTTTTTAATTTGCAAATTATTATCTACAAACCAGGCTTAAGTGGCACTTTTTTCGCTTAATACGAGTAGGGGTTTTCCGTTTCATTATTCATTCGATGGAATTTAAGAATTCGTATGCAATCAAAAACCACAACAAGATTCATTCATGACCAATGAATTTGAACAAAACTCTGCTTTGTATATTTAACAATACGTCTATTTCTATACATACATACATATATGAACATACATTTCTACGTGACTAAAGCAGCATTTGCTTTACATGTACGTATGTAGGTACATTTAAAATCTGTATACATATGAATAAACGAATGGTACACACAATGTATGAAATTGTGTTTGCGGATTTTATACTTCGTAGTTTTATTATATATGGACTTTGGACTCAATTCAGCGGCATATGTTTTATACTCGTGTTAATGAATATATACATTCATACATACATATACACATCTTATAGGCTTAATCATGCAGATCAATACATACATATGTATATGTACATATAAGTGTAAATACATACATACATACATATATATTTTTAAAACCTGAAGTGCTTTAACATTTTAAGAAGAATAGGTATTGAACCAGACATTTTTAAAAATAATTAATTTGTAAGCAAACTACATGTGTTTCGGTATCAGAATTTACTTTATATTTAGGCTTGGAGTGGCAATTTGTGACTTTAGTTTAAAACCGCTACATCTAAAACTATCTTTATGGAAGGCGTAGGTGGAGTTATGGAATTTCCAAAACTATTTTTTATAACTTATTTTCTTTTTAAGTGATTTTTTTGTAATTACATAGGTGCCTAAATATAGTTTACTTTGCTTATAAACATAGTTACATATGTATATGCATACATACATATGTACATATTTATTTCATTTACCTTTTCTAAACACTCCTGACCTATGGCTTTAGAATCCCATTTTACTGCTTGCTGAGTACCGTTTGGTAAATTTACAATACACCACATTTTGAGTATTTTTTGACGGTGCCACTTCAAGTTTAATGATATTTTCTTCCGCCTTTTGGAGCACTTGATTTTCGTCAGCTGACTAGAGAGTTTTTGTATCTATCAGATACAACTTATATTTTAACGGCATTTGTTTGTTATTCTTCATTAACAATTTTCAATTCTTTTCTTAACTAAAACCACAGGTTTAAGAAATTATATTTTTTGCTATCTTGTTTACTTTGCTATTCATTGCTTTTTAGGTTATAGGTGGATACATACATTTATATGTACATATGTGTGTATATTATATATTTTCATGCGTATTTTAATTATAATTTTGTATAAACAATATTTAGTTGGAAGTAATATACCTATGTAGGTTTCGGTGTTTTTTTTTTCAAGTATTTGGTCTATATATGTTTGACCTTTTGTAGCCACAACATTCTTTGTAATGACAAAAATTTATGAATGTGCAAAAAGTTTCCATTTAAATTAATTTTTTTAGTTTAAACTTTTTGTTTTTGTGTTTTCGTATTTAGCATTTATTTGTTTTAACCAAAAATTCCGGATATTAATTTAAAACGTTGCTTTCACAATTTTTATCCTTATCTTCACGAAAAAAAGAACTTCATTAAACAGAGAAGTAACGATACACACTGCCGTAACGACGAGTTGTTATAGTATAGTCAACTAAAAATTGAATAGAATTCAAATCGATACAAAGCTGATTTGCAGTGTTGCCAGGAGTTCAGATTTGTATTCCATAAAATGACTAAATACATATTTGTGGACTTCTGATCGAAAAATGCAAATTAAAAAAAACCTCTAAACACTAGTTTTTAGGTACTTTTTAGTTTTTCCTTTCACATTAAAACGAAAAATAGCAATAATTCGCAAGAGAAAATCCAAACAAAATAGGGAGAATGAAAGAACATTATAAGAAGTGTAACAGTTGTTGGTATTTTCTGTGTTTAGTACAAAAAACATAGCCGATAAATTTTCGAAGAGAAATATCTGAACTCAAACAAAATGTGATTTTACCACACATTGGCAAATATCGAAAGTATATATATATATATATATATATATATATATATATATATATATATATATATATATATACTATTGAGGAGGTTTTCTGAAGATTTGTAAAAATAAAATGGAAATTTTGAAGGTTTTTCATTCACAACTTTGTGCTTTTTCAGATTTTACTTACAAGATTTCTGGCAACACTGCTCAATTATACACAAGAAAACCGAACAGAGTTGCCTATTTCCATTTTCTTCTTGAATTCAACGCAAATTAAATTAATCCAAATAGAAAGAATACGTGCGGCTTTATATTGATATCTAAAATAATTATTTACGATTAAGCATATAGGAAATTATCATTATAAATTATAATTTTTAATTATTATATTATAACGTAGTTGGCTCAATCGGATACAACGTGGACTATTTTCAATAATTGTTTCCAGATTCTGATCCTGGTTCACTTCATTTCTTGTTTATTTCATGGAATATGTTTCAAACATATCTTTAACGCCTTAGGTAACGTAGCATTAATTACGTAAGCAATATCCATATTGCATTCAAAACTTTTAACACATTTAGGGCCGTTATTACAACTTGCTAATAGTTAAAGTTAGGATGTTATCGGACAGATATATCATTTTTCATTATTATAAGTGTATTTTAAGCTGAAACTGACCGATAAGTTAAAGGGACGATTTGCTTACTTTTTAACGTAAGGTTTATACATTTGAAGTTTCTACATTTTGAAGAAAAAAAAAAAAACAATTAACAAGTAATTATTTTGTAATTTTTGGCACCAAAAATATAAAATGCATACACAGAATAAATAAACATACACAAAATATCCCCAAAAGTTTGTTTTTTGAGGGTAAACTCAAAAATACAATTACGACTTGCCACTATATATTATTAAGAACCAATTTAATTTGTCAAATGTACTGCCATATTTTTCGAAGGAATAATGTTATTGTAATAATGAACTTTAAAAACAAGTTGTAATAATGACCCTTAAAGGAGTTTTTAAGAATAATTTTTGCTTAGTCATGTTCATAGTGAACTTTACACACCGACATCATTATTTTTTCCCACTCCCGTTAAATGTTTAATATTAGTTTCATATTGAATTGATCTTCCAGCTTACAAAAATTGGCTCAATAAATTATCCCATTTATTTGGGCCACATCGCGAAGCTGGCAACACTGATAGTAATATATATTTTTTGTACAACTCTCTTACAAATATACCTAGCTCTCTTGTGTGAGTAGAATAACAGTGATGTCAGGTTCGGAAATTTATTTCCGATATCAGGATATTGCGTACAATGGGGATACGAATTTGGTTTGGAGGTTTTCAGTAACATAATGCAGCATCTTGATCTAATGGGAGCTTGAAGACTGGTATTTTTAACAAATGAATTGAAAACATATGGGCCTAAACATTTTGCACGAATTTCCTTGATCCTTTGAGTAGTTTAATTTGGAGATCAGCCGGTTTCGGCTGCGTTCTGTGTGTTTTACAATATTCTTAATATTTTTATGGTGCTCTAGCTGAACGCACGAAAATTTTTGTATTATGTCGTTAGTATTTATTTCTATTTTGCTTAGTTCTGCTGCGTACAATTAATAATACAAATTAGAATTCACAGTTACTCGCAGACAAAGAAATGAAAATTTACTGCTGTTCGCAGCAGCACTAAGTAAACTAGAAACAATTATAAGCGATATTAATTCAAAAATGTTTGCGTGTGCCGCTACAGCACCAACAAATTTTTGGATTGCTGTCTACTTGTTCGTGCTTGCCAATACGAATTTCAAACAGGAGTTAAAATTTTAGTATTAGCACGAATATTTAGAAACAATTTTACAGAGCAAACTATTAGACGAATAACAGGTTCTTGAATTGCAAAATTAACGCATTAACAGCCATTATGCATGAACTCTATGCCAACGATATGTTAAGGCTAATCGGCATTGAACGAGCCACTAACATTTTGTTTTGCATATGGCTGTTATTTCACAAAGAAGAACATTATTCAATAGAATTAACAGATTTTGCCTTCAACATTTTCGCGGTCACACTCCTAAATACTTTCAGACATATACCTTAGACACCCTGTTGTTAAGCGGGTTCAAAAAGCTATTAATGGTTTTGGAATCAACTTATCACGTACGCATTCAAACATGGCAAGCGTAGCCAACTACAATTAATTTTAATAACGAAAATAATAAATAAGATTATAAAAAAAATGAATGAACTGTTAAAAAAACCCCGGGCGACTCGGACCTGACTTTTACACGTGTTTTTTTTTTTGTCAACTGGGTTTTGTTTAAAAATTGTTTATGTATTTTTGGTGTCTCCCTTTTAGTTATGATAGATTTTTGGCGAGTTAACAGGTCAGAGTGCCCTAGAGGTAGTTTGTGGCGGGTGAGCAAGTGCGTGGTAAACTTTTTTTTTTATTGATTTCAAATGCCGACAATTCGGTAGGACCTCATAAACAAACATTTTTTGTTTCCCTTGTGTATTTTCAAGTTGGTTGTTGTTATTACCCTAGTGCTTCAACCTTGCAAAATAAATATACCATATACCAGGACCTTCGACCGTTGTAGTGGAACTTGCCAATGCCCACATACTGGTAGACTAGCACATTACTCACTAGTACCGGGGCACCCAAGTCTAAAATTTCAATACAAAAATTATTAAACATAATTTTTAAATCATTAGACAAATTTTTATGATTTTTAGGATAAGTAAAAGCAAAAAATAATATTTAACAACCCAATAGTTTTCGTACACGATCAAACAAACAAAATGCTTGATAACGTATATTCAGACACAATTCGTTATTCAGACACAAAAATCATAGCGAAATTTTTTTCATATTCGAATTGTACCTAGGGCTTCAACAATTTAACGATTGGTTCAGCATTTTCTATGATCTTACGTGTGCAGAAAGACCTCGCGAAGTACGTAATAATATGAACGTGGCTCGGCCGAAAACATGTATTAAGGTGAAATCTAGGCGGTTCCTGCAAAACCATGTATTCAATAACGTTACGCATAACTGCGGTGACTAACCGTTCACTCTTATAGTGGATAGTGCACTATTTTAGCCTCTTGTGCAATTTAGTACACAATTTGTCCACTTTTTTCACGTGTCCCTTTTTTACAATATTTTTTTCACCCGAAATGTTTACTTCTGTTCACTTTTTTCGAAAAGTTTATGACGTTGTTCCTACATACGTAGTGCCTTGGTATTTTTAAAAGACTGTTAAATAGTAATTTTAATAAATAAAATTTGTTATGTTTTTAAATCCACGGCATGTGTACGCTCCTGGGAATAATGGTCACCGTACTCATAACATTACTTGTGTGCCGCCCGGCATATAAAGGGCAGATTAATTATTAGGGATTTCTTTACATACGAGTATTTCCCGTGATTCGATATTCTTCTTCTTCTTCTAGTCCTTCATACTATTTAATCCCTCGTCATCCTTCATACGTCCTGAGTTCACTTTTCCAAAATATTGTGTACAGGTCCAACAATGTTTTCGGAAATCCCCCAAACATCCATATAAATGATTTCGGGGGGTTTGTTTTTAATCAAAATTAATTTTTGTTTGACGATAGGTGGGTGGGTGGGTAGCTTAATATCGAAAACGAGGGCCTTTTTGAAATATTTAATATTCATTGACATTTAACAAATGCAGAAAAAATAACAAACAAAGCAATACTTACATATGTTCGAGTACATACGTTTGTGCTTGTGTATTATTATTATTACTTATTTTTTTTGTTAAATTAATTGTTAACCTTTAGGAATAAATAATAATCTTTGTTTACAAGAGAACGTATTTTAATCGTTTTTTTGTACTTTCTGATGTTATTGAGACATTTATTTAACAACAAAAAAATCATAATAAAACAGGTACAAGAGTTTGGAAGTCTTTAAAGAAATTTAAGAGAAATTCACACACATATATACATCTGTATATACATACATATGCATTTATTAAGAACACAAACAATTCATTCTGTCTTTATGAACCCAATTGACTGACCGTCTTAATCAGTCTAGGAAAGATAATACTGAAAATAGGAAAGTATTAATAGCAAACTGAGTGTTATTTATAGAGTGAAGTGTTAACTAATATTTTAATATTTACATATTCTTATTCGGGCGCACTGTGCACATACTGTGTGCAATGGAGGGTAACCCCTCATAACTTTGCTTCCTTTAATCATAAAATCATGAAACTTGAAAAATAAGGACGTACAGGTAACCTAATAGACCAAGTTTTATCATAAAAGCTTCCCGAGATATGAGGGTAAAAAAGTGCATATTTTGATACCTATTCCACTGACTCTGCCCATCAATATTATGGAGTGCTTCCGCTTTAGCTAGAGAGGACTGAAATTTGATATACATGTAGTTCTGGGAGAACAAGTAATGAGAAAAATATAAAAACTGGCACTTTTCTTTTAGGGGGGGACTAGGGCCCTCACTCATTTTAATGCAGCATTTCCACTACAGCTAGAGAGCTGAAATTTTGGATACAGGTAGGCCTTGGGAAATAAGTAAAAAAAATTCTGAAAGCACAGTTTGTATGGGACACTTCCGTTATAGCTAAAGAGCTGAAATTAGATATAACCCAACTATATGCAAGCTTAAAGTTAAAGGAAGTTTTATACTTACATCCATTTAGAAAATAAAAAATAATCTCGAAACAAGGGTTCAGATCCGCCCAAAGGCATAAATGTGAAAATAAAGTCAAGTTCCTAGCCAAAAATTTCGGCCGTATAAAGTACAGAGATCAAAATTAGGATCAAGTTCTTGATATATACACTACCGTCCCATTTCTAGGCAACTTGCTAGTTTGGTAACATTTTCCCCACAATTGTTTTCCATATTAAAAAGTTAAAAAAAAAATTGTGCCAAACTCGCAAGTTCCCTAGAAATGGGATGGTATTGTACATATCAAGAACTTGGTCCTCATTTTGATCTCAGTACTTTTTAGGGCCGATATTTTTGCATCTTAACATTACACAGCAGAAGGAGGTAAGGAACACTAGACCATTATTCACGCTTGCTTTAATAAGTCCTTTATAAAAATGTAGGCAACATTCGGTTATAATTAGTTTGCTTAGTAACAGAAGTTGTATGTTTTGCTTTTCTCCATCGCTTATTGTTAGGTTTTTGTTTTATTATTTTAATTTTCTTTTTAATTTCTTCGCCACTAATTTCCCAATTTATTATTTATTTGGTTACAGAGTTGCATAAAGTAACTTTGCCGCATGCAATAAGCTAAGCCGCAGCCAGTATATATGTAAACGGTAACGCCGTTTCTAAAATGTAGACGCAAAGAAAGTATTTGGTGTGTGCATAAACTTTCTAAAGAGTTTTATCAATTAATAGAGTTTTGTTTGATATTTTAATTCGTACTATTTTAGCAAACATTTTTTAACAGTCTTCAATTTTATGTGAAGACTTAAAAGCAGTTGTTGAGACGGTTTCTACCGCCGTCAAACTTTGCCAGCGCAGGTTTTCATTGCTTTGATGTTAAAAATAAAATGAAACACACAGCTGTTTTAGCATATAGCATATTTGCTCAAGTGTAGCAAATCTTAGTTTCATACATTTTGTTGTTATGGTCTTGCAAAGTGCAGCATATTTGCTAGACTTGCTACATTTGCAAGGGTTTGTTTGCAACTAAGAGTGAGTTTCCCTATTCTTTTGAAAATTTGCTAACTAATTGTTTACTTCGCAAGCTGATATTTGGTCAGACGCCATTTTTAAAGCAATCGAGTGAGTAAATACATTTTTCCATACCGATTTTTAAGACGCCAAACCCTTTTTCAAGCAATAACTCTTCTAGATTCTGATACGAACACATTTAGCCCGAAAATTCAAATCTAACGTTCATATGTATTAATGTGTAGATGTTCGAAGTTCTTGTATTTATTTAGTATGGTATTGGTATGAGTGCATAACATAACTTAGTACATTTTATTTATTCGATGTACGACTTTCATAATCTTATCGTTAATTAATATTAACAACAGAAAAAAAAAATAAAGAAAATTGGTCGAAAATAATATTCTAAACTTGATTCATATGTATTTCATAGATTATAGCCAACTCAAACGTTATTAACAATAGCTGTAGACTTTGATCGTCTAGAAATTATGTAAATCAAAATTTCAGTGACTAAAGAATTCTACATACATAAATCAAATTATGGCCACATTCTATACGACGTATGATAACCAGACTATTAAGTACATTTTTAGTTTATAACGCGTTTAAATATATGTATGTATGTATGTATGTATGTATGTATGCATGTATGTATGTATGTATGTATGTATGTATGTATGTATGTATGTTTGTTTATGGACATACCAGCCGATAATAACTTTATATCAGACTTTCTAGATCTTTCGAACTAGAACGAAGTTCAAAAAGTTAAAGAGTTCGTTGCGGAAGATATAAAAGTTTGTACTCGTATGAATTTAAACTTACCAATTTAAATTAAAGTTTTATATTTCTAATGCGTATATCAAGAACACTTTATTTATTTGTTAGCATGAAGCAAACCTCATGGAATATTCGAAATGAACACGTTACCATGATATTTGCAACACATCTGCTTGCATTTCTTTAAACTTCTAGGCACATGCTTACATATGTATGTATGTAAATCTATACGTATGCAAAATTATACAGACATTAAAGTTGGGCCGGTTACGAACTAGTTCTTCGTTCAATTGAGAGATTATTAAAGAAATTAGATAATGAGACACCAACATAATTTGTGTTTGTTTTAGTTAATGTTATAAAAGTGCTATCACCTTTCTTTAATAATCTCCCAATCTCTCAATTGAACGAACTAGTTCGTGACTGACACCTTTAAAATTAATTTAAAATAAAAACACTTTTTAATTTGCTGTTCTCTCGTGTAGCATGTCCAACGAGCTTTCTTTTTTGTCATTAAAGAATTTAAAATTTGAAATACATATAAAAAACCTAACATCTCAATTGGGAATTTTGCTTTCCTATTCGTCATCAGGAGCTCTTCGTTGTTGCCATTCACCGTTATCACTTTTATTTTAGTCCGCCGCTACAGCACTGACAAAGTTTTAGGCGTACGCTCAGCTCAGTTCACTTGACATCTTATCTTCGTCTTCTTTTGTGAATCAGGAAAAAAAAACAAATGTAAAATCCATCAGAAAGGTTAACGGTAAAAGCAGCCGCACTGCCTACCATGAGTATGTGGATTTTTATTGCTTTGCATTACGAATTATAATAAGAGGTTATCTATCATCCATCCCTCAACCAATTACGGTTTGGTTTATAAGAGTTTAAACAAATGTTGTCTTGCAAAATAAATACGAATTAACGAGCGAAGCAAAATGTGTGAAGACTTTACAAATTAAAGCGATTTTTTCAAGGCACTAAAGCTGATTTATTGAACGCATCAATGAGTTATAGAATTCTGTCAAAAAAGTTAAAGTGGAATGTTTTAATAGACCAAAGTACGAGTACATAAAAGAGTTTTCAACGCGTCTGACGCATAAAGTAGAGAAATTTTCAACTTTTGAACCGTTGTATGTATATATGAAAGCTGATCATTATGCGTAAACTCTTTTGTTATTAAGACTGCATGCAATATTTGTGTGTACTCCGCTTCAAATGAAATGAAAAAAGTCAAACAAAAAAGTCCATAAAATCTTAAAGCAATTTTTCCCCGTTTTCATAAAAGAGTTTGAAAAGAAAAAGTGTCTAAAAAGTTGTAACCTGCCACGTTTAAATCACCCTTCACCTTAAGTGTTTGTTACGATGTAATGAGCTTTTCAACGGGGTATGCATTAACGGGACTCTACTGTACTACAAACAAGTCAACAAACATGTCAAGACTTGTTACAATGTTGTTTCGTTTACTCGGCTGATATTTTCTTTCTCTTTCCTTTGTATGTAGTTCGCTAAATGTTTTTTTAAAATAATTTAATTCGCAAGCTATTTCTGGATTCCGCAACATATTCGCCTATTCTTTACTGTGCGACTTGCTAAAATCACACATTGATAATTTTTCGTAATTCTGAATTAAAAAAAAAACTCAAATTAAAAATCTTTGTGACTTTTTAACGACTTAAATAAAATTTGTTCTTTGAAGCACCAAAATTCCTTTATTATTCTGGATCATAATGGTGCAAGCCTTGCTCTCAGCCAAGGATAACTGAAGATGTTACATAGCCGAAACCAAAAATCTACATCGAATCACCCTGTCGGAATATCAAATCCAGAATCGATAAAAATATCTCTCATCATTTTTATTGCTATTCAACTGTTGAATTGCATGTATATATATATATATATATTTATATATATATATATATATATATCTAATTCAAATAGCAATAAATAGTAATTAAAAAAATTGCAACCAAACTTTAGGCCTTAACTCCATGTTTTCTTTATTTTAATGTCTCGCAGCCGTGTACGTTTATGCACATTGGCATGATCACATAATTTATATTACAATTGCATACTGTCTTGTCTGTCTACTTGCCGATTTACGATTAGACGGAAATGAATAAAATTATTATATTTTTCCTTTAACACTGACATTAAACCGCATCATTTCATTATCAAAACATTAAATTTTTTTTATTGATTTCTGTATGTAATAATTGTATGGGAACACATTCATGCATACATGCATACATGTACTCGTATGTTTTGTTTATGAAAAATATTTACGTTTCACATACATACATACACACATACAACGGCATGTATGTAGTGTTTTCAAATCAAATGTTTTTTTTATTATTATTATAATTCAATAAATTTGCATTTAAAGTTCACATTTGCATATACACACATATGTATAGGTACATACATACATATGCAGGTGCATCTTTACAAGTTTTAAATGAAATTGAAGGCTTAAGTTGTTCTTGTGCAAATATATATATATACATACGTGTGTGATTCTTGATTTGATATTCCGACAGGATGTTTTAATGTAGAATTTTGGAACGAATTTCCGTCTTCAGAGTCACTGAAGATGGCACATAGCCGAAACCGGTTTGTCTCCAAACCAAACTTGACAAGGGATGACGGAAATTCGTTCCAAAATTCTACATATATGTACGTGTGTATATATGTACATATTTTGTTTGTTCTACATATATGAACATATGTATGCATGTGTGATTTTAAAAATCAACAGTACCTGTTTTCTCTCTTTATTTTCTCTTTTACATCATTTGTATTATCGGATATATGAACATATGTACAGATGTATGTACGTGGTTTGTTCAAAAGGAAAAGTGAAGTTTGAATTTTTTTGAAAAGTATTTCAAGTATTCAAAGTAATCCACATCAGATATACTGCACCTATGTCGGCGCAACTTCCAATCTTCGAAGCACTTCTGAACTGCTCTTTTCGGTATGGCCATCAGCTCGTTCTTCGATTCTGACTTTATCTCATCAATTGTGGCAAAACGCTTTCCTTTCATTAGTCTCTTCAGTTTTGGGAACAGGAAAAAGTCGCTGGGAACCAAATCTGGTGAATAAGGTGGTGGAGCACGGTGATGCGCTAGACCAAGTTCAGGCCTAAAGCACACAGTGCGTATATTTACACGAAACCATTCGCGCAGTTTTTACCCCCCTCATAACTTTGCTTCCTTTAATCATAAAATAATGAAACTTAAAACATAAGGACTCTACGTACAGGTAACCTCATGAGCCAAGCTTCTCGGGTTATGATGGTGTCAAAAGTGCTTATTTTGGTACATATTCATTGACTCGCTTACTCATCAATATTATGGGGCACTTCCACTGTAGCTAGAGAGCAGAAATTTGGCAGGCCTGGGGGAGTAAGAAACCAAAAAGAGAATCTGAAAACGGGTACTTTTTGTCCTGGGGGGCGGGGCGTAAATTCCTGGGATCTATCACAGTGTCAGTGATACGCGTATTTGAAATAGTGAAAGTATTTATGTCATATGGTGTGAAAACCTCTTCTAACTGATTTGCGAACGCATTTACCCTTTCAATTGTGGTTTCGTAGCCAATAGGATGGGGATTCGTAGCCAATGGGATATTTTATAGACCGTATTTTTATGTTGAATCGAAATATTTTAAATACTCGTATATGCATGTAACTCTATAGCGGAGTCGTGTTTCTGTCTCAGTTTATTACGTAAAGTTCTTCGACATAAATTCATTGTGGTCTTGATGTAAGGAGAACGACTGTATATCAGCCCAGGATTGTTAAACAATTTCTGACTGCATTTCAGGCGGCGGCCATCACGATATCCGTAAAGTGATGCACAGCTGCATGAATATCAGCTGGGATGCTAGGAGGTAAGTAAGTGAGGATAGGAAATAAGGCTTTCATTTGGATATTTTTAACACCGTAAAATCACTTACACAATTAAATGTTCATTTTTCCAAACAAGGTGTAATAAACGTTTCAATTATTATTCATGATTTTTTTTTTGGAACAAGACCAATTTTTAAAATAAAAAGGATTCATATTTTAAGATAATAAATTTAATACACACATACAAACAAGAACTTGCAAGTGTGTGCAATTATTCGTATTTGGGTTCAAAAACCAAGTCAGGGCTTGTTTGTTTCAATTCGTTTTTGTGTTTGTTTAATCTTCCAAACATTTCCAATACAATGGCACACACTCGTATGTACATACATATGTATGTATGTACTCATATATAACGTCGAGTAACCATCTAGACATTTTCTATCGAAATTGTCACTAATTTGTAACGTCTAAACGTCTGCTTAAAGTTATCGGGATAAAAATTTCACCATTTCAGGCAAAACTGTCGATCTTTTAAAACGGAAATATTTAGCTTCTTCTTTTTGTAACGTATTATTTGACGCTGTGAACAACACAAAGTTTTTGTTTTAAATTAATGCCTAACTATACCCTTATCCTAATCACTTATGCAAGGGAGGACTTGTTTTTTTTAAGTGAAATTTATTTTTGATCTAGAAAAGGCTGACACGAAAACACTCGTGCGGAATATTTTGCTCCTAAGAAAAATATTGCAGCTTGTTTTTATTTCAGTTTAACTTGATTTATCTAACATTATTCAAATACCGAGAGGGTACATTCCATTTCAACTGTGTGACCACTTTAAACGAATATTTGGCGATGTTCAGGTGCTATCCGAGCGAGTTTTTGTGCAGTTTTTTAGCTGTTGACGAAGCACATATCAATCACAACATACCACAGACCAAAGAACAATAATAAAAAACAGTGGGTTTCTTTGGGTTAACGTGCACTTGAGAAGGCTAAGCGGCGTCTGAGGGCCAATAAGGTCATCACCAAAGTTTTTTGTGGATGCAGGCAGGGTCATTCATATCGATTTTTTTTTTTGTTGACAGCTACAATATTGATTTAAAACGACCTCATCTAGTAAAGAAAAAATTGCTGTTCCAGCAAGACAAAAGTGGCAAAAGTCCATGAATTGGGCTACTAACTGCTACCCCATCAACCATCCTCTTGAGAGTTAGTCCCTTGCAAAAATTTCCTGTTTCCAACTTTAAAACAATGGCTTGGTGGTAAGAGATTTGGGTCAAACAAAGAGCACATCAAACGCATACTTTAAGGGCCTTGAAAAATCATAATTGGAGGGAATAAAAAATAAATAAAAGGATGGCGGGTGGGTTAAATGCATTGAGCTTAAAGGAGACTATGTTTCAATTCAGAAAAGGATATAAAAATACGAAACCAATTTTGTTTTTCTTCTAAAATATGCCAAACCACTTCGGTAGTGTGAGAGAAGTTACTTTTTGGTTTATGGAAGAAAATTTAAACTTCCAATGTGTTTGCAGGGAATAAGTGTAACGAATAAAAGGATGACTAATGGGTGGGGTTATATTGTCGTATTAGGAACAACCATTTTTGTATAAAAACAAAGTAGAAAATCAAACAATGTGTGTTGACATACATATAGGCATGCAACATATATACATACATACACACATACATACATGCATAACAACTCTTTGATTAGTGTCTATAATTACAACAAACACGAAGAGAAAAATATTATAAATTAGAATTGAATAAAAATACAATTCGTAGTCGCAGTTCGAGTACGTGATCGTGTAGCGATGTGATCAAATTTGTTGCTGTTTTCATTATTGTTGTTGTAGTGGCTTCAATTCTTCTTCGGCGTTATCATTATGAGTTGTGCTTCCAAACACCACTACGATGTTCAATACTTATTTTTAATATATATTTTTTTTTTTTAATTTTTAATCTTTAAAGATTTCTAATTTGAATGATTGTGATTTCGTTTTTTGTTTGTTTGATTGGCTGACACATAAAAAAAAGTGCGAATTTAAATTGAAAAAAAAGGAACAAAAATACGTTCAAATTCTTAAAAAAAATACAGACAAAATTATCTTATTACCGGCAAAAACAAAAAAAATAATAAAATAAAAAGGAAAACAATTCAAATTATACAATTCAAAAATTATTTTTCTATTTTGCCAGCCATCTCCAACCAGTTTTGAACATTTACTCCTTTTTTTACTAAAATACAGTATCCTCTGCAAGTTTACGTCTTTTTCTTGTGCAAAAAAAGAAATTGGTGTTAATTACAGAACTTTTCGTAAAAATGGACGGTTTTAATCACAAAATGGTGTAAACATAGAGAAATCTACTTTTTAATGCTTCCGCGACTGTCAAGCCTCGAGCACCTTTGTATTCACAATGTCGGGGTCAACTTTTGGTTATATTTGCAAATACTCTCTAAGTTGAAACCCCGAACATTTTGGTGCATCAATAGAGATGTATTTTTATTATAAAGGACCATTAACCCAAATATTACAGGCGGGATATCAAAGCAGACCGCTTATTTTATAGGTTCTCCGTTCTTACCGCGAATTGGTTTCTGGCAACCGATTTGTAATTTACGAATTCAATCTCGTGCTAACACTAGCCTTTACTCTTCACTGTAGTGATTTCACACTTTCGGCCTTCTTCATCTCCAAGACTCTTATTATTGCCAGCATTTGTCTAAGGTTTGGGTCCTCTATGGCATTCAAATTTAATACGTGTTAGCCACAGCTGGATTTTCACACACAATGTACGCTACCGTCTCAGCCTTTTCCACAGGAGTATCTTTGGAGACATACTTGTCAACCTCCTACGAAATTTTCTTGTCCATATCTTCAGAATTCCTCTATTGGATAGTACACACCGGAATTCCTACAGAGATGAACCTCTCCAACTCTTGCAAGGTTTCATTGTCCAACCCTATTTGAATCTCACGATCCAACGTCTTACGAGTACTTTAAGAGATTGACTCGTCCACCCCTTGCGAGGCATTACTGACAACCTTTTCCGGATTCTTCTCTTGGCCAATTAAAACCGAATTTCCTTCAGAGAATTCATATAATTCACAGAGCTGCAATTGCACGGGTAAGTCTGTATGAAAATAGTATCCAGAGATCGCATACTAGAGGCCAAGCACCCTTTTGGCCACGCATGCCTGGTTTATGCTGTTCCAATTAGAGATTTTTATAAGGAATGTTAACTTTACTCCGCATAAATTATTTAGCCAGACGCTTAGCAAAGGCAGAAACCTGTTACCGGCCGCCACCTCGAGGAGTTATAAGTCAGAACTTTTGACAGTGCACTTCAGTTATGGGAAGTCTTACCTTTGTGCCAGCCAGCTGATGTCAAAAAATATTACAGTAAATATTTCCATAAATAATTACAAGTGTGTATTTTCATTTTGGAATAAAACCTGCACGAAGGGGTTCAGAAATAAAAACAATAGTGGAGTTCAGTGCATGGTGCAACTGGCCTTACGAAAGTTCTAATGTAAAATATCGTAGCTTTTTTTAATGGAAAACTAACTACAAAATACACCAAATTTCTGTTGAATTTCATTAAAAAAAACCGACGATATTTAACGTTTAAACTTTTGCAAGGGCCATTTGCACTAAACTCTGAATACCGGGTTAATAATTTCGTATTGTTTTATTTATGGATCCTGTACTTTTTGGGTAAAGTGAGAGTAAACATAAAATATTCAGACACGGAATTCTCTGAAACTTAACTAAATATGCCTCTGGGTTGAAGAAAGAAAGGGGAGGCAAGGCAGTACAAATTCATAGTAATAAAAAGTTGAACAATTTATTTTAATTTTCTTTGTAACACTTTTCCTGTTTTTGCAGTTTCTCACAAAAGCGGTGATATCCAGTGTTTGCTGGAGAAATGGATCTTGCAAAAGCTGCGATATTTTGCACTTGCACTTTTGCAAGGCCATTTGCACCGAACACTGAATACGGCTATACACATATACATATGTTATGTTTTCTTTCGAAGTTTAGTTGATTCGAATAAAATTTTTAAAAGGATTTTGGAGATTTTCTTTCTTTTAATGAAAAAAAACAAAACTATTTAGAGCTAATTCTAATCCCAACCCATTTAATTATAAAAATACAATTTAATCTCTATGCGCATTTCGCTGGACGCTTAAACCAGCTCATCAGAAAACCTTTACCCAACGTTTCAGAAAAACTTAAACGTCTTATGCTCGAAATCCAAAGAACTTTAAAGCAAAACACTAAAGTTTTAACAAAAAGCCCCAACAACAAACAAATTGTTATTTTATTTTTACTTGCTTGCCTTACTACGTTTGGTTGGTTGTTTGCCAACTCTAAACGTAGCTGTAAACGGCGAACAAAAATAAAACGTCCCAGCTACAATTAGCTTTAAGTAAAAATCAAACAAATAAAGGAATTTTTGGCTCTTGATTTGATGTTCCGACAGGGTGTTGTGATGTAGAATTTTGAAACGAATTTCCGTCATCCCTTGTCAAGTTTGGTTTGTAGACAAGCGGGTTTCGGCCATGCGCCATCTTCAGTGTCATTTTTCGTTCGAGGATGACGGAAACTCGTTCCGGAATTTTTGGCATTTTTTTCTGTTTATTAAAAAAAATTATTTCTAGCTAATTCTGTACCAACTCAATTTTGCTATTTTCCCCGCGTGATTCCATTGTTGAGTGCAGAGTCGAACCAAATAGCTGAAATTTCCGATAATTAAATATTAGATTTTTTTTTTTGTATCATGAAATTCGAAAACATATGCGAGATACTGTGGGTATGTGTGCCCGTCTTTGATTAGACTTTAAACCGCTGCGTAACATTATCGTCTTTAAGAGCAATATTAATCCATAAGAACATACCTAACATACATACGAGTATATGTTTGAATGTTTGCTGGCTGGCTGGCTGGCTGGCTGACTATCTGCTACAATAACAAATAAAGAAAGGTATTTTTTTTTTCTTTTCGTAATTCTCCAGGCTTTTTCGCGGGAATTTCTTAGTTTTTAGCTACTCGAATTAGATTATTATCTGGCGCATATTTAACGGACTGTCGTTATAAATTCGTCTAAAAAAAATGTTCTTATTTTTAAATCGTTGTTACCAGTTGCTTTCGGCATTGCTTTTCAAAGAAACCGATCACGAACCTGGTTGGTTGGTTGATTGGTAGTTGTATTTGCTGTTGACTTGTTCATTGTTTGCAGCGCATTAATCAGTTCAGTCGTATTAAACTGAGTGTCTATATATAATTTTAACTCGCTTATTCCGATTTCAGTTGAATAATCAATATTGTAACATTATTAACTTTCTCGCCTAAAAATAATAAGGAAATTATTCAATCGATTTATACGCATCTAACGAAATGCTACAAAGTGTTTGAGATCATTAAGAATAAAAATTAAAAAATTAATTAAAAAATTAAATAAATAAACACACCCAATACAAGTCATATACAGAAACTTTTTCTTGTTAACAAAATAAAAAATAATAATAATAAAATGAATAGAAAAGTAAGTGCTTTGTTGAAAACAATTTTTTTTTTGTCTTAACAATTTTAATTTAAAAAAAGAAATCATTTTAATTTTTAAAAGTTTGATAAAACAAATTTCCAAATTTCCCTACAAAAAACTTTTTGATAAAACTTAAATAATGTCTTTGAATAAGGCGCAAATTGATTTGTAGAATTATAAAATGAGGATGGTTACGATCAATAATATCGTGGCAACAAACAAGCCATTGTGGTTTAGAAACGTATTCGAAATTGCGGTTAATTAATTTTAATTTTTTAAATGTCACGTTTAAAAAATTATGTTGCAAGTTAAAACAAGCTACATAGAGCTTCGCAATGTGACTTCTAGTGAAATTTAAATTTTATTCAAAAGTGATTCAATGTTGGAAGTTATCAACGATTTTTTTTAATATTCTTAAATTTTACTACTTTTATGTGCAGATAAAGTTACGTTGCCAGTTCTAAATCTGTTAAAATACAATATTCGAATTTTTTTAATACTGCCAGTCAATATTATATTTATTCTCAGCTAAATTCGAGAAATCTTTGCTAAAGTTCTTTAAAGAACAAAAATATATTTTCAGAAGTTTTTGTTCATATTTTTTTTTTTATTTATAATTTCTTTAAGAAACAAATCTATATATATAAAAGTGAAACTCTGTCTGTCGGACTCAACCTTTGGCAAGTTGTTGTACACATTCCAGGGAGTGTTTATGGGTGGTAATTTAAAAAAAAGTGGGCGGGGCTATGCCCATCTTCATATACATAAAAATACGCCCATACAAAATAAATATTAATTTTTCAGCTATTTGCACTTGACCGATTTTTCTGAAACTTTGCACACATATTCAGCTGTCATGACTATATAATTTCGTGATTAGAAAAGTGGGCAGGGCTACGCCCATAAAAAAAATTTCTAATTTTGAGGTACTTGCACTGGACCGATTTTTTTTTAAACTTTGCACACATATTGAGCTCATTACAGCCATACCTAAATAAGAGCGTTGAGCGCTGCGTTAGCAGCAGGTTACGTAGCTACAGTTCTTTCAAAGCCATACATTTTACTTCAAATGTACTGTGAATTCGTACCCTGCTGCTAACGCAACGCTCAACGCTCTTATTTAGGTATGGCTGTTAAGAGGCGCCGGGCTTGGCTAGTAAGCAATAAATGAGGTAATCCAGGGGAAAATTGCCTTTTCTTTCATTTAAAGAAGTTATGTCTGTTATGCTGTTTTAACAATTTTTAATTGTTTAATAAAAACATAATAACCCACCAGCATACGTTTGACGTTCAATGAAATATTGTTTGAATTTTTGAAATGAATTTCCGTCATCCCTTGCCAAGTTTGGTTTGGAGACAAACCGGTTTGGGCTATGTGCAATAATCAGTGTCACACCCGACCTACGAGCTTTACCTGTTACCTGTCTGTTCACACCTAACAGATGGCGACGTAATAAAGGATATTCATCTGTTGCCAGCTCACATGGCAAGTAGATACCTGACACAATAACGAATTGATGGCACATAAACGAATCAATTATTTATTTTACAAACTTAAACTTAATTAAGTCTCCAGCCTGGTTTCCTTTTTTTTATTAATTTTGATACCGTAAATTACAATTATTTATTAAAACCCACCAATCGTATTCATATGTTGTATAAAACCAAAATGCTATCTTCTACTCTTATTTTCAGATATTGAACGCTTTAGTTATCCTGGTGACTATCGCTCTCCATTGTTGTCCTTTGCAATGCAAACCCTTAGATACTGATAGCAAAGATGGCATTTACAATGACGACACTATTATTGATGAGGGATATAATGGAAATTTGGATAAGAAGACAATTGAACAATTGCGCAAGTGTGATATGGACTTGGAAACTATGGAATTGTGCATGCGCTGCGCCAAAATTACAAAGAGTACAATAGTCTATCCGCTGTGTTGCGCTAATGAGGATAAAATAAAGGACTGGTGTCATGACTATGTGTTTTTCGGAGCATTATAAAACTCAAATTAACTTGAATAGAATTCGGCTAAAGTTAAGAATAATTAAGTGCTCCACGACGCACACTTTTAGAGAAGCTGACGAACAAATCTTATTTATATCTAAGTTTACAAATTGGCTGTGATAAAATTAATTTTAGAAAATAAAGTTGAAAAAGAAAAACAAGTTTATGTTCCATTTTTATTTCATTTCAAATATTTATTTGAATATTTTTTTTTTTTTTGTAATTCTTAGCTATTTTATTTTATTTTTTTATTCATATTTTCTTAACATAACATTATAAAGTCGTAAAAAAATTAGGTTTCAATATTTTTTTATATTTAATATGAAATCTAGTGTCTTTTTGTTTTCTCTCCATGACAAGTTAAACTGTTGCGTCTTTTGTAATAATTAATGGCACCCTGATAACTTTTATATAAATAAATAAATGAATGACTACTTAAATGATGATCAAATAATTAAACTAAACGAATTCATCGAAAGAAACTCTCTTATATATTTACAACATATGTATGTATAAATTATAAAATGGAAAATAAAGAAATCATAATCAAAAAAAGAAAAAAAAAGACAATCATATCAAAAAGACACCGATTTCATATAAAATTATACTCTTTCAAGCCATTTCTAATAGGTAGGAGGAATTAGATAAATTTACGAATGTAGATTTTGGTTTTCTTATAGTGTATATACATATAAAAAACTTACCCTGAATAAAACAATGATATACTAAGTTTTAGCTTTTTCCACTTATGTGTACATATTTACAGGTGACATCTTCACAATTTCCCATGAGATCATAGGGGCAAATGACGCCATTAGGATCCACATTGCTTTGTAATTATATTAAACAAAAAGCAAAGACTAAATTCTTGTTCCTTGAACAAAAGAAGAATGTATATTTATTGTGAATATTACCTGTCAATATTTCTTAAATGCTCAAGAGGGGAAATGTATGATGACAAAGGTAGAGAGTTTTCCGCATCATCATTGGTTAAATTTGCTGCTTTGTGCTGCCTACACGAAGTATCCACCTTATTGTTATCACTCTTTGAATTTTGATGTTCCGGACTCTGAAACTAACTCAACAAATGCTTTTAGTTAATTAAAATACAAATATGTGTAGCTTTACAATATAAAATTGTCTTGTTTTAAAAGACTGTTTGAATCTTTGCTATAAATTTATTGGGTGTCTTTTCATAAAACGCACTTCTGTATTACCGCCAACTTCGATTTTTAAACTGATTTCATTATCATTTTCCTCTTGCTCGTCTTTGTCTCTTGTAGAACACACCAACGTGTTATTTGCAGCGGTATTTGGATTTAGTTCGATATCCTTATTGTCTCCGTTAGAGTTTTTCCTACAATCTTCAATATTTTTCTTTGTATTATATGATGTCTGTTGCTCGGTGGTGTTAACAATTTTAGCACGCTCTAAATTTGCAATATCCTGCACTTTAATGGAATTTACAATTTTTATTTCTGTAGCCAACTTTTTACTTTTCGAAGTTATACTGTCTTTTAAATCGTTGTTAAGCCTAATTAAACGATATTTACGATAGTTAAAATCAGGCAGAAATATGTGAAAAATGCATTGAACTTACCTGTAGGTTTCACCTTTCACAGTTTTACCTAAATTTAGAGCAGCCTTAAAAACCTTGGATCGCTTCTGTTTTAGAGTTGTTATAAGCTCATTAGTATTGCAAATATTCGGATAAATGCGAGATATCTTTTGTTGCTCCTCTTTATGTTTTGCTTGCAAAATATCCATCTCAGCTTTTAATTCTTTTAGACGAGTTTCCAACTTTAATTTTGCTATTTTCGCTATTTTTGCTTCCTCTACTAGTTTTAACGATTTATCTAAATTATTTACAATACCCGCTCTTTGAAAAACAAAAAGTTAAGAACATTTTAAACCCCAAACATATAGTTGTTGTTGTTGTAAAATATGTGTATATCTATTGGAAAAGGTTTACATACCCGAATTTAACGTATAAGCTTTCATAAGAACGCAACACGTTGCTTTTATGCAATTTAGAAGAGGTACTCGATCCATTTGGTATTTGTGATCCATTTGTCGTAATGGCTGTTGATCTTGTATTATTGCTGGCATTTCTTAATAGGACCTTCTTAACGAGACTGGGTTTCAGCGTTGAATTTACGGAGTCAGCTTTATCGTTTTCTTTGCTGGCGCCCTTCATGACTGGTGTACTGTTGACTGTTTTCATGATTGCTGTACACTCCTTTTTGTTCTCTTCAACACTGGCAGATTTTCTTTTGCTCTCCAATAATTTCATTCGGTGCACCAGTCTTCTGTACTCTTTTTGAGCTGCAGCTGGCAGGTGTCGTACGGCCTAAAAATTAACAACAAATAAAGAAAATAATAAAATATTCTTGATTTTAATTTCCGAAAAGGTGTTTTGATGTCGATTTTTGGATCGAAATTCCGTCATTCATTGTCAAGTTTGGTTTGAAGGTAAGCGGGTTTCGGCTATGTGCCATCTTCAGAATCATTTTTCGTTCTGAGGTTAGTGATTACTATTTTATTGGGTCGGAACTATAACATTTACCACCTGCCATCCGTTAACAATAACAAATTAATTCAAACTTCTCAGAACGGAAAAATGACACTGAAGATCAAACTTGACAAGGGATGACGGAAATTCGTTCCAAAAATCTACAAAATAATAAAAATTTAAATATGAATTTTGATTTCAATTCAATACGAACCAATGGAGTTCTGTTAGTTTTTTCGCTTTGAATTACTGAGCTATTTTGAGTAGCTTTATTGATATTTTCTGCTTGCACAGAAGATTTTAGAGTTGTTAATTTAAATGCTACCATGTCCGCGTTTTTAGTACTTCCATCTGTTGGAGAATTCGATCGTAAGGGAGTTCGACATGGACTCTCTAAATTTAAGCTCAAAGGACTAGCAATATCATTATAATCATACAATGGTTTATACAAAGAGTCATAATCTCCAATGCGCTCGCTATCACTTGATTCGTTGGAAGAATTTTGAATATTTATAACAAATGGAGAAACTACGCACATACGTTTTATCTGCTCGGTGGAAGTTATTAGACGTGAGTTATCAGATACGTTCGTTTCAGGCGTTGATGCCTTTAGTACAATTGTTGGCTCGGTTGCGTGTGAAAACTGTCTTGCGTTCGATTCGAAACTTCCATTTATAACTTTATTTGGTTTAACAATTTTTGTTGTATGTAACATTGAATAAGCCGGTGTAGAAGTTAGTTTAACATCGTTTACTATCGGTTTAGCATCGGAGATCGATTTAATTACTTGTGCATTATTCTCACAATTAGTTGCTGTTGTTTCATTAGGGATTTTTATTAATGTTTCACTGCTTGTGTCATTTTTGATTCTTGTCTTTCCAGTGGTTTTCTTGTCTTTCCAGTGCTCTTTGGACACATTATTATTGTTTTCTTTGCAAATAACATCATTGAGTGCATTTGTAGTATCACTGCCTTCTGATTTTATCACTGCATTATTCGATATCGTTACTTTAAAAGTCGTTTGATTCGTAGTAATATCAAAATCCGCTTTAACAGTTTTATTTTGCGTTAACGCAGTATTCAATTCATTACGTTCAGAAACAGTATTAAGTAAATTGTTATGTTGGCGAACATTTTCTGAACAAGATTGACTAGATTCTACAATTTCACAAGACTTGCTTGGACATTGGGATGCGTCTAAATCTTGTGGTTCAGAATTTAAGCAAATTGGGGGATTTTGAGCTGCTGGACTGTAAGTTAAATTTAGAACGGTTTCCTTAATTTTTTGCAGTCTTCTTGTTATATCGGAAACATCAATCATGTTCGTTGCTTCTAAACTTTTTGATATAACATCATCATGATTAACGGAAATTGCATCTATATCTTTTTCTCCGAAAAGATTTTCATCTGTGTTACCATTAATCTGTTCTGCATTTAATGATTCGGACTGATTTTTAGATTTATTCAGACGATTTCTCAGTTTCTGCAAGATATTATTCGAATCGTTGTTATTTTTTGGATATTCCTCTGGGATTTCCGCTAAAGTGCATCTGTTTTTATTGCTAACATCGACTAAAGTCGCTTCTTTACAGAGCTCAGTTTGAGAGTGTATTTTCAGTCGTTTCACGGCTTCTTTCAAAATAATCTCAGTAGGCTTATGTTTGCAATTACTCAGTTCGGTCACTCTTTTTTTATTCGGAGTGTCTTGACATTCAACGATTTTACTTTGGTTTTTTGTTTTCTTTTGGTTTTTCGGTGATCGAAATTTTGACAGGAGCAAAGCTCTTAATGCCTCTTCTTCCTCATCTTCGACTTCTTCTTCTTCTTTTAGACATGACTTTGGTGGCAAAATGAACTCTTTATCAGGACTGGCGCGTTTGGTTTCTTGAGCGTCGTCTTGTGTTTCTTCTATACGATGTTGATATACCATCAATTCCGCATCATCGAAATCCATATCTTTATTTTCTTCATTGCTTAACATATGGTAAGGAGGTGGTGGGGGCATATGTTCATAATCATCAACACCAGGTGGTGGTGGTGCCAGTTCATTTAGCTCTTGCATGTAGAAACCGTAATGAACAGTATTAGAAAAATCGAGAGATTCAAAGGAATATTTGGGAAGAGAGGATATATCATCTCTGGACCAACTGTTAATTACTGCATCTTCACTATCGCTATTGGCGATGTCCATATCGACAGGTTTGCAGTTGGCCATTTGCTGGCTTTCGTCTTGATCATCTAACATCATGAGCTGCGGCGATGTCTCAGGGCTAACTGGAACATACGCCGTTTGGGAATCATCAGCTTCAAGATCAACAACATCAATATCATCTACTTTATTATCCTGGCGCAAGATGGCAGACGAAAACATTTCTTCAAAGTCTGTCGGTGAATAGGCAGCTTCAGCGTTACGCATTTTTCGTGCCATATGTTTTTTTAAAACTGCTGATTTTAAAGCAATGAGACGAAGTTCCTTTTCTTCCAATGAATCTGTTGAGTCTTCGTCGATAGTTTGTATATCTGGCTCATTTTCAATGACTTGTACATCGTCATCATCATCATTATCGTTGTCATCCCGGTGTATATGTATATCAGCTGAAAAAGCATGTCGATCAAATATCGTCGTATTCGGTAATTCCTGCCTCAGTAATTTGTCTTTCAAACAAGATTTTTTGTATGGAAAAGTCGAATCTTTTGCATTTCTCGCCACTGCCAATCGTAACGTGTGTCTTCTTATGTACTTTTCCTTATTAAGTGTTTCTTTTCTTGTTAATGACAACCTGCTATTTTCGTAGTTATCTGTGTCTGTTAAAGATGAGGATTCAGACGATTTTGGTGATTCTAATGACAAAGATTCCTTATTAACCTCTTTATGTATAAAACGGTCGGAATGATTTTTCTTATGTTTTTTAGCAAACAATTTTTGTTTTCTTTTGCAATGTGATTTTTTTAAACGAGTCTTTAAAGGTATTTGTTCTACATCACAACGTAAATGCTGCTCATATTGGTGCTGGCGATGGCATTGTTTTCTTTTATGTTCCTTGCTTTTTCGCCGTTTACGCTTCTTTGGTGTAACGAACTCTGTAGACGAAATCGAAGAGGCATCCGTAGGTACTTGCGCTGCGCGACTGTTTTCCAATTGATCTTAAGAACAAACATGATTAGAGCTAACTTTAAATCTTACTAACGAAAAGCACTTACTTATTTTGTCCACATAACTTCTTGATATGAGAGCAATTTGTTCTATTTCTGCATTTTCAGCTTCCAGCTCACGAATACGCTGTCTCATACACAGTTCCTCGTCAGAGGACACTATCAGGTCATAGCCATCTACAATTTCTCCTTCTTCAGGCTCATTTACAATTTCCAAAGGGGGCGCTCGAAAAATTTTACAATTTTTCATCCTTTTTCTAGACATGATATATTTTTATAAGTTAATAAAAAAATTACCAAATTATTTCTGGTAGAATTTTTTGCTCTACGCCTTTCCTAATATGCTTTAATAAATGTCAATTTGTAAAGTGACAAAGTGTCTATAAAAAAATACATTTCCGACTAGTGAACACAAGAGGTCGCAATAACAAATTATGTATGCAGAGTAATTCTAAGAAGGCAAACTCACCAGCACACCGGAAAAACGTGATAGTAGTTTTTTTAACTTCATTCACTCTACTGCACTTCATTGCACGACACAAAAAAATATTTGTTGATTCTAGAAGTGCTAGATTTTGGTGTAATGTGAAAACTTGAGAGTAGAATTTAGTTTTCATGCTAATTAAATTTTCTGTTTTTATATATTCTATACATACACTTTGGTAGTTAAATAAATTCTTATTTTCGTTTCAAATTCGCCTTGTAAGTTTTTACTAGCATCTTTCAAATGTCAAAGTCCCTATAAAAAAGTGCCGGAATAGCGAACCAATTTTTAAGGACTTTGACAACCCATCAATTTAAAAATTATTCAGCTGCGCTGGTGAGTTTACCTGTTTTAATTTGCCTTGCAGCCAGCAATACTAAAATGAGCTTGATGTGAGAAAATTTATACCAAGCAATAAGACAAAAGAATATGTAAGAGGGAACAAATATGTTTAGTACAAATAGTTATATAATACACACTGTAGGTGCGATCCCTTGCTTTTGAGAATAATGAAAATAACTCTCAATTACATACTAAAATGTTTAAAAGTACGGGAACGCTAAAAACCAAATTGTTAGCCCAAAAAATTTTTTTTGTAGATTTTTATTGTTCACTTTATGCAACAGCTGATGGTTTTAAAACCTTACCGAAGAAAAATGCGGGCTGTTTTGGGCAGGAAGAAGAAGAATATTATTCTGAGTAGAGTACGGGATCGCACCTTGTAACTCTTCGGCACCACGCTAAGTATCAATTGGTACAGTTAGTTTATTGCTTGGATAGGCAACAAGCCGAATTAAAGGCGGTAAACTCAACGCAGCTTGACGACTTTTTTAAACTAATTGGATGTCAAATTCCTTATAAAATTATGATTTCGGTATTTGCGGAGAGTAGTTATAGTGCCACATGCAAATGTGCCAAAAATTCCATTACTGTTTCACAAAGTAAAAGGAGTATTAAAAATTAAACGGCAAAAAAGTATTGAGAGTAGAAAAATTTTTAGAGATTTGGCACTAACAATTCCCATAATGTAAGAGGGCACGCAATGTAAAAGCCGACGAATGTAAGATGGGTACCTTTTTAGTCTACCCTGATTCAAGGTTGATCATATTATACTTATTTTTTTAACGAAACAATTACTGTCCATAATATCTAAGTTTCCGGTCTTTTCTACCTAAGTCGCCAAACAAAATGCAGCCCAAAGTACGTTCAAGTAAATTTCTTCGAAAATTTCGTATAATTAACGATTAAAGATATTTTCTGCTTTCAGCGTAGGGAACCTATACACGCTGTTCAAGTTTTTGGACGTAAAGTAAGTTTGTTGAAAAGAAAATATTTCTATACACGTGTCTTATAAATGTGAATTTTTTGTGGAATGGTTTGTAAAGTATTGAATATTTTTTCTTTAGAAAACGGCAACGGCTGTAGCTTACTGCAAACGCGGTCGTGGTTTGCTTCGCGTCAATGGACGACCTTTGGAACAGATTGAGCCTAAAGTTTTACAATACAAATTGCAAGAACCATTGTTGTTGCTAGGCAAGGTAAGCAAAAAAGAGTTCCCATATAAAACTTGTGTCAAATTTCCTGATGATCTGTGCTTATCCCGAAATTGAGATGAATATGAAATTCCAAGTACAATATTCTGATTCTATGCGAATCAAATATAATTGTTTATCGTTATAGTGTTTCGAAATTAATTTATATTATTTTTTAGGAAAAATTCGCTGGCGTAGACATTCGTGTGCGGGTTAGTGGTGGTGGTCATGTTTCTCAAATATATGCCATCCGTCAAGCTATCTCAAAGGCTTTAATTGCATTTTACCAAAAGTGTAAGTATGTCAAATTTCGCTTATATTAGTTTTAGCCTGATGTTACCAGATTTTCACTGGGAAAAATTTGAAACAATTTCCTTTGAAAGATAATTTTCAGGCAGATCAAATTTATTGCTAAGTATTTTACCAACCAGAATGATTAGTTGCTCGAACTTTCTGGGTGATACATTATCAACATTATTGTATAAGAGGTGTTCAATATATGTGAACAAAACTAGTTGTTTGTAATTTTTGCATGCAGCAGTTGCAGGGAATTTATGTACAGTACGCTTACAAATGTGAATATACTTTGAAGGTCAGTGTAAATGCATAACCTGCAACTAACACCCAAATTACACGAAGGGTTTCGGGCACGACGTTTAAAATTCTCTTTCAAGTTGCTACTAAAAATCAAGCATTTATAGGGTGATTTTTTTCGTGCAATACTTGTTTTTTTTTGACATATACGGTTACACATTCGTTTTAAGAAAATTTATTAGATCGTAATATAAATTTTCAATAAATTATCAGTACTGTCTTCTTTTAATAAAACAATTTTACTAAATTCGATATTACGCTACACCCACCTTTGTGCAGCATGAGCAGGAAATAAATTATATTACAAAAAATCGTTTAACGATCAATAAAATTAAAAAAAATTAATTTTGAGGTACAAATTGTAATTTTTACAATGACAGTTCAAAATCTATTTAAGTTAAAATTTTATTATTAAAATTATAGCTGTTCTTGACCTTTTTATTTTTGTTTTATGTTGACTTTGTAAAATTTTTGAATTTTTGTGATAATATACATAATTTGTTCGTTATTTTTTTTTTCCTGATCATGCTACACAATAGAGTAGCGAAATATCGAAAAACAAAAATATAATTTTTAAAAAAATACCTTCAAGCTCGGTCAATTTTAATAATTTAAAATTTTATTTATATAAAAATTTGGAACACAATTGAAAACAGCATGTAGGTTACAAGTACCTTTTAATATTTTCGAAGGCACTTGCCACTTCAAAACAATAAAGAGAATAAAACTTATGAAGAAAAAATAAATTTGAGTATAGAGCCCTTTTGTATACCCCCCTTCGTCTAAAAAAAGTACAACCCATGCAAGAAATTCATCGTGTAAATTTGGTGTAAGGCGCTATTGTTCAGGGGAACTGTCGTGCGGCTGATAAATGAATGCGCTAATCGGCTTGCTTCACGAGTGGGGATAGGAAGTTGTGTTAAATGATATTTCTTTTCCACTGTTTGTATTGGCAGATGGTTTTGCTGAAGAAAAAATAAGTCTCTCATATTGGTAAAAGTGGAAAAGATTATAGATTGTGTGCAACTAAATTTTTAATATTACACGATGTGTACAAAATTCACATCAACATATACCCCAATACATATGGAAAGCGTGTAACCTGATGGCTTTTTTGTTTCTTAATTAAAAGGGCGCCCTGTTAAAAGGTACATACTTGAATATCTTAAAAAAAAGCCACCTTTTGTTGGCAGAAAAATATGTAATGAAACAAAAACACCATTAGCTTAAACTCGAAAATTTTGGGGAATAGTACACCAGCAGCACGTGAAACATTTCGTGTTATATTTATTTTACCTACAAGTAAAATTAGGTAAATTGAATTTTAAGTTACTCCCGTCAGTCAGATGTTTGCATGAATAGATCAAGTTCTTCCAAACGAGTTCATAATACGGGTCACATTAATTTTTGGATATTTTCTTAAAGTTTATTAATTTTACAGTCTATAATTTGCTTGAAAAAAATATTCCAGAAACAAAGCAACATATTTTATTTGTTTACTAAGGCTGCGTTCAGACAATGCACGTCTTATGGATAAGATTCTTGCTTTTTTTGTTCGGAGAAATGGGGTTTAAAAGAAACGAATACTCTCATGCACTTATTCCTTTTGCTACACACATCTCATACATAAAAAATAAACATTTCAACAATAAGACATGGTATAGATATTTGGATCGAATTTACTTCATCCGTTGTCAAGTTTTGTTAGGGTACAAACCGTTTTTGGATATGTGCCATCTTCAGTACTATCGTTCTTTTTCACAGAAACCAAACTTGACAAGGGACGACTAGAGTTCGTTCCAAATATTTACCTATACCAAATCACTCTGTCTGAATTTTAGATCAAGAATCAATAAGACTTGCATTGTGTCAACGCCAAAGAAAGTTTAAAGAAGTAAAAGTAATACCGTCTTAACAAGGAACCTTTTAGGAAACATTGACATGTTTCATTTAATGCTCTTTGTCTGTAGCGATGTTGGTTTTTGAAATTCATATTCCTTTTTTGGTTCCCAAAATGCCAAAAAATTAAAAAAAAAAAAAAAAATCAAGTCAAGAATCAGATTAAAGATTGTGATGTATTTTAAAAACATAAGCGGGCGGTATTTAGTGTTTGGTGCAAATTGTCTTGCAAAAGCGCAAATGCTAAATATCGTTTTATTTTTTATGAAGTCCATTAACAAAATATCAAAAATATTTGCTGAATTTCATAAAAACTCTTAAGATATTTTGCATTTCGATTTTTTCAAGCCCATTTGCACCAAACATTGAATGCAGTTATTATTTTTTATTTAATTCTGAATATTTGAAGTCTGTTATGCACATATATTAAAGAAATTATGGATTTGGATTTATTTTGTAGATGTCGATGAAGCTTCGAAGAAGGAAATCAAGGATATTCTAATTCAGTACGATAGAACCTTGTTGGTTGGTGATCCACGTCGCTGTGAACCTAAGAAATTTGGTGGCCCAGGTGCACGTGCCCGTTACCAAAAATCATACCGTTAAAGCTTTGGTTCTCTATTTCATACTATATGGATCTTTTCTTTTTGGAAAATTAAATAAAGATTTTTATTTAAGGATCGACATTGTTTTTTTTATGCTAGATGAAATAAGAAAATATTTGGTAGCATTTTCAAAAATAATTTTTGTTATCTATAAATCAGTTAGCTAGCCTTTTTCAAGCTAAAATTATTAGTTTAGTCAAATTTGAATCGTGTGAAGGGCACCAGAAATAATAAACATTACTGTCAAGGCACCAGAACGAAACTGACACTGAAGATGGCACATAGCCGAAACCGGTTTGTTGTCACCAAACTTGACGAGGGATGACGGAAATTCGTTGCAAAAATCTGCAGCATACTACGTTAAATGTTGCTATATAATGATAAGTTACGTAATCGCCCTTTCATATAAAAAAACTCAATGGCGCTAGTGAAAAATACAAAATATATATAGAAAGGTATAAAATTAAATACATTGAAATTGTTAAAATTAAAGAAGTATCATGGAAGAATGGATTGACAACGAATCTGGTGAAAATTGATCATTGCTGTAAGATCTAGTTGAAACAAGAACTCTGGGGAAAATGTAAAATTTTTAACATTACTTAAGATTATGAAAACATGAAAAATTAATATAAATGTTGCCATTTCGCTTTATGATCAAAGAAGGTAGTTAACCGAATTTTAAATATCACAATACTTGTTATGATGATTTTATATTTTAGGGACTTATTATGAGCAGCTTTCGACGGTTGTTTTTCGTTGGCTATCGCATGTCGAATTTTCGTTGGTCATCGAATTTCTTTCGACGCTGCAGCGTTATGTAGAAAAATTGTTAAAAACGTAGGTATTTGGAAATCTTTCTTGATTTTGGGCTGCCATATACCAACTTTAAAATATTTTTGTCAAAAACTCGAAAGTGGTTTCATTCTTATTTTTTTTTTTTAAATTTGCAAACGAATCTTATTTAGTTTTAGTCTCAGCCGATAGATATATAAGTACCGTGAGCAATCAAAATCAACGCTATTCCACGTCGAATGCGCGTCGTAATGGCAAATGAAAGTTCCTCCAATGAGAACTCGAACACAGTCGAATATCGCTTATAATATGGCGTTAACTGAGAATTGGAGATATTTTGGCGATATTCGATAAACAAATTGGCGGGGAAGCTGAAAAGCTGGCAACACTAGCTACAAATGTTCTAATCTAAAATATAACATACCTGTTTTATATTATGGCATACAAATTTACGAAAGAGACATGACAAATCACTTGGTATAAGCAAGGGCTCAGCTGATTATTATTATATAACACTAGTTATTTAATGTCAAACTTTGATTAGCTTTTGTGGGTATACAAAATAAAACCTCAAACTATCATGCAATGCCTTTTTATGTTATGTAGTTGTTGTTGGCATTTAGTTATTAAATCCCCCATTGGAAATTCATGTACATTGCTAGTAATTAATAAAAATATTAGAAACAAATTATTGGGATTAATTTATTAAAGAATTTTTTGATAAAACTTATATTGTATTTATCATATATATTACTGGTTATTACCTTATATCACTTTTACCATAGTACACTTTATTAGCCTGCTCTCCACTATTTTTTGTTTAGTATACTGGTTTGTCCACTTTTCTCCACATGTCCCCTTTGTACAATATCTTTTCTCACAAATATTTACTTTTATTCACTTTTTTTCATTATATGTTTAGCAAAAAACTTAATATCAGCTTAAACTACATAAAGACATAACAGTAGCTCTGCGTGCGCCTAAATTGGTCACTGAGTTTGAGGGTTTTCATTGATCATATACAAACATATGTATGTTGTGTGTAAAACTAGTTAAAACCTAAAGATGATATAACCTCGCCGATAGAGTATTGAGATTTAGAATATTTCTTTATAAAATGCCCAAGGATACTGGTAGAATTCTTTAAGTCAAGGCATACATATGTACATCTGTAGGTCGAAATATAATTATACAAATTGTTAGCCATTTTAAATAAATTCGAAAACAGAACAAAAAATTTTACGCATTTCGATAGTATTTTGTGATTTGAAATTAAAATCAATAAGAATATACAGCGTAAGTTTTCCAATAGGGTCTCTCTTTTCACAAATTTGCAGAGTATTTGACTTGTAGTGAGTAAAGCATTTTTAGTTAGTGAGTGAGTGAGATGTCGGGTGTGACAGTATATCTGAAAACATAGAAAACAACAAATACAAAAAAAAAACAGGTATCAACGCACAAACGAACAAACGATGAGAACGACGACAGTCAGTGAAAAATGACGAATTGTGGCAAAGACAAAGTATAAAAAGTGTTTGCAAAAAATAGAAATTTTCTTTAATATTTATTAGTGCTAATTTGTAGAAACACATTAACCACAAAGATTTGTCAAAATGGTAAGTTGGGCATAAAATTGATTGCCTTTAGCTTGGAATTTAAACAACAAAAAATAAAAATCAACTAAAAGTTTTCAACTATTTCGGGTGCTCCCAAGAAAAGGGAAGGCCCAGTGAAAAATTTCCAAATTCACAATAGAATAAATCAGTCACAATAGTTGACGACTACACAATATAACAAGATTGTGAATGACAAAGAAGCTCTTTAACATCTTGGGGCGACATGTTTTTAATGTCTACTTTGAGGTTTTATTTGTTGTTTAAATTCACGTCTAAAAAGTATTTTTTTTTTCGAAAAACAAACTATTACAGATCCAATATTTGTATTGATCTACATACATACATATGTACTTAACAGCACGTGAGTTCATTTGGCATGTTTTTGTGCTATGCGTTGTCACTTCCGAACCATACATACATACAAATGTACATATGCATATGTATCTAACTTCATATGGGTAAAATTCTTGTAACCAGTTATATCGAGCTGCACAATACTAAATTTAAAAAATAGTTGGAGTTTCTATCTGGCAAACTCCATTTATTAAAAATGCGGCGATTTTTATTTATTTAAATGAATTTGGCAGTAAAAAAAAATTTAGCCGTTACTTACCTGCAATTCCTTGTTTATTGTATGTATGTATGGATATGTACAATAGTTACATACATGCATATGGAAAAGTGACATTTCATATAACAAGTGCATGCCGAGTAGACCCACTTAAGAGATAAGCCTAAGGTCTAAGTTTGATCGAATTTATTATTAAGTACTCAGCATTTTTTGTGAATTTTTTCGATTTTTTGCCTTTTTTCGTTTCTTAATTTCAAGGTTTTCAATATTTTATTCAAGGATCGTGTAACAAAGCCTCAGAAAAAGATGCTGATAACTCTTTTAAGAGAGACCAAATATATGGAAGGTAAAAAAGAAAAGGAATGGTACTGGGAAAAGATTCAGGAAGCCTTGAATAAAATTGGACCTAAAAAGACTATTATACAGTGGAAAAAAGTTAGTATGAATACCATTCGTTAAATTTGTATGAACTGACATGCTTTTACGTCCATACATACATATGTATTTGTTTTTAGTGCTGGCGGGATATGCGTTTAACAACACGCAAGAAACTTGCAGAGCTTAAACGATGCCAAATGGCTGGTGGATCTCCACCGCCTGGAATTGAACTTAGTCAAGAGGATAATGATATCATTGATATTGTTGGCACTGAGTATTTTTACGAAGAAATGAACGGTGAGCTTAAGCCCGAAAACTTTATGTCTGGTTTTGATTATGTTCCCGAACATTTCTGTGATGCGATACTGACTGCTGCAGCTGTATCAAGTGGTCAACAGCAACATATGCAACATCAAAAAGAACAGCACGCACCGCAGCAACAACAGGACCATCATACAAATGACGCTGAGACAAATGATGCGCCCGGTTCTTCGAATCACACAGATACTCAAGCCGGGACATTTGTTCAGGCTGGGGTGCCTCAAATGGCGGGCCATAATGGTGACCATTCAAGTTCGACTGGAAACTTGCAACAGCACAATATAATGCCACCGCATCCAGCATTTTCAGGGGGTTTGCATCCACATCTTATGCGAAGGCAACAACATGCCACAGCTGCCTTTCATCGTGAAGCTGCTTTTGAGGAAAAATTATTGCAATTCATGCAGGATGCCTTTCCAAAAAAGAGTAAAAAGAGAAAAAGTCGCGATCCCGACAAACTCTTTCTTTTATCGCTTTTTGAGGAAATCAAACGAGTTCCGGAAGACATACGACTGGATGTTAAGGCTGAACTAATTCAGGTACTTAAGAAGTATCAGAAAAAGGGACCGGTGAAACAAGAAAAAATCCATCACTCACATACACAATCATCTTCAAGTTCCGGTAAATCTTCTGGAAATACAACGCCCAACGATAAAATTCAACTTCCACAGCACGCGCAGCTTTCGCACAGCATGTATCAACTGCAAAAAAAATATGATAAAAATGAAAAAGAGCCCTCCCCGCAATCTCAGGCTGATCGTGTACAACATCATGTTAGAGACCAATCGTCAACAACAGCCACTGTGTCGTTGCATGCTCCGCAACAAATACCGCACACACTTTTTCAACTGCAAAAAAAATATGAAGAAACGACCGCTGACAAAGTTCATCAGCAAAATGAGCAACGCAAGCATGTGGATGCCGCACACCAGCAACATCAGACATCACATCAGCAACCACCGCCACCTCCGCCTTCTAATGAACAACACCTTCATCATCCACAAATGCCGCACGGCATCATGTTTCCCCTTCCTCAAATACGTAACGAACAGCCTGGTGCTCAGCAGCAACAGCAACATCACAATCACAATCCCCACCAACAACCCCAGCAGACCCAGCATCCACACCAACAAACACAACAGCAGCAGCAACAACAACAGCACCATCCTCCCTCAATATTCGGAAACTCGTCAGCCTCAGCGCCCGGTATGACTACAGATCGTCCCGCTATGCCCTACGAGAACGTCGGATGAATGTGGAGTCGTTTATGGGAAGCTGCCTGGGAGGTTAGATTCCCACTATCGGCGGTACCATTATTAGAAAATAGTAATAATTTAAATAATAATTCTGAATAGAAACGATCGAAAGGTAATATTAATGAAAATTAAAACAAACGTAAATTTTAATTGCTGATGACCTTTAATTGTTTAATGAGCATCAAAGTGTTAAATCTTATGTTTAAAATTACACAATACTTATGTACTACATTACATATCGTCATCTTCGAATTGAGAATAAATATCATTTATTTCATAAGAAATATATGATCTTTGAAAGCATTTTCAGACTTCAGCATTATTTTTAATAAAATTGTAAACTATTCCATTTTAAGTGACGATACGTACCACATGCATAAAACGTGAATTTGTTCAACACATTTCACTCAAATTCTTAGACACATCCATAGTTACACTACACACTCATACACACACAAAATAACATATACATAAAACGTACTAACATTAATTGGTGAATATTATTTTTAAAGTTTGTTTAAATGTTATTTTTTTTCCTTTTGCGCGACGGTAAATAAATGTGAATACAGACTTATCAAAAGATTTTAAATATGTAATTATAATTCTAAATTTAAATGATATACTTTGTTGCTTTTTAGATAGTGTGTAGGGTAGGTAGGTAGGTAGGTTATATAATTCTTATTCTGATTATACAAAAACGCGAGCATGTTGTTTTGCTTAACTTGCGGTTAGTTTATTCTTTAAGTACTCTGTTGCTACTTGCCACAGCAGTTAGTTAGCTAGCAAGCAGAGAAAGTTGAAAATCAAATTATCCTCATCATTCTCTTGGCGAATTTATAACAATCGTTTACGAGTTTATGTGTGTAAATGTGATATTTTGAAGTATGATTTTTTTCTAGCTTTACTTCAAATACTCAAAAGGGGGTTTTTTTAAAATAAATAATTCAAGCTAATTAATTCAGAAATATGAAGAGATCTTATAATATTTAGTTGCCTGCCACCTAACCATTTGCAAAATACAAATATTTACATACATACATATTTAAAAGTGTGTAAGAATTATAAAACAAACTAAGTGAATTATAAGTAGGTTTTTTATGAATAATAACAATCGTTAATACGCTGCTCAAATAAAATAATTTATTTGTGGAAAAGTGTACTGCTTATCACAAACAAACTTTTATTGCAGTCTCTTAAAAAAAAGTACACACTTTTAAACCAGGAGAGATTCGTTATTAAACTCATCCGCATACAAATGATCACATTTTACTCTAGTTATTCTTACTGACTGGCTGGCCGGTTGATATTACTACGTTTATTCAGATTATATGTACATATGTAGAAGTAAAGGTCGTTTGAGCAGACGTGTGTGTATATTCTAATTTTTAGTTTTATTCGGTGTGTTTTTGTCGCAAGAAAACAACATTAATTATTCTTTCTAGTTCAAAGCACTTTTCGGCTTATTTTGGCTGCTAATAAAACAATTAGTTAGTTTTAAATGTTTTTTTTTTTTCTTAAAACAAATACAAAATAATAGTTTGAAAACTTTCTATATCGTTGGCACAAAAACTTGCCTGGTTGATCGTGCGTGTGTGTGTGTGTGTGAAGGGAGCAGAGTGATAGACAAATGTGGATTCAATTTCATTCATCAATAATTATTAATAAAACATTGTGGTTTTTAAGCTGTATTTAAAAGTGTATTTTAGTATATTTTTCATAGGTAAAAAAAAAAAAGCAACAACAGTTTCCAAGAAAGTTCTACTTTGTTGCATGTGTTAACGTAACAAACAAGTGGTTCTATTCCAAAACTATCCCTGATAAAATGTAATGTTCTTCAAGATAACATGCATGTGTACTTCTTCTGATTGTTTCTTTGCCACACTTTTATTCTATTACATATTTAAGTAAATAAAAATTACGGACAACTAAAATGGCAACTGGTAAGTATTAAAAAATAAATATTACACATTTCTAATTTTAAAATTGAGAATGTTCAACATACCTATAGATACTTACTTAGCTTAAACTCAAGCCTACTGATATCCAACTTTAAGGTAGATTGTCTTAAGCTGCGTTTATATGAACTTTCCATCTGATTGCAATGGCTAACTCTTAAGAATAGGGTCGATGAAAATAGAATACTGAGTTTGGAGGAAGAACTAAAACTTGTCCATTAAACACACTGTGTAGACATTTTAGATATTTTTAAATCAGACGAGAGCTCAGATTGTGTAAAGACATCTTTAGTCTAATTAGTAGTGTACTAGCCAAATAGTCTGGTGGGGGTTCGATTACCACCAAAGACTCTGGTCTGTTTCACCAATCGAGCGAAACTGTTGTGTTTTATAATCGGTAATTTAAGTTACGAATACGATTTGTAATAGTTAAAATTATACATGTACATACATACATACATAGATGCACGTGTGTACATTAGCCTTGCAAATTGAAGCTTGCAGATTATGACGTACCCACATACATATATAACAGGTTATCATGCACATACACCTTTACAGAAGCCCCCCAACAGAATTACGAGTATTATTATAATTAGTAACTTTTTCTAAATTTGTTAAACACTATTTGCGTATTTAAAAACAATTCGCAAGTAATGGGTAGGAACTACAGAATTTAAATAAAAATTGTTGGAATTTCTTAAGCGCTGAATGAATATAAGTAGTCAACAATACAGGTACATGTGTGTTGTAAATCGTTTTCGATTTGAAAACGTTGAAAATTGTGATGCCGCAAATTTTTTGTTCGATTTGATTTTAGTTTTGTTTCGAATGGAATACGATTTTATTTTGTTTCAAATGGAATTCGATTTTATTTTCCATTTTCTTCTAGCAAAAATTAAAAAAAAATGTGTTTTGAAAACGAAATTTCTATTGTTTTTACGTTTTCAAATCGATTAAGCAAGTGTTCACGATTTATTAACTTTTATAAAGTGTTAGAAAAGTTGCTTGCAATAATTTTTGTTAAAATGAAAGTAAAATTCATAAAAACATGCACAGTGGTCAGCATATTTATTTTGACACCACCTGAGAAATTTTACCATTTTGATTTTTTTCAGATTTCCAAATAATTGAAAATTCCAAATTTTTTTGGAAATAAAAGTAGCATTTATTTAATAATTAAAAAACATAAAATCATTCCAACTTTTGTAATACTTTTAGATATTTTTAATATTAATAAAACGTGTATCCTCCTTTAGCGGCAGTGACTTTCCGGAGTCTTTTAGGAACTGAATCGATCAAGTTTTGAATGTATTTTGTTGCTATGTCCTCCCACAAAGATTTAACCTCTAAAATTGTTTCTTACCTGGTTCTTGTCAGATCTGCGGTACTTTGGCGCTTTATATTATATTATTCTCAATCACATTCAAACCCGGACTTTGGGGTGGCCAATCCAAAGTTTCAAAAATGTCTTAATCATTTTACTCTTGTGGCAAGGCGCATTGTCCTGTTGGAAAATAAGTAAAAGGCGGTCCAATCAACCTATCGCCGGAAGGAAATGTGTGTTCATTTGAAATTTTCAAATATTGGTTTTGGTTCATCGAACCGTCGATGGGAACCAAGTCTCCCAAGCCTTTATATGCTATACAGCCCCAGAACATGACTGTGCCACCTCCATGACTAACTTTTTCAACAACAGGTGTGGTTTTTTTCGGGTTTTTTGGTCCAGTCTAACAAAAACTTTTTTTCTTTCACGAGTGATACTCGAAAGTACTTTCCTCGGTCCATAAGACGCTTTGCCAGAAGGATAGGGGCTTGTCCACTTATCTGTTTGCGAAATCTAGACTTTTAATTTAGTTCCTTGGGGCTATACATGGAATTTTTCTTGCTACATATGTATTAATGTTGGCTTTTTTTAGACGTCGTCGAACTGTTCTTTCGCTTAAATGACTATCAGAGTGCTAATTCCATTCCAACGTAGAGGCTTTGGGTGTCAAAACTGGATTAGATTTAAATTTTCTGATAATTTGTCGATCTTCCACGCAAATTAATGACAGATTCTGTTTCAATACATTTATTTATTTGATAATAAACGGTTTGTCTAGGTATATAGTACTCCTTGGCAATATTTGTTACAGATATTCCAAGTTTATAATTGGTTATAATTTCCCTTCTGACGGTGTTAGTTAATTCCGATATTTTTCCCATATTTACACAATAGTAATAGAATTTTTTTATTTATCTTTCATCGAATGTTAAGAATTAATACTCAACAACGACCACTTTGTATTAAAGCTTAACACAAAAAACAAAATGAGATGAAATTATAGAATGTCAAAATAATTATGCCGTTACAAATTCTTGTACCAAATTGCATTTCTCTCTTCAGAATGAGAATGGGTAAAGATTTTAACAAAATATTTTGCATACGTATGCTTAAGAATTAGTGTAAAGAAAATATGATGATAAATGTGCCGTTATAGGAATTTCAACATTAAAAAACAATAAAACAATTCTTCACTATACTTTGTCAAAATAAATATGCCGACCACTGTATGTGTCAAGTTATATATATATTTTTTTTTTGATTTCACAATTTCTGATGTAACACATTGCAGGTTTATCCACTTTTGGCGCATCGGCTACTCCAAATTCAAAAGTGCTTTACTAAAGCCTTGAAAACAAGTTGCGACATGCATACTAATCAAAGCATTGTTACCAACTGCTCGTTGCAAACTTTTTTTTAGCGAAATATGTCAAAGATGAAGCCCGATGGGATGGTAAGAGAACTGGATGTGTATATAAAATGTGGACCAAGTTTAGTTAATATCTACGAGAAAACTTCTTTTGTCGAGGAAATGGAAACAGTCGGCAAAACTAAAAAAAAAAAATGAACTGCCAGGCCCACTACCTCGACCGTCAACGTTCATTTAAATTCTAATAGAAAAAGGGCTATTAGTGGGACACAAATCAGATTTTTTCTATTAAAAATCAAGCGAAGTTTTGAACTTATAATTAGATTCAATTGTAGTTTTACAGGAGGGCAATTTTAAAGTTTTAAAGTTAAATTTTAATAGCATTATCGCTTTTTAAGACAAGCTATCTTTATATAAGAGTATATACCTACGTATACAGCTGATGTTCTTTTAAGATCTTCATCCTATCGAAATTGTAAGTTGAGTTAAGGTAGTGTTCCAAATAAAGAAGATAAGCAGAAATTCATTTCAATATAACTTCCCGATGATAGAGCTAAATAAGTAAAAGGGATAGTTTTGAATTGGGAAAACACAATGGATCTATTAACTAGTTTTCAGCTTAAGTCGACTTGGGCATTTTTTCCTAGATTCAGGTTTTCTTGAATTAAAACTTTATTTTATTGTTAAAACGATTATTATGTATTAAAATGTTTAAGGTTTTCCTTTAAATTTCATTCATTTTCCACATTAATTAAAAAAAAACCTGTGGGATGTCTGAACAGACTTCACTGGGGACTTCTGCTTAATAACGTAAGCGACAACATGCGTTTTCATAGACATTGTGTAATAATTTCGAAAAAAGGAAAAATAAGTGGAATGCAGAGCGTCTAATTTCGGAATTATCCGATACCGAGTGATTTTACAATTCTCTGCGATTTCATTCCACTCGGAATACAGAACAGGAAGGATTATTATTAATATTCACTTGTGATAAGAAGTTTGGTTTATTTTCTTAAATCACATTATTAAATACAAAAGCATTGTATAGGGTGGACATACCTTAATGCGCGATGTTAATTGTGAAGCACACCTTAACAATTGCGCAGCGCGTTAAGACTGTTGAAGCCGAAAATGAGCGTTCAATTGTGCGCGAATTTCAGCAAACCGGTTTTGTAGGAAATGTGTAAACACCTGTGCTCGCTCACCGGCCGACACTTTGTTTCACAAATAAATGTCATCGATTCTTTCTTCTATCATTAAAAAAAAATATATTAAGATAATTCTCTGAAAACTTTTTGTTTTATTTATAATTAACATCGTCTATTTTGATTTTAGAAAATTTGATTTCTTAGAATTTTTCGCAGATTACGTTTCTGCTACACTCTTGGTTGACAAAAACAAAATTGACCCACTCCAATGTACACACTACGTTTCGATTTTACACGGTGTCCCTGTGCATCCCTGTACCTGTGCATCTTTGTTATGTATATCGATTTAGTGCCTAAGGAATGATTGTGTCCAATGATATTTTTATTTTCGCTTTGTTTATTTCAGTGCAAGCACGTACTGTCTTATGGTATTTGACATTTGTGGGATTCGCTGTCAATTATATGATCCGAATAAATCTCAACATAACCATCGTGGAAATGGTAGCATCTACTGGCCTCACGAAAAACACTAGTAATGATCAGAACTCCTCAACACTTGATAATGAACATAAAGGAAACAAATATTCTATCGAGAAACATCTGTTGAATTTAACAATTGTATGTAAAAAATATCTGCCTTAGAATGGTTTATTATAATTATTTGAAAAAATATAGTATGTTTGTATGTAAGTTCTGCCTAACAATATTAGGCGTGTTCGTTCACTTGAAATTGTTACTAATTATTATTATATATTTTGTATGGTAAAATTAGTGCGTTTGCATTGTGGAATTTCCGTCATCCCAAGTCTGGCTGGGAGACAAGCCGGTGTCGATTATGCGCCACCTTCTCGGAAGGAAAAATTTCACTGTAGACTAAAAAGTCAAATTTTGAGTTAATACACTATTGTTGCACACGTGCGATATAATTATAAAGAACGTACGAGGGCTTGTCAATAAGTAAAGAGACAAATTCTATAATTTTAAAACTATTCAATGAATGTGTACAATCTTTTCAGAGGTGTTAGTTGGCAACCTTGGGATTTGTTCTGATCAGCTGTTTCGTCATTTTATGTCAACATAACCTTGAAATTTTCAATTCACCATGGCAAGTCCCCTAGAATATTGCAACCTGTGAAGAGCAGCGCTCAGTCATTAGATTTTTAATAGCAGAAGGTGTTTTTTTGAAAACGAGGTCTGGATCCATCACTACGACCCTGAGACCAAAAGGCAGGGTATGGAGTGGAAACACACTAGCTCTCCACTTCGCAAAAAATCCAATGTTCAACCTTCCACCGGTAAAGTGATGCTGACCATCTTTTGGGACTCACAGGGTCCAGTCTATTGCGATTTCCTTGAAGATCATCGAACTACGAATAGCCATTACTACTCTGAGATGCTAGAACACAAAGTTAGACCAACTATCAGGAGCAAACGCTGTGGACTCTTGTCAAAAGGAGTCATTCTTCAGCACAATAATGCCCGCCCTCATACAGCCCAGCTGACCCGAGATAAGCTTCAAGAATTGGGTTGGGAGGTCTTACCTCATCCTGCCTACAGTCCCGATCGCGCCCCATTACATTTTTACCTGTTTGGACCACTCAAAGATGCCGTACGTGGATAAAGATTTGCTAACAAGGAGGATGTTAGGGAGCGGTGCAAAAGTGTCTTCGGGGTAAATCGAAAGAATTCTTCACCAAGGGAATTATGAAACTGCAAGAAAGATGGGCCAAGTGCATAACTGTCGGGGGGGGGGGGGGGGGGGTGATTAGGTTGAAGAATAGCCTTAATTTTCAAAGGATTGAAATAAACCGTTTTTGAACTATAGCCATTTGTCTCTTTACTTATTGCATGACCCTCGTACATCATTCATTTAAGAAAATGTAATTAAAAAAAAAGAAAACTAATCGACTTCAAAATTTCCATAATTTGGGGGTCACCCCAAAATTAATAATGTTTTTTTTTCGTAAATAATATTTTCGCAAATGACCAGATATTTAATTTAAATTCAGAATTAAAAATAATTATTTATTGCTAAAGTTTAATTTTCTTTTATTTACGAAAAGACGAGGTACGAGCGCGGCGGTTTCCATTGGAATGAATATCGACAAGGCTTAGTGTTGGGCTCATTCTTTTGGGCTCACTGGGCTACACAAATACCGGGTGGAATTTTGGCTAAAAAATATGGCACCAAATTGGTGTTTGGCCTAGCGAACGCCATTGGTTGCTGGTTGTGTTTCTTAATGCCCATCGCCTCATACTGGGATTACAGAGCATTAATTGCGCTGCGTATTCTACAAGGCCTGATAACTGTAAGTGATTAGACTTTGGATCATATATATTTTCAAGACTTACTAATACTTTGTTAAAGACATTAATATGATTATCATGTTATTGTTGAGGCGCGGATTCAGTTTAAGCTTTTGGGGAGGGGAAGTGTTGAACGAAAACGAAGAATTCTTCTTTGAACATTTTGTATGGGAAAATGTTTAGTTTTATGGGTTTTATCACCGCCTCTCCCCCCTGGATCTGCGCCTCTTAATATTTAAACCATGTATCGAATTTACTCGGGTCTCCTTTAAATTTATTGCTCTCTAGGGTTTGGCTTGGCCAGCAATGCATGTTCTCACCGCCAAATGGATACCGCCGAATGAGAGAAGTAAATTCGTAACAGCTTATTTAGGCAGTTCCGTGGGCATAGCTTTATTTTATCCCCTCTTTGGTTATATGCTGTACTGGGCTTCTTGGGAATGGGTCTACCATGTCTGCGGCATGTTGGGCACATTGTGGTGGCTGAGTTGGATAGTCTTCGTGTACGATAGCCCAGCTGAACATCCCCGTATAAGCAATGAAGAATTGAGATACATTGAAAAATGTCTCGGTTCTTGCGTTCAACTTGCTCACTCAGAAGCGCAACAAGGTACCCCGTGGAGAGCAATTCTAACTTCAAGGCCTGTTTGGATGAACGTCATAGCACAATGGGGTGGCATCTGGGGCCTGTTTACACTAATGACTCAGGCCCCCACGTACTTTAGAGTTATGCACAACTGGAATATAAGCGCGGTAAGAGAAGCAAAGTCTTTGAATTCTTGCGAGTGCTAAATATGAGTTTATGGTACTTTTCCTTTTTGACTAGACCGGTGTACTGTCGGGCTTGCCACACCTAATGCGCATGCTGTTCGCCTACGCTTTCTCTTTGTTTGCCGATTATCTGTTGAAGTCGAATAAAATGGGTCGTACAAATCTACGGAAATTAGCCACGGCTATATGTAAGTCTACTAGGGAAAGGTCTTTTTGAAAATCAGCAGCAAAGCTTAAAGTCTTTGTTGTCACTTTTAGGTTGCATTGTTAATGGGGTGGTCGTTATGGCTTTAGCCTATTTCGGTCACAATTCTACAGCTGCCATTATATTTTTAACAGTAGCCACCATGTTCCATGGAGCCGTGTCATCGGGGCCTTTGGCATCTATTGTGGACATAGCACCCAACTATGCTGGTATTGTGTTGGGCATAAGTGGCATGATTGGCGTTCTACCCGGTTTCATATCGCCCCATATAGTGGGTATTTTAACATTGGGAAATGTGAGTTGCACGCAAAAGAAAATATTTTTTATTCAGTTTAATTTCGTTTAATTTGTAGCAAACTTTCGATACTTGGAAAGAAGTGTTTCTAATATCGGCGGCCATGCTAATTGGCAGCGGTGTTTTATATGTTTGTTTTGCCGAATCAACTCTACAGTATTGGAATGGTCACTCAACTCGATCTGGCGACAAGGAGCTACAGGCTTTAAACGAAGCTAAGATAGCCAAAGACCCATTGAAAGATGACCGTAAAGATTTGAAGAAATAACATTTTATCCATATTTATCCAACACTCGCTCAGTAGAGCCAATGTTCAAATTTAAACTAAATAAATCTTTTGCCAAACTTTTTAAAATTCGTTGTTTCCTTAAAGAGATCAATATACAGTACGACCTCGCTTTGTGTAACAATTCGGGACCAAGGCTGTTGCAAAACCCGAGTAAAAATTATATAAATTTATGGCGAAGGTAACGTCTAGAAAATTTGTATAGAAATCAACAGCAAAAAATTAGTGCTTTTCATAAAAATTTTGCGGACCAGTCGCTCGCTGTTTTTACAGAAACAGGCCATAAAACCACCAATTTAGTGCTCTAACTCTAGGAATATATTGTTCTTCCTATAAAAATACAAAATAGGAATAAGTGCTTAAGTCGACTTATGCTGAAAACGAGTTAATGCCTCCATTGTGTTTTCCCAATTCAAGAGTTCCGCTCAGAAAAATTTTACTTCTTTAGCTCATTTTTTCGGCAAGTTATATTGTAATGAATTTCTGCTTATCATTTTCGTTTGGAGCAATAACTTGACTTAACTTACAATTTCGTTAGGAATAAGATCTTCAAAAGAACATAAGTTCTTTTTCAATATCAAAATTATTTTTTTTATTTTAGTGTTTTAAAAACCAACTTTAAAATTTAAAATTGTACCCCTGCAAAGCGAAAAGATCACACTTTTGGCTTATTGAGACAGATATTTTGTGCGTATCGAAGGCGTTAGGACGCGCCAGAATTTTAATGGGTCCGTTCTCATCCGCATTATAGACTTGGTCTGGTTTTTCTTTAGAAACAGGTTGTCTTTATTTAATAATTTCTCGCAAAAGAAACCTTTAACATGCGAACACCATTTCGTTTCTTAAACTTGGCGAATCAAATGTAGGTTGCGTTATGCCCTTACACAATACAACTTCGTGTACAACTTCATTTTGCAAATAAGTAATTTTGAGTAACGATGCATATGTGGCAGTGAGGGGAAATTCAGTACCATTTACTTTTTGATTTACGAACTACCGCAGTACCCGCCACTACATTAAAAGTACTTTTTATCCAATCTGAAACGCTAAATATACTGCATAAAATTATAGTAAAATCATGTCCATTACCAAAACCATTTAAACCTTTTTGAAGCGGTACTTTTAACATGGAAAAAGTACTTATTAAATTGTAGAACAAAATTTAATGAGGTTGTTGCGATCGAGCTGTACAACTCGCCAAAAAATCAAAATTTTTCGATCTTTCGTACCAACAACAAACAACTTATTACAACGACGTTGTAATCTCGTATACAATCTCCTCAAGTTGTACGAACGGTTGCAACGTCTAGGGCTTGCTTACAGAATGCGTTAATTAACTGAAAACTAACGGTGAAAGAAAAAACTCTCTGAGAACAATAATTAAAAGTTGCCATAGCCGGGTCACAAAGTTTTCAAGTGTCGAGTCCACAAAGTACAAAAATTTGACTGTTGCAATAGGCGAAGAGTTGCGGTGCAATAGGCGAAGAGTTGCACAAGTCGAGGGCGTACTGTATTTATCTTTTGTTTTAAGATTTAATTAAATATCAAATCTTATCCACATCCAACACGAGCAATATTTCAACTTCCAAATACGAATCGTTAAACGTAGTCGTAATCGCCAAATCAGAAGTCTTCTAGTAGCCACAGTCCACTCTCACTCACTATCTCTGGGAACACATGGAGGATGATTAACAATTGTAATCTGAATGATATTTTTATCTGCCAGAAAAGAGCCCTAATGAATGCAGTCTGTTGGAATGAAGGCGATTTAAATTAGGAATCATGTTACTGGCTCTACTGAGCGGTACTTGAATTTCTCATGACGGCCAGGCATTCACTTGCATTTAGCATATTTAACTTCTCCTAGTACTGGCATATTGTATAATTCTAACTGTGGCAATGTCTTGCACATACAATATCTAGCTAAGCAACATACATATGTATGTGTGTACGTGTGTGTGTGTGTGTGTGTATCTCAATGTATGTGTATTCCCTTTATCATCATATCATTCAACTTGAATTGTGGTTCAATTCAATCACTCCCCTGAGTGCAATCGGAATTGGAAGCCGAAAGAAAAAAATGAAGAACTGAAAAAAAAGAGAACTAAATAAAGTTGAAATTAAAAGAAGTAAATTAAGGAATTTAATATGAAACCAACCAACGAAAGAAAGTCTTTCTGCCAATTATAAAATCAAACCAAGAAATATGTATTTTATGCAACCGAAAATAATTCAAATGTGAGGCACCCACCAGCAAACATTTGATTAAATTTGATGAAAAAAAAAACAACAACCAGAAAACTCAGGCAATCAAACGGGCACATTAACACAGATGTGTGTGTGTGTGTTGCCCAAAAAATATGCTTAACACGTTTTAAAAATGTTTCAATTGTCATTTTTGTAATAATTCGAGGATTTTATGAGATTATCGAAAGAAACCACCCCCAGCCAGCAGGGCTTAACACAACTTCGAGCCAAGGTGCCAGGCTAAGCCAGGACGGGAACAACAGCAACAACAACAACAGCAACTACACCACCACTACCACTACATGCCCACAAATTTAAGTTGAAAAATATTTTTGTAAGTTTTGCCATTTTTTATAGTTGATTTTCTTTGTTTTTTTTTTTCTTAATTTATTTCCTTTTTTGTAGGTTTATGTTTTACTAAACGTCAGTCTAAAAAGTTTAGCCAAACATTAATCATGTTGTAAAGAGACGTCAATGGAAACGGAATGGCCGGCCGGCCATCTCTTCTGCTCGTATAAACATTTGTTGGTAAGTGAGTGTGCAATGTCTGCGTTTAGTACGAGTAAACACACACATACTTACGTATGTATGCATGCATGTGTGTATGTATGCAGCTCTTGCCAACCGAAGAAACCCACAAAAAAAAAAACGTGTTGAAATTTAGACACATTTTTTATAAATTGTAAAAGTGAAAAAATGAAATATGTTTTCCATGCGTCCGATACGAATTTCCTTAGAGGTTTCACCGTAAACGTACATGAGTGAAATTTTGAACGAGTAGGTTTATTCCATCCTCAACTACAGCTATTGGACGTGGGTATATACATATGTATGTATGTGTAATAAATTTGGCGTTAGGTTTCTTCTAACCCAGCTCTTCAATATTTCGGTGATAATTGCAATATTGGTTCGTGTTAATGGAAAAAGCGTTTAGGGTTGGTCAGGCGCGGATCCATGTATCAAGTATTTTGGAGAGGAGAATTTTTAAAAATTTGTTTATGGGTGGTTGTCAGCTGGCAGGTGTTTGACTGTATTGCCAGAAGTTCTGACTTATACCTCCACGTGATGGCGGCCATTAACAGGTTCCTGTCTCTGCTAGGAGTCTGGGTAAAAAAATCGAGTGGAGAGAAGTTCTCTCTATCGTATTAAAAATCCCTTATCCACGGCGGCACAACATACGCCAGGGATGCATGGCCAAGAGGGTGCTTGGTCTCAAGTGTGCGAACTATCTCCAGTTTTAATATGGACTTACCCGTGCATATGGATGAGTGGACATATTTTTCTCCATTAGAGGGATGAATCAGGAAGCCTCGCAAGAGGCCAAAGGAGTAATTTGGAAAAGATCGACAAGAATGCCTCACGGGGGGTGGACGGGTCAATTTGTAAAGGTACTTCTAAGGCGTTAGACCGTGAGATTCCGGCAGGGACGGATAATGAAGCCTCGCACGAGGTGGTGAGGTTAATATATGTCCAATGGAGAAATGCTGAAGAGTTGGACTAGAAAACCACGCAAGCGGTGGACGGCACAGCTTCCAAAAGATACTCCTTGGGCTGAGAGGCTGAGAGGCTGAGAGGCTGAGACGGTAGCACATATTGTGTGTGAATGTCCAGCAATGGCTTAGAAACTTTTATTAAAATGATGAGTGAAAAAGTTCCATCCGCATTTTTGTCAAATTCATTACACTTTGTTTTCTGACAAGCCTCTTTACTCAATCTAATAGTGTGAAAGAGCCCTTAACAATGCCACAAGGCTCTACGAATAATCGCCCTAAACCAAACATTAACAATCACCCAAGAATTGAGGGGAGAAATTTACTCAATCTCCAAAAAATATTGTGACAAACTACGCACTAAGTGAAATTACCCACAGATGAAGAGAATGGAGAGAGTGCCTGGAGAACCATGCGCTGGCGGATAGGCCCTTGAGTAGATACCAACATGCACGAACTTGTCAGAGTCGCGAAAGGAGAAGTTTTCATAGGTGGAGCTGTTTCGTCCGTCTTTATGGACATTGAAGGTGAGAAATGCTCTGAGTGGGCCTAAGGTTGACTTGACCCCATTATTATAAAATAAATCAACGCCATGTTTCGGTTTAGGGCAATAAATCGCATAAATGGGCGTGTCAGCGTTCGGAGTAGGGTAGCCAGGGAAAGAGTTTTGTCACATCTTTTGTGGAACATCACCGTCGATGACTAAGAAAACTGGACTCAATACGCATCCATGCGATTGCATATGCCGACGATCTGGCACTTATGGTTGGTGGTAAGTCCATCGCAGACATTCACGGTTGCATGAGATAGGCTCTCATGGCAACTGAGACATGGTGCTATGAACAGGGGCTAACAAATCTGAAGCTATGCTGTTCACTCGAAGGAAGAACGCCATAGAAATGGATTTCTTATTCCTTTTCGGGTCGGAAATCAATGTGTCCAGGAAAGTGAATTATTTAGGAGTTACTCTGGATAAGAAGCTAGCCTGGAATGAACACATTAAGTTATAGATACGGAAAGCAAAAAAGATCTTGCAAAAATGTAAACGAGTGTATGGCCATAGGTGGGGAATCTCGCCAAAGGCTGTTTTCTGGACTTCGACAATCATGGTCTGTGGTTTGGTTACCAACGACCTCTCAAAGACCTCATTATGTCAACGACCGCAATGTCAGCTTTGCGTATGAAAAGCGTGACATATGAGATAGCAATAGGAAAGGTTCTCATTATTGCCCTTGACAATCAGTCGGTTATAAAACGTAGGATGTAAAAAGACCTAAGCCTTCGTGATGATAAAGAACACCGACAGGTACCAGTCGACAGCTGGAAATCACTACAGTCAAGATTATCAATTCGAGGAACGAAACGGGTTGAAAAGGGACTCATATTGTCAGTGGTCAGCTTCGATATCCCCTATAAATTAATATATCAGTCAAATTGTTCTTATCTCGATTGAACATTTGCCCAAAATATATTTCGAACAAATGTTCTTGTATTCAAATAAATAAAATCGCTCAAAGTTGGTGAATAATCACGCAGCTCTTCTGAAACAATTTTTGGGGCTACCACCTTTCTGAAATAAGCTCTCACTTGAACGAACTAGTTCGTACTTGACATGACTCGAGAGCACGGTATCTTGCGAAAACTCCGCTTTAATCATTTCTTTAATAAAAATATCGTTTAATATCGACCGCTTTACATGAATATCTATAAAAGATGCGACTGAAAATCGAAATACTTGACAGGTAACCTGCCATCATACGAGTATATGATGACATTAAAAGTGTGTGGGCATAGAGAATAACTCACGTATGTATGTCAACACAGATACTTTTCATACATACTCGTCTGTAAAAATTTTATCTATTCCGACTTTTTAGGTCAGTTTAATTTCAAGAATTAAATAAAAATGCCTTTTATTTAATTTTATTTACTCCGCGTTTCGTTAGGATTTCCCAACGTCTTATTATTTGAGTGAGTTTCTATTTAATTATATTTTCTTTGTTTGTCATATTTACATTTAGATTTAATAAAGAAACATTTCAACGAGATACAAAGAGTAATAAGCGAAATAAAACACATAATTAAAATGAATGTTAAAAAATAATTAGGAAGATAAGATAATCACAGCTCATTCGTTCTTCACAGTTGCAATTAAATGGTAGTTTTTGTTGAACAAAACTTAAACAACCAACCATGACGAGATAAGAAAGTTCTTGTAAACCGAAATGTTCACCCCCATCACGTATAATTTTCCCCTCATAATTTTCCCACTTTTCCCTTTGATTTGTTTACTTTATTTTTCCTACGAAACTCTAGAGGTTTTGAAAGTATTTATTTCTTGTAATTCGAATATTAAAGTTTATAATAAATTATTTTAGTTCAAAATTAGTTACTTAAGTGCAGAGCGACACTATGCTCAATATGATGCAACACCCCAGAACCAGCGCCGGTGGGTTTGTTAAGATTTTCGGCTGTGACCCTGGGCTTCTTCTGACGGATAAAGTTGTACTCTTGCCGCAAAGTCTTTGTTCTAAAGCATCCATAATTTGTGAGAGCATTTCGCACAAGTTAATTGTGCCACTTCCACTTCATAACCTTTCGTTAGCCCATTCGGACATCCATCCTCTGCAAAGGACCGTAAGCCGGCACTGAGCTGAAGAAATACGGTAAGCTTGAAATCTTCTTTTGTTTAAATTCACCAGTATAATTTTAAAAGTTGGACCATCAAAAAAATCCTTAAAAACAGGCATTTTGAAATAACTTGAACATGCCTTGGTGGGGTCACACCATTACAGAACACTCAGAAGTTATTAAATAAACCAAAACTATCTCAGGAGGTTAATTACAGTTGCTAAAACTAAAACTAAAAACTAGAGAGTGTGAGCAGGGCCTTTTTAAATGCATCCATCGCCTTTAAAGCAGATCAGATATTAATCGGTTTCTGTCTTGTTTAATTGTCAATCAATAAGTGTGCATGTGTGTTCTTCTTATGTATGTATATTGAAACCTTGCTACATACACACATACACATACATATGTGCATATGTCCCTAATACTGACGTACGTACGCATAAATATAACATAAGTTGTCTTAATGTTGGAACTTTAATTTTCTACTTGTGTAAACACATCTTGTTTGTGCTCGCATTTCTATCAGACAAACATTCGTTTTATTTCTTTTTCCAATTTGAATTTGAGGATTGTCAGAGTTGTTAGTGTCCTTTTCTGATATATTGGCGGGGGTGGGGATGTGTGTGTGTGTGTGTGTGTGTGTGCGTGTGTTTTTCATTTAAAAAGTTTGCAATTTGCAAATGCAAATAATCATCCCATAAAACTTGTTGTGCCCTCCGAAGGACAGTGAATGATATCGGGAGAAATGGAAAAACAGCTAACGGCATCTTGGCTAATTTTAAGCCACAACAAACCACTACAGCTCAGCCCCCGCCCTCTGAAATTAATATGAATACAAAAATATACACACGAATAATATCCTCAGTTGAGTGCATGTGTGTGCGGGTGTGTGTGTGTGTGCTGTATCCTTTTGAAGTAAAGCCAACCAGCTACAAGTCCTTAACTTGTTGTTTTTTATATTATTTCTTTTTTTTTTTTTTTTTGAAGGAAAATCTACACTTCATCGTATGGATTTTAATACGCTCCAATAAATGTTAAAAATAAGATTGATGCGAACATGAACGGGTCGGGTCGGGTCGGGTCGGGTCGGGTCGTTTGTGTTAATACGAGCGTACGAGTGCTTTGCCATTCCCTTTTGAGGATATTTTAAACAGTTTTCTCGTAAAAATGCTCCCCAAATGGAACTACACGTCCTCATTATCATAACTTATTATGTGTGTGCATTCATGTGCTTGTTTGTGTGAACGCATCCTTGCCGGTTGCCATTACGAGACAAAAGTCATCACATTATCCTTTAATGTCTAAAAATTTCAAATATTTGAAAAAAAAAGTATGTTTCCAAAATACCTCCAATGGAAAAGATAAAAGTTTTTAGACGACAACAGCAACAACAACAACAAAAACACGAACAACAAAAGAAAAAATAATAATAAATAAATTCACTGCCAAAAGAATAAACAATCGAATAACAATAATTTAATAATTCAATATTTGCTTTTTGCATGCCATTATTGTGTCCCTTTGTGTGTGTGTGTGTATGTGTGTGTTTTTCTGGCAGTATTTTAATTTTCATATTTATATATTTTTTCTTGCCTTTTCAATTTGTGCCGAATTGAATTGAAGTACTGGTACTTCCACTACCCACAGCCCAGTGCAATTCAATTCGGCGAAATGGTAAATACTGACAACAAATATTTTAACGACAATAAAAACCCCTTTATGGTAAAATAAAAAACAAAAAAAAGAAGACTACCACACATACATACATGCATCCATACATACATATGTAAGGACCATACGTGTATGACTCTGTATATTAACAAGGATACAGTCATAGATATTGTTCTTGTTGTGTGCATAATCACAATAAATGTTTATCTTGGGAATTGTCTTTGCACATTTATTAGAATACAAGATGCTTTCTCTCTTTGACGTTTTGCTTTTGCTTCATACTGTTTCCAATACAACATTGCTAAAGACTTCACCCGTAAAAGTTTTCGAACTCGTAGTCATTTACGAAAACTAACTGTCGAATCCAAAATCGATTAGTTTGTGATGAAAGAAAAACAAACAACAACAAAACACCAACTTCCTAGAAAACATGGAAAGATACAAACGAAACGGTAACCACTTCTCTCGATTTATATCGAGCTTTCTCAGAGATCGCACTATACTTGTTGTTGTAGATGGCATCTCATCAGACGAGTTCAAGATCAATTCAGGGGTACCACAGGGCTCCGTTCTTTCTCCTACTCTATTTCTTATCTTCTTAGATGATTTTCTTCGTCAAACTTCCAACCCTATTTATTCTTTTGCAGATGACAGCAGCATATGCCATTCTTACTCATTCATCAACAGACCAAGCCTCTTAGAGATTGGGGCCATGAGGCACCGCATGAATGATTCATTAAATAGTGATCTTGTGACGATCACAGAATGGGGTCGTGCGAATAGGGTCGATTTTTACCCCAATAAGACCCAGTGTTGTAGGCTCACACACAGACGCACGACGGACTTTGCTGCTCCATCTGTAGTTATGGGTGGTATAGATATTGAGAAATCAGAAGCTCTTGCTGTTCTTGGCATGAAGATTCAGTGTTATGTCCGATGGACCCAACACATCTTTCAAGTGACGAAAGAAGCAGTCAAGTACCTAGGTTTCCTGAAACGGTGTAAGAAGTACTTCACCCCATCCGATTCCATTTATATCCGGCCGAAAATGGAATACAACTCTCATGTATGGGCCGGTGTTTCAAAGTCTATTTTGGAGTTACTCGACCGCGTACAGGAGAGAGCGAAGGTGCTCATCGGTGACAGCAGGGTATCCAACTCTATTGACTCTATCGAGCATCGACGCAATGTGGGGTGTGTTTCGCTGTTCTATCGCTACTACAATGGATTGTGCTCTGAGGAAATTAGGGATATTATTCCCGAAACCCGCTCATTCATACGCATCACACGTACTTCATCAAGAGCACATCCATTTGTGGTCGAATGGCCAGTGGATCGCACAACGCACTACAGACAGAATTCGTTCTTTAGCCGGACCATTCGTATGTGGAATAAGCTTCCAGCAGAGGTCTTTCCTCCCACTTTCTCTGTGGAAAAGTTCAAGTCAAATGTTAATAAACACTACTCCCTCTATCCTCCTTCCCATAACATCTTTTCCTAGTTCTAGCACAATGCATTGCATGAATAGGGGTCATCCCCTGAGTGCTGGTCTTACCATAAAAAAAAAACGAAAGACATGTGACGGACGCATCATAAACGAACCAACAAACGCACGATAGGGGTCAATATCAAAAACAAAACACACATCAAAAATAACGGACAAGATACACAAAGCAACTAAACAATAACAAAACAATATCAGTACAACAAACAAATTCATAATTCCACAATCACTGACTTCTTTCAACCCCAACAAATAACATCATAAATTATAAACCGAAATAAACTCCGGGTATAACGTTTACCTGTCATCCGCCAAACACCAATTCTGATGAAATAAAACAGTAATCACTAACGTCTACCAATCCCTACAAAATATAGTAGCTTTATTTGCTACCTATGCACACCTAACAGATGGCTACGTAATAAACAAGCGTAACAAATAGGCACTTAACAAAAAGAACACTGAAGATGGTACATAGCCGAAACCGGTTTGTCTCCAAAACACACTTGACAAGGGATGGTGGAATGTCGTTCCAAAAATCTACATAAAATCACCCTGTCGGAATAGCAAACCAAGAGTCGACCAAATGTTTATTTAATAATTCCTTGTTTGTTAATAGATTCTTCGTCACCGCTTTCCAAAATTTGGATGATTTTTTCAACAGGGTTGTATGCGTAATTTTGCAAATTGTATAAAATTAAGGGGCCCCGGGAAAAGTATTTTTAAATACTGTTTCTTACCTTGTTTGTACGCACGTCTTATTAATAAATATTATTTGTTTATACGGCAGATAGCACAAAGAAATTGTTTCACAGTCGGATGATAAATAAACAATAATATGGCAACGCCATTATTAAAACCAAAATCATACCGTCTGTAGATTTGTGTACAAAAAGAAATTGTTTGAAAAACGTAAGAATAATTATGACAAATTAAAGGATAATAATTTTCCTGGCCCCGCAATCGTAGTATATTTACACATGCGTTTTAATTGCGCAATTATGGCCTTAATTGAGCTCAATTTATCGTACAAGAATTCTATTAATAAATTGAGTAATTAGTAATTAATTACCCCATAAACTGAGACAATTTCACAATGCAACTCTGGTGAAGTGTGTTTAGGGAGCAAAATATTAATAGGCCACTAACTAGACCCGACAACTACAACAACATTACGGCGATTATATAAATGGACAACAAATCTTATTGTTATCAATTTAGCTATCTCTTTTTTATTATGGTGGTAATTGTAACTTCTGTACTTAAAAACGCAAAACACACGTCAAACATCATTGTCGGGATCGTGAAAATATTTTCGCCTAACCAATGCTGAATTTTAAATATAATTGCCTCATTTAAGGCGCATGTGTGAACATAATATTTATGCAGAAATGAAAACAATTAGTATATAAAACAGGTGGCAACGTTTTACACCTTATAAACGAATAGAGTCTTCAATCCGTAATTGTTTTCGTGAGTTAGAAAGTTGCAATAAATAATAAATATACAGCAACATGTTGCGTTTTTATTTGCGGATAAGACGGTTCGTATAAAGCAGGGAACAAATATTTCCGTTTGTATTAAAAATTTTTACTTCGCTATATCATGTTATTCAAGTTTTTTTTTTAGAATTAAATGAAAACAAATTCAAAAATTTATTCTTAACTCTGACACTCACACACTTCGCCTTTGGCCTATTTGCCTTGTGCCTGAAAATTTCAGATGTTTTTGCCCCATTGTCCGACACTTTAGGTTGAATCAATCGTTGATCTCGGAAAACAATTGGAAAAATAATTAAAAGATTTGAAACAAAATTTTATATCAGAAGTTATTTTTTTAAGACTCGTAAACCTTCGGCCACAAATAAAATTGTAAAAACTATTCGAGTTGCAATCTTTATGATAAAAGACACCTTACAGGACATGTTAAAATTTAGTTACACTAAAGAAACAAAGGGTAAAATATATTCATTTGTGTGTATGGGTGTGTGTATGTGTAATCACATACATATACATATTTAGGGCCAAGTAGAGGAATACTTCGTTTTACATTTTCTTATACATTTGTATATGTATGTGGCAACACCAAAATACGTACAACAACACACATGCACGATTATGAAATCACTTTTATAAAAAAAAACTGTATGGTTTCGTTACATTATGCATGGACATTCAACAAACATTTATAACGCAACACACATTCGTTTATATTTACGCACCACCCAGTAAACAAATTTGCACTCACTTAAGCGGCATTTTAGTAAATTTTCTTAAATTCGTTTCGATTACTTCTTAACTTTGCACTTGCGCCTTCAATTACAGGGTGTCCGTCGGGAAGGTATACTACTTTGTTTTGCCGCCATTTTTGTAAACATTAGTCTTGACAGTTCATATTTGGCAGTCGTGAAGTAGAGGCGTGGCAAATTTATTATGGAAAAATATTCGGTAAACCAACGTGTTTTAATCGTTAAAACATTTTATCAAAATCAATCATCGATTACTGTGACGATGAGAAAGTTACGTGAAATTTTTAGGAGAAACAACGCGCCAACAAGACGCACTATTTATCGTGTAGTGAATGATTTCGGAGAAAGAGGGACTGTAGCTGATAGGCCCAAGCATGGACTACAGCGTACTGCAAGATCGGCTGAAAACATTACTGCTGTTTAAGAAAGTGTTCAAAACAATCCATCAACCTCAATTCGACACCGTGCTCAGGAGCTTGGTCTTCTAAGAACAACTTTGGCCACAATTTTGCACAAAGATTTGCATTTGTTTCCATTTAAGATTCTGTTGATATAAGAGCTTCTTCCAGAAGACCATTTACGCCGCCGTACATATGCCAATAGGATGCTACAGCTCGCCCATGACAACCCCGATTTTCATGAAAAAATCATAATGAGTGGCGAGGCACATTTTCCTTTGAAGGGATATGTGAATAAACAGAATAGTCGGTTCTCGGCAATGGACAACCCTCAACTTATTTACCTTTGCAACCATTAAAAGTGACTGTTTGGTGTGCGATTTGTTCAGGATGAATCATTGGACCTTACTTCTTTGAAACTGAAAACGGCGTAACGGTAACTGTCAAGGGGAACGATATCGTGATATGATTGAAAACTTTTTAACGCCACAACTGCATGCTTTGGGCTTAACTAACATGTGGATTCAACAAGACGGTGCCACATCGCATACAGCCAGGATTACAATGGAATTACTGCGAGGCCTCTTTCCACAACAAAATATTCGTGATGAAATTAATGAAAATACCGCGTGAAATGTGTGAGAATGTAATGAAAAATTTGTTCACAAGGGTTCGCATTTGTGAGGCTAACAGAGGCGGACATTTATCTGATATTGTATTCCATAAATAATTGCCGACATTAAATATCACGCTGCGTGGAATACACGATTAAACAGCTGTTCACTTTCTCTCATTCAAGCTTAAATGATATAAATAAGATGAGGTAGAAAAGAAACAAGTGAAACAAAATTTGTACTGGGAACCGAGATAACACTTTTTCGTTGCTCCCTATAAAGAAAAAAATATTTTGGTTAAATAAATAATTTTAAGTGAGAGTGAAAAAAGTCTCCAATTCAACAAAAAAAAAAAAACACGACTATGACCTGATAAAATATTTCTTGTTGAGAAAAATCAATTAAGGATATTAAATGCCTTTCTAAGATGCTTAAAATAGCCGAAAAATTAAGGTGGTATATCTACACCTTTGCAAAATAAAATTTGTTAGAAAATACCTCCTTTTCAAATTATATCTGTCACCAAGACAGATTTTAAGTTGACATCACTGTCTGACACTCTTTGGGATCTTTCTGAAACTTCATATCGACACTACAAACGCAATGAGAAACTTGACAAACATTTTGCGAGCAGCCTTCCATCGAATTCCAAAGAAAATATTTACTGGGTATGCGTTAAAGCATGTACATGCATGCATATGTATATGTGTTAGTACGTATGCCAGTGTGTAAGTTAACAACATAACCAACGTTCTAATTCAATTTGCATACATAAATTCATAAATAATGTACAACTTTTATTACATCGAAATGCATTAATTCAAATCAGTACGAAAGGAAGCGTACAAAGGGATGGAGTGAGGGAGGGAGGGAAGGAAGTATGGATATATAAATACATAATGCAATAAGAGAAATGGAAGACAGAGGAAGAGAGAGGTGGAGAGCATAACACATTTTAACAATTTTTTTTTGCCTTTTTTCTAAGCAAATTAATTAATGACAGAATTCACAATTTGAAAGTCCATATCTCCTGAAGTTAGAAAGAAATTTAGAGGGATTCAACCATTTATTATGATCAGCATTTTTATACGTGAAAAACTATTTTGTTTGAGAATTTTCAGCAAAACAATTCACTCGTTTCGAAAAAGTTTTGTGGAAAATCAAAGCAACCATGTAAAATACGTAAAAAAAGCGTCTGTGACAAATTGTTTTAACGTTTTTTGCTTATTACTGCTTTTTGGCGTCTACTAAAAGTTCTCCAATCTGCTTGGCATATTGGCAATAGCGAGGCGCTGTTATGATTAAAAAAACCTAATGACAATTTTTGCAACTTTTGACGGGCATTTGTCACGAACTGCGATATTATTTTTGTAATAGATTTTGAAACAGTGTTGTATTTATTGGCGTTTTTTGCCAACCATGATACTAATTCTTAAAAACGACTAAGAAAAGCGCCAATCAAGCTAAGCGTGAAGCGTGAGTTTTGCAAATTCTGACAACACTGGTTGAGGGTTAGCCGAACAAATTCATCTCTCGCTCTCTCTTTCTCTCTCACCAATAGAGATGACAAACTTCATATATAAAAGTTGCCTGTACGCAAATTTTGTCCGAAACAAAAGGTGATTTAACGCTTAAATGGTTTTTCGAAAATCGTTCTCTAACTCTTTTTATCATTCACATGGGGGAATCACATTTCCGTTTTAAATCTTTTCTAATCAATATTTGTTTTAGAAATTAAAATATTTTCATTATTTGTTTGAACGCATTTGATCGAACTGAGATTTTGAATTATTAAGCAAATAATTTATTCAGGCTCAAGTTTGTTTTTCAATCGTTTCACTAAGAAGGAAAATTGCTATCCTCAAGATAAATAGATGCCTTTCCAAACTTCGTTTCAAAGGGTCTGGCTTAAAAAGCTTGCAACAGTCTTGAGAATAACATTAAGTCAAAAGCCAATTACTTTTAACACTTTCTACCGTAAGCGCGATAATATTTGTGCAATTCACATACGCCTTGTATTGTTTTATCGATTGTATTCTTGTATTATAATACGATATTACATTTCTGTTGCTAGCAATTTTGTGATATTGTAATACAACTTAATTTCTTAGGTTTCTGAAATGTTATATTGACTCCTTACCTGGGACTATGCTATTTATTAGATTAATTTCTTTCTAAATAAGTTGCACGTTCTAAATTTGTACAATCGTTAGTAATTTCAAGTTTCCATGTCTGATTAAATAATTTGACTACATTGTTTTGTCGCGCAGAATTTTTTAACACTGACAATACAATGATACCACAATACAATAAAACTAACTGTTTACAAACAAAAACACCGATACATCAATACAAGACGTTTGTGAATGGCCTAACTATTTGTATATTATTATTCACTATTTGAGCGACTAAATTTAAGAGTTTTATCACATTCGTAAGAAACTGTTGCCTTCTACTCGTAGTTGTTACAACGAAGGAACCCCTTTTTACACTTGTACCCTCCCTTTTCTTCTTCTTTGCTTTGCCACTTCTTATGTTGCAGCTTCTTTTAAATGTCCTGTCGCATTGACTCAAACTTCAACACTTTTTTTATAATTGATCCATAATGAGAGGTGATGAGAGGAGAGACATTGGCTGTTCTTCATTGCTTTCTGTAACTTCAAATACTTAAATACTCTTAGTACGCTGTGCAACATGTAGCACTGTAGTGTTTATACTTATTGCTATTGGATTACTACACGATTACAATGGAAGTCCTGGGGGACCCGGTTGTTAATTACTACAAGTGGTGTTCAAATGTTGAAAAATATGCTTGTCCGCATTTGCGAGTACATCAATTCAAATGCTCGTACAATATTCAACAACATGCAACACAAGAAAAAATAAACAAACCAACAAACAACCATCCATGCACAAGTATCTATGGATCTATTTGAATAAACGTTAGTACGGTTAGTTATTTCATACACAAGTGATTTGTAGTTGATTTACGCCTTCACTTCTACACTTTTAAATAAACGACTGAAGAGCAGGAGGCGGATGAGTGGGGGTACGTGTAATAAACAATCAATAATGGAGCAAGTTGTTGCTTGCCAGCAGCAGCCATCTCATCTATCTCGATTGCTTGTTTCGCTCCTTTTTTATTTTAATCCATGCACGTATTTTAATCACTGTCCCCAAAGTAGTTCGTTCATTTCATACTTTTCGTTTTTAGTAACGACGCTCAGAATGAGAATGAGATTCTTTCCTTTTTCGATGGTAGTGGGGACGTATTTCGTTCGTACGGCTGCATAAATCACAAATATTATTCACGAAAAACGAAAACGAAACAAAAACAACAAAAAAGATATGACGCAAAAATCTTTTAATCTTCTAAAAAGCTTCGTGGTTAACCAGGTTGTTAAACAAATACAAAAGAAATTACGCTCAATAACATTGATGAAAGTGTTCAGAAGAATTATTTGCAACACATGAGTCCTGTGAGTGAGAAAACAGACAACAATTCTGTTCCTGCTTTTACTGTGTGAAAAGAATTGAATGCTCGCTCGTATTCATCCATTCCAAACCGCTAAATGTGCAGTCAGTCAGTTAGTGGTTTTTTTTTTAATTTTTTTCGACTTGAACTAAATGAGTGCAGTCAGTCAGTCGTCGTTAGTCATTTGTGCTTTTCCTGCAGGTTAGTGTTTTCAAGTCGTTTTACTCATTTATTAAATTGACTTCTTCAAATTTTTTCTTTTAAATGCCTCCTTGTGGCCCTCCCTCACCACCTCTCTTTAGTAAAATTAAATAAGTTTTTAAGACAAAAATCTGTCTTAGGCAATTAATGGAACTATAAAGTTGACCCTTGCATTGTGTTGTTTTCAAACTTGCTACTGCACATTTCATACTTCAATACTAAATTGATAGAGACATTATTGTATTTTTGTGGTTTAAGTTTAACAAACAAACCTCGTTATTCTTTAGGGTTTTAAAATATTTGGCAACATACTCACACCAAAGGATCTGTAAATATTTACACATGCAATTCAGTTTATGTGCGACACTGAAATCTCTTGTTACTGGCAGCGTCATTTTGTTCAAGTTTTGGTTGTGAACTTTGCATATAAATTGGTTGAAAATGTCAGACGTCCGAGTCTGAGGGCAACATATTATGATTGAGTTATATGGTTGGAAACAAAATCATATTATTATTGTAGATAATATTAAGGCCCTCTTAGAACGATAGAAAGTAAAAAAAAAGTCATTCTACTGATTGGGAACGGCTGAGCTCCGAACACATGAGTCTAAAGCCAACGAACGCTTAATTGCCAACGTGCATAGCCCCCGCCTATGCTCATGATTAAACACGAAAATAATTTGTCCCTTTCGAACATATAATGGTTAGAGTTATACTATGTTCAGACATGCACCTTGATTGAGGCAATTAACTTTTAAATTAACTTATAGACTTTGGTGGTCACACACATGCAATTTAGCTTACTCAATTAGCATTTGATAGCTGAAAATGTGTTAATTTTGTTCGTGAAAACTTGTGTTGGTTAATTTGGACAAATTGGAAAGAAAAACGGCTTTAAAAAAGAAATTTGTTAAAGAAATTAATTATTTCAAACGTATTTTCGTTAAAAATTTCAAGTGATTTACTAACCGTCAATTTTACTGGACATTTATTTTTATATTCATTTTTTTTGTAAAGACTGCCTTGAATAATAAAACGTGGTGATGCAGTTGAAGTGACTTGATTTTGTCATTGAACACAGTTTCTTCTGCTCGCTAAACACACTGTGCCACACCGCCATACTTTAAGCCGAAGGACCTGGTTCGAATCTCCGCAGAGATAAAAATTTCATTGCAGTGTTAAGAGTTTTAAATTTAAAAGGCTTAAACCTCCTCCGGACAAATCCATCCAAAAAGAAAAGAACAAGCACCCCCCCTCCCTGATGTTTCTAGCTCTTTCCTGGCATCAGAGAAAGGTCAGCATCACATGGGACGTCCAGGTAGCGCCACCTACAGGGTAAAAAGCAATGGGAAATCACAAACCCTCAGCAAAGCCTCCGCCTCATAGCAAGGTTCTGCTGCACCACTACACAAATCATGTGGAGGCGTTGTTCTTGGGCAACGACCCCCCATCATCCTGCAACAGGCTACAGTAGACCCCAGTCATCTATTAGCTGAAAAAAGAAAATTAATGAAACAGAATAAGGCAAAAGAATAAAAAAAAAACTCCTAACATGGGAAGAAGCAAAAACACCAGCGGAAAAACCGTGTAAGATGGAGAATATTTTGTGGGAACCTTTATGCTCCCAAGAGGAGTTACACACTTCACCAATGTTGCTTCAGGAATGGGACTCAATTGATGGTGCAACCAGGTGCTGATTGTTCAATTTATTAATTGAATTCTTGTATGATAAATTGAACTCAATGAAGGCCTTAATTATGTAAATTTTAATTGTGTAAATTTCCTAATTGCACAATTAAGGTGCACACCTGAACATAATATTATTATATTGTTTTCATAACAAAGTATTTTTTGTTTGTGGTTAAAATTTGAGTGAAAGTCGTATTCTTCAACTCAACCATGTTGCAGATTTTATGAATTAAATGTAAACAAATGAATTTGTTATTCGCAATTAAAGTAAAATGTTAACAAATAACCATAATATGTTTGTGACAATCATATAATTTTTGTGAGGGAATATAATATGATTATCGTGACAGTCATGTTTTCTGGTGCTATTAGTTAGTTCGTTCTCCAAGAAGAGAGGACAAATATTTGGAAAAATATTGACAGCTTTATTGGCTGCAATTTTTGTAAAAAAAATGTTTATTTAAATGTAAGCCGTCCAATGAGGGATGACTGTGGCAGGAGTAATTTTTTTTGGGGTTTTATTATTATTGTTCTTATTATTAATCCTGAAAACAACAAACAACTTTTACAGTGATGATAAATCATAAACCGCCTAAAGTTTGTTGTTGGACAGATACTTTACTCGTACAACTCAAATAGAATAAAATATACAAACTCGTGCAAATATCCTGAAGAAGACCTCAACCTGAAACGTTGCAGAAGATTGTGTGTGTGCTTCGTATGTATGTGTGTGGCTTCTGCCAGTATTTATTATGAGTTTGAACGTAACGAACAATATGTGAATATGTTATTTGCTTGGGGAATTCCAAAAATCTCAACAGGTTCCCGTACTTTGCATACTCTCGTAATTTTTAATTCAAAAGACTAAATGAGTAAAAGGACGACGACTACAACATCCTAGAGAACTGCTAGCTACCATTTCATTTTGATTTTCTACTCTGCTTATTTGCTTGAAAGTCATCATCATGTATGACTTGGCATGAGACTGGCTGATGATTAACTTTGCCAGCAAACTCAAGATATGCAGCCAACAACTAGCAAGCAGCCTTTTTAGTCTTGCTATTTTATAAACTAAATTAAAAAAAAAAAACTAGAGAAGAGTGAACTCTCAAAATAAATTTAAACGAATCCAGGCATGTGAGAGTGTGAGAGTGTGTGTGTGTGTGATTATTGTTGGTTACCACACACTCATACACAGAAGTTTTAGTAACGTATGACTTACACAGTTGAATTGTCTGTCTGTTTGCTGGGTTTCTTTAGACATGGCCACCACCATGATCCGCCATGAGATTTTAAGCTGTTACAGTTTTAGTAGTAACTTCAGTGGAACGCAAGGATAGAAGGGGTCTCAAATATATGCCAACCGAACTTTAGAAAGGTCTGTCTGTCAACGCGACATTTCGCACTTGGTTGTGGCAAAGTTTTTAATTATTATAATTAAGCACTTTGAACTTTGAGCTCGTAACTCTTTTCTAACAACGAGTTAATAAGGTCTTCTCCCTTCATGCTCTTCTCTATGCAAGCACAGCCTCACCCACACACACATACACGCACTACATCGCTTCCCACTCAGTCAGACTGGAAGCATGTGAAGCTATTAATTTGCTAGATTACGCTGAGGTTTAATTTGTTTAGATACTTTTTATGATATTTATTTTAGGAATACTTGTGGCTGTGTGTGTGCGTGTGTGTGTGTGTGTGACAGTGTTTTATAGTCAAATATAACAAAACAAATAATAATATTAAGTATGTTGCTTTCGTATGCCGAAGAGTGTGTTAGGTAGGGAGTGAAAGGATAACAAGAATTAAGATTTATTCCACGTTCTGCGGTGGCAGTAATTAATTTTTGTAATAATTGTATTAACATACACGTGACGACAATATGTTTCAGCGTAAAAGCTTCAACTTCATCTTATTTTGTCAAAATATTTCGAAGCGAAACTTTAAGTCCGTTGTTTTTGTTCATGGGTTAATGATAGTGTGGTCAGGTATTAACAATACCTGTTGTTATTTAAACAGTATATCTGTCTCTTTCTCACGAAAGATACGAATATGTTATGGATAATTTTAGAACGACCTTCAACGCTCAGCGAAGCGATTTAAGCCATACGTGATCGATGTTTTATATGGCTTGCTCAGTTCGGAAGTAAATTCGTAACATTTCGCAATGCTCTTCAAACATATACGAGTACTTCTGCCAGATGATAATAAATCATTAAATCGAAAACTTTAGTCGCTTCAATTAAAAATCCATAAAATGTTTAATTGATTTCAGTAAAAGCACAACTCTAATATGAGACTGAAGGGTTTCCAGCGATAGTTTTAGAAAAAAATTGTATTATCCCCTCTGCATTTGATAACTAAGACTTAGAGTATTTTGGTGCGCTGCTTAGGAATATGTACTTAGATTTTCTCCTGCACGCTCAGTTTTTATGACTTGACATGTTTTGTGACATGATATTTAAAAATACACTGAGATTAATCGCTTCATCAATAAAAATAGGCTGCCTTCATCTCTTGATAGCGAAGTTCCATCTCTTTCAAATCGTGGAGAAATTTTTTGCCTTACTTTTTCCATTATAAAAAACTCTTCATCCTCGTAGGAAATCTCTTCCCTAAACAAATGTCCTGAGTAGTTGTCAGTCAATGCCTCTCAAATGAGAGTTCGGTCAAATGGGCGTCCAGTAAAGTATCGGGTGTCAAATATCGGGTTCTTAGTTGTGCCGGGCCAACGCATAGGAAGCCGGTCAAACGCACAGGAAGTATTTCATCGGCTTGACGTCGCCCCTGCATATCCTGCACACATATTATCCGCACATCCTATACGGCGTAGATGTGCCCGCCAGTCCGAGTGACCCGCCAGAACACTCACCATCTTACTGATTTCAGATTTGCTGAGTCTAAGCAAATTTCTTGTTTTATCCCCATTTCATTTTTGTTATTCTCCCCCGCCTGTTTTTATTCCACGGTGATGTATGGGCCCTCTTTGACTAATCCCTCAGCTCGTCTTTCGTGACCTCAAGCGGATTCGCCTTACTGAAGCCCACCTCCAGGAGCTCTCTGGCTTTGATTGCCAGACTTTATAGTAACCCTTCACCCAAAAAATGCGCAGCCTATCAGGCATTGTGTAGTCCTTTATCGCTTTTTTGATTTCCAGAATCGTTCTGGATCTAAGCTTATCAGATTATAGTGCCCTTATTGTTGATTGGCTGTCCGCAAAACTTCCACGAACTTCCACTTGGGGGAACATGTTATGATACGAAATTCGGCGATTGGTTGTTCAATATAGGTCCCTAAGCTCGTCCTATCCCGTAGTATGGAGCCGTCATTGAAAAAGCTGTTTTCCTTGGGCATCTGTTTTACAATTTGATATAACCTTTTTTTCAGAAATCCGGTCCGCTAAAACCTCGCCTTGGGTTTAGTCCACCATAATTTCTGATGGCGCGTTTTGAAAGAGCCGCCTTGGATATCTAATATTGTCTCCAACAACAATATGGGACAGATGTGATTAGATTTGCGTGAATACTTGCCGGCGACGGCTCAACCTCAAGGTGGTCCAACATCGGGTGTGACATTAAGCGGCCAAACCATGCAATGTGCATAGGAACCGCCGGTATAGCACTCATGCACATCCCACAGGTCGCAAATTAGGACAGAGAACGTCAGGTCCCTTATCCCACCCCTTGCTGAGGGTTTTAGAGCTAGTCATTCTCTTGCCGTCAATGCTTTAACAGTTGACAGCTGCCGCCACGTGCGCCAACAACCAGTCTGGAACCGAAGTTCCAGGGGCTACTGGTAGAACTAAGAAGTTTTACCCTCTCCCAGTTTCAAGGTGGCAGGGATCACCAAGATTATATATGCCCCCAGGAGGACAACAATGTGGGTGTGGTTTTGATTGCCCCGCTTATTCCAAGTCAGCACGTTCGTTGAACTTTCTGTATGTTGATTATACCGCCGCCCACCCCACTATAGAGCCATACCAAGCTTCTGTAGAGCCAGTGTGACATTTTCGCATTGTGGCCCCATTTTGAGCCTATGGCTTATAAATATTATTGTTTGGCGTTAGCTTAGGTACGAACGCAGGTGACTTAAGCCATCGCACAAGGAATGGGTTTGATTCGCGGTTGAGTTAGATAAAGGCGATTCCTTACGATATTTAAGTCGCCAACTTAGCTGAGGTAGGGAATGTAAGTAGAGTGACGGTTTCAATCATTCCCTTTTCTTAAATAAAAATATTTAATTAAATTATGTTTAAAATTTCCTTTTGGAAAACTACTCGTAAATGTCTTTAAACGTTGTTTCATAATTCATATGGAAACTTCGTTAGCAAGCGAGCGAATTGAAAACTTTTACTTAACGATAAGAGAGTATGAATATTCTTTAATGCGGCCTCACAAATTCGTGCGAGTACAGTGGGAATAGTTCGTTCATGTTCATACGAGTATGTGTGGCAAAACTTTATTATTTTAGTGAAACTACTAACGAAAACTTTTGGAAAACCAAAAGTTTTACGCGTTTCCAATGTGTGTAGGAATGTCTTGTGTTTAACTTTGAAACTTTTGCCAGGCAAAATTCACTCGCACTTTAATTATTTTATGCATTTTTTTTTTGTCTAAATCAATTTGATTAGCTAGAAGAAAAAAGCACAACCTTTTGATGTCGAGTTAAAGGTTTTACCTTTTAAAGCTTTTTGCACGCGTCTTTGGCATTTTAATATTTTAAGATGAAGATGACGATGAAGTGGAAGATGATGAATTTATTATGTGCAGAAAAACCATTAGCTTAACAATAAGATTAACTCAGGATCATGTTTAACAATGAATTTGTGCATATTTTATTAAAATACTCGTACATTCGCATACCCGAGTGCCTTTATTTGAACAGCAATTGAAGCACACGACACATGTGTGTGTGTGTGTGTGTGTATGTATGAATGTGTTGGCAAATGAAGAGGTTACAAGAGAGACACACACACCATTAATATTGTGCGACAGTACCCCACACGTTCTCTTGTGCTCTTACAGTTGGCGATAAAAAATGTCGTTCGATGCCTTCTGCTTAGAGTTTTGAAATAAAATTGTTGTGTTAGAAATTAAACGATTGTTTTTAAATATGAGATGCTGGGTTTTAATTAAACATCAAATTGAAACAAACACCAGGAAATGTAGAATCTGATGAACAAAATAAAGTTTTTAAGAGAGAGAGAGTGGGAGAGATCCTTTTACTCAATGGAGATCCTTTCACTCAAAGTGGAGGCCTATAGCGAATTTCGATTATCAAAATCATGGAAAATTCAGGAAATCGTTTTGAAAATAAATCTGTCTATCTATATATAAGTTTCTTGAAGTCTGAGGAAGGTATTTATGGAAAGAGTTACCTGGAAAATTATCAATGCAAAGGCTGCAAAATGATGGAGCGACCCACAGTAGCTTATACACCCGTGGTTTGGTGGCCTCTCAAAGTAAAATTAGAAGTTAGTTGGATGGGATTCAAGAAATCGAGGCCGTGCTGGGATTGCTACCGTTAGATTTACTCATTAGGTCAACGGCCTCAATGTCAGCTTTGCGTTTGAAAAACCAGTCCATATGGGCCGAACATCGGACATAGGTGTATTCTGGACTGCAAGGCAGGAGCTGGTGTTTACTGGCCTGAGCTGAACTTGTCCTGTACTCTGCGTCTGGGGGAATACGTGTCCGTTTACCAAGCGGAATTGTTTGGGTTGCTACATGCGTTGGATCACCTGCTGGAAAGTCGGGTGCATGAAAGAAAGTTTCTCATTGCACTTGACAACCAATCAGTTATAAAACGCAAACGGCAAGTGAACACGTGTACTCCAAACTAGTGCTGGAATGTGCGCCGCAGTGAATGAGGTAACGTTGATGTGGGTTAAAGCAGCAGACGAACTAGCAAAAACGGGATCTGCTGTGAATTTTTGGGAACCACAACCCAGAGTAGCCCTGAGACATGGCAGGCGCGAGCGAAGGTCCTACGTGAGTAGACTCATTAAAACTGGAAAGGTGGAGGGGGTCTACCACATGTAAAGAACCTCGAATGGTGTCCAAATAACTCCTCGCCGGGAAGGCCAGTAATGTACTTAGATATAATGGGGGTACCTTTAGCTATATTACTGCGTTAGTGACATGTTATGGAAACTTAAAGTATCATCTGGTCAAGATGAAAATCGAAAAAGATGATACTTGCAGACTGTATCTGTATCACACCCCAACAGTACATTTGAAGAATATGTCCACAATAGGTGATACTAGGGCTAAGTTTTTACGCATTTTAAGTTCGAATTCACATTGGAGCCCCAAAAAAACATTTGGCGGACCCGAGCTAGTTTTAAAAGAACTACAAGGCAGAAATACATACGGAGCACACACAGCACAAGGGCTTTCGGTTTCAAAAAGTTTCGTTTACAAATTCAGACTCCTACACATAAGTGATCTTTTTTGCACGGCGGGTACAAAAAAATAAAATTAAATAAAAAATTTTATATCTTGACATGAATGAATACAAAACAACTTGCATGTAATTTGGGAGCATTTTTGTTCAACATTTTTAAAATTGTTTTAATATTTAACAAGAAGCTACAACAAACCACAACAAATTCCAAAAAAAAACAAAAGCCAAAATCATAATTCATGCTTGAAGTTTAAAGAACCAACCAACCACCCACCCACCTGCCTTCATAATGAAAAAAAAAATTAAAAACATTCGTTTATCTACTTAAATGCTACTGCTTGTACTCACTCACTCTCTCACACAAAGCCGTAACCATTCATGGTTTTTATGCAAATACAACAAACATTTTCATACATGTGATTTGTTTATGAGTGTGAGAGGGAGGGAGTGGGGAAGGGCAAGAGAGCGTTAATGCTTTGTTTGAATGAATTTTTGATTGCATTGTTTACGATTGAATTTTTTCGCCATAAATTGTTTTTCCGCCAAAAATCCTCCATCTCTAGAGAGGGCGCGTGCAATTTTTTTATTCAACTATTGTTTTTGTTGCTCGATGCTTTTCTGTGCGGGTGTGTGTGAGTGTGTGTGTTGTGTCTCTTAGAAGATTCCATTTAAGTACGAGAGTATTAGCAAACTCAAAAAATCTCTGTTGTGTTTGTACCTTTTTAGGAATTCGCGTTTACTCGTGTTTTATAAAAAATTATTTGCCAGTCTTTTTGTGTTAACAGCGATTTATGTTGTCGGTTTTTGCCTGGTTTTTCTTCTCCCTAAATCGGCGAGCTGGGGTGGGGGTGTGAGTTGGTTTTTAAATAACCTCTCGTTGTTTTTTACATTTTTTTTTTGCCGAGTTTATTTTGCAAGTTGCAAAAGTACAAAATAAAAGAAACACATTTCAATTTATTTGATTTTATATTCTTGTCGTGGTTGCGTTTAGTTGTTTAATGTTTTGTAAATAGAGTTTATGTCTTTGGAATGAGTTTAGGGTGGGGGGTGGGATGCACAAACAAAAAAAAACGACAGGAAGTCAGGCACAAAATGCTATCTGGGGCAACATCATAAGCTGATAAGGATAATGGCATTCTTATTTTCATTTTATAATTTGAAGGCATAAGGAACAGCTAAAACGCATCGATGTTTCAGATTAAATTAGTGATAATATTTTCAAATGAATAAATAATAAGTAAAATTGGGACTTATGTGTGACGGGAGATGGTGAGCGAGCGTTTAAAGAGTCCTGCTTTGCCGGTATTTAACATTTATACGCCTAAATAATTGTTTAATATCTTTGGAGTGATAAATTTTAACGGCAGAGGACATTCAAAAGAGATAATAAAAAATCAAAAATATAATACAGGGTGTCCGCCGGGAAGGTATACTACTTTGTTTGTTTATAATTTTTGATTAAATGAAAGCGAATGGATCGTTTTATTTAATGTCGGCAATTATGTATGGAAAACAATATCAGATAAATGTCCGCCTCTGTTAGCCTCACAAATGCGAACCCTTTTGGACACATTTTTCAGTACATTCTCACCCATTTCACGCGGTATTTCATTAATTTCATCACGAATCAAATGCTTCAGCGTTTCTGGTTTGTTTGCATAAACCTGGCTTTTCAGATATCCCCACAAAAAGAAGTCCGGGGAAGTCAAATCAGGCGACCGTGGAGTTGGCCTCCATCATCATTCCTTGAAATAACTTGTTGTGGAAAGAGGTTTTGCAGTAATTCCATTGTGATCCTGACTGTATGCGATGTGGCACCGTCTTGTTGAAACCACATGTTAGTTAAGCCCAAAGCATGCAGTTGTGGCGATTTTTTCATGAAAATCGGGGTTGTCATGGGCGAGCTGTAGCATCCTATTGGCATATGTATGGCGGCGTAAATAGTCTTCTGGAAGAAGATCTTGTGTCAACTGAATCTTAAATGGAAACAAACGCAAATCTATGTGCAAAATTGAAGACCAAGCTCCTGAGCACGGTGTCGAATTGAGGTTGATGGATTGTTTTGAACACTTTCTTAAACAGCAGTAATGTTTTCAGCCGATCAGCAGTACGTTGTGGTCCATGCTTGGGCCTATCAGCTACAGTCCCTCTTTCTTCGAAATCATTCACTACCCGATATATAGTGCGTCTTGTTGGCGCGTTGTTTCTCCCAAAAATTTCACGTAACTTTCTCATCGTCACTGTAATCGATGATTGATTTTGATAAAGTGTTTTAACGATTAAAATACGTTGGTTTACCGAATATTTTTCCATGATAAATTTGTCACGTCTCTACTTCACGACTGCCAAATATGAACTGTCAAGACTAATGTTTACCAAAATGGCGGCAAAACAAAGTTGTATACCTTCCCGGCGGACACCCTGTATATTTACGACTCGCATAGTGTGGTACCGTAACTCCATCTTGGCCATCTGAACTCTAAGGGTCACTAGAAATAAGTCAGTTTCACTAACATTCGCAATACTTCGAGATCGAAGGTTTTATATTTTGTTTCAATTTCATTTTGGTCCAAATTAAAATTTGTTGCTTAACCATTTTTTTCTTCTTATCATCTCGTTGTTTTCGACAGCCTGTCTTGAGTATTCCTCCACTAGCATATCGGAAAACATCTTTCACATATTTCGAATAAATTTGTCGACAGATTTTTCTGCCGACAAAAACAGTTCTTAAGTATAAACAAATAAAGAAATTAAAGCGCACGGTAGCTCAGGCTTAATGCACACGATGTGTATATTACACGGAACCAATTGCGCTGTCTTTAACCATCTCACAACTTTCGTTTGTTCAATCATACAATAATTTATAATTAAAGTTCAAAGTTTGACCTTAAAAGCTTTCCGGTATATAAAAGTGTAAAAAGTGCGTATTTTAGTACCTACTCACTGACTCCCTGACTAGCACATCTAATTAGGGGGCACTTGCACTATAGCTAGGGAGCTTAAATTTTGTATACAGGTAGCTCTGGGGGAATAAGTAATGAGAAAAATCTAAAAGCGGATACTTTTTATCTAAGGGGATAAATTTATATGGGACATTTTCACTATAGGTAGAGAGAGAGAATTGAGTGTAACCCAACCGTCTATAAACTGTAAGTGAAAAGGAGTTTTACATATACATACGAGTCGAGTACAAACATATACATTTGCAAAAAAAAAAATCAGATCCGCAATAAAAATACGTGTGAAAATGAGGTCAAGTTTCTATCCAAAAATTACGGGGCTTAAAAGTACTGCGATCAAAATGAGGTTTCTAGGCAACTTGCTAGCTTGGCAATATTTTTGTAGCTTTCTAATATTAGGGAGAATTATGGAAAAAAACTAGCGGGTTACATTAAAATGAGAAAACAAAAACTTGGTCCACACAGAAGATCACGAACGAATTCCTTCTGGTTATTCCGCTAACTCTTTCTCTATGTGCGAACAAAAGCTAGACAAGACCTAGTGTAAGTTTCGCTTAAGTCAAGATGATTCTTGGTTTCTATGTTTTTTTTTTAACAATGAAAGACATAAACAAAGAATACAACATTTATGTTTCGAGATTATAGCGAACAATTTTCGGAATTGCGAATATTATTATTTTAAATATTAATGATAGATTTTCAAAAGTTTATTGCCGAGAAAATGTCGATCATTTTCCGATGGAAACGAACATTCGTTATACGAGTATTAAGTGTTAGAGATAATTTATTAAAAAATTCTTCACATTCGAAAACTTTCATTATTTTCGAATTCCAGGTCAAATGGGTTGGTAGATTGTTTCCATATTACTCACACACGCACACATACATACACATGCATACACAATGGCTTTATTTCATATTTTCGTTACAATTGTGCTTTGCATTGCCTTGCAATCAGGTTTATTTGAGTTTCTAAGTTTGTTGGTGCAATTTTTGTAAATCGCAATGCAACAACAGCAACAGCATCAGCAACAACACCAACAACAGTCTGCATTAGATGCTAAACATTTTAAAGGTGTTTGTTGATTACACGTTTGATATGCAAATGTTGCTTTTATGACTGCTCTGCTTCAATGTAAATTTGCCTTTCTGGCCGGCCACATAATGGTAGGCTTGTATATTAAACTCATTAAGTAACACATACTTAATTTGACCTGGTCGGTTAAATAATGGCCTCAAACAGTTACAGACACACACACACACACACACACACCCATCAAACACTTCGCAAGTACGTAGCCGTAACATGTTCATACATTTTATAAATTTTCTACAAAAACGGATATAGTGCCAGTGGCATTAGGCTTAGTTTTTTCGTATGTTCTCCTTTTCGTAACACATACATGCATACGTACACACACACACACACGAAAGCATTTGAATTTGAAAGTGTGTTTGTAAATGATAATTTCTTCACCTTTTTCCAAAAGGATAAGCCTTTTAAAATTAAACTTAATAGAGAAATTGATATGGATAAACGTGTGAGTGAGTGTGTGAGTGTGTGTGTGTGTGTGTAGCTTATGAGTGGCCTAATTATGTGTAAAAGCTTTTAAATGACTCGAAGGCACGCACAATTGCTGATATCCAGCCGCACGCACACACTTCTCTAAACGTGTGAAATATTTTGTGAAACTAAATTTTTATGATTTCCAAATTAGAAACCATTTGAGGGTCATTATAACCAGTAGGACTTCTCTGCTGCAACTAGGAGCTCATTCATTTCAGAAACTATTATTTTCAGGTAAAATTTGTACAATTAAAAGGATTTTTTTTTAGGATTTTTATAAAATTGAAGACTTGTTGTTATTTTATTCGAACGAAAATTAAAGAGTTTTTTAAAATGCTTTGAAGTATCAATGGCGAAATGACTTCTTCATTTATTGTCAGTTTAGTTTTCTTGCTGTGTTCCCCCAAGAATTGCTGATACATACGTGCGACCATAAAAAAGACTGGCCTTTTTTAAACAAATAGAAAAACAACAACAAAAAACACAGCAAAAAAAAGGAAGAAATAGTGGTGACCTTAGCTAGAATTTAGCCTTAATATCCTGTCGTAAATTATCATGATCCTGGTGTGTTTAACTTGCCTGAATGTGTTCGTTGGTTTGAATTTGAGTAATTTCTGTGTTAAATATAAAAAAAAAACAAAAGTTTGTATTGGGATGTTTATGTGGAGCTTACATGAGCTGGTCATCTCTGATAAGTAACCAAATATTATGAACCTTAATGAAAAAAGGACATTAGAAACATATATTATGCACTGCGAGAAAAAAATGCTAGACATGAAGTGAACTTTAATATCGGTTCAACTGACAATATATTTTGAGCGGCAATTTTTTTATTTGTTAATTTTAATTATTTGAACAAATTTATTGAACTGAATTTTTTATCAAAAATATGAAATTTTGAGCAGACTTCCCGAATTCAATTTTCATTATTAGTTCGCTTAAATAGATGGATGATGTTTACCGTAGACACTGACTCAGTAGAAAGATACAGAGAATGCTGATGACGTGTGTAGCGGCATAGAAAACTCGCACTCCATTCCGCTGATAAATGTTTTCCTTAAAATCCTCTACATTTTTTTTTTAATTTGGTTGGACCCTTTGGATAAAAAAATCAGGTCTTTCTAAGAGTTTCGGAGCAAAAATTTTTTTTTTAATTCTTGTGTTTTGTAAGATCTTTTTAACGTTTTTTTAATTAATAGTTTTTTTTTACAAATTTTCGACGGGTATCGCAGTTTTGTGAATTGAATTTTTTTTAATCGAATATCGCCTTTTTTTGGTTAAATATTGAATTGAATTTCTGTTTGATGTGATATCTCAATTATTTTACAGAAGGACAAAAAACTTGGTTGTAAAGAAATCACATTATTATTTGTAGATATGAGTCATATGGTAAAAATCCATCCTGTTCACACAATCCCATTTCGAGATTGTCGCAAGATCCAGGTTGAGCATGTTATTCATATGGCGCCTGGTGCCTCGAAGTTATGAAAGATGCTACTGGTTCCCTTAAGCGCCGTTCACACTATCAGATTGAGTACAAAGACTTGTAAAAATTGAAGTAAATTTGAGAAAGTATTATAGTGTGAAAGCAGCATGTAATCAGGCTGTAAAAAAATACGGATGGATATTTGGCAGTCAGCCAGTCCTACGGCTCTCATTATTTTTAGCAAAATGTCTAAAGGCTGAGACTTTTCATTTGATCAGAGTTGCATTTTTACAGCAGCAAACGAAACAGATACCAAAAGCAACTGTTAAACAAACAAACAAGTCGATTGGTTTGCCGCCGCCAGCGCATTGTTACAAATATTTTTGTCAGCTTTTCCGGAAAGAAATCGAACGTTCTGCTTATCTGTTATCAATGTAGTTTATTCCCTCTAGTGCTGAAGATTGTCATCATATAAACCGGCTTTTTTAGGGCCTCTTTTAGCCGCTTATCACTTGCGAAAATGTCTGTGACAAACTTATAAAAATATAAGTTTAAAAGAACATAAAATTTATCATCTCAGTTGGTATTTTGATGATTTTTATTTTCCACACATGATTTTGCTCAGTGTAAGCATTTTAACCCTTACCCGCCAATGCAGCAGCGAAAGAATGAGCAGAGGGAGGCGAAGTAAGTATAAGACCAGTTTATTATTTATAATATAAAATAGCACTCATATGTTACAAGGGTTTAATTGGACTATAAAATAATGAATGTGGTGAATTTTAGGTAACATTTACTTACGCACACACACCGAGGCACACACTCACACACCCGCACACACCAATTCCTATGTTATTTAAAGAAGGATCTTAGACTTGTGTTTTGTTGGTTTTTTGATAAAAAGATTTTTATTTACATGCGACCCGTTTTACAGTTTTGCTTTAAATCTCAAATCTTTTGTTCGGCTTTAATTTTAATTTGTGTCTTTTAAAGAAAAGTCCAACGAGCTTCATGAAGGTTTAAAGCAAAGTTTTATTTAATTTCATTCATATAAACAATCAGGGAGTTTAAATTTGTAAAATTCAAATTCTTATCAAATTCATTTTCACTGCCAACTTTCACGGCAAAGCTTTAAAAATAGTTAAACCTTTAATTTTGGTTCTAAACAGTCACTTAGATGATAATTATGGTTGAGTGCGCGCGTGTGTGTGTGGTTGTGTGTAAGGATAACGTAACAAACACAAAATATAACCAGCTAATGCAAACAACATTTTTACCCCTTTCTCCAAAAAAAAAAAAAAATCCACACATTTACATTGTTTGTTTGTTTGTTTGCAGGCTTTAAAGTAAGTGTGTGTGTGTGTGTGTGTGTGTGTGTGTGTGTGTGCACTCTATTTAAAGGCTACGGAATCAAATCAATAGATTTGTTGGATGCTTTTTATCTAAATTTTCCTGACTGACAGAGAAAGACAATGTTACAAAAGGCTTAAAAGCTAAAACCTGTTGAGATTCACACAATTCCCCAAACACTTTGACAAAATGAATCACTGAGCAACCCGTATTCCACCAAGAAGTGACTTTTCTTGAAAACTTTACATTAAAATATGTCTTCGAAACAATAATATTTTCTTGTACAGCGAATCCACATTGATGAGGTTTGAGAATCTACAATTGTGCGCGCAAAAAGTGAATCGAATGTGAAATGGAAATAGTTTCCAATCAATTTTTGTTACTAAAGCGGCAGCGGCCAATCTGTTGGCCTCCTTGTGTAACCTCAAAGCTGCCCCGGACCAGTGTGGTACAGCAGTGTTTGGTGTGACAGGTGATTATTGCAACAAGACTTAGTTCGTGATTTTTGGGAATACGATTGCGCTTTGCTCTTAATTTGCTCTCACTTGTATTTGGGAGACAAAGAAATAGTACGAGTGTTTCTGTGAGTGTGTATGTGTGTGTGTGTGTGTGTGAGTGTATCAATTTAACATTTTCCAATAGAGTGTAACCGTGTTGAAGTAAAACGCCGTTACTCATGAATCCTACTTACAACCAACATTTTAAGACAGTGTGTCCCCGGTTAAACAGTCAGTCTGTTGTGCAGGTTGTTTGTCGTTGTGTGTGTGTGTGTGTGTGTGTGTGTGTATTTCCACAATTGTATTTGAATTTATGTGTTTTTGTATTTGTTTGACATGACATGTCTTATAGATTATTGATACATTTGCTTGTAATGGTTTGTTGTTCGTGTTGTTGTAGTTGTTGTTGTTGATTTCGTTGTTGCTGGTGATGATGACAACAACGATGATGGCAAAATGAGAATAAGAAAAGTAAAATGCAAATATTTATTTTTCTAAAGCAATTCACTCTGCGGTCCTTTGTTACCAATTCACCATTCACACAACTAAAAGCTTTCAGTATTATTAGCTCGTTTGTTTTTCTGCTCATAAAACATTTGCATAAAACCTCAAACATTGATTAATAAAGAAAAACTACAACACAAACACATACACACACACACACACACCTGAATAAAAGAGAAGACCATAAAATAGAAGAATAGCAAATCTGCTTTAAATCTTTTTTGGTGGCGGCTCGAACTCGCCTTTTGTGTTTTGCAACTGAAAAGTTATGACAATCAATCTATTGAAAGTCATTCAAGCGTGATTGACGGACTGACTGACTGACTGACTGACTATATCAGTGTACGAGTAAGTTAAAGTCAATCAATAATTGTGTTGTGTTGTGTAGTTGTACTTGTTGTTTTGGTTTTGGTTTTTGTTTATATTTTATATTTTACTTGTCATTCTGCCTAATTAACTTTGACACTTGAATGGTAGTGATCCATTTCCATTTAACCGCACACTCATTCATTTAAGTAATAATTTTTTCTTTCGTTTCCTACCACTTAGGAATTGGCAAATAATAATCATTCATTATTAATTGGAAATTGCATAAAAATTCATTTTTGCAAATTCTAATTACAACTTTATGATTAAACTAGCAATGGACTCGTGTGTGTGTGTGTGTATGTGCGTATGTGTGTGTGTGTGTGTGTGTGTGTAAGCTTGTTCGTTTAAGGATCCTGCTGCTGGCCCGGCCCTTCTTCCACTGTCATAAACTTTTACGAGCAAGAAAATGAGAAATTTATCTCCTCGTTTTTCTCGTCCCGTAAAAACTGCCAATTGTTTCGCTTATTGCAAACTGTGTGCTACAGCAAATTACAATTATAGCGAACAACGGCAGTATTTGAAATAAAAAATTAATTGCCAACTACTAGAAAAGATTGAAAAGATTACGAGCTGCATTTGACGTTCGATGATCGCTGGCCATCGAATGTCAGTTTCCTACACTGAGCCGCAAATACTGTCGAAAGTTTTGTTGCGCATCGAATTTTCTGTTAAACAGAAATTTTCTTTGGATGCTTTAGCGTAGTTTAGTGGGAATTTCGATAGCTTTAGGTCGTCCTAATACTCTAATTTTATACTATTTGTTTTAATTTGAGGCAGGTTTAAAGCCGTAAGTACCAAAAAAAACTCGCTAGGATGGCCAATTTATTGGACGTTTCGCAAATTAAAGTTCGACTTAACACATGAATCGATTTGAAAAAATTCACAGTTGCCAGAATATTCTGCAAAAAGAAAATAATGACAATTGACAGGGTGCCAGTGTTGCCAGCATTATGCGCTCAGAAGCTTTTAATATTAGAACTTTGTGGCATAATTTACAACATACACTCGAGCACTCACCAACTACAGTAAACGCAAATCAAAATAATGTAAAATTGAAAACGATTAACAGCTGTTTGTTGTTGAAATACAGGGTGGCTGGTAGAAGATTTATATTTTTGAATCTTAAATAAAAAACGTAATAATTGACACAAAGTTTTATTAAGAGCATTGAACGATAGAATGGAAATGCGGTTTTTATTTTTTAAAGAGTTTGTCATCTAGATGTCTTCCGTCGAGTTGAACACACTGTTCAAAACAGAGCCTTGTGTTGTGCGCCACACGCTGCAGTAAACTTGGTTCAATTGAGCTGATTTCTCGACGAATATTTTCCTTTGAAGCCACAAGAGATTGGGGATTGTCATTATAAACCCTCTCTTTGATGTAGCCCCATAAAAATAAATCCGTGGGAGTTAGATCGGGCGACCTCGGTGGCCATGGAATGTCCCCAAAGCGACTGATCAGTTTTTGAGGGAAATTTTCCCAATGCAAATTCATCTTAAAGACCAGTACCGGCAGTTTTGCTTGTTGACGTGGCCTTTGAAGTGAAAATGAGCCTCATAGCTGCAAAAAATGGGATTCACAGTGAGAAAACGCTCCAACATCGTCTAAAAAAAAATGTTTCCGTAAATCAAAGTCACTTTTAAGTTCTTGAACGATTTGAATTTTAATAGGATGGAACTTCAGATCCTTTTGTAACATTTCATGAATAAACGCTCTTGGAAGTCCCAGTGATGCTGCTCTTTTCCGTATTGAATGTCGCGGATTTTCACGTAAACTGCTTTCAACCAGTTCAATGTTTTCGGGAGTCCTCGAAGATCGACTGGGCCCTGGCCGTTTATATTGGCAGCACTGCATCTGCAAATTGTCGCTTAGTGCCATTTTACATTAGGGAAACTAAATTGACATATGAGACAAACTAAAGGAGAGTGACGTGATAAAAATTATATAAAACAACAAGATGAAAATTGAGAACAATAGAGAGGGAAACAAAAAATGTCTAGTACAGACAGTCGTGGACGACACACTATACCTTCACTTCCACTTCTATAAGCTTCGTCTGTATGTCTGTCATTCAATTACTCTAAAATGTAAAAGGGCTTAGACCAAGTTGGCGGGTAAATGGGGCTGTGTGGCTTCGATGTCGTCCAAATAAACGTCTTCGTATGAATGTGTGAATTATAATTTTCGACCGCTTGTGGTCGGTAGCCTAATGTCGTCTATGTGTTTTTAACGCCTAACGTATTTTAGCGATTGGGTATAACAATAACGATCGGGTATTTAGGGGAATGGTAGAAGAAGATTTTTGGAACGAATTTTCGACACCCCTTGTCAAGTGTGGTTTGGTGAAAAACCGGTTTCGGCTATGTGCCGACGGAAATTCGTTTCAAAAAATCTACATCAAAATACCATGTCGGAATATCAAATCGGGAATAAGTGGTACAAGTTTCAATGCAGGTCTGAAAGTAGTAAATTTTAGAAGAAGAAATAAAACCGCCATCGGGTTTCGGCTGAAATTCACCACTGTACATTTGAGGTAAGTCCACCAATTTGAAAAGGTGGATTTCAGGCAAAAATAATAATGGTGGAGTTTAAATAATTTGTGCGATTTGTTATCGATATCACTTCCCATCACACACATACATTTGTACATATTTCGCCAATCGTTTTAGCCAAATTGCCCTGTGTGTGTGTGTGTGTGTTTGAGTAAATTAAACTTTCGCTGTTTGTTCATTCACACAATAAAGTGTGGAAAAATCATTTGTTTTTCGCATTTTCATGCCAAGTTGTTTGTTCATTTATTTTGCAACAAAATCAAATGTGTACTTCAGCATATAGTTCTTTTTCTTCTTCTTAGTCCTATTAAATCATTGGAAAAAAAGTACACGAAATGAGAACACCAACAACAATAATAATAATAATAATGAAGCAAAGCCACATTCATGCAATATTCTGAAAACAAAATCTCATTTCTATCTTGTTGTTGTTGCCTCAAATTCGTACCTACACTGAATCAGCCCCCCACCACCAAAATTAAGAAAAACAAGAGGAAATGAAAAAAAAGAACAGAAAAATGAAACGAATGTTCGAATGAAAATAGAGTGTGATTTCGAAATTTCCCAAAGGAGTCTGAAGATATTTATATGAGTTGAGAAAATTGTACGACTACGAGCAAGAAACATTAAAATATTTTGTGCCTTAAACAAAAAAAAAAGAAAAAATTAAAATATTTTAAACCATCAAACATGTGTTAAGATGAATTTTAGAGCAAGAAGGAACAATTTAGATGATTTGAAAATTATTAGATATAAAGTCCTACTACAACTGATGCAAAAAGCTACTACGAGTAACCAATACCACCCACTTAAGCCGTCGAATGATCGTTTACATTCACACACACGAATACAGTAAATCCAAGTGGAGGGTAATTTTTTTTGGGTCGAGCAAGAGCTGCACTTGATAGAGGGGTGATTTCAATATGTTTGTAACTCAATGAAGTTAGTCGCCATGACGACAAATAATCGAAATAATAATACGAGCGTTTTAAACTGAAACCTCTCTCTTCGATCACGATATGGGAAGGACAGGGTGTCCGCCGGGAGGGTATACCAATTTGTTTGTTCATAATTTTGGATTAAATGAAAGAGAATGGATCGTATATTGATAAATGTTTTATTTAATGTCGGCAGTTATGTATGGAATACAATATCAGATAAATGTCCGCCTCTGTTAGCCTCTCCAATGCGAACCCTTTTGCACACATTCTTCAGTACATTCTCACACATTTCACGCGATATTTCATTAATTTCATCACGAATCAAATGCTCCAGCGTTTCTGGTTTGTTTGCATAAACATGGCTTTTCAGATATCCCCACAAAAAGAAGTCCGGAGCAGTCAAATCAGGCGACCGTGGAGGCCAATCAACATCACCATTCCTTGAAATAACTTGTTGTGGAAAGAGGTCTCGCAGGAATTCCATTGTACTTCTGAAATGACCTTGTGTAAGTTATAGGCCTACTTGAGTAGATAATTTCGAAAGTTATCGATAAAAAGCGATTTTTGCGACTTCGTAGCGAAAGTATGTTAAACTATCATTTTTGCACTGATTTTAATATTTTAAACGGTGTTGAATAGAGTAGATCTTTGACTTTTTCATAGCTTTTCATTAATTTTGAGCCGCATCAAAATCTTTAGAAGAAATATGGAAAAAATCGTATTTAGTAGCGACCGAAATAAGACTAGGTTAGTTCAGGTAATTAGAAGAGTAAAAGAGAACAGAGTGAAGAAATAGTAAAGAAAATCAGGGGAATAAAAAAGTCACTAAGCCCGTGCCGGTATTCAGTCACTGCTAAACCAGTGACTGCTCCTAATGAAGGAATTGATTCACCGCTGTCCCATCTCCGATATTTCGGATAGGCTTCCGAAGGACCTCCGCTATTGGGACTGAGGGCAAGGAGATGTGGATATGGACCAAAAATTCGATGCCTATAGTCGATGGCCATACAAATAATTTACTTTTACCTGCTCAATTTACAAGACCAGCTTTAAAAAAAATATATCTTTAGATGATATTTCTTGATTTTATAAATCTGTTCTTTTTTTACTCGCCACTATCGTAATGTAGGGGGAAATCTTTTCGACCCCTTCTTTCCACGAATTGATTTCAGTAAACCGATTTGTAATTTACCTTAATTTGATTGAGTCTCGTGCTAATACAACTCTTTACTCTTGACTGTAGAGACTTCAGACTGTCGACTGGTAACTGTCAGCCTTCGTCCTTATGACGGAGTCTCGTGTAATTGCTAGGACTTGTCTCTACGGGCTGGTATCCATAGTTGGCATACTAGAGACAAAGTACTCTCTTGGCCAGGCATCCCTGGCGTATGATGTTCCTTCGTGGATCAGGGATTTTTATAAAATGGTGTTCACTTCACTCCACTTGACTTATTTAGCCGGACTCCTAGCAGAGACATGAACCTCTTACCGGCTGCCACCACTAGAAGGTATAAATCAGAACTTCTGACAGTACAGTCAGTTACAGCAAGCCATACAAACGCCTTCAAACACTTTTAAAAATTGTTAATTTCCCACATAAAAACTTTTAACAAATTGAAGAATTGTTTGCCTTTGCTACCCCTCAATCCTTCCTCGAAGGCTTACTTCGGATCCGCCCCTGACAAAAATAATACATTAGAAGAACAACTGAATATTTTTACGAAATATTTCTAGTAATTTTCACTTGAAGGATTAGAAAAAAAATTATGTTTTGTGTGTGTGCGTGTGTGTGTGTTAGAAGATGTGAAGATGTGTGTGTTTCTATGGTTGAACAATTTCGTATTTGTATTATTTTGCTGTTAGTTAGCAAGAGCTGTATTAGAGCAATTATTAAAGGGTTCCAGAATATCTTTATGAATAAAATAAAATTAATAGTGACAACTTTGTGATATTTCTATTGCCAAAACTCATCAAAAACCCTTTTCTTCTAACAATCAAAAAACAAAAAAAAAAAAAAACTTTCGCATACAACAACAAGCAATAAAACCGAGAAAGGAAAAAAAGTCCTGTGAAAAAAGTTGTAAACAAGAAAATTGACTCCTGCTACTGAAGGCGTGCGGTGGAGCGCTTTTTCTTTCTTTCATTAATTCAATTATTTCGTTGACTTTCGTTGTCCTGCAGCGAAAATTACAATCTACACGACAACTAACAAAATTATGAACAATATTCTTGTTGTTACTTCTTTGTTGTTGTTGTTGTCGTTGTCGTTGTTGCTGTTTCGTTCTCTATTGGCCGGCCATAAGAAAAGTTTTATGCGTCGGAAGTTCTTATTTTTTTTATGATTTTGTGAAATTGCAACTGCCATCCAAAGTTCCCGGGGGAAATGTGAAACAATAAATGAAAATAAATGAATTTTCTCTTTTTTCCACTCGCATTTTTTTTCTTGTTCCTGTTGGTAAATACTCGTACTTGATTTTGGTTTGAGTGAATTTACAAACAATATTTTCTTGTGCATTTTAGCGAGTAAATTAAAAAAATCCCAAGGAAAAAAACTGTAAATAAAATGTCCAAAATTAATTTAATATTATCCCTTACACACACACACACACACACACACACACACACACACACACACACACACACACACACACACACACACACATACACACACACAATAACACACCCAACAACCAAACAACAAATAAAGGACCAAAATATATTTTTTATTGTTTTTAAGTCTTTTTGTTTTTTTTTCTTTTGGTTTTTTGCTTCTTTACATTTTTGTGGCTAATTTTTATATCTGGCTCAAAATTGAGGTTATGAATTATGTCCTGTAAGCCTTCGTCCTGCTGGAAAAGTAACCAAACATTTGTTTTTTTTTTTTAAAAGAAAACTGCTGGTCCTTTCTCCTAAAGCAGAGTTAAGCAAAATACTCGTTCATTTATGGAAAAAAATTATTATATTTATTTTAAGTTAAAGATTTTTTATAGTTTCGCGCTTAGTAGACATTTGTTGGTGGCAAGAATATTTGGTAAATTTTTACTACCGATTATTTCAGGAAGACAAAAAAACCGAATACCTCGAAACGTGTTAAAAAGTTTCACAATATTTTTTCTTATGTGCAACAAGAGGAGACATACTCGTAGTATATGCAACACACTTTACTGCAAAAAACTCCTTTAGAATTAATGGATACTTCACGTACGCATATTGTAGCCTCAGCCGATTTAGTCCTGAAGGGAGTCAGGTGTATAATTCAGTTCAAGCAAACAAGCTAGACGTCCTATCTGGCGGTAAAGCCACTTATTGGCCCACAGATCTTGTTGATTTTGCTATTTGTGAAAAACATGAAACGTGATCAACAATTAATTAGTTCATCCTATGATCTATCTGCTGATCATTCACCTGAAATCATTAGTTTACACTGCAGTTTTGTCAGCGCATCCTAAATAAACCCTTATTTCCGTTTCAAATAAAAACACAAATTGGTGAAAATATAAAATGTATGTGAGCACTTAGTTATCTCCATGATGATGCCACTGTGAAATTCGGCTGGTAGTATACTAGGGCCGCAAGCCCAAGTGAACCGACAGAACACTCACCATCTTACTGATTTCAGATTTGCTTAGTCTGAGCAGCCTTCCTGTTTTATTCCCATTTGGATCTCTCTATAGATTCTTTGTTATTCGCCCCACTGTGTTTTTAATTTATACTACTGTATGAACCCTCTTTGGCCAACCTTTAAAGCTCGGCTTTCGTGGCCTTTAGCAGCTTTGGGCTACTTAAGCCTAACTCCTAGAGTTCTCTGGCCTTAATTGCCAGACCGTTGGCTCGTTCAATTCCGAATACTCCAGAGTGATTCGGCTGCCATATGATGCGCAGTCAGTTGCTTAGTGCTCTTTTGTATTCCACAATCATCCTGCATCTGACCCCATCGGATTCTACTGTCCTTATTGTTGTTTGGCTATCCGTAAAAATTTTAGCTTCTACACACTTGTCAGTACTCCTGAGGCCGTTCAGACACTCCGTAATAGCCCGAATTTCCGCTAAAAAGGACCGAGGTATGACCCGGAAATCCGAAGTATATTTCGGTCGCATTCTCTAGCTTGAAGCCATCTGAGAAACAGCTTATCCGCTTGAGCATTTGTACTAGGGTTCCGTTTGACCCGGAACGTCTATCTGGTATCAGTGGCTCTCAATTTGTAATTGTGATCTCGGTTGATCTACTCATCTAACGCCTGCAGGCGAGCTCGTATACAGCCGCCACATATTTTACTTGGATTTCTATTGGTTGGATATCTAATATAGTGTCCCACAGCCTTGTCGGTGTGGTTCTAATTACCCCGCTTATTCCAAAGCATCACGTTCGTTGAACTTTCTGTATGTTGATTGTGGTACAACTTTTCTCCATTACAAAAGTCAGTATGACATGTTTTGCTTGAGCTCCGATTTTGAACCCTCTCCTCTATGTGGTGCTTCCATTCTCAGTTTCTGACCCATTATTATTCCTATTTAAAGCTTTTTGAGCCCTTTAGCATGAACGATTTGGATTCTTTACCCTCAGAAGTATTACAGCTTCATTTGTATAGCAGGCGGGTAAATATTAAGGCCCTTGGTAGACTGTGTATTGTGGTTACCCACAGTAGGGGTGGTAGAATGCCACCCTATGGAGTTCAGTGTTCCACCCCGCCTCTGATATTTATTTCTTGGGGACCGCTGTTAAACCATCTATTCCGTAGCACTTAGGGACAGCCGCTTAATGCTTGGTGAATCTGAAAATGGTCTAAGGATTGGATCAGTGTGTCGGCCCTCACATTATTAAATGCGCCCTCACGTTTTAATGCTGACCACAAATCTGTTTGTTTCAATGAAATTCCGATCATCCACGTATTTGGCATTCACTAAAATTAACAATTTTATAGTCGTTGCCGACTCCATTGGAAACGCAACGTTTTACGTGTTTGTTTAAGAAAATGTCTTAAATTTAAATTTCGTTTTTAATGCTGCCTCGCACTTCCATTCAAGATGCCTTAAAAATGTGTCGTTATGCGCTGAAAACTACTTGCAAAAATGTATTTATGTGGCGATACCTCTAGCCAGGCGAACACCAATTCGATATGAGCGAACTTCGCAATATAATATTCACAACATTAATAAACAAGTTACCTGCATATGTATGTGTTTGTGGCTCTATATGTGTGCGTGTGTGTTTGGAGGCGTGTGTGTGTGTATGAGTGCTTAATAGCAAATTGCTTTTGAGGGTTTTAAAGTTGTTGGGGACACCAGGAAAATGTGTCTATATTGTTAAATATTTATGCAAGAAACGAGTTACGCCGCACAAAGAAGGCATGAATAACTTGAAAGCTATGAATTTTCAATTGACACATCGTTAGTTTCCTCTTTGCTTTTTTCGTTTTGCCTTCTGTTTTTTTTTTCTTTTTTTTTTTTTGGTGAACGCATTTTATGCACGTGAACACTGTTGGGGGATGCAAGGGTAATTCACAAACGAAAAATGTCTTTAAGAATAAAGATAAACTTTAATAAGAAAAAAAAAAAACGTTCCATAAGTAGAGGCGCCCTGTGCTGGTGTTGCCAACTTTATGACAATTGATTTGTCGTCGTTTCGTAACAGGTGGGTGTTTCGGTTCGCCTTTCAAGATGAGACATTAACAATTTAAGCGTTAAATGATATTTGCTTTTTGTTTTATTTAATTCAGTTTAAAAACAATTTAATCATTTTGTCCAAGTGCTCAGCAGTCATGCAATGTGAAGCATGTAGTATGTGTGTAAGCATGTGTGTGTGTGTGTATTTATTGAGTACATTGATGGTCAGGGCATCATCATTCATTCATGACCGCTGGCAAATAACCACAGCAAACATTTGGTTTTTGTGGTCTTTCAATTGGGTCAATTTGTGTGACTTAATCAACCAAAAATAAAACAACAACGACAACAACAACAACAGCAATATGTACAACCCTTTAAAAAATCAACAAATACATACATATGTATGTTGCATGGCTGTATTTGTTATTTGTGCCTGGCAAATACACAGCCACACAACAACACAACAACACTTTACCCCCATCAGGGTATCGTACGCACGAATGACCAAATTGTTGGTTGATTTTTATATTTGGCCAAAGATGAACTGTCAAAATTGTTTTGCTTCTCTCCTTCTTTCCGCCCCTTCCATCAAACCATCTACTTAAATAAATTTCATCACATCAAATCCCCTACGCACAGGACCGGACCAGACCAGACCAGACCGCACCAGATCAATGTGATGTGATGTGATTTTATTTGAATTTTATTGTTATTTTTACTTTTATTTAGGTAATTGAATGCCTGTTTATGGAACGGCATGCTGGTCACTTTACGATTGGTTGGAGGTTGAAAAGAAATAAAGAAAAGCGAAGAAGAGAGCAACGGCAGTAGCAATGTTGGATTGGGTGTGTGTCTTTGATAGATTTTGTATTTGAACAACATGTTGCTGCTTTAAATGGCCAGCGTTGGAAATTAAAAACTACTCGTACATTTTCCACAAGCCCACACGCGTATTCCAACGTTCCTCTTCTTCATTTGCTGTTTTTTTTTACTTAAAACTTTTTTGTTTTCTAACAAATTAAACTTCTCTCTTGTCATTTAAATTTCGTGTCTTTATGAAATTTGGAGGCTTGTTGGACAGGCGGTCTGGTCTGTCTCTCTGTCTGTCTGTCTGTTCTTTATGGTTCTGTTTATTGAATCACAAATGACTTTTGACAAACAAATTTGCTTGCGACATTTGCTTGGCAGCTTTATACGAGTACAACCTCTATAATAATGTGGGCTGGTGATGTTTGTCGCTGGATTGGTGGGTGAGATTTTTTATGGGGTCAGCTTTTTTTTCAGTGTCGTTTTAGTCTATGGTTCCCCAAACGGCTGCTGGCATTCCACCCCTGGGAAATCATTGTCTATGGTAAACAACAAATAACACAAAAAGCAACAAATAACAAACAACACATTTTTAAATACACCAACCAACCAACCAACCCACCATCCAACCAACCAACCAACTGTGTGAAGTTATGCCTTAATTATTTTATTGTCATTTAGAGGAATTGTTTTATTTTGCATAAAAATTAAATTATTAAAAAATTTCTTTTTTTCTTCAACTTTCAATAAAAAAAAACAAAATCTTTACGAGTACTAACGCCCGAATGCCGCTGCGAACATCTGTTGTTTATTTTAGTGGAGACCAGAACAACGCTGGTGTCCAGTGCTTTAGCTACCCGTGTGGATTACAAATGATATTTATAGGTTTATTTCGGAGCCTTTTGTTTACTCTTTGTAAGAGTTCGAAAGGAACACACGTGCTCATACATAACCTCGTATCATCGTAAGCATGTGTGTTATGTTACATTAACAAATTTCTCATATTTGCGGGCGGTTGAGTGCGAATGGGTCAACATTGTTTTACATAAAATGTTGATATTATTTCAACAGGGCCGGCCACCGGCAGCAAATGGATATCCTTTATTTTTGAATATAATTATTTGTGATTGTTTACACCAGAGTTTGGCGTGACGGCCCAGGAGCTTATTACATTTAATTCAAAAGCACATCAAAGCTATCTTTACATTTGCCGCATTTTCGCCTGATCTCAATAGCTATGACACCTAAAATTCATGTTGTACAATAGATCCGCTCTAAAACATAAATGTGAAAATAAAGCCAAGTTTCGTTCTAAAAATTTCAGCCGTTAAAAGTATCTCAGTACTGACACTGAAGATGGCACATAGCCGAAACCGGTTTGACCAAGTTCTTGATATGTACAATACCATCCCATTTCCCGGCAGCTTAAGTGATGTCTTGGTTGTAAGAAAAATCTGAATATTTTTGTTTTTTTCGTCAAGTTTTACAACTTGGTTGCTTCGTCAATGGGCACGTCGTACAATCTCATTCTATTTTGTGCTTATTTTCGTAGTGACGCCATGGCAAAAATTATTATGTGCGATTTTTATTTGCCACCTGGACTCAAAGTGACCCGCCTGCAAATAAATTTGTGTAATGTGGTTGTATACAGAGTTGTACTGTCTGCGGGCACACCGAGCAACTTGGCTATTAAGCATTCGATGGCTTGTGTTCGTACTTCAGTCGATACCTTTTTTTTTCCTTTTGTGTATTAAGAAAACTATTGAGAAAAAATGTCTTACGAAAGTGTGGAAAACATACGAGTATTTTAAAAAGGAAAGAGGGTCGAAATAAAAATTTCTTCAATAAAACCAAACTCCAGTTGCGTTGCTAATTGCCGAAAATATATTACAGACGAGAGCAGTTAAGTTTAGTTGCCAAATATTACTTTTTTCTGGCTACCGAACATCCCTGGGTCCAGTAGACAACTCAGCTGTAGTTCGACCCACGAGGCTCAAGTGTATTTAAAGTGTACAAGTGAGATTTTTCGGCCGGTAAATTTTATAAACTGCTATTGGGTGCGTGCATGTGTGTTTAAAATTTTAATTATTGTTTACTGGATTTTTAAGCTCAATTAAATTAATTTTCCACCTATGCATGTGTGGGTATGTGAAAGCATGCACACACACACACCCACACACACCGGTATTTACATATATTTAATTGTTCATACAGATGTAAGTTGGCCGGAGGTATGTGCTAATATTTAAAAGTGGACTTCCACTATAATGTTTTTATAATACTCTAGAGATATCAGGAGGGGGGGAAGAGGCCCCAAAATGGATAATAAATATAAGCTCATGTAGGTGTGAGTAGTACATTTGCGTGTGTCTGTTTGTTTGTACCAGAGTTTTATCTACCTAATGTAGCATATGGGATTCCATGTTACGCATTCACGATAATTTTTACACATAAATGTTTAAAATTTAAATAAACAACATAAATTCTCATTGACTACTTTATTATTAATTCTTATTGGCTTAAAAAAAAAAGAGAAGTTCTTTTTTTTGGTGGCATAATTTTGTTGAATTTGGCCGGCCGCTGTTCTTATGTGGCAGTACAAATCCATGAAGTTCACGTTACGAACTTCCGACTCGGTTCGAAGTAAATAATTAATAATATTAGCAAGTTTAATTGCATAATTATAAACTTAACCAGAAGAATGTGTCTCCAGAGTATATTTCTTGAATTTAAATACTCTCGCTCGCACGCACACATACACATACACATGGCGCAAAGTATCTATTTGCTTTCACTTTATTCATCTCATCTCTGTAACTATGGGCTGCTGTATTTAAAATATCATTTGGACAACCCTTCCATTTTGTGTAGGTTGGACCAAAAATAAATAAATGCCTTAGAGAATTTAGCGAAGGAGTGTTAAAACTTCTGCTAACTGACTGCAAACAGCTGAATTTCTAAACTTAAGCAGCCGTCATTGCTCTGCCCTTAAGCGGTAAATTTAAGTGTGAAATAAACACGAAAGTTTCAACTTAATGACAGCTCGTTCGTTGAATTTATTGTTATTGTAAGAACGCAATAAAAGTGACATAATTAATTTAATCATTTTCAACAATAACTCGCCAACCCTGTTGAGTAGATAGGTGGCAGCTTCCGGTGCCACTAGCAAAGACTTTTGAACAGATTTAAAATCGTTAAGAATTATAAACGAATTTGCATAAAAGCTGAAGGATTAGAGGGAATTTAAATGAAATTATGATGAGATTGCGAAAGTAAAATGATTCTTATTTAACATTGAGCCGTCGCTTGAATACGAGTTTAATAAATTTCTTTTTAATTATTTTCTTTTATGGAACTTAAATGAGTCTCTTGTTGCGTCTTCAAAGAAAACTAACAATTTTTTATATGCGCAAAGAAAAATTATAGTTGTGGCATGGTCACGACAATCATATCACGTTCTCTACAACAATATATTGTTGTTGTTATTGTTTAGTTTTAATCATTAAATGAGTTCCATCCATATGAATTGCAACATGGTTGGTTTGAACAATAAAATTTTTACCACAAACAAAATATTTTAACTATACAAAAATAAAATGAGGTCATGAGCCTGTCGTCGCTTAAGTGATTAGCGCTTTAACTATTAAGTACCTCTGTCGCAGTTACTAATTGTAACTTAGATATTTTTCTATTCTTTTATTCAAACAGGACCTACAATAATAATATGATTTGTTTACATCCACAAAATTCAATCATGATACGTTGCTTTTAGATTATGGTTACCTCAATCATATTTTTTCTTTGCAATGTGATTATGACGACAGTAAGAGCAATACTGATCGAAGATGCCTTGTTGTAATGGCCGAAGTTAGACCAGGTCACAACCAGGTCAGTGCTTGACACAAAGTCTATGACTTTCACATCTTCGTGAAGGAGGAAATATACAAAAGCGCACCGCGATTACCGGGCATTTACAGCATGAAACCTGTGAAGGGGCCAATGCGGATACTAAAACTCTTTGAAAATAACTTGTACAATGACTCGTGCGCTTAAAACCAACTCCAGTATGGCAAAGGAACTATCGGGTCTTCATTCCTAGAAGGGACCAATGGTCAAATAAAGCTGGGTGCCACCGATCAATGGCGATCTATTGTGGTTCACTGACGGAAGAATTAGCTGGACCAAATGTTCAGAGATGTTCAATGGGAAAATATCCAACAACTTTTCGCGCTGAAACTTACGCTAGCCTCACCGGTACTACAGAAATCCTGAGGAGGACACTAAGGAGGGGTAAAAATATATTGATAATGTCGGATAGCCAGACAGCACTAAAGGCCTAAATATAGTATGGCGTGAGATCAGGGGTTGACATTTGACATGCACTACGTTAAGGCTCTAGATGAATTTGGTATCATGAGTATCTATCCATGAGAGCCATATTGGGAACGGGCTGATTGCTCAGCAAACAGAGGAGGCCAATTTAAGATAGGTAACTCAGAGAGCATCAAATGTAGGTACTGTGATCTGAGTAATGGCACATCTGAGCATGTGCTCTGGGATTGTCCAGCTTTTGAACCTCGTAATATAAGAGTATTTGGCACTTTCTCACTAACTCTTAGAGGAGTATATGTCCTGCCACTGAAGAAGGTAAGTGGCCTTATAGTATGTTCCGTAACGAATTCAATTAAAATAATCTGATCAATTAGTACTTAATTGCACAATAAATTCGGCCTAATTCTTTATGCAACCCTGGTGAAATGCGTTTAGTGAGCAAAGAAATTTTTAAAATAATTTGACCGCTAACAACAAATCTTATTGTTATCAGCTTGGCTAATTATCTCTTTCATTTAGGGCGGTAATTGGAAATTTTGGAAGTAAAAACTAGGGCATAGAGTCTCGATTATAACAATAATAAATAAAAATGGTGTATCAGGCCTGATCAGGCGCAATCGTGAGATTATGTGAGTGTTTTGATTTCCTCGTGAACTAGTTCTTGATCGTGAGTGAGGCATCATTCGATTCAGTAAGTTTAATAAATAAAGTAGATATTTTTTTTATTATTTTTACTTGTTGTATCTGAATAATTCAAACCTGTCGTATACGGCTGAGAGCAACAGTTTCTCCTCTTCCGAATCGTCATGTGTTCAGTATTATTTAAGATGTTTCTGGCTGGTGCATTTTACATGTTTGGCAACATTTTTTATATAATTCCGAATGCTTGATTTTAAATGTGGCGGCTGTAATCAAAATATTTAGCCTACGAGCATTGAGGCATAATTTGTTATTCATTTCCATGGAGGGATACGCTTTTTATTACACAATTATTCAAGAGTGTGATGGTCTCTTTGAGGCGACTGTACTTGAATTGAAAACTTTGTTTCATTTTTGTAAGTAGATGTATGTGTCTCCCCCCTAACACCTATTCACGCCAGAGTTGCCAAAAGCTCACTAAACATAAACTTATCTTGTGACGAGTCGGTAGTCAGCGTGTTGTGGCAAAGTTTTAAAACTACAATTTGTTTGCAAATTGAAGAAAAACTTGTCGTTCTTAAAAAGCGACCCACATTAAAAAATCTATTAGAAAGTTTTTGCAAACTTCAAAAGTTTTCGCAGGCTAAGTTTTGCAAAAAAAAAAACACCCACAATTTCGAGGAAATTGTTGTTTATGAAATAAAAAACATGAGTCCCACCGGACACACAACAATGTGGCATAAAATTATAAATTCATATTTAAACAAAATTGGAAACTAAAATCTGTCGATGGAGGCAAATAGAAAAAATATTTAAAAAAAAGCGTGTGGGAAAAAGGTCATGAAAATCATACCTTGTAAAGGGTGTTGCTTTCAGGGCTAGAGGACTTAAATATGAAATAAAATAGAGATGAAATATTTAATTTTTTTTTCTGTCACTCTACGTCAAATATTAATACTGGCATATAGGCACCTAACAGCTGGCTGCTGCCAAGTTTTTCTTGTTGGAAGGCCACGTATACTGAAGGTAAGACTGCGCATGATCCGCCGGTCCTGTTATTATCGATAAAATATCCGAGCCAGCAGCTGTTCGCTAGAAAACGAGCTACATTTAAAATTCTACACCTCTAAAAAGAATACCCTCCTTTAGCAACATTCCTTATAAATTATTTGTCATCATCAATGTGTTCGGAATGCCAGAAGTGCCCGAAAACTTTTTATTCAAGTTTTAAATGCGATCATAACAATTTGTAGAACAAATTAAATAACAAATATTTATTTTGCATAATTTTCTATAAATTTAACATTAGCAGGGTTCAGTGTCTGCTGCAAAGGGTCTTGCAAAAGTGCAAATGCAAACTATCCAATAACAAAATACACCAAATTTCTGTTGAATTCAAAAAAAGCTTTTGCAACACCATTTGCCCCTAACACTGAATACCCCTATTATTCTCCATGACTCTTTCGATTCTCTTTGAAAATATATTTTTCTTAAAAAATAAAGAAAAAGAAAATCCTTTAATCCTTAACGCCTTCTTGTGTTGCCGCTTTTTCAGGATATTTGTCAAATTTGTTTTTAAAAATTTTGTTTCTAATAAAAACTCAATATGATTGATGATAAATTGATGATAGACACAAAAATACACTTTCATTTCAGTCAGATTTTTAACTTAATGTCATAACGACTTTACGCAAATCCCCCTCACAGCCAGCCAAGGTATTTGCTTGACATTTGTTTATGCAAATGAAAGAAAGAGAAAATTAAAGAATTGAAAATGAAAAATCTTTTGCCGGTTTACAAAATTATTTTGCTTGAAAATTTGAAATTTGAAATTGTCTTAGATTTAAGAGCATTAAGGAGGGGGAGGGAAGCCAAGCCATTGCCGGAACGTACAAATGAAGTGTTTAATGTCAATTTAATGCTCAATATGATGTTCATGCCTCGAGCACAACAATGAAATTCATATAATTATCGTAAAACCATTAAGATATTGTTTGGTGCGATACCGCAGCTATCGTCCTCCTCTAAGTGTTTTCAAAGTTATTTTTTCTTTACTTCTTCCATTTCATCATTTGCATTTCGGCGAAGATTTTAAATAAAATGCAAAGTATTTCTTGTGTGAAATTTTATGGCACCCCCGAGTGCTCTACAAGTCGATTAAGATTCACACATACCACATTTTAAGTAGCCGAACATACACACATACTCGTGCATATGCATGTACATATGTCTGTCTGTCTGTATGCATGTCCTCTAGAACAGCTTTGTAAATTAAGTCAAGTACGAGTATCTTTGCTTAGAGAGAGTATCTCATTTATATGATAATTTTTGTTTTGTAGTTATCTTTATGGCCCAGTACGAGCATTTTTAGGGTTCGAACAAATTTAAATTAAATCAAAAAAAATTAAAATTTCTCTCTCAAAAAAAAAAAAATAAAACAAACAAACAAATAAAAATCAAAACATATGTGTCCTGGTAAGTAAATTTCAGCCATCTGCACTCACATTATGGCAATGAGTTGTTTGGTGGGTGGGTGGGTTGTTTGGTTGGCCTTCACGAATTATTTGCAAAGATTTTTCTCAATTTGCTCTCTAGTGTTTTTTGCTGAGAAACATTTTAGTTACAATTTTCTACACGTTACTGGTGCAAACGAAAACATCTAATAAAATGCACGAATAAATATTTATTTTATTTTTAACTCGTTTGATCTTGCAAAATATTTTGTCATAAAATCTTCAATGTTCAGCTGTAAATGGATTCAATAGAATTTCATTTTTATATAAAAACTCTAGAACAACGAGTGCAAGGATAAACTTGTATTTTTTGGCATTTTGCCAACGTTTGTATTAAAAGTAGTGGGGCATAACGGCGTCCTCTGTACCCTACTTCCACATCAACTATTCAGTGTAGTTTAATTTTTGCGTTTTGTTTGTCTCATGATGCAATTGTTGTTTTAGAACGCACAAGTGGCAAGTACATATAAGGCAAAACATGGTTGTGGCATAGTCACGATAACCATATTATGTTCTCAACAACAATATATTGTTGTGGCAACCATTTAATGGTTATTCGAAAGCAAATTTTAACTTCACTTTAGTTGCGTTGTTATCGTTTAAAAACTCAATGATTTCCAGTCATAAAAATTGCAACATGGTTGGGTTGCACAATAAAATGTTTACTAAAATTCTTACACAAACAGAATATAATAACTCTAACCTTAAAATATTCTCAATAGATTAAATTTTTAAAATTCTTTTGAAGTTTAATCAAGAGGGTATGAGGCTAAAGTGGTTAAAATGTTGCCTATTAACCATTCGATGGCTTTTTTTCGATTGTTTCGCACCTCAGCGGCTGTCAATCAGTAACACCGATGTTTTCCTCTTTTATCATTCTAAGAGGACCTTTGCATGTTGCAAACTGGGTTTGTTTGCGCGGGCAACTCTTAGCGATGCTTTAAATGTTTGTTTTTTTACTCTCCAGGATCATTCATCCGAAATAGACACATCACAGACTTTGACCCATTTTAAAGCAGCTGGCGTGAATATTTGGCAGAATCACTCTAAGTGTTTGTTTTGGAACTATTTTTTTGCTTCTTGATTTGATTTTCTGACACGGTGATTGGATAGAGATATTTGGAACGAATTTTCGTCATCCTTTGTCGTCTTCAGTGTAAGTTTCTGTCGATTTGATTCCAAACCAAACTTGACAAGGGATGATGGAAATTTGTTTCCAAGTTTCAGCGTTTTGTTAAGCATGAAGAAATTATTATGATTAAATTAAGCATTGAGATTGCTGCAACTTCAATCACTAATTGCTGGGTGTGTGTAAGAGAGATAGAGAGAGAGAGAGAGAGAGAAAGCCCAATTTATTTAATATTGTCCGAAATTGCATAACTTATGTTTTTTTTAAAAAAAGTTCAAATTAAGGAATACATGGCAGCACTTTTGCGAGAGTGAGTGCCTCAAAATGAAAGCATAAGAACAAACGCCCTCAGAATGGAAAATGACACTCCAGAAGGCACATAGCCGAAACCGCTTTGTCACCAAACAAACAACTAAAAAAGGAGAACACATTTAGTCTTTTTGTGCCAGACTTAGCTACGCCAACAACCATAACAGCTACAGAATTATTGTGTATTATTTGTGCAAGTTTTAGTAGCAACTTTCAGCCCTTGCAACTTCTAAAATACTAAACGGGTTTTAGTAAAATATTTGCAATGTGCCCATCTGCAAATAAACACCTTTACAATGGGTTTGACAAGATCGGCTGTATAATGTGAGCGTAAAAGGGATTCAATAATCGTCTTACCTATTAATTATATAGAATTGTATTGAGGTACGAACTTCCAACTTACAGCATTTGCATTACCTTTTTTTTATTTACGAAATTATGAGAATTTAATCGACAGTCGAAAAATGCAGTATTTTATGGCGTTTTCGTTTCTTAAATTAAATGTTGCCCTAAAAAAGAGTGCACTTTTAACACACTTTTATTATTTGGGATTTTAAACAGATCATACACGACAAACCCTTTATTCAGAATCTAAAAAAACACCACCTTTTGGGGGCCTAAACAATTTTCAAGTATAACAAAAGAGCAAAAATGTTACACTTTTTCTAGAAACGAAAACACCATTGGTGTGATATTCAATGGTGCGAGTTACAATTGCTTATTTGCTTTGAACTTAATTTCGCTATGTCTTCCCTACTTGTCATAGATCTTTAATTTTAAAGATGGGTGCCCGGTTAGGGTTGCCGCTAGTCAGTCAGTTTGGTGGATGTGAGTTCGATTCCTACCAAATACTCTCGTCTGTATGCTCGGTGAATGAGTGTCTTATGATTGCATTTTATGAATGTATTATCAAAGAAACCCCTCAAAAGTCGCTGTAAGATGATGTGAAATTCACAAAACGCTTGTTTAACTTAGCGAGACTCTCCTAAAAAATATTTACCCGAATTCGCTTCGTGGGAAACGAAAGCGTAAAACTTAATATTTTCTTACTCTTCAAACTGCAGGGTATTTTATGTCTGCTGGTCGATGATTCGGCTTTGTGCAGCGTCTTAAAACTTTTATAAGCAAATAAAAATAAAAATAAAAAACTCCATCCAGTGCAAAATATAAAAATCAACTTTACAATTCATTTATTATTCCTAATGCAAACTGAATTGACACTTTGCTGGCAGATCAACAATGTCAAAGCAATAGTTATTTTACAACACACAACCACAGCCACCCATAAGCACCACACAATCGTACGTGCTTGTACACACACACACACACATCCCCATAAACTGGGAGCATAATAGTTGATTGCAAATAAAAATTGACATTTGTAGCAAAAAAGAAAAAAAAACAGAATAAAAAAATCAAGTCTATAAAATCATGTAAAATACGGTTTGAGCCATCGCATTTCAATTTGGCCACAACAGCTTTTTAAATTGAAAATTTCTTTTTTATCGACACACACACACACACACACACACACACACACACGCACACACACAACTACAAAGATCAAAAATTATTAGATTCAAATAAAAGAGACAAAACAAAAATAATAAGACGACACGATTTCAGGCATAAAATAAAAAATGCTGGACTAAAACTTTAAAACGTTAAGGAATGAAGGGGATTTTGTCAGTTGGCGCTTTATTTATCGCTCAATTACTTAATTACAACTTAATCATGTTTGTCAATTATTGAGACAATTAATTTAAATTTAAATTTGCATTTTGCAAATTGTCGTTAATGAAGCACAATTGATTTGATTATTTCTCCTCCTGCCGCAGCATTTTGACTTTGTCAAGGACCCTGTTCGAACAACTCGCAACAACAACAACAACAGCAGCAATCATTGTTTTTAGCTATTTCTCATTTTTTCTCATTCTCGTCCATTGTGTGATTGAATGTGTTTTCATTGAACAAACCATCACAGATGGTTCCTGAAGTTGGTTCAATTCTTTTTCTATCGTCATCGTCATCATCATCATGGTTCTGGCACTTGTGTGGAATTTCATGCATTGGTTATTGTGCGGCTTCTGTGCGGTGATTGCCGCTGCCACCGTTAGCCACAGTCGACGGCAACAATGATACTCGTACAATTGAATTGAGAAGGTTTCGTGGAGTTTGTTACGTTTTGCTCATTTGTGTGAATTGTCAATGTCAGGCTGGCAAATCAAATTGTTTATCCTTGATTACTGTCGATGTGTGTTGCTGGTGGTGTTGGCGGTGCATTGGTGGCGGTGGTGTTTAACCTTTTCTAACTACTCTTTCCTTTGCACCCAAACCCAAAACAAATGACAATTATTAGACGATTTGACAGCAGAGGTCTTCATATCATGTTTACCATACACTGGCAAAAATCGCAAAACTTTTTATTTTTACGCGTATTTACATTTCACAGAATTCGAATGCAGGCAGGGACCACGTGGCGAAGGTGGGAGGTATCATAACAAGATATGCGGCCCTCCACCCGTCTTCCAACGATTAAAAATTAACAAAATTTCAATCATGATTTTATTTGAACGTCATCCCTTATCAAGTCTGGTTTGGAGGGAAACCGGTTGTCAGTTTCCCTCTTCTTCGAATAAAATATGGCCATCTTCGTATGAAAATGGCACATGGGCGAAACCGATTTGGCTCCAAACCAGGGCCGGACCCGGCTTAAGGTTTGGGGAATAAGTAATCGACAAAAATAAAGAATTCTACAGTTTTTCCCAACATTTTGTATGGGAAAATATTAATGGTTTTGAAGGGGGACATTTCCCTTTTTCACCTCCCCCTCCACGCTGGATCCACACCTTCTTTAAACCAAATTTGATAAGGGACAACGGAAATTCCTTCCAAAAATTTATAAAAAAATTTGAATTATTGCTTGATTTTCTTAAAGTTTCCCCCCGCAGAAAAAGCTTAAGCTAAATACGCGCCTGTTCTAATGCTAACGAATTTCAATTCATACCTTTTCCAAAAAGCCTTCAATCAAATTTAAAGTATAATTATTTTTTGTAGTGTATTTATCGCTGAATTTTTGTTCAATTCAATTTACAACCACAACAATTAAAAATTTATTTGATAATATGTATTTTATTCCAGAGGCGGCACAAAAATGGGACAATTCACGCACCGCACAGTGCCTTGTTCCAAATGATGTCTACAAGATGTTTATCACTGTGTGGCGCCACCAGAGGGCGCCAAAGTGAGATAGTTTTAAGTAAAAATTACTCAACAAAAATTTCGATTTTAAATGTTTCCAGAAAATAAGTTGCAAAATTCATGGTTTGCTCTAGGAGATTGAAATTTTGGCCCGCGATAGCAGGGTAAAATTTTCAATTAAATATATTTCGTCTCTGTTTATCATTTTCTATTGATTCGAAAAATGTTTATGATTCAAATAAATTCCAAAACTCGTTAAAGTTTAATCGAATATTTATAAGAAAAGAAAAATATCGGTTGGTGGGTGCCAGACTAAGTCACGCCAGCAACCATTAGAGCTACACTTGTATTGGGTATTATTTGCCAAATAATTCTATAAATGAGTTGAATAAACTATTCTTATGGGAATCAGCATCGATGGCAATATTGATCCAAAAAGGATCCCTTAAACTGAAATGACCAAAAATTTTCTTTCCAGTAGAGACCCTCTTTATTTAAAATAGTCTTTATTAAAATATTTTAAAATAAATTTTATATCTCCATATATCAATTCATTAAATGAGTTTGGTCGTCAGGTGGTAGACACAAAGGTATGGATGGTCGTAACTGAACCGGTAAAAGGTTCATGTCTCTGCTATGAGTATGGCTAAATAAATCCCTAATCCACGGTAGAGCAGCATATGCCAGCGATGTGTGGCCTAGTGGGAGCTTGGTCTTAAGTATTCAAACTGTGGATACCAGTCCTTCTCCAGGTTCAATACAGACTTGCCCGCGCATATCGAGCTCAGTGTGGGCGGACATATTTTCCTCCTTTACTCATGGGAATTATATGAATTCTCCATTGGCCAAGGGAGCAGTCCGGAAGAAATAGACAAGAAAGCCTCGTGAGGGGTGGATGGGTCTATCTGTAAAAGTACACCTAAAGCGCTGGGCCGTGACTTTCCAATAGGGCTGGACAATATAGCCCCGCAAAAGGTGGAGATGTTAATCTCTGTAGGAACGCCGGTGTTTATTAGCAAATGAAGGAATTCTGAAGAGATGGATAAGAAAACCTCGTAAGAGGTGAACGGGTCAGTCTCCAAAGAGACTCCTGAGGAAGAGGCTGAGACGGTAGAGCACATTGTATATAAATGTACAGCACTGCCTTGCATAAAAATTATGTCCATGGGGGAACGAAGCCCTAGACAAGAACTAGCAATTTAACGAGACTACGTGATTAGGAAGAGATCCGACACTTACCAACCGAGACAGTCTTAAAACACTACAGTGAAGAGTAAAGGCCAGTGTTAGCACGAAACGCAATGAGAGTAAGGTAATTGTAAATAACAAATCGGTTGCCTGAATGGGGTAGGAAAGTGACCCATTAAGAAAGCGGCCCGCTGCGATATACTCCCTACAATAATATTAAATGGGCTTGCAGTAAGAAAAATGAAAAGAATTTTTGAACTGTTGTAGCCCACTGCAGCCTTGCTGAAAATTGAAAGCTGGAAGTAGAAAGGGTCTCAGCATATAGAACTAATGAGCCATAAGCGATCATTTCCACCACGAACAAAATTTCTTGGTGAAGGAGTTGCGATAAAGATCGAGATTTAATAACGATAACAGGCTTGTCTCTGTAGGACAAGTTGCAACCCTACTAACGGACTCTTCTGCAGATGACTGCTACCTACCCACTCTTTCAATTTTAGCGCAAGTCCCTGCTCTTTTTCGGGTCCCTAGTGGCACGAGACGCTGTTGCTTATGTGAAGAAAGTATAAGGGAATCAGAGGCCATCGAGGCCAACTTTTAATTGTCGTCATCTCCGGAACCTTAGTGTTGGTTTAGGCGAAAAACATTTCAAACTAAAGTCGAAACTAAAGGTAGCGACGAAGGCGAATTAAAACAGGTAAACTCACCAGCACAGCTGATGACTTTTTTTATATGATTGGATGTCAAACTCCATACAAAAATTTGCTTCGGCGTTTCGGCCATTTCTTATAAAGAGTTCCACCTCCGCCACTGAGCCGGAAATGCCATGAATTCACCCGTGAGTCTACCTTTGTATCAATTTGCCTTGGTAGCGACTTTTCTCATTAGTTCTTTAGCCGTGCTGTCATATTTTAACCCTTTAAGAGCCTATTTTGTTGAACGATTTGTTTGTGTATTGGGAAAGGACACAAAATCGTCGTGTTCCACTTCATCAATACACAGTTAACACACACCATTTGCACCCGTATCTCTAAAAATTAATAGAGACGACGGAGGAATAATGATTACAGCAACAGTTTAACGACTTTACAAACATGTGTTATGTTTTCAATTCACTCGCTTCTAACCAAAATTGGCAACACCAGTGCAGCAACCCCAGCTACTGGCGCATGAAAAATAACAACAACAAAAAATTATAATAAAACAAAAACATCGAAAATTCAAACAAATTGATATTTTTAGTTGTTGTTGATTACGAAAAATGAGTAACACATATGTGCAAATAAATTTTACGTCACACACACACACACACTCACACACTCGCACACGCATTTTTATGACAATATCATTCACCACTCTCCGCTGTAGTGCAACAACCCAGATTAACTAACTACCACCGCCAGCCGACCATTATCGTGGTTGTTAAGTGGCAAACAACTTGCAATGTGCAAATGTACTCAGAGTAAGTGACGGACGCACTAACAACATTCTCAAAATTGTAATCTATCATTGTTGTTATTTGTTGTTGTTGTTGTTGTTGTTGCTCCTTTATAATTGTTTAAAAATGTCAAAACGACGCACTCAAGCCCATTCAAAACAACAATCAAACCAATTACGGGGAGTTTCTAAACAACCTTTCTACTCAATCATGCAACAACACAATACATTAAAACAACAACAAGTTATAAGGAAACAGGAAATAGCCATACGCTTTAATTAACACCAAACATGTTGTGTTTTCGTTCTGAAATTAATTTATTTAAATTTTGTAGAAATAAAATAAAATTAAATTAAACGATTGAGTCAAGTTGTAGAATTTCAATTTCGCACGACTTCCTTGGATACTGGATTTTCACTTTCATACTGAATGAAGTTGAATTTTCGATCAAACGAATTCGGCAGAAAGCTTTTCTAGAAGAAACTCCTTTGTCTCTTAGCTGAGTATAAAGTTAGTGTTACACTTTATTGAATACTAAAGTCGGCCAACATTTGCTGTTTTATCGACACTCGTGTTTCAAATGCCACAACGTTTCCCTCCATCTGTACGATTTCTGTTCATGTTTGAAAGAAACAGGGAACAAACAAATTGCCCCCATAATAACGGAGTCTTTCTTTCCTTCCACCAATCGGCTGCTTGTATTTTATAAGAAAAAGAGAATAAAATAAAAACTACTGCTGGCTTCCAACAGTCAAACGAAACGACAACAAAGAAAAAACTGTTGGCGTGAACATGAGAATTTTGGTTATGGAATAAATAACATGCACACACACACATGCTAACACATACACACACAACCCCACCAGCAGGCACTAGTTTAAATATTCGTCTTCTTACATGTTTTGTTGAATGCCTTAGTTGTCTCTCTCTAGTTTAAATAAACTAAAAATAAAACAAAATAAAATTAAAAAAAAAAAGAAAAACAATTGAAGGATGAAAATAAAGAAATTAAAAACAACCTGAACACAGGCGGGTAGGCAGGCAGGGAGGCAGGCAGGCTGGCAATAATTAACCAATGGGAATGATAAAAATTCTTAACATTTTTTTTTTTTATTTAAGTTTCTGCACTGCGAAGTGTAAAAACTTTTCTTTCTGTTTTACAATAAACTTGCTTCGCCACCTTAAATTAAAGTGCTTTTAACTTTTTTAATATTCAAATTAAGAGGTACAAAGACCAAATGGCATTTAGATGCCGTCAGGTACTTTTGTTTCGAACATAAATTTGGGGCAAATCCTTAAGAGTAGAATTTGAAATTCGGGCATTTGGGTATAAGCGCGGATACAATTTTGAAAAATTCTGCGGTACCTGTAAAGGAGCTTTTATACGAAAGATCATCCTCAGGTTCTTTAGGAAACTTTATAGGTATTTCAAAAAGCTTTAACGTTACGAGGAGACCAACCAAAGGTTCGCTTAGTTGATTGCAAGGAGAAGGCCAGCAAATTCAGTTCTAATTTAATCATCTTAAAACAAGCCAAATATGTAAGTACGTTGCGGCCGTTAGTTCTTGAGATTGCACAGTTTGAGGGCTCGTTGTTGTTAAGTTGTCTCTTGGTTGTACGCAACAACAAAAAGTTTAAATTGTTTGGCAAATTGTACCTACAAACCGATTGTAACGTTAAGGGGCATGCCGTACGGAAACATTGTGCTCATTTACGTAGGTGACCACAAGCAGTGACAAAATTCAAGATTTTAAGCTCGACTTGAACTGTAATTTAAAAAGTACTTTTTCCACATGAAAAGTACCAGTTGAAGAATTCAAAGAGAGAGTGACTTGCAAAGAGTCTAGGTAGAAAATTTTAACCGTTTTAGATAGGTAATAGATATCAGTTTACTATAGTTTTGTAAAGTATATTATTTAGCGTTTGAGATTGAATAAAAAGTACTTTAAATGTCGTGGGTGGACTGCGGTATTTTGTAAATCAAAAAGTTCACAATGAACTGAATATTGCATCACTGTCACATGGCAAAACGCATCTGTTTGCCATTTTAATTCAACAAAATTATTTGCAAAATGAAGTTGTACAACGACGTTGCATTGTTTGTGGGCAAAACAAACATCCAACTTTATAACCAACGGTTACAACATCTGCGGCTGGTATGATATTAATTTTTTAAATTTGCCATAATATTGTATTTAAAAAAATAGCAATCAAAGTAAACTTTTTGAACAATTTCTTCAACCAATATTCATTTAGTCTCATTACTTGCTAAACCGACAAAAATAAAGTTACGGTCACAATAGTCCGACATTTGACTAAAAGTGTCAAACTTATGTTTGGCTTTGTCTAACCACAAAGTATTTATTAAAAGAAAACAACAACACAGCAGATTTTAGGCAAATAAATACTATTTGCCAACAAGCAAAAATATTTCTAACTTAAAGGCAAATATTTGACACGTTCCTGGTCAAATATTTGAACTTAAACAATTTTCTGTCAGAAGTTCTGACAGTGCACTCCTCGTGGTGACGGCCAGTAACAGGTTCCTGTCTCTGCTACGAGTCTGGCAAAATAAGTCGAGCGGAAAGAAGTTAACACTCTCTTATAAAGAATCGATCCACAGTGAAACAGCAACTGCCGGAGATGCTTGGCCAAGAGAACAACTATAATGCAAACTCTGGATACCAGTCTATCTCCAGTTTTAATACAAATTTACCCGTGCATATGGAGCTTTTTGGGAGAGGACATCTTTTTCTCAGGTATGCATCAGGAAGCCTCGCAAGAGACGGAGATGTTCACTTCTGAAGAAACTCCAGTTTTAATTGGCCAAGGTAGGAATCCGAAAGAGATGGCCACGAATACCTCGCGAGAGTAGGGCGGGTCATTTTCTAAATATTCGCCTAAGGAAGAGGCTGAGACGGTAGCGTACATTGTGTGTGAAAGTCCAGTACTGGCTAGCATAAGTCTCAGTACCACGGGTCTAAGCCTTAGAGAAGTGCTAGCAACTACAAGAGATACCGTGATAAGGAAGAAGGCCGACAGTCGCCAGACGACAGTCTGACATCACAATAGTCAAGAGTAAAGGCTAGTGTTATCACAATTACAAAACGGTTGCCTGAAATCAATTGGTGGGAAGAAGGGGGTCGAAAAGGTACCCAAAGAGATATCGGCCTGCTTCGATAGCCCCCCTACCTTAATAAAAAAAATTGATTGCATTTGCCAATCTACTACAAAACAACATGCGTTTAGGAAGCCAGCCTACAACTTTGAAAATCCAATTTATCATCCCTATTCAAACCGATTTTACACATTCGGGGTTTCAGCGACACTCTTCTCTTTGCAGCACGTTCAGGATACTGACCGGTATATCAATGCAAAGGAGGCTTACTGTGATATTAATCGACTCAGATTCTCAATATTTGTTTTTGCTCTTCGAATTGTTGACAGATTAGGTGAATTTTCTCGACTATGCGAGGGGTCTCCGCATAGTGGGTTTCCACAATGCTAATGCATTCTTAGGTGACAGCTGTTAGATAATACAGATCAGAGTTGAAACTTCCATGAAGACATGCCTCAAATAACCGGTCGGGCAGCTTCGTCCGTCGATCATTCTAGTTTCACTCAGGAAAACAAATTACGTTACCTACGAGCACAATGTTTTTTTGCGAATACCTAAAAAGATTGAAATGGAAATGAAAAAATCTGCATCGAATTGTAATTTAACCTCAAATAAAATCTCACGCTGAGTGCCTCGTATTCTCTAACCTACAAAAGCAGCTTCTCATTCTTTTTGTGACAATATGTTTCGCTAAAACTAATAAAAATGGGCGTTATTAATTAGAAACAGTTGTTGTGTGGGCAGAAAACTCCTCTTCCAAGGATTCTCTTAATATTTTCACATTAGATGTGATCGCTGCTCGCTTAATTCGTTTGCCAAAGTTGTACACACACGTACGAGTATGTGTTTGTGTGAGAGCATAATAGGCCTGTTATTAAACAACTTGTATGGATTTGTTTTATTTGGCCATTCACTCCTTCTCATTCTCACTGACGGTTGGCAGTTATTACAAGAACAAACAACTCTGCATAACAAAAGTAAAAATCGAAGATAACAACAACGCGTGTCACAGAAAGTCACGTGACTTGGAAGGCTGTATTTAAAAATGTTGTAAGACAAACAAAGACATAAAGCAGCATTTATCATAATTTACAGATCTGATAAATGTGGCGAATTTTCTACAGGATGCAATTTTTCCTTGTTATTCTTCCACAACAAGAACGGCGGAGCGGATGATGGGCGGAAGGAAGTAGTAATGGATATTTAACAGCGAAACAAGCGATGTGGGCTGGTCGCATAAACTGATGATGCTGGCGAAAAAGGAAAATTAAATCTTTGTATACAAACCATTAATGACACACTCACTCACACACACACCCGCACACAGCGGCACACACACACAAAACGGCATAAAATTAAGCGGTTTAACGGAAACCTTAAGAAGTAGAAAAAAAGACAAGAACAAGCCAACAGGCCACTTGTTTGATTATCCCATGATTTGTTTCTAGACAAAACAAACATAAGGAAACTTACAACGATAATGTCTGACATGAGCCGCATTAATGCCATAAATGACAGGACACGACACGATACGGCACGATACGGCAAATAGCGGATATTGCAAAGGCCATAATTGATTTAATACTAAAGAAACTCTGTTGAAATAACTGGGTATTTAAGTAACGAGCTTAACATTTTCCTTTATTTGCAACACAAATGGATGCTGTTGCAACTTGCAATTAAAAAATTTCAATTTATGTTTATGGGTCCTTTGCAAGTCCTAGCAATGATGGCAAAAACTTCATTACAACTTAACGGTTGCCCATCAAGTCAACACAACACAACACAAATGTGATTTTGTTTGCAGTAAAGCAACACAATGTGTATTTGATTTGCTTACCTTCAACGTGCTACCTGGGCCATTAAAGTAGGCTTTAATAAGATTTTGATTGCAAATTTCTGTTGACATTTTAGTGTGTTCAATGGTCAATAACCATTAACTTGGGTACCCTTGTGCGACCGAGCATACATACGGATGCTGCTGCTGTTATTGTCAACCAACTTTACGGGCAATGACAACGATTACTTTTTCATTTTCTCCAGACCAATTTCATGTAGAGTCTTGTTTTCCTTCTTTTTTTTTTTTTGTTGATTATTGTTTTTGCTGACCACAACCCCAATCAAGCTAGGAAACAAGATTGTCACTTATGGGTCCCTTCTGCCCTGGCAAAAGGGACCATAATCTTACATTTACACCAGCCAGTAGCATGTATGACAATTTACACTAACCAGCCAGTCTGGCAATGTGTGTATATATGTATATGTGTGGGTGGGTGTGTGTTAAAGAGAGTGTGTTTTTATGTAGCATACATTCAGGCAAATTTTATTTAAAACAAATTTCTTTAATTCGACTTTAAAAAAGAAGCAGTTTTGAGAAATCTTTTTTTTTATTGATACTGGTATTTATAAATTGTTAAAGGTGCATAAGGAAGTCATGAATAAAATTGTGCTGTAAAAAGGATGCAAAGCATTATAGTGAATACTTTTACATGCAAAGAAAAAACATGGTCGCTATAATCATAATCTAAGAGTAATGATTGATTTTATGATTGTAAACAAATCTGAATATGGTCCTCTTAGAATGATAGAAAAGCAAAAAAATTATGTTACTGATTGGCAACGGCCATCGCACTAACCACTGAAGCCACAAAACCCTCTGTTAGGGTTAAATAATGGTGTTCTCCAACTTAACCATGTTGCAATTTTTATAGATGGAAATCATTTAATGATTAAGTGTAAACAATAATTTGTTAATTGCCACTTAAATAATGTTTTAAATACCTTTTCAGCATAACCATAATATGTTTGTCACAACAATATATTAATGTAGAGAACATAATATGGCTATAGTAACCATGCCACAATCATGTTTTTCTTTACGTTTATATACGATTGGGTTGGAAGGCCCGTCTCGCCATTTATGTAATTGCCGTAGAGGGCAGTGAGGTTTCCGACCAGCTGTGACCAGCTCTCGGTAGGGTCCAACTCTTCACACTGGCTAAGCCGTCCATAAAAAACTTCAAGACTAAAAAAAATTACATGATCTGCTTTAGGGGCAGGTATAGCTTGAGCTTTTGGGAAAGGAAAAGTATAAACGAAAACCAACATTATATATTCAAGTTTTCTAAACTCTTTCTATGACAAAATTTTAATTTTGGAGGGGGAAATTTCCACCCCTGGATCCTTCCCCAATACGTAACACTCAAATGAACTTTATTACTGGCTGATGGTATGCCATCTAATTTTCTCTGGTGGCCATTGAGTTGTAATAAATCCCGTACGAGAGGGTTGAGATTGCCCCCTAGTTTGTTCAAATATTAGCTCTAGTAAATTTTTGTTTTTTACTGCACAGTGGGAGCTATCAGATCGCTATGGATATTTTCATTTCCTAAGATCTTTTACAAAATCAATTTTTAAAATCTCAACTGTTTGTGAATTTCAGTCGATTTTAGCCGCCGAAAGAATTGCCGTCAAATTTCTTTTTGCCAATCGAGATTGGTTACGAAGCTCGTGTCCAAACTTCAATAAATCTTTATATAAAATAATGGGATTTTTTTGAACTTTGAAAGCAAATATTTTTTTTACATATTTTCAATGCTCCGCCAATTCCATTTTTTTCCTACATTATCTATGTGATATAAGGAAGCGCGGATGAAGGAAGGTTAACCCTTTGGTGGGTTGCGGGAAGGGGGTATGTGATTAGATTTGCGTGAGTACCTGCCAGCGACGGGTCAACCTCACGGTGGTCCAACCACGGGTGTAACATTAAGCGGCCAGACCAGCGCCCCTATGCGATCACATAAGCACCACCGGAATAGCACTCATGCACATCCCATAGGTAGCAAATTAGGACAGAGGATGTCAGGTGCTCGATCCCACCCCTTGCTGAGGGGTTTGGAGCTAGCCATTCTTCTGCCGTCAATGCTTTAACAGTTGACAGCTGCCACCACAGCCACCACGTGCACCCCCGAAGGAGCCTCACCAACAACCAGTATGGAACCAAGGTCCAGGGGCTACTGGTTCCCGTGGTACCAATCGTGTTTCGTTACTGGTCGAACTAAGAAGTTTTACCTTCTCCCAGTTTCAGGCTCCTGACAGCCCCAAGAGCTAACTAGTGCCCCTGTTTTCCCCCAGTGGCAATCCATCAAGGTGGCAGGGTTCACCAAGATGATATATGCCCCAGGAGGGGTGGAGGAGGCGTAATTTTAGAAAATACTTAACAAAACAACGCATTGTTTGTATTATTGAAATTTTTGTTTAGTCATTCATTTCTAATCCGCGACTTAGGCTGTTAGCTGTTTTTCGTCAAACGATTTTTAATCAAAACTAAAGTATTGCTGCTACCTCTACCATTAAACTTGTCTTTAGTTGTAAAAAAAATTACATTTCTTAAAAAAATCTACGAGCAGCAAAAAAAAATATAAATATAAATTTCAGTTTAAATACTCGTCTACTGCAGGGGAAATGTGGTTTTGCTTAATTTATGTTCGTTTGGCGTGTAATCTATGACCCAGCCAAAGCTAATAAATTTCCAGTTGTTTGACATTTAAAAATCTAATGATACAAATTAGTGAAAAAAGGCAAAATAATTGGCCTTAAGTTATTTGACCTCTTTTAAAAATGGTTGGCTACACAATCCTACTCATTATCACCACCAGCACTGGGAGGCCGCCAGCCAATAAGCTGAATATAAAATAAAAATTCAAATAAAAAAGCAAAGGTCATTTGCAGTTTTCTATGGACAAACGAAAATACGTTGTATCGAATTGCAAGAAGTGTATGCCTGAGTGTTAGTCTGGGTGTGTGTGTGTGTGAGTTGGCGTATATCCTTTAAGATAAAACGTGATTCGACTTTGCAATAACACTCATCTATTTGTTTTTTTTCTCATGCCGGTTTCCTACCCCAGCGTAGCGTTTAATAAAATTGTACAGCAATACAATTCGTACAATTTGGAATAAAAAAAAACGCACTTATACGAGTTCAGACACACTCACTCATCATACGCATACATATGTATAAACATGCATGTATTTATATTAGAAGTACGTACGTACGTACGCATGTGTGTGTGTGTATGAGAAAATAATTTAGTAAATTTTTGTTATAAACGTGACAGGTCCAGAGTATGAGTTAAATAGATTAGTCATCAATTATGCAAAATACTCGTAAATCACCGTTAATAGACACACTCATACACACACGCACACTCATACACACTGAATATGCATTTGTATGTGAAGTATGTACTCATCCATCCATTGTATTCAAACATCTATGTATGTATCTACACATACATATGTGTGTGCGTAATGCAAGTAGCGGAAGTGTGATGTTTTCTAAATTGTTTGAAATGCGCATTGCAGTCGTAACAATAAACATCGTCAACAACAACAACAACAACAAAAATTGAACGAAACAAGTGCAAATAAATATTTACTAATGCAAGACACGTTACGTCAAACTCTACCTAAATTGATTGTACTTGAATGATTGGTAATATACATATTCCTACATATTTATTTAATGAAGAAATTTCAAAAATAGTACTTTTTTGAAAGTACTTTTTTGCTATAAAATGTACTCTCCAAAAAAGTACCTTTGCCAAAAATTAAAGTTTAAGTATGACTTTAACTTGGCGATAATTTAAAAGACATCGTTTTCAAAAGTACCTTTTTTTAAAAAGTACCTTTCTATCGGGATACCTTTTTAACGTCTATTTTATACCAAACTTGAGCTCAGATGGGGTTCCACACAGCTCCACCATATATTTTAAGAGAATTAACTTTTATTAAATAAAATAAAATTTTATTTTATTCTTAAGGTAAAATATTTTTCGCTTTAATCCAGAGAAAATCGTTTATTTAATTTGAACTGATGCCGCGAGTGCGATGAAGTTTTAGTCTAATCAGATGGTAAATTTATTATTCCCCATGGAAAAGAATTCAAACCTTCCGTCCCAAGTAAATGAGCTTCAGATTAAGTTTGTAATAGAAAATTATCTTTAATAATTTTCCCTTTTTAATCGAACCCAAGTTGCTTTTTAACGAATAAAAACCACTCACTGACCAAAAGTACCTTTAAACTTGATTTCATTCGTGCAACGTACTTCTGCAAACCTTTCACCGCATTCGATTTAACGATTGCTTTGCAACATCTAAAACAATAAAAATGCATTTATCTGTTTGAATTTGAGTGTCAAATTAAAAGTGATGTTGACGTTTAATGCTCTGTGCGAAGTGTGATAAGTGAACAAATACATGTGAATTATTTCACATTCTGAAGATTGTTTGTTCCAAAATTCGAATTGAATGCCTTGCCCCTAAATATTTTGATTTAATGTTGTGGGAATACTCCGCAGTAGAGCAGAGCCAAAATATTCTTGACCTTCTGACTTTGAAATCGTTATTGTGCTGTTGAAAATAAATAGAGTTTAGCAATAGCAAAAAGAAAAATCAAAAACATTTGCTATCACAAAATAGCACTTCCATCTCATTGCTTTATTTATGCTATTGCTATTTTCCAACTGTTGAAAATACTAGAGCGGTGAAAACAGCACTAGCACAAATATGACAACACTGTGAATTCGTACAGCAACTACTTTGAACTAATAGGAAACTTTTAAAAGCACTTATTTTGATTTATACATTTATTTCGTTAAAATTGTTCATTATCGTTTAGTTTTCTTTTTCAAATATGTAAAAAATCAAGCCTAACATTATAGGAATTTATAATAGTTTTTATAATAGCCTTTAAAACTTAGCAAATATTAAGGGCAAAAAAGGTGACAGCAAACATTTGGTAATGCTCTGCTAATTTATTATTTCAACAGCATAAAAGTAGCAAAAGTAATATATTCAAATACCTGCTTTTGCTGTTGTTGTGTTGATGTATTTTAATTTGCTTTTAGCGACTGATTAAAAAATAATTGCAGCAAGGTACAGTGCAGTGTTTGCTGTCCTATTTGAATTGTTGCTATTGCTGTGTATTTTTAATATAAGCATAGCTACAGTTATATCAATTTTTTTGTAGCATTTTTTATAGCCTGTTTTAAAACAAAATTTAACTTAAGTCAGGCTTAAAGAAAATTGCGACAAGGAAATATTTTGAAAAACCTTTAAAACCTGTTAACTAGAATGCAGATTTATTTCCAAAATATTTTCATTCTCCCCTACTGTGCACTGCTTAATCTAGTCAAAAGCTTTCAAATGCACTTTTCGTCTAAATGTGTTAATTAAATATGGACACTTGTTACAGGTGACACATTGTTGCTACAGAATGAGTACAACATGCAACATGGAACGTTAATGGCAGCTTAAATTTTCTAGAATGAGTTTTTTTTTTTTGATGCTGATAAAACAAGTAAAATATAAAAGACAAAACAAGGTTGGCATTTTATTTTTAATATTTTTTACCACGAGAAAAAAGCGATGAAAAAAACTAAAATTAAGAATCTCTTCTCTCAAGACAAGTTGTAGTTGGTCAGGCCATTAACTTTTCTTTTTTTTTTCTTTTGGCCATTTGAATTTCTAAAAAATATGTTTAAATTTATTTTGAAGTTCCCTTTTAATGTCCTCTCCTCTCACATAAACACATGCACATTAAATTGTGAATTTATATGCATCGTAATGACTTTAAACGACTTAAATATTAATAAGTTATGAAATGAAAAGTACACTGGAAAAAATAACCTGTGCAGGTTTCAATAATTTTAAACGTTCTTCCGATTCGCTCTTTTAGAGCTACAACGAGAGAGAAAACCATCAAGTTCACTCGAATTCTTTTTTCAGTTTCTTTAAACAAACAACTTCATATTGAAGTGATTATTTCTGTTTATGTTTCAATTTATAATTTTTATAGTGTATTTGCTTGTACTCGCCTTACGAGTAGTAGAAGAAGTTAAAAATCGTTGAAGAGAAAGTGGAGTGAAAGAGTTCATACCGACATTTGTGCACATGGATGTGTAGATTGAGGTTAAGGAACACAAAATATACAAGTTGTTACACACACGAACAAGATGAAACGAGATGCTTAGTTAAGTTTATTAAGGTTTGAATTCATTTAATATTTTACGACTATAAAATGTGGCATTTAAAAGGAAGAAAGGTGCATATAAAGTTAATGTAACCAACCATCCATCCATTCATACGCAGACATTTGCTCATTCATTTCTACTCGTATGCGACCATAGACACTTTGGAGGGTTTATCCTTTTTTCCTTTCTCTTTTATAATTAAATGAAAGAAATAAATATGAATATTCGATGAAGGAGGAAGATAGTTAGTTGGTCAAAAGATTATTAAGACACTGATGTTAATAATTAAAATTGGCTGGAATGTTAATCTAAAAGGGGTATGTGATACTTTTATTCTAGAGAGTATCACATAAATATGATTCCATCAAATATGACCCAACCCTTGATTTTTTTCTGAAACAAAATTATTTCAGTTCAAAGTCGTGAGCAGATTCCCGTTTGCCCAGATCAACTTCTGTTGTTTGTTTACTAAATAAAAATCCTTTAAACAACTCAACTGCTTCGAAACTAAAAGATTTTTCGGAAATATTTCCGAAAACTCAGACGTTAGAAAAATATTGTTCAGATGATTAAAGAACAACGAACTATTCAGAATTTGCATACAACCAGTAGTTGGAAAAACTGAACATTTCAATTATTCAGATATCGAGCAAAGGGCAAAAATTAATTTTTTATTGCTACAATATGGTTATTATATTCACAACAGCAAAATATGGTTATGGCAAATATAATATGGTTAATTGATGCCCCAAATAAAAATACGAATTGGTTGAAATATAAAGTGTCTTATCCCCGAACAATCATATTGAGAATTCCTGCTGATATTCAAGGAGCTGTGAGAAAAATTTTACAGTCATCGTGCCTGCCACAACTAGAGTTGCAACGCCAACAAAACCATCAGTTACCAGAAAATCGCACCGGCCATCAGCTGATATATAGATCCTTGTCATTGAGAAGAGAAGGCTTAGAAGGCAATTGCAAAATAATCCATCTCAACCCTTGGCAATAATTTGAGATAGAAACTTGAATTTTTGAGCCATTTCAAAAACTTAGATTTAACAAAAAAAAAAAAAAACGGGTTATAGCCTCTGGTAAGCGGTAGGGCACTTACAATGTCCGCACTTGGGCCAAACACTCAAATGAAAAGGTAAATGCCTTCGCTAACCACTTGGGGCAGAAATAATAGCAACAAAACTTATGAAAGCCATAGACGTTGCTACGGTTGGTCCAACGGAGTTGATAACAAGTTGGACATTTTGCCCACAAACAATACAACTCGGTTGTACAACTTCATTTTGCAAACAGCATTTGGTGAATAAAGATTTGCAAATAAAACACGCACAACCTGCTCTTTTGCTATGTGGCAGTGATGAAATATTAAGTCCTATCGTGCTTTTTGATACTTTTTGATTTACGAACTACCGCAGTACTCCTACGACATTAAAAGTACTTTTTGCTATCAGAAACGTTAAATATTATACGGCAAAAAATTATAGTAAAATCATATTCATTACAAAACCCGGTTTAAATATTCTCAGCTCATAGTCGTATAATTAAAAAAAAAAAACATCAAAACACATTCATTCTATACAGAGAGGACAAGTTCTCTCTTTGAATTTTTTGAATAGTACTTTTCATATGAAAATGAAACTAGTTTAGTTTGATTTTAAAATCTTGATTTTCCTTCACTTTTAGGTGTTCACTACGAATATAAGAACCAAATAGATTGAAGTTGTACAACACGGTCATTAACGTGGCGACCGGGTTGTACAACTTGCCAAAATTTTTTGTGTTTTCGTACAATCGAGACACAACTTAATACAAGGAGCCCACTAATATTGCAATCTCGTGTACAATCTTTTCAGTTTGTACCAATGGTCGCAACGTGTAGGCCTTGGTTTATAACTAATCAACTACACTGTTTTATAGGTCCTCACTCAAACCTGGCCTTGGAATACATAGTGCTTTTATAAAAATCCGTTATTAGCCCAATTTGATCAGATGGCGTTCAGCTGTGTGGCACTGCTTGCTCGCTAATAAAACAGCCAGAAGTCACACATCAGTAACATATATGTTTGGTCTTTTATCTGTCCTTCTAAGAGGACCTACAACATTAATAATGATTTGCGTTTACAAACAGATAACTGAATCATTATTTGCTGCTCTCTTTTCTTTAACAAAACCGATTACAAAAATGTGACTTAACATTGCATACAACACTTCAGCTGGTCAGATGAACAACGTTGCATTTGGAAAATACAAAAAAAAAAAATACTTTCCAACGCTTTACAAATTCCAATTATAATTTCTGGCAAAAAATATCTTCGAACAATAACATGCAAATTGCTGATATAAAATCGAAAGGAAAATAAAAAGAATATAAATTTGTATCCATATGACCACATTTTTCCCAACACTCGTACATTTGAAACTCAATCAACGAACTTCCAAAAAAAAACCCCCCCCTTGAAAATAATATTTATTACGAAACTATTCGCAGTGTCTGTTGTCTACCTTGATTCCCTCACACCCCAGCCACGTTGCAGTGAAGAAAGAGGGTAAAAGAGTTGCATAAATAAAGTTTGATGGTGGAAAAAATGAAATTAATTATCAAAACTACAAAAGGCACAACTGTTCATTTAGAATGTTTAAATGTTGCTTGTTTGTTTGTTTGTTTCTAATACTCGTTCGTACAAACAACAATGTGGACAACTTTTGCTCGCATCATGAAGAGCTCTTAACTAGAAGGGCGGCGGCAATGCAAAACTTGATTCATAAGTAAAAATGCGATAAATTACATTGCTGCCTTTAACAGCGAATGCGTTTAGACACGCATGTGAATTTATTTTTTATTTTGACTTTTTGTGAAGGAATAAAGTCATTTTGCTCATTATGCAAATGAGTCCGTTAGATTACATGAAATGTGTTAACAGTCTCCCCGGCTGACGGAACGACCAATGCTGTAAGCAAACCCAATGCTGTTTCTTAAGTCCTGCACTGTCAGAGTCACGCTGATATTTTATCACTTTGCTACGAGTGTAATGAAAGCAAAGCTACACAAACCAACCAGGGAAGAGAGAGAGAGAGGGAGAGAGGGGGAGAGAGAGAGAGATAGTTAAGCAGTCAATAGTTATCAGCATTAAGTTGAGTCAGTATTGATATGAAAAATAATCAATTACTCCTAGACAACAATTCACCAAGGTGTAAATTTTGAAGAGCTCCCACTAAGGTGATCATAGACCCTCATTTAAAATGCAAACACACACACACATACACACACACACGCACACACACATAACCGCGCTTGCTCAAGCATTCGTAAACAAATACTGAAAGGCATTGACGAATGGTGGTCAACTACTTATTAACCTTTTTATGCTGCTCTGTGGGTGGGTGTGAGTGTGTGTGTGTGTGTGTGGCTGTGGCTGTGTGTGCTAGAGTTAAGAGCCAGTGTGAATATTTGTGTTTAAGAACATGCATAACATTTTATAACAATTTTATAACATTGTTAATGGCAAGATCTTATCATTTAATTCGTTGAAATTAACACAGCATTGTTAACAGAAAATGGGGCAATTAATTAGGAAAAGTGTACGCGATGACGCCAACCTAATGCGCCGTGTGATGGCTCCTTAAACGTTAAGTAGACCCCCCTTCCAACAACAAAAACCATTAGTTAAATTAAAACATTATGGATGGTTGGTTGCTTTGAACGATTGGTTAAAGAATTTCAATCTGCACCACTACTACGTCGTGCAGGACAGAGAATAAAGTCATTTACATTTTACACTCGGTGATGAATGATGATGCACGTTTTTCATAAATGCGAACATGACCATTTTAGTGGTTTTTATTTTCTGTTGTTTTTCATATTTAATTTAATTTTTGTTGTTTTTAATTTATCTTATCACACGTTGCAAATCTGTTTTAAACACAGCTACACACATTCTTTCTACTCGTAGAGGACATTCACGCACTTTTTGCCCTTGTGTGGTGCAAAGTGAAGAAAACCAAGAAAGAAAGAAAGAAACAAACATTTGTTTGAAATATTTACGAGCAAGTTGGCAGAACTTTTCTTTTCATTTCACACCATATTCGTTTTTTCTATAAATATTATTTGTTTGTGTTGTTTGTCACATGTTTTTCTTGTTTTATTAATAAATCACGAGAAAATAATTTATGTTCTTTCTTTGTTTCATTGCCAACGTTTTTGGCATCAAATGATACTTCAGGAGTGAAAAAAGTATCATATCTAAACAAGCAGATCTTGCAGTCAGTTATTAATATGATCAGTGCACAACCATCTACATAAAGTTATAAATATTTATTATTTATTATTTCCTAATGATGTCTTTTAGTTAGTTGGGCTGCTTTAATGCTGTAAAACAGCCACTACTGATCACCACAGGATCTTTAAGGCTCCCCCCAGCTCACTAACTCTCGCCCCTAGTCTGTCGTTGTAATTAAAATTAAATAACTTCAGATGTGCTTGCTCAGATATAAGGAATCGTTTATTGAAATTTAGAGGTCTTGGTTTCTTTGGCATACAAAATTATTTTACTCACCACACACGAGTACGCAAGATTACACTGCTACCTTGAACTTTTGAAAAAGGATTTCGAAATGTTGTGAAACCAGGTGAGATTTCAAATAGGCCATCTGATGGCAATATCGATTCAAATTACCCAGGTGGACCTATGGCATCAGAAGGGTATTGCTGAATAAGCTACGTGGCACACTGGTATCTTTATATGTTACTAGTGATCCTGGCCAGACGTTGTCCTGCCATCCCAATATTTAGCTTAGCAACTTCTGTGGTTCGGGATGTTTTCCTTAGTGCCGTTGGAAACAAAAGAAATCCTAAAACAAATGTTCTAGAAAGTGCTCGCAGGGTGGTCCAACTGTGAACCTAAACGATAAAAAAATTCTATCATTAGCGGTCCCCAGGTTTAGCGACACAAACACATACAGAAGAATTTTATATGAGAGTAAAGAAACTGTGTTGTCTATGGCAGCGTTCTTAAGTCTTTCTGCTATTTGGGGCGGAGACGAATGCAACAAATCAGAGATAATTAAAATCAGTCCAGCCGTTCTTGGGTTATAACGCGACTCTGTTTTACGTGTTAAGATATATTTATTCCCCTCATTCCAATGTGGAACAGAGGGCAAATACAAATGTATTCCAATTGGAGCTGTTCATTTAATTTAGTTCCAGAACTAATTTGCCCCTGCAACTTCCCAGCCTATTTGTCTCTTCCATTTATGAGCGAGTACCACCTCTTCTGCTGCCCTATCCTTTCTCACTCTGTCTCTCTCTCTCTCTCTCTGCCTCTCTCTGTTGCGAGAACCCCCTCTTCTGCTGCCCTGAGGACTCCAGTCAATAGCTTGTTCGTATTATATTGTCGAAGGGGTTTTGAAGAGTATCACCGGATTAGGGCTAGTTTCGCCTCATGGTTTAGTAACGTAAAGCGTGTAACGCAGTTTAATTTTCAGCGTCTCTTAGGTAATGAGATGGTTACAGCCCAGGATTATAAGATAATGTCGGGAGACCTTGTATTCGGCAAAGTACCATTAAATACGAATATTAGAATACACGAATTTCGTTAGACCTACTACGGGCGGAATGAGAATGGGTAAAGATCTCGGACTACAGTTCAAGTGGCCTGCTTGCAACAATAGTTCGTACGGTACGGCCAAACTTCCTCGCTGAATCCAATATTTATTATAAACTAAATGAGAATTATAACTTGTCAACAACATGTATTTGATATTCAGTCTGTTAGCTGTCAGTTACGTCGGTAAATTTGTATCGACGCGACACAAGGGTCTTGCTTTTGTGCTTACAAGTCTTGCAATATAATGACACTAAATTTTCGGAAGTATATTCGAATGGGTTCGCCTCTATTCCAGTTGAACGTATACGGCGACTTCCATTCTTACTTAGAAATTAGGAAAGCGTGAAATGTGCCGAGTACTTCTCCGCTTTACTCCTTTTCTTTCCGCAACGATTCAATGACTCGCTCATCACTTGAGAACATGACCTCTTCTCGGTTGAGCGGTAAAAGCTGGTTCAAACCCAGTTGAAAATCTTGTGTTTTTGCAAATAATTTAAATTAATCACTGTAATAAAATAACTTTACACCTACTAGCTTTTACTCACCCATCGAACTACTCTACGAGTCTACATTTATGCATCTTTCGAATTCTTGCGAATTCTCGTAAATTCTCGCGAATGAATAAATTCATTTAAGCGCATGACGACGCAACGATCTGTTGAAAATGTTAAAAGCGTGCAATATTGCTTGGAATCTCTAAGCATGTAGTGCAAAGTTTTAAATGTCAGAATACCTGTTTACAACATCTTCTCCGCCGCCAACAAAAAACATAAACAGAGACGCAGAACACACGAATACGAACCAAAAATATTGATATTGACGATAACGACAGCGACAAGCGAAACTGATGATGAGAATGAATGACGCCTGCAGAAGTGACATTTTTAGTTAGTTGGCCGCCCTATAATAAGTTGATTGCGTACTTGCTACTCATATCTATACACTAATACGGATGATGCCAATGATGACGATGACGATGGCGATGATGAGGACATCGACAACAAGGACGGCCTTTCTTTAAGAAAAACAACTTGTTTGAAATGTTTCCGAGAACATTTCACAACTGACAGTTGTCATTAGTGATTTATAAGTAATATTTATACGTGTTGCTGCCAACTAAACAGCTAAAACAACAAAGCCAACAAATAACTAAAAATACACTGAGCAAAACGTGTGCACTTGCTTGGACTTTTCTTAGGCAACAACATTTATTTAAGCGCTCATCCAGCTGAAGCTTTTGGTGAAGGAGAGCTTCAAAGGAAGCATGTATGTATATATGCATTAATATAGGCGTGGATATCAAAGCAGACCGCCTACTTGATAGGTCTCTTTTCGACCACCTTCTTTCCTCGAATTGATTTCAGGCTTTGTAATTTACGACTACTTTGCTTTCATTGAGTCTTGTGGTAACACCAGCCTTTAATCTTGTCTGTTGTGATTTTAAACTGTCGCCTGGCGACTGTCGGCCTTTTCCCTAAATATGGAGTTTCGTGAAATTTCTAGCACCTGCTGGAGAGCTTAAGTCTCCCCTGGCACTCCCATTTAACATGTGCCTGCAAGTGGTCCTAAACCTCATGCTAGTCAATGCTAGACATTTACACAATATGTGCGCCACCGTCTCAGCCTCTTTCTTAGAAGTTCCAAAGCTACTGTCGCATCCACCACTTGCCAGGTTTTCAGGTCCCTCCCTTCAGAATTCTTTCATTGACCAATAACTACCGGAGCTCCTATAGATATTAACCTCTACAACTCTTGCGAAGCTTCATTGTCCATCCCTGTCAGAATTTTACGGCGCAACGCCTTAAGAGTGGTTTTAAATATTGACGTGACCACCCCTCGCGAGACTTTCTTGTCGATTTCTTCTGGATTCCTCCCATGGCCAATTAAAATCGGGGTTCGTTAAAAGAATTCATATGATTTCCACGAGTAATGGAGGAAGAGATATCTACCCACAGAGAGTTTTATATTGATGGGTTCTGTATTAAAACTGGAAATTGACTGTTACGCATAGTTTGCATATTAAAAACCAAGCACCCTCTTGGACAGGCATCCCTGGGGTATGCTGTTCCACTCGACTTATTTAGCCAGTCCCATAGCAGAGACAGCAACCTGTTGGCGGCCGCCACCACGGGGAGGAATAAGTCAGAACTTCTGAGAGTGCAGCCAGTTATGGCGAGCCATACCTTTGTGCCTGCCAGCTGACAGCCTAAAGAAAACCTACGATTTTCGAAAAAGTTCTTGTTGAATTGTTTTTGTGGGGGAAAATTTCCAATTTAAAAATAAATTACAAAAACTGTTTCGAAATTTCGAATCCTCAGTTTGAAATGGATTTGGGGTTCGTGTTTAATTCGGCAACGTACTCGAATTGTTTTCAGTGTAGACATTGATACCTAAGCTTGCATAATCGTCCAATAAAAAACACACACACACACACAAACTAATAAAAATAAAAAAAAAATATGATGAAAACTCAAGAAGGGGGCAAAAATAAATACAAAAACAAAACACTCTGCCAAAGGTGTTTACAAGTTTATCGGTTTCGGTTGTTCAACAAAAACTTGTTAAAAAGCTGAACGCGCAAAAAAGAGCAGAGAGCGAACGGCAGTCAGAAAACAATTTAACGATTTTGCAACATGTTGTACATTGCGTTAATTTTTGTTTTTTGTTGTTTTTTTTATTTATTTATTTATTATTATTTTTTATTTTTTTGGTTTTCATCAAATGCCCACAAAAAATTCATGCCACCAGTATAAAATTCTAAAAGAAAAACGTGATTGTGCTACTGATTGCCAGCCACACTCCGTCTTCCTTCGCACGCAACGTTTAATTTGTATTTTTGTAATAGTTGCTGTTGTTGTTGTTGTTGTTGTTATTATTGTTTTGATTTGTTAAAAAGTAAATATATATTTTCCAAATAATAATAGCAACTGACACACAGATTTACACGCATATGTATGTATGTATGTGTGTCAGACGGTCTGGTCTGTCCAATTTATGTGCTCGTCAATATATGGGAATGCGTCAAATTTCCTAAACGTTGCAGGATTCTTTGTTGGACCTGAAGCAGAATGGCAGCAACAACGCACAACCAAAACGCACTTGAATCGTTTTTCAAAAACAAAAAACAAAAAAGAAACAACAACAAGCTCTTGAAAAGAGGAAGAAAAAAATCATTGCATTTGGTTGAGCACGTGTTGCGGATAATTAAATTAAATTTTATTTTAAATTCTGCCCAAAAAAAAAAACAGAAAAATCGTTTATGTAAACAATCGAAAATTGGTTAAAGCTAAAGAGAAACACGTGACCAGCCAACCAACCAACCAGACGGCCATACAAACTGGCAGGCTACTACTGCGACAAGTGTTCAAGTGGTGGCCACTTGCAGCTTAACTAAAAGCGCTTGCCGCTTTAAAATATTTACTCTACTTCAAATGCAATTGCAAATACTCGCAATACAAATACGAAGAGGGCGCGAAGCTTACAAGTCAGGGTACTGCTTGTTCTGAAATCAACATCGCGCTCTAACCAACCAGCCAACCCACCAAAATGCTGGAAGAAAAAAAATTTTAAACAAACACCAGAGATAATGAAACGTTAAGGGTTCATAGTACTCGAGCAAGTGTTTGAGCTATTTCAGCAGGTTCCCAAATATATCATCTGTAATATCGATGGAGTTTGTGCGAAAGCAAATTTCTTCCAAATAGCTCAAACGTTTTTATTCTCATGAACGATACGAACACATTTTCCTCATTCAAGCTCTGCGCTCAGTCACTCTCCAATAAAATTAAGCATAAAAATTTGATGGGGTTTGTAAGTAGAGTTGTGCCGGTCACGAATTAGTTCGTTCAATTGAAAGAATATTTTATAAAGATGGGGGGGTGTACCCAACCCTGCAGCTAATCACGGATGTAACAACAATAAAAGATTACATGGATACATAATTGACACAAAAAAACTTACCCACAAAACTCGAACACTCAACAATAAGAAGGTGGTCAATCGCCCATTCCCTGCCATGGCCGAACATTTTCCGACAAAAAAAATTAATTCTTTACGGGCCCCTATTGTTACTTGACCATGTGTTGCACGTTCGGGTAACTTTCGGTATTTCAGAAGGGTGCGCATTAGTCCCTCACCTCTAGGCCCAAAGAATGCATCAATGAAAAAAATTTGCATTTGAAATTAAAGACAAAATTTTACTCTGAAGAAAAACTCACATCTCGAATGGGAGGCAGGTGTAGACAGACCGACATACTGATGTGCGGCATGCACACTGACAAACATTTTCATATTTCTAATGTTTCTGCCGAAGATGATGAAAACACTTTTTTGTTTATTTTCATATTTTTAGCAGTAAAAATTATTAAAATTAAAATGAATGTCGGCTTCTTTTCCAAGATGACTTTGCACAATAGTTTGTTGCTCCCAGTGCACACACACACATACGCACACAACATGTGTGTGATGTTGTAAATATTATTAAAAATATTTTCTATCAAATTGTGTTTCATTGTAAATATTGTCATACGAAAATTGTTTTGATCGATTGATCGATCGATCATGTGATTTGTTTAAAATTGCTTAATCATGGGTCTGCCAGTGTTTAAACTCAAAATTCAAGACCACCACGCTCAAAAATAAGAATAGGAAAGAAATGTGTGTAACTACAATTGGAATCGTAAATATAAATTTTCAATTGTTTGAAATTTAGTTGGAAAAACAGAAGCCGCATAATTAGCACGATCATCCTTCGACATCGACTTGATATTCGACATTGACTTGTGTTTGTTACAAAAAAGAAACATAATTTCTTTAACAAAATTATTAAATATTCCGTGTAAAATAATTGAAAATTCCACTCACCCCCAGTGTTGCCAGGTATGGCAATTTGCGTCAAGCGATGAAAATTTTAGAATTGCGATTGGCGAAATATTTGGTGATACTTGAAATCATTGGCGATTTTGTTGGCTATATTTTTTTTATTATTTCCCCAGCGGTAGGATTTTTGCATTAAGAAAGTATGTGACTATATTTCTTTGCTTAATCTGGCAGCTCTATTACATGTGCCTTTCCGATTGGAGCATGCTAGCCCGAGTCACTGTTTAAGGTTGACTACCAAAATATGTACATCGACGCAACTTGGCTTTTACCCCCCATTTCACTCCTCAAATTGATTTCAGGGATCCGATCCGTAATCACAACCACCTTACTTTCAATTGAGTCTCGTGCTAGCCCTAGCCTTTACTCTTGACTAAAGTGATTTCAGACTGTCGACTGGTAACTGTCGACACTCTTCCTCATCACGGAGTCTTTTGTAATTGCCAGCATTTGTCTAAGGCTTAGTTCCCCCATGGCATTCACATATAACAAGTGTCTGCCCGTGATCCTAAGCCTTGTGCTAGCCAGTGCTGGACATTCACACACAATGTGCGCTACCGTCTCAGCCTCTTCCAGGCATAGTCTGCAAGTATCATCTTCTACGACTTTCATCTTAGCCAGATGGTACTTGAAGTTTCCATGTCCTGTCACTAACGCAGTGATCCAGCTTAAAGTAGCCCTATTATACCCGAGGACCTTGCTGGCCTTCCTGCCGAGGGACTCTTTGAGCACCATTCTAGCCTGTCTACTTGTGGTGTTCTCCCTCCACCTATTCAGGTGTAATGCGTTTACCCATTGAAGAACTTTAGCTCGCACTAAGCCATTCCCCAGGGCAACCCAGAGTCGCGGTCCACAGAAATCCATATCAGATCCCCTTTTTGCTAGACCAAAAATTGAGTAACAACAATTTTTTATAAAGAAAAGTAAAAAAAGGGAATTATTGCCTACTCTCTCATTGTATTATTTTATATGGAAAGGGGCAGTTAGGAGAAGAACACTAATTTTAAAGTTGTTTTTGTATAGAGTCGAGAGAATGTTTAAATTCCCATTACCATCCCTGTGAAAATGTTTGTTGGCTCATACGTCAGCACAATAGTTGTGTAGTTACTGATGGGTGTATACTCAAAAGTATTCCCTACTTGTGTGTATGGATATTCCAAATACCCAATATACTTTTTACTTATACTCCTATGAACTGCGCAATTTGACTAATGCGTATACTCACGGCCAGCCATTGGTTGTTCTACTCAACTCGTTTTGAGTACGATGGCCATCTTTTCCAGAGTACTCATAGACATAGTCCTACATACACATTGGAACGGCTAATACTCAAAGAGTACTCAAAGTGATCATTTTGTCACTCGTAGGTATACAAACATACCTGATACCTGCTGAGAGTGTGTTTTCGGCCAAGATATCCGTTTGTCCGTTTGAGTTTACTGGCCTGAATTTACATGCGCTTTGAGTTGCGACATTTTGAGTTAATAAAAAAAAAAAAATATGTTCAACTACTTTTCATTTAATGATCATGTTTTCATTTCATAGAATAGAAATCATTAAATTTTATAGCCGCATCTTCGAAACAAATTCCTTTAACGATCCGTTTTACACTTATTAATTAGAATTAGAATAGGAATTAGGCAATGGGTAATGGGCAATGGGTTAACAAGGGCTTCATAGAATTGTTGGAATGCCGTCGCTGCACACGAAACACTTGGGAATTTTTAATTTTTGTTAAAAATTTAGTGGGTGTTGCGGTGTTTATTTCCTCTTTATTGCAGAACACTGTGAGTGTGTGAGTGTGTGTGTGTGTCTTATTTAATATTGTTTTGTCATTATTGTCATTGGCACATTACGAGCATAATGATGACAAAGAGAAACTCTTTCAAATCTACTTATGCATATTTAATTAATTGTGGCAATGTCTAGGGACAGCTGGGTTATAAGTTTAAGTTGCAAGTTAGGAATGTCAGATGATGCCCATTTGCATAAAGCAACTGCAGGCAAGTCTTCTGCAGTGGATGTAGCAGAGATTAAAATAGGTTCCACAAACACAGACACACTCACGCTACGTTTCACTACAGTCAGTTAGAGAATTTGAATTTTTTTTTTACTTTCACGACTTCTGTTTCTTTCCTCCTCTTGTTTTCGTTGGGTTTCCTCTTTGACGAAATCCTCGGGGTGCAATTAATGTCAGTTACACACGTTTTACATATTTTATAGGTGACGTGGTGTAGTGGCGTAGTTGCTTGTTTGTTGGGCTGCTGGGCTGTTGGGCTGCTGGAACGAAAGGCAGCTATAAAATTCTTGAATATGTCCTGTCTTATTATTGACACACATGTATTTGTTGGTTTTTTTCTCTTCGCCTTCATCTGTTTGGTATTTGTAATTTTCCAAATGACAATTTATTCATAAATATTTGATGGATTTTACTTTTATATTTATCGAACAAGTATGTACAAATGTACGGCAAGTTTCACATCTTGCTGTCTGCATCCTCACACTCTCTCTAGCCAAGTCAAGCCAAGCCAAGCCCAGCCATCCCATCGTTAATTTGTTTGAGAATTAAATGAAACGAAAAATATATTCAAATTTGTTACAATGTGTTTTTTTCTTGTCAAGGATTTCCTGCTGCCAGGACATGACATTATTACTATTGCTGAGAATGGGCGCGAACGTCTTAATTACTCAAACTCCTCCCTTTAAGTCCCTTAACTCAAGCCGAAAAAACACACAACAAAAAACTCTACAATATGTTTGTAATTGTTATGCTGTTAGTGTGTGTGTGTGTGCGTCTGTGTGTGTGTAATAAAATAAAAATGTAAATTTTGTTCTGTTGCCTCTTTGTTTGTTTTTTTAACCGGCAAATAAAAATTCAGATTTCAACGCTCCCATAAATTTTCATTTCGATACAAATTATTTCTACCAAAACTTTATGATTTTGGTCCTTTTTGTAAGAGGCAAGAAATTAAAATTCTTTTTTTTCGCTCTTTTTTTTTTTTGTTTGTTTTAAAAACAATGTTATTTATTGTACAAGTTCTCCGCACACACACACACATGCACTCACACGCTTTCACACATACTCGTACTCTAGAAGAACAACTTACATTCATTTTCAACTTTATCGCAATCACTTTTAATATTTTTTTTTTGAATCTAAATTAATAGACTGTAGACTTTTTCCACATGAATTTGTTATGGCAGACCATAAAGAATACGATGATGTGAGCGAGAAAAAAAAGCACAAAAATTAAAATAATTTCAAAAATGTGCAGTACAACCGAATGGAATCAAAAAGTGGAAATACATCAAAAATTCACAGATAAAATTACTTTAATGTTATTTTTAAAAAAAATCTTCGCATGAATAATATTTCAAGCAAAGAAAAAACCTGGTTGAATAAGAGCAACATAATGTGATTGAGTTATATGGTTGTAAACATATCATATTATTATTGAAGATAATAATAATATGGCGGTTTTAGAACAATAGAAAAGCAAAAGATGTATGATACTGATTGGCGGTGGCTGACATATGTACGAACACAGCTGACTGAAGCCATCGAATGCTTAATTGTCAGTGCACTAACCCTCCAAACAATTTTTCTTATAGTCTTTTCAAGATCATTTTATGGTTAGAATGATTACTACTGCTGCTGCATAGTTGAAATACATAAATCGTGGTTTTATTGATGGAAATGATTTAGTGTTTAAAAGTAAACACGAACTTGTTTAAAGCTTTTTAAAGAAATGTTTTCAAATGCTTTCAAATAACAATATATGGTTGTAAAGAACATAATATGGTTGCCGCGTTCATTTCACAACTATGTTTATGTTTGCATGTTTAATCAAAAAGTGTCTCAAAAATATTTCTGAAACAGACTCATGATCTTACAAAAATATTTAGAAAGATTTGTAAGATATTTCATAAAACTGCCTGGGAACAGTTAAAGCCTTATCAAAGCATTTGATCTTTAAAAATGGCTACAAGGCAGGCACAGGAACTGAACAGGGGATCTTCTCTGAGAATCTCAACCTTTCACTCTCACTAAGGATACCCAACACCGGCACCGTGTGTGTTCCAGGGGGAAATATAGGCCATATTGGTAGCGACAAGAACAATTGAGGAACTTACGACGGAGGCAACGGCTCAAATATTCGGGCCAAATATTCCTACCGAACCTGCAGGTGTGACACTGGCAAGCCTGGTAAGTTGTGCGTGAAGCTCCTGATGGTTCTGAACGGACTGGAGATCCTAGAGTTATATAGGAAATCGTGAGGTAAGATAGATGGTCGTCGGGGCATCACAATAAGCCTAATGGGGTCCAACAGATCTCGCTGCATACGAGCTGCCCACCTAACCTAACTTAGCAATAACTAATAAAGAAACGCAACTCAAAAATAAAAACTTTATAGGTTGCTGTAGGACACATTTCTTGCTTAAGTCGTAATAGCAATATTTATTGTTAATTTGTAAAAATCTGTGCACAATGTCAACAATAAAAATCACACGAGGCATTAAGCACATAGATGGCAGCAAGCGACTGACCACAATCAGTCAAAACTAAAAATCTCACGTTTATATAATGACGATAGCATTGACGTCATCACAGCTACAAGACCACCATTGCAGCTGTCGTCAACTTAGAACAGATGTAGTGCTGCCAATATAACAAACAAACTTAAATGAGAGCTTCAAAATTTTGCATTTTATTTAACAGAAAAGAACATGAGAAATTATTACACGATGAACAATCAAGATTTTCTAAGAGCACATCAACAGCACTCCAGCAGTTAGGCATTCCAGTCTTGACATAAAACTTGCCCTATATGGTTTTAAGCTCGCTCACGTTTCACGGTGACAGCAAGCAGCTCATCCCAAATTGAATTACATATCTCCCAGGTTGTAAGCCCAAGTAAGAATTCAGATATTATGAGCTGGCGCCAAATAACTGAAATTATTTATTTCTTTAGTATAAAAGAATGATAACGCTTGTGTTTGCTGACATTATCACGGCCAAGCGCCTCACGCTATCTATGGCTTTTCTGTTAGGAAATCGCTTCACTTTTTCTTTCAACAGAGTCAACAATAAATTTAAATTATCTAATTCATGATTTAATATTCCGACAGAGCGACTTGATGTAGATTTTTGTAACGAATTTTCGTCATCCCTTGTCAAGTTTGGTTGCGTGACAAACCGGTTTCGGTTATGTGCCATCCTTCAGTGTCATTTTTCGTGCTGAACGAACGTACAAAATTATCTACATTCCTCCGAGTGGCCTTAAAAAAAATGGTCTTCATTCATTTCTTTCAGCAGTTGTTTGTACACACACACACACGTTTCATAAACTTCTTTATCGTCGCGAGTTACATTCACTGGGCGAAGTCACCATCTTCGGTTACTTGATACACTCAAGATATAATACGCACTTTTTGAGCAACGAGTTTTACAAAATTCACTAACTATTCCTCAGTCAATATTTAGCAACACAAATATTCATTTTAATTTTAATTTATATCGAAACGTCAAACTTTAACATCAGCTGTTTACGATGTTGCTGTCGTCTTTATTATAATTAAGTAGCTGACTACATGGCCGCATTCGTCTATGTGTTGAAATCATAAGGCATCGTTAAATGGTCTTATTTCCAGGGGTTTCGAATTTCTGAGCGAATTGAATAAACCAAGAGAAATAACCCCCTCCAATGGCTGCCTTGGCTTCGCTGGCTGTCACGTATTCGGGTGATCAAAAATGTTCGATTCATTAAATTCGAAATTGAACTGTTAATTTAATTAACGAAAATTCTTTTACCGGTACCGAAGCAGTTTGGTTGAATATTTTGATCTTTCTCGCAAGTTAGTCAGAAATGGCTCCTCCATCCAAACAGGAGAATATCCAATTGCTTCTGGCTGTGTTGGAGTCATGAAAATGTCATTCGTTAAAAAGTACTTTAATTCTTTATTGACGGTACTTAATGTGCACATTACATATATATATGTGTGTGTGTGTGTGTGTGTGTACCTATGTATGTGTGCGTTTAATAATCATGTAATAAAGTGGCGATATAAATAAAATGAAACCCTTTTTCTTCTTAATGTTCTCATTTGAAAATCTTATCAACACACAATTTGAATATTTTATTTGATACTTTTCACGTCGTCACATCGCTTGAGTGAAATAAGAATAAAACGAAGAAGAATAAAACGAAGAAGAAGAAGAGGATGAAGAAGAAGAAGCGGAAGTTTGAAGTACATTTGTAAGTAGTTGTCAAGTAGATAAAATTCTTAAAGTCATATTCAGTTGATATTTTTGCAGTTATGAGCTTTTATTGCCGGCAGTTTGTTTAAATGTTTGTTTGGCATTAGAAGTCGTTAGTTTCGATGATGTTTGCGTTTCTTAATTTCTGAAAGTTGCCCATCTAAGCAAGTTTTTGTTGTACTTCTTTCTGTTGTTGTTGTTTTTATTATTGTTGGGTTAAAGACTGGTGAAACATTTGCAATAACACACAAGAAACTCGCCCCCAGAGTCTACTTTTTCGAGGTTTCAACCTTTTGTTTTGTTTACTTTTATATATTTCTCTTCGTTTAATTTTGCCAACTTTCTATCTCCTAAAGCACTAAGAAAACGGAACAAACGTGGTGGCAGCGTGTAATTTGGCCAGAAAACTACCCGCTAAGAAAAGACGACTAATAGTCGGATGGTGGGATTATCAGATGACATTGATGTTTACATGGATAGGAGTAGCGGCAGCTAAGAATCCTTAAACATTGTTTTACTTACCCGTATGATAACACAGACATCCACTCACAGGACTAATAAACCAAATAATGTGAGTGCGAGTGTGAGTGTGTGGCAGATAAACAAACTGCAAGACAACAATCGTCGTAATAAATAGCAATTTTTGCAAATTCATTTTTTATATGACCAATAACACCGGGGCATCGGGGCATCGGGGCATCGGAGCATCGGGGTACTGGGATGGAAATGATGTAAATCAAGAGATTTTCATTAAAAAAAAAAAAGAAGAAAACATTAATGAAAATACGATTCTCTTCGAGCCGTCTTAAGAGGCACAAGTTTAATTCATTTATCATCATTTGCTTTAAAATATGAAACGTAGAATGTTTGAAATGCTCTACGAAGTGTCAGAATTTCAAGGGTTAATCAAGACATTAAATCGACGAGTCCAAGTCTCAATCAAATTAATTCCATAAAAATTATTTCCGCTGTTCAAGGAAACTTGTTACGCAAAAAAAGAAAACTTGAATGCAACATGGTTGAGTTTTAAAATACAATTTTTATTAGAAGTCTAATAACAAACAAATTATTTTAGATTAGTTCGAGGAAAGGGGACATTCGCCATCTGTCCGTCAGCGTATACCTAGGCCAGTTCTTCGGCCCCTTGTACACCTCTCCATGACGAAAGAGTCTTCACCCTCATAGGAGCTCTGCTCCCTCAACAAACCCCCTGAGTAGTTGCCAGTCAACGCCTCTTGAATGAAACGCGTCCAGTACATGGTTGGCCGCAAAATATCGGGCCCTATAATGTTCGAAAGCCGGGCAGCCGCATACGAAATGTTCCATCGCCTCGACGCCCTTCTTGCATGCTCTATACTCAACACTATCCCCATACCCTAAACGGCTCAGATGTGCCCGCAATCCCGAGTGACCTGTCTGAACACTCACCATCTTACTGATTTCAGATTTACTTAGTTTCAGCAAACTCCTTGTTTTATCCCCATTTGGATCTCCCCATAGAGTCTTTGTTATTCGCCCCACTGTGTTTTTATTCCACAGTGTTGTATAAACCCTCTTTGCCTAAACTTTAAACTCGACTTTCGAGGCCTCTAGCAGCTTTGCGCTACTTAAGCCCATCTCCTGGAGCGCTCTGGTTTTAATTGCTAGACCGTCGACTCGTTCATTTCCGACCACTCCATAGTGACGCGGCACCTAAATGATGCACAGTCTACCATGCCTTGGGTAGTCGTTTATCGCTTTTTTGCATTCTACAATCGTCCCGGAGTTAAACTGACACTTCGTGATCGTACGAACTTCGCTTAGAAGACCGTGTTATGATCCGGAAGCTTGAAGTAGATTTCTCTGGTTCCTCTATAAAGATTTCTAAACTCCGTCTGTGAAACAGCTGATATAATATAATAAATCTAACCATATATGTCCCTAGCACCAAAAACTCTTTTGGTGTTTAATCCTGACGGTAGGGGGGGGGGGGGGGGGGGGGGTGATGTCGCTTAAGTGGTTAGCGCGTTGACTATTAAGCAGTCGCCTGTGCTCGTGGGTCGGCCGCTGTCAATAAGTATAATAAATGTTTCATTCTGAGAGGACCATATTATTATTAGCTACAATAATAATATGATTTGTTAACAACCATATAATCTAATCATTATATGTCGCTCTGAGATTATGGTTACCTCAATCATGTTTTCTTTGTGTGTACGGACATGTGCTTTTGCATGGTTTTCATTGGTTAAATCAAGCTTTGCAAATCTGCAAAATTGCCAAGGTAGCAACATACATACATCTTCCCCAGAATACCCTGAAATCTTTTAAAGCTTCCAATAGAGATTAAAATATACGTGCCACATACGAATGAGACCTTTCGATAAAATTCTAAACATCTCTCCGTAATATTTCCAACATTATTTTTTTTTTTTCTAAAATAATAAATATAACAAAAATATTTAATTGCTTCAATTAATATTTCTTCAAGTTGTCATTGATGATGGAAAATTATTAACAACCGTAAACAATTCCATTGTTCCCTCACGAGGAAGCACCCAAATGCGAGTAGTTGAGCGAAAGTCAGTTAAATTGAAATTCAAACTCTCGGTAGTTGGTTGTGGAAAATTCTGCAACCAACAAAATATGCAGCTCTTTTTTTTTTGATGCGGCAGCATTATTAATGTGAAAAATAGTAAAGGATGGTGGGACAAAAGCCGGTATGAGCGAGTTGAAATGTGAGCGAGTGAGTGAAGGGTGTAAATTTTTAAATTTGTTCCTTTTTTTTCTCTTACCAGACTTTGTTAACAATGAATTGAATGACTGACTGACTGACTTCATGCGGTTTACAGTTGTTTGTAGCGTTGAAAATTCCCTAATGGGATTAACACACCCCTACAATTAGAAAGCAAAGACGTTTAAGGGGAATGAGATACCAAAGGGGTCATGAAAACGGCAGGTCATATTCTGGTTAACACTTCTTCTCTCTAATCATGATTTTGACTACCAACAAGAAGAAAACAAACACAACCACAACAACAGAAAACCACAAACGACAAAACAAGGAAAACACAAGCGGTGGGTATGTGTGTGTGTGTGTGTGTGTGTGTGCCACGTACTCGCTGATACTACTCATATGTATGAATTTTCATTGGGCCTGAACATTTTAGATGCTTTGACAGAAAATCATGCCGCTACGCTGCTGATGACGCTCTAACGACAACAATAATTAAAATAATTTTGAAATTCCACAAAAAAGGTGTCAACCAGTCAGTCCATCGTTAGTCAGTAGGTTGCACTTAAAACTTTGTTTAAGACACAAAAGGCGACTGGACTCCTATCTCTCTTATACGTAGGTTTGTCTGTCTGCTTGTGCAGTTGAAAATTCAAGTGAAAGAAGTTGAAGTTTGTGGTAGAGGAATTGCACTCCCCCCCACAACGCAGAAGACACAACCAAAAACTATGACCAAGAATTATGAACATGTGTGTGTGTTTGTGTGTGTGTGTATTGGTGTTTAGGGATAAAATGAGGAAGTATGTAAATATTTATTCATTGATGATATTTTTCAAGAAAATCAGATTTTTTATTTACGGAAAATAATTCTTGCTTTTCCTTTACAAAAAAAAAACTTAAGACGACGGTCATGATTCTGCAAGCCACAAGACGTCAAATTAAATTTTAAAGGTTACAAAAGAAATAGCCTTCAGAAACGCTTAGAGTGTTTTTGAAACTACCTAAACCCGCTTCCCTGTTTCGCTTCAATTTCATTTATTAAATGGATTTCCCAGGATGTATCGCCAATTGTACGCTAATTGTACTTGAGTGAACAGTTAAACAAATTAAAATGATTTGATTGAAAATAATGAATATTCACGAACGAATTTTCGTCATCCCCTGTCAAGTTCGGCTTGGAGACAAACCAGTTTCGAAACAGAACGAAAAATTGATACCGAAGATGGCACATAGCCGAAACCGATTTGTTTCCAAACCAAACTTAAAAAGGTTACTCGAAATTGCGAATCACCAGACCTGACAACAGTAATGGCTACTCAATTGGCCTTGACCCCTCGAATCGATATAAATAACATCGAATTGCAATAATTAATACTGATTAAATATTATATTTATTTTATTCTTAATTTTAGCGTAAATTTACGGAATTCGCGTTTAATTTAAAATCATTCACCACAAGCACGGTATAATTCACTGGCACCGCTTTAACGGCGGATAAATTTTGAAGAATTTCGTTTTTAGCATTTATAATTTTATACAGAAGTGATTTCAAATATTTATGGGACATAATAAGATTTTCCATTACATTCTCACACATTTCACGCGGTATTTCATTAATTCCATCACGAATCAAACGCTCCAGCGTTTCTGGTCCGGAGCAGTCAAATCAGGCGACCGTGGAGGCGAATCAACATCACCATTGCTTGAAATAACTTGTTGTGGAAAGAGGTCTCGCAGTAATTCCATTGATATCCTGGCTGTATGCGATGTGGCACTGTCTTGTTGAAAGCACATGTTAGTCAAGCCCAACGCATGGAGTTGTGGTGATTTTTTTATGAAAATTTGGGTTGTCATGGGCGAGCTGTAGCATCCTATTGGCATATGTACGGCGGCGTAAATGGTCTTCTGGAAGAAGCTCTTGTATCAACAGAATTTTAAATGGAAACAAATGCAAATCTTTGTGCAAAATTGTGGCCAAAGTTGTTCTTGGAAGACCAAGCTCCTGAGCACGGTGTCGAATTGAGGTTGATGGATTGTTTTGAACACTTTCTTTGAACAGCAGTAATGTTGGTTGGTTTAATACCAAAACTTATTTCTTTTACCAAAATATTCATAGGTATTCTCGAAAAAAACAAGTCATATTGTTTTTCTCCTTGACTCTTATCAAAGCAGCATAATTTTTCCATCAATAAAGATTAACTGCTGGCTCCAACCCAGAAAATTAAATTGTCTCGAATACATGCAAAGAAGAAACATGGTTGCGGTAACAATACTCTAAGAGCAACATATTTATTATGATTGAATTAAATGGTTGTAACGGAAGCATATTATTTTTGCAGATAATAATAATAAAACGTTGCGTCCTCTTAGAACGAGAGAAAAGCAGACATTGGATTAAGCCGCAGCTAGTGATAGCAAACAAAATTATTAATCAATTAACCGATCATATGATTAATAGAACCGATAAATTATTAATTGCAATTAATCGGAAAATAATTTCGCCAAGATTCAAAATTATTATAAAAAAAAATTTTATTTAAAAAATTTATAAAAACAAAAATAAATTTAATAAAATCCTTAATTTGGTGAAGAGCTGCTTTGTTTAAGACAGAATTAAAAATTAAAACTTTAGAAAGGTGTTTTGTAGTCAATTTATTGCATTTCTCCGTACTGGAAACACCTGCCTTCTCCCGTTCTCGTTTCATCTCATGTGGTAAACACATTCGTGTTAATTCGAGAACTGGATCGTTGAGAAAGAAGTTTAAAGTTTTGTACAGCCATTGTCCTCTTTTTGCTCGTGAGCCAAAGACTTGTGCTGACACCATAAATCGAATAGAAGACGTAACGCTGCCATTTGCAATACTGTCATCTGAAGGAGAATTTTCAACCATTTCACGTCCTATATGTTGGATCAGACATGCACCTTAATTGCGCAATTACGAAGTGTCCGCTATTAAGGCTTTAATTGAGGCCAATTTATCATATAAGAACTCAATTAACAAATTGAGCAATTAGTAGTAAATTGTTCAAAAAATTACATCAAATTCCCAAACATCATTGGCCGGCTATGAAAAGGTTTATCAAATGCGAATTGAGTGAGCTAAATTGCATATGTGTGAACAACCTCTTACGTCATAATCAGTGGAAAAAGGCAGTCTAGAAGAAATCAAAAATTAAGAAAACTTATGCCACATCACAATTCCCTTGCCCGAGATCTGTTGCAGTTCATTGGACACCAGAGGCTTATATAACCGACATTTTCTGCCTATCGAGAAGGCTGCCATAATCGAATGTAATAAATAATATTGGCATATCTAGTAAGATATGAATACAGTCCATTAATTGTTAGACAGGTAATAAATTATTAAAAAATTATTAGAAAAATTTAATAAAAAATTTCATTAGAAAAATTTAATAAAAAATGATAAAAATAGCAACAACAAAAAAATCACTAATAGCGTTTATGGACCTTGGATAAGGATTTCTCTTAAAATCTGGGGTCTACTAGAGTTTATGCTGCCAGTGAACGGGCGTTCACACTGGCTTATAAAACTTATTTTTAATTGATTGCAACCATAGGTCTTATTTTGCAAATAATCGATTAATATTAACGAATACAATGAAAGCGTTAGTCGCAGCAAAATAATCGATTATTAATAGACTTACAATTAATCTTGCCACCACTAGCTGCAGCATTGCCTACTTTGATTCGAAACCAAAAGAATTTTACATATTGTGCCTGTTAAGAACATTTTATGGTTAGAGTTATTATACTATGTTTGCGGTTGTAGCTCTACCATGTTTATGCAAGTTTTATGGATGGAAGTAATTTAATGATTTAATGTAAACAATAACTATCTCATCGCTATTAAAATCTCAGATGTTTTTAAATAACCATTACATGTTTGCCACAACAATATATTGTTGTAGAGAACATAATATGGTTGCCTTGACAATGCCACAAATACAATTTTTTTTGTATGTAGGTAGGTGCTGACGTATAGACAAAGAGCGGATGACTTGTAGCTGCTAAATCCCAAGGAAACATGTTTTGTGCTGCCACTTTTTACACCGGCCAGACTTAACAAAATGGCGATTTAAGTTACACTTACGATTAGAATCAGCTGATTCTCTTTTTTATATTTACGTACTACAATCACAAGAATCAAGTTTGAGAGGGGCTAAACGGCAAACGCATTAGCCAAAAATATCACAAATACCTGCCTATGAAATCAAGTGTTTTTTAATGCCCGAGATTCATTTGATTTTGCAACAAAAAATAGTAAAATTTGTGGAAATTTCTTGTAAGTATTAAGTACTAAAGTTACTTACTTTACTAAAAGGAATGAAATGTCATTAATTGTCCCTGCAAAATAAGTCCCATTTTCTTCTTTGCCCCTAAAACTATAGAGACCTGATATGTGCCTATTTAGGTGCCTCCAACAAATACATCCATACTCGTATATTGTCGTTATTAAACTCCTCCCCAACTGACATTTTCACTGTCAAAAATAAACTTTTCGATTCTTTATGCTGACCTCTTTAGGGCACAGCTGCTTAGAAATGTCCGAAGGGGAATACGACTGACAGCTACAAACAAATCCAGCCGTAAATATTTATTGCAAAAGAATAAAATAAAATAGAAGAGGTAGCTACCTGTTAAATAAAGTTGAACTAATGAAATAAATTGTAAATATTAAATGCCTGTGACAGCAGTAGCCAATCGGAATGAATGAATGAGCGAGTGAATGTTGGACATGAAATATGTAGAGTTTTGGAATGGTTTCTGTGCGCTTTCTGATCTCTAGAGTTACAACAGCAACAACAATAATACACATTTCATTACATTCCGGCACACACACAACACACACACGCGCAGGCACAAATGTTGAAACAGCACAAGTGAGACACTGTATTATCACAGCGTAAGGCAGTGTTTGCGTTTCATTTCAACTCGTTCCTTCACAACATTAATGGTGGTTGAAAGAGCGCATGACTAATTTGACTGGAAATAGCAGCCAATGACTAGCGACCAGCGGGCCTACCAATCGCAGGCAAGAGTTTGAGGTTATAAAAACATTTCACAATCACATATTCCTATTCGCGAGAAATGGTGTGTGAAACAAATGTGTTTTTATTTCATGCTTCCAAAAAATATTAAAATAAAGAAAAATCGGGTTTCCTATACCCATGAGCTCTAATAATTAAAAATGGGTCAAATTTATTGGAGAAATTAAGAAATATCTGTGAACTCAGTTGTTAATCAAACGGGATTTGTTTCACTTTCACGGCATTCCTTGTTGACCATATTTAGTTTAGTTTCAAGAAATCTTCCATCTCGCTCATAACCGGGCGTTTTGTGTTTCAAGAAGTGAAAGAAAACACAATAATTTTCATCTTCTTTCTTTGTTGTGCTTCAGAGACGCTTGCGAGTGAGTGAGGGCGAGGTCCCAGTAGTGTTTGTTTTATTGTTGTTGCACAAGGAGAAACTCTTGTTGCCACTTTTGCGATTGGGGAAGTGGTGGTTGTTTTAGTTGTTGTTGTTGATGCGTCGGTGACAGCTTCGATTTAGTCAGTGCTCCTAACAATTTCCCTAGAATTAACAACAGCAACCTGCCTCTTGTCCACAAACGTATCGCGCATCGCGTATCTCAGTGGATTCACCACGTTTTTTTTAATTTCGGTTGTTTTTGTTGTTGCTCAGTTTTCTTGGGCTTAGTGGTGCGCATACTTTTGTGAGCGTTTTCAGCCAGGGATAGGTTAGTTAGTCAGGATTCTATACGGCTGGCTTTGCAAGCCGTTGCAGTCGATAATGCTGCTGCCTTTCAACTCTCTAGATAGACAACGGACACACGAACAAATGACGCCAAATATGTTAATAAGAGTAGTAGATTTGTTGCAAGCTAAATCTTGTTATTTGTGTGATTGTGCTGGCAATAAAGGTGGAACGTGCATTCATTTGTTGCTACATGGTGTGCGTGTGTGCCTGCGTGTGTGTGTGTGTGTGTGTACACAAGCTTAGTTCCGTTTCGTTTCCGTTCGTGCAGCACAACCTAAAACAATATAGAATAACAAAGTAAGAGCTATGAGCAGCAGCAGTAGTGGTAGAGCAGTCGTCGTCATTGCTAAGAGACTGCCTGTTGTGTCTGTCTTCTACACATTCAAGCAGTGGCTGTGCATTGTGTTGTGCTGTGCTGTTCTGTGCCGTGTTGTATAGCGTTGCGTTACGTTGTTTGTTTAAGTGTGTTTGACTGTGTCTGTTGTGCTGAGCTGTGTGCCTTTAGTGCGCTAGTGATTGAACCCAGAGTTATAAGATTGTCGTCGTTTCATGTTATTACATTGCGGGATTCAGTTGGGGTTTAACTGTCACTCGGGACGGTAGATCGCGCTTAAAATTGTTTTACTCTTACTACAGCAGTAACCAAAACAGCTTGTTTTCAAAATCCCAAATGCTCCACGGTGCATTGATACTTTTGACACACACACACACACGCAAATAAATAAACATCATTAATATTCATGCAGTTGTAATAGAAAAATCATTATCGCCCACCAGTCTGCCAATAAAATAATAATGTCAAGACAATAAACAAACTATCAAGTGACTAAACAAAATATTAAGCAAAACAAAACAATTGTTATTGCAAAATTAAAGTGTTTGTTGACGAATGTGATCGAATTGTTTGTGTTTGAAAAAAAATAAAAATAAAATACGTGTGAAAAATTCAGCGATTTAATAGTGATTCAGGGACTTGCGATTGAGTGAAATTAAGCTTGACGAAAGCTTGCAAGAACTTTTGCGTTTTTAAAACTGTTTTAGAGTCAACGGCTTCAAGCTGCGTTCCGACGAAGCAGTACCGGGTTTTAGCTCGGCTTCACCCTGGCCCACACTCGATTTGGAATGGGGTCGAAAATTGTATCCCACAGCTGCGCCTCGCACGGCCGGCGGCCTTATGTTTGGCTTGCCACCCACAGCAGCGGACATGAATCAGCCGCGTGGGCCTATGACTTCACTGAAAGAAGAACCGTTGGGTGCTCGAGCCTGGATGCAACCGGTCGTCGATCAAACCAAGTACGTACTGCCCAAAACTCTTACACAAAAAAAAAAATTCGCTAAGAATCGAATTAATGAAATTTCAGGCTAAAGTGTTTAGTGATTGGTCGGTATGGTAAAATGAAAGTTACCGAAAAAGATAATGAATTTCCTTAAGAAAAAAATTATCTGAATATCGCATAAAGTGCTTGAAAGTACTTGTGATTTTAATTCACCAAAATTTCAATGCCTTTGTAGAGTAAGCAGGGTTCGTTCGCTCGCATTGGATTAAAATTTTGAAATTCAGCGATACCATTTTTCCCCCACTGAATTTTGAAGTTTTCTAAGATTTTTTCCAATAGTAAATTATAAAATTTATTTTTATAAAAATTTCTAGATAAATTTCTCTTTCATATTCAAACATTTTTAAGACCCTGGAACTTTTATGCATTTCGATATATTCGCCAATTCGTTTTAAAGGAATTCAAAGGCTGACTTTGATGATTTTTTGGAGATTTTAAATTCTTAAGCGCCCATGGCCACATTGAATTGAACCTCATTTCGCAAAATATTTCATTATTTTGAATTTTTTTTTTTTTTGGTTTTTCGAAAATAATTTTTTTGTTTTCAATTTTCGAAATAGCAGGATGCTGAAAAAAAATTATTTTTGAAAAAAAAATACCCTAAACAATTTAAACAGTGTCCGAAATTTTTCGAGTGCCTGCTTTTTTCTTTGAAAATTCATAAATAATTATTATTTTCAGACCTTGGCTCAAAAAAGGTCACGACTTTGCTCATGAAAATCTACTCAATGAGCTAAAATTGACTTCACCAAGCGATTTTTCGAAAGTGTTGTCGCCTCGATAACTAAATCAAAAATGAAGTTGGAGGAACTTACGCACAGACACATCAAACTTGCTCCAAATTTCTGCAGCGCAAAGAAGAAAAATCAAAAGTGTTTTGAATTTAATCACAGTCATATCAAGTCAATGCGCGTGAGTTTTATTTCACTAACGCAATAAAAAAAAATCAGAGTTCTATAAAACAGTTTGATGCCGCTTTAGCCTCCGCTTTTACTCCTGTAAACGAGGGGCTGCGCTTTGGTTTGTTTGAATACTTTTGATATTTTTTAAGCACAAAGAATTCCAGCATCTCGTTTGACGCAGAATATGTTTTATTTATATAAAGGTAGCTTATCAAAATATCCCTACAAATATTTTTTTTAATTACAAATCAAAAAAAAAACGTTTAAAATGAAACGATTTTTGTTGCTTAGTGTCGCCTAGAATGGAACCCATAATTGATCATTAACAATTTGCTTTATTTTCCCCTTTCTCGGCTGGTCTTTGGCCATCTTGAGAGCTGCAGATAAATAATTTATCTAGAACAAAAAATTCATTCATAAGCCAGAGATACTTTTCCTCTTTTTACGTTAACAGTGTTTTGACCATAAAATTAGGCCTCTAGGCTGTGTGCGGCATATCAACACCACCATGTAAAAGAAAACTTTTCTCTTTGTTTTATTTCCAAAAAAAAAAAGACGAAGACAAGCAAAATCCTTAAAAACTCAAAACTTGAGAGTTTTATTGTTAAACAGGCGGCAAAAACAAAGAAACAATTTCTTATGCCGCATCAAAATATTCCACTCAAAACACACACGCACACACACAACCCTCAAGCAACAGCAAATAATGGGGGAAGAAATTGTAAATGTTGGTTTATTTTATAACAAATATTTTGTTTATTAACTTTGTAACCGAAAACCAAAAAAAAAAAAAAAAATAAAGAAAAAGCTGTACAAAGTGAGAAAGTTATGCTCTGGCACTGGTCGAATTCAAAGGACTCTTCAAAATGAAAAGTCTAAGCGAGTGTCCTTTTTTTTTGTAAATGTTTGTGAACCTGTTTTTTCTTTAATCAAGTTTTTAAGATTTTGTTGTAATGGAAAAATTCAGACAGCGGCCGAGAGACAAAAAAAAAACAAAATTTTAATTTATACTCTCAGCTAAATTGTTCGTTTGTAGGAATTGAATGAAACAAACAACTCGACACATTGAAATAATTTTGTTTTTCTGCATAAAATGCGTTACTCGCAAACATTACTCCACCCTCTTTCTTTTACACGATCTTTGTAACAAAAAAAAAAAAAAAAAAGATTGTGGCATAGTCACGACAACCATATTATGTTTGGTAACAAAAATATATTTTGTTGGCAAATACAACTGCAACATGAACCATAATTTTTACTAAAATTTTAAACACAAAGAAATTATTTTAACTGTACGAAAATAATATGATAATAATTCTAACCATAAAATGATCTTAAGAGACATATTAAATGTATATACAATTCATTTGGTATTTAATCATGAGAGTAGCAGGGTGCTGTGGCTTAAATGGTGAGCGCGTCGCCAATTAAGTAAGGCCTGTGTTCGTACCTTAACCGCTGCCAATTAGTAATATACATTTTTCGCTTTTCTATTATTCTAGGAGGACCATATTATTGTTATCTACAATAAGAGTATGATTTGTTACAATAATTCAATGATATGTTGCTCTTAGAGTATGATCACTTCAATCAAGGGTTTTCTTTGCGTGCATAAAATAAATCTTTCATACAATTAAAAATTAGATTCTAACTTATGCAAACGAGCAGTATAGTGAAATATAATAGAATAGAAAATGGTGGAAATTTAATCCAAAACGTCTAGACTTAAATATCCTGTCGGGGCAGATCTAATTTAATTTCATTTCTTTGACATTAGAAATGCGTTCAAGTTTCAGCTTAAATTTTAATTAAATTTTCAATGGTTTCAATTAATTATTTAATTGAATTAGACTTTAAATTTTTTTGCATTAATTAAACAATTGAGTTCAATCACGAAGTTAATTGAATTAAAATTAAACACTCTTTTAATTAAATAAATTATTGTATCAATTAAAATTTGAATTAAATTCCATAATAAAACCAAACAAAAATTTTAATATTTGTTTTGATTAGACACTAATCAATCCAGCCATTTGGTCAAATTCTAAAGTTAATTTAAAATACTCCACCAAGTCATTTTTGAATATGAAAGCAAAAGAAAAACTTCTAGGGCGTTACATACAGTGAGATAATTCTTACTGGCTGCTGCCATAACTGTAGTGGTGCATAAATAAGCAAAAAGCTTCTTGCTTTCTCAACATCCCCAAAACACTGACTATAAAATAAATATAGAGAAAAGTGCGTGCGTGTTGCCTTGTACACTGAACCAAATTTCGTAGGTAATATTCAGGAAACAATTTACTAAATAAACCCTTAACGAAAAAAATTGTTAAATCAAGTGATCCTCTATACAAAGACGTAGAAAATTTCTTCCAATAAATAAAAATACTTCAAATCTATGGAATTGATTTGAATAAGAATTCGTTAAAGTTCTTTTAAATCAAAATTAAATTTAGTTAAAGCAGCAATAACGCATCGTAAGACAGTTGTATTAACCTCCTTAACATGCCGCCTTGACTAGACATAGATATGTTCTGCCAACGTGTAGTTTGCTGTTCGCACAGGGATATGGCTCGATAAGACCGCCGCTGTTGATGGTCTCTTCGTGTTTAAAGTTGTCCAAACGCTGTTCTGCCATCACTCAAACAAAATGCACACAGGCAAAATAAATAATATGTGTGAATGTACTTGTCTCTAAATAGCCGAGCACAAACTATGCTGAGAGCCAATGGAAACAATCTCAATGACAAACAACAAATTATGCTCAAACTGAGTAGGACCAGCCACACGTATTCGACACACAGAAGACCACTAACAAATTTCTTCCCGTTATTCTGCCCACACTGTCTCCATGTGCGAACAAATTTATGACTGGTCAAGACGCAGTGTAGAGAAAGTTTATTTAAATAAAGTATTCGTTAATTTGATTAAATTTTGTTAACTTGTTGTTGTTATAACGAAATATTTTTTTAAAATAAATTTACATATTTTTTTTTAGTCGTGAACAGACCATAAACGTCTGTCAAAACAATTTTAAAAGTTTTAAAGTTTTTTGAGAAAAGTTAAAGTAATAAAAACAATATTTTAGTTTTAATTTTTCTACGAGAATATGGCTGCATATATGGACAAATTTACATACTACCGGCTACAATCTGTCAATTATTTTGGCGACAACAATGTAGCACACACGGCTGCAGGTTGTTGTCCATGCTGCTTTTGTCGTTCTTGTCAAATTAAATTAATTTCTATTTTTGTTGGCAACAAAACAAAAACAATGTTGACAATAGAATAAAATATTTAAAGCAAATTAGTGTTTCGAAATATTTTTTATGGTAAAATAGAAAAGAAAAAGAATGAAAAACATAAAAAAGAACATTAAAAAATTTAAATTAAATGCATCAAGAATTTTTTTTTAATAAATAAATTCATTTGTTTTATAATTAATTGTGTAATTAATTGTTAATTGTGTTTTTATAATCTTGAGTGAAGAGCATGTACATGCCTGTGGAATCATGTCTGTTTTTCGGTTTCAATCTTGTTTATATGCACCTCTCCGGTCATGCTCAAAGTATCAGCTGATTACAAAATTCATAGTATTGTTGGTTGGCAACGCCTACATTTGAGTGAGCGGGCCCCAAAGTTTGAAACCTTTTCAGCTCTAAATTTACTTCAAATGAAAGCTTCTTGTCTTTGCTTTTAGAATATATACAGAATGTATATACTTGATGATTTTTCTCGATATTTCAGATAAATTTAAAAAAGTTGTGCATAAAATTATTTTTCACCCGATTTTTGGTCCACACTTTAAAGAGGTTAATGCACCGTTGGAAGCTTTAATTTAACAAATAGTTCGTTACTGTCCCCGTTATGGTTCAGAAGATGTATCCGATTATATTTTTGCAGGCCCGCCCATACACAACACGAATTTTTCCATGGAAATACCCAACTTTAAAAAAGTAAAAAAATTTAAATTAGCAACACTGAAATATGAATAAACTGTTAGAACAACTGTTAATATTTTCTTATTAAGTAGCAGACGTTTACAAAATAATTAAGCACCAGGCCAGAGGGCAATATTTGTAGCGTAGGGGCATTTGTAGTCGTGTAGCCATGAAGCCTGCTGTAGTCAATGTGTTTAATGCCTTAATGTGAATAAAACGCCTTCAAAACGATTAGTTAATTCAATTAAATTCTTATTCAATTTAACTAAAATTTCGTTGAATAACGTTAAAGTGGGTCGAATTAAAGGAACTTTTTCTTTATAACTATTTACTAAAATAATTTTTTTTAAGAAAAACGTTTACAAAATTTGACTCTTAATTAAAATTTCATCTGCTTTTCTTAAATTTTGCACCCCTTTTTTGGTTCAGTGTAGCCCGAACAAACAACATTTATAACTTATTTTGGGGTTTACAAATATTTTGTGCGTATTTGGAATTTTATGTCTTTCATTTTGCAGTGACTCCCTGCCTGATGGGGGTGAGGAGCAGCATGACGACGAGAGGGTTGCTTGCTTTTCAAGTTCATTGAGATGATTTTTTTTTGTCCGGCCAGCTTGTTGGTTTGTTAAACTCCATGTTTGTTCGAGTTAAAGCTTTAAGCATCGCATTAGTCTTAATAGAGATGTATATCAAGTGAGATGTTTTTATTAGGAACAAACGTAAATGCAAATAAGAATAGTGACAGTGAGTGTGAAGAAAAACGGCACGTAAAAATGACCGCGGGGTTTTCACAAACAGCGACGGCCCAACAAAATGGCCGTCAACAAAGTGTTATTGGCAAAATATTCAGGTGAACGAAGGGCAAAACTTTAAACAAAAACATTTATTTAATTTTTATTTATTAAATAAAATAAAATGATAAAAGGAGTAACGAATTGTAAATTTAAAAATTAAATTGAAAACTCAATAGCAAATAGAAAAAAACACTAGTCATCTGAGAGTGAAAGAGAAAATTTGTAAAAAAATGGTTGTATTGACTTTTTCCGTTTCCGCTTCCGCTGTATAAATGTGTGTGTGTGTACATCTGTATGGGAAGCTCTGCTGCTGGCTGTGTTTATGTTTTATTTAAATCATACGAGTAGTCAAACGTTTAGCTTTTATTACTTTTAATTCTTTTCAATCCGTATGTTCGCCTCGTGTTTGTATTTCTCTCATGCCAAATAAAAATACCGGCCTGGTGTTTGCTTTTTCATTGTAATCGACTTAAATCCAACACCCTGAGTTTAGTTGGTTCTTATAACAATGGACAACTTTCTTCTAAAACACAAACTCGCATTGTTCTAACCAATTCTAACCAGTAACTAATTTGACACTGTTAAGGAATTGCTGCTCCTTTTTCTTTGTTTTTTTTTTTTGAAATTATTTTTGTTACCATTGTAGAGTATGTGTGTGTGCGTGTGTGTTTGTGTGTGAAAAACCACTTGCAAATGTTGTGATATGCAAATGCTCGTACTTGTTGTTTGAGCAACTAAGTTGCAGAGAATCTGCTGCAAGTTTCCAAGTGTTTGTACGAGTAGCTATAAAGCATTGCCTTCGATAACCTTTTTAGTTTTTGTGCTTTTTGGGCAACCGGTAGATGAAGTTAAATTATTGCAGAATTATTTTGAAATGTAATAAAATGTAATTTATTTGTAAAAGATATCGAACTTTATAAAATAAAAAAAACTTCTTTTTTGTTTGTTCAAATACAAACACACTCACACAGATGCGGATTAAGGTCTTCCTCAGCTGGATGGTGCATAACATTTATATTTTTTATATGCAGAATTTAGTTGCTTAAATAAATGTGACCAACGTGGTTACATGCAGAACAGCGTAAGTCTTAAAAGAAATTCTTTCTGGAGAGAGAAATTTTGCTCTGCTTTTGTAATGTGGACATAGATATGAGTCATAGAATATTTTATACAATTAGTAGGCAAAAATATTAGAAGAAGAAAGAAACAAGTGGGTGCAGATAGAATCACTTATGTCGACACCGGTCATTTTTGTGAAATAAAGCTGGAAGTAACTACTCCAGCCGTCCGTGAAGATTTAGTCAGTCACAAGTTTATTTTGAATTCTTACTGAATTTTTTTTCAAATGTGTTCACAAACAACCACATAAGTCCTTGCAATGGTTTTTATGCGGACAACATATCAACATATGTACTTCAAGCAAAAAAAAGGGATATATGACTGAATTAATATATGGTTGTAAACAAATCATACTATTATTGTAGATAAGAATAATATGGTCCTCTTAGAACGATAGAAGAGTAAAAAAAACTTATTCTATTTAAAAATTATTTCAAGCAAACTTTTGTAGCCCAGCTCATTTTATTACAAAAATGCAATTTATGTGTTGAGAATGGATAAGTTAGTCTCTATGCGGATTTCGCTGGTTGCTTAAGAAATAATTTTTTAAATAGAAAGAACTAAATCCTAGAAAACAGGCGACTAAAGCCATCGAATTGCCAATTAAAGTATTTTTTTAAGTAAAAGTTCTAGTGTCCAACTCAACCATGTTGCAATTTTTATGACTGGAAATCATTTAATGATTAAATCTAAACAATAAATTGTTTACTGCAACTAAAGTAATGTTTAAATTTATTTTCAATAACCAGTATATCTTTGCTACAACAATATATTGTTATAGAGAACATAATATGGTTGTTGTGATCATGCCACAATCATGATTTTTCTTTGCGTGTTCATTAAAGTTCGCACATTTATTAAGCTAAACTTTTTGAATAATTAAAAGAAATTCAGATTTGAGTTCGAATCGATTAAAAATAAATTATTCGATTAGCTTGATAATTTTGAATTTTCAAAAAATTAATTTGCTACAAAAGACAACCCCACAATAGAAAGAAACATGAAAAATAAACAAAACTTACAAAATTAATTAAAACCAAATACATATTATTATTTGTTCGTTATTTGAAAATGTTTCTAAAATATATTAAATTTCGTTTAACCGATTAATCGAAAAAAATTAAGCGTTTCAATTGATTTTTATTCAGACAGATGAATTAAAAAAAAAAATTATAAAAAAATATTATTACGGATCTTTCACTCTCTGACCGAACTGCATTTAATTCATTAAGAAAGTTGAAACAATTTGATTTGTATCGTTTCCCAAAAAAAAAAGGACATTTTCGTCCAAATCCATTGTGTTGGTCACATTAAGTAAATGCAAACGAGGTAAATGTGGAGGCACTTTTTATAAAACAAACGCATTTGAGAGTGTGTTGTACTTTTACACATATTATTTGACTAATTGACAAGGTCGATAGGTAAATAAATCGAATGAATGCAAATATAATGACCGTGATTTATGAGAAAAATTCGATAGCAGCAGTAACAGCAACAAAAGCCGTCCTAGCAATCATATGAAGGCTGCGGCAGCACCAGAAGACCATGATATCATTATGTGTGTGTATCAATTTTATATATGTTCACACACTCTCATATTAAAATCTGGACAATAAATTCCTTCACAGAAGGTTGTTTCCGACACACAATACTCAATCATACAAACACACACACACACACACGATTTCATTTTACATGAGTACACACACACACTTACATTTGAAAACAGTTAAAAATGTTGAAAATAAGTGCCTGGAAGAATGAAAGGATTGTATTTCTCCAAAAACAGAACAAAAGAAAAAATAGATCATAAAACCGTTAACTGTTCTTTCACACTGGCACTGATACAAGCACACACACACACACACACCCGCAAATATAAATGGGACTTTAAGAAGCGAAATGTTTTCAACTTCTAGAAAAGTCTTGAAAAATCAGCGTTTTTTGGCAAATTACCAGAAGCCAAAAATTATTTATTACTTTTCTCCTCCAAGTTACGAGTGTTGAAAAGTTTATTCAAATTAGTTGGCTGCCGGCCTTCGTCTCTACGTAAATATTTCTTAATCTATGAATCCAGTTTCGAAAAGATCTAAATCGTTCCAGTGTTCAATTTTGTACCGAGTTGTCCACACGGGGTTTTTAGGAGTGTCGCTCATGACTTAAGTTTGAGCTAATACACGTATGTAGGCGCACAAAAACATAAATGTCGGCCTGGCCTGTCCAAAAATATCGGCCGTTAAAATTAGTGAGATCAAAATGAGGACCAGGTTCTTCATATGTACAATACCATCCCATCCCTAGTTAACTAGCAAGTTTTCCCATAATTCTTTTCCATATTAGCAAGTTAAAAAATTATTGCCAAACTAGCAAGCTGCCTAGGAATGGATGGTGTTGTGTATATCAAGACCTACCTGTATACCGAATTTCAGCTGCCCCATTCAATTGATGAGTGAGTCAGTGAGTAGGTACTAAGTTTTGTACTTTTGACAACTTAATAATTTGGGAAAATTTACCTACAACATTTCGTGTAATATACCCACTGTGTGCATTAGCTTGAACTTTGACTGGCGCTCTACCGTGCGCCTTAATGGAGATATCAAATACATTTAAAATGTTAAAATGCTCCTTTCGTTATTAGAAGGACTTCTTACTTCTTCTGTACGCAAAGTAGAAACTAACATTTATTTATGCATTGCAAATATAAACCTACCAATTGTACGAGTAGGTAGGTATTAGACAGCGAACATATCTGACAACAGAAATAATCTGAACATTTTTTGAAATAAAACATTTTTTTAATTAATAAATATGCACTTGCTTATGCAAACGTTAGTAACACTTGCTATTTTCTGGGTTTCTACAGAAGCGAATGATAGCTGTTGTTGTTTTTTACCGCTTACAGCTACATTTAGAGTTGGCAAACAACCAATCAAAGGTAGAAAGGCCGGTAAGAAAAATGAAATAACAGTTTGCTTGTTGTAAGGGCTTTTTGTTAAGACTTTAATGCTTTTGTTTTGAGGTTCTTTAAGCTTTCTCATTTGGTTTGAAGTATTTTGGGCACAAGACATTTAAGTTTTTCTAAAAATTTCGGTAAAGGATTCCTGATGAATTGGCTCAAGCTGCCAGCGAAATGCGCATAGAGACAAGCTTATTTCCACCCCAGGAAACAAATAGTATTCTTATAATAAAATGCCTGCAGATAGAAGTAGCAAGAGAAAACTTTTTTTAAGACAAACAAAAAAACCGGGTTGAATAATAAACCCGATATTCAAATTATATTTTTACCAGATATTTATCGGAAAAGTCTGACCGGACCGTTTTCTGAACTGTTTGGGCAGCATGTTTCTGCACATTTTTTGGAAAAAGTACGCTAAATAGACACAACGAAAAAACACATGGTCCCACTAACCACATTATGTTTTCTACAACAATATATTGTTGTGGCAAACATATTATGGTTATTTGAAAACAATTTGAACATTAGTTTAGTTGTGATAAACTACATATTGTTCACATTTAACTATTAAATGATTTCCAATACCATAACATTTTTTTAGCAAACATAATATGTTAAATTCTTTGCATGTTTCAATGTATGAGACTGCCGTGGCTTTAGGGTTTAGCGCGTTGACTATTAAACATTCTATATTCGCCTGTGTTCGCACCTCAGCCGCTGCCAATTTCCTCTTGTACCGTTTTAACAGGACTATATTATTATTATCTACAATTTGTTTACAACCATATAACTCAATCATAATATGTTGTTCTAAGATTATGATTATATAAACTTCTGCGGAATTTCTCCAAAAAAATTCCCTTTCCACACATGTTGCTTTCGGTAAAGTGTTTAATCGATGATGTATACGGATTCTGGAAAAAATGTTGACTGGGATATTCAATTGTCGTAGGTGCTCAATTGTCGGAATGAAAAAAGCCAGAAATATAAAAAAAAAAAAAAAATTAAAAGAAAAAAACTCAACCATAAACCATTTTGAAAACCGAAATGTCAGCGAATTGCAAATTATGTTGCACGTTTCGTTTCTTTTTCTAGTTTTATTATAAAAGTTTTCTTCATAACAGTGATGTATGAAAATATAGCAGTTGTATAAATGAAGTTGAGAAGAAATGAAATAAAAATTCCCTACTTAAGCTGAAACTGTGCTGATGTTGTTCTAACATTTCGCTTGCCAATCGTCATACAAAAGGCGAGCGTTTGTTGTGACGATACACAAATCGGTGCCAAACTTGTATCTTCTTCTTACCTCAAGCCATAACATTTTATTTCATTTTTCAGAAATCAAGCTGGTCAAAACCCAAATAGTTTGATAAATGTGCTGACCTTAGGCACTAACAAGTGAATACGACAAAAGACGCCGCTACTGTAGGATCCTGTTCGAACGTCCTTATGAGTCCGTATAAAGAATATCCTTGTGTAACGTCATGTTTGTTTAGCTGTTGTTTAGCTTAAACGTTAATGACTGGGTGAAAGGAAGACTGTTTGTTTATTATGAATAGAAAGCGCTTGATTGTTTGTTTGTTGTGGCATTTGTGTTACATTCGAGTACATATTGACATTTACCGACAGACAACAGTCACACACACACACACACACACACACACACATACTCCCTCGTATTCATTCATACATCCATGAGTATGTTGCACTTTGTTGCTCCATTAACGTTTTAATTGTTAGTCTTCCACTTATGTACTCGTATCTTGTATTGTTGGTGTGATAATAGAATAGAATAGATAGGTTGATAGATGGATAGATACATACATATGTACTTTGTAGAAGAATGTAAATGAAAATATGTGGAAGCCAAACAAAATGTTGATACAATCACAATATTTGTATTCTACTCGTGCTACACCAGTGTATATGCATTTGAGTGTGCAATTATTCTTGTGGGCAATTACAATATAATATTTGCTTAGCCCAAAATAAAAGGAGTTCACACACACACACACCCCCCTACACACCCACACACGCTGTAGCCAGCCAGCCAGACAGACAGACAGACCGACATTATTAAGATCAATCCGTTGACATTTTGGTTAATTTCTTTTTTTCTTACTTGTGTTTACATGTGTTCCTCGATTAACAATCCCTTCCCCTCGCCCTCCCTCTCTCCCCCTTTATTACAAATAACTCTCTTGTTGTTGTTGTTGTTGTGTTTTTGTTTTCATTTATTTCCTTATAACATTACAACACTACGAATATAGTACTTTTGATTTTAGGTCATTTTTTATTCGTATTTTTTTTTTTTTTTCATTTGGTCTGTTTGCAGTGTCAACCAATAATTAAACTCAAGAATGACAAGAAGAACGAACAAGCAAGTAACAACGAACACAATGTGACACACTAAACGGTCGTTATTTAGTCAGAGTGTGTGCGTTCATGTCATTTCTCATGCAATTATTAAACTATTAGACAAGTTTATTAAACATAATTAGCTTAAATAAATGATCTTAATAGACTGACCGACCGACCGACCGACTGACACACACACACACACACGTTTCAGTGCGTGAATTCTGAATAATTAAAAGTTGTTGGGTTTATTACTTTTTTGCTGACCTCTTGTTAAGGTCAAAGACAGACATGCTTTAGTTATTACTGCAAGTTTATCACATCTTCTCTCTCTCTCTCTTTCTCTAATTCCAGCTTGGGCATTGGAAGAGCACATTTTGAAAAGCAGCCACCCAGCAATTTGAGAAAATCAAACTTTTTCCATTTCGTTATTGCCCTGTACGATCGGGCTGGCCAACCCATTGAAATCGAAAGGACGGCATTTATTGGATTTATTGAAAAGGAATCTGAAGCGGACACGACAAAGACCAATAATGGCATTCAGTATCGCTTACAGTTGCTCTATGCCAATGGTAAGTGTGAATTTAAATTATTTCATTTTATTGTTACGTTGAAAGCAGGCACGGATCCAAAGGGGGTGGAAAGGGAAATTTCCCCTTTTAAAGCCATTGGGAATTAGCATTTTCCCACACAAAAAGTAATTCATGAATGTGATTTCCTTAAATTCACTAAATTTGTTTTTTTTTTTTATTTAGCAACAATTTTAAAATTTTTAACACTTAATTGGTGATATTCAAAAGACTAGTAAAGGTTTATAATGCTAACCGCGAAATAGCAATAGCATTATGCCCTAAATTCCACAAGTTTTATTAGCAATGATTTTGCTGTTACTGTGCTGTTGAAAATAAATACAGTCCAGCAATAGCAAATATCAAAAACATTTGCTGTCACAAAACAGCAATTTACGCTCGTTAATTTATTTATGCTATTGCTATGCTTGTACTGTTGAAAATACGACAGCAACTAAAACAGCATCAGCACAACTACGACAGTCATCTAATTGCCAGTAATGTGAAATGCTACAGCAATTATGCTTTGCACAAATAGGGAAATTTAAATGCACATAAATTAATTTATTAATTTCGTTTTCTTTTCTAACTGTCAATTATGTAAAAAATGCAACCCTTTTCTTATACGAATTTATGAAAAGACAATAAGCACATGTAGTTTTACTGGATTTTTCATCATAGTCTTTAAAAATGAACAAATAGCAAAAGCAAGAAATATGCTAGATTAAAATTGCTGTTACAGTTGCTATGAAGCTGTTTGTTAAAAATAAAACTGCAATAGCAATTCTTCAAATATGACAGCGAAAACTACGGTATTAAAGCAAATTAAGAAATATCAAAATAATTTTATTGTTTGACGTTAATACTTAATAGAATTACGAAAATATTTACTAAATAACAGCAGCAAAGGCAAAATATTTATGTTATTTTTTTGGCTGTTTTTGTGCTCGTTAAAAAATAAATTAGCACAGCAATACCAAATTTTTGCTGTTACCGTTCTTGCTTTTACTGTTTCTTCGTTTTTAAAGACTCTAATGGAAACTCGTAAACAAATCCAATATAGCTTCATGTGCATGCTGTCCTGCCATCGATTTTTATAAGAAAAGGATTACTTGAATACTAGGAAAAGTAAACTAAAGGATGAACAAAAATTATAATGGAATTCCCGGTACTTAAAAATTAATAAATCAACCACGGTTGCTGTAATATTTCACAATGTTGTCAAAGTAATTGCTATCGTATTTGTGCTGCTGCTGTGTTCGTTGCTGTCGTATTTTCAATACTATGAGCATAGCAATAGCATAAATAATTTAACGATAAAAAATGCTGCTACTGTTGGACCGTATTTAGTTTCAACACCACCACAGTAACAGTAAAATGAATGTTATTAAATATCATAGTACATAATGTTTTAGGTGCTATTGCTATTTCGCAGTTAGTAGTTTAAGTACTGATTTTTGCTACATAAAATCCCAAAATCCCAATAAAAATATTTGTTAGTATAAAATATATCGCAATGTAAGAAACAATCCCTTTAAGCCACTGCATATCAATTAAAAATATTAATAAAAAATATTTTTTAGCTGGCAATTTCTGCTGCTTTCAGCAGTAGAGCTTCAAAGCTATGGTTAGTCACACGGCTGAAGAACTCTTTTGAACGGCAGATAAGCGTGACACTCATTTGTGTTAAACACACATCTTTGGCTGCTCTTTGCCACTATCACACACATGTAAAAAGAAATAATTTGTGTTTGTGAGTCCTGCTGCTCTGCCCGTCTAAAATGCTTTTAAAGATTTTAAGTCAAAAAATTAATAATAATTATTTGAAGAATATTTTATTTGTTGATATTTTTATAATTTATTTTCTCTCTAATATTTGATAGTTAAACCTATTTCTCTTCTCTATTTAAGGTGCTCGCCAGGAACAGGATATTTTCGTACGACTTATAGACTCTGTAACAAAACAAGTAAGTTTGAAAAAAAAAAATTAAATTAAATTTCCATTTGTGATTTAATGTCCTAAAGTTGTTCTTTGGCTTAACATTCTATTGATGAAGTTTTCAAGTGTTTAAGAACGCCATGAATTTGTCTTCAATCGAGCCATAAGTTGCATTCAAAATTGATTGTCACAGTTAATTTAGTGCGTCCTGCACGCATCAGCCAACAACCAACATGCCAACAGCTCAATAAATTGACTTGTCAAACACTTAAATGGGCAACAGTGGATGCAAACGTACTCGCACACTAACGACATAAAAATTAAAGTCATTACCTTGCGAGGTAGCGCCCACTAAAAGGCTTGTTTCCACTGCAAGCAGCGTTTTACGTTCTATTCTTCGTGCAATTGTGCGAATGAATGTCCTTTGGGTTTTGAGCTGGAATGGGGGAGGACAGCCAAATAGTTTGTTAAAAAATTGCAAATACAGCAATTTGAAAATAAAACACATTTTCTTTTTTTTTTTTTGCCCATACTGGTTGGTACTGGCCATATGTCTTGATTGAAGGGGGCTGGCAAGGTGAGGGAGGGCAGACCGATAGAGTTAGATAAAGATCTATTACAATTAAAATATTTGTTACTCGTTCATCCTTTGAAAACTGTTCGCAGTGAGTTGCTATGAAATGACTAACAGCTTTTACTAATACAGCGGCGTAAGTTAGCTCTCCTCTGCACATGTATGCAGGTAAGTAAGTATGTATGTATGTGTTTTGCACTAGTGACTTAGGCAAACATACTTTCATACCTTCGTATGTCCTGCATATGCACTTTGTGTCCAATGATGTGTTTTGTTTTCTCTCTATTGTTTTCAAGGGCAATTAATTTCTAGGGTGACAAATTTTTATAGACTCTATTATAAGTGTTGTTGTTGTTGTTGCTGTTGTTGTCGTAGTTTCTTTTATTTCCATTACAAAATTGTGCAAACACGGGCGAAGGCAGAGATCTTTGTTGTAAATTGGATGTTTTTTATTACAAATACTTGGCTGTGAAGTAGTAAAAAAATTGAAACTGAAAAACAGACACGCACGCCGAACCCCAAGAATACCCCTTTAATTTTAATGAAGTCTTTATCATTAACAGACGAGCATGATGAAGACATGAAAATGTACTCGTATCATTGATTATGATGGCGTTTTTCTTGTTTGTCCAAATAAATCGAATTATTGTTGCTGCCAGTTTGCATTCGCTTGCGAATACAAAGAGTCAATGGGCCATGTGTCTTTTTAGTTTCTGTTTATTTGTTTCATTAATAATATTTTGGGCAACAGCCAGAAGATAAAAAAGATAAGAATATGGAAATTGTTAATTTTACAAAATCTATTTATTAAAAATAATAATTTTTTGTTTTGCAAAAACTACGCAGTTTTTTTGTGACACGATCTAAAAAAAATTATTAATAACTGTGGTGAGAGAATGAACGAATGTGGCTTGTGATAGCATGCGGCAACTGTGGTGAGATGTTTTGATGTTATTGCTGACGTTTTCCTTTCTGAAAAAAAATGTTGACTTTTAAATAGGTAGTACTTTTTCGAGATTGCCCATAACCTCACAGAGCACATGAAATAAATCTCTTGTTTCTATAAACAATGCAGTTAACACAGTTGTAAAAAAGAGTAGTATTTCACACTTGAAAATCAAGTTGAGTGCAAAAAATGTTACATATGCGACACTTGTTTGTTTAACATACATGTTTTCGTAAATGTGGCATGTATTTTAAAAAAGAACACAAGCATGCGGAAATGGCAACCTATATATGTAACATTTTTGTCAGAAAGGAAAACGCCAAAATGAAATCAGACAAGAAAAACATACAAGAAAAATAGTCGACATTAGATGTTATAGACTCATGGACAGCGCTTCTACCCAACCTCAAACATTTTGCAATCTTAAAATGGCACATGGAACCAAGCCTGGCAAATATGGAGCCTGAAATTTCACTGCCCCTAAATAAAACATATGGTTGAGCTAACCATAACCTAAAAGCAACATTATAATGATTGAATTACATGGTTGTAAACAAACCATATTATTGTTATGGTTAATAACAATACCATACATGAGAGTTGTATTCCATTTTCGGTCCGATGTAAGTAATATAAATGTTGAGAAGATCAGATGGGGTGAGGTATCTCTTGCACTGCTTTAAAAAGCCGAAGCTTCTTTTGCGACATGAAAAATGTGCTTAGTCCATCGAACATCGCACTGAATTTTCATGCCGAGAACATCAAGAGCTTCTAATCCCTCAACATCGATATTACCCATTATTACAGACGAGGCAGCATGTTCGGTCGTGCGCCTGTGCGTAAGTAAGCAACACTGGGTTTTGGTGGCATTAAAATCAACCCTGTTTGCACGCCCCCTTTCAGCGATTGTCCTAAGATCGTTACTCAAGGTGTTATTCATATTTTGCCTCGTAGCTTCAATCTCCAAAAGGCTGGGCCTGCCACGAAATGAAAAAGAATGGCAAACGCTGCTGTCATCTGCAAAAGAGTAGATAGGGTTAGAAGTTAGACAGAGAAGGTCATTCAGAAAAATTCAGATCAACTTTTGCATTGGAGCAACGGAAAAGAAATCAACAGAGTTTGAGAGCAACATTCCAAAATGATATTGTATAATTAATCATTTAATGATTAAATGTAGACACTAAATCGCTTATCGCCATTAAAGTAATGTGTAAAATGTTTGAAAATAATCATAATATGTTTGCCATAACTATATACTGTTGTAGAGAACATAATATGGTTGTCGTGGCCATGTCCCAACCACAAAAGTTTTTTTCTTTGCGAGTACTGCCTTCTGACTTCTCTAATCGTAATTTGGCGATCGATTGTTATTTTATGTTGATTGTTGATCCTCTTTAAGGGCTTCTGCGAAACGCTTACATCTCTCGTAACATTGTGTTGTGTTTCAAATTTTAAACATGGTTCTGCACTTTATTTTACTCTTGTAATCCAGTTTCTCTGTTCACTAGCTGCCAACGAATTGTACCAAGCTGGATGCAATCACAGTTACTTTCAGAACACGCCTCGTATCTGGCAAATTCTTGGTGAAATCTATTTTCTTTTCCATCGCCACTTTGCATCCAGCCATTGATTGACTCATAAGTTTTCCCAAGACTTTCTTGCAGCTGCAGAAAATTAGTGGGTGTGTAATGACTTTGATTATGACTGAAACATTAAAACATTTCCCACATTTATTTAGCAGCAACACACACACGCACACACACACACCCACCCCCTGGAATTGTTGAACAACATGGAAAAAAAGGTTTAAAGTTGTGTGCGCTTTTCGTTCTTTATTTTTTTGAAAAAGCTAAAGGAAATGAACAATCATTTGATCCGATTATCCAGTTAGATCAAAGTAATATTGTTACGATTAGAGATTTTTACAGTAGCACAAGGCACACGGAAATAGGGGAGGAAGAAGTTGATGAATTTTCCAAATAATTTTATTTGCACTTGAAATGCGATTACATTTGTTTTTCGAAATTTAAAACAAAATCCTACGTTCGTTCCATTTATATCGGAACAGATCTGTTAAAGGGAGAATTCATTATGCGAAGCGAATGAATTTTTTGAATTCACTCAGTCTTATCGGATTTGCCATTTATACGAAAATTAAACGAAGACTGCAACTGTTATTCGCTAGAATCTGCCAGCAAGAGATACGAGGTAAAAGAGAAGAAGATGCCTAAAATGGAGCTGCGTGATGATGATGATTAAAAATTTGAAAAATAAAATGTTCTGAATGGCAGAAAACGGAGGTGATTGATTGTACTGAGATTTTACTAAGATCCACATCGAAAAATTTTCGAAACACTTTCGATATCTTCGAGAATAACGAATATTTTATGTTACAGAGTACAAATTTGGAAAGTATATGGAGAATATTTGATGAAACACAAATTTAAAACTTTGGATGGTTGACGAAAAACACGGACTTCCAAACGGCTGTTTGTGCGATCACGGAGGTGAAAAACGGGCTTAGTGGAACTGACAAGCCTGTGAATGTTAACATTTTTACAGACAGCCAAACAACAATAATTGTACTAGAATCTGATAGGTTTAGATACAAAACGATTCTGGAATGCAAAAAAGCGATAAACGACTACTCCGCATCTCTTCGGTGCCGAGTCACAAAGGAGTGCTGTGAAGTAACCGAGCCAACGGTCTGGCAATCAAAACCAGAAAGTTCAAGGAGGGGGGGCTCAACTAACGCGAAACTGCTAAAGGACACGAAAGTCGAGCTTAAAGGTTGAGCAAAGAGGGTCCATACAGCACTGTGGAATAAAAACACAGTGGAGCGAATAACCAAGACTCTATGCGGCGAACCAAATGGGGATAAAACAAGAAGATTTCTAAGTAAATCTGAAATCAGAAAGATGGTAAATGAAGTGACGGGTCACTCGGGCTTGCGGGCACATCTACGCCGTATAGGGTATGCGGATAATATAGTTTTGTGTGCAGGGAAGCAAGGGCGACATCGAAACGATAGAAGTACATGCTGCGAAGGACCCACTATCCCGGACATGTCTAATTTGAGAGGCGTTGACTGGCAACTCCTCAGGAAGTTGTTTATTGAACAGAGTTCCTTTAAAGGGTGTAGACTTTTCAGAATAGCCAACGCACAACAAGCCGAAGTTGTGGCCTGGGTGTTTGCCTACGGGCAAGGGACGAATGTCCTCTCCCCTCGACGTAACCTAATCTTGGATATTTGACTGACCATAAATGAAAAATATTAAACCAAAATCTAATAGTTTTGCACAAATCAATTAAACTTCAATTTTAAACCAACAAAAAAAGATGAGATTACTGCTGTGTGTGCGGCGTAAGCTAATCGCATTCATGCCTTAACTCATTGCTTCACCAAGGCTGTACGACTTCTTTCAAAGTCTCTGGGATAAAATTCATAAAGGTTCTTCAATCAATAATCTTTCACCATTTGTTCATTTCACACTGCCTTAAGAATTCCAATACTTTTCAAGATAGGAGTTCGAACTTTATAAATCAAAACAAATTGCAGATTTGAAGAATTCTTTTATTTAAACGTCTGCTCTAGCAGTTGAAACATTTATTTTTATTTTCTAAGAATAATCTGCTACTTAAGGGTTAAATTGTTGACCAACTTGTATTGGTCGATATTTGTTGCAACCCTAAAAGTTGCTCTGCATCTCCAATTTCAAAGGCAATGCCAAGATGATGATGAACACCAACAACAACAGCAACAACAACAACGTGGCAACAATAAAAAGCCAACACAGCAAACTCAAATATTCATAATTACACTTGATCAGATAACAGAACATGTTACATTGCAAATGCTCTTAAAGCGCTTGATATCATATTTTGCGCTATTTGGGCTTTAGAAGAGCAGACACCAAGCGAAGTGAATGGGAAAAATGAATGAAGCCACAAATTTGGGAGGTTGGGTAGGAAGCAATTGTAATTTGTGTCCTGATGATGATAATTCTTCTACCACGTGCTGATATGCCAGATAGATTGGCTACAATAAGATCATATTTCAACAAAATCTACTGTCATAAATGAAACCGAATCGAATGTAATGCCAAAATATTCACTCCCAACACACTTGCACACACACACACACACACATACACACACACAAACGCACGTCTGATTTTAAAATTTCATAAAATGGGAGCGAAAAAAAAGTATCGAATTTATTTATCGCGATTGTATGCGTTCTAGACAATAAACTCACTCACTCACACACACACTAACACACAAGCACTGAAATGCGCGTGTTTGGTTGCATTGTGGACCTACAAAAAAAAACAAAAAAATATTCATGCAGCTTTTTTTGGGTTTTGTTTTGTTTTTTGTTGAATGTTCGTGCTAAAACTGCAGCAACAGCGAGCGACAACAACGAAAACAATAATGAGTTGATGGCTTATTGTCTGCAGTAATTTTGAGTTTAGTTGCATTGCAACGTTGTATTGGCCAAAAATAAAACAAATAAACGAGAAAAAGAGTCATCGTGCCATCAAATCTTGCTGGCTATTGGAAACACACTAAAATATGTTTGTTGCAAGCTCCTGTTTGCCATGTTTTATTTTCGAGATACGAATATGAACAATAATGCTGTCGTAAAAACAATAACCATAATGATGGCGATAATGATTAGATTTTCTATTTACGAGCCAGCATTTTTTTGCTCTTCTTTGCAGCACAGAAATGCATATGTATTTGTGTGTGTGTGTGTGTGTGCGTGAATACATACCCATAAGGCAGTTCACGTAATAGAGGGGGATCACTAATCATAAGTGCATTTTTCAAATTCAACTCCGTATTAAAGTACACTACGGGTTTTTTTTAATAATCGGTTTACGGCAACAGAGCTTTATACTCGCATTCAACTTAAAGTTCAGGGCAAAATACTACACTTTTTTACAACTGTGTTAACTGCGACCTAAAAAGGTAATACCTATTTATAAGGCCATATTTTTTCATTTTATTTATTAACTTTTTCCAAGCTTGACGATCTTTTTTAAACAAAAAATTGTTTTATTCTTTTAATATTTCGCGACTCCATTATGTATCGAAAAATAAAATATTTTTTATTACAAAACAAAAAAACGCCATAAAGCCATCGTAGTAAACGCGCCAACCACTTCTGCCACAGCACTGCTAATACTTTGATCATACACCAAAAGCATTTTACGTATTATGTCTATTATGACAATTTTATGGTTGGAGTAATTATATTATTTTTGTATAGTTAAAATACAGTGTTTGTGATTTGAACTTTGGTAGAAATTTTTACGCATGGAAATCATTGAATGTTTAAATGTAAACAAAAGTTAAAATAATATTTAAAATCTATAACCGTAATGTGCTTGCAACACACAACAATATACGGTTGTAGAGAACATAATATGGTGGTCTTGACCATGCCACAGCCATGGTTTCCTTTGCCTGTGTGTGTGGGTACCCGATGTATGGTAGTGTTAGTTTCAAAAGTAAATCGAAATTTTGTATCTAAAACTCACTGTTTTGACTACAAACAATTCTAGATTAATTACTGTTGCTATGAAGCTTTGACTAAAAATACTACAGCAGCAGTTAAAGTATGATAGCAACTACTTCGCTGTTCTCAGCTGTAATACTTTTTTGTAGCAGCACGCCAAAAGGAAAATAAAAAATATTAAAATTTATTGCTAAACAGCAAAATGCAGCAAATTTACGATATTGCTTTTGTGCTGCTGAAAAAAGAAATTAGCACAGCAATAACAAATGTTTGCTGTCTGCTATTTGTTTTTATTAAAAGCTATAAAGGAAAATCTTAAACAAAACAAGTATACCTGTCATAAATAATAATAAGGTTAGACTTGATTTTTTATATATTTAGGGAAAAAAACTAAATGCTACGGAAAAATTTAAATGGAATTCCCGGCACTTAATTAATTAATAAATCAAGTTGTGTATGAAAAAATTACCTATTAGTGCAAAACATACACGGTTGCTGTACATTGCTGTCAATAAAATGGCTGACGTATTTGTACTGAAACTGTTTTCGTTGCTGTCGTACTTTCAATAGTACAAGCATAGCAATAGCATATATAAAACTAATATTTTTAATTTTTTGCTATTCGCTGGATTGTGTTTATTTTCAAACCGAACAGCAACAGGAAAACCATTGTTAATAAATCTTGAAGATTTTATAGCATAGCAGAGTTCTTGTTTCTGTGCTATTGCTATTTATCAGGTAGTATTTTCACTGGTTGGAATTAGCTGAATTATTCGATTAGTTGTTTCGAATACAACATTTTCTTTAAAAAAAAACAAAAGCCAAGTGTGCTTTCAGCTAGGCTTCGTTTTTTGCTTTCAAAATTCAAACTCTGGCGTGGCATTGCGTTTAATAAATTAAGGCCCACAATGTTCCATCTATCAAATAGTGATTGATCATTTGTATGACCTCTTGCGCTTCGAGTAATTTGTTTCTTGCATTGATAGAAAAAATGATTATTAGCTAATGTTTAATGCATTCGATTAAATTTGTAATTGATTATTGTAACCACCGGTTACATCAATAAATATCAAACCACATCTGTTTAGTTTAGAACTAAAAAAAGAACCTCTTTTTTATTTTCTTCATTTGTTTAAATTAATTTTTTCCTTCGTTGATGTTTCGTCGCAGCCTTCTAAAACCAGTTTTATAAGACTCCAGTGGATTTCTATTTGTGTGTTAAGTTCGCCTGAACATGGTTGCCACGAGAACTATTCATGTTTTCCAAATCAAATACAAAAATTGCAATGTAGTTTTTAAATGATCTAGTCGAGGTTGTATGCAGGTCTGGTTAAGCAGATCACTGCGTTATTTTCAGGAATTTTATTAAATGCAGCCAGAAAATAAAATGGATTCAAGAAATTTAAAAATTTCCCCCTCTAGATCTACAGCTTACAGAAGTTATTATACAGGGTGTCCGCCGGGAAGGTATACCACTTTGTTCGTTCATAATTTTTGATTAAATGAAAGCGAATGGATCGTTTTATTTAATGTCGGCAATTATGTATGGAATACAATATCAGATAAATGTCCGCCTCTGGTAGCCTCACAAATGCGAACCCTTTTGAACACATTTTTCATTACATTCTCACACATTTCACGCGGTGTTTCATTAATTTCATCACGAATATTTTGTTTGAGTTGGATCGTATATTGATAAATGTTTTATTTAATGTTGGCAATTATGTATGGAATACAATATCAGATAAATGTCCGCCTCTGGTAGCCTCACAAATGCGAACCCTTTTGAACACATTTTTCATTACATTCTCACACATTTCACGCGGTATTTCATTAATTTCATCACGATTATTTGATTTGAGTTGCTGCAGCGTTTCTGGTTTGTTTGCATAAACCTGGCTTTTCCAATATCCTCACAAAATGAAGTCCGGAGCAGTCTAATCAGGCGACCGTGGAGGCCAATCAACATCACCATTCCTTGAAATAACTTGTTGTGGAAAGAGGTCTTGCATTAATTCCATTGCAATCCTGGCTGTATACGATGTGGCACCGTCTTGTTGAAACCACATGTTAGTCAAGCCCAACGCATGCAGTTGTGGTGATTTTTTTATGAAAATTGGGGTGTCATGGGCGAGCTGTAGCATCCTATTGGCATATGTACGGCGGCGTTAATGGTCTTCTGGAAGAAGCTCTTGTATCAACTGAAGCTTAAATGGAAACAATTGCAAATCTTTGTGCAAATTGTGGCCAAAGTTGTTCTTTGAAGACCAAGCTCCTGAGCACAGTGTCGATTTGAGGTTGATGGATTGTTTTGAACACTTTCTTTGAACAGAAATAATGTTTTCAGCCGATCTTGCAGTACGTTGTGGTCCCTGTTTCTTCGAAATCATTCACTACACGATAAATAGTGCATCTTGTTGGCGCGTTGTTTCTCCCAAGCACTTCGCGTAACTTTCTCATCGTCACAGTAATCGATGATTGATTTTGATAAAGTGTTTTAACGATTAAAATACGTTGGGTTACCGAATATTTTTCCATAATAAATTTCCCACGTCTCGACTTCACGACTGCCAAACATGAACTGTCAAGACTAATGTTTACCGAAATGGCGGCAAAACAAAGTAGTATAGCTTCCCGGCAGAAGTAAATAGTATTTTTACCCTGTCGCACCGAAATTTTAACATGTGGATATTAATTGTTTCAGTTAATTGATCAATTGAAACTCATTGAGTAATTATTATTTCATCTGTGATTTTCGGCCTGAGCATGAATTTAAGGCCAACGAAAATTCATATTTATATTAAAGCAAAGGTTGGTTTAACTTCAATAATTAATTCTAAGTTGAAACTATCTCAATCAACAACTTCGGCAGTCGCCATTAATGAAGTTCAAATTGGACCAACTTGTTTGCCCTGCCCATGTCCAACTCAATTCAAACACTTTATGATAATTTGTTTTGTAAATTTATTCTCTTTTAAATCTGCATTTATGTGTTCAGCATTTGTCATGGCTTGAGTGCGTGTGTGTGTGTGTGTGTGTGTTTGTGTGTGGTTTTTATGCGTGTATTAAAGTGTGACAATGTTTTGGCATGTGTGTGTGAGTGTTAATTAAGCGATAAAATTAATTCGAACGTCAACACTTTGAATTAATGGTGCTGAAAGGCACTGGTAGCAAAAAATAATAATAACAAATACATATGGAAGTCTTAAATACATATGTACATATTCATGCACATATATGCTAATGTGTGTGAGAGATGAACATTCAATAGGCCTCCCATTTTCAGCAACAGCAGCCACAATAGCAGCGGCGGCTGATAAAAAGCCTTCAAATATGGCCGTATAAATATTCATAAAAATACACATGCACGAGTATGTCTGCCTGCAAGTGTGCATATATTGTGCAATTTGCATGCCACACACACACACACACACACACACATGCATACATAACCAAAGTGGAGACAACATTCAAATTTGTTTGTGGATGAAGGTTTTGCAACGCCCCACAATATAAAAAAAAACCAGATACGAATATTATTGCCGCTCTTATTGATGTGTTGTGTGCCAGCAGCAGTACACACACACACACACACACACAGGCAAACAGACGTACTTACATGGATCCATTGCCATTCACCATTAATTCACATGAATATTGGTTGGCACATTAAACGATAACCACAATGGCGTTGTTGTTTTAAAAGCGAAATTTAGCAAAAAAAAAGAGCAAAAAAAACAACAAAAAAATATGAAGAGACAAAAAATGTGAAAAATATAAAAACAAATTTGTGTTAAAATGTCAGACGTATTTACATATGTGTGTGTGTGTGCGTGTGTGTGTGTTTTCCTTAAATCGGTTGCATAAAAATTGCGGCAGTAATAGATTTAAATAGTTTTACAATTAAAAATTAAATTTATTCACAAAACGAGTAACTATAAATAAATATTCATGAGCTTTGACCTTTAAATGGCCGGCCTCCCTTCCTCTCACATTCGATTGCCTAGTTTCCCCACTCACGAGTTGCAGGGACATGTGCCAATCGTCATTAGATTTCTGTGACGAGCCAAAAACTAAAAGCTGTCGAATGAAATGTGTTAAATTTCTTGAAATTTTTCTACCCAAAAAAGTCAGCAAATACATTTTTTTTTAAATTCTAAATGGAGAAAGTTGAAGGGAAAGTGTCAGCCAAATTAAAAGTTATTCAGTTGATTTGGTTTATTAAGTAACAGTTGGGTTTTACATAAAAAAAATATTTTAATTTCAATTTTGATGGAAGGACACATTATTTCCATTAACAGTAAAAAAATACAACGTCAACAACAACAACAAGAACAACAACACTGATGTACGAGGGCGGATCAATAAGTCCGTGAGTTTTTGAATGAAACAAAAATTTATTTTCCAACATAATCTCCTTTTAACTCAATACACTTAGTCCAACGTTTCTCCAGTTTTTGTATCTCTTCCAAAAGAAAAAGGATTTTTCGAGGTCCTTAAAATAGGCCTTTGTTTGGTCAATAATTTCATCGTTGGAGCTAAATCTCTTTCCACCGAGCCATTTCTTTAGGTTTGAAAATAGGAAGTAGTCACTAGGCTCCAAATCCGGAGAATATGGCGAATGAGGTACCAAGTCGTAGCCCAATTCATAGAGTTTTGCCATTGAGACGGCACACGTGTGCACCCGTGCATTATCTTGATATTCTTGGCCATATGGGGTCCTTTTCTTTTTAAATCCTCGTGAAATCGGTCTAATAAGTTGGCAAAATATTCGCCGTTTATTGTTTTTCCCTTTTGAAGGTAATCGATGTGGATTATCCCGCGTGCATCCCAAAAAAATTTTGCTCAAAATTAGACAGTAGTCTATTAACAGGTGGTACTTGATGGGAACAGTGTTGCATTTCATATAACTACGAGGGAAGTTCGAAAAGTTACGGACCTATTGATCCGCCCTCGTATTTAATCCCAGTAAGCATTTTATGAAAATTTGACTCTTCTGCACGATTAAAATAACACAATTAACAACTGGAAGTTGCTTCTTATATATTGTGGGGTGCTGAATTCAAATCGACGCTTCATGTTTCTAAATTGGTCGTGGTGCCCGAGATATACCGTTATCCCGAAAATGAAGAAAGTGGCACGACATGCATATTTTAATTGAACTTGAGAATGTTTTGTTCTCTTTGACTGAGTAAAAAATTGGAAAATCTACCACTAAATTTGCCTTTAAGTTATACCATCCATGTCTTAAATTATGCTCCATAGTTTCAGAGTTATCGAGAAAGTTGCGGCGAACAAAAAATAACAACGATAAAAAAATAGAAAAGTGACAAAAATCTCACTTTATTTCTGTAGACATATATTGACCCTTTTGCGCTGAATTATCGGGTTGTTACCGGTTTTTCCAAGTCCACTTATTTTATGCAAATTGATCCTAAAGCCATCAACTCGTCACCTCGTAAAATTTGAAATCGAATACATTTTATTGTATGTGACAGTTTTATTTACAATGTCGGCACATCATAAAGTTAATATTGTTGTCGAATTTCGTATTTTATTAATTCACTGAATAGGACAAAGCGTTCTCCAGTTATGTTAATATTTGCCGTACAACAGCTTCCTTTTTGACAAAACGGTATATCTCGAAAACTAGAAACAAATTGAAGACACCGAGTGTAGATTCTAATTCTTCAGCCCAAATAAAAGCCGAAAGAACTTTTCGTTGCATTTGCCAAATTGCGTTTGTGAGGTCTGGTAGAATAAATGAGTTCGGAAAGAAGAGTTTGCAACTGTAGGACACAAGAAAAAACGTTACATTGTCTCCCAGTCGTAAAGTTGAGCTGAATTTGTAAACTTATGTAACCGTTTTCCTCCTTTATCGGGAGAATATTGTACCCTAGCTGCAACTCTTCTTCTCAGAGGGTATTTTATGACTTGCTTTGCTGATCGTGCCACATTGCTAAATTTATTTTTCACTATTTCCCTTTAAAGTTTTTTTCTTTACAATGCAGAAATGATTAAGTCTGTTTTATAGCCGTCCAAGGTTGTCTGCGAAGAAAACCAAAACATTCCTCCAAATGTTCACTGGGAGATATGACCCTCTACCTGTAATTTAAGTGCCTTGAAACTTATGCCCGTTAACTAGTTTTGAAAATATATTTTCAAAGTGAAAGTAGTACTTCATAATTATTTAAAATTTCATTTAAATGGGGTGGCTAATAAAGCAGAAGACGAAGTAGCAAAAATGATGGCATATGTAAAAATTGTTCTGTGCACCAAAACCACAAGTGCGGATCATAATTCAAACAGATGAGTTGAGGTAATTCCAAACAAAAAAAAAAGAAAGCACTCTATCATGTTGTATCTATTTGCTCTAGTCTCCGCTTCATACACACACACACAAACATACAGTTGAGTGCATAAGAACGAACACAAACAGCAAAGTTGTTTCAAGTACTTCAATGCAGCATGCACATGCATGAAAACAAACAACCCACCAGCCAAAATCAACCAGTCTAATTTGAAAATAATTAAATACAAAACTCACTAAACGAAGTAAGAACATGTGTAATCCTGCACACACAAGCTCACACACATACGCACCGCTTTTTCCTTTTTTTTTCTTTGCTAAATACAAATCCAACTAGAATAAATCTAGAAATCATTACAAGAACAACAGGGCAAATGGCAAATTAAAAAGCTAGAATTTAGGGTGCAGCGAGCCCTTTTTTACTTTTTATTGTAAATAACACACAAATACAAATAGTAGTTATAATTTTTATGAATAGACAGATAATAATTTCTACAACGATGCTTCTGTTCGGCAACAAAAACAAAAAAGAAATGTTCAACCACCAGCCTGAGTAATTCTATACTGCGTAGCATCAATGACGCTGTGTGTTGTTTTTTTTATAGTTTGATACAAGATTTCTATTGAAAAAGCTTTAAACTTTTTCCATGCCCCATTCCCTCGAAATAGACAACAGAAGTTGGTGAACAGTCAGTCAGAAGAACATTTATAGACATCACTTGCCACTTACCATTTACTGGTAACCGGTAGCCGGTAACCAGCACCATATGTGCCATTGCCGTGCACATTTTGACAACAACAAAAACAAGAAACTAAAAAAAAAATTCACTTTACCTTCTGCCACAAAATCCCAAAATATCGTGCGAGTGGAAAGGCCGAGTCATGAATGGAGAAAAAGAAAGGAAACATAAACATAATCAGAAATTAATTTCCACAGCAAAAGTATCAAACACTAATCACGGGGATTTTGAGGGCTTTACAAAACAACATAAACACGCACTAACACAAACACACGCACACACACCCATACGAGCAAATCCATTATCCCTTATTTGTTACACATTGTATTGTATGCGTGTGTGTGTGCATTTTATTCAATGAAAACTATACTCTGGCATTTCTAACGAAATGAAGAACATATCTTTTTTAACTACCAGTGTAACTTATTTATGCAGGAGACTATTAAGCACAGAAATCTTATGTAACGACTATCAAGTTAGAGCTTAAATCAATGCAGATTCATTCCTTAGCAGCCAAAAAGAAAACATGGTTGAGGTAACCATAAATTGAGTTATATGGTTACAAAGAAATCATATTTTTATTGTACATAATAATAATATGATCCCCTCAGAACGATAGAAGAGCAAAAATGTTGTTGTTCCAGATGGGCAGCTGCTAAGTTACACACTCAAGCGACCAAAGTCATCGCAGTCAGTACCCTCCTACCCTCATGATCGAAAACTAAGAGAATTTTATATATTATGTCCATTCAGAAAATTTTATGGTTAGAGTAGAGCCTCAGTAGAGTTTCATAGAGGCGTGTCCTCGTTAGATAATTGACTTAACCCCCTGTTTACTGGTTTTAAGAAAATGAATTTTGCACCTTGAACTATTAATTGAATTCTTTCATATATTTTTTTTTTAATTTCAAGAGCTATAATGTTGCTCAGTTCGTAAGGCCAAACAAATTTTTAATCAAAATTAGCCAGAATCAATTAAAATTTTCTTATTCTCAAATACGCAAACACAATTAAATGAATTTTAAATTGATATTGTTTCATTCTATTTTTTCCCCTTTGCAGGCGATTATCTATGAAGGACAGGATAAAAATCCGGAAATGTGTCGTGTATTATTGACACACGAAGTGATGTGCAGGTGAGTTAAAAGGTTTTAAACAAAATAATACTTTAAAATATGAAGATGAATGATTATGAAGCGTTCGCGGCAAGTGGAGGAATACAACAAATTATATTAAGAGTTCTGCCTTTACAAGGAGTATTTTTTTATCAACACTTTTCTTTGTTTGCATTAAGAATTATGCAAAAAAAAAGGAAGCAGTCGGAAAGGGAAAGAGCTGAAAGAGTGAAGAAATAAAGCAAAATTTGTAGAGTTTTGTATCTGGAATTTTGCCTAAACCCCTCGAGTATAAAATTTCTTTTCCGTTTACAGCTTCTTTTTTATTTCCGTTTGTTCTGTATTTTATGTCTGCTTTATTTGCTTTAAACTACATTCCTTTTATTCTTTGACAAACAAATCATTCTTCTTTAAAAAGAAAATCTCTAAGATTTTCACACTTTCTCTGAAACGTTTCTCTGATACGTGTGTGCATCCTGAAAATATTTGGTGATTTTTTAAGCGTTTTTTTCTTATGTATTTAAGGTTTGGGTTTATTTGGTAGCTTTTGTAGTATTTGATTCTCGTTATTTCAATTCGACTGTTTTGTTTGATTTGATTTTTTTTTTTTAAATAAAATAAATTTAAAGAACTGACGCTCGTTAGCCAGGCAGCAGAAGCAGAGTTCCCTTCTCTTCCCAGCAGCGACTACTCGAAGTGGCGGAGCTATTGAGCACTTTGAATAAATTCTATGAGGAGTTTTTAAATTGACTGCTATTAAATTTTCAAGCCATAGAACCAGTAACACAGTTAGTTAGAAGTGCATGAAGTATGAAATGTGTGAGGGAGAGTGTGTGTGTGTGTGTGAGGGAGTGTGTGTAGGTGTGTGTATTAAAGTAATGCTCTATAAAAATGGCCTTGATTGTTGAAGCTTTAAAATACTTACTTCCCTTCATTTTGTTTTACATTTATTGTGATTTTGTTGTTGTTGTTGTTGTTGTTGTTGTTGGTTGTTTTGGCTCTTTTTCTCTCTCTATTCGTTTGCTTCGTTTTACTGTTTTTTTTCTTTGTAATCATGCTGACAATGTCCGGCCAAATGACTGAAATGGTTAACTTTCTATTCCAAAATGCTCGTAATACATTTACAGCCTCCAACATACACATGCACACATATGTACATATATATGTTTCTATGTGTGTGTGTGTGTGGATGCTTATAAAATGGAGGCAAATTTGTTTGTTTGTTTCTTTTGTATATTTTGCAACAGGGTCCACTATTTTCTCTTTGTTTGTTTGCCTGGCAGTTTTGTTTTTTTCTTTTATTAAGTGAGAAAGTGAGTGTGTGTGCGTGCTAGTGGGTGGTTGTTTGGGAGTTGTATTGTGTGAAACAACCTCATACAAGACACAGCATCATAAAATGGTTGTTTAAACTCGACCAACATTAACAATGGGTCCTGTTATCGTTGCGAATAACGCACTCGTTTCATGTTTTCCTTTTTTTTTTTGTTATTTTTCTGTGTCTTTTTATTAGTTTTTTATTTTCTATTTTTGCCTGTGTCCACCATACATTATCTCTATCACTCCTTTTTACTATCAGCCAAAAAGAAACAAAAAAGCATGAGATACATTTCTGGGTTGTTGGTATGCAGAAAAATTATGGTTAGTCAACAGAATAAAAGGAGATAACAATGAATTTGGCTCTGTGCCATATTTTTTCACGCATTGACTCAACTCACCGACCAACCCACCGACAAGGAAAACTACTAGTCAAAAAAAAAAACAAAAGATTAAGTATCTCTTCAACAATACAGGTAGCGTAATAACAATAACATTATTGATTAGAGCAACAACAAAAAGAACTTGAGTCCTAAAAACTACTAGACGGTCGGTCTATAAAGGCTTTTTTTCATGGCATAATATTGATGGCTTAATAAGCAAATAATGTAAAACCTTTTACTCCATAATACATTTTGCCATGCCTGTGTAACCAAAGCACCTTTCACACTATATGATCGAGTAAATCGACTGGTCAATAAGTGAAATAAATTGAGAAAGTATTACAGTGTGAGAGCAACATCTAATTAGAGTGTCAAAAAATACGGATGGATATTGGACAGTCGTATGGCTGGCGCTCATTATTTTTAGAAAAATGTCTAAATGCTGAGTCTTTTCATTTGATCAGGGTTGCATTTTTACAGCAGCAAATGGAGAAAATATCAAAAGGTGCTGTTGAACAAATAAACAAGTCGACTGGGTTATTGCTGACAGGGCGCTGCAGCAGATATTTTTTTGCTTGCTCTGGCTTATCAGTTATTGATGTATTTTGTTCACTCTAGAGCTGAAAAGAGCTTTTACCCATTCATTTCGCTACTTTGTTAGAAAGGGAAATCGATCAAAAACTGAAGCCGCCTCAAATTCTCAAGAGCCATCGCCGCCGCTGCCCACCGGCAATTGCTTGTCCATTGCCGGCTAAGGTATTGTTTCGGCTTCTTTTTATGGTACTTTCTCGAAGTAAACAAACACGGCTTTTTCATTTTAATTCAAGTGCGAAAGTATAGACGCACAATCATCAAGACGAATTAACACAGGTAAACTCACCAGGGCAGCTGATGACTTTTTAATAATTGGATGTCAAATTCCATGTAAACAATTTTCCCCCCCATTTTCGCCACGTTTTTGATATGGATTTTGACACTACACCGGAAATGCCTTTGGCCCGCGAATCTAGCTGTTACCACGTGAATCCAGCTGTTACTTTCAATGTTTTTTTCATAGTCAGAACCGACAATCGTTCTTTGCAAAAATCCAACGACTATCTAAACACTTGCAGGATAGTGTGAAAGGGGCTTAAGTAGCTGCTGGTCAATAAGCCGAAAAACAACAGTGAAGTAATTTGCAACCCAAAGGTGATTTTTAGTTTTATTTTAAATGAATCGTTTTATTCAAAGTGTTACATAGTCAAAGATGGTTCGAGTAAAAACGTCTTAAATTATTTTTTATTCATATAAAAATAAACATAAAATCTGCTTTAGTTTAAGACTCATTATTCCGTTGCATTCGACAAGGCAGCAATTTAATTCCATTTTATTTGTATTTTCAGCCGTTGCTGTGACAAAAAAAGTTGTGGAAACCGCAATGAAACACCATCAGATCCTGTCATTATTGATCGGTAAGTAACATAATAAAATTTACAATTGCAGCGCCCGGCTTGCTGTTGTTGCATAAAAATTTATTTAAGAAAGTACTTGTTGTTAGTCTACATAAAACAATAACCTTTTATCATGTACACACACACACACACACACATACACAGGCACATTACACACACACGCACACTTATACAAATACTATACATGTTTTACAATATTGTACGTCATACTTCTTTATATTCAGTTTTTTTTTCTTGACTCTTTTCATTTTTGTATTAATAAACAGACATCGATATTTTTTATAAAATATTATGTCGCAAATACCAGTGAAAATATATATTTCATCCTTACACATACACAAATGCCCTCAAAATACATACATATGCGATTATGTGTGTGTGCCATCTTTCTTTCACAGTTGACATTTTAAGCAGCTTTTCATTATAATAAATATCAGACTTGCTACTACTTGCTTTTCTTATAGACAGACGCAGGCAGGCATACCCAGCAGTATTTTTTAACATAATCGTAGACATTTGGCTACTATACCCATCCCCAGTAGTTCATTGTTGGGTGAATGCTCACTTTACTGTCTCTAAATAAAATAGAATGTAAGCAGATTAAGTTTTTCTTTACTTTTTCTGGCAACCTCCTGGTTTGGCAATTGTACAAGTTCAGAAGGTTTTGGACTGGAGCAACTGAGTGTGAATTCTTATGTAATTTGGGGTAATGATTTCAAATCCGTACTCAGTTTCATGAACTCGGTTCTGGTTTTTGAGATATACTGAGATAATATAAAGCAAGGAGCACTATATATTTAAGTATGACTTGGGAAAGGTTTATTCTATCCGGCAGAGTAAAAAATCCGCCATGAATTTACCTTCAAAAGTTATAACAATATTGTCTGATATAGTGTTGTGTTGAGATAGAGCGAAACTTGTGACGAATTAAATACGGCTCGTTTTGTTGGGAACAAGGACATGGACATGGTCATGGACATGGACATGGACATGGACATGGACATGGACATGGACATGGACATGGACATGGACATGGACATGGACATGGACACGGACATGGTCATGGACATGGACATGGACATGGACATGGACATGGACATGGACATGGACATGGACATGGACATTGACATGGACATGGACATGGACATGGACATGGACATGGACATGGACATGGACATGGACATGGACATGGACATGGACATGGACATGGACATGGACATGGACATGGACATGGACATGGACATGGACATGGACATGGACATGGACATGGACATGGACATGGACATGGACATGGACATGGACATGGACATGGACATGGACATGGACATGGACATGGACATGGACATGGACATGGACATGGACATGGACATGGACATGGACATGGACATGGACATGGACATGGACATGGACATGGACACGGACATGGTCATGGACATGGACATGGACATGGACATGGACATGGACATGGACATGGACATGGACATCGACATGGACATGGACATGGACATGGACATGGACATGGACATGGACATGGACATGGACATGGACATGGACATGGACATGGACATGGACATGGACACGGACATGGTCATGGACATGGACATGGACATGGACATGGACATGGACATGGACATGGACATGGACATGGACATGGACATGGACATGGACATGGACATGGACATGGACATGGACATGGACATGGACATGGACATGGACATGGACATGGACATGGACATGGACATGGACATGGACATGGACATGGACATGGACATGGACATGGACATGGACATGGACATGGACATGGACATGGACATGGACATGGACATGGACATGGACATGGACATGGACATGGACATGGACATGGACATGGACATGGACATGGACATGGACATGGACATGGACATGGACATGGACATGGACATGGACATGGACATGGACATGGACATGGACATGGACATGGACATGGACATGGACATGGACATGGACATGGACATGGACATGGACATGGACATGGACATGGACATGGACATGGTGAGAAAATAACGGAAGTTTGGGGTTGTCCTTTTATTTATAAAACTACTTAGTAGCTTGAAAACCAATGTCGGCACATCGTATTTTTTAACTGAATAGGCCGAACCATTCTCTAATTATGTTAATATTTGTCCGTGCAACTGCTTCGTTTTTGACATAACGGTATAACTCGAAAAGTAGAATAAATTTAAAAACTCTGAGTGCACTCAAAACAATATTCGAAACAACTTTTCGTTGCTCCTGTTCCAAAGTTGAGCTCGATTTGTAAACTTGCGTTTGTGAGGTCTGGTAGAGTAAAGTAGTTCGAAAAGAAAAGCTTGCAACTGTAGGACAGCTCTGTCCGCTTTGAAAGAAAAAAAAAGGGTTACAGAAAATATTATTTGATACATTATACATTTAATTGTGAATAAGTTTTCCATTATTTATTTGGCCAATTCGCAAAGTCTTTCAGAAGTTGTAAGTCGTAAATTGTTGTTGGCAACTTCTATATAAACATGTGTTTCGCAACAATGTTTACACAGGAATCACCAACAACAATTTACGAATTTAATGAATTGGCCTGGCCAATTTTGTTTAATTTTCTTTTCTACAAATTTGCATTTTTATGCTGGCGGAGTAAATATTTTTCAGATAAAAATAAATGACTAGATCTATTTTTCCTTCCTAAATTTCTTTATTAAACTAATAAGGCCGAGGAATTTTATGGTTTATAATGATGAATTCAAAATTTTTCTTTGTTACGCATCGTCTGCATCTGAGTGCATCCCTACCTGTCGTTGTGGAATTGTTGTCACGTGCCAACAAATTATGTAGCATCACTCATTTATCTTTTAGCCCTTAGCCCCCAGCCCCTGTGAGCGATTAAACGAACTCATTGCATTTAGTACCCTGTACATTGGTCCAATTGGTAAGAGCGTGTGTGTACGTGCGTGCCACAGAGTGTGTGTAAACATAGCGTGCAATATGTCGATAAGTTAACCACCGTTACGTTACATAATTGTAACAAGAGAAATTTAAATATGACTTGTTTTTCATTATTTTTTATTATAACGAGCATTTCGGAATAAATTGCCAACGCATGCTGTCACTTTACATGAAGTGAAACAAGCAGGAGATGGGTGAAAGCCCATCACTCGTTATCGTGTAGTTAGTTGTTTGGTTAATTGGTTAACAAAAATTAAACAAGATGAAACAAACAACATAAAACCATTAACATGCATCCTTGCATACATACACACACACATATGCACATACATACATAGGTACTCTAGAATAAGAGCAAACAAGTAATTGGTAAAACTAGTAGCTGACATCTGACGCAATATTTACCACACACGTAAACAACAAATGTTCTTTACAAAATATTCCTGCATTTTAATTTGTTTAATGAACAATGTGACTGGTAATAAAATAGAAATAGAAATCAAACACAATCGCCTTCATCATTTCAACTGAATTTCGAATACGTGTTGCCCTACACTGTTTTGAAAAACTAAATTATCCTTTCCCGCAACATTTTAAAAATTTCAAAAAACTTTAACTTTGTTTAATTTGAACAATGTTGAAGAGAAAAATAAAATAATCCTCGTACATTTAATTATTCTAAATAATTTCATGTTTCCACTAACAGCAGCAAAGGACAATGAGTGAGTGGTTTATTACGAGTATTTTGTGCAAGCAATTGACTTTGTGAAAACAAAAAAAAAATATGTCTGTTATCACCTCATCCACTGGTCACACATACACACACACACACACACACATACATACCTCCGCCAGTTGTGAAACGGTTGTTGCTACATTTTGTTAAAAATATTTTACAATGTTCGCAAGTTATTTAACATTTTTATCATACATATTTGCATATTCAGTTGATGTTGTTCTTTTTTGTTGTATAGTCCAATACCCTACTCTTCGATCTTTCTTAATTTGGCAACACACATACATATGTGACGCTACGTGATAAAAGCGACCTGGTCAACTTTTGAACCGTAAGTTATTTTTATCATCAATATTTTGAGTGCTTAATTGATTCTAGTTTTCGAGATATACCGTTATGTCAAAAAGCCAGCAACGGAAGGACATGAATTAACATAATTGGAGAACGCTTTGTCCAAGTCAGTTAAATCAAAAATACGAAATTTTACAACAAAATTATCTTTATGCGGTTTGCACACAACAGTAGAAAAGACTCTCTAACAAAATGCTCTCTGGCAAGTCTCGTGCTGCAGATACATGTGGCAGCTATAAAATTAAGATAAATTAACTTAATTATAAATAAAATTTAAAAGTTGTGCATGGATTTTAATCAAATATGCCTGGTTTTGTTTGAAACTTATAAAATAATATGTCTGAAGGCAGAAAGTGAAACTTTAGTCATATTCTATTTAGAAGTCAAAAATATTGATTTTTTTTCATAAAAAATTATTTTTCGCCACAACTTCCTCAAGAAGTTCGACACTGCTGAGCAGATTGAAAGAGAGAGAGTTAGAATAACTTAGAGGTAATCTGAAAGCGGAATTCTTACTCTGACAAATAGAACAAACCCTTCTTCAAGATAAACTCATATAAGTAGTGCCACTTTCCTTCTATGTCGAAGCTTCGAAAACAAGTTTCAGTTGCCCCAGTCCAAAACCTTGTATGCGAGTAGTTGTGTAGTAATACTCATCAACACTAATATTTTTCTATTAAAGCTCTAACCCCGTTTGCACTAGTTGTTGTACTAGTATCTTTTAGACAATAAATGCTTAATCTTCCGCAGGATACGTTCTTTTGCTTGGTTTTGGCAAATAATAGAATTGAAAATATTTACTCCAACCTGTTCTTAGCTTGAAGTTTTGTTTTAAAGGATTGTACTTTGTGTCCCTGACCAATTACAATATTCCTTGTCACTAAACTATGCACATCTCGTATATGTTACAAATGAACTTTGCCTTTTCAAACACACTCTTGGAAAAAGAACCAACATGTTTGTTGGCAAATAAAAATAATAATATTTAGTAGTCCTTCACTAGAAATGCATTTAGAAAATTAAAAAAAAAAAAAAAACGTTTGTAGCCACCAAAAGCTTGATAAAACGCAAAGTACATAGAAAAATGCACACTCGAGAAATGCGGTCAGTAACTAGAAAAAAGTTTGATACAGAGTGTCTGGTAGCAGATTTATATTTTCAAACTTAAATAAAATTTAACGATAGAATGGACATGTAATGGACATGACAGATGTCTTCCGTCGAGTTCAACGCACTGTTCAAAACAGAGCCTTGTGTTCTGCGCCACACGCTGCAGTAATCTTCGTTCAATTGAGCTGATTTCTCGACGAATATTTTCCTTTAAAGCCACAAGAGATTGGGGATTGTCATTATAAACCCTCTCTTTAAGGTAGCCCCATAAAAATAAATCCTTGGGAGCGACCTCGGTAGTCATGAGATGTCCCCAAAGCGACTGATCAGTTTCTGAGGGAAATTTTCCCAAAGCAAATTCATCGAAGCTCTGGCTGTATGTACAGTCCTGTTAAAACGACGTGTTTGAAGAGTACGATGGATGAGCTCGCAGGTTTGGCAAAAAGAATTCCGTAATCATGCGTCTATAATTTCCACCGTTGACATTCCTCGCCTGGCTTCGAGAATTTTCGAAAAAAATGGTCCAATTATCTCATGCGTGGATAAGGGACACTAAACAATTACCCTGTGGCAATGCAATGAGTTTTGATCTTTCCATCTATGGTTGCGAGTTCTTGGACATCAGTAACGGCAGTTTTGCTTGCTGACGTGGCCGTTTAGGTGAAAGTGAGCCTCGCCGCTCCAAAAACGCTCCAACCAACATCCTTTCACAAAAATTTTTTGCGTCACTTTCTTTCAGTTCTTGAACGATTTGAATTTTAAAAGGATGGAACTTCAGATCCTCTTTTAAGATTTCATGAATAATCGCTCTTGGAAGTCCCAGTGAGGCTGCTCTTTTCCATATTGAAAGTCGCAGATTTTCACTTAAACTGCTTTCAACCAGTTCAATGTTTGCGGGAGTTCTTGAAGATTGACTGGGCCTTGGCCGTGGGACATTCATAGCCGAAGCAGTTGCGCGGAATCTCAGCACCGACGAACGAATTAAATTTTCACTCGGTCCATCACGTATTCGCCAAATACCGAACATTGAACAAAATTGTCGACGAGCAATTACGTATAATATATACGGAATAAGCTTTCGTACTTTCAAACAAATTTCTGTTTTTAAGAAGGATTTCTGAAGATCTCTGCCAGCGCATTCTGTGGTAAATGTGTTTTTATTTTTATCGAACATCAGTAGTGCGATTCGCTAATCTTTTTTAACATTAATCGTATCGTTGAAAAGTGTTAACGATACAGTTAACCTCCTTTTTTTAAACGACATTTGCTATCGTTAAGTCAGCTGTTGTTGTTATCTAAACGATTAACGAAAAAACTCGACGACAAATATTTTTACGTTTAACAAACTGAAATTCAAGGCATCTTTTAGGGGCGGCGAAGTGTTGGTTGTTTAAAAAATCTTTAACAAACCAAAAATATTTTCTATGAACAGGAAAAGGCCTCATGTTTATTTTACCTACCTTTAGCCAAAATTGCTAAACGCACGAAATCTATAAAATATTTGGCCTAGCAGAAGTTTGTTTGTCATTTTATCGGTTCCTCTGTCAATTTAATCAAACAGCAAATTAACGATGCCTGCTATCGTTCAATAGTAGTTAACGAATCGCATAAAAGTTAATGCAAACAGCAAAAATTTTCGACCAAATTTTGTGAATTGTGAATCGAATCGTTAAGAGTTAGTGAATCGTTCTACAGCAATAATTTTTCGAGTGTTCTAAAGGTGTATTAGCAAAGTGGATAAAAGTTTTGTCATCATTTAAAACGATTACACAAAACACAATAAAAAAAAAATAAAAAGTCACGCGATATATTTACATTCATGCAGCCAGAAGATTTAACTGACAAGAAAGGGGTGAATATTTAAGTGGCAACGAACGACAATGACACTCTCCATTACCGCAGCTAAGCCCCAATTATGTCTGTATGTATGGCTTTGTATAAAAATAGGCGAATTCGTGCACATAACAGACTATTTAGATAATTGCAAAGAGAGAGAAAAAAATGAAACCAACCATCACTGAAATTACAAAAACGTTAATCAAAACTATTATTACGTTACGAGTACTGGGGGCATTTTTAAACAAACAACTCTACAGTGTTTTATAGGTCGCCCAATTTTTTAATAGGACTTTTTTGACATTCTGCAAAAAATATTCTTGCTTTCAAATGTGATCTTCATACGATTTTAGCACCAGCTGGCATTTTATTGAGTATCAAATTAATTCCTTTAGTTGGTCTGCTGTTGAATTAAAAGAAAAAATACACACGCACACACACACACACAAAAATACTCCCATAATTTTAAAATCAAATCAATAAAAGCGGCCACGTAAAAAAAGAGACCAAAAAACAAAAACACAGACTTGAAGCAAAAACGTTTACATGATGAAACCACACACCGTGAAATCCGAACAATACCTGGTACAAGTGAACGGTGATCGGTGCAGAGGCAACAGTAGTGAGTGAATCCTTTTACATTCATTTAATTCTTGAACTCACACGAAGCACATATTTCCATCGCCCATATAAAACATTGGAATAATTTCAAGTCGCCTTTAAATACGTTAAACAAAAAACAAACAAAACAACAACAACAACAACAACAAACATACGAACGAGTATCTTGTACTAGTAAAATAATATAAAAGTGTCGTCTTAGTTGTAGTCATGCACCATGGAACTGCTACTAACAAATCATACGAAATCACAAATCAAATGCGACTAAAATCAACCAACAATAAAAGCAAAAAAGTCCAGAAAGCAACGACTGACTGACTGCCTGCCTGACCGACTGCATTGAATCTACAAAAAGTGATGTTGCACTGATGATTTAAATGGGCCGCCGCCGACACTCTGTGATCGTCACTGTTATTATTCTGCGCATAATTTGAAATTCGGTTTTTTGATTTAATGCAATTACAATTTTGACTTTTCTCCTTCAAAAGTCCAAATAAAACGACAACGAAACAAATTCATCAATAAAACATGTGTGCGGGAAAAAAAACCCCAACGCAGCTTCCTTTTGGTCAAAGGAATTGGGTGACTTAAACAACAATAACAACAACAACGACAACACAACAACAACAACAACAACAACAACAACGCCAAGAAAACATCAAAAACCAGTTGTGAATATTTTTGCCGTTGTATGCGAATTGTTTACGGCCATCCACAAAAGCAACGTTCAACTAGAGCCGACAATTGAAGTGCACTATGGGACAATTTATTAGGTACTTTTTCGGCTTACGCTAGGAGGTGCCAAATATAGCAACGGCATTGTCAAGGCAAATGTCGTAGCATATATTTCTAACAGATCAACTGATAAACCTTTACTAAGGGACGGATGACAAATTAGTATTTTTGTAGATTCCTACAAGGTGGCGCAACAATCATTAATGCATCCGCAAGATCAGCTTTGAGAACTGTAAAGGAAACATATATAGAATAGCCGTTGACAAGACATGGGTCCCTATAAAGATGACAACTTTAATAATCTTTGAAAATCCAATTTACTGTTCTTATTCATAACGCTAGTACCTGGGTCATGGTGGTATTATTTAGGCGGGGCGGTGAGCTCTTTGCTGACTGTGCGATATAACATTCATTAAATAAGATCAAATAGATTTTTTTTACACTGAGAGGAGAGAACGGCTATAGAAGTTAAAATTTTCTTCTTGATTTCATATTCCGACCGGGTGATTTGATGTAGATTTTTGGAACGAAGAGTGACACTGAAGATGGCACATAACCGTAACCGGTTTGTTCGCGAACCAAACTTGACAAGAGATGACGAAAATTCGTTCCAAAAATTAACATTTTCTGATATAAAAATTTATGAATTATTTCTTTTTGTTAATACTTCTTTCCCCCTCGAAAATCTGAAGCTGGATTCGCGCCTATGTATAGGAAGGAAGCCTTAATATGACTGCACTATGGAAATAGTTGCTGCAATATATCAGTTGTTGCGGTGTAACAGGTAACGCTGTCCTGTGGAGACCAGAACCTTGTTGTTCGGTTAAGGTCACAAGGATTTCACAATAATGTTCCTGTGATGAGTGTCGTTCGCTGTCACTGCCATATTAATATTTTTGCGTTTTCGGCGACACTCTCGTTTACAGCAACAGTTTTTCAACAGGACGACGCAAAGGAGACTTACTTTTCATAATCAACTAAGACTCCAAATTTTTTTTTTTGTTACCACCCTTGGACCGAAAATTCTGAGAAGTTTGTGAACGATCTCAGCGTAAATGATTCTTTGAATCAATGATCGGAACAAGCATAGTAGAAAACTGTTATATATCATGGTTGGCACTTGCTCTAAGAGAATACTATTCTAGTATATACTATTATTTTTATTCAAGTACAAAAAATGTAAAAATCGTGGAAAACCCGGTTTTTTTCAAACCAAAAACCCGGGTTATTCGATTTTCGAAAAACCGCCATTCAAAAAATTCGACCCCTGTAAGTTCAAAAAAACCAGACGTATGGCTTTGTCAATCATCCTAGTCGCTCTACTCCTCAAGAACACGAAGTAATTGTTTCGATTGTCCTTTGCCGCCATTTGCATTTCATTTGTTGTAAGTAAAGAAAAGGTCGGACGGCGAAAATATATGTCATTAGCAACACAGGCAATAAAACTACTTTATTATATTGTTCCACTTCAAGTCCACTCAAAATTTTCCAAACTCTCTCTCTCTCTCTCTCTCTCTCTCTCACTGCATTCGCGTATGACCTATAAAAATAAATGACTATTTGGGGGAAAATAGTGGTTACGCTTATTTCATCATGCCTTCCTTTGATCCGAACTTATTTTAAGTAGTCAACTGTCGTCGCTCTTCGTGAATTCAAGATGTACGAGTAAACAAACTTTGTCTTGCCGCAACTGGCGAATATAAGATGATTTTGACTTGAAGGAGAAAAAGGTGCCTATTTGTATTCACTTGCCGCAAATGATTTATATGTTGCCAACTTTTGTTTAGAAAGAAATTATATTTTAATTCAATTAAAAGCTTTAAGTACTTTTTCGCGGCCTTAAGTGTCAGAAATGGTACAAAATGAAATAATTTCGGCGGCTCATAGCACAAAAGCTTTTTCACTTGCGCATTTAAATGGTTTGTTAGTTCGCTTGTTGTTTTTGTTGTTGTGCATTTGTTATTATGTCACACAGCCAGAGCAGAGGACTGTCGTTTTATGTTGGATGCAAGTTGCTTAGTATAAATTAAAGTTTTAGTTATTTTGACGAAATGCTGTTGTATTTAGATGCAGTAGCAACAATCGCTTTTGTAACAATACATTGCAACAACAACAACAACAACAAGAGGAAGAGTATTAATGGAAAAAAAGACAGCAAGACACGTTTCTTTTGTTTAATAAAAGCTGGGTGACAAGTCGCCAACCAGCCTACCAACATACATTCGTTGCATGACTGGATGGTTGGATGGATGGATGGGTCGTTTGATCGTAACGTATGTATAAGTGGCAGGGACCTCCACTGAAGTTTGCGCTTTACGCGCTATTTGCAACACTACTCTACATGAACATAGATCAAATCACTGAATCACCGAATCGATGGCATTAAATGAAGCCCCAACTACAGCAAGCAAAATAACAAAAAAGACGTTGCGATGAGGATCAGATTTTCGTTGTGCGAAAAGATTTATCGATAGTTCGTTTACTCGCACTCGCATGTTACGCTGCTTGTTGGTTGGCTGATCAGCCATGTACGTAGGTCTGCATGTATGTGTGTATTCGTATGTGGATTTGGCAAAGTATAAGTGATGCTTTACAATGCATCGGAATTGTAACACGTGCTAGATTATAACGAGATGGAGGACTCTTCGCTACAGTGTAACACATATGCATTCCAACAAAGATTAAGAATTTTTCATAATTCTGCGAGTACAATTTCCAAAACAAGCCTCATATGTTGGCTGCCATCCTGGACACCGCCGCTTGTCGTCACATCTTTGCTCATTCTGTTAATGCATTCATTCGCATTAAGCCTTTCAAAGCCTTCTGCAATATACAATATGAATTAATTTGCTTTGATTCGTTTCGATGCGATTCGAATCGAATTGAATTGATTGTTTCTTGATGCCGAAATGGTTTATCTAGTAGTTTTTTCTGAATTTTCTCTTTTTAAAATGAGACAAACTATTCCTTTTTGTTTTTTGCATTGTTATAGTTAATTTTTTTAGTTCATTTGTAAAGGTTCGCCGGCGGCACTTTAAAACAACAATAGTTTAGCTAGATTTTTTAAGCCACTGTGGTCTCTGCTGATTGACGAGTGCTAAGAAGCCGCCGACAATCTATTTCAAGTAACGATCATCGCCATCGTCAGCAATGAATATCAACATGACGAACATGGTTGGTTGCATCGTTGATTGTAAGACGAAATGTTTAGCTACTTACTTACATTTGGCTGAGTGCCTCAAATTTTGCAACAGCAGCAATGAAAAAACAATATTTGGAATGCATAAATACATCGACTTTGTTTATTAATACCCAGTGAACATTTATGATTGAAGAAGGTGCAGTGTTGGCAAAATCGGTCTTATCTTACTTTGTTAGGTCACCTGTAAGTCACCGTGTGGGTTATTAGTCTGTGAAAGAATTGCGCTCCAAGACGGTCTATAATTTGGTTTTTCCACCGTAGTTTCGGTCGTCCTCTATCACGTGGATCATAGTCGAATTATTTTTATGCTAGAGCATTCTTATCCCTGCGCCTTATATGTTCCAGCCATCGCAACCTTTGTAATTTGATTCGTTTAACTGTGTTAATATCTCTGTACAGTTCCTACAGCTTTTGGGTCATTCGATGCCGATATTCTCCGCTAACGTAGATAGGACATATCGTGGTATTAGAGTCTCAAACATCCCCAGATCAGCTTCATCTGCTTGTTTAGCACGGGCATTATGAGCGTTTGTAGAGTGCAATTTTCGTTCGTCGAGAGACTAAGACGCGATATTGCTTCCTCAGCCCAAAATAGCACCTCTTAGCAAGAATATTTCTTCGGTTTATTTCTAAACTGTCGTCATTCGTTTTGTTTATGGCGGTAGCGAGATGGATAAACTTGCCTACAACCACGAAGTTGTAGTTATCAACGTTTACGTACTGTTCCAAGCCACTGGTTCCTCAACTCTAGCCGATTCCCTTTCGATACTTGAAAATGCTGCAGTTACATCTGGCATTTTTCAATCTTCAACATCAATGTTTTTGATAAAGATTTTGCCCTCTCTATTGACTGCAGCATCACTTTTGATCTTTACGAACAAGATGTTGAATAAATCGCAAGATAGATTTTCATCTTATCTGCAGCTTCGTTTGGTATTGAACGTTTAGAAGAGGTCCTTCCCAGATCCCGTTTGCTTGTATATCAAACTTTTAAGAAAAACTTGAATGTCTTCTGCTCGAAATTCTTTAGACCAAATGAGAAATTCAAAGAAAATCAAGACAAGAGGAATCCTTAAGAAATATTCCACATGTCTGATCGATATCGCAGAAGAAATCATTTCAAAGGTGTTCGCATTGCTAAGAAACTTTCATCCAAAAATTATCTACAAATTAAAAGAAATAAGATCTGATTTTCTTCGCTTTTCTTTGAACAAAAACTGAAAATAGAAAATGTGCAGAAAAATGTAAAACCAGAATTCGAAAAATATTTGAACCAGTCCGTAAATTTGTTCAGACTTCTAACATGACATTAAAAATGTTCGCTGGGTAAGAGCATGTATCCATATCCATAATACTTGTTGCATAGTTACAGCATGAACACAAAGGCTTCAAACTACGACGCATACTGTCGACATCAACGAAACACACCTGAATTGACGGATTAACCATTTTCGTCAGGTCGTCTTTGCAGTCTTGTGTTAATAAATTTATGTGCGAGTATTTATGTTTGTGTGTGTGTGAGTGTGTGTGTCTCCTTTTAAAGCAAATATGACTGCCGATCTAGTTATTTAGCAGCATTTGTGTTACAAACATTCCTACAACTCTTAAATTTCCCAGCAAACAACAACAGCCAACGAGATGTTGTTTTCAGCCTCCATCATTTGACACACATTAATTCGTGACGTTGGGTAAAAGAAAAATGTTTGTCTGAAGCCCGGTCTATACTTTAAGACACTCTTGGCAAATCTGTTTTTCGAATCCTTTTAAGGAAACTCAATAATGAAGAGTAATGGAAGGACTGGAAAATTCCAGTACCAAATAACTTGAAACAACGATGACATACAACGCTGTGCTAAGAGTTGGTTTTTTCTCTTTCTCTGGGACAAGGTCCACAATCGTTTTAGTTCCCAAGCCAGGAAAAGACACTAGCCACATTTTATCGCACCGGTCAATTGGCTGACTATTTATCTTATGGAAGTTTTTTGAAGTATCACTCCTGCAGTGCCTTACTCCATAACCAAACAAGCACAATATCATCCCGGACGACTCATAGAGTCGTTATCCTTATCAGATCGGATTTTGAGAAAAAGTATTATATGTTACTCCTCAAAATAACAAGAAACTTGCCACAAACTTCCCAAGAGCTATTTGAGAAATTAAGATCAAAAGATAAATTTTCACAACCAAAAAAATATCAGCTGTTGTCCCTCAAGGCAGTTTACCCGGGTCACAGCTGTGTATTATATGACATGCAAACAAACAAGATGGAAGACTTATATGTCAATATTTGTAGATGACACTGCATTTATAAGTGTAAGTCGAGATACAGCGTTAGCATCTCGGAAACTGCAGATCAATATTTCCGAACTATAGGACTGGCTAAGCCAATGGAAAATAAAAGTTAACCCGTCGAAATGTAGTCATGTAACAGTGAAGCTTAGAAGACAAAACTGTCCGGCAATAAAAATAAATGATATCACAGTTCGAATGGAAAATCACATCAAATATATAGGAATTCATCTGGACCGATCGCTAACTTGGGTCTCGAAATATCAAAGAAACGAAAGCAGCTATGAAATTTAATTCTGCCCAACTTCACTGAATAATTGATCAAAACACAAACTTGGCTCTAGAGTATAAAGTCTATTATAACGCCAATATGGACATATGGCATAATCAGGGGAGAAACCAGGGGAGGGAAATTATATTAACCTTCCTCCCGAAACGATTAGCCTGGCAAAATTATCGAAAGTTCCTTGTTTCATTAAGAGTGACCCCTCAAAAACTGAAGCTGCATGTTTTAACAAATTCTGTGACTTAAATTTTTTGCTGGGGAGCTTTTGTTATTTCCAAACGCTTTGAGACCGCGAGAATCGTACGAAAATTAATAATTATAATTGCTGAACGTTTTCACCTTTCATACTCGTATGTTTGTGTGTGCGTGAAAAATTCCAATGTTTGATTTGTGATGATGTGTTACAATAATCCCAAAGTGCAGACGACATACGGAAAAAAAAAACAAAATGCCAAGCACACACACTCTCTCACATACAAACTCCAATGCAATGAGTGACACTTCACTCCAATTCTTACAGAACAAAACAAGAGTCAAACTGACAGACAACATGTCTCGCTTATGCTGGCCATAACGTTTGCTACGAGTATAAACATAAATACGAGTATGTAGGTAAGGTATGTGAATATTGTTGCTGTTGCCGCTGATCTTGTTTACGGTTTGGATGAATACTCACTCGTACATGGATGGCTTTGCGTTCCAACATCAGAAGAAAACATTTAAACGAGATCATTAAAAAATATAAAAAATATAAAAAAAATCAGAAATTCAATAAAAATGAAAAATCATATACAATTGTTCAGCTCATGTTGATGATCGATCCGCTTGTGGCCTGTGAGGCTGCTTACTATTCCGCTTGCCATCATCAAACATAGAGAGTTGCTCGTACATACGATTTCGCCAATTTGCAATTACTGACCAAAAACAATATATTGAGCGTTAAATTGCCAATCAGCAATTACAGTGCCAGAGTGTAAGTGTAATTGCAGGTGTGAGTGTGTGTGTCTGCCTGTGTTTTGTAGTTAAAAGCTTCGGACGCAGACGCAGCATTGGCTAACTGACAGACTATTTACTCTTATGTTTCCAATGTTGGGCGAGCGAATCGACAAACATTTAATTAATCTCCCAGTTATGGGATAATTACGAATGTTGCAAAGACTTCACTCACTAATAACATCACGTTGATTAATGAAATCATTATGTGTTGTATGATAAAATGCAATAACAAATCACGAAATTATAATGAACCGACATCGCATACACGTCTCTGCCCATTCCTTGAAGCATGTGTGTGAGGCGTGTGTGTGTGTGTGCGTGTTTGTACACAATTTAAATGCTGACAATAGTTAAACAAACATTCTTAAAAAAATACCTACTTGAAGAAATTGTTTTTTATTGGTTATTCTGACACAAATGCCTGTGAAGGCAGGCAGACAGACAGTCCGGCCCAACGACACATAGGCAGCCAGCCCCATTGCAGTCCCCACAAAAAATACTTTGCTTGCTGGCTATGTTATGGAGCGACTTGGCTGTGTAAAGCATTCACGGCACACTTCAAGCAGTTGCCGCTTACCATATTAGTGGACATCCCTGGAGCAAACGTCAACTGATTTGCTGACTGCTTGTTTAACAGTGACAGACATGCGGACCACCCAAGCAGCGTAATTAGCTAGACTGTCTTGCCAAACTCAGCCAAACAACGTAACCTAACTAACGACTACCACATGGTTTTGGTGGCAAAGCAAAAAAAAAAAAAAATGCCGGCATACTCGACTCAAGTCCATAGTACGCTATAAGCTTGAATATTTACAAAATGCCAAATTAAAAGAAAAAACAAAAACAAAAAACGATCAGCTCATTTATGTGCCCGCAACATGTAGACGGAACACACTTGTATAGTAAATAAATAAATAAATACATATGTGTGCGTGTGTATACACTGATGTTTACATATTTGATACTTCATGTTGCGTCAAAATCCCAACAGCATGAAATGAAATCCCAAAGCAACCCCCAACTGAAGCCATTTATCATTTGAGGCAAAAAGAAGAAAAAGAAAATGCCAAAAAGCACCCTTTTGCCACAACAAACAAAACATTCATGAATTACATCTTTAATTAAAGAGAGGGCGGGTGGGGGGGCGAGTGGGGTTTGGTTAGTGGTGTGAGTGATTTTTCTCTCTTAGCTCTTGAGCACTTTTTGAAAATGTTTACACTCAAATATTAAGAATTTTTGTTGCTAATAAAATCAAAAATACACAATTAATAAAAAATTAACTGGCCAACAAAAATGATGTTGAATAAAACAAGCAACTTCTTTTCCAATCTCAACTCAAGAGAAGCAACAGGATTTTATAACTTCCTCAAACACTTTCACTTTTCTAATGATTCTCTCCAACAGAAAAGCTTTCCTTTACAGCATCAACAAACATTTTTGCCGCCATAATGTACAAAAAAAAAGCTTAAAAACAAGCAAGTAGAGTCCTTTGCTAAACACAACAAAGAAAATCAAAGATGCTCCTCTCCCTCTCTCTTTTTTGGGGTGAATCCCCCCCAACTACAGGCAGTAAATAACTGTATGCGGAAGCTTCAAAACTCAAGACATACAATCAAAATGGTGGTGATGGTGGTGGTGAAAATTTGCCGTTACGCAAAGCAAATGTGAAAAACTTGTGTGTCTCTATTATTGTACTTCCGTTATCTACGTTTCTCCCGATTCTCATATACCAATATTGCACTTACATCTGTATGTGTGCCAGCCTAAGTATTTTGTTTCTAAAGCACCTTTGTCTTAATCAGCCTCAAAGACACAAGGAAGCAGCAATCAGTCCCCTGACTTGTGCATTGACTGCGTTTCGCATTTAAATTGTTTTGGATCAAATTTAACCTTTAAATTAAAGGTCAATTTAAAAGTACTTCTAAATTAAAATCACGTTCTTGAAAAACTCATTACGCACATCATTGACTTTTTGTAACGAAAACAAGTCAAGCACTCAGACAGATGGTTAGACAAGACCAGCATATAGAGTTGCATGAAAACGTATAAATATTCACAGGGAACATAAATTCGTTTTGACAATCGAATGTTTCGTTTACAGTTATCGAAAAAATGCGTTTTAAAATAAAATACTCGTACTTCTAGGGTGAATGCAGTTCAAAATATTTAAAATTTTCGTTTCATTTTACCTTACGCACCAAGCAGAGTCTTACACATATATAACGGGTGCGCCATAGGCCATGTCGGTGTGTACGTTTTGAATATACGAGTAATATCAATCAAATGCCCGCTTGTAGTCGCCAAATGAATTTTTCATAACTTTGTAGCAAGCCGGGCGGTATATCGGTGAAAATGTCTGCCTGAGGTTGTTAATGGTCTGAGGCTTGTTGGTGTGCACTCTGCTTTTCAAACAACCCCATAAAAAGTAGTGCAAGGGGTCAGGTCTGAGTTAGCTGTCATCACACGTCTAGGCTGTATGGAACGGTGCAGCATCTTGTTCAAGCCAATAATCGTCCAGGCCATCTTGATGCATAAGTTTTGTTTCCTTTCGACCATATAATCTTCACTGAAGTAAAATTGTCCAATAGACCAATCGTCTTGGGGCGCCGGCCTGAACAGTCACTTTTTGATCACACAATGAATCATCATCAGAAATCACCTAAAGCTTCTTTCCTAAAATTATCTCAGCATTGCAATCGGTTCTAGAGTCGACCGATCCATCTATGGCATAAAGTCCCACAATCCTTGTGAATATGCTCTGGACGTTCTTCGTCGTAGTCACAGAATAGGTACCGGCTGTAGCTCTCGATGCCTAACCTGCTGAGGTGTTTCTTCAATCTCTAGTGGCCTGTGAGCAAGCCAGTGAGCATCCTTAGAAAAGAGTTTTAAAGCGATTTCGGTCATATGTCCCGAGTGAGAGCTTCGCATGTCTTAACCGGAGAAGGTTAACCCAGTGGTGATTCCTGGTATTCTTAATCTCCCTCCAAATTATCTCTCGGATTCTGTTTCATCCGAGTCCGCAAAAAGATTCCGCTCCACATATGTGTGGGCTTGCTCTCCTTCTGGCCGAGCTGTCTGCCTTTTCGTTGGCCTCGCATTATACGGAAACAAATGGACTGCATCTTTCAAAATACTTAACGCGGTGTAACTGATTTGTGTTTTCGGCAACATTCTCTCTTGCCACTTCAACCAGTTCATTGAAACATTTTGTGCTCTAATCAAGGATCTCGGATACGGACAGCTCATTTAAATGCTTGAATCAAATCCGATGGATTAGTGTAGGAAGGATATCGAAGCAGACCGCTTATCTTCCAAGTCCCTTTTCCACCAAAAAAAAAATAAAAAAATCCGATGGAACTTTAATTTTTGCAAATAAAATATTGGCTACCTCCTTGAGGGGGAAGAGCTTAACTGTAAAGTCCTGGTTTTGCTAATTTAATTTTGTGGATCGTTTAAATATTTTAAGCGGCCATTTACTTCTTACTTCCTTTAGCAAACGTAACAACATGCAGCTATTGCAATGTGTTATTAAAGATACTCGTACATGGACGGACCGTGAACTCTCAAACACTCACATGGAGTAAATGTCAAATGGCACTCACTTCCTCTAGTTATAATAAATGGAACAGATGTTTGCCGGAGGGCAATTAGTTATTTACACTTTACGTAACTACATAAATATCTGCTGTGCTGTGCTGTGCTGCTACTCGTAACGTGAATTGGGCATCATTTTCGATTCATATGACTTGTTTGTGTCATTTTTTCTCTTACTTTGTTTTGTTTTTTTTTATTTGGCTTTCTGTAAGTGAGTTGTTGGTGTTTTTTTTTATTGGGTTTTTGTACAGCAGCAATTGAAATGTTGAATGCTACAGTGCCAGCCAGTATCAAGTGCACCCAACGCTACAAACCTTAGGGCGACAAATTGAATTCACACGGATAAATAATTTGCCTAAAGGATCAACAACTACGAGTACCAACAAACAAACACATTGACTGATAAAATATTTTGCACAGCAGGCTATTTTATTCTGGTCCTTGTTGTTTTTGTGCTGTGTTTGCTCTGAGTGTGTGTGTGTGTGTGTGTGCTGGCCCTCAGTTCTTTTGTATGAATGAACGCGTATTTATAGAGCAACAGAAACAACAATTTAAATTCTAAAAAAAAGAAGTAGCAATGATGATATCATGACGCCCATATTTCATTGTGCCCTCGCAAAAAAAAAAACAAAAAAGAAAATAAAAGAAAAATCATAAAGAAAGTGAAATGAGCAAATGTAGTCAGTCAGTCAGTCAATCGCATGTATGTATGTATGTATGTATGTATGTATGCATGTGTGGTGATATCTAGAGAAGAGCGTGTTTGTGTTTGTAAAGGGAAAAATTAAGAGGGTTTATTAATGAAATCACATTCGAAGCATCCTTTAACTCGGCAGGAATCTACATAAACATTTAACTGTCCTTGCTGTTTGAAGGGTCCTCTTAATAAATATAAGTGGATGTGCGTGTATGTGCGTGTGTGTGTGTGTTTATTTAATTTATAATAAATTTGACATTTGTTCATAATTATGTACCTTATTTCAAGAACTAATTTGCGCTTGTGCTCGTAAAAGGTGTCACTTTTAATAAATTAACACAACGACGATCATAAGATCCTCTGCCTTCCCAGTACGCTGTTAATTATAAAAAATCAGTTGTATGTAGCCCAAATATAGGGTGGTCCAACAAAAAACGCACGATGGTAATTGTAAGCAAAACAAAAAGCTTTCAGAATATTATTTTAATATTTTTTATTATGTCAGAAGGATCTATGTGTGAAACAAAATATCGGCCAAATGCTCGCCACGGCTTCGGTGGCCTCTTCCTCTTCTATCCGATGTTCGATATTTGCAATGACTCTGAGACATAATTGAGGTTCAATGTCGTTAATGTGCCGAATTATCTCAGCCTTTAGCTCTTGAATTGATGTACACTTTTCCCTTTAAATATCCCCAAGGAAAGAAGTCGAACGGTGTCAAATCACATGATCGTGACGGCCAGTTAATATCGCCACGACGTGAAATAACACGGTCCTTGCATTTCTGGCACAAAAGAGCCCTTGTTTCGTTGGCTGTGTGTCAGGTGGCATCATCAAGTTGGAACCACATATCGTCCAGCTCCATATCCTCAATTTTTGGCCACAAGAAGTCCGTTATCATCTCGCGGGTGTGACTTACAATTAACATCGTGCATTATGGTTGGACTGGTATATAACCCAGATATAGATCCACAATAATTCATGTAAAACATCCGCGGCCAAAACGAATCGTTAAAACGCTGACTTGCCTGTCGCTCAGTTTTGTTTCAAATATCTATCGATTTCGAAGGTTCACTAATGATATTAGAAGCGAAACTTAAGCGATATGAGTTTCAATCTCTTCTCCAGTGAATCGACTTTGATGTGTACGAGGGTATGCAAAAAGTAATATTGCTTTATGTTTGGGAAAGACAACGTTAACGATATCGAGAAATATTAATTTCAGATATCGTTAGCGGTACGATTTTGATATCGCTAAAGGGTGATTGACATTATCACACAAGTCTTACGACATGTCAAATTGGTGTGTAGAATAGTACGACACTGAGCGAAAATACGGCATGAAAGTAAGACAGTCCTATGACTTTCTTTATTTTTTATAAATTTTTCAGAAAAACCGCCATTTTGGGCAATCGCTTTTGAAGAGCACACTTCGCTTAAGCAAAACACTTTTCTTAAATTCGAAGTTCTTGATAAAAATCTCGTCTATAAGAAGAAAAAAAATTCTGCTATTTATCACCTTCTTACAACCGAATTCGACGACTGTATAAATACTCGTACAATATTTTCTCTGTTTCCCCATTTTATTTACCTGTGTTTAAATAAAAAGAACCACAAATAATTCGAAATTTTATGGAACAATTTTCGATAATATTTTTTTTAATATTAACGATACATTTTCAAATGTTTATTGCCGAGAAAATGTCGATAAGTTTCCAACGAAACAAACATTCGTTATATATTGATTCTCGATTTGATATTCCGACAGGGTGTTTTGATGTGGATTTTTGGAACGAATTTCCGTTATCCCTTGTCAAGTATGGTTTGGACTCAGATCGACAGAAACTAGCCGAAACTAGTTTGTCTCTAAACCAAACTTGACAACGAATGACGGAAATTCGTTCCAAAAATCAACATTCGTATTATAGATTATTTATCGAACATTCGTGTTTCGAAAATCCTTCTTCACTTTAGAGAATTTTAATTATTTTCGAATTCCAGGAAATGGTAAACTATCTAATCGAGTTTCTAGGCTGTTTGTTGGTTCAGAAGTTATCGAAAAAGATTCAAATATGATGCGTTGCATACAACAAAGTCTTTGTGTTATCATCATAAAGCTGTACGATAAAAATATGATGACTTTTATCGTTCTTAGTTAATTTAGCTATGAAGCTGGAAATTATCACTATTACGTTCGACAGATTGCCTGCCTCACTAATTATGGAAAAACATAATTTCTGGTCGTATTTCGTTGTTGTTGTTGTTGTTGTTGTTATTTAATGTTTCCTTGAAAGAAATGCATGTAAATATATCGAGTAATGATATTATTTACAGGGGTTGTGGAATGAAGTTTCCTTTTTTGGTACCTCCAATCGATCGGGTACAAAAATATTAAATATATTTTAATGTTTTTGTTAGTTTTTCCCCCCTGCTTTTTCTTGTTGTTGTTGTTGTTGGTAGATTGGTATTGAATTTCATTTGTACGAGAAGGACTCGCATGTATGTAATGGATGTTTGTTTGTTTCTGTGTATGTATGTGTGTGTTGAAGTAAATGAAATTTGAATACCAAAGTACGAGTAATTTACACTAGAAAATATGTAAAATAGGGAAAATTATTTCGCTGATGTTCATGCATGTTCACGACGCGTCGTCGATAGGTTGTTGTGTAAAAAAAAAGAGATACAAACGAACGTTGGCGCATAAAATTCGATGCTTAACATTTTCTTGTCGAGGTAATAAATATTTCAAACGTTGATGTTTTTATGTAACGTCGTAATGTATCTTTAAATTCATGAAACAATTACACACACACACATGCACACACACACACACACACGCACATAAACGTACAAATTTCCTACAAATTAAATTCAAGTTGTTTCCTTTTTGTGAAATGGGCGTTTGTTGCACTTTAACCCAAACATGATTTTGTAAGAGTCGAGTGTCAAATTTTTATGAAGGTTTTTTTTTTCATTGTTAAATATTATGACAAGGACTAGAATAATTAATGTGTTTCTAAAGTCACTTTTAATCTCTTTCAATTGTAGATTTTTCCTCAAATTCTTTTTGAAATGCAATCAAAATTGTTTGAAAAATGCCGGAAATCCCAGGGATATGCGCAGATTTCAGGTAAGTTTTACAAATAAAGTTTATTTACAGCAAGTATCAGTTAAAAATTTACAAGGAAAGAAAAGAAAAACATGGTTGTGGTATGAGCTCAACAACCATATAATGTTCTCTACAACAATATATTGTTGCGGCAACCATTTGATGGTAATTATAAAATATTTGAAACATTACTTACGTTGCGCTAAACAAATTATTGTTAACATTTAATCATTAAACGAATTTAATTCGAAAGAAATAGCAACATGTTTGAATTTAACAATAAAATTTTTGCCATAAACAAAGTGTTTAAAATTTTTACGGAAGCAAACGAAGAAATTACCAAATGCAGCTATTGAACGTGTAAAAAAGTTGAGTGAACGTAATAATTTTTAAGAGCAAAATATGAATATGCTTTTAGTTAGTTTTATTTACTTAATAACAATTATACAGGGTGTCCGCCAGGAAGGTATAACACTTTGTTTGTTCATCATTTTTGATTAAATGAAAGAGTATGGCTCGTATATTGATGAATGTTTCATTTAATGTCGGCAATTAGCCTCTCAAATGCGAACCCTTGTGGACAGATTTTTCATTACATTCTCACACATTTCACGCGGTATTTCATTAATTTCATCACGAATATTTTGTTTGAGTTGCGGCAGCGTTTCTAGTTTGTTTCCATACACCCTGCTGATATCCCCACAAAAAGAAGTACGGAGCAGTCAAATCAGACGATCGTGGAAGCCAATCAACATCACCATTCCTTGAAATAACTTGAGGGCTTTCATTGCCCAGAACCGACTATTCTGTTTATTGACATATCCATTCAAATGAAAATCTGCCTCGTCACTCATTATGATTTTGTCATGAAAATCAGGGTTGCCATGGGCGAGCTGTAGCATCCTATTTGCATATGTACGGCGGCGTAAATGGTCTTCTGGAAGAAGCTCTTATGTCAACTGAATCTTAAATGGAAACAAATGCAAATCTTTGTGCAAAATTGTGGCCACAGTTGTTCTTTGAAGACCAAGCTCCTGAGCACGGTGTCGAATTGAGGTTGGTGGATTTTGAACAGCAGTAATGTTTTCAGCCGATCTTGCAGTACGTTGCTTGGGCCTATCAGCTACAGTCCCTCTTTCTTCGAAATCATTCACTACACGATAAATTGTGCGTCTTGTTGTCGTGTTGTTTCTCCCAAAAATTTCACGTAACTTTCTCATCGTCACAGTAATCGATGATTGATTTTGATAAAAATTTTTAACGATTAAAACACGTTGGTTTACCGAATATTTTTCCATAATAAATTTGTCACGTCTCTACTTCACGACTGCCAAATATGAACTGTCAAGACTAATGTTTACCAAAATGGCGGCAAAACAAAGTAGTATACCTTCCCGGCAGATACATGTGACGGCGAAATCATGTACTCGTATCATCATTTAAAGCAAATTTAAAATCTTCGAATTTAGAGGGAAAAAGTTAAAAGCATGCCTGAGTCGTCAGTACTTCTGTGGCTTAAGCATAAAAAGTATATGGCGGCAGCAAAGTATGAGGCTGTTGTGTCTGAAACGGTTTGTGCGTGGGCTACTAAGCATTAGCTGGCTTCAGCTGCCTGTGGTTCGTACCTCATCCGCTGCTAGTCAGTAACGTAACTTTTCTGTCGTTCTAAAAGGACCATGTTATTATTATCTACAATAATAATATGATTTGTGTACAACCATATACATAATTCATTTATAATATTTTGCACCTAGATTATGGTTACCTCAACCATGTTTTTGCTTTGCAGATAATATTTTAAATAAAGCAGAATCTTTTTTATCATAATTTGTATTTACAGGCAAGTAGAGAATGTTCTTTAGAGACGCATAGAAGGAACTTTAAAATGAAATAAAGCACTGACTGACTGGTGAATTTTAAACTTTTGATTTGAATATAATTTTTAGCGTTTGGTACGAGTATAATCCGCGGCTAGATCGGATTGTGGAAATGTAAAACAAATTTCTGTGCATTTAATAAATTCATCGGTGTTTTATTTCATTTTAAGATTTAAATAATTTAAAAGAAAAGAAAACACACCACTTGCTAATTTTGCTATTGTTTTTCCAGGTTGTCATATCCACCCAGGTGAGCGTTGAGGGCCCTTTGCTGGCGATCTCGGACAACATGTTTGTGCACAACAACTCAAAACATGGGCGCAGAGCCAAGCGTTTGGATACAACGGAAGGTACAGGCAACACACCTCTGTCCATAACGGGACATCCCTTAGCGCCTGACAGTACCTACGATGGTCTGTAAATCAAAATTTCATTCAATTTTTAAACAACAACTAACAAGTTGCAATTTTAAGTTTTTCTTTCATATTTTTTGACTCCTCCGTATTGTCTCAGCAACAACGATTATGTGTTTGCAGTTTTTAAAGGGGGGTTTTTTTTTTAATTGTAAAAAGCTTTGATTTGTTTTGATATGAAGAATAATTGGAACTCTTAACAATTTAACTCCTTCCTCACGCTCGCTGTTAACAACATTGCCAAGCGAACATTTCACTTTCCTAAACAAACTCGAATTATGGAGAAACTTTTTACAGGGCACTTTTGAAACCAAAACATAAAATAGTAGAAACAGCTGCAGGGTCTTAGAGCACAAGCGAAACAGCTGCAATCCAGACACCAAGCCCCGGTTTTTGTCATTTCGAAATTTTAATACTTCCCATAGGACATGTCTAAAAAGCCGGAATAATGTGTCGAAATATAAATAATGAGAAAAATTCGGCTGCTTACAGCAAGCACTGGAAATTTTTTTAAATCAAAAAAAAATTCATGTCCAAGGCCATGTATATGTCCATGTCCATGTCCATGTCCATGTCCATGTCCATGTCCATGTCCATGTCCATGTCCATGTCCATGTCCATGTCCATGTCCATGTCCATGTCCATGTCCATGTCTATGTCAAGACCGAAATAGGCGGGTGTTCGTTTGAGCTAGCAATTCAGACGGCTTAATCTGCATTCCGCTTTGAATGAAAATATTTGCGAAACATAACGTATTAGGCCTTACAAATTCGACATATTATGTTTTCGAATCTAGTTATCCAGAATCCAGTAGCACCCCAGTTGTTATATATTTTTTTTTTAATTTTAATTTGTAATTCAATTGGCTTAACAACCCCGTCGACCAACCACATCTATCTTATGGAGACTAGGCCCCTGATTCACGAACACAAACGAAAACTTGTGTTTCGGCATTCGTATGAAAGACAGCCCGCTTGCATAGAAATTTTGTGAACAAAGTTTTGTTACTTGGTTGTGAATCAGGTCCTATTTCCGAAAATACAACGCGAAAAACGTATTAACTTTTCACATTTTGTTTTTGTGTGACAATTTCAGGTTTGTATCCGCCGCTGCCTGTAGCCACACCCTGTATTAAAGCTATTTCACCGAGCGAAGGTTGGACGACTGGTGGTGCCACCGTTATAATTGTCGGCGATAATTTCTTTGATGGCCTGCAGGTTGTGTTTGGCACAATGTTGGTGTGGAGCGAGCTAATAACATCGCATGCCATACGAGTGCAAACACCGCCCAGACATATACCGGGCGTAGTTGAAGTGACACTATCCTACAAAAGCAAACAGTTTTGCAAAGGTTCACCCGGACGTTTTGTTTATGTTTGTAAGTTTTTACCGAACTTTTTGAGACTCTTTGAGCGATACTCAAGCAATCTAATTGAAGAGAGAGAGAGAGAGAGAGAGAGAGATGAACTGAACAGAAATTAATCGTTGCATATTTCTTTTTGTTTCTTTCTTTGTTTAAGCAGCCCTTAATGAGCCCACCATTGATTATGGGTTTCAACGGCTGCAGAAATTAATACCCCGTCATCCTGGTGATCCGGAAAAATTGCAAAAGGAAATTATTTTAAAAAGAGCTGCCGATTTAGTGGAAGCTTTATATTCCATGCCAAGGTAAAGTCAGACGTTTGCAGCAGCATAAATACTCGTAATAATTTGTATGCAATTTGTATTGAATTTAAGTTTTCCGCCTCCAAATAGATCACCTGGTGGATCGAGCGGTTTCAATTCATACGCCGGGCAACTGGCAGTGAGTGTACAAGATGGTAGTGGCCAATGGACCGAAGACGACTATCAGAGAACCCAATCGAGCAGTGTTAGTCCACGAGGGGGCTATTGCAGCAGCGCTTCTACGCCACACAGTTCGGGAGGCGGTTCGTATGGTGCCACAACTACGGCGGCTGCAAATGGCTATGGTCCCACACCAAATATGGGCACTTTGTCATCTTCGCCTGGCAGTGTTTTCAATTCCACATCAAGTCAGTATAGCCAGACAACAAATTCTTTTTTTTATATTTAAGTGGTTTTTGATTTGAAATTAAGTTTTCCTTTTGTCTTAATTATTTTCATTTCTTCATAGTTTTCTCTTTTTTTAATTCCTGGCTTGAAAAGGTTTTTATTTAATTTTTTTTTTTTTGTAGAAAAACTTTAGTTTGTAGTCGTAAGAGAAAAGAAAAAGCAAAACAAACACAATTTTAAAACAAAAACCATGAAAACATTAAAAAAAAAGAAAAGAAAAAATACTTAAACATAAAACCTAAACTGTTATAAAAAACCAATGCTCAGCTTGTGCATTTTCGCCATTAATTTCAACAGTGTCCTCAACTTGGCATCAGGCTCTGGTACAACATCATCACTCGCACCCCCACCACTACCATCACCCGCATCAGCCCTGGCACAATCCAGCAGTTTCTGCAGCCACAGCGGCCGTTTAAACTTTGCAGTCGCCCGTACAGCCCAACACACGCACACACACACAAACACACAGAGCTGAAGATCAATCGTCAATCAGTCTGCTCCTGTTCCTGTTCCTGCTCCTGATCGTTTTAACAAGCAGAAGCCGCATTAAAAAAAGGGGTAATGCAAAAAAAATTTGTGTAACAGCCGTAAAATCATAAAACTGCTGCACTACTATTTTGCACACACATGCATATACACACATACACACACATACCAAATAAGAGTACACAGGACATATCGCAAACAGACTGTGCAAGCAATCAAAAAAAAAAAAAAAATCAAGTCTCTGTTTTAAGTCAACATTAAAAAAATAATTTTTGTCTAAATAATTATCGGCTGGCTCATTTTGTATGTATCTGTATGTAAGGTGGCAAAGAGGAGGAGGGTAGAACAGAAAGATCTAATTGTGTTGAACAACCGCAAAACCAATAAATTTAACTGACCAACCAACCAGCCAATCCAATCACCAAAATTAAACTGACTAAACACTGCAGGGAAACACTTTGTTATTTTATTTATTTAAGTTTTTCATCATAATTATTATCGTTTGCATATTTTTTTCTTTACTAATTGTTGTCTAAATTGTCTTTTTTTTAATTTAATTCAATTTAATTTAATTCATTTTTTTTTTTAGTTCAATTTAACCGCCTATTCGCATTTGAATTGCAGTTTCCATAATTGACTTTGTCTAACACAAAGTTGTACAGAGCAGCAACTGTTTTTCAATTCATTTAAATTCGGTGTGAAAGAAGTTGAAAACTGCAATTTCAGTGCAAGTGTGAACAAAGTTTTTGTTAGGTTCAATTAAAATATTAATCGTTTTATTTTCATTTATTTGTCATTTACTTTTTGTGCTTTTTTTTTGTTTGTTTTTACATTGCAGGAGTTAGCAGTTTGAGTTTTAATCCATTCACTTTGCCCACTTGCAACACACAAGGCTACAGCAGTTCACAGCTGGTGACGTCAACTAAATAATATTATTATTAAATAAAAATGGACAGCACTTTAAACGAACAAACAAACAAACAGCTGCGAATAATTTCAGTTTTAAGCCACTGTGCAATATAATTATGAATTATTAATTAAATCAAATTATGCATATTCGTGCATACAGACAAACATACATACACACACACATGCATGTTTTAGAAACAAACATTGAGTATTCACACCTACAGTGTTGGACAAAACTAAAGGCACGAACCACTTAATAAAAGTCTTTGAATAATAACTTTCAGAAAGGCAAAGGAGAAATATAACAAAAAAAAAACTAGAAAATAATTAATTTAAAACAAGAAAAGTGTAAAAACTTTATGAAATATTTTAGTTATTTGAAGGTGACAAAATTAAAGCACATGTTCATATTATTAAAACATCTGCAAATCTGGGTGACGTGGACTCTATTCAAGTGAATAAGAAGGCTCTAGGAATTCCAGGCCAGGCAATTTCCAATTGCCGGAATAGCTCGTACACGTTCTGACAGTTATCGCCTATTACTACTTTACGATCTACAATTTCCCCTAGATTTTCTATGCGATTGAGCTCTGGCGATTGTGCTGGCCACTTTAACATTTGAATTTTCTTATTAGCGAACCACTCTTTCATGTTGATATCTCTCTCCAATCAAGCAATATTTCCTCATTAGCATATTGGTAGCATCATTACATTTCTAAGAACGTCTGTGTACATAAACCGATCAATTATTCCATAAATTTTGTGAATTCCAATATCAGAAAAAGTATCCCGGGGCCATAACATTTTCCCCTCCGTGTTTCACAGTGGTCGTGTTCTACGAATCCACTTAAATCTGTCAGAACCTTCTAAATTAAATTTTGACTCGTGAGAGAACAGTACGGTCTTCCATTGTGCCGTTGTCGAATTTAAATTTCCCCTTGAGCAATCGATCTTGGCCTGTCTGTTTTTTCGCGATTTAAAGGGCTTTTTGCGATTCTGTACACTTTTAAGCCACCTTCTACAGCTCATTTTCGAATAGTTCTAGTCGCTACATTTAATGACAATTCAGTAGCTGGTCCTCGGCTAGTTCTACCGCGAACCTGTTGAACGAAGACGACTTATACTACGAGAAGTTGCCAATTCGTCGTAATTAAACTTGTAAGAAAAAATGCAACCTTACTTTGCAACCCAAATGCATACAACTAATCTTATATACATATGTATAACAGTTTGTTAATATAACTGATATTATTCATTCCTTTTCTTAATCTCTTTCAAGTCACATGTATAATAAACTAAATTAATCTTTCATTTATAAATTAAAGAATTGTGTGTATCTTTTCTTGGGTTAACAGAGGGTATCACGTTAACTTCCACATAAAACTCTGTGACTAAGGCAGGTTAATGCCAACAAAGGTTATGGGCCCAGGTCCCTATTAACCATAATTGAAAAGGTTTCAAATAAAGTTTGAGGTTATAAACGACGCGGTCAACGTGTTTAAGATTTTTTCATTGTTTTACCTAACTACACAATAAGGCTCAAGAATGGCAACCGGTGTAGCATGTATTGAAAAACTCAATGGCGACAACTACAACACATGGTGTATTCAGGTGAAGAGCTTACTGATTACATTAGATCTGTGGAATACGATTGATGACGATATTCCGAAGACAGACGCAGAAGCAACTAAATGGACTCTAAATGATTCGAAAGCCCTTGCAACCATAATGTTAAGTGTGAAGCCAAGTGAATTAATTCACATTAAAAATTGTAGTACCGCGAAAAGTGCCTGGAATGTTTTAAGCTCATTGTATAAAGCAGATACCGCATCAAGAAAAGTCAATTTGTTTAAAAAACTTGTACGGTTCAAGTTTAACATAAATCAAAAATTTGCCTCACAAATAAACGATTTTAGTTCAGTTGTTGATGAACTTAAAGAAATTGGGATTGTGTTAAATGATGATTTGCTGTCAATCTTGCTTTTGTGCAGTCTACCTGATGAGATGGAAAGCTTCGTTATTGCTATTGAAAGCAGGGATAATTTGCCTAAGTATGACAAATTAATTTCAAAAATATTGGAAGAAGAGTTGCGTCAGTTAAACAAAAATTATAACCAAAATGAAACAGTATTTGCAGCAAATCCTAAAAATGATAGTAAAAGAAACAAGAAGTTTAACAAGAGCATCAACTATACAAACCAACGGCAAACTCGTGTAAAAAGTGATCAACATCGAAACGATAAAAAGCTTTTTGATTCTAATGTTAATAACATTAAATGTTTTCGCTGCGGCAAAAAGGGCCATTTTCGCTCTCAGTGCAAAGAGGATGAGCAAACCGATTTTGCATTTTCATCATTTGAGAACACTAACAAGCTAACAGAAAAGTTCATTTTAGACAGCGGAGCAACATCCCATATGTGCAAGACAAAAGAATATTTTTCTAAATTAACAGAGTCAAAACAAAAAATCGTATTAGCATCTGGTGAGAGCATAAATGCAGAAGGAATTGGTGATGTAAAAATAAGAACAAAATTTTGTAAGCTTACTTTACATAATGTTTGGTATGTTCCTAAATTGCATTCTAATTTTATTTCGATAAACAAAATTTTAAAAGCAGGTCACTCTGTTATTTTTCAAGGCAATACAGCTTTTATTAAAAGTAAACAAAAAGAAAATATTCTGACAGCTGATTTATGTGAAGGTTTGTTTATTGCGAAAATGGATATAATTAAAGATATTGAAAGCGTAAATAATATAAATGAAGAAATTATGACTAAAAAATGGCATTATAGATATGGACACATTAACGCAAGTGATTTAAATAAGTTATCAGCCAAAAATATGGTAAAGGGATTAAATTTAAAAGTGCCTAACAAAATAGAGTGTGTTACATGTGCTGTCAATAAAATTTCTGTGAAGCCGTACACGAACTATTTAAGCGTTCAAACAAACGATTTGTTAGAGCTAGTGCATACCGATTTATGCGGACCAATTGGAGTAAAAACTGTTGGTGGATCGGCATATTTCATGACTATTATAGACGATTATTCTCGTTACGTCTCAACGTATTTTCTCAAAAATAAAAGTGATGCATTTACAGCATTTACTAATTTTGCTGCGACCGCGGAGAAGCAGACAGGCCGTCAAATTAAAGTTGTTAGGAGCGACAACGGAAAGGAATTTGTTAATTCTAATTTTAAACAATTTTTTGCAAAGAAAGGAATAGTACACCAGACAACTGTAAGCTATTCGCCGCAACAAAATGGTGTTGCAGAAAGGGCAAATAGAACCCTAGTCGAAATGGCTCGGTGTTTATTGGAACAATCTAAGTTACCACAAAGCTTGTGGGGTGAAGCAATAAACACGGCAACATATCTTCGAAATAGATCACCCACAAAAGTTCTTGGTGACATCACACCCTACGAAAAATGGTCGGGTAAACAACCGTCAGTGTTTCATTTGAAAACGTTTGGATGTGATGCTGTCGTTTTAAGCAAAGGCCCTAAAGCTAAGGGTAGTAAATTTTTACCAAAAGGGTTAAAAACTAAGTTCGTTGGATATCAGTTAAACACTAAAGGGTACCGATTATATAACCCCAAAACAAAACAAATTATTATTGCTCGTGACGTCATATTTTTTGAACATTCGTTTGAGAAATTGCCTACAGAAGATGATAACCAAGAGATGCTTTATATAAATATTTTTAAACAAAATACAAACTTTAATAATAAAGCTGTAGTACCAACTGAAGGTGATAGTGATTCTCAACAAGTACATGACGAATTTGATGATGAAGATGAGCAGGTGAGTTCAATAGATAGTGAATCTGATAGAGAAGACACAATTGTTGTTGATAATAAAAGAAAAAGAGGAAGACCTAAAATCCTAAGAACCGGTGGTAAAGGAAGACCCCGCAAAGTGTATGTTACTGAAGGGGGGCCTGAAATGTTAAATGCTATAATTGAGAACCCTAATTCTGTAAATGAAGCACTTAATTCAGACAATTGTGAGAAGTGGAAAAATGCTATGCTACAAGAGTATAATTCCTCAGTAAATAAAGGTGCAATTTCATTCTATTTGGGTATGGAAATTAATCGAGATGGCTTAAGAGGTGACATAAGTATTCACCAAAAACGATACACTGAAGAATTGCTAGAAAGATGGGGTATGTCAGATTGCAAACCTGCAGCCACTCCATGGCCAAGTGGTATGGTGCTTAAGAAGTGTAAAGAAAAAAATGTAATGACTTGGATACAAAAACGTACCAAAGTCTAATTGGAGCATTGATGTATTTAGCTGTAATAACGCGACCTGATTTGATGCATGTGGTATCGACATTGTCACAGTTCAACACACACCCACATAAAGAACATTTTGCAACGGCCAAATATGTCTTCAGATACCTAAAGAAAAATCCAATAGGTAAAATTACTTTTTATAATAATTTAAAAAAATTTTGAATGTTTCACAGATTCTGATTGGGGAAGCGATTCGAGTGATCGAAAGTCCTATTCAGGTTTTGTAACATTTATGGCAGGTGGTCCTATTGCATGGGAATCACGAAAACAATCTGTGGTTGCTCTAAGTACGATGGAAGCTGAGTACGTCGCTTTATGCCAGGGCGCAAAAGAAACTATTTTCCATCGGTGTCTACTTCATGAAATGGGGTTTGACGATTATATCGTATCACCTACTCCTATACTTTGCGATAATCAAAGTGCAGCCTTTCTGGTTAAAAATCCCACAGTACAGAAGAAAAGCAAACATATTGATATCCGTTACCACTACATAAGAGAAAAATACGGCAACAAGGAGATCGATATACAGTATGTTACAACCAACGAAAATGCAGCAGACATTTTAACTAAAATTTTAACAAAGCACAAACATTTGTATTGTTGTAAATTACTAAAACTTGCAATTAAATAATTGTTTTATTAATAACTTTCAAGTTTGCATTTGGTTTGAGCGGGAGATTGTAAGAAAAAATGCAACCTTACTTTGCAACCCAAATGCATACAACTAATCTTATATACATATGTATAACAGTTTGTTAATATAACTGATATTATTCATTCCTTTTCTTAATCTCTTTCAAGTCACATGTATAATAAACTAAATTAATCTTTCATTTATAAATTAAAGAATTGTGTGTATCTTTTCTTGGGTTAACAGAGGGTATCACGTTAACTTCCACATAAAACTCTGTGACTAAGGCAGGTTAATGCCAACAAAACTCATGAATTATTTTTGATGACTTTGACAGCAGAGAACGAACTGATCAGAATAAGAAAATGTTGTTAACATTATTAGAAGGTTGATAATTCGTTGCGATTGCATAAGACGGGAAACATTCCAGGTTACGAGCCTTAATTTTGTCGCTGCATTTCGCTGCATTCAAAATGTGAACATTATTTCTATAACGAAAAATATTGTATAAGAAAAAAAAAACTAATATTTTCAATATTCCAATACCATATCTGAAAAACTGGAGGTCTGTGCTTTAGTTTTGTCCAACACTGTACATACATACATCGATAAAACATAGCACTAGCTGAGGGTTAGACCGCAAAAATTTACGGATAAAGAAAAGCATTTTTCTAATTACACAAGAATACAAAGTTTAGGACTGGAGCAACTGGAAATTGTCTCTTACGGAATTCGAGTTTGGGATACTTGATACAAAACTGCACTCCGTTTCTTCAAATACGTTACAATTTTGATTTGTAAAAAATCTTCAAGAATAGGAGAAGTCAAAAACCTCGCCTATTTTTCCATAGACTTATAGCTTCATAAGATTCAAACGAACGAGTCATATTTTTTTTAATTGAGGCACAATTTATGATTTCATTAACAATTTAAGTTGCCATATGCCTACAACAGTACGACGCTTGCCAACTCTGTTAGAGAGTATTTTGCTATTGTGTGCATATGGCAACTTTTGTAAATAATATCAAAAGCTGAGCACAGTTTTGAATGAAATGCGGCTTGTTTTGCTTGGAAAAATGAGAGAGAGAAATTAAAAAAAAAATCATTCAAGTTTCAATGTAAAACCCAACAAAGAAATTATTCATGTTTTCCGCACTTTCCTTTCTACATTTAATTGATTCTTGACAAATCTCCAAATGTAGAAGTGCGAGGTAACAATAAATAATTTGGCACAAGTGCCACGATATCTCTGCAACAACTAAGCAAGATTTAAATACAATGAGAGAATAACTTATGGCGTTTTCGTTTCTTTTAAATGTTGCCCTCTTAAAGAGTACATGCTTAACACACTCTTATTATTTGGGATTTTATACAGCATTTATAAGGGTAAAATCTAAATAAAAGAAACACCACTTTTTGCGGGCGTAAACATATTACGAATATAACAAAAAGGCAAAAAATGTTACATTTTTCCTAGAATCGAAAACACCATACAAAACAAGATAATACTGTTGTCGAATTTTGAATTTTTTATTTGGGTAAGTAGGACAAACCCTTCTCCAGTTATGTCAATATTTGTAATGTAATTGCTTGCTTTTTGACATAACGGTATATCTCGAAAGTTAGAATTAATTTGAAGAAACCAAGTGAAGTTTCGAATCCAGCACCTCAAATAACATAAGAAACAACTTTCGGTTTTTCCAGTCCAAAACTTGTGTTGTTAACAATTTGAATCTTTCACCGACCATGTAACCATTTGGCTTCTATGTAATTACATACTTAAGTCTTATGTAAACGTAATAAAATTAAAATACGAAATATTGTAAATACATAAATGTACATAAATAAGTTTAAATACTTTAATCGTTTTCACTTGTACATATATTCTAAGTAGATTAATTGCATTCGATTGAAACTGTTAACATTTTAATTAAATTGTCTTTTATGCAATTTCGCAAGAATAAATTTATAACCAACAAATCAAAAATAAAAAAAAAATAATCCAAAGCAGTAATTTTTAAATAAATGTATACGACATTCATCACATGTACATACATACAAGCATACTCGTACATACGCATACATACATATACATACATAACATATTTAGGATAATTGAATACAAAAACAATATGAAAATAATCAACTGATGATACCGTTGTCCGTTATCTGATAATCGAAAATGAAACAACAGAATTTGTAGAAGAATTAAGTTGAGAAAACTCTCACCTACACACATGCATGCATGCATTCATTCATACACACATACTTAGGTATGTAGTACAAACATATCGCACCCTCAATACAAAAGGGTCACAACTCAAAATACTAAAATTTTCAGGAGAGACAAAAAACTGTTTATGTAAAAATGATTGCAATATTTAAATAAAATATTGTTCCATTATGAAAGAATTCAATATTGAAGAAGGTTCGGCTATACTTTTTTCAATTTTATATTATGTTTGCGAAATTAAAATAAAAGTTTGATTTATGACTCAAAATAATTCGCTTTAGTTCATCGTGCAGAAGCAACACACTTAACATAAAAATATACATTATTGTATTTTTCCAGTTAAAGAAGATAGTGATGCGAAAGAAATTTTTACAGTAGTTAGAGATATGTACTCTGAATTAATTTATGGAAAAAAGTCAGTTTTGGAAAATGTTGAGTTGTGACCCTTTAGTATTTAGCGAGCGATATGTTTTTATTTTGAGTGTTTCAGCTAAATTATGTTTGGAATGAAATTACTGTCGATTGCTTTTGTGGAATGCAACTGCATGTGTGTGCATAACATAGACAGACTTCTAGATTACGATTCGTACAAACCAATCAATCACATTTGATTTTTTTTTAATTTTCACAGCAAAATAAATCAATAACGTTATTAATATTAAATTAAAACAAAATATGCTACAATATTTAATGCAATATCGTTAAAATACATATCGTTGACTACATGTAATACATACATACATACATGCATAAGTATATACATTAACTAATCTAAATAACTTAAAAAAATATTGTGAAAGTATTTTATTTTTTTAATTTTAACTTAAAGTTTTGCAAATAAATGTAATAACAAATTAAACAACAAACAAAAAATATTTATAAAATATCATGATGCGCTCTCGCTCTCTCTCTCTCTCTCCCTCTCTCTCTCTCTCTCTCTCTCTTGCATATTTTCTTATTCACAAACATACATACAATCCCATGCATACACGAGCTCATATCGCTCATATAATCAAACAACATCATACATACACACATAACGCCCCCTTATTGCAACATGGTCATATCTCAAAAAACTAAAATTTTGAAGTTTGTGAAGAAAGAGTGTTCCTTAATACCTTCTTTAGCTGTAAAAAAAAAAATCAGCGTCATATCTCAAACGAAACCAAAGGTTACAGCCGAATATTGGAGCCCTTTGCTGAGTTAGGTTTTATTCCGATATGACTCGGTATGTTGCACTAAAGGAGCCACATGTATCTACTGCACACATCATGTAAGAAATAAGATAAAGTACATATTTGTTGTTAAAACTTTTGTAATTTAAATTCCAAGAAAAATAATACAAAAAATTGTTTCATTTCCATAATAATTCTATTTAACATTTATCTCTTTGCTCTGTAGGCTAAGCTTTTTAGTTTTAGATCAATTATATATAAATAGTAATACTAAATAATCTTCTGTAAAATTATTATAAAATACATATCTCTAAAGAAATATCATATTAATTTTTATGACTACATACGACTACTTCGTTCATTTTTGCGCATTAAAATGAATAAAATTTTGAATTAAAAACAAAAAAAAAACATTCCGTTTATTTATTTATTTGGACTTTGTAGCGTTTATTAAATAAGAATATTTGACAAGAGGAAACCTATGGCTGCCTGCCATCATAATGGCTAAAACGAAATTGGTTTGTTTTGTGCAAATGTTAGCCTCTCGCAGGACTTGCTATTCAGTGTATTCGGCTGTGCCGAATCTTATATACCCTTTACACAAGATTTTTTCCGGTTTAAACGATTCTTATAGATGTCGATTTTTGGAACGAATTTCTCGACCGAAAAATGACACTTAAGATGGCACATAGCCGAAACCAGTTTGTTTCCAAACCGAACTTGAAAAGGGATGACGGTGGTAATTACAAACTTTGAACGTAAAAACTCATAACACTTGATTACACGTTTTTTGAAACATCATTGTCGGGCCATCAAAATATTTTCAACTGTCAAATGCTAATTGAGTATGATAAATTGCATATGTGTGAACACCAAATTTTCTAACTCAATTGAAATTTTAATTGCCTCAGTTATGGCGTATGCCTGACCGTTCTATAACGACTAAAACTCAATGCACATTCAGATGTGAAGTTCGTTTATGAGCCATTAAGCGGACTCTTAAAGTCACTAAAATGAAGCTAGTGTTGTTTCCCTACTCGTAGAAAATCGACCACTCTACATGCTGCATAATGTAAAAATATAAAAGATAAAACATTTAAAACTTCTGTGCCAGTCTTAGCTAAGCCAACAACCATTTGTTTGCATGTTTTATTCACACAAATGGACTCCTTCCAACTTTCAAGGTTTTATTCACGTTTACGTGCCTATTTTGCCGACATTTGCTCATGAATGTGGTAAAGTCGTTATCTTTTAAACGAACTTAGGGAGAATTCGAAAAGCACAATCAGACCCAGGACGTTTAATTTTAAATATTTCTTTCCCAAATTTGTTTATGCGCCTTATTTACAAAACACAACGCAGTAAAATACCAGCATTTTTTTTAAAGACCAAAAAAACAAATTTCGGATATTTGTAAAAATATAATTTTTCTTCGTAGAAAATTTCAGGCCCTTGTAAAGGAAAATCAATGCCTCCTGTTATACGGGGTTAATTAACTAATAATATAAAAGAAAATCATTTACAAAGTCAAATTAAAACATAACATCAATTTTCTGTCAAAAATCTTCAATCTGCATTTTGATAATTTTTGGAGAATAAAATCTGCAAAAAGGCAGGTATGAACCACTGGCAAACGATTGAAAGTCAAGGATCGTTATTGGATAATTTTAGTTTTGTAGAAACAAAATTATGGGGTTTTAAAAAATAAACAACCTTTTAAAATATAAAATTTCAAAGTGAAATGAGTCTGCAAATTTAGTTTGTATTTAGTTCCACAAAGAACTCGGCTTAAGCAATGTGCAGTTGCCTCGATAATGCCGATAAATAATTTCATTTGGAGGAAGTTACAATTTCCAAAGTTATCGAAAATATGAAAAATATGAGAGGAGATTTCGCAAATTCAATTTTCATCATTAGTTTAAATTATTTATAAATATTTTCTTATACCAATATGTAGAACTAATTAGAAATAATATTTTTCCTCTACTACTTTTAGTATTTTCGTATGCTTTTGTAGTAATCGAACAGAATGTAAATTAATAACAGCTGTAATCGAGAATTTGTTATCAAAAATATGTGCATACATACCTTAAGTAAGTTATCGTTACTGAGTAAAAGTCTTGTGATGATCCTCCATCTTTTTGGCTTTAGACTGAGAAGTTTCCATTGTTGTTGTTTGACAAAAATGTTTTTATAAAACACAAGTTTAATCTTTTATTATAACGTCTGGCACATTACATACAATACCGGCTATTACACGAACAGCTACATGCATACAAACATATTTAATTAAAGAATATTAATTTCTCACTGTTTTACAACAAACTTTTTAACTGCGTACTCTTCAAGACACATAATTCGGTTTAATAATTGAATTGCTTGACGGAAGAAACTGTGAATAGAACAAAACGGAAATTAATCAAAGCGGTAAAAGTGTTCGAGAAGAAAATGTCAGAGTGGTGTGTGAAAAGGATAGAACAACATTTTTTCCACGGATGGAAAACTGAGTATATTATACTTGTTAGAGTACTTTTGAGCAGAGCAATATATCGCAGGAAGCTCATGAATCTGAATATAGTGATCTCAAAACTTAGTATTGAATTTATTTAGTCACTATGTTTACTCTAATAGCCGAGCTTATAGCGCCATATATATTATATGTGTAAACAAATACTTTACATAAATTCGTTATTTAGTCATTTTCACCTTTGGCCTCTTAAGTTTAACATGGCGTCTTGATAAGTCATAAATCTCTTCAGCCATCGCACAGAAATTTGGCTAGTCAAGACCACTGCTGTTTATGGTCGCTTCATGTTCAAACCGAGTTGTCCGAACAAATATTTCGCACACTGCTCTTATGACATTACACAAACAAAATACACAGGCAGAATAAAAAGTATGTATGTGTGTGTGTTCGTCTGTAACACTACGTCTTGACTAGCCATAACTATGTTTGCACTTTGATAGAGCCTCTGCAAAATAACGAAAGAAAAGCAGTTCGAGGTGTTCTGTTTAAAGAAATTGTTCATGTTTAGTTTCAACATAATTTATTGTCTCTCATCGATTGTATGGATGCTTTTAGCATAGTTTATGACGGGTGTTTACAGACGAGCGCACATACTTTTTATTTTGCCTGTATATATTGTTTGTGTAATGGCATAACAGAGTTGGGCGAACAATTGTTCGGAACATGAAGCGAACATTAACAGCGACGGTCTTGACTAGCCATTTTTCTGTGCGAGTAGCAAAATGTGCCGTGGCTGAACATAAATCTGTTCATGTTCGAACAGAAATTTTTTCGATTGCAAGTCTGTTCCTGTTCGAACAGAAATTTGTTCGATTACAAATCTGTTCCTGTTCGAACACATATTTGTTCGATTACAAATCTATTCCTGTTCGAACAAAAGATCTGTTCCTGTTCGAACAGAAATATGTTCCTGCTCGGACAAAAATCTGTTCCAGTTCGAACAGAAATCTGTTCCTGTTCGAACAGAAATTTGTTCGAGAACAAATCTGTTCCTGTTGTTCCTGTCCCTGGCCATTTCCATGTCCATGCACCTGGCCATGTCCATGTTCCTGGCCATGTCCATGTCCCTGGCCATGTTCCTGGCCATGTCCATGTCCTTGGCCATGTCCCTGTCCATGTCCCTGGCCATGTCCGTGGCCATGTCCCTGGCCATGTCGGGATTTTTATTATCAATCCCGGGATTTATCAATACCGGAAATTACAGGAATGGGAGTATTAAATTGATTTCTAATTAAATAACATCATTTGCAAACTTTAATTTTCCATGTCTGATGCCGTCGTCGAAAATAACCTATCGGCTTCGTACTGTATTCCAAACGACACATACATAAATAAATGAACATTTAATAATAAAATCAATTGTGAGAAAAACAAAATTACTAGAAATTATAAATTTTTTAAATTTATGAAAACTAAGTGAGTCTAAGTTATAGTTTTTTTGTTTAATATATGCTTGGCAATAGCATTTTCGTAATCTGAAGAGCGATGATTTGCTTTGTCATTTTTGTATAGTGAAGTTTGAGAGAGAAACATTTTTTAACCTAAAGAAATGCAGATACAACTGCCAGAATTGTGTGCATAGTGGACAAATATTTAGAAATAAAATCTGTGTAAATTAATGGATAATTGCAGGACATAGTTTATTTAACTATATTAAATGCCATTTGATAAAAATTCTAATGAAAATTTTTTGCTAAAACTGCAAAAATCCAAAAAGTCTAAACAGCTGACGGCTACGTCAAAAGCTGCTTTAAAACCCCTACGCCCACCGCGGTTATGATTGAGTGAATCACTTCTGTTCGCCTTTAGTTTTGTACATGCAAAGATTTTTTAAAGTGCAGTTATTTATTTACTTCATATCTGTAATGGACACTGAATTTGATGATGTTGGACTAATTAACATAATTAGTTGCTTGAAAACTTATTTTAACCATTTTGTTTAAACAATAATTTAAGAATAATTACAAAAGAAAAAAAAGGAATCGTTTAATTAGTTAAGTTTTTCAAGTAGTCGCGGTGAAAGTAAGTGGAAAGAGGGCACAAAACATTTTTTTATTTATTTGGATGTGGAAACGCCTGCTGCCCTGTGTGCAAAGTTACCCAAAAAAAGTAACAGAAAAAAGAAGTAAAAGACCAAGAAAATAGGAAAAAGTAAAGGTGGAAATTAGAAGAAGAAGAAGACGAAAAACACTCCTCTGCTCTGACTTCATAAAGTCTGTTGCTGCGCCGCAGCTATTGCTGCCTAGGCTACTTTTGAGTAAATTTGAGTTGGTTAATTTATTTTTGTAAAATAAATAAAAATCGCATAATGGACGAAACACAAGAAATTCGTCAGGTAAGTTGCAAAAATTTTATGTTTATAATAAACTAGATAAATATCCAATCACATTTACAGAACCTACATTAAATTTTATTTTGATTTGTAGCTAATTTGTTTGTATGCATGTATGTAGATAATTTTTATGAAGTTAAATAAATAATTTACATATGAACATATAACAATATGTCTATGTAGGTATGTATGTAATGATCATAATTTATGTATTAGATAAGAACTGATTTGTTTGTTTAATATATTCGGTAACACCAAACATAATTCTAATAACGTCATTTTAGAAGTGATTATTAATGTTTTTACTGTTTGACCAGCTTCAATAATCAACATACCTGTTTTGCCAATATTGTTTCATTCAATAATATTTCTGAACGTATGTAGGTATGTTGAATTTATATATGTACATCTACAGTGGCTTAAACAAATGTGTCTGAAAGCCTGCCATTTAAGACAGAGTTAAAATATTTTTGATTTAACTCGGGCAGTTAATGGTCCTTAACACATATTAAGGCTTGAATAGAAATCAGAAGTGACTTTTCACAAAATCTGTTTATTTAACAACCTAATGAAGACAAATGCTTGTAATTATAGGCTGTATTAATTTAGGCAGTTGAACCAATTTCGTTCGTGTTGGTCGTTATTTTTGATAGAAACGTTTAAAATGTGCTGAAATTAATTAAGAAAATAAATTTTGATTTTGTTAATTTCTGAATGGATTTAAGAATAGTTTTGTAAGTCACTGTATATAGTACACACTATAATTCTCTTTCGTTGTATTATAAAGTTGATTTAAGTGTTAGAGTCGCCTACATGTGTTACCTAAAGAGCAGTCATTAGTTTACCTTCCCAACGATTGCTCTTAGAATCTAGTTTAGAATTTGTTTAATTTTGAATATTAATGGGTATTCTTGCGTTGTCAACATCATACTCCACTTCAATTGGGGTTATTATTTTAGTTATAATGAGCTATTAATTAAATTTATTTAATTCTGAGTTTAAGATTTTAAAATTAGAGTTACAAATTAAAATAGGAATAGGTATTATAATTTGATTGCAAATATCCACATATGTGTATATTTCATTTCTTTATTCATTTCAAAAATATAAAGGACTTTAAAGTAAAAGAATACTTCATAGTTATAGGCAAAGAAACTGAATTTTCAAAAATTAGTGAAGAATTAACAATAACACTACAACTAATAAGTAGTCACAATTTAATTAAAATAATGACAGTTTTTTCATTAAATTCATTAATTCAAATTTCGTTTATCGAAATTTTTTTGTGTGTTTTCTTCGATTTTTGACTTTTGAAAAAAATGAATTAAAGAATATGATTTTTTGGCCAAAAACAACAGCCTAATCATATCTCCACCACCTTATTCACCAGATTAAGCTCCCTGCAAATGTTTCCTATTCCCAAAACTGAAGAGACCAATGAAAGGAAAGCATTTTGCCATTTTGCATTGATGAGATGAAGTCAGAATCGAAGAACGAGCTGATGGCCATACCGAAAAGAGCAGTTCAGAAGTGCTTCGAGGATTGGAAGAAGCGTTGGCATAAGTGCATTATCTGAGGGGGATTACTTTGAAGGGGACAAAATGGATATTTATGAATAAATAAATACTTTTCAAAAAAATTCAAACTTCACCTTTTGAACAAACCTGCAATTAAAATATTCTTTCTTTACTTTAGTCAGTTATTATCCAGGTTGTTCGATTTGTGATATATATTAAAGTTAACCAAGAGTGGCTTTTTGTAATAGTGGAAAGAAAAATAAAGTAACACGTATGAACTGCGCTTTCGTGTACAATTTCCAAAATTTCTTAAATTTTGCATCAACAATTGATACATAATCAAAACTGATAACATAAACACAATATGTTCTATATTTATTTATTTACATTGCAATATGATCGCATGAGTTTTCCCATAAAGAGTTTCTCTGAACATGTGCGTTCTTAATAATGCTGATTTTTGCTATTTTTCGTTTCTTTAAACTTTTCAGTCCATATTAGCAGCCAAAAATGAGCTTTAAATAAAAGAGTTTAAGCTATAAATCAAAATTTCGGATAAATCAATTCACTGATACTCAAATAATTTTATTTAATTTAGGCGACATTTAAATAAATGCAGGGGGCTCCCAAAAATATTTAAATGTTCCATTACTTTGTAAAAATTAAAGTTTGTTCTGCATGAAAGTCAATTCGTGATTATTTTAATTGCCTGATCATGTACATATGTACATACATATGTATAACATAATTAATTTGATTAAAAAAGTGTCTATTTAATGGAATGAAATGTTCAAATGAAAGTGATATAAAACCTATATATTTTATTAGGCTCGTTATCGTGCTTCGGTCAAGTGGTTACTATCTAAGGCGTATAACAATCGAGTGCCCGACAATTTAAAGGAACCATTCTACCGGGATCATGAGAATCAAGAGCGACTGAAACCAAAAATTGTTGTCGATCTAGGGAATGCATCATTGTACTGCCAGACATTATCGAATTTATATTCCGATCCAAATTACCAAAGCCTTAATCATTGGTCGATATTGCAAACGTTGGCGCGTAAAGGAGTGCCTGTCAATGAATCGCCTGATATGCCTCTAACGGAAACAGTATTAATACAAACAAATCCTTTAAGAATAGTAAGTACTTGTTAAGACTTCGCTATTGAAAAGCAAAAAATCATAAATCTTTACCCAAAAAGTTAGGTCATATGGCTGTGATAGAGGCGCTTATGATGCTGTATGCCAAGGAAATAACTTCAAACGAACGAATTTCCAATGCCATTAAAAGAATATCTGGTAATAGTGATCAACTTGTATCCGCAGCTAGTGGAAATATAGAACAAGCGATGTTGTTGTGGGTCTCTCACACATGTTCGGCTTTAAAAAAGCGCATAGAACGTGATATTCAAACAAACCCGGAAGATGAAAGTGTAAGTAAAACCGGCATAAAAATGAATTCTGTTTGAGCAAGCACTTATTAACACCTTGCAGGGCAAACGTTTGCAAGCTCCAGACATACCGCCTGTACGTGATTTTCAGGATCTTTGTGATGGCATTTGTTTTGCTCTACTAATATCGTACTATTGTCCCAAAGTTGTGCGTTGGACAGATGTGCGTATAAATTATTTACCAGCAGTTGAGGACTCCATTCATAATTTTTTGTTAGTAAGCAATTTCTCTCAAAAGTATCTGCCATACAATGTATTCCATATGCTTCCAGAGGATGTCACTTACATGAGAGGGTACACAACAATAACTATATTTATAATTAATTTGCTCAATTTATAAAATATATATATTTTTTATCTTCCCATAGCAGATCAATGCGACTAAATTTGCTTGTTCTTTTGGCTGATCTTTTCAATCTTTTTGAAATACATCCCTCCAATTGTGTAACTTATCCTGGCATGGATTCTCTGGGTAAGCTTAGTTTGACTAATTGAATTGCTATTTCTTCTGTTACTTTACTTTTTGCTTCTTTATTTGTTGTATTATTTTAACGAAAAGGAATAATTTTTGTGGTAATGGTCTTATCTAATACACATACATACTTACAAGTGTTTGTCTAAAAAAATTGGTTTTATTTTCCAATTTCACCACTACTTAATCCAAAGGGAAATATTCACTGAGCTATTTTTGTAGAAAGTTGGTTTTTATGAAAATGCTACTCATTCTTGTTAGGATAAGACGTGGGTGGTAATGGAACTCATTAAATATGGGTGATTGGTTGCTTCTTTCATAACTCTTTAGTAGTAAAAATCATCTACTAGAAGTTATCCGATATGTATATCAATTTAGCTTTAAAATAATATACTCTACTGTGGATTCTGGCTTATAAAGAAACACACACATATGTATCTATTAAATGTAGAATGTTAAATTCGAAAAGGAATAAATCCAAATTAACTGGCCGTCACTGTTGTACGAATTGCATTGTAAAACTGTGAGTTTTTTGTTAAACGCATTTAAATGTTTTGTGTTCTGCATATCGATTCTAATCTGCTACCCAGGAGATCGTGTACAAATTTAAGATGGACTCCAGGCACATTTTAGAACTCAATTATCTGTGTTTTGTCCATTTGTTTTACATAAACTAGGTGTTTTATATAAAATATCTAATTTTTAAAAATATGTAAAATATTTTAAATTATTCTACCTTTATCTTCTTTCTTTCTGTTTCTGTTATACAATAAAAAAATGTGTGTTAAAAACATTCAAACATAAAAGAGATCATCGCTAAACAGAATGCAGGTGCCAACGAACATGGAATTTATCACCGCCGTGGTTTAACTATGCCTACTGTAACACCAATTCCAGATTTAAGAAGTGAATTAGATCAACCTTCTACATCGCCGTCGACAAGACCACAATTTCAAGGTCAATATTAACGATGATCAACGAATTGTAATTCGTTTATTGTTTATTGTGAATTTAATTTTGTTTCGCAAAGATTTTATATATAAAAAAAACAAGAGAAACTTAATACATCACAATATAAAGTTTTCAATTCTTTTTTTTATTTGAATTTGCTGCTTGTTTTTTAACATAATTTTTGTTTGTTTGTTTCTGTTGGCTTATTATTAAGATGCATGTAATTCTATTTTAATACAATTTTCGTTTCACAATACCATAACACAACCCATACATACATAATTGCATACATACATAGTTCAGTAAATGTTAATGTTCATAAGTTTGCCCCATTTAATGAGTAACAAAAATAGTCAAATTATTTGTGCTCTCCATTGCACTAGGTAAAGAAAATCCCTGTGAAATTGTGTCTGTGTGTGTGTTTCTTTAATATAGTGAATATATTTTTCTTTAAAACATTTGAATTATTAGTTGAGTAATTAGTAAGTTTTTAAATATTCCTTATTTTTTCACTGGATGGCTTAATGAGAATCAAAGTAACAATTTCTTAACAATTCATCCCGTTTTTAATAACCACGTTAAAACTTTTTGTTATATGTTTTATTTTTTATTATGGGTGAGGTGAATCCATGTCAAATCGTGACATTTTTTATTATAAATAATCATTTGCAAACCATATTGAAGGATTTATTAATTTCATGGTGTCTTAATTCAGGTCCCCGATTTATCTGGTACCTGAAGTTGACACTTTTTTTACATTTGTAGTGAATATTATCGAAATTCGATGATGAAGCTTTGCGATTTCCTTTGTAATGATTTTACGTGGATCCTCTTGTACATATATATATATATTTTAATACATTTTTCTTATAATTTCTCCCATGTTATTATTTTCTGTTGTATTTAAAATAAATTTAAATTTTAGTTACGTACACAAATTCGGCAAGCGGTCTCATAAACAAATCAGCACGTCCACCTTCATCACAATTTGATCAAAATAATCAGCTGGCTGAAAATACTCATTTCGATAACGAAGGTAATCATTATGTTCTTCGATATGATGCCAACTTTAACTTTAAAATTTTTTACTTTTAATTGCAAATTTGTATTTTTGTTTTTATTTCCGTGAAATTTTATTTAATTAGCATTCGTTGTACACAAATCACGTGGTATCACCACACTATCATCCATGCATACGCAGCAACAGGATCCATTAATACCGGCTCGTTTAAGACAGGCAAAAGAAAAAAACAATACAGAAACTAAGGCCGATGAAAGAGGTTTGTTTTTTTTATTATTATTTTTTTTTACTTCTCATTTGCCATTTTCCCTTGTTTGTTGTCAATTATTTGTGTGGTGTTCGATTGTAAACAATTTAACAAAAAAAAAAAAAAAATATTTAAAATATTTTACTCAGGGGACAACGTGCCGGCTGGAAGACCTAGCAACTGGGATCAGCATCGTCGACCAAGTTACGCAGGTAGGCGCTACCATTACGCAATCGATCTTTAATTTGTACGCTGGCATTTTATTTGTTTTATAGGACGGAGGTCGCGTCGTAACTCATCAAGTGAAGATTCTCAATTGACAATTGAAAACTTTGGAGGCTCTCAGGATCATCTAAATAACATTGAACGCTTTGAAAGGGATAGAGAACGTAAATTATCAAACACTACAATAGGTATTTTGGAATTGCAGAATTTTCGCCTACTTTTGCACCGTGTTGTCTTTAATGTGTTAAAATATCTTTCAATTTTTTAGAACATGTTGTTCCTGTTAGATCTTCGATTGCAGACGCCCGTGGCACCTTGCAATTAGGCTATGATACTGACTCAGGCTCAGAAAAACAAGATCGTGATACTGAGAAGCAAGAACCACTTAAACGTCAACCCAGGTAGGTTGGAAGAAATTCTTTATTTACACATGTATTGCAATAAACAATAAAATTTACAGCTGCGATAATGTTAATTTAATATCCAGTGCACAAAACAAAAGTAGCAATGCCATTTACAGCCCACAAAAGCATTCCACTAGTCCAGAATTGGTAACTGAGGATTCGCCCCGCGATCCAAACGCTACTCTCACCAGAAAGTCTTCAAATGCCAGCATGCATATGAAAACGTTAAATTGGCAAAATAGTCAATGTGGTAACTAATATATCGACGTGGCTTCTTTAGATTCATTCGTAATCTGCTATTTGAAATTTTAGACACATTCGATGACGATACTCGGTCGCTGGAAAGCAATTGTAAGCTTATCAACATACGCATGAAACTGGAGGAGAAAAGAAAAAAGATTGAACAGGACAAGCAAAGAATTGAAATGGCTCTAATGCGTTACCAAGAAAAAGTATATTAATTAAGAGAAACAAAACAAATAAAAATCGGTGCTAAAAATATGTTTCTTTGCAGTTGAACCAGGATGATTATATGGAAGCAGACTACATGAAATGGGAAACTATGAGTAATGATTCAAAGCGTACTTCGGATATAGATCCAAACGAGTTGGATAAATATCAGGTTGGTGCGATAATAATTATGTTTCTTTGTGTGGTGGCTATATTTCATTGTGGTTATTTCTTTTACTTATTAAACCAGTTAAAACATTACGAAATCCATTTTTATCAATCGATAATAATCTAATAATACAAACATACTTATGTAATATTTGTGCACAACAAATTGAATTTTAAAATTAAAAAAAATTAAAGCTATTAAATTATTAAATATCTAAATTATTCATTAATATATAGTTATATATATGTATATTGTTTAACCCCTTGCCTAACGGTTTAATTTCAAAGCAATTTGTGTATGTATACTAATTACTTTTAATGCAACTCTGTGTGGGGGTTATTGCAAAGTGAAACTAACCTGACTTTAATTGATTTTTGATTTGATATTCCGACAAGGTGTTTTTAGGTAGATTTTTGAACGAATTTCCGTCATCCCTTGTCAAGTTTGGTTTGGAGGCAAACCGGTTTCGGCTATGTGCCATCTTCAGTGTCACTGAATTCGTTCCAAAAATCTACATTAAAACTAACCTCGTTTAATTTTAAAAGTATATGTATTTATGAATGGATTCCATTTAATTTTTGATAAAATAGAGATAAAGGGTATTAAGGGAATGTATAGATATCCTACCACTTTTGAGTGGCAAGAATAGCCCGTCAATGTCGGATTTGGCACAGACTCGTTTTTTTTGAACAATTTCAAAACGACACAGAAAATTTAATGATACGAATACATTCGTTGCATATTGGAAATTGAAAAATTATAAATGACCAGGGGCCTAATCACCACGGCTATCGATAGCGAGTAAATGATCGTATCACAAATCATCGCTAATAATATGTATCGATTCGTAATTTTTAGCAAATTGTTATAGATTTACGAGCATGTCGCACACCCATTTCAAAGGCGAGTTGTGTCGAAAATGTCTTATTTTTCACAAATGAATAATGAATAAAATGAAAAAAACGGATTATTATTCAATCAAGATAGTTTTAAAAATTATTAAAGAAATTCAATAATTGATTAGGTACTAGTAAAATGCGCTTCATATGACATACTTGCCGATTACAGTGCAGTGCAATTAGTGTGTTTTTTTTAACAATTTACAATAATAAAATCAAGATAGCATCTTGCGTATGGTTAGACAGATTAATAATAAGGTAATGTTTATATATCAAGTCATATTAAAAAGAAATTCAAGTTATATCACCTTGGAAGTGGGTGTGCGATTATGTATGTTTTCCAAACGTAAACAAATGAATAAAAACAACTTAAACAGGAATTGTGCGCAAAAAACAAATTTTGTAAAAAAAGATCGCAAGATATCTTTAGCGCTAAAAATCTAATTATTACGCATACGATAGGCTAAGATGTAACAAATGACAGCTCGAACAAAATTACGATACAATTCATACGATATCGAATGTCGATACATTTTGTCCGATACTGTATGTGGCGATTAGACCCAACATTTTGTATTTACCAGCATTTAGTACCATTTGAATTTCACATGTATGTATGTACATATTTGTTTTAATATTGCCTTTGCAAAATTAGTACGATAGTTATATTTTTTTGTCATACTTTTATTTGTAATTCGATTTGTTTTGAGTGTTGTGTAAAGTAATAGTTATTTACATGCCTGTGTACTATTATTGCCCACTGTAAACGTCATTAACTGCATTTCTAACCTCTAAATCCTTTACATCATTAACTCGCACAGCAAAGCATCGCTATTATGAACATGAATCTTCAAGATATTCAACTAGACATACAAAGATTAGCTACGCAGCAAAATCAAATACAGGCCCAACAAATGCAAGCTCAACAGCTCCTGCAGGCCCAACAAATAGCAAATATGTTGAATCAGGTAAACATTACATACAGCATATAAAAGTTTTATTATACGAATACCACCCACCTACACGCACTTATACAATTAACACATATTCATAATTAGACGTTAAATGTTTTTTGTATCAGATTTCGTTATACTCATCTGATGAGTTTAGCTTTATGTTATTACATATACTTTGTCACATACGAATATCGTGAAAGAGCACACAGAAGAACAATGGTCTCAAAATCCATTGATCACTGACGTGCTCTCTGATTCGTTGATTTCATTATTGACTGGTTACTTTAATTTCTTTCTTACAAGCAACAACAAAATTTCGGCTCACAACAGCATTTAGCCGAACCCTATCCTTCTCGACCCTTGCAGCATCAGCCAAACTTTGGATCGTCACCTCATTTGCCACAATCCTTTAATGCCAGTGTTGTTAATCCGTATGGTTCTAGGCCACCTAGTCGAGATCCTTATCAGCAAATGCAACAAATGCCCCTGCAATATATAAATGACAGTGCTCCTTATTTGTACACGCAGCCGCTGCAGCAGCAACAGCAGCAGCAGCAATCCATGTTGTCTCAGACTCAGTATAATACAATGCATCCCCATTATATTGACAACAACGCCGTGCCTTATAGCAGAAGTAATAACCATAGTTTCGGTGGGTCACAGTCGAACAACCAACCACCGATGCAGACTCATCATTCGCATCAACAATACATTCCTCGTCAAAGTATTTACGATGATTATCAAATGCAGTCGATGCATGGCCGGGAGCCGAATATGTCGCCACAACCTAACAACTACTATGGGCATGAACCTTTAGTGCAGCAACAGCAAAATCATCAGCAGCAGCAACAACAGTATCCGATACAAAGGAGAACATGGGCTCAGCCCTCATTCGAACCGATGCAAACAGTAGATGTTGGGGAGAACAGTTGGCAAATTCAACGACGAGCACAAAAGGCAAATGACGGGGATGGTGGTCCTAATTGGGGCAGTCCACAGACGGATAATAACATGCAGCATCACCGATCGTCCATACATCAAAATGGCGATGGTCAGCACCACCAAATGTACCCGGTCCACTCGTCTCCGTTGCACAGTCAACGCATGTCAAGCGGTAATGGCGGATATGTAGGCGTTCAAAGACAACAGTCTATGACAAATTTAAGAGAAGCTAAATCACCAAATGTTTTTCCGAAGGCTTCATCTGCTCCCACGCCACCTGACGATGTTATGGCACCCCAAAGCATTTGCTTTATTGGCGATCAGGACGATATTGAAGAAATTGAACGTAACGTTATTGAAAAAATGCAATCCACTGGTCTTTTAGATGACAACTTTCCCATATACCACCACCCACAACAGCATCAACAGCCGCATATCTCCCAAGTTACGCAAATGCAACGTGACGACCGAGAAAACAACTACGACAATTACAGTTGTGGTGACAATGACATCATGCCACAAAAACTAAACATTACCAGTGGCAATCTAACCTATAGAATACCTTCACCACAACGCCCACAGCTCCATCCAAATAGCTTCCAGGTAGATATCTCGAAAATAATTATAAAAATAAATTTCAAACTATACTAAAAAAAATCCTTAGGATCCCCGGTCGTCAGACAAGAATACTAGTGAGAAGGGCTTTTACATTTCGTTCGATGATGATCAACCGAAAAGACCTAAACCACCGTTGCGAGCCAAGCGTTCTCCAAAAAAAGAAAAGAGCTTAGACAGTGCCAACAGTCAGCTATCGAACAACTCAGACTCCACTGACTATGCTGAAATGATTCAGAATGAAGTTGCTATGGAGCCAAAAATAAGATCCAAATCGCACAAACTAAACTATAGCGACAGTAAAAGCGGCAATAATTATCAAAACAAAACTGCGATGGATATAAATAAGGCAACATACAACAAATATACCGATAGTCCAATACATCTCAGCCAGGTCATGTCAATGGGTGAGAGCAAAAATGAAAACAAACCACAAAACTGTTCAACAACGCACAATAATAATAATAATCATAATAATCAACCACAAACTCCACCCCCATCCGTAGCTTCCACTTCGCCCACACATTTGAGGAGCAGCGTCCCCCTGGAAAACCGGACAGTAAAAAATAAAGCTTTAGTGATCGGCACTGACCCCTCTACTCTTGATCCGGTGAGTTATAATAATTTACTAAACAATTCTAGAACCTAACAACAGGGACGAGTATTTTTTGTATACAGGAATCAGCAGAGGAAATGGAACGTCGCAAGGAAAAGATTATGCTTTTATCTTTGCAGCGTCGCCAACAACAGGAAGAAGCTAAAGAACGAAAGGAACAAGAGGCTGCTCGAAAACGAGAGATCGAACGTGAAAAGGAGGAGGAGAAACAGCGTAAAAAAGAAGAACAAATGGCTCGTAGAGCAGCTATACTCGAACAGCATCGTCTAAAAAAAGCACTTGAAGAGGCCGAACGAGAAGTAAAAAAAAAACAATTTTACTTTGCTTTTATTTCATTGTTTCTTTAATTTATTACAGGGCAAAACACTTGATCGCTCGGATATCGGTCTTAAACCAAGTTCCCACACAAACACTGTAACTAGAACACGTCCTAGGCCGATTCGACCACGACCCAAAACGATACATGTCGACGATGGCTCTGTGGACATAAGCGAGGCTTCAAGCATATCTAGTCGTGGCAAAAAAGGTTCTAGTACCAATCTTACAGGTAAACTTGTGACATTAAATGAAAACCAACCATTGCCAACGAGTGTTCTTTAAGACGTTTAAACTTTTATAATTTACTTTTGATTTAATTGAATTTAATTTAATTTCTTGTTTTTCCTTTTTTATTTGTTTTCTTTTATGTTTGATTTCTTAATTGTTTGTTGCATGGATCTATGTTATATTGAATTGATTGCGAAACAATCGAATCAAAGGCTACGGCCAATTAAATACCAACTCAATGAGAAGAGATTATTACAGAGGCTCTCAAGACTCGCTAACAGTTAAAGGTAATTTTTATTTCATTTTTGCTTAAATTTGCTTAAATCAACTTGCGACGTATAAAATGCAATTAATTATCTATTTTTTATACTTTTGGTATTAATTATTTTTTATTTGGAATCTATTTTTTTGTTGTTGTTGTTGTTTTTGTTTTGGGTTTATTATTTTGGGTATTTCTTATGTTGATATGTTCGTTTTGCACGAAAGTAGTTAGTTGCGTTTTGGAAAAAGAGCTTCAAAATAACACTTATCTGTGTTGGGAGTTAATGAAAAAAAAATGATCTTTCTTTTGTTAGAATCACCGGACGAGTATCCAAGTACAAGTTCCACGCCAATTGGACGTCGGGGATCGTATAAATTATCTAAAGGTTGGTGGTGGGAAATTACTTCAATATATACATACATACATTCATACATAGATATCTATATAATTTCGAGTTAATGAAATACATTTAACAATGTGTTTGTTTCCTCTTATAATTTATTTACACATTTATTGGTTATTAATTATTTTTAGCCCAATTAATTTATTTCTGCTTTTTTCTGTTCACTTTTGTTCAGCCATATGCTTAAAATAATAAATCCAACTTGAACAATTTCTAACGCAATATTATAAAATCTGACGCTCGGTTTGCTTTGCACTTGTTATACATATAATGTTGTACGCTTTGGGTAAAATAATTTACTACTCGTAATATTAATGTCCTGTTAGCATGCTCCCTCCCACTAAGTTCCTTTAACACAACCATGAAAATATATGAGAACGAACAGATATTTATTGACCAACATATTAAAAAAAAAAAACAGCTGTAGGGTTTATTACGGTTAATGGAGAATTTTTTTTTTTTAACATAAATTAATTTATTTTAATTTGAGAGGGGGTAAGGGGGTTTTTTTTTAATTTCAAAAATATATTTTTCCACTTATATGATAATAGAGAATATTACAAAACAAATTATACCCTCCTAAAATGTGGGCGTATTTCCAGAACCAAATGTTGAACGAGGTCGAACTTTATCACGTATATCAGTAGCCAAAGGAAGTACTCTAAATTTTCGTGGGCGAAAGTCAAATTCGCTTATGAATCTGTGCGGTAAGAATTTCAGTCACCATTATATTCTTAAGTTTTTGTTCAATAATTTTTTTCTACTCTTGGTGTTCGGTTAATAACTTATTTATTGTCTTTATATATTTGTATAATAATCATCATTTATGTTTTACGTGATTTTTTTTTTTTATTATTTAATTCAATTTTTATTTTTTTTATTTTAATTACAAAACTTGTCTTCATTTTTCAAAAAATTTCACATAATTCATGCATTCGTAACTCATTATGGCAATAATTATTCATTCCAAATAAATAATTAATTCATATTCGATTTCGAAAATACATCTCATGGAACATTCGCTCTTTACCCGAAAACGCTATGTTAAAAGTCTACAACAAATTTGAAGTTGATTCTTATACTTACATTAATAATAATAAATAGCAATTGCTTTCAATGACAGCTGAGAGCTGGCTAAAGCAAAAATTAAAAAAAGAGTACGAAAAAGAAAGCAACGCTGGGGCAAACTTCGTTCTAACCTACAAGAAAAAATATGAGGAACTTTCGCATTTAATTTTCATCATTAGGTCGATTAATTAGATGATGTTTGTAACAGACACAGGCGTAGCGACACAGAAGATGCATATATTCCATTCTGCTAGAGTTCAATAACTTAACCTTTGCAGTATTCTAGAAACCATCGATCGTATTAATGAAAAATAAAAAATTTCTTTTTTAATTGAAAGAATAAAAAAAAGAATAAATTAGAATAAATCAGAACGAAAAATGGTACATAGCCGAAACCGGCTTGTCTCCAAACCAAACTTGACAAGGAATGACGGAAATTCATTCCAAAAATCTACATCAAAACACCCTGTCGGAATATTAAATCAATAGTCGATAAATTATTCGCTTAATAATTTTTATAAATTTTTGATTTTAAAATAAATAACAAATTTTCGTAAATACATAAATTTGAATGCTGCAAAATAGTAGTTAATGCATGGATCTTTCTAAAAATGGACCGGTTCGATTTAGGTGAAACACACATGGTTTCAACAATGGCGTATCATTAGGGGTCGTTATTAAATCCAATGGCTCATCATTCAGTGAGTGCTTTTATGGCCATTGAAAAATCTACTTCTGTCGGGTTATTTTCAATCAAATAAAATAGTGAATTTCATGTGAATGTCAGAAGTTCAACATTGATTATTTTTTTAGGTTAGGTTAGTGAAACATGCAAATGCTTAATCAATTAACTTAACATCTTAAAATTAATACATACGAGTACTAATTTATTATTGGCTTTAGAAAAATCCTTCATAGCAATAATTTGGACTAACTGGAGAAGAATCTTAAAAATGTTTAGTTTTTCGTTGTTGTAAAGTGCAGTTTTTCCAATGTTTCGTTTGTCGGGAAGGAATCTGAGTTCTTCAAAGTTTGGTTTGCACAAAAGAAGTTTTCAAAATCATTTTTGTAATAATAATTTTTGTAACATTTACAAGACCATTAAATGAATTTTTATTAACTTAGTTCTAACAATGAACAGAGCTGTGTATATCCTGAAATTTAAGCGGCACATTTTTTCGTTTTAACATGAGCTGCTATTGAATGCTTTGATTATACACCAATCAATAATGCGGTCAATATTTTGGTGGCTTTTAATTTTTCGATCACAGAGCACAATATCTTGCGGAACACGAAATCGCTTCCTTCACTATAATTATATATATTTTAACTGAGCAGCAACTTGAAACATTGCATACGGGTACTCGTACATAAAGAATATTCCATATCCTTGTGATATTGCAAACAATTAAACTTATGATTAAAAGCATCAATACGTACGCGAATCGGTATCCGTCCTTTCGTATTTGCTAGTGTTGTTTGTGGTGGTGGTTCGATACAGTCGGGATTGTATTTTTATTGTTTTTTCTCTCTCTCTCTCTCTTTGTTTTTTTTTTTTTTTTTGTTTGATTTATGTGCAAAATTATTTTATTGTTTATCACTTGAAAACCAGCCACCTTTTCAAGGCATTTGTTTCATTTTATATGTTCATTAATGACATTTATTTAGTTTTGTGTAGTCACTATTACATGATTTAATAAAATGCAACTACTCAAAAAACTGCTACAGAAATAGTAAAACGTTTGAGCTGGGTGCTGTACTAATTCAATTGTTGTTTCTTTTTTATTCTAAATCGGAAACCATGAAACATACGAAATAAACAATAAAACAATTAAAATTAAAATATACAAATAATTGGTAACTACTTAAAATCACTCTTCGAAATCATCATCATCATCATCATCATGCACTCATCTGTCTGATTAACGAATCCAAATGAATGTTTGCTTTGCAATTGTCTTGCTTTGATGATAACTTTGATGTTTGGCTAGAAACAGATTCGGGTATTGGAAGAGCTACGCCACCACGTAGAGCACCATCGCCTGGTATGGCCACGTTGAGTAGGCATATGCCCTCTCCATCAGGTCCTGGCTCTTTGCCGCCTGGTTTAATATCGAAACGACGTGGTATAGACGATGGATCAAGCGATATATCATCGACTGGCAATTCCATGATGGACTATTCGGGTTCGTATTAATAAATCTAATTTTCATTATTAAATTATTAAATCATTACATGCATTAATACACACATACCTACCCCGTGTTTCAGTCATTTCCTCCCTTCACATTCAGTTTTTATAAAGTGTTTAATTTTATTATTTCATATAATTTTTTTTTAATATTATTTATAAAAAAAAAATCGAATTTGTTAAGATTTTAAGTAAAAAATATTTTATTTGATATATAGGGAAATAATGATTTGGGAAGAAAGCGAACAAGTAACTTAAGTCGTTAATGTTGAGATCGAATTGCAATAAAGGCTAAGCAAAATAATTAAAATATATAATGAATGTTGGGCGTCTTAAAAGAACAAGTTTAAAGGAAATAAAAAAGTTTGCCTGCATTAATCCTAGTCTGTAGTCAAGTGCATTATTTTTATTACTAATAATTTGATATTCTGTATGATTTTTTATATTATGTTGCAATTATTTTTATTATCCCTTAACATTTTTCAATTCTAACCAATGTCATGTTGTTTGGAATGACACCTTTGGTTTGCACACAATTATTGTATTATCTTTGTTTTTTCTTTATTTATTAAACTTACATAATATTTCCTAATAAGTCCGATCGACTCTGGTATATTTAAAACTAAATATTGTCTCTGAGTTGCTGTAGAAATTTAGTACAAAGAAGCAAGTAATTAATCTTTTTTTTTTCTTTTGCCGGACTTATTAAATAGATTTTGTAAATTTCTATCAGAAACAAATTTAAATGTATTTATTTTTATTTATAATGTAGGGCCTAAACTATATAAGCAGCCAGCAGCTAAATCGAACAGAGGAATAATTCTTAATGCCGTCGAATATTGCGTATTTCCGGGCGCTGTTAATCGTGATGCAAAGCAAAAAGTCCTTGAGAAAATTGCCCGTTCCGAAGCCAAACACTTTCTTATACTTTTTAGAGATGCAGGCTGCCAATTTCGAGCACTATACAGTTACACTCCGGATACGGAGCAGGTGGTAAAATTGTATGGTACTGGACCTAGTCAAGTGGATGAAGTAATGTTCGATAAATTTTTCAAGTAAGTTTTAGATGTCGTGTACAATGAATTGAAAAAACTACAAACCTTTTTCCAACATTTTTAAGGTATAATTCAGGAGGAAAATGTTTTTCTCAAGTCCATACAAAGCATTTAACGGTTACCATTGATGCTTTCACAATACACAATTCACTATGGCAGGGGAAAAAAGTAAATCTGCCAAGTAAAAAAGACATGGCTTTAGTTATCTAATCACAATTCACACAATGAGTCTTACCATAATATTAAGTCAAGGAAATTAAATTAAAAATAGAGGATATGTAGAGAGGTAGCCTTGTAACTGCTTAGGAAGTCAACTTTTCTGCATGCTTAACTAGCGGAAAGAAAAATGTCTTTATTTTATAATACACCCTAAACGCATACATGATACACATACGTATGTATGGATGGATCCCTTTTATGTTATCGATATTTAATATTATAACTCATAAAAGTAACACATACCCTTTGACCTATCTCCTAATTTTACAACATTTCCCAATTATTATCGCACTCTTTACTCAAATCTGATATAAGAACTGAATACAATATAACTTGGTATATTCGTATACATAAATGAAAAACTAAAACAAATGAAGGAAAGACAACTACGGTCGTTATATGTATATTGCGTAAATTTAACTGAAATAAAATTAAAAACAAAATAGATTAGCGGAAAAAGTTAAATTAATTATATAATCCAAAATGAAAGTCAAATCAATACTACTTTAATTATACTCCATTAATTTATGCTGAAAATGCATATAAAATAAATAAAATATATTATATATATATACGAAATATGTATTACTTATTAAATCCTAAAAAAAAGTAATTACAAGAAAAAATTAATTAACAAACATATTTTTATTATTAACTATTTCTTAGTTTATTTTTTAAATAATATATTATTCTTTTTGTTAATAAAAAAAAAATGTTGCTTGCTCCTTTTTATACTAAATAAAAAAAAATATTAAAATAACCCTAAATCATATTTTCTTCCTTCCTGTCTATCTATTTTTACATAATTTTTTTAGTTTTTTTTTTATTTCAGCCTAATTTTTTGAATAATTCAATCTTACTTATAAATATTTATTATTTGATTTGTTTGACTCACAAATCCATACAATATGAAATAAAGTTAAAGAAATCCCACATATACACACATTATGTACTTTAATAAATAATAATTTTGTATTTCAAATAAAAATTTTAAAGGTTTGTTCTTTAAATAGAGAGGAAAAAACTCGATATACTTTTTTATTTTGTTTGTTACATATGTACATACATACATAAAAAATGTGTCTTATGACGAAAATGACTTCCTACGAAAATAAAATGTTCGTAACTCAAGCATCTGTCACTCAAAACTGATTGTACTAAAAAGAATTCGAACTAAACACAGTTAATCGGCTAGGTAATATAAATAAATAATAAATTATTTCAGCACTTGCTACAAAATAACGAATCATTTAAGTACTCTTTAATATGCAATGTGCATTTCACTTTTTCCATCATTGCTCAACAAGCCTACAATTCGTTGGCGGAAGCATTTTTGCATGTTTAAAAATAAATAAATAATTTAAAATATTAAAATATTCCTACCATTTTTTATTTTAAATATTTATTTTTTGGTTTTTGAATTCAAATTAAGAATGATTTCAAACTGTTCGAAAATAATTTGAGAAACGTGCAAACATAAATAGACAAGGCAAATTGATAACAGGTAAACTCACCAGCGAATTCAAAGTATTTCCGGCATCTTTGCCAATAAAAAAAATTTAGGGTAGGTGGGAAAAACATGTTTTTATATGGACTTTGACTCAGCTGCGCTGTTTAGTTTACCTGTTTAGTCTACCCTGATACATATATTAATTTCAAATAAAATTGATTAATTTAAAAATATAAATATATTTATGAACTCGGAAAGATTTTCTTTGTTTGGTTTTGTTTTTTTTTTTTAATTAGTTGATTAAAGTCGAAAAAATGTTGACAAAATTGCCAAACACCGTATTCGCTTTGATCCCATCTTGTAATTAATTCGCCTTGTGTAGAACTTATCAATCCGGCAATATTGCATTTCGCATTGGCAAATTATTGCAGCCGCCGCCTTTTACACATTCAGTCGGCGGCGAAAAGATTTAGTCGCCTATGTATCTCTGCTTGTAACACGTTTAAATCGCTTTAACATAAATTTTTATAAATAAAACATAATGGTGAGAAAGTTAAAGTTCCATGAACAAAAACTTTTGAAAAAGGTTGATTTTATAACGTGGAAAGTTGACAATGGTGGCCGAGAAAACAAAGTCCTCCGACGATATCACATACGCAAACGAGAGGATTACACAAAGTAAGTAAAATGAAGATATTGGAAATGCTATCTGTATTATACCCACTTTTCCTTATTTACCAGATACAATAAATTGTCTCGCCAGATAAGAGATTTAGTTGAAAAAATAGCCAAGTTGGACGTAAACGATTCCTTTAAAGCAGAATCTTCATATCTGCTTTTGGAGAAGTTGTATGGAATGGGCCTCATAAACGATAAAACAAATTTGGAAGCTGCCAGTCAAGTATCAGCCAGCAGTTTTTGTCGTCGACGTTTGCCTGTTGTTCTGGTAAAAAGTAAGTATCATGTAGTTTATATTATTTTTCAATATTTAATATATGAATCTATAAAACCATTCATTGTTCAGACAAATTTTCGGAAAATCTCAAAAATGCTACAGATTTAGTTGAGACTGGTCATGTTAGAGTAGGTGTCGAAATGGTAAAAGATATAGCATTCTTAGTTACTCGTACTCTTGAAGACTTCATAACGTGGGTAGATGGCTCTAAAATTAAACAACATGTTATGTCCTATAATGACATGCGAGATGATTTTGAACTCTAATCTTATTTATACGGCTTAAACCCTTAAGAAATAAAATTTTTTAAACCACATTCATTGTTATTATTCCATGAAACAAAAAGCAGTTCATAAGGCGATTTGACTACATATCAGTAAATGTGCCTTTTTCGACTTTGCTGGATTTTATAAATGGTCATTTAACGTATAAATCCAATACGCAGGAATGTCCTCGTAAATAATTGAATATGGGTTTTTCGTAACTGAATTCAAATTTAATTTTTTGCTGTGAATTTCGAAAAATGCCTATTCAGTTAGCGCTTTAAAACATGCAAGCGCAAATTTTACACAGATTAATACCCGTTTCTGAAATTTGGTTTTATTTATGCATTATATCGGCATTCGTAGAAACTATTTTTCCTGTTATGCTTATGGTGTACATATGATTATAAATCTGGCGGATCGTGTATTTAAGAAACGCTTACACCGAAACTAAGAAGATAGCTTCTTTAATTAGTAATTGACATTCTATTAGTAAAACTTACCTGCCTAACACCTAAGATGTGTTCGACCATTTCCGAAAATTTATTGGGTTTTTTCACTTTCGAAAAAAGAATTTTACTATAAACGTTTTTAAAAGGTTCAAATTTCTCTCTTTCACCTTGTAAAAATATGATATTATATTCTCCCTTAAACTTAAGAGGAGTGCAACAAAGAATAATTCTGTATTATATAAAAAATCTCGTTGTTTTAGTTTTAAAGAAGCCTTAACCTTCCTTCGTGCTTGTAAAAAATGTAAATAGTTTTACATACCAGAATTAATGTTTTGCGTATTTTTTATTCGACAATTACAAACATAGAATTTTACAAAAATCGATCGATTATGGCGATTGTGTGGCAATCACAAAAGACTTAAAAATAAACCTACATATATGTATTATGTATTAAGTAAACTTAAACCAACTTGAAAAACGCCCATAGCAGTAATAGTTGGATATGTAGATAGATAAGCTCTAAAGTAAAGTGCTATTCAATGAACTTGACTTGTATGGATGGATAAACAAATTAAAACATTTTTTACAAAAAAAGTCCATTAAAAACTTCTGGCCAAGAAGCCAGAACATAAGAAGCAGTTTGCAGTAGAACTTAAAATGACCATATCTTGTTCAAAATTTGATGAGTGTTTAATATTTTAAGATTCTATTTGAAAAAATAAAATAAAAGTAGATATGCAACATGCTGCTTATAATTATTCCTTATTTGTATTGACCACCACAGATTTTTCACCCAACACACGCATTGCGTTTGAATAATCGGAATCAATTTGCGGTATAATTTGCTTGTCATTGGGGTGCAATGTGCGTATTAGATCAGTTAGTGATAGAAATGATTGACGCCCAATATCGTCGAGATCAGGTGTTAAAGATGGAATCTGTCTATTCTCCTCATTGTTTCTCTTTTCAACTTCTTGTGAAATCTCCTTCAATCTTACTTCAACTGCTGGTAGTTCAGGAGCATTTCCACTTTCATAACCTTCTGGTGATTTTTCCTTAGCTGTCAATTCTTCTGCATCATCTTCCTGTTCTTGGGAATGTGAGCTATTAACTTTACTAACATCCTCACTTTGTTGTTCACTTGATTTGTTGTCATCCTGTTCATGTATGTCCTCGTGATCGTCTTGTTGTAGTTCTTCAGAGTTTTCTTGCAGGCTCACATCCGCGTCTTGTTCAAATTCCTCATTTGTCAAGTCTCTTCCTTGAACGTCTTCTGCTGGGCTATTAGTCAATTTATCGTTATCGTTTTCCTCTTCGTTGTTTTGAGCGTTCTCCTGAAGTGCGTCGTTTTTGCTAGATACTAAGGCGCGCTCTTGATCAAGCTTCAAAGAAACATAAGAAGGCTGATTTGACTTTTTCACTGATCCGTAAGAAGGCATTAAAAGTGGCAATGATGTTGTTGTTTTCACATCCGATTTAATAACATCGGCAATGCTGCTGCGTGGAGTAGTAGTGGTGATAGGGCGTCTGGTTTTAGCAATATAAAAAAGAGTTGAGAAAAGGGAAACTTGTTAGTAATTCTTTAATTGCACAAGATCAGAAAAGCAAAGACTAGTAACTACCCCTACATAGTATTTGTAGACATTTAACTACTTTAGAAAAGCTAAGCCCCAAATCACCACAATTTTATTTAAATTATTGTTAATATTTATATAAACTGTTTCTAGACGTGAGTGAATAATAAATGTGTTAGTTTTGCTTAAATAAATCAAAATTGAACAGGAGCTTTCAATAAACATAATTGACAAATTAACAAATAAGAAGGCATCAGCGAGGATAGATTTATGCCACAGCAATAGGAGGTTATTTAGGTTGTTTAAGCAGCCGTGTAGAGACTTAGAACATTTAATTGTTAGAATTATTTTTATTTTTTGTTATTGGTCAGTTAGAGGAAAGACAGTCTGTTGATAAATATAATTATATATAAAATAATCGATACAATTTAAATGCGACTTGGGGTTTAGCTCACCTAAAATAAGTTTTTAGTTGATCTTTCTTGTTGTGTTTGTTTGATTTTAAGATCTCTATTTATGTTTATTTTTCGTATCCATTAGAATTTCGTTTTATTTTATTATTCTTAAAATAAGTTTTACAGGCTAAAGTTTATGTGTCTAGATTTCAGATTCTTTTTTTTTTTTCATTCACAATTTAATAAAAGAAACCCCTTAATCTTTTATTATGGGGCGTTCTTCTTACCCCTGCGCTGAAGAGACTGGAATACTACCATAATTGTAGTAATAGCAACGAGTTTGTTCGCATATGAAATCTTTCACCGCAGAACAGTCTTCTGGCATCCATTTCAAAGTGGGTTGCTTTAAAATTACGCAACCTTTCTCGGCGCCGCTGCTGCTGTTGAAAGTAAGAGAATGGGATAATTAATTTAAAAAAAATGTTTAATACTTTTACAAAAGAAATAAATTATTAAATAAATAAATAAAAGGTTAAATATTGTAGGCCTTTAACCATAATTTACCTGTCTCTGGCGGTTCTCTGAGGAGATGTATTGCTGTTGTGATCAACAGGATCGAGGAGACCAGCTTGTATGGCATCAGCTGTATTTTCGAAAAAGTCAAATGTGGCATTAAATGGCAATCCTGTGCTCATCCATAAGAACATGCCAGTTCCCAAGCGATTACCCGAAGTCCAGAAATCGTAATTGCCGTAACCAGCATTTTTCAAATATGTTGTCATAGACTCGGCCTTTTCCTTAGTTTCAAACGAAGCCAACTGTAAACCCAGCGAACGGCAATACTGATAAGCTAAGAAATAATTTAATTCTGGGGAATATGGATTCATGCGACTGATAAAATACTGCACGCCATCCAAGTGTATGGTAGTTATACGTTGTCCTTTTAAGAAAAAACAAAACAAAACAAAATGTAGAAAATACATTCAAAATTGCGTTGTTACGAAGTTAATTAAATGGTATTTCCATATTGGTAAAAAAAAAATGCTGCCTAAAGCAGTTAGAATGAATTTCTCTTTTTTTAATACTTTATGGATCGAGCAAACGCTGTGCTATTAAGAGAGTCTTTGGTCGTCTATACACATCTGTACATTAATATAAGTAACGTTTAGAATTATGTTTTTTTTTTATTTTTATTTTGTCTTCCACGTTAGGAGTTGTGGTTTAAATCACTTCCGGTAATTAAAATTCACTTCACACTCAAACCTCATGCAGACGGACTGCATTGATTAATTTATATTTCTCAAATATGGATCCATAACCGCACTTTTCAAGAATAGTTTTTATTAATATTATAATTAATTCCATAAATAATTACTTTGTGCCGGTTTTAATTCTCAAAATAGAATAGAGTTTGGACAATTTTTCAAATGTAATTATTTGTCGAGAAAAGGTACTGATAATTAGGGTGCTAAAATTTTAATTCTTAATTTAAAAATAAAACCTTTCAGGCAAAAACAAAATGTATGAACAAGCAAAGGAGTAAGAAAAAATATTTGACAATCTTAACAAATTTAGTTATGTTATTAGGTATTTTTACATTTATTTAATCTACCAAGTTTCTTCTCCCCAATCGCGCCTTAAACTTATAAAACTCATATTTAAGCGGTATTTGAAAATATTAGATCCTTTTTTATAGTAAAAAAAGTTTTTTCTTTTGTTGTTACAAGAACTAATTTTAAGAACCTTCTACAATAGTCTTTTCTATTATGTGATTTGAAAATGTATTTGGTACATTATCGATAAATTTATTTTATATCCATGGGAGGAAAACACTTACCAGTTGAAAGGACCACTAAACTGATGAGGCAAACAAGAACTTTGTTCATTTTGTTTCTGATATTTGTCGTTTATTTTTACTTTACACAATTTTTACTTTAGTGTAAATATTCTTATCCGATATTCGTGCTTAGCAATGCCTAGCCTAGATTTAATCTAAACTCTTCGAAGGTAAACGTGAAAATGCTACGAAAAACTTATGGGCAAAGGTTCACAAGTTCTAATCAGTTCAGTTAATATTTTTTTTCCTTTTTTTCTCTCTCTCTTAGAAGAAGCTTGCTTATATGTATTTTCTTTTAACGAACACCTTCACTTAAAACCATTCAACGCACGCACTCACTCACTACCAGCTCACTCAAAACGCACACCCAATGTTAATGGAACTTTTGTTTGTATTTGTTTGGCACGTCTGATTATGTGGCTTGGAATATATAATTTTATAATTCTTTAAGCGCGACTTGTTGCTTCCGATTCAAATTTTCGATCGCGAATGCCTAAAGTTGGGAGACGTTGTAAGCTTAAAAGGAATTTTTTAGCAGACATCCGTAGGAAAGTAAAAAAAAACCAACAAGACATCGTACAGAAAGAACATAACCAAGAACGTCTTTAGTATTGTTATGTATATACGAAAATCTTCTCAGGCACACATACATACATACATCAATATATAATGGTTAATATATATGTACATACGAAGAAATACGTAAAGAAAAGAAAGATAAATACATAAATACCAAACAATAACAGCAACAACGAGAAGGAAGAGGTATTAACTGAATAACCAAACGGCCAACAAACATTTCAACCAAAAACTACAAGAACTCTTTTTCATGGCATTGTACCTACTCGTACCTGCACACAAACAAAATTCAATAGCCATAATGATGGTCACAATAACGATGATGATAAGTGCCTATCTGTCCGTTGGTTCGCCTTATACTATAGGTTTGACACTATAAGGCTACTCTGCACCCATACCAATTCAAGTCTATTTATCCACACACACACACATACTCGTACATACATCCATACATACACATATATGTATTTAGAATATTTCTGTAGTTCCCATTGTTGTTGCATAAGTATGTAGGCATGTATGTATGTATGTTCTTGCCGTGATTACTTAAAAACAAGGGAAAAAATATATGAAAATTCTTGAGTAGTTTATACAGGGTCTTTGTTAAGCGCTGAAGCAAACTATTGTAACCAATTCGTTATGTTCTCGTTCTCTACAGTAGGTGGTATTAGAATTCACTGTTTAAAAAAAAATGGAATGAAAAAACACAGGCAACAACTGTTTATTGATCAATTCCTTTCGCCGCACTGTGGTACATTTCGCTAGCAGGTGGTCGATTTTAAAGGTAAAGAACTGCTAGAAACAAGGTGGTGGGGTTAAAATCAAGCGCCAATATAGGAGTAGGAAGAAGGATATTCCTCCCTCGTCCAAACGGTTACAACTAAACGTTTTGCTAATATAAATTTTTATGAAATGTGTTGTTTCATTTAGAATGATTTTGCATTGTAATTTAAAAAAAAAAACTTGTCCCTCAACAATTAAATTGCCATTTCGCTATAAAATAAATTGGAATAATTATCATAAATAATTTATAAGAACTTGCTTGCATATTTAGGGTTAGTTCCCGTTGCAAAGCTATCGAAATGCAAACATGTAAACTTAACAATATCAGCTGTTTATAAATACATCATTAAAGTTATCGATAAAATTCATAATTTGCTTTTAACATTGGCCGACTACGACACGTGATGGCTCATTTACTATTGGCAACAAAATAACTCTCGATAAATTTGTATACAACGCAAAATAAGGCCAAATTGCTGACCGCGATGCCCTCGGAGCACGATTTTTTATTTATTATTTTTAATTTTTTTGCTTTTTCTGATGGTCCTTTTATTTAGAATGTTTGTGTTTTCAAGAAGTAACGTTGACATATGTTCAGATTAAATTGGTTATATGGTCGTCATTTATCGCGGATAGTTTCTTAATTATTATTCATCGTTTTCTCTTTTGATGTGGTTGTAGAAATTGGTTTCAACATTTTTACCGATTTACATACATAAAAATATATGGGGTGCTCGATCTGCGTCAGTTATAATTTGGCTAATTTTTTTCGGCTTATCAAATTTTGTAATGCAATAGTTCGATAAATTTGTTATCGATATTTCATTGGTTTAGGTAAAGAAACCGAACAACTTGTTCATAGTGGCATGAAAGTTTTAGCTTGCATGAATGAACGCAAATACATACATAACCTTTTCTACATGACATATTATCCACTTCACTAGGGTTTGCTTCAATTTGCAGATGTAATTTTATCTTGAAGAGAAACCTAAAATGTTATACATATGTATATCCTACAAAAGCCCAATGCTACGTTCTGGCGAAATGTCCCACTGTGCGCCAGCCATCATATGCAATACAATTGATTATGTATTGACACAAATCGAACTAGTATTTCTTCATTTTGTCTCAAAATTTAAATTAAATTATTTTGTAGATCACAAAATACGTGCGGTCTTGAGGATAGATGATTGATCATAAGAAATTGGAAACCTATTGGACAGTTAAGTGATTTTTATCAAAAGCCAAAATTGTAGAAAAGGGTCGGTTGTCGGTCAGAAATGAGTGATTGGAAATGACACATTTTTGAGTTGCGTTGAACAATTTTACTAACGCTACAACGGCTGCCCTACAGTTAAGCAGGCAGTGTCTTCTTGTTCTTTTAATAAAGAAATCCATTGTGATAGATAAATTAGTGGTTTTCCTTCTTCTCAAACATATTTTTTTCTTCTAAATTTCTTTCATTTAGTTTCCTTTAAACCACAAACTTGTTTTTCAGTTTGTCTGTTTCTTTTACATTTCATTTTGTTGTTGGTTTATTAAGTGGCTGCTTGTTGATATTAACGTTATCCCTCCTACAGCGCGGTAGTTACGTTTCGCATGTTCTAAATGATTTATACAAAAAATTTCATTATCGTGTTGTAGAAGAATCCCATTGTGAGAGGGGATTTTTCTTGCATCGGAATATCGTTCTATAAAAGAGTTCCCTGTATATGTTTTGTTGTGCCATCAATGTCATGTTATTTTACTAAAAATTAATCCACAAGGAGGACGTCGAAATTGGACGTAATAAACTTTAGGTGCATCGCAAGTAGGTTGGAACATATTCTGAAAATGTCACATATGAAAATGATCAGTAATCAGGGGTGGAATCGTTACATCCGTGATCGTATCTGTGCTGCACAAATTGTCTGCACTACTTGCAAAATCTGTATTATTTTTTCTGGGACCTGTTTATATTTTTTTGTAATCTAAATCGAGAGAATCGATTAAAATGTATCGTTTGAAATCTTTCCATTTTCATCATAAACTCTTCAGATAGGGTGTTTTTTAAGCCCGATACACCTTACGAAAGGGTTAACTGTCAAACGAACAGTGATCATCATGACTGGATTGACGCTTGAACAGCGCTACCAAATTATCCAGATTTACTTTGGAAGACTCATCAACTGATCCGATATTTCATCACAACCTTGTGTTCAGCGAAGAGGTTCATTTTTTGGCTTAACAATGGAGATCGCTGCTTCGCCATGATCAATGATTTTTTGTTTGAAAATATGGATGACAATAATCCGGCCGAGATATGGTTTTAACAGGATGACCTACGTGCCTATTCGTTGACGCAATCATCGACTTATTGAAATCAAAAGTTGGCGAGAAGTTGAAAGTCGAGAAATGGACTTGTCAATTGGCCTCCAAGGTCGTGTGACTTGTCACCTTTCGATTAGTTCCTGTGGGGCCACGTGAAGTCACTGGTTTATGCTGATAAATCAGCCACAACTGTTGAGGCCTACGGCTAGCAATACTCGAAGAGGTGGCCATATGCCGGAAATCATATTCAAATGTTAATGTCATATATTGATTTTTCGAATTTAATTTTTTTAAATGTACAAATTGTCATGCTCATGCGCATAAATCGAGATGAAGGAGCAAATTTAAAGAGAAAATTAAAAGAAAGATTTAAACTTTTTGTTTACACATAGAAATCCAAACCCAATTTGTAAAAAATTTTAAACGTAACCAGTGGAAATCGTAATTTATACATAATAATTTTCCGAATATTTTCTAAAAAAAATAAATTTGTAATAATTTAAGTGTCAGTGACACTGACATCAACGCCACTACTTACGAGGACATTCGTTCCAAAAATCTACATATAAAATTAAGTTCAATCAACAAATTTTTGAAAGCCAATTAACTTTTTCCCTAAGTTGCAACACCAAAATATCGTCGTCTTTTTACGAATCCAACAACAAAACACACAACACTTCTGTTGAATGGCATACAAGAGCTACGATATATTACATATGCCCTTTTGCAAGACCATTTGCACCAAACACTGAATACCGTCAATGAGAAAAAAAAAGATTTTTCTTTATTTTCTTTACGACTTTATGCTTCTTGTCATACCTACCCCAAGAAGCAGCCTCACTCTTCCCTAGCTACAAGACGAATTTTCAGCAGACTTTTCCATAAATAATTTCATAACTAAAAAAATACAATTTCGAAAACAATTGTTCACACTAACTTATTTTACATATGTACCTACATACACACTCAGTTACTACAACAACGTCATAACTCTAAAAATGCCATTTCGAGATAAAAGCGGTTAAGGTTTTCTGTTTGCTCCCACCGTCTACAAAAAATATCGGCATATTCTCTTCAAACGTGGAAAGTAGAAAAGATATAGCGATGAAATTTATATACAACATACAACATGACATAACGAACAATTCTGCATCATTCACTCCAAAATTGAATTTTTTGAGTTATGACGTTGTTTGAATAAGTGAGCGATATGTGTGTGTATAATTTTTTTAAAAATAACGTAACAACACATTGTTTGCATCGAATATGTGTCCCTAAATTGTGACTCCTACATCATGGTATGAGACCGTGATTATCTACAAAATTCATGGCAAAATAAAGTTAGTCGAAATAAAAAATTCAGAATGGATGAAATTTTTGCAGAATTTTCTTGCAATTTTTTTCTTCAAAAACTTACCAACAGCAACAGCAACAACTTCCCATATTCCTGTAGCAGTTACACAAATACAAAGAAAAGTGTTTATTAACATACATATGTATGTATGTATGTGTGTATGTCTGTCGGGATATGGACACATGTACATATGTATGTGTGTGTGTGCATATCTTTACAATGAGCAAATGCTTTGTATTTTAACAAACCCATTTAGGAACGCTTTTATATGCCTCCAGCGTTTTATAACCCATGACCATGGATAAGACATAAAAATTCACTCTGCACATTTATGACGCAAAACAAAAGGAAAATCCACGTAACAAAACAAAAAAAAAATATAAAAAAAAAATAAACAAATACCCTTGTAAGTTTGTGTGTGTAAATATAAAACAAACAAAAAAATATGCCGAAGTGCCACATTGAAATTTCGATTGAGCTTTTTTAAGAAAATATAATTATGTATAAATATTTAAACAAATGAAGTCCTTTCTCAAACAAATTTCGATCTATTTATTCATTTACTTTACATTTTTATATACTGACTCTTTGTAATTGCGATTTGTTAACTTTGGCTGGCAGAATTGCAGGCCTAATCTGAATCGTACTGCTTTCAGTGTTACCGTTGTGCGTTTAAAAAGACAATAATTTTTAATCCCTTTCAACTCTCTATGATCCCCTTTACAAAACTTTTTCGCCTAGTTTGATTTACTTTTTGTCTAATTTTTGAAAGTAGCCTATTTCGGCAATGTACGTAGTGCGGGTGTTTTTTTTTTTTTTTATCAATATCGTTAACTATGGTTTGACAGCTCAGAATGTCAAGCTGTGATTACATTCCTCTTCACTAAGGTTTGGCAAGTAATCATGTTTCGTTTAGTTGTGAAAGTTTATTTAAAAAAAAAAAAAAATCTGTTCGCGAAGTTCATAGAGCATTTCGTCCATTTTACGGTCAACATAATCGGCCTAGTGTGCAAGTAATGCATGCAGTTAATCGTTTTCCCACTAATATTACTCTTCACGATTCAAAACCATCAACAAGCCAAAGAAATGTGCGTACCGAAGATAATATTGCTGCTGTAGCGCAAGGTATTGGAGAAGTCGCGGAGAACATCGATTTGTCGTCGTTCTCAACTTGTTGGCCTTTGCCCTTCGACTACGTGAAAAATTTCACGGAAGGATATTGACTTTTGAAAAAAAAAATGGACCAAAGAATACGATTTTTTGGCCAAAAACAACAGCCTAATCATGCCTCAATCACCTTATTCACCAGATTAAGCTCCCTGCAACTTTTTCCTATTCCCAAAACTGAAGAGACCAATGAACGGAAAGCATTTTGCCACAATTGATGAGATAAAGTCAGAATCGAAGAACGAGCTGATGGCCATACCGAGAAGAGCAGTTCAGAAGTGCTTCGAGGATTGGAAGAAGCGTTGGCATAAGTGGCAGTATATCTGAGGGGGATTACTTTGAAGTGGACAAAATGGATTGAAAAAAATTCAAACTTGACCTTTTCGTTTGAACAAACCACGTATGTGTGTAATAAAAGAGTAAAAAAAGTTTGTTCTTAATTAAACTGGTTTTTTTGTACATAATTATGCAAAGTTTTTATTTCGAATTTTTCTTTTCGTCTGTGGGGAACGTTTTGAGCATCACGTTTTTGCCCATTTATCATTATTTCCACAAAACTTTTCTGGCAACGCTGTCTTACACACATACTCACATACATAGAATTAATCAGATTAGATCAGTTTTCTGCACCACACATGAATCTAATCCTTATAAACTATTCAACAGCGTTTTTTTATATTTTCTTATAAAATGAATATTTTTGTTTAAAAACAATTAATTTTGTTTTGTAGTAAAATCAATTTTAATTTTTAAAATTTTCAACGGTAACCCTGACTACGTTGTATAATTTTGGGTGATATGTATGCGTATGTGTGTGTGTGTGTGTGTGTGTGTATTTATGTTTACGTTTAAATGTGCAATAATTTAGTATTTTAATACAAAGCTCCACTCATGCGCAACAATACCATCATGATTGTTGTTGTTAACTTCTTTTTTTACTCGTATTTTGTTGTTGTTTTTTTTTTTGTTTCTGTTCAATTTCCTTTAGAATGAATGTCAGAAAATCATGAATTCTCAGGGATTAAGATTTACGCCTTTCAACTCTTTCGACATTATTGTTGTTATCGTAATCGTTATTGTTGTTGTTTTGGCAACTTTTGCTGTTGATGGTTATGTTGTTGTTGTTTTTCTTGTCTATCTGTGTTTATTGTCGTATTCGCTTGTTTATAGTATGTTGTTTTGCGAAGTGATAAAAACGAACTTTGCGAATGATCAAAGTAACGAATAAAGTTGGTTTAAATTTGTTTAAATACTTTTTGCAACAACATTCTGTTGAAGAGGACTGACGACTGACTGTATTCTTGTTTGCAATTCTTTTTGTGGTGTTGTAGACATCTTCAATTTTTTTTTCTTTTCTTATTATTTTCTCTTTTATTTTTTATTTTTGTCTAAAAATAAACTTTTTGCTCATGTAGTATAAAGGTATTTATTTTAGCCTTTGGCTTACAAAGTCTTCTTTCAAGCAAAAGCAAACGAATAGGACACAAATTTGTTCTTGAGAATCTGCTTTTTTTTTTTTTAGTTGCACCCGTCTTTCACAGTTGTAGCCGTTCATCTCTGCTCGTACGTATGTACGTACATCCATCCTCTACCATTCATTCACTCATCTATGTATCCCATGTATTATCTTTCGATGTGTTCAACAGTTTGGCTGGAATGTCTGTTTTTGCATTAAAAATGTATGAAGAACTGAAAGAGTAGTGTGCGCTTTTGCTTGCTACTTTGACGTGCATTTATTTCAATGTTTCTAAAGATGGCTGGATTTATACGTGCGGATTTACTTACTTTACTGCTGCTCATTCCCATATGTACATGCACCCAAACATACATACATACGTACATACGTACAGTTGCAGTAACTATGCAGAAAGTATATAATTTTTGTTACTGCATTATATTGATTGTATCGATGAAATCGTAGTGTATAGTACTTGAACTTTGATTTGAAAAGCAGGAGAGAAAAAAAAAGAATCAAACTTAGAAATTTACTATAATTTTTAGCAATTCAATGAGCCAGCCTTGTTTGTGATCGTGTTATTCTTCTGTTTCGTTTTTATTATAACAGTATAGGTACTTTAATTCTACACGACACACAAAAGGTCACAAGACAATTGGGAAATTTTAAATTTTGTTTAAAACATTTGCAAATAAGGTAGCGTTCTTCGTTCTTGAGCATGTCGTGTTCATTTGTGTGAACAAATTTACATACACTATTCGTCATTAGAATAAGTATTTAATTTTAACCAAAGGATTTTTTTCAAGATGGAGTTGGTGGGTGGTGGACCTGTTTAATATCGGGATAATTTACGTGCAAGGTGAACATGGCATCGCATACAGGGTGCTTGGTGTCACCCTTTGAAGAAGAATCTTACTGATGTACTGCTGGGAAGTCCATCTGAAGGATTTGTTGGACGTGTAGGCCAGTAAACATAATTTTTACATTTAAAAAGCTAAATTTATCCTCTAAAAGCCTAAAATGGCAAATAGAATTTTAATTTTTAATCCAAACTCAGTTCAAAATAGATCCTATTCTATTATCGTCTAATAAACAATACGAGTTTTAGTTGTCATATTCTTTGAGTTTGCTATTTAAATCAGATGAAAACTCAGTCAATGTAAAGGCGGCTTAATAGTTTTACTAATTAATACACATAATCGTACAGGGTATTCGCCGGGAAGGTATACCACTTTGTTTATAATTTTTGACTAAATGAAAGCGAATGGCTCGTATATTAATAAATGTTTTATGTAATGTCGGCAATCGTGAATGGAATACAATATCAGATAAATGTCCGCCTCTGTTAGCCTCACAAATGCGAACCCTTTTGAACACATTTTTCATTACATTTTCACACATTTCACGCGGTATTTCATTAATTTCATCACGAATATTTTGTTTGAGTTGCTGCAGCGTTTCTGGTTTGTTTGCACAAACCTGGCTTTTTAGATATCCCTATAAAAAGAAGTCCGGAGCAGTCAAATCAGGCGACCGTGGAGGCCAATCAACATCACCATTCCTTGAAATAACTTGTTGTGGAAAGAGGTCTCATTGTAATCCTGGCTGTGTGCTACGTGGCCCCGTCTTGTTGAAACCACATGTTAGTCCAGCCCAAAGCATGCAGTTGTGGTGATTTTTTCATGAAAATCGGGGTTGTCATGGGCGAGCTGTAGCATCCTATTGGCATATGTACGGCGGCGTCAACTGAATCTTAAATGGAAACAATTGCAAATCTTTGTGCGAATTGTGGCCAAAGTTGTTCTTTGAAGACCAAGCTCCTGAGCTTTGAATACTTTCTTGAACAGCAGTAATGTTTTCAGTCGATCTTGCAGTACGTTGTGGTCCCTCTTTCTTCGAAATCATTCACCACACGATAAATAGTGCGTCTTGTTGGCGCGTTGTTTCTCCCAAACACGTTGGTTTACCGAATATTTTTCCATAATAAATTTGCCACGTCTTGACTTCACGACTGCCAAATATGAACTGTCAAGACTAATGTTTGACAAAATGGCGGCAAAACAAAGTAGTATACCTTCCCGGCGGACACCCTGTACATGTTAAAATTAACCAAATTTTTGGCAGAGCTCCACAAGAACGGAAATGTTATATTATTAATGAAAATAACTAATTCCGAGTCATTTTTCAAAAGAAAATAAGAACTTCACACACGAAGCCACAGAACGAGTATGAGTTTTTAAGTACTCATGAATACCAGGTATAATTACTAGCAAGCATGATCGAGTATACCAATGAGTATGCGCAAAAACAACTATGGTTCTCAGCTAGCATGAGTATGAACCATCATGTATGCGTATAAATAATCATAAAGCACCATATGGGTATGCCCCTGTTGTACGAGTATGCTCCTACCCAAAAATTTCGGCCGTTAAAATTACTAAGGTCAAAATGAGGACCAAGTTCTTGATATGTACAATACCATCCCATTTCTGGGCAACTTGCTAGATTGGTAACATTTTTCCCATTATCCTTTGTCATATTAGAAAATAAAAAAAAATATATCAAGAGCTTGGTCTCCATTTTGATCTCAGTAATTTTAACGGCTGAAATTTTTGGATAGAAACTTGCCCTTATTTTCACATAATTTTTTTGTGTGCGGATCTGACTCCTTTTTTCCAAATTATATTTCTTAAGTATGCAACTTCTTTTAATTTGCTGCTCCATCTGTAGTTATGGGTGGTATAGATATTGAAGAATCAGAATCTCTTGATGTTCTTGGCATGAAGACTCAGTGTTATGTCCAATGGACCCAACACATCTTTCAAGTGTCGAAAGAAGCATTCAAGTGCCTACGTTTCCTCAAACGGTGTAAGAATTACTTCACCCCATCCGATCTCCTAACTATCTATACCACTTACATATATCCGGCCGAAAATGGAATACAACTCTCATGTATGGACCGATGCTTCAAACTCTATTTTGGAGTTACTCGTCCGCGTACAGGAGAGGGCGAAGGTGCACATCGGTGACAGTAGGGTATCCAACTCTATTGACTCTCTCGATCATCGACGCAATGTGGGCTGTGTTTCACTGTTCTATCGCTACTACAATGGATTGTGCTCTGATGAAATTAGGGATATTATTCCCGAAACCCGTTCATTTATACGCAGCATACGTACTTCATCAAGAGCACATCCATTTGTGGTCGAATGGCCAGTGGATCGCACAACGCACTACAGACAGAATTCGTTCTTTAGCCGGACCATTCGTATGTGGAATAAGATTCCAGCAGAGGTCTTTCCTCCCACTTTCTCGGTGAAAAAGTTCAAATCAAATATTAATAAACACTACTCCCTCTATCCTCCTTCACATAACCTCTTTTCATAGTTCTAGCACAATGCATTGCATGAATAGCGGTCATCCCCTGAGTGCTGGTCCTAACATAAAAAAAAATTAAAGCTTATGGACGGTTTTGGTTGTATAAAATACAAAGAAGAGGGAACGTTAGTCCGCCTAGAAGAAAGGTGACCGTTTTCAGATTTTTCTGATTAATTATTCCCTAATATCTACCTGTATACCAAATTGTAGCTCTCTAGCTATAGTGGATGTTCGCCACAATATTGAGCAGTGAGTCAGTGAATAGGTAGTAAAATATACACCTTCATATCTCGGGAAACTTTTATGGTAAAACTTTCATTTCAAATTGGCCTATGAGTTTACCTGTATTCAGAGACCTTATGTTTCAAGTTACATTATTTTATGACTAAAGAAAGCTATGACGGGGATAAAAATAGCGAGAATTGTTTGGTGTCATATACACATTGTGTGCATTAGGCTCGAACTTGGACTAGCGTACTACTGTGCATCTTAATATGAACAGAGTTACCAGAACTTGAAAGTACATAAACGCTGAATTAAAGTGAAAATAATTACGAAACAATTCTAACCAAAACTTAGAACTAAGTAAGAAAACAAGGTGCTAAGTCCACACAAAAAGTGTTTAAATCTGGATACTACTTTGAAACCGGAGAAATATACTGAGAGAAATTAAAGAATACTGAATGCTAATGATAACGCAAACTTGATTTCATATTCCGATATGATGATTTGATGTAGACTTTTGGAACGAATTTCCTTCATCCGTTGTCAAGTTTGGTTTGGAGAAAAGCCGGTTTCGACAATGTGCCATCTTCAGTGTCATTTATCATTCCAAACATTATTTTTCTATTCATTCTTATTTAATTAAATATTAAAAATAAATTGTTTTACTGTTTTCAAATATCGACAGAGTCTTCTGGCACAGAAAAATAATTGTAAGGCAGCGTCATAACTTTGGGTATACATGCGCATATCTGCATGTAAATAAGAATAAGTATGGATACACACAAGTGCGAAAGCAAATGTGTAAAATTATTCAGAAGTATGTCAACGAATAGAATATGAGTATGCAAAGTTACTGAATATGACAGATGAGGACTTGTAGCACTCATATATTCGAGGTATCGTTGTCGTTCTCTGGTGTTTAGATGAAGTTATTAGACGATATTTTTCTTACAAAATTTGAGCGGTTGGCGGGAAAATGTTCCATCATTCCAAATATAAAACGGCGATCGGTTAAAGCTTTTAAAAAACACGCAAAAAATAACATTTTTATTACATCATCGCTGTTGATGCAGGACCTTTACTGACGACAGCGAAGAGATAAAAACATTTTTCTTCATGGTTTTCATGGCCCATCAGACGTTACTATGCAAATTTCTATACCTACCTACCTGCCTACCTACCATACATATGGTTGTGTTTGCAAAAATTGTTAAAAAGTTACGGCCCTAATAAAATCTTTTTTGTTTTATTTTTATGGGTTTTCATTAATTTGTTATAAAGCGGATAGAAGTTGGGGATTAACTACTTCTACGCTTTAAGAACGTAGAGAACAAGAAGTTCAGTTTTTTTATGTTTGCCTTCGTTTCTTCACACATTTTGTAAGACTCGCACGGCACGCGGTATGTGTCCAGTAGAACGATCCAAACATTGTAGACGGATGAATGATGTTGGTGCTGATAATGATGCCTATAAACTGTAATTATATGTTTTTATTTATTTATTTTTTTATTTTCGTTCGTAGCACAATAAAAAATATGTATTAAGAGGAAAACAAGAGAGAAGGAAAAAGATTATTTATTTTTGAAGTAAAATAAAAGAAAAAAATGTTCAGACCAACAATCGATGGCCAAAAAAAAGTATCAAACGATGAATTGAGAAGCAAGAAATTAATTAAACACAATTATACTCGTATGTGTTATATCAGCCGAGGGTGCAGCTGTGTCTTTTTTGTGGGGTCAGGGGGGAGGGGGGCATGGGCGGATTGGAAAATGTTTAATGAAACCATAAATTTCTGAAATTTTTCCTAGGAAATCTTTTTTTATTTTGAAACGTTCTCCGGAAGGGGGTGAGGGAAAGTAGCCTACTTTCTCTCCCTCTGTATCCGCTCCTGTATCGCTCCTGTATAATTGCACAAGTTTAAGTTTCAAAAGTTTTGAATTGTGTTTATCTTAAAACACTAGAGAGTTCATTGGCTCTTTAATTAATTATTTATTTTTCTGCTTAATCAGTGATATTTTTCTGCACACTGTCGATTTTTAAGGCCAAGAAAACTTCAGCAATTTTTGAAAAAAAAAAACTATCCCAGCAAAATCTACTGCTTTGGCATCACTAGGTTTGTAAGGGAATAACGCGAGTTGACATTGCATCCGAATCTGTTTACATATGACATGACATCTGTTCGCGATGTCCAACTTTGGAGCACTTCTACTTAAGTGATTTTTTTAGCGCTTCATAACGCTTTTGGAGATTCACTAAATGCTTACCATCGTTTTGTTGTGTTCTCTTCGTAACTTTTCGTGAAAATTGTAATTTGTTATTCATTGGTTTACTGTAGGGCATTCTGAGATGCACGACTGTAAGCGAGGCATTGCTAAAAATTAACCTTCCCATTTACCCGCATATGGCATTACATTTATCAAGGCAAAATATAAGTGCTGACTATGAAGCACTGTTGTGCGCCAGAAATATTATGTACTGCCTACAAAGTCTGGTTTATTTTTTGCTGAGATATTTTTCAGTGTTTTCTTTTTTTGAACCGATCGATTTCAAAACGATCGTTTCGAAAAGTTGCAAAAAATTTCGATTTATTTTAATACAAAATGCAGACTACACCATTTTCAATTGAAACTGAGAGAATTCCATATGAATTAAAAATTCTTAATTAAAATTTGAGCAAACTCCAAATCAAGCTGAGAAATTTTAATTTTAAATTGAGAGCGTTTTTTTTTCGACCCACTTCTTTCCACGAATTGATTTCAGGCAACCGATATGTAATTTACAACTACTTTACTCTTATCCGAGTCACGTGCTACCACTAGTCTTTACTCTTGACTGTAAAGATATCGAACTATCGACTGGTAACTGTCGGTCATCTTCCTCATCACGGAGTCTCTTGTAATTGCTAGCATTTTAGCATATTTAACAAGTGTCTGCCCGTGGTCCTAAGTCTTATGCTAGCCAGCGCTGGCCATTCACATACAGTGTGCGTACTGCCTCTATCTCTCTCTCTTAGAAGCATCTGCGACTGCAGGCAGCATTGTACTAAAATTATTTTTCAGCAAATATTTCTTAATGTTTTTTTAATTTAGAATTTTCTCAATTTAAAATTTACTTCTTGATTTGTTATTTTCTCAATTTCAATGAAAAATGGTGAAGAAAATATTTTGAAAATATTTATATTTAGAAACGTTTTTTAAATTAAAATGAATTCGAAAATAATGATCGTCGTTTCGTTTCCAAAACCGATTTCTATCACATACCCGCATATTTTAATTTTCATCGCTTTAAATGTTTTTAAAATGAAAAACATCAATTTGAGAAAATACTCGTATAAAACCATATGGTGGCGAGGCAGGAAGGCGCTTAAGTACTTTTAACTAAAAATATTTACAAGATCCATCGCTTGATCTTGAGTTATGCATTGTGTAACTTGTTAAACTAGATACGTAAAACTAAATTCCGATTTTCTATAAAAATTGCCCGGTCAGATTGGACATTATTCAAATGTAAATGTGTCTACACCATTTCTGTTGCTCAGCTGGGATATTTCACAAAAGTACCAACCTTCTTTTTATTTGCAAATATAATAAATTTATTTTGAATTGTCACAGTATGTGAAATAGTTGCATTAATTCCTGGCTTCTACAATCTTAAAGTTTCTGAAAACAAGAGTACGGATCCATTTATATTTTTATTAATTTTTTCAACTTTACCCGACGGGGAAAAATAAAGACACGTGATCGTTACGTGCGCGGGGAATGGTTCAATCATTCAAATCGATCAATTATTCAAAAGTTTTTTATAAATTGTAAAATAAAAGTATGAAATCAATTGGGCTATTTTTAAATACAATCACGATTTATGTGTGTAACTGCCCACTGTGTGGCCAGCTGGTTGAATCTGAGTATTTGCTCCCACAAATCAAATTCAATATACTCGCGTCACATAAATAATAAACTCCAAAGGTCATAACAAAGTGTAATTTAATGAATTTTTATCTTTATTTCACATCTTTTTAAATAATTTTGTCTACAGGATGTTTAAATACGCAACCAGCGTGCCTTGAATATTGAAATTGTTCGGCTAGGGAAAGTGTCAGGGTGCAACTAACTAAAACTCCGTAGATGAAAAACGCAATTCTTTGTATGACATTTTGTGCGCGAAAAAAAACAGAATTATTTTAATATTTCTTATTATGATTGAAGGATCTATGATAATTATGTGCGAAACAAAATATCGGCCAAATTCTCGCCACGGCTTCGGTGGCATACCTCTTCTATCCGATAGACGATATTTTCAATGACTCTGAGACATAATTGAGGTTCAATGTCGTTAATGTGCCGAATTATATCAGCCTTTAGCTCTTGAATTGTTCTTGGCTTATTGACGTACACTTTTCCCTTTAAATATCCCCAAAGAAAGAAGTCCAACGGTGTCAAATCATATGATACTGGCGGCCAGTTAACGTCGCCACGACGTGAGATAACACGGCCATAGCATTTCTGGCGCAAAAGAGCCCTTCTTTCGTTGGCTGTGTGGCAAGTGACACCATCCTGTTGGAACCGAATATCGCCATCATTTCGGAAGTATGACCGCAGATATCGGTTAAGATTTCAGAAGACGTAATTAAGAATTATTGGACATTACACATATGGGAACCATGCCAAGAGGATAGGGTTGCCTACAAATGGCTACTGTAGAAGTTTTTACAACGAGGAGAAAGAGAAGATAGTAGTAGTTCATCCCCAAGTGCCTCTTTCCTGCATTAGAAGGCCTACGCCAGGAGGACCTTCGCTAGCGTCCTAGAAATTAGAGGTCGGAATACAGGGATTATACGCCAATTGGTTTGGTAATGAATGACTCCATAGCAGAACATATGTAACATATATTAAGCTCCACTCTACACTCCACACTCTTTTTTCTGTGAACCTAAGCTAATCTGACCTATGTTCCGAATGGTTCGTATTAAAGGGGTTATGGTTAATATTTTTTTTTTACCTAAAATATGTTCTACTATTAGTTTCGAAACTTGCCGTGATATGAACATTTTTGTTGAGTGTATCTCGAGAAGTTTAAAGGGGGTTTATTTCTTTACCTTCTGAAGCCAATTGTAAACCTGGCACTATCACCCCAATATTTACACAGGTAAAAGTCGTAAATTATAAATATAAAACGTAAAACGTTTTCTAATGGGCTGATTCTTCGGGGCAGTGAATGTAAATATCCACAAGCATTCGAGAGTAAAAACGAATGTTAATATTTTATTGACAATCATTGCTGTGACGAACGCGTCAAATGACACCTTTCGAATTGTTACTCGTAATATTCATTACGAATTACTTTCACTGTAACCAGGCAAGCCAAGCCAATCAAGCAAACGAGCAAGCAACAACACAATAAGACTTCCTGTTCTTAAACACCTGTCTTCTGCGTTTGTACGAGTATTTTTAACTCATATGACGTTAATTGCACTCAGCGCATTCGTCATTCATTCTGGCATTTGAAGAATTCTTACTGGGTTAATACAAGCCTTCGTTCAGCATGTGAAAGTAATCGCTTTTGGTTAAATTAACATGTAATGAAAACGCGTGTGCATGAATTGAATTTCTTGGAAAAAAAATATTAAAAGCAAAAAAAAAATATAATTTGAAATATGCCATCGTCTCCGTCTCCATTTGTTTTATATAAATGGTGAAAAAGGTGTAACTTGTTATTCGATTGAAACGCCAGCACGAGCAAAGTACCAATATGAGTAAAATGTTTGTGATCTTTTTGATTGTTGCCGTTTTGCAATACGCGACATCTTTGCCACAGATAGAACACGGTTCCATACGTGGACCAAGTGGGGTAAGTTTTTATTTTTTGTATATTTGTTTACACTGCATATAAAAAAAAAATAATTTGTAATTGTTTATTTATTCCTTTATGAAGCGTTTTGAGCGTACACAAAATCAGGCAGCACCTCCTGTAGATCTCAGTTTGCGTCCTGTTTACTTGCCAGAATCCATTCCCATACACGAGGACGTTAAGGAATTTGTTGGAATGCGTAACCAGTAAATTTATACATAAATAGTTAAATTCGTAGCTAAAATATTTCTAGAATAATAAAAATAAATAAAATGAATGCAATGCAATTTAACTACATTTTCTTTTCTAAGATAAACGGTATTTCGTCAAAGTGGTCGAATAGTTAAAAAAGCCAGTGTAGTCCGGCCCATGATTTCTGTTTGTTTTTTGGCTTAAAAGTTTATTTCAGGCAGCTGATGTTTGATATTTTTTACAAGTGAATATCTGTTAACTTGACATTTTATTCTCGATAAATCAATTTTAAACCGAATTATTTTATCGATAATTTTTGTTATATTTTCCTTTGTGAAATTCATTGCACCAATTTTGACAAAATTCGGTTTCAATTTGCTAAGTAACGAAATCAAAAATTTAAATAATACCATTTTAAACTTGACCCAATTGTATTTAAATAATCAATTCACTGAATCTCACAAATCGATAGAAAAAGTCAAACATCAGTTCTAACATTAGTGCCGTATGTGAAGCTGATCTATAAGCAATTTATTTCACTAATCGGAAATTTACAACCCTGTTCAAGTACTTGTTTTTCTTTCCTTATTTTTTTTTTATTAAGAACTAAATAGGAAATATTTTAGGTAAATAAAAATTTAAATTAAAAAAAAAAATTTGCTCAACTGTCAAAATATATTTTTAAGGCTTCAAGTGCTCAAACAATTTTTTACGTCGAACAATATTAACAAATATACGTCAAAGATATTAAATCTTTTTCTAAGCTCTCCACCTTTTTTCTGCTTATTTACATAATCATTTATTTAGTGCTGTTCTGCATTCCGAATCCGCAATATTTTATTCGAATGTGGAAATTTCGCAATGTTTTAGCTGTTCTGTATTCCGCAACCAAATAATTTCGTTCGTTTTATTTGGAATAAAAAAAAGGTTTATGGCAATAATTAGGAATCAGGTTTTCTTGAATTAAAACTCACAATTTTAAATTAAAATTTGAAACGGGCTTGCTTATGGACGCTTGCTCGTTAACGTAAGCGTAACGAAAACATGTGATTTTCATAAACATTATCTAATAATTTCGAAAAAATGAAAAATATGTGAATTACAGAACAGCTTATTTGCGAATAACTGAATTTCGTGTGGTAACACAATTCGACAAAATTTCATTCCAGTCGGACTACAGAACAGGGACGATCAAAAGCGAATACAAATTGTTGAAAGTTAAAATTTTTGTGTTACATGCTTGAAGCGAAATATTGGTTAAATATTTTCAACATCAATATCGTTTCCCTATTCCGATATTTTAAATTATTTCGATATTTTAATTTTCTTCTTCATCGCACCACCTTAAGTTCCCCTAACAAATGGTGACGAGTCTAATGAAAACCAATTCACTAAATATAGGGGGAAATTAATTAGTATTTATTTCATGCGCCAAAGAGTATGCTTTAAAAACTATACTATTAAAATGCTGCCATACAAATTAAGAATCCTATAGTTTTGGGGTTGGTTTTAAATTAAAGAACAAATTTAATTCACATTTATTTTGTTTTTGTCCCCTTTGTTTTTACATGCCGTCTTGACTAGTCATATATCCGTTCTAGCAACGTACAGACTGCTGTTTGCTCAGGGATTTGGATCGTGAAGACCGTCGTTGTTCATGGTATGTTCGTGTTCAAACAAACTTGTCCGAACAGTTGTTCGCACAACGCACAATCACACAAACAAAATACAAACATGCAAAATAAAAAAAAATTATGTTTCCAGACGACTGTAAACATCCGCACTTAAACTATGCTGAGACCATGGAAACAATATCGATGAGAAACAAAAAATTATGCTCAATAGGGACATCTCCACACAGAAGAATCGGTATTCAGCCGACGCTCTCTCCATGTGCGAAAGAATTTGTGGCCAGTCAAGACGTAGTGTTATCGGGAAGGTAATAGACACCGCGACAATTAGTTCCAATTTATTATTTTTTGAATAATTGCATTACTCTCTTTGGAAAGGGATAGAATAGAGAAGACAGGTAGTGAAGTAGAAGGATAGAAGAAAAGCCTCAATGTTTGATGAATTAACAAATCACCTTTAATAATTTGTTTAAATAATTTAATCTTATCCAGGTTTTTTTTAAATATCTAAAAAAAAAAAACAACATAACGCGATTGTTACAAATATCGAGGATTTTTTGTTTTGCTGAATGAGGAGCAGTCAGTAGGCATGAAAACTTGAAAACAAAACAACTGAATATGAATTTTCATTACACCATACCCTGTTTTTACACGGTTTATATATTCCAGAGGATACCGCATACAAATCGTGTAAAAAAATATACATTCTTCTCCTTCTCATGTCATCCTTCTCTCCCATTGGAGCATGTGGCCTCAACCATCCCTTTGTATCACGCTCTATTATTCGCTTCATGGTATACATTATTTCAGCTATAATTTGCGGCATGCAGCTCCCCAATAGTTCTTCGCGAAGTTTTTGAGGATGCACCGGGGCGCCGAATAACTTGTGGGTGGCAGGTAAACGCATGTCGAGCAATAATTTCGTTTGGTCTTCTAAGTATAAGACCAATCCGTCGCCATTTTCAACGTTTTATTTCCTTTGGCACTGGCTTCGATTTGTTCTTAACCACAATTCTGCATTACTGATTCTATTTCTGAGGCATTTCTTTGTGAATGAAGACGCTTCCGAGACTTCTTGTACCCTTCCAATTCTCGCATGCGTAGTATAAAACCGATATTTTAACATGCCAAACGTAGCTTTGGCTTTAATTATCCAGCTTGTAACAATTTCTATGGCTCCATTCGCATTTTTAACAATGCTGCCCAGGTAGTGGATTTTTTGTACATTTTTGATTTCTTCGTCTTCGGTTGTTATTGTTGGTTGCCGTTAGATATTCCTGGAGATCACTCAAGTTCTGGCTGATCAAGCATAGGTCGTTAGTATATTCAACATCTTCAAGATGCCCAAATGGATTCGGCTGAAAAAAATATTCATAGAATGAAAAAAAAATATTAGATTGATTAAGCAACCCAAAAAAAACCCACAAATTTAGTCTATTTCGCACAAAGTGTTTGTTCCATTTTATGACTCTTAAGAAATTGAGGCAAAATATTCCTATAAAGACTGTGGTAGCACTCACCCTTGTAGCACTCAGGCTTGTAGCACTTAGTCTGCTTATTTCAAATGTGTGTCAGAATGAACCGTGTAAATAAAGGGTCGGGTGTACTTTATGTTCTCGTGAACAATGCTGAAAACTTAATTTTAATATTTCAATAATTTGTCGAATCACCACTCGTCTTGAATTGCAGTTGAATGGAATGCATTATTTGTACCGCTGCGCACATTCCAATCACTTAGCGCCAGCTATTTACGTTGGGGATTTTTGTATTGAAAATTTTTATGATATTTTGTATCGAACGTGTCACTATGCAAGTTTTTTTTGTACAAAGAAACAAATAGTCTTGATAAAAACAAGTGAATTTATTTAAATACTGATGTAGGGGTTTCCAATATGACCGGGTAACAAAACAAGTTGGTTATGGGATGCGAAAAAAATAATTTTTTTTCAAAGCTCTATCAATGAGCTTCGGCTCAAGGCTACCAAGGTCAGATTATTTCACACAAAGATCTTGTGTTTGCAATTTTTGCACAACACTAATGCTATCGGGCAGTACAACTGATTTTGGACGACCTGCTTGTAATTTATTTTAGTGCCAAACGGTCTTGTGTGTCTTGTCATCGCGCGAACAATAAAATTAATTGCTGATACACAATTTTCACTTCTTTATAAATAACAAAGAGTTCTGAAGAATTAGTCTTCCCAAAGCCCACAACATAATTAGTTACCGCTTTAAACCAGCCAGATATTATTTTCGATAAACAAATGACTAGAGCACTGGACTCGTTATTAGTGGTCTATTCTATGAGTCTCGGAGAAGTTGTGATTGTATTCTAATAGAAAAATAAAATCAGGGCTTAAATATGCGACAGTAGCAATGTCATGTCTTTGCAATGCGAGGTTTGTTCAAAAGAAAAGGTGAAGTTTGAATCTTTTTGAAAAGTATTTATTTATTCATAAATATCCATTTTGTCCCCTTCAAAGTAATCCCCCTCAGATAATGCACTTATGCCAATGCTTCTTCCAATCCTCGAAGCACTTCTGAACTGCTCTTCTCGGTATGGCCATCAGCTCGTTCTTCGATTCTGACTTTATCTCATCAATTGTGGCAAAACGCTTTCCTTTCATTCGCCTCTTCAGTTTTGGGAATAGGAAAAAGTTGCAGGGAGGCAAATCCTGGTGAATAAGGTGATTGAGGAATGATTAGGCTGTTGTTTTTGGCCAAAAAATCGTATTCTTTGATCCATTTTTTTCAAAAGTCAAAAATCGAAGAAAATGGTACAAAAAAATTTCGATCATCGAATGTACACAGCCCGCGAAAATTCAAAATACACCTTTCCCTTGAGCAAACCATTGTAAAATAAATATAAAACTTTCCCATTTTCCGTGATTGTGCTACAAGAAAAATTAGTTCAAAATGTTTGTGTTAGTACAAAAATTTCAACTCATTTTTGCGATTTCTATTAGCAGGCACAAACATTTAGACAACAAACCAAATATTTTGTTGGTGCTGTAGCAGTAAATATAATTTTTATTGTGCTTAGTGCTGCTGCGAACAGCAGTAAACAAATTTTCGTTTCTTTAACTGCGAGTAGCTGTGATTTACTCATTTCTATTGTGTTCACCTTGCAGTACATTTTACACACACACACACAAATACACATACGCACACACACACACACACACACACACGCACACAATACAAATTAGTAAGTCCCAGCTACTGGCAGCTTTGTTTTATTTGAAAATAAAGGCCAGTAACAATAATTCCACGTGCTTGAGATGTGTTTGTGTTCCATGGTTTGCTGACAACTTATTCTCTATATATCATAAATGTCAAAGCAGCAGTAGTAGCATTTGGCGCCGTCTGCAAAAATGACATCCAATTCAAATTAGAACATTCCTTTGGCGCCGCCCTGTATCTCAAATTAAGTTTTTTTCTTTTTTTAATGCAATCATCAACTAAAACTTTTTAATACTTTTAGTCTGAAATCTTTTTATTCCTTGTCTAGTTTTTTTTAACCGACTTTTTTCCTTTTTTCCCCCCAAAAATCTATGGCAACACTGTTAATATTTAATATAAAACTTGAAATTATTTATTATTATTTTTTTTAATTGAAACAATTATTTTTGTTTTGTTGTTGTTAAATAATAGCGTGTGTGTTTATGTTAGATATAATAGCGTAATACATATATGTATGTATGTTTGTGTGTGTGTGTGTGTGTGTGCTTAAATAATCTGTTTAAACACTTGTTGCTTTATTATAGCTGATTATAACAAACGAAACACTTGCTGATTATAATCATTTTGACGCTCCACGATAATTGCCAGTTAAGAAAGTTTTTTAACAGAAATAATTTTTATCATCGGATAGTCGAAATGCAAGACATTCAAGCCGCAAAGACGACCGACTTATTCACATTTCTAAGGATTTTATTCTTTTGCACATCTGAAATGGGATGGATATGGGAGAAGACTCTGAAAGAAATGATTAATTTATCTTTTTCTATTATTTACCGCTTCACACTTAAAACTCTAAGCGAATAGTTCATACATCTACATCCCCATACGTATGTAGCTAGTCACACACTCTCACACACAGTCAAACTTAAATTAGCACGATTTTAAACTAAACAAATATTTCTAAAAAGGAAAAAAATACAAATTAACAATAAAGTCTGAAATTAGCCTGGGGTTATATCGAATACCATATTCCCCTACCCTTCCATACGATGATCAGTGGTGTGATATTTCACAGGGATCTATGAAATTTTCAAATGCATATATTCTTTTAAACCATTTGTGGCGGTAATGCTACATGTTTTTTTTTTGAGATCTGCTAGGAATTATTAATTATCTGCACGATTTGGGACAAATATAGTAACATCCGCGCATACGGCTATACAAAGTTACTCTGCAAGCTAGAGTCAGAGATGAAGATTAATATCGAGTTTTAAATTCTCGTGATAAATTCTAGTGTTTTATCGGCAACCACAATATTTTGTTTTAACGTATTTACAGTAGGTCTTTGTATCTAGTCTTACCTAGTGATGGCAAGATTAATCGAAAAACGATAAATAATCGAATATATTTTTGTGATTAACAATTTAATTGTATCGAAATTTATCTCGAGTAATAGAGGATTAATTGGTATAACGCTAACATATTTGGTGACAAATCAGGTAAAAGTAACCATCTTGAGCCAGTTTGAACGCCGGGTTACGAATATGGAACAATAATTTTTACTGGCAGCATCAACTTTAGAAGACTCCAGATTAGCTCAAGTTAGCGCTATCTGCGATTATGAGAGACGTAAGAATCGAAGCTGGTTAAAAACGCTGGATTGGAAGTTTCATTCGATTTATGGCCCCGCCATAAGTCTTTGGCTCAGAAGCGCAAAAGAAATGGCTCTCATGATGAGCTAAGCTTTTTTCTCAACGTTTCTGGTTGAAAGTTCTGTGCCATTAGAGCCGCTTTTTTTTTACAAAGTAGACACAACTCTACGGAATATATTAACTGCAAAGCACCTTTCTAAACTCTTAATTTCGATTACAAAATACCTTTTTAAACTCTGGAAAAAACAAAGAATTTTAACAGATTTTTTTAGGTTTCTTTAAATACTAAATAATTTCTACCTTAGTGAAATTAATCGAATAATCGATTTTTTTTCTCGATTAATTGCATTTAATAATTTTTCGGTTCGATTAATCATATGATTAGTTAAACGATTATGACTTGTTTTGCCATCACTAGTCTTACCCGAGGGAAGGTCATTTAAATCTGTTCAGCCGTGGCAGTTATTAAAGACACTTTTAAATTAAATTAAAATTAAATTAAAAGTAAAAAAGAACATATGAGTAATAATTGTTTTTTTTTAAGGAAAAAAGTCATTAATGCTTGAAGTAGAGTGCACCTACAAAATCTGATACACCACAATTCGTTTCATGCAAATCGGCTGAGTAGTTTATCACCACTTTATTTACTTTACGCCACTGTGCGATGTATTTTAATTGTATCATTCATTTTATTATCCCGTTAATACTGCAGCCATTTGCGATAAAAATAATTTTTAGATTCTTAATTCAGCATTTATGCAGCAAATCGCATACAGAAATAGATTTACTTTTCGGTGTTGACAGATGTCAAGAGCATAATTATCTGGTAACACTTTTATAGGAAAAATAGGTAAAATTTGCGAAGTATTAAATACAATTGTGGAATCTACGCGAACCGTTTTCGGTCCATTTTGCAGAATTTGTGATAAACCTAATGGGATGTACCCTTTCATTGATTGTAGCTGTATCTTTTCTTATATTAGGGTACATACCTACATATGTACATACATACTTATGTATGTATGTGTGTGAAAATGCGACTGTGTCCAATTGTATTTGTCTTTAAGGAATCGTGCATAAATAAAGATAATAACTTCGCCGTATAATTATATCCTTAGGAACATAGACCAACCACTTAACTCCTTATTTTGAATGATTCAAATATCAGGCGCTCAACCGAGTTCTATACCAAAAAAAAAATAAATAAATATCGAAAATTAAAAGAAAAGAAAGAAAAAAATTAATATCGAATAGAAAAATAAAATAAAAAAATGTGGGTGGCTGGTGGATGACAACTTAATTCACTGATATTTATCTCTTCGATAAAATCTTATGATGTAAATTGTATCGCAGCATAGTGTGAAGTATAGGGTGTTTTTTTAAGCCCAGCGGGACTTTAAATTGTAAAAAATAGCAACAACAAAATAAAATTTTAATCAAAATTATTTGTTTATCAGAAAGAGAAATACAATTGAAAATGATCGAGAGGTGGCAAATCGTACGACCTTGGAGGACAATTGACAGGTGCATTTCCCGAAATCAACTTATCGCGAAATTTTGATTGCAGTAATTTGATGGTTGCGGTCGCCGTATGTCACGTAGCGTCATGCTGTCAAAACTACAGCTAGTCCGAATCAATATCATCCCTATTTTCAAACAAAATCATTGGTGAGGTAACGATCTTCATTTACTGTAATGCGAGGTCCGACTTCCTTTTAGAAAAAGGGTCCAATGATGCCACCAGCGTGTAAACCGCACCAAACTAAACTTTTTTTTTTTTTTGTTTTAATAGAGTCTGTAGGGTCTGTTGTAGATGGGTTTCACTCTATATACAGCAATTTCGTTTATAAACAAACTCCTTAAGCCCAAAGGGAGCCTCATCTCTAAACATAATTTTGCGATAAAACATCAGATCAGTTGACGACTGATTTTCAAAGTTAATTCGAATAATTTGGTAGCATTATTCAAGCGTCAATCTATTCATGATATTTTACCAGAGTATACTCATCATAAATGTCAAAAAGTGAGCGCAATATGGCATTTCGTTTGACATTTAAACCATTCGTAAGTTGTATCGACCTTAAAAAAAACACCCTATATATTTAATTTTTATTTGTTGAATTTGTATACGATCTATTTTCTAGATGTACAATAAATCTTATTAATTATTTTTCAAAATGTTTACTCGTATATCATCGCCTACACTTTGCATTTTATTTTATATAAAAATACTTTTGGAGACCTCTTTTTGTGCGAAACTATTCATGTTACAATACTCTTTGGGAATTTCTCTAATTTTGTTTATTTTTTTTAGAGAACGACTCTTTTATTCTATTTTTCAGTTACAAATTTTGATGAAATTAACCTTAAGACTGTAATAATCTGTTCTCAGAAGCGGATTAATTAAGTCAATTAAAATTTAAATTGAGTTACAAAGTTTTGTGTTCACACATTTGCAATTTATCATACTCAATTGATCATTTGATAGCAGAAAATGTTTTCATTAACCCGACAAAAAAGCTTCTTTAAAAAGCGTGTAATCAAGCGTTCTTACGTACAAAATTTCCCTTTACCACCCCAATATGAAAGAGATCGCTAAATTGGCAACAATAAGGGATGTTATCCCCTTTATATAATCGTGGTAATACTGTTTGTTATCGGCCATAGTTAGTGATCTATATTACATTTAAGGTGTTAACTTGACAGTATTATCTGCTAACTAAACACATTTCACCAGGGTTGCATGGAAAATTTGACGCAATTTATGGTGCAATTAAGTAATAATTCTTCAATTTAGTAATTTTTTGTATGGTAAATTGAGCTCAATTAAGGTCTAAATGCAAAATCTTCGTAATTGCGCAATTACGGTGCATGTGTGAACATACTATAAGATTGATATTCTACATACGACATAATTTTACTTTTCAAATTTGATTTAGGTAAATATGTACGTATTTTCCTGTGAGATTAGCTCTCATTGCGAACTTTTTAAAAAAGTTAAAGGCATAAATTCGATCTAAGCTTTCAATCAGAAGACATACATATTCGTATGTAAGTAATTGGCAGGAAAACATGGGGAATTAACTCAATTAACTCAATTTGTAGTACAAAATAAGTTTTAGTTACGTTAATAGGCAATTAGATTTGTGTAGGGTGCAATTAAGGAACCCCTATTAAGAACTCTTCAAATACACGATACAAAGAGATCAAATCAGCCACCCAGCCACTCTAAGTATTTTTATAAGTAGCAGTCTTTTAAAATAACGAAAAATTCAAGCACTGAATGTTGTTTTTGTATTTTGCAGTATTTTATTTTTTTTTATATAATTTTTTTACTTAACTTGATGATAGTGTAACAAAAACAATTTATAACTTATTTTGAGATAGTGTCATGTATTTCAGTTCAGTCAGTATTCGCTGGTCTTTGATTGTCGGTTGTATGAACTTGTTTGTATTAAATTTTGGTGCCTGCCGCCGTTTGTCGACTCTTAAAAATTAAAATCGTTGAACCGTGTCAGTTTGAATTAAAGCATCGAGCGCCAAATATACACAAGACCAGTCCGCCGCATTTAATGTATTTTGTGATAAATACTTTTTTCTAAACCTGATTTTAATTTGAATTTATTTCCAAAAAAATTTTAATTAATGAAAACTTAAGTAACGTTAAAGAAACAGAAACAAAATATATGTATGTGTGTATGTATGTGTGTACAAGTATGTGCGTGTATGCAGTTTTCCATATTTTATAAATTGTGCAATTTTCAAATGTCAGTGCCAGTGTCAACATGTCATAATTTGTTCTTGTTTAAAAAAAAAACTATTCTTTTTAACTTTGTCTCTTGACAAATTTTATCGTTACAACTTTATGTCTTCTACACAATGCAGTCAGTCAGTCAGTCAGTCATACGTAATAATTTTTAGTAATTAATTTGACGCTGTAACAAAAAAAAAACAAAGTCAAGTGGGAGGGAGGACAATATTAAATTCACCTACATACACATGTAAAATGTTGTATCCATTTACATGGCAGTAATAGTTCGTTCACGCATGAATGTCAGAAGAGGCAGAATTCTAGAAATGCAGGTGCAGTTTGTTTAGGTATTTTTTCTTTGTTTAGAAAACACATGATCCTTTTACACTACTCATATAACATATGTACGTACTCGTATGTAAACATTGGACTATTGTTTAATTATTTAAACATTTAATCGTAAAATAACAACTTTTAACACATGCGGTTTGAGCCATATGTTTTGTTGGCAGTAGTAGAGTTTTACTTGTCAGTCAATTTAAAGTTGAACATGACAAAAAGGCAAATAAAAATAATCAGGTTATTAATCTACAATCATATAGATTGTTTAACTGCAATAAAGAATTTCAAACAATTACCTGCTTATTTACAGCTCGTGCCAAAAAATTACGCGCTGGAAAATTTCAATCATTCATCCAAATTTAAAAAAAAAAATTATACTTGTAGGAGTAGAGTGGTGTTTTTTTTTCATAATATATGACGCGTCCTGAGTGATCTGCAGAAAATCCTTTAGCCAGGTAAGGGTGGACCGACAGGAAGATTTCTAGTAAAAAGGTGAAATTGCCATATTCCGATATTTTACAGTCTATTTAAAAAAACAAGGGTGAAAAAATAAAAAGAGATGGATTTGTTTCGTCACTGACTACCTTTCTGCTAAGTCGCTAAGTATTATTTTCAAAAGCTAATATGATTAATTTATTCAGGCTTAAGTTCGTTATAATTTTTTCAATTAAGCAAGAACAATTTTTTTATTTTATTAATACGAGAAGCTCTCGTATTAAATTTTTCATCATTATGTGGGTTAAATAGATGATGTTTGCAATAGACACTAATCAGTGGAATACAGAGAATGCTGATGACATGTGCAGCGACACAGAAAATGCACTTAACTTTTTCAGTAATCTATTAAAAGATTGTCGTATTAATAAAATAAAAAATTTTCGTTCTTAATTGAAAGAATAATCACGAAGTAGATTTTTGAAACGAATTTCCGTCATCCCTTGTCAAGTTTAGTTTGAAGAAGATGGCACATAGCCGAAACCGGTTTGTCTCCAAACCAAACTTGCGTTCCAAAAAATCTACATCAAAACACCTTGTCGGAATATCAAATCAAGAATCAAAAATAACGAACTTCTTAAGCCGCAATAAATTATTCATATTAATTATTAAAAATTTTCAGTCCGATTAAAAATAATAAACAAATAATTTTCAAAAGTTTTGAATTCACTTTTGAATTTTTATGTAGATTTAATAATAAGATTTCCTTTACCAGTAAACGGAACAAAGTGGAAATAATCGAAATACGACTTTTTTTTAGCACGGGCTGTAAGTACATTTATAAAAACATATGTATGTATTATTACTTGCACATTTTTGTGTATCTGTATACACACACACACAAACACACATACTCGCATTTCATGTGCCCATAAGAAATTAAATATAAACCAATAAATTAATACCTCATTTAAGATAAACGTACAGTTTTTGTAAAAAAAAATGAATCCGGTTAGACAAAAAACAATAAATGGAATTAAAAGGAAAACTCTTGAAAACTCATATTTAATGTCTCTAATATCAGCAGTAAATAGCCATAATATTATAGTAATATCAACAGCTTATGTGTGATAAGGAAAATGTTACTGAATCCAAACAAACGTTTACGAATTATTGTTTTAATAGGGATAAGAGTAATAAGATTCAACAATCTGCAATAGTTCCGGATAGGGCAATTTTTGTAGTATGCTCCAGTAACCGTAAAGTCTACTGCATTAAGTTTATTAGCCATTTGAATTTTGTAGGGCAATAAGTTTAAATCCTTATGATTTATTGTCTGACACCCATTTGAGCAGATAATCTCCTTGTTGAAACGCTGATGTTGCATTGTATCGCAGCAGCTACGGCAGCAATAGTTTCCTCTGTTTAAACGGAAGGTTTTCGATGATAAGGCTTTCTAGCAACTGTCCCATGCTCTGTAAGATTATTCACTAGTCTCATAATGGTCCACCTACTCGGAGGATCGCCACCATACGTGCGCCTATATTCTCTTTGAACCAAAACGACGGTCAATCCAGATTCTTTTTTCAGTCTCCCAGTTTTCCATTTTCTTTAACCCTAAGGATCAGTGTACAAAAACAAAAAAAAAATCCAGATTGTTTAGATAGAAAAAAGTAACCAAGTTTTCTTTTGACAGCGGCTTTCATCAGCCACCTTGTACTTCTTAAGTACATCGCGCTGTTACGGCGCAATCCGCAGCTAACACGGCCTTTACCCGCTCTCACAAAAATATTTTTTATCTAAAAAGAAGAAACTATTTCTTTATAATAAATGATATTTTAAATCCAAGAGTATGAAAAAAAACCCGTTAAAATTTAACAAAAAGTTGTGATAAGAACTTTAAAATACAAAATTTTTACATTGACATTAAAGCCACAGTTGAGTGTTTTCTGTTAGTGTCTGAATAACTACTCTGACATCAAAATTCCAATCTGGATTAAGTATTACTTAGAAAAAAGCTACATTTAGGTGTTTCAATTAAAATTGAATCATTTTCTTCGAAAAGTGAATAAACTTGCTGATGAATTAAACAAAGATAGAAAACAGCTGTGCAACTAACTGCTGGTTATAGAAGATTAGACTGACCTTCAGCTCGCTAACCACTTGAGTTCGAAAATAGCTACATGATTCACACAAAAAAACATCCCTGTGCATCAACTTCTTTCTGTTAATTAAAATGGGAGATAAAAACAGTTAAACGAAGCACATATACATACATACACCCATACATACGTTTATGCCCCTTAAACCTGTTATCGGAATTGTCACTAAAACGTTACTTTATTACATTAAAAATCGAGAAAACGCGTCACTAAATTAATACAAATTGATCGGATCGTTTTAGTTCCTTACCGGCGTGCATAAATAGGGCGGTTTTTGGGTGATGAATTGTTAGTGTTTTGAAGTGCTAAAGTAGTGCTATTCTGAAGTTTCGTCATACCAACTAAAACGCGAACCGACCATCAACAGTGACAGTCTTCATGAGCCAAATTCCTGTGCGAACAGCAATCTGTACGTTGGCAAAACAGATCCGTGGCTTGTCAAGACGACATGTACCAGTTACTGTTTTTGATTTAAACAATCGATTTGTACCCCTATAATAGTCCTTTTTTATAAATTTATTTATTTATGAAGCCCGTAAATACATGCAAAAAAAATTCATAAAACAATTGTGTACTGCAAGATCGGCTGAAAGAAAACATTACTGCTGTTCAAAAAAGTGTTCAAAATGCATCAATCTAAATTCGACACCGTGCTCAGGAGCTTGGTCTTCCAAGAACAACTTTGGCCACAATTTTGCACAAAGATTTGCATTTGTGACGGTGCCACATCGCATACAGCCAGGATTGCAATGGAATTACTGCGAGACCTCTTTCCACAACAAGTTATTTCAAGCAATAGTGATGTTGATTGGCCTCCACGGTCGCCTGATTTGACTGCTCCGGACTTCTTTTTGTGGGGATAACTGAAAAGCCAGGTTTATGCAAACAAACCAGAAACGCTGGAGCAACTGAAACAAAATATTCGTGATGAAATTAATGAAATACCGCGTGAAATGTGTGAGAATGTAATGAAAAATGTGTTCAAAAGGGTTCGCATTTGTGAGGCTAACAGAGGCGGACATTTATCTGATATTGTATTCCATTCACAATTGCCGACATTAAATAAAACATTTATCAATATACGATCCATTCTTCTTCATTTCATCAAAAATTATGAACAAACAAAGTGGTATACCTTCCCGGCGGATACCCTGTACATCAAACATGCATTTTATTTAACTTACTTTGGGTTTTAATTCACTAACATATCGGTATCGCCGATGCATGTCTAAAATGAATTAAGAAAAATTGCAAAGTTATGTGTTTAGTTTTGTAAATTATCTCCACGCATTTACTGAGAAGCGTCGTCTTTTATGCTTTTAACTTTCCACTTATTGACTTCTAAGACACTTTTTCGACGTCTTATAAATAAATAAAGATGACCAAAATTCGACTATTCCCGTTGCCTTCATGCGTTGCTTTGCTTAATGTTTGAAGTAACTAAAAATCAACTTTTTCTTAAATGAAGGGTTCATTAGAACTTCCAAAAATTTAATTGAAAGTCGGTACTAATATTTCTTATTGTGATTATTTGTTGTAAAATTTGTGAAATTACATTAAGTAGCAACGAAAACGTTACTTTTTTAGTCAATGGCTCGAACATGTAACTGCCATATGCCTGCAGGGCAGTAAGCATGTTTGTGAAATATGAAAGTAGTATGTGTGCATGTGTGTACAGTTTGCATGTGTTGAGAAAACACATGTGTATTTGCAGCTTGCCATCCAAATGTTGCCAATGTGTTGTTTTCATTGTAAGTTTTTTCAAACGATTGAAGGGCATAAGAAAATTCTTCTACAGTGTGTCAAGTCATCTCTATGGAGAAACAACAATAGACTTATTAAAGCAATTTAAATTAAAAAAATACAACTTAAGGGAAACTTTATTAAAAAAAGAAATAAATGAATAAATGTTGTTTGGAATAATGTTTGAAAATAGCAATAAATAAAATAATTGTTCGAATATTTTGCACCTTCAAGTGTTTTAAAAAAATCTTTAAATTTTGGATATATTGCGCGAAGCTACACATCCGTAAAGGACATAGTATAGCATTGAAAAAAAAACTGAAAACACATACATACATATATTTTTAAAAAGCAGTGGAAATTATTATATTTAATAGTTTGTTTGTCGAGGCATAAGTTCCTAATGTTGGATACTCGTGCTCTACATCATTGAAAATATCCTTTCATAATCTATTTTAATTTTTATGCAAACACCCGAACAAACGCTTTCTTAGCCATCATAGTTCGCATAAAATATGATATCGAAAAGCCAGTTTTTGTTGGCCAATGTATTTGGTCTTTTGACGTGTTTGGTGCAAATAAGTGCAAACCCCGTGAGCAAGGAAGTGTCTACTGAATTTTTAATTTTGCACAACAACGACATGCATGCTCGCTTCGAACAGACGAGTATAGACAGTGGAAAATGTACATCGATTCTAGCTAATACCAATAAATGCTATGGAGGATTCGCTAGAGTGGCCTACGAGTATGTAATTGAAAAGATCACACACACACACACACACTAATACAGTTTAAAAATTTAACGCTTAAAATGAATATTATTTTGTATGAATAAAGTACTTGACACTCTTAATTATTTTTTAACAGAGTACGCAAATTTCGACAAGAAGCCAAAAACGGAGGTATTCCAGTGTTGTATCTTAATGCTGGTGACACCTATACGGGCACACCATGGTTTACGGTTTTCAAGGACAATATAACTGCTGCTTTTCTAAATAAATTGAGACCGGATGCAATAGTAAGTTGAGCTGCAAATGCAATGGAGCAGTAAGTAATTCTTAATAATATGCTCATCAGTCTCTAGGTAATCACGAATTCGATGAGAACGTCGAGGGATTGGTGCCCTTTCTCAATGAAGTCAATTTTCCCGTCTTGGCTGCAAATTTGGATTTCAGGAAGGAGCCTGAGCTAACAAAAGCCAAAAACTTGTACAATTCAACAATTTTAGATGTACGGGGGATCAAAGTGGGCGTCATCGGTTACCTAACGCCCGAAACTAAACTGCTGACAGTGCCAAACGAAGTCGAATTTTTAGATGAAATTGCCTCAATCAAGTATGTTTGCAAAGTTCAAAATCTTTAAGAAGTGTTCGTAAATTGAATTGAATTAAATTAAAGTGACGAAGCTGCCCGGATTGCGGAACAAGGAATAAATATTATCATTGCATTGGGGCATTCTGGCTATCTTAAGGATCAGGAGATCGCTATGAAATGCCCGGATGTCGACCTTGTCATAGGTGGCCATACAAATACATTCCTATACAACGGTTCACAGCCCGATGCCGAACGTATTGATGGTCCCTATCCGTCGGTGGTGAGACAGGCTAACGGTAAACAAGTGCCCGTCGTTCAGGCCTACGCATATACCAAATATTTGGGAAAACTACATGTACAGGTACATAAAATTATTAATAATTACCAGCATTTATTGTCATAACTCACACTTTCCGCACTGATTTCAGTTTGACAAAGATGGAAATCTTATTGAGTACGATGGTACTCCTATTCTTTTAAATGCCGATATTCCCAGAGATGATGATGTCCTGCAGTTACTGGAATTATATAGACCAAATATTACCGCTTTGGAGTCGAATATTGTAGGCCACACAAAGGTGCATTTGGAGGGTCGTGCGGAAATTTGTCGCAGAACCGAATGTAATCTTGGCAATTTGTTAGCTGATTCAATGGTATACGCTAGAGTACTGGAAAATCAAGGTGGCTCCTATTGGACCGACGCACCCATTGCCTTTATACAGGGCGGAGGTATGTACACAAGTCATTGTTGAAAATGTGGTCACCAGTTGAAGACGTTTTATGTTTTAGGCATCCGCAGCTCGATTGAAAAACGTTCAGAAGGCTCAATTCTCGCCACTGATCTTCTATCAGTGCTTCCATTTGGAAACGATTTATACATAACGAAAATCAAGGGAAAAACAATTTTGAATGCCTTGGAACATTCGGCTGGCATGGAGGGAAAAGATTCTAACGGAGGATTCCTACAAATGTCCGGCGTTCACACAGTCTATGATTATAATAAACCTTTAGGCAGTCGTGTGGTTTCAGTCCATGTCAAATGCGCCGAATGCAAAGTGCCCACCTACGGACCCTTGCAACAGAATAAATCATACAATGTTATTGTACAGAAGTTTCTAGTTGATGGCGGCGATGGCCATACTTTCGTAGACAGTGATAGCAATGAGCCACAAAGATTGCAAAAAAATGACTACAATGCTTTGTTGCAATATCTGGCGCATCGTGAGTTTGTCTATCCAGAAATTGAGGAAAGAATTACTATAATTTCGAAACGCATTGATGGAGGCGGTGGAGATGGCACCATAATCTCTGCGTCACGTTCTATTCTAATGGTCGCTGTAGTGGCTCTTCTTACCAGCTAAACATATATGTTTTAAAACCAACTAAGAAAAAAACTCAGGAAAATTTCTATCAGTAACATACATATGTATGTATATGTACATATGGGTGTGTGTGTTTATATGGCTTTAAAAGTTTAATTAAAAAAAATTAATCAATTATAAATAAAGTTCAATAATATCGGTGTTGGCGTTAGTACTTGTATAAACTTGAACCAATGATAATAATGTAATGTCGTATTTTCCGTAACCTTTGCAAATAATAAAAAATATTTATGACCTATATTATAGCTGGTTTCCTTTGACTTTCTGTGGGTAACTTTTCTAGCAGTGTACTTTCTGTATATGTTGTACATATAATAATGTTTCCGACGGTTTCCATTGAAGAATAAGCAAATATATTTTATTTAGGTTAATAAATAATTTACAATTTTTTATACAGATTATGGTGGAATTCGTTTCGAAAAGAAAATCGACCGAATTCGTATGCCTATAGAGGCTGCTAGACACATCAATATACAACATCAATATGTGCATTTGTGTTAATAAAAATATTTATATTTATTTGATACAATATGCCTTTGACAAAACACTTTTCCTATTTTAATTATCCCAGCTATAAAATAAAGTATTGGTTAATAAAAAAAAGCATAGTATTGCTATTATATAAGCATTAAAAAGGAAAAGAAAATTAATCTGGATGAATGTCTGGTTAAAAACAAGAAACTATTAAAAAAAACTCAGGTTGAGATCCTCTAATAATTTTCCTAATTTTTTTACTGATGAATGGAAATGCTTACAAGGGCTCATACATTGCATTTCCAACAGTTGGATATTTTGCTTTGCATTTCCCCAAAAGTTTGGATTTCGCATCCCAGAACCGCAGATTACCAACGTCTGTATCAGAACGCTCCCAACGAGCGATATATGTAAGTACTTCTGTTACTTATTTTATAAAATTTCCTTTATAATTTTATTTAAAAAAAGTCACACTCCTTTTGATATTCTTCAATGTCACACACAACGTATGTTTGTATGTGACTAATTTTTGTAAACATACACTAACTCAGATATTGAATATTGATTCGTCTCGCAGTCGCTAAATACTTTGTGCTTCGAAAATGTTTTCTTTATATTGGCAATATGCAGAATTAATAATTTATTTTAAATTCTTTGCCTTGTTTATAAAATATTTACCGGCTGTTTCAATAAAATTGCACTTGAAAAATCTAAATTTGCTTGTTTTTTAATATAAATTTCTTGGATAACTAAGGCGGCGAATAGTTACGCCGATTGTGTATGTTCTGAGATGCGACCAGTTTACGGCGTAAATTAATGTTCTTGATTTCAAACGTTTTTGTTTGCTCAAATTTTTGTTTAAAAATATTAAAATATAGAAAAAAAGAAATTTCGCTTTACAATCTGTAATTAGTGATTTTTTTATAAAAAAAGATTAGTTTAATAAATACAAATCTGTTTATTAAGTTTATCTTCTATGCACGTGTGCATTTTTTGTGTGTTTAGCGTTAATTAACATTGTGAAATTCGTGACGGGTTGATATTGCTGCTCCTAATTTCATACCTTTTCTTAAAATAGGAGAACGAAAAATGTTACTGAAACGTCTGTGTTTTAGATCGGTAGCTGGAGTATTGGAATGGACCACTAGTTTCTTTACGTTTTTAGACGTATATGTTCTTGCTTCTTCCTGGATAGTGGCAGCTTCTAGACCTCTTTGGAAGCTTTCATTTTTTATATACCAGTGGACGCATATGATAAGTTGTAAATTCCTAGACTGCCTTCCTTGTAACTTCAAGATTGGGTTAGGGTCTACTAAATAGTGTAGTCGATTTGTTGAAAGTTTTATGATCGTTAGTTTTGCTTCAATATGGCGGGACTAAGTTAGACGTCTATGTAGGTAGATACCAAAATATTTAAAGTGTGTTTACTTTGGCACAACTATGTTTGTTATTGTTATTGGTGAACAACTCAATGGATTGCCTTTATCTTTCACCTTCTTAGCTAGTCCTCTAGCTCATGAATATGGGACTAAAGTTGTTCAGATGGAACCTTTGGGTCTTGATTAACACTTAAATGCAGTGTCGTCTGCAAACGTTATTGGCATATCCACTGTAAACTTTGATGCACTCCTGCAGAGATTTTACCATTTTTATAAAACCGATCTGTTCATCTTACCTTAAACGCTATATCTGTCAAATAGCTCTTAAGAAGCTAGTGGGAGTTTACAGGTAGAATTCGAGATATTTTTTATCAAACGCCTGGGAAATGTCAATTAATTAAGCTGAACATTGCTTTTCTTCAAATCTCGATCCAATAACGGTGACAATTCTATGGACTTGCTTAATAGCGCTTTGGCTTGTTCAAAAACCAAGCTGATTGTCTAGAGTAAATTTGCTCCGGAAGATAAAGTTTTGAAGACAAAACAAATAATATTTATAAAACCTTTAATAAAAATGAGAGCTTGCTAATGAGCGGCCTGGACGTTGTGATCTGACTTGAGACCTTCTCTGTTTGTCATTGAATATAAACAATAAAATTCTCACAGCGTTCAGTTCTGGGGATTCGCTTATATCTACATATGTTTTTAATTGTTGCCTTTAATGAAGGTAGCCGAAATTTCATACGATCATTCAACTAAAATATATGAGACGAAAGGAATACTCGTACATGTAACAATGATTGTGAAATATTTCGGCCTTTCAAAGTACTGAGATCAAAATGAGGACCAAGTTCTGGATTCATATGTACAATACCACCCCATTTCTATGCAACTTGGCCAGCTTGCCAATATTTTTTAACTTTCTAGTATGGAAAAGAATTATGGGAAAAATATTACCAAATTAGCAAGTTGCTTGGAAATGGGGTGGTATGGTACTTATTAAGAACTTGACCCACATTTTGATCTCAGTAGAAGTACGGCTGGCATTTTTAGATAGAAACTTGTCCTTATTTGCAAATTTTTTTTTTTGCGCAGATTCGTTTTACTGTCCTCAACCTTCTACTAATCGAAATGAATTAATGTACATACAAACCATTTTCATGCGGATGTCGAATACAGGACATGTCCGAATAAGAACCAATAGAGCCAAAAATAGAATAATAAATACACACACGCTTACACACGTAGTTTGAATTATAATTTTTTAGTTTTATTCATTTAATAAATTATGGAAGATAAACTTATAGCAAACGATTTAAAATTGGTATCCATTTTCTTGTACAATATACTGACTACATTGTTCGCTACCTTAAATTGTATGCATACATATACTATAACAATTGTTACTTTTGTTCCAGTTTTGTTTTGTGTGTGTGTTTGTTAAGGTACAATCAGTTTCATGTCAACATAACGCAGAAATACAGGCACTAAAATAACACTGGGGTAATTTGCACTTTTTTTTATTTAGCATCTTTTTTGGTTTCATAAAATTTTTCCTTTCAATAAAGTCGTCTCGACCAGGCCACTAATATCGATTGTTCTTTCATACAATTTTAAGCTGCAATTTTGACTCATAAAATACAATTGTATAAAAGCCGTAGTTAGACAGACATCAATCAATTTGCAAATCTTTTTTTGATTTTATGGTTGCATAAGAATTTTAATTAGCACATGTGGTAATTTTTGATTAATTTATTAATTTTTTTGTTGTTTTTTAATTTACACAAATACATACACAAGCAAGTAATTTGTTCAAAACGCTACTAATTATTAACAAAACTATAAACATGTCAATAAAATTAAATTCATATGGAGGCACGCGGAATCATCTTTGGCATTCGATTATACATCAATCACTTACATTAATGGTGTTTAAATAATGAAAGGGAAAAGGCGACAGAATTTTGTTAAGTGTCCTAATTAACTAAAGATACATTTAATTACAGTAATTAACAAACTATTTAATTAATATAAGTATTTGTACAACAACCCCATCACTTTACTTTCAATTGAAGTACATAATCTAAAACTATATAGATTCATATAAATACATGATATACGAGTGAGTATATAGAAGAAAAAATACACCTACATACATATCGATGGCTCAATATAAAAAGGGCTTAACTAAAATTTTTTTTCAAATTAACGTTTTTTTGTTTATTCTGGTAGACAAAAAATGTCAACTTTGAAATTAAAAAAAAAAGTTCAAGAATACAATTTTTTGCCTCTTTTTAAAACATTTTTTTTTTATCAGGCCTGTTCTGAAAATCACTTTTTGTCAAAGTGATTTCAAATCACGCGAAAGCTGTTCTGCTCGCAAAAAAATATTGAAATCACGTGTTTTCGAAAATGACTGCCGATTTGAATTCACTTGTTTATTATCTCCAAGTATGTCGTATAGAATACAATAGAAATATTATTATATAATCTGATATGTGATGTGTTTTCTATTTAATTTTGTCATAAATTTAGGTTTTAAGCACATCAGAACATGGATATTACAAAATTTCTAAGGACCCTGCTTGTTTTGTAAAAAATGGTCGTGATTTACTTTTTCTCTTTAGCCATCAGCTGGTATGTTTTTTCGAAGATATTGCTGGGGTTGCCAAAGTGACGCATTCTTACAAAGTCATTGAAGATATAACCAAATTTCTACCATCATGTTTTTTAATAAGTCAATAATCGAGTCATTTTTGTGCAAAATATTAGAAAATTTGACCAATGAAAATTATTTTGTTATTCTGACATTCATTTTCTTTTTATGGTTTGTAAACTTTTTATTTGACACCAAATTTTCAAACGCTATTTTCTTAAAACAATTAGCCCGAATAAAGTAGCTGCCGGCATTTTTACTGACTTAATTTTCACTTAAAACACAACATTTAAAAATCAGCTGTTTTCTTGCGTTTTCGAAAAAATTAAAATTACATCTATAAATGTAAAATCGTGTGAACGACAGAACAATATTAAAACGGTCGCGTGATTTAAAAACGGTTCACCACCTGATTTTCTAAATTTTTAAGAATTTTATTAAGTTTTTTCTTTTCCCGAGTTAGGCCTTTTTTATATTAAGTTATCGATATGTAAGAATATAAACTAAAAGTGATAGAGAAAATAACTTAATCAATAAATTTATTGCTAATAAAAAAAAAGCTCTACTATAAGTGATAAATAAGATTCTTAAAAAGTAATTATTAAGTTTAATTATCATAAGCTCAGGTCTTTCACTTTCGCTTCTGTTCAAGACTCCCGAATTTATGCTGAACATAATTTTATTTATTAAAATTAACGATTAACATAACAAATACTTTCACTCGTTGTAGTGCAACAGACCGAAGTCTTCGGTGGGAATGGAACCCACAACACACCGACTCAGACAATAGTCTGGCCTACCGGGGGGCCAGCAAACTAAATATATTTTGCATTAATTGGAAAACGTCTAAATTTTAAGCGATTGACCTTATCTAATCTAAATCTCGCTTTCAAATGGATTTTATTTTACTATTCTTTCTAAATGTGGAGCGAAGCTTGTAATTTTTTTCTAATACATATTTCTTAAACCAGGCATAATAAGTACATACATTAGCATTAGTTAAAATTAGAAGTTTCAGCCTCATCATCAATGCCACATTAATTTGTTTGTTCTTTTTGTTTTTGTCTATTTTTTCTATTTATATACAACTGTGTTTGTTGTTGGGGTTTTTTTCAATTAAAATTTGCAATAATTTGATGAAACAATTACTATCAACGATGTAAGAATTAATGCAATTTGAACAATAATTTTGTTGGCAGCATCATGCTGATGAGTTATATTCTCTGGAGGAGTGCCAAATTCGATAGCAACATATTGACGTATGTCCGTGGGCAAAACGGCGCATGAGAAATTTCCATGTGTGTTTTTATCGTAGTTGATTATGGTCAGACGATATTTATTATCCACTGCATATTTGTCAACTGACAAGGATGTGTTGCCATTAGTTATGGGATGTTCGTCGTTGTACCATAAAATTTGGTGCCTGGTATCTGAAATGCAAACACACGAACACACACATACATATGTAAGTACACAAATGTTTCTAATACAAGCATATACTATATTTATGGATTGGTTCGAGTCTCATTGTTATTTCAATGAACGGACAGACAGCGAGTCTGCCTCATTTATGCCGGCCATACATACCATTAAAGTTTATGGGTGAACATTCCAAGGTAATATTTTCAACTTCCTTTGTGGCATAAACAGTTATTAAATTATTCTCAAAATATGGTTTAATTGTTGATTTTGGAACTGCAATTTCACCATTTGATACGTCAGCCTCTTCGCTGTAATCATATGTTTCAATCGTTTGTTTAGTCTCTCCCGACATCTTGTGATTTCCAACAGCATTAATTCCTGAAATTATTGCAATTGAAAATGTAGAGCAAGCGATAAAATTCATTTCATATAACAGAACTAAGGTAAACAAATTGGGAGAAATTATGAATATGAAATTGCGAAATTATAAATACAAAACGCAAAAACATCGCAAGATTTTTCGATTTTAAATCGTTTCGTTTTCAAACTCGATTTCCATAACATTCCATGTATATCATCTGAAAATATGTAGATTTTAATAAAAAGACGTAAAGCTTAACGAAAACACGTAATGTTCACTGTAATTTACGTCATTTTTTTTTAATTGGAAGGGAAAGAGTTTTTTATTATCCCGGCTATCGAAAAATTCACAAAGTTGTTGTTATTATATTTTACTCATAATTTAGACCGCTATTTGTTTGCAGGGGACCAAAAGCCTTTTTCAGGCCGATTTGTGTTCAGCATTTCGAAATGATATGACGAATTTCGCTAAAAATTCGCTCTTTAGCTATTTTCGTATATTTTTTGCGCTGCTAGAAATTTAAAGAGACTTTACTTTTCACCAATGTGATACCGGAGGAGAAGAGCTGATAAAGAGCATGATTACGCTAATCTGCACAATCTGGAGGAAAGAACGCATGCCGGATGATTGGAAACTCAGCATGATATGTCCGGTCCGGCAGACAGATCCTTTGCGCCAAATACCGCGAAATAAGTCTCCTGCTTTTGAGTACACTTTGAAGCCGAAACTCGCCGATCTGATCCAATCATCATCAGTGTGGCTTCAGGCCGACTAAATAAAGAATCGGTCACATCTTTACTCTGCGACAGATTCTGAAAAACGCCCACGAGCAGCAAATCGATATATATCACCTTTTCATCAATTTTAAGGCTGCATTCGACATTCCGATAAGAGAACTATTCGAAACTATGTCTGTGTATGGGATACCAGCAAAACTTGCAAGCTTTTGTAGAATGACACTGGGTTGAAATGGGAAGTGACCTCTCCGAACCATTTACTACTACAAGATGTCTCAGAGAAGAGGATGGCTTATCATGCAACATCTTCGACATCAATATTGGAAACCGCAAAGGTTAATAAAGTGGGCACAATTAACACCCAGGGCCGCATCCTCCTCGCATAAGCTAACGACATTGATATAGTCGAGAGGTTAGAAAGCCTTTCTAAAAATTTAAATACAGTTGTCTACTGTTGTTAGCAACTGCGAGTGCAGCACCGCGACGAAAGAAAGACCAGACCGTTCCGGCCGGCAGTTGTTACGTCGAGGTATTAGAGGAATTTATATACCTAGGATCCGCCATAAAGCAAAAGAATGATGCTGGCAATTAGATGTTTCTATGGGCTCAGGTAAACAGCTTAAGAACAGAGCCCTCTCTCGAAAAACAAAAATTCCACTTTACAGCACTCTTCATTCTATCTATGCTTCTATATGGCGCTGAAACATGGGTACTTGCAAAAGCGTACGAAGTAGTGCTGGGTGTGATCGTAAAATGATGTGTCCATCTGAGCTAATGAAGAGTTTCGACGTCGAATTAACCGTGAGCTGTATCCCGACATGAATGTAGTTAAGCGCATTAAAATTCATAGACTGCGCTGGCTAGGTCATGTCGGTCGAATGGACACGAACGCTTCAGCCAAAAAGGCGTTGGATGACAACTACGACGAAACGACAACGAAACAGGGAAGACCGAGTCTCCGGTGGAAGGACCAAGTGGAAGGTGTTGGGAAAAACCTTGGTATGATGAACTGGAGACAAGTGCTTGGATATCAATTACTAAGCAGGTCAAGACGGACTCCGGGTTGTAGACTCGTCTAAGTAAGTTTAGTTTTTACTAGTAAGTCCGGGGCTGTCGTTGTCCTACCACTTCAATGTTTAGTTTCAAAAATCCTATTTTTGCAATTCTCCTTCTAATGGTGAAAAAAAATATAAACCATTCAGGGACCCAGTCAAACACACAAATTATTTCATAAAAATCGGTCCAGCTTTTTAGGAGGAATTTATTAACGAATTTTTTATGAATTTTGTTTCATTATTTAAATTTAATAAAAGAATTTGTGACACAGGAAGACATCACTAAATGTAGGGGTTGCGACCGTTCAGTCTTTCCTTAAGTATTGTTAGAAGATTTAATTTTCCAACCAGATAATTTAGACATCTCTGGATGACGGAAATGCGCTCGAAAAACTTCTCCAGTGTCGCTCTCTTTGCTTGAAGAAAGTGTTCGTCATCTTTTATCTTTAGTTGTGCAAAACACCGATTCTATATAAGCCAAGGCATTTTATATCAATGTTTACACGCCGTATCCATCATCTCTTTCATAAACATGTGGTTTACATTTTTTTTAATTTTTCCAATATTTATTTTATAATTTCAAAGGACGTTCGAAAGCTGTTCTTCTCGTCCTAATTGTGTTTTAGTCGGCGAAATTACGCAACGAATTTTTGTCGAAATATTCGTTGTGCTCGGCGAAATACGTCGTTCGTTCCAGTTGTGTTTACACCATTAAGCGATTAAATGCAGTGACTATTTCAGACGCTGACTATATTAGGCTAAATTCGTTCAGGTCTATGTACATATGTACATATATATTCATGGGTATGTAGATCAGTTATCGTGGAATATGCTAACTACTTAGGTCTGCCCATAAAAGTGGATTTCAAAGGCCCATTCTCAAGGTTTAAACTATGTACGAGTACATGGTAGCATATGACCGACCATCTTGTATCCTAAATTCTCTGTCTGTTTTAGAAGATACCAACATACATACATTCACTCACTCATTCATACATACATTCATATACACTAGACTGAAATGCAAAAAATACTAAATTACATATGATGATGCTTCTGTCTATTTTACCACACAATAACGATGATGTCAGAGTTAAAATATTATTATTATTGCTGTTGTTGTTGTACACACATATATGTACGTGTACACACAATGTACAATGTATGGACTCAGCCATGCATACATAAACGTACACATACACACACACACACGCACATGTATTTATGTATGAAATGTAGATTATCACCCAAAAAAGTTTTTCTTTTGTTTTTTGTTTGTTTTTTTGTATAATTGTTGTTAATTAAAAAATGTTCGATTGCATTTTCGATTTTTGTTGTTTTATTAATAAAAAAAATGTCTTTTTGAAACGTCACATATTTAGCAATACTCGTGACATTTCCCAACAGACTTGAATGTAGAAAAACTCATCTGGTCACGTTCAACACATTTCTGCATGTAGATTTTTTTAAGAAGATTTATTTTTATTTATGACTTTAATTGCAATTAAACATTCCAAGTTGATTAAAGGAGTGTCATATGTATTTATTTATATTTGAAAGGTAAGAATAAGTTAAATCGAAACGTGTGTTTTCATATGCATTTACATGCATATACGTGTGTGTGTGTGTATGCATATGAAGGAAGATTAAGTACGTACGGAAGGTGCATGCATCTACTCTAAAGCATTCCGATGAAAATATTAATTTTTAATGTGAAAAATATTGATTTATTTCAAAACTTCACGAATCCAAAGTTATTTGAGATCAACAACAATGTTTCGGTAAAATATGCTGGCCTATTGAACATGCAAGCGAAATTTATGCTGGTGGTGGTGGTGGTGGGCATAATATACACAAACACTCGCACACAAACAAACATGATTAAATTCCAAACACCCCTTTTTTCGTGATATTCTTCGAGTTTTTAGTTTTTCTTTTGTTGCTTTTAAATTATTAAATTTTTTTATTAATAAACTCCCCACTTATTAATAATTTGTATGCAGCGTAGCGTGCTCATTCGATTACAGTGTATGTACCTGTTGTCTTAAATAATCCAATAATTAATATTAACGGCCAAATGCCCTTCGTGATATTTGTCAGATGCATTTTGATTATTGATTTAGTCAGTTTTTTATTTGTCACAAAATAAAATTGTCTTGCTGATTTTACTTCTTCACTTTCTGTTTGAAGTTTTTGCACAATAATGTTAATTATTTTAATTTTCCCTCAGCATTTGTAAATTGAAAGTAATTTGTATGTTCTGGTGCAAAACAACCGCGCTGGACTTGACATAAATAGAAACTGATGTGCGGTGATGTATTTGCTTGGCATAGAAGCCCAAACAAAACGGAGTCGAACAGAATGGCATAAAAGGCAGTGGTGGCGGCGGGTCGCGTGTGCGTGTTGTTGTTTTAATGGCAAGTTTACACAGCACTTCTACTTGTTCTCTCATTTTTTTGTAATTTTCTTTAATTCTATCCACCCTGTTGTGCACATTTTTTTCGAATTTCGAATGGGGTTACTGTGTATTTCGATTTGAAGGAAAACAATTTCGAAACGCAGTTCATTAGGCAAACAAATTCGTATTATTTCATTTTCGAATCGAATGACATGATGACCCCCCCAGAATGTTTATTAAATCATGCCTCAATCCTGCCCAGCAAAAAGTAATGCAGATTTTGTTAGCAGTACACACATTTTATGGGGCACAACTGTGCTGCATAGTAAGCACTTATGATAAATGTAATGCCATATGGCGGCAACTGGGAAAGTTAATTTTCAGCAATGCGTAACAAAAATAATTTTACACTTTCGCTTACGGCGGTGCATCCTAGAATGCACTACTGTAAGGCAAGGAATACAAAATTACACCTTTCACGAAGAGTTACGAAGAGAACACGGCAAAACGATAGTAAGCATTCAGTGAATCTTCAAAAGCGCGCTATGAAACACTGAAAAAAGCACTTAAATAAAAGTGGGACAGGACATCGCAAACAAATATCATGTCATACGTAAGCAGATGCCAACCCGATATTCCCCTACAAAGCTACCGCAATGCCGCAGCAGTAGTTATTCCCAAGAAATTTCTTATAGGGATCGAAAACACCCATTTATTGATTACTGATAATCAGCTGCTCGAATATCAGCTGGGTTGAAAATTGTATCCCGAAATTCTGAAGAATAATTATACAAAATTTGTTTTTAATTCGATGAATTGATTAAGGTTTTAAAATTGTACAAAGTTGAGACACGCAGAGCTAAAGAAAACGGACCATTAGGAAAAAAGTATTCTTGCCTTGAAGCATCTAACTGAAAACGCTGATGAGTCATTTTCGAGGAAGGATATTCGTATTTTTCTGTGCATGACACATTACAAAAATATGTATTTTATACAACTTGTTTTGCCTTTGCGAGATTGAGTTTATTGTGTAGGAGTGCTGGCTGACATAACGATTGAGGTTGGGCTTTGGGGGAACATTTTAAGTTTTTACTTATGGATTAAATCGAAAGACAAATATGTATAAATATTTCCTAAATTTACTTCTGTACTCGTAAGTATCAACAGCAAACAAACAAAAAAAAAAGAAAGCTTAATACCAGCTATGTATGTGTGTGTAATGTATGTGTATGTAGCAGTGACATTGTGTCTGTGTTTTTCGTATGCGAATATTTGTCTGCACTCGTACAACGAAATTAGGTCAAGGACGGATTAGCCATACGTACGTACATACATACAGACGAGTGTTTATGTATGTGTACAGAAAACAAAAGGGAATTTTGATTTAAAGGATTCGCTTTTTCTTTTCGAAACTACTTTAATTGCTTCCTATACTTACGAGTATTTCGGTGTGTGTGTGTGTGTGTTTGTATGTATGTTGTTCTAAATCACGAAAAAAGAAACATTGTCCGCAAAAAAAATACATTAAAATTTTGATCTTAGGAAATAAATTATTTTTAAACGTTTGAAAATATAAATCAGTATAAATAAAATATATGTACATAGTGTGTACATAGATACATATGTGTGTATGTGTATGTACATATATATTTATGTTCGCAATAACACATACATACATATAAAATGCGGTATGTCCAAATATTTTTTAATGAACACATGTTTAGCTTTTATCTACAAATGAGTTTTATGTTCGCGCTAACACGAGTCGCTACAAAAATATTATGTAAATACATATGTATGTGTATGCATTTATTTACATATTTATTTTTAAGGAAACTATTTTCGACATAGAATGTCGTCGGTAAAAATGCAAAAGACCGCAAGCTCGCAAAAATATGAAAATCAAAAATCTTTTTTGTTCAAAAGAACTCGGATATTTGTTTGTAGTATTTAAAGGTTTCCAGTTACAAATTAACCTACAATAATATCCTATTGCCTACGAATCCCCTCTAAGACTTGAAAGCCGAACTTGAGCCGAAAACTCCAGTGAATAGTGAAAAGGTGCAAATGCGTTCGCTCATCACTAAGAGAAGGTTTTTACACATGTCATAAATAATTGTACCACTCCAGTTATCAGTGACACTGTGGATGCTCCTCTGAACTTTCGGTTATCCTTATTAAAATCGACAATTCAGTAGGAATGACTAAGGTCTTATTACGTCATGTAGGCCCTTTAGCCTGCAGTCCATTTTAATAGTTATTTGAAATATTCGTTTCGTGTTTAAAGCCTTATCTTGTTTTTTTTTTGTTATGTACGGGGAGTATCGAAGCAGACCACTTACTTTTTGGGTCCCTTTTCGATTCCCTTCGCTTCTCAAATTGATTTCAGTCAAGCGAATTGTAATTACGATTACCTCTCTTTCAACTGAGTCTCATGCTAGCCCTAGCCTTTACTCTTGCCTATAGTGATTTAAAACTGTCGACTGGTAACTGTCAACACTACTCTTTATCACGGAGTCTCTTGTAATTGCTAGCATTTCTCTAAGGCTTAGCTTCCCCATAGCATTCACATTTAACAAGTGTCTGCCCGTGATCCTAAGCCTTATGCTAGCCAGTGCTACCATCTTATCCTCCTCCTGGCACAGTCTGCAAGTATCATCTTCTACGATTTTCATTCTGGCCAAATGATACTTGAAGCTTCCATGAGCTGTCACTAACACAGTGATCCAGTTTAAGGTAGCCCTATTATATCTGAGCACCTTGCTGGCCTTCCTGCCAAGGGGCTCTTTGAGCATCATTCGAGCCTGTCTACATGTGGTAATGAGCTTATCCATTGCAGGACTTAAGCTCGCACTACGCCTTTCCCTAGTGCAAAGAGTCTTATCTTACTGAGCACAACTTTATCCCAGACCATCAGTTTGGTTTTCGAGCAAGGCATAGCACTATTGAGCAAGTCCAGAGAATCGTTACCATTATTAGATCGGCTATTGAAAATAAACAAACCCGTTCTGCTTTATTTATAGACATTTCGGAGGTGTTCGATAAAGGCTGGCAATGATGAGCTACTTACGAAAATAACTTGAGATCCATTCAAAAATTCCCTCAAGCTTTTTAAGAGCTATTTGACAGATAGAACGTTTAAGGTAAGATCAAAGAATCAACAAACTGGAGTTCCATCCCAATTGTCTGGCAGCAGAGACTGAACAAAAACAGAAGAAGATGTACATATCGCACACTGAACCAAAAACAATAACCGAAATGCACGTTTTTATTTCACATCTTTCGCTTAGTTCGCCAACTAAAGAACATTTTGGGTTTTTTATTTTGTGACTGTGTTAGATTTAGTGTGGGATTCGTATGCTGATATATACGAGTATCGTTGCATCGGCAACAAAAATAATGCCGATAGCGATATATTTTGAAAACCCAGACATATTCCCGATATACAGGTATCGAATAAATGCCAAAAATGATCTGATAGTACGACTTAAAATTCGCAACAAAACCATGTGTCCGTGTTACACTATCCTACAACAAAATATGCGAAAACAAAATGCCAATCCATGGATTAGAACAACATTAGCGAATCGGTAGAAAGCTCTATCACACACACATTCACTTTTTAAGCACACATACGATTTTGTACAGATCTAACTGTATATCTGTATAACTGTATTTTTAAAAAGTTTGTTTGCTTTTTCTTCAAGAAGGAAAAGCCTTTTGCATTTTATATGACGATATGCATTTATGTATTTAAATTAAATTATTTTATATTAAATATTGATTTTTATTGACTTTTCTAATTGATTCAAATATTTTCGTCATGTAAGATTGATGGTCCGTTACTCTTATTTCGCGCACTATTTGTTCCGTCTGACCAGACCACAGGTCAACAATTTATAGAAAGAAATTTATTTAGTATTATTTGTTAAAAAAGGGATTTCTAAAAATTACTGCAACTCCCCTTGTTTCAAAGATGTGCATAAACAATTTGATCTTTGAGTATGCATATCGCTCATTTACTCAAACAACGTCATAACTCAAAAAATGTAATTTCGGAGTTAATGATGCAGAATGGTTCGTTATGTCATGTGATTATATTGTGCATAAATTTCATCGCTATATCTTTGCTACTTTTCACGGTTAGAATATGCCATTATTTTTTGTAGATAGTGGAACCAAGTAGAACAGATCTACCACATTTATCTTGAAATTACATTTTCTGAGTTATGACGTTGTTTGAGTAAATGAACAATATACATATATACAGTAAATATGTATGTGAGTATCTAAAAGTTATGCTTATAAAAATTGATATTTTGTTTTATTGCACTTCCTTAATGGAAACCCCTTTACATACACAAATATGGCTGTGTTTTAAATGAATAAAATACCAATTAAAATTTCTATTTGATTTTTAGTTACAAAACACTTAAATCGAATACGTAAATGGAAATGCTTTGGCGTTAGCATAACTACATTCATACATATGTTGTTGTGTTCTTATCACTTTGTTTTTTTTTTTTTATGGTAGGACCAGCACTCAGGGGATGACCCCTATTCATGCAATGCATTGTGCTAGAACTAGGAAAAGAGGTTATGTGAAGGAGGATAGAGGGAGTAGTGTTTATTAATATTTGATTTGAACTTTTCCACAGAGAAAGTGGGAGGAAAAACCTCTGCTGGAAGCTTATTACACATACGAATGGTCCGGCTAAAGAACGAATTTTGTCTGTAGTGCGTTGTGCGATCCACTGGCCATTCGACCACAAATGGATGTGCTCTTGATGAAGTACGTGTGGTGCGTATAAATGAAATGGTTTCGGGAATAATATCCCTAATTTCATCAGAGCACAATCCATTGTAGTAGCGATAGAACAGTGAAACACAGACCACATTACATCAATGATCGTGAGAGTCAATAGAGTTGGATACCCTACTGTCACCGATGAGCACCTTCGCCCTCTCCTGTACGCGGTCGAGTAACTCCAAAATAGACTTTGAAGCACCGGCCCATACATGAGAGTTGTATTCCATTTTCGTTCGTATATAAGTGGAATCGGATGGTGTGAAGTACTTCTTACACCGTTTGAGGAAACCTAGGCACTTGACTGCTTCTTTCGACACTTGAAAGATGTGTGGGGTCCATCGGACATCACATTGAATCTTCATGCCAAGAACATCAAGAGCTTCGATTTCTCAATATCTATACCACCCATAACTACAGATGGAGCAGCAAAGTCCGTCGTGCGTCTGTGTGTGAGCCTATTCGCACGACCCCATTCTGTGATCGTCACAAGATCACTATTTAATGAATCATTCATGCGGTGCCTCATGGCCTCAATCGCTAAGAGGCTTGGTCTGTTGATGAATGAGTAAGAATGGCATATGCTGCTGTCATCTGCAAGAGAATAAGTAGCAAGTTTGACGAAGAAGGTCATCTAGGAAGATAGGAAATAGAAATTAGAAACAGCCGAGGAACAAAGTGGTTCCAATTTTTGAAATTCGACGGTAACATGATTTTATGCGTTAATAAAGCTTTTCCGATTTTTATTTCAATTAATTTACTCAATCAATAAGAGTAATTTCTTGCACCTTACGGATAATCGGTTATAGACATTTGGAATTGTGTCACTAATAAACTGAGAACAAATACTCTCGTAGAACGAATAAAGAGTGATAAGGTTCCCACATAGTGCTTTTAATACATAAACTTAAAGTTACATATTTGCGTGCGATGAAACTCAATAATTGCGAAATATTTATCGATTACAAACACGATCGAATGCAGTGGCCTTTAGCTGCAGTTCGTCATTTTGTGTAAATAAAAATGTTTGTTGCCATTCAATTAAAGTAGTGCATCACGTTTGTTTGAATACATGTTGTTTGCTGGCAATTAAATAATAAGAACGATCATGATTTACACACTAATGTAACTTTAATTTATGAAAAAGTAATTATTATACGAATGTGTTTTAGAATAAATAAGACAAGATAACCGAATTTAGGAAACTTAGAGTGACCAGAACGATAAGAAAATAAATTGAAAGGAAACAACAACGGTAAGATATATCGAATTACTTCCGGATTTTTTTACACCGTTGTCTATTGCGTTGCCGAATTCTGCTTTTCGGCACCGAATCCATATGACTGAGTTTTCTTCGATACTGGCCATTACGGCCGGTCTTTACCAATTTCACAACCAATTTCTATCGCGTTGATGGTGTAAGGTCCACAACAGTGTACACACGCTCACGCTTTCCAGGGTGCAACGAATTTCCTGCGCAATTAAGCCATTATCATGGCTGACCTCACAACGAAATTCACGTATTTAAAACCGAGCCGGAATTTCGATAACATTTTTTAATAATATCGACAAGACAATAAATGATTGATATAAAGGCAAACCTGATTGTTTTCGCACTGTCATTCTCATTTTTTGGAGCGACGAGGCTCATTTTCACGTAAACGGCAATTACTTAACGGCCGTTACTGGTCTCCAAGAACCCGCAACCCTCGATTGAAACATCAAAACTCATTGCATTGCCCCAGGGTAACTGTTTGGTGTGCCTTATCCACGCATGATATAATTGGAACATTTTTTTTTTTTTGAAAATTCTCGAGGCCCAGCGACGAATGTCAACGATGAAAATTATCGACGCATGATTACGGAATTCTTTTTGCCAAACCTGTGAGCTCATCCATCGTACTCTTCATACACGTGGTTTCAACAGAATGGGGCGACTGCACACACAGCCAGAGCTTCGATGAATTTGCTTCGGGAAAATTGCCCCTAAAAACTGATCAGTCGCTTTCGGGCCACCGAGGTCGCTCGATCTAACTCCCATGGATTTTTTTTATGGGGCTACCACAAAGAGAGGGTTTATAATGACGATCCCCCATATCTTGTGGCTTTAAAGGAAAATATTTGTCGTGTGGCGCAGAACACAAAGCTCCGTTTTGAACAGTGTGTTCAACTCGACGGAAGACATCTGGATGTCTCTTTAAAAAATAACATCCGCATTTCCATTCTATCGTTCAATAACCTTAATAAAACTTTGTGTCAATTATTACGTCTTTTATTTAAGTTTGAAAATATAAATCTGCTACCAGACACCCTGTACAAACAATTACAATCCTCTTATTAATTCCTTCAAAGGCAAAAGTTAAAAAAAAATTTGTTTATCATGTCGCGTATCATGATAATACAAAATACGAATATTTTAGCAGCTAGAAAAGTATTTGTTAAGTTTTAAGTAAAAATGGGATGTCCCACCCGTCCGAATAGAATTGCCCAGAACTCTGGTTAATTTATTTCTTTTATATTTGATGCATTTCCAATTGCATGAGTAATTTATAAAACTATTTGAAAAAACTAAATAAACTTGTTTATCATTCAGCAGATCGAATTATGAATTTCTATTCATTCCGCAAAAGCTCGAATAATTAATAACCGCCGTACTTACGTACCTACTACATATCGCATACGTGTACATACACTAAGTGATCTGTCTACCTTGCTATCTGTCGTATAGAATAATATATCGTATGTACAATACTCGTATGCTCTTAATCAAAGGTGGAATGCTCGAAATTATATTATTGGCGCAAATAAGTTTTAGTTGAATTTTGATATTGCGAGAAACTAGTAGAACTTTGGGGTGCACTCTGCACAAGTGAGTAAAATGAATAATAAATAAAATTCAAATAGAATGCTTGCGCTCGATTTGATGTTATTACAAATAACACACACAACAGACAATAAATATATGAATGTATGTATGTATGTATGTACATATCTGCATACATAAGTACGCTCAAGTACTTAGCGCAATAGAATTAACATCAATCTATTGCTAAAGGAAATCGCATTTAAGAAACAGAATGATTATAATTGCTGAACAATTGTAAAAGTGCAAATGCAAATGCAAACAAAAAATTATTATAAAAAAATTCATCACATTATAAATCGCACGTATGCAACTATGATTTCGTAAAGTAAATTAATTAAATACTAAAAATGTAAATAATTGGAAGAGATGTTGAAGAAATTTAAATAAAATAGAAAAACTATAGCGAAAGAATATATTAAAGGTGTTGAATTTGATTTGATCGTAAATAGAGCAACATCATTGATGACACAATCCGCAAATACCAACATACTCGTTTATATATTTTTGTTATTTATTATTTAATAATATTTATATAACAAAAAAAGTATTCGTAAATAAATATAAATACTTATTCAATACCTGTGTGTTTGTACATACGTGTATGTGTGTGTGTGTGTATTTAACTGTTTTAGCCAAATTGAAAAAAAAGAAAGAAAAGATTTAAAATGAGCACAACTACTAAAAATTGGTTTATACTGTTTTGCCTAGTTTTACGATTAATTAGCAAAGGTAAGTGTTAAAATTAGATCTTGTATCATTCAAAAAAAAAAGCACCAACCCACCACTCGTACCACAAACAAACACATCCATACATACCTACATATATTTCCATTAACATTGCAATTGGTTGTCTTACAATCTGGAACGCTGGAGCACAAAAAAGCACTTGTGAATACTTAGTATTTTCATATGATCTGGTGCAAGGGTCTCTTACAACACCAAAAACAACAACAAAAACCGAGACATTAAACTGTATTTTAAATTTTATTTAAAAAAAATCGCATATTCTCTTATTATGATGTGCCATCCCTTCCTCCTTCGCAAAAGCTTCATGTTTGTCATTCCGTTTGTAGTTTCTATAGTATTGCGATCCTATCAAGTATATGCAGCCATACATACATACATATACATATGTATGTATATATGTATGTGTGAATTCTTATAGGTAGGAACCTAAATTTCTGTGTTACACAAACGATTGTTCTAAAAATTTCTTTGACAAACTTTCCATGTTCATTGTGATCCTATTATCGACAAAATATGAAAATTTAAACATTTCGTAGATACCTATAAAATCTTAATATGAATCATTAAAAATTTATCATGCACAGAACAAACAACAACTTGAATCAAAAGTGATCCCTTTGGCAATCTTAATATGTAGCCGCTCAAAAACATAAATGTGAAAATAAGGTCAAGTTCCGATCCAAAAATTTCGGCCGTTAAAAGTATTGAGATTAAAATAAGCACTCAGTCTTCATATGTACAATACGATCCCATTTCTAGGCAACTTGCAAGCTTGGTAACACATTTTTCCCATAGCCCTTTCCCATATTAGAAAGTAAAAAAAAAGCTTGGCTAGCAAGTTTCCTAGAAATGGGATGGTATTTTACACATGAAGAACTGATCTCAGTACTTAAAACGTCCGAAATTTTTGGATAGGAACTTCGACTTATTTTCAAATTTATGTTTTTGTGCTCGTATAAAACCTCTTTTAAGTTAAACCTTACAGACGGTTGGGTATTATCAAATTTCAGCTCTCTACCTATAGTGGAAATACTCCATACAAATAATAGGGAACCCTAGTGCCCCTAAATAAAAACTACCCATTTTTCTCATTACTTATTCTCCAAGGGCTACCTATGTATGTATATACAAAATTTCAGCTCTCTAGGTAAATACAAATAGGGGGGAACCTCTACCCCCGAGGTAAAAAAGTACCCGTTTTCAGATTTTGTTGGTGTACGTATTCCGTCAGATCTACCTGTATACCAAATTTCAGCTCTTTAGCTACAGTGGAAGTGACACATAATATTATAATATTGATGATTAAGTCAGTGAGTCAGTCAATATGCACCCTTTACACCTTCATATCACGGTAAGCTTTTATGGTAAAACTTGGCCTATGAGGTTAAATATTTTTAGAGTCCTTATGTTTCAAGTTTCATTATTTGATGATGAAAGGAAGCGATCTTATGAGGGGGCGTAAAAACATCGCAAACGATTTTATGTAATACACACACTGTGCCCATTAGACCTGAACTTGGCCTGGTGCTTTACCGTGCGCCTTAATACGTATGTATGTATGTACGTACATAACAATTGCCTAATTGCTCGTAATTTTTATTGGAATATGTGATAAAACTTTATTACACTTGCTTTTGATATATGTACATACATATATACATACATACATATGTATGTAAGTATGTGCTCGTATGTACATATTTTTCATATCTTGCTATCAATCTGATGTGAGTGTTTTTTTTTATTCCTTTAACGTGATAAGTCCGCAGAAATTTTACCAGCATTTATCTAAACAGTCCTAAAAACGCATTTTTTTAACAAAAATTGTTTACACCCTACTAAATTTCGTATACTACGTCACATGTGTTTGGCGCTTTACGATAGTGCAGTGGGTGTACATTCTCATATGAACATACCTACCAAGTATTTTACTTTTCAGCATTCTATGATTTTTTTTCTCTTTTAAATAACCCATTTACTCACTCACACTCTCGCTCTTGCACTCATTTTTTTTTTTGTTTTTACCGTTTGTTTACTTACATAAATATAAGTATATGTGTATGCGTCTGTACACATTGTATAAACGAAAATGAAAATAACTTTATTTAGCCGCTATTTTGTTGTTGTTGTTAAATAGTAACAAAATTTCAGCGAAACGCTTCTCTTAACAACCAACGTAGTGCTTGTTTATTATCTTAACAATAGTCTTATCAATTATTTGTGAATATGCATGAATGTATACATATATGTCAGCCAGTAGTATTTTTCTTGTTTGTAGTTACAAAAGAATTATGTTTTTTAGCTTTAAAATACACGTTTTAGTAATTTCTTTTATGAGTGGCTTAAAATTCCGAGGTATCTTCTCGTTATAATATGTAGGTACCTTTTCAAGTTTGAGGAAAAATACTTTCTTGTAGCTGCGATATGGGGAAAGTAACATTTTGTGACTGGGTAAAGCACCACCTCGTTAGAATTTGTAAAATTGTTGTAATTGAAAGATGTTGATGTTGTTCTTAGTTCCCACTGTTATCTTTTTGAACAAAATTATTTCGTTAGATGAAGTTTTTGAAATTTAAACCGAAATTGAAAATAAAATAGTCATGTGCGTGAGTTGGTTATGCATGTAAGCGCAGCTATAAAGCAGACTTTAACCAGCATAGCTCATATTGTTAACATACATACATAATTTGATTTACAGAATTAATTTGAATTTAAATATTAATCTAACTAAATATACATATTTACCAGAAATAACTAGTCTCGAACCCTTTCACCCGTTGTTGAACAACAGGCTAGGGGTCTTAGAAACAAATCGACTAATGGACTAGGACACTGCCAACTAATTCATTTATTTTTATTACAACATTCGCTCTATTTTTTAGATTTCCTTCCGAAAACAAAAAATTCATGTAGGTTGTTTTTGTTTTAATTTCACATCTTAAAACTGCAAGCAGAGTTGTGAAAAATCTGATCTATGTATTCCTGATTTGATATTCCGACAGGGTGATTCGATGTAGATTTTTTGAACGCATATCAATCATCCCTTGACAAGTTTGATTTGGAGACAAACCGGTTACGGTTATGTGCCATCTTCAGTGCCAATTTTCGTTCTGAACCGAAACCGCTTTGTCTCCAAACCAAACTTGACAAGGGATGACGGAAGGTCGTTCCAAAAATCTACATTTATAAAATACTTTATTTTCTGATGATGCTGCACAAAGGCGTAGTAAAATATTGATAGGGAATAAAAAAATTTTTTTTATCTTCTTTTTTTGGTTTAAGATCGCAAAGCTCGGCAATTAATTAATAAATGGTAAGAAGTTTTAATTCCAATACAATGACAGTTAAATTCTAAAGAGTACAAATTAAACCGATCATACTGATCTTAATACCGTCTTAAGTGAATGTACATACGTATGCTATTTCACCTTACAAGTCCCAATAATCTGACATTGTTTGAAAAATGATTCTCAAAATTAATCAAAATTCATTATACCATTTCAAAATTTTCGTTTTGGAACAAATCGATTTCCATCACACAACTGATTATCTTATGGTGTTTTCTTTTCAAAAAAAAATGTAAAATTGTTTGCACCTGTGTTATATATACGAATATGTTTACGCCCACAAGAAGGTGTTCTTTTACTCTTAATAATGGCAAAAGGCATTGGCCCTTTATGATCTGTGTAAAATCGCAAATATTAAGGGTACTCTTTAACAGGGCAACATTTTATCAAAGAAACGAAAACGTCATTAAATTGTTTTTAAGCAAGTGTTTAAAAATTTTCTAGCAACCAGCAAAAGCATCAATTCTACGATCACTTTAAATTACCTCTCATTGTGCTTCGTATATTTAATTGTAAGAAAATCGTATTCTTGACCAAGTTTCAATATAAAATTAACCGCTATAAATATAAATCTTACCCGACTTCTTTAAGCACAATGTGTTGGTAGACGATCCTTAGCAACTGAGGAATTAGAGGAAGATGCAAGTAGCTATGATTACATCGACTATGATTACACTGGCTATGAGAACGATAAGGATAAGCAGCAAAACCGCAACATTACAGCATCTGCAGGAAATGATGCACCGTATTTTGAAAAAACGGAAGTTCACATAACAGCTGATCCAAATAGTGATGCGATTTTAAACTGTGACGTTAGAAATTTCCATGGTGAGTTCTTTGCAACTGTTCGTTTGTTTACGTGTTTCTCTGCATCTTACAATTTAAATTCAATATTTATTTGATAGTGAATAATGTCGTCATTTGGTATAAAGATCAGACCGTTTATTCTCATGGCCAATATGCGGCTAACCAGCAGGTAGAGACTTTAAAGAATAACTCCATGTTATTGAAAAACATACAGCCGGATGATGCCGGCATATATTATTGTGAAGTTTTTCCCGAGAAAATACGCTTACGCGTAGTGCTTGAAGTAAACAAAATGCTTAACATTTTATGTGATGGTCGGGATGTCATTGATCGTACAATAGTGTATCGACAGGGGGAGTCTCATAGTTGTGAGTGTAAAACAAGGGGGCCGAAAAGAGACAACATTAAATGGTCGCATAACGTAAGCATTTTTATTATTAAAACAATCTATCAAGAATTTCTTATAGTGAATTTAATTCACTTTGCTCATTGGTGATCACAACGTAATAATAAAATGTGCAATTTATTTCTATGATTTTTAACATATGTTAAATAGGGTTGTTCAACCATTATGCACGATGTTAATTGTGAGTCACTATCGCCAGACGAAAACGGACTTGTTGTGGCCAGATATTGAGGATATGGACGATATTTGATTCCATCAGGATGGTGCCACTTGCACACAGCCAACGAAACAAGAGCTCTTTTGCGCGTGATATTCAATGGCCGTGTTATCTCACGATGTGGCGACGTTAACTGGCCGCCAGTATCATGTGATTTGACACCGTTGGACTTCTTTCTTTGGGGATATTTAAAGGGAAAAGTGTACGTCAATAAGCCAAGAACAATTCAAGAGCTAAAGGCTGAGATAATTCGGCACATTAACGATATTGAACCTCAATTATGTTTCAGAGTCATTGAAAATATCGACCATCGGATAGAGATATGCCACCGAAGTCGTGGCGAGCATTTGGCCCATATTTTGTTTCACACATAATTGTCATAGATCCTTCTTTCATTATAAAAAATATTAAGATAATTCTCTGAAAACGTTTTATTTTATTTACAATTAACATGGTGCGTTTAGGTTGGACCGCCCTATACTAATATTGTAAGGAGGTATATCTATAACACAATAATGCATTCAAACAATTACCTATGCACTTTTATGTGATTTTCTTTATCCTTTATCCTGTTTGTACTAATGTAAAATTCACATAATTTTTATTTATTTAGGGCAATCGTTTCGATGAAACCCTTGGTGAAGTGATGCATGGCACCATAATTCTGAATGCTGTCGAGGATTATCACAGTGGTATTTATCAGTGTTTGGATGATGACGGCAGTGAAAACCCCAGACATGGCATGTTCAATATTGATGTACTTTTTCCACCCAAGGTGACGACACATCGACATCATATTAATGCGGAAATAGGAGGAACTGCAGAATTATATTGCGATTACAAAGGAAATCCCATTGCCATTACCGCTTGGTTTAAAAATGATCAACCAATTAAATATTCGGAAAAGTACATGATGACATATGCCATGGAGAAACATTTCAATCGAAGCGCCCTAACTGTCAAAGATGTCACAGTCAACGATTTAGGCGAATACATATGCAGAGCAGAGGTATGTCATTTTTGTTAAATACTTTACATAAGTTATAGAAGCGAATTTAATTCTGCTACTTAGAATTCAATAGGTGCAAACGAACTTCGCGCATATTTAATGCTAGAGCCCGAAAAAGGACAACTGGAAAGTGCCAAAATCGAGGGTAAAAAAGTTACATTACATTGGCTGGTACGCAGCCTCCAGCCATTGTCGGAAGCTGTGTTGGACTACAAAATGTCAGGAGTAAGTTATCACTCAACATTTTGGTATAAATCAAGAAAAGTATTTCTAAAGAGACATTTTTCTTTTCGAAAGTCTTACACATGGAGCTCGACTAAAGTTATACACACTCAACGCAATGAGAATGGCATTTGGAAAGTAACCCATGAAATGGAGTTAATAGAGGGCGAGTGGCAAACTCGTATGAGGACTAAAAATATTATTGGATGGTCGAAATTTTCCTCTCCTTTTGTTTTTAAAATAGAAGATAAAGGTACACGAATTATGTTGGCACACACACACACACACACATACTTATGTATCTATGAGCTACTTATGTGGCTTTGCTACAAATAATATTCATATTAATCAATTATCTAATTTATTTTTACATACAGACGATGCCATGAATGAGACAAGCAATGAGAATGTGGCAATGGCTGGGTTTGGCATTAACAGCAGTTCTTCTAGAATAGTTTTCAACGCATGTCTTCAAAGTATTTTAATAATAGCATTAAATATGCAGTTTGACATACTGTAACTTCCAAGTAATAAAATATTTCTGGCCAATCTCCCTTCAAAACCCCTGCAGGAAAATATTAAAGGTGCAATCGTATTTGATTTCCCCGTCATACGAGTAGACAAATTTTTAATGTAAAATAATAGTAAATTTAAATATCAATTTAAATAGTTAATAAACGCTTTATAATTAATGTTAATTTTTAAGGTGTCTATTAAAAACAAATAAGAAAGTTTAGAATCTGAATAAACCGCATGAATGCCACAGTGAACACAAATGACTGTAAAATAAAATAAATAAATAAATAAATTTCGCTTGCTGCTCCTATAGTTCAAAATCGACTGATGAACACTCGTTCATTCTTATTCTATAAGAACTTAATGTATGTGAGTATGTTTTCGGAAAACTTTTTCATAGTAAAGAATTCCGACCTTCTCTATAAAAGAAACTTTGTTTTGAAAACGGGGAATTAAAACTAAGGATATCAGCTTGTAATGATCTACTGTTATAAAAGACATTGCGGAAAAAACATACACCTTTTTATGCTCGTCAGCTGGCAGGCACAAAGATATGGCTTGCCGTAGCTGAGTGCGCTGTCAGCAGCTCTGGCTTATACCTCCACGTGGTGGGTGGTGGCGCCCGGCAACAGGTTCCTGTCTCTGCTAGAAGTCTGGCTAAATAAGTCGAGCGGCGAAAAGTTCACACTCTCTTATAAAAAACCCATAATCCACGGTGGAACAGCATACGCTAGGGATGCGTGTTCAAGAGGGTGCTTGGTTTCTAGTATGCAAACTCTGGATATCAGTCGATCTCCAGTTTTAATACACACTTAACCGTGCATATGGAGCTCTGTGTGAATGGACGAACATATTTTTCTCCATTACAGGGATAACTCATGGAGCCTCGCAAGAAGCGGAGGGATTAATCTCCGAAAAAAACTAAGGTTTTAATTGACCAAGGGACGAATCCGGAAGAGATGGACAAGACTGCCGCGGGAGGGGTGGACGGGTCAATCTTTAAAGGCACTTCTAAGGCGTTAGGTCGTGAGATTCCGATAGGTTTGGAAAATGCAGCCTCCCAAGAGGTTTAATATCTGTAGTAACTCCGGTGTTTATTGCATCGGCAAAATTAGAATTCTCAAGAGTTAGACAAAAAATCTCGCAAGGGATGAACGTGTAAGTCTCCAAAGATATTCCTGAAGAAGAGGCTAAGATGGTAGCGCACATTATGTGTGCATGACCAGCACTGGCTTAGGACCACGGCAGACATTTGATTAACGTGAATGCCATGGTGGACCTAAGCCTTAGGCAAGTGTTAGCAATAAATAAGAGACTCCGTGATGAGGAAGAAGACCGTCATTGTGAAATTACAAATTTATTGGGACCCATAAAGTTAGCGGTCTGTTTTGATACCCCCGCATTATAAAAAATACCTTTTTATATATATTTTCACAGCTCTCATTTTTAATAGTAGTAAATGAGGATTTGCTCGTCCATCAAATTGAATTCTTCTACAACAATTCTCTGGGCGATTAAAGAAAAAGTCGGGAAATCGTGTTCGTGAAACAAGCTCCTAAATGCCAGCTAGGTTATCATGCAGTGAGAATGGACAGATTGTTTTAAAGCGATTGAAGCTATAATTCAATTATATACGTATTAACTCGCAAAACTTTACGTCAAGAAATCATAAATTAATGGAAAAAATAATAGTGTTCGCATTTGGAATAAATAGGTTAATTACAAATAAAAACCTTAGGAGACATTTGCGTAAATCGCAAAAAATCCTAACTCCAAAATAAAAAAACTTAAGCTCCTAATTCGCCAATAATACCTGAAATCGAAATGAAATATAGTGACCGATCACAATAAACGGCTCCACACTCAACGCAACACTTAAATCATAAACTAGATCCAAACCGAAATAGAGAACAAAATTGTTTAAATCGCAAACAATTACTTTAAAACGAGGAAGAAATTGTAATTGCTAAAAGTCAGATTTAAAAAATCACTAAACTCGAAAAGAAGCAACAAATTTGTAAAATCTCGAAAAGAAAATTTCGCAAATTAAAAATTATACAAAATTATAAAAAGCAATTTGAGGTGATGAACGTAAAACTATTTTATTTGGTTTTGGCTTCTGAGATATACTGTTATGTCCAAGAGCAAAAACAAAATCGAAAATCCGCATTAACTAAATCTGCTCAGTAGTTTCAGAGATATCGAGGAAGTTTTGGACAAAAAAATATTTTTTCCGTAGCATTTTTAAAAATGTTGTATTTTTAAATCATAAAGATAGAAAAAATTTCGCGTCTTACCACCATTTACTTTTCAAAGTTTCGTGCATCTCGAGATATTTAGGGCTCTTATGCAGTTTCGTTCCACAAGCAACACTGTGTGCCTGCATCTTGATCGTATTTTTTGTATGGTCATTTTAGACGCGTGAGACACTTTGCTAATAAAGCTGCTTTTTTGGAATACCTTCTATTTTTACTTTTCGCTGCCGAATATGTTGCACCTTCAAATGCACACCTCTTTAAAGGCTGGAGTTTATCGCAATTCGATTCTGACCAAAGTCTGTGGTCTGTTTGACTACATCGTTTTGAAATCATCGTTACCATACTTCAGTAATTCAAATCAGTATAAATTTCGTAATTGTACCGTAACATTTAACGTAATATTCATAATTTTTTTTTTTGATTTCTAAAAGGTTTATGAATCAAATTTTAATAAAAAATTTGTTTCATAAACTTTTCATAAATTAAAAATTTTTTAAGGAACAAATGTATCGATTAATGAATTTATCAAAAAATAAAAATGATTACGCCGTTTTACGATATGATACGTTTGACTAAATGTGCTCTTAATGGAAAAGGTGGCAGCACCTCAAACAGCTGTTCATCATATGTACGTTTTATTGGCATTGTGGTTTTACATATGAAGACATTGAATGTGGCTTGGAGTAAATTTTATGCCCTTTAATTTTTGAGCTTTAGAAGTAAATCAAAGATTTGTTTTGTGATTATTATACAACTTAAGCCATCTTTTACATGTTTATTAAACGAATGCCCTTGATTTCTCGTAAAATTTTGTGCAATCCGCCATCTGTATTAACGAATCTCAGGTGAGTTCAAGGAAAGCAACTTATAATTAATGATTGAGTGAATACCAAAGTTTCTTTCGTTAGCAAAAGCCATTTGATTAATCTTTTCTCAGCCAGTTATATCCCATCCAGAGCTTTAAAGCAAAGCATCTGCACAAGGATGAATAATTCTAATTCTGCAGAATTTGTTTCAGAACCTCAAGGTTCTAGAGCGAATAAGATGACGTCTAAGAGCTCTTTGGACATAGAACCAATTATAAGGTTTGTTATTATATATGCACATATTTGTAGCTAACTTATACTTAATGTAACTACATTGTTCACACTGAACTATGTATGTGTGTACGTATGTAATTTTTAAAGGCTAAACAATATAGAAAAGAGCCAACAAGATACACGCGACTACAGAGGTCTTCAATTACAAAATGGTATGAAGGTGTTGCTTGTAAGTGATACCAAAACGGACGTTTCCGCTGCCGCGTTAGCAGTACAAGTCGGGTAAAATAATATGCGTTGTCTAATACTTAAATTTTGATTAAATAAGCGTAATTTATAACCATTTTAGCCACATGTCTGATCCGGATAATTTGCCAGGATTAGCACATTTTTGTGAACACATGCTTTTTCTAGGGACAGAAAAGTATCCTCATGAAAATGGCTATACAACATATCTTTCGCAGAGCGGTGGTAGTAGTAATGCAGCTACTTATCCTTTAATGACTAAATATCATTTCTACGTGGCTCCTGACAAATTGGATGAAGCCCTCGATCGTTTTTCTCAGTTCTTTATTGCCCCACTTTTTACTCCAAGTGCAACAGAACGAGAAATAAATGCTGTAATTATTTAAAACTAACCAGCCTTGTTACATATATCAGGGAGGATATTATTAATTTATTGCATAGATAAAACTACACGAAAAATAATTTTGTAATATTAAAATCGGGAATTTTTTTTATTTCTTCTCAGAAATATTGATCGAACGTATTTTTTTTTCTTTCCAAATTTGTTCGCTAATAATTCATAAAACTACGGATGCTGTCAAAAATGTTTTACGATTTTAACAATATTAATTACTCCCTACTATGTATAAGTGTTTGAGTATTAAATTGTTTTGTTTTAAAAGCATAAATTTTCGCATATACTAAAAAGTTTTGCATTAATTTTTGTATGTGTAAACACAAGGTTAATTCCGAACATGAAAAAAATCTTTCAAGCGATGTCTGGCGTATTAAACAAGTTCAAAGGCATTTGGCAAAACCTGGTCATGCTTACAACAAATTTGGTAGCGGTAATAAGACGACACTTTATGAAATTCCAAAACAACAAAATATTGATATTAGAGACGAATTACTTAAATTTCATAAGCAGTGGTATTCATCCAATCTCATGAGTCTGGCCATTATTGGAAAAGGTACATTTTTAAATACATGTGTATATTTAAAGCTTTTATATACTCTAATAAGACACGTATCAATATATGTATTTTAGAGACTTTGGATGAACTTGAAAATATGGTAATGGCGAAATTTTTAGAAATTGAAAATAAAAATGTTGAAATTCCTCATTGGCCAAGGGAGCCATACGATAGTGATCAATATGGACGAAAGGTGATAATTGTGCCAGTAAAAGATTTGCGTTCGCTTACAATTAGTTTTACTACAGACGATCTTACTGAACATTATAAATCTGCCGTGAGTTTAGCTCTTAATTTTTTATAATTACATGACGTAATATTTCCTAATTGTACTTGCAGCCTGATGGATATTTATCCCATTTGTTAGGTCATGAAGGAAAAGGTAGTATATTGTCTGAACTGCGACGATTGGGATGGTGCAATGAGTAAGTTTTACAATATTTTGTAATATTTTTAAATATTGTTAATTATATGTAAATGCATATAAGTTTGTTAGCAGGTCACCAGAATACATTAAATGGATTTGGCTTTTTTGAAATTTCCATCGACCTAACGCAAGAAGGAGTTGATCATGTTGATGATATAATTGAGATAGTTTTTCAAGTAAGTCTTTCCTACAATTATCAATAAACAATTTGTAATGGCAAATGTCATACTGTTCTGCTACAGTATCTGAAAATGCTTCGGGAGCGTGGAATACAAAAGTGGATTTTTGATGAATGCGTAAAAATTAATGAAATGCGCTTTCGTTTTAAGGAAAAAGAAAAACCAGAACAATTAGTTACTGGTGTTGTATCATGTATGCAGGTATTATGAGCTTGTTTTATTATAAGTAAGGATGTTTTGTAAATGTATTTTTATATTTTTAGGTTTATCCATTGGAGCAAGTACTAACTGCACCATACATAAATAATGAGTGGAAACCTGATTTGATATCTAAACTGCTAGATGAGTTAGTACCATCTAAATGTCGGGTTATTGTTGTTGGACAGAACTATGAACAAGAAGCCAATTTAACAGAGCCATACTATCAGACCAAATATGGAACGTACAAAATTGACAAAGACATTATTAAGGTTTGTAGTTTGACATTTCCTAGTCGTAAACTTTAATATTTAAGTGCAAGGAAATTAGCTTTATTTAGAAGATGATTTTCTGCTTGATTTGAGCGCATATATTTCCATTTTGGTCATAATAATAATTGCCGTTTGGGTTATTTTAAATTGATATTCAACAAAAACCAATATTCGGTGTCATTGTGCAAAAGGCCACTGACCCATATGCGGCAAATTGTAATGCAAATAAAAATGCTAGAAACTTATATTCACATCCTCCAATTTACTTTCAAATAAAACTTTTACTTTGAATTTTATTTAGAAATGGGAGAACTGTGATTTAAATGAAAATCTTAATATGCCCTTACCAAACGCTTTCATACCAGAAAATTTTGAAATGGCTCCACTTGATGCTGATTTATCCAAGCACCCTTTAATAATCATGGATACAGAAATTTTAAGAGTGTGGCATAAGCAAGATAATTTTTATTTGAAACCAAAAGCCTGTATGTCTTTTGACATGTCAAATCCAATAGCTTATTTGGATCCACTTCACTGCAATATAAACTATTTGATGGTTGCTTTAATAAAAGATCAACTGAATGAATATCTATATGATGCCGATTTAGCAGATTTAAAACTTCAAGTTGCGCCCCGTTCGAATGGAATTAATGTAGGTATTAGTTAAATATGAAGTTAGAAGAAAAACTACAAGTAAAAATAATAACTTATTTAATTTCTCAGTTAAAAATTACAGGTTACAACGATAAACAAGTTGAGTTATTGAAAAAACTTCTTCAGCATTTGTTTGATTTCAACGTTGATGAAAGACGCTTTCATATTCTTAAAGATGAATACAAACGTTCTTTAAAGAACTTTAATGCTGAACAACCATACCAGCATTCAATTTACTACTTGGCTCTGCTTTTAACGGAAAATGCTTGGGCGAATAGTGAACTTTTAGATGCTATGGAGCGTTAGTATTTATTGGCGTTTCTTGTATAATACATATAATTAAATGTGTGTGATGTTAAACAATTTTTCTTTTCAGTTGTTTCGTTCGATCGTGTTCTCAGCTATGCTAAAGAATTTTTTTCTCGTCTACACACTGAATGTTTTATTTATGGAAATGTAACAAAACAACAAGCCCTAGAAATAGCTGGCATCGTTAACAAACGATTGGAGGGCACCAATGCAGTGGTATTACCTTTGCTTGCCAGACAAATGCTTGGAAAAAGAGAATACAAATTATGTGCTGGTGAGCTTTTTTTTTTTTTTGAAATTTTATTACTTTTGTGGATTTTTGAAAACATTTATTTATAGGGGACAGTTATTTATTCCAAAAGAATAATAATTACCACAAGAGTTCTTGTGCCCAATTATACTTTCAATGTGGGCCTCAAACGGATCGTAGCAATATTATGGTCAATTTAATAGCACAAATTTTAACTGAACCATGCTATGATTGCTTGCGTACTAAGGTAATGTAATGATACACATTTGTCAGGCAGCATAGAAACATATTGTTTTTTATTTAGGAACAATTAGGCTATATTGTGTTTAGTGGCATGCGAAAGGTCAATGGAGCAAATGGTATTCGTATTATTGTGCAATCAACTAAACATCCATCTTATGTGGAAGGTCGTATTGAAACTTTCCTGGATAACTATTTGGTATGTATTTTATTTCAACTATAATTGAAATTTTGTCTATAAATAAATGTTTTATATTCTGTTCGTTTTGAATGTAGAATGTCATTAAAGAAATGCCGCAAGATGAGTTTGACCGCCTAAAAGAGGCATTAGTTGTGAAAAAACTGGAGAAACCAAAAACAGTGTTTTCACAATTTTATTTATTTTACAATGAAATTGCATTGTCACAATACCACTTTGAACGAAGCGAAGCTGAAGTTGAAATTCTGCGAAATATATCTAAACAGGAACTGCTTGAATGCTATAAAGTAAGTTTCTTGAATGACCCAGTTATATATTGTCTATGTTTTCAGCTGTAATAAAAGTTTAGCCTCTTTATGATAACAGAGGACTTACTGGTTGCTATTTCATGTTTTTCTACTTTTTCTTTTAAGTAAACTTTGTATTTGGCATCATTTTCGCCTAGCAAAGATAAGAGAAAAACGAGAAATAGGACAGCAAGGTCTATTAAGCTTATCAACAACTTTGGGAAATGATATCTTAAGGCAAGCCAAACTTTATTCTGAGTGAAAAATGACAAAATGTAATTTATATGTTTTAGATAGTTGATATAAAAGCAAATATGTACAGACATTTATAGGTCGTGAAAGCCCAGAAAGACGTGTACTTGCTATTCATATAGTCTCATCTCAGAGCTCACAGGAGGACAACGAACAAGATGAAAACCTAGAAGATGACAACAGTATAAACGATCTAGTAAAAAAACATGAAGAAATTACAGACTTGGTTGCATTCAAATCGTCTAAAGAATTATATCCATTATGTTCTCCTTTCCTTGAGATAAGAGCCAAAGGAGCCCGTAGCAAATTATAAATTTTTGTGCAATAACAAAACGCTTTTAAGATTAGATATACTTAAATATATTTGTAAAAAATAGTACATATTGTTCAAACACATGCCGTCTTGACTAGCAAGAAATCTGTTCGCACATGGACAGAGCGCCGGCAGAATAATGATAAGAAATTTATTCGCAGTCTTTTGTGCAGCGAACACGGGTAGATGTTGCTCTTCAGTTTGAGCATAATTTTTTGTTTTATACACGGGTGTTTTACAGTCTTGCACGTAGAATGATGGCAGAACAGCGTTGTGCGACCAACTGTTCTGACAATGTTGATTTAACACGGAACAGTCTATCAACAGCAACAGTTTTCACGAGCTATATTCGTGTGGGAACTGGAATTTTCGAACAGATTTGTGGCTAGTCAAGACGGCATATAACGAAACTGAACTAAATCCCCTTAAGTGAACAGAGTTTGAAATGCATTGTTAAATAATGAAATATATAGTAATACAATAAATAACTAAAAAGCCTTTGTGAATACTCACGGGCATATTTTATTATATTAGGTTTGAAAGTTTAGTTAAACACTTTTAGGCTGATACACCTGATGATATGGAAGTGTTTCCATAAACAGTTTTAACGAATACCTATGTACATACATACACATTGTTACGATGATAAGTACGAACAAGTATTCTTGCCTGTAAGAATTAAGTGGCACGAATACTTGTGGCACTTACTGTTCAGAAAGTTTTAGAATTAAAGGTTACGAATACTTTTGGCACCCACTGCACAGCAGCGCTATGCTTCAACAATAACAAACACACACAAGTTACCAGGAAATCGAATACACACAGAACAACAACACCGAAGTAACATTAACACGTAGAAACGAATTACAGGAATGGAATACTATGGGGAAACAATAACAACGCAAAGAAACCAATGCCATAAGTAACAAAGAGAGCTAGAAAAGTATCCACTGGATTCATGAGTATTCTAGAAGTTTCGAGAAAGTAGATGACTAATATAAAAAGGCTAAAAGTGAGTACTGAGTGAAACATTAAAAGGCGAACATCGTGATAAAGAAGCAAACGTTGTGCTCTATTTAAGTTTAAAAAAATCGGAAAATTTTTTAAAATTAAAAACAATATAGAGATTCTAGTTTGAACGTATTTAATTAATTTTCATGTAGATCTGAAATATAAAACACACCCGAAAAATATTCTTAATAATTATTTGATTTATAACGGTTAATTCGTTTTCAATTGTTTTCTTTTTTCATTCATTTATTCCGTTGCCATGACAAAGGGATTATCACAACAATGATGATTGTGTGTTTTTTTTTTTCTAATTTCATTGATTAAATACTAAAAAGAAACCAGCTGAAAATATTTATATCTGTTTTTTTATGGATACAAGTATATAATACAAAAAATAAAATTCTGCATGTCTAAATGTCGAGAGTTTTAAAAAGTGAGAAGTTAAATGGAAAAAAACAAGTAAGAAAATCGTCTTAGATAAAATGTAAAATTAACCGTGTAAATAATGCAAAATACTAGATCTTGAAACGTTGGATAAATTATATGCCATTGGCGCAATTATGAGATTTAATTTGTTATAAGAACTATACAATTGTTTACTGATTAAAAATAATATATATAAACTATATATTCTTAGGCAAATCAAGCGTTACCATCGAATGCAACAGTTAAGAAAAAGGTACCTCTAAAAAAACAAACTGCTTTAAAAATCTCAACTCACACCAACGACAGCTCACCTCTTTCCGATGAAAAGGAAAGAAAAACAACTAAACTACCAAATGCAGCAAGTACCATATCGAACAACAAAGCAAGAGTAGTTGCAGATAAGACACAACTTCAAGGGAAGAAGCAGGGAACTAAATTGGTTCAACAAAATGTCAGCTCTAATTTGCAAACTTTACGTGCCAAACAATTATCGTCAATCGATTCAACGAAGATCATTAGGGAATCAAGTCAGAAACGTACGTTACCCACAGACAGCAGTACAGTAATAGTTAAAAAGCCTGCTAAAAAACAAAATGCTGCTTTAGATACTCCACATAATGTAACTGTTTGCTCGCCTCCACCAAAAAAGCGGGATCAACAACAAAATGATTATCAAAATACTGATAAATCCAAATTAAGTCGGAAAGTAAGTAGAACATTAGCTCCTGATGAAATTGTTATACTTAAAAGAGAGTCTGCCAAAGTGAGAAGTGAGGAAAAAATTCCAAAAGAACACTTACAAACAGAAAGTACAGTTGTTACTGGCTTAAAGGAATCGGTAGCGTTTGAGATCAAATTCGAAGAAAAGGCCGTAAAGAAAAGATCAATTTCTCGCGAAAATGTTGGGGTGACGGAAAACGATGAAGAACTGAGCTATTCCGATGACTTTGATTCTTATGAATCAGACTTTGAAAGCGATTCTTCGACACACTCCCTGACCGAACCGGACCCGCCAAGTTCTGACAATAACGACGTTTCTAATTTATTAGAAGAAGAATATGAAAACGGCAAGGTGTCTGAAAATGTAGTAAATAAGAAAAATGGTTCACTTAACCAACGACCTTCTGGTGGTGAAAGTGGCCATAAGGATGATGCAATAACGGAAATACTTAAAGATAAAGAAAGAAAATTAGATTCTGGAAATTACGACATGAATTCTCGCAAAACAAATGGCAACTCGTCATCAGATATGTGTTTGCAATTTACTCAGCCTAAAGTAGACAGCTTAGAAACCTTTAGTCTGGGAATATCGGAGCAGCTGGATTCCGGTATATCAACACGGGCAACTTCAATTCCTGCTTCCTACAACAGAAATATTAGAGAAATAACGTATGGCGGCTATAAGGACTTTTACACCAAACCCATCATTAATCGAAGGGGTTCTGAGCTGATGACTAAAATCCAACTTGATGTTTTAAGCTTTACTTTGATCGATCTAAAACCGATTTCATATGATATATTTATGCAAACTTTTGGCAAACTAAACACAAATCAAGTTTCCACTCAAACTAAATGCAATCACATAAATGTCGAACAGCAGACGGAAACGCCAGAAACTCGTTCAATTTGGACCCAGCATCCGGCTCAATTTTATTTCGAAATTGATAAAAGTTTTGATCAAATGTCATACAACCCACATTGTTGTGGCGAGATGACTAATGAATGTCGTGTACAAATTTTGTCAAACTGTAGCCTACAGCAAAGTCTAAATGAGTTGAATCAACTCAGTAGCGAAACTAACAAACGTAATTATCAGAATTATCAAAAGAAACAAACGACTCCTATCAACTATCAACATTTAAATTCATTTCTTTTGCGATCGTCTCTTCTAATCGATCAAATACTTGGATCTTCTCATACTCGTAGCGGCACTAAATATAATCCCATACGAAATCCTGCTTATGAAAATGATCAAGCCATGAAAAGAGTTTGGGAGAAATCTTTTCGTTTAGACATAAACCTTTTAAATGCTTTACAAGTTTTGAAATTATTCTCGAACAATAAATACAATTTACTTGTAACTGTTCATGAATCGTTGCCCGATACGAACGTGTACAGCTCTGACTTTACAAACATTCTGATGGTCTGGTGCACGAACACCTGTGACAAGCCGCTGCGTCTTTTAACCACCTGGAGTCAAGTCTCTAAAGTAGAAATATCTAACGATTCCTCGGATATAATAGTGGCGGCTTTGAGAGATGGCTCAATAGCGTTATGGGATTTGAGGGAAACGCATTCATTTTGTTCCAAACTTGATGGCTGTTTAACACATTTTGCTGCCACACAATCATTAATACCGTCTTGGTGTGGAGAGAAAAGTGATTCGAAATTAATAATGGATTTGGGGGCCTGTTTGGATGTAAAGAGTTTTAGAAGCCACTCCAACAGTATGCTAATACAGACGAAGTTTCCAAAAACACAGGTACATAAACACTCATTAAGGCATACATACATATGTACGTACATAAGAGTAGCGACAATTGAAATTCAATGAGTTCTCCTTTCGAATTCACTCAATTTCACATAAACATTTGCACTAAAAAGCCCCTGTGTACAAGTAAACACCCCTCGGAGGCATACCTCATCTTGGTGACTCCGCCACCTTGATGAATTGCCACTGGGGGAAAACAGGGCACCAGTTCCTGGGGCTTGTCAGGAGCCTGAAACTGGAAGAAGGTATGACTTCTAAGTTTGACCAGTAACGGAAAAGTAAACTGGTACCACGGGAACCAGTAGCCCCTGGAACTTCGGTTCCAGACTGGTTGTTGGTGCACGTGGTGGCTGTGGTTATACACAAAGCGGGGAGGTTCACTGCAGGACCAATGTGGTGTTGCATTGCAAAGCAAGCTGTCAATGTCATTCGTTGACGGTAGGACGTTAGATAGCTCCGAACCCCTCAGTAAGGGGTTGGACCGAGGGCCGGACTGCCTCTGTCCTAATTTGCTACCTGTGGAATGCGCATAAGTGCCACTCCGGTGGTGCTTATGCGTGTTGCGCATAAATGCGCATAAGTGCCACTCCGGTGGTGCTTATGCGTGTTGCATAGGGGCGCTGGTCTTGCCGCTTAACGTCACAACCGTGGTTAGACCACCGTGAGGTTAAGCCATCGCTGGCAGGTACTCACGTGAATCTAAACACATCTGTACAATTAAACATATACATATGTACATACACACATACAAACACACATACATATTTATGTTTGCACATTTTACATTTCAGTTTGTTTCCCTGCATGAGTGCGGCATTGTCACTGTTTGGACTTTAGTAGAAACTTCGGAAATATCCTACGATCTGCTACAATACAAAAATAATGAAAAACTCAAATTCACACCTACTTTTGAGTATACCTCTCCTTGGGCCCGAGTAAAATTACTGCAAAGTTCTATAGTCAATATCAAAGAATATTTGGAAACGAGATCACATCAATCTCAGTCCCGATTCGACAAGACCAAAACTTTATTTCAAAAAAACATTTACAACGATGAAGCTTTAAAAGAGCTCAACGAATTCACCTCCGACATGGGACAACAGGGTCTGCGTTTTACAAGCTTAGAATGCGGTTCAGAAAACATATTCATCTGTACAAATCGGAACTATATATTGATGTGCTCAAGGACCCTTAAAATGGCCAAATTAAAACGGATAATGATTAATGAAAGTCCGCTATTATTTCCAACAGCTCTAAAAGTTTTAAGCAGTGAACATTTCCTAGCTGTAGGCCTTTCCAACGGAGTAGTCATGATTTTAAACTGTCAAGACGGCAACTTTACACAAAGTAAAAAAATAACCGAAACCTCAACACTTTTGGAATCTGACACGCAGCCGAATTTGAAAGATAACTTGGCCGGTAAATCGTGTGCTATACAAAATATACTATTAAATGTGCGCAAAACGTGCGAAGATATTGACTTTGATCGCGAATACCGCCCGTCCACTGCAGCGTGCATCAGTTTAATTGACAGCAAGAAGAAACCATTTGAAGTGCGGATCTTTGACCAACAAGTTATTTTAAACGGCTCGGTCCTAAGAAAGAATCTTATACAATCCTTAGAACTTTCCTCAGACGGCTGGTATTTATTTGCATTAGCAAATGGTCAAGTGCGAATATACGACTTTTACTTAGATCAAGAAATACCCTACGAAGAAACTCAGCAGACGAGCACGGTAACTGATATAGCTACCGGTAAATGTGGTCGCAAAGAAAATAATTTAATGCTTCTAAAACCAAACCAAGAAGTTGTGGTCTACATTTTAAATAAATAAATACGAAAAGAACGATATCAAAAAAAAAACAGAAAACATATGGTCAGTGGCAAGATCGATAACTAAAAGGCTGGAAAATTACCCGATTACCGGAGATACAGAAAACAACTCTACAACCCAACATTAATTTAACTACTCATATTTTGGCCTATTTGTGGTTCCTAACTTTGACAAAGTGCCTGTCCATTGTATATCACGTTTCTTCTTTAATCGAAAAATGCTTAAACGCAGTGGAGGATGCAACAACTACCTAATGGGTTGGTTGGGGAAGGTACTTCTAAATATAAAAATTCTTACACCGTCAATGCTGTTGGTATTTTAAATTCAAACAGATGGTTGGTCATATCAAACGTGAAGATCAGTGCGCTAAATTAGATGGCTACAACAATGCTGAACAAACTGGGATACTGGAACATATTGCAAGCATATGTTACCCAATGACGATAATTCTTTCTAAGCTTCTTAACAATTTGTCGCTTTATTTAAATATTGCAACTAAATATTTAAGTTATGGACAAAATTAGGTTAAATCATTGAGGGTACGCATGAGAACGTTCAAAATTTAATTTGCGCAGCACTCGTAAACTTGCACAATAAATTTGGCTCGTAAACTTGCGCTGTTCAGTGGGGCATTTCACGAACTAGTTGTTTTTTTTTTCTAAATAAGGAAGTGCTATTATTTTACCTAATTAATAAAGAAGTTATTTTTATTTAATTCTAAAACTTTACATTAGTTACTTTATTAAATCTTGGGGGAGCGCAGAAGGTGGATTCTTCTTGATTGATTTATTTGTTGTTGTTATTGTTACCAACAGCCAGGTAAACTATGGCTACAAAACACTGCTACTAAACAGAGACTCCTGGCCGAACCCTATCTCAGAAACCTGAGGAGACTAGCTGCTACAGGCACGGCTCTATGCTAGGATCAAACTTGGACGGGTAATCTTTATAGGAGAACCAGAGACCATAAAGTACTTCCAACTTTATGAGAATAACAAGGTCCTTCAGACAGAAATACGGAAATTACGAAGTGTATAAGATGGCTCAGTGAGACCACAGGGCTAGCAGACGTCACCATTTTTACTGATAGCCAAATAATTATCAAGGCAATTGATTCCGAAAGAGTAAGAACGTGGAGGTTATTGGTCTGCAAAAGAGCGATCAACGACTACAGGAAGTATTTGGTATTAGAGAAGGAAACACTGGTGCAATTAAAGCCGGAGAATAACTGAAAATAAACTTGGATTATGCAAAGTCTTTTAAGGCTACTAGGGATAAAAAACTGGATATAGATGACTCATATCGCAATGTGATACAACGAAATGGCGGGAAAAATTACTAGAATTGGGTGGGGTGACCCAAGTCAAGAGACAACGAAGAGTCTACTGAAACAGAACAAGGCCGAAATTGGTAAGGTTGCTAGTATCCTAACAAGACACTGAAGTTCACGGTTGGTACTTTACCAGACATAAATTACCTAAGAAAACTTCAATTAACAGTAAAATATAAAAATAAAAATTGTTGGTCTTCAAATTCAACGCCGATATTTACTTTCTCTAAAATTCGTATTGTTGACCACCGGCTGTTCTAACATTATTCCACATAGGGATAATTTCGAGGCCTGTCTCGAGAATAAATTATGTATAGGAAATGTTACCCTAACGGCTCCTGTGCGTAACAAACAAGCCTATTATTTTCTTATCTTGTATTATTCTTGCATCGTTTCTGATATCTACTGCTCTAGTAACAGAGTCTAAAATTAATATTTTCTTTTCACGTCGTTCCGCAAAATTTTGTCTTATTTGCAAAATTTGTTTACATGTTTTTCAGGGATAGTCATCTGATTTGAAGATCCTAGATTTATTCCGACTGGGTAATTTGATGTAGATTTTCGGAACGAATTTCCGTCATCCCTTGTCCAGTTTGGTTTAGAGACAAACCGGTTTCGGCTATATGCCATCTTCAGTGTCACTTTTCGTGCTGAGTGTTTGTTATCGATTAAGCTCGCAAGAAATACTTGATTAAAAAAAATAAAAAAAATTCTCTGATAGAGAGAAAGGACGTACGATTAAGAGAAAAAAATAATTTTCCTAAGAACTTCTTCTCCTTTGAATTGCTTCGCTTCTTTTAAGAACCTTTTGAACCAGTGACTGAAACGGCTACGAGTGACGTTAACAAAGTCTGTAAATTTCACTAACGGATATACGTTGGTTTATTCGATTAACACTACTAGGCGATTAATTTGGCGTTTCGTTCTTGTACACCAACACTTACTTGATCCTTCTTACGGAAGGATGGCACTGAAGTGACTGTTCACGGTCAGACTTTTCGGGACGCGTGCCCTAAACCCTCACCTAAGCCCTACGGACAAACAGCAATTGTAATATTCATTACAACGAATCTGTTTCGCCACAAACAAAAATACACACATTCGCATTCGAGAGAAAACCAGCCACAGGTTACTAAATATTGATCGGATCGTTTTGGTGACTTACCAGCGGGCATAAATAGTGTGGCTTTCGGGTGACGATTGTTGTTAGAAAGTGTAATAGTAGTGTTATTTGAAAGTTTCGTAAGACCAAATAAAAAGTAACGCAAGCGTGTCGCTTATTGTCGAAAACCAATGGAAATGATTATTTTACGAAATTATTCAAATTATGGATTTTCTTGTAAAAACATCTGTCACACACAATCACTTTTAATCTAAGTACACTGTCATACTTTTTGAGCACTCCCATACGAGTTTTGGACGGACCTAACGACTTAATCGGATATCAACAGAACTATGGCTTTTTTATCGCTTTTTCACTTTTGAAAATTTTTTATTTCTCAACACAAATCCCGATACTGTAACGTTCGCTGTTGGTGGGGGATGGTCTCACCAACGTTGCATTCGAAGAAGTACAGATCAATAAAGCCGCCGGCCTCGAAATCTGCACCAAACAGTAATTTTTCGCGGATAAACTGTCACCTTGTGCACCGCGTGTGGGTTGGCATCGTCCTGCAATTTAGCATTTTAACATATGGACTCATCACAAACTGAGTCCCGTATCTCGTAGATGGTTCTTCGGACATATTTTTGGTAAAAAAATGATTTATCCATTTGGTCATACACATATCGATTTTCGATCTAGAAGGCGTGGCACCCACCGTAAAAGGTATTTTATTTGATATTTTTTAAATGTTATTTATACCTAGAGAAATGTAGCATTTATTGAGTAGAGCTAAAAATATATGAGAATTTCATTTCAATTGGTGACACCTTAGTTTCTTTGCAATGTAGATGGCATGTCCTCTGTCTCTACACCGCCTACGTTTAGCTTGGCTATAGCCAACTCATGCTCTTCAATTACATTACCTGCTGTGTACAAGTGGTCTTCCTACTAACTTGTTACAAATGTTAAACAACTGAAATCAGAAAAAATAATTATTTACTTACAGCAACTAAAATATCCTTCCTGCACACGTGAAATTATGCCATTCGCTAATGTTTTTTTTTTTTTTTGTATTTTCCCGAACACATAAATCACATGTATGTGTATGTATGAGTGTCTACCAGCAGTCACAATTGGTTTGCAGTATTAGGGCAGCACTTGCAACAAATAATAGCGAGTGATAGTGAAGATGTACTTTTGAAAGTATCTCGAGTAAGTCGAGGCCTACTTGAGCAGATAATTTTGTAATTGTTAGAATAGCGTTTACACTCTCAAAATCGAAAGTTATAGTACGCATTCTTAAATTGTGTATCTTAAGTATTATTAGAATTTTACCTTTTTTCACACAAAAATATATCTTTTGAAATATGTTTTCGATTTTAACATATCTGGTCTTATTTGACTTGTTTGTTTTAAACAAAGTGATGCTATAAAAAGCCGTCAAAGTTGAAAACATGTGTCAAACAAATTTTCAATTCTTGTTCGATTAACTTCTCTCCTATCCGCTTTACTTCTCCCAAAATCGGTGCAAACATGACTTAGTATAAAAATTGTTTGTCCGCGAACTCGCTTAAAATTGTTTTTTTGTCGATAACTTTTGATTTTGTGGGGTTAAGTGAAATTCTAAAAATGATGAAACTATACCCAAGTAGGCCGGCCTACACTAGATCCCTTTAAAAGTACTACAAATTAGTTCGATTTTGTCACACAATATAATTAAACTACTCGTAACTAATACAATTACTACTCAACAGAAAAACCTATAAATAATTTTTATTCAAGTTTTAAGATTCTCTATTCTATCTATACATGTATATAAAAGTGAAATTCTGTCTGTCTGTGTGTTAGCTATAGACTCCGAAACCGTAAAGCCGATCGGACTCTAACTTTAGCAAGTTGTTGTACACACTCCACGGAGTGTTTATGGGTGGTAATTTAAAAAAAAAAAGTCGGCGGGGCTACGCCCATCTACATATACATGAAATACGCCCATACAAAATAAATATTAGTTTTTCAGCTACTTGCATTAAGGAGCGTAGCAACGCGCGCCGGGCTTTGCTAATTAGAAGATAAAAAGAAAAATATCAAAACGAAATTGCGAAAAAAAAAATATTTTTGCAACAAAAAAAAGCCAACAACGCAGATAATAACGAAAGTTAATAAATCTTAAAGTTAGTTGTTTTTCTTTTCTCTAACTAAATGCGTGCCAATTTTTGATAAATACTCCATTATTTGGTAAATTGGGTTTTTAGAGTTTTCGGTGGAATTTCAACCTCTGGGTAAATTTTATCGTGGAGTTTGTTTTTTGTTCATTGTTTGTGAATATGAGATTTTTTTGCAATTATTTTGCTTAATTTCAGATTTTCGATTTTATGGTGAATTTTCGAACTTTTGGTGAATTGAAAATTTTGCCAAATTTTGAGTTTTTTTGTAATTTTTAGATTGTCTTAAAACTCGTTTTAGGTTAATTAAGATTTTTGGTAAAATATTTCATTTTTATGATTTTAAAATCTTTTGGTGAATTCCCTATTTGTGGTGAAATTTGTTTTTTTTTTTTGTAAATTACTGACTTTTTTGTGAATTATCGGCTTTTTGGCGAAATTACAAAATTTGGTAAAATTTACATTTTTGTGGCGAAATTTCAAAATTTGGTGATTTTGTTTTTTTTTTTTTGGTAAAATTTTGGTTCTTTTTTATTGAATTTGGTTTTTTGGCAATAAAAACGTTTTATTCCAGTTTTTCCATTTTATGGTGAATTTTCAAATTTGTCGTGATTTTCTAATTTTGGCGAAATTTCGAACTTTTTGCCATTTTTTGTTTCTTGGAGAAATTCGGTTATCTTTGGCAGATTTTGAAATTTTGAGGATTTTTAAAAATTGTTGAATTCGGTCCAACATTTAGGAGTGTAAGTTATCTGTGGGCTGTAGGGATATGTTTTAGCTTGTGTATAATCGTTGCGTCGTAAGTGTGAAACTACCAAAAAACCTAGATCGATATGGGTGGTCCAAGGTTCAAGATCCTAGGTTGTCTTGTGCCGGCAGATTTGATTTCAACATCGAACACAGCGACATAGTTAATTGAACTTCCCTACCTATAAGGATCCAGAATACACATATATATTATATTGGGTCGGAAATGAATATTGTAGAACTTACAAACCTTTGACAAACCCTTTGCATTTTTGTGAAGGGTATAAAAATCAATTATCAGTTAGGCGGCCCCGGTATTCTAGTTAGTATATAGTGTGCTAGTCTATCAGTCTGGGGGTGGTGGGATTTAAATAATACAATTGTTGTTTAAGCAATCGGTTTAAAATTATCGGATAAATTTCGATCGCTTTCTAAAAACATTTTTAAACTAAATTAGAATTCAAAAAATGTTGATAAAAAATATCTATCAAATTATGAAGAAAATGTTTTAAGAACCAATTTAAAATATCCTTGCAGCAGATTCAGCGTTGTCTAAAAGCTAGTGGTACACGTACGCACTAGTGCAAAGGGGCTTAGAAAAATACTAGTGCTGGTGAGTACTAGTTCTTGTTGAAGTTTACCACTTGCAGATTGACAGAAACTTTGTTTGGGGACAACAATTGGGGTGTTTGTAGGGACTTTTTCCATACAAAAGAACTGGTACTAAACTGGTTCTAAAGCACACAATCAGGTCCAACTGCACTAGTGATTTTCCAAGCACTCTCAATGCTAACTTGGCGCATTAAGATGCTATAGGAAAGTTTGCAGTTCAGCACTAGTACTTGTGATTTGTATACACTAGAAAATACTAGTTGGACACTAGTTTGATCCCCGGTTGGTATATAAAAAAAAAACACACACACACACTCGCACACCCACCTTTTCTCATTCACAAGTTTATACCACTTCTATTATATTTTTTAGGTACGAGAGTTTTATAAAACAAAAAACTACTACAAATTATAGATACCGCCCTAATGTAAAAGCTTGAAGTTGTCAACAATATTGATTCACGATTCACTTTTTCCGCGTTGACATTTTTTGCTGTTCTTTTTTTTTTTTTGGTTGACAAAACCTACCAGAAACAAAATCTAATAGATTATTCTACAATGATTAGTGGTGCAACAGAAAATAAAAATATATTAATGACACCTGTTCCAAATCTCATGCGTGTTCAAATGTAGTGATGATTTTTTTTTTTTTTTTGCTTTAAGGGTTAAGTGTGACTTGAGTTTATACATGAATAAATAACTATGACACCAAACAATTGCTTCAATTGGGCGGCAATAATCATGTTCGAAGTCTGCAATTCGCTGTTTTTTTTTCCTTTCAATTTGATCCTTTTGAAGTTGTTAGTTTTTACACATGAAGTCTTGAATAACTTTTGAATATTCAAATGTCCTTTGAGACACTTTTTAACCGAAATTCCTTACGAGATATGTATGAGAGCACAGAATTTTATTTCGGGCCTAGCTGACAAGACTCACAAAATTGGATTCGACTCGTAAACCTCTATCTCGGATTCAAATACATCAATTCTGCTTTCCATAATTATCCTTAACACTCTTGCCTTGAACAAAAAACACTTGCCTTGGATTGAATGTAACATATAATTATAGCGACAACAAAAACAATACGAGTATAATTTATTTTTGTCTATAGGGTTAAGTGTTAAAGAAGATGTTTCTTAATGCGAGTCCTTCATGCGTCCCATAATAATTTGACCTTAAAAGTAAAACGAAAAGGGACTAACTAACAAACTCCCTTCGGAACATATGTTTCATTTTCAAAAATAAAGCACAAATTTTAATGATGGTCGGGTCGGTCGTTTTGGTTATTAGATCATCCCTGTCGTTGGTCATATTTACTTATTGAAATCATAACCCTCTTACACACATGCATACGTACATATGTATGTATGTGTGTCCTTTGGCTTTTGCTCGTCAATAACAATTATTCGTTTAATAGCACCCACATAATAATTATGTCCAGCAGTAAAATATTACCATTAATTTATTGAAATATTCGAATATTTCGAGTAAAATAGTCCACATTTTGTGTGTGTAAATATTTTGTGTTTTTTGACCTGTCTCTTTATTTTTTAAGTGCAGGTATTATTTGTATTTGTATTAGTTAGCATTTATCATACAATATGGGGATGTGTTAATGTGTGTTAATTGGTAGGTATTATTTTGTCATAGTTCAAATTTCCATTGTGTAAGAGGTCCTGATCAAATTACAATTATCCTCTTTTTTACACAAACGCACACATTTGCCTTCTTAACAAGAATTGTATTTTTCAAAAAATTTTAAATAAAAAAAGAAAGTTTTTATTTAAAATTGATTAAAAAGCCAAATGGAATAGTTACTTGGCTTTTCATTTAAAAAAAAAATTATAAATAACTTAAATAATTTAACTGGCTTTTACTTTTTTCAGTTTATTTTGATTCCCTTTTTACAGCTGTTGCCAATGATGCAAATGTTTTGCTTTTAATATATTATACATTTTAAGCGTGTAAAACCACTAAAATAAAATTTATTTGAGAAAGTGGGCGGCATTTCAAGATGTTCAATTAGGTCTGTTCCAGGTGCATAACAAAACAGTCCGAATTATTCCAAACGCGTTCCAGATAACAATTTTTGTGCAATTTTGAGACAAAATGAGAGAGTAAAATTTTTCATTTCCTGTACAAAGTCGTACGAACTTTTTCTTTGGGTAAATTCGGACTAGAGTTAAATTATCAGCTGTTTTTTGTTTATATTTAAAAATCAAAAAATTGTTTAATAAAGGAAGAAAGTTTTTATTTTTTCCAAGAAACTTGAAGTTGTAAGTACATATATTTGTGCATATTTATCACTTTATTTAATAAAAAAAAGAATTTTGGCGATCAGTTAAGAAGTTATGGACAGCTGCTGCCAATGATGCAAATCTTTTGCTGCTAAAATACTATGCATTTTAAGCGTATAAAATAATATTTATTTAAGAAAGTAGCCACCATTAGTATTTAAAGATGTGTAATAATGGTTTTTTGCGTTCCAGCAATTTCGGACAACTTTGGCACATTCAGAGAGTAATTTTCTTTTTACTCTCAATAGACCGGACTATTTTGTTATGCACCTGGAACAGACCTATTGTTTCTTGATTTGATTTGTTCAATTGTTTCTTGATTTGGAGACAAGCCGGTTGCGGCTATGTGCCATCGTCAGAAGACCGAAAAATTGCACTGAAGATGGCACATAGCCTAAACCAGTTTGTTTCCAAACCAAACTTGACAAGGGATGGCGGAAATTCGTTCCAAAAATCTAAATGTTCAATTGTGGTTTTTTGCGTTCCAGCAATTTTGGACAACTTTGACACATTCAGAGAGTAATTTTCTTTTTTACTCTCAATAATCTGGACTGTTTGTTATGCACCTGGAACAGACCTAAAGTATTAACTCATAATTAATCCGGAGAAGCAAACAACTTTTTAATTTTACGTGGAAGGTACGTACATATGTGGAAAGGACACACATTAAATAATATTATTTTTAAGAGAAGACAAAACTATTTTTAAACATTCTAAGGGCTTTAAAGGAACCTGTAGCAGGTAGGTGATGGAAACCGATTTTGAAAACGAATCATTTCAAAGCCGGTAAAAGTTGTGAATTTTTTCGTTTTTTAATCATTTTCATAAATTGTTCATCATTTGTTGACCTTATTGCTGTCGTTTTCATGAAAAACCGCGTAAGTCTAAAATAAAATTTACTGCAGCTACCCTAAGAAGATTTTAACACACATACACACACGTAACTGTAAGTTTCTATAAACTAAGGATTGAGCTAAAATATATATGTAAGTAACGTCCATTTGGTCCATATTACTCGAAACATTTTTAGTTCTATATATAAAGCGTTTAAATTGGACATATGCGGTTATTCATCAAAACCACAAAATTTTGTATAATGAATCTTATATCTCTTGGCCTTGAAATCGATCGATTTCTATCACATACGCGATAGTATAAACTCCAGGGGGTCTACTTTGTATTTCGATTCGAAAGAAAACATTTTCGAAACACAATGTGTTAGGCATACAAATTCGAATGATTTTCTTTTCGAATCGAATTACGCAGTAACCCCCCAGCTTAATCGGCTTAAAGTTTTATTCGCAAACCCATTATTAAGCGAAACGAAATGATTTGTAGATGGGTACCAAAACAATATGATTTTGCCTGGCATCAAGAATGTCCTCAGTGCTAAAGTCATCGTACATTTAACCACAATGAAAAGCGTCCTGAAACGTTTAAGCTTTTGTGGTTAAAAAATAGTCCAGGCAGAAGTACAACTCGTCCCTCGCTCATGACTGCCTGCATGGAAGTGTGTGCAATTATTGCAATAGGGGATGATGGATGGGGATGACCACATTATTTAAAATTCTAAGACATTTTGAAGAAAGGCAAAATTATGTTTACTCACGCATACATAAACACAACATTTACAACATTTCATACATATGTTTTATTTAATATCAAGCTCGTGTACCCAAATTAGTGCAATTGATTTTTTGCAATTTATTCAAACGTTCCCAAGCTGCATTTTGTTGGTATGCAGTGCGCGCTAATGCTAGCTTAGCAAAAGGCCCTATTGTGCGATATCCTTGACAAACGTAGCGAGCAAAGCCGCAGGATGTTAATTCCTTTAGCGCCATTTGTATTTGAGCTTCAACATCGCCAGTAGCGATATCTCTAAACAAAACAATATTCAATTTGTGAAACGATTACATACATACTTATGTAGGTTTCTCATTCATAACTTACTCTTTTTCTAACAATTCCACAATGTCGCACTCCTTGAGTCCCCTTATGTACTTGGGGTGATCTTGGAATAGTCGTATAACATCCAGCACAAATAATGGTATGTGTAAATGGTAATCATTAAGTCTCAAGCTCGAAGTGGCAGGCTCTATATCGCGTATGTTACAACTCAACGATGACATCGTATTTATTTATGTATTTATTTTTTTAATTTTGATTATTAACTTAATGAAATATATTGAATAAAAATATATACGTAGGTATGTATGCACATAGTTATTAATGACAAATAAAACTTGTATTTGAATCAAGAAACCTATTAAGGAAAATGAATGGAGTTTACATACCAGTATTTTAATTATTACTCTTGGTATTTTTGACTAAACTACCTACACATCTATATAATCAATAGGGGAGGGGGAGAAGAATCTATATATTATTTAAATCTCCTCAGTGTTTAGGGAGCTATGAGAGCTTAAAGTTTCTAACACTACGTCTTGACTAGCCATAAATATGTTCGCACATTGAGAGAGCCTCTCCTAAAATTAGGAGAGAAAATGTGTTCGTGGTCTTCTGTTTAAAGAAATTGTATAAGATGTTCGCGTTCAGTTTCAGCATCATTTTTTGTCTTTCATCGAAAACGCCATAACTCAAAAAATTCCATTTTTCTCCCACTACCTACTACAAAATAACTGCGATTCTCTTCAAACGTGAAAAATATAATAGACATAATGAGGAAATTTATACACAATATTAAACATGACATAACGAACAATTCTGCATCATTATTTTAAAAATCAATTTTTTGAGTTATGACGTTGTTTCAGGAAGCTTCAATTAAAAGTGTACTATTTTTTTTCTCTGTTTGGCAACCAAATTTCTTCTTTACTTCGTTTACTAGCTATTGACGACCTTAAATAAATAAACATACATATCAAAGCCTAACCGCTAAAATAACGTAACCCGGTTGTTTTTATTTCTTTCCAATTTGTTCAGATTTTGTAATGAAAATTGCAATAAAACCATATTAATAATCTTAAGTTTTCCGTTAATTCTCCGTCTGGGAAATTTTTTCCATCAGTTACGTTAGATTTGGCGTCTACGTTTCTAACTGATTGCAGTGCTAATTGAAAAATTATGAAATACAAATAAAAGCGCTGAATTATTGACAGCAAGCAAGTTTTTGGATAAGTTTTCATACTTTAATTAGATTTTTCCCGTGAATATTTCGTGACCATGAGTTTTTGTGATCGTGGGTAATTTTTCCTTATATTCACGTGAGCGTACATGGGAAGGAAGAACAAAAACACAAGACCATGCTTTAGGAATATTTTTATCGAGAGCGTACATGATCGTGGATGAAAGTTCAAGCTCTGGATCAATATAACTGATCGACAACGGCTACATACTTATGTACATAAATATTGATGGCATTCATTCAGTAACTGTTCGGCGACTCTCCCATGTTTTTGTTTTGTTTATCATTATTATTATCTTCCAACTACATCTAACTAATGCCATCTAATTTGAGGTGTCATTGACAAGTTGTTTTAATTCCCTGCACAAATATTCAAAGAAGAGACACCATTGCATGAAATTGTTAAACACACAGGTATTGTAATAATTACCAAAGTTATCAAATTTGATGTTAATGATATACCTATGAAGAATATGCAAATATTTATTAACAATTATTTTTACTTAATTTTTATATTGGTTTCATTTGCAATCTATTCTCCAATAATAAGCAAATGAATTAAAAATAAATATTGTCCTGAGTCTTAACCTCCCTCCCTCTATTAAAGGTTAAAACATACATATTCACGCTAGCACTCTTTAATCAGAGTACAATTTGATTATTAAGAATATACATAAATACATACATATGTATGTATGTATGTATGTATGTACGTATCCGTGTATAGTATACATATTTGTCTTTTTTTACCTTTGCAATGACTATTGCATACATATGTATGTGTGATTACATGACGCCTTTTTAGCCTATGCACTTCTTCACTATTATCTAGTATAGCTAAGGGGTGGTTAGAATGGTTGCTAAGTCTTTCAATGTATATTGGTGAACTCCTTTATTTTATTTGTGATCTCTTTGAATCCTATCGTTATTTATAAAACTGATGATATTTATTCGTATTAAGACAAATTATCACATTTACCGTCTTTTTCAGTGTTGCCATTTTAGTGATTTTCAGTTAATTATTGGTGCTTTTAGACCGAAAAATTACACTAAAGGTGGCACATAGCCAAAACCGGGTTGTCTCCAAAACCAAAAGTCTATATCAAATCACCATGTCTTAGTATCAAATCAATGAACACAAAATAATATCTAAATCGTCCGTGTTTTTTCGCGTTTACACCATTGGTATAGTTTAAACGTCTGTAATTATTCACAGTTGCTTTTAATTATGGCGTTTCTTTTTTATAACACACAACCGAATTCTTTTACATATTGATATTTTATTTAACAATTAAATATCACATTGCTCGCACTTTAACGTTTCACTCAAAACTAACTTTTATCTTGACCACCCTTTTTATATTAGTCATCTATTTCTCGAAACTTCTAGAATACTCAAGAATCCAGTAAATACTTTTCTAGCTCTCTTTGTTACTTATGGCATTGATTTCTTTGCGTTGTTATTGTTTCCCCATCGTATTTCATTCCTGGAATTCGTTTGTAAGTGTTAATGTTATATTGTTATTGGTCTGTGTGTATTCAATTTCCTGGTAACTTCTATGAGCTTATGACCGTTGTGTTTGTTGTTGTTGAAGCATAGCACTTTATGTACAATGGGTGCTAAAATTATTCGTACCCTTCAACTCTAAAATTTTCTGAACGGTGAATGCTACAAGTATACGCAACTCGTCCTGGCGCACTACCGTGCGCCTTAATAATTCACTAGGTTGACAAAAATGTAAGCAAATTATTTCATTAAAAATTAGGTAGGTAGGTATATTTATACATAAATACGTTTGCATATGTATGCGCGTACGAAAATGTTTGTATGCATAATAAACAATAACCTGTTTATTTATTTTGTACCTTTGCCGTCATCGCTTTTATCGTTTTTGACTAGTCATTGTATTGATGAAAAAAGGTAAAACTTTGACTTGTTTTAATTTTTCGTAAAAAATAAAAACAATAGAAAATATAAATCTCAAATTTTAAATAGGTAAAAATATTATTCTTCGTTTGCATAAGTTATTTTGGAAATTATAGGCTTCTAATTCGAGTATTTAATATAAAAATACTGACACGTATTGCATACTACGGCAATAATTACTTAAACCTCTCTATTTTATTTTAGATGTATGCGTGTGTATCACATCCATATGTACGTACATATATGTACGTACATATACGTATGCATAAGTTTGTATTATTTGACATGAACGCTCTCTTTTGATTGGTTATTTCTCATTACGCTCCTCCTTATAAATTTAAAACAGTGATTTTTTGTTCCAAATAAATACTTCATATTTTCGTGTATTACGGTTAATGACTCTCTCATTCAAAATGTGACCAAGTAATCTGCATGGTGTAATAAACCCCATTGGGTTATGTGAGAGGGTAGTAATTTCAAAAAAAGCTTCTAGGAAAATATATGTATGTATGTATGTGAAAGTACCTACCTTTGTATGATTAATTATTAACGTGGAAGTGTTCTATTCAAGAAACTTTTTGTAGCAATGTGCATATTGGATTGATAGACTACTATTCCTACATTAGTGACTAATTCAGCTAAAATGCTAAAATGGGCAGTAAGTCAACAGGCGCGAATGGGGAGAAATACAGATAAAACTAATGACCTTTCGTGCTCTTTGATCTGTTTAGTAAGATAACCATGTCAAATACCGGACAGGAGGAAATCGGTTCTAATGCCCGTAAGCATTCGGAAAATATTGGTTTTCCTATTAACATAGCAGGTATTATAACTGTAATAACAAACTGCCTGGGTTGATGAAAGTCATAGAAATGATTTTCGTCAGGGAGATATGTATTTGGAACGAATTTCCGTCACCCCTTTTGGATACAAATCGGTTTCGGATATATGTCATTTTCCGTGTTATTTTTCGTTCTGAGTAGTTCGTGTTAATTCGTTGGTGTTTCATTGTTTGTCAAGTAATAATTTATGTAGAATTTTGGAACGAATTTCCGTCGTCCCTTGTCAAGTTTGGTTTGGAGACAAACCGGTTTCGGCTATGTGCCATCTTCAGTGTCATTTTTCGTTCTCAGAACCAAATTTGACAAGGGATGACGGAAATTCGTTCCAAAATTCTACATCAAATCACCCTGTCGGAATATCAAATTAATAATTTATCATATGCGAACCGGTAACAGGTTAAGCTCGTAGATCGGCTGTGTTTTGTATGAGATTTTTTTGTTTTGTTTTATTGCTTTATGTTTCGTCTCAATTGATGCTTGCGGGTGGCAGATAAATCTTATAGGCAGAGTTAACATTTTATAGTGTAGGGGTTGGAAGAGGCATCCGTCAAACGCCTTTTGATTGTACATTTCCATAGTTTCTAGGATGTTTAGTAGTAGTAGTATTACTGGTGTTGAGCTAAGAGGACCATTTTTGAAACTTGGATTATCCTGAATAAGGAAGAAGGTACTTTGGGAACTTTTTAGCTATTTGATTCAATGGGCTTTCATTGTTATATATAATTATACAAAACAGTTTGGTAGTAAGTATATCGTTCAGTTTTTTTTAATAGTTTTCGAGATATATGTCCGAAATGAAGGTAAGTTGCACGGCATATGTAAGCATAACTTGAGAAACGTGTGTCCTTTTGTGTTAAATTAAAAACTACAATAAAATTACCTTTAAGGTATGCTAAAATTGTTTTTAAATCTGCCCAGTAGTTTCAGAGATATCGTCGAAAAAATATTTTTTAATACGAATTTTCAAAATATTTGATTTTTTACAAATTTTTAGAAAATCAAAATACATCAAAGACGACATTTTATGCGTAGCTACATATAGTTAAATACATTCCAAACAAAATGAACCCTTTCTCATTGAAATTGGTGTAGAAGTTTTGACTTCATTAGGTTAACATAAAAGATCTTACAAGAAATGATATAAGAGTACTTTTTAAAAAGTATCGTATTCTTACGAGAGAAAATGTGTTCATGGTTTTCTGTTTGAAGAATTCTTCAGTTGTTCGAACAATTATTCGGACAACTCTGTTTGAACATGAAGCGACCATAAACAGCGACGGTCTTGACTACCCGAATTTCTGTACAAACAGCAAAATGTGCGATGGCCGAACAGATTTATGGCTAATCAAGACGCCGCTATGTCACTTTTGACGACAACTCGCATACCTGACAACACTGCCAGCAACTATATATTTCCCCACACTATTCGAAGATTTGAAAGAATTCTTGAAACATACATACATACATACAAATGTATTTAGAATCTACGTAGAAGAATTACCAAAAACGTAAGCCATTTAAAAAACAGTTAGTACAAGAATGTATAATCCAGTATTATTTGCCTAAAATTAACAAATGCGAATCTTCATAAATTCCTTGACACTTGATGTAGCGTAGCCTACCAATATAAATAACAAGTGTAATTTTGTAGCTGTTTATATGCCATTTTATTGAAAGGTGTACATAACGGTTATTTTTGTTGCTACCAATTACATGAAGTTCTTATAATCATCTGTGACATGTACGCACACAAACATACACAAAAACCTTATGTCGAACTTACAAAACTCATGTCATATTTAACGTATGTAAAGTGCCATGCAATAAACGTGGTAATTACCAGAAAACATTGCGTGATTGGTTGAATCAGAGTCGTTGGTATGTCAATGAATTATATGTGTATGTTTGTATGTAAACTTATACGTAAAAGAAACTTCAACACTACGCAATAGGTCAGCCAAAAGGGGAGATATGTATTTGTAATACTTAAAAATATAATATAAACAAACTTTTAACGAAAAATCAGAAGCTTCAGTTATTGTTTGGACGGTATTAATATTGGTAGCGATTGACGAATTATTTCAGTAAAAAAGAATTAAAAAAAGATAAAATAAAAGCATGTGTGATACGAGTACATCTTTGTTTCCCAGAAATATCACCAATTTGGTAGAACCGATTTCTTTTTCAACATTTCGATTTCTACGCCATTGTAATCGGCTTATGATTCCTAATGAGGCGACAGGTAAATGTTTCAAACAATTTAACTGTCGAATTATTTGTTAAATGTTACAACTTATGTAATTAAAAACTAAAATTACGGGGCATAGTAGCAAAGACCTTCACCCGTTATAGTGAAACACACCAGATTCTTTGGTGGAAGGCGAGCCCATAATCCACAGCACACTACTAAGTAGATTACCGGGGCACCTTTTGTAGAATCGTTATTTAATCTTTAAATACAAGAAAATATTCGTAGGTGTTCGGTTAGAATAGAAATTACTTTGCACTCCAAGTTTAAGTAGCTTCCAGTTTGAGATTTATTACGTTTTAACTTTGATTCGAGTGTACGCCTAAGTAAAATTGTATCATATGTGAATATGTACATTAGGGTCATGACTGATTTTGGCCCACAATTCGGCATAGTGCTACGTGGTAGCTAATGGATTTTAATTGCACGTTCCGCGCAAATTTTACTTCGTTGCAACACTTGCAATACTTAAATGATGGTTCGCTGGCTTAATGCATAAAAAAACATCAAGGCATTAGTATTAAAAGCCGTAAAAAAATACCACGACTTTTCTTACTTCTTATGCAATATTCGACTATGATATGATATTTTTCATATTTGCCAAAAATAAAAAAAGCCATGACCCTAATATACATACATACATACATACGAGTACATATGTATGTAAATTATCAATAAAAATAATCAAAGAGAATAAAAATATGTTACAGATGCGACCACTTATCACAGTGCGATTAAAAATACACAAATTCAACCGCAAATAGATACGAGTACAATACTGTCGCATAACTATGAAATGGAGAGAACGCCACCAACATCACCAATTTTGGATGTTATAGACAGCTCGACATTGGAACAACTGCCAACGGGGTTAGACAACACAACAAATTCTTTACCACAAGCAGAAAATCTTTTAAATAAATCCCTACATTTGTTTAAGTCAGTTGAAGATGCTTCGTCAAAACATCGGCCGAAGAGTGCAGAAGTTTCTTTTTCCAATGTAAGCGTTCTACCTTTGTCTGGAACTTCAGTTGCACTGTCCAACCATCAGGCTGCTTTGCCAGCATTTGAATATTTGACGCCAGGAGGTCGAAACATAAGTCCAGTTGATTTTCCATTAATGGAACTAAATCGCGGCAGTGGAATGTTTCCATCATTTCTTTATCGAAGGCCTAGGGGAGAGAAAAGGCCGATCCCAGAAGAGCAAAAAGATGATAAATACTATGAACGAAGAAAGCGGAATAATGAAGCGGCTAAAAAATCACGAGATGCTCGTAAAATACGAGAGGATCGTATAGCGTTCAGAGCAGCATTTTTAGAGCAAGAAAATTCTCTATTAAGGGCACAAGTGATGACACTTAGAGATGAATTACAAACAATGCGACAGATAATTGCAAGAAGTAACTTAAGTCAAATTTAAAAATATAACATAACAATAGTTCAAAATTCACTTATGGAGTTTTCGTTTCTAGAAAAAATGTATCATTTTTTTGCCTTTTGTTACACTTGATATATATTTACGCCCTCAAAAGGTGGTGTTTTTTAGATTTTATCCCTCACAATGACCTGTGCAAAATCACAAATAATAAGTGCGCTAAGCATGTACTCCTTAGCAGGGTAACATTTTAGTTAAGAAACGAAAACGCTATTAAAGGTAATTCAAGTAAACAAGTAAATATTTATGTGGAACTAAAACTGCACATCCCAATTCAAAAATTCCGTCATTAATTTTCGGACCAGAAATTCCGGTTAGCCATAAGGGTGTCACCTCCCATACCAAGAACTTTACTAAATTATTGTGTTTTTTTTTCGACAAAATTAATTTTATGTTTGTATTTCAAAGAAAAATAAAAGTTGTATTTATGAATGTTAAAAGGAGTTTGTTTTTAATTTGTAATATTTTAAGCTGAAATAAATTCAATTTTTAGCTCTAAATTTTCCAAGCAAATAAATTATTAAAAGTATAATTTTTATTTAGGCTTAAGTTCGCTGTGTTTTATTTCATTCTCCCGGTTAAGAAAGATACGCTCATTTTCAGAATACTGAAAAAGTTAAATTATTTACTGTGCCAATACACACTTCGTCAGCATTCTTTGTGCCTTTCTACTGAGCTAGTGTAAACAACATCTAATAATTAAACCTAACTAATGATGGAAATTGAATTTGAGAAATGGACGATTTTAATATTATTTTTTTTATTTTAATACTCCATTAAGCTTTACCAATATTAAGTTTCATGAAACAATAAAACATGTTTTTCAAATCAATTAATAATAAATAGAAGATTTTCTGATTTTGGCGCCAAAAGGCGATAAACCAAAAAAAAAAAGTTCTATAAAATTAGTTTTACTTGTGTACTACATAAGTACATATGTATGTACATATGTACGTTTGTTGTTATCTATCGAACAGTATTACTTTTGTTGCAATAAAAGACATACATACATACATACATATTTATGTATCTTTTTTTAATATTTAGTCTCCATAAGATGTCAACCATGTCCAGCAAACACTTTGTTGCATATGTATGTGCTATACGACTTGAACGTTTAAATTTGCTAGATATTGCCAAGGTGCATTAATATACTAATAGAAGCAATTCAACAACAATTACGTCATTGTGGTGAAATACAGATAACTAAAACAAAACAAAGAGAAAGAAGCAGTGTCCGGTTTTGGTTACGGTTGGTCAAAATTGGTTTTTTTTCTCCATTTATTTATTTTATATTTTTGATATTTGAAAATTTTACTACAATTTTTCGCAGGCTTTATACAGATTTATACACGGATTCACCACAATTGTTTACAACATATCTGCGTAAATGCGACCCATTTAAAAAAAACCTTATAAGCACAAGTTTTTCGTTAATGCCATAAATGGCAAACAATCTGACTACTTTTGTTTGCGTAAAAACACCAAATTCGAAACACAGAATAATTATTCATCCTTAATAAAATAAATACAAAAAATTTAAAAAAAATTTTAAACTCATTACATGTTATAAGCTACTTGGTTTTCCGATATTTGCGCAAACGTGATATTTTCGTTTAACTTAAAAATGTATTATTATTATTTTTTTTTTAATAAAAAAAATTAAACTAAAGAGTCGGTTTCAAACTATTGAAAATATATACTGATCACCTAATTTTAAATAACAATTGTGTAAATGTATTTAAATTTAAGAAAAAAATTATCTATACTTCTTATTCTCATTTGGTAAGATTTTTTAAATTTTTGCTCACAAAAAATGTATAGCCATGTCAACACTGAACACGTATTCTCTTTATTTGTTTATAAATCAGCAAGGCAAATTTATTTCACATGCACATGCATTTGTGATTAAATGCTAGTGCATTTGTCAACACTACCTAGTATAATGGTGCCTTAATTAGCCATAAATCTGTTCATCCTTCATACATTTTGCTGCTCGCACAGAGATTTGGTTAATGTTGACGGCTTGTGTTCATTCAGAATTGTCCGAACAATTGTTCGCACAAGTCTATTATGCCATTACACAAACAAAATACACACAGACCACATAAAAAATATGTGTGTGTGCTCACTTCTGTAAACACCCATACATCCACTATGTTGATAGCATGTAAACAATCTCTATGAGTAACAAAAAATTATTCTCAAACTGAACAGTAACATCTTCAGGTATTCTCCAAACAGAAGACATAAACACATGTTATTTTTTGACTAGTCAAGACATTGTGTAACTACCACTTTTGCCGCTGTATCGCTATCGGATAATAAACATCGATATTGCGCTAAAAATAAAACAATCGATAGTTTTGCAGCTCTAATTTGCTGTGATTTTTGTCACTAAATATTAGTCTGTGATTTTTGTATATTTTTCTTTAAATTTGAAAAGTTTTTATCAAAAAGATTGCTTTTTTTCTATTTTAATAAAATATAATATGCACGAAAGATTAGAACAATTGCTCCAAATCAGAAAAATGTGTCTGAACGAATTGAAACAAGCACAAGAAAATTGTGAGCGATATTCATCTAATATTACAGTACTGACGGAGAAACTCAATGCGAATTGGCAAGGCACTAACAGCTACTTCCTAAACGAGTACGATGCTTGTATAACCAATATCACAACAATTATGGATGCAACAAGAAAGTTTAATCTTCATGTGCATTTATACAATTTGAAATTATCGGAAATACCTGTGGTGTTCTCTAAAACAAATCAGGAATACGAATTACATAACGTTAGCGGACATACTAAGATGTTAAAGGAACCAACAAGTCACTTTTATCCAGCTGAAGAGTATGACATAAGTTCAGAAGTTGACGAGAATTTTGTATATCCCAAATTAAATTTAAGTGAAGTTTATAAGACGAATGAAGTTATTAGTGGTACTGTAACATATATTAAAAACTTGGATGATTTGAGCTTTTATTTATTTGATAACTCTTCTAAACATCGAGCGGCGGTGGTTGAGCTTTCGAAATCATTAGAATTGCGTCAATATTATGGATTGCCCCCGACTTCCGAAGTATTTGGATGGGTTTTAGATAACCAAATTTTCCGAGCTGTGCTTAGTTCTAAGACGTTTTTCGATGTTGAAATGAACGAAGAAATAATGCCTTGTTATATATTAGATACTGGAGAAATTTTGCCTCTGAGGTCTGATCATATAATGTATAAATTAACAAATGATCAAAAAAATATCCCAGCGCTGGGACTGCATTGTCAACTGAAAAGAGAAAATAACCCATTTTTAACTAAAGAAAACATGGAAGATAAATTAAAGGAAATAGAATATAAAAAATGCTACGTAAAAGTATTGGCGATACAGAATAATACCCTACACGTGGAAATAGTAGATGATCCCGATTCGATACCCAGAGGAAATATTTCAGATAATCAAGCCTTTAAGAATGTCACATTAGAAACAGATTTAAAGAACACGAATCGAAAACTTTTAACGGAAGAAGAAATAGATATGCTTTACGAGGAACCTCTTAATACTAGCAATGCAATGAAAGCAGTAATGGGATATGATCCGCAAGACGATAAACGCATATGTCGGTTTTATAATCCTTCAACAGGTGGTTGTTTTAAGGGTGTGAACTGCAAACGTGAACACACATTACGACAACCTGATGGTTGGACGAAGGATATATTACCCTCTTCATCAATAATGGACAGCCAACAACCTATAACAGTTTTCGTTTCCGAAAGTATTATTAATATAACGCCAACCTTTATTGGACAACTGGATAGATTTTATGCACAAATTAATGAGCCTCATAAAACTAGTCCTCCACTCGTATGGAATGATGAAGACATTCCTTCTTGCAAACTTCTCCAGAAACCGCCACTTATGTTTGAATTAGTTTTATCCCGCTATGTTGATGGTATTTGGTATCGAGCTAAAATTATGTCCCACGATGACGACTACAAAATGTTTAAAGTTCTCTACGTCGACTATGGCAATATTCAAGTGGTGAATTTGCGCAACTTAGCATCAATCGATATTAATGTGGCTCAATTGCCCTTCCAAGCTGTTTTATGCAGATTTGAAAATGTTAACGAAATCCCTTCTCTTTCAAGTGACGAGCGCAAAAATTGCATAGAAATGTTGTGTGAAATGCTCCTAAACAAATCTATGGATGTTAAAGTTATTTCTCATTATGAGGATTTATTTATTTCTTTTGTTGACAAAAAAACGTATCCCTTACCAGATGTACTTATTGAAATGGGATACTTGGAACCTAAAAACAAAGTTCTTTTGTAATTGACATAGGTAGATATGTATATATAGTTTATATAGAACTGTTTTCTAGTGTTAAGAACAAAAATATAAAAATATATACTCTTACCGAATTCACAAACTTTCGTTAAGTCGTAGGTTTTGAAATAATTACACGAAAATAACTTAAGCTATTCGAATAACGAAATTGTAAGTTAAATTACTGTTCCAAATAAAAAAGATAACCCGATATTCATTACAGTATATCTTTGTGAAAAAACGTGCTGTATAAGTGAAATTTTGCTAAGGGGCCCTATTCAATTAAGAAACAATTCAGCTATTAAATCGTTTTCAGTTTAAGTCAACTTAATTATTAATCAATTATTATAGAAAGACCTACACAACTCTTTCAACATATATTTATCATTGTAAATTGTAGAGTAATTAGTTTCGGTTTGTTTTTTCTATTTTTATTAGAACCTGCGACTAGCGAGAAAGGTTGGAACCAACCACCGGCGGAGTGAACTATAAAGCTAGTCTGAAAACTCGCTAGACCAACGGTTAGTGACAATTAAAAGATTTAGTATTATACGTTGAGTAGGATATTCACTGCAATTAGCAATGCATTCAGCAAACGGAAAGTTATTAACACATTTTTAAATTTTTACTACAGTTCTAAGAACAGTTACATTGATAACGAAATTGCACCAAATGAAAAAAGAAATTATTGAACTAAATTTCAATTTTGCAAATAAAAATTTCAATCTTTTATTATACATGCTAACAAAGTTTCCATCAAATATAAAGATATACTTACTAAGTACACAAAATATTTCATTAAACAATATGATAAGGCTTATCATAATTTCTGAGGAACGTTTTTACTGATTATAACGAAACTGATTGTTCAGAAAACTGTATTTAAAAGCTAAGAATATGTCAAGGCAAATGATGTACCGGAAATGCCGAAGCATTTTTTTATCCAATCAGTTCAATATAAGTACTCAGCAGCGCTGTTGAGTTTCTCACTTTCGTCTACCTGCTAAAACCGTTACACTACATCGTTACTGGACATAAAATTGTTCGCACATTGAGAGCTTCTGCAAAATAACGGGGGACAATCGTGGTATTCTGTTTGGCGAATACATGTAGAAGTTACTGTTAAGTTTGAGCATAATTATTTCTCTCATCCAGATCGTTTCGATGCTCTCAGTATAGTATTTGCACGGTTGTTTGAAGACGAGGGCACGCGCACACATTTATTTTATTTTGCCTGTGTATATTTTGTTTGTGTAATGGCATAATAGAGTTGTGCGAGCTATTGTTCGGGCAACTTTGTTTGAACACGACCATGAACAGCGACAGTCTTCACTAGCCCGGTTCCTATGCGAGTAGGCTAGTCAAGATGACATATTAAGAACGATAACATGTTTATTTAATCGGCTCCAGGGCACTTAACATACATACTATTAAAAAGATATGACACTAAAACATCAGGAGATAAATAAACTGATATGTGATACCTGATTTGATATTCCGACAGGGTGGATATAGATATTCAGAACGAATTTCTGACATCCCTTGCCAAGTTTGGCTTGTAGACAAACCGATTTCGGCTAAGTACCATCTTCACTGTGATTTTTCGTTCTTGCTTGATATGAACGTATTATTTTGATTATGTTTATATATGTTATGCATCCTATGCTTCATAATTAAGTATTCTCTGTAGATAATTTTAATAAATTTTAGCGATTCAGCATACAGCCAAATCGATTTTCTGGCAACGCTGAATGAATGAATTCGCCTTGCGTTGGTTGCTGGAAATGTGTTTATTTATTCTCCAAATTAAATTCTTTGATATTTGACCGGGAAATATGGAAGAGCGTAACACTGAAGTTTTTGTAAGTGGGCACAAATAATTTAACATATGTACTAATTTATAAAATTAAAATTTGTATAGGGAATTGTGGATTCATTGAGCACAAGTTACGGTAACACATTGACGGGTCAATTTGTTGATGGAACAAGGATATCGCTACACGCTTTTAGACCAATTACAGCAAGTACACGGGATAAACCGACTGAGTGTTCTGGAAAGGATACAGTTCAGATTCATCTCCTGCAACCGGAGTTCATATTTGATGATCCAATATTAAGAAGTCTAATAGCTGAGGCCAATTCAACATTCGTGGCTCTACAATTATTAAAAAGGAAAGGTTCAAAGGCAGACTATATCAAAATATCAAGAACATATCGTAGTATAATTAGAGCTTGTTTGGAAAAATTGCAAGATGAAGCAGGAAATGCAGAAATTAATATGCCGGAGAAATATGATGTTTACCAACATTATATTTCTATTTTTTATTCTATTGAATGTATTTGGCATTTAAGCGAAATACTTTTCCTGGAACAAACAACCACAAATGTTATAGTGCTACAATTACTTGAATGGGTTCGTTTCCACTTCCCTGCTTCAGAACGAATGGCTACCGACTTGTTATTATTGAGGCACAATGCTAGTGAGAGTGAGGATTACTGGCCTACTCTTAAAGGCTTAATAATGCAAGGTCAAGTTGAAGTAGCAAGAGCAATACTTCAACTTCATCCTCAATCAGAAACTGCAGCTTTTAAAATGGCTGACCAAATTTTTAAAGCCATGCCCACTTATAACGTAAGTATATTTTCCTGCTGCAAAAGGCTTAAAAATGTTTTACATTTACATTATTTAAAGGTTTATGGCGGATTTTCAATACAAAAATTTCGATCCCAATGGCAATATTGGCGTACAGACACCGAATGTAAATTAAATGCGAACATTTTGAATATCGAACCTCAATTGGAGGAATTGGTACAAATCTTGACTGGAAGTACGTCTGTATGGAATTCACAAATACAAAATTCTGAATATTGGTACGAATATCTGCCTGGCTACCTATTTTACACAAATCCTGCTTGTAAACATTTTGAACTAGGTGCAGCTGCCAACTCCTGGTTAGATCGTTGGGCACAATTAAAATCTCAGCAAGGAAAAGAGCCACAACTAAAGCATTTGGATAAAGTAATATTATCGCTTATGGAAAGTCAAATGCATCAAGTTATTCACTCTATACAACTAATGGCAGACAACAAATGGTTCGTTACACATCTCACTGATTTACTATTTAATTGTGGTCAATTGCAAATAGTTGGAGAGAATCAAATTAAGTTAGTATTTTAATCTGCTATTAATTTTAAATCCTATCGTATAATTTTTTTTAATACTAGTGACTGCGTTCAGTTGAGAGATTCACTACTTTATGAATTCGGTAGTTGCTTAATGTCTAGAAATTCATTATGGCAAATAGGTATGGATTATTTGCAATTTTGCTCGGAAGAAGGTAAACGTATCTCTATTATTAATTTTGTGTCGTAATATTCTGTTTCGTTAATTTCTCATAGGATTAGCTGCTATCGAATTATGTTTAACAAAAATTCCAATTAAATCTGAAAAGCATGCTTTAAGAGTTTTGCATATATGTAACAAGAAAAACTTTATCGATGCTGAACAGGAAATTTGCAAAGTCCTAGCGAAAAAGTCTTTAGATAGTCATCGTTATGGGAATGCTTTAGAGTGGGCCATAAGATCAAAAGATACCTTGTATGTAACATCAATCGCCGACTTCTTGTTAAAAGTATGTATATGTATTTTTATTAATATATTTAAGGGTACCTAGACCCATAGAAAAGTATGACACATAAAAACATAGAAAACATGCATACGACATTAACAAGTGTGTGCAGCAATTGTTATTTTATTTCAATTTCCTTTAAACGCCTTGTACGATACGATACGACAAGTGTGATCAATTTTAACATACGTATGTCTCACACTTATCTGCCTCTAAAGTACCCTTTACATGTGCATATACCTAAATATATTAATAATTTTTTTAGCATTATTCCCATACAGGAGACATGTTGTGTCCGGATGTTATAGCGAATATTGGAGCAAAAATGTTTATTTCACCAAGATTAGTATTCTTAGTGAAATACTTTGATTTTTACCAATTTTACCGTAAAAGAGAATTTTTACCAGCTGCAGAACTGCTAATAAATCTGTTACAATCAAAAATAACACCGGAATAGTAAGTTTTTAATATTTCAATATTATTTTAGTATTTAACAAAACACAACTGCTCGGTAAATTTCCAATACAAAATATTGACTTTGAATTTTTTTTTTATTAAATTTTAAATGATAAATAATGTTGATCAGTGCTATCTGCGAGCTAGCTAAAAACAATAATAACATGTAATAATAGTAAATCAGAACAATAAAAGAATACAACGAATAAAGATACAGTGAGTAGATTTCGTTCTAACCCAACATAAAAATGATCGAAAATATGAAATATTGAGAAGACTGTCGTATTCACTTTTCATCATTAGCTGCGTTCAATAAATTATGTTTACAATATAAACTACATAACACGTACGTACGTGATATTGCAATTAAAAAACTGTATAGGATTTCTACAAAAATGCCAAAAAAAAAATCCATCACGTACGTTGTTTGCTACATAAGTTTTTTTTTTAATTGGTGTAAAATACCGATTTAACTTAAATCAAATACAGATGAACTTTGTAAAAAAATATGGGTTAAAGACTCTAGAGGTAGGGGTGGTGGTAAAGTAGTAGTAGGAAGGTCATGTGATTGTGTCGAAACTGGTTAATAGTTGATAGTGACTATTACTAATCAGGCTGAACATATACTTATTATTTCGAATACTAGCATGAAAATATCATCAATTTTCTGCTGTTGAATTAGATCATGTTATTATAAACATTCTATAACAAAACACCCTCCCGGAATATCAAATAAAGAATCATTTAGTAGCTCTATTTAGTTCATTGTGTTTCAAAAAACCTATACGGGATGGGATGTTATGAAAATCACTCTTAGAATCTGTGACCAATAAAATATATAATTCATCAAAACATAACTCGTGAAAGTATCTTTTACAGACTTGTGTAATTCATAAAGCATGTGTTATGAATCGATTGAAATCTCCATTCACTATACATATAACAATTATGATGTAAAATTCAGTACTTAGAAGAGGAATTGCCACAATACCCCCGTGATGTTAACAGTACTTTTTATAATTATTTTCACAATTTCCGAGCCGTTTTTTTTTTTCTTTATTTGTTAATTAACAGACATTTCCGAGATACATTTTATATTTATATATTTTCAGCTTTTGGCCTTCATTACTAATTGATACCATACCACTTTTGGAGTCAAAGGATCCGAAAATACTTTCAAAAGAAACCAGTGCAATTTTACACTATTTGGAGTCAGAATTAGTTCCGCTAATTGAAAAGAAAAAGAAAAGATTAGAGAAATATCCAGAGGTAATTAAATGATGTGAACTGTTAAAATTTGTTCTGTGGGCAAATCGATTTTTTCTCTTTTACAGGAACCTGTTAACATACTTAAGGATTATCGTATTGAAAACATTGAAGAAATCGTCAATTTGTTACGCTTAGCTTGTGCCCGCAATCTTTCGCGAGCAATTATTATAGAAAACACTATAATGGGTTAAACATATTTATTTATTAAAGATAAGTTTTCATAATTTGTTTCTTTTCTTTCTTTTTTTCATGCTTATAAACTTTTACTAATAAATTGTTCATTTTTCAAGCACATTGGGTTTAAATTTAATTTTTTTACTTTAGATATTAATGTACGTAGTTAATAAGGTTCTAAAACATCAGTTGTTTATATCTTTATGGTTTGTATAAAGTAATTTGAGAGTATTGTTGGATTATTGTTGCAGTATTATGACAATTTTATATTTAAAACATATTTAATAGAATCGAGTTAATTTTTCGCATTGGCAGCGGTAGAAGCTGATGAGGCGACAGCCGCTGCACTTGTAGCACCAGTTATAGAGCCCAACCGAGACAATGAGGGTTCACGTTTTGGTGGGACTATTGGTTTGTTAGGGGGTATGGGTGGTGGAGCACCTCTAGCACCAGCTGGTGGTACTGTTACAGGCGGTACTGCTATTGGTACAGGATGAGGCGATGGAGCTTGGTCAAGCGAGTGGCCTGCCGCTGCAGCAGCTGCTAAAGCTGAATATTTTCCACCTGGAGCGCGTTGTATTGTTGCTGTTGGTTGCATTTTAGCCGGCGAAGGTGATGATGGAGCCCCCGTTTGTGTTTTTTGTGCAACTGATGCTGAAGTAATTGGAGCTAAGACTGTCCCTGGTGTTATTGTGCATATATTGGAATCATTGGCGACTAAAGCAGATTGCGCCGGTATTGCTGTAGTAGCAGCTATTTGAGGTAAAGGTGTTAGATTTAAAGGAGCTGTAACTATACCTGTACGTAAATTTGTTGCCGGGGTAAGAGATAGAGCTATACCAGTGGTAGGTCCAGATACAGGGACGCTGGAAACTGTTGCCGTAGGCTGCACAATTTTAGCAATATTTACCATTGGTGTAGCGCATCCGTCTTCTGAAATATTTTAATAATCTCATTATGAACACGAAAAAAGGCTACAAGGGATTTAAACATGAACCAAAATAGTAAATTGCATCAAACTTCAAGTTGGAAATACCTTTTTAGTGTTTTTATACGTATTAATATGATTTTATTAATAGTTACATATCGCTTATTTATTGCAACGTATTCATATCTTTAAAAAATCAAACTTGCGACTAAAAAATAGCTATAACTTCGGTTTAACTTGAGACATCAATAAAGATATGAAGAAGATATATAGTAAATAAAGAAAGTATTAGGAAGATGTAGATTTTTGGAACAAATTTCCGTCATCCCTTGTCAAGTTTGGTATGGTGACAAATCGGTTTTCGGCTATGTGCCATCTTCTTTCGTTCTGAACAGTCAAAAGGCTGTTTGAAAAGTGAAAAATTGCCTTTTATTCCCAGGTTTGTTAAGATAGACGATTTTTTCTTGGGAACAAATGATAGGAAAGAGAAAAATCGCACGCGAAAATTAATAATTGGACCGAATGTAATGATATTGAGCTACACAAATTTTTTATTGCGTCCTTCAAAGATTTCTTTTTATCAAATTGATTTCTCCCGTCGTATACTTTTGTAATAAGCCACCCCCCGATATTTACCATTATATTCAGATCCGGAGAATATGGAGGCCAATTTTAAAGATCTACATCTTGCTCATAAATGCACTGTTTTACAGCTCTGGCAGTGTAAATTGCTGTATCGCCATATTATTGGTCGGTATTGGTCGAAATAAGTTTTTAAATAGTGAAAACGCGTCAGCTAAAATCCTTTTGTACATTGCAATTTTTTACCAAGTCGATAGAACATTAGTAGGATATGGCACCCCATGCCATAACTTCGACTTCCCTGTTGTGTCTTTGTTGCAAAAATATTTTCTCCTATCTTAGGAGGTGGAAATAGAAGTTGTATCCATCGTTATTGAAACAATTCTCCAAAATGTTTGCCTTTTTTTATGGGTTGCTGCCATTTCAATGTTACTCAATACATATGTATGTATATACAACTGGCTTTCCTCTTGTTATTTTGTCTGCTATTCCTAAAAAAATTCCTAATTTATAGTAGGGAAATAAAAAGTCATTTTCCAAATTATTAATAAGATTAAATATGGAACTTGAACGGATATGTTGTCTCGATGCAGCTGCAACAAACAAAACGATTTCACTATAATCTTTGGATATTTTTAACTAACTTGATGTTGGAGAATTGACATGTTCTTGGCTCAACTCAGTTTCGTGGGTTTCAATTAATGGTGACAGTGATAATGAATATGCAAAACTTTTTTTGATCTTTTATAACGACGCCGAAAATTTGCCTTTGCTAAATCAAACTAAGTTTTATGCGTGCACCTGCTTCTCATGGTTGTAGTTTGTATGTTAAAGCGGTTGTGATCATTTCATTACGAATTAAATTTAGCTTTTCTTCAGTAGTGTTTTTCGCCTCCCACTACTAAAAACCCAAATATTTACTGAAAATGCATTTATAAAATGCCTTTGCATCACTTCCATAAATTAAACGTTTTTGGGGTTTTAATGCACTAATTTCAAGAAATTACAACACTATTTTTATAAATCCAATCAGAAAACTGATTGAATTTAATCAAGAACTTAAGCGCTATTATTTGTTTTGGATTTTAGTTTTTGCATGCAACTACATTAAGAATATAGCGTAATACCAAAATAGGTAGTTTCTCGTATGTACATATATACATATGTATAGTATATAAACAACATATATTATTTTTTATCAAACATAACAAAATAAAAAAAACCCCTTAGGTTTTGATAATTGTTTCAATGTTTTTTTTTTTTTAATTGTGGTTAAGTGTGGAGGATAATTTTCTTAAGGAAAACAGAAGGTGAAGAAACATGAAAGGTATATAATTATTAACTATTGTAATTTTACTATCAATATCTTGATTTTTTTGTAAAAAAAAAAAACATTTCTGTATTAACCGAATTAAAAAGCTTTAAATAAAATTATAGAAATAATTTTATTTACAGATTTTGTTATAATCTTAAAGATTGATAGTCTTACCATTAAAAGCTCTAGATTTAGAAGCTGTATTGCTGATGCTGATATTTTGTTGAAGTTGATGTTTTTTTAATGCCTCATTTTCCGCTCGTAACGTTAAAAGTTCGTGTTCCAGTTCTTGGACTCTTAAAACAAAAGTATAAGTAAGCATTAGTATGAAATTGTACAAATGCCCTTCTATATAGTATACCGAAGTTCTTCTTTAGCTAGGCTAGCTTTAATTAGTCTATGCTCTTGTTCAGAAGCAGCTGCTTGCTTTTCCAGTTCTTCTTCCATGCGTAACGATTTTTTGCTTTCTTCTTCTAAACCTTCAGCAATGTTGTCAGAACGTTGTTTCTCTTCAGCTAAAATTTGAGCAAGATCTTCTGAACGTTTTCCTGAAGAAATATATTATTTAATAAATTGACTTTTTTTATACAAATTATGGAATTTCTCGACATTTTGTTAATGCATTTTACTACATTTTTTGAGCTTAATGCTTTTATAAAAACATTGTTTTAGATAAAAATAAAACAATTTTTTATTAGACTCAAAAAATTTTATAAATTGAATTGCCTTTTTCAGGTAATGCTTTTGGGCTGCTTACCTTCCTCAATATACTTCATCATAATCTTTTTTCTTTCAGCAATTAATAAAAGCACGATTTGTTTTTGACGATTTCGCTCAAAATCTAAAGTTTCCTGCAACTTTTTAAGATCCTTTTCTAATTTTTTAACCTGAGCTCTTTCTTCTTCCAATTCTTGCCGTAGTTTAGTGCGTTCCATTTCCAATCCATATGTTATATCATCACCTTGTGCAGTATCGTGTTCATGCTTTCTTTTCTCATCTTCCAGTTCCTGCAGCATACGCTGATTGTTTTCTAATGACTCTGTTAAAATACTGACCATTCTGAGATGTGTTGCTCGCTGTTTATTAACCATTTGATATAGTTGCTCCATTTGTTGCTCGATAATTTGCCGTACCTCCATTTCAGCTTGGGCAGCCTGGGTAGAAGATTCCCTTGATATTAAATTACCAGACAATGCAACTTTATCGCGAAAAATAGCTACATGTGGGTCACTCGTTTGAAGCCTTTTGGATTTAAGTTGACATATATATTGTTTGACACGTTCGTTACGTAAGGCGGCTATTACAACATCTCGGGCCTGCAATTCACCTTCAAAATAGTACAACATTTTTACCAACTCACTATGCGGTATTTCAGTGCGTCCCACTTGTTTAAAGTTGGCCCCTGCTCCCGGTTTCATTGTCTGAAATTCATGTCCAGCATCTACAGTGCCAGCTGTATTGCTGCTGACAATAATAGAGCCACCAGCTATAGTACCATTATCAAGGGAGTGGTCCTCACTAACCACTCCGCCACCTACAAATCTTGCAGTACCACTATTTTCTGCTGCAAATGGATCGTTTGCATTCTGTTCCATTTTGCTGTTTCTCTTAATCTTCTCTTTACGTGTGTACCTCTTTATAAATTTTACACTATTTTTTCAAATGATCCTTAATGAAATTGAATCAATTTTTTTGTCATACTGCTGTATGTACATACATACATCTGCATTTTCTGTACTTCGTCTGCTATATATATGTACACATGCGTTTAGCCTCTGATTTGATTTCTATTTAATATTTTAACACAATAACGAAAAAGTATTCTTTAAACAGCTTAATCCAACTCATACATTTTTTCATAAATTGGTGTTTTTTGCCCTATTTTAATTATTATAACATTAGAAGCTATGGAAAAAAATTACAGGATTTTACGCTTTTGTTTTCTATTAAACTGTCAAACTTTTTCATTCGTGGAAAACAATTTATATTAATATGTACTTTAAAACACAACTAATAATGAAAAACTTCAATACTATTTCTTACCAACTGTGTTTTATAGCACATAATATCATATTCATGGTGCTGGAACCAGCATGGAAAATTGTGGAATGGCAATGGTTGCGTGAAAAACGTTTCAAAATTTAAAAAACAAAAATCAAAAATGGAATAATTTTACAGATCCATACATATGTATAAAATTTATATTTTTATTAGACTAAAAGAAATTATAATAAGTATTCAAATCTAGTCTCTATAATACTTGTTATTAATTATTACTGACGTTTTTTCAGCTTTAATATTATTTTATTGAATGTAATAGAAATGTAATAAATAACATGTTGTATTAAAATCTTAATATGTGATTGGGTTGAGCGGGTTTTTAGGCTCTAGTATTAAATAAATCTCCATAAATCGCCCGCTGGAGTGTTAGAATGAAGGGAATTGCGCTGGAATGTTAGGATTATTTACGTATTTGCTTCTTCCTGCATAATTAGAACTTCTAGATCGCGAATAAATATTTTCATTTTTTGCAATTCAAGGGCAGGATTGAGATAGGAATAATAAACCAGTTTAGTTGATTAGTTCTGAGTTACGCGTCGACTAGCTGTATACGCATATATTTAACGTGTGTTTCCTCTGGAACAGTGGTATTTGTTATATTTACTGCCTATTTAAACTACGTCTTGACTAGCCACAAATTCGGTAACACATGGAGAGCGTCGGCAGAATAACGAAATAATTTGTTCGTGGACTTCTGTGTGGAGAATACGTGTAGATGTTTCTGTTCATTTTAAGTATAATTTTGTTTGTCTCGTTAAGAGCGTTTCCATGTTCTCAGCATAGTGTATGTACGAGTGTTTACATACGAACGCAAACACCTGTTTGAACACGAACAGACCATCAACGACGGTCCTCACAAGCGAAATCCCTGTGGGAACAGCAATCTGTACGTTGGCAGAGCAGACCTATTTCTAGTCAAGGCGCCATGTAACAACTGGTTTCTACAATGTAACCACATATTTGGTGAAATTAGAATATACATATGTATATAGAAATACTTTTCTAGCTTTTTTTTGGAAATCGCGTTTCAATGAGCCTCCTTGATTTCACAGCTCTGACCTGTATATATGTATAAAACACTGCTTCATTTTCAAATGTACTTCATATGTATTTACTTGACTCGATTTAATTATGTTAAATTGATTTTCGAACGAAAAATAACAGCCGAAACCGGTATGTGCAAGCCAAACTTTAACAAGGAATGACAAAAATTCGTCAACTTAAAAATTATACAAAGAATTCAACAAAAAAAACCTAGTCAGATTCGTACGTTTCAACAGTTTTTTGTAAAAGAAATTCGCATAAATGTTATAATTTCTATTTTATCTGTATTTATGTGAAATTTTTATGAAGCTACAAAGCTAAAATTTGTTAAAGCAATAAACCTTTTTGTAATTAGCATATACAAAGCATTAAATGGTTCACTACACATTTCAAGCTTAAGTTTATATCTTAACGTTGTTGACTAAAGTGAAACACAAATTTACTGTAATAAAAAATTAAAAACAAGTATAGGTACATATGAATACAAAAAAAAATTGTACGATGCTTTATTTTCCGACATAAAATATTTGATATTTGTATCCTCAAAAATCAAGGTTATTGAGTTATAAAAGCATTTTTCCATTATTTTTTAAAAACAAACGGTTTTGATGTATTATAAGCTAAAGAGTGTCGAATTCTTTTGCCTATCAATCGTTGCGCATATGGAATTAGTGACGGTGTTCTTAAATATATACCTTTGGCGTTTGGTGTCCAAGCTCGAAAAACACAATGAACATCCACTGGTATATGCAGACCAACCCAACCAGATGACGATAGTGTTATGTCTCCTGAACAATTCTGTTCTTTAATTTTTGATTTTAAAATGTATCCTTTTACAATAAAATCCTCGGGGTGGCGTTGTAATCCAGGCCATTTTCGTAGGCGTTCTTCGTTTCCGCTTGGAACTTTCATTAACGGAGTATTTAAATATTTGTTATATATATCAAGAGCATAGTCAGTCTCCGCAATCACTGTAGGAAGGTTAAATGAAGCAAATAAAAATATTTGTACCCAATTTAGTTCATTTGAATCACTTTTAATAAAATCTAGACGACTTAAGCCTGCTACAAATAAACTCATTCCTGGCTTTAATCGATAAGAGCGAGGAGAAATCATTCGTTTCGGTTGCAATTCTTCTAACTCTTGTGATGTTAATAAATTAGTTATTTGCTCAGGATGCAATACGCCAGGCGTGTCATAGACCCATCTAGCCATCTGATATTCTTTACTTCTCTCATTAAATGTTGTTATCGGTTGTGTTCCCTTACTCATAGCAAAAACATCGTCGGCATCATTGGCATTTTTATCGCAAGTACGTTCAACTTTTCCAACTGGAACGGCATCACTTATATTTCCCGTTTTTCTAGCACTTTCTGCGCGCAACTTATTGTTTTCAGCTCTGATAAATTTTTCTGAATATAATCTTCTGAAACGGTTGTAAACTCGAATTGCTGACGGCCTGTTTATTGGAAATTTTAGCATGTGCAAAGTGGTTCCTGGCCATGGACATGTAGTAGCCCTAGGTATTAAATATTCCGATTCTGGACGACTATAATCTGAGTTTAATAGAATATTAAATAGAGAACTTTTACCAACATTTGTACATCCGATCAAATACACATCTCCACGATATTCCCATTTTTTTTGCAACTGTGTTACTAGTTCTTCTATTCCATAACCGGTCTTAGCGGAAATTAGACTGACATGTTTCACATTTAACCTATCGAAACCAGTTTTTAAGATTGCGTTTATCAAGCATTCCTTTATATGATCCAAATAGCTATTACTGTCTCTTGGCAGTAGATCAACTTTATTGCCAACAATAAAAACTGGTCTTTTAGATCCCAATAATTCATGCATATTCGGCCATATCGAGCAAGGAAAATCTAAAAGATCAACAATAACAATTGCTAGAGCGTATTTGTTGCTAATACTCGACACTGTTTTTATATAGGATTCCGGTGTGACTTCTAGATCTAACGCTTGATTATAGTATTTCAGAAAATGACATCTTTGACAGGTTATGGTTTTAAGCTCTTGATCTGTTCTTCCCTTAAAAATTTCTGATGGTAAAAATCCTACAAAATAAAGTTATTTGTATTATTTTTAGAAATTATTCGCTGATTTAATAGTACAAGCAAAAACTTTTTTTATTTTTGCACATAGTGTTTTACATACAAATTTTGTAGGCACGCTTTATTTCTTGCTTATGAACCAAGATAAACGACATCTAACCTGGGCGTTTTAAATAATTGCATTGTAAATAAGCACCACATCCATTACATGGTACATTTGAAGGAGGTATGTTTGGATCAGCTGTCCCGTCGTTTTGTTCAAGATTTAACTCATTGCCCTTCTCCTTTGCTGCGCTATAAAATTCATAATCTTCCATCCAATTTTTGGGCAGTTCGCAAACATATGGGTTAAATATTTTGTTTTGATATTGACGACGTTTTAAACCATTATTGAATCCCCTTTGAAAACATGTTTTCATGCCATAATTCATATCCTCCGTCTGAAGCTCTAAATAAGAACTGTAAAAAATGTGCTGATGGTCTTCATATCTTTTTCTAACTTCCTCCCAGGTTTTTTGACGAAAACTGATTTGGAATGAATCTTGGTTTGTGTCCGTTGTTATCAACCTTATGAATGTTGTGTTATTCTTAATGAGTTTTGGTTTAAAGAAAATAAAATTAAACTTAAACATTCTATTGCTTTATTTTTTCAACACATACTTTGTGACATACTTTTGTGACAAAAATGTTGAAAAAAAAACTAAAACACATGGTTGGTAATTTACAATACTACACATTTTTGGCAACTATGAAAGAGATTGATGATTAGGACAAAGAAAAGAAGAGCGAAAACGGCAAATTCATGATTAGTAAACGACTTTCATTTTGTTTTTCTCCATCAAACTGAAAGAGCCGGAACGAAGCAATTTAAGGGAAAACCTTTTGGAAAATAATATTTAATAAACTCAGAAAGTGCTTGATATATAATATAAAAAGCAATAAAAAGAAAGAAATATTGCGAAAGATATCGGGAAAACGTTTTTCTGTTGTGAAAGAAGTGTAAAATTAAGCAAGCACGCGGCGAAAAAGTACAGTGAAATTTTTTCAGAAAATTCGTGTATATTAGTGTGCTTGAGGTAAACGAAAACGAATGCAGTCGCCAATACATTTTCTTCAAATTATATTAAAGGAACGTATAAATTGAGAAGGTAAGAGTTTAATAACTGCATACCATAAAACTATAATTTATATACATGCATCGAAGTATAGATTATTAAATTATAGATATTGCGAAAGAAAATTGATATGGCGATGATTTGTGTGCATTTTGTTATTGAAAGAAATGTGTAAAACAAGTGTGTTGTTTATGTGCATGTGTGTGAGTGTGCCACAAAGTGGAGTACGTACGCAAAAAATATGTTCATAAGAGTGAAAGAGAACAAAATAACATATATAAAGGCTAATATATTGAAAGTTGCCGGACTTTATTTACGTCCTACCCATTTTTCACATTTGCATTTTTAAATATAAATATTTGCAATAAAGCATTGTACATTTTATCATAATGAAAGAATAAAGAAAACAAATTTGTGCCTAAATTTTAATTTATTTAATATTAATAAAGTAATATTATGTAAAAATTACTATTGGGATTAATAATCATTACAGCCATACATAATTTTCTATATTTTGCTTTTTGTATAAGCTTCGATTTCTAAACAAAAATATGGTAACTCGATTAACACATACCTACAAAACATACAAATAAGACCAAGGCGACCTAAAAACTAATTTTTACTATTAAATCAAAAGTATAAAAGTATTTAATTGTTTAACAAATTAATCTAGCAACAATTATTTCATTAAAAACGCTTATATATAGTTTTTAATTCAATGCTTGGTTCGTGTTTTTAAAAGGTTTTTACATATTTTTCTTACAAATCTTTTGTAGATACATATGTACATATGTATGTACATACGATTCTGTTTTTTTGTTTTTTATCTACAGTGAGAGTCAAAAGAAAGTTTACACCAATTTCTAGAGAATTCATATTTTTTATGCTTTTTTTATGGGAATCAGTTGAGCAATTATTGAGATTATGAAAATTAAATTCATACAACAAAAAAAATATTTTAAAAAAATCGAATCAAAAGAAAGTTTGATTTAATTTAAAACAAAAACTAAGAAATTAATTTTTAGTTTGCTTTCCATTTGAATCAATAATATATTGAAATCTTGGCATTGATTCGGAAAGATTTGCCGTCAGTTTATATAGAATATTTAACCAAATGTCTAAAATTTAGAACATATTTGTAGTACTCCCACAAATGATTAATACAGTATAAATTTCTCCACACTAGCGCATAAATAATTTTTCAATATGGTGAGATACTTTTATTTATATTGCTATCGATAAATACGAAATCCCTATCACTGAACCACACCACGCTTCACGATCGATATAACACCTATCAGCAAGTTCTTGGTTTTTACTTCTCCATATTTTGACTGATTTCTTTTTCCAATTATTTAAAACTTGTTCTTGTTGCTAAAAATTAGGCTTTTTTGCGGCTCGACCGTGTGAACCATTAGAGGGCAGCCCTCTTCTGGCACTTACGGATTTGCCTATATTGAATTGTCTATGGTATTTTCGAAGTTTTTTATTTATTCATGTAATATAAAGTCTTCAGGCTAAATATTTTTGGAACGAATTTCCGTCATCTGTTGTCAAGATTGGTTTGAAGACAAACCAATTCGTTTGAATTGATGACGAAATTGTGGCTATTTAATTTTTTGCTGTTGTAAGTTGGTTTTTCTTACTAATTTTATATGAACTATCGAAAAGTAAAAAATAATTTACAATATAGGTATACAGTTCTGTGTTTTGAAACATACTGTAAAAAAATATTAACAGTTTCAGTTCGAAATCATCTTTGCCCTCTATAGAAGTTTCTAGGTTACAAGTAAAGTTAAAACGGAGAGTCAAAAGTTATCTGTCATTTTTTATAACAATCATTTAGCTTTATTAGTAGAGCAAAGTAAGTTGTCCCACATAAAGTTATCTGCTCGTTGGGACAAAATACATTCTTTAAAAATATTATGGATATTATCACTGTTCTAGCAAAAGATGCCCCATATATGATTGGATATCTAGACACCATAATTTACAAATTCAATACGAATCTCACCCTCAACCTATTCTACTTTAAATGTTTCTTGCAAAACATTTTTTCCTTTCACATTATATTAACGGGTATATTCGTTGAAACCTACGCTTTTCGGATGATGGTTCAAATGTTACTCTTATATAAAACGAATTTTGTGAGTTCGAAGGTAACTACGGCTAAAGTCCACATCAAACAATAGTCACATATGTAATTCTTTAAATATAATTGAAAGTGGTATTTTTCTGAAAAGAATGAGGATGGGTCTTTGTTGGAACTAAAGACATGAAGTTTAATATACGTTACTAAATGAAAGCTAGTAATCAATGTATGTGGATGACTATATTATAAATTGTTTTAAATATATTGCTTACCAAGAAATGAGCTAATTGATTCACATGAAATAACTGCGAAGGGATAATTGCGAGAAGAGAGATATGTTTAAACTTGATAGAATTTGGTTAGTTATTCTGCAAAATGTTTGGGTTTTGATAAATTACATCCAAGACTTCGACACCCGTGTATAGAGAATTTAAAAAAGCTGGTCCAAGTGATTTATTGAATAGACAATGTCTGTTCGATGATGAAAGTTGCTTATTGTGTCTGAAAGATAAAATGGATAAAGTAAAACTAAAGGGCAAGAAATTTTAAGTATTGTGCACTCCAACTTATGCGGTCCAATGGAAAAACCTTTACTTAGTTCTAGTTATCTGGCTTATCGACGGTTATAGAAAACAAGAATTTGGGTATTTTATCAATTCAAAGGATATGGTTGTATAGTTTGTAGAAGACTAAACATTTTGTGGAAAAAAGTACTGAATTCTGTAACAGACGATTCAATAAGTTTTTAACTTATTCAGGCAAAATTCAACAAACAACTGCTCCATATTCCAGAACAAAATGGCTTAGTCGAGAGAATGGATCAAACCATTATTGAAAAATATATATTTATTTTTTTTATTAGGAGATATGGACGCAGGACACATGCCTACATTAAAACCCATTAAAGTGTTTTGATTTTGAAAAGCTATATTAAAAATTATAAGAAAAAAATGGTCACTGATATTATGTTAATTGCATGAAAGAAAATACAATATTAAATAACCATTTTAAATGAAAGTGTAAGGTTATGTCACATTTTCCTATCTAATTTACTAATAATAAGTATATATTACAAACAATAGAAAGAATAATACAAAGAGTTGTCAACTGCACAAAAGTATGGTTTAGTTTTTCTTTGTAATTTTCGAGATATTAATATATTATTATGATTGAATAAATTAAGTTTCTATTCCTTGCATTTCAGCAATTATTTATGACCAAAGTGTAACCAAAGATCACTGATTTCTAAACTATTTATTTGTTGCTTTCGACGTTGAACGTAATTTCTGGAACAAATCTGATCGCTGGTTGATTATTCTTGCTGAAGTCATCCGAATGTAAAAAGGTATTTCTACGATCACTACGCTAAATAAAGAGAACACGAATTCGCATATATAAATACATCTCATATATACGTATTTTAAAACAATATAATAAAGTAAACGGCTTTTTAATGATGTCGTCGGATCAGCAGTTCTTTTTAAAATGGAACGATTTCCAAACGAATATGGTAACATCGTTTCGGCACTTACGGGATGAAAAAAGTTTTACAGATGTAAGAATAAATAATTGTTATAAAATTTAATATTGATATTTATTATTATAAAATATTAATATTTCTATATTTTAGGTAACTCTTGCTTGTGAAGGGCAAACATGTAAAGCACACAAAATGGTCTTATCAGCATGTAGTCCGTATTTTAAGGCACTGCTTGAGGTAATAATAATTAATCTGCACAAAAACAAATGTGAAAATAAGGATAAGTTAAAATCCCAAATTTTAGGCCTTAAAAAGTACTGCGGTCAAGATCATGACCAAGTTCTTCATTTCTAGGCAAATTGATGGCTTGGTAACAATCATAATCATAATCTTTTCTCATATCAGAAAGTTACAAAATTTCAATTTTAAAAGCACATTGCTCAGAGTTCTATTTTTAATAAAAAATTAATCAGCAATTAAGTAAATTCAAACTATTGTTTTTAATAATAAAAATTTGGGACAACAATCGAGTTGTGAACACCTCTAATTTAATGTATTTCTTTGTCAAGAATTCTGTAAATTTATCGCCATATAACGAACATTCGTAATACGGCATATAATTTGTATAATTATTTTAAAACTTTACTAAATGATAGTTTTAATTTTTTTCCTATATTAGAATTGTATAATTTAGCTGTTTTAAAATCGAAATTATTTAAGTTGTTATTAGACAATATCATTAAGTTTTAATAATATCAACATTTGTAGAAAAAAATGTATATCTTCAAACATATAGGAATTGATTGATTTCAATTAATTCATTTACTATATTTCTTTCAAGTTATTTATACTATTTTAAAGTATGTAATTAAATATATATTAGAGTTATAACGGTTTTAATGCATATTTCTGTTTAATTAATGTTTGTTTTTTTTATTTTATACAGGAAAATCCCTCCAAACACCCTATTATCATACTTAAAGACGTTTCTTATATACATCTGCAAGCTATTTTAGAATTTATGTATGCTGGCGAAGTGAATGTGTCACAAGAACAGTTACCTGCATTCCTCAAGACAGCTGATCGCTTAAAAGTAAAAGGTTTAGCAGAAACGCCCAGTTCAATAAAAAGGGAAGGTTGATAGTTTTAAAAATAAAAAATAAAATACATCTTCCTCAAAACAAAAAAGCAACAATTTTTAATATGCAGAATCGACACACCCGCAAGTTTTACTTCACTACTTGTTTGCAGTGACCGCGTTCACACATGTTTACATTGATCTTCACAAAATATTTCTTACCTGCAATTTTGCACTCTACATTTTTTTACTCTACCAGACCCATTTATCAAAGCAAGCATACAAGTCTTAATTAAATGAAAATTAATAATTATTGTATTTATTTGATCTTCTCGTTTCCCTGCTAAATTTTGCTAGTTTATAATAAACCTTCAATACGCAAAACACATCTTATATTATCAATATTAAATATCAGCAACAGGCGAAGAAACAGACTGATTGATGATTTGATATACAATAACAAATACACGTTAACATCTACATACATAAATACATGCATAACTTATCAAAATATAAATCTGCAAAGTTGCTTAAAAAACTATAAAAACATTTTATAATTAAACATTCGATAACAAACATTTTTAGGATTATTACAAAAAGTAAAAAACTCAAATCCATTAAATTTTAGGTTTTTCTTCATCTCAAATCTGTGAAGTATTTAGTTTATTTTCATATAATTTAATATTTAATTTGACATATCCATACAACATATAAGTATGAATGATAAATCCGTTTTTCAATATTTTTTCTTTTTCTTTCTTATTATTATTACTTTTTTTGTTAGTATTCCGTGCTTAAATGAAATGTTTTTTCCCTTAATTTTGGGTTATTAAGAAAATTATTTTATTTTTCAATAGCTTGGAAAATATTAACACTTGAATATTATCATTTAAATAATAATTTATATTATAACTATAATTTTTAATTACCATATATTATATAAAAAATTTAAAAATAATAAAAAAAAATATTGAGAAAAAATTACAAACTTATCCTCTTATGCTCAATAAATTTTATTTTTATGTATGATTTTGTCCCCAAATAGACTATTCGGTACTCAAGATGACTTTCAAATTGATGAGTTAATAGCGAAAGGCATTCAACCAAAAACAAGTCTAGCCAAAATCGTAAAATCGTTTTTTGTTTAAACCAATTCATCTCTTCAACAGCGAATAAAAATGTAATTTCTTAAAAGTTCGGACGCTACCATGCAAAGTAACTAACAAATTATAGAAAAAGGTTACGGTATTGGTCATTAAAAAATCGCGATAGTTTGATAAATTTTAAAAATAACGACCGCGAGCCCACTTGTATTGTATAACAAAATATATCATTTTTGACGTCTAGCTGTATATATATATATATATATATAGATTTTTGAAACGATTTTCCGTCATCCCTAGGAAAGTTTGGTTTGGAGACATATATATTTGAAATTACAACAGTTTCTCAACACCAGGAATCTATTTTGAGAATATACAGTGCTGCAATTACTCTGTCGACTCCAGCCATGATATCGTTGTCGATCGCAGGTATATTAAATATTAAGATGGTTTAAGATGATGATTTTGGGCGATGATTACGTTGTTTATTCACGTTCAGTTCCAGCATAATTTTTTGTCTCTCATCAAGATTGCATGAATGCTTTTAGCATAGTGACGGGTGTTTACAGACGAGCGCACACACACATACATTTTATTTTCTCTGTGTATTTTGTTTGTGTATTGGCATGATAAAGTTGTGCGAACTATTGTTCGGACAAATCTGGTTGCACATAAAGCGGAGATGAACAGCGGCGCCCTTGACTAGCCATTTTTTTGAGCGAGCAGCAAATGTGCGATGGCTGAACAGATTTATGGCTAATCAAGACGCCATGTTAAGACTACGTCTTGGCTAGCCATAAATTTCGCACATTGAGGTAGCGTTTGCAAAATAACGAGAGAAAATGTGTTCGTGATCTTCTCTCCAAAGAATATGTGAGATGTTCCTCTTCAGTTTGGGCATAATCTTTTGTCTCTCATCGAGATTATATGGATACTTTTGTATAGTTTAAGCACGGGTGGTATTTTGCCTGTGTAATGTCATAACAGAGTTGTGCGAACTATTGTTTGGACAACTCTGTTTGAACATGAACTGCTACGGTCTTGATTACCAATTTTCTTTGCGAGCAGCAAAATGTGCGATGGCTGAACAAATTTATGGGTAGTCAAGACGCCATGTAAAAAGAAGACTACGAACACATTTTCTTTCGTTATATTGGAGAGGTTCTCACAATGTGCGACATATTTATGGCCAGTGAAGACGTAGTGTTATTTCAAAGCACGACAATTTCAAAATCAAGCAACAATATTTTGGTGTTTTGAGAATCGCGATTTTTGTTTTTTAATAGTGATATTCGTGACGACGGATTATCAGCTGATTTGCTTTGTTTACAATAAAATTCTTTTTATTTATTAGAATAATACGTTAATCATAAAGAATGTATACACAACTTAAAAAAAAGTACAAAAAAATGTTTTCTGTGAAAGTAACTTTATTACAAAAACAAATAAAGAACACATATAAACTGTATGTGTGCACATACATATATATTAATTTTATTACCAATTTTAAAGCAAAATATGTACTTAAAAAACGCCAAGTGATTTGAAATCTGCAGGCAGTTACCTTACCCGTTTTAAATCACGAGATTTCAAAAATTGTCCGGAGAACACCTTTTCATTGATTTCAAATAATTTTACGAAAAGTGATTTCAAGAAACGTGCCTGATACTTTTGTTTTTACAATTATTATGATCACTAAAAGTTTTAATAAATTATTGATGCAATTTTTTAATATTAATTTAAATAATGTAAATGTGTAGTTTGTTTTTATTATTTATTAATCACAATTTTAGTTATGATAGGATTGTGGCATGCATAACCGGTGTGTATTAAATGTATGTTTGTTATACATATGTATGTATGTATGTAAATAGAAAAAAGGACATGCGCAAACTAAACCAACAACTTGACGTTTATTAATTGTCATTATTATAGAATACTTTCGTGTAGTGCGTTGTTAAATGTAGGAAAGGTTCTATCTGTAATTGAAGAAACATTTATTCTTTATAACTGGTGTATACAACCATTTGTGTATCTTGTGTTTTGAGAAATCTTCGGGTAAATTTTTATTATAGAAAGAATGGATCGTGAAGGATGCGGCCCGGAATTTGGTAAGTTAGTCTAAAAATGTTGAAGATTTTACAAACATTTGTATATACATACATATGTATGTACATACATACATATGTATATATATTTACAACAAGGGTTGTAATGTTTGGTAAAGAATAGGGATGAAAAATTTTTGATATAAAAATTCAAATAATATTTATTACATACATATTTATTCAGATGATCGCCTAATTAAATTAGTGAAGGAAAATCCAGCTATTTATGATGTTAGTCATCCTCATTACCGTCGCACTCCAGTTCGCATGGCAATATGGGATAATATCGCTAAACAGTTGGGGTCTCCATGTAAGTAATAGAAATGCAAAATGTTATAGTTCGTTTTGTGCACGGACTACAAATGTGGAAGGGTGGATTCTGTGATCATATATTGATATACTATTTTCACATATACGTATGTATAAAATTTTCAAAATTTTAGCACGATTCCTGCAAACAAAATGGAAGAACATACGTTACAATTATCTACAGGAGCAGAAGTGTCTTGAAACTGGCACTGTTAATACAAATATAAGAAAAAGAAGGTTCACGGAAGACTTGTCATTTCTAAAGTATACCGCTTATCGTAGAGATTCTATTCCCCAAATAAAATCGAACAGCAACGGATCGTAAGTAAAATTTAGCAAAGATATTTATATGAACGAAAATTAATACGATATACATATATATGTATGTATGTACATATTTTAGTTATGATAGTAATAGTTACGTGAACCCAGACAATTTGGCTTCAGCCAGCAACACTTACGAAGTTATAGAACTGGACCATAGTGAAGATGAAGCCGATAACTTATTACCCGATATATCAGCATTTTTAGCTCCAATGAACGATTTACTGCATGGCAACCGAACAGACACTTATGATCAACCTGACAATCCTGAAGAGGCTTACGGAGTTTACAGATATATTACAAAAGAAGATCTGCCAATTCAACAACGTATAACCAAGTCAGACAAAAGTTTTAATCGTTCAGCTTCACCAACGAATTCTCACTGTTCAAGTCGATCATCACCACTTCTTACACCGCTTTCAACAGATTCACCGAAAATTAAAAATGATACTGAAAAAAATATTTTTAGTAATGGAACTAGTCAATATTCTGAAGTAACAATACATCCATTACCGCCTGCTTCACCTTTCACTCGCCAGCTAAAATTATCGCCCAACGATAACGTATTGCCAAATAGAGGAAAGCGTAAAGCGACTCCAACATCAGTACAATTTAACAGTGATCCTATTGATTTATATTGTCTTTCCTTGGCTGATTGTTTTCGGGCTATGCCGCGTTCAGAAAGGGAAAGGGTAAAATATGAATTTGCAAAAATCCTAAAAGACGCACAGTATAAAGATCAATTATAAACTAGACTTAATATTTAAACTTTCACATCAAAACTTTTCTTTCACGTTTATTTACCAATCATATTTGCATACACACAATTGGCATTTTAGAATTTTAATAAACGCATATTACACTATTTTAATGTGTGTATATACATATGTAAGTATATATATATCAATATCAAACACCTGTACATTCGAAGAAGCCAATGGAAACATTTTCCATAACGCTCTACGTTTTTTATAATTCATGTCACAAATGAACCTAAATTTCGAAAGGCGTGAAGTGCTTCAGCTTGTTGAAATTTTATATAGTAGGACTCAAAGTTGGTTACCTCGTCAATGCATATAATATATAATCCGATTGTAAAAATGGTTAATATTTCTATATTTATACATGTTTCGATATGGTGAAATCTCCTGTGGCAGAATAATTTTTCTAACGTATAGGCTACATACATATGTACTATACTATATATACATATATAGGCTATATACATATATAATATTCTTAAAGCATTGTGTTTTTGAAATATATCAAACGAATAATTACGTGAAATCACAATTTTTTCGCTTTACAAATTTTTATGGTCAGGCAAAAATAATGCCAACGATTATTCGAATAATTGTATAAACAAACATTTTAACTTAAATATGGCCATATTAAAAAAAAAATTATCCGAGCCTAGGAGGATCCACAACTACAAGAAAGAAAAAACGGTACAAACTAAAAATCTAAACTGGGCTTTGTTTAACAAAATTTTGTAATAATGAATACAGAACATTCCAAAATAAAACCGAAATTAAAAACAGCAAGATGATAAAACATAACTGAAAATATATTTTTTTTTATTCAAATTATAAATAAGAAGTTTCGGACGAATTGTGAAGAAAAATGAAAAAAAAAAATTGAAGGGACATAAATCTAAATAACACAAATGGACCAGATAATGGGATCCACGGAATAAATATCGGGATTTTCTTCCACAAAATGTATTGTCAGCTTCAAGAAAAAATGTATATTCGGGTATGTTCTGATTTTCGACACATTTTGAATTTGAAAAATTTTTTAATCCCCATAACTCGCAAAATGCAAGGCAAATTGATAACAGGCAAACTCACCAGCGAATTTAAAGTAGTGCGGCGTCTTTGACGATGTCATATTCCATATATATATATATATATATATATATATATATATATATATATATATATATATATATATATAAATATAGGGGAAATGAAAATTTTTTATATGGAATTTGACATCCAATGTCTACAATAAAAAAAACGCTACTACTATCGATCTTTGGTTCACCGGGAAAGAGCACAAAAACATTTGACAATAAGGGATTGCCGGAATGTAAATATATGTACTTGATCAATATCGTCAAATATAACTATATATAACTCAATCTCTCAGCTTCTTGGGGTCCACTCTGTGGAACATTACTACTTACAATTCTGAGACACAGAGGATCGTTGAACTTTACTGTTTCTGGACTTAGTATTTATATCATATTATTTATTATTATAAATCGTCGGAACTAATAACCATTTTAAATTATGCATACATATATTACATATTTACTAATTACTTTCAAATTATAATATTTTATATCAAAAAAACAAAAGTTATACCTCCAAGTTCTTATGGGATTTCACTCGTAGTGCGATGCACCCTAGATGAAAAATCGTCACAACTCAAAATTTCAGAAGCACACAACTGCAAGTAAAATTAAAGCGGGTAAGCAGATGCAAGTCAAATGAAGTCGAAATACCAACGTTTAGATGAAACAAAACTAAAAAATTTCTTGCTCGCATGCGCACTATCATAACTACAAATAGTACTCTTTTAGATAAGAGTATTCGAACAATCGATAACTGTATTTAAAAATAAAAATACATATGAATATTTTTATACATAAGAGTATGATTCACGGCGAATTAATTCTGTGAATTCTGTAACATAACATATTGGTTATAAATTTGTTAGAGAACACAGGTACACCGTTTTGGAAAAAGTACATTTAACCGCCTTGAGTTCTATAAAGCTGCAAACCCAATAACTCAATTCGCACTTATGCCGACTTAAGCTACTATTCCATATGATCACAGATTTAAAAGGTGAGAGCAAAGCGAATTCGACCCAATGTCAAATTGATGGGTACCATTAATATGGATATAAAGACTGAATTTAATTTTGTTTAGAAACATTTTTGTGATCCTTTCAAATGCAAATACATTCGTATCTACTCCATATCATGAACCGTAACGATTATGAGCAATAATAAAAATTACGATATAATTGTCATTTTTTAACTTTTACTTTTTACTTATTTATTTTTGAGTTTAATTTTTTTTAACGAAATATAATTTTCTAAATTTTGAGCTTTTTTTTTTTGATAAATAAAGATGGTTTTTAATTTATTTTCTACAATGATGGAATATGGCCAACCATTTCAACTGTGAGTCCGGCTACTCTCAACCGTATTCCAGAATAGTCGCAAACAAATATACTTGGATAAACTATCACAATTTATACTTCGATTATTTTCAATTGACTTGGTTCTTAAATTATGATTATTTTGAATTTGTATTTTTTTTTTTTTTTTGTTGATATCAATTATTATTATGAGATTTTTATATTTTGTTTAAAAGTAGTCATTATTTCAGATTATTTATTTTTGGATTATGAGAATGAAACTTTAAACGAAATTAGCGACACAAGTTAAAATTCTTTATTATAATTAGATTAGCAGATATAGTTTTGGCTAAAGAATATGAAGACAAATTACATCTTAAATCGCTTAGTCAATTTAAACGTCGAAAACGTTCTCTACGCTGCCTTGCATAGCGGGCACACTGTAATGTAAAACTTTAGCCAATTTATATAGGTGGAGGGCATATACATATATCGCAAGCAAAAAATAAAAAGATTACTAACAATATAATTAAAAATTAAAAATAATAGTTATTTGACAACAACAAAAAACTTGAATTCTAAATAAGAATTATTTTACGATAAAAAAACTCATTATTAATATTAATTGATTTAGTATGATAGTACAAATGGAGAATAAAAGTTTATAGCATAAACTTGGATCATATTGATTTTTTTTTTTTTGGTAAAAAATTAAGTTTTAATCATTATCTTCGGTCCCTTCCTTATATACTTACGTAGTGATATGTGAAAACTTGATTTTAAATTTCCATTTAAATTTTTTTTATTTTATTATTAAAAAACATAATTAAAAGTTTTTAATTTATGTACAGTTTCAGTAAACATATTTCTGTTATCTCTTCGAAAAAGTTTAGCTATTGTAATTTTTTAGCAATTGGTACCCAAAATGTTCCAGCATTATTCATGATACGGCGTATTTAGGACAGAACTGTTAAATTCCCGCTTCGATTGTTGTTGAATTTGCGATGTTGTTGGCATGTTAACATCAGCTGGGGAGAAAAATATATTTTTATTCTAGCATCAATAGGCCACTACAAAAACAATATATTGTTTACTTAAAAAAGTGTTAAGCGATCAAAAATCATAACTTATAATGTATTAGCAAAATAATGTTAAAAGAAATTTTACCAATAATTAAATTATATGCCTTTCAATAGCTTGAAATGACTAGTTTCCCGCATATTTTGCATGATATTAATTGTTGACAAAATGTTACCCCAAAACTTCTTAACAATTAATGATTAAATGCGGTTTAGACGGTACTACTTTACATACGTTAAAATAATAATATCAAAATTTATCCGTGTTTTAAAAATGTAATTTTGTAAATTTATTTTAAAAATATAGTCAATATAAATAAATATATTTATAAAAACTAAATATGGAATAGATTTTTTGAACCTTCCTGTATAAAGTGCATTTCTGAACAGGCCCATTTATTTCATATATGTATATGAAAATAATTCTGCTTAATTTACACATTAAAAAATTAAAGCACATTTATTAAACATGCAATTTTCAATTTGTCTTACCATCTAAATTACTTTGATCATTGATAATATCGGATAAATCGTACATAGGTTGGTATGTCGTCAATTCTAACAGTGGAAAAGACAAAATAAAAATGGTTCCTGTTTAATCAAGAATTACATATAATGTAATTACAATAATCAATTACCCTTTTTATCATTACTGTCAGTACCATCATTAGGTAAATGCAAGCCATATGGTCCCAAGATGTTCGAATCATTAAAAAGCTAAGTAGAAAATTGAGAATAAAAAAATTAATGAAATGTTACAGAAAGACATTACAAAAAAAAAAGAAAATTATTAACTTTCTTGAACGCTTTTATCAATGTAGTAATAAATTTAGATTATAAACAAGAAAACAATGAATTATATTATTGAAAAACAAAAAGCAGACTGCCATAAAACAATTATTCTGACAAAAAATTTGATTGTCATATATTTATTCTTTGTTTTTTTTTTTATTTTTTGCATAGTGCAATTCATTGTCTTTTGTTAAGGCTGACCTTATTAAGAACATCCTCTTCCTTAGCTGGCGGCAAAAATATGTGATTACTGTACTCAAATGTACTTAATTTTTGTTTCTGTATAGGGTTGATTTCGTATAAAGGCATCTTTAATTTAAGGCAATTTTTGTATTTATTAAAATTCATTTTTGGTTTACATATTTGTTAAATATCATTTTTTTTTTCAACAATAAATAATTTGTAATTTTTTTTCGTTAAGTTGAATTATGTTGTGTAATAACGTTTATGTGGAAAACCATTATTGAGTTAAGTAAAAATAAAGTAAACGATCAAGGAAAAGAAAAGAACAAATTTTTAACAAACAGTATATGAAAACAACAAATTAAGAATTCAAAATTTATTTGTTTCCCATTTTTATATGTACTATATAGATTTTTAACTTAAATTTCAGATTTTTCCATATCAAATTCAGGATTTCAGAAATCGAATTCGGACTTTTACCACATTCGATTTTTTATAATAATTTCAGCAACTATGGATATTTGGGGAATTTTATTAAAATAATTACTAGCTAATCTGTGAACAAAAGATATTTGTGGTAAATTTGTCAATGAATTAAATAATAAAATTCAAGAGGAAAGTATAAATAATACATGGTTAATTTGTAAAACTAACAAAGCTTCAGAATTGTTGGCGGATTCTCGAAATAACCAGAATTCAGTCGATATAATTGAAGAATCTATGGGAACCATCACTTCTGGCTATTGTAGGTAGTATTTCCTGAATACGACGATGAAATAAGATATCAGCTGTTACTGAACAGCCTTCGCATTAAATTAAATTTATGATATATTTTTATAAAATTCATATACATATGTATATAATATTATTAATTATAGCTTATTTTTTCTGTTTTTTATATTTGTTTATTAAATATCATACATTTGATTCGAAAACGCTTGATTTTTATTTTTAAAATTCGGAATCTGGTTTGAAAGTCTGATTTTGATTGTTAAAAGTCTGAATATGATATGGAAAGGTTCGAATTTTATTTAAAAAAAAAACTGAATTTGATATGGAATATTCTAATATGGGGAAACTCGAAAAATACTATAATACATATGAAGAACTTGTAAAAGTAACAAGTACAAGACATAATTTGTTTTTGGTAGAATCTAGTCTATACTAAGTCATTAAATACGAGATCGTTTACAAATTGTAAAATTTTATACCGAGTTTGTTCGGCCTCGTTACTTTCGTTCTTAATTGAATTCGAAATCAGATTACTGTCAGCAGTAATATTATTAGCATCCTCATTTGCGTCTTCATTACGTACATTTAAAGAAGATAAACTTACACCTAGCAGAGTGTTGTGATCCAAAGAGTAAACATCACTACGAAGCAAATCTTTTAATCCTTCTAGTTCGTCTTCAACGATATCTAGGTGGCCACTGACTTCATTACTTTAAATGAAAAAAATAAAAATAAAAATAATGTTTAGTACTTTTTATAATTAAAAAATGCAACTAAGATTTCTCTCAGTTACTAACGCAGTACTCAACCGCATAATGTCTTGATTGTTCCTATATTTGGTGAGAGACATATTACTGCCATTTTCGTTCTTTAGTGTATATTGGGGTCGTGATGTAGCTACTATCTTTTGGGCATTAGTATTATTTTTGTTGTTACTGTTATTAATCAAAGTAGCAGCCGCAGCAGCGGCGGCAGAAGTAGATGGCTCCAAGCTACCATTTTCTGAAGTGAATCCCGAGAAATACGGCGAAAAATTGCCACTGTTAGCAGGGGAACGTTCAAATTGTTGTTGAGCTTTTTTGAAATTGTCATTTCCGTCAATTTGACTATTTTCTTCTGCAGATGTTAAAAAATTATCCTGATGATGATACAATACAAATTTAGCTCGTAATTGGCGATTCTACTTTAGGACGAACTAATTTACTTACTTCAAAAATATCAGCCGGTATGTCATTGGTAATAAAATTGTTTGTATTGTACAAGTCGGAACTGTTGCCGGCAAAAAAGTCATTTTTTGTTGGTGATGCCGTATTAGCAGATGATCTTACAGAACTAATTAAGAAACTACCAGTGCTATTTGAATTTGACTGACGCGAATCTTCGCTACAATTTGGTGAGATTAAATTAGGATCTGGTGTCGGGCCGCGATTATTAGGATAAACATTTAGCAAAAGCATGGGGTCGATAGCAGTTTCTTGTTCTGATTTTATTTGAACTGGTTGAGAAATTTGATGTACAACTTGTTGTTGTTGTTTTGGTGAAGATTGTTGTTGGCTAGCAAGACCGTGTGCCTTAGCATTCGGACAACCAGCCCCTTTAACGATGTTTCCTGATGGACCTACAGTTTTATAGCGCTTTTGTCGATTTTTTTGCTTTAACATTTGACTGCGTGCAATTTCCTCGCGTACCATTGGCGTTGTCAATACATTTTCTTCATTATAGCTAACTGGACTAATATTTATGTCTTGCGGTTGTGCATCAGGCACCTCAGTTATGTGGTAAAATATTTTTGAACCGTCATTATTAACAGTCTGTACAAGGCCATCATTAACGGTGGTACCAACTGTCGCCGCTGTGCTTAAATAGCCACCTGCATCTTCAGCATTTTCATTAGTGAAGTCAAAATTTTGAGATATCATACTAACACTTGACTGGGGGCGTTCTATATCATGTGGTGAATGTGCTATATCGGGATCAACAGCAGTAGGTGTTGTTGGTGTATCAACTCTAGTAAAGGGGCTATTTGGCAGAACTAGTTCGGCGTCAGCTTCCTCTTCAGAAACTTCATCCAGCAAATCTTCACCTAACTCGTGGATAACAGGACCACACACCGATTCTGTTTCGCTACTCTTACGTATCTTTGCGTTTGGTGCGTCATTAATCATTAACTGCATATGTCGCTTTACACTGGTCATATTACGCTGAGGCTGTACAATCGTTATTAAAAATTGTATCAATTTATTAACAATCTGTTGTTGTTTCGCATGTTTTTGCCTTAGTGAAGCAATTTCGCGCCATAGCGCCTCATTTTCCTGTTTCATTACAGAGAAACGGGAATCCAAAGAATCTTGTCGCCCACGCATCGCCTTCACGTCTTGCAAAACTTTAGTTACAGCTTCCGGCTTTAAAGCAGACTTTTCATCAATCGCCTTAGTTGATGCTATTTTCCGTTTTATATGCTCCAATAAGTATGGACAATTTCGTTTAAAGCAAGGATGCGTAAATTCCATTTCATCTCGGTCAAACTTTAAACCTCCATTATCAATCGATGTTATTTTGTGAAAACCGTCTTAAAATCATAAAAAGTTATATCGTTAGATTATAAACAGCCACTATTTATAAATTATTTTAATTTTTCTTACACATATTCAACTGTCGTATAAAAGAAGCCATATTATTGTGTTTGTAGTTGAGAGGTAACAATTCTCGAGCGAATTGGGCTTGATTTTGAATAATAAAACTTCGACCGTCCTAAATAAAATATAATTTCTTTTATTTTACTTCAATTTATTTATGAGTTTTGTAATATAAAGCTTTCATGACCAATATAAAATATTAATCAATTATTTAGAACCAATTATGGCCTAGAAGCTAGCTTAATAATATGTTAATAAAGTTGAAATAATTAATTCATAAATATAAAAAGGTCGGAAAAAACCCTTATCATAACATAATAATAAAGCTAAAGTTAAATATTAATTTATTGTAATTATAAAAAATCAAAACAAAAGGTTTTTGGTATATTCATTTTATTGTTAATATATATAAATCGATTTTCATGATATATGGAGTATTTTGTTTTCAATACACCTATCTTTACATATGTACATAGTCTTTCGTAGATATGTATGTTTAGAAATTTTATTCCAAAAAAGTATTTATGTATACAAAGTTTTTAAATGTAAACATTTTCTATTGCTATAATACCAGCGTATACTAAACTGGCAAGCTCACCAGCGAAGCTGAGTACTTTTTTTAACTTATTGGATATCAAATTCCACATAAAAATGTTTTCCCGTTTCCCTTACATTTTTATATATGTAATTTGACATCGGCAAAGAAGCAACAAATACGTTGAATTGGCCGGTGAGTTTAGTTGTTACAAATTTGCCGTGTATAATACTATTAACCATAAATGGCGCACACTCGGTTAATTCGAATAAATAAAAAATATGTAAAATCACAATTTAAGCGAAATTTCTTTGTAACGCCGTTTTTATATATGTATGTACATAGAAACATCAAACGCAAATCAAAATTTGGTCCTCAAAACCACTTTACAGTTCCTATGCATATATAGCTTAACCTAAAATTTTGAATGCTAAACGTCCAACTTTGTTTTTTTTTTTTTGCTAATATAATTAGTCGTTTGACATCGTGGGCCTGGCAGATAAAATACATTTATAAAAAAATAACTACCACCAAAGATGCAAATTCAAAAACGTAACCATAACCAAAATAATACACACTAACACATACCTTGCTCCAACAAATAAGTTTATTTGTTTCCGGATCTTCAACTAATCGCCAAAGTTTGGCCAAAAAAGCCGGCACCCCAGCACCTGTCTCGCTGAACGTATGCATTGCTTTTCCTATATTTAAATTTGTTTTCGGAATATTCTCGCTTGGATCTATTTTAAATTAGATAATTTCATATATCAAGATTGGTATTGATTTTGTTCCCTTAACGCCTCTTTCCAACCATGAAGTTGCAACTAACCAACGACAAATAGTAAACAAAATATAAATATTTATATGTATGTACACATGCATGTGTAAGGAAAAAGGTTTTTGAAACAGAAAATAAATCGATCAATATTTGCATTTAGTATGTTGCTACATACATAATTATATACTTTATATAACATACATACATAGGAATATGTATTAAAGTAAATATTGAAAAAAAATGAATTTATGAAAATAAGATAAAACTTTATAATTGAACTACAGTAGCACGGTTTTTTTTCTTGTAATTTTTGCTGTAAACGTTTTGTATAAATGTATGTATGTACATATGTATTTCTACATATAGAAGTCAAACAATTATTCAACATGTATAAATAAATAGATAAATGATAACTAAAAGTCTTAAATAAATACTACATACTCGTATACAAACTAAAATATAACGAACATTGTTTAGGAATATTGTTTTTTGATGATCATTTTTATAAAAATTGTTAGGTACCACCTGTTTATTTTTTTTTTAAATTTTTTTAATAGTATACCTTTGCATGCAGAAATTCATACATACATATTGTATACATATGTATGTATACGAAAACTTTGACAGTAAAAATTACAACAAGAGCACTGGGAACTAATCCAGATCAATTAAAAAGTTTAACCTTAACTTATAAGCAAATGAGATAAATATTGGACGTATTATGTTACATTAATGTAACTATTAAATCAAAATTATAGTCATAAGGAGTTTAAGAAACAATAAGAGCATTCTATGTACAAAATGTTACTGAAAATGTAATATTTTTGCAAGATCTGCTCTGCGGCAAATCGATTCTTGAAAGTGGGTTTTCATAGGTATTGGGTATAGACATTTTACCGCAGTCTAAATTTATATTTTATTATGCACATGTATTTAAAGGGCCTTATTTTGTAAAAGGCAACGCAAGAATTTATATCAGCAGTATTCAGTTCTTGGTCCAAAGGTAAAATACGGTAGCTATTTTATGAAATCCAAATTCCTGTTGGATTTCATAAAAAAGATACTTTACAATTACACTGTTGCTAGATTATTTGCACTAAACAAATTTTTATAAATTGCCGCAAAAACTTTGGGAGTCCGTAACGCGGACATTTTCTTTCTTTACAATTATAATCGGAATATCTACGTAAAATCGTAGCTTCCGTGGACACCAGTTCTGGTTGCTATGGTGCTTCCTGTATCGCCGTTTTGAAAATAAGGTATGTAATCTTTTTGTATATATATTCATAAATAATTCCGTTCTTTTTAGACACTTTTGCTCACCATGATGAGTTCACCAGTATTAAAGTGACTCAAATTCCGAAATATTGTAATGGAACTCTCACTTTCCCCTGTCAAGTTAACTAGGGAGCTGATAAATTATTTTATTTTAAAAAATAGCTGTTCACTATTGGTTTGTAAATGATGTTAATGTGATGTGTTTCCTTATATTTCTGCCGAAACATATAGTATATAACAATATGAAGACTGCAGAAAAACAAAAAAATTTAGACTACGTGAAAGGTGACAATTTCATGAAATCGGGGAGAGAATATTTGTACGTTTTAGTCATATATTTTGGCATAAATTCTTACATTTTTTATCCTGTTCTGATAAATTAAGAATCTTGTACAATATATATTTTAAATCACAGTATTATGCTTTAAATTATTGATATAAATCTTAACAACGTAGTTGAAAATTTTACAAAAATTCTTACACACGAACTTTTAGCAAATACGGTTGATATTTTTTGTACTATTAACAAGTTTCATTGAATATTTAGAATGTGCTTGTGTAGATTACACTCTTGACTAATCATAAATTTGAGGAGCGTCTGCAATATAACGGGGGATAATTTCGTCGTGGTCTTTTGTTTGGAGAATACGTGTGTGTGTTCTTGTTCAGTTTGAGCATAATTTTTTGTTTCTTATGGAGATTGCGTCCATGTTCTCAGCATAATTTATGTACCGTTGTTTTCAGACGAGTACATACACACTTATTTTTTCATTTTGCCTGTGTGTTTTGCTTATGTGTAGCCAAAACAGCGTTGTGCGAACAACTGTGTTTAGACACGAACAGATCATCACATGGCGACTTGACTAGACATAAATCTGTTCAGCCACGTAATATTTGCTGTTCATACAGAAAAATCGCTAGTCAAGACAGTCACTGTTTATGGTTGCTTCATGTTCAAACACAGTTGTCCGACCAATAGTTCGCACATCTCTATTATGACATCACACAAACAAAATACACAGGGAAAATAATATATATTTGCGTGTGGGTTTGTCTATAAACACCCGTCATAATACTATGTCTTGACTAACCATAAATATGTTTGCACATTGAGAGAGCCTCTCAAAAATAACGAGAGAAAATGTGTTCGTGGTCTTCTGCTTAAAGGAACCGACCGAATATAAAACGACCATTTTTCTGTGCGAGCAGCAAAATGTGCGATGGCTGAACAGATTTATGGCTAGTCAAAACGCTATATTAAGACGGCATGTGATTTGACGATTTTTAACCAATTGTATCTGGCAACTATGATGTAGTACTGCTTCCGTGATACACCGCGCTTCGAAATACTGCGACTCTAGAGTTTGGAATTTCTTATTGAATAAATTTGGATGTTAAAATGGTTTTTTACTTTAGAAGTAATGTGGTTGATCCACCGGCGTTATTTTACATGGGACGAGATAAATATGAGAGTATGTTAATAGAAATAATCTTCTTATATGAAAATCTTAAGATTTTGCTTGTGCACAGATGAAGATTTAATCAGATGGGGTTGGCCTGAAGATGTTTGGTTCCATGTACATAATTATTCATCTGCTCATGTTTACCTTCGATTGGAAAAGGTTGGCTTAAAAGTCGAATGCATGCATAATTAAGGGGAGTATAATTTGTTGTACATTTTTTAAGGGTCGGAAGATCGATGAGATTCCAACGGAAGTTATTGAAGACGCCGTACAGTTAGTCAAGGCCAATAGTATTCAAGGGAATAAACTAAATAACATTGATGTTGTTTATACAATGTGGGAAAACCTCAAGAAAACGCCTGATATGGAAGCTGGTCAAGTAGCTTATCACGATGAGAAAGCGGTTAAAAAAGTACGTGTGGAAAAACGGTGTAATGATATTATTAACCGACTCAATAGAACAAAAATGGAGGAATATCCAGATCTTAGACAAGAACGAGAAAAACGTGATCTATTAGACAGAGAAGAACAAAAGGCACACATTAAATCACAAAGAGAGCTTGAAAAGAAACTAGAAAGGCAACGACAGGAAGAGCGAGAGCTTAAAAACTATACATCATTATTAAAAGCAGAAAATATGACCACTAATTATGATAATGGCAATGATTCTGACGATTTTATGTAAATGCGTATATGCATAGACTATGTAAAACTCATGCAAGATTTTTTTTAAATAAATACATACATATTTTCTGATTACTGGATAAGTTTATTATTTCTCACACAAATGCATTTTTACGTGTTTTACAAGATTTGTTAGTGAACAGGGGTTACTGCGTAATTCAATTCGAATTTAGTTCCGAAAATGTTTCCTCTCGAATTGGATTCCGCGGTAAGCTTCCTGGATTTTAATGGGATTATTTTTTTAATTTTGTTTAACCATATTTAATTGGCGATAATTTTACTTCTCTATATAAATTTTTAGACAAGCGGCGTAGTGTAATGCCACTGTCCTTAATTTGTCTTGATTGATGTGTGTTCTGTGATAATATATAATTTTTCTCGTTACGAACTTGGAAATAAAAACTCTTGGTTGTCTAACGCTAAATTTGATGCTAATTTGCGCCATTTGCAGTTTTTTGAATTGAATTGCCACCGCTTATTATGTACATCGCTTTGTTTCCATCACTTCCATATATTTTTCCAGCTTTCTTCGCCATTGAGCCTAAGAGCTCTTGAGAAACTTTGTGCGCTGATCGCAAAGAATAGGCCCATTCTTTAAGTCCGATTTCATCCTAAAAATACATGTTTCTTTAATGAGAAAATTTAGTGATTCTTTATTTTAAAACTTATTTTTAACTAATTCTATCCCAACCCATTTTTGATGGGGGATAAGCTGGTCTCTATGCGTATTTCGTTAGTTGCTTAAGCAAACTCATAAGGAAAGATTTTCTCGTTTAAGCAATCAACGAAATGCGCATAGGCAACGTTTTCTTTTTAAAATATACGACAGCTTTTGATAGATTATTGTGTGAATTTTGCGAGCACGGAAAAATAACAATTTTAATTTTTTTTGATTATTCCTCCACTAGAAATAATACTTGAACATGTTTGTATTAATATTAAAAATTGAAAATTGTAAAAACAACCAAAATATATTTTTTGGGGTTTTAATAATTTTGTTGCGTTTAGTGCTGCTTCTAGAGGTATTACAATGCAAGTTTAATTGAAAAATCGTTCAATGATTGTGCTGCTGCCATTTAGATTACTAGGTCGATTATGGATAACTTAAGCTACGTTGCCTGTTGCCCGAAAATATATTACAGATGACAACTGACAGCCGTTAGTTTTTGGTAACAGAAAATTCTTGGTTGCCAGTCGGTAGGCACCTCAACTGAAGTTTGGTTGCTATACATACATACATAATCGACACGATAAACTTTTTTATAAATACTGATGTAAACATTATTTTTTTTAAATTCTCAGACATATTCAAATTTGTTATGTATAAACTTTTCGCTAACGAGCTGCTAAAACCAATCGGCGTTTTGGTCGTACAATGTACAACATGCGACTCACTTTGTTGTTATGTATTAGAAAGGCTACAACACTTTGGCTAGATTATAGTCATGTTTTTATAAAATATAAAACTAGGTTTATTTCTTTAACTTACGGAATTTGTTAATAAAATGCGACCATCACGAGAGCCATCATTTACTCTTATTTGAATACATTGCTCGCCCTTATATGTTACAAAGTCTGAGGATATGTCCTCTATTTGATCCATAAATATCAATTCTGGCTTGTTATTGCCGCTCTCTGAATGTAACTCCAACCTTAGAAGATTAGCTTCTTTTAGTTAATATCATTTTAAAATGTTTCTAATGCTTTTGATTAATATAATATTCTTACCGGTTCGGATACAATTTAGCATATTTAGTTTGCCATAAAGATGCGAATGAGCCACCATATTTTTTTATGTAGCCATGCAAAATGCAATCGGAGTCTTTTTCGTCAGCATCAAAATGCATTTTCTGTTTGGCTTTTTTCTTTTGTTCAATTTTATCCGTTTCTTGGTTAATAGTTTCATAAACAGTTTCTATCACTTCTTGTTGCCATCTGCAAGAACAAACCAAATTGATTTTAATTCCCATAAATACACATATTTTTTATTACAATTACCTTTCTGACACAGTTAAATTGAAATTCTTATACAATTCCTGATCAGACTCTGTGAGTTTGATGCCTTTGGTATCTTCTTCATCAAATGAACCGATATCGAAGGCATCAGCTGCATTAACCTCACCACGAGGAGGTATTAATGGCGGTGTATATTTATGCATATAGACCTGGTGCCAGTCAATACCGGAAAAGAATGGGTGAGATTTTACTTCATCGGATCTGCAGCAGAAAACATAATAGTAATATTTAATCCAATGAAAAAAAGATATGTAAATAAAATAAAGCCTACCCATTTCCCATACAGCCAAGACGCTTATCAACATCTCTCTGTAGCAGTAACTCTAATAAATTTTTCAGTTCTGGACTAAACGTGTCGGGAAGTTCTACATTCTAAGCCAATTGATTTATTACATCAACAATTTTAGACACAGTTAAAAAAAGCCAAAATCTTACCATGGTTAGGGTCATTTTATCGATTTCATGTTTATCTTTGGTTTTATGCTGTCTAAACGGGGAATGACCTTTGAGCAATTTGTAAAGCATACAACCAAAACTAAACCAATCAGCGCAGGAGTCATATGCAGTACCTTTAGATAAAACCTCAGGTGCCATATAACCATGCGTACCCACAGAGGCATGAGGTTTTTTCCGGGAAAAATCACAAGCTAATCCCAAATCGGAAATTCTTATATGCCCATTTTCATCTAGCAAAATATTTGCTGGCTTTAAGTCCCTGTATACAATGGAACGCTTGTGCATATGTTCCAAGCCCAGTATTACCTACATAGATGAATGAGAATTTATATATATGCACAATCTGTATTTTTGTATTTAAATATTTTATTTCTCTTATGTTAGGATAATTACCTCAGCAGCGTAAAATTTCATTTCGTCCTCATTGAAGACACCATGTTGCGACAAGTGATAATGTAAATCCCCACCATTCATAAGATCCAATATAAAACACAATTTGTCTGGTGTATGAAAAGCATATGTCATACATACAATAAAGGGGCAGTCATTCTATTTCAACGAAAATTTCAAAAAAATTAAAAATTGTTTAGTCCAAGGCACAGGCGATATAATTATAAGGTGGAGGTAAGGCCAAATCGATGTTGGCGAAATTCGTCCCAATGTCAATATACTTATTTTCGTCTTGAGTCAACTGGCGTGTAAAAAAATTATATAGAAACAAAAGCAATCGATTCTTTTATAATTCATATATATATATTTCTTTTTTTTTTAATTCAGATATACTTTAAAAGTGTTTGACGTTAGGTTGTGGCGAGCGAATTCATCACCTGCGCTCACGAGGCCCCAGTTTATTACTCAGTAGAATATTAATCATATTTCTCCATAAGGGCTTCATTATTAATACCGACTAAACAGTAGGGAACATTAGATTTAGGGGACTTGGTTTTAGAAACATACATTTTTTTAAACTGACGTGAAACAATAAACAAAATATCAGGTTTGTATAAATATCACATGCATGGGAAAGAAAAGTAAATGATGGAACATTGCACATCACAATGTTTCGTCAGAAGTTCCCTCGTGTGTAGTCGGTATATCGGTAGTCGGTAAATAAATAAAGTCAAATTATTAAAATAAAAAAATCTTTTTAAGACTGCGACTCAAATTCTAAATTTATCAAAAGTGTGATGAAATGGGATTTTAAAGTAAATTCTTATTTATAGGATTTTTTTTTATCCATTGACGAAAAATTAATGTCTAATGCATATGTGTTCGGCGTTTTGTTTTGAGACGCTAAACTTTTTATTGTTCTTTTCTGTAACAGTCAATTTGGGGTTAGTTTATTTTAGCAATTCGTCGTGAACAGACAGGCACATGTCAGAGTTACGTTTGCAAATTGTACGACTTTATTTTGAATAACATTAGGAGAGCGTTACATGGCATATAAACTTAAGTTACTGAAATATACATTTCGCGAACTATTCGTTTCCTATTAACTGGCCACCTCTATCGTTCGTTTTGATGCCTTTTCGGGATATGCAAATCTGCATATCTACGCTGATAAGCCAGTAATAGTTGATCTCATGAGCTAAGATTCGTTGTATTTTTGCAGCCTGATCTACTTCGAAGAGTGTGTCAAATCCGAACCTTCAGATTACGTTCCGTACGCGCCAGTCACATGCCCAAAGTAATGATTGAAACATTATTGCCTAATAATTATACATATTTTAATTAAATCGTATTTCATGGTTAATTAAAATATTTATTTCGCTTCAAAGTCTTCCGTCTCAAAAAAAAAAAAACCACCCGGAATATTTGATGTTAAATATTTTACTTACACCGGTACTGACAACTTGCAACATAGAACGTTCGTTCAATGCCAGCATTTCTCCCTGTTTCATTTTAATTCGTTTTTTATCCAAACATTTCATGGCGTACATCTTTCCTGTATCCGCTTTACGGCATCCGTATACCTCCCCGAAACCCCCACGGCCTATTATTCTGTGAACACTAAAGTCGTTCATAGTTAACTGATCAAAATAAATTTCATAATTTAATTTATGCACATATTTGTATAATGTTTGAAATCTTGCCTGTATATTAAGTTCTAAGTTCTTCCACTGGCAAAAGCGTGTAAATTTTTCACTAAAAAATTAAATAAAATATTATGGCAAATATAATATAATGTATGCATGTAGATATACATATGTATCCACACATACCTTTCCAAGAATTTTTTAAATGGTTTGCCCTTCAAATAACTAAATATTTCGTCAATATATGGCTATGGATTATGAATTATTGAAAGATATAATCAAATATAATTATTAATTTAATTTCATAATATTTACCTCGAATAAGTTTGTAGGTACTTCATTCTTTAGCAAGTATTTCTGTACACTTCCAACGGCATCTCTAGAATAGTCCTGGAAATATTAATTTTTAAAATCATTTAGGTCGTAATATTATTTAAACAAACAAGCAAAGCATAAGTCTGTTTGCAAGAAATACACCCATTTCCATTAATTTCGAAACTGTTGATTGAAATTAGTCATAACATAGGTCTACATGGAAAAGTTTGCAAATAGAGTTCGAGAGGTGTTTATAATTTTATCTCAAGTTATACAATTTACACAGTCATTTATCTAAGAGTTGAATTTCATTAGTTTTTTTTTTTTTTTCTTAATTCTAAGAATATGTGAGTCGCTTAGAAAAGTAAAAATAAAAAATTAAAATGTTTAACAACAAAAAAAATACATACATATGTGTGTGTTAACAATTCTTCCATTATAAAATTATCATATATTTCTCGAGCCATTTTCATTCGTTCTTCATAACATTCGGTTTTTTCAAATTGTTTAATCTAAGAAGAGAAAAGGAAATTAAAATTTTTGAAATACAAGTACTTATAATTACTACCTGTTCATAAAATTTGAATTGTTGTATTGGCTCGTCGGAATCATTTTCACAAAAATCCTTGAACAAATTATAACCTTTAAAACAAAAAATTATTTATTAAATTAACAAAATTTATTATATATGTACATATTTTTTACCTATAATTTGATTGAAAATTTTGTAGAACTCCAACTCATTTTCTTTTTCCAAATACTTGTACATAACACTACGAACACTGCAAAAACATACAAAAATCTTTTGAAGTAAAGCTAGGAAGAAGCAAAAAATTTAAAAATTTATTGCCAATATATTTGTTTGTATATATGTATGAAAGTAGTAAATTTCATTCTTGATTTTATATTCTGACAAGGTGTTTTGATGTCTCCAAACTAATCTTAGGAAGGGATGACGGAAATTCCTTCCAAGAATCTACTAAATTTCAGTTTTCTTATTAAAAATAAAAAAAAACCTTTAATCACAGCTGGCTGCTCGAGTTGCAGGGTAGAAAGTATATACATACGTTTATTCGAATAACTTTCAAGGAGGGAGTAAAAACGAGAGTAAACATTTTAGAGACAAAAAATGTTCCGAAAACTTCTTAAAATTGTAATATGTATTTGTTGTGTTAACTTGTTATTGAATTTGAGAAAATGTGATTGATTTTGAAAATATATAACCGTGCAGTGACCCATAATAGAGTTAATATGATTATGGACAATTTCGTACTCATGTAATCTATGAACATACATATGTATCAGAACAGTCGTTTTGCTTATACAATAGGGGTATAAAAAATGTCGGTATTTTATATGCTGATATCGATGCTTTATTTGGCCCACTTTATAGCGCTTTTGATGAGACTTTGTTATGGTTGAACGTTATTTTAAACATGAATGAATTCAATGTTTATATAACAACGATACTGAATTAATATCGAGTTTCTTTGTTAAGTAATCTCCAAATATTTAACTTTGGTTTTTATAAACAGTTTTCATGCCAATATAATTGTGAAACATGTTGTTAAAACTTAAGACGTTGTGGGCTAAAATGAATAACTTTAGTTTTATTGGGGTTACTTATAAAACGGTTTTAACGCGTAAAATAAACGGCTCCACAGAGGGTTATTCATTACATACACATAATTCTGTTAGTTAACTGTATTTCAGATACTGGTGCAAATTTATTTTGTATTGTTTTAGGTAAACGAACATACATATACAGTTAATTTCGGTAGCTATATAATAAAAAACACCTATATGCAACAGATCACGGTTTTTGCTGTTAAATCAGATTTCTTTCTCAATTTTTGCACTATGTGTTAGTCTTTCTTTGCAGTTGTCAATCTTTTACCGACATTAGGTTCCTTTTTCTTACCACACCGGTCCGTTTTTCTTTATAAGTATGATATGCGCTGTTTGTATCGAAAGCTTGAATAGTTGGTGTGTTTTCTTACAGTAAATCTAGATTTAAATTGGTTAAAATAATTATGCCAGATACTGAAATTTAGTTTGTTGTTAGGATGCTCTATTGTAAACAAAAACAATAATTAAAAAAAAAAAGTCGCTGAAATAATACTAGCAAAATTTGCAAGATTTATAAGTCTACGTTAATGAAGAGGAAAAATTAGGCATTAAGCGCACACCTTATATTGATATACTAATAATAGCTTTTTGGTATTGCGAACAATAATAAATATTTGGTAATACAACTGGTTACTACATAGAATGTATTAAGAGTCTACGTAATATTATATCTATATTTGTTAACATTCGTTTAAGTTTATGAACTACTCCAAGCAAAATTAGAGTACATTTGACCCTGACATGGAACTAATTAGCAATTTTGTCGAATATATGTAGGTAGCTGTAAAAGATTTTTATTGAGTTTTTATTCCTGAGAAGATATTTCGATCCTATAATATGTAGGTATAACTGTGTACATAATAAATTGCTGTTAATCTTGTGTAAACAGTAGAATACATAGGATGTTTTATGAAGTGGACACTAAGTTAATATACATAGGCGTGATTTCATTGAATTGAAAAATAATGTATTTGTTCATGTTTAAATCAAAAATAATGAGTACTTCATTCGTAAAAAAAATTGTATGCAAATAATTTAGTAAATGATTTATAATGTTGATTTAAATTCTTTTTTCATACGAACCTTGGATCAGGCAAAATTAATTTCTTGCTAGCTCTAGCCGCCGGAGTACATTTGGATTTCTCCATTGCCATCAAGTAACTTACATCTGCCAATACAGCCTCTAAATCTGCCATCTTGTTTGTATTAGTTGTTTCTTGTAATAATTTTAATTTCCTTCCTAATCAAATCAAATTTTTTTTGTCATATGAGTACAAACAATTAATATTAAATCAATGTTCAATTTCTTTAGTTAAGAAGATGTATAGTGAATTAAACAGTAGAAATATACACGCACCCGCACACATATGGGAAACATTTTTTTTTTTTTGGTTGCACTCTATTTATTTGTTCATACAATTTTTATATACAACACTAAATACGTATTTTTAAATATACACATATGTACATATATATGCACATATAATAAATAAACACCTCTAATCCATCAGATTTTTATGTACGTACATACGTTTAGATTATCTTTAAATATTTCGATGAAATATCTTTTCATTGCAACAAAACTTACACTAGATACAATGGCGATGTTATTATTATTATAAATTGTGTTAATTATTATTATGTTATCAATAATCGGAATTTTACTTTAGTATTCATAATTAGAACATCCAATATATATTAATTTATCTATACTAAACCATGAATAATACCCCACTACAGAAATAATATTGTTACAGCTTAAATAGAATTGCAACTGAAAAGTAAACATTCAAAAACAGGGTGAATTATAAAATCAAGTCAAAGCGAATTTATTGTATATGTTCCAATCCAGAGCGAATTAAAGTTGTTAACTCACCAGCTCATTTGATGTAAAATTGCATATAAAAAATGCTTACATATTCTATATGGATTTTGTTATATGCAAAGAACAGGAAAGTGCTTTCAATTCACCCGTGAGTCTACCTGGTATCAATTTTCCTTTGTCCAATCATTTTATAAAAGTTATCAGCAAGGAAAATTGATATCAGGTAAGGAGATTTAAAATAAATAGTGTCACCAGCGCATATTAATTCATCAGCAAGCCAAATTACGGGCGAATTTAAAATATTTGCGTCTCAATTCGTATATTAAACTCCATATAAAAAATGGCGGATTTGAAAAACAAATTTTAATATGTTTTATTTGGCCTTTGTCATCAGCTGCGGTGGTGAGTTTATGTGTTTTAATTCGCCTTTAGCAAGACTTATTAAGACAGGTATACGCAAAGCAAATTAATTATTGGGTGGCCTTATCTGCGCAGAGAATGAACAACATATATTTACGAATTAAACACATTTTCGTTTACTTGCTTTTGTTTATTATTTTTCTACACATCTGTTGAGGCGAAAAAATTTAGGTATTGTGTTGGATTTTCCAACCACCGAATTCGCTGTGCTTCTGCATACCATATAACCAATACGCCCAGGGTACACTAAATAGGCAAACTTACAGCGATGCGGAGTCCTTTTTAGAACTGATTGGATATCAAATTCCATCCTAAAAATGTGTCAGCAAATCCACAAATACTTTAAATTTGCCTGTGAGTCTACCTGTTACACTACGTCTTGAATAGCCCCATAAATTTGTTCGAACATTTAGAGAGCGTCTGCAGAATAACGGGTGGAAATGTGTTCGTGATCTTCCTGTTCAGGTTGAGCATAATTTGATATTGCTTGTGTGTATTTTGTTTGTCCAATAGCATAACAGCGTTTGAACACGAACAGAACCTTAACAGTGACGGTCTTCACTAGCCAAATTCCTGTGCGAACAGCAATATGTACGTTGGCAGAACAGATTTATGGCAAGTCAGGATGTTATGAAAACTATGCTGAGACCAAGGAAACAATCTCAATTGGATTCCTTTGCGCATCGACAACAATTAGAAATTGGAGACAAAATACATCTTCAAAATTTTAAGGGTTGCATTTACGAATAGGTTGCCATGTATTACTACAAAGCAACATGCATTTAGGAAACCAGCCGTAGTGCTAGGCTGTTTTGTGTTTGCACTTTTACAAGACCATTTGCACGAAACACTGATTGGCGCTATTTTATCTTTGGTTTTGCATTTTTTTTTTTATGAAATGTAAAAAATAAGCTACAAAACTATTGAGCAAGGCTTTTTTTACACAGCAACAAAGGCGGGCATACAATTTTTTTATTTATTTGAAAATGAATAAGCAAAATGAGTATTAACCCGTATTATTTAATCGGTTGAACGAAATTAGCTTGCTTTTGTGGCTATTAATTCAATATGAATTTTTCATTCATTATAATTATAAAATTGCAATGTTGTCTCTATACGTTTTTCGCTAGTTGCTTAAGCTCGTCCAAATTTTTAAACAAACTAAAAATGCCTTATGTTTGAAATTTCTTAAACCAAATGAGAGTTTAAAGAATGTTGAAGAAAGAAAAAAACGTGATAGTTTGGAAAATTTGTGTTGTCTACTTTATTTGTTCTTTTTTTATATTTTTATATGAATTGTTATAAAATAATAGAGATTAAAATTAAATTTTAAAGACAACAAAAAGTAGTGGACATCTGAAATATTTTTATTTTATATTGTTTGTTTATAAAATCAGTTACATTTCCACATGCCCACGGCCCTGTGAAGCTCTTATAATCTAAATTATTAAAAAAAAAAATAAACAATAACTAACTAAATATTGTAGATAATATGTATACTAAAAATATGGGGTTTAATCTAATATTTTTTGTTATGTGTATGAAGTGTTTATGTAAAGTTTTAAGGATTAATATAAATTATGTATGTATGTATGTATATATGCACATGGAAAGTTGTTAAACACAGTATCATACGATATTAATTCGAGTATGTATTAACGTTTATAAAAACTTTACATGTAAATAAATTTCGTCAATATTGGCATTTTAAAATATAAAAAATGAGATATTATTAATATGTGGAATAGTGTTAGTTTTATGCATGGATAGGTATTTGTGTTAATATGAAATTTATTTAAGATTACGTTGCGTCCATTCATTCTGTTGATTTGCCGATGAGATCAGTTTTAAAGGTTAATCTCTCTTTCCATTTTTTGCAAGTTAAATGACGATTTTTCTCTCTAGTTTTAGTTATTGCACAAGTTTAGGTATGTTGCTCAGAAAATATAGAAAATATCGAACGTAGTGAATGTCACTGTTGATTTCCATCATTCATAAGTTGAGCACTAAAAGATAGCTCGTCCTTTAAATATCAAAATTTGTTTGTTATATTAAACATTGTCACGTCGAAAGAAAATCATAATTACCTCAAACATATCTTTAAAAGACGACGACTCATTTCCAAATGGACTCGGTGATCGAGATTCTGAATAATTGTGCTCAGATTGTTGATCATGCATTGTGGTTTTTTGCATCATTCCTAAACAAATAATAAGTAATCCTATTAATGGTCTGTTAAAAAAAACTGTTTGTTGGAATTTCACTCAGAATAATTTAAAAAGAAACTAAATTTTTTTTCAGAAAAAATTGTTGAGGATTTTTTTAAATAGGGCCTGGTTCAAAACATTATTTCGCTAGGTTAACATAATTTCGCGTTTCCATTTATTATGTTATTAATATTAAAACTTTGTGTTGCACTAATTTTTATGAACGCATAAAACTCTAATCATCAAAAAGTAAAAATTAAAACAAAACAAATGCAACCGCTACACGGCACAGTTAGTTAGTCGAAACTTAATCAAAAATCAATGGTGGGCTGATAAGCAAAACATTAAAAGGGCCTGATTGCCCTTAACCGATAACGACTGAGGCGCACAGAACTGCTTTACGACTCTCTATTAATATAAAACAACTGAAGGTTGTTTTGTCATTCTTGTATATTATTTTATTGTTCGAATCCCTATTGTTTTGTAGTAGTGGTGTAAAATATCAAACTATAAATGCGTTAATTACCACCTATAAATAATAATAATAAATATTTCACCTTTATTACTTCGGAGATCATGCATTATATAAATCATATAACTTAGTACTGTTAAATTAATGTTTCAGAATATAAAGTTTTTTTTTTAAAAACGCTGTTTGGTTTAACCGAAAACGATCGATAGCCAGATACAATTTTTATAATTTTTTTACGCGATTGTGGTCTGTTCTGTGGTTCTATTCTAAGATACTCCTTAACCTACTTACCATTGTTATGACCTATTTTAAGTTGCCTGAATTGTTTCAAGGAAGCCATGTCCGGCTGTATTATGCTTAACAATTGACTTCGAGATTCATTAGGACTCTCAATAGATGTTGGTAAATCCAAAAGTCGTTGGTTTTGAATTCCATCCCCAGGTCCCATATGCGATATATGATTAAAGTTTGTAGGCGCAGAAATCATTTTCGATCTTCTGTCGATGCTATCAATTTTATAAACAGAAACAGTAAATATGGTTAAGTACAAGTGAATAAAACGAGAGCAGGGCAGGATACGAACTTTTTAATAGTTTTATTGATTTCTCTCATTGAAAAACGACGTTTTGTGTTCACTCCGCTAATGCGTTTTAAATTTTTGGATTGGAATAAGCCCTCTGAAATGCAATTTTTATTAAAATTGAACAAAAGCATCTATGTATAGTCATAGGATTATAAATAAGAATAAAAAAACATTTTGTTTTTTTTAATTAAAACGTGATTTAGTCGAATGTACATATATCTACACATGATTCAAGCAAAATGTTTATAGGAGTGAGTTAGGTAGGACAATGACTTACTTTAAAAATACCATCAACAAAGGTAATGTGCTATGTAAACAGTATCTTTATACTGATATAGTTAAAGAAAATTAATTCATTTGAATCGTAAATATATCTAAATTATACCGGGTTAACCACGGGTTTTCTGAATCATATATGAATGTCTCAGTTACCATTAACTCTAAATTAGTTGGTACTTAAATGCTAAGTGCTCGTTAATAGGGAAATTTGGTCTGAATTAAGACTACGGTCTATAAAAAATTAAAGCTACTACCAATTTTGGAAGCTAAGTAATACCACGTCTAATCTTGGGTATAACGAACGAGTTTTCATAGTAAATTGATTAATGGCAAATGAGAACAAATTTGGGATAAACGGCCATGAAAATCGAAAGAAAAACAATAAGTTTATGAATCGTAATAAACCGCTTCAAAGCATAGACATAGCGTAATATAACATTTGCAAGACGCTCATATCTATCAATAATATAGGTCCATGTGCAAGACCAACCCTCTAATCCATAACAAATACGCAAATGTCGCAAAATTTATTAAACTTAATAAATTTTAAAACTTTGTAAATGGTATATTGGCACTCAGGCGCCAAATAAATCCATCTCTTTTACTCGCTATTTTTTGTTTTTATTAAAGGCCATAAAATATTCGAATGTCGCGTTTTTTTACCTTTTTATCGGATACTTATTTGTGGACCTACTCCTACCATTTTGCTAGAGGATTTTCTGCAGGCATCAAGTAATATGTAAAAACGTTACCATAAAACTTATTAAGTTTTGGACGAATAATAAAAATGTTCTTGTGCGGCAAGGGTTGGTTGTTATGGTTGTACAAAAGCCGGTTATCAATATACATACATACATACATATATGTATACCTAAGCATTTAAACCTTGATATGTATTTCGTTTATTTCTTGCAGATCATGGCAAGTGCTCAAATTGTGACGAAACAGTAATAAATATTGACAATATAATTGACAGATATATAAAATACATTCGGAGTGCATTTATTGATGAAATTAATGGGACTTACTTGTATGAATATTTGCTAAATAAACAACATTTGGTGTATCGTTGATATATGTTAAAACTATATTTCCTTGCTGACTAAGAGGTGATGATCGCTTAACACCGATCGATTGTACCCATTCGGCTGTCTGCGTATTGAATATATCTAGATGCGTTTCTGAAAACACTAACAAATGTCCTTCCGAATATGCTATTAATATACAAAAGGCAGGTCAAATATTTTACTTGGTATTACATTAAAACGAAATATATATGTTCAATTTTACTTATGTTTGAGGGAACAGCAGGATACATAATCTCGCGGTCACGTGATTTGCGACCTTGTAAATCAACGTATATGGCGAGAGTTTGGAAAACTAAGAGGTATTCTCCATAACCTCCTCCTGCACATTGTATTTCGATAACCCGTATAGCATCTACTCCAGAATAATTTAGAAAGGCACAAAGTTGATTTTCAGGATGAATTAGTGCTAATTGAAATCAAGGAAAAAATGAAGAAAAATGTCACATATTTGAAATGGAGTAGAGTCAACAATAACTTACACATGGCTGTTGCTTCTCCTTGCAATAAATAGGCAGTAAAACCACTCTGATGTCCTATAACCAATCTCATATCGGAAAGTATTTGAACACATTGTACTGTGTAAGCCACAGTGAATTCACACATTTTTTGGTGTCTTAGCCGATTGCGATTAATTTCATAAACTATTATTTGCGTTTGATTGGTAGGCTTTTTTAGGGCAACCACAAAACAATACACTATGGAAGGCATACGTTTGATGATTCCCGTACAAGCAGCAACACAATTTTTTGAATCGACTACCTTAATCCATTCCACATCACTGCATTCTAGAGCTCGAATAGGAAGAAGACGTATGTGTCTCTGTTTGCCGCAGAGCAGAACTAAAATATGTTCTTCCTCAATATACCAAATCTGAATGATTTTTTTGCTATCCCCAATGCGTGCTATTTCATACTGCTCAAAGTTGATGCAATACAGGCCGTCATCTGTGCCCAGTAACAATTGATCGGGATAAATGATAAGAGCGCTAAGCGCGTTGCGCATCAGAGCCAAGGAGCTATCTAAAATTTCATTAATTTTGTATATTGCCGTATTTGGAAGATTATTTCGCTTTAGGATGCGATGTAATTCACTTAAAGCCACTACCCATTTGGTTTTCTCTGATTCATTGTCCGCCAGCATTAGAGTATTTAAGCATGGCCCACCATCAATTAATGACGTTTTTATCTGCAATAGATATTTCTTAAAATGTTGCAATGCATCATTATCAATAGAGATACCTTAAAAATACATGGCACATCCTTTTTAGCAGCATGAATGACGTCGCTCTCTCTTACACTAGTAACTGCAAATTCGGTGTCTCTCATATCCAAAACCTGTGAAACGTTTACACATGGCAAAGCACTACGATCTGCCGAAATGTCGTATAAAAACAGCTTAAAATCACAAACTACCACAAATTGGCGTACCCAACCACGCTTAACAACTCCTTGCTTGGGTACTTTTACATAACCTTCATATGCAGTTCCAATTCCACGGGTTGGATCGATACCTAATGGCCGTTTGGTTTGATCGTTTGGTACAGGGCATTGAGTAGGAACCTTTTGACAACAGTTAGTATGACAGGCAAAACCGCAAATCTCGCACACGACCCCCTGCCTAGTCAGGCCAACCATTAATGATGTGCAGTGGTTACATTTGGTAGGGCTGCTAAAAGTGCGAACCAAAAACTGATGAATCTTTTGCTTATGTCCGCCTGATGCTTGTTGCTGCTGCTGATGATGAAGCTCTGTTGATTTACAACTCAAATTACTTTTTGAACTTGAATTACTAATGCGAGTTTTACCCTCGTCACCATATGATAAATTGTGCTCGGGCGATAAATTCATTGTATAATTATTACCACTAAATATTGATGACATTTGTTGTAACTGTTGCTGTTGATGTTCATCATCCGAAAAGAATATATTTGATGAGGAGTTCATCTGATGTACAAATAAATAAATAAATAAATACACATACATATATTCATACGTACATTTATATACATACATATACGTATGTATATATTATAGTATATACATATCTCCCAGTGTAAAATGTAACTACAATACGTTTTTTAAAAATAACTCCGCCCCAGTACATCCTATTGGGTGCAAATTAAATATAAGCCTTAACTTGGCCTGGCGCACTACGGTGCGCCTTAATACTTAAAATGGATCGACTCCTTGTTTTCAAATACGAAAAATCCCTTTGTCTAGATATTATATGTTTTGTTCCTTTACTTTAACAAATTCAATTCTACTTTAATAACTATTTAACTATTTTTTTTATTAATCATTGTTTATTCACTCATATGGATATGTAACTGCTCACAGCAAATGAATTTACATATCGCACACAGAGACACATCATAAAATTTGTAATTTTTCAGAAAACGCAAGTAAATAAATCTTTTGCTGAACTTAAATTGTAAAGTTGGTGACAGCAAAATAAATTAAAAAAACATTAGAATTAAGTGATTTAATAAGTGCTTGTAATACGCTTTATAGGATGTACATACTCTTGCCAATTGCAGTCCAGCGTAATTAGTGTTTTTTTTTTCAAAAATATACAATAACAAAAATAAGGTGGAATTTTTCGTATGGGTAGACAAAATAAGAAGCAATTTTCATATATTAACTTAAAATTTTTAATTCTGTCACCTTTGGAGTAAGTGTGTGCGATATGTAGTTTACTTCTTCTATTTCAATTAGATTTATCTTATTTTTGAAATACAGTACGCACTCGACTTGCGTAACCGAAATGAAATCGGAGTTGTTTCTTTTAGTCAAAAGTTGCAATAATAAACTAGTTACTTACGCTTACTTTAGAGTTGACTTCACTTAACTCATATGAAACATTAAACACAACGTTGAAAAGGGTAAACAAAATCAGAACAAAAAACTATCTGTACATTAATAGCCAACATTTTTGTCTAAAACATTTGTGTGAAAATTTTTTAAGCGGTGCTCCTGTATCAGAACATAGACTTATGCGTTATGAATGAGTAAGACGAAAGACTAAGTGTTTAAAAATTTAATTTTTCAGACCACTGGGCCTAGACTAGATTTTTCAGATATAACTCCATGAAAATTGGAAAAAATTCAAAAGTTTACTAAAATATTTAATTAATAATTTGTAGTAAAATAAATATTTTATATTACTTATGACGGTTCCTTGACCGAATGCCTAAAAAATCATTAAAAATTAGTATTAATAGCCGTAATTGCGTTTGGTGTGTAATCTTTTTTTAATTACCCCGAAAAAAATACCACGATTCTGCTTACTTCTTTATTCTCTCGTCTACCATATGCCATATTCCATATTTGCAAAAAATGTAAAAACCAAATCGAAAAATCAAGACACACACGGTTCTCGGCCTCCACACAATTTTTTTTTTAATTTTATAAAACATATTAAAATGGACAAACTCGTTCCTACATTCTTGTAAATTTTATATGTGAACATTTTCGGAATATCAAATAGTTATGTTGTTGGATTATGTCGGTGCATAGACAAAACAATTATAAAACGATGTGTTGGTGTAAACAAATAAGGAATACTTATGACAAATTCTGGCGAGGCGAATATCAATTAACACGCTTTCATAACTAAGTTGGAATGTGTTTGCTTTATTGAGTACAGACAGTGTGCTGTATTTGATTGAAACGAAAATGAATAAATGATTCAAAATAAGCACAAGTTCACTTCGCAACTTCAACACTATTATTTCTCTTATATGTACATATTGTACACACTCATTGTAATCTAAATTCTGAAGAAGTGAATAAAGCGTTCGATACAAGTAGTATACAATTTTATGTAATTTATTTGTTCATCTATTTTCTGTTTTGTGCGATTTCTTAAAGAAATTATAGTACTGATAGTATTTACTCTAATTTGCACATAACTTAAGGATTTTGTAAATGTGTAAATTGTTACAGCAATACGTTTTTGACCTTCTAGGCTTATTTTATTGCAAATACAAAATAAATAATTAATTCAACAAAAATTTTAAATATTATTTAATAATTCTGCGGAAATAACGAATAAGTGCTTAAGCTGAAAACGAGTCAATAGTTCCATAGTGTTTTCGCAATTCGAAACTACCCCTCAGCAAATTTTCACTTGTTTAGCTCAGTTTTTGTAATGAATTTTCGCCTATCTTCTTTATTTGGAACAATAAATTAACTTCTAATTTCGTAAAAGGTTATAAGTTGTATTTTAAAATCTTAATTTTTTATTATAGCCTGTCTTGTGTTTAAAAATCAGCTTTAAAGTTAAAAATTGCTCTCGTGTAAAACGACAAAATCCCACTTAAGCACTTTTTCCTTAATGACACAGAATTAATTAATTGTTCCAAGGGTGTAAAATCCCTATTATGTTTGATCAAATCATCACAGGGCAAAATACGTACGTACTATGTCAAATGACGGTAAACCGCAAAGTAAATATCGCTCACCTCAAGTATACTTGAAATAACCATTGATCTATTTTGTCAGGATGAGTTGAGTAGTTTGTAATTATTTAGGATTTAAGCCGTACAAATATTTTTATGTTTTCGTCATCGCACAACATATGTACACTACTTTGTTATAAGACATGATATGTATGTATGTAACAATTACAAATTACTTACCATTGTATCACCTAGTGATATACCACATATATTTGGATCTGATTCTTTGAAAATAGCTGCTGCTTCTTTATTGAAATAATTATAAGATACTTGCGAGTTCGATCTCTCCAAAACTGCATGACGGTGGTGTTGACGTATGAAAATGAATGCATTACAAAAGAACACATACAAAGTTATATGCAAGCATGTGTTTTATATATGTATGTAGTATATAAACAGAAAAATAATTAGTACAGATACAAAATTTCAGAAACAAAAATAAAGGAAACACAAAACAACTAAAAAAACAACCCATTAAACCAAAGAGAGAGCCACACTTATATTTGGAAAATCTACATATACATATTTAAAATCGCATATCCCAATGAAGAATGGAATGGCTTTCCTTTGCTTTATGACAATATACTATGGTTATTAAAAATAATATTAACTTGCTTGATTTAATAACTATACAGACATGCAACGTTCCATCCGCACTTGATATTATTTTTAACACACCTACATATACTCGTATTCATGGCCAAGAAATAATATCATATAACCACCTTTCTATAAACAAGTACACACATATACAGTGGTTGTTGTCGAAAGTTCTTCTCTGAATTAGATTAGGTGAAGATTAGATTAGCTGGATAAATCCTGCCACCTGAGTCAGTCTTAGTTATAGGTCTACGGGACGGAAATAAGTTGTCCTATGGGGACAGTTTAGCTGATTCACAGTATCGAGAGGGCCGGTGCCGGAGTTGGAGTGGCGAAAATAATACGCTCTTGGTAGCTGTTGAGCATACTGCACCAGGGGGATCTCATTTGTGATAGTGCTGAACGATATCACTTTTGTAATATCCAAAATGTTATTTCTTAGGGCATGTATTTTTACTGCATGACCAGGAATGATTGATGAGGATCTAAACTATGCTGTAACCGCTGTACAGGATGTTTTAGTGGTAACCAGGTGAGGTATTTATTACCGTTGGGGTTTATTTTAATTAAGGCGTTTGCCGCGTGGTTGGCGCTATACTGCTGGGGGTGTTGGTTGTGACGGGAGTGTTAACTGTTGTCGGGGGGTTATTTATACAACAGGAGGCTAAGCTGTCACTACAATCGTTGGAAGATCAAATTTTTTTGAGTAATGTATTCTCCATCTCCAATACTTTAGCATGTGATAAGTTTATTTGAAATTGAGTCGAGTTATGATGTATCGTTAATAATATCCGGTTTTTCTTTTGATATTTATAAAGACAATTTAAGTTTAGTTTACTAGGAAGTTAAAGTAAATTTTAAGTTTAATGGAAAATACACAGAATAATCTGATGGAAAAAGAAAGATAAATATGTAGGTAGCTACGCATAGTACATAATGTGCGAAGAGAGCGAAAACCATATGATTGGCAAGGTTAATAACAAACGCTAATGCTCGTTGTATTGAATGGTTAATGTAAAATAATGTTATCAAAACACGAAAATTAGCTGCTATATTAGGCTATAAACAAAACTGTGAGAAGACTTGTTCGTAGAGCACACACAGAACTATCGTGATTGGCAACGTAATCAAATCGACTGTTAACATACATACCATATGTTTGTACATAGTTTTGTGAGACTAAATTTGGGAATATAAAATTTTCAGTTTTTTTTAATTGTAATAGAAAATTTTTTAATCCCTGCAGGTACTTAGTTTAAGATGATAAATGATGTGTATTATCATTAATAAATGGACCATATATAAATTAAAGATTTGCAGCCAAAATAGAAATTAAGATAAGCTCACACTTGGGAATCTAGCGTTGGTTATAAATGTAGCAACAAAATTGGAAGTGCATAATTTAATTCTAAATATATTTGGAGTACATAGAAATTAATGCTTAGGCAACAAATGCAAGTATCCAAACAAATAATAATTGTGTTACAAAAAACAACAACAAATATATATGTATGTACATATGTTGAAATATTTTTGATATAGGAGAGAAAATGCTTGCTATAATCAGGTTATGTCCTGTACGTGCGGATAGCTTTGGTGCGACTTTAACCCTTTTATTCCAAATACATTACCGTAAACAATAAATATGACATAATTTTATCTCTTAACATAAAAAATAATCAATTAGAATAAAAGACTGTTGTTTTTTGAGCCCAAACTGCGATGAACGACTTGAACGATTGATTGATGAATACATATAAGACTCTATTTTTAACATTTAAATGTATAATAAAGTTGTATGTATTTAATATTGTACTTAAGTGGTTTTCAATTGTCTATTACATTGCGTTATTGCGAAAGAACAGATATAACATGCCCAAAAAACATGACGTAAATCCAACCCAGGTGTAGATTTTATTTTGCGCCTTTATTTTTTTAATCGTGTTGTTTTCTATCGTTGTCTTTAGCGATATATTCGATTCGTTCAATACGTCATCACTTTTTTTACAGCTGGAACTTAAGTACAGTCTGCTATAGCTGCCGATGTTTTGATTTTGACTACTTATTTGTTGCTGAATTTCAGGTTCTTTATCGGATTTAAAAATGTCTTTGAATTGTTCACTAGTACGCGTAAACTGATTACATTTGGCACACCTAGTAAATTTTGAACGATATTGCTTTCTATCGGTTAAGGTGAAATTTTCCAAACTTTTAAATTCAGCATTGAAATCGTTGGCATTTACGTCTACAGGGGCTTTAAGTGAAGTTAAAAAAATTAAAACTATTTAATTTATATAACGTAAGGACTTATCCAATTGAAATTAGGAAAATCATGCAGCATTTGAAAAAGAGATAACAAAATATTGTTACTATTATTCAATCAAATGTTAAGCTGTGACGTTTTAAAACAAGCAAGCTATTTTTCACATCAACGAATGCCAATTCATATTTCTTCATTGGGTTAATAAAATTAACGATATATAAAATTAACTTGAAATAACCTAAAATACAAAATTAACGTATATACTTACAGCCCTTCGATGACTCCAAACCCTTTTGTATGTCTCTCAACTGATTTTCTTTGTAATGAAGTTCGTAAATTGCCGATTCACAACGCTTGCGACATTCGTTTAAATCCCTAGAAATTTTAATTTTTTAACCATTTCATTTATATAGTTGTAAATGGCAAGTAAACTTACTTTTGTGTGGCTATCAATTCGGCGCGAGTTTTGCTTAATTCATCTGATATAGCTGCCTTTGCTTGTATTTCAGACTGCAATGATGATTGCAAATTAAGTAATTCCATTTTATCCAATTTCTGTGATCTTCTATTTCGCCAATTCTTGTTGTTATCATTGTTCTTTTTATAGAAGGGACCTAAAAAAATTGTGTTATTTATTTGATTTAATCAAATGCTTTTCTGCTATATGGAATTAGTTAAAGGTATTGAACAAAAATCTACTAATTCAAAGTTGATATGCAACAAATGTTAACAGAAAAATATGTAGTCAAATAGAGAACTGAGCAAACCATTTCGATTTCGAGTGCCGGAATGTGCTCCTTATTATTCAATACTGTATTGTCACATGACATTTCCTTATATTAAACGAGAATGTATAGATAACAGAAACAACGTGTTAGAGCGAGACCGTGTTATACGAATCAGTTGTAAAACAAGCTCAATCTGAAATATTGTTTTATTTTTAGTTCTTTTATTAGATCGATATACAATTCGGGGATCTTTTAACAGTACATCTTGGTCTATTTAGTGACTGTTGGGTTAGAACAAAGCTTACACCACTGTAACTGACTTTATTGTACCAATAAAAACCAGTGGTATTGCAAGAGAAATCCGAAATTCATAATAATAAATGTATAATTATGAGGCTGTCATAGCAACTACAACTTCGACATTGAACAGAACAGCAAAACCACGTTTCGAAAGAAATGAAAATACAAACCAAACATGTTCAATATTATATTTTCCATTCTTTGTCCACCGAGTTTCTTCTTTTTGATTTAGGCAACACATAATTGTCAGTTATTAGATAGAATAAAATTATGTTTCAAGTGCTTGATAAACTATTGTTCAGGCAAATAAAAATATATGACTCAAATTTGCATTATATATTATGATTTGATTTTGAATCCGACCAACGTAAATTTAAAATTGTGCTTGTCTTCACCTGTATGAATTCTTAAGTACGTATGTATTTACTTAAACATATAATAAACGCTTACCAGAATGCTTTAGATACTCCAACTCTTCTGTCATTTTGGTTGCTAAGGCTTGTAAATAACTCCTAGCATCCTTTTCATCGGACACCCATTGTATAATTTCAGACATTTGTTTCTCCCATTGACTTATTGCCTGACGTTTAGATCTTATAAAAAAAAAGTTTAAAATAATATTAACTGAAAAAAATATGTTAAAAAAACAAATGAACATACTTAAGTTCTTCAAAGTTATCTTCAAATTCACTTTGTTTCGCTTGAATCTGAAGAGCTTTTTGATTATGTAATTCTACTTCTAACAGAAGTCTCTGTTTTTCCTCCATCCAAATATTTCTCTCCTTGTCGTAGTCTTCTTTTAATTCAGATATTGTATCTGTTGTGTCACTAAATGTATCGAGTTTGCTAGATTCATATTTTTCTCTGTTGTGCTGTAATTCGTTGATAAGTGATTCTTGGTATTTTTCTGCTTCCTTTAATTGCTCTCTGAGAGCTGAGATTTCTATATTATATCTAGACTGTTGCTGATTTAATTTCTCAGTACACTGTATTTCAACACGTTCAATTTCATAGCGAGAAGCATCAGAATTAAAACTGGTTCCAGAATACGATACATCCGTACTCTTTTTTTTATTCAACTCATCCTGCAATTGACGACAAAATTCTTCTGTGCGCTCTCTTTGTTTTCTCTCCGTTGTTATATCCGTCAAGGCATCTTCAATGCGCATCTCCAGTTCTCTACGACTTTTATCCGATTTTCTAAGATCCTGCCGTAGGCTATCTATCTTCTTCATAACTGTCTCAAGTTCTTCCTCCTTATCACGTACCTGTCCAATACAAAAGTTGATAATTTAAAAACATTTGGAAAGGCATATTGTTCAAGTACTGAAAATCAAAGCCAAATAAATCACATATAAGGATGATATAGATGAAATAGCATCAACTACATAGTTTTATACTTTATTTATTTATTTGAAGAGAATAAATGTTGAAAATATTTTTATTTATTTACAGTATTTATAGTTACTAATGTTCGCCCTTCTTTCCATATTCGACCACAACACGTAAAACAATCAAATTTGGAAATAACCGTTTCTCTTAACTGAAATTTAATTAATAATATTTCGTCAAAGTTTATTAATCATGAGATTTTCTTTTTATATTTTATGACTGCTATGAAATACATTTACATAGTTTGGTCTAATAGCTCTGTATTGCTATATGGACAATTACCTTGAACAATTAGTGATTTAACCAACACACACTTCGTATGTTGAAAGCCCCAACATACCACTCTTGATTTTGTCCTTACTCGCACCCTGACAAATATGAAGTAAGCGGCAATGCACTCTTGGCACTCGTATCATTGAACCATTTCTGCTTCCTTTCTCAGAATTTTTTAACATTTCATGCACAGCTACCAAACACAAAATATATTTACGAAAAGGCTCGGTAAGCTCAGCTCAACGACTTCTTTAGGCATTTTAATTAAAAACTTTCGTTTCTTGAACAATAATGTTTAATGCCATGGCAAAGACGGTTCAAAGCATAACTTTGTTTATAAATCTTGGCTTAATCAGACGTAAAATTGCAGTTCGATTGCAGTTTCGATTGTAACATAATTTTTTTGCTTTTCTAATTCTATTTTGAACTAATGGCTAAAATAAAACTGATACAATTTACTATTGATTACTATTTCTGCGCAGAACTGCATTTACGAACAGGCCAAATTCGCAATTAAATGCACGAATATAACAACCATATGAATTTCAACAACAGTTGCTTTGAACTAATGAATTCAGAATTTTTCCGACATAAAAAACCCCATACAAAAATTTACTAACCTGTCTCGAAAGTTTTTGTTTTTGACTCCGCAGTTCAGAAAGTTTATCAGTCACTTCTGAATACTCCATCATAGCTAGGTTTCTTTGGCTTATTGCATCTTTTAATTCAGAATCTTGTTGCTTTATACGTTCCATAGCGTCGTTATACTCCTTAATTAAGTCTAATTTTTCATGTTTTAGTTCGCTAATCTCCTTATCAAGATCTTGCAGCTTCGCTTTTAAAGCGCTGTCGACCTCCATAGATTCCATATTTATTGATTGTGTTTCTTTATTTCCCATTGCTCTGCTGTCTACAATTCCTTGAGAAGTTTTATTAAGCTTCTTAATTTCATTTATAATTTGCCGTGTACATTCTGGAGACAGATTTTTTTCGTTCAGAAGATGTTGTTTGAGAGTGTTTAAGAAGGATGTGTCGAGACCGTCACAATTTTCGTTTTTATAAGCTAGCAAATTAACATCGAGCTTTCCTAAATCAGAGAGGCAGCTGTTTTGGGTAAACGTAAACCCAACAAATGGGAGGTGAAAGCCCGAAAAGGCTGGATTTGATGTTGGTGGCACGCTTTCAGAATGCCTTATGGAGTTATCATCTACATCAAAGTTTGATGTGTCAGTTGGACTGGAAACATCGGGCACATATGGTGCAGCCCCCTTTCTCAAGAGATCCCAATCGACGCCATCGAACCAGGGATGTGATTTAAAATCCTCTAGACCGTTACGACCCAAGCGGAATTCGGGAGCACATATAAGCCGTTTGATCAAATCCTTGGCAGAATCTGAAACCTTGTGTGTACTCTCCTCTGGCGGAAAATCAAAACAATTCTGATGATTCATAATTTTTCCATAAGTCTCAACTAGACTTTCAGCATAAAAAGGTGTCTCACCGTATAGCATCTCATACATACAAACCCCAAGCGACCACCAATCGCATTCAGCCCCGTATCTACCCTGTCCATCCTCCATTGCTCGAAGAATTTCCGGTGATATATAATCGGGGGTGCCAACCGCTACGTTCGACTGCACCTTTCCATCGATTCCAAGCCGTAAGCATGACCCGAAATCAGCTAGTCGTATGTGCCCGTTAACATCGATCACCAGGTTGTCCGGCTTTATGTCGCGATGAACGTATCGTAATTGGTGAATACTATGTATAGCTAATATCATTTCTGCTATATAAAATTTGGCCATATCTTCTGGCAAACGATCTTCGAATTTGCTAAGTAGCGTCAACAGATCACCTCCGCAGTAATAATCCATGACTAAATACTGATTAAATATATTACAAGATAAAATTAGTAGTGTAATTCCAATTGTCTATATGTATGTTCTTACCAAATTCGTGTCATCCTGAAAAGCATAATGTAAATTTGTTATCCACAGGCGGTCTCCGTACACCAAGACATCACGTTCCTCGCGAAAACATGCTGTTTCAGCTCTTTTAAGCATCTCCCATTTGTTAAGAATCTTCATAGCATATATTTTTTGGGTACTAACCATACGAACTACACAAACTTCTCCAAAAGCGCCGCGGCCTATGATTTTTATAATCTCAAAATCATCTCGGGACAAGCGTAATTTTTTTACTAAGGATACGACAGGTTTGGCTGTTGACAAAAACAATATTTTTTTTTATTAAGAAAAACAAATATAATAAAGCATTTTAACCAAACTTTACATACCTATTTTTATAAAATCAGATACCGTCTTTTCTCTCCTAAGCGAAGAGTTTGAGCATTCATCATACAGCAGCAACAAGGCATCTAATAAAGTTTCAACTGAAATTGCCTTACCGTGAGGTGGTAAGACTTCATCTTCGCTATCCTTACAATCAGCAACCCAGAGCATGCTTTGAGACATGCCATTTTCCAATATGACAGATTCTAGTAACTTTAAGCGTCTTGTGGAGGACTCTTCGAGAGATTCTATGCAAAATATATTAACAAATAAACTTTTATGAATCAAATACGTTTAGAAATATCTTAAAAAGTCGCAATTATACGCCCATATCCCAGGTCTGTAGTTGTTGGTTACAAACTTAAGTCGTTCTCTATGCGAAAGGCCAAAACGATGACCTCAATATAGATCCAATCTTTCACTTTCAATAAGTATGTGGGTGATAGTGGTAGAATTGTTTGCCAATAATAAGGATTTTTAATATGTAGGCGGTAATTTTGTTAACTCTAGCCATGTTTGTGCATGGCACAAAGCATATTAAAAATATCTTCAATTATATTTACCACAAAGTTCAGACATTTTTTCTTTATTTCACATTTGTCAACTTTTTTTGTCCAGATTTTTAACACCAGAGTACAAAGCCGAATAAATATTCTTGTAAAATATTAATATTAATGAATAACAGAGTTGCAAAGTGAATGTTTTACATTCTGATAAATGAAACCATTCTGGTCAGATTTGGCGATTTAATATCGTGTAAAGATTTCTAAGAATAATCATGATTGCAAATTCGCAAGTTTTTTTGGAATTGCTATTCTTTACACTACGTATTGATTAGCCATTAATTTGTTCGCACATTGAGGGAGCCGCTCCGAAATAACGATAGAAAATGTGTTCATTATCATTTTCTGTTTGAAGATTACGTGCAGATGTTCCTGTTCAGTTTTATCATAATTTTTTGCCTCTCATCGAGATTGTATGGATGCTTTTAGTATATTTTTTGACGGGTGTTTACAGACGAGCGCACACACACATACATACTTCTTATTTTTCTGTGCGAACAATTGTTCGGACAACTCTACTTAAACATGAAATCAGTTTCGAACCCCACTCATTATGAACAATAACTATATTTCAATTGTATAAAAAAGGACAGTGGAAATAATAATAAAAATAGCCATTAATAATAACTAATAAGGAAGAATTATAAAAAAAACGGTAAATAAAAATACACAAAAGCACCTTAAATCCCCAAAACATTAAGCAAAATCCTCAATCCATATAAAATAATATATTTTCATTTTTCAAAGAATAGCTAAGTCCGATAACACTGTGTTATGTTGTCTACAATTTTTCATTTAGTAACTCTATCTCAATTGCTCGAGCCAAGAATCCATCTGTGGCTGTGTGTGGAGGGGTTTACTATTTAGATAATTTCTGTCAAGAATTTAGGTTTTTGTTATTAAAAAAGTGGCGAAAAAGATTGTTAAAATTAGGCTACTTTTTTTAATTCAAATTATATTAAAAGCCGGGTTTTCATAAATAAATAATGACAAGTTTAATACGTGTGCCATCGATTTTGACAAAAAATTCGGCTGCAATGGTAGGTGAATGTTGGAAGGTGTAAAAAGTTTATACAGAGAAAATATTGCAATTACACAATCACGTTATACATATATATATGTATATACTTCTGATATTCAAAGTGTATATTTATTCAAAATTCCGCTGCAATTATTAAAAATCTATCCCCGCGATGAATGATATTAGTTTCCAGAGTACACAAAAAAGGTTAATATCGTGCGATTATGTAACTGACATTTTATATTTTATACATGCAAATGCATTTTTGGCAGCATGCATGGTTCTCCTGGTAACGTTATTGTTCAACAAAAGAAGTAAATGAAAATACAAGCAGCAGAAACCGTAACTTAAATCTGGATATTTAAGATTATCTAAAAAGAATGAATAATTTTTTGAGTATAAAATGAAATTTGGTTTTGTATATATATTTCCGAACAGTGCATTTTATAATTTTCCATCGAAAATAGATGACTTAAAGCAAAATAAACATCAGTTTTTTCTCACAACGCATTCAGTAGCATCATATGTAAGTTGTGCAGTAGACAACAAAGTGCAGGACATGACATACAACACATATAGGAGATATACAATTATCAATAAATATGATTTGACAAATATCATCAGATAAAATAATTTTCTTTGCTTATGCATGCCAAAAATTACAACAACAAGTTGATCAAAAAAGGCACAGAAAATTACAAATGATGTAAACATTCTGTTTATTTAATTCGTTTATAGCTATTAATAACTATGTAAGTTTACAGATACAGAGGTATACAAATATTCGCCTTTAAATCGACGGTTTCCAAAGTATACAACGTGCATACTTACGGTGTTTCATTTACAGATGTTTAAATGAATAAGAGTCATTATTACAACTTTCCTTTAAAGATCTTTATAAACTTCCCGATAAACTAATGTAAAGATCTTACCTCAAATTTTATGGATTTATGCATTTGAGGTTGCCTCATTTTAGCTAAAGTTACCTGTTACTAACAAGATCTTTAAAGATAAGTTGTCCCTAAGTATTTTTTTTACAAGAAATAAATAAACTAACTTATGATTTAAGGAATAACTGTATTGGAAAACCTGTGTTCTGCGTTGTCTTTATCCAAAAATGTCTCTTTGAACTTTGCACTAACCTGGTTGTAATAGTAGTATTTAAATATTGGATGAGAGCAAATTAATGATTTTTAAGGCTAAGTAATTATTATTGTTTTTCCAAGCCAAAGGTGTGCAGAAAATATAAAAAAACAAGTTATATTTTTATTGCGATTTCATTGGTTTGCTTAAAATGAAGATTTTAAATAACAAAAGTGATGAAAAATGTTTTAATGGAAAAAACAACAAATAAAACCACACTACAACTTTAGTAAATCAAAAAATAGTTTTAGAACCCAAATCGATTTCCATTACATACCATCATACATTTCTCATAAGTAGTGTAGTTTAAGCCGTCTTTACATTGTCTGAGTTTTCGTATAATTTCATTAGCTAACTCTAAGAATAAGGCAGCTCAAATTCATATTGTATACTAGATGAAAATAGAATTGTTTCTTAGATGAAAACTTAAAAATGTTTATTAGTCACACTTTAGATATTGAAATTAGCAGAGAACTCAGATGGTGTAAAGACAAATTTAGTAATTAATTATTTATTCAATTGTTTATTAAGATGTAAATTTCTATATAATTTTAGCTTCGAATTTCATCGATTGGGCCACAGCGTGCATTGCATATTACGCATGGAAAGAAAAATGCATCCGTGAAACCAGATGCTATCTCTAAGGAATACCCAATTGTAGATCATGCCTATGATGCCGTTGTAGTTGGTGCTGGTGGTGCTGGCTTACGAGCTGCTTTTGGGTTGGTGGCGCAAGGCTTTAAAACTGCCGTTGTGACTAAACTTTTTCCTACGCGCTCTCACACAATTGCTGCACAGGGTGGTATAAATGCAGCCTTAGGCAATATGGAGGACGACGACTGGAAATGGCATATGTATGATACTGTTAAAGGGTCCGATTGGTTAGGCGATCAAGATGCTATACACTACATGACAAGAGAAGCCCCAAAAGCCGTTATAGAATTAGAGAATTATGGTATGCCCTTTTCACGCACACCGGACGGTAAAATTTATCAGCGTGCTTTTGGCGGACAAAGTTTAAAGTTCGGTAAAGGAGGTCAAGCTCACAGATGTTGTGCTGTAGCTGATAGGTAATTTATTAAATACTATTGTAATCCATTGGTTTTTTAATATTCCGACGACACACTGATTTTAAACTAATTCTAAAAAGCAGTAATACAGTAATATCCTACATTATGGCAGATATAAAATAATGTTCGAAAACTGTTGATATTCTTCATACGTTTATCATGTTTCTAATACTTTCTAAAAAATAGTTTCCGAATAATTCAAATTTTTATATTTGAAAAAAAAAAAACAGCTGAGCTTCTGAAAATTGAGAAAAAGCAAACAACCGGTTTACGACAAAATAAAGCTTTTTTAATGTAGAATTTTGGAACGAATTTCCGTCATCCCTTATCAAGTTTGGTTTGGAGACAAACCGGTTTCGCCTATGTGCCATCTTCAGTGTCATTTTTCGTTCTGATGTTTAATTAAAAAAACCTAAACAATGTAAATATTGTAATTAAGATACCCGTCTTGACTAGCCATAAATCTGTTTTGCAACGTACGTCGCACAGGAATTTGGCTTGTGAAGACCGTCGCTGTTGATGGCGTTTTCGTGTTCGCACAACGTTGTACGAACAGTTGTTCGATTAATGCTTTTCTGCCATCAAACAAACAAAATACACACAGGCAAAGTAAAAAATATGTGTATATGCGCATGACTATAAACACCATTACATAAAGTATGCTGGGAATGAAGAAACAATCTTGATGACAAACAAAAAATTATGTTCAAGCAGAGCAGGAATATATACACGTATTCTCCACATAAAAAAAACACAAACAAATTTCTTCTCGTTATTCTTCTGACGCTTTCTTCATGTGCGAACAGATTTATGGCTAGTCCAGACGGTAGGTAATGTTTTAGCATAAACAAAAAATTTACACTAAGACTAATTTCAAATAGCCACCCATGCGAACAGGTTGCGAATTTGCTTATATTTAGAAGATTACGAGCATAATACTACGTCTTGACTAGTCAAAAATTTGCTCGCACATAGAGAAAGTATGTTTTAGTAAAATGAAATAATAGATTTTTAAACGTAAAACCCGGGCTTCGAAAAATCGCATTTAGAAAAAACTAAAAGCTTTAAACAGAAAGGAAACGGTTGAAAAATTGAGTCGATCATGGTTTTGTATTTAGGAATTGCAAAAGGTTTGTTTACACGTTTTCTAGATGGCGCTAAATGATCATGTACTGAATTTGAAAAATGTGCATAACAAAACATGCAAATATTTAAATAAATTCACTACAATACAATTTTACACCGCTAGATGGCGCTCAAACAGCATACTACATGCATAAGTGCTACTCAGTATTACAAATATTTCATTTTTTTATTATTTTGGTTCAAGGAAGCGTGTTATTATTTATTCATTTTTTATTTATATTTTTATTTATTTATTACATGTTCAATACAATTTCAAGTTACTTAAAATTTTCTTTGTACACTATACACTACACAAAATTATCTAAATACAACGAATAACACATCTTAAAGTAAACATTTGTATATTTGACCTTTTATTATAATTTTAGTTAATTAATTTTTAAGCACTAGGTCTTTTTCAATAAAATTAAAATAATATTAATATATTTCTTATATAAAATAATATTAATATATTTCTTGATGATGCTACACAAAGGCATAGTGAAATATCGAATATAATAAAGAAAATATTTTATAAAAACAAATTTTATTAAGACCTAGGTGCTTTAAAATTAATTAAGTAAAATTATACATATATTTTTAAATTTTGAATTAATTAATTTAATTAACTTTTAAGCATTAGGTCTTTAATAAATTTTATTTTTATAGAATAATTTTAACTTTTAAATGCGATATTTTATATTTTAAAAACTTCAATTAACAATTGATAAAATAATGAAAAAAGTTTGCCATTAAACAAAGAAAAATGTTCTAAATTAAAAAAAAAAAAAAACAATCTTTGTTCAAATTTACCATTGAATACTTTTTAACATTATTAATCTTCAGGGTATATTTCACATTTCGGTTATTAAGAAAGCACTACACAATTGCTTTTAGTTTCATCCTTCTTTTATGATAATTTAGCAAACGTCAAACTGTGTTTATGTTTGCTTTCTTTTGTAATAATACACACCTACTAACGGCTTATATACAAATGATCTGTGTAAATTAATTTATGAACATTTTCGAGTTATTTTCGAATATAACAGCTACAAACATATGAATTTCACATAGTACTCTTTTCTGTTTATTAAAAGTAAAGCGTTTTTTTTTTGTTTGCTATGTGTTTTTTGGAAAATTTTCTGGAGTAAATATGTATGTGTTTGTTCAAATGTGCCCAGCTCTAAGTCTTGATTATAAGGTTTGTTTCATTATGAATGTAAAATTGCTGTCAGCTTCCGCTAGTTTGGTTTCATCATAAAGCGTGAAGTTAAATATAAAAATCTTTATTTGGATATTAAAAAACCAGGTCGCATAAAAACCTCAACACAAAAGTCACATTACCAGCTAAAGCCTAATTGATTTGTTAATGTTGTTTCTAAAGGTAAAATCGGGATTAATCATATATGGCTTGTTTTGAATGACAAAAAAAACTGCAATGTTACGAAGTATTAGTGCCAAGCACATTACAGTTCAAGTAAACAAATATTACAGTTTCATTATACGTTTTCTCTGTGTAGCGTTTAGTTTTCATCCTCTGTTTTATTAAAAAAAAATGTGATTTCGGAAGGAGCGTGTCCTTAAATGCAAATATCCTCTACATTTCATGAGGAATGTCATCGAACGATCATAAGTGAAAAATAGTCAACATTATATCGAAAAATTCATAAGTATATATGTTTGTATATTGTTTTCTTGATTTCGTTATAGAACTGGCCATTCGCTACTGCACACACTATACGGACAGTCTTTGAGTTATGATTGCAATTACTTTGTCGAATACTTTGCACTTGATTTGATTTTTGAAGAAGGTGAGTGCCGTGGAGTTATCGCTCTTAATTTGGAAGATGGCACCCTTCATCGTTTTCGTGCACGCAATACTGTTCTTGCTACTGGGGGTTACGGTCGTGCCTATTTCTCTTGCACGTCTGCTCACACGTGTACGGGTGATGGCAATGCTATGGTGGCCCGTCAAGGTTTGCCCTGCCAAGATTTGGAGTTTGTACAGTTCCATCCTACCGGTATTTATGGCGCGGGATGCCTTATTACTGAAGGATGCCGAGGTGAAGGTGGCTACTTGGTCAACGCCAAGGGTGAACGTTTCATGGAACGCTATGCTCCAGTTGCCAAGGACTTGGCTTCTCGTGATGTTGTATCTCGTTCAATTACTATCGAAATTATGGAAGGTCGTGGCGTTGGTCCCGAAAAGGATCATGTTTATTTGCAGTTGCACCATTTACCACCAGAGCAGTTAGCTCAACGTTTGCCTGGTATATCAGAGACTTCAATGATCTTTGCCGGTGTTGATGTAACCCGTGAACCCATACCAGTATTACCAACTGTTCATTACAATATGGGTGGTATTCCTACCAATTACAAAGGACAAGTTCTTACTATTGACGCAAATGGCGCTGATAAAGTTGTTCCTGGCTTGTATGCTGCCGGTGAAGGTGCTTGTTCCTCTGTGCATGGTGCAAATCGTCTTGGTGCTAATTCCCTTTTGGATATAGTAGTTTTTGGACGTGCTTGCGCTATGACAATTGCTGAAGAGAACAAGCCAGGAGCTGCACCTCCCTCGTTGAAAGATGTAAGTCTTATGTACATACGACCGTTTTTTGATCACTAAATATTTGCCTTGTAATTTAGAATGCTGGTGAAATGTCGGTTGCCAATTTAGATAAGCTGCGCCATTCAAAAGGTAGTATTACGACCGCAGATTTGCGTTTAAAAATGCAAAAGACTATGCTGCAACATGCTGCTGTATTCCGCGATGGAAAGGTACTTAAACAAGGCGTTGATAAAATGTGTCAAATCTATCAACAATTCAAGGATGTCCATGTTGTTGACAAGTATGTTTCATTTGTTTTATTGCCTACACAAACCAACTTTGTTTATTGTAATTTTAGATCTATTGTCTGGAATTCTGATTTAGTTGAAACTTTAGAATTGCAAAATCTTTTAGCGAACGCTAGAATGACCATTGTAGCTGCAGAAAATCGTAAAGAATCCCGTGGTGCTCATGCCCGCGAAGATTACAAAAACCGTATAGATGAGTACGACTATAGCAAACCGTTAGAAGGTCAACAAAAGAAACCTATTGAAGAACATTGGCGCAAACATTCACTTATATGGATTACTGATGACAAGGGATCAGTTGACATAAAATACCGAGCTGTTATTGATGCAACATTGGACAGTAATGCACAAACAGTTCCACCAGCAATACGCTCGTACTAAACCTTGTTAATTTCTTAATTTTAAACGCCTTAACAAAATATTAAATAATGTAAAAATACACAAATATTTATTTTTTTTATGTAAAGGGGTTCCATTCGATTTACTAAAAGAAGAAAAAAATAAGTTTGACCCAGCGTTTTTTGTGATTGTTTTATTTCAATGTTCCCCATAATTATGTTTTCTTTTTACGTTTTTAACTTACAATAAAAATAAATTAAAACTAACGAAATATTAAACCAAATTGTGTGTATCTATTAAAATACTTTATTTTTCAGTTTCAACAAATGTTCGATTAATACAGAAACTAATGCTTTAATTTAGAATAAATTTACTTCTCATTAACTAACCTTTGCCAAATAGAACGATCGGCCCTTTTCTGTACTCCGAGCGGAGGGAAAACTTCTGAAATTGTTAAGACATTCGCAATGGAATAATTCGGAATACAGAACAGACTGAATAAATGTTTCTCCAATTATTTTTTTTAGAGAAAATATTTTGAAAAATGTTAATATTTCATAAAAATTAAGACCTGAAAACGACGCAAGCAAACCTTAATAAAACATTTTAAGAACTTTTCATACATTGTGCAATATGTGATAATGTGATGATTCTACGATCGTGTTTATATTAAATAAGTTATATTGCAATAAGTCGGATATTTCCGGCAGGAGAGGTAGGGCGGTGCCAGCTTGACTGTACTTTATATTCGTTTTATTTTCTCGTCCGCTCAAGTTTTCTTTTAAAACTATCTGAAATTCTTTTGTGAACTTGCTTTCCTGTTTACACAAAAAACGTCACACAATTGCTCTTTTGCTTGCGTACAATTTGTATGAATTTAGCCAAACACCGGTTTATATTTTCACATATTTTTAAGTTTAAAAATAATTTTGTAAAATTATGTTTGAATATAGAGTTGAGCAATGAATGTTAATCAATAACAAAAAAAAAAAAAAACGTTTTGAATAAATTATAGAAAATCAATACTTTAACAAAAAATTCAATTTTTAAAGTTAATGATGCAGAATTGTTCGTTATGTCATGCTTTATATTGTGCATATATTTCATCTTTATGTCTGTTCTATTTTATGAAGAGAGTAGCCGTTATTTGTAGTAAGTAGTGGGATGAAATAGAAAACTTCAATCGCCTTTATATGAAAATTACATTGCGTTATTACGTCGTTTGAGTAAATCAGCGATATGGATGCATATACATATGTATCTCCATGGATAAAGCTAATTTGAGTAAGTTTTCTACTCTCTTTTTCACTTTGTAGTATATGATTCGAATAATTTATATGTGAATAATTAATCGATAAATATGTAGCGTAAAAAAATAAACTTTTATTTGCTTAAAATTAAACTAGAATAGTAAAAGTTCGCCTCTAATATACATCTGCAACAAATGAAATATATATTAACAAATCAATTTTACTAAAATGAAGACGTTTTGAATAAAATTCCATTTTAACAAAAAAAAAATCCTTTTATGAAATATGTATGTCTAAAAAATCAAAAAGTTGTCTTCGGAGAAATTTAATTCGTTTAACACTTTCTCTACACATGTAATAAAATTGCATGGACCGCAGGCAGCAATGTAAGATATATTTTCCATTGATTTATTTACTATGGGAAACAATAATTCTGAGTTCACTCTCCCTTTTAGTCCAGACCAGCTGTCATCCGCGTTTGATAGTATATTGACGAACTCGAATCTGAAAATTTGTTTTTTAAATAATATGAAAAGTAATAAAATAATTGGAATTCTTGCCTGTTATCAAACCTAGACATATTTGTAAGGATTTCATTGCACCAGATATCATTTATTGTTTTATTGAAATACAATAATTTTAAAACTTCTCTGCAATGAGAAACATTATAGTGAGTGAAGTATTAGATGTGATTTCAATTAAATGAACTTACATTCGGTTAGTGTTTCTGTTTAGTAGATGGTCTATTAAACCTAAAAATGGAGTTAAACCGCTGCCTGCTGCAAGAAAACAATATTTTCTATGAGTCACTAAACTCGATAATTTAAAATGTCCCTTCGGCAATGAAACGTTTATTCTTGTATCCTTCTCTAAATTCCATAAGTGTTGGGAAAAACTATTCGAGTTGGGATAATGTTTTATTAAAAAATATATATATTCCATGCAGTTTTCAACATTTGTACAATTATCGACGTATTTTTTAGGAACAGGTGTATAACATTTATTTACTTTTTTGCCATTGACGAAATCTTCAATAGTTAGATGATAGCCGACTGGGAAAGCACATATGACGTTATCGTTTCTTAATAACATGGTGAAAGAATCATAATTGAATTTATTTTTAGCAACAATTTTAAACTCCATCGCCGACTCTAGCTCTAGAGCAGTAGCCAACATTTTCGTCCTTTTATAATTTCCTAAAGCAGTCCATAGATTTATCTGCTCATCATGTTTATTTAATTTTATCTCAATTTTACCACTTTCAAATGATATCTGGAGATTTTTTGGTGGCCATTTAATACGCCCTTGTAACGCAAAATCAAATTTATGTACATAAAGCCCAACAAGAATCCATAATTCAATACGACTGTCTTCATGAAGATTTCGTATTATTGCACCTGGGTTACAAAACTGCTTCGTGTAAATGTATAAAGTTATATTATCACGTTGTTGTATCCAGTCCAAACGGGGTAAAATATTTTCCTGCTGCACGATACTTAGAGGTTTTGTAATAGGATTGTAATTTGGCAAAACAAAAGACCTTTCAATTTCAGCATCTAATTTAACTGTGTTTACAAGAGGACCTATACGACATTTATTTAATAGTTGCGAATAGTTTACCCAAGCATGTGTCTCATTGAAGAGCTTGGTGGCATCGGAGCCTACACCGCGCATTAATTCTTCAACACCTTTTTGTTAAAAGTGAAAAATATTTACAAATATATGTTAAATAATTTAGGGATGCATTAATAAAAGACAAAATATAAAATATATGTATGCATGTGTGTATGTAAAAGACCAAATGGCTGTCAATAGTTATCCATTGTTCTCAACAATTTTTAAGAACCCCAATAGTTTGTTCCAATATTTCTCTTCTTTAGATGTTTGATATTAAAATAGCTTCAGCAATTCTCTTTGCAGCTGAGCGAAAAAGTATTCACTTTAATTTGCATAGTAGTTAAAAAATTTCCCACTACCGCCGTAAGTTGGCGTAAAATTAGTTTTCATGGACGTTCCACATGATAAAAAAAATTTATTTCAAAGTCATTACATTAAGGCTATGAAATCCTTTCCTATCATAACAAAGATGAAATCACTAACATTGCAGTCAAATAATTTATTTTACTTGGAATTTTCGTTAGAGTTTGCTTTTAATGGGTCGATTATATATAACATAGCAAGCGTAGCATAGCATCGAGTCGCCTAAAAAAATATTAATTGGCTGTCAATAGTTATCGAATGTTCTCGATATTGAGTACGACAATGCCATTGTTCTGCCGTCGACATACGCAATAGGGGCGCTTGAGATGAACTCAAGCAAATCGAAATATTTGTTGATTTAATTGCTAGTAGACAATATTCCAGCCACAGTTGTTTTTGTAATTATTGTAAAACTACTATCACTTTTTGGAATAATCTCTTAATTGAACGATCAAATTCGTGACCGGCACAGCTCTACTTGCTACGTCTATTTGTCAGGAATAAAATTTACTTTTTCCGAAATTAAGTTCAAAGTTTAGATCGTGATCTCGAATTATGTTATATTTCTAACATACTTTTTAATATTTTAACCATTTTTTAAATTACAATTAATGAAATGTCTCCAAAAGCTTAAAAAAAATAATCTCAAAACGTTCAATTATGCGTAAAAAATTTTATGTTTCTTGTGTATACAAATTACGAAACTGCCTAGCATAGCAACGTAAATTTTCACGCGTTATAGTGAAACAGACCAGAGTCTTTGACGGGAATCGAGCCCACAAACCTCAGGCTGATAGAACAGAATACCACTAACTATCCTAAAGGGACAACCAACAAGATTTTCTAAAAAAATTGTTTTATCGAATTATTGTACTTTTTAATAAAAATTGTAGTATGGTTTTTAACATTTTTTTTTTTTCAATGTATAGTTTTGTATAAAAATATCATACCTCCCGGATGATACTCCATATATTGTGTTACGTTGTATACAACACCTCGTATTGCCATCCAAGCATCATTTATTGTATTATGTTTAACTAATTCTTCTCTTGACACTGATATTGAACGTCCTCCAGTACCAGACAAGTCAGCTCCTGAATTACCAAGGCAAATCCAATGCATTAATGAATGACCTGGTTTTAATGCACATTTGTTTCGTGGATTGCCTGTAGCAGAACCGGTACCTTGTGATGATTGTCGTGTCGCTGCAGATATAAACGAGGTTGAAGGCGAAATTAGCAATTCATCGGAAGCCTTTTTATCCATTTCTTCCTTTCATATGCATGTCAAGATAAAAACAAAAAATATATACGATGTTTTTTATTAGCATAACAGTTGTGATTCTTCCCAACAAAAAATTGAAGTAAAAAATTAATTCTTCATTAATTTGATATTCCGGCAGGTGATTTGATACAGATATTTGAAAGGAATTTACTCCATCCCTTGTCGAGTTCGGTTTGTAGACATACCGAGTCTCAGAACGAGTATGCATAGAATCAAGTAATAAATATCTTAAAATACATATTTAAAGCTTTAAAAGGAATTGGATTTTTAGCAAAATTTCGAATATTTGATCAAATTTGGAATTTTCAATTCCAACATTACTTATCCAATTTGCGAACTTTCGGTAAACATTAAAATTTGATCCCTTTGCGTTTTTTATAGGTCCATAAAATATTTTAATTTTCATATATAGTACGTGAATTCGAGTTTGTGCATTCAAATCGAAGCTCTTCACACACTTTTTAGCACCACAATCGAACTCTCTTTTCAAGTGTTGGCTGTCTTTTGAACCAATTATCAATAAAGTTGAACACATATTTCACTTAATAAATTCAAGCACAGAATTTTAGCATATTACAGCTAAAACAATTAATTCTTAAATGCTTTATATTAATATAATTTTGGTTGTATGTGCAGTATCAAAGAATTTTTGATTTTATTTCGGTTATGTGAGAAAAGTGTGTGATAGTTGAAGGCTTAATTTAATATTTACAATACGAAATTAAATTACTGTCTTGATATTTAACCACTGAATTTTTGTTATATCTATGCGACCAATATTTTAAATATTAGGTGTGTTCATTTACTAAAAATTTGTACAAATTTGTAACAATTGTTACTAGAAAGCGTTCATTAACCCAAAAAATTTGCAACGAGAGAGCGTCAAAAGAGCGTAAAAAATTGAGAGACAGAAAAATTCTTGCAAGTTTTTACAAGTAAAATTTTTACTTGCAATAATTATTCAAACAGCTGTTTTGCGTTTGTGTTTACAAAACAATATTTCTAAATTAAGTTAAAAATAAAAATATTTTGGAAAATTTAAGAAATTGTAAGTAAATGTAAACTTTTAAAACGGTAAAAAGTATTAAAAAGATACATTTATTTTTGTGTAACTTAGGAACAACAGAAGCAACATAAGATGTCTAAACCTGTGGTTTTAACTGTCTCTGAAATGTTTTTGTTTTTTTTTTCTTTAATTTTCCCAGACCAGTTGTAATTTTTAGTGATGTAAATATAATGACTACGTAGCTACTTGGTAATTTACACTAAGCAGACAAATAATTCAATTAGTTCAAATATATCTTTGCAAATAAATTTAAATTAACACATAATTTATAAAATTACTTTTCTACTGCTTTTGATATTTTATTTTGGATAAAGCTTTTTATTACAATGAAAATGAAAATTGCTTAAATTTGTTTCCTTCCAAAAATATATTTAACCCGTTTTCGCCGGCTGTTTATTATTATTATAGTTTGGAAACGATTGCAAAGGCGGAGCATTACCGTTAGACAATAACGAACAAAAATTCTCATGTTCAACTCACATTTGTTTGCGCTATAATGTAGTTTCTTATTAGTGTTTATTTACATAAATAGTTCTTCATAAAATCGCTTGGAAAATAAATCACAAAGTTGGAAATAAACATTTCTGCGACCTTATTCTGTCGTTATTTCCGGTGATTGCAATAAAAATTCTATGTGTAGGCAGGCTGTTATAACGTATAAACTAATTAAAAATAGATATTATATTCATTCATTTTATTCAAAAGTAGCTAATCACCCTTATCGTGTTTAGCGTATTTCGACTACGTCTAGTACTTTATTAAATAAAATTGCAAAACTTTTCATTATTCTATTACAAGCCGTACTCGAAAAACGCCATTCACGACAATGCTAAACATAAATGACCATAATCACATTATTTTTATAATAATATACATATGTATAATTTTTCCAAAAAATATAGTGGTAGTTATTGAGTACTCATATATACCTATACATTACAACACTACTTTAATTTGCAAATTTTGGCTAGTAAAGTGTTCATTTACTTTTTCACATTTTTGAGAGTAATTTTGGAAAATTTCTTGTTACTCTCTCGTTACTAACTTTTACTAGTAAAGTAAATGAACACACCTATTATTATTATTATATAGCCAAAATGCACCGTTATTTTTACCATAATTTTTTCGACAAATTTTTTTGTTGTTCATGTTATTATACCTATTAACCTAAGTTTACCAAAAAGGTTATTTATTTATTATTAAAAAAATATATATAAATAATTTTAATTATTTATTTATATTTTAAACATTTTAGTAGTCCTCCACGGTGTGCAATAACTTCAAATACACGATCTTTTAGTGAGTCGTATAGTGACTTTTAAATCAAATGATATTTTTCTTCCAAATCTTTAATTTCTTGAATTAGTGGCTGGTCCCATTATAATTTCATCCCCCTATATGAACCTTCCCGGTAAGCACACTGAAAACATTTTCAATTATGTTTAGATAAGGACAATAAGGCGGTAAACAAAGTGAACGAATGTTTTGAAATAACATTTTTAACAGCTTTATCCTGTTGTAGAACTCATTGAATCGGTTTTGCAAAAGCCGAATTAGGCAGTTTTTAGGTTGCCCCAGCTTTAAAATTGAAATTCTATTGTTCCATAGTACGTTACAGTACCCCCACACCACAACACTGTTCTCTCTGCTGTGGTGGCGTTTCGGAAACAACTCTTTTCTTTAATCATGGAAATAGTTTATCTGGTCCGTCCAGGTTGAATTTCTTATCACAACTTTTTAATCATTAAACTGACACATTGAATCGTCTTTGTGTCTCATTTAATGGAGCCTTTTGCTTCAATTTTCGCAACTCCAAGTGGTCTCAGCTTATGATCGTTCTACGTACTGATGAGATATTTGCTTGCATGCCAACTTTCGTCCTGATTTGTGACGCGATTCGGCGAACTTTTGTCGTTTTTGCCGTAGTTAATGCTGTTACAACTCTTCCTTCGTAGTTTTATCCATACATTGCTCCTTCATGTATCTGAGTACGGTCTTGTGTTTGCGTCCATTTTCCCGGCCGATGTCACGAATAATTTAACAACAAATATATAGACATGTCTTTCCGCTTCACTTAAAATTTTAGTTTTACCCATGTTATCCAGTTAATTAAAAACCACGAAATTTCATTAACGACTAGTTTAATGTGCCAATCTAGGCTTACTATTGGCAAAAAAAGCTTTAAAATGCATTTTTAATCAAATGACCAAAAAAACTTTTTATTCTTAATTTTTCGAAAAAATGATGCTAAAAATATCGTTGCATTTTACTGAAAAAAGTAATTTACATATGTACATACATATATGCTTCTAAGTTTAATTGAATCCCGAGCCGTTGGCAGTGTCACCTAGGCTTTCCCTTTTTTGTGAGGTGCTGCTCTAAACTAGATGTTTCAAAATTTTTGTCACAGACCTTCGGCAAACCAGCATAGTCACTTTTTCAGTGCACTTATTAAATATTTTTATTTTATAAAATTGTGTAATCTTAAAGTGTTAGTTATACACTTACAATTGATAACCGACACCGTAGCACACTCAAAATGTTACCAATGGGAAAAGCGAAATTCCTGCCAAGGCAAGATAACTCTGTAAGGTGCCTCACCAAAACAGCTGACTGTTTTTAATCTAATTTGTTTGTATGGGCGAACTGACAAAAGCATATTACTCTTTGTTTTGTTTTGTCGATATAAGAAATTGTTGAAGTTTTTAGATATTTTTGCATATCTATATGTAAACAAATTATGGATTTATTACTACAAAAACATAATGCATATAGTTTTTGTTTTGTTGTATTTATTTAGTTAGTTGTCACCAGCGTAAACTAAGCAGGTAAATTCATCAACACAGCTGATGACTTTTTTTAAACAGATATGATTCAAATTCCATCAAGTCAAATTGATAGTAGCTAGACGCACAGGCGAATTCAAAGTATGCCCGGCATCTTTGCGGATGCTAAGCCTCCTTTATATAAAAAACGTGCCGGAAATGAAAGTACTCAGCTGCGTTGGTAAGTTTACCTCTTAAATATACACTCATTCCATATAAAAAATGTTTCAAAAACAATAACAAATTCTAAAATATATAAAAATTGTTTTTGTTTTCCATATAAATTCTAGCGATGCCCGTTATAAATTGTTTGTTTTTTCCAATTCGTTTTTTTGCTCCAGTTGCAATTACTCTGTAATAGGCTAAACATGTAAACTCACCAGCGCAGCTGAGTACTTTTTTTGAAATTATTGGATGTCATATTCCATGTAAAAAAGTGCTTCGCCTTTTCCAGCGGATTTTTTACATAAGGAGTTTGACATCGACAAAGAAGTTGAAAATACTTGGAGTTTACCTGTTATCAATTTGCTTTGATTTTGTAACAACAAGAAGGCTTCAACGTCATTTCTGCTCTCAACCAAATGCTTTAAAGACCATGTTAAGACGTGGAATAAAAATGATGATAGTGTTAATGTTAGTAATTTTACGTGTAACGTAGACAGCGGTTTTTAACTTAATTAATTCGCCTTGAGTGGTGTAATCAACAAATTCGCCTTGCTCGCACCTTGTATTAATTGGTGTTTGCTCATCCACCTTGTTTTAAATCATTTAAAGTTATTCCTTGGGGTAATAAATTAAAAAAAAAGTTATCTTCGCTTAAATAATAACCGATATAGAAGAATGATAATTTGTATAAAATTATAAAACAAACAATAATTTTCCAGGGATAAACATTTGTAGCCACTTGTTGCAGCAATTAAAAGTTAGATGCGGCTTGTTTTTTGATGTTTTAGCATTTGTGAGCAGTCAGAGAAAACGTAAGTTTCTAATAATATTTATTGTGTTCACTTATAAGCCGTATATCCACAATGTACTCTGCCGGGTTAGTCAGCTCAGTGCCAAGGAAAAGCGTTTTGCGTCTCATGCAAGGATTAATGGTTACACATGACTTGGTGCACCGCATTAGGGGCGTTTCGGGTTTTCCATTCGTCGCAACGTAATATTTTTTAATGAGTTCATTTGGGGAATACAATTTACTAAACGTTTATATTCGAGTGGCTTAAACGTTTTTTTTTCTTCAAAATAGGGGTTCATAATTTCACGCATCGAAGATGGGAATTGAAATTAAAATGAATAACCCTATAAAACTAGGTTTGTTATCATATACATACATACATAAGTATGTACAATTTTTTACTAAGCTTTTGGATGGTCCACATACATATGTACATACTTTGTAAACAATGTTTATTTTAAAATAACTACATACATACTTGCCATTTAAAATACTTTGTTTATACAATTTATTCATTTGTACTTGCTTGTGTTGTGAAATTTATTTTGTCATATTTTTAAATATTCATTATTTTCCTTTCAAATAAAGTAGTTAGCTATTTAAACCATATATTTGTACCGTAACAGTTTATGGGCCCAGGATGTCGTAACAGAAAGGATATTTTAAGGTCATTTTAACCGCCCGTCATATCATTATTAAAACACATCAGTTTAGCATAGACTAGTATTATTTTTGTTTAGTCATTTAACAAAAAATCTTTATATTACTTTTCTCTGGTTGCATAAAATCTTTTTTCTCGACGTTTCCTCATAGTCTACTAAAACTGTATTTCAAAACTCCATCAGTCATCATTTACAAAATTAAATTGCAATAACATTAGTTTCGTTAATATAAATTCGAGCTTACTTCGAAGCATGAAAGGTTATGGGCCTTTGTGTGTGCAATTCCAATACCATCAACAGTAATCGAAATGAGGCTACTGCAATCATTGTCCAATGGGTAGAAGATCCACAATTGTTTTTAACTGAGAAAGCAAAGACAGTACACGATTCTTTGAATATTATAAGATGTCTCAATAAAAAAGACATTGAAGTATGTTTTTAAAACTAGAGGCTTTAGTAGAGCTATATATATCAGACTTGTTTAATTTTTGTTCAACATGTGTTGCTATAGAGATGCAACACGTTAAAAAAATGAGTATGTTATTTTAGTGCTAAATTCATGTGTAAAACTCATGCAGTGGATTTTCAATATTGAACTTAAAATTGTATAACAGTTTTAATTTTATTAATTAATTTAATTCTAGGTAATTTACTTATTGCATTTTAAACATTCCAAAAAACGTATATACATACATAAGTATAAAAAGGTTTATAATAAAGATGGTGAAGACAAGTGTATATAAGGAGGATCAAACACCCAGAGATGCGCTGAATATGTCTAAAAAGTATTCTAAATCGTCATTTGCACGAAAAATTGAAAGTTGGGGGTTCAATTTGGTAAATATAATAGGACGGTTTATATTTCAATTAATTTACGGTGTGAAAGGAAGTTCAATGCCCGCTATTACAGACCCAATTCTATTAGAATCTGCAAGTTCACTAGCTAAGAAAATTCGAAGAAAAGAGGTAAGTAAGCATGATTCCATCATATTTGATGATAGCGGAGATCAGTATTATGTGTTGACTGAAAATGTAAAATTATGTGAATGTGGCAAGATCGTTTGAAATTCATGTTGAATCCGCTAGAAGTAATTATTTTATACCATGTTCAGACATGCATCTCAATTGAGAAATTTACTTACTTAAGTGCTTAAGTGCACCATAAATTCCGTGAAATTTCCTACGCATCCCTGGTTTAGTGACAGGGGTAGTGCACGAAATGTGAATTTTACACTAGCACTAAATAAAATTGGAAAAAAATTATTTGTCACTATTTTGCACCAGCTTAGTGGTAAAGATCTAGCACTACACTTTTTTAGTGTTAATGTTTTCACTATCTCTAAACACGGATTTACTGCACTACACTCGATTAGTGCAAAATTTGAACCAGCACTAAACAAAAAGCTGTATTTAAACACAAACTCTAAAAATTACTGGTTATTAAATTATTATTTTTTCTATTTTGTTATCTATTTTTTTTTCTGTTATTATTTTGAAATACTTTATCCTTTTATACAGTTTTGTTATTTATATTGAATTTTTAGTCACATTCAAATCAATTTGTCATAAAAATTTAGAAAAATTTCCACGTTGCACTAAAGTTAGTGAAGAAGAAAAGTTGCAACAAACTCAAGATAGCTTTTTCTTAATAAAATAACTTAATTCTAGTGCAATATTTGTTTACATCACTATCGCTAATATTTAGTGAGACTAACAAATTTTCATTCAATTCTATCAATGTTTTACTGCTAACTGCAAAATTAGAGCATTCCCGTCTTCTGTCGAGTAGTCAATTAATGTAATAAATAGTCCGCTAACTAGACCAGACAACCAATTACCAATTTAGCTGTATCTTTCATATAATGGTGGTAATTAGATATTTGTACGTATAAACGCATAAAACATGATTGCACGCCTTTTCAAATATCATTGTCGGGTCATGAACACATTTTCAGCTATCAAAAGCGGATATAGTAAGAGAGCTAGGTTGTGCAATTCTTGTGTTTGTAAATGGTCGAGTCAATATTGGGTTAAGGGGAAGACAACTGCTGATATTTGAGTACTTACTTGCTTGTACACAGCAAGCCTGAAAAACAGACTTCCGCAGCTAAATTGCCTAATGTCAGAACCCTCTAAGCTAAACTGTTGACTTAATTAAGGTGCACGTTTGAACATACTGTTATACTACCTGTTATTGACATTGGATTTTTTATTAAAGTTGACAAGTGTTCAAGTCTTAGAATCATTCATTAGACGTATCAGAGATGTTAATCCTTTGTTAAACTGTGTAGTAGATGAGCGCTTTGAAGATGCGTTGAAAGAAGCTCAAGAAGCTGACAATTTGCTTAAATCTGATACATATTCTGAGGATGAATTGGAAAAACAAAAACCCTTATTAGGGGTACCAGTTTCAACTAAGGATTGCATAGCAGTTAAGGGTAAGTGTAATAAAAACTAACCTTCAGGTATGAAATCGATTTATAGAGCAAGGTGTGTGATGGAAATCGATTTCGACGTTAAAACGTTTTGAAATTGACAATAATCGTGATGCCTTCAGTTTTATCGTTTTTTGTGTTAATTTCATTTTGTTTCATCCCGTTTTTGCTGTTTTCGACATGTGACGCATATCGAGAATGACAATTTAACTCCATTTTAATCGTTTTATTTTGAATCAACGAAATTAACCAAGTCGCTAAAATGTAAGTAAAATTTGATTAAAAAAGAAATTCATAACTTTTTCTTAATACGCTTATTCAATTTATTGAGAGCCATCAACATATAGCCACAGACTAAGGATGGAAAACTTAGAAATGATTTGACTTCTAATAACCTTTTTATACTAGCTCACATCTTTCATCAACTTGCCAATATGTTAACTTCTTGCCATAATAATTGTAGAGAGTTGAGTGTTGAAAATCTTACATTTTTGTAAGAAGTTCATATCTCATTTTGTTCCACTCAACATCTTTCGATAATTTTAGTGTCACTAAAAAAATTGCATTAAAATACAACAAATCTAAATGCCAAAGATATAATGTGTGTTAGAGCGAGCAATGTGATACAATTTTAGTTTAAATAATTTTATAATAATTTTTTGCAAACAAAAAGGGATCGTAGAAATATTCACATCATACAAGTCAAGAAAATAGATTCTGTTATAACATAAAAGTTCGTTACTTTTCTAACGTTTAAGAAATTTTAAATTAACTTTCAGTGACAACTTTGTAAATGCTATTCTAATATTTTGTGGTTGCGGACGGTACTCAGTCTGGAGGAATTTCAACTTTTGTTTATAAGGTCTTGACTACGCGAAAGCTCACTTTACAGAAATCAAGGAATATCCTTCTCACAAGAATATTTGTACCAATTCTAGTGAGTCATTTTATGTTGTTATTTAACATACATAAAATCTAGATAATTTATACAAATTATTGTACTCACAAATGACCGAGGGGTTCGTGGATTTTTCGTCCTTCAGCATAACTGCAATTTATTCTGCATATTGTGTTAATAGATAATAATTTATCGAAATGCCTCCGAATATTCGAATTCCCTTTCATTTATTTTGTTTATTTTATATAACACGTGAAAGTAAATATTATCAAAGATGTTGTAAATGTAAGAATGTTTTACATTTCCAACATTCCTCTAAGATGTGCGCAAGTAGTAAAACGTTATAAACTGAATAGCCTTAGACCACCGCATCGAGTATGTACGTGCATAAAAATAACTTGGTAGAGAGAGACATGTTCTTTATTTTAACGAATGTGTGACGTGATTAGAAAGATTATACAAAAAAGAAAATTAAATAGGAAGCAATTTCAACAGTAGCCTGCAAAAGCAAAGAACGATTTCAATGATCTGTTAGGAGGATACAATAAAAAAATAATTTTTTTTTTTAATAAAATGAGCACATCACAATCTATTGCGTTTTCAAAGTCGATTTCTATCACATACCTAAATATATGTATATTTAGTTTCTATATTCGTTCAAACAAATGTTTTAAAAATCGCAGGACAGCGAATAGAGTGTTGACCTCATCCATCGCACTTAGTCTGATACTAAAACAGCATCAACAAAATATTTGTTTTCAAGAATTTTAAAATTTTTTTATTAATTGAAAGATTAAAAAGCAATCTTGAGCCTGAATAAGTTATTTGCTTAACTTTAGAAGTTCATTTCGATAAATTAGTCCATAAAAATAATTTAAAATCATTTGCTTATTAAAAACGTAAACTTTTGTAAATCTGTAATTGAATTGAATTTTTTGTTTCTTTTTTAGGTTTACTGCACACTGCGGGACTGTATAAACGACGAAATTATAGAGCTGAAAAGGATGCCGATACGATTGCCCTATTGAGACAGGCAGGAGCTATTCCTTTTGCAATAACAAATGTTTCTGAGGTGTGTATGTGGTGGGAAAGTAACAACACGGTACATGGACGAAGTCGCAATCCATACGATACAAATCGTATTGTTGGTGGTTCCAGTGGAGGCGAGGGATGTATACAGGCGGCAGCTGCTTCGGCGCTTGGGTTAGGTTCCGATATAGGGGGTTCTATTCGTATGCCTTCTTTTTTTAACGGAATTTTTGGTCATAAGCCCACAAAATTTGTAGTATCTAACAATGGTCAGTTTCCCATTCCATTTTCAGAAGAGCAAAATTCATTTTTAGGTATTGGACCCATGGTCAGACATGCTGAAGATTTGAAGCTAGTATTAAAAATTATAGCCGGCGAAAAAGCAGACCTGTTGAAACTAGATGAACCGGTTGATTTGAAGAAGCTTAAATTTTTTTATAAAGAAAGTGACGGCGGTGGTCGTTTAGTTTCCCCAGTAGATAAGGATATAATAAAAGGTGTTCATCGCATTGTAGAGCATTTGCAAAATAAACTTAACGTTCCAATTGAAAAAGTTCACTTACCGCAGTTTCACCGATCCGCTACTATATGGTTTGCTAATATGAAGGACGATTCAGGTTTCGGCTTTGAATATCAACTGGGAAATTTAAAATACGCCATTAATCCGTATACTGAACTGTTAAAGTGGTTTATAGGAGCCTCTGAACATACCTTTGTTGGACTAATTACTGCCATGTTGGACAAATATCAGTGCCAATTTGGCTCCTCAAAGTATTATCACTTAGTGCAGAAACGCAATGAATTGCGCAAAGAAATGCAAGAACTTCTTGGTGATAATGGTGTTTTTATATACCCCACCCATCCCACCGTAGCTCCTTACCACAATGAACCTCTTATAAGGCCTTTTAACTTTTCTTATACCGGTATTATTAACGTCTTAGGATTCCCAGCAACAGCTGTTCCACTAGGGACATTGGGATCAGAAGGTTTACCAATTGGCGTTCAAGTTATAGCTAACTTTAATCAAGATCGTCTATGCTTGGCTGTTGCCGAAGAGTTGGAAAGGGCGTTCGGGGGATGGTCCAGACCAACAATAAGCATATAGTGCTAAATTTCATTTTTTAATTACCTTTTTCTTAGTGTATATGTATTTTCAAAATACAATTAAGAAATCAATTTTGTTTTTGTAACTAAAGGGTAGCTTAAACCCGCAGGGAAGTAGCACATAAAAAACTGACAAACATGCACGTCCGCAAGACTAGTGCCTGTTCTTAAGAAAAACTGGCAAATATTTACATCATTCTAAAAAGTCGAATAAAAATGCATACATTTTCGGCGGCTCATAATTTCTATTATAAAAGAAACAACGAATTTATCGAACTAAAATTGTTAATAATGAAGCGAATAATTTATTCAGGTATACTCGTATTATATTCTTTTAACTAATCTGAACAAAACAATCAGTTTCCGCCTTATATTAGAAATATGCAAATCATTTTTTTTGCAAGACTTGTGATTATGCACATGACTAAGAAGCATTGTACGGACTGGCAGGATTGTGTGTTACACTTGTTTGAAGGACTAAATTGCCCTTAAAATTTACTTGTGTATACTTTAAAACTAATGTAGTAAATATATTTTAAAATTAAAAAATATTTTCCGCATTTTTTCTTTTTTTGTATAGATACTGTATGAATATTTCTTTACGCGTTTTATGTTAATTAACTAAGCTCCTATAAGAGCATCAGGACATATGTATGTATATTGTAATTATTTTTTAACATGTTTGGAAAATGTAAAATGTGTAATAAGTATCACAAAGTTCTTATAGAAAATTATTCATATCTATTAAAAAATAAAATATCATTATTGGAATGCTGCTCTATATCAATTCTAAAATACTCAACTACTTTCTCTCAATGACTTGATTTTTCAACAGTGTTATTTGGTTGTCTTCGAACCAAACTTGACAAGAGATTACGGAAATACATTCCAAATATATATATTTTCTTCCACTTAGTTCGAACACAACAAAAAAGGAAAGTATGAAAAGTAAGTTTGTTGAGTTTTTGTTAAAAATTTAACGTTTTTGTCTTGAAATATTTTAAAACCACTCATTTGGCTTATATATTAGACTTGACGGTTCTAGTATTTCCAAAAATTTTTTCAAACGTTTTCCCGATAAGCTGACTTAAGCAACCAGTCAAATGTGCATAGGAACATAGTATATCCCTTAACAAATAAGTTGCTATTTTTTTGTTTAAAGAATTGAGATATTAGCAAAACATTTTTGGAATTAGCAACATTTTAGTTCCTGAAACAAATGTGTACATTACCTATTACGATATGACTCAATGTATATATAAGGGGGTTGCTGTGTAATTCTATCATTTGAATTGTTTCGAATTGGAATACACAATATATTAAATATAGATTTTATTGCATTCAAAATAAAGCCAAATCGTGTGTGTGAAAGTATAAATAACCCGATTTTATTTATTATTATATACTTCGTTCATGGGTGACTTCTGTTAAATTCCGAAATTTTTACTTCTGATTTATATACATACATTTGTATGTGTATATTAACAGTAACAATGGTATACAGTTGCAGATACATAGAATACAAATAACAAGATTGTCGTATGTATTTACATATGTTAAGGCGCTTAAATCTAAAAGCAATTCAAGAAATGAGTTATCATTTAAGATGTAATATAGTTAACGTAAAGGAAAATTACAATCTTTTATGAATGATTGAAGGAGCTAAAAAGCATATTACTATTATATTTTGCCGCCGAGTGACTGTATCAATTTTAAAAGATCTGATCGTTTAGCTGAAATTATATCTTGGTGCAAAGGTCCCACATCTTCGACACATTCGAAACGATTTACATTATCGGCAATGTTGTCAGTCATACAAATCACATGGATACCACAGTCGTAGCCATTGGCCTGTTGTAAGCATCTTATTGGTTTAATTTGGCAAATGCGACAATTTATAGCCTCTTTTATACGCTGTACAAACTGATGAGAAGCATTTGAATTTTTATTGCCCGATGAATCGAAATGGAAAAACGTCTTTTCTGGCCTTGAAAATACCAACAAAGACCAATGGGTTCCTCCAGCTTCGTCGAATTCATTATCATTTAATACGAAGAATATGAATGGTTTTTTTGGTGCTTCCAACTGGTTTAGTAGCGTCTCCAACTCACCGCCATCAGCAAATTTCATACACTGTGTAACCTCCGGTGGCACAAACAACAAATCCGGGTTATTTTTATATTTAACGCGCTCTAGATATTCGTAATAAAATGAAATTATTTGATCATTTAACCAGTGAGGACCTTGCAACAGTTGTACATCCGACATGCGTAAACAAGTTTCATTGAAACTTAGAGCAATTGGATCGGCATGGGTAAAGGAACTCATTTTATATATATATTTCACCTGTGGATTTTGATTCTTAGGGTTGGAAGCTTTATCTACGAAAAATTTTCTAACCTCCTAGAACAAATAAAACAAGCGTTTACCTTTCTGAAATCAAATAAATACAAACCTTACCTTCAGTGCAAAATTGTTCAAGTTTATACGCTTAACAACATAATCGTTTTCAAACAATTACAAAAAAAAAACATTTATAATACGCAAAATATACATTGTTGCCTTTTATAATGATGCCAGATTTATGTATTTAAAGTAAATGTTTGTGCCCGTTAAACCAATAACATGGGACAAAAATTGTGTTTGCTAATTTCCTTGCTGGAAGTCTGAGTTAATGGTAAAATGATATTTATATCCATATATCTTATATCCAAAACATTTATTATGTATTACCAATGTAATAACTACTTTAATATAGTCAAATCTTAACTTGGGGTCTCCACGCACATTAACTTAAAAAAAATATGTTATCAACTTTAAAATTCTATTGCCAACATCATATGTTAACGTGTGGATCGCAGGTACATTTATTTGCACATGTTTTGCCAAATAAATGTTCAAACTTATTTTCAAGAAATAATGAACATAAACTGTCAAATTTTAATAAATAAAAACAAAAACATTTATATATGTACATATTTATCCAGTTAAGAATATAAAATATTTAATTTCTTTAAGGCTAAAGTGGCCAATAGAGGATAGATATAAATAAATGAATTCCAGTTTGAATACAAACAGATTGTAGGTACCCGTTTCAACAGGCTTAATTTGTCCGTTTTTTCGTCTCTGGGGTCCATGACATTGTAATAAATCCATTTTTCAGTGAAATTGAGAAACTTCCAAATGTGAATTGAGAAAATTCCATATAAGATTAAGATTTTTTTTTAATTTGAAATTTTGAATATTCCAACTGAAATTGAAAAAATTCCAATTGATTTTAAATTTGAAGTTGAGAATGATGATGAAGAATTCGAATTTTAAATTGGTGGTCAGCTATTTAGGGACAAGTTTTTTTGTGTATTGAACCAAATTATTATATATATTATATCTCTAATTATTTACCGTTTTTAAAAACTAAAACATGAATTAAACTCATCACCATTTTTATTGCAACGCGATTTTCGCATTAATTTTATCACTGACGTCTTGAAGGTGTGAAGGTTTTTTGTGTTCTAATCAACATCTAGAGAACTATTTTAGGCTTTCCGATATATCGGTATCGGCGATTTTTTATTGCCGGTACAACGATATATTAACTTAAATAAAAAAACACAGAAGCGAACGAACTTAAGCCTTAAAATTAAATTACTTCATAATTATAATTGTAGTTCGAAAAAGTTACGTCAAACAATAATTTACTATTTTATTTAACTTAAAATAAGTTTACATTGAATTGTAGTTTTTTATCTCAATTTGATCATTTTAGTTAATTTAATATTATAATTAGTTTAAATAACATGACTCATACGTAGGAACCATATACTTAATATTGATAAAAGCATCTTCACCACCATGTATTTCTAAAATTTGAAGAGTTTCATTAATTAAATCGCCTAAATTCAAATTATTCTTTTGAGTGTAATCAATTCGATCCCCACAATTCACTGTAAGTAATCATAAATAATAATTAATTCTCTTAAATGTTTAAATATTTAATATACTCACAATTTTTAATTTTGTAGGAATTAAACATTGGAAGTAATTGTCGATAAAATGGTACTAATGCTGGCCCGACCAGGTCCGACGATAATACTAATTGTTGTATAATTTTTAAAGTTGTACACACCACTTCCGAATTTTTTGTGTTTAAAGCCCCTGTACATAAATGCATGCATACATATATGAAACAAAAGGTAGAAATACAATATCTGAACTTAATTATGTCAGTAATAATTTCTGCAAATACATGTATGTACATATGTATGAATCTATCTTCCCAAAAATATATACATAAATTTCTCTGCAACCAGGAAGTCACAATTCATTCTTTACCTTCTTGTTAATTCAACATTCATACAACAAGGTCTCATCGATGTACGTTGTTAGTGCGTGAAATTAATTTTATAAGTATAATCATGCAAATTTGTAGTAAGAATACTTTGTAATCGTCCTATGTTCATACAAGCACATTAATTGCGTAATTAGAAAACTTACGCAATTATGGCCTTAATTTAGCACAATTTACCATACAAGAATTCAATGAATTGAATAATTGGTACTTAATTGCACCATTAATTGAGTCATATTCCCAATGGTGAGGCGTGTTTAGTTCGCGAAGAACGCTGACAAAATCAATGCACTTCACCAAGGTTACTGCATCACCAATATAACTACATTTTATTTTTCATTGCAGTTGCAAAGATGAAAACGACGGTTAGTAAATTTCATGAAATTTGTAATAATTAATTTCTTTTCAAAATAATGATTTTCTTTAACAAATTTCATGCTCTTCATTTTTTTAAATTCACAAGCACAAGCTTTTACGAGTAAAACGAACATATTCGCAGCTGTCAAACGCTAATTGAGTAAACGAAATTGAGTATATGTTAACACCAAAGTCTGTAACACAATTTAAATTTAAGGTGTGCATGTGTGAACATAGTATAAGCCAAGGTGCCAAAACAATATTTTCGAACTCACAAATACATATTGTTACGTTCAACCTTCTTAAACGTATTTAATTATAAGGTGTATTTAAATAATATACGCGGCATAATTTTACTTTAACACACTGTTGTTTTACTTCTTTATAATCGTAGTACACACTTTAACGTTTCATTCGACACTTACTTCCAACTTGACCACCCAAGTCTACTACTAAATTTCTGGAATTCGCCTTTACGTGTAGATGGTATACCGTTGTTGTTGTTTTGCGTGTATTAACTTTCCTCGAAACTTGTCTGACCTTATAGGTGTTCTATTTTGTTGATATTACAGCGCAGCGCTGTCTGTACAGTGGGTGCCAAATGTGGCCGCACTCTTTATTTCTCACAAGTATTTATACCACTCAATTCTTACAGGTAAGAAGAAGTACAATATACTATATTTTATTATATTCATGACAGAAAAGTGTTTACACACTCACGTTCAATCAACTATGAGTATATCCAGTACCCAAACAGAACAGCACATACTCCACATATACATAAAATTAAATATTCATGCGTATGACTACATACATATTACTGCATGTAAGAAATACCCAAAAGTATGGAAATTGCAAATGAGTACCCCATACGTACCGTGTGCAACTATCTATATGAAATGCCACATAAAATTGTGCTTTGGCTATTTTACAATCTTTACATGCGGTCTTGACTAGCCATAGATATGTTCTGCCAAAGCATCGAAACAATCTCTCCATAACAAAAAGCCTAATTCTGCGGTAATGGTTGAGTGTACGGATATTCCAAATACTCAATACCCTTTTTACTTATACTCCCTTGAAATGAGCAATTTAACTATTGTGTATATTCTTGTTTTGAGTATGATGATTTTGGCTATCGTCGTTTCAACTGTACTCATAGTCATTCATATCAGAGATCAGTAATGAATCGTTTTTTTTTTTTTTTTTTTTTTTGCTATTCATCGTCACTCATGAAATTTTAAATACGAGTAGGGTTCATTGAAATTCAAATAATCTGATGTACGCATACTGACAACAACATTGACTTAGAAGCATAAGTCGCAATAAATATGAATCAAATGACCTCTGATTCATACACATTTGGCGGCTAATGCTCAGGGTACTCAAAACTATACTTTTGTCATTCTATGATACATATGTATATGCATGCACCTATGCATAAGCTTTGATACAGCCGAATATAGCTCTAACGCGGACTTCTAATTTAAATATGAACAACAAATAAGGACGAAGATTTGCAAAATATAACCACTAACTAATAAAGACTTAACGCCTGTTTTTTGTAACACAAGCGAGCGACAGAAGTCAACAACAAAAAATTAGTGTTTTCATATAAATATTGTGAACGAGCAGCTCTCTTGTGTTACAGAAACAGGCCATCAATCTACTTACTTTTTAACGGTAATATTATTAGCGGTATGACAGCATGCACCTTTTCGCTTCCAGCTATCAAAAGATCTGAAACACCTTGTCGTGCATATGTTTTGTAAGGATGTTCAATTTCGCAGAGACCATCGAAAAACAAAGGTAGATATAAACTATAATCCAACTTTTCTATATCCACCTGAAAAAATACTCATGTGTGTAATTAAATTCCAATCAAAAGATTTTTAACAATACGTTATTTTATTGCACTTGTGCGACAAAAAAGTGTATTAGCAAAATTTTGAATTTTTTTATTTTCACTTTTTAATTTAGTATTTATATTTACCCACTGTAAAAATTTACTGTCGTTTTGACCATTACTTTAAATCATTTAAATTTTCCCTTCCATATAAGTAGCTTTAACGAAAATCAAAAGTTTTTTGCTTCTGCTAAATAATTTTAAAATTTTGAATTAATAGACTATTGCTGGACACGTGCGATATATTGGAAATATGTAAATGAGTTTCGCAAATTACACAAGCAGCATTAATCGAAACTCATCTGTGGTGAATAAATAAATAGGCTATCAAACAACAATGCGAGTAAACAAATTTTAGCCGTTGAAAGTGACAACGTAATAGTTACTGACCCTCTTTTAATAGCCAACTATTTTGCTGATAATTGGTCTGAGTACAAAGCTAATAAAGTTTGTTCCCAGCAATTCAAACAAAGTCGAAAATAATTCCATAAATTTTTAACCTAATGCCAACAGGAATAGTAGTGATTTATTTATTAAAGAAGATATTACTATAACTGACCAAGTGTGTTGTTTAGCATTACCAAATAGATTAACAACAGGATTTGACAGAATTTTTATAAAATAATTACGTCCACAGTAAAAAAAAGATACTTCTGTATGTATTAAAAAAATTATAAGCAAAATAAAGAAAAATTTAAACTAATTTGGTGCAAAAATATCTGAAAACCATTAAATCTTTTATTAAAAAAAAATCGGAAAACCCGAATCGATCGCCCCGAGTTTTAAAAAATATATTTTAGGAAAAAACTATATTAATCACTATGACCCTAATGATTCGATTGAATTATAAATAAATAAAAAAATAAATAAAATTTGAAAAAATTTTCGTTTAAGTTCCTTACTTACGGTCCAACCAATTTTATTTCCACCACACAGATATTCCATTTTAATAGGTAGATCTCCACGATCAAAATACATTCGAAATGAGTTGCTACGATTGAACTTTTTAGAACAATAATCTGAACTCATATTATGAACGGATAATTTTATATCTTAAATAAAAAGTTATTATATATGAGTTTTTATATTTAAGTGTCATGATTAATACCCTTTGATTTTCCTCGGGTTCTGTGAGTTTCTAAACTATCATCCAGTGGTCCATGTACTACTACAGTATTTTTCTGTCGTGATTGTATTGAAAATGGGGGTACATTGCGAGGTTTACTCTTTGGTATTAGATCTGAATACATGAGAGATGTTGGCGGATTTGCCGATTGCGAACGAAAGTATCCATTTTCATACGCAGGCATTTTACAACAGACGAATTTGTTACAATTTGAAAATGTATATGCCATTGATTAATTGCTTGGTTTCATATACATATGGACATACATGTAACCGTTTTATTGTTTTGTTAATATAACAAAGTAAACACGAAAATGTCGTTCGACGTAATAACAAACCCATGCAACAAATACTAGGGTATAATGTATTATGTATTTTATGTTTTAGCCGGACGATTACCGTCTGCTGCTAGTGCATTATTATATAGTATTGTAATTTGGCACTACCAGTATAGAAAGTTTTCAAAGCTCTTCTCTATCTGATTCCGATACATATTTTCATATGTACCTTATTTGAGTAGGCCCTTGCTTTTGTGTATTTCAACGTTTTCGATAATTTATTTCTTTTTTGTTTTATAATTTAAAGCCAAAATTATTTTTTTATGTACATATATAAGTTTGATTTCAGTGGCGCCTAAACAGGAACTGGATTTCGCGAATGCACTTAATATGCCCAGCAAATTATTTGCTCACATAAACACCACTGCAGGCTAATTGGTCTTTAGCCACATACATACATATACCAATATTACTGCAATATACGAATGGCACTAGTAACATTTTAATAAAAACAACAGAGAACTACTCGATACTAGTAGATATTGAGATAGAGACATTGATCAACTTCAAAACAATGGGCTGAAGGAATCACTTACATTGATAAATAAATTAACATAAAATTCGCGTTTACATTGCAAAACTCAAAATTGAGGTTAGTCTATGCTAAAATCGCCAAGTTTACACAGCCAAAATTTTGAGATTAGTAACCACTTTAAACAGCTCCAATAGTAGTTCTAGCCTAGGTATATTTGCAACTATTTATTTCAAGAAACTTTAAAACACAATTAAAAAGGAAATCTGTAGATATTGTAAAATGTTCTTTTTATTAAAATTATTAATAATGCAACTGTATCGAAGGTGACAACAAAATAAACAACACAGATTCCTATGCTTGTGGTAAACAAAGTGACAGTAATCAGACATCTGCGCCGAATTGGTAATATCCGTCTAAGGTTAGCTGCCGATAATTATTCTTAGCTACGGATTTTTTTCACTATCATAGCGTCTTAACTAGCCATAAATCTGTTCAGCCATCGCACATTTTGCTGCTTGCACAGAAAAATTGTTAGTCACGACCGACGCTGTTCATGGTAGCTTCATGTTCAAACAGAGTTGTCCGAACAATAGTTCGCACAAGTCTATGCACAAGCTATGCTAAAAGCATCCATTCAATCTCGATGAGAGGCAAAATATTATGCTAAAACTGAACTTTCTTTAAACAGAAGACCACGAACATATTTTTTTTTTTGTTATTTTGAAGAGGCTCACTCAATGTGCGAACGTAGTTATGGCTAGTCAAGACGTAGTGTAACAGCGGCACAAAATAAGCCATCGATCGGTATATTCCAATAATGAAGGCGCATTAACCAAGTTAATGCATAATACTTATTAAGTTCCGATTTTTCAAACTCACTATGGAATAAATTAACACAAAAAATTACTTTTTTTATTACAGTGCTTTTTAAAGTATACATGTAACAAAACTCTATTTTCTATTGAATTTGAGGTTTGCTGATACAAAAATATTCGTTATTATGTTATGTGTAGTCCGCGTATTACATCACGGAAATTTAGTGCCTGACAGACGATGTTTATATGTTTGTTGTCTGTACTCGGTATTTTTAATCTCTACTTTTTCAATATCTAAATGATATATTTTAACCAAATCAAGCGATTTACTGAATAGGTTTAAATAGAGAAATTTGAGTATCACTCGTAATCGCGATTAATCAAAAAATTAATCTCATATAATTGTGCATAAAAAATCTACGAAAACATATTTTCACTTAATATATTTTTTAGCGTTTTCTTGCAACAAAATTTCTACCAAAGTAGCTGGCAACCATGCTCAGAAATCTTCAGAATTCGCTAGTGGGTGGCAGTTTTATCTTTTGTGCCTAAATCGAGAACAAAAATTTATGTTTTAAGAAAAAAATACGCGAATTATACCCGTGATATGAAAATATTATACGTAGCAGGAGTATATATGTAATCTGCAGTAAGAGTTCAAATTAAATACAATATTTCAATATTCTAAGTTTGGTTGCAAACTTTTCATAGTGATTCACAGTGACATTGTGGCCGTAAGCATCTATTGTGAATAATAAATTTTCCCGTCACGTACACCAGTTCATATTGTGTACACAGAAGACGAAAAAATTTTGTAATCAAGTTGACCGATGTTTTTCGATATACTAGTGCAAACTAAATTTTGTATATTGATTAGATATTAGATTAGTGAAAATGTAAAAGAAAAACTTTGTGAATAAATGCTTAAAAGTCCTGCATTCTATCAACACTATTTTCATTAAAACGGAGTTCTTTTGTTCAACAAAAACAGTGCACATCCCGTAGCTGCATGTAAATGTAAAAAACTGAGATGTTATAATTAAAATAATGAAAATAAAATGAATGCGTTTTATAAACTAATGGACAATGGAATTTCTATTTAAAAAATTATTGTTTAACAAATTTTAATATATTGGTAAGTCAATCATCCCAATCAAATTTTAATCAAGCAATTTTTTTCTGCAATTTTTCGTTTGTTATCATAAGCCAAACAGTGAAAAATCGATTTTGCAACTTTGGAAACTAACACAGTTTTTAAGTGCATTTAGTTTAAAATATGTATGAAACGCAATACATATGTACTTAAAATACGCAATTATGTACATACCTATGTATATAATTTTAAATGTATAAACATGTAAAATAAATTTTACTTTTCAATATATACTTATACACATATGTACATACATATGTTGATTTTTAAAACTAATCTTATTAGATATTGTTTGTTTCTTGCTTTCTGTAAATATGTGTCTGTGTCTTGTTCGACTTTTCTTTTTTACTCCACTGTTTCTTGCAATAAACGCTTAAATAGTACAGTAAGCTCGTGAAAACGTGAACTTATTTTAGTCAAGTATGCTTAGATTTTCAAACTTGTTCATCTTTTTCGAGATAGTGAAAATAATAGATTAAACAACGACGAATTACCATCATTATTAACTTCTAACTACCTGTGGTCACATTGTAGACCTGCGGCTGTGCAGAAGCTTTTTCCGCGAATTTCGACTAGTCGAATACCACCGTATCTTTCTTTTTCAATTTTGCCACCATCGTCGCTAGCATTGTATTCATTAATATTATCGTGAATACGTTTAGGCTTTGCTTTAGGCATTTATAATAAATTTATTTTTAAATTACACTGCCATTTCTCGAAGTATGATACATTGTTAATTATACATATGTAAGTAAGAATGCATTGTAACTTTCCGATGTTGGTATATTTTTTATTTTCTTATAGTACGTATTACGCAAGGGCAATACTTCTCTTATAAATGGTAGCGATATTTAATTTCTTCAACATATCATTCTATCCGCAACTTGCGAGGTAAGATGTCCATATGATAACATCTTGCTTCTAACTTTATAAAAATCACAAAAAAAATTGTATTTGAAAACATCTCGTGTATTAGATAAAATAAGCTCGGAAAAGTCACTAAGCATCCCAAATAAAATAATTTTAATGGGGCATGTGACGTAATCTTGATTCAGGTGTTAAAAATGCTACATCCTAATTCAAAGAAACAATGGAGATTGCTGACGTATTCATATTTGAAAAAAATTTTATTTAAACTTTAAGAGGCACTGATGGTTTGAAACTACGCAACAAAAATGTTTCGCTATTTCCGGTATATTTTTTATATATGGAGTTTGACATCCGCAAAAAAACCGGAAGTACTTTGAATTCGCCCGTGGGTCTACCTGCTACCAATTTGCCTTGCTACGCACAGTTAAAAAACCGTTATTACAGAGCATACTTTGCAGCAATCCATAAAAATAACATGAGAATAACTGAAAACAATCTAACTAATGCACACAAATTCAAGAAAAAGTAGTTAAAAAATTTATTCAAAATGAATAAAAAATCGAGAGCGTCCGTTTTGATTTCTTCGGATTTTTCCGCAAATTACGTTTCTGTTAAACTCTTTGCCAAGTTTTTTCTTCCGAACAAACTAGCCGATTCTAATGTACATATGTACATATATTTATTTATGTATGTATATAAAGATAACGTTTTTTCCATTCCTCATTTCAAGAACATAACTTCAGCTAAACAATTTGATTTAGTATTTCGTTTCCTTTGAAGGCTTATTTATATTATTGTAGAACATTATTGTAAACCCCTTTATTTTGTTTAACACGAAACAGCAGGGAACTTTAATAATAATGATTTTTGAATTTTTACCGGAAAAAGCACATACATAAGCAAATGTGGACTAGATTTCTAAGATTTTAAATTTTTGAATTGCATTTTTTGAGCTGAATGTTATTTTTAACATTTATAATTTATTTATTTTAGCAAAAATAAAATTTATTTAATTTGATTATCAAATATATATTTGTTGTTTATTATCACAATATCTGCATTTAAGACTCTAGCAGAATGGATTGCATTTTCTGTGCCACTGATCACTTCCTTAAAACTCAATATGTCTTCCAACTAAGTTGGTGTCCATTCTAAACATCATTTATTTATATCTCTATTATTCCGACGAAATTTTTTGTTTTAGTTACCTTATACCTCATATACGTTATTGAAATTTTAAGATTTTTACTTATTGAATTGTTTATTTTTTTCATTGAATACTAAAATTCTTTTTGCATATTTTATTCATGTTATTTTACAAATTTGGATATTTTTATAGCGTTCGAAAAATATTTGGGATTTTTTAAAGAATTTTATGTTACACTAGGGTTTTTGGGTATAAATTCCAGGTGTCTTTACCTGTTTCTAATATGAATTTTTTTAGGCAAATTTAAGTAGTAAAACTATACAGTTTGTAAATATACTAAGTTCGTTTTCCATTATTTTATTTTTTTTTATTCGAAAAAGTGCTCGACACTTATGTACATTACTTTAGTAACATACATGGTGATTTATTTCAAAACTATTGAAAGAGCTTTTATGTTTATACAAAATAGTAAAATAAATCTGAAAGAACATTGTTTTAACCGCGCGAGTTTCTGCAGTGCGAAACTATTGCAAATCGGGCTATGAAGAAAATGCGGCACAGCGTGGCAGAAAAATAGCATGAAATTTGACCAAACAGGTTATAACATTTTGTGACACTTGCGAAGGACAACCATTTTTATGTTTCCATTGTTTCAATAAAATCCATTAAAGTTTTCTGAAAAAATTTTCAATTTTTATCTTTATTATCATATTTTATACCGTCAGTCAGTGTCACTGATGTGACACTCAACGTGTTATTGATATGTACATTTGTATGTTTCATCTGGAAGGTTCATAGGATTAGACTTATATATCTCATAGCTGCTTTTTTGATATTTCGTCAATTCATTTCTCGTCTGCGTAAATGTATAAACACAAAATAAATGCACATGACATTACAAAGCAATTAATTTTAGTTTACTTTAATAATTAAGCAGCTGATTTTTTATTATTGACACTTGATTTTTTTCGTACAAAATTTTAAATTCATCAAAAGAAGTAATTTTGAGAATAGTAATTTATGAATTATGTGGTATTTTAAGCGAGTGGTGGATATACGAAACATACCTGCTATTTAGCTTTCTCAGAATGCGAAAATATATATCAAAATTGTCCAACAACGGAATCAAATTAATTCCTAATGACTGATAAATATTTTTATTTTTCACACATGTATAACAAATTTAATTTAATTTTTATTATTGATGTAGGGGATATCGAAGCAGATCGCTAACGTCGTGGGTCTTTTTTCGACCTCCTTCTTACTTCGAATGTATTTCAGGAAATCAAATTGTAATTTACGATTAACTTACTTTAATTGAGTCTCGTACTAACACTAGCCTTTACTCTTGACTGTGGTGATTTCAGACTGTAGACTGGTAACTGCCGACGTCCTTCCTTATCACGGAGTTTCTGGTAATTGCTAGCATTGTCTAAGGCTTACGTCCCCATGACATTCACTTTTATCAGGTGTTTGCCGTGGTCCTAAGCCTTATGCTAGACAGTGCTGGACATCCACACACAATGTGCATTACCTCCTCAGCCTCTTCCTTAGGGGTATCTTTGGGGACTGACCCGTCCACCCCTTGCGAGGTTTTCCTCCATTGTCCTATAATTATAGAAGTTCTTATAAAGATTAACCTTACCATCTTTTGCGAGGTTTCTTTGCTTACTTCTTAGGAGTACCTTTAGAGATTGATTTAGCCACCTCTCGTGATGCATTCTTGTCAAACTTTTTCGGATTCCTCCCTTGGCCAATTAAAACCGAAGTTGCGTCAGGGAATTCATATAGTTCCCATAAGTGATGGAGAAAAAGATGTCCACTTACACAGAGCTCCACATGTAAGTCTATATTATAACTAGATATCGACTGATATCCAGAGTTCGCATACTAGAGACCAAGCGTTCTATTGGCCACACATCCCTGGCGTAAGTTGTTGCACGGTGTATATTTATAAGAGAGTGTTAACTTATATCCGCTCCACTTATTTAGCTAGACTCGTAGCAGAGAGAGGAACGTCTTATCGGCCGCCACCACGAGGAGGTATATGTCAGAATTTCTGGCAGTGCACTCAGTTATGGGAAGCTATACCTTTGGGCCTGCCAGCTGAGGGCCAAAAGTCTAATCTAGCAATCGAACTTAGAAGACTTAAAATATATTTTTTTCTACGAAAAGTATTGGTATATAAATACTTTAGTTTTGTAACTAATTTTTTAAGGGTCATTATTACAACTTTTAACTTTTAAGGCTTCTGCATTTGAGATTGCCTAACTTTAGCCGATGTTACCGATCTGTAGCGGCGTCTGTCAAATATATTATTCAATCAACAATGCCAAATGATTATGACAATTTAGACAATAAATAAGTATTTGTTAATGCAAATCTTGCACACGTTACCCTTCAAAGTCGGCTTTGGTAAACAATCGGCTACAAGATGCCACAACATTCTACAGGTTCAGATGCAGTCGGAAATATATAATTGGTTAGTTCTCTCGGATTCGTGCCACGGTGCGAATCCGTGGCGGACATTTGGGTCTTTCAAATTAAAAAAGAATTTCGTTTATACCTCACACACGGCCTATATTAGTCGTTTAAGCCGTTGTTTGTCTCTTACGACTTTCTAAAAAGTGTGTTATTCGGTGCTATTCTGTATTCCGAATTCGCAATATTCTGTTCCGTATTCCACTTCCGAATAATTTCTCTCCTTTTGTTCGTTAGAGTAATAAAGGTTTGTGGTATGAATTAGAGTCAGGATATCTACAATTGAAACTTTTTTTAAATGTAAAAATAGCAATATTATATACAAATTTATTAACCTGAATTGTTAACCAAAAATGACACTGAAGATCGCAAATAGCCGAAACCGGTTTGTCTCCAAGCCAAACTTAACAAGGTATAACGGATATTCGTTCCAAAAATCTAAAGTAAAACATAATAATAAATTTTATTTAATAAGGATAATTCGAACAAAAAAATACTTACATCACTATGGGGCAGTATACAAATATGGAATATATATTATCAGAAAGGAAAAACTATATAATTTTACATCACAAGCAAGCAATAAGATTTCATCATCTAATGCTTTCTCGATGCCTCTTCTTTTAGGAACATGTGACATATGCCTTGTATTTTTTGATACGTTATTAGTCTGATTTCGGGGGCTATTCCCGGTATATGATTCTTCAGGTTTAAACAATTTTCGGAATATTGATTTTCAGATCAACCGTTTCATGAGTTTTCGTGTAATCATCATTGCACCTCATTACTTAGATCAGTGTGGCATGCTTTATCTTTGCACATTGCACTAATTCTATAGTGAGATGTTGTGATCCCTCAAGAAGTAAAGCTCTGAAGAGTTCTTACATTAGTGTGGCATTGAAAAATTGTTATTGTTCCATGCCATTGTGTAATCATCTCATTATTGGTTATAATGTCACTTAGATCCGCACAAAAACATAAATGTGAAAAAAAAAATGCCAAGTTTCTATCCAAAAATTTCGGCCGTAAAAAGTACTGAGATCAAAATGAGGAGCAAGTTCTTCATAAGTACAATACCATCCCATTTCTCTGCAACTTGCTAGATTGGTAACATTTTTTCCATATTCCTTTCCCATATTAAAATTTTTTGGATAGAACCTTGGCTTGATTTTCACATTTGTGTTTTTGTGCGGATCTGAGTCTTTTTTTCCAAGTTATTATTTTTGTTAATGTATGTATACAACTTTTCTTACATAAACATTACAGACGGTTAGGTTATAACCAAATTTCAGCCCCCTAGCTATAGTGGAAGTGCCCCATACAAATAACAGGGAACCCTTGCCCCCCAGATAAAAAGTGCCCGATTTTAGATTTTTATGTTCAGTAATTCCGCAAGATCTTTTTATATTACAAATTTTAGCTCTCTACCTATAGTGGAAGTGTTCCACAAAAATAAAGAGAACCCTAGCCCCGCAGATATAAAGTGCCAGTTTTCAGATTACTATATTTACTAATTCCCCAATGCCTACCGATATACCAAATTCCAGCTCTCTAGCTATAGGGGGAACCCTAGACCCGTAGATAAAAAGTGTTCGTTCTCAGATTTTTCTGCTTACTTGTGCCCTAAGGCCTACCTGTATACCAAATTTCAGCTCTAGCTATAGTGGAAATGCCTTATAATATTGATGAGCAAGCGAGTCAGTGAATAAGTGTCAAACATTGCACTTTCATATCTCGGGAAGCTTCAAACTAGGCCCATGAGCTTACCTGTACGTAAAGCAATGTTTCAAGTTCCATTTCTTTTTGATTAAAGGAAGAAAAGTTTTGAGGGGGTAAAAACAGCCCGATTGGTTTTTTTGTAATATACACACTGTGTGCATTAGGCCTGAATTTGGCTAGGCGCCTTGCCATAATACTTTATGCAGTCTAATTAATCTTTAGGTAAATTTTAATGTACTAATATTAACAAAATAACCCAAAAGAAACTTTCTTATTAATGTAAAGTCTGACCAATAATTTCGAAAAATGGGCGCGAAATGGGCGAACCGTAGAACAGTTAATTTTCGAATTGTTTGGAGCCGAGTGGTTTTAAAATGCCACACGTTTTTATTCCCCTTGGAATGCAGAACAGGGACGAATATTGTATTGCCTCTTTGTTAAATATGAGTCTCAGAAAGTATCCATAAAATTGTTATCGACAGCTGAATAAAGTAGAATAAAAATAATATAAATAAAATAACTAACAATGTCTAATAAAACCGCTTTTGTGATAAACAAAGTGGGAAAGATATTCGAACAAATGTTATATGCACTAATGTGTTTAGGCCAGTGAAAGAGAATTCATACAAACAGAGCCAGATGTCCTCAGCAGAAGTATTTTAAGTACACACACACACACTTTTTTAAAATAATATAAAGGAAGAAAATTGGTATGCGCTTATTCATGTTTATTCAATGTATTTTTTAGTGATACCTCTACAACAGCAGTTGCAAAGTGCATGTTTTCATTTCTGAACATCTGGAAGATATGTTCAAACATACATACATAAGTAAATATGTAAGGATGTGTGTACGTATTTTGATAGAATAGAACACGCCTTATGTAGTTTTTAAAGTTCGCTCAGATCAAGGAATCTACACTCAGAACATTTATAATTTTTATTCTTTACGTTTACTGAATACGTCTTCGTCATTTTAGAATCATAAACAGTCATGTTTTATTGCTGCAGATGTATTTTCAAAAATAAACATATACATACATACATATGTACATAAATAGCAGGTGTGTGTAAAATAGTGAGTATTGAATATGTTTAAAGCCTGCATTGTTTTAAAAAACAGCTGATTATTTTGTAATCAGCTGTTTTCATACATTTGTCGCTGCTATTTATTGTATTTAAATATTCTCTCTATAATGCCTAGAACTACCACCAATATCTGGCAGTTATAGTGGAAGACTTTTAATATTTATTTAGCTCTTCATCCACCTTGGTTTCGTCACCATCCACCATTCTTGTAGTGTATGACTGCCACCAGTGCTAGGTATTGCAAGCTTTATGATTGAAAGTAGCATGTTATTTTGGTGGTATAATACTCCTGGTTCTTTATTTTTGTTTATCTCCGAAGTAGTGCCTACAAAAAAGGGTGGAAAATCAACACGCATGTTTCTAGGGGCAAGGACGTCTACTGTCCTTGAACCACTTGTTTATAAGCAGCCAAAGATTCATCCCTCATAAGTCTAGCCCACATTTGGAAGAGTTGGGATATTTAAAGGAACCTAGTAAAATCTGCAACTATTTTAAGCGTACGTGTGCGAGTATGAATGTTTGCAATTACTTTTGTAATAAAATCCAAACATTTTTTATATGGCTGCATCAATATAACGGTCGAAACAAGGTTTAAAAATAACTATTAAAAAATACGAAAATGACGATGAAAATAAGAAAACAACAAACACATTTCTGTGCTTCTATCAGGGTTTCGTTTACTAATTTCAGTCTACCCTGCTATCTATGTATTCTGTTACATATACAACATCTTACATGCTTATGCGTTTAATGCGATATTTTGATAAAAATAATATAATATACCATACAATAATATCATCTTATTTTTAGACAACGCGCTAGTTTGGCAACATTTTTCCGGTAATTCTTCTCATATTTGAAAGTTAAAAAATCATGGCCTGCCTAGCAGGTTGTGAGAAGAACTATGTCCGCAATTTGAGCTCAGTACTTTTGACGGACGAAAATGTTCAATAGGAACTTTTTCACATGTATGTTTTTGCACGGATCTGACTCCTTACTTTGTTGAAAATGTATATATTTGTATGTATGTGTAAAACTTCTTTTAATTTGAAGTTTACAGCCAATGGGTTATACCAAATTTCAGCTCTCTACCTATAGTAAAACTGTCCCATAAAAATAATGTAACAACCTAGGCGCCCTAAACAAAAAAGTGTCTGTTTTCAGATTTACCTGATTACTTATTCCCCAAGACATGTATACCAAATTTTAGCTCTCTAGCTATAGTGGAAATTTCAAATAATATTGATGACTGTGTTAGTCAGTAGGCACTGAAATATTTACTTTTTACACCTTCATATCTCATGGTAACACTTCTACCTATAAGGTTACCTATATGTAGAGTCCTTATGTTTCAAGATTTATTATTTAATGATTATATGAACCGAAGTTATGGGAGAGGGATAAAAATAGTGCGAATGGTTTTGTGCAATATACACACACTGGGTACATTATGCCTGAACTTGGCCTGGTGCAATACAGTGCGCCTTAAGATTTTTCGCAAATAATTCTTCTGAAACTGTATATCTTAGAAACATGTTGATTATATCAAAAGATACGACTTGAAAAATTACCTTTATGTTAAATATGGCCAAAAAGCAGGGCAAACTTGGCAAAATTATGATGCCAGAATAAACTTGTACGAATATTTAAAAATGTTCTTGTAAGTTTTAGTTAGAATGTTACCAAATCGGTGTGTAGCATCGTTCGGAAATAAGTTATGTTTTAAAAAATATATATTTTTTATAAAAGGACCTCAAGCTCGAAAAATTTAATAAATCAAATAATGTTGTTTTGTTAAAATCAATTATGCTTTTAAAATTTCGTATTATATGTGAAGATCTCGATAAAAGAAAAATCAGTTTAGAGTAATAAAAATCATGTGTTCTCATAAAGTTCGACAAAAATATTGAAAAGAGAAAAAATGTTATAATTCGAAGAATTTCATACTTTTTTATTTCACTCGGAATATAGAACATGGACGTATTAAATTTGTATGAATAAACTTAAATAAAGTCATTGTCTATTGTGTAGTTCATACATACATGAATGTATGTATGTATATAAGTTTGAATAGAAAATTATCAATAATATTTATGGCGAATAAAAGCAAGCGATTTTTTTTAGTTAACTGGCAAGTCTGGCAGGCCTGGTTATGAACGTATACACAAAAATAAAGAAGAAAGATAGTTACACAAACAAAGAGAGAAGGAAGGTGCATGCGTATTGTTCAATACAATATTTTAATATACATATGTATGTAGTATACCAAGGCATCCATACATACATACATACATATGTATGTATGTATATTAATTTTCTTTGTGAAATAGTTACAATAAAATAACACGAAGCGGAAAAAATAATAAAGTAAAAGGGGACGCGTGTTTCCTTTCTCTTAAATTTATTTAAGGATTGCATACATACAAAAATATCCTTAGGCATACATGCATATGCACATATAAACTTAAAAATAACGAATCATTCGGAAGTTAATACATACATAGACACATACGCATACATACATATACTACATATTTGTATATACATATGTACATTTGTTCATTCAGTGTGCGACAAAACATGCTCACGAATTTGTGTTCAAAACGATAACGCTTAAGGTCTTTTCACACTATTAGATTCAGTAAAACGCGACTTGTCGAAAATTCAAGTCAAATGCGAAAGTATTATAGTGTGAAAACAATATACTATGAATCCGATAAACACTTTAACTTTTTATTTTATCAGAGTTGTTATATTTTTACAGAAGTGTGATCGATACTGTAGACAAACAATGTAATGAGAATGGCTTACTTTTTATTATTAGATTTGTCTTTCCAAAAGTCCCACGAAAATCTCAGTAACAGGCGCGTGCATAATAAGGGGCTTTGGTAATAAAATAAATTTATTAAAACAAAATAAAATTGAACAAAATTTGTTAACATAAGCAATTTATGCAATAAAAGTTTAACTTTCACTACCGGAAATCCCATTCCATGCGATTTCTACTTATCGGAAATGGTCAACCGTATTTCTGCACCTAACGCACTAACGCAAAGTTTGACGAGCTGATTTAGGTTTGGCTGTTAGGTCTGCGAGCTAGCTTAAATAAGTTAGAACATTTCAGATTAAACTTCGACTCGACAGAGAAAAGTACGGTCTTATATTGTGTTGTACTCCAGTTTACTTGCTTCTAGCTGGATTTTGTGCACTTCGATATGATTTTAATCCACCTACAGCAGCTTGACTTAATAGGTCTTACTGAATCATTTCCTTGTAATTAATTTGCAATATCCGTAGCTGATAGTGATCCCTTTTCATTAATCCGAGCATTGCATGGTCGTTTCGTTTGCTTGTTTTTCGTGGCCGACCACCTTTGTGCATGGAAGTCAGCGAGTCTGAAAAACAAAAACGACTTATAACATAGCACAACAAAATCAGTTTTTTTGTTGCACCAAAGAGAGATTTCGAAAATAACTAGGTAGTAGATAAAGACCCGAAATTTTCACAGGTTGTGTAATTTTATGGTCGCGTCAAAAAAAGTGTAAACTTTTTTTAATTTAAAAATTATGCATGGCAAATACAAAAAACGTGAAAAGGCTAAAAAAAGGATCCTCTAATAAAAGAATTGAAATTTAGTTATTCCTTACTATTTTTCTTAACTCTTTCTTTGTAGCGGTCATAAAATTCGAGTTTTTATTATTTAACGGTAATTGTTGGCAGATTTTTACACTCTTCAGTGTCATTTTTACACGCTTTTCTTTTTTCGCGGAAAAATGTTGTAAATTTAATATAATCTTTATTTCTTGATATCTGGCAGTCAAAGGCCTCTATCATGCTTATGAATAAATAAAAAGAATTATGATAGTAAATACAAGTTCTACATATATTTTGTCGCATGCTGTATATGAAATATCATTTTTGCCTCTTAAGAGTTGTTAACAAAAATAACATTTATACCCACGAACTGGCATCTGTGCATGTACATACAACAAACACAAACAAACAATTTTTACCATAGTATTTGTAAAGCTGCAAAATATGCACATACGTATGTATGTATGTGTGTAGTGCTTATAAAACAGGATCGATCGTTGTGTCCTTTTGTTAATTCTTTCTTGTCGTATTTTTTCTATTCCGCTTAAAGGAGAAATAAAAGCAAAACTCATTACTCATTCCGTATATTATTTTTGGTTTGCTTTCTTTGCTTTTATATTCTTATGTGTATACATTTCAATATATACATACATGCAAACATACATATATATGAATGTGTATTTATATCGGCATGGATGTAATTTTGAAAAGTTTAATTCCGATCAGATATTTTTTTGACAGTCAATGGCCACTGCACTAAAAATTCACAGTTGTCCCGGCACATATACATATATACACATCCATGCATGCATATGTATATATGTATGTATGTATAAGAGCCCTACAATCAATACACAAGTAATTTTTAGCGGCTTCTGTTCGGTTTGTTAAAAAATGGTTTACAAGGGAAGCTCAATTTTTTTTATTGTCGTCCTCTGTAAGAAGACACTTCTTTCATATATTTCCTTTTACCAAATTGTTTATGCTTGGAATTTTTTCTTAAAGCATATTTTTTAGGTACTGATTATTATCAAATGTGTTCTCGTTACTTCCTTTTCTTAATTATTCTGCTAAACGCTTTTCTTGCACACGGTATACTTGTATTTTATCTTGTTCTGTAATGTTCGAAAAGGCTGGTCTTGCGAAAGTGCAAGTGCAAAATATCGCAGATTTTTAATGAAAGCCAACAACACAAATCACAAATTTTCTGTTGAACTTCATAAAAAGGCAACTATATTTTGCCATTGAAATTTTGCAACACCATTTGCACCAAACACTGAATACCATTAATTATGCTAATACTATTAATTTTAGTTATGCTGACGCATAATAACGGTTATCACAGTTAACTGGTATTTGGTTTAAGTGAGCGAAGCTCAAGGTGTTAATAGTTCCAACTATCATATAGTCTTTATCTTATAATAATTCAATTACTGCATGAGACATTTATTGGTCGTGTATTGACCCTCTAGATCGTATGATTTAACACAATTAAATTTCTTTGTACATTCTACTCCTATTTTGCAAAAAGTCGGTTGGGTATAAATTTTGTTATCGATTTAAAACGTACTTTCTGATAAGTAAGAACTTTTTATTATGACTCGGAACTCGGAACTGGTTGACAACACAATTATCATGGTTACTTTGGGAGGTTTTTCAAAGAAGGTTTATGCGGTTTTAACTTGACTTTATTTGTACAAATAAGTAAAAAACCATTACTATTTATTCATAAAAAGATGTATTGAATGATTCTTTACACGTAATAATAAATTGAATATATAATTTTAGTTCATTGGTTTTTATTGTTTTAAAATATATTATATTTCCTGATGTTGCTACACAATGGAGTAGCGTAATATCTAAAGAATAAAAAAATTATAATATACAATATATAAATATTTGTATGGGAGAGTTACTAAAAAACAACTACATTTTGCTCGAAATCTAGTGAGAGATAGATTTTGGTGTAATGTAAACGCACTATAAGGCAATCAAAAATGGTATCATTTCGATAAATATTCACATATTACGTTTTCTAAAGAAATAAAACATGCATCGAATTCCATATCTGAACTTGAGAAATTTGTACCCAAAATGTTGATATTTTTCATGAAAATTTTTAGCTTTCAACTTTAATTTTTTGATTAATAATTTTTGTTTATTCAGGTAAATAATATTTACTTTAATACCCTCATTTTGATACATAGTAAATATATAAAATAATTATTAAATACTAGCTTCGGCTAACCTTTTATCATCTTGCTCCTAGTTTTAAAACAATATATAGTCTTTTTATACATGTGTATGTGTGCTTTTAAATACGAATCTATATTTTAAATTTCATCGAAATCGGTTCAGCCATTTAGCCGTTAAAGCGTAACAGACAAAGTTACTTTTGCGTTTACGGCCCCGTGTCCATTCTTAGCAGTTTAACAAAACAATACACATCCTATGTCCGTGTGGAATTTCATTCCACGTTGTGCTGAAAGAATTTTAAAAATCGTATGGGTGGTTCCAGCGGTTAACCGTTCCAAACATATAAACATTAATTCTTGATTTAATATTCCGGCAAGGTGATTTGATATAGATTTTTGAAACGAATTGCCGTCATATCTTCTCAAATTTGATTTGGAGATCATCCGGCTTATTACCTCTTTATATATTAAGAAAATAATAGCACCCTGGTATGCTGCGCTGACGCTATCTGAACGGAATAAATATTGGATGAAACCTTTTTCTCTAAAACAAAATGTTATGTTATGGGTCTTCGTTCAAGACATTTATGCTACGGAAGTCGTAAAAGAGAGGAAAGAGAGTCACTGTTACTTATGATTTTGTTTTAAATTCATTACTTTTCCTAAAGTACTCGTGTAACGAAATATAATTGTTTTCGTACAAATAAATACAGCAACAAAGATAAAATCTATATGTATTTGTTTTCATTACATATCTTTCCTCTCTATATATATATATATATATATATGTATATAATAAAAAAGCTAAAAATGCTTCGCAAGTTGCACAAAAGTTCCAACAACTAAGTGAACAATTAAGAGCCAAATCATACGTACAAATTTTGAATCATGTTGCTAAAATGCCAAAATGGTGACACAGTCTGTAATAAAGAAACAAGTTTTGTAACGTTTTACATTAAGTTTCGTTGTTTATTTTGCTTGTTTTTAATACGAGTACATTAATTAATTTGCTTAGTTTTAACGGAATATTCTTTAGAAATCTTTTTAGTTCTTTGTGTCCATACATTTTTCATTTCAATCTTATAGATATTTCTGAATAAATAATCAAAATGTCCTTTTTGATCAAAATATTCAAAAACGTTTTGTAAATTGTAAAAACAATTACTTTTTTCTGTGCATACATACATACATACATATGAAACATATGAACTACCATGTTTAAGCTTACTAAAATCAAATAGGATAATGACCAGAAACGCGTACATCCTGCAGTTAGAGTAGAAAAAGGGAACATAATTTATGTGTATACAAATATGTATGTATATAGCATTGCCTTTGTGTGTGCGTGACTATTTATTCTTGTTCCTTTTTATATACACCTTAAATATCCACTCAATGACTGTGACGCTAGGATGTTATATTTTAGTTTATTCTCAGATCTCAGACACGTAGCTTCGAAACACGTAACGCGAAAAATTGTAGTTTTACATCCGAACGTGTCTTGCAGATTTCATATTTAAGAACTGCGCATAATAAAATATTCATTACTTATTTCATAAATAAAAAAACGCTACAAAATTTAGGTAAAAGAAGTTTAAAAATAAAATTTTATATGCTGCAGGATAAACAAAAATGAAATGATACCAAAGATACCTACTTCAAACCCTAATATTATTTTAACTTCTAATTAAAAAATTTTTCAAAAACAATAAAACATTAAATGCTGTGCAATAATTTTAAAATAGTGAGATATCCTCTATTTATTTTTGCCTGCAAGGAATATGGAAATGGTTACAAAAAACTGCAAAAATCATAGAATATGGCAAAACGATGTTTACTTAACCAAAATAATTTATGAATGTAAAAAATCTGCGTGCAATAAATAATAACGAAATCTGGATAAGTCAAATACATAATTTTTCCAAAAGTAGTGAGTGAAATTTTATATATATTTTTAACTAAGCTATACATACATAAGTGTATATTAATAACAGCTTTTCCTAAACTTATTTTCCTCTCAACCGCTCTCATTAATTTTATTCATTATCTCAATTATTAAACCACAGTGTTGTCGCCATTTTGTGATTATATTGTCTAAGCACATTAAAGGCTTTATAACAACATTCAATTTTACATACAATGTATGTATGTACATATGTACATATGTATTTGAATTGTTTATAAACTCTAAAGATTTAAAAAATAAGTTTAGTTCTGAAACTACAGCAAGAGAAAAATTAAATATGATAATTAAAACTCTTACATGTCAAAATGGTGGCAACACTAATTTGTATACCTATTGGCTTCTGAGAATTATGCATTCATCATTCCTTCTTTGTTGTATTCATTGTGTATCCTTATTTTTATATCCTGTTTTTGCATTATTTTACTCTTTTTCTCCTCTTATTGAATGCGAATTATTTTTTATATACATTTGTACATACATACGTATCTACATATAAAAATACATTTATGCGCATGTGTGCGTTTAGCTTTTTTACTCTGTGAACAAATGGGTAGTTGGGTACAGTTTTCTGTGTAGCAAATTATTCATACATACATGTGTATGGATGTAAGTATGTATAATAAATAATGTACACACATCCATATATTGTTGTATATATGTACATATACAGTTTATTTTCGTTTACACATATACAAGAATGGATATGCATGTTTAAATACATGCATACAATCATTTGTCTATTAAATAAAATTTCCTCCATTTTCTATTTACGTACATACATACATATGTATGTATGTTTTAAATTATGAATTTGGTGTATTTATTTAAGGCAATCACACAAAAAATCTCTCATCACTAGTAAAAGGATACTTGGAAAAACAAACAAAAGTTATTAAAAATATGTAAAAGTTAAATCTTCTTAATTCATTTATTTAGAGCTTATTATGTAAATTACATTTACATATGTATGTATGTATGTATGTATGTATGTGTAAATATACATACATACATACATACATATTCCTTTTCACAGTATTTTTATGTTGTTCAAAAATAAACTTTTTCATTTTAGTTTACTTACATAGACACTGCATTTATGTACATTTATCAAATATTTTATAAAATATAATGAAAAATGTCAACCAATATGTATATGAAAGAAAACTTTTCACAGAATTTCACACAACACATCTGTGTAAAAAGCCATTCAAATTACAGTTCCCTCGTATGATTTTTTATTAAAACAAAAGATAAAAGTTGTAAATAAGTCATCCTTTTAATGGCACAATCTATCGATATAATTTTTTGACAAAAAGTATTCCATTTTAAAGGTATTTATACCATCTATTTATATTTGTTTAAAATCGGATCAGTATTTGAAGAGACATAGTACCGTTTACATGAGTGAACATTGGTATGTAGCGATATTGATTGTTGAAATTCATGTTCCTTTTTTGATTCCCCAAATATCAAAATTTTTCAATATTTTGTGTGTCTAAATGCAATGTTTCCTCGTCTGTATCGCGGTTTGCGGATTTACTCTCCTTCGCGTATATTAGTTTAATGGTATGTGTGATATTTACACAGCAGTCTGATGCTTTGTTTATGAAAAAATGAAACTAGGTTTCTAAAACATGTTTCCTATAATGTTGCCTCGTGTGCAGACTACTGCTTGCAGAAATAAAACTCAATATACAATGTATATTATATATATTATCATATTGAAAGAAGCTAGTATGATATAATATGTGGTAACCAATTTTTCTAGAAAGATATACTATATAATTATAATATACATATAAATTATGTTATATTTTCATATTTTATGGATACAACAAAAAATATAGTACCAGCGGAAAGCGAATTTAATTGAGCTCAAAAAATATATTAAAAGTAAAATGCAACGGTATTTTTTAGCATAATTTTTTCGAAAAATTAAGAAAATAAATTTTGTTTTTTGTTCATATAATTGTCGCTGAGCCACTGCTTTAAATATTAAACTAAGGAGAAATACAATTCTTTAATGCGTATCAATTAATAATTATTGGATATTTTTTCTATTAGCGTCTGTGTACAAATTTATTGATTATCGTTGGAACACCGTACTACTATTTTTTGTAATTACTTTCCTGGTAATATTTGTATACTGTTACTTAAATCGTATATGTAGGTGAAGTATACATAGGCTGATCAATCGTTCCGATATTGGCGTATACTCATGCTTGATTGTGGGTCCCGTTATTTTAGAGAAAGTTCTCGCTTTTGTCCTGCAATTTAATTTTTTATTAATATGACAACGAATTTTTTCTTTTTTTTCTCTGCCGGCTAGGGTGATGTTTAAGGTATCAGCACTTGGGTGTAGTTTTTTCTGTGAGTTACAAATCGTTACCATTGTATGTACGTACATATTCAGATTTATGCACTATTAGTGTACAAACAAAGCATATGATGCGGACTGTGTGTTTCCTTATATTTTCCAATATTGTTATGAAAAATTGCAGAAAAAACACCTTGAAGAATGAAACTTGTTTAAAAACTAGAAATCATATAATTTTTTCCTTTCTTACAGATTTAAAGTTTTAAATAAATTAATTAATTAATTAAATAAATATAAGTGACTATTCATAAATAACAAAAATGTCTACCGATATACCGCGTATCATGGTATTTCGTCCAACCTGGGAAGAATTTAGAGATTTTCCTAAATATGTAGCTTACATGGAATCTCAAGGTGCCCACAAAGCTGGTTTGGCTAAAGTAGTGCCGCCACCAGAATGGGTTCCTCGAAAATCTGGTTACAATGACTTAGACGCTTTAAAAATAACAATACCAGCTCCAATTTGCCAAGTTGTGACAGGCAAGCAGGGACTGTATCAACAAATTAATATACAGAAAAAACCGTTAACTGTAAAACAGTTTTCTGAATTGGCTAGTACCGAACGTTACCAGACGCCTAAACATTTTGATTATGAAGACTTAGAAAGAAAATATTGGAAAAATATAACATATGTTGCTCCAATATATGGAGCCGACGTTAGTGGTAGTATAACAGATCCAGATCAAAATGTAAGTTAAAATCGGTGTTATGAAAAAAAGGGTGTTCAAAAATCAGAGGTTTACATTCTTTATTGCCAAGGTCTTATCTCAAGCTTTGTGTATGATTAAGTCAAACGTTCGATTTTGGAAAGTGTTCCCAAAAGGGAACTACCAAATTTAGATTTATGCAACAAGGTTACATCATACGTGTAACAAAAATATTTTTATTTCCTATTAATAAATAAACTTAATATACAAAAACACAATTTATAGTTCTTAATATGTATGAACATATGTATGTATTTAGTTTGGCTGTTTGAAACCAAAAACGAATCATCTGTTCCACAACTTGCTAAAATTTGTCTATTGGTTTATTTTGTAAAATATAAACAATGTTGTAAAACATACACATAAATGTAGGTATGTGTGTATGTAAAATATTGTTAAAAGGACATTTCGAAAAGCATCCATATTGCCCTATTGATAATTTAATATGACTTGATTCTTTCAATATCTTTTGTCAAAATAGTAATAAAATTCTTATTTTCCAATAAAGCCAAAGATACAAAGAAAAAGAGCAAAAAATAGTTTTAAATGAAATAAAATAAAAATTATTCTTATAAAATAAGCATAAATCGTAAATTGATACATATTTTGAGAGAAAATTGCACGTGTAAAATATTATGAAATACGAAAATTCCTATTGAAATACATTGATTGACTGACTAATTTGCACAATGTGTGTACAGAGACATAAAATACTGCTTAGAATTGACTACTGGTTTTACTGAAGTAAACCTTTGATCTCAACCCCCTTTCTTTTCAATTAAATATGGGATCATCTTAAACAGTCATATATGTTATTTAATATAAATACATATATGCAAGTGGTTCATGAATGTTACATTATTTATTTGCCATAGAGCTGGAATATTAACCATTTGGGAACCATACTCGATTACGTAAACGAAGATTATGGCATTCAAATTGACGGCGTAAATACAGCTTACCTTTACTTTGGTATGTGGAAGACAACATTTGCTTGGCATACAGAAGATATGGATTTATATTCGATAAATTATTTGCACTTTGGTGCACCGAAAACATGGTATGCAGTGCCGCCAGAACATGGCCGCAAATTAGAAAAAGTTGCCAATCAGTATTTTCCTGCCAGTTATAAAAACTGTAATGCTTACTTGCGACATAAGATGACTTTAATAAGCCCACAAATATTAAAGCAACATGACGTCCCTGTTAATAAGGTGAGTCAGGTCTTACTAGACATGGATATTGTCATAAGTGGACATTATTTGATGCAATTGTAGATTACACAAGAGTCGGGTGAGATAATGATTACTTTTCCCTTTGGTTATCACGCTGGTTTTAATCACGGTTTTAATTGTGCTGAGTCCACGAATTTTGCCATGGAACGTTGGATAGAATATGGCAAACGTGCCACACAATGTACCTGCAGGTACTTGTTTGTTTCCCTTTATTACATAAAAAAATCTAATCAAACCAAAATGTGTATGACACATGTCTTTGTAGCAACGACATGGTTAAGATTTCTATGGACACTTTTGTAAAGCGTTTTCAACCAGAGCGATATCAAGCCTGGCTCGAAGGCACAGACTTTGGTCTACATCCAGAGGATCCTCCCAATGCAATAGTCCCTGCTCCCTTACCAACACATTTAGATGTTATGTGCAATAAAAAGTATTTAGAATTTGAATCTCAATATCTTATATGTTTCTTAACTATCTGTTTGTCTTTCTTTACTACATCAATACCTCATGTGCCCCTATAGCAATGGGGGTGCTGTTGACGATTTACCTTTACCCGTTTTTAAAAGAATGAAAAAACAATGTAATCCGACTAAAACAAAATCATTTAAAGAACGAAACCCAGATTTGGATCTAGATGAGATACAGCAGAATCCCAATATACCTGATGACATAAAAGCGGTATTGAAAGAAAGTGTCTTAACATTAGAGGCCGAAGAAGAAGAACCCGCTGTCGTGGGTGATGAACACGAATCAGACAGATGTTTTGAAGGCACAGCAGATCTAAAAACAAAAAAAGAACTTTTAGCTTATATAGATGATGGTACAGGTATTGGCATCGCTAACACACTCTTTAGATTAGCGTGTTAAATTTTTACTTTTATTAGATGAGGACGATGAAGACGATCGTAACTTTAAAAAACGTAGAAATAAGCGTAAAACGGATGCTGAATACGATGATGACTGGTTGGCTAGTAAGCGCCGCACTAATTCACGTAATAGCAGTAGAGGACGCAACTCTCGAGGCAAAGATAAAGCAAAAGACGACCGTTCAATATCACCAGCTTCATCAACATCGTCAACAGCAACAACTAAGTGCGGTCGTGGTAGAAGATCGAATTTTAAAATGAACATTTCAAAAACTTCACGAAAAACTCCAGTGAAAAAAAACAAAGATATCGATATAATAAGCTCCTTAAACTCAGAAAGTTCAATATTAAAAATATCACCAACCACAACATCACAGACAACAGTAACTGGTAATGCCGGTGGAGGTGAGAGCTTTCAAGCTTTCATTATGTGATTGGACTATATGTGTATTTTTTATTTGATAAATCGCTTTTATAACACATCATCACAAAAAACAATCTACCCACCACCCATTCTACACTATAAACTAAAATCCCTATGCAATTAACCCACCTTACATCAATTCATTGCTCATTTCAAATGAAATATATTCGTTTGTTCGCCATGTATGTCTTTTTCATTAAATTAATCTTTTATTAGTTTTTTACTTCATTACTTTATTTACGCTTTCCTATAGCTTAAGTTTAACTAATAATTAATATATTTATAGAATACATACTATTTAAAGGTGATATTTAAATGTTTGCGGTTTATCGTTTTTGCAAAATTTGCCATTTTGCGAATTTATTTGTAAAATTGATAGCAACTAAACGATAAGGCTTGATGAGTTGAAAATAAGAAAAAGCTAGCAGCATCATTGTTTAATTTCCTCCTATTGGTTTTGATAAAAGAAAAATTCTCTATTATAAACTTATAATACCCAGTAATCTCTAAGTTCAACATTTTTGGGGGGTTTATGTATTTCGAATCGAATCATGCAGTAGCCCCCTGAATTTTATCCGTGAATTACAATCATTTGTGATAAAGTAAAAACCACAAAAAGTTAATTTTTGTATTTATTTTTATTTATTTTTTTATTTATTTATAAAAGTTATTATTAGCACAAAAAGACTCATAGACTACCTACACAGAGCACTTTAAACAAATATTAATTTAAATTAGAGATTAATAACTTATATCAAAGTGAAGCATAAACAATTAATTACTACAGACGTTTTTAAGTGCCACTTAAAAAAACGACGCACGGAGTTCTGTTTTATTACTTGTGTACTATATATCTTCTTAACAGAACGAACATGAATTAAAGTTATTTAAAGTTTTACGTACAATATTTTTGCTATAGAGTGGATTTGAAATATGTACATACATATCAAAAATGTCTATTTTATTTTATGTAGCTAGTCCATGAATAATTTTGAAACAATTTTATGGCATTGGTTTCAACTATTTAATTGCTTTAATAACTCTTAAGTTTATGTTTTTATACCATCTGCAAATAAATATATATTCTTTGCCTGTAATGCTTTCGCTTTTTCTTTCTTTTTTTTATTAGTAATAAATATAATACATAAACTATTCCATATTGCAGATATAACTCTTAAACAAATTGCAACGCTAACAAAACGTGAACATCCGTCATTGCAGTTTATGCAACAACAACGTAAATTCGAAGGAAGAATACCAAAAATTAATCAACAAGCAATACCAATGACCAATTTGGCAAGCGTTAACACAACTAATACCATACTTGCCTCAACTCCAACATCTTCACCAGACGCTGACCCCATTGTCATTGAGGGTGTACCCGCTCAATCCGCAAATTCTAGTCAAAATCAGAACAAAGAAGCGTTAGTTTATTCAACCATGTTGCCCGCCGCTACAACGTTAAATTGCATTCCAACTAACCATCAACCCCAGTATATTACAATGCAGGCTCCAACAAGAACTTTAAGCCCAAACACACATACCACATCTAGTCCTATTGCAGCTACAACAACTGATGGCACTATTTATCAATACAAATCAGAAATAATTTGTGATACACAACATATATATCAACAGCAGCAACAAACATCATCACAATCTCATGACAGCAACGGTAAGTTTTATTTAAATATTAAATACTAAACAAAAGTTTTGTTGGTTATTGGTATAATTCATAATTAATTGCATTTTGGTTTTAATTTGTTTTAATTATCATCACAACTCATTTTTAATATGAAAATAATTGTGTACGTTATTTTTATTTTGTTAATAATACAAACAAACTTATGTTCTGACAATTTTCAATTCTTTTAATTTTATTTTAATTTGCCAAATTATTTTCTTACTCTGATGTAAAAAACATAAGTACTAAATTTATCATCATAACTTGAACATTATTTTTATACATACATATCCATTTTCTATAATTTTGCTATACATTATATATTCCCTCTTCATCTTCTACACTTCCACCACATCTTCAGCACTTACTCGGTCAGATCTTTACGAATAATATTTATGTATGTGCGTATTTTGATATTTGTTTTTTTACTTTCTTCTGCTTTTATTTTATTTGAAAATTCATTCATTTAATCTAAACTACAAAACAGTTGTTTAACATTGAGTTCAATCCTAGAACAACAATGTTTTAAGTTGTCATAATGAAGTCCTTAAGAACTTCCTCCATTAAAGTCAAAATAAACGAATTCTCAATAAAATGCACAAAATTATAAACAAATTATTTAATCAATTCTTCACAAACAATAATAGATAATATGTATACACATATGTACACACATCCAGTTACATACCACATGTGAATACATGCATTGTATGCAAATACATACATATATACATACATATGTGTATATAAAAAGTTTAAAATAAAATGAAACCTGTAAAAGTTTCTGTTAGAGTTTTGAAAATATTTAAAGGCAACTTTATGGTTTTACTTTTTTATTTTTGTATTTAATTATATATACTTATATACATATATTTTTTTTTAAATTTTCGGTTTATATACAAAAATTTCTATTTATATATATATATATATATATATATATATATATATATATATATATATATATATATATATATAATGTATGTATATATGTAGGTAGTTATTTAAAGGATGATTTAAATGGGCTGATTTTAAAACAAGTTTTTGAGATTGGTTATAAAATAAGATCGCGCAAACAAAGTTATTTGATTATAATTTGTTATACATACATACATGTATACCCTCTTTGTCACACAACAAAAAGTATGGAAAAGCTAGGTTATATAAACCGTTTAATATCATTTATTTTTTTTTTTAATTTTTGGATTTAATTTAATTTTGATTTTCTCAACAAATATTTTTATATTTATTTTAAAAATACACATTTAATTTTTAAAACAACAATTTTTAAAATTAAGACAATGTGGTCACCACTATTAGTTCGTCCCCCCTACTGCTCACCACATCTTCGGCATCGCCTCCTCCGTCGTTGTCGACAACAACAACGTCTACAATATCGAACAATGACAACAACAGCTGCAGCGAAACAACCCAGACGTCGCAATCTCAGTACCGGTATATTACAACCGCCACAACCAGTCCCACAAATAAGGATGAAGTTACGCAACACCAGGCTCCGGCAGCAACAATTGTGTATGAAAACTATGAAGGCGACGTTGCCCCAAACGGGAGCACAATTATTAAATTCGAGGGTGGAGAATATGAAGTAATAAAGAGCGAAATAAATGAAAATCACATTATACAAACATCGACAAATCCTGCACAAAATTCGCATTCCCAACAGCAGCAAGAAGTAATTATCAAATATGAAGATCAAAGTTTAGATGATGAAAGCTATGAGGAATTTCAGACGGTTTTACAATCTCCCCAGAAGGATCAGCAGCAAGGATTAACTTACCAAACAATAACTCAAAATAAAGAATTAGATCAAACGATTACTGAAACCATAGCCATACCAACTGGAGGCACATTGTCTCATGTTAAACAAAAACGTAAACGTAAAACACGTTCAGTAACGGCCGATGAACAAGGTGAATATTTAGAAAAAATGTCCGTCAGAGGCTTAGACATTCAAAGGTATGAACACATTATTGATGGCGTTTCTTATTGTTTGGTATGCGCTAAAAATGATATTTATAAGACATTTAAAAATAAGTATAGTTTCCAACGTCACGCTTATCTCTTCCATGAGGGAGATAATCGCAAAATTTTTGCTTGTCCCATATGTAATAAAGAATTTTCTCGGCCGGACAAAATGAAAATGCACAAAAAAGATAAACATGGTGATATGATATTAGCGGATCCAAATATCGGTGCCGGAACGCCAGTGAAAACAAATTCAAAGGATTCCGAAACACCGCCTCCTGCCAAAAGAAATCGAGGTTCAGTGGGAAAATCCACAAGAGCTAGAAAACCTCGAAATACTTTAGCTAATATGCACAACAATGAAATATTAACCTCCAACAGTCCAAACAAAGATGCAGCTGCGCAAAAACGTTTGGCTAAAATCGATAGAGTTTTAGATGAAGTGCAGAATGCTGACTCCAATCAGTCTGCTGGAAGCTCACAAATTCAACAGCATAATATTGCACAGCCACAGATTCTACAACAGCAGCATCAGCAACCCGCACAGCAACAATTACCATCTTTAGAATTTAGTGGGATGATTTTACCCGGCGGTGCTCAATTGGCATTAGCCAATCCAGGTGCGACATCAAGTATAATGCAATCTCAACAAAGAGTATTAAATAATCAATCAATACAACATGCTTCAATGACTACACAAAACCATTCTTCAGCTGGTACTGGAACCGCAACATTAATTTATTCGAACCAAATTGACTTGCAGCATGCGCTGCTGCAGCAACAGTTGCAAGGGCAAAGCATAATGATCCAAGATCAAGCTGGAAATTTGGTTCCTTTGCAATCATTACAGACATTAGATGGCACACAGACGATTTATACTACTACCGCACCAGCTCCACGCCAACAAATTCTACAATCCCAACCTACTCAACCTACGCAGCAAACATTGATTCCTCATCCTGCGCATGTTAAAGTGGAAGCAAATTCCCCACAGACACAACGAACAACCAATAATAACAATGTTTCTAATCATCCCATACAGCAGCATTCACAGCATTATGAACTTGAAAATGTTTCGTATATTTCATCTTCAGTATCTACTCAAACGGTTCCTAGTCATACAGCTGCAGAGCAACATGTTATTGGTACTGTACAAAGCTATCAAATTTTAACATCTGACGGCCTTCAAAGCTATCAAGCAGGCGTGAATAAAATTGAACCTAGTGAAATAGAAATTTGCCCCTATAGCATGACAGCTACAACTCCGCAGTATACTTACAGCAGTCATTTAACTTCCCCTTCTGATCCTACTTTACATCCGCAACATCACCAGCAAACTGCCAACGCCAGTGGGCATCAATCTATTCATCATCAATCGCATCAAGAAAATAATGTTTCTTCTCATCATAACCATCTCCAACATCATCAGACAGGACATCACCAACTTCCGTCGTTGAATGCTCCCCACCACCAATTTATGGAATTGAAAAACGATTTACTTATAAAAAGTTCGGACACATATTCGTTAGATGCAGCCACCTCAATGTACCATTTACCTTTTTCGCCCACTTCTATGATAAATGCTGTGAGTGACGTTAACTCGTCCTCACTGTTGGAAACCAAAGAAATTAGGTAAAACATTGATTCAATTTTTTCTTAAATCTGTATTGATGTTTAAATTTTGTAGAGCTCGTAAACTTATTTATTTGATTGATTTATAGCGAGTAGTTACAAAAATAGTTTTGTATTATTTTTATTATTAATTTGTTTTTTTTTTCTAGGACATTCTGCTTAATTAGAATTTGATGTTTCATTGTGTATACTTCTTTTACAGGAGATACTGAAATGATCAAATACATTAATATTATAAAAGTAATTTTAATTAGTTTAGCGAATTACCTGTATTTCGTTATTCGACTAAACTATATTGTATTTTTTATATTGTAAAATTTAACATTTTTTATTTGGCTGTGGCGTTAGCGTTAATATGCAACTTTGCATTAAACAAATTATGTGACTTTAATTGGACTTTTTCCTTTTTGTTTTGTAGTTTAGACACGTGTAATAAATATATTATTTTCATATTCTTCAGAAAACGGATTAATTGTTGCTGCTACTTTTCCGTAAACATTACAAATTATCTTCCTTTTTCTTTCTCTTATATCTTATACTTTCTAAACAAACAATATTTGTATCAATGCGAAAAAAACAACTTACGTTTTTAAACTTATATTTTATATAAACATAAATACATAAATAATTTCTTACACATAAAACTTATTTTATGTTTATTATAATTATAAATATATTTATTTTGTTTTGTTTTTTTTTTCTTTGTAAAATTTTGTGCATTTTATTTGAATTAGTCTTCTAACGAAAAAAATTATGACAAATTAGCGTTGTTTGCTTTTAAGAGTAAATGTTTATTTTGAACGTATTGTTTTTCATCAAAAGTTACATTAAACATGGTACACTCATAAGGATGAGGTTTATTTTTGCATATGGAGTTTAAAAATCTTCCTTGCCAACGAGTATACCTGTTTAATATGTCTTTATTTTTTATTACATATTTATTAATAAATTATTATTTTTTAAATTTTAATTTATTTTTGTTATTTTTAATTCTTTTTTCTCTTTTCATTTAAAAACAACAATCAAAAATTCACATATATATGTATGTCCACATAAATGAAATAACTAACATCAAACTGTTATTAGTTACGATATCAACGAAGCCGTGCTGTTAGCTCTTTAAATTAAAAAAAATAAAATGTAAAGGAATGGAAAAATTTATATTTGAAAAATTATTTGTTTGAACCAATGGGAAAAGAACATTAGCATGTTCCATAACTTAAACATTGTGTGTTCTATGTTTACCGTGTCATACATAGTTAACAATTAAATTTAACCTTCCTAAGCGATCCTTTTTCATTCCTTCTTCATTCACTCTTTTTCTGTCTCTCTGTCACACACATTTCACGTTGATTACTGCAGCAAGTATTTGTTGTAATATTCTAAATTATACGAGCATTTTAATTCAAAACTACATTATTCAAGCAAAAGGTATGTGGATTTTTATTTTTCGATTATTTTTATTTCATTGTTTTTTTTTATTATTATTTTTATTTAACTACATTATATTTATTGTAAATAAAGATAATTGCATTGATATAATTTGAAAATATCAACCTAATATTAACATTTTTTTAGAATAATATTACTATTAAAAAGTTTAAAATATTACAAATGGTTAAATCAAAATCAATGCAATTATTAAAGAATTCTATTTCATTTCATTTGTTTATATCATATTCATTTAACTCTAAATTACATTAAGAAGATTACATATAATTTTGTTTAAATCAATTCAAACGAGAAAGAATATAATGAATGTTATTTTCTTAATTTCTTTTGTTTATTTTCATGTTTAATTTCTCCTTATGGTTTTCCGTTTTTGTTTTTCCATCATCCTCATGCGGATTCCGAAAACAATTAGATTTTTCTAAAGAACTCAACACCAAGTCCTACAACTGCGACAACATATTTGTTAAGCCTTTAAAAAAACATGATCATTTAAATTTATCGGCTCCATTCTTAGTAACAATATCACACACTAACCAAAATGACACCACAAACACTGACACCATAAAAACATCATCCTCATTATTCTCCTCTTCAGCATCACTTACGACGTCGCTACCAATTAATATTGAAAGTAAAAGTAGTAGCAACAATAATTACGCAAAATCAACAACTACGACAGCTATTGATCCTGTTAAAATTTTCTATGAGGAAGTCTTGGCAAAACAAGAAAAGGCAGCGGCACAAGCCAAACTATACAATATAACCAAGAAAAGTACATCTTTTGGTTTCGTCGATCAATTTACTGATTTTGTTATGAACAATAATGCATTTGTAGGTGTTAATTTTTTTTCTATTTATTTGTATTTTTTCCTCTCTTAATATGTGTAATAAACCTATAGGCCCAAATTATATCTAAAGTTTAACATACATACATATATATATATATATATCATATAATTGGATAACGCCCTCAATCAAAATGTAAAAAAAAAGATTAATAAATAACACAATATGAGATGTCGTCAGCAATAACTACCTGTAAAACATTACAAATGTTTAAAATCTATTTGCTATGACAATACTGAATTCGATGATAATTTTCATACAAAAATATTGTTCAACTACACACATGATTTTATGTAATAAATAAATTTGTGTGCTTATTTGCTTTAAAGGCGTTTTCGGTAAAATTTTGAACAGTAAAATAATTATTACTAACAGAAATATTGTTGGCCTAGATGGCCCTGTGCTTCTGTATGGATTTTTGGTACCAAACGTTTTAGTTCTTCCACTGACATATTACAGATTAGATCTACTTATAATGTCGAGTGTATAACTTCTATTAGAGTAATATGATTTAATCTGATTAAATCTGTAATTGAAGTTTTTTCTTGTCTGCAAAAGATTCACAAAAACATTGTTTCTCGAGGCACATTGATGTAAAGCGGTATTTCATGATGTAGAAACATTTAAAACGAAATAATATACTGATAAACAGCATATACATTTTAAGCGACATTGACTGGAAATTTCCTTCTATTAACCCAACAGAATCAAGCGCAATAAAATACATAATCTTGGATACCAAATCAAAAAACAACCCGAATTATACAATATATGTCCAAAATTTTATTTATATTAACTCGAAATTATATTTCAAATAAGACAACATTGCATTCCATAAATTCATTAATACCTATGTATTTGATTTCATTGTAAAGTTTATTAGTCTTACAAGTACCATTTACATACATATTTATACGTATGTATTAGCATTTGTAAAGCATTTACGATTTTTGTTAAAAAATGTATGTATATCATTGTTATTTAATTTGGGCCTTTAGTGTTGTATCCCTAAAGTAATGGCATAATATGTGTATAAATTAAAATTTGTTTTCCTTACATTTTCGTCATGCCTTTTAGCAGCAACAACAATACCGCAGTAAACAACGAAATGACAGCAACACCCATAATCTGCGCCAACAACAATCGCAGCATAAAAGTAGTCAAAGCAACATCAAGTAAAAATCTCAAATCTCCAATTATTATCAACAGCATTAAAAAACTGGGGACGACAGTAACAGCATCAGCAACGCAAATAACAGATCCTTGTCCACCTGTTAAGATCTTGCTAGCGCGCAAATTTATTGAAGGTCTTACATCTACCAACACGAGCAATGAACAGACTTCTGTCGACCATATTAGAACAGTTTTAACTCGACCAGGAGAAGTGACACAGAAGAGATGTATCGATGAATCAATAATCGTGAAGAAGATGCCAAATAATGAGATAGAGAGTAAAAACTTCGCTGCAGCAACTACTGAAGAACTTATGAAAAAATTCCGTATACCAAAAGGTATAGCATTAACTCCAAAATACGCAACCAATTTAGTTGTAGGCAATCATATACCGGATGTCATTACACATGTATCAACCTCATTATTGTCGGCACCGTTGTCGACAAATGAGGATGCTGAGAACTCTTCGGGTCTCGTAGAATTTGTTGACGAAGTATATGACGAGGATGAAAGAGAGGAAATGCAAGTCGAAGAAATAGAAGAAATAAATGATTCATGCGATTTTGAGGAATATCAAGAAGCTGAACTACAAGAAGAGGATGAATTAGAGGAAAGTGACCTTATTGAAGAGGTAGAATCTTCGGAACATCAAGATTTATTAATGTCAGGTGAAAGCGATGATTTTATAGAGACGAAAAATAATAATTCAAATGTGTTGTTAACAACTACTTGCCAGTCTCAAACTGCTAATGCAACGACAAGTTCACCTGTACCACAAATAATACAAGCTGTCCAACCCAATGGCACAGTTGCCTGCTTTCAACTACCACCTAATACTATTATATTACAGTCTCCAGATGGTGCTTTACTGGCAACCACAGCACCTCATCCTTCAAAGCAAGGTCAACAGCAGATAATAGCCATACGAGATCTTAACTCTCAACTAAGTGACATTCTAAATTTATCGTCAACTAATCATACAGTTGTATCATCTCCAGCAATGCAACCATCAGCAACAATCGTTTTGTCTTCAGGAGATACTGTCGTACCTATAGTAACTACATCAGCTGAATCAGCCGTATCATCTGATATTGTCCATCAATCGACAAACGCTGCAGTCATTACGACAAATGAATCGTTAATAAAAGCCCAACAACAACAGATATTGGCGTAGGGTCTACATGGCGGCCAATTGGCACGATTTTTAAGTAATCCCCAAACAACGTTATTACCAACTACGTACTTTTTTTAATGGCATAATAAATATAAACTCGAACACTATTTATTTATGAAAAAGACTTGTGCCAAATAGTTCATTTTGGTGATTGCTCATCTTAGTTCAAAGTTAAAAAATGAACTAAGTCGGTCGCTCTTTTCTTTCTTCAACTGTATTTGTGTTTTAAACTACTCAAACAGATGGAAACGAATAAAAAGCTCTTTGCAATGCGAAAACGAAATGTATTTCTATTTAACAAGATGAGTAATAAAAATTTATGGCAGCTTTACATTTCAGCCAAAATCAGTGTAAAGAGATACTTGAGCAAGTTTAAAAATGGCACATTTACATATTTCAGTTCGTACATTTGTTTCAGAGTTGGAAAATTTAACCTAGTGAGCTTAGCAATTTAAATTGTTCAATTGAACTAGTTCGTTCACGAACTACCCAAGTCTATTATTAAATATTAAAGTTATCAAAGAACTCGAAAATTTGATTATGCAAAAAAATCGTACCATTTTGTCGCCAATCTATCACTAAAATCATTCATTCCATTTGACTACAAGGCTGTAAACAATTAAGTTACTTAAGCAAGTTTTTCGCATAGGTTTTTGTATTATTCAGTAAAACTACTAAAAGTAAGGAATGAAATATACATTTGTAGAACGGGGTTTTAAAAATATAAAAGCCCACTACACCTGCGATAAAAAAAATTAGAAGAATAATAAATATTTTTCATGTACTATGATGTTGCTAGTTTAGAAAGATAATTAAATCATATATATTTTTTAATGTTTTAATCAAGCTGACTATTAGATTCTTTTAATATGTATAAAATATACTATATGTTTCAGTTAGAAATGATCTGTTGTCATTTTTAGATAATCAGCGATAATTTAATTTAATTGTAATTTCTTCTTGGGTGTGTTTGCTATGCCACATACTACTACTCTTGTAAATGTTTATCTCATGTTTTAATTTTCATAAAGACTATAAGATTTTTGTCCTTGAAGCATCCTTTTTGTACACATCTATATTTTAGTTTATTGTAGTATTAATATTTTTAATAATTAGTTAATTTAACTTTAAAACAAACGATAACAATTTATTGTTTTAGATTTTTTGTTTTTATTATTTTTTAGTTACGCAATTAAATTTAAAATTTTATTATAATGGAAGCAAAACAAACAAATCAACTAATAATCCTTGTCTTTTATTACTCAACAATGCTAATGAAGAATTTGATGTAATAAAACCTAAAATATGTTAATAATTTATTTGTATTAGTATCGTTCATGTAAGCTATTTATACGTTCGTACATCTAAATACCCACGTAATATAGTTTATATTTTTGTTTATTTATTTAATCTTATTTTAAAATATGTTTCAATATAAAAGATAATATATTATTAGCTTAGTAGGAAACTGATATTAATAACATAATAATTATGAAATATTATAATGATAAGAATAAAGTTAAATAAACCTTTAAAGATCTACAATTTAATTATAAGTATGTAAGTAAACAACCAACATGTTTCATAAATGAAATTTAAAATAAAAAAGCATATACATAGATACATATATTCAAGTCAAAATCTATTTTGTTGTAAGTATAAAAAATTTGTATCTTCCCAAATTCCAAATTTATAAAAAATATTTTTGAAAATCCAGACAAATCCGTTCAAATAGGATGAGAATTTTGGTTTGTTTTCAATACATTCAGAACACACATACAGGCATGAGTTCTGAAAATTACATGGTTTCAAATCACGAATCCGAACAGCTCGCACAATGCTGTTGTGCCATCACATGGGCAAAATAAACAAATATGTATGCAGGCGCTCGTCTGTAAACGCCCGTATATTAACTATGCTGAAAATATGGAAACAATATCGATGAGAAACAAACAAATATGCTCAAAATAGAATAGGAACATCTACACGTATTCTCCATACAGACGACCACGAACACGTTTTTAACTCCTACTAAATCCATTCGTGTAAAAAGAGATATGGGTTTACATAAAATGTTTTTATTTTCTTTTATATGTAGTTTCACAGATATCAGACAAACATATGCAGCAACAAGTAATCAGCTGTGCTGACGGGTTACCTGTTTAGTATACCGTACTATCGTTACATTCCAAATTAACTAGCCATAGTCCTGTTCTGCGACCGTGCAGATTGCTGTTCGCACAGGAATTTGGCTCGTGAAGACCGTAGCTGTTGATGGCCTGTTCGCGTTTAAGCAAAATTGTCCGAACAGTTATTTGCACAATGCTGTTCTGCCATCACACAAACAAAATACACGCATGCAAAATAAAAAATATGTGTGTATGCGCTAGTCTATAAACACCCGTACATAAGCTCTGCTGAGAACATGGTAACACTCTAGTTGAAAAACGAAAACATATTTTTTTTATAAATAATTGATATTACGATTAACATATGTAAATTAATTTTAACGGACGTTTTTGCGTTTGCTTACCAAATAAATTTAAAAGAAAACGTTAACACCGGCTGTTAAGGGGTCATATGTATTATTTATATAGCCATAAAAAGGACTATTCACATCGGGGGGTACTAAGGTATTTTTCTCTTGCAAAAAGTACTACAAAATATGCAATTGTGCTAAATCGTCCATCGTGCTACCACTTTTAACCACAGGGTAACTAAACCCTGTGCTTTAAACATAAGTAAAAAGTCGTAAAAAATACATCAAGTTCTAATTTGTTTGATATTATTAAGAAAACTTTTGAAAAACATGGATCCAATGAAAATTGTTGTTAAAGAAATAGAGAAGATTTTTGAAATAGATCCATATTTAAAACCATTTGAACGTGAAATTAGAAGAAGGTTTGTAAAAAAAGTGAATATCAAAACTATGTAACTATAATAATGGCCAACCTTAAAAGCGCGAACATAAACAATTACATTTGAAGTCTCGTAGATTTTTTTAGTTCTATTTAGAATATTTTTTTTTTTTTTTTGGACAATGTCAAGTGAAGGTTATAATAAGTTAAAATATTGTTTTAATTATGCGTGCTCTTAAGATGGGAGGTATTATCGTCAAATGACTATAATAATAGGCTTAAAATGTTTATGTTTATTGACGAAAAATAAACATAAGGAATCGATAAATGGTACGCATTTAAAATTTATTAAAAAACTTTCAACATACATACATATATACATATGGATGTACATAAGGACATAATTTATGTTGATACGTCATATGTACATATGTACTGATTTCCTAAACGTTTTTGTTTACAATGTCCTAATACGTTTTTGATACATTATGTAGTTACTTTTATAATACGTTGTGTGTATCTTGCAACTAAAATTTTTGGATGCATAGTTTACGTTTCTCTGCGCATCGATAACAAAATTAATGCATCGGTAGAATAATGGGGGGAAATGCAAGGCAAATGGATAACAGGTATACTCACGGGCATGTTCAACATATTTCCGGCTTCTTTGCGGATGTCAAACTCTATATATAAAGAAAGTACCGGAAAAGGGAAAATATATTTTACATGTGGAGTTTAAGATCCAATCAGTTTACTTAACTAGGTTCATACCCGTTTTTTGTTATTTTCTTAAGCGGCTGCTAACCACATCAATATTCAATTCAATAGTTGAGTTTGTGTTAGTAAAAATATTTAAGTTTGTGACAGACTACATACATATGTCAATGTATCCAAGTTGAAGCTCCCCTGGGGCTTTTCGTATTTTTTTTTTCCGGTGGAAAACAATGTCTTCAAGATCTCATAGATTGCATTTCCACCGTCTGGAAACATTTCTCCAAAATAATATCATATTAAACAGTTTTCATATTTCATATTTTTGTCGCTATATTCTTTGGTTTTCGCATCCCAGAACCACTGATTTCTAATGTCTCTGCCAGAACGCTGGCAACGAGCAAGATATAAGTATTTCTATTAATTCTATTATAAAGTTTCTATTATAATTTTATTTAAATTTTATTTTGTATTTATATTAAAAACTTGCACTTTCACTTGAACTCATACATAAGTATATGCAAAAGAAAAAAAAATGTCAATATCAATTATATAATACTACTTCAATATTTTCCAAAAAAATTAAACTACTATTGATATTCTTCAATATTACACACAATGTACATATGTGTGCGACTAATTTAAAAACAACACACTCGAATATTGACATTGAATATTGATTCGTCTAGCAGCCGCCTTAAAAACAAATTTAATTAACAGTGCTACTATGATCGATCAAATGGCAAGTATATTTCTAGTTATAGTAAAGCCATTTGTGGCAAGAACAACAAATTGTTATTCCGAGTTTCAAATGTAAGCTCTTTTTGTTTTAGTTGTTATATAAACAATAGGAAATGAGAATAAATATATTTTTTAATAAGAATCAAATATTATATCATTGTAAAATCAGGATCGGAAAGAGAAGCAACAGGAAGTTGCATTTTTCGAAATTTGCATTAGTGTACAAACTGCAAGATAAATAGGGGGGTTTGACATATGTAGACATTTGGAACGATTTTCCGTCACCTGTCAAGTTTGTTTTGCCTACAAACCGGCTTATGCCATTTGGCGCCTTCATTGGAATTTTCGAACGAATATGATTTATTTTTGTTTCAACGTTTTTTGGGACTTACCATGACTCGCTCCCCTATTTTGACCACTGCTCCTGCATACATTTATTTTATGACGAAAAATGTGGATGATACGTGGCTGGGTTCCCTAAGCAGACTATCAAATGGAAGGCAATATCAATACAATCGCCTACATAAAAAGACAAGAAATTCCATTAAACGTTTAAAGTCCTAAAAGCAAAGGCTAGAGTCATCTATTATTAACACGAGAAAGCAACATTATTTACTCGTGTACGATATTACATAAGATGATGATAACAAAAAAAAAATATTAATTGAAATTTAAGGTGATGACGATGAGACAAACCTTACAGCTGAAGTTTATCTGCCGTTTTTTACAGTGTGCCTTTCAAAAGTATCCAAAACCATTTTCCCATAAAAATTTACATATTCTGCGTGTATTTGTTAGATCGATTCAAAAAATTAAAAAAAAAATACAAAGAAACTAGATTTCTTCCAAAAATCGAAATTTCACAAAAATTAAAATTTTGTCCAAATATTAAATTCACCACAAATGCAAAAATTCAATATAAAATTATAATAAAATTTCGATTATTATAATAAAATGTCGATGAAATGCAATAAAAATAAAAAAAAATCCAAAAGTCAAAATTCGATTAAATCCCGAAATTAAAGAAAAAAAAATTCACCAGATTTTGAATATTTACTACAAAAATTAAAAATTCACCAAATAGCCACAAAATCACAATATACAAAAATTTTATCAAAAACCTCGAAATTTAAACAAAATCGATGTTTAAAAAAATATATATAAAAAATCAAATTTCTCCACAGAAATTCAAGTTTTATCAAAATTTTGGAAATTCGCCAAAAAGCGTAAATTCACAAAAAATTATTATTTTAAGAAATTTAATATTAAAATTCACCACCAACAAATATTTACTACAATTGGTGAATTCACCACAAAAAAATTTTAAATTCACCAAAAATTTTAAAGACTAAATAAATTTTACCAAAAATATAAATTAATCTGAAAAAATACAATAATTTCGGAAGTGATCAAACTGCACAATAAAATCAAAAAACTGGAATAAAACAAAATAATTGAAAAATTACAACAAAAACTAAAGTCAGACATATTTTAAAGTTTAAAAACTAAAATTTTAACTCCACAACAATTTTGCACAAAAAATCAGTATTTTATGAAAAACGTCGTAGTTTTACCAAAATCTTGGTGTTACACAGGGTCCAAAAATTTTCCAACAAATTTTCACAAAGGCTAAAATTGTATTTTACCAAATACTGGAAATTTGACAAAAAATCCAATTCTGCTATTATCCACAACTCACCATAATATTGAGAATTTATCAAAAATTTATAAGCATTCAGGGAATAAAAATTAAAACATCCGTCATTTAGAAAGGAAAGGAGAGTAAAAATGTAAAATAAGACGAATAAAACCGGAGGGTAACATTAAAGGTTGTAAACAATCCTTTACACTGGAAAAAATCTGTAGTACATTCTAAGTAGTTCAGGCTTTTGTAAAGGGTATATAAGATTCGGTACTCTTATTTATTTTAATTATGAAAGAAAGTTTTTTGATTTTTCATACAACCAAAACACAACCTCATAAGACTAGTCCACACACTGCAATCTCGTGCACTCTTTGCTTCAAAGTGACAAACAGAACTTCAAGCAACCGAAGCACAGCTAATACGAAAATTAATTTTATTTAATACAATTATTTTAAAGGAGTGGCGTTTTACAAGAATGGATTAGAAAAATAAATAATCTTGAAGGTGGAATGGATACATTTTCACAGGGTTATAAATTCTATGGTCTTCAACATTTACCCGATAATTCTGTTATTTGCCGAGAATGGGCTCCAGGAGCCAAAGATGTTTACTTAACTGGAGATTTCAGTATGTATTTGAGTAAACCTAAATGATATTTTTCACAGCCTTAAATTGTATGTTTTCAGACAATTGGCAGTGGGAAGCTACACCTTATAAAAAATTGGATTTTGGTAAATGGGAACTACATATTCCTGCTAAAGCAGATGGCACAGCACCCATAGATCATTTAAGTGAAATAAAAGTAATTGTACGCAATGCAGCTGGCCAGCTTCTGGATCGATTATCGCCTTGGGCAAAATATGTGAAACAATCACCAAAAGAAGCTAATGAGGGTGTCAACTATAAACAGTATGTTTGGAATCCTCCAGAGAAAGAATGCTATAAATTTAAATATCCAAAAGCCACAAGGCCAAAATCTTTACGAATTTACGAATGCCATGTGGGAATAGCTTCCCAAGATCCTTCCATTGGTTCATATGATAACTTTGCAAATAATATAATACCTCGTATTAAAAAACAGGGATATAATGCCATTCAAGTTATGGCAATAATGGAACATGCTTACTATGCAAGTTTTGGTTATCAAGTTACTAGTTTTTTTGCAGCTTCTAGTCGCTACGGTACCCCGGAGCAACTTAAGCGAATGATAGATGTCGCACATGCTAATGGTTTATATGTTTTATTGGATGTTGTTCACTCACACGCTAGTAAAAATGTTCAAGATGGTTTGAATCAATTTGATGGCACAAATAGTTGTTACTTTCATGATGGCCAGCGAGGAGAACATGCACTGTGGGACAGTAGGCTCTTTAATTACAAGGAATATGAAGTGTTGCGGTTTTTACTCTCAAATTTAAGATGGTGGCACGATGAATATAAATTCGATGGATATAGGTAAGAACTGCCTGCAAAAATATACGCTATGTCCAAAGATTGGTGTAAACAATTTTTTTCGCATGTAGATTCGATGGTGTTACATCTATGCTCTATCATTCTCGTGGTATTGGTGAGGGTTTCAGTGGTGACTACAACGAATACTTTGGGATTAATGTGGATACGGATGCTTTAAATTACTTAGCATTAGCCAACCATATGTTGCATGCACAAAATCCAGAATGCATAACAATAGCAGAGGTAGAAAATTTGTTCGCACATATACATTTTATTATGAATCTTTATAATAGGATGTATCCGGTATGCCCACACTATGTCGTCCTAATATAGAGGGAGGTATTGGTTTCGATTATCGTTTAGGCATGGCCATTCCAGATAAATGGATTGAATTGCTTAAAGAATATCCAGATGATCAGTGGAATATGGGAAATATAGTTCACTGTCTTACCAATCGACGTTGGAAAGAAAATACAGTGGCTTATGCGGAATCGCATGATCAGTCACTGGTAGGTGATAAAACCATAGCATTTTGGTTGATGGATAAAGATATGTATACTCATATGTCAGTTCTTTCTGAACAAAATTTAATTATTGACCGGGGCATTGCATTACATAAAATGATTAGACTTATAACACATGCTTTAGGTGGTGAAGCATATCTTAATTTTATGGGAAATGAATTTGGTCATCCAGAATGGTTAGATTTTCCTCGCGCTGGCAACAACGACTCATACCATTATGCTCGGAGGCAATGGAATTTAGTAGATGATCCTTTGCTTAAATACAAATACCTTAATGAATTTGATCGTGCAATGAATGAATTGGAGGAACGTATTGGATGGTTACATTCCGAACCTGCTTATGTGAGTTGGAAGCATGAAGTTGATAAAATTATAGTTTTCGAACGAGCTGGATTAGTGTTTGTTTTCAATTTTCACCCAACTCAAAGTTTTGCCGGCTATCGTATTGGAACCAATTGGGTTGGAACCTATAAAATTATTTTATCATCCGACGACGAAGAATTTGGTGGTTTCAACCGCCTTGATAAAAATTGTAGACATATTTCTAAGCCAGAAAATTATGCTGGTCGCCAAAACTTTTTTGAGGTTTATGTACCAGCACGTACTGCAGTAGTTTATGAACATATAAACGAATAGTATTTTTTTTATAAGTAGGATAACAGACGTATTACCAATCGAAAGAACCATTGTTAAGCACAAGTCAATAAATCTGTATCGAATACAACGCCTGTTAACGAATTACTTCATTTTATTTTCAATTATGTAGATCTGGCCCGATAATATATGATTCTGTTATTAAGATATAAAATACTGTTTATAAAAATGTCTCAACAAAGCTTTATTACTCTAAAAGAGTTTGATAATTACCGTGTATATACAGTTATTCACAAAAATATTTTTCGTACATTCTCTTAGCGTGAATTTAATTTTTGTTGGCTAATGAAATATATCCAGGTAGAATTTTTTTCTCTAATGATAAAACACTTGCATTTCACTTACGGCTTTGTTGTTTTTCTTTTAACAACTGCACAATTTTTTGATGCTTTTTATTTCTTACAATAGCTCTTCTAAAATTTTATCATGTTTAATTGAAATAGTGTTCTTATTGTGCGCAGTCGCGAAGTTGATGCAGTTAAAATGCCTAAGGGAAAAGAATTGAATTGTTAAAAAAAAATGATTTTGCACCTCGATGATCAGGGACTGTGTATGTCGGCGTCTGGAGTGGGGAAGTTGGTTTTTATTAAGAGCATTATGGATAAGCATATGTACCTCTCAATTTTAAGGGATAATTTACATGATAGTTCTAAAAAATGGGGCTGTATAACACCAACCATCTGCCAACACCACCCCAAAGTCCTGACATAAACCCCATTGATTCTTTGGGCATATCTGGATGGAAAAGTCGAGAACAACATTTTTTCTAAAGCTACTTTAAAACGGATATTGGGTGAAAATTGGTACAAACCCCGACAGAAATATGTCTAAACTTAGTGGAATCAATACCGAGACATCTGGAATCAGATCTCGAAAGCAATGGATTCCATACAAAATATTACCATTTTTATTTCTAAAATAATATAACGTATGGGAAAAATTAAAAAAGCAAAATACTTTTGTGACCTAAAAAAACATAAATGTATTTTAAGTTTAAGACGTGCAGAATTAAAGATTAACTTTGCCTTCAATAATATTAAAAAAAAAACACACACACATTTTTTAAAAAAGTATGTTTTTATACAGCATTTTTCTTCAAATTTACTTTATTTTATATTAGCAAAATATTTATGTGAGTAACTGTATGTACATAACATACAAAAATTACATACTTTACTTACACATGTTTGTCTCCATTAAAAAACCGACAGCAAGTTTAATAATAAACATTGACATTATTTTATTTATTGAGTAGAAAATAATAAAAAATTACATTTTATACATACATATTATGTATATGGTTTATAAGAAATTAAAAACAAAATCCTGCAATTTCGTAAAAAAAAAGGAAAAAATATGTGTGAGAATATATGAGCCAAATATAATTTGTTTAACCTGTTAAGCCAATCTTTAACTATTACAAAATAATTAGCATTAAAACTAGTATCTAAGGAAAAATTAATTAAGAAATGTATCAACATTTTCAAAACTGTTTTTAATAAATATATTTTTTTAGCGGCAACTGTAATGGAATTGTCAACTGTTTCTTATTTATAAAATAATCCATTTGATATTAAAAAACATTCGTTCATAGCTTATTGTTAACATTTTCTTATTATAAGGTGTATAAAAAACAAAACAAATATCTGTTTTTAACAATGTGTAAATATAAAAAATCCCTGGCTATTGCATATTTGGTCTATTGTATGGGAGTGGGTTGGAGGTGTGATTGTATGTAGGGAAGGATTTTAGGGCTGGAGTCATTGTGTAAATAAGTTTTTATAGTAATTATTTCATAAAAAATCACAATTTGATTAAAATCTAATTAACAAAAAGTTGTACTATTGCAGTGTATGGAGGATTGTGTTGTGTGTTTGCTTGATGGGGGATTTTTAATGTGGAAAATGTAAAGTTTATTTGTGTAATTTTGAAAAACTAAAACACCAATTGGATAACTCGTAACAAGTGTTTTTAAATAATACTTTAGTGCGATATCCGTTTTTCCTACAAACGAAATAGTATTACAAATATAAAAGATAAGGCATGATATAAATTAGATATACATACATATGTTAAAGTGATTTTCATTTAAAATTTAAAGTGAAGTATTTAAATTGTTCTTTTAAAACAATCAGAACAATCAATTTTCAAAAGTGATCCTAAGGACACGAGTATTCGCAAATATAAATTGACAATTTGAATGTAGAGGATAATTAAATATTGCTACCTGTAGATTTTGTTTAGCAGATTATTTAATTAAATATCTTTTATGTATATAAAATAAACGTTGAAGAAATAAGACATTTATTTAGGTATGTGATGGAAATCGATTTTTAAAACAGAAAAAAGTTGGGATGTGCCCCTTTTTCCGGGGTTTATTTAATTTACAACTCATTTCTTAATGATTTTCATTAATTTCTCAATTGGTTTGCTTTAATTTCGTTATATTATGCATTGGAAATTACAATACTTTAAAAATATTTCAAAAATCGTTTTTAAAATCGGCAGAAATTCATCACACCTATTCAGAAACATTGTTTCGAAATCGATCGTTTTCTATCACACACCGGATTATCTTACTTATAGTTTTGAAGGTGAAAATAAAAATATGCATGTTTATGTACACATGCATGCAATATTAAAAAAAAAACTTATAAATATTATTAAACAACTATTGAGGTAGGTTATATGCGATGGAAATTTCGATTTCTTAAAATGTAAAAATTTTGTAAACCGGTCTATTGCATAAAATTGCAGGTTATTGATTCAAAGGTGATAACTTTCATTATCATCACCATTTCTAACAAAATGTAACAATAAAACTAGAAAACAGCATAACATGTGAAATGCCATAGATATGACAATTCTATGCCACAAAATCTAAGGGACGATTAAAACCGCCTTTACGATTCATATATTGACGATACTTGCGTTTCAGGATTACATGTACTTCTCCGACATCGTTCCCTTCAACTTTACGATTTTTCGTAGTGTCGAACGTACAGAAACCCATTGTTTTCAGCATTTCAACTTCTTCAGCAGATTTTCCCTCCAAATCGGCTTCACTAATTTTGGGGCGTTCTACGCGCGAACTGGTACCACCACGACGACGTGACGATGTTGAAGCTGAAGTAGAAGCAGGACCATGTGAACGAGACCTATTCATTTATACAGTAGAATTAAAAATTATTTAAAATATACAGTGCTGGACAATTCAATGGAAACTTTTCTAAAAATTTATTTATTTGTTTTTAAAAGTCGAAAATCAGAAATTATTTCTGTAGAAACTTAACATTATTTTAGAATTTCATTTTATAGATTGTTTTTGCTATATTAACAAAAAAAAAATAACATAAAAATAACATAGTTCTAAAATTATAAAGAAAAATTAAAAGTATCAAATTTTGAGGTATTGACAAAACAATGGAAACTTAAAATTTACTCCAATAAAAACCTTCGGCCTTTTATCAAAAATTAATATTTTGTTGGGTATCCTTTGTTTTTAATTACTGCATCACAGCGACGATGCATTGACCCAATTAATTTGTCAATTGTATCCTTTGGTACCTTTTGCCATTCACTCAAAACTGCATTGGATAAATCTTCCTTCCGTGTGTAATTTCGAGTTCTTATCTTGCGTTCTACAATTTCCCATAGATTTTCTATGGGATTGAGATCCGGGGATTGGGCAGGCCACTTCAAAACACGGACCTCATTGGATTGTAACCAGTCAGTTACAACCCTAGAGGTGTGTTTTGGATCATTGTCATGCTGAAATCTCCAAATTAGTGGCATGTTCTCCTCTGCATATGGATACATTATGTCGTTTAAAATGGATCTGTAGCCGACACCAGTCATTGTATCCTTAATAATGTGAATTGGGCCCATTCCTTGCCCAGAAAAACAGCCCCACACCATAATATTGCCACCTCCAAACTTGACTGTCTTGCTTGTGTACTTTGGGTCTAGTCTCTTTCCCTTTGGCCGCCTTACAAATGATCTTCCATCATTGCCCCTTAAATTATATTTGGACTCGTCTGAAAAAAGGACAGTGTTCCATTTCTCTTTAGACCAATTTATGTGCTCTCTGGCAAATTTTAAACGAGCAGCACGGTTTTTCTCCGATATCAAAGGTTTTTTCGCAGGGCGGAAGCAACCAAGACCAGCCTCGCGGGCTCTACGGCTAATTGTTCGAGAGCTAACATCCAATCCAAGAACATTTTTAACCTCTCTTGATGCCATTTGGGGGTCTTTTTTGAACTCTCTTGATATTAAATTATCCTGTCTTGGAGTAGTTTTACGTGGTCTTCCTCCTGAATGCAGAGTTTTAACAGTACCCGTTTCACGAAATTTCTTGATAATCTTCGAAATTGCTGATTTATTCATCGAATATTTATCACAAATAGTTTTTTGTTTTAATCCAGCACTAAAATCATTTATTATTTTTATTTTTAAATTTTCACTTATCTTGACTCTAGCCATTTTTAGTAATTATGTATTCAAGATTCTTGTGTTTAAAATATTTGAAAAAAGAAGCTGGCAAGAGAGTAATTTAAAAAATAACGGTAAATTATTATGCATTTTGCCTCGTTTTTTCATCAATACATTTTGCTTTAGTCATCTTTCGTGCAGAAGTGTAAAAGTTTCCATTGTTTTGTCGAACCCCAAAAATTTTATACTTTTAATTTTTCTTTATAATTTTAGAACTACGTTATTTTTATGTTATTATTTTTTTGTTCATATATCAAAAAGAATCTGTAAAATGAAATTCTAAAATACTTGTTAAGTTTCTTTAGAAATAATTTTTGATTTTCGACTTTTAAAAACAAATAAATAAATTTTTAGAAAAGTTTCCATTGAATTGTCCAGCACTGTATATGTATGTCCCAGAAATAAAGCAAAATGAATTTACAAATTTGTTCAGTTTTTTTTTTCAAATTATTTGAAATTTATATAGGGGTTTATTACACAAAATATATAAAAACCAACACAATATGAATATACATACATATATGTATATGTATGCAAAATAACGCATGTTATAGCAGAATCTATCTACATATATGAACTAATGGTCAGGGCATGCACTGTACTGCCAAAGACGATGAGGGATATTACAGGCATAGGTAAAAAAAAACTGATCGTAGCATACTCTGCCGGTTTCAATTGTGAATCTAAGCCATCCATGGACCGACTCAAACATACACACAAAATTTCATCGAAACCGGTCCGGGCGTATAGAAGTTCAATTACATAGCCACGTAAAGAATTATATACAAACTACATACATATCGCATTTGTGCAGCAATAGTGTAATAACTCGAAATTTACAAGTTTTTCAGTAGAAGCAAAACATTTCTAATTTTACGTTGAAGGTACATACATATATGCAAGGAAAACTACAATAAATTTTTACAGTGAATAGATATGAATACTAAATGTAATTCTTTTCTAAAAAGTAAAATATAAATTATTTTAGTTAATCACCCCTATTCTGCATATCGATTACGTTTCCGTATTCAGTTACGCACGAATCAAAAAAAGGTATTTCAAACAAAAACTGAATCGTAAGAAAAAGCAAAATAGCTGGCTGGTTTGCTGTGGAACGTGTGAAATATGAACACAAAAATTAAGCAATTTTATAAACATTGTAATAAAACGTTAAATTTTGTACAATAAAACAGTGATTCAATAATTAAAACAAATAAGAATTATATATTGCGGGTACAATAATTAAATAAACACATCATTTAAGTACGGAAAGGCAAAAAAAATGCCCAGAACATAAGTAAGATGCATTTGTGCCCAAACTATTCCAGTATGAAGAATTCTGGCGCGCCGCGGAGTGGCTATTTAAAAATTTATTATATCATTGTAGCCCAAAAATTAAGTTTTATTGTTTTAATTTCAAGAAAATGTGCGATAGCACTGACGTTGTTGGTGGAAGATAAAAACAACGTTTCGACCTGCAATAAATTAAAAAAAAAACTGTAAGCCATTGAAACTTCTGAAACTTATCACTCATGTGAGTTAATCTATTACACCGTAAGATGCTCCTGTTTTGAACCTTATATGTAAATCCATATTTCAAAATGAGTTTTTATTGTTTTGTTATATTTTACCACGAATCCTGCTTAAAAACACAATTTTTTAGAAATCTTTTTGGAACTATTTATAGATGAAATGTATATCACACTTTAAATGTTGATCAATTTTAGTTGCGAAATACTGACTTTAAATCAGTTAATAGTAGTTTTAAGCCAGCAAATGATTCTTCTACAGTGAATTGTTATCTGTGATTTTAAACGCCTCGATGATATTATGGCAAACGTTTTAAAAACTTTACATTTTGCCAGTTTCTCTTCAGTTCATCATATCCGCAAAAGAATATTCCAACCTCATAAGTAAAACATATAAATTTATTTAATATTTAGACGACCCGTAATTAAAGTTGTTAGTCTATACATTTTCAAGACATTATTAGTTAATGCTGATTGAAAAATGTGTACCGAACATACGAGTACATGCCTATTTTGGTCTACTTTCGCTAACCTTTAAAATTAAGTAAAAAGTGACTTGAGTTAGCGTATTGCCATCATCCACAAAAGTAAAATTAAAATCGATGCAAAAAGTCACACGAAAACAGGTTAATAAACGAGTTAAGATACACCTATTGGTGTTTAACTAGCACGCATTCCAGATCACTACTTTAATGCGAAGCATTATTAAATAACTCTAGTTCTGCCTGTAAACTCTTACAAGCTTCTGAATAGCAGTCTGACAGATTCAACATTTAAAGAAAGGTAAAAATAAAATTTTTCTAAAAGAAGGAATATCTCTGCAGGAGTACCACAAGGCAGTATTATATATCATTTATCCAGATGATATGCCAACAAACCCAAACACATATACGTCAACGTTTGCAGATGACACTGCATTTATAAGTATTAACCAAGACGCGAAAGTTGCATCCGAACAAATTCCGCCTCATATTGATTAGCTAAAAGATTGGCGAAAAATGTAGAGAATACAGGTATATCCATCAAAATGTGCTTATGTAATGTTTTTTTAAAAATGTCCACCCATAACAAAAACCACTGTTCCACCGGAAACTCACGTGAAATATTTGGGTATCCATATAGATCGATGCATTTGACCCGCCATATTGAGGCAAAAAAAAAACGGCCATAAAACTGCGAACAAATCAACTATGCTTGTTAATAAGTTCTCACTCTACCTTGGCTTTGGAATACGAAGTCTTTTTATACAAAACGGTTATAATGCCACGAATTTCGACCAGAAGGCGAACACTAGTATATATATTATTATATATAAATAGGCAAACAAAACTTTTCTCAAACGAATTTCTTCATTCTTTTACCCGTTAGTAAATACTGTCGAGCTTTAGTGTACCGTCTATCTGATTAAATCAATTCAGTATTGCCACAAGCAAAAACAAACAAATCTATATCAATAAAAAAAAAAGTTGCGATTACTCTCATCCAAATTCTCTACCGCCCGATTATTAAGAAATTTTTTAAGTACTTGAAAATACTTTTTGTGATTAACTAAACTAGCCAAAATCATCGGTAACTAGTGGGAACTACTTTTAGTTTCCGAGAAAAGTATTAATCAATTGTTGTTCTTGTTTTTATTTCAAATAAACAATGTATGTATAAAATTTTATATATATATATAATGAATAATTTTTAAACACCGAATCATTTGTTGTGAATATGTGTAAATAAAATGTTCAGCCTATAACTTTGAACATATAAATTTGGTTCTCTTATGACATATCCTCTATTAGTGCTGCACGCAATTTTGTTGTCACTGTTGCAGGCTGTGCCTGATTTAATTTGAACACACTTTCTATTACGGAAATTTCAGTAGCGGTTGTATTCATGCCTACAAATGATATCCAGTCATTTACAACCATGCCGGCACCTAGTACTTCGCTACCACGATTAACTGTACCTGCCACCAATGGAACTTGTATCAAAGAGGATAATTCATCTTGATCCTGTATGCTGGTCTTCGGATGGACCATTCCACCTTGATTGCTAAGTACTGTATATGAACCAACTAATGTGTTATCTGCTATTGTTTGACGGAAAACTTCAACATTTAACACATCTCCGATAATTTCTTCAGTTTCTTTGTCAAGATCTGGATGCACCAGAGCTACATAGTCATTACATGCAATAACATTCCCCAGGGCAGATAATCTTTCTTCAACGCGTTGAATTTTAACTGCGTCTGGTAAACTATTGCGCAAATGCTGTAATTCAACGTCAGTAGTTGAGACGGGAACCAGTAATCCATTGCGATTTCCCACAGTTAAACGACCAATAATCCGACAACCACCGACGCTGGCATGTATAACTGGAACTGTTTCTGCTAATTCAGCTTCATAGACGCTGTAAAAAGTTTCAGAGCCCCCAATGGCGACAATACAGTATGAATTTGTTAATTTACTGAAGACTCCAATATCATCATTATTTTCAAATTGGACACGCAGAGCCATAATTATTTTGTTATTTTATCACAACAGTTTAAAGACAAATTTCAATTTAATTCTTTCTTTTATATATGCAATATATTTCACGCGGTGCCATAAACTTTAATCAAAATTTATAAAGGAATGAACGATTGGAAAAAAATCACATGTAGTTTTACTACTTCTCAAAAGATGCGGTTTCGATAACACTATTTCTATGAAAATACAACTGTATATGCAGCGTTGTATATAAAAGGCTCTTTTTTAAGAACGAGTAATCAAAATCTTACCATATAAAGTGAAAATAATTATACTTATCGCATTCACAGATTTAATTATGGTTTAATACACTACACTTCTTATTCACCTCGAGCGCCGTCTGCTACTTCTTTCACTACGCTCTCGCTCCCTGCTACGGCTCCGATCCCTATCACGCTCATGACGATGTTGTGACCTTCGCCTTAAAGTACGACCTGTACTTGATGGTACCATCTCTGGGTCGCGATCCCTTTCACGTTCTCGTGAACGACGCTCTCTCCTTTTTTTACGCTCGGAACGTTCTTTTTCACGTCTTCTATGAGAAGGAGATGGACTGCGACCCATCGTTGCAGTTCCAATATTGTGAACTTTTATTTTGTGGTTTTACCTTTGCGTTGCTTTCCTTTAGTAATTGTTAAAATACTGAAACCAAAAAATTATGTTGCTATTAAAGCTTAGGAAAATATTTAAAGTTAATTCGCTTACATAATAAAATGTTGTGTCCTGCCTTAACTTATGTTGACACCAACATCCGTCCAAGAAATTTATTTACTTAAAAACTAAAAAAACATTCACGCGCGTCTCTAGAATACTAAGTAAAATAATATCGATGTTAAATCTTATCGAAAAAGCATTCTTTACTTCAGAGTTGTATAAAACAGCATTGTTATAATGCCATTGCTTTTACATAGGGGTTACAACTGTTAGTAGACATCGGCAATTAAAAATATTAAATTTCTGATATTCTCAAATTTAGTTTTATTTAATCTCTCACCAGGTAAAAGAAGCGTTTTATTAATTTAATTTTCCGTTTTTCCTAATGTTTTCAGTTAAACTCTAGTTGTAAGAAAATTTTATCTACGACTACAATTTACTTTCTCTTATACTAAAATGTTAATATTACGTTACGTGTAAACTGCATGTTAGACCCATTTTACACTATGGAAACTAAATGATATAATAAGGAATTTTTCGGGAAGTGGGCGAAAAGGTAGAATTTTTTTGTTCAACAAAATTTTCATATTTATTGAAAGAAAACTACTGGAAAATAAGATGCCATTGAGGTTGAAATGGTGGATAAAATAATAATGATTTTTGGAACGATTTTTCGGCTTCCCTTGTCAAGTTTGGTGTGGAAACAAACCGGTTTCGGCTATGTGCCATCTATAGTGTAATTTTTCTGACTCAAAACGAAAAATGTATGCACTTTAATTTAAAATTAAGAAAAGTATAATAATATTTTTCTTATTAACTTTTGTAATATATGTATTAGGTAGTTCGAGTACTCAAAAACAACAAAGTGTATCAAATAACGGTCGCGTTCTTCACATGCGCAGCAGAGTACTTTTTTAAACTGTTTGGGAGTAAGTACCATACAAAAAATATTTCGCCATTTCCGACACATTTTTATTTATGGAGTTCATTATGATATGGGCATATGATTTGTTCGCGACCATTTCCACAATTGTGCAACAAATCACATTGCAGAGTAATTTTGTTTCCTATTTTTTGAGCTTACTTTATTAAAAAAGTACTTGAACGCACATATTATTTTTTAAGTATATTGACATGTTCAAGAACAAAAATTTGATTTGTTGTATTTGTAGGCTTTTGAATTCGCCTTGTATCTACCTGTATAATTTTGCCATGAGACAACTGAAATGCAAAAAATAAAAAAGAAACAATAGCAAACAAACGAAACGTTTTATCTACATATATAATGTTTTTTAAAACCATACATTTGGTTTGAAATTAATATATAATGGCACAACAGAGTTGTATGAAGAATTGTTTGGACAACTCTGTTTGAACATGATGTGACAATGAATACCGACGGCAATGACTAGCAATTTTTCTGGGCGTACAACAAAATGTGCGATGGCTGAACAGATTTAAGGCTAGTGAAGACGCCATGTGATGATTGTTGTCCTTACAATTGTTCGCACGATTCTGTTAACTCGAGAAGTTAAAAAAAATTATACTCAAGCTCAACAATATACTCCAAGCAGAATATCCCGTGCGAACAAATTTGTGACTAGTCAAGACGCTATGTCAAATACTGAGAACCTGGAAACACTCGATAAAAATTAAAAAAATATGCTCAACTGAGCAAAAAATTCTAAACGTATTTTGCACACAGCAGACCACGAACAAATATCTTCTCGTTATTCTGCCGACGCGCTCTCTATGTGCGATAAATTTTGTACTAGACAAGACATAGAGTTCTGTATTTCTCGCATCAAAAAAGTTTTCACATAACATATGAAACAAAAAATTTATCGTTTCAGAAGAGGCAACAATAAATGTTATTTATTTCAGAAAATAGATGACCAGAAAGACCGTGGATTTATGTTTTGTGTGAACTACAATACAATTTTTTGTTTCAATTCACAACGTTTTTTTTCGAACTGCCTAGATTCACTTGAAAACTTATCCAACCTATAGTTACAAAAACGACTACATGATGCCTCTATTGTTCCCTCGTCTGTGTCTACCATTAAGGAGAGGGTATTTAGTATAAAATGACATCATCATGTACTAATTTTCAGTTTGAGTTTAGCTGAATATATTCATCTCTTTTATGCTTTAAAAGAAATGGTATAAAAGAGAAAAAAGGAAACTGAAAAATTACTATCAGATTTAAAATAAGCGGAATGATATGGGAAAAATTTGTTTTAGTCAAGTAGTATTATACATTATAGTGTTGAAAACACAAATATATGCGAAGTGTTAACGAACGAATAATTTTTACGTGTGATTTGAGAACTAAAATATCAAGTGAAAACCCGGATTGAGAAAAAAACAGGAAATTATTTCTATGTAAAAAAGTAAGCCAAACGAAAGAAAAAAGTGGAAGCGTCTTATATTTAATTTATCAATCTTCTGTTATTTGTGGTTGAAAATTGTGTGTACATTTTGAGGATATGACATAATCAGGCGTCGTCACTTTCATTCTCATAATTAAGATACATTATATGTACAATGAGTTATAAATATGGAAAAAAGTTTTTAAATAAATTAAACTTTTAATGTGTTTAAAGGATTCACCAATATTTGTCGTGTACGTGCTAGAATATTACTTACGATGAAAAAATGGGCGTTGCTTTTGAAAAAGAAAAGGGTTGTCTTCGGGAAGAAAATTATCGCTCTCGGTTGAAAATACTTTTGATTTCTACATATTGAATTTATTTGAAAATCTATTCAGACAACATATCGGTAGATAATGTGCTCTCGTTGTTGATAAATAAAAAATATATAAAGTTTTTTTCAAAGTTGACTTATTAAGCAATGTTTTTAACTCTTGCTTTTAGGTGTGCTGATTCGAAAAAAAGGCTAATTAACTACATGGGCACATACATACTAAGAGTTAATTTTTTTACAAAAAAATTTTGCACTTTAAGTGTAGTCACATAAACAATTTTATCCTTTTGTTGTTAAAACTATAAACGTTTCGCTTTAATAATCAAAATCTTACAATTTATATACATAGTATGTACATACATATATTCATTAATCTCTGAAAAAAGTAGTATATATAGTATGTAAGTATATCTTTTAAATTAATTTTATTATAACATTTGGGCATTATGCTGTCACAGCACATCTTTAAAATAAATAAAAACTCAAACATTATACATAAATGAGAAAAAAATGCCCTTAGTTTAATTTTCTCTCCATTTTTTATTCCGGCACAGGCTCTATACATACATATGTAACTATGTGTGAACACACAAGCATGTGTGCATACATGTTTATCATTTCCAATTTTTTCTTTGAAAATTTTCCTGGACAGTGTTGAATTGAAAGCGATTGAATGCCATATTAATTAAATACGTTCGTGATTGTGAAAAGCATTAATATATTTATTAACAAGTATAGTTTTTTATATTTAAATGTCTTTTATATTTAAAAATTTTTGTGGATTAGTAAAATATAGAAATGATTATTCATTTATTTGTTTCTAATGTGCCGGAATGAATAAATATATACTTAAAGCCGTATAACAAGAGTAACAGAGATAGCATTCTTCTCACTAACGGTAAGTATATACGGCATAAATATGTGCATATATAATATTTATAAGGGCCTTATTTTACAAAACGCGAGGCAACGCCAGAATTCATATGGAAAACAAAAACACATTTCAAAATTGTTTTAAAAATTTACATTGTTTTTCATACACATTTTAATGCCTATCAACCAACGCCATAAAACATGAAGCGTTAATCTCCTTTTAAAAACCCGAAAATTCGTATGAAAAACTATTAAACATTTTTTTGGAAATTTGTTTTTGTTTTCAATTTAAATTCTGGTAATTCAGGTAATAATTGATACCGGCGGTGGCAGAGACAAAAGTTTACCATGCGCGAAATAAAAAAAAAATCTGCTTATCTGGTAAATTAGCTATAAATCCGGCTACATACTAAAGAGCATTAGAAGAAAGATGTTTTATGCCGGCTACATACGAGAAAATGAGAGAAATCAAACAATTTTTGAAAAGTAGAACAAGCATGTAATTGCATAATTCTGGTTTTCCTGGTAATTGTATTAATTGTTAAAATTCCAATCCAAATAACTAATGTCAACACTTCAAAAATAATTCCTCATTACATAAAACTAAATAGACTCTAATGGACGTATCAAGTTTCAACTGAGCGATCCATGTTCCCTGCTTTCGATAAAAAGCTCTGAGAATGTGTTGCAAAAACATGGGCTATAAATTTTGGAAATCCGCTTTCCAATAAATTCGGTTTTTATAATTAACTCTCTAGTACTGATATTGTACCTCGTAAAGTTTCGTTATTAATTTAATAATTTACCAATATTTTTATTACATGTTTATACAATATACAGCGTCCGCGCTAATAAAAGTCGGACTTTGAAAGTTTGCAAATCGGGCAAGTAATGACGGAAATTCGTTCCAAAAATCTATATTATTATATGCTTTATTTATAAAGGTTTCAATATTGTACTTAACGAAAAACAAAAATGTCATATATTGAGATATAGGATCCATCTCTGTTTTTTTACAATAAAATATTGAAATATGTGTTTTTTTTCACAATTTTTACCGGAAATTTTCATTCGGACCACCCATAACTTATTGCTAAAGGATTTTCTACAGGACAAAACTACAAGCATCACATACTAAAAAAAACGGTAAACAACACAGGTAGCTTTTTTTTTTTTTTTTTGTAAATTTTCGGTCGATTAATGAATATTTTATAGTCCAGTCTTTTTTGACACGGGGGGTGTATGGATGAATTATTTTATAGATAACCTATTATACACATAGTATTAAATAAACACATTTATGTATGTATGTATATAGAATGTCTCTTTTTATTACTTTATATTTGAGAATGAAGATTTAAAATTCACAAATAATTACCTTCAACTGCGAAAAATATTTCAATTTAATTCGTTTTGCTTTATAAATTAAATGACCGGAAATACGACAGAACAAAATTATTTAGATTTCTACAGACTGTAAATCGTTTAGTTATGTTTTATAAAGCATATGCGCAGTTTTAAATTTAACACTTTCACGGACGTGAATGTTATAACATTCATTAATTTTCATTCTGATGCAAAATCACATTCAAATTTCAAAGTCAATTATTTTAATTATTTTTAATTTAATTTTAATTAGCCTTAAATTTAATATACCTGGCGTAGATACCTTCTACATACATATGTTTGTATGTACATATATGTATACCGATTAATATATGATATGACTGTTCTTACAAAATGTGTTAAACCAAATTTCGGATATCACAGCCAACTTTTGCAACGCACTGAAATTTTTACTGTCCGTGAACTGTAATTCAGCTTAATATTTTAAATTCCATTTGTTTAAAGAAATTTTAATAGTTTATCAAAATTTGTTAACGGATAGATGTGCGTATCAGGGTTTTATTAAATTTATACATAAAATAATTATTAAAAGGCAGTTAGTTAATTGTATGTATGTATTTATGAATGCATGTATAACAAATAGGTTTCTGATGGGACCAACTAACTACAGTTAAGGAAAAACATATTTAAATACAGAAAAAGCTTTTTCTTGATTTTCCGACGGGTTGATTTGATATAAATATTTTGAATTCATTTACGTCATCGCCTTTAAGTTTTGGTTTGGACACAACCGGGTTTCGGGTATGTTCCATCCTCAGTGTCATTTTTGAAAACGTGTGACGGAAATTCGTTCTAAGTGTATAAGAGTATTAAATTGTTGTTCGACACGAGCAAAATGGAATGCAATTACTGTGGCGCTTCGCTTCTCGTCACTGTACTGTACTGTAAATATCATCTATTTAACCCAATAATCGAAACAAATGGAATTTGAAGACGGTTGCCGTGTAAATATAAATCGATAATCAGTGAAATGTGTAACTAAGGAAATATAATACAAAACAAAGACAACTTAAAATTAGGCATTTTCCCTCTTAGAAGTAAATTTATACAACGGTAACACTAACTCAGAGAATGCAAGTTGATTCTCTCTTTTAGTGTTTCTTATTACTATATCTTTTACTATATTATTTGTTGTTGAGGTCATACTTTCGCTTGTTATATGTATAGTATAGTACAGAAATAAAATCCACCCTCTGACACCCTAATATAATTGTAATTTTTATTCTCTCACTTTTAAATATACTCTCTTTGGATACGTTTGTTGAATTCATTTTTTTTTTTTTTTTGCTATAGTCGCCTGTGATGACGACACTTTTCATATAGACGCCGAAGAAATTTAAAAACTGTGTGCTTGAGATTGCAAATTATATTTAATACATATAAATTTTATATTTTTTTAGGCTAGGGTACAAACCAGTATCTCTCCATAAAACAATCATTTATAAAATAGAATCTGTTGTCGCCGGATAATAATGACTGAAATAGAACAACCACCACAAAATGGCATTGATTTGTCAGCTCCCGAAGATGAAAACAATGGCAAAGCTCGACCAGCCGATATAGAGCAGGTATATTTAATATTAACATGTAATAAATTTGTGGACAAAATAATGGTTTCACATATTTTTATAGGATATGCGGGAAATGGAACGTCGTAAGCGCGTTGAAGCCATAATGAGCTCAAAACTTTTCCGTGAAGAGTTGGAACGTATTGTTGACTGTGCCCGTGATAGTGGACACGCAGCTGGTATACTACAACAGCTTTCTGATATAGTTGGTGTACCATCTTCCCGTGTAAGTAGTGTTTTTAAGACTTCTACATGTATGTTGCCTATTAATGACATACGAGGGGTAGAGTCAATGGGTTACGCGAAAGGTGAAAAGATTTTGCGATGCAAATTGGCTGCAACTTTCCGCCTTTTGGACTTATATGGATGGACACAAGGTTTGGGTGCTCAAATTACAGCCCGTCTTAAAGTAGATCAAGAATATTTTTTGGTTAATCCTTATGGTTTGTTATTCCATGAGATTACTGCTTCATCACTTAACAAAGTTGACATGCAGGGAAATATTGTTGAACAGGGCACAACAAATTTTGGTGTTAATAAGAGTCGTAAGTTTTTATTTATTTTAATATTAAACTGGTAAAAATTTAATTCCAACAACAATTGCAAATCTCTTTAAAAGATTTTGTACTCCATTCTGTTATACACGCGGCACGACCAGATATTAGATGCGCTATCTATGTTGGTTGCAGCCCAGTGGTAGCTATATCGTCTTTAAAGACGGGTTTACTGCCGTTGACTAAGGATTCTTGTGTTTTGGGTGATCTAAGCATTCATTCATATACGGGTTACCTCAATAACGAAGAAGATCGAAATAAGTTGGTTCGTAGCTTAGGTCCCAACTCGAAGGTAATGCTTTTAACTAATCATGGTGCCTTGTGTTGCGGTGAAACAATCGAAGAAGCCTTTTTTGCTGCATGTCACATTGTGCAGGCTTGTGAAATTCAACTTAAACTATTGCCTATTGGCTTAGACAACTTAGTTTTGATTCCCGAGGAGGCTCGTAAATTAATTTATGATCAATCAAGACGCCCTCCAGAAGATTTAGAAAAGAAATTTGCGGCTGCCATAATAGATGATTCGAATAAGTCTGAGGAAGACAAAAAAGAAGGTGTTGATAATACACCAAGAGTAATAGCACAAGCACCTAAATGGCGTGTCGGTGGTGCAGAATTTGAGGCTTTAATGCGTATGCTAGATAATGCTGGCTATCGTACCGGTTACATATATCGTTATCCTTTGATTAAATCTGAGCCACCAAAACCCAAAAACGATGTTGAGTTGCCACCAGCAGTGTCATCATTAGGCTATTTATTAGAAGAGGAGGAATTCTTTCGCCAAGGGTAGGTTGCGTCACAAGTTTAAAAGTCATCACATATGTATATTTCAAAATTCTAGCATCTGGAAAAAAGGAGATTTGCGCAAGGGAGGAGATCGCAGCCGTTGGCTCAATTCACCAAATGTATATCAGAAAGTTGAAGTTTTAGAAACTGGCACTCCAGACCCTAAAAAGATTACAAAGGTAGAAATTATAACATTTGATGATAATCCACAAAAAGAAAATTTAAATTGAAAATTTATTTAACCAGATTAGCATATTTTGTGGTCGATAAATTTTATTTCTAACCCTTAATAACAACCTAAATATATTAAACATCACTATAAAACATTCCTTAAGCATAAATATTTATGTAGTTAATTGTCTACGTATTTAAAGAACATTAATTGAGACTATATTTACAAAATGATTTGACGAGAGGTGTAGGCGCTTGTTTGTCTATACATTTTGTCTTAAAAACAAAAGTTTCATGCTACTAATTTCAGAAAAAAGTTTATTACTGTAAATGTAGTCTTACTAAAAATTTAGTCATAAAAAGAAACGAAAAAATAGCATTCCATTTTATATATTTTTAACTATATATATATTAAAAATAAATATTTTAAAGCTTTGTATGTTTTGTTTATCGCAAAACTATAATAATTGTTCTTGATATTCAATAAAGTAAAAAGTCAAACATAACTATTCTAATTTAAAATAATTTTGTGCCTAAAATACAAGTACGATGGTAGGTTACATCTGATAACTACTAGTTCAATCGAACAAAATGGGAAGAGAAAGAAATTTGTTTGGAAAAACATGGAGAATAATTTATTTGAATACACTTTTGCGATGTGTTAAACAATTATTCTTTAAATGAATTTTAACTGAGAAAATATATATTCAAAATTAATCTTCGCTTCAATGCTAATGGAAAAAACTTATTTGTATCACTTTAATAAACTGTTTTAAGAATTTATTTATTTATTATTAGTGGAACCCAAATCAGTTTTACTTCCTTTAGCATTTAAGCGAACATTAACGGTCGACATCGTGGGACAAGCTGTAAATAATTTTATTTTTGATGAGGGTTAAATACAAAAGCAACAACTCGACGAAAATAAGTTTCGATTTACCCCATTATTTTATATACATACATATTCCCAAAACAAAGTCACATAATGCTCTATCAAGTTCAAGTCCAATTATTTGCTTGCTAATATTTTATTTTTTTTATTTTTATTGGCATGCTAGATTCGTTCTACAACACGAAATTTTCTAAATCTTGCACTTTTAAATAAAAAAAGACTAATTTTAGGCACAAAATTAATAGTTTTTGTTTGAAAGAATATATATACTATACAATTTCGCGGTTAGTTGAATTAAAATAGTGTCTACAATATTGTAATAGTGTGAAATGATTTAATATTACCCAACTTGAATAAGATTTGTTGCAACTTATTTAAACTCGTCCTTTCAAAAATGACTAAAGTTTTTAATCTAGCTAAAATATATGAATGTATTTATATATTTATTAAAATTTAATATTTTTTAATTGTAATCATATATTTTTAACTTAATTTAAGCTTAAAAAGAACTAAGCAAAATATTTCTTTCTCTTTCCATTTCAATATATTACATGTTTTGTTACTCACATAAATATATCGTTTATTAAACATTGATAAATGTTGAACCCCATCTTGAAATGTATTAAAAAAGTGGGTTGCTGAAGGTTCACCAACTCATTCAACTCCTGTGCGCATTGACGATCCGTTACAGTTTGTCCCAGTCAATACAAATCCCAAGGAATTTAAACGACTTCAGCAACAGGTATAATAGATATTTTTTTTTTTTTTTTGTTACAAAATTTCAAATGTGTATTCTATTAAAGATAAAGGATAACCGTCGCGCCGATAAAATATCAGCTGGTCCACAATCACACATTTTAGAAGGCGTTACGTGGGATGAAGCAAATCGCATTAAAGACGCTACAGTAAGCTCAGCTGGTGACCATGTCGTTTTAATGGGCGCTGCCTCTAAAGGCATTATACAACGTGGCTTTCAACATAATGCAACAGTTTATAAGGCTCCATATGCTAAAAATCCATTTGATAATGTAACTGATGACGAATTAAATGAATACAAACGTACGGTAGAAGGCAAGAAGAAAAGTATTCACGGTGAATGTGAGTTGTTCTAAATTTCCTTACACATTATTGTCCATTAATCTTATAATTAATTTCAGATACTGATACCGATTTTTCTGAATCAGAAGCACTTAGTTCATTACAAACATCAGGCGCACAACAACAAACAAAACAAACTACAACCACGACAACTGCCGCTGTTAGCCAATCAGAACCAGAAGATACATCCGGTTAGAATAATTGTTTCATGTAAGGAAAAATTTATTTAATATTTGATTAATTTTCTAGAACACCAAGTTATGAGAATACAAACCGAACAAGCCCCCATTCCCAGTCAACCGGAAGTAGTTTTGAGCGAAGGTAAGTCTCCTTTTTCTATCTTAATTAATTAAAAATGTTTAATTCAATTGCAAATGTGTCATGTCTTAAAATATGAATTTAAAGTTTAAAAATTGCCAGTTTGTTCTATATCATTTTATTTTTAATGCACAAAATTTAATCTAGTTAAAAATCACAATATGATATCTGACAATTTCTTAATCGTAGTTTGGAAAAGTTTTCGTTTTTTATTCGTCTTTGATATGCTATAATATTCTAATATGTATTTATGTAGTGTTAAAATGGTTTTTAAAAAAAGTTAAATGCTTCACAAAACCAATTTCTTTTACGGCGTATATTACGAAAAATCGGACTATCGCCACTAAACCTTAAATCGGTTGCTGCTTCCTTCGTCTTAGTTCATCCTACAAACTATGCCAGGAGATCCTAACATGTACTGCGTGTCTATCGGAATGATTATAATCCCGTAGTTGCAATTCCACTCGGTTTTGTAGGCACACTATTCGGAATATATATTGATCGGTTCGTTTTAGTGCCTTAGCGGTGTGAATAAATAGTGCCGATTTTGGGTAACAAATTATTGCAATAGTAGTTCTATTTGGAAGTTTCGATTAATTAATTCAAATTACAGTAAAAGTTAAAAAAAAAACTATAATATAATAATTAATAAAGATAACTTCAGTTTTTTGCTACTCGTAAAAATGTGTTAAAATCAGAAAAGTCATACGGCAGGAACCTAGTTTATATATTTACAGAAGTTTAACCTAGAAGCTCTTAGGAAATTTGTATTCTAAATTATGAAAACTTAAAAAGTTTTACCTCAACTTGTATGCTTTTCTTTGTTTGCGTAGATATTCAATTCCTAATAAAAACTTATCAATCGACTCAAGCCCCCAAAATCCTCAAGTCAATCGACTTAAAGCTCAATTCGACATCAATAAACCAATATCAAACAACCATAGAATGTGGCCAAGCTGGTAGAGAGAAGCAAGAACAATTATACTTCACTGAATTTCAAGAAAATAATTATAAGTCCCATGATCAAAACGATCATAATGCAAAATTAATAAAAAATATTAAACAAAATGTATTCAGCACATATCCACACACTTACACACAAGAACACTTTTGTAAAAAACAAGGTAATGGTAATATATCAAACTTTTCTATATATGATAATGATTCAACTTATCAATATTTATCGAAAGATTTAAGTAAATTTTACGACACATCATATACTTCGCGTTATACACTTAGATCAGATAGAGATCATTATGCATGTTGCGGTGAAAATGTGTGTTCAAAAGATATGTATCTGGAACTTTTGAAAAAAAATTTTAGTATTTGTTGTACCCCGAAAATTTGTGATAAAATATTCGAACCTGTGCCAAAGTCCAGAAGTTTACAAATACAGTCTGCCGCTAAGAGCGATCAAATCGTACATCGATGTGAGGGCAAATCTGCAAGTAATTCACAAGCACACTCAATTTCTCCGTATCGTACAGTATCCCATTTTGGATTTAATAAACCCATGCGGGAGCCTCAACCGAACCATAAACATCTGGCAGTTAAAACAGTAAGAGAACAGAAATACGTTCCTCTGAGGCGGTCAGTTTCGTATGAAGAGATTTTTTCAACGCCGCGCTATTTAAATCTTTGTGAATGTTGTTTTGAGCTTATTGTTCGATTAAAACCAGAACTGATGAAGTGTAAAACAAAATTTAAGAAATCAATAGAATATAGTGACTCGCACTTAAAATTGACCTCGGAAAAAAATTACTTAACAGTTGACAAGAATAGGAATTTATCTGAAAAAGATAATATAGTATTAGAACCCTACTCCACATTCCCTTTGCAACTGAATAAAGTTGAAGATGAAACTGATTCAAAAAAAGATTTACATGAAGCAGCAATTACAAATTCAACATTCAATGAAAAAATCACACGCATGAACTATTCTGAATTATCTTTAAATACTGAATGTACTATAAACACGCCCCACGCAGTGAAATCCACAGTTGATTTATGCGAACTCGAAGAATCTATATTGAAACCGCCTATCGAATTAATTACAAATAAATTCAAAGATGAGGACTTATATTTCACTGATAACAGAAATGCCACAAATTCCCAAAGTTCTCTTACAGGTGAAATCAATAATTTTCTGGACGCTATTCCAAACAATCCGGAAGAAACAAAAAACATAAGCATTGAATTTATCGAAAATGTTGAAAAAATTCAAAATGTGGAAGAAAATTCCAAAAAAATGATGAGCCGTGACGAGCGTGCTAGGCGAAAGTTAGAATTTCAAGAATTATGGGAGGATCATGTTAACTTTGCAGAAAATCGTGATAGAGTTAGTGATTTTGGCTCATATAGTAATATAGAGGCAGAAAAACATGCTAAAGAAAATACTGTCATTGATGCAGAAAAGGAGGTATTTAAAGAACAAAATTCAGCTTTTCCGCTTACAAACTATGAAGTTGAAGAGTTCAAATCGACGTTATCACGTATAACATTTCACTCGTCTGAACGTAAATGTTCTGATCACCTAACAGATAAAGAAAGTAACCATAATGAAAGTAGTGAAAATACAGACAACTTTTCGCCATTGGAACGCACAATTTTAGCAAAAATACATTCCAATAATTTAATCAAAACTGAGGAGATTTTTGGCAAAATAGACAACACCATCCGGAACAAAATTACCCCATCTAAACTTGAATTGATAATAAGAAAACAGGCTATACTGTTACAAGATGTACACAAGTGCAATGATAACGAAAATGTCTTAAGTAAATCTTTTAATTCATTTAATACAAATTTTAAGAAAGAATCTCTTCGACGATCAAGCTCATTAACTTCGTTCAGATTAAATTCATCGACACCTATGTTAAAAACAAACAAATCATCATCGTTTGTAATAGAATCACAAAAAAAAATTGCAGAGGGGGAAATTAGAGTTAACCATAAATCTCCAAGTAGTAGCCCTTATTTAAAAAAATCAGTTGTAAAAAAGGATAAAAAATATCGCAACTTCATTTTGGAAAATATTCGTAATGTCAAACGCCTCCAGTGCAATGTAGATGCCAAAACTAAAAATAAACATACTTTTACATCATCTAGAATTTTGGAATGTAAACAAAATTCACATGATACTTTGGCATCGAATCCAATAATTCGTTCTCCTCGAAATAGTGCTTCTTCTGCAGTGTATTCATTTCAGGCCAAAGTAGTAAGAGGATCTCCAAGATTCTGGATAAGTTTGTCGCAAAGTTCAAAAAAAAAATTACAACCAGCAATAATTGGCACTGTTACGACTCCAACAGAGAAACATGACACAAAACCAATACATAATTCTTTAGCGATGTCTACAGTAAAGACACAAGTTGTAAATAATGTTGATGAAGAAATAAATGCTTTAGGAGATGAAATACAACAAATACAGCCACGATTAGAAAAATACAAACGTAAATTAGATGATTTTGGCCACCGCGTTGCCGATTGTGTTAATAATATTAATGAATGTGTGACTACACAAGAAAACATTATAAGTGTACAAAACCAGTTAAGAGATTTCATGAAGCTACGCGAATATACCGACGAAATTATGTGTCGTGTGCAAACATACTCTTTATCTGAAACGGAAGATTGAGCGTAATATCATCATCCTCACACTCTTTTGTCACGAAACTATTATCAATTCATTTTAGTTCCTATTACTCAAACATTAAATTTATTTTATACGTCAATAAAAGGCATATTGATATGTACAACATACATATATGTACACATGTACAAATATGTACACATGTACACATAGTTTTGAAAATATGTCACAGATCTCAACTGGCAACTGACAGCTGTTAATTTCAGTTGCCAAATGGTACTACTATATTTCGCAACATTTTTGGTTGCCAGTAGGCAACTCAACTGATAAAGTTTGGTTGCTATATACCAAATCGACCGACCGATTTTTTTAATGAATTACCTATGGGGGGTTTTTTTTTGGAAGCTGTCGACTGTTTTGCTTCACATAATCTTAATGTTTGTAATTATTTCATATATACATACATAAATATATTTGTACATAACATGTTTGTATTACCATTACCTTAGTATATTCATACATTTGATGTACATATACATATAAAAATCAATATAACTTTTTCACGCTCATTTTGAATAAAAAAAAAACAATGAAAAAAAGTAATAGAGCTGGTACACAGACCAAATCAAGATCAAATTATTAAAAATTAAGTAGTTTTATGTGTTTTAGTTTCAAAAGCAAAATGGAATATGTATTTATATTTCGTGAACACGCTTATTTCTTCAAATATTTGAAAAATTAAAACGGCCCCTCAAACTAACTACTTTATATGACTTATATTTTGGCCAAAATTTTAATATTTCTTAAACAACCTTGTACATATGTACATATGTAATAATAAAACATAATATAGAAAGACATATAGTATGTGTTTAACACAATCTTAAATTAAAAAAAAAAAAGATAATTGTTTATAACTATGTCTAATGGATTTTCTTTGTATTTTTATGTATTTACTTAATATATAACAGTAATATATAACACAATATATTGTTTACGACAAATTTTTTATTTAGTGTTTTATAAAGTGTTTCACTTTACAATTATGCATACATACATACACGTATGTATATGTAACTCTGCTCAAGTATCACAATTTGAGTGAATCCATGTATGTATATGTATGTATTAAAAAAAAAAAATATGTATAAACAATGCTTTGGCTGCCTCACTTAATTTTTTTAATGCTTAACTACTCACAAGGGTTTGCAAATCGAATCTCTGCTTTTACGTATCTACATATTTTTTTAAATTAAATAAAAAATGTTTAACTATATTTTCTTTAAAATGAATTTGTAAGTGGAAGTATGTTAAAAAATAAAAACAGCAGTTTTTTAATAAACTAGTGTGTGTTGTAATGGTGTTTAGATGTGGTAGTAGATTGTTGCGTCCTTTATGTCATTCATTTTTCAAAACTATGAACATATCGTTGAAAAAGCACACACAATTATTTTTAATTTTGTTTTTTTACATTAGATTTCATCCAACACTACAAAAGTTTCACACCATTAAATATTTGTTTAAAAAAGTATGCGTTTTTATATACACAACCATGGTGGACTAATTTTTCAATGAAAGGAAAACAAGTGTATTTGTTTATGATACATAAAATAGAAATTTATCCCCATTATACGTATCCAATAATTTCACATGGTGTTCAGCCAAGTAGTGGTAGAAACAACGAACAAAATATTCTAAATGATATTAATCATCTGATGTTTAGAGAAGAAGATAAAATCGCTGGGAGTAAATCGAAATTAGATTGCACTAATTCACCAAACAACACTACAAATATTTTACCACCATATCGTACAGTATCGCATTATGGCTTTAATTATCCTTCCACTTATATACCTAACGTATCAACGCACCCGGCCTGTTCGTTAACAGAAGTAAATTTGCAAAGGCAAAAAGTTATTGCATTCATAAAACGTTTAAATTTAGAAGTTAGTGACCAGCAGCTAAGCTATTCTAACAAGATGAGAATTTTAAATGCGAATAGTGAATTGACGGGAAAAGAAGAAAATATATATGAAAATTCGGTCACTCGTTTAGATAATTCAGTTGCTTCAAATACTGCTGAATCGTTTATTTCTGTTGCAGAAATACAATTGAATGCAGCAAAAGATAGAATATTGCCGCCGATAAATCATTTCAAATCATCTCAAAGTCAGAAACACACTCACACGCATATTCATAAACATACGCTACAAAATAATAATCCGGGCGATTTACATTCAAACCAATTTTCGTCCTTACTTTCAATAAGTAACGCTTATCCAGCGGCATCACCTTCTCAAATTGGAGATGCTGAAAATGATCGTTTTACAACCGATTCTGGAGATAATATATCAAATTTTGAATTACAGTCGACACCTAAAAGCACTCAAGACAACTTGAACCGCTCGTATTTGCAAAGAAATTTTATACCCGAAATAATTAATTTGCATCATTCAATAATGGATTTACGAGATGGCGATGACGAACCCGATCCACATAAACCTGAGAGTGAACAACAATCGCAAAATAATATTAAGCTCTCACCGAAAAACATTAGAAGCGATGAAACTAAACATATTACGTTGACTTTAAATTCATTGAAGCGAAGAGCTTCATCGTTTTGTGACAAAAAGGGCAATTCTAAATCCCAAGATAAATCGCTTCCAACTGAAACTTCTTTTAGAACTCAATTTTCTGATGCAAATTCGTCATGTGATTCCTCAACAGCTTCAACAGCTATAGAAATTCACATAAATGTAAACATACGTAATAGTGATTGTGTGAAGAATTTACAAAAACATGAACAAGAATTTAAAACGAAATTGGAAAAGGTCATTGATGATGAAATAAATTTAATCACTCAAGAAATAGCTACATCTGCACAATGTGAAAGAGAATCAAAAAATAATACCTCTTTTGATTTAACACAATCACATCGATGTCTCTCAGCTCCAGAGTCTATTTCTCTTTATGGTCGAGAGCCATCATGTACAGAAGCAGACCGGCATTCATTATTTAACTTTAATGAATCTGCACCTACAACCCTGTTACATTCATCACTGGCAATGCCATTAAATCTGTATACCTTGCGATATCGTCAAACACTTGTTATGCTCGAACATGAATTGGAAATGTTACTAAATAGTATCATACGAAACATGTGCGACTGTAAGAAAAAAATAACTGAAATATCAGAAGATATACGTACGGCAACTTTACATGTAGGGTCTCTAAATCCCAGAACTTCTAATAAAATACAAAAGAGGAATTAGTATTATAATAAAAACCTCAATGGAATTAAGATTTTTTTTGTTTATGTTAAATAAGATAATTTTTCTTGCGTTATTATGCAGACATATTCGAATACATTTCTAAGTTGGCTTCAGTTTATTTATGTTCATTTAATCAATCGGAATAAATTTCAAAAGTATTATTTTTGCAACAAATTGTTTTACAATTAAAATAATAAAAATTGTCAATAGGTTGAATGCATTTAGATACACATCTACATACATAAAATCCAATATTTCCCTGGGACTTCGCACTTACGGATGAAAAAATCCCAAAGTTCCAAGGCGAATTAAAATAGGTAAACACACAGCACAGCTCGGGACTTTTTTTTTAAAGTATTGGATGTAAAATTCCATATAAAACAAAATTTTTCACCATTCCCGAATCGTTTTATATATAGTTGGACATCCAACACATATTAAAGAAAATCTAACTGAAAAATATCTTAAACGATGAATAAAAGCTATTGAAAATAACTACAAAAATAATTCATAATTCAATGTAATAAAAAAAAAATTGTAGTTTACGTCTAGGTGTCGGTTGTACCTATATATAAGTTAATTTTTTAGTTTTGAAGAGTGTAACATTTGCCGGTTCTTTTTAATCGATAAAAACGATTAGTGAAATGTACAGTGTATTAAATTATTGGTGTTTTTTTTTCGCAACGATAAAGTGGAATTAACTTTTAGTAAATGTAGTATATTTTACATTACAAAACGATTTGAAACCGAAAAAGTTTGTGATGCTGTTGTTTTGTTTGTTTTGCCAAACTCTCCACATACGATTTTTTCTGTCTTCAAATTTGAATATATAAATAACTACAAAATGTTGGCTGCTTGGTGTTTAACGTAAACTCGATGCAGTGGAACATTTATGATCTAAATGATCTTCGAAAATGTATGTTGACAGTGTTGTGAATAATTTAAAGAAGGAACTCGGAGTTTTATATTACAACTTGTAAACTTTTCTTAAGATACTTTTAAGAGCTCTTTTGGGCATAAATACTTTATAGTAAGAAATAATTACTGGAAAAAAATATTACTGCCATCTGATACCTACATATGTATAATAACAGTAATCTATCATTCGAAAGTGACAACATGTGATGTCACTATTAAGTATATTAAAAAAAAAAAACAGTTTTACACATACTTATGTTCTCTGGATTGGAAGAATCCCTTAGTAAACTATTGCATTTTTTAAACTAACATATATGAGAACGAAAAATGACACTGAAGATGGCACATAGCCGTAACCGGTTTGTCTCCAAACCAAACTTGACAAGGGATGACGGAAATTCGTTCCAAAATTCTAACATAATATGCTTAAAAAGAATGATGTTGTTTTATTGGCAAAGCATATGTTTTTATTTTTCGAATACAACGAATACGTTTTGGTTATTTTATTAAATTTACTGTGCGTTTTAATGCACTAGAATATCGGCATCGGTATCTCCGATATTTTTAAGTGCCTCAATCCTTAAGCAGTACCCAGTAATGGTTTTATGCTAGTTTTTCTATTAACTACATGCAATAGCTTTAGTTAGCTAACTTTTTGGTAAGACTCAGTATAATTTTGATGGAGTCTTAGAAAATCCGGGGGCGGGAGCTCTAAGTTCCTGTATGAACTGACAGTTCCTTATACGTCAAATGATGAAAGATTTCTGAAACCTGGCTGACAGAAGTTAGTGGAGTAAAGAGCAATAAAATATCAGATGTTTTTGAAGAGTTCCGCAGTCGCTGCTGAAGCTGTATTGTAATTGCGCCAATAACACTAGTAATTGCAGTGAAGAGATCATGTTTTGGAATAAAACACATTTGAGTTTTGTACAAATTATAATTTTTTTCAAGTAACTACTGTAAGTAAACGAAGTTTGCATATTTATAAGTACATCTAACAAATACGTAATATATATATATATACATGTGTGTATGTACTCCTGTATGTGCATATATACGAGTATAGTTAAGCAATTTAGTAGGTGTAAAATTAAAATTCTCCCGAATATTTAGAATATTAATTATGTAGAGGTAAATATAGAATTCATTAGATAGATTAAATTTTTTTAATTTAATAGAATGTATTGTATGTATCTAGTGCGCATTATATAAATTTGCCTGTATAACTTTGTCCTTGTAGTTGATTTTGTAATTTAATTTTTCATATAACGTACACCCTTAAACGGGTAAATTTAAATTAACACTCTAGTTATAAATTTATATTGAAATATTAAACAAAACTATTTTTTTTATTTATTGCTTATTTTAGGAGAAAACGTACAGAACGGTGACCATTCGGAAGCCCATTTGAGCACATTCTCACACAGCAGTAAAGAGGTAAGGCACAATTATAATCTTTAATCTTAATACATAAAACAAATTCGGGCTGGTCATACCATTTATAACCCTGGTCATACCATATAACGTTGGTCATACCATTTATAAGGCTGGACTGATTTGTTGGTTTCGTCTCCGACCGAAATAGTTGAATAATTAAAATTTCTGAAAAATTCATGAAAAAATTAATATTTAATCAAATAGTTTTGAAATTCCGCCATTAACAGCCTACGTCGCGCACGCTTATAGCTAAAAAAAATTCTTTATATCTACACCCGGCAGCATATATCTGCGTACGAAAACGAAAATGAAAAGTTACGCTAATTTTAATTTGATTTTTTTTTTAGACTTTTATCTATTTAATTCCCATACGTCCCGCCATACGTCCAATCATACAGAGAACCGTTATGATGCCAACTAGTAGCGATATCGAACTTTTGCCGATGGCCAACAGTGCCTTCGTCCTTTTCTTATTGATTTAGGGCCAAGGAATTTTGTACAATCAGCAAGTGGTTATCGTAGAGCATCTGTGAGCCGTTTACTTTAGCGATCATTCCCGTAACGTGTTTAAATGTTCGGCCAGCCGGCGTTGATGTTCCCCCGTGCACTTACCACATCCAACTTCGCGCCGTTACTCGCACATTGATTGGCCATCTCAATTCCATGAATGCCCACGGTGTCATCCAGGTAGGGCCAGAGATTTAATACACGTCAGTACACATGTCGACTTCACCACTTTGGAATCAAGGGTCTTAATGGCGGCTACTCTTTCCGTCGCTTCTGTTACAAGTTCCGCAATTGTCCTTGCCACTACCAATATAACATATGTTTCTGCCTGGAACACGTTGCAGGTGTCGGGTATCCTTAGTGAGAGTGAAAAGTTAAGATCCTTAGAGATCCCTGATACAGTTCCCGTGCTTGCCTTGATGCTATTTGTATTGTGAAGAATTTCGGAATTCTCCTTTCACTCATCACTGCTCGGTATTTTAACAACAAAAGATTCAGTCTTAGGGCCGACCTCGTAGAGATCGAGGGAGGTCATATCCAGCATTTTCCTCAAATTGTACTGAGGAGTTGACCTCATTGCAGCAGTGCCTGCGAGACCTCGCTAATCTTTGCACTTTATCTAAAAGAGAGAGAGAGAGATGTACTTTTCTGTCCACCACTTTTCAGCACACAAGTGCTTCATGGGAAAGGCCTGATCACCGCGGTGTATATCCAATATACCATGTACGGTTTGAGGTCCAATCTACCAAAGGTCTTTTTGCACGCATAGAATGCACATAGGCCCCAAAATATCTTGGCCATGATTACGCCAAGATACTTGACCATGATTACGCCAAGATACTTGGCCCCGTTCGATAATTCAAGAGTAACACTGCCAATTTTATGATGCCTAAACTCCTGTATTTTATATCTTTTGATGAAGAGAATCACTTCGGTCTTTTAAGGATTTACTCCGAAACAGTTCTTCTTAGCCTAAGGGAGAATTTCATCAGTGCCGATTCAATTAGTTCACTTATCATGCATGGAAATTTCCCCTTGCTACCTCCTTTACGCCTCTGTTGCATAGCCTGAAGAGGATTTTATTTGCAAGGTTTCATAGAAGCTTGCATATGATTCTACCTCGCAGCATATTCCCTGTACATTCCGTAATTTTCTGATATTTTTTTATAAGGATTAACGAAAAATGCGAAAGCAAAAAACAATTGTATGTACATACTTGTATAAACAAATTATTATATAAATGTATATACATATATGTATTATTATAAGAATGTACGTACCAGAGACCTGCAACTTGTATGATCGAGCCGTCTTGTTCACAGTAGTTGAATTTTAAGAACAACACGAAGTATTACATCAATTTAATACTTGTTGCAAACACAAAATGCAACAACAAGTGTAAATCATTTTCAACATTAGACTTGAACAGATTTGTATTGAAACAAAAGGTCTCGTTAACAAAAAGTTATTTTTTTTTTGCACCACGGCTTTATTGTACATGATCTGATTGGAGTTTTACCAAAAACGATCGAGCCACTTAAAAGTAAAAAAAGCGCCATGCAGAAAAATATAAAAACAATAGTTGCCTTTGGCAATTTCTTCGGAAATAAATTATGCACACTGTACCATTTAAAACTTTAAAACAATCAATGTTAATTAGATTACGTAGCTAAACTTAACTTTTACGTAAAAACAAGAAGTGAAGAAAACATCGAGTAGAAAATTATTTTACAACTGAATAAAACACTCGTTTCGCTAACAACAAGTTGGCTTTGATGCAAAAATATATTCAAACCTTAAACGACACTGTCAGAACATTCATGTTCGCACAAAGTGGCGAGTACATAAACTGAATGTTCTAAACGAACGGTTGTTTCAACAAGTGTTTTTTGCTTTTGAACAAAAATGATTCAAGAAACTAAGTGCTTGCTTAAGTAGAGCCGAAAATTACGCAACCGAAACTGATGTCTGGTGCGTACATATATGTATGTACATTAACGTTTTCGGCTACTTTTTTTTATAAAAAAAATGTTTGCAACTATACATACATATATCAAAAATTCGTCCGTCTACGACTGATGACATCTGGCCAAAAAACTACTAAATGCTTACATATATTTCCAAGAATTTGTTAGCTTTATTATTTCGGGCATCAAATTTAATCTAATCATTCCACGATCTCATTGTTATATACTAACCCAACTTCAAACGATATTCTCAATGCAAATTTCTATTACGGTTTCAGGATATTTCTACAGACGGTTCACCGAAAAAAGACAAAAAGAAGAAAAAAGGACTACGAACACCATCATTTTTAAAGAAAAAGAAGGAGAAGAAGAAGGCTGAAGCATAAATTTCTTTGGCATAAAGGAGGAGCACGATATTTTTAAGTAAAAATAAAACTGATTATTAATATGAAGTAAGAAGAGTAAACAACAAGTAAGTTCAAACAATATCGAGAGAAAAATTAAAAAAGATTTCCAGCGAAAAACTTAATCGTTTAAGGTCATAAACGTTCAAATTCTCTTCTTAATTATAATTTACAAAGAAACGAACCAAGTGCAAGCTAATTATTGAAAAAAAAACTAAGAGGCATTTATAAAACGTAAAAATTAAAATTGTGCAGTTGATGTTTTTATCAAAACGACGAATGGTAGAAAAACACCACCATGTAATACAACTTTTTATATACATAAATCAATTTGAAAATTAGGGCTATAAAATAAAGAGAATAAAATACAAGTATATATCAAATTAAACATAAACAAATATATAGTATTTATAATTATGTATGTATTAAATTAATATGAAATTATGTAAACGACAAGTATAATGTAAAAATATTGTGGCACTTCATGCTTGCATATGAATGTAATTTTGATAAAAAGAAATATTTCAGTATATTATGTATCTTCTTATTTCAAATTTCTTCGTTTTTAGGTATAATTTACTATTCCGGATTAAAGTGCAATCTGTGACAAAATAGCAAACATACATACATATGTACATATATAGAAGTCATGTATTGCAAAAAGAAAGATATTTGTTGATCTACATACATTTTCAACAGTATGGCCAAAATATTAATGAATGTGTTTCTCAAAATTAGTATTTCATATTTTGCATTAATTCCGAAAAACTTCAACTGCGCACATACTGCAGGCCGCACAATTTTCTACCTCCTTTTTCCTGAAATATTTTTTAAAAATTCGTAACAATTTAAAATACATGATCGATATTTACCTCCGCAAAAGGCACACAAATGTCTACCCTTTTCGATTGCAAGTTTTAGACGGATAAGACTATCCGTTCCCCATTACTGGAATAAATAAATGAATTCAATTTCTTATAAAAAAAAAAAAAAAATATTTCGGTTATAATATTTTTCTTATTATTGTATGGCTCAAGAAATGTTTTTCTCTGGCACTGTCGAAAAGATTTAAAAATTACAGGATATCTGAATATTTCGACAGAATATTGTTGCTTTTATTTATGCATTTCATGTATGTGAATTGAATTACACTTTGTTTCATATGGTCGAATTAGGAATTAAATTAATAATTAAACACATACTTGAAATCGTTCCAAATACCTTTACTTGAATTTAATTACATCTTGAAGTTTTTTTTTTAAGGCACACAAACTAAACGTTTTGCAAATATGAAAATTACCAGGGGTCTAATCGCCGCATACGATTTCGATTGATTCGAGCTAATATAAACAAAATAAATGCAATGCAAAAAAGTTAATGTCAGAATTTATGACAGCATCCGCAGTTGGCCTAAAATATTTAAGCCAATTGTGGTTAAGGCTGTCTTCCTTAGTAGTTTTTTTCCACACTGTTGAGAACTGCTGTATGGCCAATGAAATTTAGCTGACAAAGAAGTACACTGAATGAGTTGAAATGACTATCTTGCGTGACTGCCGCCAAAGAAGAAAGATCGCATTTATCTCTTAATTTCGTTCATAATACGAATTACGCAACTTTATTCTTCCTTTGATAAAAATACAAAAAATAATAATGAAGGATTCATTCTTAAAACACTTTAATTTCATATAAAAACAACAATTTTTTACGCACAATTCCTTTTTAAGTTGCTTGTTTTAACTCATTTATTACAATTCACTAAAAATTTCGATTCGATATGTATCGTATGCGGTGATTTGCTTACTCGACACTTATCGAAATGTTATTCAATAAGAAAGTGTACTCGATATCCAATGCCGAGATTAGGACACAGAAGTTTATAATACCTAGGATTTAAGCTGCTTCGAAAAAAAGAATATAAAACTGCAAGTAACATATATATTATTAGCATCACAATGGCATTGCTACCGTTTTTAACCAATAACCAGTTCTTTACTTATAATTTATAGCTGAGCTTAAGTATATGCGACGAAAGCACATAAGATATGTAATCACTTAAACTTAAAAGTCTCTAGAATCTTTTAATTTTTTATTCTTAATTAATGCTGATATTCACTTTTTTGTACCAGCATTTTTTAAATAGGTTTCAAATAACAAGAAGTCCTGTCTTAAATAACTTCCATGCAGATCCTGCTGAATTTGGGCGATGGTTTAAGTTATGTTCGCTCCGAGGGCAATAATCTGTACCTAACGGTAACTTTTTCGTGTTTCGCTTTACGGCCAGAATTGTTTTTATCATTTGCTTAGTTGTGTAAATAGTCACGATGATGTTGCATCAGTGACAGATTTTTGGCAAAACTTTTAAAATATTTTCTATTGAGTATATGACTCACATTATTGCCTAGCCCAGACGGCTAAAACTACAGACGGAAGACTAGATTAACTAATATCTTAATAAACATAATATCCATTTTTTTCCTCTTATTGAAAAATCACAAATACTAGTTTTTTTTAAATGCGAATTCTTATAGGTAGTGTGATCATTTTAGCCCTTTTGTATGTAATATATATGTACATATGTATGTATACAAGGCAATATTGTAATCGAGAAGCTGACTTTAAGTATAAAGAAAAAAATCTTAATTTTCATAACGATAAGCGTGTATATTCGAACACTCAAAAAATAGAATAAAGTATTTTTTCATAAGGGACTTCAAAAAGTTAGAAACTATACGTTTAATCAAAAATGTATTTTTATTAGTTACATCATGGAAAATTAGAATGCTAGAAGACTACGCACAGTTGTGAATGTTAATTTTCAAGTAAAAACACTTTTTGTAATTTTCTACTACAAAATATAGGTACGTACATGTGTATATTTATCCCCACTTGTGCTGAAAAATTTAAACAATTTGCTTTTTGGTTAATGAGCATTGATTAGTTAGTCTCTGTACTCAATACATAACTTTACAATTACACAAAAAAAAGTTTAGTTATTTATTACAGTTGCATCACGTTTTTATATTGACGCTAAGACGAATTTTATACATATGTACCTGTATTGTATGTTAGTAAATTTCGTAAGCGCGAACCGGGTGGTTTTAATTAAAACTATATGTGTTGGAGTTCGCAATCGCAAATAATTTGGTGTTACAGACACTGGCCCTAAGTCGCAAGCATTCGACAAAGTGAACCCACAAAAATAAAATATGTGTCTTCTTCTAATTTGCCTTAAAGTACAATGCTTTCAAAAAATTGTTATAAAAAATTAAATTAAAAAAATATTAGTGTAAATTAACTTGTGTTTTCTGTTTACACATGAGCCGGCGACAAATAAAAAAATACAAAATATGAACATATTTTGATATTTCGAGCTAAGCGAACTGTGTAATTCGATTTGAAGGTGTGTCGAAACAAAATGTATTACGCTTTTAATTCGATTTTTGTACAATTTACACGGTAAAGCTTAATTTTTGCTCTTACTAAAAAATGTAATGTCTATACAAATATTATTACCTTATTTTGTTTTTAGTTTTAAAATAATTTTGGTAACATTATTTTATACCTTGTCATATTACATAAATATTACGAAATAAACACATTTTTATTAAGAATTTAGGCACTAACTAATGCATAGAATTACTTGTATTATATTTACATCAAAATATAGGCATGCAAATCCACTATGCGAGTATAAATAACAATTTCTTAATTAACTTTCGTTAAACACATCATTCAGTTAATGTAACAAAACAAACAAAAATACTGCCATAGCATTTAACATTTAAAAGGACATACATACTTATTATTATATCTACTGGGAAATACATATACTCATGCAAGTGAACAATATCCATATTACTGGTGTTTATTTTGGAATACCCGACGACAAGGTGAAACATTTTTAAATTAAGTTTCAAATGAGAGCGAAACGTGTTCGAAAACAACCAGAATAGACACCACTCTACGAATTACTAAGAGTAAACATAATTAATATCTTTAGCCAGATTTAAATTTATTGAAAATTTTTATCGTCAAATCAATTCTACAAAAAATAACCGCTTTTTTCATTTTATTAAACACAGTGTTGCAAGATTTTATGTTGGATCAATGACATTTTTATTCACATATGTATGTACATACTACAAACAGTTTTGAACAGTTTAAAAAGCACTTAGAATGAGATTAAAATTTAACATTAATTTTTTATAATATAACCAATTCTTAATAAACGCTTTTTTTAAAACGAAAGAAAAATACAAATTGTTTATGTTGTGGCTGGCTGGCTGTTTTGTAAGTACAGATCAAAATCGATATAAAGTTCCAGAATTTAGTTTTTAATTGCATTCATCACATCATACGTAGAGAAGATGAAAGGGCTTCCAATAAGTTATTCGACGTTCGCGCGGCTCCAAGAGGATACATTTTCAATTATTGCTGAATTCGGGATGTTGACTTATAGTCCTGTGACTTTAGAAAACTTCCAAGGGAAATCTAGCTAAGCCAAATCGCATGTTCTTAGTCATCTTCGCGTGATACCGTATACCAACCACGTCCATATCGTTTAATTTAGCCTAACGCCGCACGACCCTTCAATGCGATTGCGCTTCAAATCGTTCTTACTAACTCTGTCCATTGTGCGTTGTGCTGAATAAACCACACATTTTCCACGTCCACATAGTTGAATTTGGGTAAGCGGCGCTCGCCGATGACGACTCCCCAACGTTGTCGTAAGCGCACGGAACAATGACGGCCGGCCCTGGGTCAATCAGTGTAAATTAATCATAGGGCTTCGCGTTCTCCCATACATTGTTTATAATTTGTTAAAAATCTTAGTTCATGTACGCATGTGGGTTTTTGCGTGTGAAAAATAAATGAAATATGTTTAGTTTTTCTTATAGTAAAATTAAAGTGTGAATACTGAATTTATTTGTTAAACAAAAGTATAAAAACAAATAAAAAATGTTTAATACATTTTCTCTCCGCTAAACTTCTAAAAAGTAACTAAACATCTTTACATTCTAAGCAAGCGATATGAGAAATGTTTACATGATTTTTTTTAATAAATGCAAAATATATTTGTGTTGTAAGTAATAATTTTAAAACAAATGGTATTATCAGTCTTTAAGACGAATATCAAATGGCAAAAAAAAAAAAAATAATTATTAAACAAATGCGTATATAAATTAGGAAAATTTTGTTTATGCCCATAATATATAAAATTAAATTTTTATCTCGAACTGACTATGCATTTATATAACGATACGATTATAGTTTAGAGGCATTAATAGGAAAGCTGTTTTTAACCTCAATATGTGATTTATTACTGACTTATAAAATTGTTAATACCAAAAAGTAGAACTAAAATATTTTACTTTATACAAATAGCGCAATATAATTTCTGCCAATGTTTTTCAAATACGTTTAGTGTGTGCTGCAGAATTAATAAAATAAAAAAACTAAAATAGTTTTAAAATCGTGGAAAAAACATAATACAGCTCAATCAGCTTTACGTGTTTTACGTTTTCGCACTTCACTTGGACTAGGTTTATCATCAGTTAGTTTTTTCTTCGGCTTATCACTTTCTGGCTCCTCTGATTCGCTTTGAGTTTGTTTTTCATCCTCAGTTGAGACATTGTCGTCGTCCTCTTCAACTTCCTCAACTGCCTCTTCATCGAAGTGTTCGGCGTTATCAGCGGCGAATTGTGGTCTATCATCTTCAATTTCGTCATTAGCAATATCCTCAACATCATTTCGAGAGTTTTCTTTAGATTCTGAGAAACTCTGACGCTGCAACTTTTTAGGAGGATAGACAAAGTCAACTACGCAGACTAACATAAGACCCAACGCAGCACCTACAAATACAGTTCCAATTGTGAAGAGAGCGTAAGAAGCCCAAGTTGGCAAACCATACTCATCCTGAAGACGATTATTGAAATCCTTAAAAAAATTATTTATACGCGTAAGATTAGAATCATGCAATTATTTTTTTTTATAAGATTAAAAAAGAAAACCTTTTTTACTGAAAAGTTTTTAATAATGTAAAAAATTCTGACATACAATTGTTAAGAAAAGGAAAATCTTCAAAAAAAAAAAATAATTTGAGAAATATTAACTTATTTATGTAGTTTATTTTGCTCGACAGTTATTAAATAAATCGGAGCAAATCTAGTTTAGGGCAACGCCTCCAAAAACCGGCTGCAGCTCGTATTTGTATCAGTTGGGAAGTTTTAATTTTGTACTTTTTACATTAGGTAACATAGGGAACTTCTATATCATACCAAATAGGTATATTGGCGGTATAACAAATTGTTGTACTTGAAATGTTGAAGTCCGTTACACGAAATATATCGGTTGCAGCTGGTTTTTTGGTGGCCGCCATAAAAAATATGGCAATTAATCCAAATATGAAAGTCTATCTTTATCTTACCTTAAGAGTATGAGATAATTTAAAAAAATATGATAAAACGGACATATGTAAAGCATCAGGCTTTTTCCATGCAGAAATTGGCTCCAAGTTTAACCATTGTTTTTGTCTTATAAAGACCATTAAAGCATCACCATCGCGAGATCCTCGGTACTGTCGGAATTCTCCGTCTTTAACACTAGTAATAAAATAGATATAGTAACCAAGGGAAATACATATAGTTACGGAAAAAGTCTACACACCGTCTTTCGCTTTGTTCTCTAGAACTAATCTAACAGACTCTGTCAATTAAGGTAAAAAAAAACACACGAAAATCTTTGGCTCATTTTATTTTGTAATAGCATAAAAATTCTGTAAAATATTTGTCCGTATTGTGTTCTATGGAGGCTGTCATGTATAACTTCAAAATCGTAGGGTGTATGTAGTTTTTTCCTTGGCTGTACATGAAGTGTTACGTCAAATTTAAGATTTACTTACTGATAAATAGTTGGCAACGCTGTCACATAAAATCGACCACTTAGAGAAGGCGAGGACGTGACATCTACTTTGGCTACATTTACATTTATCTCCGATGCGGATACTGCAAATCGTTCCCATATTGGAGCCAAGTTTTTGCATGCAGGACACCAAGGTGCAAAACTAAAACATAATACGTATATGCACAAATAATGTGCAGCGCAATAGTTAACACAAAGTGCATATATACATATTTATTATATATCACATGCCTTTGTGTGAAGTTTGTTTTAATTTTTGACTTACAATTCAACCATCCATTCTCCTCTAAACATTTGACGCCAATTATCTTCATTTAATTCTATTACTGATTGCTGATCCTGAACAGGTTCCGCTAGGACTTGGGAAGCAGTTGTGAAATAACTTACAATACAAATTACCAAAAACGCCCAAGAGCGATGCTTTGTTTTATTGCTACCTCCACCTTCAATTTTTCGCATTATTTTACAAGTTTGATTTTTTCTTGTGAAAATTTTTATAAAGTGACAACCGGCTTTATTTTTCAAGTTGATGATTATTCTCTATACTTGAAGAAAAACTATGACGAATATACTATGCTTACTGTTTTCTAAACACAACGAACCTGGTATATGTTTTTATATACAAAGCCGGTATTATTGAGAGCGGCGGCGGTAAATTAAAAAAAAATGCGGCGTGTCAAATCTAACATGGCGACGTGATTAGCCAATAATCTGTTCCGCCATCCCACATTTTGCAGCTCGCACAGAAATATGTTCGCACATTGAGAGAGACTCTCCAAAATAACGAGAGAGAATGTGTTAATTATTTTGTTTGAAGAACACGTGCAGATATTCCTGTTCAGTTTTAATTTTTTGCCTCTCATCGAGATTGTGTGGATGCTTTTAGCATAGCCTATGACGGGTGTTTACAGACGAACAATAGTTCGGTCTTGGCTAGCCATTTTTCTGTACGAGCAGCAAAATGTGCGATGGCTGAACAGATTTATGGCTAGTCAACACGCTATAATATAGTTTGTTCATTTTGTTTATATATGGCAGTCCGATTTCGAAATACAACCATGGATTTTTTTACGGCTTTAATATAGTTGGCAAATGGCCGCCGTCGTATACAGAAAATTTTTTCCACCTTTGCGAAAAATAATTTAAGAATTTGAAATATTATAAAATATATTGAATAAAACACTATTTGAGTTGATAAAATTTGTGAAACGTAAAATTATTTCGTTAGTATCTATGTATATTAGTAGATCAGTTTATGTCTACATCAATTTATGTGCATATATACATATGTAAATATATATATAAATATGTAATGTATACATAAAGACTTATAAAATTTAACTGCGAGGTTACACACATTCCGGTTTCCATACACTTTAAATACATACATATACTTGAATACGGTTCGATCGCACGGTAAATATGGATTTATTATGCGGGAGTATAATTGTGAATATCTTGCAATTCGAATATTCGGAACAGAATCGGTTGATATTAAAAAAAAACAGGCCTATATAAATATGTCGAGTAAGTGCCTACGTTCAACACTTAAAAAAACGAATGTGTGAGAAATTCAACATATAACCAAAGTTCATTGTTTTGTTAATTTACTAATAATCGAAAAGTGAGTTATTAGTATATTTTAGGGCTGCGAATGCCCTGCGAATCAGAAAAACTATATACATTCAAAAGATTATTAAGTGGATTAATTTAATGAATCGTGATCGTAAATTCGGGCTTCATAATAACTAATGTCTTACTCGCCGTAATTTCAGCAAGATTATTATAGCGAGGAAAATATGGAAAATAATATCTCTGGGTGGCAAATCGGAATAAAAAAAAAAAAAAAAATGTGGGAAGCATATTTAGTACTACACCAGGTGTCAAAGTACATTAAGGGTTACACTTATTTTGAAAAGGTTAACGTTTAAAAATGTATGCCCAGAAACGATTCTACTCCATAAACCAATTTTTTTGACAAGATAATAATATTTGAGGAACGTGGTGCATTTGACGAGGTTGTGAGTCATAATTCCTTTTCCAATCACAAACCAGCAGTCTATTTTCTGACGGCATCATGGAATGGCCTCTTGAAAGCATTGTGATAGATGAATCTATGTGTTTTTGGTTTTAAATTAATCTTAATTTTAGCATAGATAAAAAATGTATAATTTCCACATTCATCCTTTTGTTCAAATAGTTTTATACTCATGTTTATTATTACTTAACACTTTTGTAAGATGTTTTTATTAAAAAGAGATGCCTACATATTAAAGAAAAATATTATGGGATTAAATGCTATTTACTTTAAAAAATTCATTTTGCCCAAAATGCAAGTATACGCATTTTAATGTAGGATATTGATAAAGAAAACGTTAATAGTTTTCAGTCTTTAACGTATTAGCTGAAGTTAATCTTTAATATATTTACTTCAATTATTAACGCAATAATTGCGGTAATGTATAATTTGAGAAAAGTTGAATACCCATTGATGTGTGAATCAGAAATCATAAACTTGTTCATTTACAAGTTATTTTCATTCAAATAAATTAAATATTTCTTTATTCTGACACATTTTGTTGACAGTTAAAATCGTAATCGGAAATACATATTACAAAGGCTGATGGTCAATTTTTAAACAAAGTTTATTTCCACCATTTAAAAAAATCCAGTAGGTATAGATATCGATTTTGTTAATAAATGTTGATTGAACAAATTTGAAAAATCTACAAATTATAAAAATTATAAATTCGAGAACAACATAGTTACGTGTCGGAACGGTTTATTTAATTCGAAAGATTTTAGATCTAATATGTCAGTGTCTTCATACAAATTTCCTGAGGTTTACACAATTAAAACGAAACTCTCATTTGTTATGTGTGTTTTACAGCATTCTAAAATATAATTGTAATTAAAATATATAGGTATTAAAATATACATAGAAAAATAATAACAAGTTCGTAAAAAATCGTGCAATAAGTGTCGACATGTCTTCGTCGCGTCGCCGTGGCGGTATGGATATTAATCCAAAGTTGCATATGGACAGACAGCCAACAGTTACACGAATCACAGGTAAGATAATAAAAATTGTCTTCATTACGTTTGTTTATAAATAATACTCATTTCTTGTTTTTTCAGATCCATCATTACCAGCTGGTAAACGTCGGGAAATAGACAATGTTATGAAGAAAGCTAGAGCTAATACCAATGACTATTGGGATAAAAAACTACTAGAAGTCGAGGAAAAGGATCCAAATCGTTGGCGTCATACCGGTTATAAAAAAATGTATATTCAAGGCGAAAGTAGTTCTGGTGAAAGTGATCGCGAAGCTGATGTCGCTGGTGTGGGTAGTGGAGTTGGTGCTAACGGTAGCGGGTATCGTTATAATTCGAGTGGTGGTCAACATTTAAATTGTGGTCGTTATGGACGCTCGCGATCGCCGCGTTCGCCGCGTTCTAAAAGTCATTCCCGGTTACGTAAAACACCACCATTATCACCACCCCGCCGTCGTTCGCCACCGTCGTCGCGTGATATGATTAATCGTATTAGTCGTACTCGTACATCGCCGTCCTCATCATTAGATGGACAAAATCGCGGAGTTCGTCCACGCTCTCCTCCGCCACGTGGCGGACGGACATCGCGTTCACCTTCCGATATAGGCAATCGAAGGCCTACGGGTGGCGTTGGTAGACCTCGGTCACCACCCGAACCGCCTATCCGTCGTAAGTCGTCGCGTTCGCCATTAGAGAGACGACGTGGTTCGCCTTCCGGTATGAGTCGTCGGCGTACTTCTCCATCAAATGTTAGTGGAATATCCTCGAAACAAAGAGGACTTATACTGCCACGCTCTAAGAGACCCCCATCACCTCCACCGGGGGTAAGTTATATTTCAAATAAAATCATTATTCTAACTAAATATATTTTAGAGCTCGTGTCGTTCGCGTACAAACAGTTCGGTTAGTAGTTGTTCGGATGACTCGTGTTCAGTTTGTTCACCTAGTCACCGACATAGATCTCGGTAAGTTTTGGGACGTAAAAGTTACAATTTCAATGTTAATTTTATTAAAATTTGTAGTTCTCTCTCCTTGCCTCGAGGAGTCCGAGGTGTTCCTAGGTCACCACCTACAAAATCATCATCGACGCGTTCTTCGCAATATCAACGTGGAGCTACAGCAGCATCTACGTCATCTGTGTCCTCGGCACGAATGCCAGGACGGCCCATTTCATCTCCATGCCGGTCTTCAACTCAGAAATACCATCGAAATAATATTGTACGTCGTATAAGTCGTCAGCGCAGTATAGATAATCATTCATCTGACGGCCATGTAAAGGTAACACGATCTACTCGCCACTCTCCTCCAGAAGATCCACGGTTAAAAAATAGACCTCCAGAGCCACCAGAACCTTCTACATCTAGCATTGCACAACCTAAAAAGAAGAAAAAAGAGAAAGAGGTATATTATTTTTTATTTACTGTTATGAACAAAGAAATTCGCTTTTGTTCTAATAATATAATAATATAATAATAATAATATAATAATATAATAATAATATATACCTATGAAGTAGTAGCTTTTACCCACGGCTCCATTTATACATTTGCACATTGTAGTTCTTAATGACAGCATGAGGACATTCTGTTTGAGGAGTAATCTGTCTACTGTTCATAACTATACATATTCATTTTGATGAATTTCAAAGCCATTTCAATTCTCATCACTCATTCATATTTGCTTTATTTCGATTGAGTGTTAAACATTTCGATGAATTTGAATATATAGACTCTTCGGCTTAAGTATAGCAAAGAGTTAAGCATTGGTCTAGCATCTCGTTAGTTTATGCGTAAACTTAAAGCCGTTTGTTAACTTCCATGTAAAAGAAATTGGTGTGAAAAATATCTTGTAGGTTTTTGTGTCAATCTATATATTTATTTATTAAATATATATGTATAAGTAATATAAAAGCCTCAAAGGGCTAATGCAGTATATTGACTGCAGTGACTTGCTTTTGTTTTAACCTGATTAAGAAGTTGAAGGAATTATTTCCAATTATTCTAATCCATGCTAAGACATGACTTACTCCTAGTAGGTGTTATGTAGGTGTTACTAGACTGCATGAGGTGGAAAAAGGCAGAAGCTTAGAAGCAAAGTTTCCGGAAACTCCATCCCAGTCCAATCATAGAAAGGAAAATCTTTGTGCGCTGCATACCTAAACCTATAATTGTACTGGAAAGGTGGCAGGGTGCAGATGTTATTTATTAAAATCTGCGATGGCAGTGTATGCGCTTAAATACCCAGCATATGCTGCTGTTAAACTGGTGACGTTTGGAGGATATAACAATTTAGATGTCCTGGCCTGGTACTTATACGGGTTAAGTGATGAACAAGCATCCCCGCATACGATTTTTATTGATTAACTAGTGTATTAAATTTTTATAGTTAGTTTTTTTGTTCCTTTTTCACTTACAATAAATTTTTATTTATTTTTGAAAACTTTTTTTGGTTCCAATACGAAAGTGCAAAAAAAACCGAAATAATGGGGAACGTCACAACCCTTTTCAGTTTTAAATCGTTTAGTTTTCAAAATCGATTTCCATCACACATGTACATTCCTGATAACTAGTTTATTAGAATTATTTATGTAAATGCAGTAGAAAATTGTAGCAAATAGTTTTTTTTTTAAATTATTTTATTTTAATAATTTAAAATATCAAAAATAAACAATTCATAACTTTTATTCTTGTTGCGAAGACATAAAATTTTTCCTATAATGTTCGCCGTTTTAGGTTCGCACGCGAATAAAAATTGAAGGCGAAAAACGAAAAAAACACTCATCTTCGGACTCTGATGACTCAGGAGCAACAGACAGTGATGAAACTTCGTTACCCACATTTACTGCTACTACAAGACTTACATTGTCTGAACGGTTTGGTAAAATGGCACAATGGTCTATAGACCGTAGTAATATGGAAAATATGCGTATAACAAAGGACTCTGCTGGAGGAGCCCTTAAAGTGATGATAGAAGAAGGCTTGGACTCTCCGCCGCGTCGCTATTCGTATTCGCCAGCACCGGCTGGTCACTTCCCCGAAGAATTAGCAACAACAGCACCGTCGGGCATGTTGTCTTGGGATGATGTGCGCGTTCGTTACGAATATTATAAATCTCGTGGATACCTAAGAGACTTAGATTTAAAGGTGCGTAAACTGTCTAAGGTTTTTTACAAAGATTTTCCCATGTTTTTAACTGAACTTTTCTTTAGGACTATATAAAGTGGGAAGAATGGTGGTATAAATATCAAGAGTGGCTAAAACATGAACGATATTACGAGTACTGGGAACGACAGCAATTAGCACGACGTAGGCGTAAAAAATTGCCAATATCTCAAAGACTAAATTAAGCCTTTCATGTTTTAATGTTTGTTCGATGATATATTTTATCTAATTTAAATAATTTGTCAATCTAATTTTTTGCGAACATTTCGTTTGTAAAATCATGTCGTATTACGTTATCCATAATTTTCTTCTTGAAATTTTTACATTTTAAATGTATGAAATTCTAACACTTAGATTATTATTGGTTTTTCGGTTTTATACTTTCCATTGTTTTATTTTCATTTTAAATACCACACCACTCAAGGTTTTTCTTCTGTTATACAAAACAAGAAACTAAAGTCAACGTAAGGTAAAGTAAAATCATCTGCAGATTTTAAAAACTTTATTGTAATCAAAAAAATGTTATTAAAAGATAAATTTCAACACTTTAAATATATGTGCCTGTTATCTTATTTTTAGTAGTATTGCTATTGACAATATCATGGATACATAATCTTCGTTACAAGAATAATTGCGTGATAGCAATTACGAACGAAGTTTTCATTATTAGCTGAAAGTTAGTTATATCCGCACAACAGCATAAATGTAAAAAGAAGGCGAAGTTCCTATCCAAATAGTTCGGCGGCTAAAAGTACTGGGATCAATGTGCGGACCAAGTTGATATGTACAATACCATATCAGTTCTAGGCAACCTGTCAGTTTGGTAAAATTTTTCCCATAATTCTTTCCAATATTAGAAATTTAAAAAAAATATTGGCCAAGCTAGCAAGTTTTTTTACACCTTCATATTTCATATTCCGGGAAGCTTTTATCTCAAAACTTGACAATGAGGTTACCTATGTACATATATGTATAGTTCTTATGTTTCAAGTTTTATTATTTTATGATTCAATGAAGCAAACGAAATAAAATAACGAAAATATTGTTCGGTAGCTTAGAATACGCTTAGCCGCAAAAATGTTCTTATTCATTAAGTACCACTAAAATTTTATTTCGAATCTCAATAGCATGAGTTTCACCGTGTGGTACCTCGTGGTACCACATGAAGTTAACAATTTTTTATATGCATGTTCATATTTTTATACATACACATACATACATATGTATGTTCCCTTTTTCTGAAGGATTTAATATTCCACAAAACTTCAATTTTGTTCACTGCATTGCATGCATATGCATTTGATTTGAGAGGCTGAAAATGCAATTATAATAATTAACTCATAATATCCATCCCCAGCCGAAAAAAAATTTAAGAAAACAAGTATGAGCTATATTCGATTGTGCCGAATCTATCACAATCCAGGAAGATACGTGAACAAACTAGAGGTTCATCCCAACAATATTGTGCGACGATTTTTAAAACTTCAGTCTGTTCAATTTGAAGTTGTTCCTTTATAATAATTTTAATCAACTGAATTAGTTTTGAAAGAAGAATATGATTTGGCTGTGTTCTATTTAACGTCTTTCTAAAAATGTTCCCTAAATCTCTCTGCAAGCATTCTTTAATTTATATAAGTTCTTAATGTTGTACGAAATTATAACAAGATTATTTTTAATTAATTTTTTGTGGAAGAGAACTTTTCGACAAAATTATCAATTTCTAAATTCTATGAGTTCACAATCGAAAGACGGAAATTTGAAATGATTTCTGTTGCAATCTCATTTCTAAAAGCGTTCCAATCCGTGTTTCTGAATGACATTTTGACTAACATGCGGTTGGTTTAAAATTTTTATGAAAAATGTAATGGAAAATGGACAGAAAAAAAGTAAGAGACCTAATTAAATGTGTCAACCAAATTTGCACTTACTAAAAAATGGCCTAGAAATGAATTTCCATTAGGAAATGAAGGCAAAGTATACAAAAATCCTACAAAGTCGAAAAGAAAATCTGCTAGAACAAGTCTATCCTAGTTGGAAGAAGCAGTTAAACCATTACAAATAAAATTATAATCATAGTTACAAGGTAAGTATGAAGAAACAAATAAAATAATCCTAGGTAATCATCCACTAACAAAAATACCTCAACATATAAATTTGTTTTATAGGAATAATTTTTTTTAATGTCTTTTAAAAGAGTAATTTTACAACTTGGAGGGGGACGAAATAGATTTGGCAGAATAAATAAAGAAGTTTAAAATTATGAACAAAGTTATAGTACAATAATTAATCTTGCTTTGAGTTGGCTGACTAACTTATCTAGGTGTGTCTTCATACCTCATCAGTATATATGTATAAACTACCCAGTTGGCCAGGTATTCACAGACGACATTTTCAGCGTTAATGTCTTCAGGACTATTTATAATTTGTCGTCTATAAAATACTCTTGAGGACAATTAAGACAACAAAATAGTGTAAATTGTCGTGTTTCCAGATGCATTGACGATAACATGAGTGACAATTTGATGTGGTCGCCCTTCTAGAAGCATGAAAAATTTGAAGTCGGTGGCAATACATTTTTTTTTTTTGTTTAATAAAATAAGAGAGTTGTGTCACCTACATTTTTATCCACAATATTAATATTCCTGTGGTTGTCTGAGCATTTATTTGCGACTATATATTCGTTACGAAACTCAATACAATAGTGAACGACAGTGTGCTGGACACTGTTGCACATATTGTGTCATGCACGATTAAAGTGCTCCTTGTTCGAAAAAATCGCTAATAATTAGCTCGAACTGCCCGCAATGTGTCGTCTATGAGTCTTGCACGCGTTTTCAAGAATGCCTTGAAGACATGGCCAACTGGGTAGTATTCTAATTACATATGTACATACGTACAGTACTTGCGTACATACTTGTTTACAAATATAAAGCAAGATTCTTCACTAAAACTGTATTATCTTATCGGTGTCTGAAAAGTTGTTTACTGGTCCAGAAATAGTATCATTATCTTTCAGTATGATGCTGGAAATTGAATTAGTTTCAGTTGAGAAATGTTCCAGTTCACATTAGTGGAATGGCTGAGAAAGTGATTCTATCATATTCCGGAGGTCTAGATACATCTTGTATTCTTCAATGGCTGTTAGAAAAAGGCTTTGAAGTCATATGCTTAATAGCCGATGTGGGTCAGGATGAAGATTTTGAAGCAGCCAAACAAAAAGCACTAAAAATTGGTGCTACTGATGTAATTGTAAAAGACGTAAAAGAATCTTTTGTTAAAAACTACGTATGGCCAGCTGTGCAAATGGGATTGATATATGAGGAACGTTACTTATTGGGTACTTCATTGGCCAGACCGTGCATAGCGGTGGCTTTGATTGAAGCAGCAAAGCAATACAATGCCAAATATCTGTCGCATGGTGCCACAGGTAAGGGAAATGATCAAGTAAGATTTGAGTTGTGTGCTTACGCTTTAATGCCAGAGATCAAGGTGTGTAACATGTAAATAAATATTTTGACTACCTACACACACATACATATATATATATATATATATATATATATATATATATATATATATATATATATATATATATATATAACCAAAGATATTTATCAAAGATTATAGCCCCTTGGAGAGACGAAGACTTCTGTCGCCGTTTTCAAGGTCGCTTGGATTTAATTGAATATGCTAAACTCCACAACATACCAGTATCTGCTAAACCATCTGCACCTTGGAGTACTGATGCCAATGTGCTGCATATAAGTTATGAATCAGGGATGTTAGAAGACCCCAATAATATTGCTCCTGATACTCTTTACGTAATGACAAAGCATCCTTTAACTGAGGCATGCAGATCTTCAATGAGAATAAAGATAACTTTTGAAAAAGGATTGCCAGTGAAAATAAATGACAAGAAGCAAACTTCTTTGGAAATGTTAAAGTATTTAAATAATCTTGCTGGACCTTATGGTATCGGGCGTACAGATATTGTCGAAAATCGCTATGTGGGTCTTAAATCTCGAGGAATTTATGAAACGCCCGGTGGAACAATACTATTTAAGGCTCATCAAGATTTGGAAATATTTTGTTTAGATCGAGAGGTTTGGATTTTAAATACGCTTACTTGTACCATATTTCATGTAAGATGTTGATGCATCATTTTCAGGTTTTGCGTTGCAAACAATATTTAAGAGATCGCATGAGCGATTATGTTTATAATGGGTTTTGGTTTAGTCCAGAGGCAACTTATATTCGCCAGTGCATAGAATTATCACAAGCCAACGTTTCGGGACACGTCACTATGGAAATAATGCCTGGCTACTGTCAGCCTATAGCTAGAGGATCATTAAGTTCTTCAAAATCCTTGTACAATCAAGAACTGGTCTCCATGGATATTCATGGCGAGTATGTGCCACGTGACGCTTCTGGATTCATAGCTATAAATGCTGTACGTCTGAGAGAGCATGTTAGAGCTTTCGGTCCTTATGAAACCCAGAAGGAATAAAATTTAATTCTTTTGGTCCTGCTTGTATTCTTGTTTTTATTTGGAAGCACTTAATTTTGTAAGAAAAATCTAAAAATTGCCCGAAATAATAAAAACTCTAAAAACGGGTTACGTTAAAAATATGTTACGATTTTTAAAAGCAATTCATTCAAAAGTATGATTTTTAATAAAGCGCTCTTATTCCGTTAAAAATGTAGTCTGGTAACGAAGAGGCAAAGTTTAAGTGACGTTTTAAAATAAAGCAGGGTGAGTCTCTTTTGTCCCAGACTTGTGATACTTTTCTTAATTTAAAGAAATCTTTATGGAGGAGTTTACTACCGATTCGTTTTGTATTAAACATTTTCTAAGCTCAAGAAGAGTTCAAACACCCATTAAATGATACAGCAACTAAATTCAGTTAATTAACACAATGCAGCTAATATGATGTCAGGCACCGCTCAAGTCTTTTTTCCAGCGACATGTATACAAGAAAAAAAATCTACATCAAAACACCCTGTCGGAATAATAAATTAAAAATCAATATTCTACCTGTATATTATGACTTTCAGTATTCACCCCTATCGTGAATATTTTTCCCCTCGAAATGTTTTCCCATTTCATAATTTTTGAGTCGTGAATAATTTTCTTGAAAAAATTTCAGGGAGGCGGCCTAAGCCAAAGGTAATACTTGTCAGTATTAGAGCAGTGTATATAAGATTTAGTAGGTATGAAAGAGTCTTTTGAGGAACTAAATAATTCCCTTAATTGTGGTTTACCTGATTCTTACCATGGCAACGAAAAGGAAAACAAATTGTAGAGTCAATTGAAATTTGATGATATTACTATGGAATTGCATACTGAGAAATCCGTCACTTCGTCACAAGATCCTGTCGTAAATGAAAAAGCCACTTGCTCTAATAAGACATTTTTTTTGAGGTTACTTCAACGGATGAGATAGCTCCAAAGGGTTGGATGTATCTCGCCAACCTCATCGAATAATTCGATTTTGTTTAACTTTCTCCTCTGGTGAAATGATTGTTCCAATTCTGAACATTTTATTCGTTAAGTTTACAAATTTGTTTTCTAATGCACAATGCACTGGTAGTTTTGAACAGCTGTTCAATTTTAAACTTGAGGGGAGAATACCACATGTAGACAGGCTCGAATGGTGCTCAAAGAGCCCCTCGGCAGGAAGGACAGCAAGGTGCTCGGGTATAATAGGGCTACTTTAAGCTGGATCACTGCGTTAGTGACAGGACATGGAAACTTCAAGTACCATCTTGCTAAGATGAAAGTCGGAGAAGATGATACTTGCAGACTCTGCCTGGAAGAGGCTTAGACGGTAGCGCACATTGTGTGTGAATGTCCAGCACTGGCTAGCATAGGGCAGACACTTGTTAGATGTGAATGCCATGGGGGAACTAAGCCATAGACAAATGCTAGCAATTACAAAAGACTCCGTGATGAGGAAGAGTGTCGACAGTTACCAGTCGACAGTCTGAAATCACTTTAGTCAAGAGTAAAGGCTAGGGCTAGCACGAGACTCAATTGAAAGTAAGGTGGTTGTGATTACGGATTGGTTCCCTGAAATCAATTTGAGGAGCGAAATGGGGGTCGAAAAGGGACCCAGAAAGTAAGTGGTCTGCTTCGATATCCCCCCATACATTAATAATAATAATAATAGTAAGCTTAAAGGGAATATATATTTTACGTGAACTGGTATCGTTCACTTCGAGGGAAATGAAAATTTCATGGGAACATATATTCACGATAGTTGTGATGGTTTTCTTGTCCCTTACCAGCCCAATAAAAGTCAGTAAAATATAAAAGAAGAACGCCTGACCACCCCTGTGCCACAACAACCGCTGGCTTTCGTTCAAGTCTTTAGTATTTAATTTGGTTTAGTCATGACTTAAAAGTTTACTTCGTTATTTATCCAATGGAAGCTTAGTTTTTAATACTTCCATCGTAATGACTACGCAAATCATTTGCATACATAAGTATATTCTTGGAAGCAGTTAAGTGAGGCAGACTTCATTGTCGTTTTTGTTCATTTGGAATTTTTTATTCTAATTGAAACGTTGGTTATATTTGTTTAAATTTGCGTTTTTTTTTTTGAAGACAAAAGGACGAAAAGGAAAATAGAAAAATAACGCCATGAAAAATTACCAAACACGGGTTTTCCATTATGAAAATGAATGCGTATGTACGTACGCACATACATACATATGTACGAATGTATGTAAATGCTTTAGGAAATAAAATCAGAAAAAATGACCAAATTATGTTTGTATGTGTGTGTGTGTGTGTGTGTGTGTGTGTGTGTGTGTGTGTGTGTGTGTAAATCCTTTGTATAGACAAGTACGAGTAAAAAGTATCGAAATTAAGCGGGTAAATAGAAAATAAAAACGCTTATTTGTAAACATCTCACAACATTATATAGCATTAGAAATGTCTAATAAATTTCTTAATTTTAAAATAAAATTAAATATAATTATTTCTAAGAGAAGGATGTACGGCTTTTTGTTTTCATCATCTACAAAATATTAATCATGCTTTATACAGAAACAATTTCTCATAAATCGTCGTTGTCATATCTATACATCTACACTAGTCGTCAGCTGGTAGGCACAAAGACTGCACTATAAGAAGTTCTGACTTCTCCACGTGGTGGCGGCCGGTAAGAGGTTCCTGTCTCTACAAGGAGAGATGTAAACACTCTCGTATAAAAAATCCCTAATCCACGTTGGAACGGCATATAAAAAGGTCGACAGTCTGAAATCACTAGAGTCGATAGTAAAGGCTAGTGGTAGCACGAGACTTGATGGAGGCTAAGATAATAGTAAATTACAAATCGGTTGCCTGCAATCAATTCGAGGAAAGAAGGGGGTCGAAAAGGGATCCATTAAGTTAGCGGTCTGCTTCGAGATCCCCCTTCATAAAAAAAAACAAAATACTTCTACACAGAGGTAATATTTGTATGTTTGTAACAGGCAGTCGCCGGAAACAACCATCCGATTTCTAAATTTTTTTCAACAAAATATAGCGTGGAACCTCCCAACTGACAGGTTATACATTATTCCGTTAAAGTGCGGTTAGTCCTTACTAATGCAATTAATACGAAAGTTACTTTTCTTGTTTGCTTGTTATGCTTTAACGGCGGTAGTTTTATAATAAAATACGTATTAATTACGATACATCTGATGAAAATGAGTCAATGGCATAATAATGAATTTCAAAAAGCCAAAATTTGTAAACGACAATAGATTCCAAATTTGTGTTCTCAACTATTTTAATGCAGTAAACTTTTGGACATTTTCACAGAATGCAATCCTGGATATAACTTTTCGTTTTATGTTTATCTTCGTTTGTAATTGTGCTCATAATTAGATATAAATTACATTCTGTTTCGTCACTTCATGTTTGCTTTGAAAACTTCAATCGACTGAAAGTAAATTTAACTTTTAAATAAAATACTCGCTTCACAAAAACGCACAGTAGCCACATCGTTCTCATTACCATTTAAGAATTGTCGTTTTGAGATGAAAGAAGAAAATAAAAAAAGAAACTTTAGAAGCCTTTTGGCGAAAGTAGATGAGTTGGTGAAATGCTATTTACCCATATAACTTTTTTAAGAATTCAATCAGAATAAATTTGAATATATTGTCTGTCATTACTTTAGTCCAGCTCACAGAGACAACAGCGATAGTACAAATGTAAGTATATACATACATAAGTACATATGTATGAAGACAAGAAACTTTATACATGCAAAGAAATATACGAATGTTGCCACTTCATTGCCGACATAATGATAAGGAACTAATTGGCTCATTAATTTAATGTTAAGCATCAACCTCAATTAAAGTCGCTCAATTCAAGAGTCGGTGTTTGCTTGTTATTTTTTTCACGAAAAGAAAAGCTTTCTATTAATAATTTTTGTTTATGTCCTTCGTCCTTTGCCAATTCCTTATTTACCGTACGGCATTCGTACAAACCATAAGTAATGTCAGCTAAGTTAGTTGACAACTTGCCTTGACAATCTTATTAATAATGACGGACTAAGTGAATGTGTTGTTGTTATTTGTGTCCCTAGTCGAATGAAATCCAGTCAACTTCTTGACAGAGACTTGCAATCGCGTGCCAAATGAAACCGCAACCAAACACAACATTATCTGTTACAACAAACAGCAAGTCAATGAATGAATGAATGTGGATTAAGAGACATTATTTGCAATCAGTTTTGTTATGATAATTGAAATATTTCCATTCTAATTCGTATTTCTTCCTTATTTTTCTCTTTTGTTTATTTTACAAAGGTTTAACTCGTTTCGATGTCCATTCTGTGTATTGTGGGCAAGTAAGTAAGATAAGAAGTATTCTTGTAAGACTTAACGTAACCACCATTTTTCTAATTCAAAGAAGCATTTGAAAAAAAAAGAAAAAAAAAATTTAAAAGCCCAACTACGCGAATTGATAGTTCGATTATGCAGCCTCGTGCCCGTCCCCATCTAAAACAATTTCAGACTTTTTATAAATCTCGTAGTTATTGTAGGTTTTATTTTAACTAGGTTGTCTGGAAGTAAAATCCTACTGTCTAGGAAATGAAGTGTGCGTCTTGCTACTGAAGGTCAATCGCATAAAATATGTTCTTCACAGAGTTTGAAGGAATCGCTTTCTATCACACCTGAATTATTATTGTACTAGTTATGTCTGCAGTGTCCTGTTAACATTTCAGTGTAGAGTTTATTATTACTTCTGCTGAATTTTAAAATACTTTCGAAGCCAGGGAATCTTTTCGACTGTCGCATTTCCTGTTTGGGTTCTTCAGTAATCGAGTATTAGGTTATTTGCAAGCTGTTGTTTCGTTTCAAATATTTTCTTTACAAATTTTACAATCGATATTTACCATGAGCTAAAGACTTTGGTTTCATTTTAAATCTTAAAGCTGTTCATACTAAACGATTATGAAATTATCTGCTAATTATTCAAATACTTCAGGCAGTTGTTTTAACGCCGAATTTTTGTTGTTGTTACTTTTTATACATAAAATCGAAATAGACATCAGAAATTATATTTCTTCAAGTTCAAAAGCAACACTTAATGAGGATTTGAAAAACATCCGTTTTAAAAGAAACACAAACCCCTCAAAAACAAAGTTATATCGCTCTCACGAACTTCACTGTTTCGCTTAGCTTCAGTGAACTTGTGGCGTTTTTCTTTCAGACAAAAATGTTACATAAACTTATTTGCAATTTCTGCATGCGGTGTTCCTTTATTAAAAATATGTAATGTTTAACAAATTTTCTAGACAATTCAATCGTTCAGAATACGGAAACAGGCACTAAGTTTACCGTCTTTACCCCCTGCGAATATTAATAGTGAAAAATCTTTCAAGATCAGTAGTGGATTCTCAATGATAAGCAAGTGCTATATTTCTACAGCACAGAACGTTGTCTGGGAAATAATTGGTCAGTGGTACTGGTGACTGAGTCAATAGTAATATCAGACAGAGTAGCAACAAGTTGAAAAATAAGCAAAACAAGCATGCGTGTCTACGTTTCACGAATGGTGGTTGGCGTAGATAAGTCTGGCACCAAAAGTTTAAATGTTTTCCTTTTCTTTTATTCGTTTAGTTAATTTTTCTACCCACTCTATGGTGGGTGAATGTAGAGTTTCCGAATTTCGACCAGTAGGCACACGCAAATATACATATATTAAATGTGTAAAGTCTAGTTGTTAAAGGGTAGATCAACCACATGAAATCGCTTGCATCGATTTATCTCATCACTATCATTCAAAGGCTAACAGGTTTGTGTGATTAGTACGTCTCTTCAGATACGTAGTAATAAAACTGTTAATGTCCTCCCTTATTGTGGCTATTTTAAATTGGATACATTTGAAATCAGGAATGTGCGGCACAAGCAATTTATAAATAATATAGTAAATACTCGTAATGTCAACAACTGCAAATATTCTGAACAATTTGGATGGATTTGGGAGGAATTACATTGGGGTTTTAGTCCGCTTAACTACGTTATACGGAACATTTTTTTTTATATAAAATTTAAACATTAAAGATACATATGTAATGATGCAAAAATATCGTATCTAGAAAATTTATTATAATTAAAAAATAAAAAAATCACATCTCTTAATTGTCGAATCCAATCTCAACATTTGATTCGTATGTTTTTTTTCATAAGTTTGTTTATAACACAACGTAGCCATCACAAGGCAGCAGCATAAAATATTTTGTTATTTGTGTTTACACTTTTATTAATTTAATAAGTCTATTAAATACCAATACAAGGGCAAAAGTCAGCCACTTAATTTCAAATTTAATCACGCTGCATAAAACACTTCAACAGAATACGAGTACACACATACATACACACCAGCAATAGTAAAACTTTTGCACCCTCGAGCAAACCCAGCGTTCTCAGCTTTTTCGTGACGACAAATAACTGCAGTTTAACTTTCAAATGTTATGGCAAAGTCAAATGCAGGAAAAGAAGGAGCAAAATATTAAGAAATGAATGGTATTCCTTAAGCGAAATTCCTTCGAAAACAATACAAAACAGGCAAATGAAATGAAACCAAACGTGCCACTAGAAAAACTACAATAACACAAAGGGAACACGTTCCAGAGGATTTGCAATTAACACCTCTTTTGTGGCACTAGGCAAAACTAGAAGAGAGACTTGACCCCTTTCCACATCACTTGACTTTTAATTAATTAATTCACTGCATCACACCCTTGTTGATGTTTACAACGCCAATGATGATTTCAGCGAACATGCCACAGAAGAAGATGATGGTGGCGAAGTCGGAGACGGAGACAAAGACGAAGATGATGACGATGATTATGCCACTTGATGATGCTACCCTTTGATAACTGCAGTACTTTACTATTAGTTTCATTAGAAGCAAAATGTGTGAACAAGTGTTTACAAACGACAAGGAGAAACTAAATGGGACAACTTTTCTTGTTGGTAACTTTAATGTGTTGCCTTTGGCAATTTTTTCACTCTCTTTTTAACGCCGCATAGCAATTATTTAATTATAGATTTTAATGTACTTAACAGAGGGAATATCGAACGAAAAGGACAAATCAAGCAGTTGCAGTTGGGACAACTTAAGTAAAATTTCCGCGTAACAACAGCTGAACAAATTGGTCCTTTAAGAGTTTTTTTTATTGGTATTCTCTTTTAAAAGAATTTATTCAACAGTGTTCCCTGACCGATAAATAAACATAATAAAAAATAGTAAAATGTTAAATGAATATAGCAAAGGTTTTATAGAAGTTCACGACTAGACTGCACATGGAATATATAGAGAAGTAATAAAATAGACGATAGCATTTATAGAACAATATTTTTAAACGCTAAATACTTCTCAGTGGTTCATTCATAACCATAGCAAAATACAAAATTTCTAACACAACCACGATAAATTTTATTTGGTTGCCATTATCTCATATGAACAATAATTTCGTAGAAGAATTCCGAAAATAAAAACACAAATGGCTACAAATTTGGGCAGTAGAGAAAATGTCGTGTCCTTAAAGGCAGCATACGAGTGGCATACAAACAAAAGCGGCACGTCTTGAAAGGCAAACATAGTCTAATGTAACGAACAATTTCTGCTTCTCTGAGTGTTTCTATTCGCATTAATTTTATTTAAATTTATTTAAAAATTTCCGTCATTCATTCTTTGAAAAATATAAATTTTTAAAAAGCTTTTAAAGTTTATTGTATTTGTATTGAATAATTTATATGGTTTTGTAAAGCTTCTCCTTTCTCTGTGCATAAACATGAATACGTGTTCACATACAGACCCGTCCATATACGAATAAACATATGTATATGTAGATGTAGATGTTTATGTATTGAATATTAGAGTGGCTCCATTTGAATGGAGGACAACAAAATGTTATCGATGCTCTGAGATGGTGATGATATCGTTACAGTAAATTGAAACCTAACAAATTTTGAAATTACGCATGTGTATGAATACAGGTATAAAAAAGTTTGCGAGTTTATGATCAGAAACTACGCGTAAAGAAAAAACATGGTTGCGGCAAACATAATCTAAAATCAACATATGTATTATAATTGAATTATATGGTTGTAAACAAATCATATTATTATTGTAGAAAATGATGGAAAAGCAAAAAATGGCAGCGGTTGAAGTATAAAAACAAGCGACTACATTTATCGATTAGTTGCGTGCATTTCCCTTGCGTGTATGCATTGTAAGTTTCGAGGGCTACTTAATATTTTGTGCATATGTTCAGATTAATCCGAAAGTCATTTTTAAACTTGCAAAATATCGTAGCCTTTCTAATGTGCATCGCACGAACATGTGTGCATTTAAACACATATGTATGTAAGTAAGAAACAGCCAAGTTACGTAACCTTGTACCATTATTGGTGGAATGGGTTGGATTTCTCTTCCATTGGCTGGCTTCAGTGTTAACACGTAATATCAAGAAACCTCAAAGCAAGAACTTTGCAATATCGTCGAAAGTCTCGTTGGGCTTGAGTCACGGGCTTATCGTTAGCGTAAAACCGTCTGATAACAAACGTGTGGTGCTTAAGGACCCACATCATAAGTGTAACTGAAACTTCCAACTACCGTCCTACCCAACCGACACTCTCCCCCATGCTTGCCGTGTACTACCCAATACAAAGGCATGCGATTCTCGGTACCTATGTATGTATATGCAAGAGACGAATGAATGTCGCTGAAATTTCGAAATCCCTGAAAACTGTGTTCGCGAAAAATTTCAACTTAAAATTATTACTGATTTCTGTGCACGAGTGCTATGTGCACAATACACATAAAATTATATAGACAGTTTGTGAGAACAATTTAATAATATTGGTTAACTGGATGGATGCATGAATGGATGGAAGGATGGATGGTTGGTTGGCTATATGACTGCATGATTGAATGGCTTATTGTACGATTACTTGTACATACAAACATACATATGTACATATTTATTTGGTGGCTGTTTTTATAAATTTTTATCAAAAAATATGTCATTGTTGTTACACGTACACACCCGAACAAGTGCATGCACAACAGTGTGATATCCACACAAATATACATACATAATTTATTACTTTCTCTACATCTTATGTGTCCATACATACGTATGTATGTATGTATGTATGTATGTGTATGAATTACTTTAACTAACCAAGGAACTATACAATAAATTAATACTGAAATCACATCGACCGACTACCGTATATTAATTAATACACGACTGAAGAGGTGTCAACAATTTTCAAATTTTTGCAAGCGGCAAAATTTATAAAACGTCAAAATTGTTTTCGGGCACCCACAAGTATATTCTAAATTCAACTCCACTGTGACCCATAAAAAAATCTAGTAAATGTTACATCCATGGGATGGATCTATTTTGTATATTTCGAAAAGAAGACACAATGCTTAAAAATGTATTTGAAATTGCGTGAAATCATTGCATCACATTATTTTAATTAACACTACAAAATATCATCACTTCGTTTTAACCCAACACAAAAATGATCGAAAATGTGAAATATTGAGTAGACTCTCTCTGAAGGAATTCATTACTGCGAGTATGTACAGACATTTTATAAAATACAGAAATGGGCAAAAGGACCTATCCTTATTTCGGTGGCTGTAGTAGCGCAGGATTTTTCAATCGATATTTACTTATGTATGCGTGTGTGTGTACATACCCTGTGATCAATTATTAATATTATTATTAAATATAAATGGTTTTACAGATAAAAATAAAAGCTATGAAAATAAAATAATAACTCACGAGTGACACTTCCCATACGAAAACTGATTAAATGAAATTTTATGCAAAAGTCTTAACACTTATTATTATCTTATTAAAGTGGATATTTTGTTGTTGTTTCACCTAAAAATTCATTCGATTTCGTGTGTAAACAAACCCGTTTTAAAGTTGTGCGGTGTTGCAAAGCAAATGCAGATGCATAGAAATGCGCTCGCCAAATTTGAGGCTGCAACAAGGAATTTTCTTTTCCACATACAACGCCACATATACACACACTCATACATATGTACATGCAGTGAGCTGCAAAATGTATGTTACCTTATTTAAGCCAAATGTAATGTTAATGGTTTTTGTTGTTGTTGTTGTATTCCACTGTTGTATTCTTTGTGGCAACGGCCGAAGTGGCAGTTGGCAAGTGTATGTAGTAGGCGCCCACAAGTTTGTACCGACAAGAATTTTACCATTAAACATTTCTAATACAGACTACAAATTAACGCAGATAACTTCATTTGCAACGACGAAAATGTTTTAAAATCATTAATGCGCCATGCAATCATGCCTCCCTACTCGAGTATAACAACCAGTAAATGCACCATAAAGGGAATGGTTTCCATGACAGCATTTTGTTTGTGGCATCCAAGAGAAGAGATGTATTGGAATATTTTATAACAAACAACTCTCTATCTAGCAGGGTTTAGAATGCTTTAAAGAAACAACATCTTACTAAATGAAAATGCAAACTCAAATTAAATATTTACCAAAATTAGTTCTGGATATAAATTGAGCAAAATGAATATTTTATATTTACGAATTTCATACTTTGCTAATTAAAAAAACAAACCTCTCCTTCTCTTCGTGTTTGTTTTAAAACCATTTTATATATTCTTGCAACACTCAAGAAACCCTTCGCCACAATCCAATCAAAATATCATCACATCAATTATTTAAACAGCTCAACAACATGAAAGTTCTCACATAAACTTTTTTCTCACCATCTTAATGTTGTTTGAGTGCTTGCAAGATTTAATACCAGTACGACTAGAGTAGGATGGGCATTATGAAGGCTTGACTGGATGGCTGACTGACTAAATCGGGTCAATAAAAATGAGATGAAAAAAAAACAAACTAAAGTTAAAAACTTCAACTATGCAACTGCGGACTAGTGGTGCATATCATGATAAGCCATCAACGAAATTAAATGCTTTCTTCCTTCTTCGGTTTTACTGTTCTCAGCCACCTCTTACATCAAATAGTAATTCTGAAGGAATCTTAAGTGGAAAGAAACTGCAACTTAAACAACCAAAGGTTAAAGCCCTAAAAGACTATAGAGCTTAAGAAGCCTTAAGCTTCCATTTCAACTCATTTCATTTCTTTTTGCTCCCAACATCTTTTACTTATGACGTGCATGAACAAATTGTATCATGTTTGGTGCACACATATTCACATGACACAAGTATTTTATTTTTCTCCTAAAAAAAAAACAGGAAAAGAAAGAAAAAACCAAAAGCTAAGCCAATTTCAATCTTATAAGTAACTTTAAATCCCTACGGAATGGTGTTTCTTGCCTCTTTCTGTTGGTCTATCTCCTTCTTTGTTGTAAAAATGGAGGTACATGTATGTGAGTTTATCCATCTGCATGTATGTCTGTACTCGCACTTGTGTCCTGGAGCGGCCCTCGGCATTCGCAAATATTTTCATTTTATCACTTTCCGTAAAACCAGCTTTAAATTCAGTAAAAAACGATTAAACGTTTTCGCAAGGTCCAGTGAATTAGTTGAATCTTGGAAAATTATTCAAACACTAATCTAATTAAAATTTTCTGGATTTTAATCGCACACAATTTGAGGAAAGAATCCATTTCCAATTGGCTTCATTTGTTGTATTGAATGACAGAAAAGCTCAACGGTAGCACATTGTCGTCCTCTTAAGATTCTTTTCAGTCTTGTCAACCGAAAGAAATCAGAGTAGTCTATGTCTGGCAACAAAGGGTGTTGTTTCTTTTTAATTTCCGAGAACACTTGCTGTAAGGAAAAAAGAAAGCCAAAGCACATCGAAATACACTCAACCGTTTTGACTATCGAGCAAAAACGGAAATCTTTGAAACAGCTACGAGTACAACCTTGAACATAACTATTTTGCATTAATAAAAATTTCGTAAAGTTCTAGAGGAACAACTTACTTTTGTAAGGGATGAACATTATATTCGATTAACGTGCCTTTTTTATTCGTTTTTATGTTTTTATTCTAACATCACTAAAATAATTTTTATATTTGTCGTCTATCTATTTTAAACCTACAATAAAATTTTTCCATAATAATCGTTTTTGAATACAGTCTTGCTTAACAATGGTTTATAAAGTTTTTATACTTTTCTTCGCGTACGGCCGTAAGTTCTTAAGTTTTCATCAGTTGACTCAAGATAAACAAAATTTTGACATTGGGTGGAATTTGCCCAACATGAAAGACGCTTTCTAATTAATTCGCCTTGGCTAACATTTTCAAAAAATAAAATATAAAATAATAATAATACGACACAGTCTTTTGTAAAATTTAACATTGTAAAAACGGAGTTAATTTAACGAATCACGGAAAAGTTCAACTTTTCGCCGGTAGAGAAATTGAAACTTTAAGCTTTGGTCACCCCAACCTTGGAGCGTCATTTTTTCCACCAACTTACGATAAATGGATATACCTATGTACTACAAGTACTATATATTTCATCATAACAATATTGTCCAGATTACAGCTAATCCTTTAATAATCTATTTGTGCAGATTTCCATGGAAAAATAGCTCTTAGTGGTGTTGAATACATTTGGGAAAACTAAAAATACTCAGCAACATCACTCAGCATCACGACCACGACAATGATGGCAATGGCGCATACTAAACCTCAGTTTTTAGGTTAAGACAATGGAAGAAGAGAAAAATGTAGCAGAATTAAAAACAAAACCAGAAAACATGAACAAACAACTTTAACAAAAAGGATAAAGAAACTAAACCAACGAAAATTTATTCCATCACAAGGGAGCCAAAATATTTCGACAACTGTCTTTTGAGCGGAACAAATGGCTGGAAATCATGTAAAGAGTTTACAAGTCATGCAGCCATTTTTATCTTCCGTGTCCAGTTGCTGAAAATTATGCAGCAACGATACGTTTCTTTTTGTTAAAAGAAAAAAAAAGCAAAAAGAAAATGGTTGTTATTAGTTTTCTTTTCTAAATGGCTTAAAACGTTTGAAGAAGACTAACTGCGGTATGTTTGTATGTATGTATTTATATTGTGACCACCAAAAGTCCTTTCTCTCGTTTTTGGGTCACATGTAATTATAAGTCTTTTGTTTATCTAATTAAAACTGTAGTTTATATTAATAATAACTTAAGTTTAAAACTAACGGAAATGTTTAGGTAACACCTCCACGCAATGGTAGCACTGTTTCAATACAACACTACCATGACTACCAAATGATCATCCTGGTATGGATCCTACGATAGTGTGTATACGTGAAACTCAGCCAAGCAAGTATAATGGCAATGCGTAAACAGTAGAGAAGTCAGTCAGCCTGTGCACAGGGTAACCAGAGGTGAAGACTTTGACACATAAAAAATAAAAAAACTCCGTTTTTTTACTATGGGCTCTGTTAGAAAGAGACAAATATAGCTTTTTGTGACGAAATACAGGAAAACACGGCAAGAAAATCAAAAATCTAAAAACTAAACTAAGGCTCTGAGGGAACGAGACGGATAGAGAAAAAGATCACTATACTGTCGTTTCACCTCTGTTTACTACTTTGTGGCCTGTGGCTAGCAAGGATGTAAGGCCTACTTAATAATTTTAGAATTTTATTCAATCTTATTATTTTAGTCTTTGGTAGTCAACAAATAGTTGGGCCAGAATTTTATCAACTACTTGTAGCTTAATTATTTTAGAGTTTTACTCAACTTAATTAAGCTGGTCGCTCGCGCCACCAACTGGTGGCGAAACTACTGGTGTTTTCGTGCCAGGCCAGAATTTTATTTGCCCTGAGAAGAGAAGCCAGTGACTAAGATGACGCTATATCACTTGGTCCAGAATCTTATTCGCCACAATTGGTGCAGGTGAATAGTGGATAGACACTCCTCAGGCGCTAAACGGTTGAGCCATAATTTTATTCGCCCCGACCAGAGAGTCAATCCTTTTCCCTTCACCTAGAGCAGCAGAGAGGCCTATCTGAGTGAGAGGCACATACTTCTGGTGTTGTTGAGTCAGGCCAGAATATTATTCGCCCTGCCAAGAGAAGCCAGAGCGAGAAGTGACCCTATACCATTAGGCCAGAATTTTAGTCGTCCTAATTGGCTTAGGCGCACTGTGTTTAAACAAGCTCTCCGACAGCCAACTGTTGAGTCAGAATTTTATTCGCCTTAATCGAGAGAGAAGATTTCTCTTACCTTTGGGCCATAATTTTATTCGCCGCGAAGAGAGAATCGGCTCATGTGCACTCGCAACGAATAGTGAAGATATCTTCTGTGAGCGTCGGATGGTGGGAGAATCTGATGAGGGTACCAGTGAATATTTCAATGGCCACCGAAGGCCTATCGTGTATTCCGTGCCGTTCTGTACTTAGTAATTTAAGTTGAACAATTAAAATTATAACTTTTATTGAAAAGATTAAAATAAGCTGTCTCATCTCTCTCTCTCTCTCTCTCTCTCTCTTGAAAAACAAAAAAAAAATATATAAAATTTTAGATTTTTGGCGCCCATATTTCCTCATGATCATAAATTCTAATATGGTTCCTCACAAGACATCATTTACAAAGCACACGCTGTTTCCCAATTATGCAATCGTTGCAATGCTAAATAAGGAAGAATTTCGAAGTAAATTTTGTAAGCTCATTATTTATGTTTTCTTGCTTTTGTTTGTCGGGTTGATTTAACTTTCTTGGCTTCCTTTCGTGCTGGTACGAGCACAATAAAACATATTTGTGCAACTACATATTGTCCTCAGGAAAAACAACATTTAATGTTGTAATTTGCTCAACAGGATGACTTTTTAACCCACATTTTAGTCGGTTTGCTCTTAAAATGAAGATAAACAAACAAAAGATGCAGACTCCTGATTTTGCCCTTGCGGAAAATAAAAATGAGAATCAAGAAAAACAACGGGTGGTGACAAACGTTGAGGTTCCTCAACAGATACGATGTCACGGTGTACGTGTGTCTGTGTGTTATGCAACTACCATGAGACTTTCGTACACGACAAGCAACAAATGAAGATGAAAACTTAACAGACATTATTCTCAGAAGTTGTCTACCCATCCACCCACACTATATTTACTACTGCAACCAGCAGTTACTAGTTTAGTCTTAGTGTTGTGTTATTGGATCCATTGGTTGCTTAGGCAAGACGGCCGCACGGTTCTCTAATTATTTTCAATCAACTGATGTAACTGGCAGTCTTAACACCTTCTTGCCGTTAAATTAATCCATGATATTGGTGGCGATAGATAATACACTTTGAAATTTTTAAAATGTAAAAAATACTTTTGTTTCAATAAGTTAGGTTAGATCAACAGGACATTAGGCATATGCCAAGGTCAGTTCATGGGCCATTGTGCGTACTACACTCTGAAGAAGCCCCCACTCCTATAGGAACTCTGATCAAGTTCCATGAGAAGTTGCCAGTCAATGCCTCTTAAGTGAGACACGTCCGGTAAAGTGTCGGCCGCGAGACATCTGGTCCTTTGCTGTGCGAAAGCCTAGGAAGTGTTCCATCATTTCGACATCCTCCATGCATGCCCTGCACTCGTGACTATCCGCACACCCCCGGATGTGTCAGCAAGCCCGAGTTACTCACCATCTTATTAATATTAGATTTTTTAGTCTCAGCAACCTCCTTGACTGTTTCAATAAGAGTATCCAGCCAGCATTTGGAAGATTGTTTTGACAAAAATTACCAGACTGAGTCTTTTAAGGCTGCCTAAGATGACTAAAGTCTGATTAATCAGCTGTACAAATCCGTGTTGTAAAGAAAAAAATAATTATGAAAATATAATTGTTCAAAAAAGCGAGTCATTAAAGACTCGTTCAGAAGAGTAGCGGAACGGTTAACATTTTCTTCCGACAAAACAGGCATTTTAGTTCGAAAATCAACGCGCAAAAAAGAGTCCAAAAATACTAGAATATTATCAATAATTTCATAAAATGCTGATTAGGTTAGAGCACAATGCCGATAATGATTGAGACCGGCGGAGGCTAATCAAAAAAGTTCACACGGGCGGCCATAAATCAACTAAACCTGAAAATTTTCCAGGCGTTGGCGAATGTAGTAATACTGTCGGCTTAAAGTGAACTAACACAAAAACTACAATCAGCTGTAACTAGCCGCAGCCATCGGACGTGGCTTGGTAGTTGCAATATGCCTCTGCGGCTCGCGGCTTCAGCCGTAGGTAAGCATCAGGACAAACATATGTCGGTTTTTGCTATAATTTTAATTAAATAATTAAAAAGGAAAAGATCACCTTGTATTATTATTTCGATTGAATAATCTACGAATTTCACATCACTAAGAGCCGTTCGTTTTTTAATTTTGAGATGAACGAAAATAAAGTGCAGCAGGAAAAATAAGAAAATAGAAAGGACTATGGCGGTTTAATTTATGAGTTTTTTACATTCTTAGAAGTAAGAAAAAGTTTCTAAATAAACATACGTTGCAAGAAAATAAGTGAATGAATGAGCGGAAGAGTACGCACACTTACAGCCCTCAAACTCACACATTTATTCACATTTACGGTGGAAGGAAGGAATTTAGAAAAATATGTTAGTGTCTGTGTATGTCGTAGGACGAACACCTGCTGTCATTTAAGACAACTCAAATTTTTGGATGTAAAAAATTATTAAACAAAGAAATGATAAATTCGTATTCTCCAACAAGCAATTTCTTTTCTTTCCTCTGATGGTACGAGTATTATTGGTTCAATCAAAGGGTTGATTGCAATTTTTATTTTTAAATGAAAGAGAATAAAGGAACGAACTAACGAACACCTTACATCCTGCCAATCATACAATTATATGGCCAATCAAATTGACGTTATGGTCAACAAAGCAAAATTGATGAAAGAAAAAATTTCAATTTTTCCTCATTTTCATTTTACACTTCTATTTGCTCCTTTTTTGTAATCACCCAAAGTGATAGTCATGCATACACATACATACATTGTTACGTACGTACATATGTAGTTACGTTGAAATACATATTTTTTATTTCTTAAGTTGAGTCTTATCAATTGCAAATAAATATTTCGTTTTGTGTTCAACACCGTCATCGATTTGAATTACCAACCACCCTACCTGCTCTAAAAGTTTCAATTTTAATTTGGAAATAATTCTTAGACTTGATTTTGGTCCTGCATTTCACTAAAAAGCGTTAAAAAAAGGTGCACTCGATGTAATTCGCAGTTGGTTGTGTCTGCTCTGTTGTGCATATGCAGGACTATTTTATAGCAAAACTTTCCTTTGCATTTCGATCTTTGCTGTGTTGCTTCTTTTTTTTAACGCTTTCTCTCTCTCTCTCTTCTTCATTCATCCATAATTGTGTTACCTTCTGGCAATTTTCTTCAATACCCAGCATTATCAATTATCAATGTATTGAACGGCATCAAAGGAAATAGTAAAGTTGGTTAAATGTGTAACGGAAAGAGCTGCATGTAATAAATTTGTAGGTGGGTGGCTATTAAGTGGCTGGGTGGTTGAAAGAACGCAGGATTAAAGGGAACAAAAATAAACCACATTTGACTGGTTTACCACTTTTTAAGGTTGTTCAAATAATAGTTTTCTTATTTTATTTTCATTTATTTTTGACTGAGATTAAAAAAAAAAATAGCTTATCTGGTTTGTATTAAACAAGTGTCCCGATTTTCGTCGAATAATATAATATAAGTTGTTAAAAAAGCGATCCGATATTCGATTAAAAGCAACTTAATTGCGTTACGTTTTAGTTACTCTTACGAAACTTCCAAACAGCACTACTATTGCACAGCAATAATGTGACATCCAAAGAGGGCACTACTTACGCACACCATTAACATTTTCCCTTCAAAAACTTTTTTTAGAAGACTTCCCGTTCAGGCCGCGTAGGGCATACGAGTATGCACCCCACGATTAAACGAGGGCATCAGCAGTTGTATTAAGACGTCCATAATTGACTGCATAATGAATTTAAAAAAATTCTTTATTTTACAATAATAATATCAAATGGCGTGAACCGAAAGTTCAGTGTGGGGCGTATGCACCCCACGCGGAAGGGAACGTGTTAAGGCACTTAACCGATCCGACTAATATGTATTAAATTAGTTACTCGTTTTCTTCGAAATGGTGTGTCTTTTCTAATAAGAATGCGATGTCATATGCGATGATTTTTAATGTAATGATCTAACGTTTTAGTTATAATTTCATTAGCAAATGTTGGCGGTCAAAGCCTATAAAAAGTCTCTTCGAAAGCACTCGAGTTGTTTCCTTTTAATCGCAAAATTGATTAGTCAGTTTTAAGCCGTCTACGAATCAGTTTGGGGACGTTTTCCAAAACAATCATCCAAATACTGACTGAGTGGGCGTACTTACAGAAATATCTGTAAGCTGGTAATTGAAAGTGTGGGTGTGTATGTGTGCGTGAGGATATCTTTTACCTTTATATGTGTGGAAAATTGAATTTTGTTCATGACGTTTGACAACGACACACAATTTGACAATGCAATTCTACAGCAATTTATGTTATTTTAAGGTCCTCTTCCTTATCTTTGATCGCAATAACAATAATAACAACAACAATTACCTTTAGCAAAACATGAATAAGACACCAAAACTGAATAAAATATAATAAAAATTGACAAGTCCAAAACAGTAAATTTTCTAAAACCAACACAGCAGACATACTTACATTGCAAGGATATCCGCATCCTTGAGCACACACAAAGGCATCTAGCAAAATCTTTACTTCAGTTTCAACGTACAACTAGTTTCTTATTCAACTGCATCGAACCATTACAAAAGCAACTGCAATCATCGATTGTGAATTTTAAAATACAGAGAGAACTCTTTCGCAAGACCCATAACACATACCTTCAAGAGGAAGAAGAACAACAACTCCGTAGTCGTATGTTTGCATTTAGGTATTTGTAGTTATTTATTTCTGTAGAGTACAACTTACAGCATTACGAATAAGTACAGACAGGGTGGGACACTGAAAAAAGAATTTGGATTGTCCGCCACTATCAAAAGAGAATATAGGCGTACGATTGGTGGCGATCCTCCGAGTAGATCGACCATTATGAGACTAGTGAATTCGCTTACAGAGCATGGGACAGTCGCTAGAAGGCCTTATAATCGAAACCCTTCTGTTCGAACAGAGGAAACTATTGTTGCCGAAGCTGCTGCCATTTAAAGCCACCCCAGTGTTTCAACAAGGAGATTAAATGCTCAAATAAGTGTCAGTTAGGCAGACTTGGCAGCCAATAATTCATAAGGATTTGAACTTATTTCCCTACAAAATGGCTGATAAACTTAATGGCGCAGACTTGCGGATTCTCTTGGAATTTTGCCAAAAGATGCCTGAAAAGATGAAAGAGGACGAGAACTTGCTGAATTGGCTTTACATGTCTGATGAGGCTCATTTAAATCTGAACGGAAATGTAAACAAAATTTTCCCCTACCGAGTGTTTCAAAGCCAGAAATACTGCTTGATAGTTAGTTGCATCCAATTCGCGTCGCAGTGTGATCTGCAGTTTCCTCATGCTGTAGTGTCGGGCCATACTTCTTTGATCAAAATGGACAGAGCGTTACGGTTACTAGAGACCGTTACTTGAGCATGCAAAATGAATTTTTGTATCCGTAACTACGACGAAAAATAATTCCATTCATCTCTGTGTGGTTTCAACAAGATGGTGCAACTGCACACATAGCTCAGCCGGTTATGGCTAAATTCCGCAGATAATTTCCTAACAGGCTCATTTCAAGACACTTAACCTTCCGTTGGAACCCCAGGTCGCCTGACCTAACTCCATCGCAATTTTTCTTGTGGGGTTATTGTAAACACGAAGTGCACAAGCCGCAACCGACAAATGTGGATGAACTAAAACAATCAATTCGAGCCACAATAGCTGCAAAGCCAGCCACAACTTTGTGGGCAGTAATGAACAAGATGTCGCACCTGCATCAACGAGCAGGACCGGGCATTTAAATTCAATTATCTTGAAGACTAATTAAACTATTTTTAATACAACGCAAAGGGCTTTCAAGTGAAAAAAGATTGAATAAATGTAGGATTTGGGAGAAACGGACGCACGACCAGAAGTGGCAACACTTATTGAAAATGCAACTCTGTTGCATACTGTAGATGACGAGTGACGAGACAGAAACTAAGTATATTTGAAGATAGAACGAAAAGAAGCAACAGAAGAGAAGGACATAGTTTATTGAAGACCGTTGACGAATTAACACGTTAAATATAATCAACTTGATTTTAACTTTAAACAAATATTAATATTAGGCAAAAACATAACAGTTGGTTTCATTAAAAACCTACATAAATTCCATGCAATACAAAAAAAGTTATTTATCAGCCACCCTGTGTAAACAAAAAAATACAAGATTTCCGAAAAAACTTAAAACTCAATTGAAATAGATTTACGTTACATTTTCTCACTCGTTCCTCTGTTTTTCTTCTACTTTTTTTCAAATATTGTTTTTAAGATAAACGAAAAACTACTGCATTTGTTCTATTAGTTGTTAGTTGGTGTTGTTGTTTATGCTGGAAGAACTTCTATATTAAAACACGAGCAGATGAGATGTCTCAACTGTTCTTTATGTTTATGTTTATTGGCGTTGTGTTGCTGCTATTTTTGTCGTTATTGTCGTCAAAGACAATTTAACAATTTGTAAAGTTTATCATGTACAACTTGTACAACGAGAATTACAAATAAGACACATTCACAGTTACAGAGATCACTAGACTGGCCCAAACTTTGAAAGTAGCCGCAGATCCCGATCATTCGAAAAAAGTATTTTTCATTTACATTCAACAGAGTTTTTCTCCTCTCGGCGGTATTTCTTTGCAGTAAAGTTTAAGTTCTCTTTGACTAGGATGGGCCTAATGTACTGAAGCCCTTTGCAATGCCTTCGAACACACAAAATCTCAACCCTCTTCTAAAATACACTTCCTAGTATAACGTGCGCACATACGCGTCATATATACAGCCAGTACAATTGGAATAGGTGCACAGTACTGATTATGATACGAAACTGTCAGCTGATAATGCATTTTAGTAAAGTTCTTTAATTTTTTATTTGGCGTTTTAATTCCTAAACACGTTTACTTAAAACGTCTCAAAGAAGACAGCTCGGTAAGGGGAGGGGCAGTAGGTCGATAAATTTGTATTATAAAGTGTGAAAAATCCGACTAATCGTATGGAGTTTTAAGCGGCTGTATGCTAAATTCGCAGGGTGTAGAATGTCTTCAAGTTTTGTGTATTAGAGTTTCTAAAACAATTTGTGTCTTAGTTTAAATCAAAGCAGAATTTTTTTCACCTAAAGATTTTTGAAATAAGGAAAGAATTTTGTATCCTTCGTTTGTTCCACTAAGGAAAATATTTTCTTTAAAATTCCAGAGGACAGTTCAATAAGTTTAATTCGCTTAAAGATAAAAGGCACCTTTCTAATTGTTTTCAACAACAAATTCTAAAAAGCAAAAACAAAAAGTAGTTCAGCATTCAAATGTGCAGTGAAGCTAAAGAGAACTTGAGTTAATAAAATCAAACAAACTAGAACACTGTAAATACATATGTATGCGTGTGCAAACACATGGATACAAAAGCTTGAACCAAAAATATTGGCTATCATGTCTTGTATATGATACAACAATATTGATTCAATTCCCAGCTCAAAATCAAACCAACTTTCAATCCTTTTTAATAAATCCAAGCTTATAGTAAAGAGCTTTAGGGAGCTTTACAATGAAATAAGTAAAACCGTAAATCAGAATCCTGTGTATTGAAAATATCTACGAAAGTTGTTCTATAATTTCTATGGCAAACGTCAGTTCAGTTGCGCGGCTCTTTCCAAAACAATATTCTTTATTGAGAGCAACTTTTGCTGACCACGTAAAGTGACTCTACTAAGATCGTTCGATTAAACGCCATTGGATTATTTGCTATGGGAGTATATTTAATCATCAGATTTGATTCACTTGAAAGGCAACATTCACCGCCTTATTATTGCAAACTATATTAAAACCTTTGACCTAACGATTGCATCATACTCGAGCCAGTCGTAGGGCCATCATCGAAAGAAAATGTCTGTCAGAAACTCATGTCATAACTCATGTCCTTACAATGGTAAACTATTGTATTTAGAAGCGAATTGGGCTTTTGACAGCTGAGATGTACTTCCAAGTCCATCCTTCCTTAATAACAGACCAATACTTTTGGACACTACAACGAACATATAGTGGTGTTGGTTTGGTCATGATTTTAAATTAAACGATTTTAAACTAAACGACAAGCAATTTCTTATTTCTCAAGCAACTGTTTCTTTCCTTAAGGTCACCGCCCGCCTTTACCATTTCACGATCACTGCAGCGTTTTTGGTTTGTTTTATTTAATGAACAATTTTAGAACACTGACAATTCACTCCCTGTTCCCCAAAATTACTATTTATGAAGCAGAATTAGAATTCTAATAATAAATTTAGTGTCAAAATTTGTTGTGAAATATGTGAAGAAATCATGAGTTCTAATAATAATACGAACATTTGCAGTGATTGCGAGGCCACTAGTGCCACTGATGACCACAATTTGCGAAGAGCTACATTTCAAAATGAACTTTTAAGCGAGACCATCTATAAAGAACTTGGAAGTGACTGTTCGTTCAGTCAGCTGCCGGCTAAGAAATCTTCGATTTTAACAATGAAAAATGAGTGGCCCACTTATTCGGCCATCGGAGTGCAAAGGATAATTCTTGAGAAGAATACGAAAAAAATAAAAAGCTTTATAAATTCTTTGTCATTGCCGTCGTGGTATCGAGGATTATCGGCTTTCCAGCAGAACTCGGCTGATCTTCTACTAAATGCTATACGTGATGACTGCGGCCAGGATACGGTGTTTCGAACTATGAGATGCCTAGAGTCAATTGGCTTGGATCCGTTACCAACGAAAAAGCAATTGCGCCAAATTTTACCTTTGTGTGGCGGCAGTGATTTGGCTTTGTTGTGGTTTTTGATGGAGTGGTTATATCGTGACGATGGTTCTGATTCATATAGTGTAAACGAGCAGCTGATAATGTCTAGCATAGCTCACCTGGATATGCAAGCAACGCTATGTGAATTAGATCGCATTCTGCCTCCCAAAGCAGGTCGTAACACTGAAAGTCATCCAGCCGGAAGAAAAAATTTGAAAAACAGATTAACCAAGAGGCAAGAACAAAGCCAAGCCAGTGTTCTGCCTTATTTGGAAAAAATGCCACGTCGTAGGCCAATTAAACACCACTTAAATGTAAAAGATCGAAAACCAAAGGTTTTGGACTTTAATTCACATCGGGTGGTTGACACCTTAAAAGCTGTGAAGAACGATCAAAATCGCTGGTTCCAAAGTTACCACTTTGTGGACAAACAGCGAACTTCTCCCAACTTTGCCCAGAAGGATTTTGAAAATTTCTTAATGAATTCTGAAGCAACAGTGGCTGAAGAGAGCGGACTGCAATGGACTTGCAGACTTAAGGAAGATATTCGCTACTTAAAGAATTCTCTTGATTCCCAACTAGATACAATCGCCAAAGAGAAAGCTAAGGAGTTGGCGCAGATCTTTGATAGAAAACATGTAAGATCTTAAAGAAATCACTCGCTAAAATCCGATTTTAGAAACGACATAACCACACATATGTATTTATGCATCTGTATTTCATTAATTTTCAGCAAAGTTACAGGCGTTTAATTAGTCGCCTTCAATCCGATATTCAAAAGTATCGTCAAGAGTTCTATGCAATGGCTGACAATTGCAATAAAGTATTAACAGATACTCCTCATGGCAATGAAGCCATTGAATTAAGTTCCAAGCCATCCGAGAAAGATTCAGAATCAAATTGTTTCTTTATCTCTCAAAATCCGCATTCTTTTAAATTTAATTATAAAAACATTTTTACTTGGAAGGACAAGGAAACAGAAGCTACTAATATCCTTTTAGACGGTAATAATGAATTGGAAAATCAAACGCCAACTGAAGATTGTACCGACGACGAGATCAGAAGTCGTATTCACAACTTATATCAGCAGGCATTAATGGAGCATAAGGTAATCGAGCTGGCAACTACTGCGACAGTCTATGAAGGCGGAAATAGATTAGATTATGGTCTGGATTATTATGATCCAGACGACGACGAGCTCATGGATCGCATGCTGAAAGATGCAATAGATATCATGAAGAGGGACCATCGATTTGTATTTGCATCGATACCAGCTGCCCATCGCTTTCCCATGCTACGCGAATGGGTGCGCTTGAGATACGGTAAGAAGTACACGGAGAAAGAACTTTCCAGATATTTCGACGAAGCGAAACCCATATTTACATCATTGGTTAAAGTGGGTTTGCCTGTGGAAATGCCATCTAGCAATGATTTGGGTAGAAAACTTATAACGAATTATTCCTGCCGGGATTATGTTATTCAAAAGGTATGTGAAAATCTTTTTCTAAATTTATCAAATAATTGATACGAGTATATTTAATGTTCGTTATAATGTTCTTTAGTCCAACCACATTCGTGATCAATTCTATAATCGAATCCATAAAGCAATGCTGGCTCAGTCTCGCGTGGTTTACCTTGCAATGCGTCCTTTCTTATGCTTCAAAGGCAAATCCTTTAATACGATGTTCGCATATATGCCCGCCCATAAACGAGAAAACTACTATTTTCGAACGTGGAAGCTCGGAGAAAGTACTTCTATGCTACGAAAACAACTGTCGAAGTAATTAATGTCCCAGGAAAAAGAAACATTAAAAAAAGCAAAAAGTTCTTGGTGAGCTTTTGTGGTAGAGTTCATAGAAATAGAATTTATCTCATTTTATTTTTTAGCCGCAGAAATGAAATTAAATTATGAATTTCTAAACAAAAATGCCCACATTCTTTTTTGTGGTATTTATTTTGTAAAAAATTCAACGCAACGTCAGAGTTCCTAATGGCGATACTCAATGTTTGGTGCGAATGGCATAAAAAAAGCTACGATATTTTGCATTTGCACTTTTACAAGACCATGTGCCTCAAACACTGAATACAACCATTGAATACACCTTCATCGCGTTGCGTTGCGTTTTGTAAATTAAGGCCCTTATTGAACTGCATTCTATTTAAAATATATTTATTTTCGACCACTTTTATTTAGAATTGTTTCCTTCATTGCACTCCACCTGTGTTCGTTTGTCCCGTAGTTGGGCAACTTTTCCCATCGTGTCTAAAGGCTACAGCTACAGTAGCTTCATTAATTTAGTGTAATTACTGGTCATTTGTTTTACTATTTTTTTTAATTTTCTGTTTTTAATTAAATTGTTAGCAGAGAATTTCTGGAATATCGCACATGCAATTTATACGCCCGTGAAAATAGTAGTGTGCAGAGCACGCGGACAGTGGTTTAATTTCTATTACACATTTGTTGTGTAAGTGAGCTCGCAAATGTGTGAAAATTGAGCCATCTTCCACACAGCGCCTTGAAAAATTAAATATTTAGCAACAATAAATATTTAAAAAGCAACAACAGCTGTAGCAACTGTGGCACGAAAATTGTGTGTGCCCCGAATATATTACGAGCATTTTTTATTTTATTATTGCAAGCGAAATGCGTATTTTGTTCTTAATATCTGGATTTATTACTCTTCCAAAAAAGAAAGAAAAATTGAAGGAGTTAAGGAGTCAATGAATTCCAGTGTTGAAAAAGTCATAAAACTGATTTCAAAATACAACTTTGAGTTTTTATCCGAGAATGGCGAACCAAAAAGTAGGGTTATGTGGTTAACCGGTATGTATTTGGGTATAAATAAAGATATATTCATCTGTTTCCTCATAACGTCCAAACTACTTATCACATTTCAAAAATATATTGTGTGTTGGGTATTGCTCGCGGTTTTGCTGGCATGCACCCAAATAGTGGGAATAATTTGTGTATTCTGATTTTGAGAACTTTGCCCTAAGCCTTGTGATCACTTACAAGTGTTAGAATGTATCGTGTCCTTAGGGCAGGTGACATACGACCACGCCTATCATCTGAACATTACAATATTTTGCTGTTTCATACTTTTTAGAGCATGATTTCCTAGAACTCGGGTTTTAGTTTTTGAACTCAGTTTTTATTGTAGCACGTAGTCGTATTCAGTTCTGGATATGAATATGTCCAAATTCATTCTCGTACAAAGATATTATTGCTTACACCGATCTACCCGTATTTTGAAATCATGTAAATGACACTTAACATGTAGCAAAAACATACGTATGCATGTCATCAGCAGTAATTTCTAACATGTTAAATAATTAATACGCAGTAAAAACTGTGCACTCAGGAGCATAAATATTAGATGCGATTTCCGTTAGCGTTGTTGTCTTACACCCGTAAAGTGATTTCATTTTTCTATTTCAACATTTGCACTCACTATATTTATTATTTTTACACATACACGTGAAGAAAAAAACATGGTTTAGGTAACCACAATCTAAAATCTTATTATTATTGTAGATGACCTTCGAGAGCGATAGAAAAGTAAAAGTAGCGGCTGAAGTACGAGCACAGTCACAATACTCAAAGCACCAATCACACCACCATCATATTTTGGTTCAACAACAAAACAATTTAACATATTATGTTCATTAAGAACATTTTATGGTTAGAGTTGTTATATTATATTTTTTTTTATAGACTAAAAATACTTTGTAGTTGCAATTTTAACGAATGCAAATCATTTAATGATTAAATGTTATCGTAGTTTATCGCAACTCAAGTACTGTTTAAAATGTTTTCAAATGACCATTATATGTTTGCCAGCATAATAATATGTTGTTGCGGAAAACATAATATGGTAGTCGTTAACATGCTACAATCGTGTTTTTTCTTTGAGTGTAGACATTTATGTACATACATACATACATACATACATACAGTTACTTGCACACTTGCGAGTACTCGTATAATGCATTCCTTTCAACACAGTTTAAAATTTAACATGTATCCTCATGTCTGTCCCTTTTTTTAAATAAAAACTCACTCTTACAAACACAGGCATTCATACATTTTCATGCAATACATACGTACGAAAGTATGTATGTACGAGGTATTGTAGCTATAGTTACATAAGTATGTGTGTATGTGGGTTCGTATGTATGTAAATAAGTGAAGTTGATAATCTTTGTTTACGTCAATCTCTGTCTCCCTGAACGTTGTTTTTGTATAAAGAATTATGCACATGTGATATGTATCCTTACACATGGTACGTACATATGTGTGTGTGTGTGTATTCAATAGGGAAACAACCATTTTCTATTGATTTGTTTTAGTTTTTTAATCCAGTTTGGAAACTTGGCAGGAGAGGAAATATTTTAGAGAAAATTTTGTATCACAAACATACACTTCAATAAGGTAACATTGATAACATAGGAAGAACGATCGTATTGTTCATACTATGATACTGTAGTTTCTTTATTGTTCTTATGGTGAAAATTATCCTTTGGAATCTTTGTAGTGCAAAAACCAACACAAAAGCTATGCAAATCTGCCATAACTGTTTCTTCAAAGTTCTGCGTGCTCTGCATATAAAAATATTCTCGTGCTAACATTTACATTTTTACGTTCATTTGAGATCTCCAGAAGTACCAGTATTATCGTTTGTTAGAGCTAAAGAACATGCATAAGCATGCAGAACGAAAAATGACTCTGAAGATGGCACATAGCCGAAACCGGTTTGTCTCCAAACCAAACTTGACAAGGGATGACGGAAATTCGTTCCAAAATTCTACATCAAAACACCCTGTCGGAATATCAAATCAAGAATCAACATGCATAAGCCCTAAATGATATGATAAGGTTAAAAAATTGGCATTGAAAAAGCCACTTCTTATCCCATTGTGCTTTTGCCTCTGTTCAATTGTATTATTTTCTATGCAATTGCTCATTTTTTCACAGTGTTGCAGCGTCTCTGGTCGCAAGCGCCTAAAGCCAAGACGTGCTTATTAGTCCAGGCCTGAACTACTTACTGGGAGCTCGCGTTTGGCATTGAAAATTTTACAAACTGACATTCTATTATTGATTTCGTAGTTTTATAATACTTTCTTATTTTGTTCTGTCTCTCATTAATATGAATCTGTGAGCCATCGCATTTGAATACACTTCAATACACACTATTAAACAAAATGGTTACACGCGTTAATATTCATACATACGTACATAAGTATTTATTGGAGTGAAATCAATTTATTCGGAAACATTTATCACTGATGCAAGAGTTTACAAAATATTTTCTCATTTAAAAAATTATATTTTCCCAAGAACGTCAATACACTTGAGTGTGTTTTAATGTTCTTCTTATTTCCAAATGCATACATATGTAAATAGAGATGGAAGTGGGCGTATGTGTGCAAATGCATGTCCAGGCGTAAGTCATATGCTCGCAAGATTGTGCCTTGTGAATAACCAAACAGTCATACCAATGACGATTCCACAATAAAGAAATTAAAATAAATAAAATGATTGAAGTGTATTCAATTACATCAGTCGCTTCGATCACCAGAATTGCCCTCCCAAGAAGACTCTGCAGAAAGATCGCTCTTACGGCTGGAAGTGAACAAAGAAACCGAAAGATAAGAAACATGCAAATGTATTGGTATAAAACGAGCTTTAAGTTCTTGGGATTACAGAAGATTCGTAATCATTTGTCTACTACTAAAATAAAACTTCTATCTATAATCGAAATTTAAGCGAAATGAAAGTAACAGCGTCTATTATGGATTGACTAAAATAACTAAATATTTACCTTCGCGAGATGCAGAATAAACGTTATCTCATCGCATCGAATAAACGCATACATTTATCCGATGGAGAGTAACATGAAAAGTTAAATTCAACAAGTTTACATTAAAGGTAAATCGCTTAATTGCAGAGACAAATGCCGACTCATAACCTGAAAACAATATTTAAATAATCAGACAATTGTCTGCTAGTTGTAAAGAAAAATATTCAGAAAAAAATGAACTAATTTGTGCATGAAGCGATAAGCACTGCGTCCCCGTTTAGCCATTTTGTTATACTTTTGCTTCTCACTGTATTAGAGTTATTGAACAAAAAAAAAAAAAAAAAATCAAAAGCGGGAAGTATTATATTGCAGGACATTATTTTGAACACCACGTCATGCATTAGTATTTGAGCTTTTCTTATAAAAAATCTCGAATATCGCAAATCAAATACCAAAAACACTTTTTGCTTCAATTTTCAAAATACATCCATAAATATTTGGGAATAATTAAAATTTAATCGCTCTATTTTAATAATAAAGTTGACAGTCAAAAAGGCATTGTGGAAAGATTTTAATCAGTTAGAGGAATATTTGCAGCAGTTAAGTAAAAAGTCGCAAACTTTTAGTTACGACCCTCATGAAAACATTTCCAGGCTGTTAAAAATGAACCCGTTTCTTACTTCTTTTATTTGAATATCTACGAGTATACGAGTACATGGGCTGTTTCTTGTATTTCCGTACAAATAAATGTGTACATAGTGTGAATGTATGTTTGTATGAAGAAGTGTTTAAACGTAAATAATTGAATGCATTTATGTAGGTTGTACATATCTGCTCATTTACTGCAGAAGCACTTATTGTCACACACGCTAAAAGAAAACTAAATGACATGTAGTTGCAATAAACAATATTTAACAGGAAAAACAATGCAACTGAGCAAAGAAAAAAATGTTAAAGGAAACACAAACTACATAAAGGAATACTGAGAGGAGTAGGCAAGCAAAAACAATAAGTGAGTGAGAAGCCTAAAAGGGACAAAATTTCAAAAGAAAAATGTGTAAAAATTCAACAATAATAACGTGAACATGTTCAAATGTTGGAGCATTGTAATGAAAGCATCCGAGTGCACTCATGTATTTAGACACATACATACATATGTATATAGGAGCATTAGAAGAGCTCCATGTTTGCAGATCGAATAAAAGGTGATCATGTTTTATGTCTACTTTTCAGGCTTTCAAGATCAAACTGATAGACAAAAGCAGTTTGCAATTTGATAGGAATTTCTCCTAAACTACACTTTAAGCATACTGAATGTTCGACAAGGTGCCGGTGTAACTTACATACATACGAGCACCAATACAAACAAGTCTGCATAACAAAAGTTGTATTGTTAGTGCCATTTGTCGTTACAAATGTTGCCATCACATTAACTAACAGAAAAGTTAAAAAAACAACAACAACTACACAAGCAGCATTAGAAGCAACAATAGAAAAATATTTAAACCATGTGTGTGCGTGTTTGTGTATGTGTGTATGTGTTCTAAACTACTATCATCGTCTGCGTAGGTAGGTACATGTACTACGAGAGCATAATTGTGAATGCAGAAAAATTCGTTTCAGTTTTTAAACACACATTAGAACAAAACAGAAAACATGAACATAATTGGTTGTATTTTCAACTACAGCCTAGTTTGGCTACAACGAAATCGATGGGAAACGTTTTGCATTTTAGTCAGCTACGTATCTTTCATTTGCTAGAATCGCTGTAGCTAACAGAACTAAGTTGTTGCTATAGAAATTGTGCCACATTTAATAGACTTGAATATCTAACCGAACCGAATCACACTGTAAAATAATTTCTATGCCCGACCTTTTGTTTATGTTTATGAACACTTGTGCATTGTTCTTATGTATCTGTTTGTTGTCTTTCAGTTATTTATTATAATTTTTTTGCTCTTAAACATTTTCACTTTAATTAAATTTTAACAAAATTTGTTGCACAAGTATGAACTTTGACTTGAACAAATTGTGGATCCTTGTGATTTATACATTCATATACACTCGTCCTCATGTACGTGTAGTTCTGAGATCAGTTCCATATGTGCTCTGAAAGCTATTCAGTAATCAGTACGCGCCACAAAGAGAATATGGGACACAATTGTACACATTTGTATTTTCGGAGTGACCGATCAAACTTTCAACTCTCATAGGGATAAGTATTCCCTTGGGTTGCAAGCTGTTTATTCAGATCTGCTGGTATGTGTATGAGCATTTCCTAATTGGTTTTAGACTTGTAGTTAATTGAGCTCAACATTCATTAATGAAAACATTCGAACAGCAGACAATTAAAAATTATTCTTTCATTAAATACAAGATAGGGGCTTCTTTAACTCGTTCTCTAATTCCAAATTAAATGTTGGCAAATTTTTAGTAAATCTTCCGATACAACATTTATATTCATTAGAATGCGCCAGTATGTGTTTATTTGCTCATGCTTGTGTGTGTGTTTGTTCTAATTGTGTATTTTGCGAAGCGAGAAGATAAATTTAATTTAATTATAATACATTTTGTTTTTATTGTTTTAGCAAAAGAAAAAATAAAAGAGTGTGCAGTGTACGAATAATCAGAGCCACATTCTAAAGTTCGTACACGCAAACAAAAAAACATGGTTAAGTTAACCATAATCCAAGAGGAATCATATGGTTGTAAAATTATCTACAGTAATAATAATAAGGCCTCCTTTGAACGATAGAAAAGCAAAATATGTATGTTACTGATTGGCAGCTGCTAAACTACGAACACAGGCGAATAATGCCAACGGCTGGTTCTTAGTTAACGCGCTAATATTTTAACCATTATCAGAATTTGATTAAGCGCCAAAGGAATTTTATGTCTATTAAGAACATAATATGGTTAGAATTATTATTATTAATTTTCTTAAGTTAAAATATTTTATTTGTAGTTGGAATTGCATTGTCCAACTCAACTCCAAATGTTATGAATTGAAATGATTAAATGTAAACAATAAATTATTTCAAATATTTTCCATTAACCATTAGATGTTTGCCACAGCAATATATTGTTGTAAAGATCATAATATGGTTGTCGTTACCATACCACAATCGTGTCTTTTCTTTGCGTGTACAATATAAATTATTTTACCCCAGTTAAACAACAAAATAACACTAACAAAACCCTCTAATGTAATTTCTAGCTAAATAAGTTTGTTCTAACTTCTTCCGAATACTGCAAGAAGGATCAAGGTATCCCCTTGAAGGGGATTTTACGATTCGCTTATCAGACACTTTTAAAGTCTTTTAACTTCACACCAAATACTAAACAAAGGTTGGTATGGAAAAATGTTCAAAAGAATATTTATTTACTTCATATTCTTTTTTATGTCAGTTTGAGCTAGCTCTCTTAAAATACGTCACACTCTCAAGTTATTTAATTTAAGCTGTTTATATAATAAAGAAACTACTTAGAAAAATTGCCCTTCAGTTGGGACCTTTAGAAAGTCACTGGAGTAGAGTCCCATTAATAAACTCATCAACAACTTTAAACAATCCTCACTACTTAGCGGGATCGATTATTAAATCAAACCAAATCAAACTAAAACAAACCAATACCGAGCGGGTCGGACTGAAAGAAACAAATAAAATGAAGTTGTTAACATTGAATTTGCTTGGCAACAGCAACAAAAGTTCTTTCGAGTGGGAGTGGGCTTGTTGTGGCCGACACAGTCTCAAGTTGTCGTTCTTATTTTGCAATTTCTTATTTGTTTTGCTTCTTTATTGTACCCCTGAATACACTTCCTCAATGAAAATTGAGTTCTCTTTCCGGCTCATTTGTAACATTTCGAAAATTCATTTATATTTATTTGAGGCAATTTGTTAAAAAGAAAATCCCACAAGCAAAATAAATAAGACAGGCAAACATGAGATGGAAACAAAAAATGACAAAAATATACTTAAAGGGTGGGTAGTGGATCGCTGTATTTACTCAGCTTTCTGTTGCTGGGGGAGCTAAGAGTGACTGACTACCAGCAGAACTAGCAAACAATAATGACAGTAAAACGTTTCTTTTCGTACAACAGACACGTTCATCAAATAACGCGACTTTAAAAAGAAAAACAAAACTCTACAGTCTATTCAAGTGAAATTAACTTGTCTGTGAAAGAAAAACAACCAAAAATCAAAACAAAAAGCTGTTTCCTATGACGAACTTGGATGTCAATTAGACGAGATATAAAATGTTTGCGTAGACACAAGCCAGGCCGACCTGTACATTTGGTGTCAAATTCATTTGATGGCATTTAGGATGTGGCAGCAAAAAAGTTGACATGTCACAGAAAAACAACACAGCGCCAATAGAGGCGATCAATTTTTATTTTCTAGTTTTTTATAGCTACACAGTAATGGCAATAATAAATGGACAGCTATGTAATTCGTTTTTCTTGTGTTTGTGGTTGTTGCTGTTATTTCATTGCTTCCTTAGCAGGAATGAGAAATCTGACTATTAACAAAATCGTAGCTCCTACGAAGCCTGTGAGTGGTGCAAATCAAACAAATTAGCTACATAATGTTTATTGACAGTAGAGTTTTAGCAAAATATTTCTATCTTTTAAGCAACAGCTTTGCTTTGAGAGGCAACCATGACAGCCACAGCTCATAATGAATTGAGAACAGTAACTACTACAATGTTCTTGAATAAAATCAACCAAGGGTTTGTATGGCCGAAGGACAAAATATAACTGAACTGCTTCCACAACTGCATCGCCAAAAAACCTGTCTTCACGAAAATTATAAGATTCAGTTCTCGAAATTCAAAACATTCTTCAAGAATAATCGCCATTTGAATTCTAAGAGGAAAAAGCAGTAACACTGGCTGAATACCTTTAACGATTTCAAAAGCAATTCTGCGATATTTCAGTGTTGGACAAAATTTATAAAAAAGACAGGAAATTTGAATCAATCCGACTATTTTCCGAGATAAAAGTAGAAGTTGAAGTTTGGCGTTAGCACATTGCAAAGCGTAACAATATTTCGTTGTCCAAAGGACAACAGTTTGATACGTTTCCTGGCAAGCTTTACACTTCGTACGTATTTGGCAGTGCAGCTACATAGTAGTGGTTTGGCAGACACACACAATTAAATATGTTTATACTCGTACAAGTACCAACATTCGTATGGACATTATACCGGCTCGTAACTTGTAAAAAAAACGGCTTTTTGTCAACTCGAACAAATTTCAGAACAAATTGCAGAAATTGCTTTGTTTGGAAGTTGTGTGTTTTACTCGTATCAAAGGGACGATTGATTCATTATGACAGAAAAATTTCAAATTGTTCTTTAGCATTTTGTTTTTCGACAGGAACATGTCTTCTATTGGGCCTATGCCCACCGCGCCTTCCTTATAGAGGCTCCTTATGGAGGCTCCCATACACAACGGCCAGATGAGATAATTCGGCACATTAACCACATTGAACCTGAGAATCTGAGAGTTGATAGTATCGACTATCGGATAGAGGTATGCCACCGAAGCTGTGGCTAGCAGTTGGACGATATTTTGTTTCACATATAATTGTCATAGATCCTTCTATCATAAATTTGGATTTTTGGGGCCCGAAAACATTGTAATATATTAATGAAAAGGATTTCCTAAAAGAAACTTTAATTCGCAAACTTGCCTAATGTTTATATCCATAAAGTGTGTGTGTGAGTGTAGTAGAGTGATAGGAAACAGACAATTTTACACATTTTTATGTGTTTAGCAAAGTCTCGTTCGCCGAAAGTGTTGGTTTCAAAACTATTTGACACCAAACTGAAACAGCAGAAACCGAGTTGAAAAAAATTGGAATTATTCCAATTGGTGTTGAAATTACAAAAGGACAAACTTTTTTTAAATATTTAAGATTTTCTCTTATGTATTTAAGCGGAATATAACGCCAGGATATCGGCATTTATGGTTTTGATATTTTTTTTCTAATTCATATAACAGAATCAAGGCAACTAAATAATAAAAAAAATAATGAAAATCATTTAAAAATAAATTTAAAAAAAATAATGCGAAACCCTTTTTTCGGCTTTAAACTCTTCTTAAAGTTCTCCTGACAACAGGAGAACAAACACAAAAAAAAAGAACAAAAAGAAACATAAAAATTATAAACAAATGACGATTGCAGCGAATTTTACTTTCACGCAGTTAAAAGTCATCAAAAATGCGGAAAATGGCTTTAAAGCAGTTCTTGAGGTTCTTGTTGTCGTTGCTGTTGTAATTGTTTGCTGTTGCTGAAAAGGATTAGTCAAGTAGTTGTTGTTACACTTCAAGAGTTGCAACTGTATAAAGTGGCAAACGGAATGAATAAAAGTAGCAGCGGCAACAACATCAACTAAAAATAGAAACATCATAACAACGTAATAATAACAGCAGCAGGAATATCAACACCGCCGCCACTATGAAGCACTTCACGAAGAGCATTAGAAGCCCTTTTTTCAATAGAAGTAAAAAAACTAACTGAAGCAGGCCCATTAAGCCAGTAACTGTTTAAGTTACAGCCTTTTGAATTTTCGTGTTTGTTTGATACAAACATTACTCTATTTTGTATGTAAAAATAATAAAGTCATGAAAAATTGCACAACCCACCCACACACACACGCAAAGACACAAAGCAAAAAGAGCAACAAAAAATGAGAACCGTTTAACAAAACGCAGCCTCAAGCACTTTTAATACATGAAGTTTGTGTAGGAAGGGCGGCAAGAGCGAAGTAAGATCCAAATAAGTTCAAAAAACTATAAAAATAAGATTGAACGAGGGTTCGCATTTGGCCACTTGTGTGTGTGTATGTCTGTGCGTTTGTCTACAAGCTGACAAACTTTCGCAGTGTATAAAACATTATAAAAAATAACGCAGGGAAATAGGAAGCCGTGCAAAAAAAATCTCGTCATTACTTACATCACAACAATATGCAACAGTTACAGTGCTTTGTGAAGCACATTCATTCACAAACACTCGCACTACGTTTGCTCTCGTTCATACACTCCACATGCAGCTACAAAATTCAGGCTTTAGTCACCTTTTCATAAAAGTTGCTTAACTGCCTCTAGAACTCATCTCATATTTTCACCACTTCATTTTTTTATTCCTTAAGTGCACATTTCATATTTAAGTACATAAATGTTTATATAAATGCGAAAGTATTAGTGTCTAGGTAGACTGTTAGATTGTTAGACTCTTTTTCCCTTTTTAAAACCTTCTCTTCCTGTTTTGATTCACGCAAGTAGGATGGCCCCAAACGTCTAAAAATTATGAAAAGGAAGAATAAAACTTATTGTTTCACCGACTGATAGGGCAAAGTGGTCACGTAAATAAAACAAACTACACGTCTGTGCTTTTTGGTCCCATTGTTGCCACTTGCAAGTTGTTGTCCCAGCGCGCTTAATTATCACATCTCTTTATTTTCCTTTTGTTGTTCTTATGATGAACATAATTTTCCCTCTCTAGCTGGAGGACTTAATTTCTTACTTACAAAGTTATACAGAGTTATGACAGACTTATGATGTGATGCATGCACGCGCCAGACTGTTGACACTTATAAAGGAGTTTATTGCCGTGCAGTTGTGTGATTGATGTTCTCACCTGGAATATAGTTTACAATTAATTTCCATCGTATGTTACGGTTTGCAATGATTTGCAACCAATAAAACTCTTCTTTTTATTTATTTAATTTTTATTGTTTTGTGTTGGAGTAGTCGCTCGCATATGATGTTTTGCTTTCTTAAGTAATTCAACCTCTAATTGGGTTATTCTGCTTAAATATTTGCTTCTTCAGCTTATGCTAAGTGCATTGAGAAGCATATTTTTCTCGAAATGGGGAAGAATCCACTTACCCGCTTCCAAAAACTCCATTAAGGTTTTTGCTTTACTCTGCTAGAAAATGAGCGTGTGTATGGCTGTGTGCGTGTGTGTGTATTCTCTATTGAATAATAAAATTAGGTTTATATTCAATTTTTCCTCTAGAAGACTTTAAAGTCATCAACGCTAAAACTTGTGAAAAAAGCATTGAAAAGAAATTTTGTTTGTAGTTGTTCTTTCCTTGCTGCTTCGAAGCCATTCACACCACTGACTCATTTTATTTAATTATATTCACACACACACCTAATGAAAAACCTTTTAAACGATTTTTCTTTCTTTATTGTTTTCACTTAGCGCGAAGTTGTGAGGGCAGCATCCACGAGTTCGAGTATTTGTGTGTAAAAACCCTGCAGTTTATGAAGGCAGTACCTTCGTGGACGAATTGTTGTTGGGAATGTCAGAGAGTTTATTAAGACAGAAATTCATCAAGGAAAAGGGAAACTAATTTTATTATTTATTTTGAGAATTTTTTATTTTTTAAGTGCAAGTGTTCGTTTCTGATCTGCCCTCTTACGAGAGGAATGGGGGAAAGGGAATGTAAAATTTCAGTTTCACGGCAAATGTGACCAAGTGAAGGAACTGGAACTTTTTGTTGTTGCTATAAAGATACGATTTTACATAGCACTCGTACTTTAGAAGTAACTACATTGGCTTCGAAGCAGTATTGCGTTTTATAAGTAGCGATTGCAGCAATTGCTACTTCCATATTAAACTTCAGGGCATTTGTGTGAAAATACGAAAAACGTTTTAACTTAAGTAAATATTTGCTTAATTTCATTTGCCATGAAATTCAGTCAGTGCTCGCGCGCTGATGTTACTGCCGCTTGGCTTCTTGCGTGCGCTTTCCTTTTAGCCTGGTTTATTTCCATTTGTAACATCGCTGTTTCCATTTTTAGTCTATTCTTAGCTATTTGAATAAATAATTCACTTTACTTTACCAATTTTCTATTGAACATTGTGTGTTTTTGATTTTCATTTTTATTCGCCCTCGTTAGTTCCCGTTCGTTCATGAGGTTTCATGTTGAAACATGCTCTTCGTGTCATAAGTGATTTGCCCTTTTATTTTAATGTTATTCTTTCTATTTGTGTAGTTTCTTTTTTCAATTCAATTGTTTCATTTCGTTTTGACTATGAACGTAGTGTCTTTTTGACTTTCTATGTCGGCGCTTGTGTACGTTTGTGTGAGTGAGGTGGAAGTGGTTTTCTAAAGTCGAAGAGTAACGTCCTTCATTCACTGAGTAAATGTTTAAGTTGAAGATTCATTGCATGAGCAAATGTTTCGTAATGTGATACTTTACTTTTGTTGGCTTAATTTACATTCGTAACAATTTGTGTTCTCGGTGCTTTTTTACATATTTCAGATCCATTACAATTTTTTTACTCGACCCTTAGAAGTCCGACGGGGAAGAGGTTTTTTTTTTTAGTTTGGTTTCAAAACATCTATAATAAATATATGTAGTTACATAGATACATATATCTATTGTCATTTTGGTATGTGTGCGAGGTAAATCAAAAATGTATGTAACTAAAGCAGAAGGCAGGGTCAAATACTCTTGTGTCACATAATTGTCGAATTGCGTATTAAAATTTATGTCTTGGTTACCTGAGCGGAAAGACGTTTATTGCAAGAATAAAAGATAAAATAAAACTTGTCGTTTAATACAAACACATCGAGCCTAAAACAAATTTTGCAAGAGAAGGTTTTTTCTATTTCTTTTTTTTGTATTCGTTCAGAATTTTTATTGAAATAATTATTACGTAAATCAATGGAGATTTAAAGCCCTTATTTTTAATGTCACTGGAGTCAAATTTCAATTCACGCGTCTAACCACGTGTAGCAAATATAAAGTATGAACACGCTTGATCGTAACTTGTAGCTGGAATCAGGCGAAAAAATTGCCATCCGTGAGCGTGCAGAGGCTGTAGAAAAATTCTATATCGTAAAGTTAATTTCGAAAAATATGTCAGTTACATTATTTTCGCGTTTAAGGCTGGACTTATTTGCAAAAACATTTGATCTTTTCTGTTACATTTGATGGAAACACCCGTAGCATTGCATACTTTATTTAACATGGAGACGATGAAAGAAATTTTCAACTGTCTGTCCCTTATTTACATACATACATACATATTTCCTTTAATCAAAGACAATCAGTGACACATTAAGTATTTAGTTTGTAATCAACTTGTCCTGATCTTGCTACAATATGACACTTTAACACACACACACACACACACACTAGCAACACCGACGTATATTCACTTGTGTTTGCGGACATAAATGTATGTGCGCATCCACATACACACATGCGGACTTTGGTATCTGTCGGATGTTTCTAAAGAAAACTTTAAATAACAAAATCAAACTACGAGTAAAAAATAAGTTTAAGAGAAACAGCACTTTGTCATTTAGTATCTCCACCTACAAGTGTTTGTGTAGTTCCTTTAAGTCGTGAGTACACACTGCACTTGTCTGCCGTGTGGGAACAAGGTATGGTGCTTTTGCTTGTGTGTAACTGCATTATGTTGAAGTTTAAAACTCTACCGTTCACTCCTTAGACACTTGTAGTTACATGCGAGATTAACTGACTTAAGTTACACCTTCACTTGCACACAGGTTGTCATTTAAAGCAAAAAACCAACAAAATTAAGACCAACAACAAAAAGAACATACATATACGAGTTGTTCTTTAAATTTTAAACACTGATGGAAAACAGAAAAAAAAGAAACGATGCCATATAGGATTTTTTTAATTCCATCACTTGCGTATTTTATAATTCCAGTATAATTTGATAATGTAAAAAATTACGGTCGCCAAATAGCGGTAGCCGTGGTGAAAACAATCGTCTAAAAAGCTCTTAAAATCTGAAGGCCATCAGCCACAAATTGCAACTATAAACCTCTTTTGAGGAGCGCTTCTTACACAAACTTGTGTGCATATGTATGTGCTAATGCTTGTGTGTGTGTGTGTGAGAGAGTTGTTGGTTTTGCATGCCTGCGTATTGTGTTTTGTGTGATTTGAAAGTTTACACAACTTTAATTAAGTTACCTTTGGCAAATTTCATAGCCAATGCAACATCAATTATAACTCCGGTGGAAGTGGGGTGTGCACATGGGTGGGCATGTCCATTTTTTTAAATTGTTCTCTTGTTTTATTTTCTGTTCCACACAGCCACGTAATTGTAGAGAGAAGATGAATTCAGAACACTCTCTTATTTAATATTAGACGAGTTTAAATGCATAAATTCTCTGAAGTTTTAACTTCAAAAAGTCGGATTAGAGGTAAGAAAAAAATATTGCAAACTGATTTCGCAAGTGTTGTATATTTGGTGTAGGGGCATTATTAACTATTTAATTCTTCATTCAATAATAATCTACCAGTTTTAAATATTTCAATTTAAAATATCTAAGAACTCATTAAACTTTATTCAACTCTCAACAACTGTCTCTATTATTTTCTATTCATGCATTTGTTGTTAAGATTCTCAATTTTAGTTTCACGACTAAAATCAAAGGGAAAACAGAATAAAAATAAAAACAATTTGTAAGCAGTAGAAGAACTAGATATTTCATATTTGAACCAGTCTACTAGTGCACATTCAAATACAGTGCATGCGATACCTACTGGGTTTAGATGTTTGTGGTCAATAAAATGCATTTTAATTCAAAAGGAAAACTAATTCAATGTAGAAAATACAATCGAATCCGTTACATGCGACGGAATATAAAAACAAAACAAACATGCAAGAATCACATGACCCTTTAAATATTCCGGGTGAATGATCGTTTTAACTTGAATATTCAAATACTTGACCACTGACTTTAAAGCAGCAATTGCCCAGCAGTGTATGTTAAAGTACCTCGAGCGGGAACAATAGAGGAAACTATAAGACTGCCCTCATTAGCTTAATCGTTCCTGGTAGGTTGGTCAGGGAAATCTCGTTCTTAAGCCTAACTGTTCGTATTGGGAATAAACTCCCTGCAGAAAAAAGTATTTTCTGTCACTTCGCAGAAACAATACTCTCGCTATTCTTCTTCCCATAGCCTAGTTCTTACCCAATGAATTGCGTAAGTAGGGTCGCTTTGGCAATAGCCTCTTTCGCTGCGATCCATGTGGTTGTTATTCACTCAATTTGAAGAGCCAGATGTTCTGCATCGATTATTTAAGGCAAAGTCTAACTGCTCCTATTTCCACCATATTAACAGCTTGAAATAATATAATTTCTCCTCTTCACCATATTTTTGTTCTGCACTTTGTGAGTTTTGTTGTAAAAAAAAAAGACAAAAACATGTTTGTGAATTTTATTGTTTTCGAAAAATGTTTGTTGTGGCAATGTTGGGTGAAGTGCTAAAAAACTAATTAACTCTTTCGTTGATGCAAAAGTACCCAAACCAGAGCAAACTTTCCTGCTGGTTTTCGACTAATTCAATCATATTTTTGTAAAAGTGCAGAGTAATTAGTTTAAAATGTCAAACGAAGACACAAAATCATGCACAAGACTCGTTCTTAAATGAGCCAGTACGGAAATGTTCACACAAAAACGGGAAAAGCTGATGGTAACGCCTACTACTACCCCTTACTAAGACGCTACATCAAAATTGTTATCAGCAGACTGCTAAGCGGGTAACATAAATATAATGTTTGCAAAAGATACTGACTGATTCCAAGTGCGATCTCACTATACGCAAATGGTGCCTCTGTTACGCGGATTGGTAAGCGGAATTCCGGTAACCTGCTTAGCTTTAGATTTCCCCGTTTTTAAGAGCGTAATTTTAAAAGGAAAGTAGAAAATAACTTAATTTTTTAAATATCTTAATTTTATACTCGGCGGAAGCTGCCGTATATTCCGTGAATAATTACGGTTCTAAACTCACTTCACTTTTAGGTATTTTTAGGTTTTAAATATCCCAGAGTTTATTTAATACACTCATTGTACGTACATCCGGAATTATAATGAAGAGCTAAAGCATGAAAAATATCGTGTTTATGATAATTTGTTTGTCGTCATGAACTGCGTTTAGTCAAACCAGGTTTGAGTTCATCTCAAAGAATATTTCGTTTGATGTGAAAAACGATACATTTTTAATTAAGTTTTTATTATTTGTTTGTCCTTTTTGTTCGCAGCATCCAATTCTGAACGCGTTACAAATTTGTGTGAAACTTTTGTAGCAAACACCAATGCGTCTGACAATAGATGTTGTCTTTTGTCTGCTTATTTCTTGCCGCCCCAAAATTTTTTTTAATTCTTTTCTAACTTTCCTTCTCTTTTCTGTTTAAATGTAAAGGATTCTTAGTGATGAAATCTAACTTTATAGCTGGCCTTTGATTAAAAACATTGTAACTTTTTCAACTTGTTTTCAGTGTGAGATTCCTTGAAGTTCATATTTGTTGCTTTCTGCTCAAATGTGTGTCTGTGATTTCACGACTTCGGTAAATAAACAGGACACAGACACTCAACCAAAAATGGTTAAAAAAGTCTAAACAAATATAAAAATAAAAACTGCGGAATATTTTAAAGTTGTGCGCACGATTCCGTTGCGATTTAATTAATCCTTTGCGAGCCAAGAGTGGCTGATGTTAATTAGTTACACACAAAATGGGCAAATTCATCAAGTTTGAAATTCAATTTTAAATTTAAAATTTTGAAATAAGTGAAATGATACAACAACCCCCAACCTTAAAACCACAAGAGTTGAGTAAAAATTAAAAGTCCTTTTAATAACAAAAATCTTTGGAAAAATCTTCTCAGCCACTAATTTACTGAGTTAGATTTGCCGAAAGCAACGCGTTGTCAGAGAAGGAACGTGAGATGACCGTGCCCCCAAATTCGTCATGCAAAATGTCCAATGTAGCATAAGCTGTGTGACACACAGCGTCGTCCAATGCAATGCAGGCCAAAAGACGTTGCTCTTAAAGAATTATGGACTGACAGCCCAAAATTCATCAAGAGATGACTTTTTCGAGATGCATTGAACACCCTCGGATCTCATGTAGTTTGGTATCGTCCCAAATTCGACAATTTTGTTTGTTGACGTTTCAATTCCTCCAGAAATGGGACTCGCAGCTGAAAATGATGACACCACACCTGGGACTATGGAATTTGTTATAATTAATAAGTTTTGCATTCAACATTTTTACTTATTTTTATAAAACTTCAAATGATTTATTCGAATTATTATTTTTTCTTGAAATATATGCTTAAAATTATTTGTCATCTGATCTTTTGCTTTTACATTTACTTAATTTTAAGTGGGGTTATTAAAAAAATCCCCTCCCTGATTAAATTTCACAGTACTAAATGTCGTATGCAGTACAGTAATACCACATTAGAATCAAATTATAAAGTGTAACTCTCTCTTATTCACCTCTTTCTAATGCAAATACTGCTGCTGGTAATTAATCGAATTTGTGCGTAAAATCATCTCTTATTGTTAGAAGTTTTGCTGGTTTGTTTGTTTCATTATTTTCCAATTAACAGAAATTTTTGGTTAAGTCAACCATCTGACTACGAAATATTCGTAGCAAAGAAATAACTTTAAAACATTTTGCCTATTTCTTTGTTCAGTCCAGTGAACAATTTTATTGCCACAACCAGCCCAACTTTAAGTAGAATTAGTAGCCAAAAACATGATGTCGCATGCTTCAATTGAAATTATATTTACATTATGAAACTTCATAGAAGTTGTTGTGTTGAAATACTTCACAAGTTTTTCGAAACCCAAAGTGATCGAAAAATATGTTGCAGCCTGCTTTAATTACAAGAGGAAACAAATAAACAGAAAATAGACATTAGTCTTCACTGTAATAGAATTTTTAGTTGGCAAATGGTTTAAGCGGTTTACTGTTTCTACTCCCCTTTCAATTTATTGTTGTTGTTGGCTCAAGCCACAATTGTAGGACGAATCACCAACTAAGCAACTTTCCTCAAATAGTTTTCTTTCTTCCCATTTCATTTGTTTTATTTGCTTTTGGCGAAATCAAAACTATTTTTAAATACTCGACTCCCAAATACATTTCGAGAAGAATAAAATAGTTTTTTTTTTATAAGAAAAGACCTTCAAGCTTGAAAAATTTAATAATTTAAAAACCATAATTTGATTAATAACTTTGATTGTTGTTGTTTCTTTGATTTAAAGGAAAGTTGTTGGTGACCATAAAAAGTTGCTGGACTCAGACGATTGTCGATGAGTGAAAAATACCAAACCAAAACCGCACTTTGCCTTAAACACCCGAAATATTTTAGACTTTATTTCGAAGGTGTAAAAAAAAAATATTTAAAAATCTTATTTACAAACAGCAAACGAACTAAAATTTCCACCTCGCTGCCTTCTTGTAGAGACTTTTTGTTAGTCCCATTCTATTCGAAAATGTTTTAATTGCACTTTGTGTTATCAGGCATATACGAGGAGTATTAAATTTTTTTAGAACTTACACTGTACATCGATACAAACATATATGCAAATATACAAACACATGCACATTTAGAGCCTTGGCAAATATGATAACGGTTACTCAGCACAAGCAGGAGATGGCAGAGGTGTATGTTTTTTTACATTTCAGTTCACTCCAATGTACAAGTGCCAGTACACATCTAATTCTACTATGCGGAGTGTCTGCTGATAATACACCCACATACGTACCCACATACATACACATACACATACATATGCAAGTGTATTAATGCATGTCTGTGTGAGTGTCTTTTTTCTACGTTGTTACAATTCAAATAATTTTCATAATTTCTAATGTCACGTGTAGACATTAAATGTAATTGCTTACTTGAGAGTGCATGCAAAAGTTGTTCAAGTGGATTCATAAAAGTGTTCAACAGTGTTCATAAAGATTTCTGCATTTTCAAATATCTAATAACATACGAGTATCGAGATGAGTGCCAGGCGCTTAACAACCGCACACAATAAGACTAATGAGACTAGAAAAGTTTAAATCATTTCTTAATTTCACGGATAAGTTTCAATTTCAAGTTGGATAATATGACTGAGCGTGGCTGGAATTGACAATTTAATCCACTGCTTCGGATTATTGTGCGCCCTTCACTACAAAACCATAAAAAAGCTCGTGCTCGGTGCTTCGAGCGAAGTTCCTCAGAACTGACTTCTTAAGTGAGTTAAGTGATGTAAGGTGTCAACCATGCGATACTAGGCACACAAAATGTTTCATCATTTCAATATTCTAATTAAATGCTCTGCAAATGCTATTATCTGCTTCAACTAGTGGAGTTAGAATACTTGCAACCTTTCTTCACCTGACGCCCAGATGAAGCGCAGTCGCCCCCTTATCATGTAGTCATTGATCGCTCTTTTGGACATTAAAAATGTTCTTATTTTTACTCTTTCGGACTCATTTGCCTTGATAGTCATTTGGCTTGGGAAAATATTAATTTTATAAAATATAAACAACAAGAACAACAAACTAAAGAAATTAAATTTATTTCACAATAAAGTCAATACCTTTCAACACAGAACATGTTTTACCTGGTCTTTACATTGCAAAAAACAAATAACATGTTCTCTCTTCCTCAAAAGAACACGATTGGAATGAAACACTCATAACTGAGACCTGTGCAGTTGTGTTCTTATAGGGGTAGTGACGGACACTTTGGGTGATAAGTATTCGACTGTGATTTTTTATTTTTGGCTTATGGCGGCTTATGACCACAGTGCATTGGTGATACTTATGTATCCCAAAATATGTGATATTTTGCGCAAGCATCAATACATGCGCAAGTCAATTGCTTCTTAGCTGGACGTTGTTTTCACATTTCAATTTCAGTACCACAAGGAAGATAAATAAATTTTAATGCACTGAATTTGAAAAACGTGTAAAATAAAACAACTTCATGTAAATATGAATAATGAAATATCGCATCGCTGGATGGTATCGGCATTCAACAGTGGCATGACTAGATCTGCCAAGACTCGCCAGTTCTCTTATGTAAATCGGTGTTTATTTTTTCCTAATATAAATTGCATTCGTTATTGCGGTTACGAATCCAAAAAAAAAAAGATCAAATACAATAAACAACTTATCTGTTGATAAGTTTATAACTATCGAGCGCCACAAACAACAACTTAAAAACACAAGTAAAGTATGAAATATATTACGAAATTTTAAAATGCAAATGCTCGTATGTATTTTGGTAACTTGTGATTAATTCAGATACGTTGACAACTCTTTTAGTCAATAGTTAATCTTGGTAGCTTTTGAATTCGTCAACACTAAACTACTTGAATTCGATGTCAAGGAAGACTGAACAAAGTATCCAGCTTTAGCACTTGAAGTTGTTATAATTTGTTAATGTTGTTTAAAATAAAAGAAAAAAACTTCAAAAATATCATTATAAGTACAAACTGGTTGCAAAAAAAAAACGAAACTTCCATAAAAAGGCTGAATGGAGTTTGCATTTGTTAATAAACTAGTCCGGTTTGTTACTCCATTATGGACACATATTCAGCGTAACTTTATGAATAAGTTTGCTCTGCATGTGCGATGTGTGTGCGTGTGGTAGTAGGTTTAGTTTGTAGCAACAAAGTGCATTGCGTTGCTGTGATTGTATTCAGTTGTTTCTGCACTTAAAAATTTCTCCTTTCATAATATTTGTAATCGTAATGGTCTCCAGTTTTGCTTTCATTTTCTATCTTGTGGTTGCACTACATTTTAGCACTTTTACATTCACATGCATTTTTGTATTCAGACACACACAGACACATATGTAGGTACGTGTGTACAGTGGGTGGATGCTTTTTGTTGTGCTTTCATTTTTGTGGTAATTTAAATAATATTTGAATTTTATGCAGAGCTTATAAATAAACAAAAAGCACACACACATTCACACACACACACACACACACTCACACATACACTTAGCTACATTCGTATTCAAACAGTTATAAACTGACTTGTTACTCCCTGCCAACCTGAACCATAAGCAGCTCATACACTTATGCACACATTCTTCCACCCACAAACTACAATTTAGAGTTTATAATAAGATTTTTTTGCTCAACAAAAGTCAAATTTGGTAGATTTTCCCCCTGTTTGTTTGTATGAGTACATTTCTATTCCATAGAAAATTATTAGGACTCGTTGTAGTTTTGTAACTAAACCAAGGCAGACTTACTCTGGCACCACATCCTAGTACTACGAATACACGAACAGTATACTTTTGTATGAGTACTTTCCAACATTCAAAAATTTGAACATTCATTTAAATACAAGTTCCTTGAGCCGCAGTCTTTTACATATCGGTTGGATGGATTGTGTGGTGTTATTTTCGTCTGTTTTCTAGTTTTTCAAAGTGGAATTTTAAACAGTTTTGTGCAATAGCTTCCATACAACACAATGTAAATAAATTTTGTACTTCAAACATTTCAAAAGTAGGTAATAAGTGTAATAAATATCGCAAGGAGTTCATGCCCATATACGAATTATGTGTTGTGTATGTATGCGTGCATTTGTGTAAATTCGTTAAAACATATTGGCAAAAGCAAACAGTGTTAACAACATTTATCTTCAAGTATTGACTTCTCAATAAACTGATTTCCGATCAAAACAGTTGCTGTTGTTCTACTTGAATTTCGATTTAACTTTTAAGTTTAATTTATTAATTTTAGAGCGATAAAAGAAGGAAGCGAACATACTTGGGTTGGAAACTGATAGTGGAAGCATTTCTAAGAAATTCTGCTAAAGGGAAGCTTGTTGAACTTTACGTACGTTGCATTTAAGTAACGCTTATTATATATAGCTCAGCATATTTATTGTGTGAATATCAGTATTAAATTTATGCCAGGGTAGTCTTTATTGAAATAATATTAAAGAAAGATTTAAATTCAATCTTATTTTAGTAGCAGTTACTTCAAGAGTTGGACAATTCTGGCAGGGAGTTCTAAATAAATGTCTGCAATTTCACATAAATCAATGAATGGAAATAAATTGTGAATATGTTTTCCTAATACTGGTTCCACTTCAACACAATGTTCCGTTTCGTTTTTGTTTTAACAATTTTCATAAACATTCAATTTCCTTTCGCACCAGTATTCAATACTCGTAGCTGGAATTATGGATTTCTGCTTCAATGATATTTGGCTTGATTATGAGTTTTGCTATTAAAATTTCTTCTTCCACTAATTGGGGTGAACTACATGTAATCGTATGTTGGTGTGTATGTGCATTCTTTACAAGGTGTTGAAATCGAAAAGTTAAAAGAAAGAACTTGGTCTTTTGTTGCATTAATATAGGAACAGTGATTGCAACACATGCTGCCTGCTTTTGATTAAGCAAATACACGTACATGCAAAAAATTGCAAATAGAATTTTTCTTAAGCACAGCCCATTAAGAGACAGACAGCAAACTGTCAGACTCTAACATGAGAAACTAAAGCTAAAGCTATTTAAAAAGTTAAGGTAATGCTAAAGTTATCCCAATCATAATTTGCATCTTTGCTTTTTAACCAAGTTTGTATACTAACACACACATACACGCCTAACACATGTTTATACACAAATATATACAACCTTTCGGGTATTTCCATGCATTAGGGCATCCCCTTTACAAGTTTTAAAATCGCCATAGTAAGATTTACAGATCGGCTTTCGAAGTTTTCAAGAACATTCAAATAAAATATTCGCGAGGAGCAATGCAATACAAATAGTGTTAAGAACGAAATATTTTTTACTTGGATACTCTTTATGCCAAAAATTCGGTTATACCCCTAATCGACACATATAAAAATAAAGGAAACTTAGTTCCAATAGTTAGACAACGTGTAAATAAGTGTCACTATATCATGCACCATGTACAGAGACACACACACTTACGTAGTCATTAACACATATATTTGTATGGGGCAAAAGAAATACTTATTTGAATGGCGTAATTAAAAGTTAAGACAACATAAAAGTTTAATTAAAAGCAATTAAAACTGAACAAACAAAATAATGTTGGCTTTTGCAACGGATTGTTTAAAATATCAACGGCAAGTCATAATATTTTTCCATTTAGAGAAGCCTACTTTTAGGGGAGAAAGAAAAGATGCAATTCTCTCTACCAACTCTTCTAAAAACTTCTAAATGATTAGAATTTTTTTCCATTTCATAAGCGATCACAGTTTTGTGAAGAGATTTTTCTTCAAATCAACTAAAAATTGCAAATTTTGGCTTTTGAATATTTGAATACACACAGAGGAAAGTTTTGATTTCAAAAAGTTTTTAAGTAAATAATAATTTTATTTCAAACGCCATTCAATACTGCTGCAAATTACGTCTTGTTCTTCCTCGTGCTACAAATACAGTGCACAAGTGCGAACGGGTTGAGAAATATGACAGCCTAAAGCTGTGTTGCAAATATAGTTTCGTACTTACACTTGTACTTGTACTTGTGTGCGGCAAAAGTTTAAATAATAAAACGAAAAAATATCTTCATAGATAAACTAATGTAAAATAGTTTGCTGTAATAGTTGTGGCATGAAATTTTCTTATTATTTATTTTATTAAAATATAAAAATGAAATAAAACGCACCAACCCTAAGTAAAGAAAGAAAGTTGTTTTTTTTTAGCAAAATTTAAGAATTTCTCTAAGAAAGTATTGCATTTTTGCTTTTTCGGCTACAAGAAACAGTTTTATAGTTAATGTTAACATAAATAAATACTCTTGGCAATTGCCAGAATTTTAAAGGGGTTTTGCAAATTTTATACAAGTTTGAATTTTATTAAATCTTTGATGGGAAAGTGTTTGAGAGTCCCATGTAGTTGACGCATTAAAAGATAAAACCGCTTGAGGTTGACATAATAATGAGAACTTTTGTAAAATTATTGAAAAGGAAAAAAGAGTTTCACAGTAGGTCCGATCGCGTACTTTTTGGATAAAGTTCGGTATAATGAGAGTAAACAAAACTTATTCTCTACAAGACACACACAGATGCTCAAAAGTACAGGAACTTCAAAAGCCAAATTTATATCACAAAAATAATTTATAGTTGTGTTGGCTAGACCTTCGCCTGTTTAAAACGCAACAACAAGAAATACAATTTTATAGTAAGAAAAAAGGTGAACGATTGTTATCTTAACGTTCTGCTTTGTAACATTTTTCATGTTTTTTACAGTTTTTCACCAATATTTTATTTTGAATTTCAGTTGATTGATTATTTTTCCAACAGCAAATTGCCCCGACATGCTATAAGCAAAAGTGTCGGCTGCTTCATCCTAAAGGAAGAATAATGTCTCTCTCTCAACAGTCTTTGCAGTTACCCAAACTTGTAGTACGGAAACGGTTTATGGTAAAATTGCGATCAACGTTGAGTACGTGATCGCAGCACCTATTACGACACACATATGTGGGAAATACAATTGAAATGGTCCCCACTGTTTCCATTATTTTTTCGTTACATTCACTACAAAAGCAAACCTAACAATATGAGAATTGATAATTGATTGATAAAACTGTGAAGTTTTTTTATTGTCCTTCCTTCTCTTATGTGTCACCAATAAACGACCCAATTTTGGCGCTCTACCGCTGTTCACATTTTATTCAGTTTGGTAATTTTGTCACAATATTTTATCTTTTTGAAATGTTTAATTGAAATGTATAAATTTCAATTTAGACCGGCCAACTAAAGTGAAAGTTCGAATTAGGAATACATATCGGGGTATTACTGTACACGTATCATATTCATATGAAACATATATGATAATACTTTACTAAACTATTATGGAAACTGTTGTACAACAATATTACTTTTCATAACTTCTATTTCTCTTTTTATTGTATTTCTATTTAATGCATTTTTTTACTTTTCTCTCGACTCCTTTAAAATGTAAAATGTGTGAAGGGTAGGTAGTAAGTGGATGTGTAGTCTTGTAATAAAATTTATTAGAAAATGTATATGATGATAAAGTTTCTTAAGAATATTTTACATAAAATATAATAGTTTTTAAGCAAAAATTGAAAAGGCAAAAAATGCAAGAAAAAAAACTGGAATTATTTCTTTTATTGGTTTAGCAAATAGCATGAAGGCAAAATAAATTAACATTTTAGCTGAGCAAGAACATTTCTTTATTTGCTATGGAGAAATAATTCATATAAAAATTTAAAATATTACTAAATTTAATGTACGTTATGATAAATAGTTTGAACAATAAAAGGATCTGGGTTAAATATGAAGTTAAAGAGTTGTTCATATAAAATTTGGGCGGGGTATCCTTTGAACGGTATCAACTCTAGTACGTAGCTTTGGTTGACATTTCAAGTAAGTTGCTAATACTGTGAAATAAATTCGATACGATGTCAAGCAATCTCGTACAAAAATCTATTGAAAATGAGACATATCAATTATTTAAACTGATCATAAATAGAGCAGGGCTTATGGTGGCTTATAAGAATGCAATCAGACCTTTAGTGTCAAAACTTGGTGATGACTTGCGTTCACTGAATCACTTACTTTTTAATGACCACTTGAATCCGTCTGCTAAACTCGGCTAAAAAATATTTTAATTGTCGGGCAATACTCCTCAGTAAAGTGTTGGTCGAATCTGCAATCAGGACAGATCATGCAGCATAGGAACAAGAGGGTGCAATAATAATCCGGAAATTGATATAAGACTTAAATCCACAATAGTGCCTTCTACTCACTCGATGTTAAAAATATATACGTTGGATAAAAAAGATAAAAACCTAACCTAACACTTCAAAACTGACACTTCACAAGAGAATTGTACTTTTTTATCACAATTTTAAAAATAATTATTTTTTTTTCTTCTACATCAACTGAACTCTAGTGGAAATGCATGCGTGCTACCCTTCAGTGTAGAAGCAACAATAGCAAATATTGTTAATAAATTTTAGATCTGAACAAATTTTATTGTTTAAAAAAGAATTAGGGATCTCATTGTTAAGTCTAACACAGTCATAAACTGGTTCTGATATTAAAAAAAAAATAGTTTTCACGTTTAATCGTTAAACATAAGTTTGTCCCAAAATATGAAAGAAATTTACATTCAAGAACAATAATAAAAAATTGCTTTCCAACTAGTCTACTTACACACACACACACACACACACACACACACAAATAGACAATTGCTCTTGCACACACACACCATAAATAAACTGCCATATTCTTTTTATATAATTTTATTTTATTTTTCTGAATAACAAACAACTTTTAGGGTTTATTGTTTTTTGTTGATGTTTCAAATATTATCAGAATTGGTAAAATTGTGCACATAAGTGTTTCTTCGTTTGTTTTTTGGTTTGATGGAACTTTTTGTGTGTGCGTGTGTGTGAGTGAACATGTATGAGGCAGACATTTTTCGTATCGTATGTTATAGTTATAAATGTGGAAATTTTATTAAATATTATTTGTCGTAGTTCAACTACCAGCAAAAACAACATGAGCAAACGAAACTAAGAACATCTCGGAAAAAAGGCAGAGCTACAAATAATTTTCACTCAATAAAACGTAATATCGCTTACAATTTCTGCTGCCATATTTTAATGCGTAAAAAAATAAAATTAAATGGAAATTTGTGTTTAAGTACGAGTTGCTTATTAGGGACGTAACCAATCGTTGGCCCGATATTGCATGCATGTTTATGAAGGATTTAATTCGTTTACTTTTTCTCCAAGACGTAACACAAGTCTTATTTCATTGGCCATCAATAAGCCGAAATTTAAACACAATAAATCGCCTTATTCATCCTCCCTAATAAAACTTGTATCTTAGCACTGGTTACGGTGCAGTACAGTTCTAAAGTTTTTACTGAATTTATTTTTTCCCCTTCCAAATATCCTCCTGAAAATGACAGTGGAATTTTTAAGCCCTATATAATGTTTGTAGTCGTAACGAGATGGATGCCACTGGAAATAAAGATTTATGCGCGTTTGACATTGTCAAGCAAAACATTTGCAACCAATTGCTGAAAGCATCCAATTAAATTTTTAACTGAAGCCTATTTGAAGAACAAGTAGTCGAATTAAATAAAATAAACAATACAACAATCGCATGTATGAATATGTGTTTGTATGTAGCGTACATGTGTGAGTATTTTATTTTATATTTATAGCCGAATAAATTCTCACATTTTTGCTTGTTGTTGTTTTTAGATCAGCGATCTGCATTTTTTGTTCGTCAGCGCCCGCAATTGGAATCATGCTGGTTTTTGTGTTTCTGGCCAAAATGTCTTTTTTATGAATAAAAAATTGTGTTTTTGCTGCGACGCTGAAATTTTATATTCGCAATAAACATCAGCTTGTTCAGCTTTTCTGTGCAGTGTCTTGCAAAACTATTAATCACTTTTTAGGTGTTTGTTTGTGGGTGAACAAATAAAAAATGCGACTTTTTATCGAAAGTGGAGAAATTTGGACCAAACGATAAATTTAAATGGCATCGGGAGACTCACTTGGCTACAAACAGAATTATTTCGTATCTTCCTTTTCTATTTGATGCCACTGCTGGAAATTGTTGGCTTGAAAATCAATATCGATGTGAAAAGTGTGCGTAGATGTTGAGTAGCTGCGGTAGCTGTGTTGCGGATAAATGTTTAAATAACTTTATTAACGTTTCATTTGTTGAGTTTATAAATGCTTTTTGTTCTTGCCTGCTCACATGTCCATTGTACCGTTTAGACGTATGTGTGTTCTATGAGTATGTGTCTGTCCTTGCGTGCATTTGTTTGGTCATTCATTCTGTCTGTCAGTCTGTACAATATTCACATCATCAACTTTTGGTTTTTGATCACAACACGTTGAAGTGGCCATATTGAGTTTTTATGTGTTTTTATACACATCTTTACATTCTCCCAGCAAACACGTTGCATATACGATTTTTGGTGGCTGGAAGAGTTTTCACAATTTTGCTAGGTGATATTTGTCAAAACTAGTGATTGAAATCAATCCAAATAAATACGTCGTATGTGTGAAGATGTGTGTGATACTACATTATTGATTTTGTATGCGTTTGTGTGTGTCTGATTAAAATTTCATTTTAAAATGTTTTCTCTCTTTGTTTTGTCACTGGCCCAGTAATCGTGGTTGTTATGGCTGTTGTAGTTGTTGTAGTAAAGTTATTTACGAAATACAAATATAACAACAAACCACTCATGCATGTTTATTATCCGTGGTTTATATGAGTTGACCGGAAATAACACAGATACATGTATCCATTCTCATATACACACACACACACACGTATATGCATGCATGCATGTAAACGTATCGATCGTTTAAACAGTGAAAAATAGAGAAAAAAATCAAAACCGAAACTTCCTTAAATATATTGGGCCTCTAAGAATGTACAACACATACGTACATCAAGCGCAAAGAAGGGAGTAAAGGGCGGATATAGGAAAATAAATTACATCGCAACTTAACAACAAGAAAGAAAGAAAATCTAGACAAACCTCATAACTTCATTTGCCCAAATTCCAACTTTGGTTGTATTTGCTTGTAGCCACTTGGGTTGGGGAGTTTGGTGGGTGGTATGAGAAGTTTAAGCTGGTAAAAATGAACATGAACTAGAGACATTGTAAACACCGGAAACTGTGTACGTTTATTGAATTTGTAGCAAGGATTTTTATTTGATAAGCATTTCCGCTTATAATGATTATAAAGTTGTTGATGCTTTTGCTGGCAAAGTCAATGTCGTTGCTGCTTTTGTTGCTGTATGTCGTTGTTAAATCTGCTTATAAAAGTTGATTGTGATTGTAATGGTATTGTTGATGATTCTTGTGTTAATTTTATTTGATTATTTTTCATTTTAAAAACCTCCAGTCGTCACCACAACGCAACTCATAATTTTTCTTTGAGGTTTCTTTTGTTAAATCTATTATTATTATTATTGATGTTGTTGTTGCGGATGTTCTTGCTTTCATCTAGTATTAGGTTTTTTAAATTCTTGTTTGCACTTTAATAATAATTCTTAGTTTGGATTTTTGAACCATTTAGGAAAAATTAGAAAATAAAATTATTTTATTGCAAATTATTTCGAAAAGGATTTTGCCATGATTCATTGCATGCATTTGCGTGCACACGATTATGAATGAGTGAAGGAGGATTTCGCAACTGAATCCGTAAACGATTTACTTCCTCTTCAGATATGTATTAGCGTTATATTCAGTTTAATACTTCCATTGCAAATTCATCTAATGGACGAGGGAAGAATGTAATAAATTATTAATTGACTGTTCTTTCTTCTTGAACAGAGCTAAATATTGCAATACAGTGACACTCAACTCTTTCGCCGTAGTGCAATAATTATCATCAGCAAACTCTCTTCAATTATGCATCCTTAAATGTAAAAGAATTTCTTACACATTTCATAAATTTTCCGAAGTACCAAAACTTCATTGATGCTTTTTGAATTCATCGGGGTACCACCGTAAGAATATTTTACGTGCATGTGTGTGTGAAAGTGTGAATGTGTGTAAAGAAGTTGTTATTCATAAAAATCTTGTCTTATTAATAAATACAGGCTGTTTTCCCCTTCTAAGTTTAACAAATTTCCCTGAAAGTGGCAATTTGTTTTATGATCTGTTTTGTTGGCTGAAGTCCTCTCCCCCATCGTTTTCGCAGTGTTTTATTCTTTCGTTGCTGCCAAACAAACAAATCGACGGTTGGTTAATATTTTAACAGCAGGTTTGTGAACGGCATCCGCCATCCGAGGCAGTTATCAATAAGTTTCTTTTGTTACTTTCTATTGTTGCGAAAGATGGTTGGTGTATTAAATGTATTAAGTCCATAATACTCGTACATAATGGAGAAAAGGCGATGTATTGAAGGAATCGCCTTTGTGCTTGAATATGTTCGCCCTTCAATCTGCTGGGCTTTAGTTTATTCTTTATGAACGCTTGTTACATACTTTTATAGGATGACTTATAAGACACAGACAGACAGGGAATATATGCCGCCCTATTATTTATACATGTCATGCAAACTTTATAGTTGTGTGAAGAGACTTGACTTATGAAGGCAAAGAAGTTGGATTTTTCTGATTAATTTTTGTTTGGCCCTGATTTGTTGGAATGACTTTTGTAATTTGGAAAGACAGTTAAATACAAGAAAAAGTTAGAAGGATTAAAAAATTTGTTCATTGATATATTTTTTAATTGATAAACTTAGAAGCTCCTTTTTCGAAAGCAAATATTTATATTCAACTGCTCTTTATTTGAATTTAATTTTCGTAGTCCTGATTTTAGTGTGCCTGGACAAAGTTTAGCGACTGCAAACAATGAAAAGTGCAAAACACCTTTAAAAAATGTATGCAAATGTTGTCGTTGTTGCTGTCATTGTTTTTGTTTAGAGCAAAAGGACTCTAATTTCCATAATCCTCCAAGCACACATTAACACCGAAACATTTATTTCTTAATAGACTCCAAATGTTGTTTCTGCTGTGTCCATGGTTGGTTTCAAATGCCACAAAAATGTTTTGTGCGACATGAAAATAGGAGAGATGGCATTTATTTGTTTATATGCAAATAAGGGTGACATTTTTTAAGGTTCGTATGAATTTTTTCGCAAAGATAATAAAAATAATAAAACCTGTCAGCATTTGCAAATCCGAACAGGCATTAGTTAACTTTAATTTCTGTTGTTTTGTGCTGTTTTATTTTTAGATACAGTGTGACCAATCTGCAAATTTTGTACGTAGCAAATGTCACTTAATTTCATAAAATATTTTAAACGGCCCTAATCATCTTATTGCACAAATAAAAATTATCAGAGGAAAGTTTCACACAATGCTAGATTGTGCTGCAAACATATTTAATTTCGTTCTAACAAATGTAAATTTAATACCGTTTTCTTTTCTGAAGAAAGATGTTACATTTAGTTCAGTAACACTTTCTAAATGTTACTACCCACATTTCTATCAACAAACAAGCACTACAACAATTCTTGAAATGTGATGTAGTTAAGTCAGGGGTGCATATTCAATCCTTAAAAAAACAATGGACAAAACGTGTAACATATTTGACACTACTTTGTGCAACATATTTAGAAAAGAACAGAAAATAATAGAAAAATTGACATAGCGTGTAACATACGAGTATGCAACATTTTTGTGAGAAGAGAACACGCCACGTGCTAACCGGTAGATGTCGTAATGGCGAGTCCATGTTTGTGAGTCGTGGCCGACATAGCGGAAGTTTAAGTCCTGGCTTGGTGTCGGCCAGTCAACGCTGTCTCTTCATTCTTTATGGCTGTCGTGAAGTAAGCATCAATTATTACGAAGTTCTAAGAAAGCAATAGCTTTAGCTTTAAATAAAATATATAATATAACTGTGTCAAATGAAATTGCAACTACTTATGAAAATGAAAATCAACTACAATTTTGTGCTACAGAATACTTCAGGGTCTTAATAAATGTTTCATTTAACAGAGCCCCCAAGTTTACTGAATTAAAAGACACTTCGATGTTTAAAATTTGAAACTATAAATCAGCTGCAGTTAATTGCTGCTGCATGAAGGATCTTTAGTTCCGCAAAACTGATACCAGAGTTTGCGGATGTTTGATGCAGCAGTTAGTGGGTGGAAATTTACAATATTGGATTTGGGTAGACGTTGTTTACACTGCCTACACTTTGTTTATAGTGTCTCTGTGTGTGTGTGTTAATATCCAATATTAATGAGGTTTAAGAGCAGATATTGATAAACGTTTAACACTTAACAAGGCGTTAAAGCCGCTATTGTTATTGTTTTTGAAAAGCACACTAGCACAACAAGAGCTCAACTTGATTTATGATTCAAACGAAATTCAAGGGTTTTTTTTAATGCAATTTCATCTTCGTAACAACAATGAACGAAAAATCGCTTAATTGGTCTTTATGAACTTTAGCCCATATAAATGCTTATAGACGTAATCAATAGCACATTAAACATGAATTAAATGTTTCTTTATTAAATTCTCTCCTTAAATTATCTCCCACACTCTTGCCCAAATGTTACATCTTAATTAAGTTACGAATTAAACACAAACAATTTCATCACAACATTTTGTGTGGGTGGAGAGAATGAAATGCAAAAGGATAAAGGACAGCAGAATACACACATACATACAAATGTAATCGTATATTAACTTTTATTGCATTTTGTTGATCTACACAAAAACATACATACACACGTCCATCCGAATGCATAATATGCCAATGAAGAGCCACATGCATACATCTGTATGTATGGATGGATGCATGTATGTTTTAACATTACTCCAGCCCTTGAAAATTAAAACACTTTGATTGATTTTATTTCAGTGTCTGAGGCAGCATAATTTCCCCGAGCTTTTCGCACATAACTTTGTTAATTTCGTTTTTCTTTTTTGATTTTTTAAAATCTAGTAAACCAGTTTGCTTGGAATCAATTGCAAGAGGGGCAGCACTAATTAAAATGCATGTAGGCTTGTGTATAAAGACACATACACTTTGTCATTTACTGGTTTCTGAGGTTTGTCAGCATTACCCGCAAGTATTGCATTGATTTGTCAAATGAACACATCCATTTCAATTGTAGTTGTTATTACTTTTTGAATCATTCGCATTTATTTATTTTTACAGTGAACCAACCCCGCAGTTCTGAAAATATAATTATGCATCTTTTTGGAAGACTTGGGCACTTGATTGAATAAAAATATTAAAATTTAATTCATTCCACACAGTGTTTCAAGACACTAAGGGTGACCTTTACTACGTCGTAGAAATGCTGGAGAACTGTAGGGAACCTTCTTCTATTTTCCGTATGTCGAAAGCGTAAATTTGTTCATTCCTGCAAGCTTTTATGCACTATGGGGAAAAGATTTTCAATTTGCAAGTACGTTAAGTAACAAAGTTGGCAATGTTATTCTGTCTGCACCATTTAGTATCCGTATATTCAACTTCTATGTCTATAAATTTTCTACAAGCGTGGCAGTGACGAAAGGTTTGCCACCACAATATTATTTATTTTAAAATAGAGAGGTGCTACTGGTGATAACGACTGTAATTAAGTATTTCGATAATGAAATATCTAAACAAAATAATTAACAAATTTCTGGACATTTTGAGTGTCCATTGTGCTGCAGCATTAGCAGTGAGTAGATAGATTTAGCAATAGAGAAAATATACTGTATATGTATTGATGTGTGTATGTATGCTTTTGTATACGCGCCAGCAAATGCATGTTTTCGGTAGGCACGAACACGAAGCATTTGCAATTATCTGTATTATTTTACATAATAAAACTTTTATCCTGGGAATACGGTATTAGATTTTGTACTGAAAGTTCACAAGTGTTAACAGCTTAGCAAGCGATGATAGTTTTAGGAAATAGTTATTGTCATTTAATTAAAATATTGTTTAAGTTAAACAATGCAGAACACAATCACAGCCACAGCTACGGTATGCATTCAAACCGAAGAAATGTCCTTTCGATTAGTAAATTTTCCTTATGTCAATTTGACTTGGCAAATTTTATTTCCCCACGATTTTCTTCAATACTGCAGCCAAAAGTACCTGTGTACAAGGGATGTAAAAAAATGCAGATTTAACTTTGTGCTGCATGAGTCAGTTTACTTTATATTGCAACCTGAAAGACTGTAGTTGCAAGTATCAAGTGCGACAACTAAATACATATTTATGCACACATTCATTGTTGCAAATATGTTTCCAAAACGAACTGATAAAAATTTCCCAGGCATTTCCCTATGTTTTGCTGTCGCTGTATGAGTTAATTCTCCAGGTGACAATAACATTTGTTCATTTATACGTTTGTACGTTCACAAATTTCTAGGCAGTGAATGTAGAAAAATAAAATTGTGTGAACATGACTTGGTTGGCAAAGTTTAAACCTACAAAGTTTTGTTTGGTTTTGTCCTGGGATTAGAAGGTGATTATTTATTTGTAACCACAACTATTGCTATCAATTGCTGCACTTTGTATTTAAATGAGCAAAACTATATGAAATGACTTGTCAAAGACTACGTGCGTTTTGTTTTAGAAAGCAAATTATCAAGTATTTGTGCTGAACTTTATTAAAGATTTAGTTGCAACATTCAGTGCCGTTTCACAAAAAGTTTAAAAATTCATTTATTGCAACCGAAAAATGATCGCATCCGAAATGTTCTACTTGTTATTTAGTGTTTATGTTTTATGTTTCTCATAACGATTTTACTTGCGATAATGATGCGAATATTAACTGAAATTGACTTTACGCTTTTCGAAATATTTCTTTGCAACACTTTCATTTCCCTGCTTGAATTGTGAACGTTACATATTTTGAAGAATAAATTAAATATAAAAACTCAGCCGCTATAAGCAGCCATAATAAATGGAGCCGATCTGGGCCGATGCGATAAATTAAAAAACTTGTAGAACATTAAAGCAAAAACTTTTAAAATTTGCATGCGTTCACTCACTCGGACACGTAAATAAATGAATACGAGCAATTCTTTAAAACATGTTGCAAAAATAAATTCCTGTTTAGCACAGGTACACGTGCAATAAAGTACAAAACAAAATATCGGTGGAAGTTACGCACTCGCACACACACAAACACACCCAAGTACTGTAACTTTGTCTTGTGTTTTTCTCTCGCTTTCGTCTTCCAGTTGTATTTTGACAAATTTTTACGAACTCGTGAATTAAGTTGTTAACAAATTCACAATTAGCTGTTAAAACTAGACAAAAGTTTAAGGAACGTTCTGGTTATTTTTAAAGGAAGTCGAATAAAAAAATACACACACCAACACACAAACACATAACACAACACAATGCTCTGCTCTTTGTTTTAATTATCAACATGAATCACTTGGAGATCAGCCAGTAAATCACACACTGTTACTCACATTCACAGAAACAAACAAATTAGACACAACAGCGTATTCAGAGACACAAAAGGAAAGTTGTTTTCTATCACGAATTCCTAATGAGGGCAACAATATAATTAACAGTTAATGAAAACAGGAATAAATAAAACTATTTCCAATAGAAAACAATTACAAATTGAAGAGAAGTTAGCAGGTAAAACAAAGCAATATTATTGATGAAAACACTAGTAACGATGATTTACAACGGTTGGCATCAGTCGGTACTGAGAGAATTTCTGAACGAAATGAATCCCGGTGTAATGACACGGGCGTTATTTGAAAATCTATTTCCTGCCATTTTTATCCAAATGTAATTTTTGGCATTTTTATTCAAATGTAAAAATAAAACTGCCGTATTTGAGGGAATGATAACCGTCAGGCTATTACGTTCCGAAAAAGGGTCTGATTGGCCAGCTTTGTGAAATAGAAAAGCAGATTCTTCAAATTGTAAGCCATCTGTCTATTTCATGTGAATCGAAAAAGTCATTGAACCTGCGAAATGCCAAGGAAAGATCTTTTTCAAATATATAATCTTTTTATGCGAACGTGATGATGGTAGCCCATGCCTTAGTGAAGGGTAATTTAAACGATACACCTTGGCGTACGCAAGGTTCGAGAGAATTTTAATATCGTAATTCATCCATGTTAAAAAAATGAGAAAAAAATCGTACGACTGATTTTTCTGCGTGTACACAAATGGTTGAAGCAGCAATGCCTAGGAAAATGTAAACAGCTGTTGTTGAGAAATTCCACTAGAGTGCGTGTAAAGAAATTATTAAAACATGGTGGAAAAATATGATTAAGAAGAAGCACTCGGTATATTATTAGCTGCTTTTATTTGTTACCAAAAGACTGCATCCCTGGTTTAAGATGTGATGGATTTCGTAAAAATTTTTATATTTTCATGCAAATTTTCTCTCAATGATTTACAATTTCAACACATATTACACCACTACATACGCGAGAATTTCATTACATTTAATGTTGCCTCAATTACATACATATATCGATGTTCACTATTTTTTATAGCTTAGATCGCTTTCAACGATGATCGTGCTGTGATGATCGTTTGCTGAATTTATTAACATCATTTGCTTTTCTTCCGCGTCTATTCGTTTAATAGTGTGTGTGATATTTACACACAAGTGATGTTTCGTTTCTGATTTCCTCTGTGAATTCTTCGTCTGTACGAAAATAATGTTTCCTCGTGTGTAGACGGTATCATATTTGGACGATACCATTTTTCATATCCAATATCAATTTTAAATTTTTGTCGTATTGTTTCATTTGCCACAATTATAAACACATTTTTTAAAGTGAGAAATTGTTGTTTTTCTAAACTCGTTATTACTTTTGCTATTTTTTTTTTTAACGAAACACGTACGTTTTTCTAATAAAAGTAGTAATAAAATGGCGGAGGTAGTAAGTTGAAGCACGTAAGCGAACAGAGCTAAAGTTTGTTTTTGAACTGCTATCGTAAATTTTTTGCCCATTTGGTGAAATTTATCTTTTTTCTAATTTTTCTGAAAATATAATAAAATTTCTTTATGAAAGCAGCAGTATGAAATTAATGCTGAAACTAAAGCAATTAAAATAATTTCATTTCTTCAATGAAAAGATTCAAATTGTTACTTGAATGAAACTTTAATAAAATTTAAATATTCCATTTTACGTTCTCACCACTTTTCGACAAAAACGAGGTCTTGCTGTAATTTTGTTTGACATCTGTGAAAGGTGATAAAGAAAAATATCCAGAGCTGATGCCAGCACTTCTTATCTCTAACAGTTGTTTGTAGAACTTTATAATAAAATTGTTTTTTAAGACCCAGACAAACGAATGCTGAATGAAATGTACTAATACGAGTATCTGTTGTCTGTTTTTTTAATTTTTTATTTTTTGGGATCTAATGCTGCTAAAACATTAGGGCCGTAACGAAAAATGTGAACTAAGATATTTCCGAATTTGGAAGGTGTTGGACATGCATGATGTTCATCCATCTACTAAAGCAACATCAATCGATATTGAATTGTAAAGAAACGTTTTCTTCCGAAATCAATAACCTTATAAACCGACGATAAGTAAGAAATATTCAAAGGAAAAGCACAACATTAGAACATTGATGTAAAATAATTATAATAGCGGTGTTCAGTGTTTGGTGCAAATTGCCTTGCAGAACTGCAAGGGCAGAATATCATAGTTCTTCGGAGATTTTGTAGTTAGATTTCTCTAGAAAGCTACGATATTTCCCTGTCGCACTTTTACAAGAATATTTGCATTTATCGCTTCATACGGCTCATTTCAAATAATTATAAATGCCACTGGAATTATGTACAAAATAAGAAAATGAAATGGAATGCAAATTCGAATTCATACAAACGAAAATATTTTCTATAACTTGTGTATTTAAGTACATACAGATGTTTTTAAGTGAAGACCCAATACGAGTCCTATATCTGCAAAGGTTTCAATCCGTTAGTTTTGTAAACCCATCTTCTCATAATATGTGTGTGGCAGAACCAAAACAAACATTGAAGTGGGTTTCCAAGCCTTGGGTATGTTGTATAAAATTCGTAATTTTTTCACTTCTTATGAAGGACCTTTGAAACTTTGTCAAGTTTAAGCAAATCTTCCGTTCAAATGCACGCCGAAGTATCTGATGACACGTTCGTATGTATAAGTGACACAATATTATTTCATTGTATAATAAGCAGCTCTACAATTATCTTTCATGTCAAGGTGATGTTCCATTTGATTTATGGCCCTTAAAGCGTTATCCGAAATTAGTAATCTGCTTATATTCTTGTACGTCTTGTCGTCACCTTTAATTTTTCCTTCTTGTCCAATACGTCTGCTCAGCACTGTATGTGTCACTATTTTTTCTTGAAAAACAATTTCCTCCCATTTGATTATGACAATAACTTGGTTACACCCTAATAAATAGAAAAACATGACAGAGAGCTGATAAAAATGCGATAGTTCAGTATGTGTGTGAGATTTCTTCAGGAATGGCATCGTATTTAATAAATTCAAGGGAGGCAGTTATAAGTATGAGATTCTCTGTGTTTATCGTGCTTTAAACTCGAAAAAGATTTGACATTTCAGTAATACTGTCATAATATGTTTTGGCAGTAAAAGACACTGAGTAAAAGAAAATAAAATAACATTTGCTTTCTTATCTCTTTTGCCCCCTTCTCCGATACTCAGTTGATATAAAAGAAAATTCTTCAAGCACGTTAATATTTTTTGTTGTTGTTTTTGCAAGCTGTTTCTTTTGTCGCTAAAAAAGATTCCAAATAACTGCGAGAAACTGCAATTAAACTTTTCTTTACCCGCAATCCAAGATGATTTGGATGTTGTTGCTATTATTTACATAATTCACGCGGACGTAGATCAAATTAAATGCCCCTACGACTTAAGAACATTTGTTGGCACCATTCACGGAAAATACTAAATAAGTCAATTGTTGTTGCTTGTTGATTTGTTTTTCCGACAGGGTGCTCTGATATATATGTTTGGAACAATTTTCCGTCATCCCTTGTCAATTTTGGTTTGGAGTTTATTGCTGAGTATATTTACGAGCTGATGCCTTTTGAGAAGTCTATATTGGCGCAGAGACTTCAGCGGCAGTTGCAACTAATCCGTACACATATATTGTAAGATCGATTAAATTAAAAGCCTTTAATGAAAATAGAAAAACAGTTTTTGCACCTTTATGCGTTTTATTATTAAACAGAATTAAGTAGTCATCTTTCACATCAATGAAAACTTAAAATCAAGAAATAATTAAATAGAGAGAATTATTTCTAGAGGCTGCGAAAATTACAAGTGGAGTCAAGACTTGACTTTTACTAACAGTTTAAAAATATTCTTAACATTCTGATAAGGCAACATGAGGTAACACGCATTAAAGATTTGATCTGTCTTTTGTTCTGCCGCAAAATATCTTTATGCCTTCTTTCTCTGCTGCAAGATGGCAAATATGATACAATGAAGGTCTAGGTAAATCCCTTTCATGGTTTAATAGCAATTAAACATTTTAACTTCCTTTTAATCAGTGGTAAGCCAGTGTCGTAAAAATAAAGTCACGTCACCGTGAGGTTGTTTTTTTATTTTTTGTTGGCAAATATTGAAGAGATAACAAAACTGAAGGTGTTTTGTAGCAGTTGTTCTTTAAATTTATGATGAGAAAAATACACTGTATAAAACATCTTAAGCGGGGAAGTCGTCATTCAATCAATTCAATTTAAATACCCCAACTACACGGGCCGGTTGTCTGTGATCAGTAAACTCAATGGAACATAGTTAAGCAATCGTATCTTGTGCAATGAGAAATTTAAGAAACAGATTCATGTTTTTTGTGGGTTTGATTGTTGAGTGCTCGTATCCTGGAATGACACTACCACTGAAGGATTTGGCACTAAATGTCGGCGATGATGCGGCTGATTACTCATTCTATTCACGTGGCGATGCAGAGTTAAATCTTGATGGCCGCATTGTAGGTGGCTTTGTGACATCAATTGCAAATTATCCCTATCAGGTTTCATTGCAATATCACAACGTTCACATTTGCGGTGGTTCAATTGTGGCTCGGAATATTATTTTAACGGCAGCTCATTGCATTCAACAGCCCTGGGATACAGCAGCATTTCGTGTACGTGCCGGTTCATCAACTCATCTCTATGGTGGTCAATTGGTAGATGTCCGTCGTATATTTAAGCATGAAGCATATAGCACTTCAACACTAGATAGCGATGTGGCTGTGGTGGTGCTTAATAGAAGCCTTATCTACACGCGGTTTGTGCAGCCAGTAGAGTTGGCAGCATGGGGCGAACATTTACCGAACGACGAAAATGAATTGTTTGTAAGTGGATGGGGAGTGACCAGCAGTGATACGGGACTGGTATCCCCTCTACTTAATTGTGTTGCTGTGCATTTAATTAATCAAACAACTTGTTCGAAGAATTATCAATACATTGCAACAATCACTGCGAATATGTTTTGTGCTGGTAACCCACAAGGTGGCAAAGACAGTTGTCAAGGCGATTCTGGTGGGCCATTGATTAGCTATGTCTCATCCTCGTCGTCAGCGAAGCAATCAGTATTGCAAACACACGTACGAGATAAAAACCCCAAACACTATGGCATCGTTTCTTGGGGTGTGGGCTGTGGGGAACAAAGTTATCCAGGTGTTTATGCCAACGTCGCTGCTTTGTGACCATGGATAGATGAACGATTAAGAGAAGTTGCTTATTTAGAATGAAATGAAAGGCAATAATAATTAGGAGACTTCAGTTTTAGATAAAAATCATAATTTATTGTTTTAATTAAATCTTGGAGGGTCTAAAAGTACCAAATGACATGGGGGAAATAATAATAATAATGATCAAGGATAAAAATTATGTAGTTCAAAATGGAATTTAAGACTTCAAAAACAACTAGTTAAATATCCAATTAACACTTTATTTTAACCTCAAACAATTTCATTTAGTTGTCTTCGGGCCAAAAGACAGAAAAGTTAATTTTAAAAGTCAATTTCAAATTGAAAGACATGAGATTAAAACAACCATAACTAAAACAATGGGAATGACAACAACCTAGATACCAACAATGCTGCTCGTACAATAAAATCTAGCAACTAGCAAGCAACAGCAGCAACAATAACAACAACTATAGCAATATAAAATGTTCTAAAGACAATATGAGAAATAAGAAGAAATACCAGAAATAAATTGCAAATGGAATGATACAATAAATATTTTGTAAACAGGAAATAAAAAATGAAATAAAATCACGAGCAAACACTTCCTTACAAGCGCACAAAGCAAATTACAAAAGAAAAGGAGTGAATATATTTACTACGAATGTCGCACACATACCGACACACACCCACTCGAACACAAACATGTTTGTAACTGGAAATTCGCACTACATACATTCAGATGTACGATATTATACACTTGCACAGAGTTACTCGCAGACTTAAATGGATCAAAACGGAAAATAAAGGCTGTTCATGAGCTTTGTTGTACTTAGTGTTTTGTTGCTGGTGTTTGTGTTGCTGAAACTATTACGCCTTGTCCTTGGTCGAGTTTGTTCTCTGCAGTAGTGTTAGACATTTAATGCAATAATTCGCGCCATTACATTTTATGTTGTTGGTCTTATTGCTGTTGACACTTGAAGGAGCAGACAATAATATGAAAATAAGAAAGGCCTAACAACAACTAGCAAAAAGATTCTTATGACCAACAAATGTTTCGTTATACAGAAAATTGTAAGGAAAAAAGTGTGAGGAAAGTTTGGAGTAAAGCGATCCAAAGTTAAGGACGCTAAAAAACATGAAATGTTACTAAAGGAATCGAGAGTAAATAAAAACATGAAATGCTAAATTAAAGTTAAAACACAGCTGCACTTTGCTCATAAAATACACAAAAGGAAATTGTAATCAATTCAATATTTTTCAAAATAAAATAAATATGACGAACTCTAAAGAACCAATTGTTTTACGCCAGCACACTATTGCTTTTTACATTTCTTCATGGCCAAATAGAAATCCTGAAAAAACGTTGCAGCACTTCAGATTGTATTAAATACCAAAATTAAACTTCTTTAAGGAATCTCTCCGGGAACAAATGCGAATGAATCTAATACTTATGCAATCAGTGTCAAATAAAGTGAAGTAGGGAGAAAATAAAGAACTCAGATTTTTGAAACTTTCTACTTTTTTGAATTCAATTCATGCTTTTTATTAAGTTAAGAACCCCTTCCTCAGGCCGTTCATGTATGTCCTAATTCGAAATTCAGTACTCGTAGATAAACAAAGATTCCGAACTGAAATTGCTGCTTGCACATTCATTTATTTATCTAATCTGTGACATTTACAATTACTTTCATAAATGTAAAATTCTATTTGAAGATTGCTGTCATTTGTATTAAATTTCTTAATTCAAGTAAGAAAAAAACTTGAAAACTTTAGGCACAAGATTTCGTAATGTTTTTAATATGTCTCTTCATGCGCCCACCTCCACCACGACCCCTCTCTACGCACCACAACACGGATGAATATTTTACTTACAACCATTTACATAACAAAAATTATGGAAATTGCATGTATATGAACATGTAAATGGAGATAAAACAATATATTATGTCAACATTAGGGTGGCCCAATAAATGTTTGTCTGGCGCCGATGTGCTTCATGGCATAGCTGTCATCTATGCGATTCTGCGTATGTCGGCGAAGGTTCTTGTACGGAAGATCAGGCTGAAAAAAACTGCAAAAGCAAAAGTATTGTGCATCTGAAAGCACTCGTATCAACGGAATTTAAAACGAACCACAATCCTTCTTTACGATAGAAACTTTTAGGTTTGTTTTCCAAGGTCATCTTTATTATCACGAATGTTTGCGATTGATTTATAATGGACCGTAGACGATATACAAATAAATTTGGACTTCTTGTTGTTTTTGCTACTCTGCTTTAAAACCTCTAACTCGTATTTAAAACTAAGCTTCCACATAGGCAAAAGGCTCAATAACTTTGTTTCGCGCGAAGCCAACGCTTCAATAATTGAAAAAGTTTGGCAACACTACAAGATATATAAGACAGATGCATGAATCACTAAGTGCTGCAACTCTTTTAATTTCAATATTTAAGTTGAAGTACTCGCATGAGATGGCAAAATCTTGATGTTAACAATGAAACTCCGGCTAGCAGCTGCTTCAAAATATTATTCTGAATAGTTTTCCGAAAACCACAAACCTCTTAAGGTTTAATATTTAAATCATAAAACTTTATACAGATTTATTTACGTATGTAATTGTATCATAAAACGAATATTAAGACGACATGCATGACTATGAACAAGCATGAATGCCTTCACACATGTTCGTGTGCATGTTTGGCTGTGTGTGGCAAGAGATGATACAATATTGTAGAGACTCTTATGTAATTTACGAATATTTTTTTTCTTAAACATTTTGTTCACAACATTTTTCCTTTCTTCTAGTGCTTATCGAATTTTATGTACAAACGTACAAACCCACATATCTGCTGGTACATATTCTGCATGGTTGTCTCAAAAATATACCAGCTCTAGAACAAATTCATAATTTCGGAACCTTCTGCAAGTCCATGATGGATGTAATATTCCAAAAGTCTTTCAACTGAACAACATACGAGTATTCTTCACTTGGATGCCTTTGTTGACCTGTATCCCATTTGGACTTTGCTTGGCAGAAACAAAATGTTTAATGAATTTTTTAGAACATGTGTTAAAAATAAATTTATCTACAAATTCTCGAACAAATATGCAAGAAATTGTAAATAAACTCAAGGCAATTTTCTACTGTAGTGTACGTACGAGTATTTTACTCTTCCCAATTGACCAGGGAAACGAATGTTGGCTTCTTTGAAAAATTACCGAAATTTTCTTAACAATAAGCCTTCAAAATTATATTCTAAAATAAAGTACTTTTTGCTTGTATTTTTAGTTGGAATTGTCTACGTTCAGTTCTTGCAAAAGATTCGTTAAAATATTCTCATCGTAAAAGGAGAGTCTGCTTCGGCGAACAAATATATGGTCGCAGGCAAAACCATCAGCGAAGGTCTTGGGTCAGATGGGTCATTGCATGTGTGAATTGTGTCTTGGTATTTGCATGTAGTGGAAAGAATCCGGCATTAACGACTGGGTTACGCACTACTGACAAGTTCTAATAATGGTAATGAGTTCGCTTTATTACTAAAAAACACAATAATTTGCATAATTCTTGGCTGGCGAAGCAACTGGTGACTGTAAAATAATAATTCATTCGCTAATAGAACAGCAAGCTGCACTAAATCACAAGACAGCAGTGAACTAATTTTTAATTACCAACAAAAATACGAGGAAATGTATCTTCCTCCTCCCACCTCGCAGTCCCAGTGTTTACTTGGCTGTGGTGGGATGTGGCTTTATTAAATTGTATTGGAGTGAATGTTCAACAGCAGGCCCATGTACACAGACACTGTACTAGCGCAACATTTGCTCAGGAATATTTTAAAACTTAATAAGAGATTTTCTTGCTCAGATGGTTTGCGAGCAAAAACCACATGCATCCCAAAGTTAATTGTTTGAGAAATTATTATTTCTTTTTATCTTAAATCTTAAATGAAATTCATAGCAAATTGCAAAACAAAAAAAGAAACACAATTTTTTACTTAAATTGCAGATTTATAGATTTATACAGACATCCACACATGTGTAGTTAGTTACCACAGAAAAGTTAATTAAAAACAAAACTCCCTTCCCTGCAAATGGGACAATTGAACTGCAAGTTGTTGCAATTATCTGTAGCCCAATGCTACTGATGAGACCAGAACAGAAACATAATCTCCCCACCATGCGACGTATATGAGTATTAGGAAGATCTGAAATATTTTAATAGTCGTATGCAAGTGGATTTGTGGAGCATGTTTATCCTTTTGCTGGAAATGTCTCTCTCTTCCGCTCTCTCTCCCAGATGTTTGGAAGATAATATTCTTGACCTCCTAATTAAAACATAATATCATCACAATGAAGTTTTTCTGTGCCTTCTTAACATTTACTGCTTAAACTTTTAAGTTTCGAAAGTGTTGATAGTGTTTTCAAACATGATATGCTGCAGAAGAAAAATGAGGAGGAGAAAAGAGAAAACGACCAACTTGAATAATGAAAAATTTATAACGCTGAAATAAAGGAACTTAAAATCTATTAAAGACATGACCAAAAACTGAGAAAGGAGGAAAGCGAGGAAAACAGTAAAAAGAAAAAGTTGTTCTTTTTACTTGAAGCAAGAAAATTTGCATTTTATATGGCCGGACTTTTACTTGTAGAAACTGGTCTTTATCTGCAAAAACCATCAAATAGGCGACATGAAATAAGTATTTTGTACAACAATAAAAGGCCACCACCAATTTTGTTTCGCATCTGAAAGAAAAGGTTTTTATAGCAATTGAGCTTAAGGAAAAACAACAAACAACCATTTGCGATATCAGTTATTTGAACGAATTTTTCGAACTACAATTTTGAATGATTAATCGAATAATTATAATTCATTTATTCTAAATTTCTAATTCTATTAAAACGGTGATTGTTTTGAATTTAGTAATTTCCGAGGAGTAAAACAAAACTTTAACGCCATATTGGTAACATAATCTTGCGAAATCGATTCAATTCTAAGAATGGATCTTTAAGTGGACATTTGAGATAAGTGAGGCTACGTATGTCGTGTTCATTTCTGAAAAATGTTGCCTTTTGAATAAATATATTTGTCATATTTCTTGTTTGTTATTGAATTACTGATACCAAATCTTCATGACAATTCGCTAAGATGGCTTAGAAGCGAATGGTGGAAGATCAAAATTTTGGGAGAAAAATCATCATCAAGCGAAGGTCACCAGGTGGCAACACAGTCAAAAAGGTGCTGTTTGTAGCGGATTTTGGACTATTTTTCGAAAATAGCACTGGTGATGCCATCATCGTCAACGAGGAGCGATGCAGGTCTATGATGAATAAATTCCTTTGGCTCGACAACATGTGGTTGTAGTAGCTTGGGACTACGTGTCAGACTGCGAACGGCTTAATTAACATTCTGCATTAACTACTCGCGGTTATAAAAGTGACCTGAATTGTCTGTAGTCACAAGTCTACAATATGAAAAAGTCGAAATCGACTAATGCCTGCAAAGTAAACGCACCTTATTATTCAAATTTCGTCGGAAATTCAAGATTTAACTTGGATTCGTGCTACCGTACGTTTAAGATTGTATGGGTATGTGACCCTTCCAAGGGAAAACCGACTTTTGTTATTACCACTCACCCACACAGCATGTTCCATTTCATACATTGCATGTCACTCTCGACCGGTCCTTATTAAAATTCCCTCGATTTCATTGCATTTTTTTTTAAAATTTATTTGTTTTTTAATTTCCTGTGGTTCAAAACAAATGGGAGGGCGTGCGTTATTGCAATGATTGATATATAATGGCTTTACCCCAATGATTATAATTTTATTTGTTTTCGCAATAATTTTTGTAAATATTAATGAGGCTGTATTTAATTTACTTTTGTACTTTTGCAACAAAACAAACGAATCGTAGGTTGCATGCCTTCATCATGTTTGCCTTCATTTTTAGTCGGGCTAGTCGCTAATGATGGCGATGAGGACTTCACTCTAGAAATTTATGTTAATTTTTATTGCAGTATTAAATGTTATTTTGTTGATGTTGTTGTTGTGTTCGAAAATACGAGTGAATATAAATTTTAAATTAATCGATCTTTTGTGTTTTTAATAAATGCGGAAAATATTATTTAATTGATATCTTCAGTTAAAATAGAGAAAAATTGAAAAGAACATTTTTTTTAACGTGAGTCATGTACACATACATACATATTTTTGTATGTACATTTCTGTATTCGTAAATGTATATTTAAATACATATACATATGCGAGTTTTTTATATGTGTTTTGGACAGCTACTTAAAAAAACAGTTATAAAACGTTCTTTACTGCACAAAGGGGCAATTAAGTCCGCTACGATTCAATGAAGACTATTTGCTGTTTAATAAAATGATTGTATTTAATAACCCACTTAAAAAACTCAACAAGCTTGATTGTAGTATTCAATCGTTCCTGAAACTCTTATGATCTTCGTTGAGCTTGAATTATGTTTTGATCACAGCTAAAATTTGAAATGAAAAAAATCTCGTATTTTAATGGATTTTTTATTGTAATTTTCAATGCAATGAAGCCGAAATCCTGATCGATATCGAATGTCGTAGTTTGTTTCCCGTTCAAATAAAACTTTCAACCTCAAGGTTTTCTATTATTTTTCTTAATTAGGAACAAATTAAAGGAAAAAATAACTTATAGAAATTAACAGTGCAAAAGAAGTCTAAACAAATTTAATTATATGAATCAAAAATAATTCCGATTCAAGAGGGGCATGTAAAGCGTAAGATTTTGTTAAATATTTTTCTAAGAAGCTGGCAAATTGTTTGTATTATTGACCAGTAACTTGGCTACTTTATTAAATATTTATTCCTAAAAGGACGCAAACGAGTAACATTATTTAATTTATTTGTTACATTTATTTTAGTCAAATATTTGGTTCGTCTGGCCTGACTTTGGTTTAAATGAATCAATCGAAATGCTTTGGTCTCAAAATGCAATTCATATTGAAATATGCTGCAAGCTTCAATAAAACATGGGACTTTTGTATTTTATGTGTAACAGCCTCTGTGCACGTGATGAGTGTTGAATCATGCGTTTGGTTCGTTGAGAGTTCAGGTGAATACAACAAAATGACATACGTCCTGTAAATGATTATTACAGCATAAATTGAGATGGTCATTAGTTCAAATCTTTTGTCTGAATTAACTTCTAAGTTTAGTCAAATTTAGTTCGAGTTCTAATCGAATTTTTGCTTTAATTTTAAGTTAATAAGAAACCAAACATGTTTAATATCTGAAATGTGTTGAATTTTGTTAAGTTAAAATTTTTGCATGCGAAAGCACACACTCGCCTACTCATATTCTGTGTTAAAACTTAATGAACTTTAGTTAAACAGCCAAACTCTCATTTTAACTCTGTTATCATTAATAATATTTACACACAAACAGCTGCAGGTGTGTATGAGTTTGTGAAAGGTTAATATGTACTCAAACAACACATACCTACATACAAATGAATATTATAAGATTCGCCCAAAAGCGTTTTCTTCAAACACCTTTTAAGCGCGTAACTCATTAAGAGTTACATCCACAATTATCTTTTATCATAATTATCGTATGTATGTGTGTATGTAGTCGAAGTAAATTGTGTTGGTATCTTCCGAAATGTTCATAAATTCACATTATGTATGTGTGACTGTACGCACATGACAATGGTGTACACATACATGTGTGTGTGTGTGTGTGTGTGTGTTAAAGTATGCAAACATTTAAACGATGCAAAGTTATGTATATATGTGATGCGTAGATTTAATAAATAATCGGCAAGGTATTCGTTTGTGTTGGAGGAATAAAACTTATTGATCATTTTGTGGTCTCTCCAGTGTCACACATACAAACAAATACTGTTGTACATTTTATTAAACCCAATGACATTTACAACAAACTGCCTCTGTTATCAGCAACAACATAAGGGTGCGAGATGGCATAAACAATGGCTTCTGTTTATCTTAACGACAAAAAGTCTACTGGCGATAAAAAAGGTTACAATAGGAAAGATGATGCAAGTTTTTACTAAAGTTTAAAACAGTAACTTTTGTGTAACTATTCGTGAGATTAAAACTTTGTTATTTGTTGTTGTTTATTTCAAGGATACGACTTTTTATATAAATTTGGAAGGTAAGAAAAGAATGCTAAAATTTCTATCTCCTTCACGTTGAAAATTCATAAAACACACAGCTAGAGAGACATGTATTTGACTTCAAATATGACATTCTTTTTTTCATTTCCAAATGTTTAGATCCTTTCTTTAACTCAGATATAAGAAATGTAACTCTAAACTTGGTCATAAGCCCACGACTGAAGAATAATGTATTACTCTATTCAAAAGCTGTGATGATCTTGATTGGATTAAAATGAATTTTTATAATATGTCACATTGCATTCCTTACCGAGAAACTCTTTCACCAACGAGTAGGTGATCAAGTAAAAAGGGTCGCTTCCACCTAAACAATTTCGCGCTACAGCCCTTAATTGGAATGGCCTAACTGGGAGAAGAATTTAAAATTTTATTAAAAACTATCAAACTTTAAAAATGAAAGAATAAAGACACAGACTACGTGTATGGCAATGGAAATGGTGTAATTGTGTTGCTAAAATAACTTAAGCGATTACGACTGGTAGAGAGGAGTGGGTCTTGGAATTAAAGTTCAGCAAGTTTATTAAAAAGTAACTAGACACACAGGCAGTTACACACATGCACACATGCCATAAAATATTTTGCTGTTGTCAGCAACTGCGCCATAGTTACCAGGTGCAAACATTCTAAGCCAGAATGTGTCGATAAAATTGTAGCTTTCAGGTAAACGAATACGGCCGGCCATCAACGGATAAGTTTGTGGTCGCTTTTATGTCATCTCAAGTTTACTTTACGTCTTATATGAAATATGTATGTAGTTGTGTACAAATCGTTCGGTTATCTGTGTATGCGTAGATTAAAGTGTAGTTACACATACATTCATAACTACAATACATGCATATGATAATGAAGACTTGTGTTGACACCTTGACTCTGGTTTCTTGAGTGAATGAAATGTTGGTCCGTAATGTGAATGTGGAGGGTTCATTAGAGAATTAATTAATGCATTATGAAAGCTAAAAGAATTTTCAATAATAAATTATACGTAGTACTGAATACTTAAAAATTAACTAGAAAGGCAAAGAAAAATGAAATACGATTTAATGCTGCCGAAGAAGTTTCCCATTTTCATTTTCTGCATCACTGGTAATAAGCTGATAATGAAGTTATGAAACGCTCTTTAAAATTCCTGAAAAGACAATGGTTCCTATAGAATAAAAAGCAAACAACATTATGATCACAGCTGCTTTTAAGAATCGAACAAACACATTAACATTGTTTGTTTTTAAAAAATAATTATTGAAAATGATGGCAACGATGAAAATACTGCAGCCATTATTTATAACTTAGTGCTACATACATACGTACTACGTGTGTATGCTAAAATATGTCAGGGTATATTTCCTTTACATTTTTAAATTCGAACCTAAATTAATTAATTTAAAATATAAAAATAAACAAAGTTGCTGCTCGTGGTTTGCCATCAATTTTATTGGTAATAAACCATCAAAATTGTAACTTTGGCTTATTATTACTAAATTTATTGCATCATATTTCGCAAATTTATGGGCATGTTACACTAACACACTCTCGCAAGCTCTAGAAAATAGCACTTGAATGCATTTGTTATTCACTTCATAACTAACTCGTGCAAGTCTATATAAAATGGATGCTCACATCTGACACTGCCACACACACATAAACACACATACACACACGTACACACGCATCCATTAGAAGAATTACAAAAACTTCAAAAGGTGGCAGTACACTTTCGTACAGACAAACTCATATCAAACACACACAACCAAACAAGCCGACATATTTCGCCAATCAACTTTCAACATTGTTCACCTCAACAATCAACATTGTTACGGTTGAAAGTGCACTTTTAGCTTTTGACGTTTGTTGAACAATCACCCAGCAAAAACACATTTTTTGCCAATCAGAGAAATGGACAAATGTGGTCAAGGTGTTTGTCCGAGCTTCCCATGCTGGTCGAAGGGTGACCGTTGTCATAACACCAAATGAACACACCTAATGGCGGTGTCTCGCAGTAGAGAGGCGGCAATGCGTGTATCGTGATTGATCAGGAAGCCTAAATTTACTCCTTGTTTAAGAATTTACGGCTACCTACGTGTTAGTGTCACGGAGAATACTTATCGTCAGATTAAATAAGTTACAAAATATAAATAATAAATAAATTATCTGTTTGAATTATTCGAAAAGTTTTATAATTTCCAACTCAAGTTACCAGCTGGTAACTTCGATCTCTTAAATATTATTTGAGGTTATCTGAGTTATCGATGTCTTTATTGAAACAAAACTTTATGTTGGGATATTAATGCAGTGTTCGCTTTCTGTTGTGATTGTATTTTGTGTTGTTTTGTGTTTTTATTGTTGCTTTGTATTTTGACCTGCTCAGTAAAGTGTTTCTGCACTTGTTTTTGCGTTTGATAAATTTAAGCAAACGTGCTTGTGTCCAACTACGCCATGTAAACGAGCACACGAGTACACGTGCACATTAAAAAGCATCAGCCACATCATCAGCAGCCACACAGAAGTAATCGCTATCCACCATTATGTCAGTATCACTCTCACGACCATACAGAGACTACATGTGTCCGCGTGCATTAATGCTTGCCTGATGACGTTAGTTGTAAAATCGTTGCTGCATACGTAATACGTTGCGGCATTACGTTTTCCCAATGTTCCCATGCAGGTTTGAAATACCAACTTTGTTCAATCAAGTTACTAGAAATTTCTTCTTTTCTAAATATGACAATGAAGTCTCTGAACTCGTCTTAAAAATTACAGTATCCGTGATGCAGGAATGGTGGCAGTTCTAGATGAAACACATTCTGAACCTACGATTTTCTTCACTTATGAAGAAATAATGCCTAATGATGCTACCACCACGTAACCGCACCAAATGGCGCATATTCCTGCATATAATAGAGTCTGTAGGACCTGCTGTAGATTGAAAAGAAATAAAATTTAATTTTTATTAAATTCAGAACCAGTTGAATTGTTAGACGCTGTGTTCCGCTATGCACTGAGTTGTTATCAACTGCAAACGTAATATATTCAACCTAAACATGGAATAAAACCAACTCGAATTTTCCAAACTTTCAGGCTTTTTTCTGTTGTAAAGACAGAAATTTTGAATACTTTAACTTGTTTCGTTTCAATAAAGAATTTACTTAAAGGCAAACAAGATCTTAAGATTCTTCTTAAATTAATTGATATTTTCATTTATTTTGTCGGACACGATCTCTTATAGATATTTTTCATTTACTTTAATTCGTAATAAAATTTTGTTTTCATATTTTAAACAGTTCGAGTAATTTAGACTTGACAAAATTTGTTCGAATATTGATCGAAAGATATTTTTTTTCATTTGCCCCAGTTGTTTCAAGTAATAATTTTTCAAAACTGAAGGAGTGCGTATTTGTTACTCCGCATGTCATTCGATTTAATTCGTTGGACGTCATTTTAGCTGTTATTATGAGAAAATACATCAAACACATTATTTCAGTATTTCATAAAGATTCATTCATTTCGTGTTTTCCTCAATCGATTAAAAAATAATTAAAAATATTATGAATTTTATTTGAAGCATCAGCAAAAGTAAACAAGTGAGAGGATGTTATGCGGGTTCGACTTGCAGAAATATTTAATCGGATAATTGTGTACGTGTCAGTATTATTTGCCACAATTGTTGCTCATACGCACAGGGGGATTTATATGCCCGAGTACTTTGTGTCTTTTTGACCAAAATGCGTTCGCTATTGCGGAACTTTCAGATAAAGCAGGGAAAATAAGCTCCCTTATCAATGACACTAATTTTGCAAGGCTAATGCCTTGAGGACTTTCTGAATCTGAAGCCAACTTTAAAAATACGACGTATCAATGACGTTGGAGAGCGGCGAAATTCCTGAACAAGACCCCTAATCGTTTACAAAACAGCCAGCAGTGTACAACGAACTTGTTTGTATTTATATTGTTACGAGTTGACGACTTATAAAATCTTGTTCTACCTAGTGATTCCTACAAACCTAACGACAGCGTAAGCTTGGTCTGCACTAAGGGCTGAATGTGTTTCTAATAAATTATGGTTTAAATGCAGCTAAGGTACGTAAAACCATCAAATGCTATAATTTTTTCTATTAAAAGAAAACTCTTGCTATAATTTTCAGTTGTAGATGTTGAAAATTTTGGTGATAGTGAGAAAGTTTACCAAAAAGACTTCGTTTTCATTCGCCTTATTACCCTTTAGCTATGGTTCTCTTAAAATAATTGCGCACTGTTTCATGTGCTCTTTAGAAAGAGTTTGCATAAAACTCTCCTTTATCTTTGTTTTTTTTCTTGTAAAACTCAACTCTCAACTACGTTTTAATTTTTTTTATCTAAACTAAGCAGAAAATCTGTCAAGAAACTCATAACATCATATTGACTTTAAGACTTTGCTGAAACGTTGCATGACGGCATAGGAAAACATAATTAATGTTTTTAGGAATTTAATGAGATGCTGGTTTTTGTTTTTGTGTTCTTTTGTTAAAGTCACAATGATGCCATATCAAGCAGAGAAAATAAGAAATTATGTCAAGGTATTTTGTAATTTGCATCATTTCATTTGAAATGTGTCTCCCATTTGCGTTAATTTCCATACATACATATGCATCTATACACAGGTTTGCAAGTGTATGTGTGCATGTATATCTGGGGAGTAAAGAGTATGTTTGTGTTATTTTATTTGTTTTGCCAGTGCATAAAAGAGAGAATAATTAAAATCTTAAGACACTTGCAAATGAAACAAAAGAAGCAACAAGGATTAACAGACATACGCGCAAAAGACAGACATTAAAAATGTATTCGCGATGCGGGCATTAAATGTAAATGCGAATAATGAAAACAAAGTTGTTTATGCGAGTATTCCCAAGTAAAATTATGCGCATTTTTGTGTGCGAAATGATCCTTAATACGAGTGTATGTGTGTAAATATCTGAGTATATGTGCCAAGTGATGCTGACAGTAATCATGATAATGAGCAACAGTAGCTGATTTTAAAAATGTATGAGCTTGACACATATCCATGCAAACATACACACATGTATTCATATACATGTGCATGCATACGTATGCGTGTGTTTATTTTAAAAGAAATATTTTACATTTGCATTTAAAGCAATATTATGGTTACTTCATTTGAAAGCTACAATTTTAATTATGCCATACATTTATATCAATTCATATCCACATACATAAAGACATAAATGTGTACAAAAATAATAATTCAAATAAATTCACATGGCAGTGTAAGCGCACATCTTAATCCGATATGCTTGATATCAGAAATAGTCTTAAATTGTATCAGATATTAAATTGACTTTGAACTCAACAGCCAGTATTTTTTTTGATTTGCCATGTCTGCACGTATTCTTCAATCACTCGTTATTAACATCAGACTGACTACCCCTCCACATTGTCGGAGGAACATTTTTCTGAAATATTTATTAAGAAAGTCTAATCGTTCTGTAAGCTGTTTCGTATATTAAATGTGGTGCAAGTCATTAACTTTCTGATGTTTTTTACAGAACTCGGAAGCATAAATCTGACATCCTTTCTGAAATTCCTCTTCTAAACCGCTACGGTCACATCGTAACTTATGTGACCGATGACAGGTTCGTATTTGGCAAAACAGTTCACTAAAATGTTACCCTTGAAAGTCTCGTGCAAGAGTTTTAACTTGCATTTTTTAAAATAATTTTTCTTAATCACTAAAGAGTTTTAATGGAGTAACTGTGATCAGGCATCGATCACAAGAGAAAAGCGGAGAATTCGAAATTTTAAGATAGAAATTGATTTTTACATTTTAACCACAAATGATAAGCAAAATTTTGCCTGCAGATTATTGTCTGGAGCCAGATTAACAGACTTGGTTACAATTAATTTAATTGCACCTGTATGCAAAATAGTTTTAACTTGGAATTAAGTTGAGGTAATTATCTTGCACAATATAATAATTAGTTTCATTGCTGCAAATAATTCATTTGCAGACAATTTGTATCTAGTCCTCGAACACCACAACTTACTTGCGTTAAATTTCTATTTTATCCTTATCACTCATGAATTATTAATTTACCGAAAAACCTTTTGAAGTGAAAAATATATGATTTTTTTCCAAATACTTTGAACAAGTAACTGGAACTTAAGTAAATTCCAATTCATTCATACAAAAATAAATAAATAAATGAATAATCTCATCTCTTCACAGCTTTAAAAAAGCCTCCGTGTGTTATTTCTTTGTTGCAGTAGAGTAAATAATTTTTCCGTATTTTTATTCTTCACCGCCTCAGATCGCATAAAATATTAAATTCATCCATAAATACACAAAGTTATACGAATAAAAACTCGTAGTTACATTCACACACACACACACACACACACACACACACACACACATTTGCATCTTCATATATGTATTGCAGTTATATAAAGTTCTTTGGCAGTTTATTAACTCATTTATTTATGAATATAAATATGTGAGTCAGTGTGTGTGTGCGTGTGTATTCTCATGAGTATTTAAAATTCATATACAAGAAGCCAATATGAAACAAGCCATCGAGCAGCGAAGTCCCGAACAAAACTTCAAATGTACATTAGGGCCTCCCGATGATGAATTTTTTAAAAGATTTAATCTGAGAAACCTCGAATTCTACATGGGGGGTTTTGAATACAATCTGAAAACGTGGTGTATTAAGCGGTGGATATAATTTTCCGTTTGATTTCTTATCTTCATTAAAAGTTCTTAAATGCAAATTTTTGCTTGTGAGCCTTCCTAATAAAAACAACATATGTGAAGTATATTTATATATTTGTGAACGTAGGCATAATTGTTGTGGGGTTGTGTTTATTGGGTGGCAGTTGTTTTCTACATCTTTGATATAATTCAGGGATTAACAGACAAATACACTGCACAAATCGTTGTTTTTCTTCTTCACTTATTTTAGTATTAATAGAGATGAGAACGTGGCTTAATTGAAATATTTAATTTTTTTGAGAAAATGGTCACGATATTTTTCGAATGCATAATTTCTAAATTTAAGTGTTTTTGTTTCCAATCGCTCTCGAAAATTATTAAAATGATGGAGTGTTTTATCTTTTCTCCGAATGTGGCTATTTTGATGCCGACGTGTGTGATTGTGAGCCCCAAAAACACCTGCATACAGATCTCTTGTTCATTATAAAAAAAGTTGTTACTTTTTACTTGCAAATTGTATTCAACTGTATTGGTGCAACTTAACTGCCCGTAGTTTACTATATTTGAATTACTTTGCACCTTAAGTTTGTTAAAATAACAAGTGTGAAATTGAAAGGAGCACGCTCGTGAATTGAAGATATAATTATTTTTATCAGGAAAGCCTTTATTATATAGAAAAATTGTTTTGAAGGTTTCAAAAATAAACTATTGGTGTTTAAAAAGGCACTTCTGCATTAGTGCATTATTTTTTTCATATTCTTCTACTTCATCTTAGAATCAATAAGACGATTCTCTAGGAATCAACTTTTAGTAAGTCCGGCTTATATTCTGTAACTTTGTAGTCGTTTCGGTTAATATTTGCGCCTACTGGTAGGCAGATTCTTACTAAGATATTTAATTTGTCGCGTGTTTTGTAAGGCTGTTAACATTTTACATAAACTAATCATTTCCCAAACTTCCTAAATTTGTAACGATTCAAATTCAAGCAACAACAAGAGTATTCATCGAATTAGTCACTTCACCATCTTGTAATGAGTGCAGGCGATATAATTATGCATTTCGCAAATAAGTCCAGTTCACCAAGGCAAATCAGCAATCGTGTATGATCCAGATCAAAGGTACACAAAAAAATTTCTTTTTGATTTTTGGCATATTTACAAGTAGTGTTGACATTTGTCAAACTTAATTGTTTTTGAAATGACAGCAGACCAAATATGCTGTAGTTAATGGCATAAAATATATTTATGCTATTCTGGCACTTATTTAATCGCTTCATTGCTAAAGAATGTTTTTGTTTCAGCACCCAGAAAATCATGTGCAAATTTAAATTTTATAACAATAAATGACAGAGAAATACTTAAATAAAAAACGAGTTTGCATGATAACAACACGAATACCTTCCAACAGCAAACAAAACTAAAAATATCTATTTTTTTACAATTTTGGTGATGCAGGATAACAATCCATCACAATGGTAAAATGCTCAAATTATACTAAAATAAATAAACCCAAACAACTCAACTTAAGGGCCGAACACTCAATGCTGAAAGTATAAGGAAACATCAATGCACATGAACACAAACACACACACAAACACACACACACACAAGTTAAACACTTTTAGCTTTGAATGCTTACGGGTGCTTGACTGTGTTACTTTTCATATTTTAGTTGTCTGCTGTGCAAAATAGTAATGGAAAAATGCTCCCTTTATTGGTTGACCATTTTTGTGCTCCCTCGTTCGCTGACTGTTATGACGACAAAATAACAACAAATAAAATTCATAAAAATTGCTACAAAAAAAGATTGAATAAGATTTAGAGAAATCCATTTGAAATTTTAAATTAAATATACTTGAATAAAAAAAACAACAACAACAATATAATAATGATGGACAGTATAGCCGGTCTCAGTGATCTAGATTTCAACGTTGTTTGTACCTGATATACGACACTTAAAATAAATTCTCTATATTTTGTTATTTTCGAAAATAAACCATGACGTTTATTGCTCCAGGAAATTCGACATCACAGTGTTTGCATGAAAGGGATTTGCTGGAAAAACAAGCAGTTTGAAAACAGTAAAAAACGGCTCGAACGACTTGAAGGTTTGCTAGCACAAGTCAAAATTAAGAAATCGATTTTAGAAAAATATTTACTTTAAATAAGCAAGTCTCACAAGTATTTAATTGAAAGATAAAACACGCACGAGGCGATGGTTTGAATTCTAAGACTATTTGTATCTTGATGTCGAAGAAAAAGGATGAAACGAGTGTCTAAATTAAACTTTATCTCCTCTTCAAGTCTGTATGCTAATTAAGAATATAAATTAAATGCTGTCCACTATTTTTATTCAAGTAAAAACGAACACATGTTTTATTTACACACACACATATTTACGTATGTAAGTACTCTTGAATGTGTGTGTGTGTGTAATACATATAATGTTAATTTGTTCCATTGCAGATCGATAATGATACATTATTAAAAGATTAATGATAAATAGTCAAATAATTAGCTAAAACTAATTTGCTGTATAGGAAACTACAACATTGTTTTATATGCAGCTATTCACACACACAGACACACAAGTTTAAACTTATACACGCTCGTTTGTTCGCATTCCATGTGCGTTTGTATTATGTTTTAGCAGTTGTTATTACACACACATACATACATAGAAGTGTACATTAGGATGCCCATAATTGATAATCTTTGTTTGGCAGGACCAATTGCCTCTTTTAAGGAATCATAGCGGCAGGTTTATTGAGTTTCTCATAGAGGTATATTAAAAAAAGTAGTGGGAAAAGGGGAAATTAATGTAAATGAGATTTTTCCCAGCCTTTAACAAATGAATTCTTTCACTTATAAAGTGATAAAATACGCGTATTCTAAATAATAGAACAACAAAGTGTCCTAAAAGTAGTTCTCTTTTACTCTTCGCCATCCTACTGCACGTTTTCATGTTTATTTACTTGTATGCGAATCAGTCTACATCTAGATGGCAATGTGCCTATAAAGTAGTCACACACAGCCAATTGTACTTACATATTTACATAACATCGAGTAGAACATGTATTTGTACACAAAATGTTAGTTGACTGGGTAAAACACTAATTGCTTGTACGCTTCCGCTATTAACGTTTAATAATAATTATGAACATGGCTTTTACTATAACGACATTTGCCCAGCAAAAAAAAAACACTCCAGTTCCTTTTTCATGTCGACAAGAGCGAGCGGAATGTGTGAATGGGACGATTATTGTACAACAACATAAACAATAACAATAAACCATGAAAAATTATAAACATTTTGCTTAAATAAATAGACTCGTAATACAGCCCCGTTAACAGAACAAAATATGCGAAGACAAGTCAACGCCACAAAAACCACAATATAAACGAGTTTGGAAGATAGGAACGTGACACAGTAATTGAAGCAGTAGATGTCAGAGCATCATCGTAATAAATTGCAAAAATTACAAAAGAATTTACTAAGAATTCGTTTGTTTTTTACTTAAGTTTCTGGATGTAAAGCAAGAAGAGTTTATAAAACATTCGCATCGTTGTAGTGTAAATTCGCCTGTGTTATGCAATCAAATCGTGTTTAATGGAAAATAATGTGTAAAGGAAATCAAGCAAATTTGCCATTGATATAATATACCAAAAATCTATTCTATGTAGGACGAACTTACGAATCCAATTCAGTCCCCAACAACATTTAAACATTTTCATGTGTTTGTATTTACCCATATATTGCACCCCGGAGTAAACTAGTGGGTGTGTGTGTTTGTGCCTATTTGATGATGTCCATTAGCCAATTGCTGTGGTATTTTGCATATTTAATTTGATGAATTGAATCATTCATTGAGCATTTGAACGTGCAGGGTTTGTTAGTTGCAATGACTTATAAGAGAATCCAACTAAATGGGGACTAAAAACCCTGAATAATTGTTGTTCACTTTTCGAAGACTTAAAACTGACAACCCTGCTCGTCAGTGTATATCGTCTTTTTGTGTGTGCGTTTATATTTCAAGTAACGATTACAAACTGATTCACTTCACTCTTTATCTTATCTTATTGTATGTAATACGCATAAGGTTACAACTTAGGTAAATGCATTAGAAAGCCAAACGATCAATTTCATTTGTTATGTTCTACTTCTTCTTTTTATAAAATACATGAGCACACAAATGACGAATAGATTTAGAATAAATGTTGGTTTTTATATTTTTGACAGAATGCAATTCCTAACCCGAGGCAGACCAAAAATATTGTTTTCAAATTGATCAACACAGAACTGTATGAACATACACACACAGACACATTTATACGCAATCATTTGAACTTGGAAACAAGATACAAAAGAAATATTGAAACCAAAATAAAATTAATAAATATCTCCTTAAAAATATCGGTGTAAAAATTCAAAAATATTTCATTAAGTTAAGTGGACTTAAATAATGTATCCCGAACATTAAAATAAATCTTAGTCGACGTACAATTATAAGAGTACGTGGAGGAGAAAAATGGAGGATCAAATTTCCTTTAAATAAAAACAGCCAAATTAACTTTATGCAGAGCAAACTATTTTCCTACAATCGCAATTGTTTTTAATTAAGCCAGTATTACTTCCATTAGAGTAGTGAACACACCTTCTCTTGCAAATTGTACAAGTGTCTGCACATGAAATTGGAGATTTCGTATTTATTTTACTTTGTTTGGCGGGTGCGAGAAGTTGGTGAAATGTTTCAACGATATAAATGTTTTGTTTAAATATTTAGTGATTTTTCACAGATATTTTGAGCTTTGTGTTCTCCAAGTACTTACCAGAGTCTGCATAACGACGTCGCACAGTGTCTGAAATAAAAAAAATTCAAGTTAAAAATTAAAAAAGGTTTTACCAAAAACATTTTAGTGGGTGGAAAAACGACAACCTAAGGCACAGTCACAGTGTTGGATGCTATAATTGAGTGAACTGCCCTGATAAGATTATGGAAACAGAATGCTGTTTGCTTCAGATAAAGTGTACGTCATTTGACTTGGATTTTATTCATAATTGTTTGAATAAAAATATTCAAAAATCATTTGTATTTACAATTTATAACCCTGACAAATTAATCTATAAACTATATAAAAAACCTCTTATTTAAAATTAATTTAATCAATTTAAAATATAGAATTTACTAATTAATTACTTCTGACGGAAACCTCACGGTGAGCTTGACAGTTGTCAAACAAAGTAAATATTTATTATCGCATACTCGTATTTAGAGAACTACAATATTGAGGACCTCCAAAGTGCGTGTGAGTAAATTCGTTAGTAGAGTGATGCACCGGTCATACAAAGTAAAATTTAATTATCGTAAATTAGAGAAATCCTAACAATGAGAGCGACTTCATGTTTGTAAGTAATTTTACTTTCGTCGTATGCTACGAGTATTAAGAGAAAAATCAAAGCGGAAGAAACAGTTGGCGTGTGTTCTTCATCACAAATTATTACATTTCATTGCGATGGGAGCGTTGAAGGAGAAATTAAATTTAATTTATATTTATACAAATATATTTTATAACTAACAGCGCGCGTTTGTTTAAAGTCAAGTTATTTAAGTGGATAAAATACACAATAAAGTCAACAAGTAAATGCACTTGGTATATGAAACTTGCTCTTACACGCAAGACAATGTTCTTACAAAAGCAAATGTTAGACTTAGTAAAGACACTCAAATACCCTTGAAAATCTCCAACAATAAATACAAACATATTTCATAGCAAAAGTGTACTTGCATGCACGAGTATGAACATGCAAATGAGAGGTGTTTCAATACAGATAACTATAGAGAAATACACGCACTTACACACACTAACGTATAATAAGGATGTTGCAAAGGTATGTTCTTGTGTACATACACACATACTTTGAAGACACATGAAAGTAAAACTATTGAGATGAAAGTCAAACAACACATGAGTGCAAACATTCACTTCCTTCTTGAATAACTAAAGTAAGAAGAAAATAAATATTCATATAAACAGTAAGTAAAACGTAACGAACGTAGGCATGTGTGGAAAATCCAAGTACTTATGAATGAACATTAGTGTGCATAACATACACACTGACATGGGCATCTGTGAAGATTCGTACATAAAATTGGACCAAACTGCTGTATAAACCTAAATTGAATCGACTGACAAGTTCGGTTGTATGTGTGAGTATGTTTGTATGCGTAGGCATGCATTAAGCTTGAGCAAGTACTTGTTCATTTTTATGCTTCGAGCTAAAGGTGTATAATCCTCAATAATGTCAGCGCTACCCACCCTGGCATACACGAACCACTGTATCATCAACCTTAGCTTCAAATCTATGCCTGCTGAAAAACAGGATATCATTGACATTGAATCCACGCTTTTTGTGCGTTCCATTCTTCGCAGCTCTTTGAGGACGACCATCTTATGAAATTCACTCTATTGCTGGTTTCCTGCTAATGCGGCGTAAAGTTAAGAATTAGCCGGGTGCAGGATTATCACGCCGGCTGTCCAGATACTCCACACAGATGAGTTGTGAGGGCCGACTCTTCCCCAATACTTTCTGAAACATCGGTGAAAAGTTGCTTCACGGGTAATTTGATTTCTTGGTGCGGTCTATCGCATTTACCACTTAAATATGGTTATTGGTCCAACTGTCCCCGATGTTTTTTCTCCACCGTGGTTCCCATGTTACATTTCTCTTATTTCCCCGGTAAAGACTTTTCTAGGCACTGACTCATAGTAATTATTCGTTGCATTTCGTTTCCTAAAATATCGATTGGCATCATCGCTGCAAACACAAGGTCTGTTTAATTGATACAGTGCGAATTCAAGTTGTTCTTCGCAGGGAACCCAGTTGGTAAACAGCGGTGTACATTCTGGCGAGTGCATCAACCCATATTTCTACTGTATAGATTATCAGTGAGTTGGTAACAGCCGCTAATAATTTGCAGAATGCTTCTCAAGGAGCTCTCAGTTTCTGATCGGTAATGTTTAGTGCGTTGTCTATCATGACGGGTTCACAGGGTAACCAGAGGTGAAGACTTTGACACATAAAAAATAAAAAACTCAGTTTATTTTACTATGGGCTCTGTTAGAAAGAGACAAATATAGCATTTTGTGACGAAAAACAGGAAAAAATACAGGCACACACGGCAAGAAAATCAAAATAAAAACAAAAATCTAAAAACAAAACTAAGGCTCTGAAGGAACGAGACCGATAGAGAAAAAGATCACTATACTGTCGTTTCACCTCTGTTTACTACTTTGTGACGGGTTTCTTAAAAAAGTTTTGTACTCAAAAACTTATCAGAATCACCTCGGATGTATTGGCAGAGTACTCCTTGCTATGTGATATGTCTGTTGTAAGTGTCTTAGCGACTGTAACTATCGCAAAGTCGGTTGCTACTACAAAAATTCTAATCTTACGATGTAGTGTGTGTGTGTATCTTTATGAAAGCAAGATGTATAAGCATTTTCATGAAATGAAAAAGCAACGAGTGCAACATGTACGACTCATACTCGTAGTAGATCGTAAGCACACATACATACGCACTATTCCAGAGATAGGAAGGTGATTTCATAGCAGTGTGTAGTTTGTGTTTGCAAACCACAAGAGGATTCTAAACATGCAGCATACACCAGACCAGAACTACCAAGAGCGATGGATATGATATGATTTTTTTAATAAATGTAGGAACGACTTTAATAAGAAGACTTTTGTATCTTTTCAATTCGGCGAATGGACCTGACTTTAACAAATGCACAATGTCCCACCATAACTATAATTATTTGGAATATACCAATATATCGTCACTCAAAACCCAACAAGTTGTAACTACAAAAGAGTCATAATTACATTTTTGATTGATTATGATGCAGGTAACAAAAATGCATCTACCCTAGAAATTGTGTAAAAAAGCGGTTTAATTAAGGAAAACTTCAATAATTTCATATACAAGGGTGGTTACGCCCTATTTGATTTCAGGTGGCGATATGTACGAGTACCTTACTCAACACAACATAAATAAAATTCTCAAAGTAACAACAAAATTACAAAACATTGTTTTTTTATTTATATTTCTGAGTCAATTGAACTGCACACATACATACATATTTCTTTTTGTCATTTTATACATTCACAAATTTTATTTTAAAATTGGAAAAGATGGAACCGCCGAAGAGTTTAAACACAAATAATACAAAATTTGTTTCATCGCGCTATGCGTTGCCGCTTTTCATGATCTCAAGTAAGTTGCATACAACAAAATTGAAATATTGATTAATATAATTTTGATTTTTGATAAGGAAATCGGATAAAATACAGAAAATTACATGAATTAAGGAAATATATAAAGAAGCGGAATCACATCTACAACACATGTAATGCCGAAGGTAAATGCATGAGTTTATTTTTTCAACATAAAATTCATTGAGAAAATCCTCATTTGTAGACTCTGACAAGGCCACTTTACAGCATCTGCAACATGTAGTGGGTACAACATATTGTTTGGACTTATTGGGCCAAGACAAAAGTGCAAAAGTTCAAGAGAAAAGTAGTGCGATGCAGTTGAAAAAACCGTGGCAACTGCCACCAAATCGTTATGACACCACCAAAATTCCCTACGCAAATAAAAGCGGCGACGGAGGAGCACATTGGCCTAAGGATCACACGCATCAATCTAAACTTCGTACCAACGTCCGACAACAGCATTTTAGTTCCTTCAGCTTACCGGCAACAAGTGAAAGAATATTTACGCCTTGTAATCGGCATAAAGGAGTTTTTCTGACCAGTAAGTTTCCACTAAAGATATTTTGTATGTGTGTGTGAAGTCTTATTTTATTCTGAGCAGATGCTCGAGAACGCCGTGCTACAACCCGATGTATGATCAGCGATGTGTCAGCGTGCTACAAAAATCCTTCTGATCCTGCACCAACGACCTACAGTCCGATTTATGAGAAGCCTGCTTTATCAACCAGGTATTGGCAAAAGTTTTAAATCAATATTTGAATAGGAGAAATTTTGAATTCCTTTTTGATTCCTTTTTCTTTGCAGCTTAGACATACCGAATCCCCATTTGTTCCATCGTTTATCCACTGTACCCGTAACAAGGAATGGCATTCACACTCCGCACACAAGTTTTACAGCCGCACCTGGTCGATATGAAATACGTTATCCCAACACATGCCCTTGCTCTTCGCGATACGTTTATCAACCTCAAATCGACCTGCTCATTGAGAAAGAGAAGCTCAAAAAATTCCGTCGTTTATCTTTTGAAAAAATTAAGGCCCGACATTATACTTCGCCAGATTGGAGGCATGTCAAAGGTCGAGGCTTTCGCTATCTCTTTATGGGCGCAAAGCGATCGAAACATACGCTTTTAACAGAACAAGAACTTAAGAGGCAGAAAAATCTAAAACTTTATCCAGATGCAAAATATATTGCAATGATTAACAATCCGTTGCGCACCCCCTTCTCGTTGCGCTCAAGCCCGGTTCTGAATGCCTTGCCGCAGATTAAATTTAATTGTGTTGCCAAAAAAGTGACGCGCAAACAATTGAAAAACAATAAAAAGATCGCCTTCAACAGCAGTCAAGATCGGTTTCGCGACAGCTATCGTTTACCGATCTTAACGCAAAAGCAACAGGAAGAGCTCAAGCAGACCCTGCCACTCGAACGCCAATTTCGGGATCATCCCATTATGAATAAACGGCCATCAGAGATCATATCAAAACTCGATGAGACTCCAAAACACATGCTGCCCAACTATGTGCCAAGATTAAGAAAGAAACTCTTTAAATTCCAACCACTGCCACAAGCCAAAGTACTGGTAACAGAGACTGATACAAACCTCAAAGAGCTCAGCAAAGAAGGTTACTACTTGACTCCGCTAGATCCTAAACGTTTTTTCAAAGATAATGCTTAACTTCAAATCGATTGTAACGATTCTTTTTGGTCATGATTCTTTTGATAGAAATATTTTGTATCTTTTTCAACATGAACGGTTTGGCTTTTCCGAACAATAGCGGAATCGAGAGTTATTAATTTGGTACTTCACTCTCCCCTTTAAATCTCAAAACTCCTACTTAGACACTTTTTATCGATGGAAAATTCCGAAAACTCCAGTCTATTTTTATTTCTTAAGATGTGCAAAGAATTATTTTTTTTTTTTTGAATACGACTTGCAAGAAGAATGTCGAAGCTTTGAAATGGCATTACGTACAAAATTTGAAAAAAATATTTGCATTTCCGTGTTTTCGGATTCGTTATTGACTCTTTCGTATCTGCATTTGTGTTCGGTAATTCAAAGGCCAGTGTTATCGCATCTTGATGATTTTAAATATAAATAAAAGAAATTAATAGAAAACTTTTGCTAAAATACATTTAATTAAGTTTGATGAGATTCTAAGGGTAGGTTTCATGTACTTGACCTTCCCTTCCGAAAATAGAAAATCTTAATTTGTCGAATCGTATTTAAATTACAAAAGTAAAATTTGAATTGAATTTACTTTATTTTTTTTTTTTTGAGTTTTAAGGAAAACTCAATATATGTTATTTTAAAGTCATTAAATTTGCTTATTATTTTGATTGTAAAATAGATTGCAAATAAAACAATAAAATAAAAAAAAAAAAAAAATATTTTTTTGCATTTCCGTGTTTTCGGATTCGTTATCGAATAGAAAACTATTGCTAAAATATTGAGTTTGAGATGCTAAGAAAAATGAAAATGTTCCGCTGTATTCCGTTCTGTTTTTAATTATTTTATTTTTACCCTACACTAACTCGAGACTAATATCAGTTGTTTACATTTGTTCGATATGCTGTCTCCTTCAGTTAATGTCGCATATTTTTCACATAATTGTCTCCCATATTAGAAACTTAAAGAAATATTACCAAGGACTTGGTCCTCATATTGATCTTTTGGCGGCCGTATAACGTGGTTCGGAACTTGGTCTTATGTTCACATTTACGTTTGTATGTATGTATAAAAGTTTTTTTAACTTAAACTTTACCACCGGTTGGGTTATACCAAATTTCAATTGTCCAACTATAGTGAGAATGCCCCATAAAAATAAGGGGCACCGTAGTTCTCTTAGCGAAAAAGTGACCGTTTTTAGACTTTTTTTGGTTACTTATTCCGCAAGACCTACCTGTCTACTAAACTTCAGCTCTCTAGCTATAGTGGAAGTGGCCCATTAGTAATGAGTGAGTGAGTCATTCAGTTACTAGGTATTCAAGTGTGTACTTTTTTTTACATTTTTATATCTCGGAAAGCTTTCATGGTGAACCTTTCAAACTTCACCTACGAGGTTGGTTTTATGTAGAGGCCTTATGTTTCAAATCAATTATTTTCTGATAAATTGAAGCGAAGTTATGAGAGGCAGCGCGAAGCACATTGTGTGCATAGGCCTGCACGTGCCCTGCTGGCCACATTACCGAGTGTCTGAATTAACTAGTATATCAAATTAATATGGCAAGTTACAGCATCGATATTGCCAAATTTCATAGAAATTGGACATCTTGGTTCCATGCCAGCCAGCAGAGCTGTACAGGTCACTTGAGCATTGCTTATTTCACATTTAACTAATGTCATTCATAGGTCTTTCAAATAAAATTAAAAAAATCATTGGCACATATATAAAATGCAACAAGTTTTATTTAAATTTAACGCCTACCCTTCCCTAAGGCCAAAGCCATGCAATGAGTGGCAAAGCGAATAATTTGAACGGTATGTCTGGCATTCTGTTCGTTTCATGTTATTTCGCAAAAATCGTGTTCATTTTTATAACAAAAGCTTCAGCGTTAGTCTTACAAATCGAGGATTTCGTATAAAAACCTACACAGATGTTGGCAGTACTGCCGCATGTCTCTAAAATCTTTGGTGTTGCTATTGCCGCTCAGAAATACTTTTCATTGACTTTCTTGGGATTAAAAGAAAACATTGCTTTAGTTTGATTGTATTCGATACACACTTTTCTAGGGATTTTCAATGCAGGGGTGGGTGGGTGTCTTAGCTACACTTTCCATAGTCAATTCTAGCTGTTGTTTCTGCTCAAGTAAGTGCAGTTGTTACTGAAGTGAATGTCAATGAATATTCAAATAGATTATGAAAATACGAATAAATATTGCAAAAAGTAAGAACGTTATTTAATTTTCCCTAAAGCGTTACGTAAAACCAAAGCCTTTTCATTAAAATGGCTGTTAAAAAATAGTGGATTAATAAAAAAATATTAGAGAACAAATGGCAAGAAATGTAATTAAATTCAACTTCATTTTTTAAAGTTAAAATTATTAGCAATGGGAAGAAATACGGTGAATTAAGACAACTCCATTGTAAAAGTTGTAGGAACGAGGACTTCTAGTTTTCTGCTGTTTAAATTTTCCATATCCATGCAAGATTACATATCTTTAAATTGGGTATTTTTGTATGCCTGCGTTGGTAGTGCTAGAGTCTATTAGTTGCGGGTTAGTTCTCCGCTGAGGGTACTGTAGGTTAATGGGCTACCGCATTCGATGGCTTTAGTCGCGTGAGTTCGTATATTAGCCGCTGCCAATCAATAACTACTGATAAGTACTAGTCTCTATTCACACTAGCATACATCACAGCGCCCTCCCTCATCGGTAACACTTTATAGCATTAGATCACCGGCGAACTAAAATACTGAATAAAATGGCTACTATAGCCTCAAGTTATGCGCCTGCATAACACCAGAGGCGCTTCCGCCCTGTTATAAAAATATATTTAAGGACCGTATTCTGGAGTTGCCTTGTGTTTTATAAAAGAAGGCCCTAAGTCTCCAGTCTATCGCTTTGCAAAGAAAGTAACATAATTATTCACAAAAATCGTTTAATATTGAGATAGTTTCAGACTTTTCAAATCAAAATATTTCCACTAATTCACATATGTATGTGTGTATGTTTGAATGTGTGTATTTAGCACTTCATTTGCTAGTCTTTTGCAAAAAAATGTCTACCTGTAATTTCTCAGCCATCGCCACCTTGGCATTTCGACTTCTTTTTCTGCTACTTACTCGAAGCAAACGAATACGACATTTTCATTTTATTTCAAGCGGGGATAGTGAAGACACAGACTCAAATGAGAACATTTTACTTTAGATTTTTTGACAGTCAAAACGATTATCATCCAACGAAAACGTAGAATAGTGTGAGGGGCTTTCGTGTTGCCTCTACATTATTTCGGAATGCTTTATATTCTGACCATTTTACCTCTATGGCAAATACAAATTTGTTCAAATTGCTAAGAACAGCGATCGCATATATTTACATGATCGGAACTTGCTATTTTTATCAATTTGTTAATCAAAATGAAAAATTAAGTTTACGATATAATTCAGTCGCCTGTTTGTATAAATATTTGCATCAGTATTCAGGCATTTGCATAAATGTTTATTGGTATGTGTGCGCGCTTTTTGTGGCAGATACGATTGGCTGCAAAAGTAATCGTTGTCTGCCATGTTGGCACAGAAAGAATATCGTCGTTTGCTAAGTGCCTTTGTTTGCATAAAAATGTAATACAATAATATTTAAATTGCCAGTGAGTTGTTCTCATTCCCTAAAACCAAAAAAAAAGAAAAAAAGAAATCCAAACAGAGATTAAGCAGGCATGCTACAGTTGGCATAAACGAATATCGAGTACCTTTCTTTTCTCTAATGCTGCCTTAGTAGTGTTTTTCTATAATAATTATTTTTTTTAATCACGTCCACATAAATACTTTTTAATCTCTCTACCGATAAATATTAATTTGTCTGTTTTATTAACGCAACTCGTCATTTTCCATATTGCAGGACTAGAAATCGAAAGAAAAATATGACTTCGACCGATACATACATCTGCGTAAATATATTTAGCTGCGAAACTAGTCTGTGTTGATTCTGCAGAGGACAATGGAAATTTTTGTTTACTTAAGAAATTACAAAACTCATATTCCCTTCTTCAAAGTGGTATTCGCGCACTCCCTTATTCACTCTTTTGCTTTGAATATGAAGACTTTGAAATGTGTCGAAATACTCGCACTTGTCTGTGTTCATGCACACACGAGTGTGTATTTCCTGTTCCTTTTTGTTGCTGCAGTTGTTTTTATTATTAGAAAATTCATTGCAGTGCAATATGTTTATTCTTGTTATTGTATTTGAATTTTTAAAAAAAGTTTAAGTAAAAAGGAAATGACAATGAAAGAAAAATTTTAAAAACTTCTGTTTGGTTTGTTTAACAATTTCGAATTCTTTTACTTAACTTTGTAGATGGAAGAGTGCATCCTTCTACTCGCAATACGAGTATGTGTGTAAGGATGAATATATGTGGAACGAACTTATTTAGCATTTGATGGCATATGCCACTTAAATGGGGGGATAGACGAAATTACACCCAGCAATTTATGGCAGAATGAAAATAATAATTGAGGGAGTAGTTGTGGAAATTGCAAGTTAAGCTTATTTCTTTCTCTAAAACACTTTCAAAGTAAATAAATATTTTTGCAAAACATAAATGCATTTTTCTACAGTCGTAAGTGCGTGTTACTGTGCATATGAACTAGATGGAGATGTAGAAGATACATGTTCGTAGGTGTGTAAGTTTAACAACTAATGTTTGCAAGTACAAGTCAAATTTTTGGAGAGACAAAAGATAAGAGCAAGCAAACCTTCTAAAAGGCATAGTTTAAAAGGTACAAGAGCTCCGAGTCCCCTCCCTATTAATTCTCATACCCCAATTACATGCATTTTCATTGTGTTACTTCTAAAGAGTTTTCATATTAACGACAATTAAATAAAATCCTGAAACATTAGAACCAATACGAACTTCAAGTATTCTAATTTTTTATTTTCCTCGCTTTAATAACGACTTCTGCTTTCTAACAAAACGACAAATCGACAATAAACTGCATTTTTTCTTCCAGAAAGAAAGTTGGGATGTTTATCGGAGCTTTTAGAAGGCGAATCGAGTCAATAAGATATTCCAAGCCCTTTAAAAATTCTCCTTTTGATTTTGGTCATCGTTCAAAAATAATTTGTGTAATTTTTGCTGGTTTTTGTTTGCGTGAGCATTCACTGGCTACCAGTATCTTCAATGCATTAATGTAACCAGTCTCCAGGGTGTAACTTATAAGAATTAAATATGTCTCCTTGCCCCATGTTGATTGTTCCAAACATTCGTAATTCAAAGTTTTTAATTCTCAAAACTGTGAGAATTTTACAATAACACTCCTAGTCTTAGTGCAGTCTTACCTGTATTCATTCTGTTGGCGTTTGTCGCCTAAAAGGTCCTAAAATGTTGAATTCTAAAGAAAGGAAAAAACGTGATTGATAAATTGCGGTAATTAAGAAGACCTTTTATTCATACGACCTCTAATAATAATGAAAGATTAAGTTTTTGCATATTTAAGGAAATTCGATGGTATTTTTTACATTGGCGGCATTGGCATGCCCTGAGGTGGAGATGGCATCTGGCGTTTTTCCTTAAAGAGTGAAAGGATAAATAAATTCAAGCATTTCATTTATAAACTCGTACTCACCCTCATTAATTGAGCATCCTTCTGGATCCCCTTGGGTATATCAGATTCTCCGGGTGGGGTTTGACGCCGACTCTAAAGAAAGAAAATTAGCTTTTTTCAATTTCGAATGTGTAAAAATTCATACTCTTAAATTTGTCCGTTCGTTGAGCTCTCCCTGCGAAATGAATTTTTTGTTATTCAAAATTTCAAATAGAAATGGATTTAGTGTTCATACCTTTGGAATATCACCTTCATCGGCAGGTGCCTGGTCAGCCCCACGACGCATCTTCGCGCATGATGAGTAATTTACACATTTACTTGCTTATACTTCAATTAAATACAAATGTAATTTTGAAAACACTTACCCTTAAAAGAGACCCCTCGAACTAGGAGAAAGAAATATAAAACGAAAGAAAGTAAAGAAAACTACGAGTAATTTGCTTTTTATACCAACCTTTGGAAGATTTTCTGTCGGTTGAGCCATCTGCTGGAATAGAATTAAATAATTATTTGTTTAATTGACACGAGCGAGAATCGATGGGATTTTGTAAGAATGTGAACTCACCGCCAAGTTGCCTCTGCGCGTTAGATATTTAGCATGTGCCATGTCAGCATTATTAAAAATGGCAATTATAACGATAATTGCCAAATAAATGAACAATTTCACACACATTTTCATTTTTAAACGACTTAATTGAAGTAAATGTGACCGCCAATTCCTTTGTTTACTTTTAACCGATACGATACGTGAACGAGTTGTGGATGCGAGTCTAAGCCAACAATCACAATTTATAGTTTGCTGACAACGAAAGTATCAACATTTTATTCAATACTGCGAACAACAATAGACATCAATAATGACATCACTGCAAGTGTGATTGAATGTGTGCATGCATCTACATGAATTCGGCTACGTACACACATGCATACGTCCGCAATTATAAACGTGGATTTATGTAAAATAATTGCGATGTGCATCGATATTTGTTTGCTTTTTTCTTCTCGAAATTATTATTTGCTTTTTTTATTTTATTTTATTGATCAAATTGGCATTAAATATTTGATAAGAGGGAAATTAAAAATATTCCACTACATGATGTTCCGTTGATGTTACAGAGTTTTTACGTGTCCAACTCAACAAATTAATAATAATTTTCAAAATAATTGATTGGCTTTTGATTAAAAAGTGAGTTATTTTGCTGCAAATAAAACATGACTTTGTTACATTTTTTTCCAGTTTTTTGTCTGTTTCGCTTCAATAATAATCAAAACAATTAAAGCAGGTAATTGTTTCAATAATCATTGGCTTCATGTATTTTGGCACTCAACTTGCAATGTGCGAGGAGTCGGATTGCATAAAAACTTAACTGATTTTTGCACGAATTTATTCATTTTCAAAATTATTGTGTTGAGCTAAATTTAATAATTTTACATAATTTTCATGTGATTGATTACGAATTATCATATCGAATGGAATATTTATAAATAAAAGAGGTTTGTGTTTCTATTATAGCCAAGTTCCATTGAAGCTCTGCCTCTCAAAAATAAACCCTTTAATTACCTTTTCACTTGTTCTCTTTCATGTTAAACGAAAATTTAAAAGTGAAAATTGTTTGATGTAATTATTCTGATAAATTCAGATGATAAATATAACACACGGCATTTATTTGTTACCTGAAACGAAACTTTTATCTTCGATTTTTTATACCGAAAATTACAGGGTGAAAAACGAAAAACAAAATTCGGCCACTTTTTAGATGAAAGATACTGAAAAAACAGCAGCAGTTCTTTAATTATAACATTTTTGTTGTATGTTATAAATCAATTTAGTTATACGAATATTTTTTTTTATAAAAGTGGTGATAAGAAGGGCGAGTATGAAGGATAATAATTTTTCCAATTTCCTACACCCGGCTTTTTGATTCCGAACTCATAGCAATCGTCCCGAATTGCCCTGAGAAAAGGATATACCGACTGTTATTACCATTGAAAGCAGTTTTTAACCTCAATGGAGGTATGCCCAGCCCGTTTGGAATAGATGGAATATTTTACTGCTCGGCTACATTTGATCAAAATTGAGATTTCAATATTTCTCAAACAATTGCGGCCATTGAAAACTTTACTGGAAATCGGGATTGTAAAGATAATAAAAAAAGTAACTATGAAATTGTAGAATTTACTTCATTTAAACTAATAAAACTATTTGTGAGAGAATTTCAATTTAAAGAAAAACCAGAACAGAGAGTCCTAGTATTTTGTTAGAACCAACAACAAAAAATGCCAGCTCATTTGGTCATTACAAGTAAAAAAATGGTAACAACTTAAAACATTTGATGGTCACTTTTGCTTCGAAGAAACCGAACGTCATTACTGCCCATATTTTTCGTGACACAAATACATACACACTTACATATGTATGTGTTAGTGTAAACTTATTAAAATGCAAATGCTGCAAATAAATGAATTGTTTAGATAGAAGCCAAGTTGCAGCCCAATTGGAATTGGGACTACTGTCGACAATTGCAACAAAAGAGAGAACGATGAATTAATATTAAACGCTAGCCGACGCTCTGTTGCCACTATTTAATTTAGTGTCCGTCGCCTGTTCCTGGAATTGTGTACAAAATGAAAGGATCGTCAGAGAATAAAAGAAAAGTAATAGAGATTGTATTCTGACGGTGTTGCGGTCAGTAATCTGGCGATACATTGCGTTGCATACGAAATGTATGTAAACTCATTGCCGGCAGTTGTTTTGGTGCCATTTGTAATTGGGCTGTTAATTTGTTCATTCATTACCCAAACAACAAAATGTACAAAATATTTTATTGTTAAATTTAATCCGTTTGCTATTTAAAAATATTTTTTTCCAAAAAAAACATTTTAAGCTTTGGTCACGTCATGCGAAAATTCTGAATTGTTTAAGCATGGGAAATATTCTGACATGTGTGTGTGTGTGTATTCTTAACTACGAGAGTAAAAAAAAAACTCATTCTTGCTTCTTATTTACATGCAAAACAGCCTCAAGTCGTAACTACAAAAGTCTACTTATTTACAGGCAGAAAGAGCAAACATGTACTTTACTGGCGGAGGAGAAGAGAGGAAATGACTTAGATGGATGGTTGGATGGATTTGTATAGCGATAACCAACCAAAGCAGACACATTAAGAGGATTTTATATTAAAAACTTATAAAACAAACTAAAGAGATGACGATGTTCACTTAAACGTCAAAACAGATAAACAACACTTTTCCTTACTTCATCCACAACTTTTCTGTTCTACAAAAATAAACTGATGTCATGATAAAAAAAACTTAAAGTTATAAAAAAAATCTACACATTTGGACTTGGTGCCTAATTGATATTGTGAAAGAGGTATGTACCAGTATTGAAGTTTGTCCATTCGAGTTGTCGTAACAACACAAGCGAATGTCGAAGGCAAAGTTATTGAACATAACGTAGAGTGCTGATTAGTTTTGTAAAAATAACAACACAAACACTTGACGCCTAAGAAATATTAAATTTACTTAAAAACTACTATCCCGTCATACTTACTTAAAAAAAGCAATTGCTAAAGTTTACAGCGCAAAGCCCATTTAGCACAAGAGAAATAAAACTCAGTTTTAAACAATGTGGCCTTTTTCACGTCAACGACTGCTACCTCACACAATCTTAAGGGGCCCATTGAAATCGATATCCCTAAAACTAATTCAAAATCAGGAGCGAATCAAACTTAAGCTTTAGGGAGGGAAGTAATAAGGAAGCAAACAATACTTCAATTCTTGTAAACATGTTGTATGGGACAATGTTAATTTTTATTAGATTGTGAAAGCTCCTCTCCTTGGATTCACGCGTGTTCAAGATAGTAGTAATATCGCAAGTTTAGCTCGTTTTGGAAAAGAAACCGAGACCCACTTGTGAGTTTTTTGCGCACACAAAAAGCAGAGAGACATTTCAAAATTCCGTTTAAAGAATGATTCGCAATTCTTACTCGTCATGCACGTTGCATGTCAAGGGATTCGGCTGTAATTCTTTTAATAATATTGCGCGATACGAGTATATGGGTCCTTTCATTTTATTTTTAAGTTTTATGCAAATATTTTAAATACGTCATCAGGCCTTAATGCAGATTAAGTTTTGGAGTGCGAAGTATTAATGAAAATAAATAACTCTTCAATTTTTCTAAACTTTTCCACGGGAAACTGTTTATTTTCAAATGTTTTGATGAGGAAAGTTCCTTTTCTCTCTGGATCTGCGCCTGACGTAATGTTGCTATATAAGCACTGTCACACTGGAAGTTGACATATGATATTCATTTTACCCTCGAAAGGGTCAGAAATTGGGCTGCGTTTCGTCTTAATTGTTGTTAATGTTTTGTTTTGTGGTCGTCTCTGTTGGTTCTTTGTGTTCAAATTTTGCAACTGTATTTATACTTGACCAACTTGCCAAGAAAACTTTTGCGTCTTTTAATAAATAGTTTGAGCAATTTATTCTTCAGTGTATCTGCAAAAGTGCTTGTGTATTAACAGACACATACATCCATACTCGTACTTCGTCTTGTGTTAATATTGTTGCTGCTTCGTAAGGACAACTTGTAGCCAACACATGATTTATTTTTCCAACTTTTTTTATTTTTTTTTTTTTATTTTCAAAAACTTTTCCCTTCAATAAAAGTTTTTTGATAATTTTAAGGTCTAACCATCAATTAATTCATAAAGTTTCTGAATAAATGTACTGGGATTTTTTTAATTCTATTAAACAGACGCACTACATAAAAGAATATAATTAATAGGCAGGGTCAGCACTTTTTGCCCCATCCATAAAGCGACATCAGATTACACGTTAATTAGAGAGCACACACCCTTATGTACTTGTTAGTAAATACGGGTAAAACACACAGGATGAAATATTGTTGAAACATCAATAAATAATTCGGTAATAACAACATTTTTCTGACCATTCTTTCGCCATTCATGCGTATCTTCACAAGTACAAACAGACCCACATACATGTAAACTTGCGTTCATTACTCCAGCTCTAAAAAAGTTATCGATATTTCTATTTCTAAAATTAAATTTTAGTTTAATTTAACGAACATTCAGTACATGTGAATACAGAAATACATACACACATATGTGGCCTGGCGATTTATATTATTCTGAAATTTTTACAAACGTAATCAGTTACTATTCGCTTGATAAAACTGAGCCCTTGCTAATATAAGTATGACTTAAATAAGACATGTCCATGTGTGTGTGTGTGTGTGTGAATGTGTGTTTGCTTAAGAAGCCAAACAAACTAAAAGTCTCGGCACGTTTCGACCGTAACACTGCATTTTAAAAATCAGAATAAGTAATGAAATTTTAATGATTTATCAAAATGTTACACATGGGATTTTCATTTCTTGTAGTGGAAAAAAATCATTAAGAATTTCAAAAACTGTCAAGGTTCACATATCTAAAAGTCAAACGAGCCAAATATTGGAGGAAATCAACGTAACCACTACTTTCGGCAAATGTTTGTACAATCTTGTGTGACGTTTTTTAGGTAAAATGAATGTAAGTAATATTGACATAACAATATTGACTGCCATGTTTAGTACAACCTTATCTAGCTCAATTCATAATTGCTTGTAGCAAAAGCGATTTTACATTATAGCTGAGGCAATTAGACTTCAAATTCAGTTATGAAATTTGGTGTTCACACATATGCAATTTAGTTTACTCAATTAGCATTTGATAACTGAAACTGCTTTCAAGTCCCGACAATTATGTTGAACAAAACTGTGGAAATGTGAAATTTTCCACAGTGAAATTAATGAAATAGCTAAACTGGCAACAGTTAGATTTGCTGTCCCTTTTGCATAACCGTGGCAATGTTATTGTAAGTTGCCGGGTCTAGTGAGTGGGTCTATTACATTTAGTGTGTTCATTTTACAGAATTCATCGAAGCGAAATTCATCAAAGTTACATTTGAAATTTACTTTAATTAATTGCTCAATTTTTTAATTGATTTCCTATACGATAAATTGAAATCAATTAAGGTCTTAATTACGTCAATTCCCTTGCAATGGCTCGTCCGACCTTCTCGCTTTTTAATTTATTGCATGAAAACTATGAAAGTAAAATGAATTTTTATTGGAATAAACTTAAACTAAATTATCTGATTCCGCTGTATGATAAAGAATGTGTCGAAACTGCTACTTTTAATATTTTTTCCCATTTTTTTTAAAAATACAATTTATTTTTATTTTTGCCCAGAAGAAAAAAAATGTTACTTTCTCTTGTTTATTTGCCTTTTTACTTCCGGCTTTCAAGCTGTTTTTCTTCTTACTCTGTCTCGTAGTGCTGGACGTGACAAAAGTTTTATTTACCAAAAGAAAAAAAGGAAAAATATGCAGTTGAAAGGAAAACAGGATCAATTGTCCGCATTTAAGACAAACTGTGATTGATACTTTGACTTTATTGTTGAATCTTAAGTGAATGTTTTGCAGGTCAAAATGTAGATTCTATAATTGAAGAAGTTAAATGGCAAAACAAGCAAAAGTTTGTTAAATATGAAGAGGAAAGTTGGTTCGATACTTGGTTGACCAGGTGCCTAAAAGTCTAAATTGTATGAAAAGGATATCGACAATAATTAATTTATCGAATAAATCAATCACTGCGACTATAAATCTGTAAAAGTTTTCGAATTCTAACGATTTGCACAATCAACTTTAACATTTAATTTTGCCTCCGGTCGATTAAGAAGTCTCCAGGAATTTTTTAATATCATTTTCTTATTATGCCAATAAATAATTATTGAAAAGTTGTTTTGAAGTAATAAAAATAAGTTTTCAAAGAAATTATCTTGATATGAATTTTATTTAATTTAACATTAAAGAAATTGCAGTTGAAGTTTATCTTATGCATTTTTTTTAGTTCTATTTAATTGCGCTTTTTGTTTGTCGTAAAAATTGCGCTAAATGGGTTGGATATTTTCGGAAAATTAATCTTAAAAAAGGAACTGGTTTGGAAAAATAAATAAGAAGAAACAGTTTGAAATCAGAGATAAATTTTTTATCTGTTTGTTGTCGAGAAACTGAGAGCTAAATGAAATGCAGAAGCTCAATCACATGCTCTCTCTTCACGATTAAAATTCTAATCACATTAAGTGCTAAGCGAATGACTCCCAAATAGAAATGACTATAAAACTGGATATTATTAAAACTATTATTCTTTTAGCTAGAATCGTAAACAAAATACTTAAACGTGAACACACAAATACAGAAAAATTCATTTTAATAATTCACATTGATGAAATCGTAACAACTCGACATGCGCAAATATAGAAACACTAACACACATAAACATCTATATCTTCAATTAAACAACAACTAATAAAAAAGTTATAGTCATAAAACAAGACACGATAATGTTGACAAGCAAATGTTGGTTTGAGTTTAGGCCAAAGTTCCTTCGCCTTCCTTCACAATCAAACAAACTTTTCGCTAAACTTAATGTCATTTGCTCGACGTAATTTTGTTAAACTTGCAGTCACACATTTCAATAAAGAAGGCAGACACAAGAACAGCAAATATTTACTTAAAAAAAAACTAGATCCAGCCTATTAATTGTGAAGAGTTTCTCTATTTAAAACTTTTAGTTGCATATTCGTAACATTTTTCACAGATTTATTTCACGTGAAACTTTAAGTGCCGATAACAAATTAAATAGCTGCGAAATACCAATAGCACTGAAAAATACTGTAAAATGCTATGAATTGTACAAGTTTTATTAACAATGTCTTTGCTGTTACTGTGCTGTTGAAAAAAAATACCGTCCAGCAATAGCAAAAGCTAAAATGGTCGTATTGTTTAAAACGTGACAGCAGTAACATTGACAGCAGTAACATTGAAATAGTGCAGCAACCGTGCTTTGCTCTAATGGGGAATTATTAAATGTAGTGTAGATTTATGGAACGAATTTCCGTCATCCCTTGTCAAGTCTGGTGTGAAGACAAACAAAATACACATTTGATTTATTAATTTTTAAGTACCAGGAATTCAATTCTAATTTTTGTTTATCTTTTGGTTTTCTAAGAACGAAAGTATAAGAATTTATGACCAGGCACAATGCACATGGAGATATACTGGATTTGCTATTATAATCTTTAAAAGTGAGCAAATAGCAAGAGCGAGAAAGATGACAGTAAACATTTGCTATTGCTATGCTGTTTTCTTTTGAAGCAACACAAAAACAGCAAACTCTATATCATAAGATTTTTCCTTTGCTACTGCTGTATACAAATAAATTTTTATATTTTTTAGTTTTCTTTTACTGTACGAACACCGCTCGAATTGTTTCAAAACTTTGCTTTTGATGTACTTTCAATGAACAGGATGGAGATGCATCTTGTCTGCTGCTTTAATAAAAAGTTTTCAATAAGTTTTTTTTCCAATTTTTTTAATTGGTTAATTATTAGAATCGAATGTTAAAAGTCTTCCTTAACACTCAAGTCAAATGATTTACAAGAGAATTATGAATACTAGTATTCTTAACACACATACAAACATAAATACGTGTGTATTGAGGAACATACTCTTATTTAACAAATAAAAGATCTAAAATGTTATTTTTAATTTCACCCGAAAAAGCAAAAGAAAAGAAACTCCTTAAAAACACACATATTCACCACTACATACTCGTAGTTGTTTAAGGTTTAACTATGAACAATACGAAAGAAATATAATGATATAAATATGAGTGTGTGAGGACACTGGATGCCACTTCCTTAAGAAAAGTTTTCATATGAAAGTTTCAAATATTCCACAAACACTTGCAATTGTTCCACCAGTGTCGAAGAATTCAGTTTTGTTTTTTTTCTGCTCATGTGGAAAGACAACAATTTTAACAATGCCAAACCGCAAAATCGGAAGTTTGCTACCAAAATCTAATCACGGAAATTGATTATTGGCATTGTCACCAATACACACATGTAAGGTACGGTACAACATACATACAAAGAAATATTTAGATATGCTTACAAATGCAACAAAATCCATTCAACATATGCACACACTCACACACATTAACATAAATCTACAAACAGTTTGGAAAAGAAGTTCAATGGTATTTGGTTGCTTTTACAACTGAAGTTTACGTTCTCGTCCTCGTTCACTGACATTTGTTTTTTCTATTTTTTATACTGCAATTTCATGTGGTGCGCCTGATTTATAACTCCAAACGTTTTTTCTGTATTTTGTTGTTTTTCCTTTGTTTTGTTCACACAGACACACCTAAAGCTGTATAAGTGTTCCTATTGTTTGGTGACACTCCATAAGTGTAACCGGTTTACATACGCGTATGAATATGTTTCAGTGTGTTAGTCAGTCTGTTAGATCTGCTACATTATGTGGCATCATGAAAATTAAATTTCAATAAAAATCTAGTAAAATTATTTAACGAAGGGGTTTGAGTTTTGCACTAGTGCTTTCGTTAGCATTTATGCAAAGGAAAAGGAGTATCTATCACTTGGGTTTTAAAGCAAATCTAAGGGAAAAGGAAATAAATATCATGAAAATTATAAAATGTTAATTTTGGAAATATTCTTTCACGAATAGAGATGCGATATTTTACCCAAAAAAAAAAACGAATATAATAGATAAAATTTGAGCTCGTAGGAAACCATTCTCAACAAAACAATTGACAAATCTAAAATAACTGAGTTCGCTTTCTTTAGAACCACCTGATTTGTTTTAGAGATGTTTGTTTTTACAATTTCAAAAGTCCACTTTCGAAGGCAATATTTTAAAACGTGTGAGTGAGTGTGTGTATGTGTGTGTGCTATTTTCTAAGAATTAAAAGGTGAACAGAATTTCACATATGTACCTCTTTGCAATATACTTGCTGTCAAAATTTGTTCTTTGCCAGTCAATATGCTTTAATCGTATGTTGCAAGCTGCAACTCGTTCGAAAGTTTGGTTTACTTTTTAAGGTCGAAAAAGTTCGACCTCATGTCTGATTGGTTGGGTGGAGCAACTACGATTTTTAGCGTGGATTTCTATGCTGAGACAAACGCCAAAGGTATTATTATATTATTTTCTATAGCAAAAGTCGTTTCCATTCACAGCAACACAAACACAAGTTATTTATATAAAATCAATCAATTCTTTTAATCTAAATTGTTTTAAACCCTCCTTCCTAGTTGAGACCATTTTGAAGGTAAATAAATGAATCTCGTCTTATTAAAACCTAATTATGTCTGTGTATGTGTGATTCCTTTGTGATAATAGCGACATAGGAAAGATAAATGAAGAAAATAACCATTAATTTGTAATTTTTCCCCTTCAGAATTCGATTAAATATTGATTCCCCAAGGAAAAGCAATAAAACTTATTATATTCTCTTAGTACTTCTTAGGGCAAAACAATTTTGTAGAAATAAATAAAATTACTTATCATTACACTCCCCGTACTCCGCATCAAGCACTTCTAACCCCCTACCCGTACCCAACACCCCCTACCCGTACCCCGCACCTCGTACCATCGGATAACATTAATTTTCCAAATGAACCCTTAAGTTTTCCATCGCAACTGTTTATTGAAAAATAAATAAAATTTATGAGTTTCTTTCAAGTTTTCTTTCATCTCTTAATACTCGTATTTGTTCTCAGTTTTCCTATTCTTGAACATTATTGTTTTCATTTCAACGTCCCTTTGCAATACTCGATATCATTTTGAAGACTTGAAAATATAATTTCGACTCGTAATAAATACTGACGTAAGTAAAGGTTGGTATGCAGCAGGTGAAAAATATTTTAAAAATCACCCTAAAAGTTGATCAAGAGTATTTTAAATTATAAATAGAAATAAATTGAGAAACGCACTAAAGAAAGTCACCAGCTTTCAGCCGAATTTGATAAATAGGTTTCGTTGTTTAGTCAAAATTGTTTCAAAAAAAGACCTCGACTGAGAATTATTCTAAGATTATTGTGTTTTAAAAAGGATTTTACAACTGAAAACTTGTTAATGTTTAGGCCCTGCTCATTCACTTTAAAGTACAAAATTACAAAATCTGATACCTGATTAAGTATTTTTTCACTATAGAAAGACAAAATTTATTCATTAACCCTACAAAATTCGAAGTTGTTGTGTCAGAAGAGATTTTTTTTTTGCCAAAGGCATCCCTCCCTTTCATAAGCAATATAATTCTGAGATATCGCTTTTATGCATTTTTAACGGAGAGTCTACCCCATCTTCTGAGGCGTACAATCATGTTTTACTAAAAGATAGTAAACAAATATTCCCGCATTTGATTTTCTCCGCTTTATGATTCAATTGACGTTTGAGGCTGACGCTTTCTAATACTTTGACGGAAAGAATGTTGCTGATTGTCGCATGCTTTCAAAACACAACAACTCAAGTATCATTTAATTTCAAATATGTTTAAGGAAATATTGTAAATCAAATATTTTGGAAACCGGCAATTGGAGAACGAAGACAGCGAATTTAGATGGTTGCATTCAAATTTAGTCAGCCTCATTTAATTCGTATTTAAAAAAATGCAAAAAGGCAATTAATGAAAAGAATTTGATGACAATTTCACAGTAATCAGTCCAAATGTTCAATGATTTCAAATAATGATGCTGCCTTCAAGTGGAGTAAACAAAGTTGTAAAATGCAACAATACGTCTGTCCATTCGAAAGGTAGAACAAAAAAAATACTCATTTCGACTGCATATTTTTCGTTCTCGTTTTGTCTCTTTTTGTTTTCTTTTTTGTATCGTTCGTTGCCGTGTTTCTATGAAGAAAGATGATGCTGTAATTTTCGACAGTAGAAAATGATTTTCTATCGAAATAAACAACAAAAATTGCCGTTTTCCTTTTTTTTAATAAAGTCTTTTTGAACGCAGAATTGGGTTGATATTTCTCTTTTAATAACGCTGTTGTTTGCGTTGTTGTTGTTGGATTTGTTGTTGTTGCAAAAGCTATTCAAATATTTGTGGCGATTACAAATTCGTGTAACGTTTTAACAAGCGGGCATGTTTTGAATTTAAAACACTCTTTGTGCAGATTTAGTTTTTCTGGTGTTTAAATTGAGATAATTTCGTAAGTATGAGTGTGACGTAACATACTACGGTAGGGAAAGTATGCCTGCCTAACTGCTGCGGAAAAACTCTAGCGGTTATTGTAGGCAAAGTTTTTTACTGCACACGTTTCATAAGTTAAGGACAATAAAATCAAGTGGCTAATTGTGTTGATAAAGATGGAGGAGAAAAAAGAAATTGAGAACTACAAAAATTGTTTGTGATAAACCATGTGGAGAACTGAACGCAAAACAAAAAAAGAGTTACGTGTTTTACGGTTGCTATTATGTCGAGAGAAGGTATTTTTAATTTTATATTTCATATTCTCATGAATCCCCATGTAAATATGAACTAAACTATGGGATACTTTTTATCACACAATTAATAATAGTTTGTTAGTAACTTCACGTAAATCCCTTTAAAACTTTATGCAAAAACATTTTTATCTTCCAAGTATTGCGTTCATTTCAACTACAGAAGCTGTTTCCCATTTCGTGTGGAGTTTGCAGTCTTTAAAATATTTTTTTTTTAATTTGATGTTTTCCCTTGACACTTGCTACACGTTGGTACATGAATTATATGAACTCATGTTATCATAATATAATGTAGGATCACAAGAACACACTAATAATAAACAAATATTAATGAAAAGAAAAACAGTCATCAGACGCAACGCCAAGGAAATTCATTTCATGTCTGATTGAGTTTTAACGAGTTTCCCTTAGTGTAATTTTCAGACACCGCAAAATCCCTTTTTTTTTGACAAATAAAATAGACTAATTTCTGAAGTCATCAAATAGAGGGTGTTCTAATAATGGCGGGTAACTTTGACAACAAAATAAAACAAGCTGAGTGTGAGGTATGAACAAAAATGTTCTTCTTATTTAAAAGACCATTTGGCGTCATAGATCCTGCTTAATTTTAGAGATGGCATGTTGAGTTTACGGAAAACGGTTGATTGCCGCTTATTGGCATAGACATGGTACGTTAAAACCCCTAAGAAGGATAACTAGCTGGGAGTGAAATCTTACGATCTAGGTAACTAATGCGCTTCACTTCCGCAAGAGATAACCACACTGCCTAATCGTTTAGGCCAAGTTTTCTTTGTAACATTTGATGTGTGGAAACCCCTTCTCCGTCCACCATACGGCCGCCGTAGAAAAATAAAACTTACCTCAACAAAAACTTAAATTTTTTGTGTGCCTGTGTGTCTGTGTGTCTATGTGTGTGTGCAGCGAGAAGACATATTTACATTTAATTTGTAGTACAAGTTATTATTACACTTCGAAATCAAATATATTTTCAATTTATTGAGTGTCCTTTATTGTACTTAAACAAATGGAAATATACTTAATTATTTGTTAATGCAACCATATTATGCCCGAGCATATGAGCAAGTATTCATGCCAAAATTCCAATTTACCGCCAGTTTGAAATGTATGACATTTATTCCTGCACAATAATTTGTCAATTTTAGCAGAATAAGAACTTAAATCCTGCTAATGTATTCTCTAACACAAACACAGACAGATAGGCACCAGTCATAAGTGTACAATTCTCAAACCGATACAATAGGACACAGACATAGGGATCGATTTTATACACGAACATTAAAATGAATCAAGTATAAACAAAAACTCACACTCACATACAACCACGCGTTTATGCGAGAGTAACTATATTTTATTTCGAACCCAACACAATGAAACAACACAGTGAAAGAACACAGTAGTTTGTGATTGAAAATTTGTATTTCTGTTCTCTCTCGTAATATATCTTCCACTCCTATTGTGGTGTTGTGTTCTGCTAAAAATAACTCGTTATTTACGCAAATTACCAAGGCAGGCCTGCCCAATAGATTCATTAATTCGATCCATTGATTGTCCCTGGTTTAAGCAGGTACAAGAGGGCTTTCGTTGTTGTAGCGATGGGCCTTTCGTATTTCTATAAAAGCTTCTACCCACAAAAACGCGGATGTACGAATAAGAACTCAATCGTTCATGTTGTTCTAATAAGCTTTTTTCGATAAAGAATCCCGCGAACATTTGTTTCGATTAGCTTTGATTATTAACAGTGGAATGTAACTCACTTTCAAATGCACATGCATAGACTGTGGCCATCTGCTGAAATACCGCCTTTGTATTTCTCAACCATTTGGTCAATTTTAAGGAATTCAACCAGCCAATGTCTGCAAAATATTGGTACAATCTGATCTTGAATGATCAACTAAAACTTATCAACTTAAAACCTTCTTTACTACTCGCATTACTCATACGCTCTCGCGTGCAAATATACTTTTGAGCTCCTTACATACACATATTCATTACACATGGATATGGGTGTATGCGTATTGTGATTTATCATTAACATTCTGAGTTTAGTTTACGTTGTTTGTAATTTCATTATGTTCTTTGAACACGAAATATTTAAGCTGCATTTTCTTATTCCTTTGGCAAAAATTCTTTTTTTTAATTCTATTACAGAGTGAATCCACGTGATATTGTTGGGCCACCGTGTAATGGCACTCGCTTGTAGTCATATTCTGTAAAATAATAATTGCAATTATATTTTAAAAATATTTCCATCGCCCCATTCGTACATCAATACTCCCTCCCCTTTCCTCAGATAAAATTTCTATTAAACGCTTTTAATGTTAAGATTGGATTAGATTTCCTCCACAAGAGTATTAAAGTTTGTAATGTTGAAGCAATCGAGTTGGATTCTTTAGTTACCTTGAATTCGTTCCTTTTTGATTAAATTAAAATCGCAAAAATAATTGAGAAATGCGCAATTTTTCTTACTTTGCAAAATGATAAAAACGAGAAAGGGAGCTGCAACAATCTTGTTAGTTTTATTACAAGTTTTCGAAGCAAGAAAACACCAGACAATATTTTGTTGGAAGAGGATTATTTAGCTTTAGTTTAGCTTTGCATAAGGTTTGACTCCACAGTCGACGTATGAATACGAGAATTCTTGCTTCAGTTGGAAGGTCGTATTGTTGAAGTGCTTCAAATATTCACACGCATTTGAAACAAAAGACGTTTGCGGTTCATAAATGACTTCTTAGTGAAATTGTAAGACGAGAGCCAATTTGTCAATAAGCCAACTTATTTTTGTCCCTTTTAAAAACGAAAAAAAATATTTCTAAAAGAAAATGGCTTGTTCGTAATCATGAGAATGCAATCTTAGCATCAAATATTTTTGTACTTTGTATTTAGTTGTGCTGGTATCATCGCCGTCGTTGTCGTTATTACTATTGTTTGATATTTAATAAGAAAGTTTCTTCTTAACGCGTTTAACTTTTCTATTTCGAAAAACTTGTTTTGCAAACATTATAATCCTTTTAGAAAATTCCAACGAAACAACAGCGACAGCAGCAACAACAACAAGACAACAAATTTTTCTAATTCTTGCAACTAAAAACAAGACGAGCTTGTCAAAAAGAATGTAAGAAAATTTAGCGGAAGAAAATGCAAAAATAATGGGGAAAAGAAGAGAATAAATTATGCATTAAATGACAAGAAATGATTTTATAATTTTACACAAGAATGTAAATTGCAAAAGGTAGAATTAGCGAAGGCAGTAAAACGATCAGACCTTCCATCCCGAGGGGGAGTTAAACTTTTTGGTGTTTCTTTCCTTTTCAGGTTGATCGATTGTGCGCATCTTTTCTATTGTTAATGAAAGTTTTCTAATAAATTTCACTTTAAAATATAAGGAATTTTGGCACAACATTATTTGGTTTTCTAATATCATTATGAGAATTCAATTGATTCCACTTTTTACTCCAAAACTACTACTAGATTTTATTTCGTTCATTTATAAGAAAATTACAAATAACCTCATGCTTTAGGTATCGCTTATGAAAAACACAACAACTAAAGAATCAAATGTAACACGCTAATCATAGGCATAACCCCTGTGGAATCTTAATCCGAAGTAGTTTAGTTATGGCTACAACATAAAATGAACGTAACACACCTTTGTCCTAACAAAATTAAACCAGTCTTGCTTTGTCAAGGAAATGAAGTCATAAATGTCTTGCTCTAATGCTACCATTTAAAAAAATCTGATAATCCATCGCATCATCTAAATTTCATCCTTTTGCTGTCTTGTAGACGTTTCCAATGCGAGAAGGTGTGTTGTTGAGTCAACAAGCACATATTAATTTATTACATTTAAATTACTTCAGCAGCATATCTTGCCGCTCATTGATATACACCGGTCGAGACTCAAAATCTTGTGCAATTTTGTTCTTCACTGTTTATGCATTTAAACATTAATAAACATCATAAACATTAAAATTAAATTCCATCCGAACTGACTCAATATGTTGTACGATTTTGTACTTTATTAGTTTTGCAACGTGTTTAATAACTCACTGGTACATCACTCATCAATTTCCCACCCATAAATATATGCAAATTGATTTTAATGTTAGTAATAGTAACGTTAATTAGCAGCAGAAGAACGTTTCAGAAGAATTCATATTGATAATTGAATCTGATTGTAATAAGTCACTTCAAGTCAATGAAATGGAAAAAATATGCTAATGAGTGTTAAGTCAGCTACCAGCGACTTGTCTGCGATGTTTCATAAAATGGAATGAAGAGCTGCGCACTATGGGATAAAGTAAGAAAAGGGCGTTTATGTAAAATAGGTGAGGTGAGTTATGTGCCTTTTAGTTGATGTATCGTCATGAATCCAGCTCTTTGGAGTGATAATATCAATAAGAAATTTAGCAGTTGCAATTTTTTTTGACATTTGAAAAAATTCCGAAGTCTTAAACTTTAAAATGTTTAGAAGATTTTAATTCGATCTCTGTAAGCGAAATAAAAGTTATGTGACCTTAATCAGTTATTGTCATTTTTTCTCTATTTAGGCCTTAGCAGTAGCGAACCAAAAGCGACCCAGGTTCACTAACTTTTATTTGTTGAAATAATGGATTCAATACCCAGAAATAACATGTTCCACGAGTTCAATATCAATCCTTTTAGATGAACTATCTAGACGAGTTTCGAATAACCATTTAAGAAACAGAAAAAATACACTTCAGTTTGATCCCCTTAAACTATATTTCTTTTTGCTGGTCAGGAAATTATTTTATTGAATTTATCATGAGTGCGTATGAATAATATTAAGTAGCTGGTAGAGAGTCCAGAAGATCGCTCATACGTCATGAGAGTTGAAAGCAGCTTATAGATTGATATAAAACAGTCACTACAGTTTTTCTTTTAAGCCACTGTACTTTATACCTAATAATCACGATCACGCCTACATAATTGAGGGCATCTGAAAAAAGACATTTACGAGTATTTTTCCACAGGCAAACAAACAACAATGACAAAATTCTTAAGCGATGGCACTCAACGGTCTGCGCATATGTAACATGTTTGTGTGTATGGGTGTTGCAAATAATTTGTATGAATGTTTTTTATGTCAAAGTGCCCTGTCACCCTGTATGTTATTCCTGTGTTTGGCATTGATGGTTTGTAATTTCATCAACGTCTGTTGCTTTTCCCTTTGTATAGACTTTTAGTGATATTTTATTGTTGTGGGGCCCTTGTTTCAACAGCATTTTATTGTCTTGCGTTTGTTCATTTTTAATAGGTTCAAGGAAAAGTATTTTAAGTTTGTCAACAAACTTGGATCAATTCGAGGTAGTAATCTTTTTAAATCCAGAAGAGTGCATCAACAAAAACAATTTCATTTTTATTGAATTTCAACACGGTATCAATTTTTAAAGGAAAAATACTAAAGTTTTGTTCAAATGCAGGCATTCCGATCTTTTAAGATCAACATAAAATTCCCTCCTATTTGATTTCCTTTACTGTTTGCTTTGTCTCTTATGCGGGAATGCTTGTTAAACGTCATGTTGGAATTTCATTTCCCTACAATAAACCGCGTTCATCTGCACATGTATCCGGTTCATGTTCACATACAAATGTTTGCGTGTGTTTGTGCAGATGAAATTTCGTTTAACACATGTGTAAATATTTCTCCAAGTCTGCCTTGCCTGCCTGTTGATTGTTATTTTTCTAGACATATTATTTCACCGTATTTACATTTGAACTTTTTAATATTTCTTTTATATTTGAGTTTAACACTGTGTTCTTGGGGTTGTTTCTGCAAAACAGCATATAAATTGAAAAATTACATACGAAATAATTTTCGATTAAAGGCGTACAAAAGCACTTCGAATTCAGTCCCTAGGAAACTAGAAATATTTACTGAGACAAGTTGTCTTAAAAAGAAGAGCAATATGTCAACGAGTATAATTTGAATAATAAATATTTGTGCGTTTTTGCGGCAAAAAAAAATGTTAAAGTAGAAATATTGGATATCAGTTGTTATTTACTTCTCAAAACCATTATTTCAGTCACTGCAGAATTTTTGATTTTTATTAAACAAATGGAATCCAAACAATTTTACTTGGAAGACAGACAGACGGACGTGAAATTGTCACAGTAACTAAAACCAAGAAGACACTTTTTATTTCACTCTGATTTAATAATTATTTTTTATCCTTTGTCGTCTCTGTTCCTAAAAAGAAAAACAACTGGAAAACTTTACGAAAAAAATATGCAAATCATGTTCATTTAATAAAACGTTTTCAGAATATTTTATAACTTGCAATGTAGAACTGTAAAGTACAGACTACCTTCCAAATTTACTCGTAAATATTCCCTTCTTGTGGCAGTGGTGATGGCAGTGTTAATGTTATAATGTTACCCAAGCACTAATGTAAAGCACTAAGTAGCTGAAAATAAACAGACAGACAGACGTGCAATAAAAACTGGCTGCTAAGGTACGGAAATGTTTACAATGCAACGTCATACTGTGATTTATTCTTTATTTTATTTTATTTTTTGTTTGTTTGTTTTGAAAAGCAAAAAGTTTATAGAAATGATTTCGATTCTGAATACACTCACTGGATTTTGTCACTTAGTTTAGTTTTTATCTAACACGGAATGGAATTCAATTAAATTAGATATTTAAATTTAAACCAGAAAAATTTCTACCGAAATGTACCAACAAATTATATTTCATTGTGTCGTGTCGTGTCGTGTTGTGTTGTGCGGTGCAGAGAGAGAAAAGAAAGAGAATTTATTTATTGTGTAAAAGGACACGCATATTATTGGAGGTTGTTACGCACTGTTCACCATCGTACGTGACTTCTTTACATTCTGACAATATTTTTGCCAAAAACAAGAAAAAGCACAACACGAACAACAACAACAACATTCTTGTGGCAAAAACATGAAATGATATTCATTGCTTCAGTATTTTGTTGCTGTCGGCATCACTTATGTGTGCTGACACTTGGGTGTGTTAACAGGGCTAAAGAATATAATTTCCTTTATATTTGGTAAGAATTTTAAAAATTAAAAGTATTCTTGATTCATTTTCTTGATCATACATCATGGGCTTGAAAAGTGTTGGGAGGAGAAAAATATAAAAAGGACAAAAACCAAGTGTACTTGCAACCTATTACAGATTATGTCACGAACACGTTATAAAAACAAACGCTCACGCTTGAAAATGTGGTTGGCAGACAAAACTAATTATGCTTGAAGATATAAAAATACATATTCTGATAGCGAACAGTTGCGTACTGAAGCTTAACGCTACAAAACAAACAAAATGGTGTCACTTACACCTTATTTCTTTTTAACAATTGTATAACTGGCCTCAAGCAGTCGTCTCCTTGGAGATTCGCCATTCAATAGCAACCTTTTCTACAAGACAACCCACACTTAATCTGCTTTTAGGCATCAAAAATTAAACACCTCAACAATTGTTTATGTTGATTTGTCTTATACGCTTCAAAATTAATGAATTCACAAAACAAATGAGGCATAAGCTTAAGGACACGATGTCATATTCATAACAGCAATCAACTCTTATTGCATTTGAATAACACAAGTGCCAACTGGTTTCGCTTTTGTTTCTTTTGTTTGTCGATGATCTGTCGCAGACAACCGACAAGCAATCCCTCAAGGCTTGTAGAAGAAACAATGCAACACAAGCACAAAGAACAATAATTCTGTAAATATTATTTTTCAAAACAGAAGACCCCAAAGTAGCGGATGAAGGTGGTAAAGGCCAAAAAAGAAAATATGTGTGAAATAGTCAAAAGGTGGACGAATTGCCGAGTACTGGCCACATGCATTGTTAATTGATATTCTGCGTGCTCATTTCGAGCAAACAATAAACAAATAATGCGATCATGTAACCAAATTAACATGCAGCAACAAAACGAGTTCAAGTCGAATATTCACAAAGTCATCCAAAATCACAGCGTCTAAAATTTGCCTGTCAATTTTGCAACGAATTTAATTTTTTGAATTAGAATTGTCATGAGTTAGAAAACTTAAATATACATGAAACGTGGCCAAGGCAAGGATAATTGCGGAAAGGTAAAAAGTATTGTGGGGAATTGATTCTAGTGACTCAGTCACTCTCTCAGTCAAAAACTCATTGAAATCAAGGCATTAATGTTTACATGTGAAGTCACTCTGTTCTCCTTCTTCCATCGTCACTAAGAAAAAATCCCCGCAAATATTTACTTAGGTAAATGTTTGATAAAGTAGTGTTTGTTTTTGCATAAGTTTTTTTTACTTTAGTGTTCGTGTTAACACAGTCGTAATCATTATGGTGGCAGCGACGATGATGCTGAGGTGGTACTGCTGTTGAAGAGATTCACGTCACACTTTATTCGCGTAATGACAACCAGCTGCCTCATAAATTAAATTTGTGTTTATTTGAATTCAAAATTTGAACACGAGCAACAGCTGATACGCTGAATGGACAAATTTTCGATAAGTAGACAGATGCAAAACGGCTGCGATGTTCTTTTGAACAAGTCAAATTTCGTAAGAAACGAATGTTTCGATTTATTTTTGCATAAATGCAAATGGTAAAAATTATTTAAAGATTTTGTGGATAAATTTGTATTTTTTAAATTTAATAAATTGTACAATTTTTTAAATTTGGCCTCCTGACATGTAGAGTTATAAAAGTGTTGGCGATTTTCTTTCGCATTATTTTATTTATTTAATTTTCACTTTCTGAGAAATAGAATTCCTTCTATTACAAATGAGTTGGAGTTTAAAGAAAAACTAGAAAAAATTAAAACTTTCCTCATTTATTATTAACGCTTCACTTCATTTCAAAACCACTAAATGTAAAAGTAGCACAAAAATGTAGGAGCAAAAAAATAAATGTTGTAAAACATCTACAAACTACTCGTGTATAACTTTTGCTCGGCATCCCATCATCAGTTACGTCCACTACTATTCAGTTCTACAATATAAAACTTAGACTTTTTTTTTGTTAAAATTTTAGTGCTGACGTTTCATAATAAAATACATTGTAGCGAATAATGATGCGAAGTCTATGTGTGTGAACATTGGAAAAGTGTTGGAAGAATATTTTCACAAAAGTACAGTGAGTGGAAGGAACATGTAGCCATAAAATTAATAATCGCTTTAAATCACACATCGAGTTAGTTACTCCATGAACTAATAAATTCTGCATTCCGACTTCAAAGAAAAATAACCAGGTTCTGTACAGATGTAAATGTGTTTGTTAAAGTATATGTGATGCGAGTAAGTATAACTTCATTGCAAAAATCCCACCAATCATGTACACACACATACATACATATGCATGTGTGTACGGATGCATTTAGCAACAGTTCGTGATTACATTATTTTGCTTTAATCGATAGTCAAGGCTGTGATGCCAATTTTTTATCGTAAAAACTCACTCACTTTACTTGATTTTGGTCTTTGTAATTAATTTTGCTTTCTACTAATGCCCAGCGGCTATTAAAAAAGGAATTAATTTACAAATATCGAAATATTCTTGAAGGATAATAAGTTCTGCCTTCGCTGTCTCACGTTAACGAATATTAAATTACAAAAGGCAACTTTACGCTACGCTTATTGTTGCTTAGCTTAATATATTAAAAATGTTTCTTATCCCTGCAGGAAAAAATGGCAAAATACTCGAACAGAAATTCAATCACAAATGTCACAAATCGAATATAATACGTGTTCAAAGTGCTAACACTGCTCGTGTGGCTTCAATACAGATACAGAAGAGATACAGATACAAATCAACTAAACTTATTGTTATTTATAGCTTCGTTTTGCTGCACAAACAACATCGTGTCTAATAATTCTTTGCAGAAGCTTAAAATTGATACATTTTTGTAGACTGACTGACAAATAGATCCTGCAAAGAGGCAACAAAGTAAAGGAGCAGGAGCTGAACTAGCTAAGTGAAAAATGCAACAATTTAATTTAGATATTATGAACCTCAAAATACCTGCTACTCGTAACATACGTCACAGTCTGTTTGAAAAACAATTCCTATGCTGTTTTTACACTATCTGCGTTCTTGCCTGATTTCGATATCTACACATATTGTGTCTAATATCTTCGGTTTCAATGAATAACTGCATATGTCCGATCACTTTAATTTAAACGCTCCATACATAGGAATAAAAATATTTTGAATAATATGGCCAATCGGACCAAATGGCCAGTATTGATTTATTTAGATCTACTCTTAGTTTATAGGAACTTACAAAGGTTATTCATTATACTTTCTTCTAAAATATAATATGAATTTTAGCTGGAATGTTCTCAGGAGTTAGCTACTGCAATCAGATGAAAATGAAGCCAGCTTTAGTGAAACAAGAAGGCAGGCTTAATTTCTTAAAATATGCCAAATGCCTAAATTCGCCATTAAATGGATGACGAATACAAATTTATATTCCAATTATAGACCAGTTCAAGCAAAATATTATTCGCAGATTTGAATGAGAGATGTGCCCTAATGAAACAATGGATTTTGAAGCAGGCCCGTGTTTCATTATTTTTATTAATTGAATTGTTTTCACTGAGAACTTATGACGCTAAATTTGTTACTCATTGAAAAATACTGCTTTCAAATATTGTTTATTGTTTATTTGCCCCCTTCAAAACATGTGTTAAATGAAACAAATGTGAAAAATGCAGACCTCTTGATAACTGAAATATCATAACGAGTGGGAATTTTGTTTTCACTTTCTCGACCACTCCAATGCAAAAGTCCATCTTCATTCCAATTGCCACTTTAAAGTTTAGAGCTACAAAAAATCCAATTCCACTAAATGCACATATGTATGTGTTTTTAAATACATACGAGTGCATACTTAAGTGTTTCTTTAGTTATTGAAATGCTTGTTGGTTGGTTTTTTCTTTAATACAACTGTGCATGCAGGTGTGTGAATCAAAAGGTGTTTGGTAAGAGACTGTTTGTCATTTGTTGGTCGCAGCAGATTCTTTCTTACTCTCTCCTGATCTGTTTACTTTAACAAGTGTGTGGCAGAGCTAAGAGCATTCCACACACACACACACACTTGTACTCCTACTTGTGTAAATATGAATGTGTGTCTTATTTATTTAGTGTTTAATATTATTTCGCCACATGAAGTAAGAACGTGTACTCGTATACCTGCCGCACGACACACACGTTGTATTTATTGTTACTACAAGTCTAGTTGCATATCCATCCCTCGGGTATATTGAAGAGACTTTTGGCATCGTGTAGTATGTGACTCTATTACTATTTTCGAAGCACTTTGGCTCAACAGCAATTGTTGAAGTGTGAGTGGAAATTTACACCGCATATTAGTGAGAAGATTAAAATCAATGATTGTGTTTTTTATTCTTCCGCCCCACTTTTTCTAGCTGCACAAACAGAGTTTCTCTCATTTTTAGTTTTTATTAAAGTTATTGCTTTTGTACAGAGTCATGTGGCTTCTGGCGGTCAAAGTCATGGAGTTTGTGTATCGTAAGTACTCGTATCTACTGCAATTACTTACAATCGATTTATGGGTTAAGAGATGTGCACAAATAAAATATTGTTTGAATGCAGTAACTAATTATTTGTTGCACATTACTCGTGCTAGAATAGTGAAATGAAAAAGGAGCGTTAGAGTGTTTTATCAATTCGACAATTGATATAAATCACAAACATTCTGTGGGATTTTGTTTTAAATTGTTTTCGGTAATAATCGGAGTTTGTTTGTTGGAAAAGAACACAGACTGTACGATTTGCTCACGGCATTTAATTTAAACAATATTATTAAAAAACATTTTATTTTCTATTTCCACTTTGCCACTTATTCCTCTTATGCATTATTGCCCACTAGACTATGAATAATATTCGATTGCTCCTTAATACATCCTTCTTATAACCATTTTATGTACCTGCAGTTTTTTCCCAGGCGTTGAAATTAAGTTTTTCTTCTGTCTCATATTTTAATTATTAAACTAACAGCGCCTCAGCTTTTTCTCACATATTATTCCGACGCGACGCTTCATTAATCACCTTTTTAGTTGTTGATTGTTTGTTGTGTTGGTTTCTTTTATTGTTTAGAATGTCTCGTATGTATTTTAATGTTGTCAAAGACAGGCTAATTTGTTGGTGTTGTGTGCTGTCACAATGATGTGTTTACTCTCTTTGTTTTGTGCGATTTTTGCTCAGCCACCCTCGTTTCTAGACATCCTCTTTGTAGTCCCAATATAAACAATAACGTGCAGTTACTATTCTTACTCCTTTACCCGGAATTGTAGAAATGACGCCTTATTGTCTTTCCATTAGAAAGTAGGGTGACCACTTAATGTTTTGTTTGGTTTTCTCTTATTCTCATGTTTTTATTGTCAGTATGCATTTTCAATTCTATAAACGTTTATCATCTTTATTAGATTAGCTCTGTTCGTTATATGGTATGGCTTTTCACATTCCTATTAAGGGTTTTATATGGTTAACAGGAAAGCAACTCCTTATTAATTAGCCCAGCACAGCTTTATAAAGCATTTTAAGAAAAACTGTATACGAAAAGAACTATTCACGAAATATTTTAAAGCAGGTTTGATGCCGATGTAGCAATAAATCTGTAGATTTTTGGAACGAATTTCCGCCATCCCTTCTCAAGTTTGGTTTCGAAAACAACCGGTACCTTAAAATGACACTGAAGATGGCACCTAGCCGAAACCAGTTTGTCGCCAAACCAAACTTAGAAAGGAGTGACTTAAACTCGTTGCAAAAATCTACATCAAAACACCCTGTCGGAATACAAACTCAAGAATAAATCTACTTTAAATTTTTTGGAAAACATTTATTTTATAAGAAACTAAAAACTCCGTCATGAAGAAATACATCCTTTATCTTTGCATCTTCATATTTAATTCTCCACAATTATTTCACAATTCTTTTCACTAAATTTTAGTTCAGTAATATTGAACCACTAGAAAATTTTTTTCATATTATATTGATTGTTAATAAAAGTTTTTGTAATATAATTTATTTCCTGATGATGCTATACAAAGGCGTAGTGAATTTTTGAATTAATTAATTAAATTATATTAAAAAGTCAAATAAATATAATAAAATTTTCATCCAGCATTTTTAATATAAATCAGTCTATATATAAAAATAATTTTATTAGAAACGTATTTTTGGAATAAAACTTTCATCCGTTAAAAACAAGAATGTTGAAAGCCATTATACTTACTAAAACTACTCGAGAAAGTAAATAAAAAGTTTACGAAATTAAGGGTAAATATGAAATTAGAACCCCAATTTGTATTAGAAAATCAACATCTGAAAGACTCATCGTTTCTAATTATTTTGTTTTCATAAATCTCTTCAAGAATATTAAATGCTTTTCTGTTTTTACTGTCACGTTTAGTGTAAAATAATTTATTTCCAAGAACACGTGTCACAAAAATTTCATCACTTTAGTTTTCAAGTCATGCAAAGGACAAGAATGTAATAAATCAGAAATTTGATTGTCGTATTTTTGACAGTTGTATCACAAAACTTGCGATTAAAAAGTTGTAGGATTTATTTCATCTTTTTTTATATTTCATGTCTTTATAAAATATCGCCATCAAAGATACGCAGAAAACAAAACAATAAAAAAGCGGAAAAAGACAGATCTGTCCCTGTCTCGTTATAAAATTTGAAGCGCGGTTCAATAAAACAAAATAAAATAAAAACTTACAAAACGCTTCCAAACACTTCTAACGTGAAACCCACATATCGACACATGTCATCTTAGTGGCAATAGACGTTTTCGCTATTGTTTTTACACTTCAAATATATCGAACACACATACATACATAAATTTATAAGAGTGTCCCGACACAAGGCCACTTTTTGCATCAAACTTCAACAGAAACAGTTATTTTTTACATTCCTTCTAGCAACTCGACGCATTATGGATTGCGAACTTGAGGAGTAATCTGAGCTAAAAATATTATTTCCATAATAAGTTCTAATTTGTGGTTCTAAATGGTCTTGTATTAGTTAAGTAAGAGCATAGAAGTGGCAGGGACACTCTAATAGTCATGCGAAAGAATATCTTTGCGGATATTTTGGTGTCACTCTCTCTGTGTGTGCGAGTAGGTGAGAGTATGTATGTATCTGTATCAGTTTTTTAATTGCTGCTAGTAAAGATTTATGTTGCAAAAGATTGTCACAAAAAATAAAAAGGAATTTTTAGCAGATACGTCAAAGAGATAAACACCAAAAAAGCACACACACAGACAAACATTACAAATGCAACAACATACACATTCACATGAACATAAATAACTCATGCATGAATGTGAGTTTAAAGATACAAAATATAAGTAACGACGGTGTTAGATGACATGGGATGCAACTAATAATGGAAACATTTACAAGAACAAAACAAAGTGGTAAAAATATTTACGTCGTCGCCAGTAAGAGGTAAAATAATTTTAGACTTAAGAAAAACCAAAAGAACATTTGTAATTCGACATGTATTAACTGAAAAGAATCATACAAGTCGCCTACCACATATGTATTTGTGCACATACATATACGAGTATACGTATCTGACATAACTCACGAGTTATTTAGGAAATTCTTAAAACAAGGAAATATGTGGAAGCTTTAAACCCAATGAGCTTTGCGGGAAATTATCTCGTGTGATAATCCCCACGAAATTAAACATTATGATATTTATTGAACCCAGTCGATCAGTCAACTTAATCGAGCGACAAATCAAATTAGAAATAAAAATTAAATAAAATCAATACGCACGATTAAATACAACGATGTCGTAAATTACGATAATTTTCTTGGAATACTAACAACATTAACACACACATACATACACATGTACATTGGAAAAAAACCTACATGATGACATATGTACGATATACACGTCGAAGTTAAATCGATGTCGCATATTAAATTTTCTAAGAACAACATTGACGAAGATTTCTACACTAACTCCTTTCACGACCCCCCTCCACAAATACTGACTCCACGTCATTTCACTTTGTTGTGGTGCAAAAAAAAACATGTGTCGAGTGAAGCGTATGAAAACCTCGTACCTTCTTTCTCCATTTTATTTTTTGGTATAAATTCTATCAACCGCAAAACAACGACATTGTGGATTTACGCATAAATAAATACAATTCGCGACAATCATTGTTCTATGATCCATTGCGTGCTTACAATGCCAAACATAGATATTCACGGATACTTGAATGCATAAGAAGACATACGAAGAACATGTATGAACGTATGTATGCTCCAGCATATTTACATACATACAAACATACATACGCGTACAAGTAATGAAAGGGTGATTTTTAGGTTACTTTTGATACCATTTGGGGCCTTGTACCGATAACATCACCACGACTTTAGTCTTTTAGGTCTTTAATCGTCATTTAATCATATAACAACTGTTGAACCCAATTGAAGTCAACACCAAGCTTCTTTTGGGACATTTTAACGAATGCGCGAGCAGCAGAAACATAAATCACATAAAAACTGTCAAAATGGAAAAACCTGAAAGCAGTCCTGCCTCTTAAAAGTTCCATACACGTAAAAAAGAGCACCCTTTATATCCATATGCACATACATTCGTACAAGTCCATGAAAAGATACTGTTAGACATTTCTTTAGTTGTATGTGCGTGTGTTGTGGAAAAGCAAAAAAGAAGCAATTGTTGTGCAGTGAACATTTAATAACGTTTGAAATACGAGAAATTGTGACAAAAACAAAAACATCAAATAAACAGCGGCGCTTTCCAATCGAGTTACATTTGACATCCTCCACTTCTTTAGCTTGAATTGTGTGTGAATGGGCATTAGGCACGCCCCAAATCAAATTCTGTTCTACCAATAATCCCTTTCGTGAGCTAAGCCGTTTACTAGGAAATCACTGAATCAGTCACTTCTGTTTCACGTGCGAGTATTAATTACAAGGTTTTGCTTTTTTAAATTTGTGCCAGGTACTGCTTGAGTTGTTTATTTATTCATAAAATTACAACAACAAAAAAACATATGAAAGCATTCAGTGAAATTATATTGGAACGAGTGGGACATTCTATCCATTTCTATTTGAAATTTAAATAATTTTTCTCTAACTGGTCACGTTTATTTTAACTTTTACCATTGAAGGAATTTATATAATTTATTTTTAATGATTATAATTATTCGTAACTAAAAGGAGGACGGAGTGGACATCAAACGCGCTTGTCTGAATAATAGGTAGAATTAGAGAAGCAAAGTAAACTATGCGCATTTTGTTTCAATAACATTTTTATATGTTTCTGAAATTGTGTTAATGCAATTGCGGAACAGTTTGCTAAAACCTTAATAAAGACTCGTGTTGTATTGGATTCCATTACACAGCCGCTAATTTACTTTCTACAACCTTCAGCTATTATTTATTTGTGTAACTTTAAAGGATTCTTTGAAATCTTACAAAGAGGTTCATTCATACATTTTTTTAATACAACAAAATACACTTTTGTTCAACGCCCAATTTGTTGGGGCCATCCTATTGAAGCCTTGACTAGCATCTACACACAAACATCTATTTGTGTGTGTTTCAAATTCTTCATTGCGTAGTTCGAAGGATTTCATTTGCAATTATTTTCATTATTTATAAATAAGGATTCATATAATGTCGCCTGTGACTGTTCGTATCCAAACACATACAACGTTGGTGTTTACGCCCAATTAATCTATGAAATATTCGTTTATAATTTGACGCATTTATAGCTAAACACTACGATAAAGAAGAAACGATAATCACAGAGGGCAGTGGAATCGAGGGTTTGCGAATAAAACAAACCTTTGAATTAAAAAGACGACAGTCATACTGACAAACAAAACTTAAATGAACGATACAGCAACTACAACCTACAAGCGAAATAAATACATACCTGATGAAATTTTTATTTTGGTGCTGGAGCACTTATTTCGGTCCTCCATGATGGGTTTCCTATTCCCATCCCATCTTTGGCTAGAGCACGATTGTTTATTTATTTTCTGTTTACAAGTGACTATATTTATAAGAATTATCCGTGGCGATGTTGGAGATAAATTGAAATGATAACCTTCAGGCCGTTTAAAAAAAATGTTTTTTGATAAGAAATCAAATGAACAATTTGGTAATTTGGGCAAACTGCATTCGAAATTAAAACATTAACAATGCCTGCCAAAATTAATCTACAAATCACACAACAAAAATAACGAACAAGATACAGCAAAAAAGAACAAAAACACGTTACCAAAATAATAAACAAATTCATAATCCAATAATCACCGACTGCTTTCAACCCCAACAAAAAAACACTATAAACAATTAAAAGCAACGTTTACCTGGCGTCCGCAAACACAAATTCGGAGGTAATACAAAGAAATAAAAGAGTCATCACTTACATCTACCAATCCGTATAGAACACCCTACTTACGAGCTTTACCTGCTACCTGTTCACACCTTACAGATGCCTACCAGCTCACATGACAACTAAATATAAATGGATACAAACTCAGAACGAAAAGTGACACTGAAGATGGCACACAGCCGAAATCGGTTTGTCTCCGAACCAAACTTGACAAGGGATGACGGAAATTCGTTTCAAAGATCTACATAACAACACCCTGTCGGAATATCAAATCAAGAAACAATGGTTAGTAGACTTAAACAGCCTGGGACTTAGGAATACGCTCCTCCGGCAGATACGAATGATAATTTAAACAACATTCTTTAGGATTGTTGATCACAAATTCTATTTATATAGAAGCAGAATCGATTATACTAAAAATTTCATTAAACCTCGATTTTCATTCCCACGTCAATTTTACAGTAACGAAAAACATTGATATTCAAAATTTATATGAAATTCGGCGAGTGTGTGTGTGATACCTTCCTCTCATTACAAAGAACATATTTATCGCCGTGTGACTGGTAAAGTATAAGAGTTCGGGTCGTTAAACTTTGTGCACGTATTTTTATGAGCAATGCCTTTGGTCAAGCCAGTGACGGACGTGATCGCAGCAGTGGGCGTGGCATCTTTAACATCAATTATTCATTAAATCGCAGTTTTGGTAGCGAGGCACAGCGGGTTGCGACCAATATATTTACGAATATACAACATAAATTCAATTGATTTAAATGCCCATAAATACAATTTTTATATTTTACACTTTTTGTATTTTTCTTCCTCTTTTCACTTAGAACGATTTAGTGTTTGTTGTTGTCTGTATCGTGCTCCATTTAACAAAGTGTGAGAACAAGTTTCATTTAATATTTTAACGCCTGATTGTTGAATTCGTTGATGTTGTTGGGGGAGAAAATACTAAAAATGTTGTTTAGTTCAATTCAGTTTTTATTATATTTTTCGCCAATTGAACGAAAGAATAAAACACCCAGCAACCGAACGCAAATAAAATAGTTTGCAATTTTTCGCTCAACTTGTTCTTATTTTTGATGAGTTGTAGTTACTACGAGTTGCTAGAAAGAATAAAACAAAACGAACTGTCTGTGTGTGTGTTCAGAACATTAAATATGTAGTTGTGTTGTTAATATGGTGTTGGTGTTGGTTAGCAGCTTGCTTTCGCTTAGTTAGTTTTAATATTTATGCCAAAACATTTCTAGTAGTTTCTATTTGCTTGTTTGTTTGTTGGTTGTGTGTGTGTGATTGCGCCATAAAAGTGTTTTTTTATAACTTGAACTCATGCACACAAAACCACACACATTCAACTTGAGTAACACATTTGTATGTATGTGTACCCTACACACATATCGTATGTACACATGGATGTATGTAAATTAATTTTAGAAATTCATAACTTTTAGAAATGCTAAACTCTTACGCATTTAGTTTTTTGCTTATTGTTGGTAAAATGTCTGTTATTGTGTTTTTTAGTTCTTGAGAAGGGTCCGAGTAGGAGGTGGGGGAATTTAGGTTCGTATGAGACCAAAATATTATTATTGTTTTCGTTTACCAGACAACACGAGGATTTTATTACACACCAATTGCAAGTTGAAATATCGAAATGAAAAAAAGTAGTAATAACACTCCGATGATGTTTCTAAAAAGGAAATCCCTACGCTACCCCCTCTTGTTGTGTTTTTCATAAAAATATGCGTGTAAACACGTTGTTATTTGTTCTCTTTCTTCCGGCACTTGTGTTTTACTGGAATATTAAATCATATTGAAGTGATATAAATATGTTTGTTGGATTTGAGAGACCGATTTGGAACAATAACAGAAATATTTAATTTGATTTTTGCCTTGCTAACCGCATTGCTATGGAGATATTTGTCTTCTTTTTCAATGAGTTGCGCTAAGAGTGGGATTTAAAGTCCGTACAAATTTTTTATTAGAAAAAATAATGAAGGTGTAGCATATCTTTATTTTGGACTTTCATTTTACTTTTGAAGTTGTTTTCTATTTTGTCATAAAAATTAATCTGTACGACCCGACACGCACTTAATGTTCCAACTTGGAAGTTTGCAAAACAGGTGTTTGTTCAGCTGTCTCACTCTTGCGCATTTATTAGAAAGATGAAATTTGCATTAAAGGGAACAGAGATTCCATTCATATATTCCATTTTATCGGGGGTTTTTAATTCTTACACTACTTGAACTACTTTCTACTGGTGATTTTCCACTGAACGAGTTTATCATAATTCGGTTTGAGAACCGCGTTTAATACCCGATCTTGTGGCTTAAAATCCATATAATTTATGTTTGCTTGACAAATTGTCAAATTTTATTTATCCAAAATGTAAAGGAAGAGGGGAAACGGAAAGAAATGGCGTAATGCTTACTCTTCGCAAAATTCCCTGTTTTTGGTTTACATTCACATTTTTTAATTAGCTAAAATTTCTTAATAAAAGTTTTCTCCATTCTCCACTATATTGGAAGTGGAACATTTCGGTTTTCCGTAGAACTCAAAAAATATTTTTTCGAAACTTTTGACGGCATTTTTTTGAAGAAAATCAACAGAAAAGTAGAAATATATATGTGACATACAGTTTGTTAATAATATTTCAGTTAACCGTCTAAAAAAAAGGTGCTGGTGAGCGGGCCCTCAGCAAGGTGTCGTCTAGCTATTTGAAGAAAGCAAAATGATTGTGATATTCACAAAAGCGTAAAACATGATTGGGGTTCTTTTCATTTTATTATAAATCGTATATAAAACTAGCCAAGGAGTCTAGCGCGAAACCCCAGAGGTAAATTGATAAGCCCTGTTTCATTATGCTAATTAGACCAGCGAAGGTCATATTTCAAACTACACGCTCTCAAAGTGGGCATGTGATTGCTAATTTGAACATCTACTCGCATAATACTTGTATTTAAAGGGAAAGAAGTTATTAATTTTTCAAATATATGGACACACATCCACAATATACACGTATGTAACGAGTTTTATTTTCAACCTTTTTCCACATTTGATTTCGTATTGTTACTTATTTTTGTCAGCCTGCAGGTTACCTAGATTACCTTTGGCTAACTTCATTGCTTTGTGCATACGGTCGAATGAATTTGTTGTTGTCTGTTGTTAGTGCTGCTTCATTGCTGTTGCTACAATTTGTGAAAAGCCAGTGTTGCCATCAACTTTACAGTTGCTTAAACAAATTGACTTTTTGTCATATTGAAATTCTTAACGAATACGAGACAACCAGACATAGACATAAAAGAGACTTGGTATTTATTATTTTTTACTAATGCATTTTAATGTCTCGGGTTTTGTACGAACTTCAAAGAAAACATTTTTCTCAACGGCAACACTATCGATACATGACTTTCAGGACGCTTGTGTTTGTTTATTGTGGTTTCCCCATAGAAATACTACTTTAACGTTTATGGACTTGCTATGTTGGTTCAAGCGTATTTTGTTCTGTTCTCAGTTGTTTTTTCTCTCCTTTAACAAGGAAAATACATCCATCGGTTGGTTTTTGTTGTCATTGTTTAAGTGCAGAAGAATCTGGCCAAACCAGTGAGAGGGTATTGCATATGTGTGGGTAAGCCAGTATGCGAGTATGTTAGACTTATTATTTGAATTGTTCACCTAATTCTATTTAATGTATTAAATATGCGTGCTTGTGCTTCTTATGACTCTTCTTTGTTTGTATACACACCTAGTTAAAGCTGCAGAAGTAAACAAATCAAAAATCATTTATAACAAACAAAGGCAGGGAGTAGCAGGCAGAATGCAAGCCTCATAAAATCATATAAAAATCAAATAAAAATTAAATCGTTTGGAAAAATGTTTCCTTTTTTTTCCAAGAATGCCAGTGATAAGAGAGATTTGATTACTTACATAGAAATATATGCATGTATGTATGCATGTACATATGTATGAATGTGTGTAATTTTACTATTGTAAATCTTTTCAATTTGTACTTGAGATTGTACACTTTATTGTAATAAAATTGATTACGAATTTTCCAGAAGAATTCACTTACATTTATTTTCGGATATTTACGTTAAGAAATTTGAAACAAATGGAAGCATATGAAGGATTTTACTTTAGAATTCATACTGCCCTGCATTTAATACTTTCTACACATTTGAGAGAAAAGCGTCCATAACGTAATTTTGCTCATCTTCTCCAGTCCTTACATAATCGAGGATGGTGACACATTAAACATATGTCAACAATATCAGTAAAACAAATTTTTATAAATTCCATTTTTTGGCCATTTTCCTATGGACCGGACCCCTTTTAGTTTTAAAGGTTTTACAAAGTGGAATTGTCATACTTTCCTGTTCGCGAAATATCTCGTAGAAACATAAATGTGAGGTTAAGGGAAGCCACAGATTTTGTGTTACCTATGACTCGTTTAGACTTTGTTTGAAAAATAATTTTTCCGAAAGTGAACTTTTTTTCCAATCTTTTTGAAAATAACCCATATTTGGTTAAAGCGGGGAGGTGCAGGCTAGCTATTTAATTAATAGCTGGCTCCAAAACCTAACAATGAACTAAATTTTAACTGTTCAAAGCTTTGCAGCAAATCATGTAGAAGCAAATAAATTAAAATATCTTATATGTATTAATTGTTTTATCTCTGAAGACAATGTTTTTTTATATAAATGTCTTGCAATTATTCTTTCCAGTTTTTAAATTGACTCTAACCCACACATGCATATAACCACCCATCTATGCTTATGTGTTGTTCGTGTAGTGTATCCTGTTTGTATGTTCGCTCATCTGCACTATTATACTCTGCTGTAGATATGTATGTATGTATGTATGTATGTATGTATGTATGTATGCATGTATGTATGAACATACATTTCTTTATATTTATTTATATTTTCGGTAAATATTATGAAAACTATTGTCAAATATTTTAGTGATTTCGCACTCATAAGAACTTTTAATTACTTTCAAAATGATTTTATATCGCAAAATGTTTAATCTTGAAACAAATTGCTTTAGGCGTAACATGTCGTTCAGGGGGAGCCTGAAATAGAATGGAGCACAAAATTTCTTTTATAATTATTATTTTCGTTTACATTTCCACGGAATAGAAATTATGTTTTGTTGGCTTTTGCTAATAATATTTAAATTAAATGGATTTTGAAATGTTCTTGCCTTGTTTTATTCTTTGTAGTGAAACTCAAATTCGTTGCAAGAAATATTACCAGCATTAATCAGTTTCCTTTAGTTTTGACACTTGTTTTTTTAAGTAACCTACAGGTTTTGATTTGGCCCTTTTTAAGAGAACTTTTTAAGCATTTAATTATTGATTTCTAATTGTTTTGTGAATTGGCCAATTGATAGTAGTTTGGTTTCAAGGAGTTATTTTTCGTAGAATTTAATAAAATTATAATCGAGTTTTGAAATTAAAAGCGGGAAATGAAGTGATTAAATGGGGCTGGATTCAATAGATCGTGATTAGAGATAACAATCGAGAATGGATTTTAAAGACCTCTAATTATCGGATTAGTCTTTAAATTATAGTTCATAAAATTACTCGTACCTAATTTTGCTGGTTTCTAGGGTATCGGGAAACCCTTCATTCTCTATTACATAAACGTCAAATAATGAACAATAAACAAAATAATAATATATTTATAAAAGAGACCGGTTAAAATGAATGAACATTCATCTGCTTTTGGTAGTGGCCCTTGCAAAGCTCTCAACATCCATCATGTTGGAACATGTTTTGCACGCAGAAGCCGAAGTAACACAAATCACTAAGAGAAGAGATTTTAGCTTTGAGAGAGTTGAAATTAAATGAGAGACTGTAAATTAACATACTTCTTGAATAGAAGTAACTTGCAAGTTCTAATGAAATTAAAAGTACCCATGGGAAGTAAATACGTCTGTGCTTGCAGCAAAAAAGGCAACAAAGTAAAATAAAGGTCAAAATTGTATAAAGGAGACATGCATTTATTTAACTGGGTGACAGTAGCAAACCTTAACAGAAAGTATTTAACGACTCTAATTGTACTCCTAAGAAAGGCCTTTTAAAACATTAACGAATTGTTTTTACAAAACGTAAATCTAAAAGGCGCAACAAAATCTAAATTGAGATAAAAAATAGAAAACAACCCTTGCCTTATGTAAAAGAAATACGATTAACGTAAAAGTTATTAAAAACTAAAGTTTTCCCAAACTAAATAAACAAATAAATTTCATTTAAAAATTTCTTTCAAATTGAGCTAAGCCAACAATCGTTTCTCTTTCTCTCTCCGTCCCTCATACATTTCGCAGATGCGCAGCCCTGAGCTTTTTTTTCAACGTTACCCAGCATCTCTTTGCAAACTCGTATTCTCGTTAATTTTTTTATGCCATTCCCACACAAATTGTGGAATATGATTTTCGTTTTTTACAACTGATTTCATCTCTTGTGTCACCTGATTACTAAATTAATGCAGAGTGGATGCTGTGTTGGTGCCTTTCGTAAACAGAAGTAATTTAATAACACTGCGATATGCCTTGCGAAATACGACCGGCATTCATCTCTATTTGCATCAAACATATTTTTTAGTGAGAGTTTGCGTTCCCGCAGCTACGGTCTGAATTTACGGGATTTATTCGCTTGCGGTCTAATTTTCATTTCAAGTTACAACGATAAAAAATATAACACACCAACGCCGTTTGCGTAACTAATTCCACATACAAATATTTGTATTAAAAATGAAAATAATTTAATTAGAATTCTACACAGTTTAATTTGTAAAAGTGAAAATGTTTAATTTAAATATAAAAATTATTGAATGCTAAAGCGATTCTTTAATTTTGGAAATTACAATTGCAGCCGGTCCCCTGACAAGGTTTTCGTTTGCTAAAGTTTTGTGAATAAAGTTAATTTGCATCAAAGACAGGAACAGATAAATTGACATACTTACGCATACACACACACATACATATGCATATGTTTCAAATGTAAATATTATAGAAAATTAAAATTCTTTATGAAAACACTGGGAAAAATGCATAATTCTACAAATAAAATAATTCCATTTCCAAATATTTTAAAAACTAAAAAACAATTCAAACCCCAACCGCACGTTTGGAAAGAATGTCTCCAATAAGAAAACTTGGGGATTAGTTGATTTGACAAACTCTTTTTCTCCATTACTGGGTTGAACAAGAATGCCTCGCGAGCGGTAGACGGCTGCATCTTTTAAGGCGTTGGGGCGTGAGATCATGACGGCCAATGAAGATTCGCAAGATGTGACGTTAATCTTTGTAGGAGCTCCGGTGTTTATTGGCAAATGGACACATTCTAAAGGGATTAACAAGATCACTTCGCAAGAGGTGGGCGGGTCAGTCTCCAAAGATACTCCTAAGGAAGAGACTGAAACGGTAGCGCACATTCTGTGTGAATGTCCAGCATTGGCTAGCAAAAGACTTGGGACAACGGGTAGTCACTTCTTACATGTGAATGCCATGGCGGACTTAAACCTTAGACAAATGTTTGCAATTAGAAGAGACTCCGTGATAAGAAAGAAGAAGGCCGACAGTCACAAGTCGACAGTCTGGAATTACTACAGTCGAAAATGAAGGGAGGATAGGTAGAACGATACTCGAACGAGTAGGGTAGTCGTAAATTACAAATCGGTAGACTGGAATCAAGTCGAGGAAAGAAAGGGGTCGAAATGGGAGCCGTAAAGTTCGGGGTCTGCTTTGATATCCCTCCCCCAGTAAAAATAATAAATAACGTAACTTAACGTTTGATATAAGATCTTAAAAGAACGGAAGTTGCTTTTTAAAACATAAATTTTTCTTTCAAACTTATATAATAGGCCGTCATAAAAGCCGATCCAGTTTTAAGCAGTTTTTGCATACTGACACAGATTTTAGACCAAACTGAAATTGCCACAATTCTTCGCCATTGTAATTTATGGTTGTTTCCAAATTTCGAAAGACACTTAACTTCTATTCGCAAATTGGAAATATATTCAGTATCCAAGCCAGCCTCAGCATCGCTTCAGGATATAGTAGCAGATCAATAATGATTTTAATTAGTAACACAAATTAAATAAACAACTGATTTTTACCAAGTACATTCTGCTCATCATGTACCCTACGATAATCAGCAAATATTTTTTGTTGCATGTGCTTGAATATCAATTTTTTTTTTGTAATTGAATATCGTTAAGGAACATTTATCATTTTCAAACAATAAACTTCAATCGAATAGATGGAAATATGATCAATATTTTAATTTTAATTGAAAATAAATAAATCAAACAAATATAAGATACAAACACACACACTCATACATGAATATTCGGCAATAGCACGACTCAATATCGTCAGCAAAAATGCTTTAGTACAAACTTTTATTCACCACTGGAAAAGCAAAAAATATTTTCTTTTCCAAGTTAATAATTTAACGTTTCTACTCTGGGGCACAAATTTACTAAATAAACTCATAATTGTATTTTTTGTTAATTCTTCTAACAATCACTTTGGACCTTTTTCGTTTCAGGTTGCGTCACTCTGCGTCAGGCAAGCACTTGAATAAATGTATGAAGTTGTTCATATTTATGCGCTTTTCAATGACAGTTTAAATCAACAAATAAAATTGTATAAATTGCAGAAAGAAGCGAGAATTTTAATACAAATAAATCATAAATAAATTGAGTCAATATTCCAATATTCAACGTTGGTCACAATTCAAGGCAAGATACTCGTAAAATACACAAAAAAACGAACTAAAAACACTTTTTTTCGTAAACGAAATTGAATGAGTCGGAAAAATTTCAACTTATTTCTTCTTTTTCAAATATGAGACCAAATCAAGGCTTCGATAAAAGTAACTCGGGAGCAATGGCAATTCAATTATAGCGTTGGCCGAACAACACACAAACAAATGGGACAATAGATTAAGTGGCACATCTAAATGTGTTGACGAATGTTCGTAGAATGAATAATGCAAAAATGAGCCAACAACCTAAATTAATTTCCCGTCGACTCTCTCCCAGATTTAATCATTTGGATTTTTGAAATCTGCTTATCATAAATATCAATGGGCTTTTTGTAAATATTCGTAACTAATCTAAATATTTATAGACGATTTATCAAAATAGATTTTAGTTTGCAGCTTTTAGAAAAACAAACACACACACACTCCCACACACACATTTTCCATATTCATATTTAGAATGACTGATGATGAAAGTCACGGAGACCGGCGCAAGTCTACACGCCCACACACATGTTTGTCATGTTTGTTCAAAATAACGGATTGGAACGAATTATTGCAGCAAAGTCAGAGTCAACATAATTATTATCATTCAAAATTTATGAACACAGATTTGCACATTTTATTATTGAATATTATTTTTTATTTGTTTCTTTTTTGTTGTTGTTCTGGTTGTTGTTGTTTTTGTTTTTTTATACTTTTACATACCGACATTCTTTTCATACACACACATCAACTTAGAAACATACTTATGTATGGGGCTGTGTGAACATATGCCTGCAAATTATAGTTAAATGTATTTTAGTTGTGTGTGGATGTCCAGTAAATTTGCAGGTTGGGGTGACCAGACCAACATAATATCTAAAGGCATAATATTTGAGATTATCATTGTTGAAACTCTTTCGATTGTAAACAGTGATGGATTAGAAAAGTGTTTTGCACAAAACTTTTGCACTTTTTTTATCTTACCCTAGAAACGGACTGATTTATTATTATTTTGCATAAATCGTTGTGTTTTTGGTTGCTCTCTCGCTCGTGTCGGCTTGCCAGCTTTATGAATTGCTTGATGCAAAAAGTCAAAACTTAAAATGAGAAATAATACAAATTTACGTGTGTATGTGTGTAAATTTTGAACGGTGTTCACACAAATAAAAATCCCAATGTTTTGTTAAAGGGGTCGTAGAGGAAATAGAAAATTGACTTCAATTTAAACGTCTACCGTCAGATTTAATTTTGATGGCTCCATTGTCTTTTTCTAATTGTCGTCGTGTTAATGTTCGATGCTTGGTGTAGTTTTCGTTTTGATTTGAAATGACGGGTTCATTTAATGTATTTCAATTAGAAATCATTTTATTAGACAATTTTTAAGTTTCGATAGTTCTGATAGCGCTGGGAGATGCTCCTGATGACTTGTTGTGGTCCAATGATTCTATCAACTTCTTGGGAGAAGAGTTTTTGATTCAAGCGAGATGGATAAGAGGGATTTTCAGGAGCTGAATGCGGTTCCATAATCCGTCTAAAAAGTTCTTTCCTTTCCGGCTATGACAATAATCCACTTATAATGTATTTTTACTTTGTTGACTAGATTTCCGGAACAACAGAAGTCAAGAAGAAGTGACATTTCTCTGCAAAGACTCTGCGTAATGCTTCTTGTACAATGGTGCACACTCACAGAAATGTGAGCAATATATTTTATCAAACAATATTTAACTTTATTAATTTTTCGTAGAAGTTTTGTTGTAGAGCTATTTGCAATCTATTTGTGTGTGTGTGTGTTTCTAACGGGTAGGAAGACGGAAATTATATACAGTGCAAGAATCGCTACCATACAACGCCAACTGCATCAATTGAATTGCAAAAATAACTACAAGCAAAAACACAAACCGACGAAGAAACAACATCTCGTACATATTTCTTCTTCCGCACTTCACTCTTCTCTGCAGTTTTTTGTTGTGCTAACTTTCCCTCTTGTTCGAACATGTACTGTTGTGTATTTGCCTGTGCATCATGTACCAAACCGCGTTCATTTGCTTCTGCTTTGGTTCCTTTTATACCCAGTTGACCAGACCAAGAATTATATTTCCTCTTAGCACTGATAACACGAGACACAAAATAGTTACGCAATTCGCGCGGATTTGGACTTAATCAAAGAAAAAAGTATTACGCGAAACTGAAAATAAAACAGCTTAATGACCCTGGCTCTTCTGTATTCGAAATGATTTATTCGAAGTTACACGCAAGATTATCGATCCTTGTTATAAAAAACTTAAATTAAATCGGAAAGAAGTTTTAATATTTTTCACAATATTTACTAACCCGATATTGTATTTCATTCGTAGTTATTTCAAATTCTTTGCTGATCTAAAATGTATAAGTTTTTCTTTCGCTTTAAGGCTCAAGAGGTTACGTTACGCAACGTATTTGTAGCGCAACAAATATGTGTGCAACCCATACTACCGAATCGCTCTGTTATTTCTCAGGTTTACGATTCACAAACACTGACAAATGTTTGCACTTGAGTAAAAATAGTTTCCACTGCTTTCAATGAAATCAATTCGTTTACATGTGTGTGATGTGTTTGAACGCACTTCTATTTCTTGTGCTTGTGTTAGTCCGTGAAACTCTTTGTTGGAATATGGGGGTTTTTTATTGTGCGAGTATCTTGTTTGCTGGATGATTTATTGGATTTATATTTCCCGTCCATATTTGCTACTACGAGAAAACTGTAACTTCGCACCTGGTTAAGTTTTTCAACATCTCCGCCACGCACTCGAGTTACAAGGAGTCCACGAATTCAGGACTCTAGGAATGCTGAGTATCTTTTAAGAGTATATTTTATTAGAAGTGGCATTCTTGAAACGAAAAGTGTTGTGAAGTGACAGTAAATTTGAAAAAAGAAGAGTTAAAGAAATTTTCCCAACATTACAAACTCAGCAAATAGATTTGCTGTACGAACTGTTTAGTCAAGTATAGAATATTTTTTTTTTGTGCCAATTATTTATGTGATCACTTGTTAAAATCAAAAGTCAAGTGAATAAATAGAACGTGAACTTAAAGCACTTGTAAATATTTAAACTAAACATTTGACAACATAAAAGATATTCTACGAATTGATCTCTCTTTCTGCTCTCGTGTACGTAGTACGAAATGTTTATCGTCAAAACATTTCCTTGAATGCAAAGTTTACTTCAAAAACAAATTGTTATGGATATTTTTCCTCTTTTATACTGCTACTTATAGTTACAAATTTAATCTGAAGTCTATTTTATTTAATACAAAATAAAAACATAAAATTAAAAAAACAACGGAGTTAGAAGCTAAAACTGCTTAAATAAAAAAAATAAAATAATAATAATAATAATAATAAACACCCTTATCAATAGAAACAACACTTGCTCGTAATTAACATTCTTACTACATGTCTCGCATATTGACTGTAGTTGGTGCACGAAATTTCTCCTGACTCCACTACTACTGTCATCGTTTGCCAGCGCCACAACTAATCCTCTGGCCTTATTTTATATGAGTTTCTACTTGGGAATTCTATTTGCATTTTCCGCGCACCCACAAATGCTCATTTGAATAGAAATTTGCTGAACAAAGGAAACACAAATTCATACACAGAGAAGAACAAAACTGAACTCATCCCGATTAGATTCGACTCTCTTCTTCTCGCTGGCCCTTAGTATTTACACTGTCCGAACTATGGATTTATCACCGTGCTGCGTTCATCTGTATTACGTTGGCTTCTTATATTCATTATATGCTCTGCAACACATGCAACAGCGACACGTGCCGGTGTTACACCCACAACGATGACACGTAACATCGAGGGAGAAAATGGTAAGTTGTATTGTTAATAAAGAAGAATAGAAACAAATGTTATGCAAATGAAATGAAATAAAACTTTTATATGAGTGTAAATTGTTGTCTGACTGGAATCTTACTTGGCCCCGTGTAAAAGAGGGTTAAAGCAACAAGCTCCACAACATTTTAGTGCAATCGAAACGAGTCCTTTATTCGATGTTTTGCCACAAAGCAAAGAATTAAATTTAAAGCTATTTCCTATATGAGACGCAATTATATTTAAATATTCACTGTGTCTGATTGTTTACTTTTTTAGAAAAAAAATTAATTTGATTTTTTCTGAAAACAACAATTTCATGTACGAGTTAAAATCGGAGACTAGAATTTGTTAATTCGTTTCAAAAATAAAAGAATTATATCACTTACAAGCACTACTTCCTACAAATTAAAAAGGAACTTGAATTTTTGAAACTTTTTAATTTCATTATTCATGCCTGAGTACGCGAGATGCTCGCACACAAAATCATGAGACCTTCGTTACTCATACGCTCAGATATCTCGAAGGGCGATATTAAGTCTTACTGTAGTCGGACTGTCCATTTTTCTTAATGACAGCAAACTGACACACTTCGATTCATAAATTTGCAAAAATATTCAAAGTGGATGAAATTAAATTATTTCGAAACTAAAACTAATTATATTTTTATTCTCCTTGTAAGTTTTTGAAGAAAATTTGTTCCTCCTAAAGAAATTTAAAAAAACGCCCACATTCATTTTTAATAACCAGTTATATTTGAAAAAGGAGCACTCACACATACATACAAGAAAGTTATTGTTGTTGTGGATAAATCCATTTCTTGTTAGCAACATATTTTCCGACTCTTAATCAAGGTCACATGTTCCGAATCGTATTCAATGTTTAAAGAGGAAAAAATATATACCGGCTTCTTCTGCGTGTGTGTGCGTCTGTCTGAGGGAATGAGGAAATGTTTCTTACAAAAGTTTGTTCGCGAACTTTTAACATTAAAAGCAAAAAACTTGAAACGAAGAACATATCTAAGGAACAGGCAACAAATGTATTTTACGAGTTTCACGTTGAAGTTTGCGAACATTTTTGGAAAAGTGGAAAAGTAAATGAAATTTTTGGAGCTAAAAACGACGAACAGATACAATGACACTATTGTAAGAGTAACTTAAGCTGGTTCCTTGTAGAGATAAAAACGACTACTACTCATAATTTTATATGACAGATAACGCAACATGATTTCTATTAATTTTATTACTTTACAAACTTTAACCAACGATCCTTTTCTCTATCTCAGGTTAAAAATGCTATTACTATTGCAATGAAGCTAGTATTAAAAATATATCAGCAATAGCACAGTTGCTGTACCAATTCACAATGCTGTCAATGTGATTGCTGTCACATTAGTGGTACTTAGAAATGCTATGGCATTTCCTATTGCTGGACTGTATTAACAACTAAATTAATCATTTTCAAGAGCCAACTTCAACTTAAATCAAATGTTTTGGCATTTATTGGCAAATTATTATATTTCAATTTTTATTTGCTGGTTTTGTATCCCATTGTGATGTTTTTCGTTCTTGCTGATTTTTCTTACATACTTTAATGTGTTTTTTTAAAAGGCAATTTATCACTCGTTGCTAAAAAAAAGTGAGAGATGAAGAAACCTTAAAAATACACTGAAGCCATAATGAAAATAGAACAACCATTTAGTAGCACATTTGACATAAAAATACGAGTAAATTAAAAATGAGAAAAACATCAAAAATGTCCTTTTCGTAACTGTGGAACAATAGTTAAGATCTTTATATTTTTCCTCTTTCTCGGTCATGTTAAATTTAAATATTTTTAAAATACTTCAACCTTTTTTTGATCTAAATCCTCATTTTTCTTTTGACAAATACACACCCTTGTCTGTTGCTCAGTCGTATTTTATCAAATTTATTTGCTTTTGATTGTGTGTATTTCTCTTGTTTCCTTTTTGATTTGATTCCCTTTTTCTAACTTCATCTAATGAGTCTATAAAAATGTTGTTTTGCTGTTTTATTGCTCATGTTTGTGTTGAAGCTTAAGGTCAGCATTTCAATCAGTCACTGTGTGTGATGAGGGAATTCAATGCCTGGCCATTCCATTTGTATCTCTAGCATGAACAAATTTGAATTGAAGACGGATAAGTGCTGAAAAAGGATATTTTTTGGGCTTTTTTGTACTAAAACGTTAACCCACATAACACATGGGTCCAATTATGTACCAACACATAAGAAAACTAAAGTTAATTTGAAACCAAAAGCTCATTCCTTTTTGTATTTGTTACGAACAAATGTTATTTCATGAGTGTCCATAAAAATCGACTACAAGGAAACAAGAAATACTTAACGTGAAATACATATTCCCTCCTGATCGCACTAAAGCTATGGATCATGGATCTCCTTTAGCACCACAACCGATATTCGATTACCTTTTTGAAAATTGTCCAGTCTAAATCGTCCCAGTCATTTACACGCAAATTTTTATTTCCTAATTCGATTCACTTTCTGACGTATAACAAACAAATAATTTCCAAATGAGAAATTGTTCCAGGTAAGATATCGGTTAAGAAGAAAGTTTAATTTGTCCAGTAGCTGGCATCGAACAAGTGTTGGAGTCGCCAGGAAACTTCTACATGTTTTTTTAGCCTCGTTGTGGTCGACGTAAATGTCTCCCAAAATATTTTTACTCGCATGTATATGTACAAGAAAAGCTACAAAATAAAATGCTAGTTACTCCCATAACATTTCCTACAAACACACACACATAGTTTCCAATCGTAGTAACGGATTTAAAAGAGAAATATTTACATCCATTCATTCACTAATTATGCATATGGAAGGACATTTATTCGCCTCATTTAATATCTGTGTGTTTATAATCCTTCTCTTTTGATCTACTTATGTAATTACTATTAGAGGATTAGCATGAAAATGAACAAACAAAAGAGAGAAGAAATCCTGTGAATTATAAATAAACATTAAATGAACAAACAAAAAGAGACAACAAAATAGATTGGCTCGGAAACCACACATATTTCTATGTTTAAGGTATACCAATGTGTAGTGTGTGTGTGTGTTCGCGTTTGTATAACTAATAAACGTACTTACACGTACTAACATGCATTGAGAACAATACCAACGTGGAACCATTCTCTAATTCACACACTCACGTTTTCATGTTCAGTTGAGACGCTGGTGTTGTCAATAGTTTGTATTAGAAGAATTCATGTTAAAGGAAGTATTTTCATTTCCAAACAGACTCCAAAAAATAATTCACCTCATGAGTAGCGGTGGAAGCAGAGGAGGTTACGGACAAAAAGAAATCTCTTGACACTCAAACAAATAAACCAAGAAGAAAGCAAAAAAACATCTGTAAATAGATGTTTGTTTTTGTAAAGATCTTTTAAAGCAAAAACAACAATAAAAAAAAGTTTACCAGTTTGGTTAAGTATGCAGGATTTTTATGTTAATTCTCCCCCTTCTTCTGGCCATCAGATGCTCTTTTTATTCATTTAAATATTTTGTATTAATTGTATTCGTTAGGATTCTCATGAAGTTTATATTTTAACTTGTATTCCTTAACACATTGTTTGTGCGTATGTATGTGTGAGGTTTTTACGTACCCATGTCTGAACACTCGTGTGTCTGAATAAACCACGAATAATTAACTCGAAAATTTGTTACATTCAACATTTTAGTCTTCAATTATTTCTATTTAATTTCATCCGAGCAGTGACGTCACGTCGGCACGACACTTTGGCCTATAGCCTTAAAATTGGCGCGGTGTTTACCAAATTTATTATAATTTTTTTTGCTGCTATTTTTTTATTTAGTTAAATATAAAATATGGAGAATCTCTTCCGATTTTCTGGTTCTTAAACTTTTAATGGATGAATCAATTATTATTCTCTAGGGCTATTCAATGAACACAAGAATTTGGAATCAACCCAGGTCTGTCACATACATTGATATATTTGCAGTGGGAATTATTTACATAACTGATATAGCCAAACTTCAGTGACCTTCTAAAGGCTACATCGTTCTTAAGCTAACTTAATCTAAAGTCAAAATTATAAGAAGAAAATCCTTTCGAAAGCTTAAGCAACTTCTAAACGGGTTTTTAGAGACTATAACTACTTACATTAACGTAGAAAGTATTTAGTTAATGTTGCACATGTATGTAATACGTATTCGCAACAAAGCATAGTTGTGAAAAGAATACCAAGTTCCTACGTGAAAAATTCTGGCGTTAAAAGTAAAATTAGAACAAAGGTTTTGATTTGTCCAATACCATCTTATTTCTAGCCAACCCGTTAACATTTCCCCCATAAGTCTTTCCCATATTAGAAAGTTAAAAAATCTTCCCAAGCTACGTTTACAGAAACTATAGGAGAAGGGGCCCTTATTGTTTATGCGTCAGCGAGTCAGTCAGTAGGTACTAAAATATGCACTTTTATATCTCGAAAAGCCTTTATGACAAATCTTTCGAACTCCACCTAAGAAGTTACCTAGAGAGGCCTCTCGAACTTCGTTATATTCTCATTAAATGAAGCAAAGTTATGAGGCGGGTAAAAAGAGTGCCAATGGTTTCGTGTAATACACACACTGTGTGCATACACCACAACTTGGTCGGGCGCACTACCGTGTGCCTTACTTTTTCAGGAATTTATATTATATTCTAACTTAAATGACCGAGCATAGTAACGTAATGAAGGTATCGTTGTAGTGAAATATACCAGAGTGTTTATTGGGAATTGAACCCACGTTCCCCAGAATAGAGGCACATTATTAACTAGACTTACGGGGAACCCATTAGGAACCCTATTACTTTTAATGTTTCCTTAATAAATGAAATTTATGCACAAAAAGTTACCGAATGGCCATAATTTATACACTTTTGTGATTGAAATATTTAAAGACACTTAAATGAATATAAACTCTAGTTTGCCACATACTATTGACATGTGTTTGCACAATTTCCCAGAGGTAGCGTAAGGCAGATTGATAATCTTTTTCGCGAAGGCATTTGTTCTTGATGTCTTGATATCCGGAGGACGTGGGAATACTAGACCCCGAATCTTGTCTGAACCCTGCAACGGGATGATAATTACCTTCGAGGTTTCACCAACAACTAAACGAATTGAGCCACAAGAAACAATAGCCTTGGTCCGAAACAATTTCAGTGCAAAGCAAATAACTAGTGCAGTTATAACTTAAGCGAGTGTCTGCTTACTTTTTCATTCCCTCGTATTCTTATTTCGGGAGTTGTTCAAAGCACTATATTTATTTCTACTCGTAATTAGTGAATGTCTCACACAGCACAAGACAAGCTGGCCAGGATTTGATTGTTTGCTTTGGGTGTTTCGTGTGCATGGGAAGGCTACTAACGATTTATAATTAATTTCTTCTCTTAATGCTACTGACAAATGAGGAATCTGGGTCACAAAAATGCTGTAATTAACTTTGTTGGAAGACATAACCACATTTATTTGTTTTTCTATTCTTTTGCTATGAAAAATCTTTTTCCCGGAAACTCTCTCTGCAGCAGTTGGTTCAGAAACTAAAATAAAAAACTTCTGCAGGCTCAAAAGTGCTGCTTTTGTTTTGATACAAACTTTTGTTACAAATTAAAGTTTTCTTCTTCCTTTTTGGTTTCAACTGTTCGTCGTTTCGTTAGAAAATTGTTTGAAGTATTTCTTCTTTTTCGTGATTTCCCTTCTAAAACTATTTTGTTTACAACAATCACAGGCCCCTTAAAAGCATTTAAATACTTTGAGCTGGCAAATGCTCGTGTGTCTGTACAACTGTAGGTCTCTCTGTCTAATTTTGCGTGTCTGTGCGATGGGCTTGATGCTTGGCATTTTTAATTGTTAGAAAATTTTAGCAGTTATTTATTTCGTATTTATTATTATTACGTATTTGTCGTTAGTAAACGTTTGACATTCAACTCACGTGTAAACGTGACCGATATAAGGTGCGATTCCGTATTTAACATTGGGATCCTGTGAAATCCCAATTTCACCATAAACTGTTACTGTAATCAAACGTGAGTCACCCGCAACAGTAAAGTAAAGACAAATATCTACGTGCACACACATACATATGTATGTATGCAAAGTAATCCCATGTGTTTGTTGAATTGTCTTTTATATAAAACAAAAATTTATTAAGGAACAAGCAGCCTCAAACAAACTGCATATTCAAACCCAAACTAAAACCCATTGAGTCATTCGTATCTGGTTTTATGGTTTTGATTACTGGGTTTCTTTTTTTCTTAAGCCGCAAGAAAAAACAAGAAAATTCCAAAGTGGTTGTGTATGTGCAATACGATTTGAAAAACATTTTGTAAGTGAAAACAAAAGCTTACAGGGGCAGTTATTTGAATTATTGTGAATTTCACGCGACTTCTGCATTTAGATTCCATTTACACTTCATTAATTTTACTTAAGAGACCTCCGTTGCAAACACTTTTAATTCGTAAGTTTTTTTCCGAAGAGGGGCCAAAAAGTTGACGTTGAATGACCAAAAGGACACAGAAAAACTAATAAAAGTCCTATTTAGTTCATGCCTACAAGAGGACAAATGACAATTTTCATTTTGTTTTCCTCCTCTATTATTTCCGGTTGCCATGTAAAAATACGGACACAAGCGCATAAGAGAAGCAAAAAAATATGTTTTGAAACAAATTTTTACATGTGAAATTAGCTTCAAGCCAAACACAACTTTGACTTAAATAATGAACATCTGAATGAACGAATGTACGAGCATAAAGAGGACGTCCAGTAAAGGTGCATAACATAAGAAGAAGTTCCCAATAAGGATGGTACGGTGGCGTCTGCAAAATCGGTTGCTTATTATCCAGCCACTGATGCCAAATCACCAGGTTAAATTACAGAAAAAGTTACTGTTTGCTGCGAATTACGGCGCTACGTGCCACACAATAGATATGTTATTGCTCCGATACTCGAGAGATTTGACCCCGCTAGAATAATACCCAATATTCCGACCCTTTGAAAGTTAACATAACCCAAGTCATTGCTAGTCAGAGTCATTCATGATTTCGTTGTTTCCTTACACACTGAAAATAACTTTGATGAGCTTAAAAACTGATTATGTTTCTTTTTTATATTTTCTTCGTCTCGTTATTCCTTTCGCTTTAGTTATTTTCGACTGCATATCTGTTGCTTTTCCTTTGGCAGCTTTTAATAAATTTAAAAATAGATAAGAAAATCCTACTCAATACTCAAATATTTGCAAAGATTACCTAGGCTGAGTTCCATTAGGGCAACATAAGATTTTTATCTTTAAATAAATTAGAATTTCTCGTTTTACTCTTTTTTTACTTCGAACTTTTGCGAGAAACTTGCAAGAGCTGCTTATGAAATATTGAAGTTTGATTGTAACATTTCCTCCTTTTTACAACCACGAAACAATTTTCATACACATTTCGTTTTTTACAAACACAAAATAAATATAAATTGTTGGCCTTAAATTCAGACGAAAAACAAACATAACCAAAATGCTATTGAGAGCAAATGAAATCAGATCAAATGATGAAGATGATGTGTGCGATATACTATTGTTTCCATCCTTATAAAACAGTCTTTCCTTAGCAGCAAATATTCACACGTATAAAAAACATGAGAAGGAAAGTCTCAAAGGGCATCTCAGTTTCATATTTCTTTCTAAAGTCTTTGAATTAAATTTTATAACACAAAAATGATTTAAGGAAATGGATTTTCTGCTCCACAGTTTTGCTATGATACTCGTAACTCTTGAACAGAATAAATATCGAAAGCCTGAAAAACAAAATATTCGTATCAATCGACAATATTGTAGATACGAGTGAAAATAAGAAGAAATGTCTAGTTAGGTTGAATCATTTACTGTGCGTATGTATTTTCACCAATATTTTAAGCATTTGCTTTTGTACTTGGAGAATAATAGAAATATAATTATAGTGGAAACTTAAAAAAACTTCATCATAAAAACTACAACCGCTTTATTAAAGAACGTTGAAATAAAATTCCGTTATTACACACAGTTACAAGTGTTTGTTATTAGTTTGTTTAATAACAGGAACAGTTACACAGCCTACCACACATACAGACAAACATAAATCGTATGTAGCCAATAATCAAAATTGGTTGAAAAAGTTTGGCTAATAAGAGATGTTGGTGAACAAAATTAAAAAGAACAAAAAAACATTTCACTAATTACAGCGAAATGACACCCACCGATTGTGTCTGCATGCGAACGTCTAAATGTGAAAACACACCAAACCAGTGGCTTTATTAGGAGAACTATAACGCAAATATATGACGACATTAATAATGTTGGGAGGATGTTTTCAGTTAATTGCAGCCCTCGTTGCAGCCATATACACACGTTGTATGTGTGTATGCGCGTATGTTGGTGCAAATAAAAGAGCTGAGGGCAAATATAAAAGTTTTTTTTACACAAATATTACACACATTTATTTTAGGCACATGTTGTTGTAAATATATGAGACCATTAAATCACACACCCATCCAATTACACAACTCACAGAAGAGAGAGGCAAAATTCAAATAGAAAAAAATATATTTGAGAACAAACAGTGACTAAGAATTTGCCATTCTTTCGATTCTATAAAAACCTCTTATTTTCAATGTGATTAAAAAAAAAATATCCTTACAAGCAACCGAGGTCTTAAAGGAGCCAACAATGATATTTTTGTTTAAAAGTCGTCACCTATTTCTAACTACTTTTCTAAATGTATAAAAAGTTTGATCATTTTAGTGTAAAAACTTATATTTCAGAGGATTGCTGAATACCCGTTCGAATCTAATGTCTAAAACATTGATTAAAGTGTTTCTTCCAAGGAGCACGTCTAGGAAAAAACTTACTTTTAAAAACGATTAAGACTGAAGAATTAAAATATTAAAACAAATTAGATTTAACCGGAAGTTGCAAGCAACGCGTTCAACACGACAACGTGTTATAGACACTTGTCAAAGAAGTGAAAGTGTTTTCTTTCATAGAACAAGAAACATAAAGAACTTTGCAACGCGTCTGACGAATGAATTATTTTCTTATGAAAAGTAACAATCAGGCAACAAGTGCCTTCTAATTATTTTTTGAATACTTGTGTTACTTTCTTCGGAAAGGCATAGATATATTAGAGTAGACAGGTAGTAAAGTAGTGGGGCTGTGTGTAGAATCCTCCTTTATAAATCCTTCAACCCTTATACGAGTATGACTCTAATCCACTTAAAATTATTTGAACAAATTTAAAGAGTTTAATTAAATCTTGAAGCAAACTAATTTCGTTGTTCATTTTCATCAAAAAGGTTAAAACAAAAACTTGCCTCATGCAGCAATGACAGCGCTGTAACTTCCTTCATCTTTAGATTGCATATGTGTGTCTGATCATGTAAGAATCAAAATACGTTGTTTGCATTTAAAGAGCTTCTAATTGTATTTGTATTAATATGGGATCAAAGAGGTGCTAAACACATACACATGTACATACATACACACAAACATATACATCTTTAATATTTTGCATATTTATTTATTAATTTACCCAAGTCCTTACAGTTATGAGCTCAATTCGCATGTAGAAATGCGAAATTGTTCCAAATCATTTTTCAAAAAAGAAGCGATTAATATATTGAGGGAGAAGCAGCATTCAAAATGAAATAGTTTCTCGAAAGCGGGTCGGTAAGTTGTTCGCTGAAGGATGCACTGTGTACATTTGCATGTATGTGTGTGGAATTGGCATAATTTAGCTGCTGGAAACCATTTAATAAAGTTGACATATGGCGCTTGGAATTAATCATTGTGTTGGTGTTAATAGTGGATAATGTTGTCATGGGAGCACTGTCATGCCAAACCGCCACCCACCCAAAATTTTATGATTTATTCAATTGTGATTTTACAGACTGCATTTAGTTTAAAACACAAAACCAGAAACCCATCTTTAATTTGCTAAGAAATGAACTTGAGGTGGAAAAAATTAAATTATTTTACTCGATTGCGACAAGTCTATCGAATATTTTGAATTTGAATAAAAGCAAGGAGAGGCAGAGAAATTCATTGTTGCCACAGTTGGCCATTTCTCTTTATATTCAGTATTTAATCGATTTGGCTTAACTGTAATTTGTTATTCGAACAAAAGAACTGAATCAAATCGTGTGTATAAATTGCCAAAGGACTAGATATAACACTAGTAGTAATCCTCTACAGTCGTCATGTCATGCCTTCTTCAAATTATAATCACGTCCAAAGAATATTGGGCAATTGAGCCTTTTCAAATACATGTTCCTATAATTTTTAAAACTTAAAATATTTGCATATCGTAAGCTGAACTGTTTGACCACAAAGCTGTGGTGAATGATTTTTTCCATTTCCTTGCTGAAACGTGATTCTGGTAAATGTGATAGTTAGTCTTTGTGAGTTGCGAGTGTTAGTGGGGCAGGTTTGTAAGCGGTCTCTTCTTGCTACTCACCTTTACAAAGTTACCTACAAGCTTAATGGCTTTAACCAGGAGCACCACATTTGTATGTACAATGTTCTTATGGAACAACCATATAAGAGCAGGCAGTTGAACAATGATCAATTTTTGAATTTAAGAAATTGTTTGAACAATCGTTGACGTCTTTAATCCTATCGATTTTGTTTAAAATATAACCCGGCATAAGTAGGGAGAGAGCTGTGCTGCTTCCTAATTCGTTCGTTTTGGGGAAATGGGGTTTCAACTGTCTTCCTAACTTAAGTGATGAATACTGAATAATTTTGGAGCAAACCGTTCTGCTCTGCAAGTGTGTGACTAAATTATTTTGGGATACGTACTTGGTTTTTTTTTCAAGTTTTCTACTGGAGGTTGCAAGTGTGTTTGTACAACTTTTGGCCAGTGGCAAAGCTAATAAAAATGTAAGCCAATAAATTTAATATGAACGAATGTCAGTCGAAAGGAAGAGGGGAAGAAGGCAAACTCTTTCGTAAGTGCGCATATGGAACGAGTATGTAGAACATTAGGGCAAGTCTTAACTAGAGACATGAAATTTTTTTTCAACTTTTTCATACTCTCACCGACCAAATTGATAAATATTGAGAAAATCGACTGGCTGCCATAATTATTTTAAAAGGACATATTAAAACCTCTGATTTGGAAAACGGAACCAGAAAGAAACAGGCATTGGCTACATATGTATGTGACGGAACAGCCGACAATACTTGGGGCATAAATGGAATGTGCGGTCTTATTAACGATAATTCTTGTCGTTTGCTTGTTATAATAATAAATAGTACGATAATACGTTGGAAGATGATGAAGTTGATTTTGAATACAAGATGAAATAAAACAGTAGCATTGCTGTTACCATTTTTCAAAAGTGTTAAGTGACAAAGATGGAAATATGTATAAAACGAAGAATAAATTTCACACATAATAATTTCTTTTAAATAACATGTCCCAAGTTAGGAGACACAAAGGTCAGACTGTTGCCGCGTTAGTTAACAGGACAAATGAAAGATATATCAGTTATTCCATAAAAGATGCCTGCTGCTACTTCTGATGCTGCACAATGACTCCTTTACGAAAGCCTGCGCGGATATTGTAGCAGTCAGGATTGACATAAACAATAAAAAATAATTGTTGTAACCAAGAATTGCAATTCTTGTTGTTGTGCTAATTATGAAGAATTCGTTAAATACCAAATATTTCACTTTTCATTTTTATGATTTCTCCCCACTTTGGCGGCTGAGACCGGAACAAATCCGACATTTAATTTTAAGGGCCACCCTAATGTACCAGTGTAGATATAGAAATATTCAGTAGAAGTAAAGAGAAGCAGGACTCGTATTAATATTTTTATTCTTGCAATTTTTATTGTTTGCTGGATCTCTTTTTTACTTTTTCTAGCTGGTCATAAATGGGATTTTGAATGTGAAAGAACAAAAAAAAAGTTACAGCAATAAAAGTTGTAATAGTAGCAAATATTATTTTATGTTGAAATAGCAGAGCAACAAAAAAGTGCACTGGGATGTGTTTAAATTTACGAGTACAGTGGGCGATTTTGTGCCTGTGGTATATTTAAAGTCATTTTCGTGCTTAACTCGGAGGCAGATATGAATTTTTACTTCAGAATGAGAACACAAGTACAAAAGCAGCACGTAAAAATGGATGTGAAGTTGTTGGTGTGGAATTATTTTATGCATGTGTCTGGGTAGTTTTCTTATTTTAATCAAATAAATCTATAGAAATATTAATGACTAATAACTTATTCAAAGGCCTTCATTTATTTTTAGATTGATTGCATTTGATTAAATTTTTAGTAGAGTGAAAATTCCATTTGGAAGCACAAAAGCAATGTAGCAGTCATGTAACATGTAGTTGCTTTGATTGGTAGCTGGGAGAACTAGCTAATTGCAAAAATGTTAATTATTTAATTTTTAAGCTTTAGGTCTAGCACACAGTCATTAGGAAATATCGAATATAATCAATAAAATTATTTTATTAAAAGAATTTTATAAAAGACGTAAGACAATTATAGAAGACGTAACAGTTAAACAATAAGAGGCCAGAAAAAGTTTAAAAGCAAAAACTAACAAGTCATAATTATAAAAGAATATAACAACTGAAGTTACGGTGGGTAGACTTCGTTCTAGTCCAACAGAATAAATTATCGAAAACATGAAATATTGGGAAAACTCTCGTATTCAATTTTCTTTATTAGTTGCGTTAAATAGGCGATGCTTACAATGGACACAAACTTCGTAGAAGTGATTGCTGGTGATTAATTTTAAATAAATTTCTAAAAATAAAAACTCACAAAAGTTTTATTTTATGTCGTCATAAGTTTAATTAAGTGACAACTTTGGAAACATAAAATTTAAATAACAACTCTTTGCTTTCAACCTTCTTGCGTGATTTTCTCAAGTCATCAGTTAGCCTAACTGCGGCTCCCAACATAAGCTAAGCTATATTGTGTCGTTACTCTAGCGACGTTTTTGCTCAAATATTTATTGCTAATATGGACGGGTGTAGGAATTGCAATCTCAGCATCAGCCAACTTTTTTGTTGTTGCTTTTTGAGAGACTCTTTTTCTTAAAACTTGAAAACATGGAACTGCTGGTAAAAATAGGCCAACTACTGAAAATATTTTCATGAAATGTCATAAAGTTTCGCATCAGTTAAACACAAATATAAAGACAAGTGTTTTTATATTTTGAAAATAATTTCACACATTTTTCGAGATTAATGAAAACTTTCGGTTCGTTATTTTGATCAAATTTTATTATTAAATAATTTAACAGATCTGAAGCTTCATTCCCTAGTAATGTATGAGAAAGTTTTATATTTAACTGGCCATGTTGGCCTCATTACTTAATTGCAGCATGAAACTCTTAAATTGTTCATTTGTTATTCTTGTTGTTTTTGTTTTAATTCTTTTTTATGATGAAAATGTTGATTTAATTTGGTTTTAGTACTGCTGAAAACTTTGTAAAGACCCCCCTTATATATTCCTACTGCATTTCTTTGAAAAGCGAGCATAATGATTCATTTAAAATTATCATTTAAATAAAATTATCTCTAATTTAACCCCATTTCAACAACACACACATACAGACTTACAAACGAACCGTATGACTGAAATAAAAGAAGGAGTAAATAAAAACTTGTTGACTTTCAAAGCGTTAATACTCATAACGAGTAAAGAAAAATAAGGCTGATGATGCCGTGGATGCTTAAGCCTTAAGCAGAAACTCCTTTCGCGCAAAACAAAATAATATTGCTTGGATCGTTGGTTGCCTAGTTGGTCGGCTGGGCTGTTAAGCAATGCGTTGATGGTTGGGTTCATGGGTGGGTCATGGTAATGAAATGATGGTTGAGTTTAGTGGTTATGATGGCGCGGTTACAAGTTACGAACTTTTGATGCAAAAGAAAAAACTAAATACAACCAAATGGAGAAATTTTTATTCTGTTTCAATTTTTGCTCATAGCGAAGTTGCCAAAAGGAAAGTCGTTATTACACATTTAACTTGAAGGGTTTTATTCATAATATTTTTTATTTTCTTCCTCTCAATCATGCGAAAAAAGTAATATTTACAAACAAAGAAATTAAGCAGTTGAAGAATAACGTCGACTCAATTGCGTTAATACTTTTAACGAACAACTTTAACGAAATTTCTCTTATTTGTTTATCAAAAGATTCTTTCAAGGAAAAAAAAGGAGCAGGAGAACAAGTAAAATTATATAAAATTTTATCACATTCTATAAAGGAATTCAATGAAAATCAGGCCATTGGAGTTTATTTTATGCTCATATCCTTTTTAAGATTTCGTTTCTACTTCTTTCTCTAACTCAATTCATTCTGCTGTTATTTACTTACTTACTTTAATAATATTATTTTCTACATGGGTTTTGTCATTATCGACGTAAACTTCATCATTGTCATTTCTTTATTGGCAAAAAACAGGTTTTCGTTTTCTTTTTTTTACTTTCAAACTGTCATAATGGCAGAAATTGTAGGCTGAGGCAAAATCGCAGCTTTCAGGCAAACACACATACATACACACAGCCACACATATAAACGTAGATAGCAAGTAGCATTTCCTTTCTTACAGTTCGTTCGATCATTGAAAATGCTGCTGCTGCTGTCAACAGAAGGATGTGCAATAAAGGAGTTTTTTTTTGTTTGGTTTGGGTTCTTACAAGATGTGTACAATGTATGTGTGTGTGTGTGTGTAAGTTCTTAGTGTGTGTATTAATATTTTATTGGTAATCTTCTCCGTTGCTGTCACGCTTTAAAAAAGGGTGATGGGATGAAGAAAAAAACTCAAACGAATTTTAACCATCGTGACAGTTAAAGTAACGGAAACGGAAACAACTATCGGCAAATGACATCTTAATGTTATTGGAAAAACATTGAGTCGGTAGAAAATATTATTTTCAATTTTTTACATACAAACACATTCGTACTTTATATAGAATGACATTTAGTACTATCTATTCTATTGAAAATGTTGCTCCTTAGCTCGACTTAAATGGCTGTTTGCCATATGGTTTTTGCTTTGGTTCATTGAAAACTAAATTTATTTTGAAACTTAAAAGCTGTTCAGAAGAAGCCAGAAAATTGATTATTACTATTGTCCATAGAACTCATATTTATGTATGAAAGTGTATTCGTTCGAGTTTCTTGCAAAGCGGAGATGTGACCGCAAGGAATTGTAATAAGAAAATTAAATTTTAAACAATATATTTTTTTTAATCAACACAAGTGAACAGCACCAATCGAACCTAATTTGTAAAGTGGTCGCCTGGCTTCTCTGTCGATTTGAACTTTTAACATTTTTTTATTTTAACGATTTTTAAACTCAATTACCATTTTGTTTTTAACAGAAATTGACTTGCAAATTTAACTTAAGTTCGTGTTTCCAAATACATCAATTCTCCTCATTCGCACTGAGACCGTTCCATTTAGTAATCTTGCTATAGCTTTTGAAGGGTGTTAATTGATGTAGAATTTTGGAACGAATTTCCGTCATCCCTTGTCAAGTTTGGTTTGGAGACAAACCGGTTCGGTTTCAGTGTCATTTTTCGTTCTAGAAATTTATATTTTGATATGCCTGATAATGTTTGTCTAAAAGCTTCCAACACAATTTAATTCCCCATTCTCTCAATCAATCAATCTCATTCCAACTTTAATTTGGAAGTTTCATTAAAACTTAATTTCGTATAATTTATTTGAAATTAAAACCAACAACACTTTCATTTGGCGTATCAAAGGAAATTCAATTTAAAAGCAAAACAAAAAAATTTCGATAATAAATATTTTTACACGAATGTTAACAGCAAAGGACACAATTCTACTTTGTTACTGCCACACAATCTGGCTTATTGTTACAGTCAACATCCTCGTCCCTTCGCTAATTGCACTCAAGTTGATTACAAACATTTTAATGTTGGTAACGGACCATCAACGTAAAGACCCCCATTCTCGAATACGACGACAACAACCAGAAAAAAACACTTAAACGAAGAGTAATAACAAAAACAGTCGGTCGACAATCGCCAATAAAAGCAACAATTTTAAAAGGTTGATGATAATAACGCCGCAACCATCATGGAGATGGCAGATTAATTATTATTGACACGAGTTATTGATTCCTTTTACACTCGTACTTTTTAAAGCAACCAGCTGTTGCAGATTGTGAAAATACAGATTTAAGCAGCGGTTCTATTTTTAATTTATTTACTAAATAATTTAATTAAATTAATTTACTCTAACTGAACTTGCAGTTGCTCTATAGAATTCTAATAAATCTAAAGTGAAGATTCATAAACGCAACATCACTTATTGAAGCTAAAACTGGGCAATAAAACAGACTGACTTTGATCAAAAGAAAATCATATCGATAAAATTAACACTTCAGCTGCACCATCCATCCATCACGTTCGAAAAGATTAATTCACTAACGCTTCGATTATTCACTAAGGTTTTTATGAATTTCATCATAGAGAGCAAGTTTCTGTGATGTCATTTCGAATTGTGCCGTAGCTGTCTACTCCAGCTTCACTCAAATCTTTCTTCATAAAAATACTCGTATAATTTTTATTATAATAAAAGATGGAACAAATCTATAATATGATATCGCATTTTTCTAAATTTTCCTTTACGTATTTTACAGGAAGCGCTCTATTCTTTATCTTTTAACTTTTTCCCCATTCCAATAATGATTTTCGTTTAAAGGGAATGAGAATTGTAAGAACTTATTCCTAAAACTACCACAGCTGGGAACTCTTGCATTTTGTATTCTTTTCGTCTAACTTATTTAAGCTTGGAAACCAATTAATCTGAATTTAAATGAATTTAATTTGCATCTCAAGTTAGTTCCACTAAAATTTAATAAATAGGAGATGTTAAATTATTTTTAGAAAATAATTACTTTTTTCCATTTCCAATACATTTTAAAATTTCCGACAAATGCCTTTTTCGAAATTGAATATTCAATTGTATTCAGGCTACCTGTTTTCTAAAATATATAACCTTTGGCAAGATATTGATATATTAATTAACTGATAAAGTAAGGAAATATTTGCATTTGATACAGCATCACTTGAGAGCAGTTAGTCTAATTTGTCAAACTTCTTTTATCTTGTGGAAAGAAAGATTGGAAAATTCGAGAATAACTATAAGGCGATTTTTACAAAACATTTTTTTAAGCTGTTCGGAGAACTTCGGCTTCCAAATTTTTAAAGATTATTTTTTCATCAATAAATAAGCCGTGGGTCTAACACCAGCTCTCTCAAAAATAAATTACTTAACATCGTTGATCTAGCAACCTCGCACATCCGATAGTCCCCAAACTTCAGACTGTATGGTACTCGTATCAGGAAAACTATTATGGGCGGTGTCATAGTTCCTGCAATACATATCATATGTTTCATTGTAATGCGCGTGGTGAAACACGCCGCGTAACCACTGGTAAGATGAGCTCTGTGCTTATAGTTTAATTATGGCAAATAAATCTGCCATTACGTTGATCTAAAGTCTCAATGATTCTCGATAAATAACTTTTTCTCATTTTAGATTAGAGCAAAAGTAATTGAGCGTCATGTGACTGTGTTTCTTGTAACGACATTTAATTAATATCACCCGCAAGTCAGAAAACGAAAATAGAACATTTTATTTACAACGAAATCTAAAATTTTCCATGTTCAAAATATCACCAAAGTCCTTAACGGAAATCATTATGGGTTAGCAATATTGTGTTGTTGTGTTATCAACCAAAACTTAATTAACCAATACGGCTAAACGAAGTAATACAGTAACCAGGACTTTAATACAAGATACAACCCTACTCGTGCTTTGTGGCAGAATTGTATTACCAGGCAATTCAAAGGCGAGGTCAGACGAAGCAATTACTTAATGAAAAGCGCATAATCAAATGAATACAATACAATAGCGGTATTCAGCGTTTTGTGCAAAAGGTCTGGCAAAAGCGAAAATGCAAAATATCGTAGCTTTTTTATGAAACTCAACAGAAAGTTATTGTTGTTGTTGTAATTGCGTGAAACTCTTAACTCGACTAATATAAAATGTTGGAAAGTTGGAAAAAAATTTAAAAACTTACCGGCAACTGAAATTATTTTTTGTTTTTATTTGGTTTTAATCACACTTGTTTCTTGTTAGAGAGAAGTACGCTTCAATATATCCAATAAGGTGATGAACTGTTGTAGATTAGCTTCCAGATGAAGTTCAGATTTGTTCAGTTGCTGAAAAAATAAGAAAGTTAAATTTAAGAATATTTAAATTGCTTTGGCTTTTTAAATTTATAAAATAAGATTGAGGCCTTATAAAGGGCTAAATCAGCTCTAATTCTTTTTCTATTTCGCTTTCATCCACAACAATGTACTCAAGAATATGTGCGCAAGAGAAATATTCACACATACATATGTACATAAACGGGTCCGAATTTGTAGGTTTAATTTTTTACTTTGATTTTGCAACACATTTGCTTTTATTAATGAATATTGAATGTGAAATAAAATGCAAAACCGAAATTCAAATCAATAAAACCACCGGCGCATCTTCCTCTTCCTCGTATTGATGCTTGAATTTTGTCTATTGTTCTTGTTGTTGTTTGTTCCGTGAAGCGTAAATATTTAATGTGTTTTGCAATAGATTTCACAAGTGTTGGTAGACTCACAGTTACATGAGCCCACATAAAAAACTACAGCAAAACGGATTTTCCCCACAAATAAATTTCTACAAAACAACAACAAACGAAAAAAGGTCCTTGTTAAATGTGGAAAATATTTCGATTTATGATACTCGTATTTACTTCAGTTTCTATTTAAATATTCAGTAAAAAAAAGAAAAACAAGCAACGAAAGTGTTTTAAATGTAAAAGTACTTGTACTTGCAAAATGATAAAATGTTTTTCAATGAATTCTGGAATTTATTAAAGTTTTATGAAAAATTGCATTGGAAATTTAGTTGCCCCCGTAAAAAATACTAAATTGCTAGTAAAAGTTTTTTATCTTTTGCATGAATAATTTGCAAACTTTAGTTTAATGTTTGTAATGTTCACAGATCTAGACAAAAGATATCAAAAATTCGATCTTATAACAAGACGCCTGGAACCCAGTAAATTTCTTTACAATAGTAATTGTGGTCAGCAGTTGCATTTCAAAACATTGTACGTGTAAACACACAGCTACGAGTTTTATTGGTGAAAACACATTTCTGCTAGCGAAGTAGATATTTCCGGTAGGAGCGGTATGTGTTTGGATCAAATTAAAATGAAAAAAGTACCAGTTCCAAAATTATATTTTAGCAATATGCACACATACTCGTACATACACGTATGTATGTTCATACCTAAATTTCGAAACTTTGAATATTAAAACGTTTTCGGTTTATCCTCTATTTTTACGCCATTCGGGTGTGTTTTAGAAAATCCGACCTCCTCATTCCTCCGCAAAAAGTCCAAAAGGGTTCTTTATTCGAATTAAATATTGCAAAATCTGACTGACCTCCGCGAAAGCAAGAAACTAGAACTATAAATTGTAATAATTTGCTGATCATATTAATCCAAAAATTAGAACTCCTTTTTTAGTTATCAAAAGCTTTTCCATTAAATAATATCTGAAATTAAATTCATGCTGGTTGGCGTATAGTAACGATTACAACAAAAGCGAGGCGTAGAAGGCTACAATAATCTATTGTTTAACTCTGCCTTTAAAATAATTATTTTGGTGTGACTGTTCTGCACGACCACAGCACTTTGTCCACAATTACAGCCTGCTTGTTTATGTTTTGCACTTGCCTTCTCGGTGAAATTCGTGAGTTGCAAGTATTAAATCTCTGCTAGTATTTTATTATTTTCTCTTTATGTCGCTGCTCTACATGTACGAGTATTCGCTTGTGTATGAGTGTTGATGTGAGAAGGTGTATTTGCTTTTATATTTTCCTGAACAAGCAAGAGACCATTAATAAAAACAATCTTATTACAGTTGCTGCGTTTGTGTGTTAAGGACTGTGTGACTTGAATTATAGCGCAATGTTGTTTTACAACAGCCTGACAACTTGACCCCACTTTTGGCGTAGAAAATAAAGAAATTGAAGTAAACGGACATAAATAATTACAAACACATAATAACCGTCTATTATTTTTCCTGGTGTAAATGAAACATTCATGCACACCAGCAGTCACACATACAACAATTTATATACTCTTCAGCTCGTTTCTACATCTGTGTGTGTGTAATAAGTTAGTCATGTACTTACTTCCACCAAAGTGTATGTATGTGTGTTTGTTAAAGGAAATTAAATGTCAACCTTGAGAATATTATTATGGAAGTCCTAATTTTTATTAATTATCCCGAATATTATTTTTTCGTGGCTACAAGGATTGTTTTTTATTTAGAATCGAATCACAATCAATTGAGGACCCAGGGGAAGGGATAGATACCATTTCTCACTCCTGGATGCAATTTTCCCATTTAGCCGACATATTGTAATTTTAAACTCCGCCTTTTCTTTCATCACTTAAATTCTTTTATTGGTTTTTTTAAACAAATAAAAAGTCGATGTAAAGATAAAAATTATTCTAGTGACACAAAAAAAGCGAATAAAAAAGCACGTTATTCGAATACTCATCTTATTCCTTACTAACTAACTTTACTTTATGATATCGAGTACATATTGCGACGCGTTGGACAAGAGACATGAGGACATAAAATAAAAGAAGACGCTGGTTATATACCATGCATATCCATTGTGTTCGACTTTTCCTTTAATTTAACTTAGCCGACTTAGGGAAAGAATAATTATAAAATCACAGACTGTGAGTGGTAAGTGGCAACTGACAAGTTCACAATTATAAAACTGCAAAATTAGAAATATATGATTCGTTTCTAAAAATTGTTAAATAGACTTTATTTTACACATGGATTTCATTACGAAGTCACTAATTTATACTTGATGTCTTCTTTTATTTTAGGCCCACCTGTGTTAGTTGAGTCGATATTTGGCCCTTTATCCAGGTTGCTATGTAATGTTACACCGCCGCTACAGCAAGACCGAGTGGCTTTAGTTGGATTAGAGACATCCATTTAAAGGTGAGTTGCACGACTTTAATTGTTCTTTTGTTTTTTTTTATATTTTGTTCGAATGTTAAATTGAAATTCGCTTTTGTAAGCATTTGTGATTGAGGTTAATTTAAATTAAGTTTCATTTTTGTTTGTTTACCGATCTAATTTTTCTTTCTTTGTCTCTGTCTCTTCATTCCACCTCCTTTAACTTAGTTTTGTGATGACATTCTTTTGGTGGCTTTTTATTAATTTGTCACTGGCAGGAGCAACTGTTGCTAAAAAAAACTTTTTCTTTCGCTCGCTAATGAGCTGCAAAACTATTTTCTTTTTACTCTTGCTACGTTTTGCCCAAGAACTAGAGAAACTTGAGAAAATGACGATAATAATGACACTTCCTTTTTAACTCTTAAAAAAGAGAAACAACCAAGACAACTTTGGTTCCTCATTAATCGCAATTTAAGGTCAAACTATTGTGGATGATAAATCACATCCCATTAGACCTGATGGCTAAAAATGCTTTTTTAGTTCACATTCTTGTGGAAATATTTATCTTGTTTTATCCCTTATTCAGTTCGAACTGTATGTGGTGAAAAGGGGATATCTTCTTAATGTTTCTTACCTAATAATTTTCCTTTTATTTCGTTATTTCAATGTGAACTGTTGGCACGAGGGAGTCGAACTTTTCCGGCCCTAACAGATTTTTTTAAACATTTCCTTTTCAACTGTCATCATTTCTGAAATCAAAGAACAAGTTGACTGTGGTTGCTTGAACATGAATTATACAGTATTCAAATGTTTGTACATGGTGATTTGTGCGTGAAACTGGCCCGATTTGCTTTAGGTGTTCCCCAAAGTATGTGTCGGGACTTTAATTCACTTTTAAATAAATTGAAGCTTTTCTCCTTTTACCTTTTTCTTCAAATGATGACAATAACTTAATCAAAGGACATGTTAAAATAACCTGCCATTTAATAATTTGGTAGGCAGTTGTGACCGCAATTCACTTTCAAAAGCAATTGTTTCGAAATATTCGCCAGAGCTATGCGCCATTGAGGGCGCATTTTATTCCTGGTAATCAATTTGCATAAGAAAACTTTTTTTGCCTCTAAGAAATAAATCTGTGGACACTCATAAATTTTATACTTAAATAAGAAAGAGTCTTCTTTTATCTTCTGCAAAGTGATAAAAACAAAGAACACAGCTAAGCAAATTTTGACCTTTCCAAATGTTCATGGGTCTTGTGCACGCACAAACATGCTCATACATAGAAGACATAAGTTGCATCAAACACTATTTTTTGGTATTATATCAAATCGAAAAGGGCCAAACGGAGGCAACAAGAAAGTTTAAATCCCTTAGAAAAATCCAACAAATTGAAAACATAAACTATTTAAGACACACACACACACACAAATATGCATACGGCAGGATATTTTTAATTGTAGTAGTTTATGGTCAGACTTATTGTCAGAGTATTGTTGAAGCCAACCTAACAAATTGCTTGTCATTGTTCTGTCCGGACAAACCGTGTGGAAGGAAATAATCTCGTTCACATATCTTCTGCTTCTTTTACTTCTGGGCGCATGTGAATATAAATTTATGGGTTTTTGTTGGTATAAATTGAGAGTTTAACAAGGAATTGTTCATATTCATGAAAGCTTTACACTGAAATGTGACTTAAAAGAAATGAGGGCGATGAAAAGTATACTTTATGACCGATTTTGCTTTGATTGTACCGGTCACCGAAGAGTGTGTCTTATTATTTTTCTTTTATTTAAGCCGTCTGTGTCCATATCATTGGACAACAACCAACATTTGATGGACAGATGAATTGGAAGGACAACGTACTCCGTATAGTACAGGACGCCTTGAGACGATATTGATGGCATTGAAATTGAAGCAAACCCTGCAGGAACAACGTACGTGTGGAAATTCAATGCTACACTTGCTGAAACAATTGATATACCGGCCCCACTTGTAGCCAGTGACAGGACATGTAAGTTATTTGTGTTTTAAACTTGAAATCGAAATGAATATCACAAATCCACAATCACTATCACTTACAAGTTGTGTCAGTTAGCGAAGTGTCCCAGTATCACATTTAAGTGAGTGATGAGAGTAAATTTTTTTCATGCATTTCATCCGCTCTACTGTTGCATTTAGTTTTGACGTACTTCGAAGGAACCCTACTAAACACTTCTTAATAATTCTTATTTTACTCAAGAACTTTTTGCGGGTAACAACTTGCTTTTCCATACAAACAGCTATGCGATCTTTTTAATTATTGGTTTTCGTGCAATATTTCATATCCTGTTTTCATAACTACATTAAGGAACACCTTCTTTTAAGGCAGGACAACGCACACTGGGATGGCCCCGAAGTTATAGGTGCTGCCAAGTGAAACGACTGTCGAAATGTTTTACTAAATCAATTGCGAAAATATTTTTCTCAGTATTAGCCTCTGCTAATTTGTAACAACACCGGGGAAAAGTTGTCAATATAATCGTTTTGAGAGAGGGAGGAATATCCTATTTTCTTCCCTTGGATCCTTAATATACAATACGAGTATATGAAGGGCAATGTTTTTTGTATCTGTTATATATTAATAATTATAACTCAATCACAATAACTAATGAGAAGGTATCGGGAGTACTCGGTGTCAGGGGCTTTCGAATGATATGAAGTCGTTATATTTTATATTTACTCCCGTATGGTTACATTCGTGGTTTAAGAACATCAATACTACTAACTCCTGATGTTGAAATGCCAACGGTTGTATGCATTATGTTGAGTGTAGAAGTGAGAATGCGGTAGCGTGTGTTGGACAAATGATAAATTGTAATTTTCAAATAGATTCGCATAATTTTCCAAATGATTTGCGGTTTTATCCATTTACAATGATAGCTTTTGTTAGCGCCATGGTCAGCCTATAATTTGTGTATGTAAATGAATGTTACTTTTCGATAAACTCACTCATACATGCAACTCAATATGTACGAGAGTTTTATTGTTTGAACATTTATGTTTCGCTTTAATTCGAAGTGTGTGTGTGTGTGTGTGAGTGAGTTTTTTTCATTCAATACGTCTATGGAGCTCTTTTATGTTGGGCTAGTAATGAAACAAAGCCCTGTGTCTATACAATAACACCAACAGGTAAACGAATCGGACTCACACCAACACATGTGTATTTGTAACAATGTATTGTGTTTACGCAACCATTCATCTGCAGTACGACACAAGAGGCGTGGTTAATTGCTTTTGTTGTTGCTTCATTATGCTAATATTTTATGATTACAGCTTTTTGTTACTGTGAATGTATAGAGGCATGATTTTCATGACTGTTTTTCAACAGAAAATCCCTGAAAGATAAAACCAGAAATGACCAGTTTGGTAACTGACTGACAAACAGACCGCCAGTCGCTTTTGTGCAGAATATGTTTTTAAATTGCAACTTCTGTTTACACTGAACCTTGTAATGTGGTTGCCTTTTTATATTGACTGGCATTTATCAGTTTTGTTTCATTTTTAATTTCCGTTTCACTGTTTCTCTTAATGAAAATGTTCTTTTATTGCCCGTTTGAACTTTTATTGAAATAATACAACAACAAGAACACTATGGTCTAGTAAATATATCGTAAGAGCAAGTTGTAATTGTTGTTGTATTTGTTGTTGCACGCAATTGTTTTGGGTCTTAATAAAAATTATGTTTTCAGTAACCGAAATAAACATTTTCTGAACAACGTTAAAAAACCAAAATCTGTGCCGCAATTTTGTTCTCATTTGTTTACGTTTTTATTGTTAAAAGGTGAACCAGACGCTTTAGCAAACTGCTCTCTACTCAATCAAACTTCAACTGGATTCCAAACTGAATGTGCGGAAGGATTTGACGGAGAGCTTCCAGAAAGATTTTATAATGAAAGTGTATGTGAATGGTAAATGCCTTAGAAGGTCTTTGGATTTAAATATACGCCTCTTAATACTACAACATTTCATATAAATGTATTCTCCTCATTACCTCATCCCTGTTTTCTTTCTGTATTTTTAATTTTCTTTTTATATTTTAAGCTGCCACAAAATTGATTGTAATCAACCTCCTCCTTTCAGATTACAATTCAAATTGTAGGTTTGGAGTTCACAGTTCCCTTTAAATGCTCCAATCAAAAAAACGATAAACACGTTTAGGATCGAACCCTTATTTTTAACTGCGGGGTTTAATTCCAGGTGCAGGCCCGCAACAGTAAAGGACGCTGCAATGCAATCGTATTGCAAGTTTATACAACGGATTCTGACGAGCACACAGGTAAAATTTTCCGATTTCATTACTACCTCTGAGTGTTTCTTGTTTTGACTTCAGCTCCACTCAGTTTGGTCATCTCAGAGTCGAGCGAACTTTCAGACAACCAAATTACTTTTTTAGTATTGTGAAAGGCAACTGCTTTTAGTTGAATTTAGTTGAATTATGTTTAAAATAACAAGTTTGACAGAAAATTTCCTGTTTTTCAGAAAAAGGGGCAGGGTATAGATGTTGTTTGTTATTCTAATTAGAAAAACTGGCGACGGCAGCATATGCGCGTAAATATCCAGCACAGGCTGGCATTATGCTGATGGCGTCTGGGGGATATAACAAATATAGTTGTCCTGGCCTTATGGTAGCGATTATACGGGTTCAGTGATGACCAAGGAGTTCTGCTTAAGTATCCTCCCCTAAAGAAATTTTGATGATTGTACATTAAATTATTTTCTAATTAAAGCCTTTTTGATTCTAACTTACAATAAATTTCAATTTGTTTTTGATATCCAATGAAAATTTGGCCGCAATATCAAAAATTATATACGTGAAAAAAATTAGTGGAAAATTGCCCCAAAAAACAATTTACAAAACGGAAATAATGGGAACATCACTTCCAGTTTTTAGCCGCGTCCTTTTCAAAATCGATTTACTTCACATATGGAAATACCCGATAACTAGTTTTAGAATTGTTTAGGCAAATGCAGCTTAAAATTGTTATTTTTTTAACTTTTATTTTAAAGTGTCATAATTCGAAACAATTTATAATTGTTTTTCCAGTTGCCACGACTTCATTTTTTTTATTATCCTGTCCATCGTTTTATGTTCTTCTTCATCTTTAGACTCGGATGACTGTGATGGAAATCCATTACGCAAAATATGCGTATAACAAAGGACTCTGCTGGAGGTGCTCTTCAATTGATGATAGAAGAACGTTTGGAGTTACCATCGCGTCGCTATTCGCATTCGCCAGCCCCGACTGGTCACTTCCCTGAAGAAATAACAACAACAGCACCGTCGGGCATGATGTCTTGGGATAATGTCCGCGTTCGTTACGAATATTACATATCTCGTGGATACCTAAGAGACTTAGATTTAAAGGTGCGTAAACTGTCTAAGGTTTTTTACAAAGATTTTCCCATGTTTTTAACTGAACTTTTCTTTAGGACTATATAAAGTGGGAAGAATGGTGACATAAATATCAAGAGTGGCTAAAACATGAACGATATTACGAGTACTGGGAACGACAGCAATTAGCACGACGTAGGCGTAAAAAATTGCCAATATCTCAAAGACTAAATTAAGCCTTTCATGTTTTAATGTTTGTTTGATGATCCATTTTGTCAAATTTAAATAATTTATCACTCTAATTTCTTGCGAACATTTCGTTTGTCTTGGGATGATTTCTTATTGCTTTATCCATAATTTTCTTCTTGAAATTTTTACATTTTAAATGTATGAAATTCTAACACTTAGATTATTATTGGTTTCTCGATTATATAATTTCTTGATATCTAGTGTTTTATTTTCATTTCAAATATAACTTCACGCACGGTTTTCCTCCTTTTATAAAAAAGAATCCTACAATTCCAGAGACAAGAAACTAAAGTCGACGCGAGGTAAACCAAAATGATCTGCAGATTTTAAATACTTTATTGTAATCATAAAAATATTATTAAAATATTAATTTCAACAATTTAAATAAATGTAGTTGTGTTCTTATTATTTCCAATATCATGGATACTTACTGGTCTTTAGGAGAAGAACCGCGCGATGGCATTTACGAAAGAAGTTTTCGTTATTGGCTGACATTATCCTGACATTTTTTAAAACTAAAATTATAAATAAACGAAAGTATTGTTCGTTATCTGAGAACACGCTTAGTAACAATAATGTTGTTGGGCATTCAATAAATAGTACTAAAATTCTATTCGTGCGGCAATAGCGTCGATGTCACTGTTCTATCCGTTTTGCTTATTAGTATTTTCATCGAAGCCCTCTGCACTACGACTCACTGGATGGGTTGTGCGACCTTCATCTTTCACTGGAACAGATTTAGGCTACTAATAAAGCCAGTTACCTTGTTCAGTGAAATACCATATACACACCTCTTCAAGTTAGTAAGGACGTGACAAATGCTTTGATTCTACGTGAGCCGGGAGCTGAACAATCGCAGAGCACATGCTCAGATGTCTCATTACTCAAGTCACAGAATTTTATGCTCTTTGAGTTTTCTGCAATAAATTGATGGTATCTTAGCCCGCTGTGTCCGGTAAGTCAGCCCGTGATGGTCCTGAGGTCATTCTTAGCGAGCCTTAGTATTTTTTGGCCTTTGCCATGAGACATCGTAATGAACTGTTTTAATTGCCTCTAATGTCGAGTAAATTTCGACTCAGCAAAGTAAGAAGTTTTTTCAATAGTATAGCTAGCTACTATTTACTCCGAAGAAGGGTTCCGGGCCTACAAAAACAAGTCTGTTTGCTAAGCAATCAGCGCGTTCGTTCCCAGCATAACTCTGGTGGCCAGCTACACAGCATAATGTGGGCTTTATTTAGCGTATCTATTTATTTTAAGGACTTCTTGCAGTCGTCCATGCCAACACCTGACCTCACTTTTTACAATAGTATATTAAATTTTTTCTTAATGTCTTGATAGAACTTCGGATTTTCGAAATGTTAGATTTTTTTAAATATTTTGTTTTTTAGATAATTTTTGCAAAATTTATTGTTTGACGTAACTTTGTCGAACTACAATTATTAATATTAAGTAATTAAATTTTTGGGCAAAATTTATATTTTTTATGATTTTTAAATGTTTTTGTGCACTTTTTAATTGTTTAACTATTTAGTACGAAAGTGAACAAAATTTACTTCAAAACATTTGCATTTCATTTTGTTGTCGAAGAACTTAAAAAATTTAAAGATGTAAGTATTTCTATAAAAACATACAAGTGTTCTACAAACGATCGCTGTGTGGACTGAAAAAAAAAATTTTAATTTCTAAGTAAAGACAAAAGAATACTTCCGCAACGTCCAGTTAAAAAACTGAGAGATGGAAACAATTTTAGATATTAATTGTTATAAATCGGCTGTAAAAGCTCAACAAATTTGTTTTCATTACTCTGCGTAGACAAAAATAAAGAATAGTTGTTCAGAATAAAGAAAGTCCTCAAAAACAAGTCGAAAGGCAGGTAATTTTCCAAGAGAATTCGGTTAAAGTTGTGCCTGAAATGAACCAGAAACTATCGACTTGTTAAAAAGTATTTAAAGAGCAGCTACGACTGACCGTTTAAGAAAAAAAAATAATTGTTGAACTGACATCACGAAAACATTCATTTTATGATTCTACATATGTGTAAGAGTAAATACATTTGTATGTGTGCATATACAAATATAAAATATTTTTAAATTTGTTTAATTATATTTGAGTCCTTTATCCTTTTACTCTCATGCAGAACTCTTTGGGATATTCGAACAAATTAGAAATTTGACTTTCGAATCGAAAATTAGTTTGGAAAGGTTTTGTTGTTCGAGTGGAATTACATAGCAACCCCCCCGAATTAAAATCACCATATTTTTTTTACAAATATATTTTCATATTTTGATAAATGTATTAACTTTTTAATGACTTATTTTTATTTCATTACATAACTTTTATGTTTTTATTAAACAAATGATAAGATGTAGAATTCACTCAAACAATTGGGCCTTTTTAGCTTCTTTTCTTAAGCGCATTTAGTCTTTTTTTAGTTTTTTTTTAAACCCTACCTAGACTTTCTTCTCCATATTACTATTGCCCTTTTAACGTAATTCTTTGGAGCTTTCGAAATCAATGGCAATTTGAAATAATCTCTACGTAAATATTATGACTTTCAGTATTGTTTTCTATTTTCTTACCAGCCCAATAAAATTCAGTAAAGTCTGAAAGGAGAGGTAAAGTGAAATGATTAAGCAGAGATGCCTGACCACCCCTGTGCCACATCAACCGCTGGAATTCGTTCAAGTCTTTAGTATTTAATTTGGTTTAGTTATGACTTAAAAGTTGTCTTCTTGTTACTTCTCCAAATGGAAGCTTATTTTTTAATACTCCATCGCATTGACTACGCAAAAGACACATCCAGCTCGTGGAAGCACTTAAAAGTGAAGCAGAGACTTCATTGTCGTTTCTGTTCATTTGGAATTTTTTACTCTAATTGAAACGTTGATTATATTTGTTTAAATTTGTGTCCTTTTTTGAGACAAAAGGACGAAAAGAAAACATAGAAAAATAACGCCATGAAAAATTACAAAACACGGGTTTTCCATTATGAAAATGAATGCGTATGTGCGTACACACATACATACATATGTACGAATGTATGTAAATGCTTTAGGAAATAAAATCAGAAAAAATGATCAAATTATGTTTGTGTGTGTGAGTGTGTAGTCCTTTGTATAGACAAGTACGAGTAAACAGTATCGAAATTAAGCGGGTAAATAGAAAATAAAAACGCTTATTTGTCAACATCTCACAACATTTATACAGGACTAGGAATGCCTAACAATTTAAATCAATTACTTAATTTGAAAATATAATTAAGTATAAAATTTATGACTTTTGGTTTTATATTTTTTATTATCTAAATTAAATATTAATCAGGCTTTATGTAGAAATAATAATGTTTTTTTTTATTGATTTGCGCTTAGTTTCGACCAATAAGCGTGTTGAAAATTGGTGCTATTCAAGTTTAATTAAATTTTATTTTTAAATATAGATTCGCCAGTAATGTCTATTATTTCTTTGAATGGCGGTGGTGAATTTTTTAACACCTGAAACAAGATTATGTCACATGCTTCAATAAAATGATAATGCTACCTGGACCAATTGTCCACTCCCGAAGGTTGACAAAGGCCAGCAGACTTTTACGATTGTATGTGACAACATATTCTTCTCACAGAACTCATTATGAACGTTTATGTGCCAATGCATTTCAATGTAAAGTTCTGTAACGTCGTCATATATAATAAAGCAATTTTATGTAAATTCATACGATCGACGCAATATCTTTCGCAGATTCACAAAAAGATTGTAAATAATATTGTGCAAAACAATGGGTATTTTGCTCACCCAGAAAATGTCTTACTGAAAATGCTTTTCGATGACAAGCAACTTTTGATACTCGTCAACACACATACCCTACGATCACTGAGTGCTTCGTACAATTGCTAACCAATATTTCTCGGCGTGTAGTAGACAGAAATCATAACGATGTAATGGCAGTTACTATTGACAGCCGTAACAGAATATAACAATTGGGAGGCAGAAAACTCCTCTACTTTTATTCAAAGATTTGTTAAAAACAATTTTAATATTTATTATGTTTAATAAAAATGAATCGTTTGTTATAAAAAAGATTTTTCATGCAAAATCGGGGGCTCTATTTTGGATTTTAGAAATGTGGTTTTTAGGAAGACTATAATACTGCTATACTCTCGGTTGCCGCTCTAATTTGATTAATTCTATATTAATATTATCAAGAGTTAATGTTTGTATGTTTCAAAGAGGTTAAAGAGACTGAAGCAACTATCCGCCCACTTAATTTCTTTCAACAAAATGTAGCATGCAACCTCCCAACGGAGACATGGTTCCGATAAAGTGCGGTAAGTCCTTTCTAAGATTATTGATGCGAAACTAACTTTTCTTGTTTGTTAATTATGTTTAAAGGGCTAAACAGCGATATATTTTTTTCAAAACAAGAATCGAGAAGGGCGTTGGTGGGCAATTTCCGCCTCTCCGAATATATCCAACCGATTTTAATGAAATTTAAAACATAAAATGATTCAAAGGTGACCGGGGGTACGCGAAACAACAAGCTTAAGCTGGCTGTATAATGAAATACTATTTAACGATACTTATGAAAAAATGATTCAATGGCAAAATTATAAATTTTTGTTTTATTATTAATATTCAAGTAAATTAAGAATTAAAGTAAATTTAACTTTAAAAAAAATGAGCACTTCATAAAAACGCGCAGTAGCCACATCGTTCTCATGATTTTTTCAGAATTGTCGTTTAGAGAAGAAAGAAGAAAACAAATAAAAAGAAACTTTAGAAGCCTTTCGGCGAAAGTAGATGAGTTGGGAAAATGTTATTCAATCAGAATAAATTTGAATATATTCTTTGTCATTATTTTAATCCAGCTCACAGAGACCACAGCGGAAGTACAAATGTGAGTACATATATACATACATAAGTACATATGTATGAAGACAAGAAACTTTATACATACAAAGAAATATACGAATGTTGCCACTTCATTGCCGACATAATGATAAGGAACTAATTGGCTTCTTAATTTAATGTTAAGCATCAACCTCAATTAAAGTCGCTCAATTCAAGAGTCGATGTTTGCTTGTGATTTTTTCTTCACGAAAAGCTTTCTATTAATAATTTTTGTTTATGTCCTTCGTCCTTTGCCAATTCCTTATTTACCGTACGACATTCGTACAAACTAAAAGATGTCAGCTAAATTAGTTGACAACTTTTCTTGTGAAATCTTATTAATAATGATGGACTAAGTGAATGTGTTGTTGTTATTTGTGTCCCTTGTCGAATGAAATCCAGTCAACTTCATGACAAAGACTTGCAATCGCGTGCCAAATGAGACCGAAACCAAACACAACATTATCTGTTACAACAAACAGCAAGTCAATGAATGAATGAATGTGGATTGAGAGACAGTTTTTGGTTGGGATTTGCAATCCATTTTATTATGATAATTGAAATATTTCAATTCTAATTCGTATTTCTTCCTTATTTTTCTCTTTTGTTTCTTTGGTTTATTTTAGAAAGGTTTCACTGGTTTCGGTGTCTACTCTTTGTATTGTGGGCAAGTAAGTAAGATAAGAAGTATTCTTATAGGGCCCAACATAACCAACATTTTTCTAATTCAAAGAAGCATTTGAAAAGAATAAAATAATAATAACAATAATCTAGAAGAGTTCTGGACCTGGTCTGCACTATTTTTGTCTGCCATTTCATTGCCTACATGCCCCTAACGACCCGGTATCCACATTAGAGTAATTGAAATCCTACCTGCTGGGATATCTAGAAGCACGTATGTGCAAAGGTATGTATGCACGTGATAGCGATATTTGATTCTGAGACTCATTACGAAAAATGACACTGAAGATGGCACGTAGCTCCGGTATGGTTTGTGTACAAACCCAACTTATCAAATTTGTTAATCTGTAAAACTTAAGTGTTCATGCTAAAGTATTGAAGAATTACATTTACAATTAATCCATCTTCTCTTGTTTAAAATACTTCCGGGTGTTATTTTAACACAACAAACACGTGCGCGAATTTTTTTAATAATTTACGCGAAGAAACAATTTCTGTTATTTTACATAAAACACCGAAACAGGGCATTCGAAATTTATTTCTCTTCTTAATATTCAGGAATTTTATTATTAGGCTTAAGTTCGTTGCCGCTACGCACGTTTTCAACATTCTTTGTGTTTTTCCACTAAATTTGTGTCCACTGTAAACATCATCTTTTTAACCCAATACACAAGAGAAATAGATATGAGAATGAATATTGTTCAAATTATTATTGATCATGTTCTTGCCTTTTTCTTTGGGCTAAAACGGAGTTTACACCATTCTAACTTTTTGTTATTGATTTCTTTGTTATCCTTCTTCAGCCAACCATCTATCGGTCAGCAATGACTGCATTGTATGTATTTTTATTTCATATCGGTTGATTCTATTTTAGTATCAATCCCCGATTTAGATGAAGAAAACATATACATGCATGTTTCGCCGTCGTTGTCATAACAAACAAATTTTCTTTCTTAACAGCAAGAGTTAATAACGAACTCAAGCTTAACAATAACTTCGCTTGATATTAATAATTATAGTTCGCTAAAGTTACGTTAAACAACAAACTTATTTCACTTGATTTTATTGTCATCAATTTTATTGTACAGCCTGAAAAGAATTAAAATTCTCTATTACAATAATTTTATTCAATAAAGTTCAAAAACATCACTTAATAAGGAATAAAAAACATCAGTTTGTAAAAAAGACGCAAAAAACTCCCCCAAAAATTTAGTCTTTCTTAGGGGCCTCCAACAACTGAAGAAGAATTAAACTTCTCTCTTTCTCTTAAAATTAAAACCGACAAAGATGTTAAAGTAATAATTTCAAGTGAGATTGCCAACGTGTGAGAAGTGATAATTGGGGTTATTTTTTAAGCAAATTAAAGGCAGTGGCTCAAGTGATTAGCGCGTTAAGAATTAAGCATTCGACGAGGGATAGCACAGCGACATCCTTCTTCGGTACAATATACTCTATATCTTTTCTACTCTAGCATTCCTTTTCAAAGAAAATAATAAAATTAATTCGTAGACATGTACTAAAGTTGCCTGGGTGTTGACAAGCTCAGACAGCAATATTTCATTCGTTGGTCTCTTTTTACCTTGAATCCAATTGAATGCCATAACATTATACTCCTACTTTTTAGACTTTGTGTGACATTTTTACGTTGTTCTTCCAGTTTGTTTATAACACAACGTAGCCAACGGCAGCAGCATTAAAAATATTTTGTTATTTGTGTTTATACTTTCATTAATTTAATAATTCCATTAAATTCCAATGCAAAGGGAAAACTGAGCCACTTAATTTAATCACGCTGCATAAAACACTTCAACAGAATACGAACACACATACATACACACCAGCAGTAATGAAACTTTTGCACCCTTGAGCAAACTCAGCGTTCTCACCTTTTTCGTGACGACAAATAACTGCAGTTTAACTTTCAAACGTTATGGCAAAGTCAAATGCAGGAAAAGAAGGAGCAAAATATTAAGAAATGAATGGTATTCCTTAAGCGAAATTCCTTCGAAAACAATACAAAACAGGCAAATGAAATGAAACCAAACGTGCCACTAGAAAAACTACAATAACACAAAGAGAACACGTTCCAGAGGATTTGTAAGTAAGAATGTGCCAGCAGCAATTAACACCTCTTTTGTGGCACTAGGCAAAACTAGAAGAGAGACTTGACCTCTTTCCGAATCACTTGACTTTTAATTAATTATTTCACTGCATCACACCCTTGTTGATGTTTACAACGCCAATGATGATTTCAGCGAACATGCCACAGAAGAAGATGATGGTGGCGAAGTCGGAGACGGAGACAAAAACGAAGATGATGACGATGATTATGCCACTTGATGATGCTACCCTTTGATAACTGCAGTACTTTACTATTAGTTCCCTTAGAAGCAAAATGTGTGAATAAATGTTTGCAAATGACAAGTAGCAAGGAGAAACTAAATGGGACAAATTTTCTTGCTGGTAACTTTAATGTCTTGCCTTTGGCAATTTTTCACTCTCTGTTTAACGCCGCATAGCAATTATTTAATTATAGATTTTAATGTACTTAACAGAGGGAATATCGAACGAAAAGGACAAATCAAGCAGTTGCAGTTGGGACAACTTAAGTAAAATTTCCGCGTAACAACAGCTGAACAAATGGGTCCTTTAAAAGTGTTTTTTTTTTTTATTGATATTTTCTTTTAAAAGAATTTATTGAACAGTGTTCCCTGATTGATAAATAAATATAATAAACAATAGTAAAATGTTAAATGAATATAGCAAAGGTTTTATACAAGTTCACGACTAGACTGCACACGGAATATATAGAGAAGTAATAAAATAGACGATAGAATTTATAGAACAATATTTTTAATCGAATACTTCTCAGTGGTTCATTCATTTCTAACACGACCACAACAAATTTTATTTAGTTGCAAAAATCTGATATGAACAATAGTTTCGTAGAAGAATTCCAAAAATAAAAACACAAGGACTTCAAATTTGGACGCAGCACACATCAGCACACGAACAGGATACAAACCGTCTTGGGAGGCAGTAAAAGCATAATTGAAAAATCTTATTCATTTTTATTTTATGCTTTTCCTGGGTGCTTGTAAACAAACGCAACTATTCGCATTAATTTTGTTTAAATTTATTTAAAAATTCCCATCATCCATTATTAAAAATAAAAGATATTAATTTTTAAAAAGCTTTTAAAATTTATTCTGATCGCTATTATTGGGTTTCATGATGGGAAATTGTGCATAAGCATGAATACGTGTCAGCATAGAAACTCATACACAAGTAAATATATACATATGTATGTAGATGTTTAGGTATGTGTTGCATATTAGGGGAGCTACACTTATATGGATGGCACCATAATGTTGTCGATATTGAGATGCTGATGATATCGTTACAATAAATTGATATTTTTCACATTGTGTATTTTTTTAATTTCATCTTTAATTGCAGAGTATTTGCAAAACGGAGTTGCAGATTTTGAATTAACGGATGTGTATAAATACAGGTGTATAAAAATTAATATGTTAAGCACTTTTCCGATATATGATCAGAAGAAGATTTATGATCAGTAAAAAACATGGTTCAGGTAACCACAATTAAAGATCAATATATTATTATTGAATTATATGGTTGTACACAAATCATATTATTATTGTAGAAAATGATGGAAAAGCAAAAAGTTTATGTTACTGATTGGCAGCGGTTGAAGTATAAAAACAAGCGACTATATTTATCGACTAGTTGCGTACATTTCCTTTGCGTGTTTGCATTGTAAGTTTCAATATTTTGTGCATATACATATTTTCAGATAAGCCCGAAAGTAATTTTTAAAATTGCAAAATATCGGAGCGTCTCTAATGTGCATCGCATGAGCATGTGTGCATGTACACACATATGTATGTATATGTCCGGTGTATTAAAAAATAAGAAATAGCCATCCCCAAATTGCTCAAGATTTACTCTGTGTCGTTAGATTTGTACTTTTGCTCACATACGCATACATATGTATACTTTTACACATACACATGTGTGTGCTAATTTAACATTGCATGGGTCTTTAAATTCCCAATAAATTTCCAATTTCAATTTCACTTTTGACCGATTTTATACAGAACTGATCCAAACAACGCATGTGACTTTAATAAAGGATTTGTGATTTTATTTTTATTATTATTTTATTTTGTCTGAAATGCGACGTTTAGCGAGAATCGCTTTTAAAAGGCCCAATATTTTTTTAAGATGACAAACTCAACATTATAGGAGAATCTTAAAAACCAGTAGCAAAAATAACATCGCGTGCTTAAAAACATGTTTCAAGATATTTCCTGAAGTTACGTATTGAATCTTCTAACATTTCTGATGGAATGTCTTGGGTTTCTCTTGGGATGGCTTCCTTCAACTCTGTTTCGGTATCGAACTCGCCGTAAATGTAACACCGTTTCATATCAAAAGCGCGGTACCCAACGTCCTACATCCTGAGTGTAACTCATGCCCCCTTAACAATGGGACCAAACCAACCGCCACTCACCCATTTATTTGCCGTGTACTAACCAAAAAACACGCTGTACATATGCAAGAGACGAAATTTAGGAATCCCTGAAAAATGTGTTCGCGAAAAAGTTCAACTTAAAATTATTACTGATTTCTGTGCACGAGTGCTATGTGCACAATACACATAAAATTATATAGACTGTTTGTGAGAAGAATGTAATAATATTGGTTAACTGGATGGATGGTTGAATGGATGCATGAATGGATAGAAGGATGGATGGTTGGTTGGCTATATGGCTGCATGGTTGAATGGCTTACTGTACGATTACTTGTACAAACAAACGTACATATGATCATATTTATTTGGTTGATGTTCTTATCTATTTTCATCAAAAAATGTCATTGTTGTTACACGTACACACCCGAACAAGTGCATGTACAACAGTATGATATCCGCACAAATATACATATATAATTTATTACTTTCCATACACATTATGCATATATGTGTCTATACATACGTACATATGTATGTATGTGTATGAATTACTTTAACTAACCAAGTAACTATACAATAAATTAATACTGAAATTGCAAAAATGCGTCAAAATACCAGCATCGACCGACTACCGTATGTTAATTAATACACGTCTGAAGAGGTGTCACCAATTTTCAGCTTTTTGAAAGCGGCAAAATTAATAAAAAGTCAAAGTTCGTTTGGGCGCCTACAAATATGTTCTAAATTCAACTCCACTGTGCCCATTAAAAAATACAGTTACATACGAGTACATGGGTACTGAATTACATCTCTGTCGGATGATGGATCTACATATTTAGTATATTTCGAAAAGACGACCCAATTGCTACAACATTTTAAAAATGTATTTGAAATTGCGTGAAATCATTGCATCACATTATTTTAATTAAAACTGCAAAATATCATCACTTCGTTTTAACCCAACACAAAAATGATCGAAAATGCAAAATGTTGAGTTTTCATAAGGAGCTGAGTTAAAGAGATGATGTTTACAATAGACAGTAGAACTTTGAACTTTGTAGAAAAAGACAGACATTCCGCATTCCATTCTGATTGTGTTTAATGTCTTTACAAAGTTTTCTTTCATAATCAGAAGAATAAAAGGAAATTGAAGCCAAAAAGGAAAAATTAAAATTTTTTTAAATGTTTGAAAATTATTATGTTGTTATATATGAGTTACTATTTTGTACTATGTGACAGCATATAACATAGAAATTAGAGGTACACAATAAACATTGAACCCACGTAACTTATTTCGGTTCAATGCGGAAAAGGAAAGCAAGAAAATGTAATGGAATCATTGAAAACGCGTTTAATGAATTCACTAGTGGGAACATGTTTAAACATTTTACAAGATACAGTAAAGGTCCAGTGAACCTATCATTATTTTGGTGGCTGTAGGAGCGCAGGATTTTTCAATCGATATTTACGGATGCGTGTGTGTATTATGGTACTTATACAATACCCGAGTAACACCTCCAATCCTTCCCATGCATAAATTCATTATAAAATTAAATGGAGGTATTGAAGGTACGCAGTGGATATTTTTTGTTGTTTCACATAAAAACTCATTAGATTTCGTGTGTAAACAAACCCGCTTTAAAGTTGTGCGGTGTTGCAAGGCGAATGCGGATGCACCCACCAAATTTAAGGCTGCAATAAGGAATTTCCTTGTCCACAATAAACCGCAACATGCACACACACACGCACACACTCATACATATGTAGGTGCATACATGTAGTGAGCTACAAAATGTATGTTACCTTACTTAAGCCAAATGTAATGTTAATGCTTTTGCTGTTGTTGTTGTATTCCACTGTTGTATTCTTTGTGGCAACGGTCGAAGTGGCAGTTGGCAAGTGTATGTAGTAGGCGCCCACAAGTTTGTACCGACAAGGATTTTACCATTAAACATTTCTAATACTGACTACAAATTAACACAGATAACTTCATTTGCAACGACGAAAATGTTTTAAAATCATTAATGCGCCATGCAATCATGCCTCCCTACTCGAGTATAACAACCAGTTAATGAACCATTAAGGGGACGGTTTCGATGTCAGCATTTTGTTTGTGGCATCCAAGTGAAGAGATGTATTGGAATATTTTATAACAAACAACTCTCTATCTAGCAGGGTTTAGAATGCTTTAAAGAAACAACATCTTACTAAATGAAAATGCAAACTCAAATTAAATATTTACCAATATTAGTTCTGGATATAAATTGAGCAAAATGAATATTTTATATTTACGAATTTCATACTTTGCTAATTAAAAAAACATACCTCTCCTTCTCTTCGTGTTTGTTTTAAAACCATTTTATATATTCTTGCAACACTCAAGAAACCCTTCGCCACAATCCAATCAAAATATCATCACATCAATTATTTAAACAGCTCAACAACATGAAAGTTCTCACATAAACTTTTTTCTCACCATCTTAATGTTGTTTGAGTGCTTGCAAGATTTAATACGAGTACGACTAGAGTAGGATGGGCATTATGAAGGCTTGACTGGTTGGCTGACTGACTAAATCGGGTCAATAAAAAAGAGATGAAAAAAAAACAAACTAAAGTTAAAAACTTCAACTATGCAACTGCGGAATAGTGGTGCATATCATGATAAGCCATCAACGAAATTAAATGCTTTCTTCCTTCTTCGGTTTTACTGTTCTCAGCCACCTCTTTCATCAAATAGTAATTCTGAAGGAATCTGAAGTGGAAAGAAACTGCAACTTAAACAACCATAAAAGGTTAAAGCCCTAAAAGACTGTAGAGCTTAAGAAGCCTTCAGCTTCCATTTCAACTCATTTCATTTCTTTTTGCTCCCAAAATCTTTTACTTGTGACGTGCATGAACAAATTGTATCATGTTTGGTGCATACAAATTCACATGGTACGAGTATTTTATATTTCTCCTAAAAAAAAAAAACAGGAAAAGAAAGGAAAAACCAAAAGCTAAGCCAATTTCAATCTTATAAGTAACTTGAAGTCCCTACGGAATTGAGTTTGTTGCCTCTTTGTGTTGTGTATCTCCTTCTTTGTCGTAAAAATGTACGTACATGTATGTGAGTTTATCCACGTATGTATGTATGTGTACATGTGTCCTAGAACGGTACTCGGGATTCGCAAAAATTTTCATTTTTTCACTTTCCGCGAAATGGCCTTAAATTCTGTGAAAAACGATTAAACTTTTTAGCAAGGTCCAGTGAATAAGTTGAATATTAGAAAACTATTCAAACAATTTATGAAAATAATACATTCAAAATTGGCTTCGTTTCATGTATTGTCGTCGTATTAAGATTCTTATCAGACTTGCTAACCGAGAGAACTCAGAGTAGCCAATGTCTTACAGCAAACGGTGTGAATATGTTAATGAACTGAAAATATTTTTGCTTGTTTGCCTTGGGTTGTTTTTTTAGTATCCTACACACCAGTCGATTCTAGATGAACAAATTTTGACGTTGGCTGGAATTTGCCCAACACCGAATTCACTTTTTAGTTACTTTGTCCCGGCTAGCATTTTCAAAAAAAAAAACATATTTTAAAATTTAACATTGTAAAAGATGAGAATACGAGAATTTTAATTTTCAGACCACAATGTTGATAACTGAGTTAACTTATTGAGTCATGGAAGAGTTAAACTTTTCGCCGGTGTAGAAAAAGGGTCACCCCAAACTTACAGGGTACGTTTTTCCACCATGTTAGAATAAATAAGTTTGGAATTGATATCTGTAGTACAAGTACTATATATTCCAACATGACAATATTGTCCAGATCACAGCTAATCCTTTAATAATCCATTTGTGCAGATTTCCATAGCAAAAGAGATCTTAGAGGTGTTGAATACATTTTGGAAAACTAAATAAAATACCCAGCACCATCACTCAGCATCGCAACCACGACAATGATGGCGCATACTAAGCTTCAGTTTTTAGGTTAAGACAATGGAAGAAGCGAAAAATGTAGCAGAATTAAAAACAAAAGCAGAAAACGTGAACAAACAACTTCAACAAGAAGGATAAGAAAACTAAACCAACGAAAATTTATTCCATCACAAGGGAGTCAAAATATTTCGACAACTGACTTTTGAGCGGAACAAATGGCTGGAAATCATGTAAAGAGTTTACAAGTCATGCAGCCATTTTTATCTTCCGTGTCCAGTTGATGGAAATTATGCAGCAACGATACGTTTTTTTTTTTTTTTTAAAACGTAGGAAAAGAAAGTGGTTGTTATTAGTTTTATTTTCTAAGTGGCTAAAAATGTTTGTAGAAGACAAACTGCGTCTACGGACGTCTATACATACATGTGTGTATGTATGTATGTATGTATTACATATGTATGTATCTATGTCTCAATGGTTCAAATACGCTTGTTTTATAGCGAATTTTCTTTGAATAAAAAATTGTTGGCGTCCATATTTCTTCATGATCATAAATTCTAATATGGATCCTCACAAGACATCATTTGTAGCGCACACGCTGTTTCCAATTATGCAACCGTTGTAATATTTAGAAAAAAGAAGAATTTCGAAGTAAATTTTTAAGCTCATTATTTATGTTTTCTTGCTTTTGTTTGTCAGGTTGATTTAACTTTCTTGGCTTCCTTTCGTGCTGGTACGAGCACAATAAAACATATTTGTGCAACTACATATTGTCCTCAGGAAAAACAACATTTAATGTTGTAATTTGCTCAACAGGATGACTTTTTAACCCACATTTTTAGTCGGTTTGTTCCTAAAATGAAGATAAACAAAGATAAAGACTCTTTCCTATCTTTGCCATGGCGGGACATAAAAATGTGAATCAACAGAAACAACGGGTGGTGACAAAGGGACGTGATAACGCGGTGTGCGTGTGTGTGTTTAGCATAGCAACTACCGTGAGACGTTCGTACACGACAAGTAACAAATGAAGATGAAAACTTAAAAGACATTATTTTCAGAATTTGTCTACCCATCCACCCACAATCTATTTACTTTTGCAACCAGCAGTTACTAGTTCAGTCTTAGTGATGTGGTAAAAGTTTTTGGATCCACTCGTTGCTTTGGCAAGCAGACAAAACTGTTATCGTACTCGTAAGCATGCAAAGAGCCCAGTACGTGGGAAGTTATGTGCTCTCTACTAGCCAGTCAATGCACGTTCATGCATGGCCTGCACTATGGCTTCATCACTATCCCCACACCCTATACGGATTATATGTGCCTGCAAGCCCGATTTACCCGCACGGCAACTCACCACCTTACTAATTTCAGATCCCCTAAGTATCAGCAATCTGTGGTCTGTGTAAATCAGAAACAATGAGTCGAATTTATGTGCAACTTCAAAGATTGGTTTGGCAAAAATCACCAAACTGTGCCTTTGCAGACTACGTCAGATGAATAAAAACCGGTTACTCAACTGTGCTATCAAAAAATGCAACTCAGTTCGTTTACATATGTCAATAAAAACGTGCTGTAAAAAAGAAATAATTATAAAAGTGAAAAATAAATTGAATGAAATGTTTAGAAAATTAACGATTTCTTCATCGCGCACAAGAGTCAAAAAAGACTCGAATATTATCGCAAATTTCATAAAATTCTGATTAGGTAAATTAAAACCGGAAACCGGTAATTTCGACCGGTGTCGGCTAATCAGAAAAGTTCCATCGGCAACTATAAATCCACTAAACCTAAATTCGGCGTTGCCGAATGTACTAAAACTGTTGGCTTCCGATGAACCAAGACAAAAAGTCCAAAGGATGGATAAATTAACGTCGCCATATTTCTTAACTACGAAATATTTCGTTAAAATTTTTATACAAAACAACAAAAAGTAAAGAAACCAATCAGCCATAACACATCGGACTTTTTGCTGCTCGGCTCCACGCTCTGGACTGGGTATGTATGTAGGTACATATCATGACGTTTTCGTTATGATTTTCATTAGATATTTCGATTCAATCATCAACGAATTCAACATCACTAAGAGCCGTTCATTTTTTAATCTTGAAATGAACGAAAATAAAGTGCAGCAGGAGAAGTAAGAAAATAGAAAGAAATATGGCGGTTTAATTTATGAGTTTTTTACATTCTTAGAAGTATCAAAGGTTTCTGAATAAACAAACGTTGCAAGGAAATAAGTGAATGAATGAATCCATCAAACTCACACATTTATGGTGGGAGGATTGAATTTAGAAAAATATGTTTGTGTCTGTGTATGTCGTAGGACGAACACCTGCTGTCATTTAAGACAACTCAAATTTGTGGATGTAAAAAATTATGAAACAAAGAAATGACAAATTCGTAATTTCAATAAAGTTATGGATGAACTCTTTCATTAAACAAGCAATTTCTTTCTTTTTCTCCGATGATACGAGTATTATTTGTTCAATCAAAGGGTTGATGGCAATTTCTATTTTTAACTGAAAGAGAATAAAGAGATGAACTAACGAACACCTTACATCCTGCGAATCATACAATTATATGGCCAATCAAATTGACGTTATGGTCAATAAAGCAAAATTGATGAAAGAAAAAATTTCAATTTTTCATCATTTTCATTTTACACTTCTATTTGCTACGTTTTTTGTAATCACCTACAGTGATAGTCATGCATACATACATGAATTGTTACGTATGTACATATGTAGTTACGTTGAAATACATTTTTTCCATTTGTTAAGTTGAGTCTTATCAATTGCAAATAAATATTCCGTTCTGTGTTCAACACCGTCATCGATTTGAATTACCAACCACCCTACCTGCTCTAAAAGTTTCAATTTTAACTTTGAAATAACTCTTAGACATGATTTTGGTCCTGAATTTCATTAAAGAGCGTTAAAAAAGGTGCACTCGATGTAATTCGCAGTTGGTTGTGTCTGCTCTGTTGTGCATATGCAGGACTATTTTGTAGCAAAACTTTCCTTTGCATTTCAATCTTTGCTGTGCTGCTTCTTTTTTTATCGCTTTCTCTCCCTCTCTTCTTCATTCATTCATAATTGTGTTACCTTTTGGCAATTTTCTTCAATACCCAGCATTATCAATTATCAATGTATTGAACGGCATCAAAGGAAATAGTAAAGTTGGTCAAATGTGTAACGGAAAGAGCTGCATGTAATAAATTTGTAGGTGGGTGGATATGAAGTGGCTGGGTTGTTGAAAGAACGGAGGAATAAAGGGAACAAAAATAAACCACATTCGACTGCTTGGCCACTTTTCAAGATTGTTCAAATACGTCTTGGGGACAATCCCTTTTTAATTTAAGTCTCTTGCTGAAGTATTAATTAAATTAATTTAATAGTTTTGCAGGGGGAAGCTTCCCTTTTTTATTTATTTTTATTTTATTATTATTTCACAGCAACAAAAACTGTGCATTCACAGTAACGAATCTTCCGAACAGCACTACTATTGCACTTTTTAACAGCAATATCTCGTCACCAAAAACGAAAACAATTTATGCATGCCAAAAAGGTTCTTACACGATGCTTTCGATATGTAAATTAATTTCCTCGTTTCCTTTCGAATGGCGTGTGATCTAACGTTTTAGTTATCATTTCATTAGAAATTGTTGGCGGTCAAAGCCTATAAAAAGTCTCTTCGAAAGCACTCGAGTTGTTTGCTTTTAATCGCAAAATGGATTAGTCAGTTTTAAGCCGTCTACGAATCAGTTTGGGGACGTTTTCCAAAACAATCTTCCAAATGCTGACTGAGTGGGCGTACTTACAGAAATATCTGTAAGCTCGTAATTGAAAGTGTGGGTGTGTGTATGTGTGCGCGAGGATATCTTTTACCTTGATATGTGTGAAAAATTGAATTTTGTTCATGACGTTTGACAACGACACACAATTTGACAATGCAATTCTACAGCAATTTATGTTATTTTAAGGTCCTCTTCCTTATCTTTGGTCGCAATAACAATAATAACAACAACAATTATCTTAAGCAAAACATGAATAAGACACCAAAACAGAATAAAATATAATAAAAATTGACAAGTCCAAAATAGTAAATTCTCTAAAACCAACACAGCAGACAGACATTACAAGGATATCCGCATCCTTGAGCACACACAAAGGCATCTAGCAAAATCTTTGCTTCAGTTTCAACGTACAACTAGTTTTTTATTCAACTGCATCGAACCATAACAAAAGCAACTGCAATCATCGATTGTGAATTTAAAAATACAGAGAGAACTCTTTCGCAAGACTCATAACACATACCTTCAAGAAGCAGAGTCGAATGTAAGTTTGTATGTGTATTTGTATTTATTTATTTCTGTACAGGACGTCTTACAACATTACGAATAAATAATAAAAAAAAAATACGAGATTTCCGAAAAAACTTAAAATTCAATTGAAATAGATTTACGTTACATTTTCTCACTTCTTCCTCCAGTTGTCCTCAATTTTTGTTAAATAAATTTCTGAGAATAAACGAAAAACTACTGCATTTGTTCTATTAGTTGTAAGTTGGTGTTGTTGTTTATGCTGGAAGAACTTCTGTATTAAAATACGAGCAGATGAGATATCTCGACTGTTCTTTATGTTTATGTATATTGGCGTTGTGTTGCTGTTATTTTTGTCGTTATTGTCGTCAAAGACAATTTAACAATTTGTAAAGTTTATCATGTACAACTTGTACAACGAGAATTACAATTAAGACACATTCCCATTTACAGAGATCACTAGAATGGCCCAAACTTTTAAAGTAGCTAAAGATCTTTATCATTCGAAAAAAATATTTTTCATTTACATTCAACAGAGTTTTTCTCCACTCGGCGGTATTTCTTTGAAGTTAAGTTTACGTTCTCTTTGACTAGGATGGGCCTAATGTATTGAAGCTCTTTGAAATTCCTTCAAACACGCAAAATCTCAACCCTCTTCTAAAATACAGTGCACTCGTACGCGTCATATATCCGACTAATCGTATGAGGTTTTAAGCGGCTGTATGCTAAATTCGCTGGGTGTAAAATATTTTGAAGTTTTGTGTAATAGAGTTTCTGAAACAATGTGTGTCTTAGTTTAAATCAAAGTAGATTTTTTTCAAATAAAGATTTTCGAAATAAAGAACGAATTTTGTATCCTTCGTTTGTTCCACTAAGGAAAATATTTTCTGTAAAATTGCAGAGGACAGTTCAATAACTTTAATTCGTTTAAAGCCCAAAGGCATGTCTCTAATTGTTTTCAACAACAATTTCTAAAAAGCAACAACAAAAAGTATTTCGGCTTTCAAATGTGCAGTCAATCTAAAGAAAACTTCAGTTAATAAAAACTAAATCAATGTAAGCACATCTGTATGTATGTATGTCTATGTATGTTTAAGAGAGATAAAATAACTTTATTCGTAATCATTTGTCTACTACTTAAATAAAACGCGTATCTATAATCGAAACTTAAGCGAAATGAAAGTAGAAGTGTCTACTATGGCGCTGGATATGTGTTTTAATGACAAAATAATCAAATATTTACTTTTGCAAGATGCAGAATAAACGTCATCTCATCGAACTTTGATATGACACAAAAATAATTTGTTGCGTGGATGAGTTCTCCAGTCGTTTTATTCGTATTTATGTTTTTAATATTGTTCTGAAAATGAAAGGATACGCACACGCATACATTTATCCGATGGACAATAACATGAAAAGTCAACTTTAAGAAGTTTACATTACAGGGGAAAATCACTTAATTTCAGAGACAAATGTCGACCCATAACCTGCAAACAATGTTTAAATAATCAGACAATTATCTGCTAGTTGTACAGAAATATAGTCAGAAAAAGAATCAAGCAATTTGTTCATGAACCGATAAGCACTGTGTCCCCGTTTAGCAATTTTCTTTCCTATCATAACTTTGTTATACTTTTTCCTCTCAATCAAATGCGGATAGTATTATAGTGCAGGACATTATTTTGCACACCACGTCATGCATTAGTATTTTATCTTTTCTTAAAAAAAATCTCGAATATCGCAAATCAAATACCAAAAACACTTTTTGCTTCAATTATCAAAATACATCCATAAATATTTGGGAATAATTAAAATTTAATCGCTCTATTTTAATAATAAAGTTGACAGTCAAAAAGGCATTGTGGAAAGATTTTAATCAGTTAGAGGAATATTTTGCAGCAGTCAAGTAATGAGTCGCAAACTTCTAGTTACGACCCTCATGAAAACATTTCCAGGCTGTTAAAAATGAACCCGTTTCTTACTTCTTTTATTTGAATATCTACGAGTATACGAGTACATGGGCTGTTTCTTATATTTCCGTACAAATAAATGTGTACATAGTGTGAATGTATGTTTGTATGAAGAAGTGTTTAAACGTAAATAATTGAATGCATTTATGTAGGTTGTACATATCTGCTCATTTAATGCAGAAGCACTTATTGTCACACACGCTAAAAGAAAACTAAATGACATGTAGTTACAATAAAAAATATTTAACAGGAAAAACAATGCAACTGAGCAAAGAAAAAAATGTTAAAGGAAACACAAACTACATAAAGGAATACTGAGAGGAGTAGGCAAGCAAAAACAATAAGTGAGTGAGAAGCCTAAAAGGGACAAAATTTCAAAAGAAAAATGTGTAAAAATTCAACAATAATAACGTGAACATGTTCAAATGTTGGAGCATTGTAATGAAAGCATCCGAGTGCACTCATGTATTTAGACACATACATACATATGTATATAGGAGCATTAGAAGAGCTCCATGTTTGCAGATCGAATAAAAGGTGATCAAGTTTCAAGTCTACTTTTCAGGCTTTCAAGATCAAACTGATAGACAAAAGCCGTTTGCAATTTGATAGGAATTTCTCCTAAACTAAACTTTTAGCATTCTGAACGTTCGACAAGGTGCCGGTCTAACTTACATACATACGAGCACCAATACAAACAAGTCTGCATAACAAAAGTTGTATTGTTAGTGCCATTTGTCGTTACAAATGTTGCCATCACATTAACTAACAGAAAAGTTAAAAAAAAAAACAACAACTACACAAGCAGCATTAGAAGAAACAATAGAAAAATATTTAAACCATGTTTGTGCGTGTTTGTGTGTATGTGTTCTAAACTACAATCATCGTCTGCATAGGTACATGTACTACCAGAGCATAATTGTGAATGCAGAAAAATTCGTTTCAGTTTTTAAACACACATTAGAACAAAACACAATACATGAACATAATTGTTGTATTTTTAACTACAGTCTAGTTCGGCTACTACGAAATTGGTTGGAAACGTTTTGCATTTTAGTCAGCTACGTATCTTTCATTTGCTAGAATCGCTGTAGCTAACAGAACTAAGTTGTTGCTATAGAAATTGTGTCACATTTAATAGACTTGAATATCTAACCGAACCGAATCACACTGTAAAATAATTTCTATGCCCGACCTTTTGTTTATGTTTATGAGCTCTTGTACATCGTTCTTATGTAGCTGCTTGTTGCCTTTCAGTTATTTATTATAATTTTTTTGCACTTAAACATTTTCACTTTAATTAAATTTTAACAAAATTTGTTGCACACGTATGAACTTTGACTTGAACAAATTGTGGATCCTTGTGATTTATACATTCTTATACTCTCGTCCTCATGTATGTATACGTGTAGTTCTGAGATCAGCTCCATATGTGCTCTGAAAGCTATTCATTAATCAGTACCCGCCACAAAGAGCATATGGGACACAATTGTACGCATTTGTATTTTCGGAGTGACCGATCAAACTTTCAACTCTCATAGGGATAAGTATTCCCTTGGGTTGCAAGCTGTTTATTCAGATCTGCTGGTATGTGTATGAGCATTTCCTAATTGCTTTTAGCCTTGTAGTAAATTGAGCTCAACATTCATTAATGAAAACATTCGAACATCAGACAATTAAAAATTATTCTCTCATTAAATACAAGATAGGGGCTTCTTTAAGTCGTTCTCTAAATCCAACTTAAATTTTGGCAAATTTTTAGTAAATCTTCCCATACAACATTTATATTCATAGGAATGCACCAGTATGTGTTTATTTGCTCCATGCTTGTGTGTGTGTTTGTTCTAATTGTGTATTTTGTGAAGCGAGAAGATAAATTTAATTTAATTATCATAAATTTTGTGCTCATTTTTGTTTTTATTTTTTTAATTAATCGTAAAAGAAAAAATAAGGGTGTGTTCAGTGTACGAATAATCAGAGCCACATTCTAAAGTTCATACGCGCAAAGAAAAACATGGTTAAGTTAACCATAATCCTGAAGCAATCATATGGTTGTAAAATTATCTGCAGCAATAATAAAATGGGCCCCATAAAAGAAATGTATGTTAGTGATTGTCGCCGGCTAAAGAACGAATACAGGCGAATAATGACAACGGTTGGTTTTTACTTAACGCGTTAAGCACTTAAGCTACATCATCATTAGAATTTGATAAAGCACCAAAAGAAATTTATGTCTATTAAGAACATATTATGGTACCAGAATTATTTTAATATTTTTATTAATTTAGTTAAATTGTTATTATTATTATTATTATTGTTAAGGTAAAATATTTTATTTGTAGTTGGCATTGCATTGTCCAACTCAACTCCAAATATTATGAATTGAAACTATTAAGTGTAAACAACAACTTGTTTACGCCAACTAACATAATGTGTAAAATATTTTCCAATTACCATTATATGTTTGCCACAGCAAATTATTGTAAAGATCATAATATGATTGTCGTTATCATGCTGCAATGTTGTTTTTCTTTGCGTGTATAATATAAATTTTAACAGAGTTTAACAACGAAATTACAATAACAAAATCATCTAAACACATTTCTGGGTAAACAAGATTGTTCATACAGCAAGCATAATTTTTCATGTCAGTTTGAGCTTGCTCTCTTAAAACACGTCACACTCTCAAGTTATTTAATTTAAGCTGTTTATACAATAAAGAAACTACTTGGCAAAATTGCCTTTCAGTTGGGACCTTTAGAAAGTCACTAGAGTAGAGTCCCCTTAATAAACTCATCAACAACTTTAAACAATCCTCACTACTTAGCGGGATCGACTATTAAAGCAAACTAAATCAAACTAAAACAAACCAATACCGAGCGGGTCGGACTAAAAGAAACAAATAAAATAAAGTTGTTAACATTGAATTCGTTCTTTCGAGTGGGAGTGGGCTTGTTGTGGCCGACACAGGAGTAAATTGTCGCTCTTATTTTGCAATTATTTATTTGCTTTGCTCCTTTATTGTACCCCTGAATACACATCCTCAATGAAAATTGAGTTCTCTTTCCGGCACATTTGTAACATTTCGAAATTTCATTTATATTTATTTGAGGCAATTTGTTAAAAAGAAAATCCCACAAGCTAAATAAATAAGACAGGCAAACATGAGATGGAAACAAAAAATGACAAAAATATACTTAAAGGGTGGGTAGTGGATCGCTGTATTTACTCAGCTTTCTGTTGCTAGGGGAGCTAAGAGTGACTGACTACCACCAGAACTAGCAAACAATAGTGACAGTAAAACGTTTCTTTTCGTACAACAGACACGTTCATCAAATAACGCGACCTTAAAAAGGAAAACAAAGCCCTACAGTGATACCTCTATTCAAGTGAAATTAACTTGTCTGTGAAAGAAAAACAACCAAAAATCAAAACAAAAAGCTGTTTCCTATGACGAACTTGAATGTCAATTAGACGAGATATAAAATGTTTGCGTAGACACAAGCCAGGCCGACCTGTACATTTGGTGTCAAATTCATTTGATGGCATTTAGGATGTGGCAGCAAAAAAGTTGGCATGTCACAGAAAAACAACACAGCGCCAATAGAGGCGATCAATTTTTATTTTCTAGTTTTTTATAGCTACACAGTAATGGCGATAATAAATGGACAGTTATGTAATTCTTTTTTCTTGTGTTTGTGGTTGTTGCTGTTATTTCATTTCTTCCTTAGCAGGAATGAGAAATCTGACTATTAACAAAATCGTAGCTCCTACGAAGCCTGTGAGTGGCGCAAATCAAACAAATTAGCTACATAATGTTTATTGACAGTAGTATTTTAGCAAAATATTTCTATCTTTGACGCAACAGCTTTGCTTTGAGAGGCAACCATGACAGCCACAGCTCATAATGAATTGAGAACAGTAACTACTACAATATTCTTGAATAAAATCAATCAAGGATTCGTATGCCAGGAGGAAGAAATATAACCGAACTGATTCCACAACTGCATCGCCAAAAAACTTGCGCTCACGAAAATTATATGATTCAGTTCTCGAAATTCAAAACATTCTTCAAGAATAATCGACATTTGAATTCTAAGAGGAAAAAGCAGTAACACTGTCTGAATACCTTTAACGATTCCAAAAGCAATTCTGCGATATTTCAGTGTTGCACAAAATTAAAAAAAAGACAGGAAATTTGAATCAATCCGACTATTTTCCGAGATAAAAGTAGAAGTTGAAGTTTGGCGTTAGCACATTGCAAAGCGTAACATTATTTCGTTGTCCAAAGGACAACAGTTTGATACGTTTCCTGGCAAGCTTTATAGTTCGTACGTATTTGGCAGTGCAGCTACATACTAGTGGTTTGGCAGACACACACAATTAAATATGTTTATACTCGTACAAGTACCAACATTCGTATGGACATTATACCGGCTCGTAACTTGTAAAAAAAACCCTGCTCTCAACTCTCAAAGTTCGACATCGAACGAATTTCAAAATTGCTTCGTTTGGAAGTTGTTTGTTTTACTCATATTAAAGGGACGATTGCTTCATTATGACAGCAACAATTTAAATTGTTCTTTAGCATTAGAGAAATCTCTATAATTTGGTAAATCGCTAGTCTAAAATTTGTTATTTAGTTTCTCGACAGGAACATGTCTTCTGTGGTACCTATGTCCTCCGTGCCTTCCTTATGGAGGCTCCTTATGGAGGCTCCCATACACACCGGCCAGAAATTTATGATATGGACCTAGACGATATGTGCCAACTAAACAACAGAAATTTATTAGTCGTGTTAGCTCATGTCGTGGTGATCTTAATTGGCCGTCACGATCATGTGATTTGCCACCATTCGACTTCTTTCTTTGGGGAAATTTAAAAGAAAAAAGTTTACTTCAATAAGCCAAGAACAATTCAAGAGCTAAAGGATGAGATAATTCGGCACATTAACGACATTGAACCTGAGAACCTGAGAGTCATTGATAGTATCGACCATCGCATAGAGGTATGCCACCGAAACGCTAAAGTTTCCTAAAAGAAACTTTATTTCGCAAGCTTGTCTAATGTTTAAATGCATAAAGTGTGTGTGTGTAAGTGTAGTAGAGTGATAGGAAACAGACAATTTTACACATTTTTATGTGTTTAGCGATGTCTCGTTCGCGCGAAAGTGTTGGTTTCCAAACTATTTGACATCAAACTGAAACTGCAGAAACCGATTTGAAAAAAAATTGGAATTATTCCAATTGGTGTAGAAATTACAAAAGGACAAACTGTTTTTAAAATTTAAGATTTTCTCTTATGTATTTAAGCGGAATATACGTATGTGTGTGTATGTTAGGGCGCATAAATGGTTTAACAATTTAATATTTTTCCAATTCTATTTTTAAAGGGGTTGGATTATTTTAAGTTTTAAAGTAAAATTTTAAGCCACAAAAGAAGATAAGTGCACGAAATATGACACAAAAGCGTTAACTCAAGCGCTCTCGACACAATTCGCAATTGCGAATCGTTCATATTAGCGAAACAACATATATTTATTCAATTGTGCTGGTATTAACTTCACTTTTTCAATATTCTAAAAATAACGTATTAATAAAAATAAAATTTTCTTTTTTATTTGCATTTGCATTCATTCATTCATTCGCATTTCAGGAAAATGGTTTAACGCCAGGATATAGGAATTTATAGTTTTGATATTTTTTTTCTAATTCATATAACAGAATTAAGGCAACTAAATTATAAAAAAAATAATGAAAATCATTGAAAAATAAATTAAAAAAAATAATGCGAAACCCTTTTTTCGGCTTTAAACTCTTCTTAAAGTTCTCCTGACAACAGGAGAAAAAACACAAAGAAACATAAAGATTATAAACAAATGACGAGTGCAGCGAATTTTACTTTTCACGCAGTTAAAAGTCATCAAAAATGCAGAAAATGGCTTTAAATCAGTTCTTGAGGTTCTTGTTGTCGTTTGCTGTTGTAGTTGTTTGCTGTTGCTGAAAAGGATTAGTCAAGTAGTTGTTGTTACACTTCAAGAGTTGCAACTGTATAAAGTGGCAAACGGAATGAATAAAAGTAGCAGCGGCAACAACAAAAACAACATCAACTAAAATTAGAAACATCATAACAACGTAATAATAACAGCAGCAGGAATATCAACACCGCCGCCACTATGAAGCACTTCACGAAGAGCATTAGAAGCCCTTTTTTCAATAGAAGTCAAAAAACTAACTGAAGCAGGCCCATTAAGCAAGTAACTGTTTAAGTTCCAGCCTTTTGAATTTTCGTTTTTGTTTGATACAAACATTACTCTATTTTGTATGTAAAAATAATAAAGTCATGAAAAATTGCACAACCCACCCACACACACACGCAAAGACACAAAGCAAAAAGAGCAACAAAAAATGAGAACCGTTTAACAAAACGCAGCCTGAAGCACTTTTAATACATGAAGTTTCTGTAGGAAAACACACACATTCGTTCACAAACCACTCGCACTACGTTTGCTCTCGTTCATACACTCCACATGCAGCTACAAAATTCAGGCTTTAGTCACCTTTTCATAAAAGTTGCTTTACTGCCACTAGGACTCATATTTTCACCACTTCCTTTTTTTATTCCTTAAGTGCACATTTCATATTTAAGTACATAAATGTTTATATAAATGCGAAAGTATTAGTGTATAGGTGGCTGTTAGATTGTTAGACTCTTTTTCTTTTTTTAAAACCTTCTCTTCCTGTTTTGTTTCACGCAAGTAGGATCGCCCCAAACGTCTCAAAATTATGAAAAGGAAGAATAAAACTTATTGTTTCACCGACTGATAGGGCAAAGTGGTCACGTAAATAAAACAAACTACACGTCTGTGCTTTTTGGTCCCATTGTTGCCACTTGCAAGTTGTTGTCCCAGCGCGCTTAATTATCACATCTCTTTATTTTCCTTTTGTTGTTCTTATGATGAACATATTTTCCTCTCTCTAGTTGGAGGACTTAATTTCTTACTTACAAAGTTATACAGAGTTATGACAGACTTATGATGTGATGCATGCACGCGCCAGACTGTTGACACTTATAAAGGAGTTTATTGCCGTGCGGTTGTGCGATTGATGTTCTCACCTGGAATATAGTCTACAATTAATTTCCCTCGTATGTTACGGCTTGCAATGATTTGCAACCAATAAAACTCTTCTTTTTATTTATTTAATTTTTATTGTTTTGTGTTGGAGTAGTCGCTCGCATATAATGTTTTGCTTTCTTAAGTAATTCAACCTCTAATTGGGTTATTCTGCTTAAATATTTGCTTCTTCAGCTTATGCTAAGTGCATTGAGAAGCATATTTTTGTCGAAATGGGGGAAAAATCCACTTAACCGCTTCCACAAAATCCATTAAGGTTTTTGCTTTACTCTGCTTGAAAATCGGCGTGCATGTGTATGGCTGTATGCGTGTGTATGTATTTTCTATTGAATAATAAAATTAGGTTTATATTCAATTTTTCCTTTAGAAGACTTTAAAGTCATCAACGGTAAAGTTTGTGAAAAAAGCATTGAAAAGAAATTTTGTTTGTAGTTGTTCTTTCCTTGCTGCTTCGAAGCCATTCACGCCACTGACTCATTTTATTTAATTATATTCACACACACACATAACGAAAAACCTTTTAAACGATTTTTCCTTCTATATTGTTTTCACTTACCGCGAAGTTGTGAGGGCAGCATCCACGAGCACGATTATTTGTGTCTAAAAACCCTGCAGTTAAAGACAGCAGTACCTTCGTGGACGAATTTGTTGTTGGGAATGTCAGAGAGTTTATTAAGACAGAAATTTATTAAGACAGAAATTCATCAAGGAAAAGGGAAACTGATTTTATTATTTATTTTTGAGAATTTTTTTATTTTTTTAAGTGCAAGTGTTCGTTTCTGATCTGCCCTCTTACGAGAGGAATGGGGGAAAAGAAATGTAAAATTTCAGTTTCACGACAAATGTGACCAAGTGAAGGAACTGGAACTTTTTGTTGTTGCTATAAAGATACGATTTTACATAGCACTCGAACTTTAGAAGTAACTACATTGCCTTCGAAGCAGTAAGCAGTATTGCGTTTTATAAGTAGCGATTGCAGCAATTGCTACTTCCATATTGAACTTCAGGGCATTTGTGTGAAAATACGAAAAACGTTTTAACTTAAATAAATATTTGCTTAATTTCATTTGCCATCAAATTCAGTCAGTGCTGGCGCATTGAGGTTACTGCCGCTTGGCTTCTTGCGTGCGCTTTCCTTTTAGCCTGGTTCATTTCCATTTGCAACATCGCTGCTTCCATTTTTAGTCCATTCTTAGCTATTTGAATATATAATTCACTTTACTTTACCAATTTTCTATTGAACATTGTGTGTTTTTGATTTTCATTTTTATTCGTCTTCGTTTGTACCCGTTGGTTCATGAGGTTTCATGTTGAAACATGCTCTTCGTGTCATAAGTGATTTGCCCTTTCATTTTAATGTTATTCTTTCTATTTGTGTAGTTTCTTTTTTCAATGCAATTGTTTGTCCTTTTCTCCATTTTGTTTTAATCATGAACGTAGTGTCTTTTTGACTTTTTATGTGGGTGTTTGTGTGCGTTCGTGTGAGTGTGGTGGAAGTGGTTTTCTAAATTCGAAGAGTAACGTCCTTCATTCACTGAGTAAATGTTTAAGTTGAAGATTTATTTCATGAGTAAATGTTTCGTAATGCGATACTTTACTTTTGTTGGCTTAATTTACATTCGTAACAATTTGTGCTTTCGCTGCGTTTTTACATATTTCAGGTCCATTCTTCTTCTTCGTTCAGCATTTTTATTGAAATTTGAATAGTGGCCTAAAAACTGTTAACACAAGCAATGCAAAATTTAAAGCCCACATTTTTAATGTCACTGGAGTCAAATTTCAATTCACGCGTCTAACCGTGTGTAGACTTTTTAACAAATATAACGCATGATCACGCTTGATCGTAATTTGTAGCTCGAATCAGACTAAAAATTATGAAATACAAATGTTGGCATTATTGCGATCGTGGTTTATTTTCTAATACAATCACGTGAGCGTACAAGTGTGTGAGCCAAAAACATTCGTTTTTATCGTGAGCATGGAAGATCGGGATTCACAACTGTTACGTATGCAGCAATATTGACTGCATTATTGACTGCCCTTTATAATTAATTCACTTGTTTATTTCGCTAATTATTCGGCGGTTCGCAGAATTTTAATGTCAGTTATGTTATTTTTGCGGTCACAAAAAAGTGGCAGTCATTTACGTTAGAATTGTCTTGTTTTTCAGTAACTGTGGACATTTTCGACTCAATATTTTATCTGACGATGTACTAGAGGCTGTAGAAAAATTCTGTATCATAAACTTAATTTCGAAAAATATGTCAGTTACATTATTTTTGCGGTTAGGGCTGGACTTGTTTGCAAAGACATTTGATCTTTTCTGTTACATTTGATGGAAACACCCGTAGCATTGCATACTTTATTTAACATGGAGACGATGAGAGAAATTTTCAACTGTTTGTCAATTATTTACACACATACATACATACATATTTCCTTTAATCAAAGACAATCAGTGACACATTAAGTATTTAGTTTGTAATCAACTTGTCCTGATCATAATTGCTATAATATGACACTTTAACACGCACACACACACTAGCAACACCGACGTATATTCACTTGTGTTTGCGGACATAAATGAATGTGAGCATCCACATACACACATGCGGACTTTGGTATCTGTCGGATGTTTCTAAAGAAAACTTTAAATAACAAAATCCCAGTAAAAAATAAGTTTAAGAGAAACAGCACTTTGTCATTTAGTATCTCCACCTACAATTGTTTGTGTACTTCCTTTAAGTCGTGAGTACACACTGCACTTGTCTGCCGTGTGGGAACAAGGAGTGGTGCTTTTGCTTGTGTGTAACTGCATTATGTTGAAGTTTAAAACTCTACCGTTCACTCCTTAGACACATGTAGTTACATGCGAGATTAACTGACTTAAGTTACACCTTCACTTGCACACAGGTTGTCATTTAAAGCAAAAAAAAAAATAAAAAATAAAAAAGTTAAGACCAACAACAAAATTGTACATACTGGAGTTGTTCTTTAAATTTTAAACACCGATGGAGACAAAAAAAAAAAGAAAGAATACGATGGCCACAGGATTTTTTTTTAATTTTTAACTCCAGTACAATTTGACAAAGTAAAATTACGGTCGCCAAATAGCGGTAGCCGTGGTAAAAACAATCGTCTAAAAAGCTTTTAAAATCTGAAGGCCATCAGCCACAAATTGCAACTATAAATCTCTTTTGAGGAGCGCTTCATACACAAATATGTGTGCATATGTATGTGCTAATGCTTGTGTGTGTGTATTGTGTTTTGTGTGATTTGAAAGTTTACACAACTTTAATTAAGTTACCTTTGGCAAATTTCATAGCCAATGCAACGTCAATTATAGGTCCGGTGGAAGTGGGGTGTGCACATGGGTGGGCATGTCCATTTTTTTAATTGTTCTCTTGTTTTATTTTCTGTTCCACACAGCCACGTAATTGTAGAGAGAAGAATAATTCAGAACACTCTCTTGTTTGAAATTAGACGAGTTCAAATGCATAAATTCTTTGAACTTTGAACTACAAGAAGTCGTATCAGACGTAAGAAAAAAATATTGCACACTGAGTTCGTCAGTGTTTAATATTTGGTGTAGGAGCATTATTAACTATTTAATTCTTCATTCAACAAGTTGAAATATTTCAATTTTAAACACCTAAGAACGATTTAAACCCTTTTCAACTCAAAAAGAATTTTTAAAACATGTCTTTATTATTTCTTTTTCATAAATTTTTTGTTAAGATTCTCAATTTTAGTTTCACGACTAAAATCAAAGGGAAAATAGAATAAAAATAAAAACAATTTGTTAGCGGTAGTGGAACTAGATATTTCATATTTAAACCAGCCTACTAGTGCACATTCAAATACAGTGCATGCGATACCTACTGGGTTTAGATGTTTGTGGTCAATAAAATGCATTTTAATTAAAAAGGAAAACTAATTCAATGTAGAAAATACAATCGAATCCGATAAATGCGGCGGAATAAAAAATAAACCAAACATGCAAATATCACATGACCCTTTAAATATTCCGGGTGACTGATCGTTTTAACTTGAATATTCAAATACTTGACCACTGACTTTAAAGCAGCAATTGCCCAGCAGTGTATGTTAAAGTACCTCGACCGAGAACAATAGAGGAAACTATAAGACTGGCCTCATTAGGAGCTTAATCGTTCCTGGTAGGTTGGCCAGAGAAATCTCGTTCTTAAGCCTAACTGTTCGTATGTGGAATAAACACCCTGCAGAAAGAAGTCTCTCTGTCACTTCGCATGTACGAGGAAATAAATCTATTTTGCACAAACACTTCTCTGGCTATTCTTCTTCCCACAACTTAGTTCTAACCCAATGAATTGCGTAAGTAGGGTCGCTTTTGAAATAGTCTTTTTCGCTGCGATCCATGTGGTTGTTATTCACTCGATTTAAACAGCCAGATGTTCTGCATCAATTATTTTAGGCAAAGACTAACTAACTACTGCTACATCTTTGCACCATATTAAGAGCTGGAAATAATATAAGTTTCCCACTTCACAATATTTTTGTTCTGCACTTTGTGAATTTTGTTGTAAAAAAAGACAAAAACATGTTTGTGAATTTTGTTCCTTTTGAAAAATGTTTGCTGTGGCAATGTTGGCTAACGTGTCATAAAACTAATTAACTCTTTCGTTGATGCAACTTTAGATCAAAAATACCCAAACCAGAGCAAACTTTCCTGCTGGTTTTCAACTAATTCAATCACATGTTTGTAGAAGTGCAGAGTAATTTGTTTAAAATGTCAAACGAAGACACAAAATCATGCACAAGACTCGTTCTTAAATGAGCCAGTACGGAAATGTTCACACAAAAACGGAAAGAGCTGATGGTAACGCCTACCACTACCCCTTACTAACACGCTACATCAAAATTGTTGTTAACAGACTCCTAGGCGGGTAACATTAATCTTGAGTTGAGAGTGCAAATATCCTATACCCAGTATGTGCCTCTGTTAGTTTGATTTGTAAGCGGAATTCTGTAAACCTGGCGTATATTCCGTGAATAACTACGGTTAAATATCCAGAGTTTATTTAATATTCATTATACGAACGTCCGGAATTAAAATGAAGAGTTAAAGCATGAAAAATATCGTGTTTATGATAATTTGTTTGTCGTCATGAACTGCGTTTAGTTAAACCAGTTTTGAAGTCACTTAAATAAAATTATTATTTGACAACAAGATCTTTTATTAACTCAAAGAATATTTCGTTTGATGTGAGAAGGATACATTTTTAATTAAGTTTTGATTATTTGTTTGTCCTTTTTGTTCGCAGCATCCAATTCTGAAGCGCGTTACAAATTTGTGTGAAACTTTTGTAGCAAACACCAATGCGTCTGACAATAGATGTTGCCTTTTGTCTGCTAATTTCTTGCCGCCCCAAAATTCTTTTTAATTCTTTTCTAACTTTCCTTCTCTTTTCTGTTTAAATGTAAAGGATTCTTAGTGATGAAATCCAACTTTATAGCTGGCCTTTGATTAAAAACATTGCAACTTTTTCAACTTGTTTTCCGTGTGAGATTCCTTGAAGTTCATATTTGTTGCTTTCTGCTCAAATGTGTGTCTGTGATTTCACGACTTCGGTAAATAAACAGGACACAGACACTCAACTAAAAATGCGTAAAAAAGTCGAAACAGAAATAAAAAAAAAACTGCAGAATATTTTTAAGTTGTACGCACGATGCCGTTGCGATTTAATTAATCCTTTGCGAGCCAAGAGTGGCTGATGTTAATTAGTTACACACAAAATGGGCAAATTCATCAAGTTTGAAATTCAATTTTAAATTTAAAATTTTGAAATAAGTGAAATGATACAACAACCCTCAACCTTAAAACCACAAGAGTTGAGTAAAAATCAAAAGTCCTTTTAATAACAACAATCTTGGGAATTAGATTTTATTGTGGTAATTGATCAAATTTGTTAAAGAACAATTTGCAAAATTAACAAAATGAAAAGATTTTTTTTAATTTAAAAGCAAAAAAACCCAATCTCAAATTCCAAAACAAGGTTTCTCAAATCTGCCACCAATTTACTAAGTTCGATCAAATCGTTCATGCAAAATGTCCAATGTAGCATAAGCTGTGTAGTAACACGCAGCGCCGTCTAATCCAATCCAGTCTAAAAGATGTCGCTCTTAAATAAATATGGACCGACAGCACAAAATTCATCAAGCAGTGACTTTTTCGAGATGCGTTGAACGCTTTTGGATCTCATGTAGATTGGTATCGTATCCATTCCTCCAGAAATGGGCCTCGCAGCTGAAAATGATGACACCACACCTGGGACTATGGAATTTGTTCTATAAGTTTTGCATTCAACATTTTTACTTATTTTTATAAAACTTCAAATGATTTATTCGAATTATTATTTCTTTTTGAAATGTGATTAAAATTATTTGTCATCTGATCTTTTGCTTTTACATTTACTTAATTTTAAGTGGGGTTGTTAAAAAATGCCCATCCCTGATTAAATTTCACAGTACTAAATGTCGTATGCAATACAATAATACCACATTACAATAACATTGTAAGAATATTACAAAATGATAAAGTGTAACTTTCTCTTATTCACCTCTTTCTAATGCAAATACTGCTGCTGGTAATTAATCGAATTTGTGCGTAAAATCATCTCTTATTGTTAAAAGTTTTGCTGGTTTGTTTGTTTCATTATTTTCCAATTAACAGAAATTTCCGGTTAAGTCAACCATCTGACTACGAAATATTCGTAGCAAATAAATAACTTTAAAACATTTTGCCTATTTCTTTGTTCAGTCCAGTGAACAATTTTATTGCCACAACCAGCCCAACTTTAAGTAGAATTAGTAGCCAAAAACATGATGTCGCATGCTTCACTTGAAATTATATTTACATTATGAAACTTCATAGAAGTTGTTGTGTTGAAATACTTCACAAGTTTTTCGAAACCCAAAGTGATCGAAAAATATGTTGCATCCTGCTTTAATTACAAAAGGAAACAAATAAACAGAAAATAGACATTAGTCTTCACTGTAATAGAATTTTTATTTGGCAAATGGGTTGAACCGTTTACTGTTTCTACTCCCCTTTCAATTTATTGTTGTTGTTGGCTCAAGCCACAATTGTAGGACGAATCACCAACTAAGCAACTTTCCTCAAATAGTTTTCTTTCTTCCCATTTCATTTGTTTTATTTGCTTTTGGCGAAATCAAAACTATTTTTAACAACTCGACTCCGAAATGCATTGTGAGAGGAATAAAAGAGTTTTTTTTTTTTAAGACAAGACCTTCAAGCTTGAAAAATTTAATAATTTAAAAGTCATAATTTGATTAATAACTTTGATTGTTGTTATTTGTTTCTTTGATTTAAAGGAAAGTTGTTGGTGACCATAAAAAGTTGCTGGACTCAGACGATTGTCGATGAGTGAAAAATATCACTCAAAATCGCACTTTGCCGTAAACTTTCGAAATATTTTAGACTTTATTTCGAAGGAGTTTTAAAAAAATATTAAAAAATCTTATTTACAAACAGCAAACGAACTAAAATTTCCACCTCGCTGCCTTCTGGTAGGGACTTTTTTCCAATCCCATTCTATTCGAAAATGTTTTAATTGCACTTTGTGTTATCAGGCATATAGGAGGAGTATTAAATTTTTTTAGAACTTACACTGTACATCGATACAAACATACATGCAAATATACAAACACATGCACATTTGGCAAAAATGATCACGGTTACTCAGCACAGGGAGGGGATGGCAGAGGTGTAAGTTTTTTTACATTTGAGTTCACTCCAATGTACAAGTGCCAGTACATATCTAATTCTACTATGCGGAGTGTCTGCTGATAATTCGCCCACCTACGTACTCACATACATACACATGCACATACATATGCAAGCGTATTAATGCATGTCTCTGTGAGTGCCTTTTTTCTACGTTGTTACAATTCAAATAATTTTCAGAATTTCTAATGTCACGTGTAGACATTAAGTGTAATTGCTTACTTGAGAGTGCATGCAAAAGTTGTTCAAGTGGATTCATAAGAGTGTTCAACAGTGTTCATAAAGATTTCTGCATTTTCAAATGTATAATAACACATACGAGTATCGAGATAAGTGCCAGGCGCTTAACAACCGCACACAATAAGACTAATGAGACTAGAAAAGTTTAAATCATTTCTTAATTTCACGGCTGAAATTGAAACAACTTGCTTGTTATTGAGAATGAATAATGTACGAAACTAATTAACTTCCGAATAAGTTTGATGTAAAATGAAGACACAAATTATTTCAATAAATAGAGTAAGATTTTTTAGTGTTGTTGTTCAGTTTGTCGAAATATTTGCGTCACAATAATTATTCTCATTCGCTAAAAGAAAACATGTTGAGTTATTGGTTTCATGACCGCAGACATACTTTTAATCCAATGATTCTGATTGTTGTGCGCCATTCACTACGAAACCTCGGTGCTTCGAGCGAAGTTCCTCAGAACTGACTTCTTAAATGAGTTAAGTGATGTAAGGTGTCAACCATACGATACTGGGCACACAAAATGTTTCATCATTTCAATATTCTAATAAAATGCTCTGCAAATGGTGCTTATCTGCTTATCTGCTTCAACTAGTGGAGTTAGAATACTTGCAACCTTTCTTCACCTGACGCCCAGATGAAGCGCAGTCGCCCCCTTATCCTGTAGTCATTGATCGCTCTTTTGGACATTAAAAATGTTCTTATTTTTACTCTGTCGGACTAATTTGACTTGATAGTCATTTTGCTTGGGGAAATATTAATTTTATAAAATATAAACAACAAGACCAACAAACACAGAACAGTTTTACATTGCAAAAAACAAATAAAATGTTCTCTCTTCCTCAAAAGAACACGATTGGAATGAAACACTCATAACTGAGACCTGTGCAGTTGTGTTCTTATAGGGGTTGTGACGCACACGTTTGGTGACAAACATTCGACCGTGATTTTTTATTTTTGGCTTATGGCAGCGATCACAGTGCATCGGTGATACTTATGTCGAAATATGGGATATTTTGCACAGGCATGAAGACATGCACTTCAATTTCAGTACAACAAGGGGGATAAATAAATTTTAAAGCACTGCATTTGAAAAACGTGTAAAATAAAACAACTTCATGTAAATATGAATAATGAAATATCGCATCGCTGGATGGTATCGGCATTCAACAGTGGCATGACTAGATCTGCTACGACTCGCCAGTTCTCTTATGTAAATCGGTGTGTTTTATTGTCGGATATAAATTGTATTGGTTATTACGGTTACGAATCCAAAAAAAAAAAGATCAAATACAATAAACAACTTATCTGTTAATGAGTTTATGACTATCGGGCGCCACAAATAACAACTTAAAAACACAAGAAATTATAAAATATTTCACAGAATTGTGAAATGCAAATATTCGTATGTGTTTTGGTAACTTGTGATTAATTCAGATACGTTGACAACTCTTTTAGTCAATAGTTAATCTTGGTAGCTTTTGAATTCGTCAACACTAAACTACTTGAATTCGATGTCAAGGAAGACTGAACAAAGTATCCATCTTTAGCACTTTAAGTTGTTATAATTTGTTAATGTTGTTTAAAATAAAAGAAAAAAACTTCAAAAATATCATTATAAGTACAAACTGGTTGCAAAAAAAAAAAAAACGAAACTTCCATAAAAGGGCTGAATGGAGTTTGCATTTGTTAACGAACTAGTCCGGTTTATTACTTCAATATGGACAGATATTCACTGTAACTTTATAAAAAACTTTGCTCTGCATGTGCGATGTGTGTGTGTGTGGTAGTAGGTTTAGTTGGTAACAGCAAAGTCCATTATGTTGCTGTAATTGTATTCAGTTGCTTCTATACTTAAAAATTTCTACTTTCATAATATTTGTAATCGTAATGGTTTTTACAGTTTTGCTTTCATTTTCTATCTTGGGGTAGCACTACATTTTAGCACTTTTACATTCACATGCATTTGTATAATCACACACACACACAGGCACATATGTAGGTACGTGTGTACAAGTGGGTGGATGCTTTTTGTTGTGCTTTCATTTTTATGGTAATTTAAATAATATTTGAATTTTATGCAGAGCTTATAAATAAACAAAAAGCACACACACATTCACACACACACACACACACTCACACATACACTTAGTTACATTCGTATTCAAACATTTATAAACTGACTTGTTACTCCCTGCCAACCTGAACCACAAGCAGCTCATACACTTGTGCACATATTCTTCCACCCACAAACAGCAATTTAGAGTTTATAATAAGATTTTTTTACTGCACAAAAGTCAAACTTTGGTAGATTTTCCCCCTGTTTGTTTGTACGAGTACATTTCTATTTCATAGAAAATTATTAGGACTCGTTGTAGTTTTGTAACTAAACCAAGGCAGACATACTCTGGCACCACATCCTAGTACTACGAATACACGAACAGTTTACTTTTGTATGAGTACATTCCAACATTGGGAAACTTGAATATGCATTTAAATACAAGTTCCTTGAGCCGCAGTCTTTTACACATCGGTTGGATGGATTGTGTGGTGTTTTTTTCGTCTGATTTCTAGTTTTTCAAAGTGGAATTTTAAACAGTTTTCTGCAACGGTTTCCATACAACACAATGTAAATAAATTTTGTATTTCAAACATTTCAAAAGTAGGTAATAAGTGTAATAAATATCGCAATGAGTTCATGCCCATATACGAATTATGTGTTGTGTATGTATGCGTGAATTTGTACACATTCGTTAAAACATATTGGCAACAGTAAACAGTGTTAACAACATTTATCTTCAAGTATTGGCTTCTCAATAAACTGGTTTCCGATCAAAACAGTTGCTGTTGTTCTACTTGAATTTCGATTTAACTTTTAAGTTTAATTTCTTAATTTTAGAGCGATAAAAGAAGGAAGCGAACATACTTGGGTAGGAAACTGATAGTGGTAACATTTATAAGAAAATCTGCTAAAGGGAAGCTTGTTAAACTTTACGTACGTTGCATTTAAGTAACGCTTATTATATATAGCTCAGCATATTTATTGTGTGAAGATCAGTATTAAATTTATGCCAGGGTAGTCTTTATTAAAATAATATTAAAGAAAGATTTAAATTCAATCTTATTTTAGTAGCAGTTACTTCAAGAGTTTGACTATGTTTACGATGTCTACATTTTCACATAAATCAATGAATGGAAATAAATTGTGAATATGTTTTTCTAATACTGGTTCCACTTCAACACAAAGTTCCGTTTCGTTTTTGTTTTAACAATTTTCATAAACATTCAATTTCCTTTAGCACCAGTATTCAATACCCGTAGCTGCAATTACGGATTTCTGCTTCAATGATATTTAGCTTGATTATGAGTTTTGCTATTAAAATTTCTTCTTCCACTAATTGAGGTGAACTACATGTAATCGTATGTTTGTGTGTATTCTTTACAAGGTGTTGAAATCGAAAAGTTAAAAGAAAGAACTTGGTCTTTTGTTGCATTAATATAGGAACAGTGATTGCAACACATGCTGCCTGCTTTTGATTAAGCAAATACAGGAATACAGAATTTTTCTTAATCACAATCCATTAAGAGGACACACACATACAGACATACAGCAAACTGCCAGACTCTAACATGAGCAACTAAAGCTAAAGCTATTTAAAAAGTTAAGGTAATGCTAAAGTTATCCCAATCATAATTTGCACTTTTGCTTTTTAACCAAGTTTGTATACTAACACACACATACACGCCTAACACATGTTTATACACAAATATATACAACCTTTGAGTTTATAGACGGGTATTTCCATGCATTAGGGCATCCCCTTTACAAGTTTTAAAATCGCCATAGTAAGATTTACAGAACGGCTTTCGAAGTTTTCAAGAACATTCAAATAAAATATTCGCGAGGAGCAATGCAATACAAATAGTGTTAAGAACGAAATATTTTTTACTTGGATGCTCTTTGTGCCACAAAATTCGGTTATACCCCTAATCGACACATATAAAAATAAAAGAAACTTAGTTCCAATAGTTAGAAAACGTGTAAATAAGTGTCACTATATCATGCACTATGTAGAGAGACACACACACTTACGTAGTCATTAACACACATATTTGTATGGGACAAAAGTAATACTGATTTGAAAGGCGTAATTAAAAGTTGGGACAACATAAAATCTTAATTAAAAGCAATTAAAACTAAACAACAAAATGATGTTGCCGTTTAAAACAGAATATTCAAAATATTAACGATAACTCATATTATTTTTATTATATTTAGAGAAGCCTACTTTTAGGAGAGAAAGACAAGATGCAAATCTTTCTACCATCTCTTCAAAAAACATCTAAATGTTTAGAGTTTTCTTAAGCGATCACAATTTTGTGAAGAGAAATAAAGTTTTAACAGATTTTTCTTCAAATCAACTAAAAATTGCAAATTTTGGCTTTTGAATATTTGAATACACACAGAGAAAAGTTTTGATTTCAAAAAGTTTTTAAGTAAATAATAATTTTCTTTCATGAAATTCCAAACGCCATTCAATACTGCCGCAAATTACGTCTTCTTCGTGTTACAAGTACAGCGCACAAGTGCGAACGGGTTGAGAAATATGACAGCCTAAAGCTGTGTTGCAAATATAGTTTCGTACTTACACTTGTACTTGTACTTGTGTGCAGCAAAAGTTTAAATAATAAAACGAAAAAATATCTTCATACATATAATAATGTAAAATAGTTTGCTGTAATAGTTGTGGCATGAAATTTTCTTATTATTTATTTTATTAAAATATAAAAATGAAATAAAAAGCACCCACCCTAAGTAAAGAAAGAAACTTATTTCTTTAGCAAAATTTAAGAATTTCTCTAAGAAAGTACCGAACATTTTTTGCTTTTTCGGCTGCAAGAAATAGTTTTATAGTTAATGTTAACGTAAATACACTTGACAATTGCCAGAATTTTAATGGGGTTTTGCAAATTTTATACAAGTTTGAATTTTATTAAATCTTGGATGGAAAAGTGTTTGAGAGTCCCATGTAGTTGACGCATTAAAAGATAAAACCCCTTGAGGTTGACATAATAATCAGAATTTGTGTAAAATTATTCCAAAGGAAAAAAGAGTTTCACAGTAGGTCCGATCGCGTACTTTTTGGGTAAAGTTCGGTATAATGAAAATAAACAAAACTTATTCTCCACAAGATAAAAGTACAGGAACAACGAGAAACAAATTTCTATCACAAAAATAATTTATAGTTGTATTGGCTAGACCTTCGCCTGTTTAATACGCAAATGCAACAATAAACACCAAGCAATACAAATTTATAGAAAGAAAAAAGGCGAACGATTGCTATCTTAACTTTCTTCTTTCTAAGTTTTCTCTAATTTTCGCAATTTTTTCACAAATATTTTATTTTGAATTTCAGTTGATTGATTAATTTTTCAAGAGCAGATTGCCCCGACATGCTATAAGCAAAAGTGACCGCTACTTCATCCTAAAAGAAGAATAATGTTTCCCTCCCAAAAGCCCTCGCAGTTACCCAAACTTACAGTACGGAAACGGTTTATGGTAAAATTGCGATCAACGTTGAGTACGCGATCGCAGCACCTATTACGACACACATATGTGGGAAATACAATTGAAATGGTCCCCACTGTTTCCATTATTTTTTCGTTACATTCACTACAAAAGCAAACCTAACAAGTTTTACAATATGAGAATTGATAATTGATTGATAAAACTGTGAAGTTTTTTTATTGTCCTTCCTTCTCTTATGTGTCACCAATAAACGACCCAATTTTGGCACTCTACCGCTGTTCACATTTTATTCAGTTTGGTAATTTTGTCACAATATTTTATCTTTTTGAAATATTTTACAGAAATGTATAGGTTTCAATTTAGACCGGCCAACTAAAGTGAAAGTTCAGTAAATAAATGAACAATGTGCCTTGCGTCAAATTTTCCCCGTTCGAATTAGGAATACATATCGGGGTATTACTGTACACGTATCATATTCATATGAAACATATATGATAATACTTTACTAAACTATTATAGAAACTGTTGTACAACAATATTACTTTTCATAACTTCTATTTCTCTTTTTATTATATTTCTATTTAATGCACTTTTTTACTTTTCTCTCGACTCCTTTAAAATGTAAAATGTGTGAGGGGTAGGTAGTAAGTGGATGTGTAGTCTTGTAATAAAATTTATTAGAAAATGTATATGATGATAAAGTTTCTTAAGAATAATTTACATAAAATAAAATAGTTTTTAAGCAAAAATTGAAAAGGCAAAAAATGCAAGAAAAAAAACTGGAATTATTTCTTTTATTGGTTTAGCAAATAGCATAAAGGCAAAATAAATTAACATTTTAGCTGAGCAAGAAGATTTCTTTATTTGCTGAGAAGAAATAATTCATATAATATTTTAAAATATTACTAAATTTAATGTACGTTATGATAAATAGTTTGAACAATAAAAGGATCTGGGTTAAATATGAAGTTAAAGAGTTGTTCATATAAAATTAGGGCGGGGTATCCTTTGAACGGTATCAACTCTAGTACGTAGCTTTGGTTGACATTTCAAGTAAGTTGCTAATACTGTGAAATAAATTCGATACGATGTCAAGCAATCTCGTACAAAAATCTATTGAAAATGAGACATATCAATTATTTAAACTGATCATAAATAGAGCAGGGCTTATGGTGGCTTATAAGAATGCAATCAGACCTTTAGTGTCAAAACTTGGTGATGACTTGCCTTCACTGAATCACTTACTTTTTAATGACCACTTGAATCCGTCTGCGAAACTCGGCTAAAAAATGTTTTATTTTCCATGCAATTTGGAGTTGTGGGTTGCATCTGAATAATTTCAAATACTCCTCAGTAAAGTGTTGGTCGAATCTGCAATCATTACAAATCCTGCAGCATAGGAACAAGATGGTGCAATAACGGTAATTGAAATAAGACTTAAATACCTTAATCCCCAATAGTGCCTTCTACTCACCCGATTTTGAAAATATAAATACGTTGGATAAAAAAGAAAAACTTAATTGAGGATTTCATACGATTATTAGTTCCAAAATCGAATCATTTCAAAACTGATACTTCACACAAGAAATGTACTTTATCACAATTTTAAAAATAATTATTTTTTTTTCTTCTACATCAACTGAACTCTAGTGGAAATGCATGCGTGCTACCCTTCAGTGTAGAAGCAACAATAGCAAATATTGTTAATAAATTTTAGATCTGAACAAATTTTATTGTTTAAAAAAGAATTAGGGATCTCATTGTTAAGTCTAACACAGTCATAAACTGGTTCTGATATTAAAATAAATAGTTTTCACGTTTAATCGTTAAACATAAGTTTGTCCCAAAATATGAAAGAAATTTACATTCAAGAACAATAATAAAATTAAAAAAATTGCTTTCCAACTAGTCTACTTACACACACACACACAAATAGACAATTGCTCCTGCACACACACACCATAAATAAACTGCCATTTTCTTTTTATAGAATTTTATTTTATTTTTCTGAATAACAAACAACTTTTAGGGTTTATTGTTTTTTGTTGATGTTTCAAATATTTATCAGAATTGATAAAATTGTGCACATAAGTGTTTCTTCCTTTTTTTAACTCTTTCTGTCTTGTTTCCATTCGTTTGTTTTTTGGTTTGATGGAATGTTTTCGTGTGCGTGTGTGTGAGTGAGCATGTATGAGGCAGACAGTTTTCGTATCGTATGTTATGGTTATAAATGTGGAAATTTTATTAAATATTATTTGTCGTAGTTCAACTACCAGCAAAAATAACATGAGGAAACAAAACTAAGAACATTTCGGAAAAAAAGCAGAGCTACAAATAATTTTCACTCAATAAAACGTGATATCGCTTTCAGTTTCTGCTGCCATATTTTAATGCGTAAAAAAATAAAATTAAATGGAAATTTGTGTTTAAGTACGAGTTGCTTATTAGGGAGGTAACTAATCGTCGACCCGATATTGCATGCATATTTATGAAGGATTTAATTCATTTACTTTTTGTCCAAAACGTAACACAAGTCTTATTTTATTGGCATCAATAAGCCGAACATTAAGAAATTTACACTCAATAAATCTTCTTAATCATCCCTCCTATTAAAACTTATATTTTACCACTATTTCTACAATTTTTACCGAATTTCTTTTTCCCCTTCCAAATATCCTCCTGAAAATGACAGTGGAATTTTTAAGCGCTTTATAATGTTTGTAGTCGTAACGAGATGGATGCCACTGGAAATAAAGATTTATGCGCATTTGACATTGTCAAGCAAAACATTTGCAACCGATTGCTGAAAGCATCCAATTAAATTTTTAACTGAAACCTATTTGAAGAGCAAGTAGTCGAATTAAATAAAATAAACAATACAACAATCGCATATGTATGAATATGTGTTAGTGTGTAGCGTACATGTGTGAGTATGTATTTTATATTTATAGCCGAATAAATTCTCACATTTTAGCAGTTGCTTGTTGTTGTTTTCAGATCGAAGATCTGCATTTTTTGTTTGTCAGCGCCCGCAATTGGAATCATGCTGGTTTTTGTGTTTCTGGCCAAAATGTCTTTTTTATGAATAAAATATTTTGTTTTTGCTGCGATGCTGAAATTTTATATTCGCAATAAACATCAGCTTGTTCAGCTTTTCTGTGCAGTGTCTTCCATAACTATTAATCATTTTTTAGTTGTTTGTTTGTGGGTGAACAAATACAAAATTCGAATTTTTATCGAAAGTGGAGAAATTTGGACCAAACGATGAATTTAAATGGCATCGGGAGACTCACTTGGCTACAAACAAAATTATTTCGTATCTTCCTTTTCTATTTGATGCCACTGCTGGAAATTGTTGGCTTGAAAATCAATATCGATGTGAAAAGTGTGCGTAGATGTTGAGTAGCTGCGGTAGCTGTGGTGCGGATAAATGTTTAAATAACTTTATTAACTTTTCATTTGTTGAGTTTATAAATGCTTTTTGTTTAATTCTGTGCCTGCCTGCCTGCCTGGTCACATGTCCATTCAATCTGCTTATATGTTTGCATGTGTGTTCTATGAGTATGTGTCCGCCCTTGCGTGCATTTGTTTGGCCATTCATTCTGTCTGTCAGTCTGTACAATATTCACATCATCAACTTTTGGTTTTTGATCACAACACGTTGAAGAGTTTTTATGTGTTTTTATACACATCTTTACATTCTCCCAGCAAACACGTTGCATATACGATTTCTGATGGCTGGAAGAGTTTTCACAAATTTTCTGGGTGTTATTTGTCAAAACTAGTGATTGAAATCAATCCAAATAAATACGTCGTATGTGTGAAGATGTGTGTGATACTACATTATTGATTTTGTATGCGTTTGTGTGTGTCTGATTAAAATTTCATTTAAAAATGTTTTCTCTCTTTGTTTTGTCACTGCCCCAGTAATCGTGGTTGTTATGGCTGTTGTAGTTGTCGTAGTAAAGTTATTTACGAAATACAAATATAACAACAAACCACTCATGCATGTTTATTATCCGTGGTTTATATGAATTGACCGGAAATAACACAGATACATGTATCCATTCTCATATACACACACACACGTATATGCATGCATGCATGGAAACGTATCGATCGTTTAAACTGAAAACTTTCTTAAATATTTTGGGCCTCTAAGAATAGAGAACATATTCGTACATCAAGCGCAAAGAAGGGAGTAAAGGGCGGATATAGGAAAATAAATTACATCGCAATTTAACAACAAGGAAGAAAGAAAATCTAGACAAGCCTCATAATTTCATTTGCCCAAATTCCAACTTTGGTTGTATTTGCTTGTAGCCACTTGGGTTGGGGAGTTTGGTGGGTGGTATGAGAAGTTTAAGCTGGTAAAAATGAACATGAACTAGAGACATTGTAAACACCGGAAACTGTGCACGTTTATTGAATTTGTAGCATGAATTTTTATTTGATAAGCATTTCCGCTTATAATGATTATAAAGTTGTTGATGCTTTTGCTGGCAAAGTCAATGTCGTTGTAGCTTTTGTTGATGTATGTCTTGTCGTTGCTAAATCTGCTTATAAAAGTTGATTGTGATTGTAATGATATTGTTGCTGATTCTTGTGTTAATTTTATTTGATTATTTTTCATTTTAAAAACCTCCAGTCGTCACCACAACGAAACTCATAATTTTTCTTTGAGGTTTCTTTTGTTAAATCTATTATTATTGATGTTGTTGTTGCGGATGTTCTTGCTTTCATTTAGTATTAGGTTTTTTAAATTCTTGTTTGCACTTTAATAATAATTCTTAGTTTGGATTTTTGAACCATTTAGGAAAAATTAGAAAATAAAATTATTTTATTGCAACTTATTTCGAAAAGGATTTTGCCATGATTCATTCCATACATTTGCTTGCACATAGGAGTACGAATGAGTGAAGGAGGATTTCGCAACTGAATCCGTAAACGATTTACTTCCTCTTCAGATATGTATTAGCGTAATATTCAGTTTAATACTTCCATTGTAAATTCATCTAATGGACGAGGGAAGAATGTAATAAATTAATAATGGACTGTTCTTTCTTCTTGAACAGAGCTAAATATTGCAATAGACTGACATCAATTTTGTCAACTCTTTCGCCATAGTGCAATAATTATCATCAGAAAACTCTCTTCAATTATGCATCCTTAAATGTAAAAGAATTTCTTACACATTTCATACATTTTCCGAAGTACTAAAACTTCATTGTATTCATCGGGGTACCACCGTAACAATATTTTACGTACATGTGTGCGTGAAAGTGTGAATGTGTGTAAAGAAGTTGTTATTCATAAAAATCTTGTCCTATCAATAAATATTGGCTGTTTTCCCCTTCTAAGTTAAACAAATTTCCCTGAAAGTGGCAATTTGTTTTATGATCTGCTTTGTTGGCTGCCGACCTCTCCCCCAATCCTCCTCAGAGTGTTTTATTCTTTCGTTGCTGCCAAACTAACAAATTGATGGTTTGTTAATATTTTAGCAGCAGGTTTGTGAACGGCATCCGTAATCCGAGGCAGTTATCAATAAGTATCTTTTGTTACCTTCTATTGTTCTGAAAGATGGTTGGTGTATTAAATGTATTAAGTCCATAATACTCGTACATAATGGAGAAAAGGCGATGTATTGAAGGAATCGCCTTTGTGCTTGAATATGTTCGCCCTTCAATCTGCTGGGCTTTAGTTTATTCTTTATGAACGCTTGTTACATACTTTTATAGGATGACTTATAAGACACAGACAGACAGGGAATATATGCCGCCCTATTATTTATTCATGTCATGCAAACTTTATAGTTGTGTGAAGAGACTTGACTTATGAAGGCAAAGAAGTTGGATTTTTCTGATTAATTTTTGTTTGGCCCTGATTTGTTGGAATGACTTTTGTAATTTGGAAAGACAGTTAAATACAAGAAAAAGTTAGAAGGATTAAAAAATTTGTTCATTGATATATTTTTTAATTGATAAACTTAGAAGCTCCTTTTTCGAAAGCAAATATTTATATTCAACTGCTCTTTATTTGAATTTAATTTTCGTAGTCCTGATTTTAGTGTGCCTGGACAAAGTTTAGCGACTGCAAACAATGAAAAGTGCAAAACACCTTTAAAAAATGTATGCAAATGTTGTCGTTGTTGCTGTCATTGTTTTTGTTTAGAGCAAAAGGACTCTAATTTCCATAATCCTCCAAGCACACATTAACACCGAAACATTTATTTCTTAATAGACTCCAAATGTTGTTTCTGCTGTGTCCATGGTTGGTTTCAAATGCCACAAAGATGTTTTGTGCGACATGAAAATAAGAGAGATGGCATTTGTTTGTTTATATGCAAATAAGGGTGACATTTTTTAAGGTTCGTATGAATTTTTTCGAAAAGATAATAAAAATAATAAAACCTGTCAGCATTTGCAAATCCGAACAGGCATTAGTTAACTTTAATTTATGTTGTTTTGTGCTGTTTTATTTTTAGATACAGTGTGACCAAACTGCAAATTTTGTACGTAGCAAATGTCACTTAATTTCATAAAATATTTTAAACGGCCCTAATCATCTTATTGCACAAATAAAAATTATCAGAGGAAAGTTTCACACAATGCTAGATTGTGGTGCAAACATATTTAATTTCATTCTAATAAATGTAAATTTAATACCGTTTTCTTTTCTGAAGAAAGATGTTACATTTAGTTCAGTAACACTTTCTAAATGTTACTACCCACATTTCTAGAAAATGCTAAATTTTTATGTTTCTATCAACAAACAAGCACTACAACAATTCTTGAAATGTGATGTAGTTAAGTCAGTGGTGCATATTCAATCCTTAAAAAAACAATGGACAAAACGTGTAACATATTTGACACTACTTTGTGCAACATATTTAGAAAAGAACAGAAAATAATAGAAAAATTGACATAGCGTGTAACATATGCAACATTTTGGTGAGAAGAGAACACGCCATGTGACTTGCGTATTTAGTCCCAATTTATTTCAGGCCCGATATGAATGAATTTCTGGAAATCTTTTTTATTTATAAATTTTTTAGCTCTTTCTGAAGTCGCTTTTGCATTACAATTTCTTACACGCATCTTGGTTCTGTTGTTGCCGGACTCGATTCGGATTGAGCTGTTAATTATGTACGCAGAGCATTACACGAAGGCGCAATGTTGCCTTGTCAATTTATACCAAGAAAAGGCAGCGCTTATATCAGCTACAGAAAATATAAAATAAACAAACACAACTGGGGGGTATTGTGCGGCTACGGTTATGCTTGGATCATGTAAATTCACCGAATGCGGTGCTAACCGGTGGATGTCGTAATTGCGAGTCCATGTTTGTGAGTCGTGGCCGACATAGCGGAAGTTTAACTCCTGGTTTGGTGTCGGCCAGTCAACGCTGTCTCTTCGTTCTTTATGGCTGTCGTGAAGTAACCATCAATGATTACGAAGTTCTGGTAAAGCAATAGCTTTAGCTTTAAATAAAATATATAATATAACTGTGTCAAATGAAATTGAAACTACTTATGAAAATGAAAACCAACTACAATTTTGTGCTACAGAATACTTCAGGGCCTTAATAAATGTTTCATTTAACAGAGCCCCCAAGTTTACTGAATTAAAAGACACTTCGATGTTTAACATTTGAAACTATAAATCAGCTGCAATTAATAGCTGCTGCATAAGAGATCTTTAGTTCCGAAAAGCTGATACCAGAGTTTGCGGATGTCTGATGAAGCAGTTAGTGGGTGGCAATTAACAATATAGGATAAGCGTTGTTTGCACTGCCTACATTTTGATTTGTGTGTTGATATCTAATATTAATGAATTTTAAGAGCAGATATTGATAAACGTTTAACACTTAGCAAGGCGTTAAAGCCGCTATTGTTATTGTTTTTGAAAAGCACACTAGCACATAAAGAGCTCAACTTGATTTAAGATTCAAACGAAATTCAAGCGAAAAGTCGCTTGATTGGTCTTTATGAACTTGAGCCCGTATAAAAGTCTATGAACGTAATCAATAGCACATTAAACATGAATTAAATGTTTCTTTATTAAATTCTCTCCTTAAATTATCTCCCACACTCTTGCCCAAATGTTACATCTTAATTAAGTTACGAATTAAACACAAACAATTTCATCACAACATTTTGTGTGGAGAGAATGAAATGCAAAAGGATAAAGGACAGCAGAATACACACATACATAGACATATATTCGTATATTAACTTTTATTGCATTTTGGTGAAAAATAAAATCTGTACAGGTGAAGAGAATCTTTACATGACTTTTTCATTTCATTCATCCAATCTACACAAAAACATACATACACACGTCCATCCAAATGCATAATTTGCCAATGAAGAGCCACATGCATACATCTGTATGTATGGATGGATGCATGTATGTTTTAACATTACTCCAGCCCTTGAAAATTAAAACACTTTGATTGATTTTATTTAAGTGTCTGAGGCAGAATAATTTCCCCGAGCTTTTCGCACATAACTTTGTTAAATTCGTTTTTCTTTTTTGATTTTTTAAAATCTAGTAAACCAGTTTGATTGCAATCAAGTGCAAGAGGGGCAGCACTAATTAAATTGCATGTAGGCTTGTGTATAAAGACACATACACTTTGTCATTTACTGGTTTCTGAGGTTTGTCAGCATTACCCGCAATTATTGCATTGATTTGTTAAACTCTCTCTCTCTCTCTCTATTAAAATAAATAAATGAACACATCCATTTCAATTGTAGTTGTTATAGGTTTTTGACTCATTCACATTTATTTATTTTTACAGTGAACCCAACCCCGCAGTTCTGAAACTATAATTATGTATTTTTTCGGAAGACCTGGGCACTTGATTGAATACAAATATTAAAATTTAATTCATTCCACACTGTGTTTCAAAAGACTAAGGGTGACCTTTACTACGTCGTAGAAATGCTGGAGAACAGTAGGGAACCTTCTTCTATTTTCCGTATGTCGAAAGCGTAAATTTGTTCATTCCTGCAAGCCTTTATGCACTATGGGGAAAAGATTTTCAATTTGCAAGTACGTTAAGTAACAAAATTGGCAATGTATCCTGTCTGCACCATTTAGTATCCGTATATTCAACTTCTATGTCTATAAATTTTCTACAAGCGTGGCAGTGACGAAAGGTTTGCCACCACAATATTATTTATTTTAAAAGGGCTGTAAGTAAGTATTTCGATAATGAAATGTCTAAACATAATACTTAACAAAATACTGGACATTTTGAGTGTCCGTTGTGCTGCAGCATTAGCAGTGAGTAGATAGATTTAGCAATAGAGAAAAAATATATATGTGTGTGTATGTATGCTTTTGTATACGCGCCAGCAAATGCATGTTTTCGGTAGGCACGAACACGAAGCATTTGTAATTATCTGTATTATTTTACATAATAAAACTATTATCCTGGGAAAACGGTATTGGATTTTGTACTGAAAGTTCACATGTGTTAACAGCTTAGCTAGCGACGATAGTTTTAGGAAATAGTTATTGTCATTTAATTAAAATATTGTTTAAGATAAACAGTGCAGAACATAATCACAGCCACAGCTACGGTATCTATTCAAACCGAAGAAAAGTCCTTTCGAGTAGTAAATTTTCCTTATGTCAATTTGACTTGGACAAATTTTATTTCCCCACGATTTTCTTCAATACTGCAGCCAAAAGTACCTGTGTACAAGAGATGTAAAAAAATGCAGATTTAACTTTGTGCTGCATGAGTGAGTCTACTTTATATTGCAACTTGAAAGACTGTAGTTGCAAGTATCAAGTGCGACAACTAAATACATATTTATGCACACATTCATTGTTGCAAATATGTCAAGAGTGTATTATATGTTTTCAAAACGAACTGATAAAAATGTCCCAGGTATTTCCCTATGAATTGCTGTTGCTGTATGAGTTTATTCTCCAGGTGACAATAACATTTGTTCATTTAAACGCTCACAAATTTCTAGGCAGTCTGTGGAGGCAGTGAAAGCAGAAAAATAAAATTGTGTGAACCAAGTCATGGGTTGGCACAGTTTAAACCTACAAAGTTTTGTTTGGTTTTGTCCTGGGATTAGAAGGTGATTATTTATTTGTAACCACAACTATTGCTATCAATTGCTGCACTTTGTATTTAAATGAGCAAAACTATATGAAATGACTTGTCAAAGATTACGTGCGTTTTGTTTTAGAAAACAAATTATCAAGTATTTTTGTTCAACTTTGTTAAAGATTCCAATATTCTGCGTTTGCCTTTAGCAAAAAAAAAAAAAAAAAAATTATTGCAGCTGAAAAAGGATCGCATCTAAAATGTGCTACTTGTTATTTGGTGTTGAAAAGATTTTATGTTTCTCATAACGATTTTACTTGCGTTAATGATGCGAATATTAACTGAAATTGTCTTTACGCTTTTCGAAATATTTCTTTGCAACACTTTCATTTCCCTGCTTGAATTGCGAACGTTACATATTTTGAAGAATAAATTAAATATAAAAACTCAGCCGCTATAAGCAGCCATAATAAATGGAGCCGATCTGGGCCGATGCGATAAATTAAAAAACTTGTAAAACATTAAAGCAAAAACTTTTTAAATTTGCATGCATTCACTCACTCCGACACGTAAATAAATGAATACGAGCAATTCTTTAAAACATGTTGCAAAAATAAATTCTTGTTTAGCTCAGGTACGCGTGCAATAAAGTACAAAACAAAGTATCGTTGGACGTTACTCTCACACACACAAACACACCCATGGGCTGTAACGTTCTCTTGTGTTTTTCTCTCGCTTTCGTCTTCCAGTTGGTTTTTTAACAAACTTCTATGAACTCGTGAATTTAGTTGTTAACAAATTCACAATTAGCTGTTAAAACTAGACAAAAGTTTAAGGAACATTCTGTTTATTTTTAAAGGAAGTTGAATAACAAAATACACACACCAACACACAAACACATAACACAACACAATGCTCTGCTCTTTGTTTTAATTATCAACATGAATCACTTGGAGATCAGCCAGTAAATCACACACTGTTACTAACATTCGCACAATAAAACAAATTAGACACAAAAACGTATTTAGAGACATAAAAGGAACAGAGTTTGTTACTAAAAGTTGTTTTCTATCACGAATTCCTAATGAGGGCAACAATATAATTAGGAGTTAATCAAAAAAGGAATAAATAAAACTATTTCCAATAGAAAACAATTATAAACTGAAGAGAAGTTAGCAGGTGAAACAAAGCAATATTATTGATGAAAACATTGGTGACGATGATTTGCAACGCAATTTTAAATTTTTGTCGTATTGTTTCATTTGCCACAATTATAAACAAATTTTTTTAAAGTGAGAAATTGTTGTTTTTCTAAACTCGTTATTACTTTTGCTATTTTTTTAACGAAACACGTACGTTTTTGTAGTAAAAGTAGTAATAAAATGCCGGAGGTAGTAAGTTGAAGCACGTAAGCGAACAGAGCTAAAGTTTGTTTTTGAGCTGCTATCGTAAATTTTTGCCCATTTGGTGAAAAATATCTTTTGTATAATTTTTCTGAAAATATAATAAAATTTCTTTATGAAAGCAGAATTATAAATTTGTTGTCGCAACTAAAGCAATTAAAATAATTTTATTTCTTCAATGAAAAGATGAAAATTGTTACATGAATGAAACTTTAATAAAATTTAAATATTCCATTTTGCGTTCTCACCACTTTTCGACAAAAACGAGGTCTTGCTGTAATTTCGTTTGACATCTGTGAAAGGTGATAAAGAAAAATATCCGGAGCTGATGCCAGCACTTCTTATCTCTAATAGTTGTTTGTAGAACTTTATAATAAAATTGTTTTTTAAGACCCAGACAAACGAATACTGAAATGTACTAATACGAGTATCTGCTGTCTGTTTTTTTTTTAATTTTTTATTTTTTGGGATCTAATGCTGCTAAAACATTAGGGCGGTAACGAAAAATGTGAACTAAGATATTTCCGAATTTGGAAGGTGTTGGACATGCATGATGTTCATCCATCTACTAAAGCAACATCAATCGATATTGAATTGTAAAGAAACGTTTTCTTCCGAAATCAATAACCTTATAAACCGACGATAAGTAAGAAATATTCAAAAGAAAAGCACAACATTAGAACATTGATGTAAAGTAATTATAATAGCGGTGTTCAGTGTTTGGTGCAAATTGCCTTGCAGAACTGCAAGGGCAGAATATCATAGTTCTTCGGAGATTTTGTAGTTAGATTTCTCTAGAAAGCTACGATATTTCCCTGCCGCACTTTTACAAGAATATTTGCATTTATCGCTTCATACGGCTCATTTCAAATAATTATAAATGCCACTGGAATCATGTACAAAATAAAAAGATGAAATGGAATGCAAATTCGAATTCATACAAATGAAAATATTTTCTATAACTTGTGTATGTATGTAAAAACATATGTTTTTAAATGAAGACCCAATACGAGTCCTATTATCTGCAAAGGTTTTAATCTGATAGTTTTGTAAATCCATCTTCTCATAATATGTGTGTGTCAGAACCAAAACAAACATTGGAGTGGGTTTCCAAGCATTGGAAATGTTGTATAAAATTCGTAATTTTTTCCCTTCTTATGACGGACTTTTGAAACTTTGTCAAGTTTAAGCAAATCTTCCGTTCAAATGCACTCCGAAGTATCTGATGACACGTTCGTATAATAAGCAGCTCTTCAATTATCTTTCATGTCAAGGTGATGTTCCATTTGATTTATGGCCCTTAAAGCCAAGAAATTAGTAATCTGCTTATATTCTTCCACGTCTTGTCGTCACCTTTAATTTTTCCTTCTTGTCCAATACGTCTGCTCAGCACTGTATGTACTCGTATTATTACTTTTTCTTGAAAAACAATTTCCTCCCATGTGATTATGAAAATAACTTGGTTACACCCTAATAAATACAAAAACATGACAGAAAGTATATAAAAATGCGATAGTTCAGTATGTGTGTGAGCTTTCATCAGGGATGGCATCGTATTTAATAAATTCAAGGGAGGCAGTAATAAGTATGAGATTCTTTGTGTTTATCGTGCTTTAAACCCGAAAAAGATTTGACATTTTAGTGACACTGTCATAATATATTTTGGCAGTAAAAGACACTGAGTACAAGAAAATAAAATAACATTTGCTTTCTTATCTCTTTTGCCCCCTTCTCCGATACTCAGTTGATAAAAAAGAAAATTCTTCAAGCACTTTAATGTTGTTGTTGTTTTTGCAACCTGTTTCTTATGACTAAAAAAAGTTCCAAATAATTACGAGAAACTGCAATTAAACTTTTCTTTACCCGCAATCCAAGATGATTTGGATGTTGTTGCTATTATTTACAAAATTGACGCGGACGTAGTATTTTGCATTTACGGAAAATGCTGAATAAATGAACTGTTCATGTTGTTCTTAGGGATTTTTAAAGTTTTCACAAAAGGAAAATTTAAGGAAATTTAGAAAAATAATATTCTCGTATATGCAAATGACATTTATAACATGATTACATTTAAGTCTTTTATTTTAAATTAATAGAAATTGTGAAATAAAACTATGTGGAGCACATTTTTCGCGCGTACTGTACACATGTTTAGAAGCAATAATGTTCGTCGCATTGTGCGGCTTCTAGCAAGTCAACCATTTATTTTAATATCTGGGACGACTGCTAAGTATTTTGAAATGAATTTTTCACATGAATGCGAAACGTTTTTTAAGGGCAGATAAATTCGGATATTGTGAAGGTCTAAAGCCCTTATATTGACTGGAAAAATGGTAGTGGAGCAAATTGAAGAAGCAATTAAAAACAAGTGGGAACAAATAAGTTCTGCAGTTTTAGTTCCTTTTTCAAAGCAGTTTATTGCTGAGTATATTTACGAGCTGACGCCTGGCGCAGAGACTCCAGAGGCAGTTGAAACTAATCCGTACACAAATATTGTAAGATCGATTAAATGAAAAAGCTTTAACGAAAACAGACAAACAGATTCGGCACCTTTATACGTTTTACTATTAAACAGAATTAAGTAGTCATCCTTCACATCAATAAAAACTTAAAATTAAGAAATAATTAAATAGAGAGACTTATTTCTAGAGGCTGCGAAAATTACAAGTGGAGTCAAAACTTGACTTTTACTAACAGTTTAAAAATATTCTTAACATTCTGATAAGGGAACATGAGGTAACACGTATTTAAGATTTTCTCTGTCTTTTGTTCTGCCGCAAAATATCTTTCTGCCTTCTTTCTCTACTGCAAGATGGCAAATATGATACAATGAAGGTCAAGGTAGATCTTTTTAATGGTTTAATAACAATTAAACATTTTTAAATAAATATTTAGGAACGGAAGTATCTTGTTGTTACAGAGTAAATAATGCCACTCATGGTCTACTTCCTTTTAATCAGTGATAAGCCAGTGTCGTAAAAATAAAATCACGTCACCGTGAGGTTGCTTTTTTATTTTTTGTTGGCAAATATTGAAGAGATAACAAAACTGAAGGTGTTTTGTAGCAGTTGTTCTTTAAATTTATGATGAGAAAAATACTCTGTATAAAACATCTTAAGCGGGGAAGTCGTCATTAAATCAATTCAATTTAAATGCCTCAACTACACGGGCCGGTTGACTGTGATCAGTGATTTCGATGGAACATAGTTAAGCAATCGTATCTTGTGCAATGAGAAATTTAAGAAACAGATTCATGTTTTTTGTGGGTTTGTTTGTTGAGTGTTCGTATCCTGTAATGACACTACCACTGAAGGATTTGGCACTAAATGTCGGCGATGATGCGGCTGATTACTCATTCCATTCACGTGGCGGTGAAGAGTTAAATCTTGATGGCCGCATTGTAGGTGGCTTTGTGACATCAATTGCAAATTATCCCTATCAGGTTTCATTGCAATATCACAACGTTCACATTTGCGGTGGTTCAATTGTGGCTCGGAATATTATTTTAACGGCAGCTCATTGCATTGAACAGCCCTGGGATGCAGCAGCATTTCGTGTACGTGCCGGTTCATCAACTCATCTCTATGGTGGTCAATTGGTAGATGTCCGTCATATATTTAAGCATGAAGCATATAGCACTTCGACACTAGATAGCGATGTGGCTGTGGTGGTGCTTAATAGAAGCCTTATCTACACGCGGTTTGTGCAGCCAGTAGAGTTGGCAGCATGGGGCGAACATTTACCGAACGACGAAAATGAATTGTTTGTAAGTGGGTGGGGAGTGACCAGCAGCGATACGGAACTGGTATCCACTCTACTTAATTATGTTGCTGTGCATTTAATTAATCAAACAACTTGTTCCAAGAATTATCAATACATTGCAACAATCACTGCGAATATGTTTTGTGCTGGTAACCCACAAGGTGGCAAAGACAGTTGTCAAGGCGATTCTGGTGGGCCATTGATTAGCTATGTCCCATCCTCGTCGTCAGCGAAGCAAACAGTATTGCAAACACACGTACGAGATAAAAACCCCAAACAGTATGGCATCGTCTCATGGGGTGTGGGCTGTGGGGAACAAAGTTATCCAGGTGTTTATGCCAACGTCGCTGCCTTGCGACCATGGATAGATGAAAGATTAAGAGAAGTTGCTTATTTTGAATGAAATGAAAAGCAATAATAATTAGGAGACTTCAGTTTTAGATAAAACCATAATTTATTGTTTTAATTAAATCTTGGAGCGTCTAAAAGTACCAAATGACATGGGGGAAATAATAATAATAATGATCAAGGATAAAAATTATGTAGTTCAAAATGGAATTTAAGGCTTCAAAAACAATTAGTTAAATATCCAATTAACACTTTATTTTAACCTCAAACAATTTCATTTAGTTGCCTTCGGGCCAAAAGACAGAAAAGTTAATTTTAAAAGTCAATTTGAAATTGAAAGACATGAGATTAAAACAACCATAACTAAAACAATGGGAATGACAACAACCTAAATACCAACAATGCTGCTCGTACAATAAAATCAAGCAACGAGTAAGCAACAGCAGCAACAATAACAACAACTATAGCAATATAAAATGTTCTAAAGACAATATAAGAAATAAGAAGAAAACGAAGAAATACCAGAAATAAATTGCAAGTGGAATGATACAATAAATATTTTGTAAACAGGAAATAAAAAATGAAATAAAATCACGAGCAAACACTTACATACAAGTGCACAAAGCAAATTACAAAAGAAAAGTAGTGAATATATTTACTACGAATGTCGTAGCCATACCGACACACACCCCCTCGCACACAAACATGTTTGTAACTGGAAATTCGCACTACATACATTCAGATGTACGATATTAGACACTTGCACAGGGTTATACACAGACTTAAATGGATCAAAACGGAAAATAAAGGCTGTTCATGAGCTTTGTTGTACTTAGTGTTTTGTTGCTGGTGTTTGTGTTGCTGAAACTATTACGCCTTGTCCTTGGTCGAGTTTGTTCTCTGCAGTAGTGTTAGACATTTAATGCAATAATTCGCGCCATTACATTTTATGTTGTTGGTCTTATTGTTGTTGCCTCGGTTGCCTTCATTCATGTTGTATTTTTGTCATTCTCTGTCCTCTCATTATATGCCTCCCATAGAATACTTGAAGGAGCATACAACAATACGAAAACAAGAAAGGCCTAACTACGACTAACACATCGATTTTTATGACCAACAAATGTTTCGTTACACAGAAAATTGTAAGGAAAAAAGTGTGAGGAAAGTTTGGAGTAAAGCGATCCAAAGTTAAGGACGCTAAAAAACATTAAATGTTACTAAAGGAATCGAGAGGAAATAAAAAACATGATGTGCTAAATAAAAGTTAAAACACAGCTGCACTTTGCTCATAAAAATACACAAAAGGAAATTGTAATCAATTCAATATTTTTCACAATAAAATAAATACGACGAACTCTTCAGGACCAATTGTTTTACGCCAGCACACTATTGCTTTTTCCATTACTTCATGGCCAAATAGAAATCCTGAAAAAACGTTGCAGCATTTCAAATTCTAATAAATACTAAAATTAAACTTCTTTAAGGAATCTCTCCGGGAAGAAATGCGAATGAATCTTATACTTATGCAATCAGTGATAATCAGAGTGAAGTAGGGAGAAAATAAAGAACTCAGATTTTTGAAACTTTCTACTTTTTTGAATTCAATTCATGCTTTTTATTAAGTTAAGAACCTCTTCTTCGAGTCCGTTCAAGTATGTCTTAATTCAAAATTCACCACTCGTAGATAAAGAAGGATACCGAACTGAAATTGCTGCTTGCACGCAATAGACGAGTGTGTGTAAATTTTCATTCAAGAAACACAATTTATTTATTCATTTATTTATCTAATCTGTGACATTTACAATTACTTTCATAAATGTAAAATTGCATTTGAAGATTGCTGTCATTTGTATTAAATTTCTTAATTCAAGTAAGAAAAAAACTTGAAAACTTTAGGCACAAGATTTCGTAATGTTTTTAATATGTCTCTTCATGCGCCCACCTCCACCACGACCCCTCCCTACGCACCACAACACGGATGAATATTTTACTTACAACCATTTACATAACAAAAATTATGGAAATTGCATGTATATGAACATGTAAATGGAGATAAAACAATATATTATGTAAACATTAGGGTGGCCCAATAAATGTTTGTGTTTCGGGCATTTTTGGCTGTAAAATGAAGAACTTTTGAAAAAGTAAATTTTACGGAATAAACAAGACTTTAAACAATTGTGATTTAATTGAATTTTAAATCTTTACTGAAAATTAAAATTGATTTAAAAAATGTTTGTTCTTTAGTATCAACGTCGGCTGCTAACAAAAGGCATTTGCGTAAAGAAGCTGTAGTAAAAGATGTCACCTCATCAAGATAATTGAAATAAATAAAAAAAATCAATGTTTGTATGTTTCTTCTCTATGTTTTCCACCAGGGGTATGTCTTCATGGCAATCCCGTCAACTTGATGTATTGCTATCGGAAAATATGAGAGAATTCGTCCCCGATGCTTGTAAGGCCCAGTAATTATTTAAAAACTGATACGAAGATCCTGGACTAATGTGGCGTTGCATTGCATGTTACATAATTGAGATCCTCTCGCTTCAGTCAGCCATGGTCCTGAAATTGTTACGTATACAAAAGCGTCTAGGGGAATTGGTGGTCGCATAATTCACATGGTGGTGAGACCAGCGAGGCATTGGGTCGAAAGGCTGGCGCCGATGTGCTTCATGGCATAGCTGCCATCTATGCGATTCTGCGTATGTCCGCGAAGGTTCCTGTACGGAAGATCGGGCTGGAAAAATCTGCAAAAGCCAAAGTAGTGTGCATCTGAAAGCACTCGTATCAACGGAATTTAAAACGAACCACAATCCTTCTTTACGATAAAAACTTTTAGGTTTGTTTTCCAAGGTCATCTGTATTATCACGAATGTTTGCGATTGATTTATAATAGACCGTAGACGATATACAAATAAATTTGGACTTTTTGTTGTTCTTGCTACTCTGCTTTAAAACCTCTAACTCGTATTTAAAACTAAGCTTCCACATAGGAAAAAGGCTCAATAATTTTGTTTCGCGAAAAGTCAACGCTTAAATAATTGAAAAAGTTTGGCAACAATACAAGATATATAAGACAGATGCATGAATCACTAAGTGCTGCAACTCTTTTAATTTCAATATTTAAGTTGAAGTACTCGCATGAGATGGCAAAATCTTGATGTTAACAATGAAACTCCGGCTAGCAGGTGCTTCAAAATATTATTCTGAATAGTTTTCCGAAAACCACAAACCTCTTAAGGTTTAATATTTAAATTATAAAACTTTATACAGATTTATTTACGTATGTAATTGTATCACAAGACAAGCATAAAGACGACATGCATGACTATGAACAAGCATGAATGCGTTCACACATGTTCGTGTGCATGTTTGTCCATGTGTAGCAAGAGATGATATTGTAGAGACTCTTATGTAATTTACGGATGTTTCTTTTCTTAAACATTTTGTTCACAACATTTTTCCTTTCGTCTAGTGCTTATCGAATTTTATGTTCAAACATACAAACCCACATATCTGCTGGTACGTATTCTGGATGGTTGTCTCAAAAATATACCAGCTCTAGAAGAACAAATTCATAATTTCGGAACCTTCTGCAAATCCATGATGGATGTAATATTCCAAAAGTCTTTCAACTGAACAACATACGAGTATTCTTCACTTGGATGCCTTTGGTGACCTGTATCCCATTTGGACTTTGCTTGGCAGAAACAAAATATTTAATGAATTTTTTAGAACATGTGTTAAAAATAAATTTATCTACGAATATTCACCACAAAAATGCAAGAAATTGTAAATAAACTCAAGGCATTTTTCTACTGTAGTGTACGTACGAGTATTTTACTCTTCCCAATTGACCAGGGAAACGAAAATAATGAAAATCGCTCAAGTGATGGATTTTCGAAAGAAAAATGTTCCAAAATTGTCTTTGATACTTAATATAACGAATGTTGGCTTCTTTGAAAAATTACCGAAATTTTATCAACAATAATCCTTGGAAAATATATTCTAAGATATTGTGCTTTTGCTTTTATTTTTAGTTGGTTAAAAAAGGCCTAGAAACAAAGAATTGTCTTCGTTCTATTCTTACAGAAGGTTGGAAAAATGTTCTAATCGTGTCTTCTTCGGCGAACAAATATATGGTCGAAGGCAAAACCATAAACGAAAGTCTTGGTCAGGTGGGTCATTGCATGTGTGAATTGTGTCTTGGTATTTGCATGTAGTGGCAAGAATACGGCATTAACGACTGGGTTACACACTACTGACAAGTTCTAATACTGGTAATGCGTTCGCTTTAATTATTTGCATAATTCTTGGCTGGCGAAGGCAACTGTTGACTGCAAAATAATAATTCATTCGCTAATAGAACAGCAAGCTGCACTAAATCACAAGACAGCAGTGAACTAATTTTTAATTACCAACAAAAATACAAGGAAATGTATCTTCCTCCTCCCACCTCGCAGTCCCAGTGTCTGCTTTGCTGTGGTGGGATGTGGCTTTTTTAAATTGTATTGGAGTGAATGTTCAACGGCAGGCCCATGTACGCAGACATTGTACTAGCGCAACATTTGCTCAAGAATATTTTAAAACTTAATAAAAGATTTTCTTGCTCAGATGGTTTGCGAGCAAAAACCACATGCATCCCAAAGTTAATTGTTTGAGAAATTATTATTTCTTTTTATCTTAAATCTTAAATGAAATTCATAGCAAATTGCAAAACAAAAAAAGAAAAACAATTTTCTACTTAAATTGAAGATTTATAGATTTATACAGACATCCACACATGTGTAGTTAGTTACCACAGAAAAGTTAATTAAAAACAAAACTCCCTTCTCTGCAAATGGGAAATTGAAATGCAAGTTGTTGCAATTATCTGTAGCCCAACGCTACTGATGAGACCAGAACAGAAACATACTTTCCCCACCATGCGACGTATATGAGTATTAGGAAGATCTGAAATATTTTAATAGTCGTATGCAAGTGGATTTGTGGAGCATGTTTATCCTTTTGCTGTAAATTTCTCTCTCTCTCTCTCTCTCTCTCTCAGATGGTTGGAAGATAATATTCTTGACCTCCTAATTAAAACATAATATCATCACAATGAAGTTTTTCTGTGCCTTCTTAACATTTACTGCTTAAACTTTTAAGTTTCGAAAGTGTTGATAGTGTTTTCAAACATGATATGCTGCAGAAGAAAAAAGAGGAGGAGAAAAGAGAAATCGAACAACTTGAATAATGAAAAATTTATAACGCTGAAATAAAGGAACTTAAAATCTATTAAAGACATGACCAAAAACCGAGAAAGGAGGAAAGCGACGAAAACATTAAAAAGAAAAAGTTGTTCTTTTTACTTGAAGCAAGAAAATTTGCATTTTATATGGCCGGACTTTTACTTGCAAATTCATCAAATAGGCGACATGAAGTAAGTATTTTTTACAATAATAAAAGGCCACCACCAATTTCGGTTCCCATATAAAAGAAGAGGTTTTTATAGCAATTGAGCTTAACGAAAAACAACAAACAACCATTTGCGATATCAGTTATTTGAACGAATTTTTCGAACTACAATTTTTAATAATTAATCGAATAATTATAATTCATTTATTCTAAATTTCTAATTCTATTAAAACGGTGATTGTTTTGAATTTAGTAATTTCCGAGGAGTAAAATAAAACTTTAACTCCATATTGGTAACATAATCTTGCGAAATCGTTAAGTGGACATTTGAGATAAGTGAGACTACGTATGTCGTGTTCATTTCTGAAAAAATGTTGCCTTTTGAATAAATATATTTGTCATATTTCTTGTTTGTTATTCAATTACTGATACCAAATCCTCATGACAATTCGCTAACATGGCTTAGAAGCGAATGGTGGAAGATCCAAATTTTGGGAGAAAAATCATCATCAAGCGAAGGTCACCACGTGGCAACACAGTCAAAACGGTGCTGTTTGTAGCGGATTTTGGACTGCGGCGTCTTAGGTCCGCGTTTTTTCGAAAATAGCACTGGTGATGCCATCATCGTCAACGAGGAGCGATGCAGGTCAATGATGAATAAATTCCTTTGGCTCGACAACATGTGGTTGTAGTAGCTTGGGACTACGTGTCAGACTGCGAACGCCTTAATTAACATTCTGCATTAACTACTCGCGGTTATAAAAGTGACTTGAATTGTCTGCAGTCACAAGTATACGATATGAAAAAGTCGAAATCGACTAATGCCTGCAAAGTAAACGCACCTTGTTATTCAAATTCCGTCGGAAATTCAAATTTTAACCCCTTGGATTCGCGCTACCGTACGTTTAAAATTCTATGGGTATGGGAAAACCGACTTTTGTTAGTACCACTCACCCACACAGCATTTTCCATTTCATACATTGCATATCACTCTCGACCGGTCCTTATTAAAAATCCCTCGATTTTGCATGTCATTGCACTTTTTTAAATTTATTTGTTTTTATAATTTCCTGTGGATCAAAATAAATGAGTGTGTGTGTGCGTTATTGCAATGAATGATATATAATGGCTTTACCCCAATGATTATAATTTTATTTGTTTTCGCAATAATTTTTGTAAATATTAATGAGGCTTTATTTAATTTACTTTTATATTTTTGCAACAAAACAAACGAATCGTAGGTTGCATGCCTTCATCATGTTTGCCTTCACTTTTAGTCGGACTAGTCGCTAATGATGGCGATGAGGACTGCAATGACTGCTGGTCTTCATTCTAGAAATTTATGTTAATTTTTATTGCCGCATTCAATGTTATTTTGTTGTTGTTGTTGTTGTTGTGTTCGCAAATACGAGTGAATATAAATTTTAAATTAATCGATCTTTTGTGTTTTTAATAAATGTGGAAAATATTATTTAATTCACATCTTCTATGTGTATTTGTATATATATAAATATGTGTATGTATATTTAAATTAATATATGCAAGTTTTTTATGCGAACAATGGGGCATTTAAATCATCTACTATTCGAATAAGATGCTGTTTAAGAAAATAGTCGCTTTAAAAACTCAATAAACTTGATTGTAGTATTCGATCGTTCCTAAAACTCTTAGGATCTTCGTTGAGCTTGAATGATGTTTTGATCACAGCTAGAGTTTCCATTTTCTTTTTGTATAAAATTGTTATCAATTGTACGAATTTGCAAATAAACAAAATTTTGTTGAATTTTTTGATTTATAAAAGATTTGTAAAACTTTTAGATAGAAAATTAATTTAACTTGTAGAAATTTTAAATGAAATAAAACTCGTATTTTAATGGATTTTTGATTGTAGATTTCAATGCAATGAAGCCGAAATCCTGATCGATATCGAATGTCGTATTTTGTTTCCCGTTAGGAACAAATTAAAGGAAAAAATAACTTATAGAAATAAACAGTGCAAAAGAAGTCTAAACAAATTTAATTATATGAATCAAAAATAATTCCGATTCATGAGGGGCATGTAAAGCGTAAGATTTTGTTAAATATTTGTCTAAGCAGCTGGCAAATTGTTTGTATTATTGAGCAGTAACTTGGCTACTTTATTAATTATTTATTCTTAAAAGGAAGCAAACGAGTAACATTATTTAATTTATTTGTTACATTTATTTTAGTCAAATATTTGGTTCGTCTGGCCTGTCTTTGGTTTAAATAAATCAATCGAAATGCTTTGGTCTCAAAATTCAATTCATATTGAAATTTCCTGCAAGCTTTAATAAAACATGGGACTATTGTATCATGTTTGTGTGTAACAGCCTCTGTGCACGTGATGAGTGTTGAATCATGCGTTTGGTTCGTTGAGAGTTCAGGAGAATACAACAGAATGACATACGTCCTGTAAATGATTATTACAGCATAAATTGAGATGGTCATTAGTTTAAATCTTTTGTCTGAATTAACTTCTAAGTTTAGTCAAATTTAGTTCGAGTTCTAATCGAATTTTTGCTTTAATTTTAAGTTAATAAGAAACCAAACATGTTTAATATCTAAAATGTGTTGAATTTTGTTAACTTAAAATTTTTGCATGCGAAAGCGCACACTCGCCTACTCATATTCTGTGTTAAAACTTAATGAACTTTCGTTAAACAGCCAAACTCTCATTTTAACTCTGTTATCATTAATAATATTTACACACACAAACAGCTGCAGGTGTGTGTGTGTGTGTGTGCGTGTAAGTTTGTGCAAGGTTAATGTGTACTCAAACAACACATACCTACATACAAATGAATATTATAAGATTCGCCCAAAAGCGTTTTCTTCAAACACCTTTTAAGCGCGTAACTCATTAAGAGTTACATCCACAATTATCTTTTATCATAATTATCGTATGTATGTGTGTATGTAGTCGAAGTACATTGTGTTGGTATCTTCCGAAATGTTCATAAATTCACATTATGTATGTGTGACTGTACGCACATGACAATGGTGTACACATACATGTGTGTGTGTGTGTGTGTGTGTGTGTGTGTTAAAGTATGCAAACATTTAAACGATGCAAAGTTATGTATATATGTGATGCGTAGATTTAATAAATAATCGGCAAGGTATTCGTTTGTGTTGGAGGAATAAAACTTATTGATCATTTTGTGGTCTCTCCAGTGTCACACATACAAACAAATACTGTTGTACATTTTATTAAACCCAATGACATTTACAACAAATAGCCTCTGTTATCAGCAACAACATAAGTGTACGAGATGGAATAAACAATGGATTCTGTTTATCTTAACGACAAAAAGTCTACTGGCGATAAAAAAGGTTACAATAGGAAAGATGATGCAAGTTTTCACTAAAGTTTAAAACAGTAACTTTTGTGTAACTATTCGTGAGATTAAAACTTTGTTATTTGTTGTTGTTTGTTTATTTCAAGGATACGACTTTTTATATAAATTTGGAAGGTAAGAAAAGAATGCTAAAATTTCTATCTCCTTCACGTTGAAAATTCATAAAACACACAGCTAGAGAGACATGTATTTGACTTCAAATATGACATTTTTTTTTTCATTTCCAAATTTCTTTTACACATATATAAGAAATGTAACTCTAAACTTGGTCATAAGCCCACGAATGAAGAATAATGTATTACTCTATTCAAAAGCTGTGATGATCTTGATTGGATTAAAATGTATTTTAGTAATTTGACACATCTTATTCATGAACGAGACGGGTAGGTGATCAAGTAACAAGGGTAGTTTCCAACTAAAAAATTTCGTGCTATAGCCCTTAATTGCATGGCCTAACTATGAGAAGATTTTGAAACGAAACGAAAGAATAAAAGCACAAACTAACTTAAGCGATTACGACTGATAGAGAGGAGTGGGTCTTGGAATTAAAATTCCACATGTTTATTAAAAAGTAACTAGACACACAGGCAGTTACACACATGCACACATGCCATAAAATATTTTGCTGTTGTCAGCAACTGCCACATATTTACCAGGTGCAAACAATTTAAGCCAGAATGTGTCGATAAAATTGTAGCTTTCAGGTAAACGAATACGGCCGGCCATCAATGGATAAGTTTGTGGTCGCCTTTATGTCATCTCAAGTTTACTTTACGTCTTATATAAAATATGTATGTAGTTGCGTACAAATCGTTCGGTTATCTGTGTATGCGTAGATTAAAGTGTAGTTACACATACATTCATAACTACAATACATGCACATGATAATGAAGACTTGTGTTGACACCTTGACTCTGCATTTTGGTTTCTTGAGTGAATGAAATGTTGGTCCGTAATGTGAATGTGGAGGGTTCATTAGAGAATTAATTAATGCATTTTGAAAGCTAATAGAATTTTCAATAATAAATTAGACGTAGTACTGAATACTTAAAAATTAACTAGAAAGGCAAAGAAAAATAAAATACGATTTAATGCTGCCGAAGAAGTTTCCCATTATCATTTTCTGCATCACTGGTAATAAGCTGATAATGAAGTTATGAAACACTGTTTATAATCACTGAAAAGACAATGATTCCTATAAAATAAAAAGCAAACAACATTATGATCACAGCTGCTTTTAAGAATCGAACAAACACATTAACATTGTTTGTTTTAAAAAAAAATTATTGAAAATGATGGCAACGATGAAAATACTGCTGCCATTATTTATAACGCAGTGCTACATACATACGTACTTCGTGTGTATGCTAAATTATGTCGGGGTATATTTCCTTTACATTTTTAAATTCGAACCTAAATTAATTAATTTAAAATATAAAAATAAACAAAGTTGCTGCTCGTGGTTTGCCATCGATTTTATTGGTAATAAATCATCAAAATAATAACTTTAGCTTATTATTACTAAATTTATTACATCATATTTCGCAAATTTATGGGCATGTTACACTAACACACTCTCGCAAGCTCTAGAAAATAGCACTTGAATGCATTTGTTATTCACTTCATAACTAACTCGTGCAAGTCTATATAAAATGGATGCTCACATCGGACACTGGAATGCGCTACCAATGTGTGCACACACCCATACAGACCCATATACACACGTACAGACGCATCCATTAGAAGAATTACAAAAACTTCAAAAGGTGGCAGTACACTTTCGTACAGACAAGCTCATATCAAACACACACACACAAGCCGACATATTTCTCCAATCAACTTTCAACATTGTTCACCTCAACAATCAACATTGTTACGGTTGAAAGCGCACTTTTAGCTTTTGACGTTTGTTGAACAATCACCCAGCAAAAATACATTTTTTGCCAATCAGAGAAATGGACAAATGTGGTCAAGGTGTTTGTCCGAGCCTCCCTTGCTGGTCGAAGGGTGACCGTTGTCATAACACCAAGTGAACACATCGTAATTGATCATGAAGCATGAATTCACTCCTTCTTTACGAACTTATCGTGAGGATAAATGAGTTAAAAAATATAAATAATAAATTAATTATCTGTTTGATTAATTCGAGAAGTTTTATAATTTCAAACTCATTGTAAGCAGCTGCTAACTTCGATCTATTTATATTATTTGAGGTTATCTGAGTTATCGATGTCTTTATTGAAACAAAACTTTATGTTGGGATGTTCATGCAGTGTTCGCTTTTGTTGTGATTGTGTGTTGTTTTGTGTTTTTATTGTTGCTTTTTTGTGCATTGTATTTTGACCTGCTCAGTAAAGTGTCCCTGCACTTCTTTTTGCGTTTGATAAATTTAAGCAAACGTGCTTGTGTCCAAGTACGCCATGTAAACGAGCACACGAGTACACGTGCACATTAAAAAGCATCAGCCACATCATCAGCAGCCACACAGAAGTAATCGCTATCCACCATTATGTCAGTATCACTCTCACGACCATACAGAGACTACATGTGTCCGCGTGCATTAATGCTTGCCTGATGACGTTAGTTGTAAAATCTTTGCTGGATACGTAATACGTTGGGGCATTACGTTTTCCCAATGTTCCCATGCAGGTTTGAAATACCAACTTTGTCCAATCAAGTTACTAGAAATTTCTTCTTTTCTAAATATGACAATGAAGTCTCTGGACTCGTCTTAAAAATTACAGTATCCGTGATGCAGGAATGGCGGCAGTTCTAGATGAAACACATTCTGAACCTACGATTTTCTTCACTTATGAAGAAATAATGCCTAATGATGCTACCACCACGTAACCGCACCAAATGGCGCATAATCCTGCATATAATAGAGTCTGTAGGACCTGCTGTAGATTGAAAAGAAATAAAATTTAATTTTTATTAAATTCAGAACTAGTTGAATTGTTAGACACTGTGTTCCGCTATGCACTGAGTTGTTATAAACTGCAAACATAATATATTCAACCTAGACATGGAAGAAAACCAAATTTGTGAAACCTGCTAGAATTTTCCAAACTTTCAGGCTTTTTTCTGTTGTATAAGACAGAAATTTTGAATACTTTAACTTGTTTCCTTTCAATAAAGAATTTACTTAAAGGTCTTAAGATTCTTCTTGAATTAATTGATATTTTCATTTATTTTGTCGGACACGATCTCTTATAGATATTTATTTATTTATCCATTTACATTAATTCGTAATAAAATTTTGTTTTCATATTTTAAACAGTTCGAGTAATTTAGGCTTGATAAAATTTGTTCGAATATTGATCGAAAGATATTTTTTTTCATTTGCCCCAGTTGTTTCAAGTAATAATTTTTCAAAACTGAAGGAGTGCGTATTTGTTACTCCGCATGTCATTCGATTTAATTCGTTGGACGTCATTTTAGCTGTTATTATGAGAAAATACATCAAACACATTATTTCAGTATTTCATAAAGATTCGTACATTTTGTGTTTTCCTCAATCGATTAAAAATTAATTAAAAATATTATGAATTTTATTTGAAGCATCTACAAAAGTAAACAAGTGAGAGGATGTTATGCGGGTTCGACTTGCAGGAATATTTAATCGGATAATTGTGAACGTGTCAGTATTATTTGCCACAATTATTGCTCATACGCACAGGGGGATTTATATGCCCGAGTACTTTGTGTCTTCTTCTTAATCAATCTGTTGCGGAACTTTCAGATAAAGCTGGGAAAATAAGCTCCCTTATCAATGACACTAATTTTGCAAGGCATTAACACCTTTGAGGACTTTCTGAATCTGAACTTTAAAAATACGACGTATCAATGACGTTGGGGAGCGGCGAAATTCCTGAACAAACATTTTTGAGACGTATTTGCATAAACTCCCTCCAGTGGCTTTATTATATTTATACCTTTGCATTCGTACTAGTATTAATTAAAAGGTATAAAAAACAGAGCTTCTTTTAATAAATTAATAATCGTTTTTGTTTGTTCTTATGCGTAAACAAGGCTCTGCAAATAGATATTTGAAATGAATGAATTTCCGTCATCGTTTGTTAAGTTTGGTTCTCGCGAGAAAGAAAAATTAAAATGAAAATGGCACATAGCCGAAACCGGTTTATATCCAAGCAAAACTTGACAAAGAATAACGGAAATTCGTTTCAAATATCACCCTGTGGCATTTCAAAGCAAGAATCAAGACCCTTAATCGTTTACCAAACAGCCAGCAGTGTACAACAAACTTGTTTGTAATTAAAAAATATAGAAAGTTTATTATTCGAATTTATCAATATTGTTACGAGTTGACGACTTATAAAATCTTGTTCTACCTAGTGATTCCTACAAACCTAACGACAGCGTAAGCTTGGTCTGCACTAAGGGCTGAATGTGTTTCTAATAAATTATGGTTTAAATGCAGCTAACGTACGTAAAACCATCAAATGCTATAATTTTTTCTATGAAAAAAAACTCTTGCTATAATTTTCAGTTGTAGATGTTTTGAATTTTGGTGAGAGTGAGAAAGTTTACCAAAAAGACTTCGTTTTCATTCGCCACCATACAAAATATGCTGCCTTATAACCCTTTAGCGGCGGTTCTCTTAAAATAATTGCGCACTGTTTCATGTGCTCTTTAGAAAGAGTTTGCATAAAACTCTCTTTTATCTTTGTTTTATCTTGTAAAACTCAACTCTCAACTTCGTTTTAATTTTTTTATCTAAACTAAGCAGAAAATCTATCAAGAAACTCATAACATCATATTGACTTTAAGACTTTGCTCAAATGTTGCATGACGGCATAGGAAAACATAATTAATGTTTTTAGGAATTTAATGAGATGCTGGTTTTTGTTTTTGTGTTCTTTTGTTAAAGTCACAATGATGCCATATTCAGCAGAGAAAATAAGAAATTATGTCAAGGTATTTTGTAATTTGCATCGTTTCATTTGAAATGTGTCTCCCATTTGCGTTAATTTCCATACATACATATGCATCTATACACAGGTTTGCAAGTGTATGTGTACCTGTATATCTGGGGAGTAAAGAGTATGTTTGTGTTATTTTATTTGTTTTGCCAGTGCATAAAAAAGAGAATAATTAAAATCTTAAGACACTTGCAAATGAAACAAAAGAAGCAACAAGGATTAACAGACATAAGCGCAAAAGACAGACATTAAAAATATATTCGCGATGCGGGCATTAAATGTAAATGCGAATAATGAAAACAAAGTTGTTTATGCGAGTATTCGCAAGTAAAGTATGCGCATTTGTGTGTGCGAAAAGATCCTTAATACGAGTGTATGTGTGTAAATATGTGAGTATATGTGCCAAGTGATGCTGACAGTAATAATGATAATGAGCAACAGTAGCTGATTTTAAAAATGTATGAGCTTGACATATATCCATGCAAACATACATACATGTATTCATATATGTGCATGCATACGTATGCGTGTGTTTAATTTAAAAGAAATATTTTACATTTACATTTAAAGCAATATTACGGTTACTTGTTTTTAAAAGCTACAATTTTATTTACTCCACACATTCATATCCATAGACATACATATATAAACACATATATATGTACAAAAATATATTCACTTGGCAGTGTAAACATATCTTCAATACGGAGAACGCCTTTCTCCGTTTTCGGAAGGAAATTCAAATTTTCTAAAATATTTATTTGAAAAATCTGACCATTTTAAAAACTGTTTCGTACGATAAATGTAGTGACGTCTTTCTGATGTTTTCCCCAAAATTTGCCTGGTATATTTCAGTTTTATTGAAAATTCCGTTAGAACCGAACTTTTCCGAATTTCCCCTTCTAAGCCGCACATATTGCTTGCCGTAAGTTATGTGACCGACGACGGGTATGCAATCGGTAACTTGTGCAGACGAAGTTGGTCCGAATTCGGGACAACAGTTCACTAAAATGTCTCATGCAATTATTTTAATTTATATTTTAGTAATAATTTTTCTTAATCACTAAAGAGTTTTAATGGAGTAACCGTGATCAGGCATCGATCACAAGAGAAAAACGGTGAATTCGAAATTTTAAGATAGAAATTGATTTTTAGATTTTGGAATTTTTAAACACAAATGATAAGCAATATTTCGCCCACAGATTATTGTCTGGAGCCAGATTAACAGACATGGTTACCACTAACTTAATTGTTAATTCCACACCTGTTGCAAAATAGTTTTAACTTTAAATTAAGTTGTTGAAATTACTTGTGTTAAATTTCCATTTTATCCTTATTACTTATGAATTATTAATTTACCGAAAGACCTTTTGAAGTGAAAAATATACGATTTTTTTCCAAATACTTTGAACAAGTAACTGGAACATAAGTAAATTCCAATTCATTCATACATAAATAAATCAATAAATGAATAATCTCATCTGTTCACAGCTTTAAAAAAGCCTCCGTGTGTTATTTCTTTTCTGCAGTAGAGTAAATAATTTTTCCGTATTTTTATTCTTCACCGCCTCAGATCGCATAAAATATTAAATTCATCCATAAATACACAAAGAAATACGAATAAAAACTCGTAGTTACATTCACACACACACACACACATACACACACACACACACATTTGCATCTTCATATATGTATTGCAGTTATATAAAGTTCTTTGGCAGTTTATTAACTCATTTATTTATGAATATATATATGTGAGTTAGTGTGTGTGTGTGTGCGTGTGTATTCTCATGAGTATTTACAATTCATGTACAAGAAACCAATACGAAACCAGCCATCGAGCAGCGAAGTCTCAAAAAAACTTCAAAATTTACATTAGGGGCTCCCGATGATGAATTTTTTAAAAGATTTAATCTGAGAAACCTCGAATTTTACATGGGGGGTTTTGAATACAATCTGAAAACGTGGTGAATTGCGGTGAATATAATTTTCCGTTTGATTTCTTATCTTCATTAAAAGTTCTTAAATGGAAATATTTGCTTGTGAGCCTTCCTAATAAAAACAACATATGTGAAGTATATTTATATATTTGTGAACGTAGGCATAATTGTTGTGTGGTTGTGTTTATTCGGTGGCAATTGTTTTCTACATCTTTGATATAATTCAGGGATTAACAAACAAATACACTGCACAAATCGTCTATTTGTTGTTTTTCTTCTTCACTTATTTTAGTATTAATAGAGATGAGAACGTGGCTTAATTGAAATATTTAATTTTTTTGGGGAAATGGTCACGATATTTTTCGAATGCATACTTTCTAAATTTACGCGTTTTTTGTTTCCAATCGCTCTCGAAAATTATTAAAATAATGGAGTGTTTTGTCTTTTCTGCGAATGTGGTTAATTTGGTGCCGACGTGTGTGATTGTGAGCCCCAAAGACACCTGCATGCAGACCTTTTATTCTTTTTAAAAAGGTTGTTCTTTTTACTTGCAAATTGTATTCAACTGTATTGGTGCAACTTAACTGCCTGTAGTTTACTATATTTGAATTACTTTGCACCTTAAAAGAACAAGTGTGCAATTGAAAGGAGCACGCTCGTGAATTGAAGATATAATTATTTTTATCAGGAAAGCCTTTATTATGAAGAAAAATTGTTTTAAAGGTTTCAAAAATAAACTATTGGTGTTTAAAAAGGCTCTTCTGCATTATGTAGTGAATTATTTTTTTTCATATTCTTCTACTTCATCTCAGAATCAATAAGACGATTCTCTAGGAATCAACTTTTAGTAAGTCCGGCTTATATTCTGTAACTTTGTAGTCGTTTCGGTTAATATTTGCGCCTACTGGTAGACAGATTCTTACTAAGATATTTAATTTGTCGTGTGTTTTGTAAGGCTATATATTTTACATAAACTAATAACTTTCTAAACTTCCTAAATTTGTAACGATTCAAATTCAAGCAACAACAAGAGTATTCATCGAATTAGTTACTTCACCATCTTGTAATGAGTGCAGGCGAAATAATTATGCATTTCGTGTATGATCCAGATCAAAGGTACACAAAAAAATTTCTTTTTGATTTATGGCATATTTACAAGTAGTGTTGATATTTGTCAAACTTAATTGTTTTTGAAATGACAGCAGACCAAATATGCTGCAGTTAATGGCATAAAATAAATTTATGCTATTCTGGCACTTATTTAATCGCTTCATTGCTAAAGAATGTTTTTGTTTCAGCACCCAGAAAATCATGTGCAAATTTAAATTTTATAACAATAAATGACAGAGAAATACTTAAATAAAAAATGAGTTTCCATGATAACAACACGAATACCTTCCAACAGCAAACAAAACTAAAAATATATATTTTTTTTACAATTTTGGTGATGCAGGATAACAATCCATTGCAATGGCAAAATGCTCAAATTATACTAAAATAAATAAACCCAAACAACACAACTTAAGGGCCGAACACTCAATGCTAAATGTACAAAGAAACATCAATGCACATGAACACAAACACACAAACACACACACACACACACAAGTTAAACACTTTTAGCTTTGAATGCTTACGGGTGCTTGACTGTGTTACTTTTCATGATATTTTAGTTGTCTGCTGTGCAAAATAGTAAAGGAAAAATGCTCCTTGTATTGGTTGACCATTTTTGTGCTCCCTCGTTCGCTTACTGTTATGACGACAAAATAACAACAAATAAAAGTCACAAAAATTGCTAGAAAAAAGATTGAATAACAATTAGAGAAATCCATTTGAAATTTTAAATTAAATATACTTGAATAAAAAAAAAACAACAACAACAACAACAATATAATAATGATGGACAGGACGAGTATAGCCGGCCTCAGTGATCTAGATTTCAAAGTTGTTTGTAATTGATATACGACACTTAAAATAAATTCTCTATATTTTTTTATTTTAAAAAATAAACCATGACGTTTATGGCTCCAGGAAATTCGACATCACAGTGTTTGCATGAAAGGGATTTGCTGGAAAAACAATCAGTTTGAAAACAGTAATAAACGACTCGAACGTCATGAAGGTTTGCTAGCAGAAGTCAAAATTAAGAAATCGATTTTAGAAAAATATTTACTTTAAATAAGCAAGTCTCACAAGTATTTAATTGAATTCGAAGACTATTTGTATCTTGATGTCGAAGAAAAAGGATGAAACGAGTGTCTAAATTAAACTTTATCTCCTCTTCAAGTCTGTATGCTAATTAAGGATATAAATTAAATGCTGTCCACTATTTTTATTCAAGTAAAAACGAACACATGTTTTATTTACACACACACATATTTACGTATGTAAGTACTCTTGAATGTGTGTGTGTGTAATACATATAATGTTAATTTGTTTCATTGCAGATCGATAATGATACATTATTAAAAGATTAATGATAAATAGTCAAGTAATAAGCTAAAACTAATTTGCTGTATAGGAAACTACAACATTGTTTTATATGCAGCTATTCACACACACAGACACACAAGTTTAAACTTATACACGCTCGTTTGTTCGCATTCCATGTGCGTTTGTATTATGTTTTAGCAGTTGTTATTACACACACATACATACATAGAAGTGTACATTAGGATGCCCATAATTGATAATCTTTGTTTGGCAGGACCAATTGCCTCTTTTAAGGAATCATAGCGGCAGGTTTATTGAGTTTCTCATAGAGGTATATTAAAAAAAGTAGTGGGAAAAGGGGAAATTAATGTAAATGAGATTTTTCCCAGCCTTTAACAAATGAATTCTTTCACTTATAAAGTGATAAAATACGCGTATTCTAAATAATAGAACAACAAAGTGTCCTAAAAGTAGTTCTCTTTTACTCTTCGCCATCCTACTGCACATTTCCATGATTATTTACTTGTATGCCACATCTAGATGGCAATGTGCCTATAAAGTAGTCATACACAGCCAGTCGTACTTACATATTTACAGAACATGGAGTAAAACATGTATTTGTACACAAATTGTTAGTTGACTGGGTAAAACACTAATTGCTTGTACGCTTCCGCTATTAACGTTTAATAATAATTATGAACATGGCTTTTACTATAACGACATTTGCCCAGCAAAAAAAACACTCCAGTTCCTTTTTCATGTCGACAAGAGCGAGCGGAATGAGTGAATGAATGGGACGATTATTGTACAACAACATAAACCATGAAAAATTATAAACATTTTGCTTAAATAAATAGACTCGTAATACAGCCCCGTTAACAGAACAAAATATGCGAAGACAAGTCAAGCGCTAAAAGGAAAACCACAATATAAACGAGTTTGGAAGATAGGAACGTGACACAGTAGATGTCAGAGCATCATCGTAATAAATTGCAAAAATTACAAAAGAATTTACTAAGAATTCGTTTGTTTTTTACTTAAGTTTCTGGATGTAAAGCAAAAAGAGCTTATAAAGCATTCGTATCGTTGTAGTGTAAATTCGCCTGTGTTATGCAATCAAATCCCAACAACATTTATAAATTTTAGTTTGTTTTTACTCATATATTGCACCCCGGAGTAAACGAGTGGGTGTGTGTGTTTGTGTCTATTTGATGATGTCCATTAGCCAATTGCTGTGGTATTTTGCGTATTTAATTTGATGAATTGAATCATTCATTGAGCATTTGAACGTGCAGGGTTTGTTAGTTGCAATGACTTATAAGAGAATCCAACTAAATGGGGACTAAAAAACCTGAATAATTGTTGTTCACTTTTCGAAGACTTAAAACTGACAACCCTGCTCGTCAGTGTATATCGTCTTTTTGTGTGTGCGTTTATATTTCAAGTAACGATTACAAACTGATTCACTTCACTCTTTATCTTATCTTATTGTATGTAATACGCATAAGGGTACAACTTAGGTAGATGCATTAGAAAGCCAAACGATCAATTTCATTTGTTATGTTCTACTTCTTCTTTTTATAAAATACATGAGCACACAAATGACGAATAGATTTAGAATAAATGTTGGTTTTTATATTTTTGACAGAATGCAATTCCTAACCCGAGGCAGACCAAAAATATTGTTTTTAAATTGATCAAAACAGAACTGTATAAACATACACACACAGACACATTTATACGCAATCATTTGAACTTGGAAACAAGATACAAAAGAAATATTGAAACCAAAATACAATTAATAAATATCTCCTTAAAAATATCGGTGTAAAAATTCAAAAATATTGCATTAAGTTAAGTGGACTTAAATAATGTATCCCGAACATTAAAATAAATCTTAGTCGACGTACAATTATAAGAGTACGTGGAGGAGAAAAATGGAGGATCAAATTTCCTTTAAATAAAAACAGCCAAATTAACTTTATGCAGAGCAAACTATTTTCATACAATCGCAATTGTTTTTAATTAAGCCAGTATTACTTCCATTAGAGTAGTGAACACACCTTCTCTTGTACATTGTACAAGTGTCTGCACTTGAAATTGGAGATTTCGTATTAATTTTTTTTTTGTTATTTGACTGGATACGAGTAGTTGGTGAAATGTTTCAACGATATAAATGTTTTGTTTAAATATTTAGTGATTTTTCACAGATATTTTGAGCTTTGTGTTCTCCAAGTACTTACCAGAGTCTGCATAACGACGTCGCACAGTGTCTGAAATAAAAAAATTCAAGTTAAAAATTTAAAAAGGTTTTACCAAAAACATTTTAGTGGGTGGAAAAACGACAACCTTAGACACCGTCACAGTGTTGGATGCTATAATTGAGTGAACTGCCCTGATAAGATTATGGAAACGGAATGATGTTTGCTTCAGATAATGTGTACGTCATTGGACTTGTATTTTATTCATAATTGTTTGAATAAAAATATTCGAAAATCATTTGTATTTACGACCTTAAACCCTGACTAATTAATCTATAACCTATATAATTAATTAATTACTTCTGACGGAAAGCTCACGGTGAGCTTGACAGTTGTCAAACAAAGTAAATATTTATTATCGCATACTCGTATTTAGAGAACTACAATATTGAGGACCTCGAAAGTGCGTGTGAGTAAATTCGTTAGTAGAGTGGTGCACGGGGTCATACAAAGTAAAATTTAATTATCGTAAATTAGAGAAATCCTAACAATGAGAGCGACTTCATGTTTGTAAGTAATTTTACTTTCGTCGTATGCTACGAGTATTAAGGCAAAAATCAAAGAGAAAGAAACAGTTGGCGTGTGTTCTTCATCACGTGCGGTGAAGGAGAAATTAAGTTTAATTTTCATTTAAACAAATATTTTATGACTAACAGCGCGCGTTTGTTTAAAGTCAAGTTATTTAAGTGGATAAAATACACAATAAAGTCAACAAGTAAATGCACTTGGTATATGAAACAGGCTCTTACATGCAAGACAATGTTCTTACAAAAGCAAATGTTAGACTTAGTAAAGACACTCAAATACCCTTGAAAATCTCCAACAATAAATACAAACATATTTCATAGCAAAAGGAGTATGAACATGCAAATGAGAGGTGTTTCAATACAGATAATTATAGAGAAACACACGCACTTACATACACTAACGTATACAAAGGATGTTGCAAAGGTATGTTCTTGTGTACATACACACATACTTGGAAGACACATGAAAGTAAAACTATTGAGATGAAAGTCAAACAACACATGAGTGCAAACATTCACTTCCTTCTTGAATAACTAAAGGAAGAAGAAAATAAATATTCATATAAACGTAAGTAAAACGTAACGAACGTAGGCATGTGTGGAAAATCCAAGTACTTATGAATGAACATAAGTATGCATAACATACACACTGACATGGGCATCTGTGAATATTCGTACATAAAATTGGACCAAACTGCGGTGTGAACTTAAATTGAATCGACTGACAAGTTCGATTGTATGTGTAACTATGTTTGTATGCGTAGGCATGCATTAAGGTTGAGTAAGTACTTGTTCATTTTTGTGCTTCGAGATAAATGTGTATAATCCTCAATAGTGTCGGCGCTACCCACCCTGGTATACACGAACCACTGTATCATCAACCTTAGCTTCAAATCTTTGCCAGCTGAAAAACAGGATATCATTGACATTGAATCCACGCTTTTTGTGCGTTCCATTCTTCAGCAGCTCTTTGAGGACGACCATCTTACGAAATTCACTCTATCGCTGGTTTCCAGCTAATGCGGCGTAGAGCTAAGAATTAGCCGGGTGCAGGATTATCATGCCGGCTGTCCAGATACTCCACACAGATGAGTTGTGAGGGCCGACTCTTCCCCAATACTTTCTGAAACATCGGTGAAAAGTTGCTTCACGGGTAATTTGATTTCTTGGTGCGGTCTATCGCATTTACCACTTAAATATGGTTAGTTTATTGGTCCAACTGTCCCCGGTGTTTTTTCCCCCCTGATCCCATGTTACATTTCTCATATTTCCTCGGTAAAGACTCTTGTATGCGCTGACTCATAGTAATTATTCGTTTACTAAAATATCGATTGGCATCATCGCTGCAAACACAAGGTCTGTTTAATCGATACAGTGCGAATTCAAGTTGTTTTTCGCAGGGAACCCAGTTGGTAAACAGAGGCGTATAATCTGGCGAGTGCATCAACCCATATTTCTACTGCATAGATTATCAGTGAGTTGGTAACAGGCGCTAATAATTTGCAGAATGCTTCTCAAGGTGCTCTAAATTTCAGATCGGTAATGTTCAGTGCGTTGTCTATCAGGACGGGTCTCTTAAAGGAGTTTTGTACTGAAAAACTTATCAGAATCACCTCGGATGTATAGGTAGAGTACTCCTTGCTATGTGATATGTCTGTTGTAAGTGTCTTAGCGACTGTAACTATCGCAAAGTCGGTCGCTGCCCCAAAAATTCTAATCTTACGATGAAGTGTGTGTGTGTATGTGTGGTTGTACCAGTGTGAGTTTATCTTTATGAAAACAAGATGTTTAAGCATTGTCATGAAATGAAGAAGCAACGAGTGCAACATGTACGACTTATACTCGTAGTAGATCGTAAGCACACATACATACGCACTACTCAAGAGATTGGGGGATGATTGTGTAGCAGTGTGTAGTTTGTGTTTGCAAGCCACAAGAGGATTCTAAACATGCAGCATACACCAGACCAGAACTACCAAGAGCGATGGATATGATATGATTTTTTTTAATAAAGGTACGTCTTTAATAAGAAGACTTTAGTATCTTTTCAATTCGTGAATGGACCTGACTTTAACAAATGCACAATGTTTGTTATAGTTCTCTGTTTGATTAGCGTTCAAATTGGCATAAATGTCCCACCATAACTATAAGTATTTGGAATATACCAATATATCGTCACTCAAAAGCCAAAAAGTTGTAACTACAAAAGTCATTATGATCTTTTTGATTGCAGGTAACAAAAAAGCATCTACCCTAGAAATTGTACACGAAGACGTGTAAAAAAGCGGTTTGATTAAGAAAACTTCAATAATTTCATATACAAGGGTGGTTACGCCCTATTTGATTTCAGGTGGCGATATGTACGAGTACCTTACTCAATACAACATAAATAAAATTCTCAAAGTAAAAACAAAATAACAACAAATTTTTTTTCAAATTTATTGATATTTCTGAGTCAATTGAACTGCACACATACATACATATTTCTTTTTGTCATTTTATACATTCACAAATTTTATTTCAAAACTGGAAAAGATGGAACCGCCGAAGAGTTCAAATACAAATAATACAAAATTTGTTTCATCGCGCTATGCGTTGCCGCTTTTCATGATCTCAAGTAAGTTGCATACAACAAAATTGAAATATTGATTAATATAATTTTGATTTTTGATAAGGAAATCGGATAAAATACAGAAAATTACATGAATTAAGGAAATACATAAAAAAGCGGCATCGCATCTACAACACATGCAATGCCGAAGGTGAGAGTATGAGTTTATTTTTTTAACATGAAATTCATTGAGGAAATCCTCTTACTTGTAGACTCTGACAAGGCCACTTTACAGCATCTGCAACATGTAGTGGGTACAACATATTGTTTGGACTCATTGGGCCAAGACAAAAGTGCAAAAGTTCCAGAGAAAAGTAGTGCAATGCAGTTGAAAAAACCGTGGCAACTGCCACCAAATCGTTATGACACCACCAAAATTCCCTACGCAAATAAAAGCGGCGACGGAGGAGCACATTGGCCTAAGGATCACACGCATCAATCTAAACTTCGTACCAACGTCCGACAACAGCATTTTAGTTCCTTCAGCTTACCGGCAACAAGTGAAAGAATATTTACGCCTTGTAATCGGCATAAAGGAGTTTTTCTGACCAGTAAGTTTCCACTAAAGATATTTTGTATGTGTGTGTGAAGTCATATTTTATTCTGAGCAGATGCTCGAGAACGCCGTGCTACAACCCGATGTATGATCAGCGATGTGTCAGCGTGCTACAAAAATCCTTCTGATCCTGCACCAACGACCTACAGTCCGATTTATGAGAAGCCTCCTTTATCAACCAGGTATTGGCAAAAGTTTTAAATCAATATTTCAATAGGAGCAATTTTGAATTCCTTTTTGATTCCTTTTTCTTTTCAGCCTGGACATACCGAATCCCCATTTGTTTCATCGTTTATCCACTGTACCCGTGACAAGGAATAGCATTCACACTCCTCACACAAGTTTTACAGCCGCACCTGGTCGATATGAAATACGTTATCCCAATACTTGCCCTTGCTCTTCGCGATACGTTTATCAACCTCAAATCGATCTTCTCATTGAGAAAGAGAAGCTCAAAAAATTCCGTCGTTTATCTTTTGAAAAAATTAAGGCCCGACATTATACTTCGCCAGATTGGAGGCATGTCAAAGGTCGAGGCTTTCGCTACCTCTTTATGGGCGCAAAGCGATCGAAACACACGCTTTTAACAGAACAAGAACTTAAGAGGCAGAAAAATCTTAAACTTTATCCAGATGCAAAATATATTGCAATGATTAACAATCCGTTGCGCACCCCCTTCTCGTTGCGCTCAAGCCCCGTTCTGAATGCCTTGCCGCAGATTAAATTTAATTGCGTTGCCAAAAAAGTGACGCGCAAACAATTGAAAAACAACAAAAAGATCGCCTTCAACAGCAGTCAAGATCGGTTCCGCGATAGCTATCGTTTACCGATCTTAACGCAAAAGCAACAGCAAGAGCTCAAGCAGACCCTGCCACTCGAACGTCAATTTCGGGATCATCCCATTATGAACAAACGGCCATCAGAGATAATATCAAAACTCGATGAGACTCCAAAACACATGCTGCCCAACTATGTGCCAAGATTAAGAAAGAAACTCTTTAAATTCCAACCACTGCCACAAGCCAAAGTACTGGTAACAGAGACTGATACAAACCTCAAAGAGCTCAGCAAAGAAGGTTACTACTTGACTCCGCTAGATCCTAAACGTTTTTTCAAAGATAATGCTTAACTTCAAATCGATTGTAACGATTCTTTTTGGTCATGATTCTTTTGATAGAAATATTTTGTATCTTTTTCAACATGAACGGTTTGGCTTTTCCGAACAATAGCGGAATTGAGAGTTATTAATTTGGTACTTCACTCTCCCGTTTAAATCTCAAAACTCCTACTTAGACACTTTTTATCGATGGAAAATTCCGAAAACTCCAGTCTATTTTTATTTTTTAAGATGTGCAAAGAATTATTTTTTTTTTAATACGACTTCCAAGAAGAATGTCGAAGCTTTGAAATGGCATTACGTACAAAATTTGAAAAAAATATTTGCATTTCCGTGTTTTCGGATTCGTTATTGACTCTTTCGTATCTGCATTTGTGTTCGGTAATTCAAAGGCCAGTGTTATCGCATCTTGATGATGCCATTGCATTTTAAATATAAATAAAAGAAATTAATAGAAAACTTTTGCTAAAATACATTTAATTCAGTTTGATGGGATTCTAAGGGTAGGAAAAGTGAAAATGTTCCGTTGTTTCCATTCTGTTTCAATTTTTAATTATTTTATTTTTACCCTACGCTAACTCGAGTCTAATATCAGTCGTTCACATTTGTTCGATATGCTGTCTCCTTCAGTTAATGTTCCATATTTTTCACATAATTCTTTCTTATATTAAAAACTATTGCCAAGCTAGCACGTTGCCTAGACATGAGATGGGACTTTACGTATCAAGAACTTGGTCCTCATATTGATCTTTTGGCGGCCGTATAATGTGTTTCGGAACTTGTATGTTTGTATGTATATACACAACTTTTTTTTAACTTAAAGTTTACCACCGGTTGGGTTATACCAAATTTCAATTGTCCAACTATAGTGGGAATGCCCCATAAAAATAAGGGGCACCGTAGTTCTCCTAGAGAAAAAGTGACCGTTTTTAGACTTTTTTTGGTTACTTATTCCGCAAGACCTACCTGTCTACTAAACTTCAGCTCTCTAGCTATTTTGGAAGTGGCCCATTAGTAATGAGTGAGTGAGTCATTCAGTTACTAGGTATTCAAGTGTGTACTTTTTTTACACTTTTATATCTCGGAAAGCTTTCATGGTGAACCTTTCAAACTTCACCTACGAGGTTGGTTTTACGTAGAGGCCTTATGTTTCAAATCAATTATTTTCTGATAAATTGAAGCAAAGTTATGAGAGGCTGCGCGAAGCACATTGTGTGCATAGGCCTGCAAGTGCCCTGCTGGCCACATTACCGAGTGTCTGAATTAACTAGTATTTCAAATTAATATGACAAGTTACAGCATTGATATTGCCAAATTTCACAGAAATTTGACACCTTGGTTCCACAAATCGAGGATTTCGTATAAAAACCTACACAGATGTTGGCAGTACTGCCGCATGTCTCTAAAATCTTTGGTGTTGCTATTGCCGCTCAGAAATACTTTTCATTGACTTTGTTGGGATAAAAAGAAAACAGTGCTCTAGTTTGATTGTAATTTTTCTAGAGATTTTCATTGCAGGGGTGGGTGGGTGTCTTAGCTACACTTTCCATAGTCAATTCTGTTGTTTCTGTTCAAGCAAGTGCAGTTTTTACTGAAGTGAATGTCAATGAATATTCAAATAGATTATGAAAATACGAATAAACATTGCAAAAAGTAAGAACGTTATTTAATTTTCCCTAAAGCGCTACGAAAAACCAAAGCATTTTCATTAAAATGGCTGATAAAAAATAGTGGATTAATAAGAAAAAAATTTAGAGAACAAATGGCAAGCAATGTAATTAAATTCAACTTCATTTTTAAGAGTTCAAATGGGAAGAAATACGGTGAATTAAGACAACTCCATTGTAAAAGTTGTAGGAACAAGGACTTCTAGTTTTCTTCTGTTTAGATTTTCCATATCTATGCAAGATTACATATTTTTAAATTGGGTATTTTTGTATGCCTGCGTTGGTAGTGCTAGAGTCTATTAGTTGCGGGTTAGTTATCCGCTGAGGGTACTGTAGGTTAATGGGCTACCGCATTCGATGGCTTTAGTCGCGTGAGTTCGTATATTAGCCGCTGCCAATCAATAACTACTGATAAGTACTAGTCTCTATTCATAGTAGCATACATCACAGCGCCCTCCCTCTTCGTAATCTCTTTATAGCACTAGATCACCGGCGAACTAAAATACTGAATAAAATGGCTACAATAGCCTCAAGTTATGCGCCTGCATAACACCAGAGGCGCTTCTGCACTGTTATAAAAATATATTTAAGGGTCCTATTCTGGCGTTGCCTTGTGTTTTATAAAAGAAGGTAACATAATTCTTCATAAAAATCGTTTAATATTGAGATAGTTTCAGACTTTTCAAATCTAAATATTTCCACTAATGCACATATGTATGTGTGTATGTTTGAATGTGTGTATTTAGCACTTCATTTGCTAGTCTTTTACAAAAAAACTGTCTACGTAAAATTTCTCAGCCATCGCCACCTTGGCATTTCGACTTCTTTTTCTGCTACTTGCTCGAAGCAAACGAACACGACATTTTCATTTTATTTCAAGCGGGGATAGTGAAGACACAGACTCAAATGAGAACATTTTACTTTAGATTTTTTGACAGTCAAAACGATTATCATCCAACGAAAACGTAGAATAGTGGGAGAGGGGCTTTCGTGTTGCCACTACATTATTTCGGAATGCTTTATATTCTGACCATTTTACCTCTATGACAAATATTTACATGATCGGATCTTGCTACTGTTATCAATTTGTTAATCAAAATTAAAATAAAAAATTAAGTTTACGATATAATTCAGTCGCCTGTTTGTATAAATGTTTGCATCAGTATTCAGGCATTTGCATAAATGTTTATTGGTATGTGTGCGCGCTTTTTGTGGCAGATACGATTGGCTGCAAAAGTAATCGTTGTCTGCCATGCTGGCACAGAAAGAATATTGTCGTTTGCTAAGTGGAGTTGTTTGCATAAAAATGTAATACAATATTATTTAAATTGCCAGTGAGTTGTTTTCATTCCCTAAAACCAAAAAAAAAAGAAAAAAGAAATCCATACAAATATTAAGCAGGCATGCTACAGTTGGCATTAACGAATATCGGGTACCTTTCTATTCTCTTTTATCTAATTTCTTCACTGATTAATAATAATTTGTCTGTTCTATTAACGCAACTAGTCATTTTCCATATTGCAGAACTAGAAATCGAAAGAAAAATATGACTTTAAGCGGCACATACATCTGCGTAAATATATTTAGCTGCGAAACTAGTCTGTGTTGATTCTGCGGAGGACAATGGAAATTTTTGTTTACTTAAGAAATTACAAAACTCATATTCTCTTATTCAAAGTGGTATTCGCGCACTCCCTTATTCACTCCTTTGCTTTGAATATGAAGACTTTGAAATGTGTGTAAATACTCGCACTTGGCTGTGTTCATGCACACACGAGTGTTCGTTTTTGTTGCTGCAGTTGTTTTTATTATTAGAAAATTCATTGCAGTGCAATATGTTTATTCTTGTTATTGTATTTGAATTTTTAAAAAAAGTTTAAGTAAAAAGGAAATGAGAATGAAATGAAAAATGTTAAGAACTTCTGTTTGGTTTGTTTAACAGTTTCGAATTCTTTTACTTAACTTTGTAGAAGGAAGAGTGCATCATTCTACTCGCAATACGAGTATGTGTGTAAGGATGAATATATGTGGAACGAACTTATTTAGCATATGCCATTTGAATGGAGGGATAGACGAAATTACACCCAGCAATTTATGGCAGAATGAAAATAATAACTGAAGGAGTAGTTGGGGAAATTGCAAGTTAAGCTTATTTCTTTCTCTAAAACACTTTCAAAGTAAATAAATATTTTTGCAAAACATAAATGCATTTTTCTACAGTCGTAAGTGCGTGTTACTGTGCATATGAACTAGATGGAGATGTAGAAGATACATGTTCGTAGATGTGTAAGTTTAACAACTAATGTTTGCAAGTACAAGTCAAATTTTTGGAGAGACAAAAGATAAGAGCAAGCAAACCTTCTAAAAGGCATAGTTTAAAAGGTACAAGAGCTCCGAGTCCCCTCCCCATTAATTCTCATACCCCAATTACATGCATTTTCATTGTGTTACTTCTAAAGAGTCTTCATATTAACGACGATTAAATAAAATCCTACAACATTAGAACCATATATTCTAATTTTTTACTTTGCTCGCTTCTGCTTTCTAACAAAACGACAAATTGACTATAAACATCATCTTTTCTTCCAGAAAGAAAGTCGGGTTGTTTATCGGAGCTTTTAGAAGGCGAATCGAGTCAATAAGATATTCCAAGCCCTTTAAAAATTCTCCTTTTGATTTTGGTCATCGTTCAAAAATAATTTGTGTAATTTTTGCTGGTTTTTGTTTGCGTGAGCATTCACTGGTTACCAGTATCTTCAATACATTAATGTAACCAGTCTCCAGGGTGTAACTTATAAGAATTAAATAAGTCTTCTTGCCCCATGTTGGTTGTTCCAAACATTCGTAATTCAAAGTTTTTAATTCTCAAAACTGTGAGAATTTTGCAATAAAACTCCTAGTCGTAGTCCAGTGTTATCTGTATTTATCTGCAGATGTTTGTCGCCTAAAAGCTTCCAATGATCCCAAAGTTTTATTTGCGTCGGTAATTCGTTTCCGAAAATCGAATTGGTCATATTTAAATTAATTTTTTGTTGACTTAATAAAGAAAGGAAAAAACATGATTGATGAATTGCGGTAATTAAGAAGACCTTTTATTCATACGACCTCTAATAATAATGAAAGATTAAGCTTTTGCATATTTAAGGAAAATCGATGGTATTTTTTACATTGGCGGCACTGGCATGCCCTGAGGTGGAGATGGCATCTGACGTTTTTCCTTAAAGAGTGAAGGGATAAATAAATTCAAGCATTTCATTTATAAACTCGTACTCACCCTCATTAATTGAGCATCCTTTTGGATCCCCTTGGGTATATCAGATTCTCCGGGTGGGGTTTGACGGCGACTCTAAAGAAAGAAAATTAGCTTTTTTTCCAATTTCATATGTGTAAAAATTCATACTCTTAAATGTGTCCCTTGGTAGAGCTCCCCCTGCGAAATACATATTTTTTTTATTAAAAATTTCAAATAGAAATGTATTTAATGTTGATACCTTTGGAATATCACCTTCATCGGCAGGTGCCTGGTCAGCCCCACGACGCATCTTCGCGCATGATGAGTAAGATACACATTTGCTTGCTTATACTTAAATTAAATACAAATGTAGTTTTGAAAACACTTACCCTTAAAAGAGACCCCTCGAACTAGGAGAAAGAAATATAAAACGAAAGAAAGTAAAGAAAATTACGACTTATTTGCTTTTTATACCAACCTTTGGAAGATTTTCTGTCGGTTGAGCCATCTGCTGGAATAAAATTAAATAATTATTTGTTTAATTGACACGAGCGAGAATCGATGGGATTTTGTAAGAAGGTGAACTCACCGCCAAGTTGCCTCTGCGCGTTAGATATTTAGCATGTGCCATGTCAGCATTATTAAAAATGGCAATTATAACAATAATTGACAAATAAATGAACAATTTCACACACATTTTCATTTTTAAACGACGTAATTGAAGTAAATATGACCGCCAATTCCTTTGTTTACTTTTAACCGATACGATACGTGAACGAGTTGTGGATGCGAGTCTAAGCCAACAATCACAATTTATAGTTTGCTGACAACGAAAGTATCAACATTTTATTCAATACTGCGAACAACAATAGACATCAATAATGACATCACTGCAAGTGTGATTGAATGTGTGCATGCATCTGCATGAATTCGGCTACGTACACACATACATACGTCTGCAATTATAAACGTGGATTTATGTGAAATAATTGCGATGTGCATCGATATTTGTTTTGCTTTTTTTCTTTTCCAAATTATTATTTGTTTTTTTTTAATTTTATTGATCAAATTGGCATTAAATATTTGATAAAAATATTCCACTACACGATGTTCCGTTGATGTTACAGAGTTTTTACGTGTCCAACTCAACAAATTAATAATAATTTACAAAATAATTGATTGGCTTTTGATTAAAAAGTGAATTATTTTGCTGCAAATAAAACATGATTTTGTTCCATTTTTTGTTGTAGTTTTTTGTCTGTTTCGCTTCAATAATAATCAAAACAATTAAAGCAGGTAATTGTTTCAATAATCATTGGCTTAATGTGGTACACAAATTGCAAGTGTGCGGGTCGGCTTGCACAAAAACTTAACTGATTTTTGCACGTAATTATTCATTTTCAAAATTATTGTGTTGAGCTAAATTTAATAATTTTACATAATTTTCATGTGATTGATTACGAATTATCATATCGAATGGAATATTTATAAATAAAAGAGGTTTGTGTTTCTATTATAGCCAAGTTCCATTGAAGCTCTGCCTCTCAAAAATAAACCCTTTAATTACCTTTTCACTTGTTCTCTTTCATGTTAAACGAAAATTTAAAAGTGAAAATTGTTTGATGTAATTATTCTGATAAATTCAGATGATAAATATAACACACGGCATTTATTTGTTACCTGAAACGAAACTTTTATCTTCGATTTTTTATACCGAAAATTACAGGGTGAAAAACGAAAAACAAAATTCGGCCACTTTTTAGATGAAAGATACTGAAAAAACAGCAGCAGTTCTTTAATTATAACATTTTTGTTGTATGTTATAAATCAATTTAGTTATACGAATATTTTTTTTTATAAAAGTGGTGATAAGAAGGGCGAGTATGAAGGATAATAATTTTTCCAATTTCCTACACCCGGCTTTTTGATTCCGAACTCATAGCAATCGTCCCGAATTGCCCTGAGAAAAGGATATACCGACTGTTATTACCATTGAAAGCAGTTTTTAACCTCAATGGAGGTATGCCCAGCCCGTTTGGAATAGATGGAATATTTTACTGCTCGGCTACATTTGATCAAAATTGAGATTTCAATATTTCTCAAACAATTGCGGCCATTGAAAACTTTACTGGAAATCGGGATTGTAAAGATAATAAAAAAAGTAACTATGAAATTGTAGAATTTACTTCATTTAAACTAATAAAACTATTTGTGAGAGAATTTCAATTTAAAGAAAAACCAGAACAGAGAGTCCTAGTATTTTGTTAGAACCAACAACAAAAAATGCCAGCTCATTTGGTCATTACAAGTAAAAAAATGGTAACAACTTAAAACATTTGATGGTCACTTTTGCTTCGAAGAAACCGAACGTCATTACTGCCCATATTTTTCGTGACACAAATACATACACACTTACATATGTATGTGTTAGTGTAAACTTATTAAAATGCAAATGCTGCAAATAAATGAATTGTTTAGATAGAAGCCAAGTTGCAGCCCAATTGGAATTGGGACTACTGTCGACAATTGCAACAAAAGAGAGAACGATGAATTAATATTAAACGCTAGCCGACGCTCTGTTGCCACTATTTAATTTAGTGTCCGTCGCCTGTTCCTGGAATTGTGTACAAAATGAAAGGATCGTCAGAGAATAAAAGAAAAGTAATAGAGATTGTATTCTGACGGTGTTGCGGTCAGTAATCTGGCGATACATTGCGTTGCATACGAAATGTATGTAAACTCATTGCCGGCAGTTGTTTTGGTGCCATTTGTAATTGGGCTGTTAATTTGTTCATTCATTACCCAAACAACAAAATGTACAAAATATTTTATTGTTAAATTTAATCCGTTTGCTATTTAAAAATATTTTTTTCCAAAAAAAACATTTTAAGCTTTGGTCACGTCATGCGAAAATTCTGAATTGTTTAAGCATGGGAAATATTCTGACATGTGTGTGTGTGTGTATTCTTAACTACGAGAGTAAAAAAAAAACTCATTCTTGCTTCTTATTTACATGCAAAACAGCCTCAAGTCGTAACTACAAAAGTCTACTTATTTACAGGCAGAAAGAGCAAACATGTACTTTACTGGCGGAGGAGAAGAGAGGAAATGACTTAGATGGATGGTTGGATGGATTTGTATAGCGATAACCAACCAAAGCAGACACATTAAGAGGATTTTATATTAAAAACTTATAAAACAAACTAAAGAGATGACGATGTTCACTTAAACGTCAAAACAGATAAACAACACTTTTCCTTACTTCATCCACAACTTTTCTGTTCTACAAAAATAAACTGATGTCATGATAAAAAAAACTTAAAGTTATAAAAAAAATCTACACATTTGGACTTGGTGCCTAATTGATATTGTGAAAGAGGTATGTACCAGTATTGAAGTTTGTCCATTCGAGTTGTCGTAACAACACAAGCGAATGTCGAAGGCAAAGTTATTGAACATAACGTAGAGTGCTGATTAGTTTTGTAAAAATAACAACACAAACACTTGACGCCTAAGAAATATTAAATTTACTTAAAAACTACTATCCCGTCATACTTACTTAAAAAAAGCAATTGCTAAAGTTTACAGCGCAAAGCCCATTTAGCACAAGAGAAATAAAACTCAGTTTTAAACAATGTGGCCTTTTTCACGTCAACGACTGCTACCTCACACAATCTTAAGGGGCCCATTGAAATCGATATCCCTAAAACTAATTCAAAATCAGGAGCGAATCAAACTTAAGCTTTAGGGAGGGAAGTAATAAGGAAGCAAACAATACTTCAATTCTTGTAAACATGTTGTATGGGACAATGTTAATTTTTATTAGATTGTGAAAGCTCCTCTCCTTGGATTCACGCGTGTTCAAGATAGTAGTAATATCGCAAGTTTAGCTCGTTTTGGAAAAGAAACCGAGACCCACTTGTGAGTTTTTTGCGCACACAAAAAGCAGAGAGACATTTCAAAATTCCGTTTAAAGAATGATTCGCAATTCTTACTCGTCATGCACGTTGCATGTCAAGGGATTCGGCTGTAATTCTTTTAATAATATTGCGCGATACGAGTATATGGGTCCTTTCATTTTATTTTTAAGTTTTATGCAAATATTTTAAATACGTCATCAGGCCTTAATGCAGATTAAGTTTTGGAGTGCGAAGTATTAATGAAAATAAATAACTCTTCAATTTTTCTAAACTTTTCCACGGGAAACTGTTCATTTTCGAATGTTTTGATGAGGAAAGTTCCTTTTCTCTCTGGATCTGCGCCTGACGTAATGTTGCTATATAAGCACTGTCACACTGGATGTTGACAAATGATATTCATTTTACCCTCGTTACACCTTAATTTATCATGGAATTCTCATTTCTTCTGTGGTAACAAGGACTGAAAGGAAGCCTTTAAATATTCGAACCACCACTTTGTTTGAAAGAGTCAGAAATTGGGCTGCGTTTCGTGTTAATTGTTGTTAATGTTTTGTTTTGTGGTCGTCGCTATTGGTTCTTTGTGTTAATTTTTGCAACTGTATTTATTCTTGACCAACTTGCCAAGAAAACTTTTCCTACTTTTAATAAATAGTTTGAGCAATTTATTCTTCAGTGTATCTGCAAAAGTGCTTGTGTATTAACAGACACATACATCCATACTCGTACTTCGTATTGTGTTAATATTGTTGCTGCTTTCGTAAGGATAACTTGTAGCCAACACATGATTTATTTTTCGAACCTTTTTATTTTTTTGTATTTTCAAAAACTTTTTCCTTGAATAAAAGTTTTTTGATGATTTTAAGGTCTAACCACCAATTAATTCATAAAGTTTTTAAATAAATGTACTGGGATTTTTTTAATTCTATTAAACAGACGCACTACATAAAAGAATATAATTAATAGGCAGGGTCAGCATTTTTTGCCCCATCCATAAACCGACATCAGATTAGATGGATCTTAATGCCATTAAAAGTTTCATATACGTAACCTCGAGTAATGGAGAAAAGATGTCCAACCACACAGAGCTCTATATGCACGGATAAGTCTATTGCGAAATAAATCCAATTGTTCAAGACTCAAAAGTAGTTGTACAGGATTTCTTATACTCTTCAACTTGTACGACTTCAACTAAAATGTTGTTGATGACAAATAGTTTCTGTGATTAAAAACCAAACGTACTTTACGAGACCAAGTACATACCTACCTTTTTTTAACGTTTTTAAATCTCATGCAATAAAATATTATTTGCTCGTATGCCTCAAAATTACATTTCCTTAATTAGAGAGCACGTTAATTAGAGAGCACACACCCTTATGTACTTGTTAGTAAATACGGGTAAAACACACAGGATGCAATGTTGTTGAAACATTAATAAATTATTCGGTAATAACAACATTTTTCTGACCCTTCTTTTGCCATTCATGCGTATCTTCACAAGTACAAGGAGTCGCACATACAAGTAAACTTGCGTTCATTACTCCAGTTCTAAAAATGTTCTCGATATTTCTATTTCTAAAATTAAATTTTAGTTTAATTTAACGAACATTCAGTAAATGTGAATACAAAGATACATACACACATATGTGGCCTGGCGATTTATAAAATTTTTACAAACGTCGTCAGTTACTATTCGCTTGCTAAAACTGAGCCCTTGCTAATATAAGTATGACTTAAATAAGACATGTCCATATGTGTGTGTGTATGTGTGTTTGCTTAAGAAGCCAAACAAACTTAAAGTTTCGACACGTTTCGACCGTAACACTGCATTTTAAAAATCAGAATAAGTAATGAAATTTTAATAATTTATCGAAAGGTTACACATGGGATTTTCATTTCTTGTACAATATAGTGGAAAAAAATGATTAAGAATTTCATAAAGTGTCAAGGTTCACATTTCTAAAAGTCAGACGAGCCAAATATTGGAGGAAATCAACGTAACCACTACTTTCGGCACATGTTTGTACAATCTTGTGTGACGTTTTTTAGGTAAAATGAATGTAAGTAATATTGACAAAACAATATTGACTGCCATGTTTAGTACAACCTTATCTAGCTCAATTCATAATTGCTTGTAGCAAAAGCGATTTTACATTATAGTTTGCTCACACATGTGCCTTAGTTGAGGCAATTAGACTTCAAATTCAGTTATGAAATTTGGTGTTCACACATATGCAATTTAGTTTACTCAATTAGCATTTGATAACTGAAACTGCTTTCAAGATCCGACAATTATGTTGAACAAAACACTTATCATTTCACATTTCCACAGTGAAATTAATGAAATAGCTAAACTGGCAACAGTAAGATTTGCTGTCCCTTTGGCATAACCGTGGCAATGTTATTGTAAGTTGCCGGGTCTAGCGAGTGGGTCTATTACATTTAGTGTGTTCATTTTACAGAATTCATCGAAGCGCAATTCATCAAAGTTACATTTGAAATTTAATTTAATTAATTGCTCAGTTTTTTAATTGATTTCCTATACGATAAATTGAGATCAATTAAGGTCTTAATTACGTCAATTCCCTTGCAATGGCTCGTCCGACCTTCTCGCTTTTTAATTTATTGGAATAAACTTAAACTAAATTATCTGATTCCGCTGTATGATAAAGAATGTGTCGAAACTGCTACTTTTAATATTTTTTCCCATTTTTTAAAAAAATACAATTTATTTTTATTTTTGCCCAGAAGAAAAAAATGTTACTTTCTCTTGTTTATTTGCCTTTTTACTTCCGGCTTTCAAGCTGTTTTTCTTTTTACTCTGTCTCGTATTGCTGGACGTGACAAAAGTTTTATTTACCAAAAAAATATGCAGTTGAAAGGAAAACAGGATCAATTGTCCGCATTTAAGACAAACTGTGATTGATACTTTGACTTTATTGTTGAGTCTTAAGTGAATGTTTTGCAGGTCAAAATGTAGATTCTATAATTGAAGAAATTAAATGGCAAAACAAGCAAAAGTTTGTTAAATACGAAGAGGAAAGTTGGTTCGATGCTTGGTTGACCAGGTGCCTAAAAGTCTAAATTGTATGAAAAGGATATCGACAATATCTAATTTAACGAAAAAATCAATCACTGCGACTATAAATCTGTAAAAGTTTTCGACTTCTAACGATCTGCACAATAAATTTCAAAATAAAATTTTGTCTCCGGTCGACTAACAAGTCTCCAGGAATTTTTTAATATCATTTTCTTATTATGCCAATAAATAATTATTGAAAAGTTGTTTTGAAGTAATAAAAATAACTTTTCAAAGAAATTATCTTGATATGAATTTTATTTAATTTAACATTAAAGGAATTGCAGTTGAAGTTTATCTTATGATTTTTTTTTAGTTCTATTTAATTGCGCTTTTTGTTTGTCGTAAAAATTGCGCTAAATGGGTTGGATATTTTCGGAAAATTAATCTTGAAAAAAGGAACTGGTTTGGAAAAATAAATAAGAAGAAACAGTTTTAAATCAGAGATAAATTTTTTATCTGTTTGTTGTCGAGAAACTTAAAACTAAATCAAATTCAGAAGCTCAATCACATGCTCTCTTTTCACGATTAAAATTCTAATCACATTAAGTGCTAAGCGAATGTCTCCGAAATAGAAATGACTATAAAACTGGATATTATTAAAACTATTATTCTTTTAGCTAGAATCGTAAACAAAATACTTAAACGTGAACACACAAATACAGAAAAATTCATTTTAATAATTCACATTGATGAAATCGTAACAACTCGACATGCGCAAATATAGAAACACTAACACACATAAACATCTAAGTCTTCAATTAAACAACAACTAATAAAAAAAAGTTATAGTCATAAAACAAGACACGATAATGCTGACAAGCAAATGTTGGTTTGAGTTTAGGCCAAAGTTCCTTCGCCTTCCTTCACAATCAAACAAACTTTTCGCTAAACTTAATGTCATTTGCTCGACGCAATTTTGTTAAACTTGCAGTCACACATTTCAGTAAAAAAAGAAGACGCAAGAACAGCAAATATTTATTTAAAAAAAAACTAGATCCAGCCTATTAATTGTGAAGAGTTTCTCTATTTGAAACTTTTAGTTGCATATTCGTAACATTTTTCACAGATTTATTTCACGTGAAACTTTAAGTGCCGATAACAAATTAAATAGCTGCGAAATACCAATAGCACTGAAAAATACTGTAAAATGCTATGAATTGTACAAGTTTTATTAACAATGTCTTTGCTGTTACTGTGCTGTTGAAAAGAAATACCGTCCAGCAATAGCAAAAGCTAAAATGGTCTATTGTTTAAAACGTGACAGCAGTAACATTGAACGCATGGTGAAATGAGGAATTATTAAATGCAGTGTAGATTTTTGGAACGGATTTCCGTCATCCCTTGTCAAGTCTGGTGTGAAGTCAAACAAAATACACATAGGATTTATTAATTTTTAAGTTCCAGGAATTCAAATGTAGTTTTTGTTTATCTTTTAGTTTTCTAAGAATGAAAGTATAAGAATTTATGACAAGGAAAAATGCACATGGAGATATACTGGATAATCTATTATAACCTTTAAAAGAAAGTTAGTACCAAAGGCTGAGAAAGATGACAGTAAACATTTGCTATTGCTATGCTGTTTTCGTTCCCAGCAACGCAAAAACAGCAAACTCAATATCATAAGATTTTTCCTTTGCTACTGCTGTATAGAAATAAATTTTCATATTTTTTAATTTGCTTTTGACGAGTTGTTATATTTTGAACAGAAGCTTCGTAGCAATAGTAATAGCAAATATAGCATTTTATTGAACCCTGTTCTTACTATTCGCCTGAATAAAGCCACTTAATTAAAATAAATTACTGATCTTTTTTATTTATAAATTCGACTGTACGAACACCGTTCGAATTGTTTCAAAACTTTACTTTTGATGTACTTTCAATGAACAAGTCGGGGATGCATCTTGTCTGCCGCTTTAATAAAAAGTTTTCTATAAGTTTGTTTCCAATTTTTTTTTTTTAATATTAAATAGTTTTTTCAAGCAAAACACAATGAATTGGTTAATTGTTAGACTAGAATTTTAAAGGTCTTCCTTTACACTCAAGTCAAATGATTTACAAAAGAATTTTGAATATTAGAATTCTTAACACACATACATACATAAATATGTATGTGTTGTGGAGAATACTCGTAGAAAAGACCTAAAATGTTATTTTTAATTTCACCCGAAAATGCAAAAGAAAAGAAACCCCTTAAAAACACAAATATTCACAATGAACAATACAAAAGAAATATAATGATATAAATATGTGTGTGTGTACTTGTAGGGTTAAGCTGAGGACTTTGGGTGCCACTTCCTTAAGAAAAGTTTTCATATGAAAGTTTCAAATATTCGAGAAACACTTGCAGATATTCTACCAGTGTCGAAGAATTAAGTTTTGTTTGTTTTCTGTTCATGTGGAAAGACAACATTTTTAACAATGCCAAACCGCAAAATCGGAAGTTTGCTACCAAAATCTAATCACGGAAATTGATTATTGGCATTGTCACCAATACACACATGTACGGTACAACATACATACAAACAAATATTTAGATATGCTTACAAATGCAACAAAATCCATTCAACATATGCACACACTCACACACATTAACATAAATCTACAAACAGTTTGGAAAAGAAGTTCAATGGTATTTGGTTGCTTTTACAACTGAAGTTTACGTTCTCGTCCTCGTTCACTGACATTTGTTTTTTCTATTTTTTATACTGCAATTTCATGTGGTGCGCCTGATTTATAACTCTAAACGTTTTTTCTGTATTTTGTTGTTTTTTCTTTGTTTTGTTCACACAGACACACCTAAAGCTGTATATGTGTGTATTCCTATTGTTTGGTGACATTCCATAAGTGTAACCGGTTTAGATACGAGTATGAATATGTTTCAGTGTGTTAGTCAGTCTGTTAGATCTGCTACATTATGTGGCATCATGAAAATTAAATTTCAATGCAAATCTAGTAAAACTATTTAACGAAGGGGTTTGAGTTTGGCACTAATGCTTATGTTAGCATTTATGCAAAGGAAAAGGAGTATCTTCAATCACTTGGGTTTTAAAGCAAATCTAAGGGAAAAGGAAATAAATGTGCCATGAAAACTAGAAAATATTAATTTTGGAAATATGCTTTCCCGTATAGAGATGCGATATTTTACCCAAAAAACAAAACGTGTTTAATCGATCAAATTTGAGCTCGTAGGAAACCATTCTCAACAAAACAATTGACAAATCTAAAATAACTGAGTTCACTTTCTTCAGAACCACTCGATGTATCTTAGAGATGTTTGTTTTTAGAACTTCAAAAGCCCACTTTCGAGGACAATATTTTAAAATGTGTAAGGGAGTGTGAGTAAGTGTGTGTAAATGGGATTTCACACATGTACCTTTTTGCAATATACTTGCTGTCAAAATTTGTTCTTTGCCAGTCAATATGCTTTAATCGTATGCTGCAAGCTGCAACTCGTTCGAAAGTTTGGTTTACTTTTTAAGGTCGAAAAAGTTAGACCTCATTTCTGATTGGCTGCGTGGAGCAAATACGATTTTTAGCATGGATTTCTTTGCTGAGACAAACGCCAAAGGTATTATTATATTATTTTCTATAGCAAAAGTCCTTTTTATTCACAGCAACACAAACACAAGTTACTTATAAAAATTCAAACGATTCTTTTTATTTGTTTTAAACCCTCCTTCCTATTTGAGACCATGTTCAAAGTAAATAAATAAATATTGTCTTATTAAAACCTAATTACGTCTGTGTATTTGATTCCTTTGTAATAATAGCGACATAGGAAAGAAAATAGAAGAAAATAACCATTAATTTGTAATTTTTCCCCTTCAGAATTCGATTAAATATAGACTCCCCAAGGAAAAGCAATAAAAATTATTATATTCTCTTAGTACTTCTTAGGGCAAAATAATTTTGTAAAAATAAATAAAATTACTTATCGTCACACTCCCCATACTCCGATTCATGCACTTCGCACCCCCTACCTGTACCCCACAGCACCTACCCGTAGCCAACACCCCCTACCCGTACCCGCACCTCGTTCCATCGGATAACATTGATTTTCCAAATGAACCCTTAAGTTTTCCATCGCAACTGTTTATTGAAAAAGAAATAAAATTTATGAGTTTCTTTCAAGTTTTCGTTCATCTCTTAATACTCGTATTTGTTCTCAGTTTTCCTATTCTTGAACATTATTGTTTTCATTTCAACGTCCCTTTGCAATACTCGATATCACTTTGTAGACATGAAAATATAATTTTGACTCGCAATAAATACTGACGTATGTAAAGGTTGATATCCAGCAGGTGAAAAATATTTTAAAAATCACCCTAAAAGTTGATCAAAAGTATTTTAAATTATAAATATAAATAAATTGAGAAACGCGCTAAAGAAGGTCACTAGCTTTCAGCCGAATTTGATAAATAGGTTTCGTTGTTTAGTCAAAATTGTTTCAAAAAAAACCTCTACTGAGAATTATTCTAAGATTATTGTGTTTTAAAAAGTTTTTTACAACTGAAAACTTGTGAAAGTTTAGCCCCTGCTCATTCACTTTAAAGTACAAAATTACAAAATCTGATATCTGATTATGTATTTTTTCACTATAGAAAGACAAAATTTATTCATTAACCCTACAAAATTCGAAGTTGTTGTGTCAGAAGAGATTTTTTTTTTGCCAAAGGAATCCCTTCCTGTCATAAGCAATATAATTCTGAGATATCGCTTTTATGCATTTTTAACGGAGAGTCTACCCCATCTTCTGAGGCGTACAATCATGTTGTACTAAAAATTAATAAACAAATATTCCCGCATTAGATTTTCTCCGCTTTATGAATTCAATTGACGTTTGAGGCTGACGCTTCCGAATACTATGACGGGAAGAAGGTTGCTGATGAGGATCATGGCGGATCAATTTTCTGCCCCATATATAAAAATTGTCGCTTGCCTTTAAAACACAACAACTCAAGTATCATTTAATTTCAAATGTTTAAGGAAATATCTCAAATCAAATATATTGGAGACCGGCAATTGGAGAACGAAGACAGCGAATTTAGATGGTTGTATTCAAATTTACCCAGCCTCATTTCATTTTGTACTAAAAAAAAATAGCGAAAGGCAATTAATGGAAACAATTTGATGACAATTTAACAGTAATCAGTCCAAATGTTCAATGATTTCAAATAATGATGCTGCCTTCAAGTGGAGTAAATCAAGTTGTAAAATGCAACAATACGTCTGTCCATTCGAAAGGTAGAACAAACAAAATTCTCATTTCGACTGCATATTTTCGTTCTCGTTTTGTCTGTTTTTGCTTTCTTTTTTGTATCGTTCGTTGCCGTGTTTCTATGAAAAAAGTTGATGCTGTAATTTTCGACAGTAGAAAATGATTTCCTATCGAAATAAACAACAAAAATTGCCGCTTTCCTTTTTTTTAATAAAGTCTTTTTGAACGTGAAGTTGGGTTGATATTATTTCTCTTTTAATAACGCTGTTGTGTTGTTGTTGTTGTTGCAAAAGCTATTCAAATATTTGTGGTGATTAAAAATTCGTGTAACGTTTAATAAAGCGGGCATGTTTTGAATTTTAAAAACTCTTTGTGCAGATTTAGTTTTTCTGGAGTTTAAATTGAGATAATTTCGTAAGTATGAGGGTGACGTAACATACTACGGTAGGGAAAGTATGCCTGCCTAACTCCTGCGGGAAAAACTCCAGCGGTTATTGTAGGCAAAGTTTTTTACTGCACACGTTTCATAAGTTAAGGACAATTATATCAAGTGGCCAATTGTGTTGATAAAGATGGAGGAGAAAAAAGAAATTGAGAACTACAAAAATTGTTTGTGATAAACCAGGTGGAAAACTGAATGCAAAACAAAAAAAAAGAGTTACGTGTTTTACGGTTGCTATTATGTCGAGGGAAGGTATTTTTAATTTTATATTTCATATTCTCATGAATTCCCATGTAAATATGAACTTAACTATGGGACACTTTTTATCACACAACTAATAATAGTTTGTTAGTAACTTCACGTAAAATCCATTTAAAACTTTATGCAAAAACATTTTTATCTTCCAAGTATTGCGTTCATTTCAACTACAGGAGCTGTTTCCCATTTCGTGTGGAGTTTGCAGTCTTTTAAATATTTTTTTTTTTAATTTGATATTTTCCCTTGACACTTGCTACACGTTGGTACATGAATTATATGAACTCATGTTATCATAATATAATATGGGATCACAAAAACGGATTGATAATAAACAAATATTAATGAAAAGAAAAACAGTCATCAGACGCAACGCGAAGGAAATTCATTTCATGGCTGATCGAGTTTTAACGAGTTTCCCTTAGTGCAATTTTCAGACACCGCAAACTCCCTTTTTTTTGACAAATAAAATAGACTAATTTCTGAAGTCATCAAATAGAGGGTGTTCTAATAATGGCGGGTAACTTTGAAAACGAAATAAAACAAGCTGAGTGTGAGGTATGAACAAAAATGTTCTTCTTATTTAAAGGACCATTTGGCGTCATAGATCCTGCTTAATTTGAGAGATGGCATGCTGAGTTTACGGAAAACGGTTGATTGCCGCTTATTGGCATAGACATGGTACGTTAAAACCCCTAAGAAGGATAACTAGCTGGGAGTGAAATCTTACGATCTAGGTAACTAATGCGCTTCACTTCCGCAAGAGATAACCACACTGCCTAATCGTTTAGGCCAATTTTTCTTTGTAACATTTAATGTGTGGAAACCCCTTCTCCGTCCAACATACGGCTGCCGTAGAAAAATAAAACTTACCTCAACAAAAACTTAAATTTTTTGTGTGCGTGTGTGCCTGTGTGTCTATGTGTATGTGCAGCGAGAAGACATATTTACATTTAATTTGTAGTACAAGTTATTATTACACTTCGCAATCAAATACATTGTCAATTTAGTGAGTGTCCTTTATTGCACTTAAACAAATGGAAATATACTTAATTATTTGTTAATGCAACCATATTATGCCCGAGCATACGAGCGAGTATTCATGCCAAAATTCCAATTTACCGCCAGTTTGAAATGTATGACATTTATCCCAGCACAATAATTTGTCAACATTAGCAGAATACCAACCATCTTAAATCCTGCTAATGTATTCTCTAACACAAACACAGACAGATAGGCACCAGTCATAAGTGTACAATTCTCAAACCGATACAATAGGACACAGACATAGGGATCGATTTTATACACGAACATTAAAGAGAATCAAATATAAACAAAAACTCATACATACATACAACCACACGTATGCACGAGAGTAACTATATTTTATTTCGAGCCCAACACAATGAAAGAACACAGTAGTTTGTGATTGCAAATTTGTTTTTCTCTTCTCTGTCGTAGTATTTCTTCCACTCCTATTGTGGTGTTGTGTTCTGCTAAAAATAACTCGTTATTTACGCAAATTACCAAGGCAGGCCTGCCCAATAGATTCATTAATTCGATCCATTGATTGTCCCTGGTTTAAGCAGGTACAAGAGGGATTTCGTTGTTGTAGCGATGGGCCTTTCGTATTTCTATAAAAGCTTCTACCCACAGAAACGCTGATGTACGAAAAAGAACTCAATCGTTCATGTTGTTCTAATAATACTTTGAAGTGCTTTGGTTATGAGAAAGTGGAGTGTAACTGACTTACAAATGCACATGCATGGACTTGTGGTACTGTGGCCATCTGTTTAAATACCGAAAACAAACATTTGCTGAATTTTATAGAATCCAACCAGACCGATTCTGCAAAATATTGGTACAATCTCATGTTGAATGATCAGTTGAAACTTATCAAGTTACCTTCGTGCTAACTTAAAATCTTCTTTACTACTCGCATTATTCATACGCACTCGGGTCCAAATGTATTCCTTGCATACACATATTCATTACACATGGATATGGGTGTATGTGTATTGTGATTTATCATTAAAATTCTGAGTTTAGTTTACATTGTTTGTAATTTCATTATGTTCTTTGAACACGAAATATTTAAGCTGCATTTTCTTATTCTTTTGGCAAGAATTCTTTTTTTTAAAGGGCCACCGTGCAATGGCCCTCTCTTGTAGTCATCTTCTGTAAAATAATATTTGCAATACTTGATGAAACTTTATGCCAAAATGATTAAATTTTTTTGTCAACAAATTAAACAGTTTAATAGTTATTTGTATCGGAGGTAATCCGTGTGAAAAATATTTCCATCGCCACATCCGTACAGCAATACTCCCTCCCCTTGCTTCAGATACAATTTCTATTTAGATACTTTTAATGCAAATATTGGATTGGATTTTTAAATGTCGAAGAAATTGAGTTGGATTGTTTAGTTACCTTGAATTCGTTCCTTTTTGATTAAATTAAAATCGCAAAAATAATTGAGAAATGCGCAATTTTTCTTACTTTGCAAAATGATGAAAACCAGAAGGGAGCTGCAACAATCTTGTTAGTTTTATTACAAGATTTCGAAACAAGTAAACACCCGACAATATTTTGTTGAAAGAGGATTATTTAGCTTTAGTTTAGCTTTGCTTAAGGTTTGACTCCACAGTCGTCGTATGAATACGAGTATTTTGGCTTTAGTCGGAAGGACGAATTGTGCTTTAAATATTCACACGCATTTGAAACAAAAGACGTTTGCGGTTCATAAATGACTTCTTAGTGAAATTGTAAGACGAGAGCCAATTTGTCAATAAGCCAACTTATTTTTGTTCCCCTTAAGAACGAAAAAAAATATTTCTAACAGAAAATGACTTGAATTATGTTCGTAATCATGAGAATGTAATTTTAGCATCAAATATTTTCGTACTTTGTATTTAGTTGTGCTGGTATCATCGCCGTCGTTGTCGTTATTATTACTATTTGATATTTAATAAGAAAGTTTCTTCTTAACGCGTTTAACTTTTCTTATTCGCAAAACTTGTTTAGCAAAACTTTATAATCCTTTTTAGAAAATTCCAACGAAACAACAGCGACAGCAGCAACAACAACAACAAGACAACAAATTTTTCTGATTATTGCAACAAAAAACAAGACGAGCTTGTCAAAAAGAATGTCAGAGAATTTAGCAGAAGGAAATGCAAAAATAATGGGGAAAAGAATAGAATAAATTACGCATTGAATGGAATAATGACAAGAAATGATTTAATAATTTTACACAAGAATGTAAATTGCAAAAGGTAGAACTAGGGAGGGCAGTAAAACGATCACACCTTTCAGCCCGAGGGGGAGTTAAACTTTTTTGGTGTATCTTTCCTTTTCGGGTTGACCATTTGTTCGTATTACTTCTATTGTTAATGAAAGTTTTCTAATAAATTTCACTTTAAAATATAAGGAATTTTGGCACAACATTATTTGGTTTTCTAACATAACACACAACAACTAAAGAATCAAATGTAACACGCTAACCATAGGTCTAACCCCTGTGGAATCTTAATCCGAAGTAGTCCAGTTATGGCTAAAAATTAAAATAAACGTAAAACACATTTGTCTTAAAAAACCAAAGCAGTCTTATTTTGTCAAGGAAATGAAGTCATAAATGTTTTGCTCTAATGCTACCATTTAAAAAAATCCGATAATCCATCGCATCATCTAAATTTCATCCTTTTGCTCTCTTGTAGACGTTTCCAATGCGAGAAAGTGTGTTGTTGAGTTAACAAGCACATATTAATTTATTACATTAAAATTACTTCAGCAGCATATCTTGCCGCTCATTGAGAGACACCGGTCGAGACTCAAAATCTTGTGCAATTTTGTTCTTCACTGTTTATGCATTTAAACATTAATAAACATCATAAACATTAAAATTAAATTCCATCCGAACAGACTCAATATGTTGTACGATTATGTACTTTATTACTTTTGCAACGTGTCTAATGACTCTCTGCTACAGCACTCATCAATTTCCCACCCATAAATATATGCAAATTGATTTCAATGTTAGTAATAGTTACGTTAATTAGCGCAAATGCTCTAAACTTGATTGCGAATTATGTTTAAACAAGACCCCGTTGTAAGCAGCAGAAGAACGTTTCAGAGGAATTCATATTGATAATTGAATCTGATTGTAATAAGTCACTTAAAGTCAATGAAATGGAAAAAATATGCTAATGAGTGTTAAGTCAGCTACCAGCGACTTGTCTGCGATGTTTCATAAAACGGAATGAAGAGCTGCTGATTATTGGATAACGTAACAAAACATGTGATGTGAGTTGTGCCAGGTGATTTTAGTTGCTAGTTGCGCTGTTAAGAAAGATAAGCTGATGTTTCGTCATGAATCAAGCTCGTTTGGGTTATAATATCGATATAAATCTACCAGATAGAATATTTTTTGACACTTGAAAAATTCCGAACTCTTAGGATTTAAAATGTTTAACAGATTAATATTCAATCTCTGTAAGCGAAATAAAAGTTATGTGAAAATATAAAAAAGTTTAATCAAAGAATGCAACTTTAACTAGTTTATGTCGTTTCATGTCTATTTAGAATGACGTAAAAATTCCCTCAGCGACCCAGGTTCACTAATTTTTAATACCCAGAAATAAATGCGAAATTATACATTAATCTCTGGCTTATTTTTACGACAAACTGGATCGATTTAGGTGTAAAATTAATGAGTTTAACACAGTCGCATAATTTGCGATCCTAGCTTCACAATTAAATAAACGGCTCGTCATTTAAACTAGTTCTTATGACCCCTGAAAAGCGACAACATGTTCCACGAGTTCAATAATTATCCTGTGAGTTCAAGGTACAAATTGCGTATTCATTCTTATAAATAACCATTTAAGAAACAGAAAAAATACACTTCAGTTTGAACCCCTTAAATTATATTTCTTTCTGCTGGTCAGGAAATTATTTTATTGAATTTATCATGAGTGCGTATGAATATTATTAAGTAACTGTAGAGAGTCCAGAAGATCGCTCATACGTCATGGGAGTTAAAAGCAGCTTACAAATCGATATAAAACAGTCACACGAAATTCGGAGAATTCCTTGATATTAGTTAAAGGTGATTGCATGTTGCAAGAAGCGTGATTGCAGTTGAAATAATGATAAAACCCTTGTCGTATAGGTTGTCATAAGCTACATTTTCTTTTAAGCCACTGTACTTCATACCCAATAATCACGATCACTCTTACATAATTGAGGGCATCTGAAAACAAAAACATGTACGAGTATTTTTCCACAGGCAAACAAACAACAGATACAATGTCAAAATTCTTATGCGATCGTACCTATCGGTCTGAGTGTGTGTAAACATACATATCGACATACGTATGTTTAAACCGTTTTCTTATGGGGGTTTTTCTATTAATTGAACTCGTTAACATGTTCGCGTACGTTGCGTGTGTTGCAAATAATTTGCATGAATGTTTTTTATATAAAAATGCCCTGTCACCCTGTATATTATTCATGTGCCTGGCATTGATGGTTTGTAATTTCATCAACGTCTGTCGCTTTTCTCTTTGTACTGACTTTTAATGATGTTTTCTTACTGTTGTGTTGTCATTGTTTGAGCACAATTTTATTGTTTTGCGTTTGTTCATTTTTAAAAGGTTCAAGGAAAAGTATTTTAAGTTTGTCAACAAACTTGGATCAATTCGAGGTAGTAATCTTTTTAAATCCAGAAGAGCATATCAACAAAAACTTTTCAATTTTTATTGAATTTCAACACGGAGTCAATATTTAAAATAAAAATACTAAAGTTTTGTTCAAATGCAGGCATTCCGAATATTGGGAAGGGCACCTTGATGTATTTTAAGATCAACATAAAATTCCCTGTTATTTGTTTTCCTTTACTGTTTGCTTCGTCTCTTATGCGGGAATGCTTGTTAAACGTCATGTTGGAATTTCATTTCTCTACAATAAACCGCGTTCAGATGCACATGTATCCTGTTCATGTTCACATACAAATGTTTGCGTGTGTTTGTGCAGATGAAATTTCGTTTAACACATGTGTAAATATATTTCCAAGTCTCCCTGCCTGTTGATTGTTATTTTTCTAGACATATTATTTCACCGTATTTACATTTGAACTTTTTAATATTTCTTTTATATTTGAGTTTAGCACTCTCCTCATGGAGTTGTTTCTACAAAACAGCATATAAATTGAAAAATTACATACGAAATAATTTTCGATCAAAGGCGTACAAAAGCACTTCGAATTCAGTCTCTAGGAAACTAGAAATATTTACTGAGACAAGTTGTCTTAAAAAGAAGAGCAATATGTCAATAAGTATAATTTGAATAATAAATATTTGTGCGTTTTTGCGGCAAAAAAAAAGTGTTAAAGTAGAAATATTGGATATCAGTTGTTATTTACTTCTCAAAACCATTATTTCAGTCATTGCAGAATTTTAGATTTTTATATAAAAAATGGAATCCAAACAATTTTGCTTGGAACAGACAGACAGACAGACAGACGTGCAATTGTCAGAGCAATAAAAACCAAGAAGATACTTTTTATTTCGCTCTGATTTAATAATTATTTTTTATCCTCTCTCGTCTCTGTTACTAAACAGAAAAACAGCTGGGAAACTTTGCGAAAAAAATATGCAAATCATGTTCATTTAATAAAACGTTTTCAGAATATTTTACAAATTGCAAATTAGAACTGTAAAGTACAGACTACCTTCCAAATTTACTCGTAAATATTCCCTTCTTGTGGTAGTGGTGATGGCAGTGTTAATGTTATAATGTTACCCAAGCACTAATGTAAAGCACTAAGTAGCTGAAAATAAACAGACAGACAGACGTGCAATAAAAACTGGTTGCTAAGGTACGGAAATGTTTACAATGCAACGTCATACTGTGATTTATTCTTTATTTTATTTTATTTTATTTTTTGTTTGTTTTGAAAAGCAAAAAGTTTATAGAAATGATTTCGATTCTGAATACACTCACTGCATTTTGTCACTTAGTTTAGTTTTTATCTAACATGGAATTGAATTGAATTAAATTAGATATTTAAATTTAAACCAGAAAAATGTCTATCGAAATGTACCAACAAATTATATTTCATTGTGTCGTGTCGTGACGTGTCGTGTTGTGTTGTGCGGTGCGGTGCAGAGAGAGAAAAGAAAGAGAATTCATTTATTATGTTAAAGGACACGCATAATATTAGAGGTTGTTACGCACTGATCACCAACGTACGTGACTTCTTTACATTCCGACAACGTTTTTGCCAAAAACAAGAAAAACCACAACACGAACAACAACAACATTATTGTGGCAAAAACATGAAACGATATTCATTACGGCAGTATTTTGTTGCTGTCGACATCACTTCTGTTTGTTGAAACTTGGGTGTGTTAGCAGGGCTAAAGAATATAATTTCCTTTATATTTGGCAAGAATTTTAAAAATTAAAAGTATTACTGATTCATTTTCTTGATCATACATCAAGGGCTTTAAAAATGTTGGCAAAGGAAAAATCAAGTGTATATGCAACATATTTCAGATTATGTCACGAACACGTTATAAAAACAAACGCTCACGCTTGAAAATGTGGTTCGCAGACAAAACTAATTATGCATGAAGATATAAAAATACATATTCTGATAGCGAACAGTTGCGCACTGAAGCATACCGCTACAAAACAAACAAAATGATGTCACTTATACCTTCTTTCTTTTTAACAATTGTATAACTGGCCTCAAGCAGTCGTCTCCTTGGAGATTCGCCATTCAAGAGCAACCATTTCTACAAGACAACCCACACTTAATCTGCTTTTAGGCAGCAAGAATTAAACACCCCAACAATTGTTTATGTTTATTTGTCTTATAAGCTTCAAAATTAAGGAATTCACAAAACAAAGGAGGCATAACCTTAAGGACACGATGTCATATTCATAACAGCAAACAACTCTTATTGCATTTGCATAAAACAAGTGTCAAGTGGTTTCGCTTTTGTTTCTTTTGTTTATCGATGATCTGTCGCAGACAACCGACAAGCAATCCCTCAAGGCTTGTAGAAGAAACAATGCAACACAAGTACAAACAACAATAATTTTGTAAATATTATTTATCACAACAGAAGACCCCAAAGGAGCGGATGAAGGTGGCAAAAGCGAAAAAAGAAAATATATGTGAAATAGTCAAAAGGTGGAATTACCGGGTACTGGCCACATGCATTGTTAATTGATATTCTGCGTGCTCATTTCTAGCAAACAATAAACAAATAATGCGATCATGTAACCAAATTAACATGCAGCAACAAAACGAGATCAACTCGAACATTCACGAAGTCATCCAAAATCACAGCGTCTAAAATTTGCCTGTCAATTTTGCAACGAATTTAATTTTTCGAATTAAAATTGTAACGAAACGTGGCCAAGGCAAGAATAATTGCAGGAAGGTAAAAATAATTGCGGAGAGTTGATTCCAGTGACTCAGTCACTCTCTCAGTCAAAAACTCATTGAAATCAAGGCATTAATATTTACATGTGAAGTCACTCTGTTCTCCTCCTTCAATCGTCACTAAGAAAAAAATTCCTGCAAATATTTATTTAGGTAAATGTTTGATAAAGTAGTGTTTGTTTTTGTATAAGTTTTTTTTTACTTTAGTGTTCGTGTTGACACAGTAGTAATAATCATTATGGTGGCAGCGACGATGATGCTGAGGTGGTGCTGCTGTTGAAGAGATTCACGTCACACTTTTGTAGCGTTATTAGCGTAATGACAGTAAGCTGCCTCATAAATTAAATTTGTGTTTATTTGAATTCAAAATTTGAACACGAGCAACAGCTGATACGCTGAATGGACAAATTTTCGATAAGTAGACAGATGTAAAACGTTTAAGTAGTGCGGCTGCGATGTTCTTTTGAACAAGTCAATTCTCGTAACAAACGAATGTTTCGATTTATTTTTGCATAAATGCAAATGGTAAAAAGTTATTTAAAAATGTTGTGCTTGAGTATTTATTTTTTAAACTAAATAAAATATCAAAATTTTTTAAATAATTTGTTTTGCCTTCCCACATGTAGTTACAGAAGTGTTGGCGATTTTATTTCGCATTATTTAATTTTCACTTTCTGAGAAATAGAATTCCTTCTATTACAAATGAGTTGGACTTTAAAGAAAAACTAGAAAAAATTAAAACTTTCCTCATTTATTATTAACGCTTCACTTCATTTCAAAACCACTAAATTTAAAAGTAGCACAAAAATGTAGGAGCAAGAAAATAAATGTTGTAAAACATCTACAAACTACTCGTGTATAACTTTTGCTCGGCATCCCATCATCAGTTACGTCCACTACTATTCAGTTCTACAATATAAAACTTAGACACTTTTTTGTTAAAATTTTGGTGCTGAGGTTTCATAATAAAATACATTGTAGCGAATAATGATGCGATGTCTATGTGTGTGAACATTGGAAGAGTGTTGGAAGAATATTTTCACATAAAAACAGTGAGTGGAAGGAACATGCTGCCATAAAATTAATAATCGCTTTAAAATCTCCCACAGAGTTAGTTACTCCATGAACTAATAAATTCTGAATTCCGACTTCAAAGAAAAATAACCAGGTTCAGCACAGATGTAAATGTGTTTGTATAAGTATATGTGATGCGAGTAAGTATAAATTCATTGCAAAAATCCCACCAATCATGTACACACACATATATACATATGCATGTGTGTACGGATGCATTTAGGCTGTGATGCGAATTTTTTGGGATAACTTTATGGTAAAAACTTACTCACTTTACTTGTATCTTGTCTTTATAATTTATTTTACTTTCTACTAATGCCCAGCAGCTATTGGAAAAGGACTTATTTTGCAAATATGTTTTCATATTAAATAGCGAAATATTCTTAAAGGCGAAAAAGTTCTGTCGTCGCAGTCTCACGTTAACGAATATTAAATCACAAAAGACAACTTTACGCTGCGCTTATTGTTGTTTAGCCTGATAAATTAAAAAGGTTTCTTATCCCTGCAAGAAAAAATGGCAAAATACTTGAACAGAAATTCAATCACAAATGTCACAAATCGAATATAATACGTGTTCAAAGTCCCAACACTGCTCGTGTTGCTTCAATACAGATACAGAAGAGATAGAGATACAGAATCAAATAAACTTATTGTTATTTGTGGCTTCGTTTTGCTGCACAAACAACATCTTGTCTAATAATTCTTCACTGAAGCATAAAATTGATACATTTTTGTTGAAATATGTTACGAGTACTTGTATGAAGACTGATAAATAGAACCTGCAAAGAGGCATCAAAGTAAAGGAGCAGGAGCTGAACTAGCTAAATGTAAAATAAAACAATATAATTTAAACAGTATGAACCTCAAAATACCTGCTACTCGTAACATACGTCACAGTCTATTTGGAAAACAAATTCGTAAGCATCCTTTACACTGTCTGAATTCTTGCCTCATTTCGATATCTACACATATTGTGTCTAAGATCTTTGGTTTTAATAAATAACTGCATATGTCCGATCACTTTAATTTAAACGCTCTATACATAGGAATACAAATATTTCGAATAATATCGCCAATCGGACCAAATGGCCAGTATTGTTTTACTTCGATCTATTCTGAGTTTAGAGGAACTTACAAAGGTTATTCATTATACTTTCTTCTAAAATATAATATGAATTTTAGCTGAAATGTTCTCAGGAGTTAGCTACTGCAATCAGATGAAAATTAAGCCAGCTTTAGGGAAACAAGAAGGCAGGCGTAATTTCTTAAAATATCCCAAATGCCTAAATTCGCCATTAAATGGGTGACGAATACAAATTTAGATTCCAATTATAGACCAGTTCAAGCAAAATATTATTCGCAGATTTGAATGAGAGATGTGCCCTAATGAAGCAATGGATTTTGAAGCAGGCCCGTGTTTCATTATTTTTATTAATTGAATTGTTTTCACTGAGAACTTATGACGCTAAATTTGTTACTCATTGAAAAATACTGCTTTCAAATATTGTTTATTGTTTATTTGCCCCCTTCAAAACATGTGTTAAATGAAACAAATGTGAAAAATGCAGACCTCTTGATAACTGAAATATCATAACGAGTGGGAATTTTGTTTTCAGTTTCTCGACCACTCCAATGCAAAAGTCCATCTTCATTCCAATTGCCACTTTAAAGTTTAGAGCTACAAAAAATCCAATTCCACTAAATGCACATATGTATGTGTTTTTAAATACATACGTGTGCATACTTAAGTGTTTCTTTAGTTATTGAAATGCTTGTTGGTTGATTTTTTCTTTAATAAAAGAATGCATGCACGTGTGCGGGTGTGAATCAAATGGTGTTTGCTAAAAGACTGTTCGTCATTTGTTGGTCGCAGCAGATTCTTTCTTACTCTCTTCTGATCTGTTTACTTTAACAAGTGTGTGGCAGAGCTAAGAGCATTCCACACACTCACTTGTACTCGTGCTTGTGTAAATATGGATGTGTGTCTTATTTATTTAGTGTTTAATATTATTTCGCCACATGAAGTGAGAACGTGTACTCGTATACCTGCCGCACGGCACACACGTTGTATTTATTGTTACTACAAGTCTAGTTGCTTATCCATCCCTCGGGTATATTGAAGAGACTTTTGGCATCGTGTAGTATGTGACTCTATTACTATTTTCGAAGCACTTTGGCTCAACAGCAATTGTTGAAGTGTGAGTGGAAATTTACACCGCATATTAGTGAGAAGATTAAAATCAATGATTGTGTTTTTTATTCTTCCGCCCCACTTTTTCTAGCTGCATAAATAGAGTTTCTCGCATTTTTAGTTTTTATTAAAGTTATTGCTTCTGTGTAGAGTCATGTGGCTCCTGGCGGTCAAAGTCATGGAGTTTGTGTATCGTAAGTACTCGTATCTACTGCAATTACTTACAATCGATTTATGGGTTAAGAGATGTGCACAAATAAAATATTGTTTGAATGCAGTAACTAATTATTTGTTGCACATTACTCCTGCTAGAATAGTGAAATGAAAAAGGAGCGTTAGAGTGTTTTATCAATTCGACAATTGATATAAATCACAAACATTCTGTGGGATTTTGTTTTAAATTGTTTTCGGTAATAATCGGAATTTCTTTGTTGGAAAAGAACACAGACTGCACGATTTTCTGATGGCAATTTATTTAAACAATATTATTGAAAAACATTTTATTTTCTATTTCCACTTTGCCACTTATTCCTCTTATGCATTATTGCCCACTAGACTATGAATAATATTCGATTGCTCCTTAATACATCCTTCGTATAACCATTTGATGTACCTGCAGTTTTTTTCCCAGGCGTTGAAATTAAGTTTTTCTTTTGTCTCATGTTTTAATTATTAAACTAACAGCGCCTCAGCTTTTTCTCACATATTATTCCGACGCGACGTTTCATTAGTCACCTTTTTAGTTGTTGATTGTTTGTTGTGTTGGTTTCTTTTATTGTTAGGAATGTCTCGTATGTATTTTAATGTTGTCAAAGACAGGCTATTTTGCTGGTGTTGTGTGCTGTCACAATGATGTGTTTACTCTCTTTGTTTTGTGCGATTTTTGCTCAGTCACCCTCGTTTCTAAACTCCTCTTTGTAGTTCCAATATAAACAATAACGTGCAGTTACTATTCTTTGCCCGGAATTGTAGAAATGACACCTTATTGTCTTTCCATTAGAAAGTAGGGCGGCCACTTAATGTTTTGTTTGGTTTTCTCTTATTCTCATGTTTTTATTGTCAGTATGAATTTTCAAATCTAGAAACGTTTATCATCTTTATTCGGTTAGCTCTGTTCGTTATCTGGTATGGCTTTTCACATTCCTATTAAGGGTTTTATATGGTTAACAGGAAAGCAAATCCTTATTATAAAATCCAGCACAGCTTTATAAAGCATTTTATGAAAAACTGTATGCGAAAAGAACTATTCACGAAATATTTTAAAGCAGGTATGATGCCGGTGTAGCAATAAATGTGTAGATTTTTGGAACGAATTTCCGCCATCCCTTTTCAAGTTTGGTTTCGAAAACAACCGGTACCTTAAAATGACACTGAAGATGGCACCTAGCCGAAACCAGTTTGTCGCCAAACCAAACTTAGAAAGGAGTGACTTAAACTCGTTGCAAAAATCTACATCAAAACACCCTGTCGGAATACAAACTCAAGAATAAATCTACTTTAAATTTTTTGGAAAACATTTATTTTATAAGAAACTAACACAACTCCATCATGAAGAAATACATCCTTTATCTTTGCATCTTCATATTTTATAGTTTTCCTTTTCCACAAATAATTCACAATTTTTTTCACTAAATTTTAGTTCAATAATATTCAAGCACTAGAAAATTGTTTTCATATTGTATTATTATTAATGTATGGGGGGATATCGAAGCAGACCACTTACTTTCTGGGTCCCTTTTCATATTATATTGATTGTAATATAATTTATTTCCTGATGATGCTATACAAAGGCGTAGTGAATTTTTGAATTAATTAAATAAAATTATATTAAAAAGTCAAATAAATATAATAAAATTTTCATCCAATATTTTTAATATAAATCAGTCTATATATAAAAATAATTTTATTAGAAACGTATTTTTGGAATAAAACTTTCATCCGTTAAAAACAAGAATGTTGAAAGCCATTATACTTACTAAAACTACTCGAGAAAGTAAATACAAAGTTCACGAAATTAAGGGTAAATATGAAATTAGTACCCAAATTTTTATTAGAAAATCAACATCTGGAAGATCCATTTCTTTGTTTATCGTTTCTAATTATTTTGTCTTCATAAATCTCTTCAAGAAAATTAAATGCTTTTCTGTTTTTACTGTCACGTTTAGTGCAAAATAATTTATTTATTTCCAAGAACACGTGTCACAAAAATTTCATCACTTTAGTTTTCAAGTCATGCAAAGGACAAGAATGTAATAAATCAGAAATTTGATTGTCGTATTTTTGACATTTGTACATAAAAACTTACGATTAAAAAGTTGTAGGATTTATTTCATCTCTTTTTATATTTCATGTCTTTATAAAATATCGCCATCAAGGATACGCAGAAAATAAAACAATAAAAAAGCGGAACAAGACAGATCTGTCCCTGTCTCGTTTTAAAATTTGAAGCGCGGTTCAATAAAACAAAATAAAATAAAAACTTACAAAACGCTTCCAAACACTTCTAACGTGAAACCCACATATCGACAGAAGTCATCTAAGTGGCAATAGACGTTGTCGCTTTTGTTTTTACACTTCAAATATATCGAACACACATACATACATAAATTTATAAGAGTGTCCCGACACAAGGCCACTTTTTGCATCAAACTTAAATAGAAACAGTTATTTTTTACATTCCTACTAGCAACTCGACGCATTATGGATTGCAATCCTTGAGGATTAAGCTAAGCTAAAAATATTATTTCCATGATAGGTTCTAAATTGTGGTTCTAAATGGTCTTGTATTAGTTAAGTAAGAGCATAGAAGTGGCAGGGACACTCTAATAGTCATGCGAAAGAATATCTTTGCGGATATTTTGGTGTCACTCTCTCTGTGTGTGCGAGTAGGTGAGAGTATGTATCTGCAAAAGTTTTTTAATTGCTGCTAGTAAAGATTTATGTTGCAAAAGACTGTCACAAAAAATAAAAAGGAATTTTTAGCAGATACGTCAAAGAGATAAAAACCAAAAAAGCACACACACAGACAAACATTACAAACGCAAGAACAACAACAAACACATTCACATGAACATGTAACAAATAACTCATGCATGAATGTGAGTTTCAAGATACAAAATATAATTAACGACGGTGTAAGCTGACATGGGATGAAACTAATAATGGAAACATTAACAAAAAAGACAAAGTGGTAAAAATATTTACGTCGTCGCCAGGTAAGAGGAAAAATAATTTTCAACTTAAGAAAAACGATAAGAACATTTGTAATTCGACATGTATTAACTAACAACAATCATACAAGTCGGCTACCACATATGCATTTGTGCACATACATATACGAGTATACGTATCTGACATAACGCACGAGTTATTTAGGAAATTCTTAAAACAATGAAATATATGGAAGCTTTAAGCCCAATGAGCTTTGCGGGAAATTATCTCGTGTGATAATCCCCACGAAATTAAACATTATGATATTTATTGAACCCAGTCGATCAGTCAACTTAATCGAGCGACAAATCAAATTAGAAATAAAAATTAAATAAAATCAATACGCACGATTAAATACAACGATGTCGTAAATTACGATAATTTTCTTGGAATAATCACAACATTAACACACACATACATATGTACACTGGAATAATACCCACATGATGACATATGTACGATATACATGTCGAAGTTAAATCGATTTCGCATATTAAATTTTCTAAGAACAACATTGACGAAGATTTCTACACTAACTCCTTTCACGACCCCCCTCCACAAATACTGACTCCACGTCATTTCACTTTGTTGTATTGCAAAAAAAAACATGTGTCGAGTGAAGCGTATGAAAACCTCGTACTTTGTTTCTCCATTTCATTTTTTGGTATAAATTCTATCAACCGCAAAACAACGACATTGTGGATTTACGCATAAATAAATACAATTCGCGAAAATCATTGTTCTATGATCCATTGCGTGCTTACAACGCCAAACATAGATATTCACGGATACTTGAATGAATAAGAAGACATACGAAGAACATGTAAGAACGTATGTATTCTCCAGCATATTTACATCATACGCGTACAAGTAATGAAAGGGTGCTTTTTAGGATACTTTTGATACCATTTGTGGCCTTGTACCGATAAAATCACCACGACTTTAGTCTTTTAGGTCTTTAATCGTCTCTGTGACTCAACGCCGCAGACATGTTTTCCAAAAGGTTTACCACAGCCGTAGCCATTTAACCATATAACAACTGTTGAACCAAATTGAAGTCAACACCAAGCTTCTTTTGGGCCCTTTTAACGAATGCGCGAGCAGCAGATAGTTTGTTATGAAATCACAGAAACATAAATCACATAAAAACTGTAAAAATGGAAGAACCTGAAAGCAGTCCTGCCTCTTTAAAGTTCCATACACGTAAAAAAGAGCACCCTTTATATCCATATGCACATATATTCGTACAAGTCCATTACAAGATACTGTTAGACATTTCTTTAGTTGCATGTGCGTGGGTTGTGGAAAAGCAAAAAAGAAACAATTGTTGTGAAATGAACATTTAATAACGTTTGAAATACGACAAATTCTGCCAAAAACAAAAACATCAAATAAACAGCGGCGCTTTCTAATCGAGTTACATTTGACATCCTCCTCTTCTTGAGCATGAATTGTATGTGAGTGTATTAGGTAAGACCCAAATCAAATTCTGTTCTAACAATAATCCATTTCGTGAGCTAAGCCGTTTACTAGGAAATGTTGCTTTTTTAAATTTGTGCCACGTACTACTTGAGCTGTTTATTTATTCAGAATATTACAACAACAAAAAAATGAAAGCATTCAGTGAAATTCTATTCGAACAAGTGGGACATTCCACCCATTTCTATTTGAAATTTAAATAATTTTTCTCTAACTGGTCACGTTTATTTTAACTTTTACCATTGAAGGAATTAATATAATTTATTTTTAATGATTATAATTATTCGTAACTAAAAGGAGGACGGATTGGACATCAAACGGACGCACTTGTCTGAATAATAGGTAGAATTAGAGAAGCAAAGTAAACTATGCGCATTTTGTTTCAATAACATTTTTATATGTTTCTGAAATTGTGTTAATGCAATTGCGGAACAGTTTGCTAAAACCTTAATAAAGACTCGTGTTGTATTGGATTCCATTACACAGCCGCTAATTTACTTTCTACAACCTTCAGCTATTATTTATTTGTGTAACTTTAAAGGATTCTTTGAAATCTTACAAAGAGATTCATTCATACATTTTTTTTAATACAACAAAATACCCTTTTGTTCAACGCCCAATTTGTTGGGGCCATCCTATTGAAGCCTTGACTAGCATCTACAAACAAACATATATGAGTATTTGTATGTGTTTCAAATTCTTCATTTCGTTGTTCGAAGGATTTCTTTTGCAATTATTTTCATTATTTATAAATAAGGATTCATATAATGTAGCCTCTGACTGTTCGTATCCAAACACATACAACTTTGGTGTTTACGCCCAATTAATCTATGAAAAATTCGTTTATAATTTGACGCATTTATCGTTAAACATTACGATAAAGAAGAAACGATAATCACAGAGGGCAGTGGAATCGAGGGTTTGCGAATAAAACAAATCTTTGAATTAAAAAGACGACAGACATACCGACAAACAAAACTGAAATGTGAAATGCAGCAACTACAATCTAGAAGCTAAATACATACATACATGTGTGTGTGCGTTGTAATCGTAAACTTTTATGTAATTTTTATTTTGGTGCTGGATCACTTGATGGGTTTATTATTCCATCGTTGGCTAGAGCACGATTGTTTATTTGTTTTCTGTTTATAAAGGACTATATTTATAAGAATTATCAATAGCGATGTTGGAGATAAATTGAAATGATAACCTTTCGGCTGTTGGGAAAAAATTGTTTTTTGATAAGAAATCAACTAAACCATTTTTTTGATTTTTAAACATTAACACCGGTTAGTACTCTTAAACAGCGTTACTGGAACTAGGGAATATTACAAATATAAAGAGTATAACAAAATAACTACGCTCCTCTGACAGATTCACATGCTAATTTAAACAACATTCTCTAGGATTGTTGATCAGAAATTGTATTGATATATTCCCACATCAATTTTCCTCCCATGGAAAGAACATATTGTTACATTTATTACCACAATAAACATTAATTTGTAGGGTTCGTTTAATTGCAAACATGAAAATACACAGTCCTTTATGATTTCATCAGCACACAACTTTATTCGGCAATTAAGACTCTATTTACAACTCTTCAATACTAATTTACACAGTACACTTAACACTCTCTTGTACACACAGATATTCACTATAGGAAATCTCAAAGTCAACTATAACCTATGCGGTGGACGGCGCCTTTATATAGAGATCACGGCCGCATTTTGAAATGTCCCGAACATACGTGAAATTGCTTTATGTGTATAATATTGCGAATTTATACAATAGGTCGTTTCATACATCTTCGATTATTACTTAGTAACAATATTTATCGCCGTATGACTGGTGAACTTTAAACTTACGTTAAACTTTGTGCAAGTATTTTTATTAGCAATGCCCTTGGTCAAGCCAACAACGTACGTAATCGCATCAGCGGGCGTGACACCTTTAACAGTAGGTTGCGACCAATATATTTACGAATATACAACATAAATTCCATTGATTTAAATGCCCATAAATACTATTTTTTGTATTTTATACTTTTTGCTTTTTTTCGTCCTCTTTTCATTTAAAACTATTTAGTGTTTGTTGTTGTCTGTATCGTGCTCCATTTAGCAAAGTGTGAGAACAAGTTTCATTTAATATTTTAACGCCTGATTATTAAATTCGTTGATGTTGTTGGGGGAGAAAATATTAAAAATGTTGTTTAGTTCAATTCAGTTTTTATTATATTTTTCGCCAATTGAACGAAAGAATAAAACACCCAGCAACCGAACGCAAATAAAATAGTTTGCAATGTTTCGCTCAACTTGTTCTTATTTTTGATGAGTTGTAGTTACTACGAGTTGCTAGAAAGAATATAACAAAACAAACTGTCTGAGTGTGTGTGTGTGTATGGAACATCAAATATGTTGTTGTGTTGTTAATATGGTGTTGGTGTTGGTTAGCAGCTTGCTTTAGCTCGCTTAGTTAGTTTTAATATTTATGCCAAAACATTTCTAGTCGTTTCTATTTGTTTGTTTGTTTGTTGGTTGTATGTGTGATTGCGCCATAAAAGTGTTTTTTATAACTTGAACACATGCACACAAAACCACACACATTCAACTTGAGTAACACATTTGTATGGGTGTGTACCCTACACACATATCGTATCTACACATGGATGTATGTAGATAGATGAATTTTAGAAATTCATAACTTTTAGAAAGAGTTTAACTCTTACGCATTTAGTTTTTTGCTTATTGTTGGTAAAATGTCTGTTATTGTGTTTTTTAGTGCTTGAGAAGGGTACGAGCAGGAGGTGGGGGAATTTAGGTTCGTATGGGACCAAAATATTATTATTGTTTTCGTTTACCAGACAACACGAGGATTTTATTACACACCAATCCCAAGTTGAAATATCGAAATGGATAAAAGTCTGTGATGATGTTTCTAAAAAGGAAACCCCTACCCTACCCCCTCCCTTTTGTGTTTTTCATAAAAATATGCGTGTAAACACGTTGTTATTTTTTCTCTTTCCACCGGCACTTGTGTTTTACTGGAATATTAAATCATATTGAAGTGATATAAATATGTTTGTTGAATTTGAGAGACCGATTTGGAACAATAACAGAAATATTTAATTTGATTTTTGCCTTGCTAACCGCATTGCTATGGTGAAATTTGTCTTCTTTTTCAATGAGTTGCGCTAAGAGTGGGATTTAAAGTCCGTACAAATTTTTTATTAGAAAAAATAATGAAGGTGTAGCATATCTTTATTTTGGACTTTCATTTTACTTTTGAAGTTGTTTTCTATTTTGTCATAAAAATTAATCTGTACGAGCCGACACGCACTTAATGTCTCAATTTGGAAGTTTGCAAAACAGGTGTTTGTTCAGCTGTCTCACTCTTGCGTATTTATTAGAAAGATGAAATTTGCATTAAAGGGAACAGAGATTCCATTCATATATTCCATTTTATCGGGGGTTTTTAATTCTTACACTACTTGAACTACTTTCTACAGGTGATTTTCCACTGAACGAGTTCATCATAATTCGGTTTGAGAACCGCGTTTTATACCCGATCTGGTGGCTTAAAATCCATATAATTTATGTTTGCTTGACAAATTGTTAAATTTTATTTATCTAAAATGACAAAAAAATAAATCAGTAAAGGAAGAAAAAAGAAGAGGGGAAACGGAAAGAAATGGCGTAATGCTTACTCTTCGCAAAATTCCCTGTTTTTGGTTTACATTCACATTTTTGAATTAGCTAAAATTTTTTAATAAAAGTTTTCTCCATTCTCCACTATATTGGAAGTGGAACATTTCGGTTTTCCGTAGAACTCAAAAAATATTTTTTCGAAACTTTTGACGGCATTTTTTTGAAGAAAATCAACAGAAAAGTAGAAATATATATGTGACATACAGTTTGTTAATAATATTTCAGTTAACTGTCTAAAAAAAAAGGTGCTGGTGAGCGGGCCCTCAGCAAGGCGTCTAGCTATTTGAAGAAGGCAAAATGATTGTGATATTCACAAAAGCGTAAAACATGATTGGGGTTCTTTTCATTTTATTATAAATCGTATATAACACTAGCCAAGGAATCTAGCGCGAAACCCGAGAGGTAAATTGAAAAGCCCTGTTTCATTATGCTAATTAGACCAGCGAAGGTCATAATTCAAACTACACGCTTTCAAAGTGGGCATGTGATTGCTAATTTGAACATCTACTCCGATAATACTTGTATTTAAAGGGAAAGAAGTTATTTATTTTTCAAATATATGGACACACATCCACAATATTTTTACGTATGTAACGAGTTTTATTTTCAACCTTTTTCCACATTTGATTTCATTTTGTTACTTATTTTCGTCAGCCTGCAGGTTACCTAGACTACCTTCGGCTAAATTCATTGCTTTGTGCATACGGTCGAATGAATTTGTTGTTGTCTGTTGTTAGTGCTGCTTCATTGCTGTTGCTACAATTTGTGAAAAGCCAGTGTTGCCATCAGCTTTACAGTTGCTTAAACAAATTGACTTTTTATCATATTGAAATTCTTAACGAATACGAGACAACCAGACATAGACATAAAAGAGACTTAGTATTTATTATTTTTTACTAATGCATTTTAATGTCTCGGGTTCTCTACGAACTTCAAAGAAAACATTTTTCCCAACGGCAACACTATCGATGAGTGACTTTTAGAACGCTTGTGTTTGTTTATTGTGTTTTCCCTATAGAAATACAACCTTAACGTTTATGGACTTGCTATGTTGGTTCAAGGGTATTTTGTTCTGTTCTCAGTTGTTTTTTCTCTCCTTTAACAAGGAAAATACATCCATCGGTTGGTTTTGTGCAGAAGAATCTGGCCAAACCAGTGAGAGGGTATTGCATATGTGTGGGTAAGCCAGTATGCGGGTATGTTAGACTTATTATTTGAATTGTTCACCTAATTCTATTTAATGTATTAAATATGCGTGTTTGCTTCATATGGCTTTTTGTTTTTTTCATACACACTGACTCAAAGCTGCAGAAGTAAACAAATCAAAAATCATTTATAACAAACAGAAGCAGGGAGTAGCGGCAGAATGCAAGCCTCATAAAATCATATAAAAATCAAATAAAAATTAAATCGTTTGGAAAAATTTTTCCTTTTTTTTCCAAGAATGCCAGTGATAAGAGAGATTTGATTACTCACATACAAGTATATGCATGTATGTATGTATATGTATGTATGCATATACTTATGTATGTATGAATGTGTGTAATTTTATTATTGTAAATCTTTTCAAATAAGACTTGAGATTGTACATTTATTGTAATAAAAATTGATTACGAATTTTCCAGAAGAATTCACTTACATTTATTTTCGGATATTTACGTTAAGAAATTTGAAACAAATGGAAGCATATGAAGGATTTTACTTTAGAATTCATACTGCCCTGCATTTAATACTTTCTACACATTTGAGAGAAAAGCGTCCATAACGTAATTTTGCTCATCTTCTCCAGTCCTTACATAATCGAGGATGGTGACACATTAAACATATGTCAACAATATCAGTAAAACAAATTTTTATAAATCCCCTTTTTTGGCCATTTTCCTATGGACCGGACCCCTTTTAGTTTTAAAGGTTTTACAAAGTAGAATTGTCATACTTTCCTGTTCGCGAAATATCTCGTAGAAACATAAATGTGAGGTTAAGGGAAGCCACAGATTTGGTGTTACCTATAACTCGTTGCCGGACATAAAATTAAAATGTGCTGACATGTTACAGAATTTTGATCGTTTAGACTTTGTTTGAAAAATAATTTTTCCGAAAGTGAATTTTTTTCCCAATCTTTTTGAAAATAACCCATATTTGGTTAAAGCGGGGAGGTGCAGGCTAGCTATTTAATTTATAGCTGGTTCCAAAACCTAACAATGAACTAAATTTTAACTGTTCAAAGCTTTGCAGCAAATCATGTAGAAGCAAATAAATTAAAATATCTTATATGTATTAATTGTTTTATCTCTGAAGAAAATCTTTTTGATATAAATGTCTTTCAATTATTCTTTCCAGTTTTTAAATTGACTCTAACCCACACAAGCATATAACCACCCCTCTATGCTTTTGTGTTTGTGCGTGTAGTGTCTCCTGTATGTATGTTCGCTCATAATGTCATTTTATCTGCACTATTGTACTCTGCTGTACATATGTATGTACTTACATACATACAATTCTTTATACTTAAGTATATTTTGGGTAAATATTATGAAAACTATTGTCAAATATTTTAGTGATTTCGAACTCATAAGAACTTTTAATTACTTTCAAAATGGTTTTATATCGCAAAATGTTTAATCTTGAAACAAATTGCTTTAGGCGTAACATGTCGTTCAGGGGGAGCCTGGTATAGAACGGAACACAAAATTTCTTCTATAATTATTGTCGTTTACATTTCCACGGAATAGAAATTATGTTTTGTGGGCTTTTGCTAATAATATTTAAATTAAATGGATTTTGAAATGTTCTTGGGTTGTTTTATTCTTTTAAGTGAAATTTAAATTCGTTGCAAGAAATATTACCAGCATTACATTTAATTATTGATTTTTTATTGTATTGTGAATTGGCCAATTGATAGTAATTAGGTTTCAAGGAGTTATTTTTCGCTGAATTTAATAAAATTATAATCGAGTTTTGAAATTAAAAGCGGGAAATGAAGTGAATAAATAAATGGGGCTGCATTCAATAGATCGTGTTTAGAGATAACAATCGAGAATGGCTTTTAAAGACCTCTAATTATCGGATTAGTCTTTAAATTATAGTTCATAAAATTACTCGTACCTAATTTTGCTGGTTTCTAGGGTATCGGAAACCCTCCATTCACCATTACGTAAACGTCAAATAATGAATAATAAACAAAATAATAATATATTTATAAAAGAGACCGGTTAAATTGAATAAACATTCATCTACTTTTGGTAGTGGCCATTGCAAAGCCTCAACATCCATCGTGTTGGAACATGTTTTGCTCGCAGAAGCCAAAGTAACACAAGTCACTAAGAGAAGAGAATTTGGCTTTGAGAGAGAGAGTTGAAATTAAATGAGAGACTGTAAATTAACATACTTCTTGAATAGAAGTAACTTGCAAGTTCTAATGAAATTAAAAGTACCCATGGGAAGTAAATACGTCTCTGCTTGCAGCAAAAAAGGCAACAAAGTAAAATAAAGGTCAAAATTGTATAAAGGAGACATGCATTTATTGAACTGGCTGACAGTAGCAAACCTTAACAGAACATAAAGGCATTTTAAAACAGTAACGAATTGTTTTTACAAAACGTAAATCTAAAAGGCGCAACAAAATCTAAATTGAGATTAAAAATAGAAAACAAACCTTCCCTTATGTAAAAAAAATACGCTTGACGTAAAAGTTATTAAAAACTAAAGTTTTCCCAAACTAAATAAACAAATAAACTCTTTTAATAAATTTCTTTCAAATAGAGCTAAGCCAACAACCGTTTCTCTCTCACTCTCTCTCCATCCCTCATTTATTTCACAGATACGCAGCCCTGAGCTTCTTTTTCCACGTTACCCATCATCTCTTTGCAAATTCGTTTTCTCGTTAATTGTTTTATGCCGTTCCCACACAAATTGTGGAATATGATTTTCGTTTTTTGCAACAAATTTCATCTCTTGTGCCACCTGATTACTAAATTAATGCAGAGTGGATGCTGTGTTGGTGTCTTTCGTAAACAGAAGTAATTTAATAACACTGCGATATGCCTTGCGAAATACGACCGGCATTCATCTCTATTTGCATCAAACATATTTTTTAGTGAGAGTTTGCGTTCCCGCAGCTACGGTCTGAATTTACCGGATTTATTCGCTTGCGGTCTTATTTTCATTTCAAGTTACAACGATAAAAAATATAACACACCAACGCCGTTTGCGTAACTAATTCCACATATAAATATTTGTATTAAAAATGAAAATAATTTAATTAGAATTCTACACAGTTTAATTTGTTAAAAGTGAAAATGTTTAATTTGAATATGAAAATGATTGAATGCTAAAGCGATTCTTTAATTTTGGAAATAACATTTGCAGCCGGTCCCCTGACAAGGTTTTCGTTTGCTAAAGTTTTGTGAATAAAGTTAATTTGCATCAAAGACAGGAACCGATAAATTGACATACTTACGCATACACACATACATATACATATACATATGTTTTAAATGTAAATATTATAGAAAATTAAAATTCTTTATGAAAACACTGGGAAAATGCATAATTCTACAAATAAAATTATTCCATTTCCAAATATTTTAAAAACTAAAAAACAATTCAAACCCCAACCGCACGTTTGGAAAGAATGTCTCCAATAAGAAGTCTTGCGGATTAGTTGATTTGACAAACTCTTTTTCTCTATTACTGAGATGAACAAGAATGCCTCGCGAGCGGTAGACGGCTGCATCTTTTAAGGCGTTGGGGCGTGAGATCATGACGGCCAATGAAGATTCGCAAGATGTGACGTTAATCTTTGTAGGAGCTCCGGTGTTTATTGGCAAATGGACACATTCTAAAGGGATTAACAAGATCACTTCGCAAGAGGTGGCATAGTCAATCTCCAAAGATACTCCTAAGGAAGAGACTGAAACGGTAGCGCACATTCTGTGTGAATGTCCAGCATTGGCTAGCAAAAGACTTGGGACCACGGGCAGTCACTTCTTACATGTGAATGCCATGGCGGTCTTAAACCTTAGACAAATGTTTGCAATTAGAAGAGACTCCGTGATAAGAAAGAAGAAGGCCGACAGTCACCAGTCGACAGTCTAAAATTACTACAGTCGAAAGTAAAGGGATGATAGGTAGAACGATACTCCAATGAGTAGGGTAGTCGTAAATTACAAATCGGTAGACTGGAATAAATCCGAGGAAATAAAGGGGTCGCAAACGGACCCATAAAGTTAGCGGTCTGCTTTGATATCCCTCCCACGTTAAAAATAATACGTTTGAAATGAGATCTTAAAAGAACACGAGTTGCTTTTTAAAACATAAATTTTTCTTTCAAACTTATATAATAGGCCGTCATAAAAACCGATCCTGTTTCAATAAATCAACTTTTCAGTATAAAATAGCTGTCCTATAAATCGTTAAATTCACATTTAAGCAGTTTTTGCCTATTGACCCAAACTAAATAAACAAATAAACTCTTTTAATAAATTTCTTTCAAATAGAGCTAAGCCAACAACCGTTTCTCTCTCACTCTCTCTCCATCCCTCATTTATTTCACAGATACGCAGCCCTGAGCTTCTTTTTCCACGTTACCCATCATCTCTTTGCAAACTTGTGCTCTCGTTAATTTTTTTATGCCATTCCCACACAAATTGTGGAATATGATTTTCGTTTTTTGCAACAAATTTCATCTCTTGTGCCACCTGATTACTAAATTAATGCAGAGTGGATGCTGTGTTGGTGTCTTTCGTAAACAGAAGTAATTTAATAACACTGCGATATGCCTTGCGAAATACGACCGGCATTCATCTCTATTTGCATCAAACATATTTTTTAGTGAGAGTTTGCGTTCCCGCAGCTACGGTCTGAATTTACCGGATTTATTCGCTTGCGGTCTTATTTTCATTTCAAGTTACAACGATAAAAAATATAACACACCAACGCCGTTTGCGTAACTAATTCCACATATAAATATTTGTATTAAAAATGAAAATAATTTAATTAGAATTCTACACAGTTTAATTTGTTAAAAGTGAAAATGTTTAATTTGAATATGAAAATGATTGAATGCTAAAGCGATTCTTTAATTTTGGAAATAACATTTGCAGCCGGTCCCCTGACAAGGTTTTCGTTTGCTAAAGTTTTGTGAATAAAGTTAATTTGCATCAAAGACAGGAACCGATAAATTGACATACTTACGCATACACACATACATATACATATACATATGTTTTAAATGTAAATATTATAGAAAATTAAAATTCTTTATGAAAACACTGGGAAAATGCATAATTCTACAAATAAAATTATTCCATTTCCAAATATTTTAAAAACTAAAAAACAATTCAAACCCCAACCGCACGTTTGGAAAGAATGTCTCCAATAAGAAGTCTTGCGGATTAGTTGATTTGACAAACTCTTTTTCTCTATTACTGAGATGAACAAGAATGCCTCGCGAGCGGTAGACGGCTGCATCTTTTAAGGCGTTGGGGCGTGAGATCATGACGGCCAATGAAGATTCGCAAGATGTGACGTTAATCTTTGTAGGAGCTCCGGTGTTTATTGGCAAATGGACACATTCTAAAGGGATTAACAAGATCACTTCGCAAGAGGTGGCATAGTCAATCTCCAAAGATACTCCTAAGGAAGAGACTGAAACGGTAGCGCACATTCTGTGTGAATGTCCAGCATTGGCTAGCAAAAGACTTGGGACCACGGGCAGTCACTTCTTACATGTGAATGCCATGGCGGTCTTAAACCTTAGACAAATGTTTGCAATTAGAAGAGACTCCGTGATAAGAAAGAAGAAGGCCGACAGTCACCAGTCGACAGTCTAAAATTACTACAGTCGAAAGTAAAGGGATGATAGGTAGAACGATACTCCAATGAGTAGGGTAGTCGTAAATTACAAATCGGTAGACTGGAATAAATCCGAGGAAATAAAGGGGTCGCAAACGGACCCATAAAGTTAGCGGTCTGCTTTGATATCCCTCCCACGTTAAAAATAATACGTTTGAAATGAGATCTTAAAAGAACACGAGTTGCTTTTTAAAACATAAATTTTTCTTTCAAACTTATATAATAGGCCGTCATAAAAACCGATCCTGTTTCAATAAATCAACTTTTCAGTATAAAATAGCTGTCCTATAAATCGTTAAATTCACATTTAAGCAGTTTTTGCCTATTGACACCGATTGTAGGTCAAACTAAAATTGCCACAATTCTTCCAAATTTCGAAAGACACTTAACTTCTATTCACAAAAATGTATCATTTTGAGTGTAAAAGCCAGCCTCGGCATCGGTTCAGGATATAGTTGGAGATCAATAATGATTTCAATTAATCACACAAAATTAAATAAGTTGGTTTTTACTAAGTACCCTACGATAATCAGCAAATATTTTTCGTTGCATGTACTTGAATGTCGTTCTTTTTTGTAATTGAATATCGTTAAGGAACATTTATCATTTTCAAACAATAAACTTCAATCGAATAGATGGAACTATAATCAATATTTTAATTGAAAATAAATAAATCAAACAAATATAAGATACAAACACACACACTCTCATACATGAATATTCGGACAATAGCACGACTCAATATCGTCAGCAAAAATGCTTTAGTTCAAAATTTTATTCACCACTGGAAAATCAAAAAATATTTCCTTTTCGAGTTAATAATTTAACGTTTCTACTCTGGGGCACAAATTTACTAAATAAACTCATAATTGTATTTTGTGTTAATTCTTCTAACAATCACTTTGGACCTTTTTCGTTTCAGGTTGCGTCACTCTGCGTCAGGCAAGCACTTGAATAAATGTATGCAGTTATTCATATTTATGCGCTTTTCAATGACAGTTTAAATCAATAAATAAAATTTTATAAATTGCAGAAAGAAGCGAGAATTTTAATACAAATAAATCATAAATAAATAGAGTCAATATTCCAATATTCAACGTTGTTCACAATTCAAGGCAAAATGCTCGTAAATACAAAAAAAAGAGAACTACAAACACTTTTTTTTGTTAACGAAATTGAATGAGTCGGAAAAATTTCAACTTATTTCTTCTTTTTCAAATATGAGACCAAATCAAGGCTTCGATAAAAGTAACTCGGGAGCAATGGCAATTCAATTATAGCGTTGGCCGAACAACACACAAACAAATGGGACAATAGATTAAGTGGCACATCTAAATGTGTTGACGAATGTTCGTAGAATGAATAATGCAAAAATGAGCCAACAGCCTAAATTAATTTCCCGTCGACTCTCTCCCAGATTTAATCATTTGGATTTTTGAAATTTACTTATCATAAATATCAATGGGCTTTTTGTAAATATTCGTAACTAATCTGAATATTTATAGAGGATTTATCAAAATAGATTTTAGTTTGCAGATTTTAGAAAAACAAACACACACACACACATTTACAATATTCATATTTAGTATGACTGATGATGAAATTCGTTGAAACCGGCGCAAGTCTACACGTCCACACACATGTTTGTCATGTTTGTTCAAAATAACGGATTAGAACGAATTATTGCAGCAAAGTCAGAGTCAACATAATTATTATCATTCAAAATTTATGAATACAGATTTGCACATTTTATTATTTTTTATTTGTTTCTTTTTTGTTGTTGTTCTGGTTGTTGTTGTTTTTGTTTCTTTATACTTTTACATACCGACATTCTTTTCATACACACACATCAACTTAGAAACATACTTATGTATGGGGCTGTGTGAACATATGCCTGCAAATTATAGTTAAATGTATTTTAGTTGTGTGTGGATGTCGAGTAAATTTGCAGGTTGGGGAGACCAGACCAACATAATATCTAAAGGCATAATATTTGAGATTATCATTGTTGAAACTCTTTCGGTTGTAAACAGTGATGGATTAGAAAAGTGTTTTGCACAAAACTTTTGCAATTTTTTAGCTTACCCTAGAAACGGACTGATTTATTATTATTTTGCATAAATCGTTGTGTTTTCGGTTGCTCTCTCTTATGAATTGTTTCATGCACAAAGTAAAAACTTAAAATGAGAAATAATAAAAATGTACATGTGCATGTGTGTAAATTTTGAACTGTGTTCACACAAATAATAATCCCAATGTTTTGTTAAAGGGGTCGTAGAGGAAATAGAAAATTGACTTCAATTTAAATGTCTACCGTAAGATTTAATTTTGATGGCTCTTTTGCCTTTTTCTAATTGTTGTCGTGTAAATGTTCGATGCTTGGTGTAGTTTTCCCTTTGATTTGAAATGACGGGTTTATTTGGCATGTGGAATTTCGCTTGCTTCTTCTGATGCTGGCAAAATTATTCTTATGTTTCAGCTTCTGTTGGCATTAAGCAGACTTTTATTTAATGTAATTTTATTTAATGTAATTAGTTAATTTTTAAGTTTCGATAGTTCTGATAGCGCTGGGAGATGCTCCTGATGACTTGTTGTGGTCCAAAGATTCGATCAACTTCTTGGGAGAAAAGTTTTTGATTCAATCGAGATTGATAAGAGGGATTTTCAGGAGTTGAATGCGGTTCCATAATCCGTCTAAAAAGTTCTTTCCTTTCCGGCTATGACAATAATCCACTTATAATGTATTTTTACTTTGTTGACTAGATTTCCGGAACAACAGAAGTCAAGAAGAAGTGACATTTCTCTGCAAAGACTCTGCGTAATGCTTCTTGTACAACAGTGCATACTCACAGCAATGTGAGCAATATATTTTATCAAACAATATTTCACTTTATTTATTTTTCTTAGAAGTTTTGTTGTAGAGCTATTTGCAATCTATTTGTGTGTGTTTCTAACGGGTAGGAAGACGGAAATTATATACAGTGCAAGAATCGCTACCATACAACGCCAACTGCATCTATTGAATGGCAAAAATAACTACAAGCAAAAACACAAACCGACGAAGAAACAACATCTCGTACATATTTCTTCTTCCGCACTTCACTCTTCTCTGCAGTTTTTTGTTGTGCTAACTTTCCCTCTTGTTCGAACATGTACTGTTGTGTATTTGCCTGTGCATCATGTACCAAACCGCGTTCATTTGCTTCTGTGTACCAATATCTGCTTTGGTTCCTTTTATACCCAGTTGACCAGACAAAGAATTATATTCCCTCTTAGCACTGATAACACGAGACACAAAATAGTAATTCGATGCGCGCGGTTTTGCACTTAATCAACGAAAAAAGTATTACGCGAAACTGAAACAAAAAAAAAACAGTTTAATGACCCTGGCTCCTCTGTATTCGAAATGATTTATTCCAAGTTACACGCAATAATCTAACTCAGATTAGCGATCCTTGTTATGAAAAACTTAAATTAAATCGGAAAGAAGTTTTAATATTTTTCACAATAAATTACTAACGCGATATTGTATTTCATTCGAAGTTATTTCAAATTCTTTGCTGATCTAAAATGTATAAGTTTTTCTTTCGCTTTAAGGCTCAAGAGGTTACGTTACGCAACGTATTTGTAGCGCAACAAATATGTGTGCAACCCTTACTACCGAATCGCTCTGTTATTTCTCAAGTTTACGATTACTTCAGTGTTTCACAAACACTGACAAATGTTTGCACTTGAGTAAAAATAGTTTGCACTGCTTTCAATGAAATCCATTCGTTTACATGTGTGTGATGTGTTTGAACGCACTTTTATTTTTATTGTTGTACTGGTTTTAATGCGTGAGAGCGTTTGTTAGAATATGTGATGGTTTTTTTTATTGTGCGAGTATCTTGTTTGCTGGATGATTTAATAGATTTTTATTTCCCGTCCATATTTGCTACAACGATAAAACTGTAACTTCGCATCTGGTTAAGTTTTTCAACATCTCCGCCAGGCACTCGAGTTACAAGGAGTCTACGATTTCAGGACTCTAGGAATGCTGAGTATCTTTTAAGAGTATATTTTATTAGAAGTGGCATTCTTGAAACGAAAAGTGTTGTGAAGTGACAGTAAGTTTGAAAAAAGCAGAGTTAACGTAAATTTTCCCAACATTACAAACTCAGCAAATAGATTTGCTGTACGAACTGTTTAGTCAAGTATAGAATAATTTTTTTTCTGCCAATTATTTATGTGATCACTTGTCAAAATCAAAAGTCAAGTGAATAAATAGTACGTGAATATAAAGCAATTGAAAATATTTAAACTAAACACTTGACAACATAAAAGATATTCTACGAATTGATCTCTCTTTCTGCTCTCGTTTACGTAGTACGAAATGTTTATCGTCAAAACATGTCCTTGAATGCAAAGTTTACTTCAAAAACAAATTGTTATTGATACTTTTTGTCTTTTACACTGCTACTTATAGTTACAAATTTAAGTCAATTTTATTTAACAGAAAACAAAAACATTAAATAAAAAAAAACACAAACAAAAAACCACAAGTTAGCAGCAAAAATTGCTTGAGTAAAAAAAAAAACTAAAATAATAATAATAATAATAATAAACACCCTCATCAACAAGAACAACACATGCTCGTAATTAACATTCTTACTACATGTCTTGCATATTGACTGTAGTTGGTGCACGATATTTCTCCTGACGCCACTACTACAATCATCGTTTGCCAGCGCCACAACTAATCCTGTGCCTTATTTTATATGAGGTTCTACTTGGGAATTCTATTTGCATTTTCCGCGCACCCACACACAAATGCTCATTTGAATAGAAATTTGCTGAACAAAGAAAACACAAATTCATACACAGAAAAGAACAAAACTGAACTCATCCCGATTAGATTCGACTCTCTTCTTCTCGCTGGCCCTTAGTATTTACACTGTCCGAACTATGGATTTATCACCGTGCTGCGTTCATCTGTATTACGTTGGCTTCTTATATTCATTATATGCTCTGCAACACATGCAACAGCGAAACGTGCCTGTGTTACACCCACATCGATGACACGTAACATCGAGGGAGAAAATGGTAAGTTGTATTGTTAATAAAGAAGAATAGAAAAAAATGTTATGCAAATGAAATGAAATAAAATTTTTATATGAGTGTAAATTGTTGTCTGACTGGAATCTTAATTGGCCCCTTGTAAAAGAGGGTTAAAGCAACAAGCTCCACAATATTTTAGTGCAATCGAATCGAGTCCTTTATTCGATGTTTTGCCACAAAGCAAAGAATTAAATTTAAAGCTATTTCCTATATGAAACGCCTTTATATTTAAATATTCTCGTACGATATTCTCTACGTCAGATTATTTACTTTTTTAGATAAAAAATTAATTTGATTTTTTCTGAAAACATTAATTTCATGTACGAGTTAAAATCGGAAACTAGAATTTGTTAATTCGTTTATTGAATAAAAAAATTATATCACTTACAACACTACTTCCTACAAATTAAAAAGGAACTTGTTGTTTTTATAACCTTTAAATTTTTTTATTCATGCCTGAGTACGAGGGACAAAATCATTAATCATACGCTCAGATATCTCGAGGGGCGATATTAAAGCGCACCCTAGGTCGCCAGTGCATTTTTCTTAATGAAAGAAAACTGACACATTTTGATTAAAAAATGTGTAAAATTATTGGAAGTGGATAAAATTAAATTATTTCGGAACTAAAACAAAAGTTTCTGAGAAACGTTGTTGCTCTTAAATAAATGAAAAAAGGTATATCGCAACGTCGTAACACAAAATACCCCCTCCCACACATGTATTTTTTATTAACTAATTATATTTGAAAAAAGAGCATTCACACATACATACAACAAAGTTATTGTTGTTGTGGATAAATCCATTTCTGGTTAGCAACATATTTTTCAGACTCTTAATCAAGGTCACATGTTCCGAATCGTATTCAATGTTCAAAGAGAAAAAAAAATATACCGGCCTCTTCTGCGTGTGTGTGCGTCTGTCTGAAGCAATGAGGAAATGTTTCTTACAAAAGTTTTTTCGCCAACTTTTAACATTAAAAGCAAAAAACTTGAAACGAAGAAAATAGTTAAGGAACATGCAACAAATGTATTTTACGAGTTTCACAATGAAGTTTGCGAACATTTTTGGAAAAGTAGAAAAGTAAATGAAATTTTTGGAGCTAAAAACGACGAACAGATACAATGACACTATTGTAAGAGTAACTTAAGCTGGTTCCTTGTAGAGATAAAAACGACTACTACTCATAATTTTATATGACAGATACCGCAACATCATTTTCATTAATTTTATTACTTTACAAACTTAAACCAACGATCCTTTTCTCTATCTCAGGCTTTAAATAACATGCAAGGTTAAAAATGCTATTACTATTGCAATGAACCTAGTATTAAAAATATAGCAGCAATAGCACAGTTGCTGCACCATTTCACAATGCCGTCAATGTGATTGCTGTCACATTAGCGCTAGTGCTGCAGAGCAGAGCAAACGTTTAAATAATTTAACGAGGAAGAGGTTCTATTTTGTGATAGAAAACCTTTTTGATTGTTGCATTTCCTATTGCTGGACTGTATTAAAAACTAAATTAATCATTTTCATGAGCCAACTTAAAGTCCAAATGAAATGTTTTAATTTATTGGCAAATTATTAGATTTCAATTTTTATTTGCTGGTTTTGTATCCCATTGTGATGTTTTTCGTTCTTGCTGATTTTTCTTACATACTTTAATGTGTTTTTTTTAAAGGCAATTTATCACTCGTTGCTAAAAAAAGTGAGAGACGAAGAAACCTTAAAAATACACTGAAACCATAATGAAAATAGAACAACCATTTAGTAACACATTTGAAATAAAAATACGAGTAAATTAAAAATAAAAAAACATCAAAAATGTCCTTTTTGTAACTGTGGAACAATAGTTAAGATCTTTATATTTTTCCTCTTTCTCGGTCATGTTAAATTTAAATATTTTTAAAATACTTCAACCTTTTTTTTATCTAAATCCTCATTTTTCTTTTGACAAATACACACCCTTGTCTGTTGCTCAGTCGTATTTTGTAGGATTTATTTACTTCTGCCTGTGTGTATTTCTCTTGTTTCCTTTTTGATTTGATTCCCTTTTTCTAACTTCATCTAATGAGTCTATAAAAATGTTGTTTTGCTGTTTTATTGCTCATGTTTGTGTTGAAGCTTAAGGTCAGCATTTCAATCAGTCACTGTGTGTGATGAGGGAATTCAATGCCTGGCCATTCCATTTGTATCTCTAGCATGAACAAATTTGAATTGAAGACGGATAAGTGCTGAAAAAGGATATTTTTTGGGCTTTTTTGTACTAAAACGTTAACCCACATAACACATGGGTCCAATTATGTACCAACACATAAGAAAACTAAAGTTAATTTGAAACCAAAAGCTCATTCCTTTTTGTATTTGTTACGAACAAATGTTATTTCATGAGTGTCCATAAAAATCGACTACAAGGAAACAAGAAATACTTAACGTGAAATACATATTCCCTCCTGATCGCACTAAAGCTATGGATCATGGATCTCCTTTAGCACCACAACCGATATTCGATTACCTTTTTGAAAATTGTCCAGTCTAAATCGTCCCAGTCATTTACACGCAAATTTTTATTTCCTAATTCGATTCACTTTCTGACGTATAACAAACAAATAATTTCCAAATGAGAAATTGTTCCAGGTAAGATATCGGTTAAGAAGAAAGTTTAATTTGTCCAGTAGCTGGCATCGAACAAGTGTTGGAGTCGCCAGGAAACTTCTACATGTTTTTTTAGCCTCGTTGTGGTCGACGTAAATGTCTCCCAAAATATTTTTACTCGCATGTATATGTACAAGAAAAGCTACAAAATAAAATGCTAGTTACTCCCATAACATTTCCTACAAACACACACACATAGTTTCCAATCGTAGTAACGGATTTAAAAGAGAAATATTTACATCCATTCATTCACTAATTATGCATATGGAAGGACATTTATTCGCCTCATTTAATATCTGTGTGTTTATAATCCTTCTCTTTTGATCTACTTATGTAATTACTATTAGAGGATTAGCATGAAAATGAACAAACAAAAGAGAGAAGAAATCCTGTGAATTATAAATAAACATTAAATGAACAAACAAAAAGAGACAACAAAATAGATTGGCTCGGAAACCACACATATTTCTATGTTTAAGGTATACCAATGTGTAGTGTGTGTGTGTGTTCGCGTTTGTATAACTAATAAACGTACTTACACGTACTAACATGCATTGAGAACAATACCAACGTGGAACCATTCTCTAATTCACACACTCACGTTTTCATGTTTAGTTCAGACAACACCAGCAACAACAATAGTTGTATTAGAAGAATTCATGTTAAAGGAAGTATTTTCGTTTCCAAACAGACACCAAAAAAGAATCCACCTCATGAGTGGCGGTGGAAGCAGAGGAGGTTACGGACAAAAAGAAATCTCTAGACACTCAAACAAATAAACCAAGAAGAAAGCAAAAAACATCTGTAAATAGATGTTTGTTTTTGTAAAGATCTTTTAAAGCAAAAACAACAATAAAAAAAAGTTTACCAGTTTGGTTAAGTATGCAGGATTTTCATGTTAATTCTCCCCCTTCTTCTGGGCATCAGATGCTCTTTTTATTCATTTAAATATTTTGTATTAAATGTTTTCGTTGGGATTCTCATGAAGTTTATATTTTAACTTGTATTCCTTAACACATTGTTTGTGCGTATGTATGTGTGAGGTTTTTACGTACCCATGTCTGAACACTCGTATGTCTGAACAAACCACGAATAATTAACTCGAAAATTTGTTACATTCAACATTTTAGTCTTCAATTATTTCTATTTAATTTCATCCGAGCAGTGACGTCACGTCGGCACGACACTTTGGCCTATAGCCTTAAAATTGGCGCGGTGTTTACCAAATTTATTATAATTTTTTTTGCTGCTATTTTTTTATTTAGTTAAATATAAAATATGGAGAATCTCTTCCGATTTTCTGGTTCTTAAACTTTTTATGGATGAATCAATTATTATTCTCTAGGGCTATTCAATGAACACAAGAATTTGGAATCAACCCAGGTCTGTCACATACATTGATATATTTGCAGTGGGAATTATTTACATAACTGATATAGCCAAACTTCAGTGACCTTCTAAAGGCTACAACGTTCTTAAGCTAACTTAATCTAAAGTCAAAATTATAAGAAGAAAATCCTTTCGAAAGCTTAAGCAACTTCTAAACGAGTTTTTAGAGACTATAACTACTTACATTAACGTAGAAAGTATTTAGTTAATGTTGCACATTTATGTAATACGTATTCGCAACAAAGCATAGTTGTGAAAAGAATACCAAGTTCCTACGTGACAAATTCTGGCGTTAAAAGTAAAATTAGAACAAAGGTTTTGATTTTTCCAATACCATCTTATTTCTAGCCAACCCGTTAACATTTCCCCCATAAGTCTTTCCCATATTAGAAAGTTAAAAAATCTTCCCAAGCTACGTTTACAGAAACTATAGGAGAAGGGGCCCTTATTGTTTATGCGTCAGCGAGTCAGTCACTAGGTACTAAAATATGCACTTTTATATCTCGAAAAGCCTTTATGACAAATCTTTCGAACTCCACCTATGAAGTTACCTAGAGAAGCCCCTCGAATTTCGTTATTTTCTCATTAAATGAAGCAAAGTTATGAGGAGAATAAATAGAGTGCCAATGGTTTCGTATAATACACACACTGTGTGCATACACCACAACTTGGTCGGGCGCACTACCGTGTGCCTTACTTTTTCAGGAATTTATATTATATTCTAACTTAAATGACCGAGCATAGTAATGTAATGAAGGTATCCTTGTAATAAAATATACCAGAGTGTTTATTGGGAATTGAACCCACGTTCCCCAGGCACATTACTAACTAGACTTACGGGGAACCCATTAGGAACCCTATTACTTTTAATGTTTCCTTAATAAATGAAATTTATGCACAAAAAGTTACCGAATGGCCATAATTTATACACTTTTGTGATTGAAATATTTAAAGACACTTAAATGAATATAAACTCTAGTTTGCCACATACTATTCACATGTGTTTGCACAATTTCCCAGAGGTAGCGTAAGGCAGATTGATAATCTTTTTCGCGAAGGCATTTGTTCTTGATGTCTTGATATCCGGAGGACGTGGGAATACTAGACCCCGAATCTTGTCTGAACCCTGCAACGGGAAGATAATTACCTTCGAGGTTTCACCAACAACTAAACGAATTGTGCCACAAGAAACAATAGCCTTGGTCCGAAACAATTTCAGTGCAAAGCAATTTACTAGTGCAGTTATAACTTAAGCGAGTGTCTGCTTACTTTTTCATTCCCTCGTATTCTTATTTCGGGAGTTGTTCAAAGCACTATATTTATTTCTACTCGTAATTAGTGAATGTCTCACACAGCACAAGACAAGCTGGCCAGGATTTGATTGAAGGCTACTAACGATTTATAATTAATTTCTTCTCTTCATGCTACTGACAAATGAGGAATCTGGGTCACAAAAATTCTGTAATTAACTTTGTTGGAAGACATAACCACATTTATTTATTTTTCTATTCTTTTGCTATGAAAAATCTTTTTCCCGGAAACTCTCTCTGCAGCAGTTGGTTCAGAAACTAAAATAAAAAACTTCTGCAGGCTCAAAAGTGCTGCTTTTGTTTTGATACAAACTTTTGTTACAAATTAAAGTTTTCTTCTTCCTCTTTGGTTTCAACTGTTCGTTTCGTTTGAAAATTGTTTGAAGTATTTCTTCTTTTTCGTGATTTCCCTCCTAAAACTATTTTGTTTACAACAATCACAGGCCCCTTAAAAGCATTTAAATACTTTGAGCTGGCAAATGCTCGTGTGTCTGTACAACTGTAGGTCTCTCTGTCTAATTTTGCGTGTCTGTGCGATGGGCTTGGTGCTTGGCATTTTTAATTGTTAGAAAATTTTAGCAGTTATTTATTTCGCATTTATTATTATTACGTATTTGTCGTTAGTAAACGTTTGACATTCAACTCACGTGTAAACGTGACCGATATAAGGTGCGATTCCGTATTTAACATTGGGATCCTGTGAAATCCCAATTTCACCATAAACTGTTACTGTAATCAAACGTGAGTCACCCGCAACAGTAAAGTAAAGCCAAATATCTACGTGCACACACATACATATGTATGTATAATGCAAAGTACACCCATGTGTTTGTTGAATTGTCTTTTATATAAAACAAAAATTTATTAAGGAACAAGCAGCCTCAAACAAACTGCACATTCAAACTCAAACTAAAACCCATTGAGTCATTCGTATCTGTTTTTATGGTTTTGATTACTGGGTTTCTTTTTTTCTTAAGCCGCAAGAAAAAACAAGAAAATTCCAAAGTGGTTGTGTATGTGCAATACGATTTGAAAAACATTTTGTAAGTGAAAACAAAAGCTTACATGGGGCAGTTATTTGAATTATTGTGAATTTCACGCGACTTCTGCATTTAGATTCCATTTACACTTCATTAATTTTACTTAAGAGACCTCCGTTGCAAACACTTTTAATTCGTAAGTTTTTTTCCGAAGAGGGGCCAAAAAGTTGACGTTGAATGACCAAAAGGGCACATAAAAACTAATAAAAGTCCTATTTAGTTCATGCCTACAAGAGGACAAATGACAATTTTCATTTTGTTTTCCTCCTCTATTATTTCCTGTTGCCATGTAAAAATACGGACACAAGCGCATAAGAGAAGCAAAAAAATATGTTTTGAAACAAATTTTTACAGGTGAAATTAGCTTCAAGCCAAACACAACTTTGACTTAAATAATGAACGTCTGAATGAACGAATGTACGAGCATAAAGAGGACGTCCAGTAAAGGTGCATAACATAAGAAGAAGTTCCCAATAAGGATGGTACGGTGGCGTCTGCAAAATCGGTTGCTTATTATCCAGCCACTGATGCCAAATCACCAGGGTAAGTTACAGAAAAAGTTACTGTTTGTTGCGAATTACGGCGCTACGGGCCACACAATAGATATGTTATTGCTCCGATACTCGAGAGATTTGACCCCGCTAGAATAATACCCAATATTCCGACCCTTTCAAAGTTAACATAATCCAAGTCATTGCTAGTCAGAGTCATTCATGAGCCTTTGGAATAAATAAATGATTTCGTTGTTTCCTTACACACTGAAAATAACATGGATGAGCTTTAAAACGGATTATGTTTCTTTTTATATTTTCTTCGTCTCGTTATTCCTTTCGCTTTAGTTATTTTCGACTGCATATCTGTTGCTTTTCCTTTGGCAGCTTTTAATAAAATTTAAAATAGATAAGAAAATCCAACTCAATACTCAAATATTTGCAAAGATTACGTAGGCTGAGTTCCATTAGGGCAACATAAGATTTTTATCTTTAAATAAATTAGAATTTTTCGTTTTACTCTTTTTTTACTTCGAACTTTTGCGAGATACTTGCAAGAGCTGCTTATGAAATATTCAAGTTTGATTGTAACATTTCCTCCTTTTTACAACCACAAAACGATTTTCATACACATTTCGTTTTTTACAAACACAAAATAAATATAAATTGTTGGCCTTAAATTCAGACGAAATACAAACATAATAAAAATACTATTGAGAGCAAATGAAATCAAATCAAATGATGAAGATGATGTGTGCGATAAAATATTGTTTACATCCTTATAAAACAGTCTTTCCTTAGCAGCAAATATTCACACATATAAAAAACAGAAGAAGGGAAGTCTCAAAGGGCATCTCAGTTTCAGATTTCTTTCTAAAGTCTTTGAATTAAATTTTATAACACAAAAATGATTTAAGGAAATGGATTTTTCTGCACAGTTTTGCTATGATACTCGTAAGTCTTGAACAGAATAAATATTGAAATCCTGAAAAACAAAATGCTCGTATCAATCGACAACACTGTAGATACGAGTGAAAATAAGAAATGTCTAGTTACGATCGAATCATTTACACTGTCCTGATCTTCAAAACAAATTAAATCATGTTTCGTGAGTTTCATCAAATATTTATTTGAGTAATCAGAGAGTAACGAGAGAGACGCTTTTATTTATCTGCAAAAAATATTCTCTAGTTGGGGGAGTATCCCATTTCCCTTCTTCCATTTAACGTTAATGTTAAAGGTGCAAACTTAATATTGATATTGATTCTTGATTTAATTTTCTGATTTAATATTGAGGTTGGTTTGGTGAAGAAATTGGTTTCGCTTCAGAACGAAAAATGACAGTGAAAAGCCGGAACGGGTTTGTCACCAAACCAAACTTGACAACAAAAGTCAGCAAAATTATAAGGCGGTGATGATTGTATCCTCAAGGGAATCTCAGAAAATGCTACACCGACTATAAAAATTCATTCTGCGGTTTGGACATAAACTGTTGGTTCCCTTTTCTAGTTTTGAAACTTGAAGTGGATGTGCCTCTTCCAATAAAAGTAAATAGATTCCAGCCTGGCTGGCGCCTTCTATATAAAACTACAACCGCTTTATTAAAGAACGTTGAAATAATTTTGCCAGAAAAAAAATTCCGTTATTACACACAGTTACAATTGTTTGTTATTAGTTTGTTTAATAACAGGAACAGTTACACCTACCACACATACATGTTTAATCAGACAAACATAAATCGTAAGTAGCCAATAGTCAAAATTGGTTGAAAAAGTTTGGCTAATAAGAGAAGTTGGTGAACAAAATTAAAAAGAACAAAAAAATATTTCACTAATTACAGCGAAATGGCACCAACCGATTGTGTCTGCATGCGAACGTCTAAATGTGAAAACACACCAAACCAGTGGCTTTATTAGGAGAACTATAATGCAAATATATGACGACATTAATAATTTAGGAGGATGTTTTCACACGTTATGCTTCGTTGGTAATGCCAGCCCTCGTTGCAGCCATATACACACGTTGTATGTATGTATGTATGTGTGTATGCGCGTATGTCAGTGTAAATATAAAACTTTTTTTAAATAAATATTACACACATTTATTTTAGGCACATGTTGTTGTAAATATATGAGACCATTAAATCACACACCCATCCAATTACACAACTCACAGAAGAGAGAGCCAAATTCAAATAGAAAAAAATATAATTGAGAACAAACAGTGACTAACAATTTGCCATTCTTTCGATTCTACAAAAACCTCTTACTTTCAATGTGATTAAAAAAAAATATCCTTACAAGCAACCGAGGTCTTAAAGGAGCCAACAATGATGTTGTTGTTTAAAAGTCGTCACCTATTTCTAACTATTTTTCTAAATGTATAAAAAGTTTGATCATTTTAGTGTAAAAAATATGAAATTTTTAGAAAATTTTGTCTAAAACCTTTTTTGCGAATTGCAGTTAATACAGTGACAGTGAAGTTTTAATTAAAACTTATATTTCAGAGGATTGCTGAATACCCACCCGTTCGAATCTAATGTCTAAAACATTGATTAAAGTGTTTCTTCCAAGGAGCACGTCTAGGAAAAAACTTACTTTTAAAAACGATTAACACTGAAGAATTAAAATATTAAAATAAATTAGATTTAACCGGAAGTTGCAAGCAACGCGTTCAACACGACAACGTGTTATAGACACTTGTCAAAGAAGTGAAAGTGTTTTCTTTCATAGAACAAGAAACATAAAGAACTTTGCAACGCGTCTGACGAATGAATTATTTTCTTATGAAAAGTAACAATCAGGCAACAAGTGCCTTTTAATTATTTTTTGAATACTTGTGTTACTTTCTTCGGAAAGGCATAGATATATTAGAGTAGACAGGTAGTAAAGTAATGGGGCTGTGTGTAGAATCCTCCTTTATAAATCCTTCAACCCTTATACGAGTATGACTCTAATCCACTTAAAATTATTTGAACAAATTTAAAAAAAATTTAATAAAATCTTGAAGCAAATTCATTTCGTTATCCATTTTCATAAATAAGGTTAAAACAAAAACTTGCCTCATGCAGCAATGAAAGCGCTGTAACTTCCTTCATCTTTAGATTGCATATGTGTGTCTGATCTTGTAAAAATCAAAATACGTTGTTTGCATTTAAAGAGCTTCTATTTGTATTTGTATTAATATGGATTGAAAGAGGTGCTAAACACATACACATGCACATACATACACACAAACATATACATCTTTAATATTTTGCATATTTATTTATTACTTTACCTAAGTCCTTACAGTTATGTAGAAATGCGAAATTGTTCCAAATCATTTTTTAAATAAGAAGCGATTAATATATTGAGGGAGAAGCAGCATTCAAAATGAAATAGTTTCTCGAAAGCGGGTCGGTAAGTTGTTCGCTGAAGGATGCACTGTGTACATTTGCATGTATGTGTGTGGAATGGAACGTGATTATTGCATGACTTGGCATAATTTAGCTGCTGGAAACCATTTAAAAAAGTTGACATATGGCGCTTGGAATTAATCATTGTGTTGGTGTTAATAGTGGATAATGTTGTCATGGGAGCACTGTCATGCCAAATCGTCACCCACCCAACATTTTATGATTTATTCAATTGTGATTTTACAGAATGCATTTAGGTTAAAACACAAAACCAGAAACCCATCTTTAATTTGCTAAGAAATGAACTTGAGGTGGAAAAAATTAAATTATTTTACTCGATTGCGACAAGTCTATCAAATATTTTGAATTTGAATAAAAGCAAGGAGAGGCAGAGAAATTCATTGTTGCCACAGTTGGCCATTTCTCTTTATCTTCAGTATTTAATCGATTTGGCTTAACTGTAATTTGTTATTCGAACAAACGAACTGAATCAAATCGTGTGTATAAATTGCCAAAGGACTAGATATAACACTAGTAGTAATCCTCTACAGTCGTCATGTCATGCCTTCTTCAAATTATAATCACGTCCAAAGAATAATGGGCAAATGAGCCTTTTTTTGAGAGTTGCGAGTGTTAGTGGGGCAGGTTTGTAAGCGGTCTCTTCTTGCTACTCACCTTTACAGAGTTACCTACAAGCTTAATGGCTTTAACCAGGAGCACCATAGTTATGTGTACAACGTTCTTATGGAAGAACCATGTAAGAGCAGGCAGTTGAACAATGATCAATTTTTGAATTTAAGAAATGGTTTGAACAATCGTTAAACTTTCCAATCCTATCGACTTTGTTTAAAAAATAACAGGGCATAAGTAGGGAGAGGACTGTGCTGCTTTCTAATTCGTTCGTTTTGGGGAAATGGGGTTTCAACTGTCTTCCTAACTTAAGTGATGAATACGGAATAATTTTGGAGCAAACCATTCTGCTCTGCAAGTGTGTGACTAAAATTATTTTGGGATACGTACTTGGTTTTTTTTTTCAAGTTTTCTACTGGAGGTTGCAAGTGTGTTTGTACAACATTGTGCCAGTGACAAAGCTAATATAAATTTAAGCCAATAAATTGAATATGAACGAATGTCAGTCGAAAGGAAGAGGGGAAGAAGGCAAACTCTTTCGCAAGTGCGCATATGGAACGAGTATGTAGAACATTAGGGTAAGTCTTAACTAGAGGCATGAAATTTTTTTTCAACTTTTTCATACTCTCACCGACCAAATTGATAAATATTGAGAAAATGGACTGGCTGCCATAATTATTTTAAAATGACATATTAAAACCTCTGATTTGGAAAACGGAACCTGAAAGAAACAGGCATTGGCTACATATGTATGTGACGGAACAGCCGCCCATACTCGGGGCATAAATGGAATGTGCGGTCTTATTAACGAGAATTCTTGTCGGTTGCTTGTTATAATAATAAATAATACAATAATACTTTGGAAGATGATGAAGTTGATTTTGAATACAAGATGAAATAAAACAGTAGCATTGCTGTTCCCATTTTGCAAAGGTGTTAAGTGACAAAGATGAAAATATGTATAAAGCCAAGAATAAATTTCACACATAATAATTTCTTTTGAATAACATGTCCCAAGTTATGAGACACAAGGGTCAGACTGTTGTCGCGTTACTTTACAGACTAAATAAAAGATATATCAGTTATTCCATAAAAGATGCCTGCTGCTACTTCTGATGCTGCACAATGACTCCTTTACAAAAGCCTGCGCGGATATTGTAGCAGTCAGGGTTGACATAAACAATAAAAAATAATTGTTGTAACCAAGAATTGAAAATCTTGTTGTTGTGCTGATTATGAAGAATTTGTTAAATACAAAATATTTCTTTTATTTCATTTTCATGATTTCTCCTCACTTTGGCGGCTGAGGCCGGAACAAATCCGACATTTAATTTTAAGGGCCACCCTAATGTACTAGTGTAGATATAGAAATATTCAGTAGAAGTAAAGAGAAGCAGGACTCGTATTAATATTTTTATTCTTGCAATTTTTATTGTTTGTTGGAGTTCTTTTTTACTTTTTCTAGCTGGTCATAAATGGGACTTTGAATGTGAAAGAACAAAAAAAAGTTACAGCAATAAAATTTGTAACAGTAGCAAATATTATTTCATGTTGAAATAGCAGAGCAACAAAAAAGTGCACTGAGATGTGTTTAAATTTACGAGTACAATGGGCGATTTTGTGCCTGTGGTATATTTAAAGTCATTTTCGTGCTTAACTCGGAGGCAGATATGCATTTTTACTTCAGAATGGGAACACAAGTACAAAAGCAGCACGTAAAAATGTATGTGAAGTTATTGGTGTGGAATTATTTTATGTATGTGTCTGGGTAGTTTTCTTATTTCAATCAAATAAATCTATAGAAATATTAATGACTAATAACTTATTCAAAGGCCTTCATTTATTTTTAGATTGATTGCATTTGATTAAATTTTTAGTAGAGTGAAAACTCCATTTGGAAGCACAAAAGCAATGTAGCAGTCATGTAACATGTAGTTGCTTTGATTGGTAGCTGGGAGAACTAGCTAATTGCAAAAATGTTAATTATTTAATTTTTAAGCTTTAGGTCTAGCACACAGTCATTAGGAAATATCGAAATATAATCAATAAAATTATTTTATTAAAAGAATTTTATAAAAGACGTAGAGCTTAACAGTTAAATGATAAAAAAGCCTACGATAGAAGAATATAACAAGTGAATTTACAGTGGGTAGACTTCGTTCTAACCCAACAGAAAAAAAATCATCGAAAACACGAAATATTTGGAAAACTCTCGTATTCAATTTTCTTCATTAGTTGCGTAAAATAGGCGATGCTTACAATGGACACAAACTTCGTAGAAGTGATTGCTGGTGATTAATTTTAAATAAATTTCTAAAAGTAAGAACTCAGAAAAGCAATTTTCAATGTTTTATTTTATGTCGTCATAGGTTTGATTAAGTGACAACTTTGGAAACATAAAATTTAAATAACAACTCTTTGCTTTCAACCTTCTTGCGTGATTTTTTTCAAGTCATCAGTTAGCCTAACTGCGGCTCCCCACATAAGCTAAGCCATATTGTGTCGTTACTCTAGCGACGTTTTTGCGAAAATATTTATTGCTAATATGGACGGGTGTAGGAATTGCTATCTCAGCATCAGCCAACTTTTTTGTTGTTGCTTTTTGAGAGACTCTTTTTCTTAAAACTTGAAAACAGGGAACTGCTGGTAAAAATAGGCCAACTACTGAAAATATTTTCATGAAATGTCATAAAGTTTTGCATCAGTTAAACACAAATATAAAGACAAGTGTTTTTGTATTTTGAAAATAATTTCACACATGTTTCGAGATTAAATGAAAACTTTCGGTTCGTTATTTTTATCAAATTTTATTATTAAATAATTTAACAGATCTGAAGTTTCATTCCCTAGTAATGTATGAGAAAATTGTATATTTAACTGGCCAAGTTGGCCTCATTACTTAATTGCAGCATGAAATTCTTAAATTGTTCATTTGTTATTCTTGTTGTTTTTGTTTTAATTCTTTTTTATGATGAAAATGTTGATTTAATTTGGTTTTAGTACCGCTGAAGACTTTGTAAAGATCCCCCTTATATATTCCTACTGCGTTTCTTTTAAAAGCGAGCATAATGATTCATTTAAAATTATCATTTAAATAAAATTATCTCTAATTTAACCCCATTTCAACAACACACACATACAGACTTACAAACGAACCGTATGACTGAAATGAAAGAAGGAGTAAATAAAAACTTGTTGACTTTCAAAGCGTTAATACTCGTAACGAGTAAAGAAAAATAAGGCTGATGATGCCGTGGATGCTTAAGCCTTAAGCAGAAACTCCTTTTGTGCAAAACAAAATAATATTGCTTGGATCGTTGGTTGCCTAGTTGGTCGGCTGGGCTGTTAAGCAATGCGTTGATGGTTGGGTTCATGGGTGGGTCATGGTAATGAAATGATGGTTGAGTTTAGTGGTTATGATGGCGCGGTTACAAGTTACGAACTTTTGATGCAAAAGAAAAAACTAAATACAACCAAATGGAGAAATTTTTATTCTGTTTCAATTTTTGCTCATAGCGAAGTTGCCAAAAGGAAAGTCGTTATTACACATTTAACTTGAAGGGTTTTATTCTTAATATTTTAGATTTTCTTCCTCGCAATCATGCGAAAAAAGTAATATTTAAAAACAAAGAAATTAAGCAGTTGAAGAATAACGTCGACTCAATTGTGTTAATACTTTTAACGAACTTTAACGAAATTTCTCTTATTTGTTTACGAAAAGATTCTTTCAAGGAAAAGAAGGAGCAGGAGAACAAGTAAAAATATATAAAATTTTATCACATTCTATAATGGAATTCAATAAAAATCAGGTCATTGGAGTTTATTTTATGCTCATATCCTTTTTAAGATTTCGTTTCTACTTCTTTCTCTAACTCAATTCATTCTGCTGTTATTTACTTACTTACTTTAATAATATTATTTTCTACATGGGTTTTGTCATTATCGACGTAAACTTCATCATTGTCATTTCTTTATTGGCAAAAAACAGTTTTTCTTTTTTTTACTTTCAAACTGTCATAATGGCAGAAATTGTAGGCTGAGGCAAAATCGCAGCTTTCAGGCAAACACACATACATACACACAGCCACACATATAAACGTAGATAGCAAGTAGCATTTCCTTTCTTACAGTTCGTTCGATCATTGAAAATGCTGCTGCTGCTGTCAACAGAAGGATGTGCAATAAAGGAGTTTTTTTTTGTTTGGTTTGGGTTCTTACAAGATGTGTACAATGTATGTGTGTGTGTGTGTGTAAGTTCTTAGTGTGTGTATTAATATTTTATTGGTAATCTTCTCCGTTGCTGTCACGCTTTAAAAAAGGGTGATGGGATGAAGAAAAAAATTCAAACGAATTTTAACCATCGTGACAGTTAAAGTAACGGAAACGGAAACAACTATCGGCAAATGACATCTTAATGTTATTGGAAAAACATTGAGTCGGCAGAAAATGTTATTTTCATTTTTTTACATACAAACACATTCGTACTTTATATAGAATGACATTTACTACTCGTATATTTTATTGAAAATGTTGCTCCTTAGCTCGACTTAAATGGCTGTTTGCCATATGGTTTTTGCTTTGGTTCATTGAAAACTAAATTTATTTTGAAACTTAAAATCTGTTCAGAAGAAGCCAGAAAAATGATTATTACTATTGTCCATAGAACTCACATTTATAAATGAAAGTGTATTCGTTCGAGTTTCTTGCAAAGCGGAGATGTGACCACAAGGAATTGTAATAAGAAAATTAAATTTTAAACAATATTTTTTTTTTTTAATCAACACAAGTGAACAGCACTAATCGAACCTAATTTGTAAAGTGTCCGCCTGGCTTCTCTGTCGATTTGAACTTTTAAAATGTTTTTATTTTAACGATTTTTAAACTCAATTACCATTTTGTTTTTAACAGAAATTGACTTGCAAATTTAACTTAAGTTCGTGTTCCCAAATACATCAATTCTCCTCATTCGCACTGAGACCGTTCCATTTAGTGATCTTGCTATAGCTTTTGAAGGGTGTTAATTGATGTAGAATTTTGGAACGAATTTCCGTCATCCCTTGTCAAGTTTGGTTTGGAGACAAACCGGTTCGGTTTCAGTGTCATTTTTCGTTCTAGAATTTTTTATTTTGATATGCCTGATAATGTTTCTCTAACAGCTTCCAGATAAATTTAATTCCCCATTCTCTCAATCAATCAATCTCATTCCAACTTTAATTGGAAAGTTTCATTAAAACTTAATTTCGTATAATTTATTTGAAATTAAAACCAACAACACTTTCATTTGGCGTATCAAAGGAAATTAAATCTAAAAGCAAAACAAAAAAATTTCGATAACAAGTATTTTTATACGAATGTTAACAGCAAAGGACACAATTCTACTTTGTTACTGCCACACAATCTGGCTTATTGTTACAGTCAACATCCTCGTCCCTTCGCTAATTGCACTCAAGTTGATTACAAACATTTTAATGTTGGTAACGGACCATCAACGTAAAGACCCCCATTCTCGAATACGACGACAACAACCAGAAAAAAACACTTAAACGAAGAGTAATAACAAAAACAGTCGCTCGACAATCGTCAATAAAAGCATCAATATGAAAAGGTTGATGATAATAACGCCGCAACCATCATGGAGATGGCAGAATAATTATTATTGACACGAGTTATTGATTCCTTTTACACTCATACTTTCTAAAGCAACCAGCTGTTGCAGATAGTGAAAATACGAATTTAAACAGGGGTTCTATTTTTAATTTATTTACTAAATAATTTAATTAAATTAATTTACTCAAACTGAACTTGCAGTTGCTCTATAGAAATCTAATAAATCTAAAGTGAAGATTCATAAACGCAACATCACTTATTGAAGCTAAAACTGGGTAATAAAACAGACTGACTTTGACCAAAAGAAAATAATATCGATAAAATTAACAGTTCAGCTGCACCATCCATCCATCAGCTTCAAATAGATTACTTCACTAACGCCTCGCTTATTGAATGTGAAATAAAAAGCAAAACCAAAATTCAAATCAATAAAACCACCGGCGCATCTTCCTGTACTCGTACTGATGCCTGAATTTCGACAATTGTTGTTGTTGTTGTTGTTTGTTCCGTGAAGCGTAAATATTTAATGTGTTTTGCACTAGATTTTTCAAGTGTTAGTAGACTCACAGTTCCACAGAGCCCACACATAAAAAACCATTTACGTATCTCGATCAACAGCAAAACGGATTTTCCCCACAAATAAATTTCTACAAAACAACAACGAACGAAAAAAGGTCCTTGTGAAATGTGGAAAATATTTCGATTTATGATACTCGTATTTACTTGAGTTTTGATTTAAATATTCAGTAAAAAAAACAAAACAAGCAACGAAAGTGTTTTAAATGTAAAAGTACTCGTACTTGCAAAATGATAAAATGTTTTTCAATGAATTCTGGAATTTATTAAAGTTTTATGAAAAATTTCATTGGAAATTTAGTTGCCCCCGTAAAAAATACTAAATCGCTAGTAAAAGTTTTTATCTCTTTTGCATGAATAATTTGCAAACTTTAGTTTAATGTTTGTAATGTTCACAGATCTAGACAAAAGATATCAAAAATTCGATCTTATAACAAGACGCCTGCAACCCAGTAAATTTCTTTACAATAACAATTGTGGTCAGCAGTTGCATTTCAAAACATTGTACGTATAAACACACAGCTACGAGTTTTATTGGTGAAAACACATTTCTGCTGGCGAAGTAGATATTTCCGGTAGGAGCGGTATGTGTTTGGTTCAAATTAAAATGAAAAAAGTACCAGTTCCAAAATTATATTTTAGCAATATGCACACATACTCGTACATAATCGTATGTATGTTCATACCTAAATTTCGAAACTTTGAATATTAAAACGTTTTCGGCTTATCCTCTATTTTTACGTCATTCGGGTGTATTTTAGAAAGTCTTACCTCCTCATTCTCCCGCAAAAAATTCAAAAGGGTTCTTTATTCGAATTAAATATTGCAAAATCTGACTGACCTCCGCGAAAGCAAGAAACTAGAACTATAAATTGTAATAATTTGCTGATTAATCTAAGAATTAGAACTCCTTTTTTTGTTATCAAAAGCTTTTCTACTAAATAATATTTCAAATTAAGTTCCTGCTGGTAGGCGTATAGTAACGATTACAACAAAATCGAGGCGTAGAAGGCTACAATAAAATAATTATTTTGGTGTGACTGTTCTGCACGACCACAGCACTTTGTCCACAATTACAGCCTGATTGTTTCTATGTTGTACTTGCCTTCTCGGTGAAATTCGTGAGTTGCGAGTAATAAATCTCTGCTAGTATTTTATTATTTTCTCTTTATGTCGCTGCTCTACATGTACGAGTATTCGCTTGTGTATGAGTGTTGATGTATGAGTGTTGAGGTGTATTTGCTTTTATATTTTCCTGAACAAGCCAAAGGCCATTAATAAAAACAATCGTATTACAGTTGCTGCGTTTGTGTGTTAAGGACTGTGTGACTTAAATAATAGCTCAATTTTGTTTTACAACAGTCTGACAACTTGACCCCACTTTTGGCGTAGAAAATAAAGAAATTGAAGTCAACGGACATAAATAATTACAAACATATAATAACCGTCTAATATTTTTCCTGGTGTAAATAAAACATTCATGCACACTAGCAGTCACACATACAACAATTTATATACTCTTCAGCTCGTTTCTACATCTGTGTGTGTGTAATAAGTTAGTCATGTACTTACTTCCACCAAAGCGTATGTATGTGTGTTTGTTAAAGGAAATTAAATGTCAACCTTGAGAATATTATTATGGAAGTCCTAATTTGTATTAATTATCCCGAATATTATTTTTTCGTGGCCACAAGGATTGTTTTTTATTTAGAATCGAATCACAATCAATTGAGGACCCAGGGGAAGGGATAGATACCATTTCTCACTCCTGGATGCAATTTTCCCATTTAGCCGACACCTTGTAATTTTAAACCTCGCCTTTTCTTTTATCACTTTAATTCTTTTATTGGTTTTTTTAAACAAATAAAAAGTCGATGTAAAGATAAAAATTATTTTAGTGACACAAAAAAAGCGAATAAAAAAGCACGTTATTCGAATACTCATCTTATTCCTTACTAACTAACTTTACTTTATGATATCGAGTACATATTGCGACGCGTTGGACAAGAGACATGAGGACATAAAATAAAAGAAGACGTTGGTTATATACCATGCATATCCATTGTGTTCGACTTTTCCTTTAATTTAACTTAGACAACTTAGGGAAAGAATAATTATAAAATCACAGACTGTGAGTGGTAAGTGGCAACTGACAAGTTCACAATTATAAAACTGCAAAATTAGAAACAAAATGATTTGTTTCTAAAAATTGTTAATTAGACTTTATTTTACACATGGATTTCATTACGAAGTCGCTAATTTATACTTGATGTCTTCTTTTATTTTAGACCCGCCTGTTTTAGTTGATTCGATATTTGGCCCTTTAGCCAGACTGCCATGTAATGTTACACCGCCGCTACAGCAAGACCGAGTGGCTTTAGTTGGATTAGAGACATCAATTTAAAGGTGAGTTGCACGACTTTAATTGTTCTTTTGTTTTTTTTTATATTTTGTTCGAATGTTAAATTAAAATTCGCTTTTGTAAGCTTTTGTGATTGAGGTTAATTTAAATTAAGTTTCATTTTTGTTGCTTTACCGATCTAATTTTTCTTTCTTTGTCTCTGTCTCTTCATTCCACCTCCTTTAACTTAGTTTTGTGATGACATTCTTTTGGTGGCTTTTTATTAATTTGTCACTGGCAGAAGCAACTGTTGCTAAAAAAAACTTTTTCTTTCGCTCGCTAATGAGCTGCAAAACAATTTTCTTTTTACTTTTGCTACTTTTTGCCGAATAACTAGGGAACGAAAAATTTCGCGTTAAAAATAAACTTGAAGAAATGTTGATGACAAAAATGACGATAATGATGACACTTCCTTTTTAACTCTTAAACACCAGAAAGAACGAAGACAACTTCGGTTGCTCATTAAAAGCAATTTAAAGTTAAACTATTGTGGATGATAAATCACATCCCATTAGATCTGATGGCTAAAAATGCTTTTCTTTAGTTCACATTATTCTCGAAATATTTATCTTGTTTTATCACTTATTCAGTTCGAACTGTATGCGGCGAAAAGGGAATATCTTCTTAATGTTTTTTCCCTAACGATTTTCTTTTCATTTCGTTATTTGAATGTGAATTGCTGGTACGAGGCAGTCGAACTTTTCCGGCCCTAACAGATTTTTTTGAACATTTCCTTTTCAACTGTCATCATTTCTGAAATCAAATAACAAGTTGACTGTGGTTGCTTGAACATGAATTATACAGTATTCAAATGTTTGTAGATGGTGTTTTGTGCGTGAAACTGGCCCGATTTGCTTTAGGTGTTCCCCAAAGTATGTGTCGACTTTAATTCACTTTTAAATCAATTGAAGCTTTTCTCCTTTTACCCTTTTTCTTCAAATGATGACAATAACTTAATCAAAGGACATGTTTAAATAACCTGCCACTTAATAATTTGGTAGGCAGTTGTGACCGCAATTCACTTTCAAAAGCAATTGTTTCGAAATATTCGCCAGAACTATGCGCCATTGAGGGCGCATTTTATTCCTGGTAATCAATTTGCATAAGAAAACTTATTTTTATAACTTTTTTTGCCTCTAAGAAATAAATCTTTGGACACTCATAAATTTTACGCTTAAATAAGAAAGAGTCTTCTTTTATCCTCTGCAAAGTGATAAAAACAAAGAACACAGCTAAGCAAATTTTGCCCTTTCCAAATGTTCATGGGACTTGTGCATGCACATACATGCTCGCACATAGAAGACATAAGTTGCATCAAACCCTATTTTTTGGTATTATATCAAATCGAAAAGGGCCAAACGGAGGCAACAAGAAAGTTTAAATCCCTTAGAAAAATCCAACAAATTGAAAACATAAACTATTTAAAACTCACACACACACACACATATGCATACGGCAGGGTATTTTTAATTGTAGTAGTTTATGGTCAGACTTATTGTCAGAGTATTGTTGAAGCCAACCTAACAAATTGCTTGTCATTGTTCTGTCCGGACAAACCGTGTGGAAGGAAATAATCTCGTTCACATATCTTCTGCTTCTTTTACTTCTGGGCGCATGTGAATATAAATTTATGGGTTTTTGTTGGTATAAATTGAGAGTTTAACAAGGAATTGTTCATATTCATGAAAGCTTTACACTGAAATGTGACTTAAAAGAAATGAGGGCGATGAAAAGTATATTTTATGACCGATTTTGCTTAGGTTGTACCGGCCACCGAAGAGTGTGTCTGTGGTTGTATTTAAATTCGGTACAAAATATTTCAAATTAACAATTTTTAAATAATTTGAGCCGTTTAGATTAAGAAAATTTATGACTAAAAGGCATATATGAAACATTAGTAAAATATTTCTTTGATGTATTAAAAATATAGCCAAAGGTACGTTTGATATTTTGAAAGGAAAAAGTACCAGCATTTTAATATTAACAAACTCCTTTACTTACACCATAACAGAAGTCTGTAGTATCAACAAGTAAAAAATGTTTTAATAATTCTTTTTATTTATTATTTTTCTTTTATTTAGGCCGTCTGTGTCCATTGGACAACAACCAACATTTGATGGACAGATGAATTTGAAGGACAACGTACTCCGTGTAGTACAGCACGCCATGAGACGATATTGACAGCATTGAATTTGAAGCAAATCCTGCAGGAACAACGACGTGTGGAAATTCAATGCTACACTTGCTGAAACAATTGATATACCGGCCCCACTTTTAGCCAATGACAGGACATGTAAGTTCTTTGTGTTTTAAACTTGAAATCGAAATGAATATCACAAATCCACAATCACTATCACTTACAAGTTGTGTCAGTTAGCGAAGTGACCCAGTATCACAGTTAAGTGAGTGATGAGAGTAAACTTTTTTTCATTCACTTTATTTGCTGGAGTGCTGCATTTAGTTCTATCTTTCTTCGAAGGAAACCCTCTAAACATTTCACAATAATTTTTATTTTACTCAAGAACTTATTGCGGGGAACTTCTTACTGTTCCATACAAACAGCTATGGGATCTTTTTAATTATTGGTTTTCGTGCAATATTTCATATCCTGTTTTCATAACTACATTAATCGAACACCTTCTTTTAAGGCAAGACAACGCACACTGGGATGGCCCCGAAGTTATAGATGCTGCCAAGTGAAACGACTGTCGAAATGTTTTACTAAATCAATTGCGAAAATATTTTTCCCAGTGTTAGCCTCTGCTAATTTGTAACAACACCGGGGAAAGGTTGTCAATATAATCGTTTTGGGAGAGGGAGGAATATCCTATTTTCTTCCCTTGGATCCTTAATATACAATACGAGTATATGAAGGGCAATGTTTTTTGTATCTGTTATATATTAATAATTATAACTCAATCACAATAACTAATGAGAAGGTATCGGGAGTACTCGGTGTCAGGGGCTTTCGAATGATATTTACTCCCGTATGGTTACATTCGTGGTTTAAGAACATCAATACTACTAACTCCTGAGGTTGAAATGCCAACGGTTGTATGCATGATGTTGAATGTAGAAGTGAGAATGCGGTAGCGTGTGTTGGACAAATGATAAATTATACATTTTCAAATAGATTCGCATAATTTTCCAAATGATTTGCGGTTTTAGCCATTTACAATGATAGCTTTTGTTAGCGCCATGGTCAGCCTATAATTTGTGTATGTAAATGAATGTTACTTTTCGATAAACTCCCTCATACATGCAACTCAATATGTACGAGAGTTTTATTGTTTGAACATTTATGTTTCGCTTTAATTCGAAGTGTGTGTGTGTGTGTGTGAGTGATTTTTTTTCATTCAATACGTCTATGGAGCTCTTTTATGTTGGGCTAGTAATGAAACAAAGCCCTGTGTCTATACAATAACACCAACAGGTAAACGAATCGGACTCACACCAACACATTTGTATTTGTAACAATGTATTGTGTTTACGCAACCATTCATCTGCAGTACGACACAAGAGGCGTGGTTAATTGCTTTTGTTGTTGCTTCATTATGCTAATATTTTCTGATTAAAGCTTTTTGTTACTGTGAATGTATAGAGGCATGATTTTCATGACTGTTTTTCAACAGAAAATCCCTGAAAGATAAAACCAGAAATGACCAGTGTGGCAACTGACTGACAAACAGACCGCCAGTCGCTTTTGTGCAGAATATGTTTTCAAATTGCAACTTCTGTTTACACTGAACCTTGTAATGTGGTTGCCTTTTTATATTGACCGGCATTTATCAGTTTTGTTTCATTTTTAATTTCCGTTTCACTGTTTCTCTTAATGAAAATGTTCATTTATTGCCCGTTTGAACTTTTGTTGAAATAATACAACAACAAGAACACTATGGTCTAGTAAATATATCGTAAAAGCAAGTTGTAATTGTTGTTGTATTTGTTGTTGCACGCAATTGTTTTGGGTCTTAATAAAAATTATGTTTTCAGTAACCGAAATAAACATTTTCTGAACAACGTTAAAAAACCTAAATCTGTGCCGCAATTTTGTTCTCATTTGTTTACGTTTTTATTGTTAAAAGGTGAACCAGACGCTTTAGCAAACTGCTCTCTACTCAATCAAACTTCAACAGGGTTTCAAACTAAATGTGCGGAAGGATTTGACGGGGGCTTGTAGCAAGATTTTGTCATGAAAGTGCATGTATATGGTACTGCCAGACATCTACAAATCAAAGTAAGTAAAATACCTTAGAAGATATTTGAATTTAACTATACGCCTCTTATCACTATTCTTCTCATTATCTCATCTCTGTTAGATTTTTTTTTTAATATCTTTTAATATTTTAAGCTGCCACAAAATTGATTGTAATTAACCTCCTCCTTTCACATTGTAATTTAAATTTTCGATTTGGAGTCCACAGGTCCCTTTAAATGCTTCAAACAAAAAAAAAAACGATAAACACTTTTAGAATCGACCCCTTATTTTTAACTGCGGGGTTTAATTCCAGGTGCAGGCCCACAACAGTAAAGAACGCATCGATGCAACCATATTGCAAGTTTATACAACAGATTCTGGCGAGCACACAGTTAATATTTTCCTATTTCGTTACTACCTCTACGAATTTAAAGAGTGTTTCTTGTTTTGACGTCAACTCCACTCAGTTTGGTCGTCTCCGAGTCGACCCAACTTTCAGGCAACCAAGTTACTTTTTACCATTGTGAAATGCAACTGCTTTTAGTTGAAATTGTCATGGCATTGTCAGTTTAAAATATCAAGTTTGACAGAAAATTGCCTAATTTTCAGAAAAACTTGCAGGGTATAGATGTTGTTTGTTATTGTAATTAGAAATCCTGGCGACGGCAGCATATGCGCGTAAATATCCAGCACAGGCTGGCATTATGCTCATGGCATCTGGATGAAATAACAAATACAGATATCCTGACCTTATGCTAGCGATTATAAAGGTTGAGTGATGACCAAGGAGTTCTACTTCAATATCCCCGAAAAATTTTTTTTTTAATTCCCCTGAATTTATAAAAACACCTCTTGCAGTTTTAAACCGTTTCCTTTTCAACATCGATTTACGTCACATATGGAAATACCCGATAACTATTTTTAGAATTGTTTAGGCAAATGCAGCTTAAAATTGTTGTTTTTTAACTTTTATTTTAAAGTGTCATAATTCGAAATTAACAATTCATAATTGTTTTTCCAGTTGCCACGACTTCATTTTTTTTTATTATCCTGTCCATCGTTTTAGGTTCTTCTTCATCTTCAGACTCGGCAGACTGTGATGGAAATCGATTACGCATATTTACTGCTACTACAAGACTTGCATTGTCTGGACGGTTCGGTAAAATGGCACAATGTTTTATAGACCGTAGCAATATGGAAAATTTGCGTATAATAAAGGATTCCGCGGGAGGTGCTCCTCAATTGATGATAGAAGAACGTTTGGAGTTACCATCGCGTCGCTATTCGCATTCGCCAGCCCCGGCTGGTCACTTCCCTGAAGAAATAGCAACAACCGTCGGGCATGATGTCTTGGGATGATGTGCGCCCTCGTGGATACCTAAGAGACTTAGGTTTAAAGGTGCGTAAATTGTTTAACGTTTTTTACAAAGATTTTCCCATGTTTTTAACTGAACTTTTCTTTAGGACTATATAAAGTGGGAAGAATGGTGGTATAAATATCAAGGGTGGCTAAAACATGAACGATATTACGAGTACTGGGAACGACAGCAATTAGCACGACGTAGGCGTAAAAAATTGCCAATATCTCAAAGACTAAATTAAGCCTTTCATGTTCTAATGTTTGTTTGATGATATATTTTATCTAATTTAAATAATTTGTCAATCTAATTTTTTGCGAACATTTCATTTGTCTTGGGATGATTTCTTATTGCTTTATCCATAATTTTCTTCTTGAAATTTTTACATTTTAAATGTATGAAATTCTAACACTTATAATATTATTGGTTTCTCGATTTTATAATTTCCTGATATCTTGTGTTTTATTTTCATTTCAAATATAACTTCACTCACGGTTTTCCTCCTTTTATAAAAAAGAATCCTACAATTCCTGAGACAAGAAACTAAAGTCGACGCGAGGTAAACCAAAATGATCTGCAGATTTTAAATACTTTATTGTAATCATAAAAATATTATTAAAATATTAATTTCAAAAATTTACATAAATGTAGTTGTTTTCTTATTATTTCCAATATCATGGATACTTACTGGTCTTTAGGAGAAGAACCGCGCGATGGCATTTACGAAAGAAGTTTTCGTTATTGGCTGACATTATCCTGACATTTTTTAAAACTAAAATTATAAATAAACGAAAGTATTGTTCGTTATCTGAGAACACGCTTAGTAACAATAATGTTGTTGGGCATTCAATACCTCTAAACTTCTATTTCGTACGGCAATAGCGTCGATATCACTGTTCTATCTGTTTTGCTTATTAGTATTTTCATCGAAGCCTTCTGCACTACGACTCACTGGATGGGTTGTGCGACCTTCATCTTTCACTGGAACAGATTTAGGCTACTAATAAAGCCAGTTACCTTGTTCAGTGAAATACCATATACACACCTCTTCAAGTTAGTAAGGACGTGACAAATGCTTTTATTCTACGAGAGCTGAACAATTGCAGAGCACATGCTCAGATGTCTCATTACTCAAGTCGCAGAACCTGGATTTTACGCTCTTTGAGTTTCCTGCAATAAATTGATGGTATCTTAGCCCCCTGTGTCCGGTAAATCAGCCCGTGATGGTCATTCTTAGCGAGCCTTAGTAGTTTTTGGCCTTTGCCATGAGACATCGTAATGAACTGTTTTAATTGCCTCTAATGTCGAGTAAATTTCGACTCAGCAAAGTAAGAAGTTTTTTCAATAGTATAGCTAGCTACTATTTACTCCGAAGAAGGGTTCCGGTCCTACAAAAACAAGTCTGTTTGCTAAGCAATCAGCGCGTTCGTTCCCAGCATAACTCTGGTGGCCAGCTACACAGCATAATGTGGGCTTTATTTCGCGTTTCTATTTATTTTAAGGACTTAATGCAGTCCATGCCAACACCTGACCTCACTTTTTACGATAATATTAAATTGTTTCTTAATGTCTTGATAGAACTTCGGTTTCTTTGAAATGTTAGATTTTTTGAAAGTTTTCGTTTTTTGGATCATTTTTGCAAAATTTATTGTTCGACGTAACTTTGTCGAACTACAATTATTAATATTAACTTATTTAATTTTTGGGCAAAATTTAAATTTTTTATGATTTTTAAATGTTTTTGTGCACTTTTTAATTTTTGTTGTTGAATTTTTAATTGTTTAATTATTTAGTACGAAAGTAAATAAAATTTACTTCAAAACATTTGCATTTCATTTTGTTGTCGAAGAACTTAAAAAATTTAAAGATGTAAGTATTTCTATAAAAACATACAAGTGTTCTACAAACGATCGCTGTGTGGACTGAAAAAAAACTTATAATTTCTAAGTAAAGGCAAAAGAATACTTCAGCAACGTCCAGCTAAAAAACTGAGAGATGGAAACAATTTTAGATATTAATTGTTATGAATCGGCTGCAAAAGCTCAACAAATTTTTTTTCATTACTCTGCGTAGACAAAAATAAAGAATAAGAATGTTGTTCAGAATAAAGAAAGTCCTCAAAAACAAGTCGAAAGGCAGGTAATTTTCCAAGAGAATTCGGTTAAAGTTGTGCCTGAAATTAACCAGAAACTATCGACTTGTTAAAAAGTATTTAAAGAGCAGCTACGACTGACAGTTTAAAAAAAAAAAAATAATTGTTGAACTGACATTACGAAAACATTCATTATATGATTCTACATATGTGTAAGAGTAAATACATTTGTATGTGTGCATATACAAATATAAAATATTTTTAAATTTGTTTAATTATATTTGAGTCCTTTATCCTTTTACTCTCATGCAGAACTCTTTGGGATATTCGAACGAATTAGAAATTTGACTTTCGAATCGAAAATTAGTTTGGAAAGGTTTTGCAGTTCGAGTGGAATTACATAGCAACCCCCTTGAATTAAAATCACCATATTTTTTTTACAAATATATTTTCATATTTTGATAAATGTGTTGAGTATGTAATGACTTATTTTTATTTCATTACATAACTTTTATGTTTTTATTAAACAAATGATAAGATGTAGAATTCATTCAAACAATTGGGCCTTTTTAGCTTCTTTTCTTAAGCGCATTTAGTCTTTTTTTAGTTTTTTTTTAAACCCTACCAAGACTTTCTTCTCCATCTTACTATTGCCCTTTTAACGTAATTCTTTGGAGCTTTCGAAATCAATGGCAATTTGAAATAATCTCTACGTAAATATTATGACTTTCAATATTGTTTTCTATTTTCTTACCAGCCCAATAAAATTCAGTAAAGCCAGTAAAATAAAGAAGTAAAGTGAAATGATTAAGCAGAGATGCCTGACCGCCCCTCTGCTGCATCAACCTCTGGCATTGGTTCAAGTCTTTAGTATTTAATTTGGTTTAGTCATGACTTAAAAGTTGTCTTCTTGTTACTTCTCCAAATGGAAGCTTATTTTTTAATACTCCATCGCATTGACTACGCAAAAGACACATCCACCTCGTGGAAGCACTTAAAAGTGAAGCAGAGACTTCATTGTCGTTTCTGTTCATTTGGAATTTTTTACTCTAATTGAAACGTTGGTTATATTTGTTTAAATTTGCTTTCTTTTTTGAGACAAAAGGACGAAAAGGAAAATAGAAAAATAGAAAAATAACGCCATGAAAAATTACAAAACACGGGTTTTCCATTATGAAAATGAATGCGTATGTGCGTACACACATACATACTTATGTACGAATGTACGTAAATGCTTTAGGAAATAAAATCAGAAAAAATGACCAAATTATGTTTGTGTGTGTGTGTGTGTGTAGTCCTTTGTATAGACAAGTACGAGTAAACAGTATCGATATTAAGCGGGTAAATAGAAAATAAAAAACGCTTATTTGTCAACATCTCACAACATTTATACAGGACTAGGAATGCGTAACAATTTAAATAAATTGCATACAAAATTTTGGTTTTCTATTTTTTATCATCTAAATTAAATATTAATCAGGCTTTATGTAGAAATAATAATGTTTTTTTCTTATTGATTTGCGCTTAGTTTCGACCAATAAGCGTGTTTAAACATGGTGCTATTCAAGTTTAATTAAATTTTATTTTTAAATATAGATTCGCCAGTAATGTCTATTATTTCTTTGAATGGCGGTGGTAAATTTTTTAACACCTGAAACACATGCTTCTATAAAATGATAATGCTACCTGGACCAATTGTCCACTCCCGAAGGTTGACAAAGGCCAGCAGGCTGTTACGATTGTATGTGACAACATAATCTCCTCACAGAGCTCATTATGAACGTTTATGTGCCAATGCATTTCAATGTAAAGTTCTGTAACGTCGTCATATATAATAAAGCAATTGTATGTAAATTCATACGATCGACGCAATATCTCTCGCAGATTCACAAAAAGATTGTAAATAATGTTGTGCAAAACAATGGGTATTTTGCTCACCCAGAAAATGTTTTATTGAAAGTGCTTTTCGATGACAAGCAACTTTTGGTACTCGTCAACACACATACCCTACGATTACTGAGTGCTTCGTACAATTGCTAACCAATATTTCTCGGCGTGTAGTAGACAGAAATCATAACGATGTAATGGCAGTTACTATTGACAGCCGTAACAGAATATAACAAATGGAAGGCAGAAAACTCCTCTACTTTTATTCAAAGATTTGTTAAAAACAATTTTAATATTTAATATGTTTAATAAAAATGAATCGTTTGTTATAAAAAAGATTTTTCATGCAAAATCGGGGGCTCTATTTTGATTTTAGAAATGTGGTTTTTAGGAAGACTATAATACTGCTATGCTCTCGGTTGCCGCTCTAATTTGATTAATTCTATATTAATATTATAAAGAGTTAATATCTGTATGTTTCTAAGAGGTTAAAGAGACTGAAGCAACTATCCGCCCACTTAATTTCTTTCAACAAAATGTAGCGTGCAACCTCCCAACGGAGACATGGTTCCGATAAAAAGCGGTAAGTCCTTTCTAACATTAGTAATGCGAAACTAACTTTTCTTGTTTGTTAATTATGTTTAAAGGGCTAAACAGCGATATATTTTTTTCAAAACAAGAATCGAGAAGGGGGTTGGTGGGCAATTTCCGCCTCTCCGAATATATCCAACCGATTTTAATGAAATTTAAAACATAAAATGATTCAAAGGGGAACGGAGGCGTACGCGAAACAACAAGCTTAAGCTAGCTGTATAATGAAATACTATTTAACGATACTTCTGGCAAAAATGATTCAATGGCAAAATTATAAATTTTTGTTTTATTATTAATATTCAAGTAAATTAAGAATTAAAGTAAATTTAACTTTAAAAAAAATGAGCACTTCATAAAAACGCGCAGTAGCCACATCGTTCTCATGATTTTTTAAGAATTGTCGTTTAGAGAAGAAAGAAGAAAACAAACAAAAAAAACTTTAGAAGCCTTTTGGCGAAAGTAGATGAGTTGGGAAAATGTTATTCAATCAGAATAAATTTGAATATATTCTTTGTCATTATTTTAATCCAGCTCACAGACACCACAGCGGAAGTACAAATGTAAGTATATAAATAAGTATATATGTATGAAGACAAGAAGCTTTATACATGCAAAGAAATATACAAATGTTGCTACTTCATTACCGACATAATGATATGGAACTAATTGGCTTCTTAATTTAATGTTAAGCACCAACCTCAATTAAAGTCGCTCAATTCAAGAGCCGTCGTTTGCTTGTGATTTTTTCTTCACGAAAAGAAAAGCTTTTTATTAATAATTTTTGTTTATGTCCTTTGTCCTTTGCCGAATCCTTATTTACCGTACGGCATTCGTACAAACCATAAATAATGTCAGCCAAGTTAGTTGACAACTTGCCTTGACAATCTTATTAATAATGACGGACTAAGTGAATGTGTTGTTGTTATTTGTGTCCCTTGTCGAATGAAATCCAGTCAACTTCTTGACAGAGACTTGCAATCGCGTGCCAAATGAAACCGAAACCAAACACAACATTATCTGTTACAACAAACAGCAAGTCAATGAATGAATGAATGTGGATTAAGAGACATTTTTTGGTTGGTATTTGCAATCTATTTTATTATGATAATTGAAATATTTCACTTCTAATTCGTATTGCTTCCTTATTTTTCTCTTTTGTTTCTTTGGTTTATTTTAGAAAGGTTTCACTGGTTTCGGTGTCTACTCTTTGTATTGTGGGCAAGTAAGTAAGATAAGAAGTATTCTTATAGGGCCCAACATAACCAACATTTTTCTAATTCAAAGAAGCATTTGAAAAGAATAAAATAATAATAACAATAATCTCGAAGAGTTCTGGACCTGGTCTGCACTATTTTTGTCTGCCATTTCATTGCCTACATGCCCCTAACGACCCGGTATCCACATTAGAGTAATTTAAATCCTACCTGCTGGGATATCTAGAAGCACGTATGTGCAAAGGTATGTATGCACGTGATAGCGATATTTGATTCTGAGACTCAGTACGAAAAATGACACTGAAGATGGCACGCAGCTCCGATATGGTTTGTGTACAAACCCAACTTATCAAATTTGTTAAGCTGTAAAACTTAAGTGTTCATGCTAAAGTATTGAAGAATTACATTTACAATTAATCCATCTTCTAATGTTTAAAATACTTCCGGGTGTTATTTTAACACAACAAACACGTGCGCGAATTTTTTTAATAATTTCCGCGAAGAAACAATTTCTGTTATTTTACATGAAACACAGAAGCAGGCATAAGAGATTTATTTCTCTTCTTAATATTCAGGGATTTTATTATTAGGTTTAAGTTCGTTGCCGCTACGCACGTTTTCAACATTCTTTGTGTTTTTCCACTAAATTTGTGTCCACTGTAAACATCATCTTTTTAACCCGATACACAAGAGAAATAGAATATGAGAATGAATATTGTTCAAATTATTATTGATCATGTTCTCGCCTTTTTCTTTGTGCTAAAAGGGAGTTTACATCATTCTAACTTTTTGTTATTGATTTCTTTGGTATCCTTCTTCAGCCAACCATCCATCGGTCAGCAATGACTGCATTGTATGTATTTTTATTTCATATCGGTTGATTCTATTTTAGTATCAATGCCCGATTTAGATTAAGAAAACATATACATGCATGTTTCGCCGTCGTTGTCATAACAAACAAATTTTCTTTCTTAACAGCAAGAGTTAATAACGAACTCAAGCTTAACAATAACTTCCCTTGATAAACAACAAACTTATTTCACTTGATTTTCTTGCCATCAATTTTATTGGAAAGCCTAAAAGGAATTAAAATTCTCTCTTACAATAATTTTATTCAATAAAGTTCAAAAACATCACTTAATAAGGAATAAAAAACATCAGTTTGTAAAAGAGACGCAAGAAACTCCCCCAAAAATTAAGTCTTTCTTAGGGACCTCCAACAACTGAAGAAGAATTAAACTTCTCTCTTTCTCTTAAAATTAAAACCGACAAAGATGTTAAAGTAATAATTTCAAGTGCGTATTGCCAACGTGTGAGAAGTGATAATTGGGGTTATTTTTTACAGCAAATTAAAGGCAGTGGCTCAAGTGATTAGCGCGTTAAGAATTAAGCATTCGACGAGGGATATCACAGCGACATCCTTCTTCGGTACAATATACTCTTTATCTTTTCTACTCTATCATCCCGTTTCAAAGAAAATAATAAAATTAATGCGTAGACATGTAGAAAAGTTGCCTGGGTGTTGACAAGCTCAGACAACAATATTTCATTCGTTGGTCTCTTTTTTACCTTGACTTCAATTCAATGCCATAACATTATACTCCTCATTTTTAGCCTTTGCGTGACATTTTTACGTTGTTCTTCCAGTTTGTTTATAACACAACGTAGCCAACGGCAGCAGCATTAAAAATATTTTGTTATTTGTGTTTATACTTTTATTAATTCAATAATTCCATTAAATTCCAATGCAAAGGGAAAACTGAGCCACTTAATTTAATCACGCTGCATAAAACACTTCAACAGAATACGAGTACACACTTACATACACATCAGCAATAATACAACTTTTGCACCCTTGAGCAAACCCAGCGTTCTCACCTCTTTCGTGACGACAAATAACTGCAGTTTAACTTTCAAACGTTATGGCAAAGTCAAATGCAGGAAAAGAAGGAGAAAAATATTAAGAAATGAATGGTATTCCTTAAGCGAAATTCCTTCGAAAACAAAACAAAACAGGCAAATGAAATGAAACCAAACGTGCCACTAGAAAAACTACAATAACACAAAGAGAACACGTTCCAGAGGATTTGTAAGTAAGAATGTGCCAGCATCAATTAACACCTCTTTTGTGGCACTAGGCAAAACTAGAAGAGAGACTTGACCTCTTTCCGAATCACTTGACTCCAAATTAATTACTTCACTGCATCACACTCTTGTTGATGTTTACAACGCCAATGATGATTTCAGCGAACATGTCACAGACGATGATGATGGTGGCAAAGTCGGAGACAAAGACGAAGCTGATGACGATGATTATGCCACTTGATGATGCTACCCTTTAATAACTGTCGCACTTTGCTATTAGTTCCATTAGAAGCAAAATGTGTGAACAAATGTTTGTAAATGACAAGTAGCAAGGAGAAACTAATGGGACAACTTTTCTTGCTGGTAACTTTAATGTGTTGCCTTTGGCAATTTTTCACTCTCTGTTTAACGCCGCATAGCAATTATTTAATTATTGATTTTAATGTACTTAACAGAGGGAATATCGAACGAAAAGGACAAATCAAGCAGTTGCAGTTGGGATAACTTAAGTTCAATTTCTATACAACAACAGCTGGACAAATAGGTCCTTTAAAGGAGTTTCAAACCTATCAGTGGTATTCTCTTTTAAAAGAATTTATTAAACAATGTTCCCTGGCCGATAAGTAATCAAGTAAAAATAATAAAAGATTAAATTAATATAGCAAAGGCTTTATACAAGTTCACGACTAGACTGCACATGGAATATATAGAGAAGTAATAAAATAGACGATAGAATTTATAGAACAATATTTTTAATCGCTGAATACTTTTCAGTGGTTCATTCATTTCTAACACGACCACAACAAATTTTATTTGGTTGCAATAATCTGATATGAACAATAAATTTGTAGAAGAATTCCGAAAATAAAAACACAAGGACTTCAAGTTTGGACGGCAGCACACGAACAGGATACAAACCGTCTTGGGAGGCAGTAAAAGCATAATTGAAAAATCTTATTCATTTTTATTTTATGCTTTTCCTGGGTGCTTGTAAACAAACGCAACTATTCGCATAAATTTTGTTTAAATTTATTTAAAAATTCCCATCATCCATTATTAAAAATAAAAGATATTAATTTTTAAAAAGCTTTTAAAATTTATTCTATTTGTATTAAATAAATTATACATTTTTTTTGTAAAGCTTCTCCTGATCGCTATTATTGGGTTTGATGATGAGAAATTGTGCATAAGCATGAATACGTGTCAGCATAGAAACTCATACACAAGTAAATATATACATATGTATGTAGATGTTTAGGTATGTGTTGCATATTAGGGTGCCTTCACTTTTATGGATGGCACCATAATGTTGTCGATATTGAGATGGTGATGATATCGTTACAATAAATTGATATTTGTCACATTGTGTAATTTTTTTTTTAATTTTATCTTTAATTGCAGAGTATTTGCAAATCGGAGTTGCAGATTTTGAATTAACGGATGCGTATAAATACAGGTATATAAAAATGAATATGTTAAGCACTTTTCCGACATATGATCAGAAGAAGATTTATGATCAGTAAAAAACATGGTTCAGGTAACCACAATTAAAGATCAATATATTATTATTGAATTATATGGTTGTACACAGATCATATTATTATTGTAGAAAATGATGGAAAAGCAAAAAGTTTATGTTACTGATTGGCAGCGGTTGAAGTATAAAAACAAGCGACTATATTTATCGACTAGTTGCGTACATTTCCTTTGCGTGTTTGCATTGTAAGTTTCAATATTTTGTGCATATACATATTTTCAGATAAGCCCGAAAGTAATTTTTAAAATTGCAAAATATCGGAGCGTCTCTAATGTGCATCGCATGAGCATGTGTGTACACACATATGTATGTATATGTCTGGTGTATTAAAAAATAAGAAATAGCCATTCCCAAATTGCTCAAGATTTACTCTGTGTCGTTAGTTTTGTACTTTTGCTAATAAACGCATACATATGTATACTTTTACACATACATATGTGTGTGCTAATTTAAAATTGCATGGGTCTTTAAATTCCCAATAAATTTCCAATTTCAATTTCACTTTTGACCAATTTTATACAGAACTGATCCAAACAACGCATGTGACTTTAATAAAGGATTTGTAATTTTATTTTTATTATTATTTTATTTTGTCTGAAATGCGACGTTTAGCGAGAATCGCTTTTAAAAGGCCCAATATTTTTTTAAGATGACAAACTCAACATTATAGGAGAATCTTAAAAACCAGTAGCAAAAATAACATCGCGTGCTTAAAAACATGTTTCAAGATATTTCCTGAAGTTACGTATTGAATCTTCTAACATTTCTGATGGAATGTCTTGGGTTTCTCTTGGGATGGCTTCCTTCAACTCTGTTTCGGTATCGAACTCGCCGTAAATGTAACACCGTTTCATATCAAAAGCGCGGTACCCAACGTCCTACATCCTGAGTGTAACTCTTGCCCCCTTAACAATGGGACCAAACCAACCGCCACTCACCCATTTATTTGCCGTGTACTAACCAAAAAACACGCTGTACATATGCAAGAGACAAAATTTAGGAATCCCTGAAAAATGTGTTCGCGAAAAAGTTCAACTTAAAATTATTACTGATTTCTGTGCACGAGTGCTATGTGCACAATACACATAAAATTATATAGACTGTTTGTGAGAACAATGTAATAATATTGGTTAACTGGATGGATGCATGAATGGATGGAAGGATGGATGATTGGTTGGCTATATGACTGCATGGTTGAATGGCTTACTTTACGATTACTTGTACAAACAAACGTACATATGATCATATTTATTTGGTTGATGTTCTTATCTTTTTTCATCAAAAAATACATTGTTGTTACACGTACACCCCCGAACAAGTGCATGTACAACAGTATGATATCCGCACAAATATACATATATAATTTATTACTTTCCATACACATTATGCATATATGTGTCCATACATATGTGTGTATGTGTATGAATTACTTTAACTAACCAAGTAACTATACAATAAATTAATACATAAAATTGCAAAAATGCGCCAAAATACCCGCATCGACCGACTACCGTATATTCATTAATACACGTCTGAAGAGGTGTCAACAATTTTCAGCTTTTTGAAAGCGGCAAAATTAATAAAAAGTCAAAGTTCGTTTGGGCGCCTACAAATATGTTCTAAATTCAACTCCACTGTGCCCATTAAAAAATACAGTTACATACGAGTACATGGGTACTGAATTACATCTCTGTCGGATGATGGATCTACATATTTAGTATATTTCGAAAAGACGACCCAATTGCTACAACATTTTAAAAATGTATTTGAAATTGCGTGAAATCATTGCATCACATTATTTTAATTAAAACTGCAAAATATCATCACTTCGTTTTAACCCAACACAAAAATGATCGAAAATGCAAAATGTTGAGTTTTCATAAGGAGCTGAGTTAAAGAGATGATGTTTACAATAGACAGTAGAACTTTGAACTTTGTAGAAAAAGACAGACATTCCGCATTCCATTCTGATTGTGTTTAATGTCTTTACAAAGTTTTCTTTCATAATCAGAAGAATAAAAGGAAATTGAAGCCAAAAAGGAAAAATTAAAATTTTTTTAAATGTTTGAAAATTATTATGTTGTTATATATGAGTTACTATTTTGTACTATGTGGCAGCATATAACATAGAAATTAGAGGTACACAATAAACATTGAACCCACGTAACTTATTGCGGTTCAATGCGGAAAAGGAAAGCAAGAAAATGTAATGGAATCATTGAAAACGCGTTTAATGAATTCACTAGTGGGAACATGTTTAAACATTTTACAAGATACAGTAAAGGCCCAGTGAACCTATCATCGGTGGCTGTAGGAGCGGAGTATTTTTCAATCGATATTTACGGATGCGTGTGTGTATTATGGTACTTATACAATACCCGAGTAACACCCCCAATCCTTCCCTTGCATACATTGATTATAAAATTAAATGGAGGTATTGAAGGTACTCAGTGGATATTTTTTGTTGTTTCACATAAAAACCATTCGATTTCGTGTGTAAACAAAACCGTTTTAAAGTTGTGCGGTGTTGCAAGGCGAATGCGGATGCACCCACCAAATTTAAGGCTGCAATAAGGAATTTCCTTGTCCACAATAAACCGCCACATGCACACACACACGCACACACTCATACATATGTAGGTGCATACATGTAGGGAGCTACAAAATGTATGTTACCTTATTTAAGCCAAATGTAATGTTAATGCTTTTGCTGTTGTTGTAACTGTTGTATTCTTTGTGGCAAAGGCCGAAGTGGCAGTTGGCAAGTGTATGTAGTAGGCGTCCACAAGTTTGTACCGACAAGAATTTTACCATTAAACATTTCTAATACAGACTACAAATTAACACAGGCAGCTTCATTTGCAACTACGAAAATGTTTTAAAATCATTAATGCGCCATGCAATCATGCCTCCCTACTCGAGTATAACAACCAGTTAATGAACCATTAAGGGGACGGTTTCGATGTCAGCATTTTGTTTGTGGCATCCAAGTGAAGAGATGTATTGGAATATTTTATAACAAACAACTCTCTATCTAGCAGGGTTTAGAATGCTCTAAAGAAACATCATCTTACTAAATGAAAATGCAAACCCAAATTAAATATTTACCAAAATTAGTTCTGGATATAAATTGGGCAAAACGAATATTTTATATTTACGAATTTCATACTTTGCTAATTAAAAAAACATACCTCTCCTTTTCTTCGTGTTTGTTTTAAAACCATTTTATATATTCTTGCAACACTCAAGAAACCTTTTGCCACAATCCAATCAAAATATCATCACATCAATTATTTAAACAGCTCAACAACATGAAAGTTCTCACATAAACTTTTTTCTCACCATCTTAATGTTGTTTGAGTGCTTGCAAGATTTAATACCAGTACGACTAGAGTAGGATGGGCATTATGAAGGCTTGACTGGTTGGCTGACTGACTAAATCGGGTCAATAAAAAAAAGATGAAAAAAAAACAAACTAAAGTTAAAAACTTCAACTATGCAACTGCGGAATAGTGGTGCATATCATGATAAGCCATCAACGAAATTAAATGCCTTCCTTCTTCGGTTTTACTGTTCTCAGCCACCTCTTTCATCAAATAGTAATTCTGAAGGAATCTTAAGTGGAAAGAAACTGCAACTTAAACAACCATAAAAGGTTAAAGCCCTAAAATACTGTAGAACTTAAGAAGCCTTAAGCTTCCATTTCAACTCATTTCATTTCTTTTTGCTCCCAACATCTTTTACTTATGACGTGCATGAACAAATTGTATCATGTTTAGTGCACACATATTCACATGACACAAGTATTTTATTTTTCTCCTAAAAAAAAAAACGGGAAAAGAAAGGAAAAACCAAAAGCTAAGCCAATTTCATTCTTATAAGTAACTTGAAGTCCCTACGGAATGGAGTTTGTTGCCTCTTTGTGTTGTGTATCTCCTTCTTTGTCGTAAAAATGTACGTACATGTATGTGAGTTTATCCATGTATGTATGTATGTGTACATGTGCCCTAGAACGGTACTCGGGATTCGCAAAAATTTTCATTTTTTCACTTTCCGCGAAATGGCCTTAAATTCTGTGAAAAACGATTAAACTTTTTAGCAAGGTCCAGTGAATTAGTTGAATATTAGAAAACTATTCAAACAATTTATGAAAATAATACATTCAAAATTGGCTTCGTTTCATGTATTGTCGTCGTATTAAGATTTTTATCAGACTTGCTAATCGAGAGAACTCAGAGTAGCCAATGTCAACGCCAATTTTTGCTTGTTTGCTTTGGGTTGTTTCTTATTTTTCTACACACCAGTCGATTCTAGATGAACAAATTTTGACGTTGGCTGGAATTTGCCCAACACCGAATTCACTTTTTAGTTACTTTGTCCCGGCTAGCATTTTCAAAAAAAAAAAAAACATTTTAAAATTTAACATTGTACAAAATGAGAATACGAGAGTTTTAATTTTCAGACCACAATGTTGATAACTGAGTTAACTTAATGAGTCATGGAAGAGTTCAACTTTTCGCCGGTGTAGAAAAAGGGTCACCCGAAACTTACAGGGTACGTTTTTCCACCATGTTAGAATAAATAAGTTTGGAATTGATATCTGTAGTACAAGTATTTCATCATGACAACATTGTCCAGATCACAGCTAATCCTTTAATAAGCATTTGTGCAGATTTCCATAGAAATGGAGATCTTAGTGGTGCTGCATACATTTGGGGAAACTACAAGTACCCAGCACAATCACTCAGCATCGCAACCACGACAATGATGGCGCATACCAAACCTCAGTTTTTAGGTTAAGACAATGGAAGAAGAGAAAAATGTAGCAGAATTCAAAACAAAACCAGAAAACATGAACAAACAACTTCAACAAGAAGGATAAGAAAACTAAACCAACGAAAATGTATTCCATCACAAGGGAGTCAAAATATTTCGACAACTGTCTTTTGAGCGGAACAAATGGCTGGAAATCATGTAAAGAGTTTACAAGTCATGCAGCCATTTTCGACAACTGTCTTTTGAGCGGAACAAATGGCTGGAAATCATGTAAAGAGTGCAAAAGTCATGCAACCATTTTCATCTTCCGTGTCAAGTTGCTGAAAATTATGCAGCAACGATACGTTTATTTTTGCTTAAAAAAAGAAATAAAGTAGAAAGAAAGTGGTTGTTATTAGTTTTATTTTCTAAGTGGCTAAAAATGTTTGTAGAAGGCAAACTGCGGTCTTAACCACGGACGTCTATACATACATGTGTATATGTATGTATATATGTATGTGTCTATGTCTCAATGGTTCAAATACGTTTATGTTTTATTGGGAATTATATTTAAATTTTAGATTTTTAGTGTCCATAATTCTTCATGATCATAAATTCTAATATGGATCCTCACAAGACATCATTTGTAGCGCACACGCTGTTTCCAATTATGCAACCGTTGCAATATTTAGAAAAAAGAAGAATTTCAAAGTAAATTTTTTAAGCTCATTGTTTATGTTTTCTGGCTTTTGTTTGTCAGGTTGATTTAACTTTCTTGGCTTCCTTTCGTGCTGGTACAAGTGCAATAACACATATTTGTGCAACTACATATTGTCCTCATGAAAAACAACATTTAATGTTGTAATTTGCTCAACAGGATGACTTTTTAACCCACATTTTTAGTCGGTTTGTTCCTAAAATGAAGATAAACAAAAGATAAAGACTCCTTCCTATCTTTGCCGTGGCGGGACATAAAAATGTGAATCAACAGAAACAACGGGTGGTGATAACGCGGTGTGCGTGTGTGTGTTTAGCACAGCAGCAACCGTGAGACGTTCGTACACGACAAGTAACAAACGAAGATGAAAACTTAAAAGACATTATTTTCAGAATTTGTCTACCCATCCACCCACAATCTATTTACTACTGCAACCAGTAGTTACTGGTTCAGTCTTAGTGTTGTGGCAAATGTTTTTGGATCCATTGGTTGCTTAGGCAAGAAGACCAAACTGTTATCGTACTCACTACTTATTAGTTTTAATCAACTGATAGTCCAACCATCTTGTTGCCGCTAAACTAACTCATGATTCTAAATTATTCCGCTATTTAAATTTAAAACTTATTTCTGTTTCAATTGGTTAGATCGACAGGACATAAGGACGTGCCCGTAAGCATGCAAAGAGCCCAGTACGTGGGAAGTTATGTGCTCTCTACTCTGAAAAAGTCTCCACTATAATGCGAATTCCGTTTCCCGACAAAATCTCCTGAGAAGTAGCCAGTCAATGCACGTCCATGCATGGCCTGCACTATGGCTTCATCACTATCCCCACACCCTATACGGAGCCCGATTTACCCGCACGGCAACCCACCGCCTTACTAATTTCAGATCCGCTAAGTATCAGCAACCTGTGGTCTGTGTAAATCAGAAACAATGAGTCGAATTTATGTGCAACTTCAAAGATTGGTTTGGCAAAAATCACCAAACTGTGCCTTTGCCGGCTACCTCAGATGTGCAAAAACCAGTTAATCAACTGTGCGATCAAAAAAATGCAACTCAGTTCGTTTACATATGTCAATAAAAACGTGCTGTAAAGAAGAATTAATTATAAAAGTGAAAAATAAATTGAATGAAATGTTTCGAAAATTAACGATTTCTTCACCGCGCAAAAGAGTCAAAAAAGGCTCGAATATTATCACAAATTTCGTAAAATTCTGACTAGATCAGAGCAAGAAACTAGTAGTTGAGACCGGTGTCAGCTAATCAGAAAAGTCCCATCGGCAACTATAAATCCACTAAACATAAATTCGCCGTTGCCGAATGTACCGATGAACCAAGACAAAAAGTCCAAAGGATGGATAAATTAACGTCGCCATATTTCTTAACTAGGAAATGTTTCGATAATATTTTTATACAAAACAACAAAAAGTAAAGAAACCAATTAGCCATAACACATCGGACTTTTTGCTGCTCGGCTCCACGCTCTGGACTGGGTATGTATGTAGGTACATATCATGACGTTTTCGTTATGATTTTCATTAGATATTTCGAATCAATAACCGACGAATTCAACATCACTAAGAGCCGTTCATTTTTTAATCTTGAAATGAACGAAAATAAAGTGCAGCAGGAGAAGTAAGAAAATAGAAAGAAATATGGCGGTTTAATTTATGGGTCCTTAACATTCTCAGAAGTATCAAAGGTTTCTGAATAAACAAACGTTGCAAGGAAATAAGTGAATGAATGAGCGGAAGAGTACGCACACTTACAGCCCTCAAACCCCCACATATATGGCGGAAGGAATGAATTTAGAAAAATATGTTTGTGTGTGTGTGTATGTCGTAGGACGAACGAACACCTGCTGTCATTTAAGACAACTGAAATTTGTGGATGTAAAAAATTATTAAACAAAGAATTGATAATTTTGTAATTTCAATAAAGTTATGGATGAACCCTTTCATTAAACAAGCAATTTCTTTCTTTTTCTCCGATGATACGAGTATTATTGGTTCAATAAAAGGGTTGATTGCAATTTTTATTTTTAAATGAAAGAGAATAAAGAGACGAACTAACGAACACCTTACATCCTGCCAATCATACAATTATATGGCCAATCAAATTGACGTTATGGTCAACAAAGCAAAATTGAGGAAAGAACAAATTTCAATTTTTCATCATTTTCATTTTACACTTCTATTTGCTACGTTTTTTGTAATCACCCATAGTGATGTTCATGCATACATTCATACATTGTTACGTATGTACATATGTAGTTACGTTGAAATACATTTTTTCCATTTTTTAACTTGAGTCTTATCAATTGCAAATAAATATTTCGTTTTGTGTTCAACACCGACATCGATTTGAATTACCAACCACCCTACTCGTTCTAAAAGTTTCAATTTTAATTTGGAAATAATTCTTAGACATGATTTTGGTCCTGAATTTCATTAAAGAGCGTTAAAAAAGGTGCACTCGATGTAATTCGCAGTTGGTTGTGTCTTCTCTGTTGTGCATATGCAGGACTATTTTGTAGCAAAACTTTCCTTTGCATTTCGATCTTTGCTGTGTTGCTTCTTTTTTTTAACGCTTTCTCTCTCTCTCTCTTCTTCATTCATCCATAATTGTGTTACCTTTTGGCAATTTTCTTCAATACCCAGCATTATCAATTATCAATGTATTGAACGGCATCAAAGGAAATAGTAAAGTTGGTTAAATGTGTAACGGAAAGAGCTGCATGTAATAAATTTGTAGGTGGGTGGATATTAAGTAGCTGGGTGGTTGAAAGAACGGAGGAATAAAGGGAACAAAAATAAACCACATTCGACTGCTTGGCCACTTTTCAAGATTGTTCAAATACGTCTTGGGGACAATCCCTTTTTAATTTAAGTCTCTTGCTGAAGTGTTAATTAAATTAATTTAATAGTTTTGCAGGGGGAAGCTTCCCTTTTTTATTTATTTTTATTTTATTATTATTTCACAGAAACAAAAACTGTGCATTCACAGTAACGAATCTTCCAAACAGCACTACTATTACACTTTTTAACAGCAATATCTCGTCACCAAAAACGAAAACAATTTATGCATGCCCAAAAGGTTCTAACACGATGCGATCAATATGTTAATTTAGAGTCTCCTTCCTTTCCGAATGGCGTGTGAACGCGATATCATATGCGACGATTTTTAATGTAATGATCTAACGTTTTAGTTATCATTTCATTAGAAATTGTTGGCGGTCAAAGCCTATAGAAAGTCGCTTCGAGTTGTTCCCTTTTAATCGCAAAATTGATTAGTCAGTTTTTAGCCGTCTACGAATCAGCTTGGGGACGTTTTCCACAACAATCATCCAAATGCTGACTGGGTGGGCGTACACACAGAAATATCTGTAAGCTCGTAATTGAGGGTGTGTATGTGTGGGTGTGTATGTGTGCGTGAGGATATCTTTTACCTTTATATGTGTGAAAAATTGAATTTTGTTCATGACGTTTGACAACGACACACAATTTGACAATGCAATTCTACAGCAATTTATGTTATTTTAAGGTCCTCTTCCTTATCTTTGGTCGCAATAACAATAATAACAACAACAATTATCTTAAGCAAAACATGAATAAGACACCAAAACAGAATAAAATATAATAAAAATTGACAAGTCCAAAAGAGTAAATTCTCTAAAACCAACACAGCAGACAGACATTGCAAGGATATCCGCATCCTTGAGCACACACAAAGGCATCTAGCAAAATCTTTGCTTCAGTTTCAACGTACAACTAGTTTCTTATTCAACTGCATCGAACCATAACAAAAGCAACTGCAATCATCGATTGTGAATTTTAAAATAGAGAGAAAACTCTTTCGCAAGACCCATAACATATACCTTCAAGAAGAAGAGCCGAATGTAAGTTTTTATGTGTATTTGTATTTATTTATTTCTCTCCAGGACATCTTACAACATTACGAATAAATATAAACAAAAAATACAAGATTTCCGAAAAAACTTAAAACTCAATTGAAATAGATTTACGTTACATTTTCTCACTCCTTCCTCCAGTTGTCCTCAATTTTTGTTAAATACATTTCTGAGGATAAACGAAAAACTACTGCATTTGTTCTATTAGTTGTTAGTTGGTGTTGTTGTTTATGCTGGAAGAACTTCTATATTAAAACACGAGTAGATGAGATATCTCAACTGTTCTTTATATTTATGTATATTGGCGCTGTGTTGCTGTTATTTTTGTCGTTATTGTCGTCAAAGACAATTTAACAATTTGTAAAGTTTATCATGTACAACTTGTACAACGAGAATTACAAATAAGACACACTCACAGTTACAGAGATCACTAGACTGGCCCAAACTTTGATAGTAGCCGCAGATCCTCATCATTCGAAAAAAATATTTTACATTTCTGGGCAGTATTTCTTTGAAATAAAGTTTACGTTCTCTTTGACTAGGATGGGCCTAATGTACTGAAGCTCTTTGAAATTCCTTCAAACACGCAAAATCTCAACCCTCTTCTAAAATACACTTCCGAGTATAACGTGAACACATACGCCTCATATATGCAGCCAGTACAATTAGAATAGGCGCACAGTACTGATTATGACACGAAACTGTCAGTTTTAGTTAAGTTCTTTAATTTAATTCGCGTTTTAATCTCAGTTTTTTAGTCTCAGAGAAGACAGCGCGGTAAGGGGAGATAAATATGTTTTATAAAGTTTGAAAAATCCAACTAATCCTTTGGAGTTTTAAGTGGCTGTATGTTAAATTCGCAGGGTGTAGAATGTCTTCAAGTTTTGTGTAATAGAGTTTCTGATATAATTTGTGTCTTAGTTTAAATCAAAGCAGAATTTTTTTCACCTAAAGATTTTTGAAATAAGGAAAGAATTTTGTATCCTTCGTTTGTTCCACTAAGGAAAATATTTTCTTTAAAATTCCAGAGGACAGTTCAATAAGTTTAATTCGTTTAAAGCTTAAAGGCATGTTTCTGATTGTTTTCAACAACAATTTCTAAAAAGCAACAACAAAAAGTATTTCGGCTTTCAAATGTGCAGTCAATCTAAAGAAAACTTCAGTTAATAAAAACTAAATCAATGTAAGCACATCTGTATGTATGCATGTGTATGTATGTTTAAGAGAGATAAAATTAACTTTATTCGTAATCATTTGTCTACTACTTAAATAAAACTCGTATCTATAATCGAAACTTAAGCGAAATGAAAGTAAGGGTGTCTACTATGGCGCTGGATATGTGTTTTAATGACTAAAATAATCAAATATTTACTTTTGCAAGATGCAGAATAAACGTCATCTCATCGAACTTTGATATGACACAAAAATAATTTGTTGCGTGGATGAGTTCTCCAGTCGTTTTATTCGTATTTATGTTTTTATTATTGTTCTGAAAATGAAAGGATACGCTCACGCATACATTTATCCGATGGACAATAACATGAAAAGTTAACTATAAGAAGTTTACATTACAGGGGAAAATCACTTAATTTCAGAGACAAATGACGACTCATAACCTGCAAACAATATTTAAATAATCAGACAATTATCTGCTAGTTGTACAGAAATATATTCCGAAAAAATCAAGCAATTTGTACAGAACCGATAAGCACTGCGTCGACGTTGAGCCATTTTGTTTCCTAACATAATTTTGTTATACTTTTTCTTCTCAATCAAATGCGGGACGTATTATATTGCAGGACATTATTTTGCACACCACGTCATGCAGTAGTATTTGACCTTTCGCTTTATAAAATCTCGAATATCGCAAACCAAATACCAAAAATACTTTTTGCTTCAATTATCAAAATACATTCATTTGGGAATAAATAAAATTTAGTCGCTCTATTTTAATAATAAAGTTGACAGTCAAAATGGCATTGTGGAAAGATTTTAATCAGTTAGAGGAATATTTTGCAATAGTCAAGTAATGAGTCGCAAACTTTTAGTTACGACCCTCATGAAAACATTTCCAGGCTGTTAAAAATGAACCCGTTTCTTACTCCTTTTATTTGAATATCTATACGAGTACATGGGCTGTTTCTTATATTTCCGTACAAATAAATGTGTACATAGTGTGAATGTATGTTTGTATGAAGAAGTGTTTAAACGTAAATAATTGAATGCATTTATGTAGGTTGTACATATCTGCTCATTTAATGCAGAAGCACTTATTGTCACACACGCTAAAAGAAAACTAAATGACATGTAGTTACAATAAAAAAATATTTAACAGGAAAAACAATGCAACTGAGCAAAGAAAAAAATGTTTAAAGGAAACACAAACTACATAACAGGAAACTAAACTACATAAAGGAATACTGAGAGGAATAGGCAAGCAAAAACAATAAGTGAGTGAGAAGCCTAAAGAGAAAAAAATTCAAAAGAAAAATGTGTAAAAATTCAACAATAATGACGTGAACATGTTCAAATGTTGGAGCATTGTAATGAAAGCATCCGAGTGCACTCATGTATTCAGACACATACATACATATGTATATAGGAGCATTAGAAGAGCTCCATGTTTGCAGATCGAATAAAAGGTGATCAAGTTTCATGTCTACTTTTCAGGCTTTCAAGATCAAACTGATAGACAAAAGCCGTTTGCAATTTGATAGGAATTTCTCCTAAACTAAACTTTTAGCATTCTGAACGTTCGACAAGGTGCCGGTGTAACTTACATACATACGAGCACCAATACAAACAAGTCTGCATAACAAAAGTTGTATTGTTAGTGCCATTTGTCGTTACAAATGTTGCCATCACATTAACTAACAGAAAAGTTAAAAAAAAAACAACAACTACACAAGCAGCATTAGAAGCAACAATAGATAAATATTTAAAACATGTGTGCGTGTTTGTGTTTGTGTGTATGTGTTCTAAACTACAATCATCGTCAGCTTAGGTACATCTACTACGAGAGCATAATTGTGAATGCAGAAAAATTCGTTTCAGTTTTTAAACACACATTAGAACAAAACACGATACATGAACATAATTGGTTGTATTTTTAACTACAGCCTAGTTCGGCTACTACGAAATCGGTTGGAAACGTTTTGCATTTTGGTGAGTTACATATCTTTCATTTGCTAGAATCGCTGTAGCTAACAGAACTAAGTTGTTGCTATAGAAATTGTGCCACATTTAATAGACTTGAATATCTAACCGAACCGAATCACACTGTAAAATAATTTCTATGCCCGACCTTCTGTTTATGTTTATGAACACTTGTGCATTGTTCTTATGTATCTGTTTGTTGTCTTTCAGTTATTTATTATAATTTTTTTGCTCTTAAACATTTTCACTTTAATTAAATTTTAACAAAATTTGTTGCACAAGTATGAACTTTGACTTGAACAAATTCTGGATCTTTGTGATTCATACATAGACACTCGTCCTCATGTATGTATACGTGTAGTTCTGAGATCAGTTCCATATGTGCTCTGGAAGCTATTCAGTAATCAGTACCCGCCACAAAGAGAATATGGGACACAATTGTACGCATTTGTATTTTCGGAGTGACCGATCAAACTTTCAACTCTCATAGGGATAGTTATTCCCTTGGGTTGCAAGCTGTTTATTCAGATCTGCTGGTATGTGTATGAGCATTTCCTAATTGCTTTTAGTCTTGTAGTAAATTGAGCTCAACATTCATTAATGAAAACATTCGAACATCAGACAATTAAAAATTATTCTCTCATTAAATACAAGATAGGGGCTTCTTTAAGTCGTTCTCTAATTCCAAATTAAATGTTGGCAAATTTTTAGTAAATCTTCCCATACAACATTTATATTCATAGGAATGCACAAGTGTATGCGTTTATTTGCTCATGCTTGTATGTGTGTTTGTTCTACTTGTGTATCTTGTGAAGCGAGTAGATAAATTTAATTTAATTATAATACATTTTGTTTTTATTGTTTTAGCAAAAGAAAAAATAAAAGAGTGTGCAGTGTACGAGTAATCAGAGCCACATTCTAAAGTTCGTACACGCAAACAAAAAAACATGGTTAAGTTAACAATAATCCTGAAGCAATCATATGATTGTAAAATTATCTACAGTAATAATAATAGGGCTTCCTTTGAACGATGGAAAAGCAAAATATGTATGTTACTGATTGGCAGCTGCTAAACTACGAACACAGGCGAATAATGCCAACGGCTGGTTCTTAGTTAACGCGCTAATATTTTAATCATTATCAGAATTTGATTAAGCGCCAAAGGAATTTTATGTCCATTAAGAACATATTATGGTTAGAATTATTATTATTAATTTTCTTAAGTTAAAATATTTTATTTGTAGTTGGAATTGCATTGTCCAACTCAACTCCAAATGTTATGAATTGAAATGATTAAATGTAAACACTAAATTATTTAAAATATTTTCCAATAACCATTAGATGTTTGCCACAGCAATATATTGTTGTAAAGATCATAATATGGTTGTCGTTACCATACCACAATCGTGCCTTTTCTTTGCGTGTACAATATAAATTATTTTAACACAGTTAAACAACAAAATAATACTAACAAAACCCTCTAATGTAATTTCTAGCTAAATAAGTTTGTTCTAACTTCTTCCGAATACTGCAAGAAGGATCAAGGTATCCCCTTGAAGGGGATTTTACGATTCGCCTATCAGACACTTTTAAAGTCTTTTAACTTCACACCAAATACTAAACGAAGGTTGGTATGGAAAATTGTTCAAAAGAATATTTATTAACTTCATATTCTTTTTTATGTCAGTTTGAGCTAGCTCTCTTAAAACACGTCACACTCTCAAGTTATTTAATTTAAGCTGTTTATATAATAAAGAAACTACTTAGAAAAATTGACCTTCAGTTGGGACCTTTAGAAAGTCACTAGAGTAGAGTCCCCTTAATAAACTCATCAACAACTTTAAACAATCCTCACTACTTAGCGGGATCGATTATTAAATCAAATCCAACCAAACAAAAACAAACCAATACCGAGCGGGTCGGACTGAAAGAAACAAATAAAATAAAGTTGTTAACATTGAATTTGCTTGGCAACAGCAACAAAAGTTCTTTCGAGTGGGAGTGGGCTTGTTGTGGCCGACACAGTCTCAAGTTGTCGCTCTTATTTTGCAATTTCTTATTTGCTTTGCTCCTTTATTGTACCCCTGAATACACTTCCTCAATGAAAATTGAGTTCTCTTTCCGGCTCATTTGTAACATTTCGAAAATTCATTTATATTTATTTGAGGCAATTTGTTAAAAAGAAAATCCCACAAGCAAAATAAATAAGACAGGCAAACAAGAGATTGAAACAAAAAATGACAAAAATATACTTTAAGGGTGGGTAGTGGATCGCTGTATTTACTCAGCTTTCAATTGCTGGGGGAGCTAAGAGTGGCTACCACCAGAACTAGCAAACAATAGTGACAGTAAAACGTTTCTTTTCGTACAACAGACACGTTCATCAAATAACGCGACCTTAAAAAGGAAAACAAAACTCTACAGTGATACCTCTAACTAACTTGTAGAATAGTAGACAAACCGGTTGTGTCCTCAGAACGAAGATGGCACTGAAGATGGCACATAGCCGAAACCTGTTTGTCTCCAAACCAAACTTGACAAGGGATGACGGAAATTCGTTCCAAAATTCTACATCAAAACACCCTGTCGGCATATCAAATCAAGAACTGACATTAACTTGTTCGTGAAAGAAAAACAATAAAAATCAAAACAAAAAGTTGTTTCCTACGACGAACTTGGATGTCAATTAGACGAGATAAAAAATGTTTGCGTAGACACAAGCCAGGCCGACCTGTACATTTAGTGTCAAATTCATTTGATGGCATTTAGCATGTGGCAGCAAAAAAGTTGACATGTCACAGCGCCAATAGAGGCGATCAATTTTTATTTTCTAGTTTTTTATAGCTACACAGTAATGGCGATAATAAATGGACAGTTATGTAATTCTTTTTTCTTGTGTTTGTGGTTGTTGCTGTTATTTCATTTCTTCCTTAGCAGGAATGTGAAATCTGACTATTAACAAAATCGTAGCTCCTACGAAGCCTGTGAGTGGTGCAAATCAAACAAATTAGCCACATAATGTTTAGTGACAGTAGAGTTTTAGCAAACTATTTCTATATTTTAAGCAACAGCTTTGCTTTGAGAGGCAACCATGACAGCCACAGCTCATAATGAATTGAGAACAGTAACTACTACAATGTTCTGGAATAAAATCAATCAAGGATTTGTATGCCAGGAGGACAAAATATAACTGAACTGATTCCACAACTGCATCGCCAAAAAACTTGCGCTCACGAAAATTATATGGTTTAGTTCTCGAAATTCAAAACATTCTTCAAGAATAATCGACATTTGAATTCTAAGAGGAAAAAGCAGTAACACTGTCTGAATACCTTTAACGATTCCAAAAGTAATTCTGCGATATTTCAGTGTTGCACAAAATTAAAAAAAAGACAGGAAATTTGAATCAATCCGACTATTTTCCGAGATAAAAGTAGAAGTTGAAGTTTGGCGTTAGCACATTGCAAAGCGTAACATTATTTCGTTGTCCAAAGGACAACAGTTTGATACGTTTCCTGGCAAGCTTTATAGTTCGTACGTATTTGGCAGTGCAGCCACATAGTAGTGGTTTGGCAGACACACACAATTAAATATGTTTATACTCGTACAAGTACCAACATTCGTATGGACATTATACCGGCTCGTAACTTGTAAAAAAAACCCTGCTCTCAACTCTCAAAGTTCGACATCGAACGAATTTCAAAATTGCTTCGTTTGGAAGTTGTTTGTTTTACTCATATTAAAGGGACGATTGCTTCATTATGACAGCAACAATTTAAATTGTTCTTTAGCATTAGAGAAATCTCTATAATTTGGTAAATCGCTAGTCTAAAATTTGTTATTTAGTTTCTCGACAGGATAATGTCTTCTGTGGTACCTATGTCCTCCGTGCCTTCCTTATGGAGGCTCCTTATGGAGGCTCCCATACACACCGGCCAGAAATTTATGATATGGACCTAGACGATATGTGCCAACTAAACAACAGAAATTTATTAGTCGTGTTAGCTCATGTCGTGGTGATCTTAATTGGCCGTCACGATCATGTGATTTGCCACCATTCGACTTCTTTCTTTGGGGAAATTTAAAAGAAAAAAGTTTACTTCAATAAGCCAAGAACAATTCAAGAGCTAAAGGATGAGATAATTCGGCACATTAACGACATTGAACCTGAGAACCTGAGAGTCATTGATAGTATCGACCATCGCATAGAGGTATGCCACCGAAACGCTAAAGTTTCTAAAAGAAACTTTATTTCGCAAGCTTGTCTAATGTTTAAATGCATAAAGTGTGTGTGTGTAAGTGTAGTAGAGTGATAGGAAACAGACAATTTTACACATTTTTATGTGTTTAGCAAAGTCTCGTTCGCCGAAAGTGTTGGTTTCAAAACTATTTGACACCAAACTGAAACTGCAGAAACCGAGTTGAAAAAAATTGGAATTATTCCAATTGGTGTAGAAATTACAAAAGGACAAATTGTTTTTAAATATTTAAGATTTTCTCTTATGTATTTAAGCGGAATATACGTATGTGTGTGTATGTTAGGGCGCATAAATGGTTTAATAATTTAATATTTTTCCAATTATATTTTTAAAGGGGTTGGATTATTTTAAGTTTTAAAGTAAAATTTTAAGCCACAAAAGAAGATAAGTGCACGAAATATGACACAAAAGCGTTAACTCAAGCGCTCTCGACACAATTCGCAATTGCGAATCGTTCATATTAGCGAAACAACATATATTTATTCAATTGTGCTGGTAATAACTTCACTTCTTCAATATTCTAAAAAATAACGTATTAATAAAAATAAAATTTTCTTTTTTATTTGCATTTGCATTCATTCATTCATTCGCATTTCAGGAAAATGGTTTAACGCCAGGATATAGGAATTTATAGTTTTGATATTTTTTTTCTAATTCATATAACAGAATTAAGGCAACTAAATTATAAAAAAAATAATGAAAATCATTGAAAAATAAATTAAAAAAAATAATGCGAAACCCTTTTTTCGGCTTTAAACTCTTCTTAAAGTTCTCCTGACAACAGGAGAAAAAACACAAAGAAACATAAAGATTATAAACAAATGACGAGTGCAGCGAATTTTACTTTTCACGCAGTTAAAAGTCATCAAAAATGCAGAAAATGGCTTTAAATCAGTTCTTGAGGTTCTTGTTGTCGTTTGCTGTTGTAGTTGTTTGCTGTTGCTGAAAAGGATTAGTCAAGTAGTTGTTGTTACACTTCAAGAGTTGCAACTGTATAAAGTGGCAAAAGGAATGAATAAAAGTAGCAGCGGCAACAACAGAAACAACATCAACTAAAAATAGAAACATCATAACAACGTAATAATAACAGCATTAGGAATATCAACACCGCCGCCGCTATGAAGCACTTCACGAAGAGCATTAGAAGCCCTTTTTTCAATAGAAGTCAAAAAACTAACTGAAGCAGGCCCATTAAGCCAGTAACTGTTTAAGTTACAGCCTTTTGAATTTTCGTTTTTGTTTGATACAAACATTACTCTATTTTGTATGTAAAAATAATAAAGTCATAAAAAGCTGCACAACCCACCCACCCACACACACACAAGACACAAAGCAAAAAGAGCAACAAAAAATGAGAACCGTTTAACAAAACGCAGCCTGAAGCACTTTTAATACATGAAGTTTGAGTAGGAAGGGCGGCAAGAGCGAAGTAGGATCCAAATAAGTTCAAAAAACTATAAAAATAAGATTGAACGGGGGTTCGCATTTGGGCACTTGTGTGTGTATGTCTGTGTGTTTGTCTATAAGCTGAGAAACTTCCGCAGTGTATAAAACATTATAAAAAATAACGCAGGGAAATAGGAAGCCGTGCAAAAAAAATCTCGTCATTACTTACATCACAACAATATGCAACAGTTACAGTGCTTTGTGAAGCACATTCATTCACAAACACTCGCACTACGTTTGCTCTCGTTCATACACTCCACATGCAGCTACAAAATTCAGGCTTTAGTCACCTTTTCATAAAAGTTGCTTAACTGCCTCTAGAACTCATCTCATATTTTCACCACTTCATTTTTTTATTCCTTAAGTGCACATTTCATATTTAAGTACATAAATGTTTATATAAATGCGAAAGTATTAGTGTCTAGGTAGACTGTTAGATTGTTAGACTCTTTTTCCCTTTTTAAAACCTTCTCTTCCTGTTTTGATTCACGCAAGTAGGATGGCCCCAAACGTCTAAAAATTATGAAAAGGAAGAATAAAACTTATTGTTTCACCGACTGATAGGGCAAAGTGGTCACGTAAATAAAACAAACTACACGTCTGTGCTTTTTGGTCCCATTGTTGCCACTTGCAAGTTGTTGTCTCAGCGCGCTTAATTATCACATCTCTTTATTTTCCTTTTGTTGTTCTTATGAAGAACATAATTTTCCCTCTGTAGCTGGAGGACTTAATTTCTAACTTACACAGTTATACAGAGTTATGACAGACTTATGATGTGATGCATGCACCTGCCAGACTGTTGACACTTATAAAGGAGTTTATTGCCGTGCGGTTGTGCGATTGATGTTCTCACCTGGAATATAGTCTACAATTAATTTCCCTCGTATGTTACGGCTTGCAATGATTTGCAACCAATAAAACTCTTCTTTTTATTTATTTAATTTTTATTGTTTTGTGTTGGAGTAGTCGCTCGCATATGATGTTTTGCTTTCTTAAGTAATTCAACCTCTAATTGGGTTATTCTTCAGCTTATGCTAAGTGCATTGAGAAGCATATTTTTCTCGAAATGGGAAAGAATCCACTTACCCGCTTCCACAAACTCCATTAAGGTTTTTGCTTTACTCTGCTAGAAAATGAGCGTGTGTATGGCTGTATGCGTGTGTGTGTATTTTCTATTGTATAATAAAATTAGGTTTATATTCAATTTTTCCTCTAGAAGACTTTAAAGTCATCAACGGTAAAGTTTGTGAAAAAGCATTGAAAAGAACATTTTTTGTTGTAGTTTTTGTCTTGCTGCTTCGAATCCATTCACGCCACTGACTCATTTTATTTAATTATATTCACACACACCTAATGAAAAACCTTTTAAACGATTTTTCTTTCTTTATTGTTTTCACTTAGCGCGAAGTTGTGAGGGCAGCATCCACGAGTTCGAGTATTTGTGTGTAAAAACCCTGCAGTTTATGAAGGCAGTACCTTCGTGGACGAATTGTTGTTGGGAATGTCAGTGAGTTTATTAAGACAGAAATTCATCAAGGAAAAGGAAAACTAATTTTATTATTTATTTTTGAGAATTTTTTATTTTTTAAGTGCAAGTGTTCGTTTCTGATCTGCCCTCTTACGAGAGGAATGGGGGAAAGGGAATGTAAAATTTCAGTTTCACGGCAAATGTGACCAAGTGAAGGAACTGGAACTTTTTGCTTTTGCTCCTCTTGTAACGATACGATTTAAAACAGTTCTCGTACTTTAGAAGTAACTACATTGCCTGCGAAGGTAAGCAGTATTGCGTTTTATAAGTAGCGATTGTAGCAATTGCTACTTCCATATTGAACTTCAGGGCATTTGTGTGAAAATACGAAAAACGTTTTAACTTAAGTAAATATTTGCTTAATTTCATTTGCCATCAAATTCAGTCAGTGCTCGCGCGCTGATGTTACTGCCGCTTGGCTTCTTGCGTGCGCTTTCCTTTTAGCCTGGTTCATTTCCATTTGCAACATCGCTGCTTCCATTTTTAGTCCATTCTTAGCTATTTGAATATATAATTCACTTTACTTTACCAATTTTCTATTGAACATTGTGTGTTTTTGATTTTCATTTTTATTCGTCTTCGTTTGTACCCGTTGGTTCATGAGGTTTCATGTTGAAACATGCTCTTCGTGTCATAAGTGATTTGCCCTTTCATTTTAATGTTATTCTTTCTATTTGTGTAGTTTCTTTTTTCAATGCAATTGTTTGTCCTTTTCTCCATTTTGTTTTAATCATGAACGTAGTGTCTTTTTGACTTTTTATGTGGGTGTTTGTGTGCGTTTGTGTGAGTGTGGTGGAAGTGGTTTTCTAAATTCGAAGAGTAACGTCCTTCATTCACTGAGTAAATGTTTAAGTTGAAGATTTATTTCATGAGTAAATGTTTCGTAATGCGATACTTTACTTTTGTTGGCTTAATTTACATTCGTAACAATTTGTGCTTTCGCTGCGTTTTTACATATTTCAGGTCCATTCTTCTTCTTCGTTCAGCATTTTTATTGAAATTTGAATAGTGGCCTAAAAACTGTTAACACAAGCAATGCAAAATTTAAAGCCCACATTTTTAATGTCACTGGAGTCAAATTTCAATTCACGCGTCTAACCGTGTGTAGACTTTTTAACAAATATAACGCATGATCACGCTTGATCGTAATTTGTAGCTCGAATCAGACTAAAAATTATGAAATACAAATGTTGGCATTATTGCGATCGTGGTTTATTTTCTAATACAATCACGTGAGCGTACAAGTGTGTGAGCCAAAAACATTCGTTTTTATCGTGAGCATGGAAGATCGGGATTCACAACTGTTACGTATGCAGCAATATTGACTGCATTATTGACTGCCCTTTATAATTAATTCACTTGTTTATTTCGCTAATTATTCGGCGGTTCGCAGAATTTTAATGTCAGTTATGTTATTTTTGCGGTCACAAAAAAGTGGCAGTCATTTACGTTAGAATTGTCTTGTTTTTCAGTAACTGTGGACATTTTCGACTCAATATTTTATCTGACGATGTACTAGAGGCTGTAGAAAAATTCTGTATCATAAACTTAATTTCGAAAAATATGTCAGTTACATTATTTTTGCGGTTAGGGCTGGACTTGTTTGCAAAGACATTTGATCTTTTCTGTTACATTTGATGGAAACACCCGTAGCATTGCATACTTTATTTAACATGGAGACGATGAGAGAAATTTTCAACTGTTTGTCAATTATTTACACACATACATACATACATATTTCCTTTAATCAAAGACAATCAGTGACACATTAAGTATTTAGTTTGTAATCAACTTGTCCTGATCATAATTGCTATAATATGACACTTTAACACGCACACACACACTAGCAACACCGACGTATATTCACTTGTGTTTGCGGACATAAATGAATGTGAGCATCCACATACACACATGCGGACTTTGGTATCTGTCGGATGTTTCTAAAGAAAACTTTAAATAACAAAATCCCAGTAAAAAATAAGTTTAAGAGAAACAGCACTTTGTCATTTAGTATCTCCACCTACAATTGTTTGTGTACTTCCTTTAAGTCTGCTGTGCTGGAACAAGGAGTGGTGCTTTTGCTTGTGTGTAACTGCATTATGTTGAAGTTTAAAACTCTACCGTTCACTCCTTAGACACATGTAGTTACATGCGAGATTAACTGACTTAAGTTACACCTTCACTTGCACACAGGTTGTCATTTAAAGCAAAAAAAAAAAATAAAAAATAAAAAAGTTAAGACCAACAACAAAATTGTACATACTGGAGTTGTTCTTTAAATTTTAAACACCGATGGAGACAAAAAAAAAAAAAGAAAGAATACGATGGCCACAGGATTTTTTTTTAATTTTTAACTCCAGTACAATTTGACAAAGTAAAATTACGGTCGCCAAATAGCGGTAGCCGTGGTAAAAACAATCGTCTAAAAAGCTTTTAAAATCTGAAGGCCATCAGCCACAAATTGCAACTATAAATCTCTTTTGAGGAGCGCTTCATACACAAATATGTGTGCATATGTATGTGCTAATGCTTGTGTGTGTGTATTGTGTTTTGTGTGATTTGAAAGTTTACACAACTTTAATTAAGTTACCTTTGGCAAATTTCATAGCCAATGCAACGTCAATTATAAGTCCGGTGGAAGTGGGGTGTGCACATGGGTGGGCATGTCCATTTTTTTAATTGTTCTCTTGTTTTATTTTCTGTTCCACACAGCCACGTAATTGTAGAGAGAAGAATAATTCAGAACACTCTCTTGTTTGAAATTAGACGAGTTCAAATGCATAAATTCTTTGAACTTTGAACTACAAGAAGTCGTATCAGACGTAAGAAAAAAATATTGCACACTGAGTTCGTCAGTGTTTAATATTTGGTGTAGGAGCATTATTAACTATTTAATTCTTCATTCAACAAGTTGAAATATTTCAATTTTAAACACCTAAGAACGATTTAAACCCTTTTCAACTCAAAAAGAATTTTTAAAACATGTCTTTATTATTTCTTTTTCATAAATTTTTTGTTAAGATTCTCAATTTTAGTTTCACGACTAAAATCAAAGGGAAAATAAAATAAAAATAAAAACAATTTGTAAGCGGTAGTAGAACTAGATATTTCATATTTGAACCAGTCTACTAGTGCACATTCAAATACAGTACATGCGATACCTACTGTGTTTAGATGTTTGTGGTCAATAAAATGCATTTTAATTAAAAAGGAAAACTAATTCAATGTAGAAAATACAATCGAATCCGATAAATGCGGCGGAATAAAAAATAAACCAAACATGCAAATATCACATGACCCTTTAAATATTCCGGGTGACTGATCGTTTTAACTTGAATATTCAAATACTTGACCACTGACTTTAAAGCAGCAATTGCCCAGCAGTGTATGTTAAAGTACCTCGACCGAGAACAATAGAGGAAACTATAAGACTGGCCTCATTAGGAGCTTAATCGTTCCTGGTAGGTTGGCCAGAGAAATCTCGTTCTTAAGCCTAACTGTTCGTATGTGGAATAAACACCCTGCAGAAAGAAGTCTCTCTGTCACTTCGCATGTACGAAGAAATAAATCTGTTTTGCACAAACACTTCTCTGGCTATTCTTCTTCCCACAACTTAGTTCTAACCCAATGAATTGCGTAAGTAGGGTCGCTTTTGAAATAGTCTTTTTCGCTGCGATCCATGTGGTTGTTATTCACTCGATTTAAACAGCCAGATGTTCTGCATCAATTATTTTAGGCAAAGACTAACTAACTACTGCTACATCTTTGCACCATATTAAGAGCTGGAAATAATATAAGTTTCCCACTTCACAATATTTTTGTTCTGCACTTTGTGAATTTTGTTGTAAAAAAAGACAAAAACATGTTCGTGAATTTTGTTCCTTTTGAGAAATGTTTGTTGTGGCAATGTTGGGTGAAGTGCTAAAAAACTAATTAACTCTTTCGTTGATGCAACTGTAGATCAAAAACACTGAAACCAGAGCAAACTTTCCAGCTGGTTTTCAACTAATTCAATCACATGTTTGTAAAAGTGCAGAGTAATTAGTTTAAAATGTCAAACGAAGACACAAAATCATGCACAAGACTCGCTCTTAAATGAGCCAGTACAAAAATGTTGACACACTACTACCTTTTACTAACACCCTACATCAAAATTGTTATTAGCAGACTACTAAGCGGCTAACATAAATATAATGTTTTCAAAAGATACTGACTGATTCCAAGTGCGATCTCGCTATACGCAAATAGTGCCTCTGTTACGCGGATTTGTAAGTGGAAGTGATGCTTGTAGCCCGTACGCACTTGCTTTGCTGTAGGTTTCACTATTCCTTTGAAAGCGTAACGTTGAAATGGAAGAAAGAAATTTTATTTTTGGAAAAACTTAATAAAACATTTTACCCAGCGGAAGCTGCCGTTTATTTTGTGATCCGAAAAAACTAATTACGCTTCTAAAGTCGTTTCACTTTTAGGTAGTTTTAAGTTGTAAATATCCCGGAAAGTTTATTTAATATTCATTATTAGTACGTCCGGAATTACAATAAAGAGCTGATGGATCAACAGAATCGTGTTGATAATAATTTGTTTGTCGTCATGAACTGCGTTTAGTCAAATGAGGTCATTTTAATTGGCAACAAGATCTCTTATTAACTCAAAGAATATTTCGTTTGATGGGAAAAAGGATATATTTTAATTAAGTTTTGATTATTTGCTCGTCCTTTTTGTTCGCAGCATCCAATTCTGAAGCACGTTACAAATTTGTGTGAAACTTTTGTAGCAAACACCAATGCGTCTGACAATAGATGTTGTCTTTTGTCTGCTAATTTCTTGCCGCCCCAATATAATTTTTCACTTTTCATTTGTGTTAATTTTTTTCTATGTATCTACGATTTTACGACTTTGGCAAATAAACAGGACACAGACACTCAACCAAAAATGCGTAAAAAAGTCGAAACAGAAATAAAAAAAAAACTGCAGAATATTTTTAAGTTGTACGCACGATGCCGTTGCGATTTAATTAATCCTTTGCGAGCCAAGAGTGGCTGATGTTAATTAGTTACACACAAAATGGGCAAATTCATCAAGTTTGAAATTCAATTTTAAATTTAAAATTTTGAAATAAGTGAAATGATACAACAACCCTCAACCTTAAAACCACAAGAGTTGAGTAAAAATCAAAAGTCCTTTTAATAACAACAATCTTGGGAATTAGATTTTATTGTGGTAATTGATCAAATTTGTTAAAGAACAATTTGCAAAATTAACAAAATGAAAAGATTTTTTTTAATTTAAAAGCAAAAAAACCCAATCTCAAATTCCAAAACAAGGTTTCTCAAATCTGCCACCAATTTACTAAGTTCGATCAAATCGTTCATGCAAAATGTCCAATGTAGCATAAGCTGTGTAGTAACACGCAGCGCCGTCTAATCCAATCCAGTCTAAAAGATGTCGCTCTTAAATAAATATGGACCGACAGCACAAAATTCATCAAGCAGTGACTTTTTCGAGATGCGTTGAACGCTTTTGGATCTCATGTAGATTGGTATCGTCCCAAATTCGACAATTTTGTTTGTTGACGTTTCCATTCCTCCAGAAATTGGCATCGCAGCTGAAAATGATGACACCACAGCTGGGACTATGGAATTTGTTCTATAAGTTTTGCATTCAACATTTTTACTTATTTTTATAAAACTTCAAATGATTTATTCGAATTATTATTTCTTTTTGAAATGTGATTAAAATTATTTGTCATCTGATCTTTTGCTTTTACATTTACTTAATTTTAAGTGGGGTTGTTAAAAAATGCCCATCCCTGATTAAATTTCACAGTACTAAATGTCGTATGCAATACAATAATACCACATTACAATAACATTGTAAGAATATTACAAAATGATAAAGTGTAACTTTCTCTTATTCACCTCTTTCTAATGCAAATACTGCTGCTGGTAATTAATCGAATTTGTGCGTAAAATCATCTCTTATTGTTAAAAGTTTTGCTGGTTTGTTTGTTTCATTATTTTCCAATTAACAGAAATTTCCGGTTAAGTCAACCATCTGACTACGAAATATTCGTAGCAAAGAAATAACTTTAAAACATTTTGCCTATTTCTTTGTTCAGTCCAGTGAACAATTTTATTGCCACAACCAGCCCAACTTTAAGTAGAATTAGTAGCCAAAAACATGATGTCGCATGCTTCACTTGAAATTATATTTACATTATGAAACTTCATAGAAGTTGTTGTGTTGAAATACTTCACAAGTTTTTCGAAACCCAAAGTGATCGAAAAATATGTTGCATCCTGCTTTAATTACAAAAGGAAACAAATAAACAGAAAATAGACATTAGTCTTCACTGTAATAGAATTTTTATTTGGCAAATGGGTTGAACCGTTTACTGTTTCTACTCCCCTTTCAATTTATTGTTGTTGTTGGCTCAAGCCACAATTGTAGGACGAATCACCAACTAAGCAACTTTCCTCAAATAGTTTTCTTTCTTCCCATTTCATTTGTTTTATTTGCTTTTGGCGAAATCAAAACTATTTTTAACAACTCGACTCCCAAATACATTTCGAGAAGAATAAAATAGTTTTTTTACAAGAAAAGACCTTGAAAAATTTAATAATTTAAAAACCATAATTTGATTAATAACTTTGATTGTTGTTATTTGTTTCTTTGATTTAAAGGAAAGTTGTTGGTGACCATAAAAAGTTGCTGGACTCAGACGATTGTCGATGAGTGAAAAATATCACTCAAAATCGCACTTTGCCGTAAACACCCGAAATATTTTAGACTTTATTTCGAAGTGAGTTTTAAAAAAATATTAAAAAATCTTATTTACAAACAGCAAACGAACTAATATTTCCACCTCGCTGCCTTCTTGTAGCGAGTTTTTTCCAATCCCATTCTATTCGAAAATGTTTTAATTGCACTTTGTGTCATCAGGCATATACGAGAAGTATTAAATTTTTTTAGAACTTACACTGTACATCGATACAAACATACATGCAAATATACAAACACATGCACATTTAGAGGCTTGGCAAATATGATCACGGTTACTCAGCACAAGCAGGAGATGGCAGAGGTGTATGTTTTTTTACATTTGAGTTCACTCCAATGTACAAGTGACAGCACACATCTCATTCTACTATGCGGAGCGTATGCTGATAATACGCCCACATACGCACTCACATACATACACATGCACATACATATGCAAGCGTATTAATGCATGTCTGTGTGAGTGTCTTTTTTCTACGTTGTTACAATTCAAATAATTTTCATAATTTTCATAATTTCTAATGTCACGTGTAGACATTAAGTGTAATTGCTTACTTGAGAGTGCATGCAAAAGTTGTGCAAGTGGATTCATAAGAGTGTTCAACAGTGTTCATAAAGATTTCTGCATTTTCAAATGTATAATAACACATACGAGTATCGAGATAAGTGCCAGGCGCTTAACAACCGCACACAATAAGACTAATGAGACTAGAAAAGTTTAAATCATTTTATAATTTCACGGATAAGTTTCAATTTCAAGTTGGATTGACAATTTAATCCACTGCTTCGGATTATTGTGCGCCCTTCACTACAAAACCATAAAAAAGCTCGTGCTCGGTGCTTCGAGCGAACTTCTTCAGAACGGACTTCTTAAGTGAGTTATGTCGTGTAAGGTGTCAACCATACGATACTGGGCACACAAAATGTTCCAACATTTCAATGTTCTAATAAAATGCTCTGCAAATGCTGCTTATCTGCTTCAACTAGTGGAGTTAGAATACTTGCAACCTTTCTTCACCTGCCGCCCAGATGAAGCGCAGTCGCCCCCTTATCCTGTAGTCATTGATCGCTCTTTTGGACATTAAAAATGTTCTTATTTTTACTCTTTCGGACTCATTTGCCTTGATAGTCATTTGGCTTGGGAAAATATTAATTTTATAAAATATAAGCAACAAGAACAACAAACTAAAGAAATTAAATTTATTTCACAATAAAGTCAATACGTTTCAACACAGAACATGTTTTACCTGGTCTTTACATTGCAAAAAACAAATAACATGTTCTCTCTTCCTCAAAAGAACACTATTGGAATGAAAGACTCATAGCTGAGACTTGTGCAGTCGTGTTCTTATAGGGGTTGTGACGGACACTTTGGGTGACAAGTATTCGACTGTGATTTTTTATTTTTGGCTTATGGCGGCTTATGACCACAGTGCATTGGTGATACTTATGTATCCCGAAATATGTGATATTTTGCGCAGGCATCAATACATGCACTTCAATTTCAGTACAACAAGGGGGATAAATAAATTTTAAAGCACTGCATTTGAAAAACGTGTAAAATAAAACAACTTCATGTAATTATGAATAATGAAATATCGCATCGCTGGATGGTATCGGCATTCAACAGTGGCATGACTAGATCTGCTACGACTCGCCAGTTCTCTTATGTAAATCGCTGTGTTTTATTGTCGGATATAAATTGTATTGGTTATTACGGTTACGAATCCAAAAAGATAAAAAATAGTAAACAACTTATCTGTTAATAAGTTTATGACTATCGGGCGCCACAAACAACAACTTAAAAACACAAGAAAAGTATGAAATATATTACGAAATTTTAAAATGCAAATGCTCGTATGTGTTTTGGTAACTTGTGATTAATTCAGATACGTTGACAACTCTTTTAGTCAATAGTTAATCTTGGTAGCTTTTGAATTCGTCAACACTAAACTACTTGAATTCGATGTCAAGGAAGACTGAACAAAGTATCCAGCTTTAGCACTTGAAGTTGTTATAATTTGTTAATGTTGTTTAAAATAAAAGAAAAAAACTTCAAAAATATCATTATAAGTACAAACTTGTTGCAAAAAAAAAACGAAACTTCCATAAAAGGGTTGAATGGAGTTTACATTTGTTAATAAACTAGTCCGGTTTGTTACTCCAGTATGAACACATATTCATCGTAACTTTATGAATAAGTTTGCTCTGTACTTGTGCATGTGTGCTTGTGTGTGTGGTAGTAGGTTTACTTGGTAGCAACAAAGTGCATTGCGTTGCTGTGATTGTATTCAGTTGTTTCTGCACTTACAAATTTCTCCTTTCATAATATTTGTAATCGTAATGGTCTCCAGTTTTGCTTTCATTTTCTATCTTGTGGTTGCACTACATTTTAGCACTTTTACATTCACATGCATTTTTGTATTCAGACACACACAGACACATATGTAGGTACGTGTGTACAGTGGGTGGATGCTTTTTGTTGTGCTTTCATTTTTGTGGTAATTTAAATAATATTTGAATTTTATGCAGAGCTTATAAATAAACAAAAAGCACACACACATTCACACACACACACTTAGTTACATTCGTATTCAAACAGTTATAAACTGACTTGTTACTCCCTGCCAACCTACAGCTCATACACTTGTGCACATATTCTCCCACCCACAAACTACAATTTCGAGTTTATAATAAGATTTTTTTACTGCACAAAAGTCAAACTTTGGTAGATTTTCCCCCTGTTTGTTTGTACGAGTACATTTCTATTCCATAGAAAATTATTAGGACTCGTTGTAGTTTTGTAACTAAACCAAGGCAGACTTACTCTGGCACCACATCCTAGTACTACGAATACACGAACAGTATACTTTTGTATGAGTACTTTCCAACATTGGGAAACTTGAATATGCATTTAAATACAAGTTCCTTGAGCCGCAGTCTTTTACATATCGGTTGGATGGGTTGTGTGGTAGTATTTTCGTCTATTTTCTAGTTTTTCAAAGTGGAATTTTAAACAGTTTTGTGCAATAGCTTCCATACAACACAATGTAAATAAATTTTGTACTTCAAACATTTCAAAAGTAGGTAATAAGTGTAATAAATATCGCAATGAGTTCATGCCCATATACGAATTATGTGTTGTGTATGTATGCGTGCATTTGTGTAAATTCGTTAAAACATATTGGCAAAAGCAAACAGTGTTAACAACATTTATCTTCAAGTATTGGCTTCTCAATAAACTGGTTTCCGATCAAAACAGTTGCTGTTGTTCTACTTGAATTTCGATTTAACTTTTAAGTTTAATTTCTTAATTTTAGAGCGAGAAAAGAAGGAAGCGGGCATATTTGGGTAGGAAACTGATAGTGGTAACATTTATAAGAAAATCTGCTAAAGGGAAGCTTGTTAAACTTTACGTACGTTGCATTCAAGTAACGCTGATTATATATAGGTCAGCATATTTATTGTGTGAAGATCAGTATTAAATTTATGCCAGGGTAGTCTTTATTAAAATAATATTAAAGAAAGATTTAAATTCAATCTTATTTTAGTAGCAGTTGCTTCAAGAGTTGGACGATTCTGGCAGGGATAAATGTCTACAATTTCACATAAATCAATGAAAACCAATAAATTGTGAATATGTTTTCCTAATACTGGTTCCACTTCAACACAAAGTTCCGTTTCGTTTTTGTTTTAACAATTTTCATAAACATTCAATTTCCTTTCGCACCAGTATTCAATACCCGTAGCTGCAATTACGGATTTCTGCTTCAATATTATTTGGCTTGATTATGAGTTTTGCTGTTAAAATGTCTTCTTCCACTAATTGGGGTGAACTACATGTAATCGTATGTTTGTGTGCATTCTTTACAAGGTGTTGAAATCGAAAAGTTAAAAGAAAGAACTTGGTCTTTTGTTGCATTAATATAGGAACAGTGTTAGCAACACATCCTGCCTGCTTTTGATTAAGCAAATACATGCAAAAAATTGCAAATAGAATTTTTCTTAAGCACAGCCCATTAAGAGACAGACAGCAAACTGTCAGACTCTAACATGAGAAACTAAAGCTAAAGCTATTTAAAAAGTTAAGGTAATGCTAAAGTTATCCCAATCATAATTTGCATCTTTGCTTTTTAACCAAGTTTGTATACTAACACACACATACACGCCTAACACATGTTTATACACAAATATATACAACCTTTCGGGTATTTCCATGCATTAGGGCATCCCCTTTACAAGTTTTAAAATCGCCATTGTAAGATTTACAGATCGGCTTTCGAAGTTTTCAAGTACATTCAAATAAAATAATGCCGAGGAGCAATGCAATAGAAATAGTATTAAGAACGAAATATTTTTTACTTGGATGCTCTTTGTGCCACAAAATTCGGTTATACCCCTAATCGACACATATAAAAATAAAAGAAACTTAGTTCCAATAGTTACAAAACGTGTAAATAAGTGTCACTATATCATGCACCATGTACAGAGACACACACACTTACGTAGTCATTAACACATATATTTGTATGGGGCAAAAGAAATACTTATTTGAATGGCGTAATTAAAAGTTAAGACAACATAAAAGTTTAATTAAAAGCAATTAAAACTGAACAAACAAAATAATGTTGGCTTTTGCAACGGATTGTTTAAAATATCAACGGCAAGTCATAATATTTTTCCATTTAGAGAAGCCTACTTTTAGGGGAGAAAGAAAAGATGCAATTCTCTCTACCAACTCTTCTAAAAACTTCTAAATGATTAGAATTTTTTTTACAATTCTTAAGCGATCACAGTTTTGTGAAGAGAAATAAAGTTTTAACAGAGATTTTTCTTAAAATCAACTAAAAATTGCAAATTTTGGCTTTTGAATAATTGAATACACACAGAGAAAAGTTTTGATTTCAAAAAGTTTTTAAGTAAATAATAATTTTCTTTCATGAAATACCACACACCATTCAATACTGCCGCAAATTACGTCTTGTTCTTCTTCGTGCTACAAATACAGTGCACAAGTGCGAACGGTTTGAGAAATATGACAGCCTAAAGCTGTGTTGCAAATATAGTTTCGTACTTACACTTGTACTTGTACTTGTGTGCAGCAAAAGTTTAAATAATAAAACGAAAAAATATCTTCATACATATAATAATGTAAAATAGTTTGCTGTAATAGTTGTAGCATGAAATTTTCTTATTATTTATTTTATTAAAATATAAAAATGAAATAAAAAGCACCCACCCTAAGTAAAGAAAGAAAGTTGTTTTTTTTTAGCAAAATTTAACAATTTCTCTAAGAAAGTATTGAATTTTTGCTTTTTCGGCTACAAAAATAGTTTTATAGTTAATGTTAACATAAATAAATACTCTTGGCAATTGCCAGAATTTTAATGGGGTTTTGCAAATTTTATACAAGTTTGAATTTTATTAAATCTTTGATGGGAAAGTGTTTGAGAGTCCCATGTAGTTGACGCATTAAAAGATAAAACCGCTTGAGGTTGACATAATAATGAGAACTTTTGTAAAATTATTGAAAAGGAAAAAAGAGTTTCACAGTAGGTCCGATCGCGTACTTTTTGGATAAAGTTCGGTATAATGAGAGTAAACAAAACTTATGCTCTACAAGACACGCAAATGCTCAAAAGTACAGGAACATCAAAAGCCAAATTTATATCACAAAAATAATTTATAGTTGTGTTGGCTAGACCTTCGCCTGTTTAATACGCAACAACAAGAAATACAATTTTATAGTAAGAAAAAAGGTGAACGATTGTTATCTTAACGTTCTGCTTTGTAACATTTTTCATGTTTTTTACAGTTTTTCACCAATATTTTATTTTGAATTTCAGTTGATTGATTATTTTTCCAACAGCAAATTGCCCCGACATGCTATAAGCAAAAGTGTCGGCTGCTTCATCCTAAAGGAAGAATAATGTCTCTCTCTCAACAGTCTTTGCAGTTACCCAAACTTGTAGTACGGAAACGGTTTATGGTAAAATTGCGATCAACGTTGAGTACGTGATCGCAGCACCTATTACGACACACATATGTGGGAAATACAATTGAAATGGTCCCCACTGTTTCCATTATTTTTTCGTTACATTCACTACAAAAGCAAACCTAACAAGTTTTACAATATGAGAATTGATAATTGATTGATAAAACTGTGAAGTTTTTTTATTGTCCTTCCTTCTCTTATGTGTCACCAATAAACGACCCAATTTTGGCGCTCTACCGCTGTTCACATTTTATTCAGTTTGGTAATTTTGTCACAATATTTTATCTTTTTGAAATGTTTAATTGAAATGTATAAATTTCAATTTAGACCGGCCAACTAAAGTGAAAGTTCGAATTAGGAATACATATCGGGGTATTACTGTACACGTATCATATTCATATGAAACATATATGATAATACTTTACTAAACTATTATGGAAACTGTTGTACAACAATATTACTTTTCATAACTTCTATTTCTCTTTTTATTGTATTTCTATTTAATGCATTTTTTTACTTTTCTCTCGACTCCCTTAAAATGTAAAATGTGTGAAGGGTAGGTAGTAAGTGGATGTGTAGTCTTGTAATAAAATTTATTAGAAAATGTATATGATGATAAAGTTTCTTAAGAATAATTTACATAAAATAAAATAGTTTTTAAGTAAAATTTGAAAAGGCAAAAAATGCAAGAAAAAAAACTGGAATTATTTCTTTTATTGGTTTAGCAAATAGCATGAAGGCAAAATAAATTAACATTTTAGCTGAGCAAGAACATTTCTTTATTTGCTATGGAGAAATAATTCATATAAAAATTTAAAATATTACTAAATTTAATGTACGTTATGATAAATAGTTTGAACAATAAAAGGATCTGGGTTAAATATGAAGTTAAAGAGTTGTTCATATAAAATTTGGGCGGGGTATCCTTTGAACGGTATCAACTCTAGTACGTAGCTTTGGTTGACATTTCAAGTAAGTTGCTAATACTGTGAAATAAATTCGATACGATGTCAAGCAATCTCGTACAAAAATCTATTGAAAATGAGACATATCAATTATTTAAACTGATCATAAATAGAGCAGGGCTTATGGTGGCTTATAAGAATGCAATCAGACCTTTAGTGTCAAAACTTGGTGATGACTTGCCTTCACTGAATCACTTACTTTTTAATGACCACTTGAATCCGTCTGCTAAACTCGGCTAAAAAATATTTTAATTGTCGGGCAATACTCCTCAGTAAAGTGTTGGTCGAATCTGCAATCAGGACAGATCATGCAGCATAGGAACAAGAGGGTGCAATAATAATCCGGAAATTGATATAAGACTTAAATCCACAATAGTGCCTTCTACTCACTCGATGTTAAAAATATATACGTTGGATAAAAAAGATAAAAACCTAACCTAACACTTCAAAACTGACACTTCACAAGAGAATTGTACTTTTTTATCACAATTTTAAAAGTAATATTTAGTTTCTTTTTCTTCTACACCAACTGAACTCTAGTGGAAATGCATGCGTGCTACCCTTCGGTTTAGAAGCAACAATAGCAAATATTGTTAATAAATTTTAGATCAGAACAAATTTTATTGTTTAAAAAAGAATTAGGGATCTCATTGTTAAGTCTAACACAGTCATAAACTGGTTCTGATATTAAAAAAAAAATAGTTTTCACGTTTAATCGTTAAACATAAGTTTGTCCCAAAATATGAAAGAAATTTACATTCAAAAACAATAATAAAATTAAAAAAATTGCTTTCCAACTAGTCTACTCACACACACACACACACACACACACATTCAAATAGACAATTGCTCTTGCACACACACACCATAAATAAACTGCCATATTCTTTTAATATAATTTTATTTTATTTTTCTGAATAACAAACAACTTTTAGGGTTTATTGTTTTTTGTTGATGTTTCAAATATTATCAGAATTGGTAAAATTGTGCACATAAGTGTTTCTTCGTTTGTTTTTTGGTTTGATGGAACTTTTTCGTGTGCGTGTGTGTGAGTGAGCATATATGAGGCAGACAGTTTTCGTATCGTATGTTATGGTTATAAATGAGGAAATTTTATTAAATATTATTTGTCGTAGTTCAACCACCAGCAAAAACAACATGAGCAAACGAAACTAAGAACATCTCGGAAAAAAGGCAGAGCTACAAATAATTTTCACTCAATAAAACGTAATATCGCTTACAATTTCTGCTGCCATATTTTAATGCGTAAAAAAATAAAATTAAATGGAAATTTGTGTTTAAGTACGAGTTGCTTATTAGGGACGTAACCAATCGTTGGCCCGATATTGCATGCATGTTTATGAAGGATTTAATTCGTTTACTTTTTCTCCAAGACGTAACACAAGTCTTATTTCATTGGCCATCAATAAGCCGAAATTTAAACACAATAAATCGCCTTATTCATCCTCCCTAATAAAACTTGTATCTTAGCACTGGTTACGGTGCAGTACAGTTCTAAAGTTTTTACTGAATTTATTTTTTCCCCTTCCAAATATCCTCCTGAAAATGACAGTGGAATTTTTAAGCCCTATATAATGTTTGTAGTCGTAACGAGATGGATGCCACTGGAAATAAAGATTTATGCGCGTTTGACATTGTCAAGCAAAACATTTGCAACCAATTGCTGAAAGCATCCAATTAAATTTTTAACTGAAGCCTATTTGAAGAACAAGTAGTCGAATTAAATAAAATAAACAATACAACAATCGCATGTATGAATATGTGTTTGTATGTAGCGTACATGTGTGAGTATTTTATTTTATATTTATAGCCGAATAAATTCTCACATTTTTGCTTGTTGTTGTTTTTAGATCAGCGATCTGCATTTTTTGTTCGTCAGCGCCCGCAATTGGAATCATGCTGGTTTTTGTGTTTCTGGCGAAAATGTCTTTTTTATGAATAAAATATTTTGTTTTTGCTGCGACGCTGAAATTTTATATTCGCAATAAACATCAGCTTGTTCAGCTTTTCTGTGCAGTGTCTTGCAAAACTATTAATCACTTTTTAGTCGTTTGTTTGTGGGTGAACAATTGCGAATTTTTATCGAAAGTGGAGAAATTTGGACCAAACGATGAATTTAAATCAAATCGGGAGACTCATTTGGCTACAAACAAAATTATTTCGTATCTTCCATTTCTATTTGATGCCACTGCTGGAAATTGTTGGCTTGAAAATCGATATCGATGTGAAAAGTGTGCGTAGATGTTGAGTAGCTGCGGTAGCTGTGTTTCGAAAAAATGTTTAAATAACTTTATTAACTTTTCATTTGTTGAGTTTATAAATGCTTTTTGTTCTTGCCTGCTCACATGTCCATTGTACCGTTTAGACGTATGTGTGTTCCACGAGTATATGTCCGTCCTTGCGTGCATTTGCTTGGCCATTCATTCTGTCTGTCAGCCTGTACAATATTCACATCATCAACTTTTGGTTTTTGATCACAACACGTTTAAGTGGCCATATAGAGTTTTTATGTGTTTTTATACACATCTTTACATTCTCCCAGCAAACACGTTGCATATACGATTTTTGGTGGCTTGAAGAGTTTTCACAAATTTGCTGGGTGTTATTTGTCAAAACTAGTGATTGAAATCAATCCAAATAAATACGTCGTATGTGTGAAGATGTGTGTGATACTACATTATTGATTTTGTATGCGTTTGTGTGTGTCTGATTAAAATTTCATTTTAAAATGTTTTCTCTCTTTGTTTTGTCACTGCACCAGTAATCGTGGTTGTTATGGCTGTTGTAGTTATCGTAGTAAAGTTATTTACGGACTACAAATATAACAACAAACCACTCATGCATGTTTATTATCCGTGGTTTATATGAATTGACCGGAAATAACACAGATACATGTATCCATTCTCATATATACACACACACACACGCGTATATGCATGCATGCATGTAAACGTATCGATCGTTTAAACAGTGAAAAATAGAGAAAAAAATCAAAACCGAAACTTTTTTAAATATATTGGGCCTCTAAGAATGTACAACACATACGTACATCAAGCGCAAAGAAGGGAGTAAAGGGCGGATATAGGAAAATAATTTACATCGCAATTTAACAACAAGGAAGAAAGAAAATCTAGACAAACCTCATAACTTCATTTGCCCAAATTCCAACTTTGGTTGTATTTGCTTGTAGCCCTTGGGCTGGAGAGTTTGGTGGGTGGTATGAGAAGTTTAAGCTGGTAAAAATGAACATGAACTAGAGACATTGTAAACACCGGAAACTGTGTTCCCTTATTGAATTTGTAGCAAGGATTTTTATTTGATAAGCATTTCCGCTTATAATGATTGTAAAGTTGTTGATGCTTTTGCTGGCAAAGTCAATGTCGTTGCTGCTTTTGTTGATGTATGTCTTGTCGTTGCTAAATCTGCTTATAAATGTTGATTGTGATTGTAATGATATTGTTGATGATTCTTGTGTTAATTTTATTTGATTATTTTTCATTTTAAAAACCTCCAGTCGTCACCACAACGAAACTCTTAATTTTTCTTTAAGGTTTCTTTTGTTAAATCTATTATTATTATTATTGATGTTGTTGTTGCGGATGTTCTTGCTTTCATTTAGTATTAGGTTTTTTAAATTCTTGTTTGCACTTTGATAATAATTCTTAGTTTAGATTTTTGAACCATTTAGGAAAAATTAGAAAATAAAATTATTTTATTACAACTTATTTCGAAAAGGATTTTGCCATGATTCATTGCATGCATTTGCTTGCACATAGGAGTACGAATGAGTGAAGGAGGATTTCGCAACTGAATCCGTAAACGATTTACTTCCTCTTCAGATATGTATTAGCGTTATATTCAGTTTAATACTTCCATTGCAAATTCATCTAATGGACGAGGGAAGAATGTAATAAATTATTAATTGACTGTTCTTTCTTCTTGAACAGAGCTAAATATTGCAATACAGTGACACTCAACTCTTTCGCCGTAGTGCAATAATTATCATCAGCAAACTCTCTTCAATTATGCATCCTTAAATGTAAAAGAATTTCTTACACATTTCATAAATTTTCCGAAGTACCAAAACTTCATTGTATTCATCGGGGTACCACCGTAAGAATATTTTACGTGCATGTGTGTGAAAGTGTGAATGTGTGTAAAGAAGTTGTAATTCATAAAAATCTTGTCTTATCAATAAATACAGGCTGTTTTCCCCTTCTAAGTTTAACAAATTTCCCTGAAAGTGGCAATTTGTTTTATGATCTGCTTTGTTGGCTGCCGACCTCTCCCTCATCGTTTTCGGAGTGTTTTATTCTTTCGTTGCTGCCAAACTAACAAATCGACGGTTTGTTAATATTTTAGCAGCAGGTTTGTGAACGGCATCTGTAATCCGAGGCAGTTGTCAATAAGTATCTTTTTTTACTTTCTATTGTTGCGAAGGATGGTTGGTGTATTAAATGTATTAAGTCCATAATACTCGTACATAATGGAAAAAGTCGAAATGTTTGAATATGTGCGCCCTTCAGTCTGCTGTGCTTTACTTTATTCTTTATGAACGCTTGTTACATACTTTTATAGGATGACTTATAAGACACAGACAGACAGGGAATATATGCCACCCTATTATTTATTCATGTCACGTAAAGTTTATAGTTGTGTGAACAGACTTGACTTATGAAGGCAAAGAAGTTGGATTTTTCTGATTAATTTTTGTTTGGCCCTGATTTGTTGGAATGACTTTTGTAATTTGTAAATAAAGTTAAATACAGGAGGGAACTTAGAAGGATTAAAAAATTTTTTTTTATTGATAAATTTACGAGCTGCTTTTGAGGCTCATCCTTTTTCGAAAGGGAATATTTTTATTCAACTGACCTTTATTTGAATTTAGTCTTCTTAGTCCTGATTTCAGTGTGCCTGGGCAAAGTTTAGCGACTGCAAACAATGAAAAATACAAAACACCTTTAAAAAATGTATGCAAATGTTGTCATTCTTGCTGTCATCGTTTTTGTTTATAGCAAAAGGACTCTTATTTCCATAATCCTCCAAACACACATTAACACCGAAACATTTATTTCTTAATAGACTCCAAATGTTGTTTCTTCAAATGCCACAGAAATGTTTTGTGCGACATGAAAATAGGAGAGATGGCATTTATTTGTTTATATGCAAATAAGGGTCACATTTTTTAAGGTTCGTATGCATTTTTTCGCAAAGATAATAAAAATAATAAAACCTGTCAGCATTTGCAAATCCGAACAGGCATTAGTTAACTTTAATTTATGTTGTTTTGTGCTGTTTTATTTTTAGATACAGTGTGACCAAACTGCAAATTTTTCACGCAGCAAATGTCACTTAATTTCGTAGAATATTTGAAGCGGTCCTAGCCATCTTACTGCACTAATAAAAATTGTCAGAAGAAAGTTTTACATAATGCTAGATATCGCTGCAAGTACATGTCTTTTTCACTCTAACAAATGTAAATTTAATATAGTTTTCTTTTCTGAAGAAATATGCTACATTTAGTTCAGTAACACTTTTTAAATGTTACTACCCACATTTCAACAAACAAACACTACAACAATTCTTGAGATGTGATGTAGTTAAGTCAGTTGCTAAAACAAAGTTGCATATTTAACCCTCTAACAAAATAGTGGACAAAACGTGTAACATATTTTCACTATTTTCAGCAACATATTTAGAAAAGAACAGAAAATAATAGAAAAATTGACATAGCGTGTAACATATGCAACATTTTGGTGAGAAGAGAACACGCCATGTGACTTGCGTATTTAGTCCCAATTTATTTCAGGCCCGATATAAATGAATTTCTGGAAATCTTTTTTATTTAAAAATTTGTTGGCTCTCTCTGAAGTCGCCTTAGCATTACAATTTCTTACACGCATCTTGGTTCTGTTTTTGCCGGACTCGATTCGGATTGTGCTGTTAATTATGTACGCAGAGCATTACACGAAGGCGCAATGTTGCCTTGTAAATTTATACCAAGCAAAGGCAGCGCTTATATCAGCTACAGAGGATATAAAATAAACAAACACAACTGGGGGTTATTGTGCGGCTACGATTATGCTTGGATCATGTAAATTCACCGAATGCGGTGCTAACCGGTAGATGTCGTAATTGCGAGTCCATGTTTGTGAGTCGTGGCCGACATAGCGGAAGTTTAAGTCCTGGTTTGGTGTCGGCCAGTCAACGCTGTCTCTTCATTCTTTATGGCTGTCGTGAAGTAAGCATCAATGATTACGAAGTTCTAAGAAAGCAATAGCTTTAGTCTGTAAATAAAATATTTTAGTAACTGTGTTAAATGAAGTTGCAACTACTTATGAAAATGAAAAACAACTACAATTTTGTGCTACAGAATACTTCAGTGCCTTAATAAATGTTTCATTTAACAGAGCCCGCAAGTTTACTGAATTAAAAGACACTTCGATGTTTAACATTTGAAACTATAAATCAGCTGCAGTTAATAGCTACTGCATGAAGGATCTTTAGTTCCAAAAAGCTGATACCAAAGTTTGCGGATGTTTGATGCAGCAGTTAGTGGGTGGAAATTTACAATATTGGATTAGGGTAAGCGTTGTTTGCACTGCCTACACTTTGTTTATAGTGTCTCTGTGTGTGTGTTAATATCCAATATTAACGAGGTTTAAGGGCAGATATTGATAAACTAAAACCGCTATTGTTATTGTTTTTGAAAAGCACACTAGCACAACAAGAGCTCAACTTGATTTATGATTCAAACGAAATTCAAGGGTTTTTTTTATCTTTTCTTTTTTTCATCTTCGTAACAACAATGAACGAAAAATCGCTTAATTGGTCTTTATGAACTTTAGCTCATATAAATGCTTATAGACGTAATCAATAGCACATTAAACATAAATTAAATGTTTCTTTATTAAATTCTCTCCTTAAATTATCTCCCGCACTCTTACCCAAATGTTACATCTTAATTAAGTTACGAATTAAACACAAACAATTTCATTACACTATTTTGCGTGGAGAGAATGAAATGCAAAAGGATAAAGGACAGCAGAATACACACATACATACAAATGTAATCGTATATTAACTTTTATTGCATTTTGTTGAAAAATAAAATCTGTGCAGGTGAAGATAATCTTTACATGACTTTTTCATTTCATTCATCCAATCTACACAAAAACATACATACACACGTCCATCCGAATGCATAATTTGCCAATGAAGAGCCACATGCATATATCTGTATGTATGGATGGATGCATGTATGTTTTAACATTACTCCAGCCCTTGAAAATTAAAACACTTTGATTGATTTTATTTCAGTGTCTGAGGCAGCATAACTTCCCCGAGCTATTCGCACATAACTTTGTTAATTTCGTTTTTCTTTTTTGATTTTTTAAAATCTAGTAAACCAGTTTGCTTGCAATCAAGTGCAAGAGGGGCAGCACTAATTAAATTGCATGTAGGCTTGTGTATAAAGACACATACAGTTTGTCATTTACTGGTTTCTGAGGTTTGTCAGCATTACCCGCAATTATTGCATTGATTTGTTAAATTCTCTCTCTCTCTCTCTCTCTCTCTCTCTTTCTTAAAATAAATAAATGAACACATCCATTTCAATTGTAGATGTTATTACTTTTTGAATCGTTCACATTTATTTATTTTTACAGTGAACCAACCCCGCAGTTCTGAAACTATAATTATGTATTTTTTCGGAAGACCTGGGCACTTGATTGAATACAAATATTAAAATTTATTTCATTCCACACTGTGTTTCAAAAGACTAAGGGTGACCTTTACTACGTCGTAGAAATGCTGGAGAACAGTAGGGAACCTTCTTCTATTTTCCGTATGTCGAAAGCGTAAATTTGTTCATTCCTGCAAGCCTTTATGCACTATGGGGAAAAGATTTTCAATTTGCAAGTACGTTAAGTAACAAAATTGGCAATGTATCCTGTCTGCACCATTTAGTATCCGTATATTCAACTTCTATGTCTATAAATTTTCTACAAGCGTGGCAGTGACGAAAGGTTTGCCACCACAATATTATTTATTTTAAAACAGACAGGTGCTACTGGTGATAAGGGCTGTAAGTAAGTATTTCGATAATGAAATGTCTAAACATAATACTTAACAAAATACTGGCCATTTGGAGTGTCCATTGTGCTGCAGCATTAGCAATGTGTAGATAGATTTAGCAATAGAGAAAAAATATATATGTGTGTGTATGTATGCCTTTGTATACGCGCCAGCAAATGCATGTTTTCGATATGCATTTGCAATTATCTGTATTATTTTACATAATAAAACTATTATCCTGGGAAAACGGTATTGGATTTTGTACTGAAAGTTCACATGTGTTAACAGCTTAGCTAGCGACGATAGTTTTAGGAAATAGTTATTGTCATTTAATTAAAATATTGTTTAAGTTAAACAATGCAGAACACAATCACAGCCACAGCTACGGTATGCATTCAAACCGAAGAAATGTCCTTTCGATTAGTAAATTTTCCTTATGTCAATTTGACTTGGCAAATTTTATTTCCCCGCGATTTTCTTCAATACTGCAGCCAAAAGTACCTGTGTACAAGGGATGTAAAAAATGCAGATTTAACTTTGTGCTGCATGAGTCAGTTTACTTTATATTGCAACTTGAAAGACTGTAGTTGCAAGTATCAAGTGCGACATGTAAATACACATTTATGCACACATTCATTTTATGTTTCCAAAACGAACTGATAAAAAAAGAAATTGCAAATTTCCCACGTATTTCCCTATGAATTGCTGTTGCTGTATGAGTTTATTCTCCAGGTGACAATAATATTTGTTCATTTAAACGCTCACAAATTTCTAGGCAGTCTGTTGAGGCAGTGAATGTAGAAAAATAAAATTGTGTGAACATGACTTGGTTGGCAAAGTTTAAACCTACAAAGTTTTGTTTGGTTTTGTCCTGGGATTAGAAGGTGATTATTTATTTGTAACCACAACTATTGCTATCAATTGCTGCACTTTGTATTTAAATCACCAAAACTATATGAAATGACTTGTCAAAGATTACGTGCATTTTGTTTTAGAAAACAAATTATCAAGTATTTGTGTTGCATTTTGTTAAAGATTCCAATATTCTGCGCCGTTTCACACAAATACTACATTTAGCCAAAAAAAAAAAAATAATTGCAACCGAAAAATGATCGCATCCGAAATGTTCTACGAAAAGATTGACTTTACGCTTTTCGAAATATTTCTTTGCAACACTTTCATTTTATTGCTTGAATTGTGAACGTTACATATTTTGAAGAATAAATTAAATATAAAAACTCAGCCGCTATAAGCAGCCATACTAAATAGAACAGATGCCGCTGCTATAAACTAAGGAACTTCTAGGACATTAAAGCAAGAACTTTTGTTTTGCATGCAATCACTTTAAATTTGCATGCAATCACTCACTCGGACACGTAAATAAAGAAATACAAGTAATTCTTTAAAACATGTTGCAAAAATAAATTCCTGTTTAGCACAGGTACACGTGCAATAAAGTACAAAACAAAATATCGGTGGAAGTTACGCACTCGCACACACACAAACACACCCAAGTACTGTAACGTTCTCTTGTGTTTTTCTCTTGCTTTCGTCTTCCAGTTGTATTTTGACAAACTTCTACGAACTCGTGAATTTAGTTGTTAACAAATTCACAATTAGCTGTTAAAACTAGACAAAAGTTTAAGGAACATTCTGTTTATTTGTAAAGGAAGTTGAATAACAAAATACACACACCAACACACAAAGACATAGCAACACAACACTCTGCTTTGTTTTAATTATCAACATGAATCACTTGGAGATCAGCCAGTAAATCACACACTGTTACTAACATTCGCACAATAAAACAAATTAGACACAAAAACGTATTTAGAGACATAAAAGGAACAGTGTTTGATACGAAAAGTTGTTTTCTATCACGAATTCTTAATGATGGCAACAATATAATTAGGAGTTAATGAAAAAAGGAATAAATAAAACTATTTCCAATAGAAAACAATTATAAACTGAAGAGAAGTTAGCAGGTGAAACAAAGCAATATTATTGATGAAAACATTGGTGACGATGATTTGCAACGCAATTTTAAATTTTTGTCGTATTGTTTCATTTGTCACAATTATAAACACATTTTTTTAAAGTGAGAAATTGTTGTTTTTCTAAACTCGTTATTACTTTTGCTATTTTTTTAACGAAACACGTACGTTTTTGTAGTAAAAGTAGTAATAAAATGCCGGAGGTAGTAAGTTGAAGCACGTAAGCGAACAGAGCTAAAGTTTGTTTTTGAGCTGCTATCGTAAATTTTTGCCCATTTGGTGAAAAATATCTTTTGTATAATTTTTCTGAAAATATAATAAAATTTCTTTATGAAAGCAGAATTATAAATTTGTTGTCGCAACTAAAGCAATTAAAATAATTTTATTTCTTCAATGAAAAGATGAAAATTGTTACATGAATGAAACTTTAATAAAATTTAAATATTCCATTTTGCGTTCTCACCACTTTTCGACAAAAACGAGGTCTTGCTGTAATTTCGTTTGACATCTGTGAAAGGTGATAAAGAAAAATATCCGGAGCTGATGCCAGCACTTCTTATCTCTAATAGTTGTTTGTAGAACTTTATAATAAAATTGTTTTTTGAGACCCAGACAAACGAATGCTGAATGAAATGTACTAATACGAGTATCTGCTGTCTGTTTTTTTAATTTTTTATTTTTTGGGATCTAACGCTGCTAAAACATTAGGGCGGTAACGAAAAATGTGAATTAGGATAATATTTCCGAATGTGGAAGGTGTTGGAGATGCATGATGTTCATCCATCTACTAAAGCAACAGCATTCAAATATAGAACCGATATTAAATTGTAAAAAAACGTTTTCTTCCGAAATCAATAACTTAATAAGCCGACGATAAGTATGTAAAAACATATGTTTTTAAATGAAGACCCAATACGAGTCCTACATCTGCAAAGATTTTAATCCGATAGTTTTGTAAACCCATCATCTCAAAATATGTGTGTGGCAGAACCAAAACAAACATTGGAGTGGGTTTCCAAGCATTGGAAATGTTGTATAAAATTCGTAATTTTTTCACTTCTTATGAAGGACTTTTGAAACTTTGTCAAGTTTAACAAATCTTACGTCCACATGCACTCCAAAGCATCTGATGACACGTTCATTTGTATAAGTGACACAATATTATTTCACTGTATAATAAGCAGCTCTACAATTATCTTTCATGTCAAGGTGATGTTCCATTTGATTTATGGCCCTTAAAGCGTTATTCGAAATTAGTAATCTGCTTATATTTTTCCACGTCTTGTCGTCACCTTTAATTTTTCCTTCTTGTCCAATACGTCTGCTCAGCACTGTATGTGTCACTATTTTTTCTTGAAAAACAATTTCCTCCCATGTGATTATGGCAATAACTTGGTTACACCCTAATAAATACAAAAACATGACAGAGAGCTGATAAAAATGCGATAGTTCAGTATGTGTGTGAGCTTTCTTCAGGAATGGCATCGTATTTAATAAATTCAAGGGAGGCAGTTATAAGTATGAGATTCTTTAAACTCGAACAAGATTTGACATTTCAGTGACACTGTCATAATATGTTTTGGCAGTAAAAGACACTGAGTACAAGAAAATAAAATAACATTTGCTTTCTTATCTCTTTTGCCCCCTTCTCCGATACTCAGTTGATAAAAAAGAAAATTCTTCAAGCACTTTAATATTTTTTGCGAGAAACTGCAATTAAACTCTCCTTGAACCGCAAGCCGAGATGATTTGAATGTTGTTGCTATTATTTACAAAATTGACGCGGACGTAGTATTTTGCATTCACGGAAAATGCTGAATAAATGAACTGTTCATGTTGTTCTTAGGGATTTTTAAAGTTTTCACAAAAGGAAAATTTAAGGAAATTTAGAAAAATAATATTCTCGTATATGCAAATGACATTTATAACATGATTACATTTAAGTCTTTTATTTATTTTAAATTAATAGAAATTATAAAATAAAACTATGTGGATCACACTTTTCGCGCGTACTGTACACATGTTTAGAAGCAATAATGTTCGTCGCATTGTGCGGCTTCTGGCAAGTCAACGATTTAGTTTAGTATCTGGGGCGACTGCTAAGTATTTTGAAATGAATTTATCACATGAATGCGAAACGCTTTTTAAGGGCAGGTAAATTCGGATATTGTGAAGGCATAAGGCCTGATATTGCCTGGAAAAATGGTAGTGGCGCAAATTGAAGAAGCAATTAAAAACAAGTGGGAACAAATAAGTTCTGCAGTTTTAGTTCCTTTTTCAAAGCAGTTTATTGCTGAGTATATTTACGAGCTGACGCCTGGCGCAAAGACTCCAGATGTAGTTGCAACTAATCCGTACACAAATATTGTAAGATCGATTAAATTAAAAGCCTTTAATGAAAATAGAAAAACAGTTTTTGCACCTTTATGCGTTTTATTATTAAACAGAATTAAGTAGTCATCCTTCACATCAATAAAAACTTAAAATTAAGAAATAATTAAATAGAGAGACTTATTTCTAGAGGCTGCGAAAATTACAAGTGGAGTCAAAACTTGACTTTTACTAACAGTTTAAAAATATTCTTAACATTCTGATAAGGGAACATGAGGTAACACGTATTTAAGATTTTCTCTGTCTTTTGTTCTGCCGCAAAATATCTTTCTGCCTTCTTTCTCTGCTGCAAGATGGCAAATATGATACAATGAAGGTCTAGGTAAATCCCTTTCATGGTTTATTAACAATTAAACATTTTAAAATAAATATTTAGGAACGGAAGTATCTTGTTGTGACAGAGTAAATAATGCCACTCATGGTCTACTTCCTTTAATCAGTGATAAGCCAGTGTCGTAAAAACAAAGTCACGTCACCGTGAGGTTGTTTTTTTATTTTCTGTTGGCAAATATTGAAGAGATAACAGAAGTGAAGGTCTTTTGTAGCAGTTGTTCTTTAAATTTATGATGAGAAAAATACTCTGTATAAAACATCTTAAGCGGGGAAGTCGTCATTCAATCAATTCAATTTAAATGCCTCAACTACACGGACCGGTTGTCTGTGATCAGTGAATTCGATGGAACATAGTTAAGCAATCGTATCTTGTGCAATGAGAAATTTAAGAAACCGATTCATGTTTTTTGTGGGTTTGTTTGTTGAGTGCTCGTATCCTGTAATGACACTACCACTGAAGGATTTGGCACTAAATGTCGGCGATGATGCGGCTGATTACTCATTCCATTCACGTGGCGGTGAAGAGTTAAATCTTGATGGCCGCATTGTAGGTGGCTTTGTGACATCAATTGCAAATTATCCCTATCAGGTTTCATTGCAATATCACAACGTTCATATTTGCGGTGGTTCAATTGTGGCTCGGAATATTATTTTAACGGCAGCTCATTGCATTGAACAGCCCTGGGATGCAGCAGCATTTCGCGTACGTGCCGGTTCATCAACTCATCTCTATGGTGGTCAATTGGTAGATGTCCGTCATATATTTAACCATGAAGCATATAGCACTTCGACACTAGATAGCGATGTGGCTGTGGTGGTGCTTAATAGAAGCCTTATCTACACGCGGTTTGTGCAGCCAGTAGAGTTGGCAGCATGGGGCGAACAATTACCAAACGACGAAAATGAATTGTTTGTAAGTGGGTGGGGAGTGACCAGCAGCGAGACGGAACTGGTATCCCCTCTACTTAATTATGTTGCTGTGCATTTAATTAATCAAACAACTTGTTCGAAGAATTATCAATACATTGCAACAATCAGTGCGAATATGTTTTGTGCTGGTAACCCACAAGGTGGCAAAGACAGTTGTCAAGGCGATTCTGGTGGGCCATTGATTAGCTATGTCCCATCCTCGTCGTCAGCGAAGCAATCAGTATTACAAACACACGTACGAGATAACAACCCCAAACAGTATGGCATCGTTTCTTGGGGTGTGCGCTGTGGGGAACAAAGTTATCCAGGTGTTTATGCCAACGTCGCTGCCTTGCGGCCATGGATAGATGAAAGATTAAGACAAGTTGCTTATTTAGAATGAAATGAAAAGCAATAATAAATAGGAGACTTCAGTTTTAGATAAAAATCATAATTTATTGTTTTAATTAAATCTTGGAGGGCCTGAAAGAGCCAATGACATGGGGGAAATAATAATGATCAAGGATAAAAAATATAAAGTCTAAAATGAAATTTAAGGCTTCGAAAACAATTAGTTAAATATCCAATTAACACTTTATTTTAACCTCAAACAATTTCATTTAGTTGTCTTCGGGCCAAAAGACAGAAAAGTTAATTTTAAAAGTCAATTTCAAATTGAAAGACATGAGATTAAAACAACCATAACTAAAACAATGGGAATGACAACAACCTAGATACCAACAATGCTGCTCGTACAATAAAATCTAGCAGCTAGCAAGCTACAGCAGCAACAATAACAACAACTATAGCAATATAAAATGGTCCAAAGACAATATGAGAAATAAGAAGAAATAACAGAAATAAATTGCAAATGGAATGATACAATAAATATTTTGTAAACAAGAAATAAAAAATGAAATAAAATCACGAGCAAACACTTACATACAAGTGCACAAAGCAAATTACAAAAGAAAAGGAGTGAATATATTTACTACGAATGTCGCACACATACCGACACACACCCCCTCGCACACAAACATGTTTGTAACTGGAAATTCGCACTACATACATTCAGATGTACGATATTAGACACTTGCACAGAGTTACTCGCAGACTTAAATGGATCAAAACGGAAAATAAAGGCTGTTCATGAGCTTTGTTGTACTTAGTGTTTTGATGCTGGTGTTTGTGTTGCTGAAACTATTACGCCTTGTTCTTGGTCGAGTTTGTTCTCTGCAGTAGTGTTAGACATTTAATGCAATAATTCGCGCCATTACATTTTATGTTGTTGGTCTTATTGTTGTTGCCTCGGTTGCCTTCATTCATGTTGTCTTTTTGTCATTCTCTGTCCTCTCATTATATGCCTCCCATATACTTGAATACTTGAAGGAGCATACAACAATATGAAAATAAGACAGGCCTAACTACGACTAACACATCGATTTTTATGACCAACAAATGTTTTGTTGTTATAAAGAAAGTATGAGGCAAGTTTGAGTCAAAACGAGCCAAGCTAAAGGATTCAAAAGGAAAATAAAAAACACGAAATGTTAACTTAAAGTTAAAACACAGCTGCACTTTGCTCATAAAAATACACAAAAGGAAATTGTAATCAATTCATTTTATTTTTGAAAATAAAATAAATACGACGAACTCTACAGAACCAATTGTTTCACGCCAGCACACTCTTCCTTTTTCCATTTCTTCATGGGCAAAAAGAAATCCTGAAAAAACGTTGCAGCATTTCAGGTTGTATTAAATACCAAAATTAAACTTCTTTAAGGAATCTCCCCGGGAACAAATGCGAATGAATCTAACAGTGATAATCAGAGTGAAGCAGGGAGAAAATAAAGATATTTTGATTTTTAAAACTTTCTACTTTTTTGAATTCAATTCATGCTTTTTATTAAGTTAAGAACCTCTTCTTCGAGTCCGTTCAAGTATGTCTTAATTCAAAATTCACCACTCGTAGATAAAGAAGGATACCGAACTGAAATTGCTGCTTGCACGCAATAGACGAGTGTGTGTAAATTTTCATTCAAGAAACACAATTTATTTATTCATTTATTTATCTAATCTGTGACATTTACAATTACTTTCATAAATGTAAAATTGCATTTGAAGATTGCTGTCATTTGTATTAAATTTCTTAATTCAAGTAAGAAAAAAACTTGAAAACTTTAGGCACAAGATTCCGTAATGTTTTTAATATGTCTCTTCATGCGCCCACCTCCACCACGACCCCTCCCTACGCACCACAACACGGATGAATATTTTACTTACAACCATTTACATAACAAAAATTATGGAAATTGCATGTATATGAACATGTAAATGGAGATAAAACAATATATTATGTAAACATTAGGGTGGCCCAATAAATGTTTGTGTTTCGGGCATTTTTGGCTGTAAAATGAAGAACTTTTGAAAAAGTAAATTTTACGGAATAAACAAGACTTTAAACAATTGTGATTTAATTGAATTTTAAATCTTTACTGAAAATTAAAATTGATTTAAAAAATGTTTGTTCTTTAGTATCAACGTCGGCTGCTAACAAAAGGCATTTGCGTAAAGAAGCTGTAGTAAAAGATGTCACCTCATCAAGATAATTGAAATAAATAAAAAAAATCAATGTTTGTATGTTTCTTCTCTATGTTTTCCACCAGGGGTATGTCTTCATGGCAATCCCGTCAACTTGATGTATTGCTATCGGAAAATATGAGAGAATTCGTCCCCGATGCTTGTAAGGCCCAGTAATTATTTAAAAACTGATACGAAGATCCTGGACTAATGTGGCGTTGCATTGCATGTTACATAATTGAGATCCTCTCGCTTCAGTCAGCCATGGTCCTGAAATTGTTACGTATACAAAAGCGTCTAGGGGAATTGGTGGTCGCATAATTCACATGGTGGTGAGACCAGCGTGGCATTGGGTCGAAAGGCTGGCGCCGATGTGCTTCATGGCATAGCTGCCATCTATGCGATTCTGCGTATGTCCGCGAAGGTTCCTGTACGGAAGATCGGGCTGGAAAAATCTGCAAAAGCCAAAGTAGTGTGCATCTGAAAGCACTCGTATCAACGGAATTTAAAACGAACCACAATCCTTCTTTACGATAAAAACTTTTAGGTTTGTTTTCCAAGGTCATCTGTATTATCACGAATGTTTGCGATTGATTTATAATAGACCGTAGACGATACACAAATAAATTTGGACTTCTTGTTGTTTTTGCTACTCTGCTTTAAAACCTCTAACTCGTATTTAAAACTAAGCTTCCACATAGGAAAAAGGCTCAATAACTTTGTTTCGCGCGAAGCCAACGCTTCAATAATTGAAAAAGTTTGGCAACACTACAAGATATATAAGACAGATGCATGAATCACTAAGTGCTGCAACTCTTTTAATTTCAATATTTAAGTTGAAGTACTCGCATGAGATGGCAAAATCTTGATGTTAACAATGAAACTCCGGCTAGCAGGTGCTTCAAAATATTATTCTGAATAGTTTTCCGAAAACCACAAACCTCTTAAGGTTTAATATTTAAATTATAAAACTTTATACAGATTTATTTACGTATGTAATTGTATCACAAGACAAGCATAAAGACGACATGCATGACTATGAACAAGCATGAATGCGTTCACACATGTTCGTGTGCATGTTTGTCCATGTGTAGCAAGAGATGATATTGTAGAGACTCTTATGTAATTTACGGATGTTTCTTTTCTTAAACATTTTGTTCACAACATTTTTCCTTTCGTCTAGTGCTTATCGAATTTTATGTTCAAACATACAAACCCACATATCTGCTGGTACGTATTCTGGATGGTTGTCTCAAAAATATACCAGCTCTAGAAGAACAAATTCATAATTTCGGAACCTTCTGCAAATCCATGATGGATGTAATATTCCAAAAGTCTTTCAACTGAACAACATACGAGTATTCTTCACTTGGATGCCTTTGGTGACCTGTATCCCATTTGGACTTTGCTTGGCAGAAACAAAATATTTCATGAATTTTTGAGAACATGTGTTAAAAATAAATTTATCTACGAATATTCACCACAAAAATGCAAGAAATTGTAAATAAACTCAAGGCATTTTTCTACTGTAGTGTACGTACGAGTATTTTACTCTTCCCAATTGACCAGGGAAACGAAAATAATGAAAATCGCTCAAGTGATGGATTTTCGAAAGAAAAATGTTCCAAAATTGTCTTTGATACTTAATATAACGAATGTTGGCTTCTTTGAAAAATTACCGAAATTTTATCAACAATAATCCTTGGAAAATATATTCTAAGATATTGTGCTTTTGCTTTTATTTTTAGTTGGTTAAAAAAGGCCTAGAAACAAAGAATTGTCTTCGTTCTATTCTTACAGAAGGTTGGAAAAATGTTCTAATCGTGTCTTCTTCGGCGAACAAATATATGGTCGAAGGCAAAACCATAAACGAAAGTCTTGGTCAGGTGGGTCATTGCATGTGTGAATTGTGTCTTGGTATTTGCATGTAGTGGCAAGAATACGGCATTAACGACTGGGTTACACACTACTGACAAGTTCTAATACTGGTAATGCGTTCGCTTTAATTATTTGCATAATTCTTGGCTGGCGAAGGCAACTGTTGACTGCAAAATAATAATTCATTCGCTAATAGAACAGCAAGCTGCACTAAATCACAAGACAGCAGTGAACTAATTTTTAATTACCAACAAAAATACGAGGATATGTATCTTCCTCCTCCCACCTCGCAGTCCCAGTGTCTGCTTTGCTGTGGTGGGATGTGGCCTTTTTAAATTGTATTGGAGTGAATGTTCAACGGCAGGCCCATGTACACAGACATTGTACTAGCGCAACATTTGCTCAAGAATATTTTAAAACTTAATAAAAGATTTTCTTGCTCAGATGGTTTGCGAGCAAAAACCACATGCATCCCGAAGTTAATTGTTGGAAAAATTATTATTTCGTTTTATCTTAAATCTTAAATGAAATTCATAGCAAATTGCAAAACAAAAAAAGAAAAACAATTTTCTACTTAAATTGCAGATTTATAGATTCCTACACACATCCACACATGTGTAGTTAGTTACCACAGAAAAGTTAATTAAAAACAAAACTCCCTTCCCTGCAAATGGGAAATTGAAATGCAAGTTGTTGCAATTATTTGTAGCCCAATGCTACTGATGAGACCAGAACAGAAACATACTTTCCCCACCATGCGACGTATATGAGTATTAGGAAGATCTGAAATATTTTAATAGTCGTATGCAAGTGGATTTGTGGAGCATGTTTATCCTTTTGCTGTAAATTTCTCTCTCTCTCTCTCTCTCTCTCAGATGCTTGGAAGATAATATTCTTGACCTCCTAATTAAAACATAATATCATCACAATGAAGTTTTTCTGTGCCTTCTTAACATTTACTGCTTAAACTTTTAAGTTTCGAAAGTGTTGATAGTGTTTTCAAACATGATATGCTGCAGAAGAAAAATGAGGAGGAGAAAAGAGAAAACGACCAACTTGAATAATGAAAAATTTATAACGCTGAAATAAAGGAACTTAAAATCTATTAAAGACATGACCAAAAACTGAGAAAGGAGGAAAGCGAGGAAAACAGTAAAAAGAAAAAGTTGTTCTTTTTACTTGAAGCAAGAAAATTTGCATTTTATATGGCCGGACTTTTACTTGCAAATTCATCAAATAGGCGACATGAAGTAAGTATTTTTTACAATAATAAAAGGCCACCACCAATTTTGTTTCGCATCTGAAAGAAAAGGTTTTTATAGCAATTGAGCTTAAGAAAAACAACAAACAACCATTTGCGATATCAGTTATTTGAACGAATTTTTCGAACTCCAATTTTTAATAATTAATCGAATAATTATAATTCATTTATTCTAAATTTCTAATTCTATTAAAACGGTGATTGTTTTGAATTTAGTAATTTCCGAGGAGTAAAACAAAACTTTAACTACATATTATTAACATAATCTTGCGAAATCGTTAAGTGGACATTTGAGATAAGTGAGGCTACGTATGTCGTGTTCATTTCTGAAAAAATGTTGCCTTTTGAATAAATATATTTGTCATATTTCTTGTTTGTTATTGAATTATTGATACCAAATCTTCATGACAATTCGCTAAGATGGCTTAGAAGCGAATGGTGGAAGATCCAAATTTTGGGAGAAAAATCATCATCAAGCGAAGGTCACCATGTGGCAACACAGTCAAAAAGGTGCTGTTTGTAGCGGATTTTGGACTGCGGCGTCATAGGTCCGCGTTTTTTCGAAAATAGCACTGGTGATGCCATCATCGTCAACGAGGAGCGATGCAGGTCAATGATGAATAAATTCCTTTGGCTCGACAACATGTGGTTGTAGCTGCTTGGGACTAGGTGTCAGACTGCGAACGGCTTAATTAACATTCTGCATTAACTACTCGCGGTTATAAAAGTGACTTGAATTGTCTGCAGTCACAAGTCTACGTTATGAAAAAGTCGAAATCGACTAATGCCTGCAAAGTAAACGCACCTTGTTATTCAAATTCCGTCGGAAATTCAAATTTTAACCCCTTGGATTCGCGCTACCGTACGTTTAAAATTCTATGCATATGTGGCCCTTTCAAGGGAAAACCGACTTTTGTTAGTACCACTCACCCACACAGCATGTTCCATTTCATACATTGCATATCACTCTCGACCGGTCCTTATTAAAAATCCCTCGATTTCATTGATTTTTTTTAAATTTATTTGTTTTATAATTTCCTGTGGTTCAAAACAAATGAGAGTGTGTGCGTTTTTGCAATGAATGATATATAACCGCTTTACCCCAATGATTATAATTTTATTTGTTTTCGCAATAATTTTTGTAAATATTAATGAGGCTGTATTTAATTTACTTTTATATTTTTGCAACAAAACAAACGAATCGTAGGTTGCATGCCTTCATCATGTTTGCCTTCACTTTTAGTCGGGCTAGTCGCTAATGATGGCGATGAGGACTGCAATGACTGCTGGTCTTCATTCTAGAAATTTATGTTAATTTTTATTGCCGCATTCAATGTTATTTTGTTGTTGTTGTTGTTGTTGTGTTCGCAAATACGAGTGAATATAAATTTTAAATTAATCGATCTTTTGTGTTTTTAATAAATGTGGAAAATATTATTTAATTCACATCTTCTATGTGTATTTGTATATATATAAATATGTGTATGTATATTTAAATTAATATATGCAAGTTTTTTATGCGAACAATGGGGCATTTAAATCATCTACTATTCGAATAAGATGCTGTTTAAGAAAATAGTCGCTTTAAAAACTCAATAAACTTGATTGTAGTATTCGATCGTTCCTAAAACTCTTAGGATCTTCGTTGAGCTTGAATGATGTTTTGATCACAGCTAGAGTTTCCATTTTCTTTTTGTATAAAATTGTTATCAATTGTACGAATTTGCAAATAAACAAAATTTTGTTGAATTTTTTGATTTATAAAAGATTTGTAAAACTTTTAGATAGAAAATTAATTTAACTTGTAGAAATTTTAAATGAAATAAAACTCGTATTTTAATGGATTTTTGATTGTAGATTTCAATGCAATGAAGCCGAAATCCTGATCGATATCGAATGTCGTATTTTGTTTCCCGTTAGGAACAAATTAAAGGAAAAAATAACTTATAGAAATAAACAGTGCAAAAGAAGTCTAAACAAATTTAATTATATGAATCAAAAATAATTCCGATTCATGAGGGGCATGTAAAGCGTAAGATTTTGTTAAATATTTGTCTAAGCAGCTGGCAAATTGTTTGTATTATTGAGCAGTAACTTGGCTACTTTATTAATTATTTATTCTTAAAAGGAAGCAAACGAGTAACATTATTTAATTTATTTGTTACATTTATTTTAGTCAAATATTTGGTTCGTCTGGCCTGTCTTTGGTTTAAATAAATCAATCGAAATGCTTTGGTCTCAAAATTCAATTCATATTGAAATTTCCTGCAAGCTTTAATAAAACATGGGACTATTGTATCATGTTTGTGTGTAACAGCCTCTGTGCACGTGATGAGTGTTGAATCATGCGTTTGGTTCGTTGAGAGTTCAGGAGAATACAACAGAATGACATACGTCCTGTAAATGATTATTACAGCATAAATTGAGATGGTCATTAGTTTAAATCTTTTGTCTGAATTAACTTCTAAGTTTAGTCAAATTTAGTTCGAGTTCTAATCGAATTTTTGCTTTAATTTTAAGTTAATAAGAAACCAAACATGTTTAATATCTAAAATGTGTTGAATTTTGTTAACTTAAAATTTTTGCATGCGAAAGCGCACACTCGCCTACTCATATTCTGTGTTAAAACTTAATGAACTTTAGTTAAACAGCCAAACTCTCATTTTAACTCTGTTATCATTAATAATATTTACACACACAAACAGCTGCAGGTGTGTGTGCGTGTAAGTTTGTGCAAGGTTAATGTGTACTCAAACAACACATACCTACATACAAATGAATATTATAAGATTCGCCCAAAAGCGTTTTCTTCAAACACCTTTTAAGCGCGTAACTCATTAAGAGTTACATCCACAATTATCTTTTATCATAATTATCGTATGTATGTGTGTATGTAGTCGAAGTACATTGTGTTGGTATCTTCCGAAATGTTCATAAATTCACATTATGTATGTGTGACTGTACGCACATGACAATGGTGTACACATACATGTGTGTGTGTGTGTGTGTGTGTGTGTTAAAGTATGCAAACATTTAAACGATGCAAAGTTATGTATATATGTGATGCGTAGATTTAATAAATAATCGGCAAGGTATTCGTTTGTGTTGGAGGAATAAAACTTATTGATCATTTTGTGGTCTCTCCAGTGTCACACATACAAACAAATACTGTTGTACATTTTATTAAACCCAATGACATTTACAACAAACAGCCTCTGTTATCAGCAACAACATAAGTGTACGAGATGGAATAAACAATGGATTCTGTTTATCTTAACGACAAAAAGTCTACTGGCGATAAAAAAGGTTACAATAGGAAAGATGATGCAAGTTTTCACTAAAGTTTAAAACAGTAACTTTTGTGTAACTATTCGTGAGATTAAAACTTTGTTATTTGTTGTTGTTTGTTTATTTCAAGGATACGACTTTTTATATAAATTTGGAAGGTAAGAAAAGAATGCTAAAATTTCTATCTCCTTCACGTTGAAAATTCATAAAACACACAGCTAGAGAGACATGTATTTGACTTCAAATATGACATTCTTTTTTTCATTTCCAAATTTCTTTTACACATATATAAGAAATGTAACTCTAAACTTGGTCATAAGCCCACGAATGAAGAATAATGTATTACTCTATTCAAAAGCTGTGATGATCTTGATTGGATTAAAATGTATTTTAGTAATTTGACACATCTTATTCATGAACGAGACGGGTAGGTGATCAAGTAACAAGGGTAGTTTCCAACTAAAAAATTTCGTGCTATAGCCCTTAATTGCATGGCCTAACTATGAGAAGATTTTGAAACGAAACGAAAGAATAAAAGCACAAACTAACTTAAGCGATTACGACTGATAGAGAGGAGTGGGTCTTGGAATTAAAATTCCACATGTTTATTAAAAAGTAACTAGACACACAGGCAGTTACACACATGCCATAAAATATTTTGCTGTTGTCAGCAACTGCCACATATTTACCAGGTGCAAACAATTTAAGCCAGAATGTGTCGATAAAATTGTAGCTTTCAGGTAAACGAATACGGCCGGCCATCAATGGATAAGTTTGTGGTCGCCTTTATGTCATCTCAAGTTTACTTTACGTCTTATATAAAATATGTATGTAGTTGTGTACAAATCGTTCGGTTATCTGTGTATGCGTAGATTAAAGTGTAGTTACACATACATTCATAACTACAATACATGCACATGATAATGAAGACTTGTGTTGACACCTTGACTCTGCATTTTGGTTTCTTGAGTGAATGAAATGTTGGTCCGTAATGTGAATGTGGAGGGTTCATTAGAGAATTAATTAATGCATTTTGAAAGCTAATAGAATTTTCAATAATAAATTAGACGTAGTACTGAATACTTAAAAATTAACTAGAAAGGCAAAGAAAAATAAAATACGATTTAATGCTGCCGAAGAAGTTTCCCATTATCATTTTCTGCATCACTGGTAATAAGCTGATAATGAAGTTATGAAACACTGTTTATAATCACTGAAAAGACAATGATTCCTATAAAATAAAAAGCAAACAACATTATGATCACAGCTGCTTTTAAGAATCGAACAAACACATTAACATTGTTTGTTTTTAAAAATAATTATTGAAAATGATGGCAACGATGAAAATACTGCTGCCATTATTTATAACGCAGTGCTACATACATGCATACTACGTGTGTATGCTAAATTATGTCGGGGTATATTTCCTTTACATTTTTAAATTCGAACCTAAATTAATTAATTTAAAATATAAAAATAAACAAAGTTGCTGCTCGTGGTTTGCCATCGATTTTATTGGTAATAAATCATCAAAATAATAACTTTAGCTTATTATTACTAAATTTATTACATCATATTTCGCAAATTTATGGGCATGTTACACTAACACACTCTCGTAAGCTCTAGAAAATAGCACTTGAATGCATTTGTTATTCACTTCATAACTAACTCGTGCAAGTCTATATAAAATGGATGCTCACATCGGACAGTGGAATGCGCTACCAATGTGTGCACACACCCATACAGACCCATATACACACGTACAGACGCATCCATTAGAAGAATTACAAAAACTTCAAAAGGTGGCAGTACACTTTCGTACAGACAAGCTCATATCAAACACACACACACAAGCCGACATATTTCTCCAATCAACTTTCAACATTGTTCACCTCAACAATCAACATTGTTACGGTTGAAAGCGCACTTTTAGCTTTTGACGTTTGTTGAACAATCACCCAGCAAAAATACATTTTTTGCCAATCAGAGAAATGGACAAATGTGGTCAAGGTGTTTGTCCGAGCCTCCCTTGCTGGTCGAAGGGTGACCGTTGTCATAACACCAAGTGAACACATCGTAATTGATCATGAAGCATGAATTCACTCCTTCTTTACGAACTTATCGTGAGGATAAATGAGTTAAAAAATATAAATAATAAATTAATTATCTGTTTGATTAATTCGAGAAGTTTTATAATTTCAAACTCATTGTAAGCAGCTGCTAACTTCGATCTATTTATATTATTTGAGGTTATCTGAGTTATCGATGTCTTTATTGAAACAAAACTTTATGTTGGGATGTTCATGCAGTGTTCGCTTTTGTTGTGATTGTGTGTTGTTTTGTGTTTTTATTGTTGCTTTTTTGTGCATTGTATTTTGACCTGCTCAGTAAAGTGTCCCTGCACTTCTTTTTGCGTTTGATAAATTTAAGCAAACGTGCTTGTGTCCAAGTACGCCATGTAAACGAGCACACGAGTACACGTGCACATTAAAAAGCATCAGCCACATCATCAGCAGCCACACAGAAGTAATCGCTATCCACCATTATGTCAGTATCACTCTCACGACCATACAGAGACTACATGTGTCCGCGTGCATTAATGCTTGGCTGATGACGTTAGTTGTAAAATCTTTGCTGGATACGTAATACGTTGGGGCATTACGTTTTCCCAATGTTCCCATGCAGGTTTGAAATACCAACTTTGTCCAATCAAGTTACTAGAAATTTCTTCTTTTCTAAATATGACAATGAAGTCTCTGGACTCGTCTTAAAAATTACAGTATCCGTGATGCAGGAATGGCGGCAGTTCTAGATGAAACACATTCTGAACCTACGATTTTCTTCACTTATGAAGAAATAATGCCTAATGATGCTACCACCACGTAACCGCACCAAATGGCGCATATTCCTGAATATAATAGAGTCTGTAGGACCTGCTGTAGATTGAAAAGAAATAAAATTTAATTTTTATTAAATTCAGAACTAGTTGAATTGTTAGACACTGTGTTCCGCTATGCACTGAGTTGTTATAAACTGCAAACATAATATATTCAACCTAGACATGGAAGAAAACCAAATTTGTGAAACCTGCTAGAATTTTCCAAACTTTCAGGCTTTTTTCTGTTGTATAAGACAGAAATTTTGAATACTTTAACTTGTTTCCTTTCAATAAAGAATTTACTTAAAGGCAAACAAGATCTTAAGATTCTTCTTGAATTAATTGATATTTTCATTTATTTTGTCGGACACGATCTCTTATAGATGTTTATTTATTTATCCATTTACATTAATTCGTAATAAAATTTTGTTTTCATATTTTAAACAGTTCGAGTAATTTAGGCTTGATAAAATTTGTTCGAATATTGATCGAAAGATATTTTTTTTCATTTGCCCCAGTTGTTTCAAGTAATAATTTTTCAAAACTGAAGGAGTGCGTATTTGTTACTCCGCATGTCATTCGATTTAATTCGTTGGACGTCATTTTAGCTGTTATTATGAGAAAATACATCAAACACATTATTTCAGTATTTCATAAAGATTCGTACATTTTGTGTTTTCCTCAATCGATTAAAAATTAATTAAAAATATTATGAATTTTATTTGAAGCATCTACAAAAGTAAACAAGTGAGAGGATGTTATGCGGGTTCGACTTGCAGGAATATTTAATCGGATAATTGTGAACGTGTCAGTATTATTTGCCACAATTGTTGCTCATACGCACAGGGGGATTTATATGCCCGAGTACTTTGTGTCTTTTTGACCAAAATGCGTTCGCTTAAATAATCTGTCGTCGAACTTTCAGATAAAGCAGGGAAAATAAGCTCCCTTATCAATGACACTAATTTTGCAAGGCATTAACACCTTTGAGGACTTTTTGAATATGAAGCCAACTTTAAAAATACTTAGTGATTCCTTCAACACAAACCTAACGACAGCGTAAGCTTGGTCTGCACTAAGGGCTGAATGTGTTTCCAATAAATTATGGTTTAAATGCAGATGAAGTATTACGTACCATCAAATGCTATAATTTTTTCTATTAAAAGAAAACTCTTGCTATAATTTTCAGTTGTAGATGTTGAAAATTTTGGTGAGAGTGAGAAAGTTTACCAAAAAGACTTCGTTTTCATTCGCCTTATTACCCTTTAGCTATGGTTCTCTTAAAATAATTGCGCACTGTTGCATGTGCTCTTTAGAAAGAGTTTGTATAAAACAATCCTTTATCTTTGTTTTTTCTTGTCAAACTCAACTCTCAATTTCGTTTTAATTTTTTATCTAAACTAAGCAGAAAATCTGTCAAGAAACTCATAACATCATATTGACTTTAAGACTTTGCTGAAACGTTGCATGACGGCATGGGAAAACATAATTAATGTTTTTAGGAATTTAATGAGATGCTGGTTTTTGTTTTTGTGTTCTTTTGTTAAAGTCACAATGATGCCATATTCAGCAGAGAAAATAAGAAATTATGTCAAGGTATTTTGCAATTTGCATCGTTTCATTTGAAATGTGTCTCCCATTTGCGTTAATTTCCATACATACATATGCATCTGTACACAGGTTTGCAAGTGTTTGTGTGAACATATCTGCAGAGAAAAGCGTATGTTTGTGTGATTTCACTTGTTTTGCCAGTGCATAAAAGAGAGAATAATTAAAATCTTAAGACACTTGCAAATGAAACAAAAGAAGCAACAAGGATTAACAGACATAAGCGCAAAAGACAGACATTAAAAATATATTCGCGATGCGGGCATTAAATATAAATGCGAATAATGAAAACAAAGTTGTTTATGCGAGTATTCTCAAGTAAAGGAATGCGCATTTTTGTGTGCGAAATGATCCTTAATACGAGTGTATGTGTGTAAATATGTGAGTATATGTGCCAAGTGATGCTGACAATAATAATGATAATGAGCAACAGTAGCTGATTTTAAAAATGTATGAGCTTGACACATATCCATGCAAACATACACACATGTATTCATATACATGTGCATGCATACGTATGCGTGTGTTTATTTTAAAAGAAAAGTTTTTACATTTGCATTTAAAGCAATATTACGGGTACTTCTTTTTAAAAGCTACAGTTTTATTCACACACACACACTCATTCATATCCACATACATAAAGACATAAATATGTGTGAAAACAGTCATTCAAAAACATTTACATGGCAGTGTAAGCACATCTTCTTCACGGAGAACACCTTTCTTCGATATGCTAAATAATCCGAAATTTTATCAGATAATAAATTGACTTTGAACTCAATAGTCGGTATTCATTAATCTCTCGTTATTAACATTAGACTGACTACCCCCCCACATTGACTGAAGAAAATTTAAATTTTTCTGAAATATTTATTAAGAAAGTCTAATCGTTCTGTAAGCTGTTTCGTATATTAAATGGGGTGCAAGTCATTAACTTTTTGATGTTTTTTACAGAACTCGGAAGCATAAATCTGACATCCTTTCTGAAATTCCTCTTCTAAACCGCCATGGTCACATCGTAACTTATGTGACCGATGACCGGTCCGTATTTGGCAAAACAGTTCACTAAAATGTTACCCTTCAAAGTCTCGTGCAAGAGTTTTAACTTGCAGTTTTTTAAATAATTTTTCTTAATCACTAAAGAGTTTTAATGGAGTAACCGTGATCAGGCATCGATCACAAGAGAAAAACGGTGAATTCGAAATTTTAACATAGAAATTGATTTTTACATTTTAACCACAAATGATAAGCAAAATTTCGCCTGCAGATTATTGTCTGGAGCCAGATTAACAGACTTGGTTACAATTAATTTAATTGCACCTGTATGCAAAATAGTTTTAACTTGGAATTAAGTTGAGGTAATTATCTTGCACAATATAATAATTAGTTTCATTGTTGCAAATTATTCATTTGCAGACAATTTGTATCTAGTCCACGAACACCACAACTTACTTGCGTTAAATTTCTATTTTATCCTTATCACTTATGAATTATTAATTTACCAAAAGACCTTTTGAAGTGAAAAATATATGATTTTTTTCCAAATACTTTGAACAAGTAACTGGAACTTAAGTAAATTCCAATTCATTCATACAAAAATAAATAAATAAATGAATAATCCCATGAAAACAGCTTTAAAAAAGCCTCCGTGTGTTATTTCTTTTTTTGCAGTAGAGTAAATAATTTTTCCGTATTTTTATTCTTCACCGCCTCAGATCGCATAAAATATTAAATTCATCCATAAATACACAAAGTTATACGAATAAAAACACGTAGTTAAGTTCACACACATACACATACACACACACATGCATCTTCATATATGTATTACAGTTATATAAAGTTCTTTGGCAGTTTATTAACTGATTTATTTATGAATATAAAAAATGTGAGTTAGTGTGTGTGTGTGCGTGTGTATTCTCATGAGTATTTAAAATTCATGTACAAGAACCCAATACGAAACCAGCCATCGAGCAGCGAAGTCTCAAAAAAACTTCAAAATTTACATTAGGGCCTCCCGATGATGAATTTTTTTTTAAAGATTTCATCTGAGAAACCTCGAATTTTACATGGGGGGTTTTGAATACAATCTGAAAACGTGGTGAATTGCGGTGAATATAATTTTCCGTTTGATTCCTTATCGTCATTAAAAGTTCTTAAATGGAGATATTTGCTTGTGAGCCTTCCTAATAAAAACAACATATGTGAAGTATATTTATATATTTGTGAACGTTGGCATAATTGTTGAGGGGTTGTGTTTATTGGGTGGCAGTTGTTTTCTACATCTTCGATATAATTCAGGGATTAACAAACCAATACAACGCACAATTCGTCTATTTGTTGTTTTTCTTCTTCACTTATTTTAGTATTAATAGAGATGAGAACGTGGCTTAATTGAAATATTTAATTTTTTTGGGGAAAATTTCACGATATTTTTCGAATGCATACTTTCTAAATTTACGCGTTTTTTGTTTCCAATCGCTCTCGCAAATTATTAAAATGATGCAGTGTTTTGTCTTTTCTGCGAATGTGGCTATTTTGATGCCGACGTGTGTGATTGTGAGCCCCAAAGACACCTGCATGCAGACCTTTTATTCTTTTTAAAAAGGTTGTTCTTTTTACTTGCAAATTGTATTCAACTGTATTGGTGCAACTTAACTGCCTGTAGTTTACTATATTTGAATTACTTTGCACCTTAAAAGAACAAGTGTGCAATTGAAAGGAGCACGCTCGTGAATTGAAGATATAATTATTTTTATCAGGAAAGCCTTTATTATGAAGAAAAATTGTTTTAAAGGTTTCAAAAATAAACTATTGGTGTTTAAAAAGGCTCTTCTGCATTATGTAGTGAATTATTTTTTTTCATATTCTTCTACTTCATCTCAGAATCAATAAGACGATTCTCTAGGAATCAACTTTTAGTAAGTCCGGCTTATATTCTGTAACTTTGTAGTCGTTTCGGTTAATATTTGCGCCTACTGGTAGACAGATTCTTACTAAGATATTTAATTTGTCGTGTGTTTTGTAAGGCTATATATTTTACATAAACTAATAACTTTCTAAACTTCCTAAATTTGTAACGATTCAAATTCAAGCAACAACAAGAGTATTCATCGAATTAGTTACTTCACCATCTTCTAATGAGTGCAGGCGAAATAATTATGTATTTCGTAAAGAAATTCAATTCGCCAAGGCAAAGCAGCCATCAATGTTCAGGAAAGAAGGTACAGAAAAAATAACGCCTCTTTTTAATTTTTGGCATATTAAGTGTTGACATTTGTCAAACTTAATTGTTTTTGAAATGACAGCAGACCAAATATGCTGCAGTTAATGGCATAAAATATATTTATGCTATTCTGGCACTTATTTAATCGCTTCATTGCTAAAGTATGTTTTTGTTTCATCACCCATAAAATCATGTGTAAATTTAAATTTTATAACAATAAACGACAGAGAAATACTTAAATAAAAAACGAGTTTGCATGATAACAACACGAATACCTTCCAACAGCAAACAAAACTAAAAATATCTATTTTTTTTACAATTTTGGTGATGCAGGATAACAATCCATTGCAATGGCAAAATGCTCAAATTATACTAAAATAAATAAACCCAAACAACACAACTTAAGGGCCGAACACTCAATGCTGAATGTATAAAGAAACATCAATGCACATGAACACAAACACACAAACACACACACACACACACAAGTTAAACACTTTTAGCTTTGAATGCTTAAGCGTGATTGACTGTGTTACTTTTCATGATATTTTAGTTGTCGGCTGTGCAAAATAGTAAAGGAAAAATGCACCCTGTATTAGTTGACCATTTTTGTTCTCCCTCGTTCGCTGACTGTTATGACGACAAAATAACAACAAATAAAACTCACAAAAATTGCTAGAAAAAAGATTGAATAAGAATTAGAGAAATCCATTTGAAATTTTAAATTAAATATACTTGAATAAAAAAAACAACAACAACAATATAATAATGATGGACAGTACGAGTATAGCCGGCCTCAGTGATCTAGATTTCAACGTTGTTTGTAACTGATATATGACACTTAAAATAAATTCTCTATATTTTATTTTCAGAAATAAACCATGACGTTTATTTAATTGAAAAAAAAATATGCACGAGGCGATGGTTTGAATTCGAAGACTATTTGTATCTTGATGTCGAAGAAAAAGGATGAAACGAGTGTCTAAATTAAACTTTATCTCCTCTTCAAGTCTGTATGCTAATTAAGGATATAAATTAAATGCTGTCCACTATTTTTATTCAAGTACAAACAAACACATGTTTTATTTACACACACACATATTTACGTATGTAAGTACTCTTGAATGTGTGTGTGTGTGTGTGATACATATAATGTTAATTTGTTCCATTGCAGATCGATAATGATACATTATTAAAAGATTAATGATAAATATTCAAATAATTAGCTAAAACTAATTTGCTGTATAGGAAACTACAACATTGTTTTATATGCAGCTATTCACACACACAGACACACAAGTTTAAACTTATACACGCTCGTCTGTTCGCATTCCATGTGCGTTTGTATTATGTTTTAGCAGTTGTTATTACACACACACATACATACATAGAAGTGTACATTAGGATGCCCATAATTGATAATCTTTGTTTGGCAAGAGCAATTGCCTCTTTTAAGGAATCATAGCGGCAGGTTTATTACTTTCTCATAGAGGTATTTTAAAAAAGTAGTGGAAAAAGGGGAAATAAATGTAATTGAGATTTTTCCCAGCCTTTAACAAATGAATTCTTTCACTTATAAAGTGATAAAATACACGTAGTCTAAAAATAGTTCTCTTTTACTCTTCGCCATCCTACTGCACGTTTCCATGTTTATTTACTTGTATGCCACATCGAGATGGCAATGTGCCTATAAAGTAGTCACACACAGCCAGTCGTACTTACATATTTACACAACATGAAGTAGACCATGTATTTGTAGACAAATTGTTAGTTAACTGGGTAAAACACTAATTGCTTGTACGCTTCCGCTATTAACGTTTAATAATAATTATGAACATGGCTTTTACTATAACGACATTTGCTCAGCAAAAAAGAAACACTTCAGTTCATTTTTCATGTCGACAAGAGCGAGCGGAATGAGTGAATGGGACGATTATTGTACAACAACATAAACAATAAAAATAAACCATGAAAAATTATAAACATTTTGCTTAAATAAATAGACTCGTAATACAGCCCCGTTAACAGAACAAAATATGCGAAGACAAGTCAACGCCGTGGAAGAGCGCTAAAAGAAAAACCACAATATAAACGAGTTTGGAAGATAGGAACGTGACACAGTAATTGAAGCAGTAGATGTCAGAGCATCATCGTAATAAATTGCAAAAATTACAAAAGAATTTACTAAGAATTCGTTTGTTTTTTACTTAAGTTTCTGGATGTAAAGCAAAAAGAGCTTATAAAGCATTCGTATCGTTGTAGTGTAAATTCGCCTGTGTTATGCAATCAAATCCCAACAACATTTATAAATTTTAGTTTGTTTTTACCCATATATTGCACCCCGGAGTAAACGAGTGGGTGTGTGTGTTTGTGTCTATTTGATGATGTCCATTAGCCAATTGCTGTGGTATTTTGCGTATTTAATTTGATGAATTGAATCATTCATTGAGCATTTGAACGTGCAGGGTTTGTTAGTTACAATGACTTATAAGAGAATTCAACTAAATGGGGACTAAAAAACCTGAATAATTGTTGTTCACTTTTCGAAGACTTAAAGCTGACAACCCTGCTCGTCAGTGTATATCGTCTTCTTGTGTGTGCGTTTATATTTCAAGTAACGATTACAAACTGATTCACTTCACTCTTTATCTTATCTTATTGTATGTAATACGCATAAGGGTACAACTTAGGTAGATGCATTAGAAAGCCAAACGATCAATTTCATTTGTTATGTTCTACTTCTTCTTTTTATAAAATACATGAGCACACAAATGACGAATAGATTTAGAATAAATGTTGGTTTTTATATTTTTGACAGAATGCAATTCCTAACCCGAGGCAGACCAAAAATATTGTTTTTAAATTGATCAAAACAGAACTGTATGAACATACACACACAGACACATTTATACGCAATCATTTGAACTTGGAAACAAGATACAAAAGAAATATTGAAACCAAAATAAAATTAATAAATATCTCCTTAAAAATATCGGTGTAAAAATTCAAAAATATTGCATTAAGTTAAGTGGACTTAAATAATGTATCCCGAACATTAAAATAAATCTTAGTCGACGTACAATTATAAGAGTACGTGGAGGATCAAATTTCCTTTAAATAAAAACAGCCAAATTAACTTTATGCAGAGCAAACTATTTTCCTACAATCGCAATTGTGTTTAATTAAGCCAGTATTACTTCCATTAGAGTAGTGAACACACCTTCTCTTGTACGTTGTACAAGAGTCAGCACTTGAAATTGGAGATTTCGTATTTATTTTTTTTATTTGGCTGGATACGAGTAGTTTGTGAAATGTTTCAACGATATAAATGTTTTGTTTAAATATTTAGTGATTTTTCACAGATATTTTGAGCTTTGTGTTCTCCAAGTACTTACCAGAGTCTGCATAACGACGTCGCACAGTGTCTGAAATAAAAAAAATTCAAGTTAAAAATTAAAAAAGGTTTTACCAAAAACATTTTAGTGGGTGGAAAAACGACAACCTAAGGCACAGTCACAGTGTTGGATGCTATAATTGAGTGAACTGCCCTGATAAGATTATGGAAACAGAATGCTGTTTGCTTCAGATAAAGTGTACGTCATTGGACTTGTATTTTATTCATAATTGTTTGAATAAAAATATTCGAAAATCATTTATATTTACGACCTTAAACTCTGACTAATTAATCAATAAACTATATAATTAATTAATTACTTCTGACGGAAACCTCACGGTGAGCTTGACAGTTGTCAAACAAAGTAAATGTTTTTTAACGCATACTCGTATTTAGAGAACTACAATATTGAGGACCTCGAAAGTGCGTGTGAGTAAATTCGTTAGTAGAGTGGTGCACCGGTCATACAAAGTGCAATTTAATTATCGTAAATTAGAGAAATCCTAACAATGAGAGCGACTTCATGTTTGTAAGTAATTTTACTTTCGCCGCATGCTACGAGTATTAAGGCAAAAATCAAAGCGGAAGAAACAGTTGGCGTGTGTTCTTCATCACAAATCATTACATTTCATTACGATGGGAGGGAGCGGCGAAGGAAAAATTAAATTTAATTTTCATTTAAACAAATATTTTATGACTAACAGCGCGCGTTTGTTTAAAGTCAAGTTATTTAAGTGGATAAAATACACAATAAAGTCAACAAGTAAATGCACTTGGTATATGAAACTTACTCTTACACGCAAGACAATGTTCTTACAAAAGCAAATGTTAGACTTAGTAAAGACACTCAAATACCCTTGAAAATCTCCAACAATACATACAAACATATTTGATAGCAAAAGTGTACTTGCATGCACGAGTATATGTAAATATGTACAAGTATGTACGTACGCACATACTCGTATGTATGAACATGCAAATGAGAGGTGTTTCAATACAGATAACTATAGGGAAACACACCCACTTACATACACTATCTATACGTTGTTATACTAAGGATGTTGCAAAGGTATGTTCTTGTGTACACACATACTTTCAAGACACATGAGAGTAAAACTATTGAGATGAAAGTCAAACAACACATGAGTGCAAACATTCACTTCCTTCTTGAATAACTACAGGAAGAAGAAAATAAATATTCATATAAACAGTAAGTAAAACGTAACGAACGTAGGCATGTGTGGAAAATCCAAGTACTTATGAATGAACATAAGAGTGCATAACATACACACTGACATGGGCATCTGTGAAGATTCGTACATAAAATTAGACCAAACTGACGTGTGAACTTAAATTGAATCGACTGACAAGTTCGATTGTATGTGTAACTATGTTTGTATGCGTAGGCATGCATTAAGGTTGAGTAAGTACTTGTTCATTTTTGTGCTTCGAGATAAATGTGTATAATCCTCAATAGTGTCGGCGCTACCCACCCTGGCATACACGAACCACTGTATCATCAACAGTAGCTTCAAATCTTTGCCAGCTGAAAAACAGACATTGAATCCACGCTTTTTGTGCGTTCCATTCTTCGCAGCTATTTGAGGACGACCATCTATGAAATTCACTCTATTGCTGGTTACCTGCTAATGCGGCGTAAAGTTAAGAATTAGCCGGGTGCAGGATTATCACGCCGGCTGTCCAGATACTCCACACAGATGAGTTGTGAGAGCCGATTCTTCTCCAGTACTTTCTGAAACATCAGTGAAAAGTTGCTTGATGGAATGGATGATATCTTGATGGGGTCTATCGCATTTACCATTAAAATATGGTTAGTTTATAGTCCCCGGTGTTTTTCCTCCACCGTGGTTCCCATGTTACATTTCTCTTATTTCCCCGGTAAAGACTCTTCTAGGCACTGACTCATAGTAATTATACGTTGCATTTCGTTTACTAAAATATCGATTGGCATCATCGCTGCAAGCAGACGGTCTGTTTAATCGATATAGTGCGAATTCAAGTTGTTTTTCGCAGGGAACCCAGTCGGTAAACAGAGGTGAACATTCTGGCATTAACCCATATTTCTACTGCATAGATTATCAGTGAGTTGGTAACAGGCGCTAATAATCTGCAGCATGATTCTCAAGGTTCTCTAAATTTCTGATCATTAATGTTCAGTGCGTTGCTTATAATGACGGGTTTCTTAAAGAAGTTTTGTACTGAAAAACTTATCAGAATCACCTCGGATGTATTGGCAGAGTACTCCTTGCTATGTGATATGTCTGTTGTAAGTGTCTTAGCGACTGTAACTATCGCAAAGTCGGTCGCTACTGCAAAAATTCAAATCTTACGATGTAGTGTGTGTGTGTGTGTGTATATGTGGTTGTACAAATGTGAGTTTGTCTTTATGAAAGCAAGATGTTTAAGCGTTATCACGAAATGAAAAAGCAACGAGTGCAACATGTACGACTCATACTCGTAGTAGATCGTAAGCACACATACATACGCACTACTCAAGAGATTTAAAGATGATTGCATAGCAGTGTGTAGTTTGTGTTTTTGCAAGCCACAAGAGGATTCTAAACATGCAGCATACACCAGACCAGAACTACCAAGAGCGATGGATATGATATGATTTTTTTTAATAAATGTAGGAACGACTTTAATAAGAAGACTTTTGTATCTTTTCAATTCGGCGAATGGACCTGACTTTAACAAATGCACAATGTCCCACCATAACTATAAGTATTTGGAATATACCAATATATCGTCACTCAAAAGCCAAAAAGTTGTAACTACAAAAGAGTCATAATTACATTTTTGATTGATTATGATGCAGATAACAAAAATGCATCTACCCTAGAAATGAAGACGTGTAAAAAAGCGGTTTAATTAAGGAAAACTTCAATAATTTCATATACAAGGGTGGTTACGCCCTATTTGATTTTAGATGACGATATGTACGAGTACCTTACTCAATACAACATAAATAAAATTCTCAAAGTAACAACAAAATTACAAAACATTGTTTTTTTATTTGTATTTCTGAGTCATTTGAACTACACACATACATACATATTTCTTTTTGTCATTTTATACATTCACAAATTTTATTTTAAAATTGGAAAAGATGGAACCGCCGAAGAGTTCAAATACAAATAATACAAAATTTGTTTCATCGCGCTATGCGTTGCCGCTTTTCATGATCTCAAGTAAGTTGCATACAACATAATTGAAATATTGATTAATGTAATTTTAATTTTTGATAAGGAAATCGGATAAAATACAGAAAATTACATGAATTAAGGAAATACATAAAGAAGCGGAATCACATCTACAACACATGCAATGCCGAAGGTGAAAGTATGAGTTTATTTTTTTAGCATAAAATTCATTGAGGAAATCCTCATTTGTAGACTCTGACAGGGCCACTTTACAGCATCTGCAACATGTAGTGGGTACAACATATTGTTTGGACTCATTGGGCCAAGACAAAAGTGCAAAAGTTCCAGGGAAAAGTAGTGCGATGCAGTTGAAAAAACCATGGCAACTGCCACCAAATCGTTATGACACCACCAAAATTCCCTACGCAAATAAAAGCGGCGACGGAGGAGCACATTGGCCTAAGGATCACACGCATCAATCTAAACTTCGTACCAACGTCCGACAACAGCATTTTAGTTCCTTCAGCTTACCGGCAACAAGTGAAAGAATATTTACGCCTTGTAATCGGCATAAAGGAGTTTTTCTGACCAGTAAGTTTCCACTAAAGATATTTTGTATGTGTGTGTGAAGTCTTATTTTATTCTGAGCAGATGCTCGAGAACGCCGTGCTACAACCCGATGTATGATCAGCGATGTGTCAGCGTGCTACAAAAATCCTTCTGATCCTGCACCAACGACCTACAGTCCGATTTATGAGAAGCCTCCTTTATCAACCAGGTATTGGCAAAAGTTTTAAATCAATGTTTCAATAGGAGCAATTTTGAATTCCTTTTTCTTTGCAGCTTAGACATACCGAATCCCCATTTGTTCCATCGTTTATCCACTGTACCCGTGACAAGGAATGGCATTCACACTCCGCACACAAGTTTCACAGCCGCACCTGGTCGATATGAAATACGTTATCCCAACACATGCCCTTGCTCTTCGCGATACGTTTATCAACCTCAAATCGATCTTCTCATTGAGAAAGAGAAGCTCAAAAAATTCCGTCGTTTATCTTTTGAAAAAATTAAGGCCCGACATTATACTTCGCCAGATTGGAGGCATGTCAAAGGTCGAGGCTTTCGCTACCTCTTTATGGGCGCAAAGCGATCGAAACACACGCTTTTAACAGAACAAGAACTTAAGAGGCAGAAAAATCTTAAACTTTATCCAGATGCAAAATATATTGCAATGATTAACAATCCGTTGCGCACCCCCTTCTCGTTGCGCTCAAGCCCCGTTCTGAATGCCTTGCCGCAGATTAAATTTAATTGCGTTGCCAAAAAAGTGACGCGCAAACAATTGAAAAACAACAAAAAGATCGCTTTCAACAGCAGTCAAGATCGTTTTCGCGACAGCTATCGTTTACCGATCTTAACGCAAAAGCAACAGGAAGAGCTCAAGCAGACCCTGCCACTCGAACGCCAATTTCGGGATCATCCCATTATGAATAAACGGCCATCAGAGATAATATCAAAACTCGATGAGACTCCAAAACACATGCTGCCCAACTATGTGCCAAGATTAAGAAAGAAACTCTTTAAATTCCAACCACTGCCACAAGCCAAAGTACTGGTAACAGAGACTGATACAAACCTCAAAGAGCTCAGCAAAGAAGGTTACTACTTGACTCCGCTTGATCCTAAACGTTTTTTCAAAGATAATGCTTAACTTCAAATCGATTGTAACGATTCTTTTTGGTCATGATTCTTTTGATAGAAATATTTTGTATCTTTTTCAACATGAACGGTTTGGCTTTTCCGAAGAATAGCGGAATTGAGAGTTATTAATTTGGTACTTCACTCCCCACTTTAAATCTCAAAACTCCTACTTAGACACTTTTTATCGATGGAAAATTCCGAAAACTCCAGTCTATTTTTATTTTTTAAGATGTGCAAAGAATTATTTTTTTTTGAATACGACTTGCAAGAAGAATGTCGAAGCTTTGAAATTGCACTCCGTACAAAATTTGAATAATATTTTTGCATGTCCGTGTTTTCGGATTCGTTATTGACTCTTTCGTATCTGCATTTGTGTTCGGTAATTCAAAGGCCAGTGTTATCGCATCTTGATGATTTTAAATATAAATAAAAGAGATTAATAGAAAACTTTTGCTAAAATACATTTAGTTCAGTTTGATGAGATTCTAAGGGTAAGAAAAGTGAAAATGTTCCGCTGTTTCCATTCTGTTTCAATTTTTAATTATTTTATTTTGCTGTTTACTTTTTATTGACTTTGTTGGGATTAAAAGAAAACATTGCTCTAGTTTGATTGTATTCGATACACACTTTTCTAGAGATTTTCATTGCAGGGTGGTGGGTGTCTTAACTACACTTTCCATAGTCAATTCTAGCTGTTGTTTCTGCTCAAGTAAGTGCAGTTTTTACTGAAGTGAATGTCGATGAATATTCAAATAGATTATGAAAATACGAATAAACATTGCAAAAAGTAAGAACGTTATTTAATTTTCCCTAAAGCGTTACGTAAAACCAAAGCCTTTTCATTAAAATGGCTGTTAAAAAATAGTGGATTAATAAAAAAATATTAGAGAACAAATGGCAAGAAATGTAATTGACTTCAACTTCATTTTTAAGAGTTAAAATTACTAGCAATGGGAAGAAATACGGTGAATTAAGACAACTCCATTGTAAAAGTTGTAGGAACGAGGACTTCTAGTTTTCTGCTGTTTAAATTTTCCATATCCATGCAAGATTACATATCTTTAAATTGGGTATTTTTGTATGCCTGCGTTGGTAGTGCTAGAGTCTATTAGTTGCGGGTTAGTTCTCCGCTGAGGGTACTGTAGGTTAATGGGCTACCGCATTCGATGGCTTTAGTCGCGTGAGTTCGTATATTAGCCGCTGCCAATCAATAACTACTGATAAGTACTAGTCTCTATTCACACTAGCATACATCACAGCGCCCTCCCTCATCGGTAACACTTTATAGCATTAGATCACCGGCGAACTAAAATACTGAATAAAATGGCTACTATAGCCTCAAGTTATGCGCCTGCATAACACCAGAGGCGCTTCCGCCCTGTTATAAAAATATATTTAAGGACCGTATTCTGGAGTTGCCTTGTGTTTTATAAAAGAAGGCCCTAAGTCTCCAGTCTATCGCTTTGCAAAGAAAGTAACATAATTATTCACAAAAATCGTTTAATATTGAGATAGTTTCAGACTTTTCAAATCAAAATATTTCCACTAATTCACATATGTATGTGTGTATGTTTGAATGTGTGTATTTAGCACTTCATTTGCTAGTCTTTTGCAAAAAAATGTCTACCTGTAATTTCTCAGCCATCGCCACCTTGGCATTTCGACTTCTTTTTCTGCTACTTACTCGAAGCAAACGAATACGACATTTTCATTTTATTTCAAGCGGGGATAGTGAAGACACAGACTCAAATGAGAACATTTTACTTTAGATTTTTTGACAGTCAAAACGATTATCATCCAACGAAAACGTAGAATAGTGTGAGGGGCTTTCGTGTTGCCTCTACATTATTTCGGAATGCTTTATATTCTGACCATTTTACCTCTATGGCAAATACAAATTTGTTCAAATTGCTAAGAACAGCGATCGCATATATTTACATGATCGGAACTTGCTATTTTTATCAATTTGTTAATCAAAATGAAAAATTAAGTTTACGATATAATTCAGTCGCCTGTTTGTATAAATATTTGCATCAGTATTCAGGCATTTGCATAAATGTTTATTGGTATGTGTGCGCGCTTTTTGTGGCAGATACGATTGGCTGCAAAAGTAATCGTTGTCTGCCATGTTGGCACAGAAAGAATATTGTCGTTTGCTAAGTGCCTTTGTTTGCATAAAAATGTAATACAATATTATTTAAATTGCCAGTGAGTTGTTTTCATTCCCTAAAACCAAAAAAAAAGAAAAAAAGAAATCCAAACAGAGATTAAGCAGGCATGCTACAGTTGGCATAAACGAATATCGAGTACCTTTCTTTTCTCTAATGCTGCCTTAGTAGTGTTTTTCTATAATAATTATTTTTTTTAATCACGTCCACATAAATACTTTTTAATCTCTCTACCGATAAATATTAATTTGTCTGTTTTATTAACGCAACTCGTCATTTTCCATATTGCAGGACTAGAAATCGAAAGAAAAATATGACTTCGACCGATACATACATCTGCGTAAATATATTTAGCTGCGAAACTAGTCTGTGTTGATTCTGCAGAGGACAATGGAAATTTTTGTTTACTTAAGAAATTACAAAACTCATATTCCCTTCTTCAAAGTGGTATTCGCGCACTCCCTTATTCACTCTTTTGCTTTGAATATGAAGACTTTGAAATGTGTCGAAATACTCGCACTTGTCTGTGTTCATGCACATATGAGTGTGTATTTCCTGTTCCTTTTTGTTGCTGCAGTTGTTTTTATTATTAGAAAATTCATTGCAGTGCAATATGTTTATTCTTGTTATTGTATTTGAATTTTTAAAAAAAGTTTAAGTAAAAAGGAAATGAGAATGAAAAGAAAAATGTTAAAAACTTCTGTTTGGTTTGTTTAACAATTTCGAATTCTTTTACTTAACTTTGTAGATGGAAGAGTGCATCCTTCTACTCGCAATACGAGTATGTGTGTAAGGATGAATATATGTGGAACGAACTTATTTAGCATTTGATGGCATATGCCACTTAAATGGGGGGATAGACGAAATTACACCCAGCAATTTATGGCAGAATGAAAATAATAATTGAGGGAGTAGTTGTGGAAATTGCAAGTTAAGCTTATTTCTTTCTCTAAAACACTTTCAAAGTAAATAAATATTTTTGCAAAACATAAATGCATTTTTCTACAGTCGTAAGTGCGTGTTACTGTGCATATGAACTAGATGGAGATGTAGAAGATACATGTTCGTAGGTGTGTAAGTTTAACAACTAATGTTTGCAAGTACAAGTCAAATTTTTGGAGAGACAAAAGATAAGAGCAAGCAAACCTTCTAAAAGGCATAGTTTAAAAGGTACAAGAGCTCCGAGTCCCCTCCCCATTAATTCTCATACCCCAATTACATGCATTTTCATTGTGTTACTTCTAAAGAGTTTTCATATTAACGACAATTAAATAAAATCCTAAAACATTAGAACCAATACGAACTTCAAGTATTCTAATTTTTTATTTTCCTCGCTTTAATAACGACTCCTGCTTTCTAACAAAACGACAAATCGACAATAAACTGCATTTTTTTTCCAGAAAGAAAGTTGGGATGTTTATCGGAGCTTTTAGAAGGCGAATCGAGTCAATAAGATATTCCAAGCCCTTTAAAAATTCTCCTTTTGATTTTGGTCATCGTTCAAAAATAATTTGTGTAATTTTTGCTGGTTTTTGTTTGCGTGAGCATTCACTGGCTACCAGTATCTTCAATGCATTAATGTAACCAGTCTCCAGGGTGTAACTTATAAGAATTAAATATGTCTCCTTGCCCCATGTTGATTGTTCCAAACATTCGTAATTCAAAGTTTTTAATTCTCAAAACTGTGAGAATTTTACAATAACACTCCTAGTCTTAGTGCAGTCTTACCTGTATTCATTCTGTTGGCGTTTGTCGCCTAAAAGGTCCTAAAATGTTGAATTCTAAAGAAAGGAAAAAACGTGATTGATAAATTGCGGTAATTAAGAAGACCTTTTATTCATACGACCTCTAATAATAATGAAAGATTAAGTTTTTGCATATTTAAGGAAATTCGATGGTATTTTTTACATTGGCGGCATTGGCATGCCTTGAGGTGGAGATGGCATCTGGCGTTTTTCCTTAAAGAGTGAAAGGATAAATAAATTCAAGCATTTCATTTATAAACTCGTACTCACCCTCATTAATTGAGCATCCTTCTGGATCCCCTTGGGTATATCAGATTCTCCGGGTGGGGTTTGACGCCGACTCTAAAGAAAGAAAATTAGCTTTTTTTCAATTTCGAATGTGTAAAAATTCATACTCTTAAATTTGTCCGTTCGTTGAGCTCTCCCTGCGAAATGAATTTTTTGTTATTCAAAATTTCAAATAGAAATGGATTTAGTGTTCATACCTTTGGAATATCACCTTCATCGGCAGGTGCCTGGTCAGCCCCACGACGCATCTTCGCGCATGATGAGTAATTTACACATTTACTTGCTTATACTTCAATTAAATACAAATGTAATTTTGAAAACACTTACCCTTAAAAGAGACCCCTCGAACTAGGAGAAAGAAATATAAAACGAAAGAAAGTAAAGAAAACTACGAGTAATTTGCTTTTTATACCAACCTTTGGAAGATTTTCTGTCGGTTGAGCCATCTGCTGGAATAGAATTAAATAATTATTTGTTTAATTGACACGAGCGAGAATCGATGGGATTTTGTAAGAATGTGAACTCACCGCCAAGTTGCCTCTGCGCGTTAGATATTTAGCATTTGCCATGTCAGCATTATTAAAAATGGCAATTATAACGATAATTGCCAAATAAATGAACAATTTCACACACACTTTCATTTTTGAACGACTTAATTGAAGTAAATGTGACCGCCAATTCCTTTGTTTACTTTTAACCGATACGATACGTGAACGAGTTGTGGATGCGAGTCTAAGCCAACAATCACAATTTATAGTTTGCTGACAACGAAAGTATCAACATTTTATTCAATACTGCGAACAACAATAGACATCAATAATGACATCACTGCAAGTGTGATTGAATGTGTGCATGCATCTACATGAATTCGGCTACGTACACACATGCATACGTCCGCAATTATAAACGTGGATTTATGTAAAATAATTGCGATGTGCATCGATATTTGTTTGCTTTTTTCTTCTCGAAATTATTATTTGCTTTTTTTATTTTATTTTATTGATCAAATTGGCATTAAATATTTGATAAGAGGGAAATTAAAAATATTCCACTACATGATGTTCCGTTGATGTTACAGAGTTTTTACGTGTCCAACTCAACAAATTAATAATAATTTTCAAAATAATTGATTGGCTTTTGATTAAAAAGTGAATTATTTTGCTGCAAATAAAACATGACTTTGTTACATTTTTTTATTGCAGTTTTTTGTCTGTTTCGCTTCAATAATAATGAAAACATTTAATGCAGGTAATTGTTTCAATAATCATTGGCTTCATGTATTTTGGCACTCAACTTGCAATGTGCGAGGAGTCGGATTGCATAAAAACTTAACTGATTTTTGCACGAATTTATTCATTTTCAAAATTATTGTGTTGAGCTAAATTTAATAATTTTACATAATTTTCATGTGATTGATTACGAATTATCATATCGAATGGAATATTTATAAATAAAAGAGGTTTGTGTTTCTATTATAGCCAAGTTCCATTGAAGCTCTGCCTCTCAAAAATAAACCCTTTAATTACCTTTTCACTTGTTCTCTTTCATGTTAAACGAAAATTTAAAAGTGAAAATTGTTTGATGTAATTATTCTGATAAATTCAGATGATAAATATAACACACGGCATTTATTTGTTACCTGAAACGAAACTTTTATCTTCGATTTTTTATACCGAAAATTACAGGGTGAAAAACGAAAAACAAAATTCGGCCACTTTTTAGATGAAAGATACTGAAAAAACAGCAGCAGTTCTTTAATTATAACACTTTTGTGGTATGTTATAAATCAATTTAGTTATACGAATATTTTTTTTTATAAAAGTGGTGATAAGAAGGGCGAGTATGAAGGATAATAATTTTTCCAATTTCCTACACCCGGCTTTTTGATTCCGAATTTATAGCAATCGTCCCGAATTGCCCTGAGAAAAGGATATACCGACTGTTATTACCATTGAAAGCAGTTTTTAACCTCAATGGAGGTATGCCCAGCCCGTTTGGAATAGATGGAATATTTTACTGCTCGGCTACATTTGATCAAAATTGAGATTTCAATATTTCTCAAACAATTGCGGCCATTGAAAACTTTACTGGAAATCGGGATTGTAAAGATAATAAAAAAAGTAACTATGAAATTGTAGAATTTACTTCATTTAAACTAATAAAACTATTTGTGAGAGAATTTCAATTTAAAGAAAAACCAGAACAGAGAGTCCTAGTATTTTGTTAGAACCAACAACAAAAAATGCCAGCTCATTTGGTCATTACAAGTAAAAAAATGGTAACAACTTAAAACATTTGATGGTCACTTTTGCTTCGAAGAAACCGAACGTCATTACTGCCCATATTTTTCGTGACACAAATACATACACACTTACATATGTATGTGTTAGTGTAAACTTATTAAAATGCAAATGCTGCAAATAAATGAATTGTTTAGATAGAAGCCAAGTTGCAGCCCAATTGGAATTGGGACTACTGTCGACAATTGCAACAAAAGAGAGAACGATGAATTAATATTAAACGCTAGCCGACGCTCTGTTGCCACTATTTAATTTAATGTCCGTCGCCTGTTCTTGGAATTATGTACAAAATGAAAGGATCGTCAGAGAATAAAAGAAAAGTAATAGAGATTGTATTCTGACGGTGTTGCGGTCAGTAATCTGGCGATACATTGCGTTGCATACGAAATGTATGTAAACTCATTGCCGGCAGTTGTTTTGGTGCCATTTGTAATTGGGCTGTTAATTTGTTCATTCATTACCCAAACAACAAAATGTACAAAATATTTTATTGTTAAATTTAATCCGTTTGCTATTTAAAAATATTTTTTTCCAAAAAAAACATTTTAAGCTTTGGTCACGTCATGCGAAAATTCTGAATTGTTTAAGCATGGGAAATATTCTGACATGTGTGTGTGTGTGTATTCTTAACTACGAGAGTAAAAAAAAAACTCATTCTTGCTTCTTATTTACATGCAAAACAGCCTCAAGTCGTAACTACAAAAGTCTACTTATTTACAGGCAGAAAGAGCAAACATGTACTTTACTGGCGGAGGAGAAGAGAGGAAATGACTTAGATGGATGGTTGGATGGATTTGTATAGCGATAACCAACCAAAGCAGACACATTAAGAGGATTTTATATTAAAAACTTATAAAACAAACTAAAGAGATGACGATGTTCACTTAAACGTCAAAACAGATAAACAACACTTTTCCTTACTTCATCCACAACTTTTCTGTTCTACAAAAATAAACTGATGTCATGATAAAAAAAACTTAAAGTTATAAAAAAAATCTACACATTTGGACTTGGTGCCTAATTGATATTGTGAAAGAAGTATGTACCAGTATTGAAGTTTGTCCATTCGAGTTGTCGTAACAACACAAGCGAATGTCGAAGGCAAAGTTATTGAACATAACGTAGAGTGCTGATTAGTTTTGTAAAAATAACAACACAAACACTTGACGCCTAAGAAATATTAAATTTACTTAAAAACTACTATCCCGTCATACTTACTTAAAAAAAGCAATTGCTAAAGTTTACAGGGCAAAGCCCATTTAGCACAAGAGAAATAAAACTCAGTTTTAAACAATGTGGCCTTTTTCACGTCAACGACTGCTACCTCACACAATCTTAAGGGGCCCATTGAAATCGATATCCCTAAAACTAATTCAAAATGAGGAGCGAATCAAACTTAAGCTTTAGGGAGGGAAGTAATAAGGAAGCAAACAATACTTCAATTCTTGTAAACATGTTGTATGGGACAATGTTAATTTTTATTAGATTGTGAAAGCTCCTCTCCTTGGATTCACGCGTGTTCAAGATAGTAGTAATATCGCAAGTTTAGCTCGTTTTGGAAAAGAAACCGAGACCCACTTGTGAGTTTTTTGCGCACACAAAAAGCAGAGAGACATTTCAAAATTCCGTTTAAAGAATGATTCGCAATTCTTACTCGTCATGCACGTTGCATGTCAAGGGATTCGGCTGTAATTCTTTTAATAATATTGCGCGATACGAGTATATGGGTCCTTTCATTTTATTTTTAAGTTTTATGCAAATATTTTAAATACGTCATCAGGCCTTAATGCAGATTAAGTTTTGGAGTGCGAAGTATTAATGAAAATAAATAACTCTTCAATTTTTCTAAACTTTTCCACGGGAAACTGTTTATTTTCAAATGTTTTGATGAGGAAAGTTCCTTTTCTCTCTGGATCTGCGCCTGACGTAATGTTGCTATATAAGCACTGTCACACTGGAAGTTGACATATGATATTCATTTTACCCTCGAAAGGGTCAGAAATTGGGCTGCGTTTCGTCTTAATTGTTGTTAATGTTTTGTTTTGTTGGTTCTTTGTGTTCAAATTTTGCAACTGTATTTATACTTGACCAACTTGCCAAGAAAACTTTTGCGTCTTTTAATAAATAGTTTGAGCAATTTATTCTTCAGTGTATCTGCAAAAGTGCTTGTGTATTAACAGACACATACATCCATACTCGTACTTCGTCTTGTGTTAATATTGTTGCTGCTTCGTAAGGACAACTTGTAGCCAACACATGATTTATTTTTCCAACTTTTTTTATTTTTTTTTTTTTATTTTCAAAAACTTTTCCCTTCAATAAAAGTTTTTTGATAATTTTAAGGTCTAACCATCAATTAATTCATAAACTTTCTGAATAAATGTACTGGGATTTTTTTAATTCTATTAAACAGACGCACTACATAAAAGAATATAATTAATAGGCAGGGTCAGCACTTTTTGCCCCATCCATAAAGCGACATCAGATTACACGTTAATTAGAGAGCACACACCCTTATGTACTTGTTAGTAAATACGGGTAAAACACACAGGATGAAATATTGTTGAAACATCAATAAATAATTCGGTAATAACAACATTTTTCTGACCATTCTTTCGCCATTCATGCGTATCTTCACAAGTACAAACAGACCCACATACATGTAAACTTGCGTTCATTACTCCAGTTCTAAAAATGTTCTCGATATTTCTATTTCTAAAATTAAATTTTAGTTTAATTTAACGAATATTCAGTAAATGTGAATACAAAGATACATACACACATATGTGACCTGGCGATTTATATTATTCTGAAATTTTTACAAACGTAATCAGTTACTATTCGCTTGATAAAACTGAGCCCTTGCTAATATAAGTATGACTTAAATAAGACATGTCCATGTGTGTGTGTGTGTGTGTGAATGTGTGTTTGCTTAAGAAGCCAAACAAACTAAAAGTCTCGGCACGTTTCGACCGTAACACTGCATTTTAAAAATCAGAATAAGTAATGAAATTTTAATGATTTATCAAAATGTTACACATGGGATTTTCATTTCTTGTAGTGGAAAAAAATCATTAAGAATTTCAAAAACTGTCAAGGTTCACATATCTAAAAGTCAAACGAGCCAAATATTGGAGGAAATCAACGTAACCACTACTTTCGGCAAATGTTTGTACAATCTTGTGTGACGTTTTTTAGGTAAAATGAATGTAAGTAATATTGACAAAACAATATTGACTGCCATGTTTAGTACAACCTTATCTAGCTCAATTCATAATTGCTTGTAGCAAAACCGATTTTACATTATAGTTTGCTCACACATGCGCCTTAGTTGAGGCAATTAGACTTCAAATTCAGTTATGAAATTTGGTGTTCACACAAATGCAATTTAGTTTACTCAATTAGCATTTGATAACTGCAACTGCTTTCAAGTCTCGACAATTATGTTGAACGCTTATCATTTCACATTTCCACAATGAAATTAATGAAATAGCTAAACTGGCAACAGTTAGATTTGCTGTCCCTTTTGCATAACCGTGGCAAGTTGCCGGGTCTAGTGAGTGGGTCTATTACATTTAGTGTGTTCATTTTACAGAATTCATCGAAGCGAAATTCATCAAAGTTACATTTGAAATTTAATTTAATTAATTGCTCAGTTTTTTAATTGATTTCCTATACGATAAATTGAGATCAATTAAGGTCTTAATTACGTCAATTCCTTTACAATGGCTCGTCCGACCTTCTCGCTTTTTAATTTATTGCATGAAAACTATGAAAGTAAAATGAATTTTTATTGGAATAAACTTAAACTAAATTATCTGATTCCGCTGTATGATAAAGAATGTGTCGAAACTGCTACTTTTAATATTTTTTCCCATTTTTTTTAAAAATACAATTTATTTTTATTTTTGCCCAGAAGAAAAAAAATGTTACTTTCTCTTGTTTATTTGCCTTTTTACTTCCGGCTTTCAAGCTGTTTTTCTTCTTACTCTGTCTCGTAGTGCTGGACGTGACAAAAGTTTTATTTACCAAAAGAAAAAAAGGAAAAATATGCAGTTGAAAGGAAAACAGGATCAATTGTCCGCATTTAAGACAAACTGTGATTGATACTTTGACTTTATTGTTGAATCTTAAGTGAATGTTTTGCAGGTCAAAATGTAGATTCTATAATTGAAGAAGTTAAATGGCAAAACAAGCAAAAGTTTGTTAAATATGAAGAGGAGAATTGGTTTGATGCTTGGTTGACCAGGTGCCTAAAAGTCTAGATTGTATGAAAAGGATATCGACAATAATTAATTTATCGAATAAATCAATCACTGCGACTATAAATCTGTAAAAGTTTTCGACTTCTAAAAATTTGCAAAATCAATTTTAATATAAAATTTTGCCTCCGGTAGATTAACAAGTCTCCAGGATTTGTTTTAAATCATTTTTGTTTATTATGCCAATAAATAATTATTGAAATGTTGTTTTAAGGTAATAAAAAAAAACTTTTCTCCTGATATGAACTTTATTTACTCTAACATTAAAGGAATTGCCGTTGAAGTTTATCTTATAAATTTTTTTTAGTTCTATTTAATTGCGCTTTTAGTTTATCTTAAAAATGGGTTGGATATTTTTGGAAAATTAACCTTAAAAAAAGAAGGGATTTGGAAAAATAAATAAGAAGAAACAGTATAAAATCAGTGATAAATTTTTTATCTTTTTGTTGTCGAGAAACTGAAAGCTAAATGAAATTCAGAAGTTCTTTTCACGATTAAAATTCTAATCACATTAAGTGCTAAGCGAATGTCTCCGAAATAGAAATGACTATAAAACTGGATAATATTAAAACTATTATTCTTTAAGTTAGAATCGTAAACAAAATACTTAAACGTGAACACACAAATACAGAAAAATTCATTTTAATAATTCACATTGGTGAAATCGTAACAACCCGACATGCGCAAATATACAAACACTAACACACATAAACATCTACGTCTTCAATTAAACAACAACTAATAAAAAAAAGTTATAGCCATAAAACTAGACACGATAATGTTGACAAGCAAATGTTGGTTTGAGTTTAGGCCAAAGTTCCTTCGTCTTCCTTCACAATCAAACAAACTTTTCGCTAAACTTAATGTCATTTGCTCGACGCAATTTTGTTAAACTTGCAGTCACACATTTCAATAAAAAAAGAAGACGCAAGAACAGCAAATATTTATTTAAAAAAAAAACAAGATCCAGCCTATTAATTGTGAAGAGTTTCTCTATTTGAAACTTTTAGTTGCACATTCGTAAAATTATTCGCAGATTTATTTCACGTGAAACTTTAAGTGCCGATAACAAATTAAATAGCTCCGAAATACCAATAGCACTGAAATATACTGTAAAATGCTATGAATTGTACAAGTTTTATTAACAATGTCTTTGCTCTTACTGTGCTGTTGAAAAGAAATACTGTCCAGCAATAGCAAAAGCTAAAATGGTCTATTGTTTAAAACGTGACAGTAGTAACATTGACAGCAGTAACATTGAAATGGTAAAACGACCGTGCTTTGCACTAATGGGGAATTATTAAATGCAGTGTAGATTTTTGGAACGAATTTCCGTCATCCCTTGTCAAGTCTGGTGTGAAGTCAAACAAAATACACATTTGATTTATTAATTTTTAAGTACCAGGAATTCAATTCTAATTTTTGTTTATCTTTTATGACAAAGCAAAATGCACATGGAGATATACTGGATTTGATATTATAACCTTTAAAAGAAAGTTGTTTCAAAACTTTACTTTTGATGTACTTTCAATGAACAAGTCGGTGATGCATCTTGTCTGCTGCTTTAATAAAAAGTTTTCAATAAGTTTGTTTCCAAATTTTTTTTTAAATATTAAATAGTTTGTCCAAGCAAAACACAATGAATTGGTTAATTGTTAGAATCGCATTTTAAAGGTCTTCCTTTACACTCAAGTCAAATGATTTACAAAAGAATTTTGAATATTAGAATTCTTAACACACATACATACATAAATATGTATGTATTGAGGAACATACTCGTATATAACAAATAAAAGACCTAAAATGTTATTTTTAATTTCACCCGAAAATGCAAAAGAAAAGAAACACAAATATTCACCACTACATACTCGTAGTTGTTTAAGGTTTAACTATGAACAATACAAAAGAAATATAATGATATAAATATGTGTGTGTGTACTTGTAGGGTTAAGCTGAGGACTTTGGGTGCCACTTCCTTAAGAAAAGTTTTCATATGAAAGTTTCAAATATTCGACAAACACTTGCAGTTGTTCTACCAGTGTCGAAGAATTGAGTTTTGTTTGTTTTCTGTTCATGTGGAAAGACAACATTTTTAACAATGCCAAACCGCAAAATCGGAAGTTTGCTACCAAAATCTAATCACGGAAATTGATTATTGGCATTGTCACCAATACACACATGTACGGTACAACATACATACAAACAAATATTCAGATATGCTTACAAACAACAAATTCCATTCAACATATGCACACACTCACACACATTAACATAAATCTACAAACAGTTTGGAAAAGAAGTTCAATAATATTTGGTTGCTTTTACAACTGAAGTTTACATTCTCGTCCTCGTTCACTGACATTTGTTTTTTCTATTTTTTATACTGCAATTTCATGTGGTGCGCCTGATTTATAACTCTAAACGTTTTTTCTGTATTTTTCTGTTTTTTCTTTGTTTTGTTCACACAGACACACATAAAGCTGTATATGTGTGCGTTCCTATTGTTTGGTGACACTCCATAAATGTAACCGGTTTACATACGCGTATGAATATGTTTCAGTTTGTTAGTCAGTCAGTTAGATCTGCTACATTATTTGGCATCATAAAAATTAAATTTCAATAAAAATCTAGTAAAAATATTTAACGAAGGGGTTTGAGTTTTGCACTAGTGCTTTCGTTAGCATTTATGCAAAGGAAAAGGAGTATCTATCACTTGGGTTTTAAAGCAAATCTAAAATAACTGAGTTCACTTCCTTCAGAACCACTCGATTTATCTTAGAGATGTTTTTTTTACAACTTCAAAAGTCCACTTTCGAAGGCAATATTTTAAAACGTGTGAGTGAGTGTGTGTGTGTGTGTGTGCTATTTTATAATAATTAAAAGGTGAACAGGATTTCACATATGTACCTCTTTGCAATATACTTGCTGTCAAAATTTGTTCTTTGCCAGTCAATATGCTTTAATCGTATGTTTCAAGGTGCAACTCGTTCGAAAGTTTGGTTTACTTTTTAAGGTCGAAAAAGTTCGACCTCATGTCTGATTGGTTGGGTGGAGCAACTAAGATTTTTAGCGTGGATTTCTATGCTGAGACAAACGCCAAAGGCATTATTATATTATTTTCTATAGCAAAAGTCCTTTCCATTCACAGCAACACAAACACAAGTTATTTATATAAAATCAAACAATTCTTTTAATCTAAATTGTTTTAAACCCTCCTTCCTATTTGAGACCATGTTGAAGGTAAATAAATAAATATCGTCTTATTAAAACCTAATTATGTCTGTGTATTTGATTCCTTTGTGATAATAGCGACATAGGAAAGAAAATAGAAGAAAATAACCATTAATTTCTAATTTTTTCCCCTTCAGAATTCGATTAAATATAGACTCCCCAAGGAAAAGCAATAAAAATTATTAGATTCTCTTAGTACTTCTTAGGGCAAAACAATTTTGTAAAAATAAATAAAATTACTTATCGTCACACTCCCCATACTCCGATTCATGCACTTCGCACCCCCTACCCGTACCCCACACCACCTACCCGTAGCCAACACCCCCTACCCGTACCCCGCACCTCGTACCATCGGATAACATTGATTTTCCAAATGAACCCTAAAGTTTTCCATCGCAACTGTTTATTGAAAAAATAAATAAAATTTATGAGTTTGTTTCAAGTTTTCTTTCATCTCTTAATACTCGTATTTGTTCTCAGTTTTCCCATTCCTGAACTTTATTGTTTTGTATTGTTTTCATTTCAACGTCCCTTTGCAATACTCGATATCACTTTGAAGACTTTAAAATATAATTTCGACTCGCAATAAATACTGACGTAAGTAAAGGTTGGTATCCACCCCAAAAGTTGATTTAAAAGGATTTTATATTAAAAAGTAACATTTATTTAATTTGATCAAGAGTATTTTAAATTATAAATTTAAATATAAAAAAATTGAGGAAATTTTCACTATAAAAATTTTCACTATAAAAAGACAAAACTAACTCTAACAAACTCCAAGTAGTTGCGTCGAAAGAGATTTTGTTTAATTTCGGAAGTGGCAAAAAGTTCCCAATGGAATGCCTCCCTTTTGGGGCGTACAATCATGTTGTACTAAAAATTAGTAAACAAATAGTCCCGCATTTGAGGGTTGTTTGAGGCTGACGCTTACTAATACTATGTTGGAAAAAAGGGTGGTGATGAGGATGAATACGAATTAACCTTCTGCCCCATATACTCGTATAAAAATTGTCGCTTGCTTTTAAAACACAACAACTCAAGTATCATTTAATTTCAAATATGTTTAAGGAAATATTTCAAATCAAATATTTTGGAGACCGGCAATTGGAGAACGAAGACAGCGAATTTAGACTGAAAAATTTTGTACTGAAAAAAAATAGCAAAAGGCAATTAATGGAAACAATTTGATGACAATTTCACAGTAATCAGTCCAAATGTTCAATGATTTAAAATAATTATGCTGCCTTCAAGTGGAGTAAACCAAGTTGTAAAATGCAACAATACGTCCGTCCATTCGAAAGGTAGAACAGATAAAATTCTCATTTCGACTGCATTTTTTCTACCTCGTCTTGTTGGTTTTTGTTTTCTTTTTTGTATCTTTGGTTGCCGTGGTTCTATGACGGATGATGATGCTGTAATTTTCGACAGTAGAAAATAATTTCCAATCGAAATAAACAACAAAAATTGCCGTTTTCCTTTTTTTTAATAAAGACTTTTTGAACGTAAAGTTGGGTTGATATTATTTCTCTTTTAATAACGCTGTTGTGTTGTTGTTGTTGGGTTTGTTGTTGTTGTTGCAAAAGCTATTCAAATATTTGTGGTGATTAAAAATTCGTGTAACGTTTAATAAAGCGGGCATGTTTTGAATTTTAAAAACTCTTTGTGCAGATTTAGTTTTTCTGGTGTTTCAATTGAGATAATTTCATAAGTATGAGTGTGACGTAACATACTACGGTAGGGAAAGTATGCCTGCCTAACTGCTGCGGAAAAACTCTAGCGGTTATTGTAGGCAAAGTTTTTTACTGCACACGTTTCATGAGTTAAGGACAATAAAATCAAGTGGCCAATTGTGTTGATAAAGATGGAGGAGAAAAAAGAAATGGAGAACTACAAAAATTGTTTGTGATAAACCATGTGGAAAACTGAACGCAAAACAAAAAAAGAGTTACGTGTTTTACGGTTGCTATTATGTCGAGGGAAGGTATGTGATTTTGTTTTTATTTTTGTATTTCATATTCTCATAAATTCCCATGTAAATATGAACTAAACTCTGGGACTCTTTTTATCACACAATTAATAATAGTTTGTTAGTAACTTCACGTAAAATCCATTTAAAACTTTATGCAAAAACATTTTTATCTCCGAAAGTATTGCGTTCGTTTCAACTACAGAAGCTGCTTCCCATTTCGTGTGGAGTTTGCAGTCTTTAAAATATTTTTTTTTTTAATTTGATATTTTCCCTTGACATTTGCTACACGTTGGTACATGAATTATATGAACTCATGTTATCATAATAATATCGGATCACAAAAACGGATTGATAATAAACAAATATTAATGAAAAGAAAAACAGTCATCAGACGCAACGCCAAGGAAATTCATTTCATCGCTGATTGAGTTTTAACGAGTTTCCCTTAGTGCAATTTTCAGACACCGCAAACTCCCTTTTTTTGACAAATAAAATTAAATAATTTCTGAAGTCATCAAATAGAGGGTGTTCTAATAATGGCGGGTAACTTTGACAACAAAATAAAACAAGCTGAGTGTGAGGTATGAACAAAAATGTTCTTATTTAAAGGACCATTTGGCGTCATAGATCCTGCTTAATTTGAGAGATGGCATGTTGAGTTTACGGAAAACGGTTGATTGCCGCTTATTGGCATAGACATGGTACGTTAAAACCCCTAAGAAGGATAACTAGCTGGGAGTGAAGTCTTACGATCTAGGTAACTAATGCGCTTCACTTCCGCAAGAGATAACCACACTGCCTAATCGTTTAGGCCAAGTTTTCTTTGTAACATTTGATGTGTGGAAACCCCTTCTCCGTCCAACATACGGCCGCCGTAGAAAAATAAAACTTACGTCAACAAAAACTTAAATTTTTTGTGTGCCTGTGTGTCTATGTGTATGTGCAGCGAGAAGACATATTTACATTTAATTTGTAGTACAAGTTATTATTACACTTCGCAATCAAATACATTGTCAATTTAGTGAGTGTCCTTTATTGTACTTAAACAAATGGAAATATACTTAATTATTTGTTAATGCAACCATATTATGCCCGAGCATACGAGCGAGTATTCATGCCAAAATTCCAATTTACCGCCAGTTTGAAATGTATGACATTTATTCCTGCACAATAATTTGTCAATTTTAGCAGAATAAGAACTTAAATCCTGCTAATGTATTCTCTAACACAAACACAGACAGATAGGCACCAGTCATAAGTGTATAATTCTCAAACCGATACAATAGGACACAGACATAGGGATCGATTTTACACACGAACATTAAAAAGAATCAAATAGAAACAGAAACTCATACATACATACAACCACACGTTTATGCGAGAGTAACTATATTTTATTTCGAGCCCAACACAATGAAAGAACACAGTAGTTTGTGATTGAAAATTTGTATTTCTGTTCTCTCTCGTAGTATATCTTCCACTCCTATTGTGGTGTTGTGTTCTGCTAAAAATAACTCGTTATTTACGCAAATTGGTAACGCAGGCCTGTCCAATAGATTCATTAATTCGATCCATTGATTGTCCCTGGTCTAAGCAGGAAGAAGAGAGTTCTCGTTGTTGTAGCGATGGGACTTTCGTATTTCTATAAAAGCTTCTGCCAACAGAAACGCTGATAAGAACCTAATCGTTCATGTTGTTTTAATAAGCTTTTTTTATTTGTTTCGAGAAGCTTTGTTTATGAAACAGTAGAGTGTAACTCACGTTCAAATTTACAAACATTGACTTGTGGATCTGTGGCCACCTGCTGAAACACCGCCACTATTTGCTAAATTTTTAAGACTCCAACCAGAAGGATTCTGCAAAATATTGGTACAATCTCATCTTGAATGATAAGTTGCAACTTATCAAGTTACCCTCGTGCTAACTTAAAATCTTCTTTACTACTCGCATTATTCATACGCACTCGGGTCCAAATGTATTCCTTACATACACATATTCATTACACATGGATATGGGTGTATGTGTATTGTGATTTGTCATTAACATTCTGAGTTTAGTTTACGTTGTTTGTAATTTCATTATGTTCTTTGAACACGAAATATTTAAGCTGCATTTTCTTATTCCTTTGGCAAGAATTCTTTTTTTAATTCTATTGCAGAGTGAATCCACCTGATCTTGTTGGGCCACCGTGTAATGGCACTCTCTTGTAGTCATCTTCTGTAAAAAAATAATTGCAATTATATTTTAAAAATATTTCCACCGCCATATTCGTATGTCAATACTCCCTCCCCTTTCGCCAGATGCAATTTCCATTAAGACGCTTTTAATGTTAGGATTGGATTAGATTTGTAATGTTGAAGCAATCGAGTTGGATTGTTTAGTTACCTTGAATTCGTTCCTTTTTGATTAAATTAAAATCACAAAAATAATTAAGAAATGCGCAATTTTTCTTACTTTGCAAAATGTTCAAAACGGGAAAGGGAGCTGCAACAATCTTGTTAGTTTTATTACAAGTTTTTGAAACAAGTAAACACCCGACAATATTTTGTTGGAAGAGGATAATTTAGCTTTAATTTAGCTTTGCTTAAGGTTTGACTTCACAGACGACGTATGAAAACGAGTATTTCTGCTTCAGTTGGAAGGACGTATTGTGGAAGTGCTTCAAATATTCACACGCATTTGAAACAAAAGACGTTTGCGGTTTCATAAATGACTTCTTAGTGAAATTGTAAGACGAGAGCCAATTTGTCAATAAGCCAACTTATTTTTGTCCCCCTTAAAAATGAAAAAAAAAAAAAAATATATTTCTAACAGAAAAGGACTTGAATAATGTTCGTAATCATGAGAATGTAATTTTAGCATCAAATATTTTTGTACTTTGTATTTCGTTGTGCTGGTATCATCGCCGTCGTTGTCGTTATTATTATTGTTTGATATTTAATAAGAAAGTTTCTTCTTAACGCGTTTAACTTTTCTTATTCGCAAAACTTGTTTAGCAAAACTTTATAATCCTTTTTAGAAAATTCCAACGAAACAACAGCGACAGCAGCAGCAACAACAACAAGACAACAAATTTTTCTGATTATTGCAACTAAAAACAAGACGAGCTTGTCAAAAAGAATGTCAGAGAATTTAGCGGAAGGAAATGCAAAAATAATGGGGAAAAGAAGAGAATAAATTACGCATTAAATGGAGTAACGACAAGAAATGATTTAATAATTTTACACAAGAATGTAAATTGCAAAAGGTAGAATTAGCGAAGGCAGTAAAACGATCACACCTTCCATCCCGAGGGGGAGTTAAACCCTTTGGTTTGTTTGCTCATGTGTTCGAATCACTTCTATTGTTAATGAAAGTTTTCTAATAAATTTCACTTTAAAATATAAGGAATTTTGGCACAACATTATTTGGTTTTCTAATATCATTATGAGAATTCAATTGATTCCACTTTTTACTCCAAAACTACTACTAGATTTTATTTCGTTCATTTATAAGAAAATTACAAATAACCTCATGCTTTAGGTATCGCTTATGAAAAACGCAACAACTAAAGAATCAAATGTAACACGCTAATCATAGGCATAACCCCTGTGGAATCTTAATCCGAAGTAGTTCAGTTATGGCTACAACATAAAATAAACGTAACACATATTTGTCCTAACAAAATTAAACCAGTCTTGCTTTGTCAAGGAAATGAAGTCTTGCTCTAATGCTACCATTTAAAAAATCTGATAATCCATCGCATCATCTAAATTTCATCCTTTTGCTGTCTTGTAGACGTTTCCAATCCGAGAAAGTGTGTTCAGTCAACAAGCACATATTAATTTATTACATTTAAATTACTTCAGCAGCATATCTTGCCGCTCATTGATAGACACCGGTCGAGACTCAAAATCTTGTGCAATTTTGTTCTTCACTGTTTATGCATTTAAACATTAATAAACATTAAAATTTAATTCCATCCGAACTGACTCAATATGTTGTACGATTTTGTACTTTATTACTTTTGCAACGTGTCTAATGACTCTCTGCTACAGCACTCATCAATTTCCCACCCATAAATATATGCAAATTGATTTCAATGTTAGTAATAGTTACGTTAATTAGCGCAAATGCTCTAAACTTGATTGCGAATTATGTTTAAACATGACCCCGTTGTAAGCAGCAGACGAACGTTTCAGAGGAATTCATATTGATAATTGAATCTGATTGTAATAAGTCACTGCAAGTCAATGAAATGGAAGAAATATGCTAATGAGTGTTAAGTCAGCTACCAGCGACTTGTCTGCGATGTTTCATAAAATGGAATGAAGAGCTGCGCACTATGGGATAAAGTAAGAAAAGGGCGTTTATGTAAAACAGGTGAGGTGAGTTGTGCGCCTTTTAGTTAATGTTTCGTCATGAATCCAGATCTTTGGAGTCATAATATCAATAAGAAATTTAGCAGTTGCAATTTTTTTTTTTTTGACATTTGAAAAAATTCCGAAGTCTTAAACTTTAAAATGTTTAGAAGATTTTAATTCGATCTCTGTAAGCGAAATAAAAGTTATGTGACCTTAATCAGTTATTGTAATTTTTTCTCTATTTAGGCCTTAGCAATAGCGAACCAAAAGCGACCCAGGTTCACTAACTTTTATTTGTTGAAATAATGGATTCAATACCCAGACATAACATGTTCCACGAGTTCAATATCAATCCTTTTAGATAGTTCAACAGACGAGTTTCGAATAACCATTTAAGAAATAGAGAAAATACCCTTCAGTTTGAACTCCTTAAATTATAGTTCTTTCTGCTAGTCAGGAAATTATTTTATTGAATTTATCATGAGGGCGTATGAATAATATTAAGTAGCTGTAGAGAGTAGAGAAGAACGCTCATACGTTACGGGTGTTGTGAGCAGCTTACAGATCGATATAAAACAGTCACACGAAATTCGGAGAATTCTTTGATATTAGTTGAAGGTGATGTTGCAAGAAGCGTGATTGCAGTTGAAATAATGATAAAACCCTTGTCGTATAGGTTGTCCTAAGCTACATTTTCTTTTAAGCCACTGTACTTTATACCTAATAATCACGATCACGCCTACATAATTGAGGGTATCTGAAAAAAACCATGTACGAGTATTTTTCCACAGGCAAACAAACAACAATGACAAAATTCTTAAGCGATGGCACTCAACGGTCTGCGCATATGTAACATGTTTGTATGTATGGGTGTTGCAAATAATTTGTATGAATGTTTTTTATGTAAAAATGCCCTGTCACCCTGTATGTTATTCATGAGTTTGGCATTGATGGTTTGTAATTTCATCAACGTCTGTTGCTTTTCCCTTTGTATAGACTTTAAGTGATGTTTTGTTACTGTTGTGCTGTCATTGTTTCAACACCATTTTATTGTTTTGCGTTTGTTCATTTTTAAATGGTTCAAGGATAAGAATTTTAAGTTTGTCAGCGAACTTGGATCAATTCAAAGTAGTGACCTTTTTAAATCCAGAAGACCATTTCAACAAACATTTTAAGTTTTATTGAATTTCAACACGCAATCAATATTTAAAAGAACAATTCTAAAGTTGTGTTTTGCATATTGGGAAGGGCATCTTGATGTCATTTAAGATCAACATAAAATTCCCTGTTATTTGTTTTCCTTTACTGTTTGCTTTGTCTCTTATGGAGGAATGCTTGTTAAACGTCATGTTGGAATTTCATTTCTCTACAATAAACCGCGTTCATCTGCACATGTATTCGGTTCATGTTCACATACAAATGTTTGCGTGTGTTTGTGCAGATGAAATTTCGTTTAACACATGTGTAAATATTTTTCCAAGTTTCCCTGCCTGTTGATTGTTATTTTTCTAGACATATTATTTCACCGTATTTACATTTGAACTTTTTAATATTTCTTTTATATTTTTTTGTAGTTGAACACTGTCTTCTTGGGGTTGTTTCTACAAAACTGCATATAAATTGAAAAATTACATACGAAATAATTTTCGATCAAAGGCGTACAAAAGCACTTCGAATTCATTCTCTGGAAACTAGAAATATTTACTGAGACAAGTTGTCTTAAAAAGAAGAGCAATATGTCAACGAGTATAATTTGAATAATAAATATTTATGCGTTTTTGCGGCAAAAAATATTGGATATCAGTTGTTATTTACGTCTCAAGACCTTTATTTCAGTCACTGCAGAATTTTAGATTTTTATATAACAAACGGAATCCAAACAATTTTACTTCGAAGACAGACAGACGTGCAATTGTCAGAGCAATAAAAACCAAGAAGATACTTTTTATTTCGCTCTGATTTAATAATTATTTTTTATCCATTGTCGTCTCTGTTACTAAACAGAAAAACAACTGGAAAACTTTACGAAAAAAATATGCAAATCATGTTCATTTAACAAAACGTTTTCAGAATATTTTATAAATTGCAAATTAGAACTGTAAAGTACAGACTACCTTCCAAATTTACTCGTAAATATTCCCTTCTTGTGGTAGTGGTGACGGCAGTGTTAATGTTATAATGTTACCCAAGCACTAATGTAAAGCACTAAGTAGCTGAAAATAAACAGACAGACAGACGTGCAATAAAAACTGGCTGCTAAGGTACGGAAATGTTTACAATGCAACGTCATACTGTGATTTATTCTTTAACTTTTTTTTTTGGAAAGCAAAAAGTTTATAGAAATGATTTCGATTCTGAATACACTCACTGGATTTTGTCACTTAGTTTAGTTTTTATCTAACATGGAATTGAATTGAATTAAATCAGATATTTAAATTTAAACCAGAAAAATTTCTATCGATTGGTCGTACAAAAAACTAAGAAGAAAATTATACAAACAAATTGGTTTGTATTGCATCGTATTCTATTGTGTCGTGTTGTGTTGTGCGGTGCGGTGCAGAGAGAGAAGAGAAAGAGAATTCATTTATTATGTTAAAGGACACGCATAATATTGGAGGTTGTTACGCACTGTTCACCATCGTACGTGACTTCTTTACATTCTGGAAATATTTTTGCCAAAAACAAGAAAAAGCACAACACGAACAACAACAACATTCTTGTGGCAAAAACATGAAACGATATTCATTCCGGCAGTATTTTGTTGCTGTCGGCATCACTTCTCTTTGTTGACACTTGGGTGTGTTAACAGGGCTAAAGAATGTAATTTCCTTTATATTTGGCAAGAATTTTAAAAATTAAAAGTATTACTGATTCATTTTCTTGATCATATATCATGGGCTTGAAAAGTGTTAGGAGGAGAAAAATATAAACAAGGACAAAAACCAAGTGTACATGCAACCTATTTCAGATTATGTCACGAACACGTTATAAAAACAAACGCTCACGCTTGAAAATGTGGTTCGCAGACAAAACTAATTATGCTCGAAGATATAAAAATACATATTCTGATAGCGAACAGTTGCGCACTGAAGCATACCGCTACAAAACAAACAAAATGATGTCACTTACACGTTCTTTTCTTTTAACAATTGTGTAACTGGCCTCAAGCAGTCGTCTCCTTGAAGATTCCCCATTTTACAGCAACCATTTCTACAAGACAACCCACACTTAATCCACTTTTAGGCATCAAAAATTAAGCACCTCAACAATTGTTTATGTTGATTTGTCTTATAAGCTTCAAAATTAAGGAATTCACAAAACAAAGGAGGCATAAGCTTAAGGACACGATGTCATATTCATAACAGCAAACAACTCTTATTGCATTTGCATAAAACAAGTGCCAACTGGTTTCGCTTTTGTTTCTTTTGTTTGTCGATGATCTGTCGTAGACAACCAACAAGCAATCCCTCAAGGCTTGTAGAAGAAACAATGCAACACAAGCACAAAGAACAATAATTCTGTAAATATTATTTATCCCAACAGAAGACCCCAAAGGAGTGGATGAAGGTGGTAAAAGCCAAAAAAAGAAAATATGTGTGAAACATTCAAAAGGTGGATGAATTACCGAGTACTGTCCACATGCATTGTTAATTGATATTCAGCGTGCTCATTTCTAGCAAACAATAAACAAATAATGCGATCATGTAACCAAATTAACATGCAGCAACAAAACGAGATCAACTCGAACATTCACGAAGTCATCCATTATCACAGCGTCTAGAATTTGCCTGTCAATTTTGCAACGAATTTAATTTTTCGAATTAGAATTGTCACGAGTTAGAAAACTTAAATATACATGAAACGTGGCCAAGGCAAGGATAATTGCGGAAAGGTAAAAAGTATTGTGGGGAATTGATTCCAGTGACTCAGTCACTCTCTCAGTCAAAAACTCATTGAAATCAAGGCATTAATATTTACATGTGAAGTCACTCTGTTCTCCTCCTTCAATCGTCACTAAGAAAAAAATTCCTGCAAATATTTATTTAGGTAAATGTTTGATAAAGTAGTGTTTGTTTTTGTATAAGTTTTTTTTTACTTTAGTGTTCGTGTTGACACAGTAGTAATAATCATTATGGTGGCAGCGACGATGATGCTGAGGTGGTGCTGCTGTTGAAGAGATTCACGTCACACTTTTGTAGCGTTATTAGCGTAATGACAGTAAGCTGCCTCATAAATTAAATTTGTGTTTATTTGAATTCAAAATTTGAACACGAGCAACAGCTGATACGCTGAATGGACAAATTTTCGATAAGTAGACAGATGTAAAACGTTTAAGTAGTGCGGCTGCGATGTTCTTTTGAACAAGTCAATTCTCGTAACAAACGAATGTTTCGATTTATTTTTGCATAAATGCAAATGGTAAAAAGTTATTTAAAAATGTTGTGCTTGAGTATTTATTTTTTAAACTAAATAAAATATCAAAATTTTTTAAATAATTTGTTTTGCCTTCCCACATGTAGTTACAGAAGTGTTGGCGATTTTATTTCGCATTATTTAATTTTCACTTTCTGAGAAATAGAATTCCTTCTATTACAAATGAGTTGGAGTTTAAAGAAAAACTAGAAAAAATTGAAACTTTCCTCATTTATTATTAACGCTTCACTTCATTTCAAAACCACTAAATGTAAAAGTAGCACAAAAATGTAGGAGCAAGAAAATAAATGTTGTAAAACATCTACAAACTACTCGTGTATAACTTTTGCTCGGCATCCCATCATCAGTTACGTCCACTACTATTCAGTTCTACAATATAAAACTTAGACACTTTTTTGTTGAATTTTTAGTGCTGAGGTTTCATAATAAAATACATTGTAGCGAATAATGATGCGATGTCTATGTGTGTGAACATTGGAAGAGTGTTGGAAGAATATTTTCATATAAAAACAGTGAGTGGAAGGAACATGCAGCCATAAAATTAATAATCGCTTTAAAATCTCGCACAGAGTTAGTTACTCCATGAACTAATAAATTCTGAATTCCGACTTCAAAGAAAAATAACCAGGTTCAGCACAGATGTAAATGTGTTTGTTAAAGTATATGTGATGCGAGTAAGTATAAATTCATTGCAAAAATCCCACCAATCATGTACACACACATATATACATATGCATGTGTGTACCGATGCATTTAGGCTGTGATGCGAATTTTTTGGGATAACTTTATGGTAAAAACTTACTCACTTTACTTGTATCTTGTCTTTATAATTTATTTTACTTTCTACTAATGCCCAGCAGCTATTAGAAAAGGACTTATTTTGCAAATATGTTTTCATATTAAATAGCGAAATATTCTTAAAGGCGAAAAAGTTCTGTCGTCGCAGTCTCACGTTAACGAATATTAAATCACAAAAGACAACTTTACGCTGCGCTTATTGTTGTTTAGCCTGATAAATTAAAAAGGTTTCTTATCCCTGCAAGAAAAAATGGCAAAATACTTGAACAGAAATTCAATCACAAATGTCACAAATCGAATATAATACGTGTTCAAAGTCCCAACACTGCTCGTGTTGCTTCAATACAGATACAGAAGAGATAGAGATACAGAATCAAATAAACTTATTGTTATTTGTGGCTTCGTTTTGCTGCACAAACAACATCTTGTCTAATAATTCTTCACTGAAGCATAAAATTGATACATTTTTGTTGAAATATGTTACGAGTACTTGTATGAAGACTGATAAATAGAACCTGCAAAGAGGCATCAAAGTAAAGGAGCAGGAGCTGAACTAGCTAAGTGTAAAATGCAACAATTTAATTTAGATATTATGAACCTCAAAATACCTGCTACTCGTAACATACGTCGCAGTCTATTTGAAAAACAATTCCTATGCTGTTTTTACACTATCTGCGTTCTTGCCTGCTTTCGATATCTACACATATTGTGTCTAAGATCTTTGGTTTTAATAAATAACCGCATATGTCCGATCACTTTAATTTAAACGCTCTATACATAGGAATACAAATATTTCGAATAATATCGCCAATCGGACCAAATGGCCAGTATTGTTTTACTTCGATCTATTCTGAGTTTAGAGGAACTTACAAAGGTTATTCATTATACTTTCTTCTAAAATATAATATGAATTTTAGCTGAAATGTTCTCAGGAGTTAGCTACTGCAATCAGATGAAAATTAAGCCAGCTTTAGGGAAACAAGAAGGCAGGCGTAATTTCTTAAAATATCCCAAATGCCTAAATTCGCCATTAAATGGGTGACGAATACAAATTTAGATTCCAATTATAGACCAGTTCAAGCAAAATATTATTCGCAGATTTGAATGAGAGATGTGCCCTAATGAAGCAATGGATTTTGAAGCAGGCCCGTGTTTCATTATTTTTATTAATTGAATTGTTTTCACTGAGAACTTATGACGCTAAATTTGTTACTCATTGAAAAATACTGCTTTCAAATATTGTTTATTGTTTATTTGCCCCCTTCAAAACATGTGTTAAATGAAACAAATGTGAAAAATGCAGACCTCTTGATAACTGAAATATCATAACGAGTGGGAATTTTGTTTTCAGTTTCTCGACCACTCCAATGCAAAAGTCCATCTTCATTCCAATTGCCACTTTAAAGTTTAGAGCTACAAAAAATCCAATTCCACTAAATGCACATATGTATGTGTTTTTAAATACATACGAGTGCATACTTAAGTGTTACTTTAGTTATTGAAATGCTTGTTGGTTGATTTTTTCTTTAATAAAAGAATGCATGCACGTGTGCGGGTGTGAATCAAATGGTGTTTGCTAAAAGACTGTTCGTCATTTGTTGGTCGCAGCAGATTCTTTCTTACTCTCTTCTGATCTGTTTACTTTAACAAGTGTGTGGCAGAGCTAAGAGCATTCCACACACTCACTTGTACTCGTGCTTGTGTAAATATGGATGTGTGTCTTATTTATTTAGTGTTTAATATTATTTCGCCACATGAAGTGAGAACGTGTACTCGTATACCTGCCGCACGGCACACACGTTGTATTTATTGTTACTACAAGTCTAGTTGCATATCCATCCCTCGGGTATATTGAAGAGACTTTTGGCATCGTGTAGTATGTGACTCTATTACTATTTTCGAAGCACTTTGGCTCAACAGCAATTGTTGAAGTGTGAGTGGAAATTTACACCGCATATTAGTGAGAAGATTAAAATCAATGATTGTGTTTTTTATCCTTCCGCCCCATTTTTTCTAGCTGCATAAACAGAGTTTCTCTCATTTTTAGTTTATATTAAAGTTATTGCTTTTGTACAGAGTCATGTGGCTTCTGGCGGTCAAAGTCACGGAGTTTGTGTATCGTAAGTACTCGTATCTACTGCAATTACTTACAATCGATTTATGGGTTAAGAGATGTGCACAAATAAAATATTGCTTGAATGCAGTAACTAATTATTTGTTGCACATTACTCCTGCTAGAATAGAGAAATGAAAAAGGAGCGTTAGAGTGTTTTATCAATTCGACAATTGATATAAATCACAAACATTCTGTGGGATTGTGGGAATTTCTTTTTTAGAAAAAAACACTTTTATTCCTCTTATGCATTATTGCCCACAAGACTATGAATAATATTCGATTGCTCCTTAATACATCCTTCTTATAACCATTTGATGTACCTGCAGTTTTTTTCCCAGGCGTTGAAATTAAGTTTTTCTTTTGTCTCATGTTTTAATTATTAAACTAACAGCGCCTCAGCTTTTTCTCACATATTATTCCGACGCGACGTTTCATTAGTCACCTTTTTAGTTGTTGATTGTTTGTTGTGTTGGTTTCTTTTATTGTTAGGAATGTCTCGTATGTATTTTAATGTTGTCAAAGACAGGCTATTTTGCTGGTGTTGTGTGCTGTCACAATGATGTGTTTACTCTCTTTGTTTTGTGCGATTTTTGCTCAGTCACCCTCGTTTCTAAACTCCTCTTTGTAGTTCCAATATAAACAATAACGTGCAGTTACTATTCTTTGCCCGGAATTGTAGAAATGACACCTTATTGTCTTTCCATTAGAAAGTAGGGCGGCCACTTAATGTTTTGTTTGGTTTTCTCTTATTCTCATGTTTTTATTGTCAGTATGAATTTTCAAATCTAGAAACGTTTATCATCTTTATTCGGTTAGCTCTGTTCGTTATCTGGTATGGCTTTTCACATTCCTATTAAGGGTTTTATATGGTTAACAGGAAAGCAAATCCTTATTATAAAATCCAGCACAGCTTTATAAAGCATTTTATGAAAAACTGTATGCGAAAAGAACTATTCACGAAATATTTTAAAGCAGGTATGATGCCGGTGTAGCAATAAATGTGTAGATTTTTGGAACGAATTTCCGCCATCCCTTTTCAAGTTTGGTTTCGAAAACAACCGGTACCTTAAAATGACACTGAAGATGGCACCTAGCCGAAACCAGTTTGTTGCGAAACCAAACTTAGAAAGGAGTGACTTAAACTCGTTGCAAAAATCTACATCAAAACACCCTGTCGGAATACAAACTCAAGAATAAATCTACTTTAAATTTTTTGGAAAACATTTATTTTATAAGAAACTAACACAACTCCATCATGAAGAAATACATCCTTTATCTTTGCATCTTCATATTTTATAGTTTTCCTTTTCCACAAATAATTCACAATTTTTTTCACTAAATTTTAGTTCAATAATATTCAAGCACTAGAAAATTGTTTTCATATTGTATTATTATTAATGTATGGGGGGATATCGAAGCAGACCACTTACTTTCTGGGTCCCTTTTCATATTATATTGATTGTAATATAATTTATTTCCTGATGATGCTATACAAAGGCGTAGTGAATTTTTGAATTAATTAAATAAAATTATATTAAAAAGTCAAATAAATATAATAAAATTTTCATCCAATATTTTTAATATAAATCAGTCTATATATAAAAATAATTTTATTAGAAACGTATTTTTGGAATAAAACTTTCATCCGTTAAAAACAAGAATGTTGAAAGCCATTATACTTACTAAAACTACTCGAGAAAGTAAATACAAAGTTCACGAAATTAAGGGTAAATATGAAATTAGTACCCAAATTTTTATTAGAAAATCAACATCTGGAAGATCCATTTCTTTGTTTATCGTTTCTAATTATTTTGTCTTCATAAATCTCTTCAAGAAAATTAAATGCTTTTCTGTTTTTACTGTCACGTTTAGTGCAAAATAATTTATTTATTTCCAAGAACACGTGTCACAAAAATTTCATCACTTTAGTTTTCAAGTCATGCAAAGGACAAGAATGTAATAAATCAGAAATTTGATTGTCGTATTTTTGACATTTGTACATAAAAACTTACGATTAAAAAGTTGTAGGATTTATTTCATCTCTTTTTATATTTCATGTCTTTATAAAATATCGCCATCAAGGATACGCAGAAAATAAAACAATAAAAAAGCGGAAAAAGACAGATCTGTCCCTGTCTCGTTTTAAAATTTGAAGCGCGGTTCAATAAAACAAAATAAAATAAAAACTTACAAAACGCTTCCAAACACTTCTAACGTGAAACCCACATATCGACAGAAGTCATCTAAGTGGCAATAGACGTTGTCGCTTTTGTTTTTACACTTCAAATATATCGAACACACATACATACATAAATTTATAAGAGTGTCCCGACACAAGGCCACTTTTTGCATCAAACTTAAATAGAAACAGTTATTTTTTACATTCCTACTAGCAACTCGACGCATTATGGATTGCAATCCTTGAGGATTAAGCTAAGCTAAAAATATTATTTCCATGATAGGTTCTAAATTGTGGTTCTAAATGGTCTTGTATTAGTTAAGTAAGAGCATAGAAGTGGCAGGGACACTCTAATAGTCATGCGAAAGAATATCTTTGCGGATATTTTGGTGTCACTCTCTCTGTGTGTGCGAGTAGGTGAGAGTATGTATCTGCAAAAGTTTTTTAATTGCTGCTAGTAAAGATTTATGTTGCAAAAGACTGTCACAAAAAATAAAAAGGAATTTTTAGCAGATACGTCAAAGAGATAAAAACCAAAAAAGCACACACACAGACAAACATTACAAACGCAAGAACAACAACAAACACATTCACATGAACATGTAACAAATAACTCATGCATGAATGTGAGTTTCAAGATACAAAATATAATTAACGACGGTGTAAGCTGACATGGGATGAAACTAATAATGGAAACATTAACAAAAAAGACAAAGTGGTAAAAATATTTACGTCGTCGCCAGGTAAGAGGAAAAATAATTTTCAACTTAAGAAAAACGATAAGAACATTTGTAATTCGACATGTATTAACTAACAACAATCATACAAGTCGGCTACCACATATGCATTTGTGCACATACATATACGAGTATACGTATCTGACATAACGCACGAGTTATTTAGGAAATTCTTAAAACAATGAAATATATGGAAGCTTTAAGCCCAATGAGCTTTGCGGGAAATTATCTGGCGTGATAATCCCCACGAAATTAAACATTATGATATTTATTGAACCCAGTCGATCAGTCAACTTAATCGAGCGACAAATCAAATTGGAAATAAAAATGAAATAAAATCAATACGCACGATTAAATACAACAATGTCGTAAATTACGATAATTTTCTTGGAATACTAACAACATTAACACACACATACATATGTACACTGTAATAATACCCACATGATGACGTATGTACGATATACACGTCGAAGTTAAAGGGGCGAATTTAAATACTTTAAATTGTTGCTTTGAACCGATAAAATTCTGAAATCGATTTCGCATATTAAATTTTCTAAAAACAACATTGACGAAGATTTCTACACTAACTCCTTTCACGACCCCCCTCCACAAATACTGACTCCACGTCATTTCACTTTGTTGTAGTGCAAAAAAAAACATGTGTCGAGTGAAGCGTATGAAAACCTCGTACTCTCTTTTTCCAATTCATTTTTTGGTATGAATTCTATCAACCGCAAAACAACGACATTGTGGATTTACGCATAAATAAATACAATTCGCGAAAATCATTGTTCTATGATCCATTGCGTGCTTACAACGCCAAACATAGATATTCACGGATACTTGAATGAATAAGAAGACATACGAAGAACATGTAAGAACGTATGTATTCTCCAGCATATTTACATCATACGCGTACAAGTAATGAAAGGGTGCTTTTTAGGATACTTTTGATACCATTTGTGGCCTTGTACCGATAAAATCACCACGACTTTAGTCTTTTAGGTCTTTAATCGTCTCTGTGACTCAACGCCGCAGACATGTTTTCCAAAAGGTTTACCACAGCCGTAGCCATTTAACCATATAACAACTGTTGAACCAAATTGAAGTCAACACCAAGCTTCTTTTGGGCCCTTTTAACGAATGCGCGAGCAGCAGATAGTTTGTTATGAAATCACAGAAACATAAATCACATAAAAACTGTAAAAATGGAAGAACCTGAAAGCAGTCCTGCCTCTTTAAAGTTCCATACACGTAAAAAAGAGCACCCTTTATATCCATATGCACATATATTCGTACAAGTCCATTACAAGATACTGTTAGACATTTCTTTAGTTGCATGTGCGTGGGTTGTGGAAAAGCAAAAAAGAAACAATTGTTGTGAAATGAACATTTAATAACGTTTGAAATACGACAAATTCTGCCAAAAACAAAAACATCAAATAAACAGCGGCGCTTTCTAATCGAGTTACATTTGACATCCTCCTCTTCTTGAGCATGAATTGTATGTGAGTGTATTAGGTAAGACCCAAATCAAATTCTGTTCTAACAATAATCCATTTCGTGAGCTAAGCCGTTTACTAGGAAATGTTGCTTTTTTAAATTTGTGCCACGTACTACTTGAGCTGTTTATTTATTCAGAATATTACAACAACAAAAAAATGAAAGCATTCAGTGAAATTCTATTCGAACAAGTGGGACATTCCACCCATTTCTATTTGAAATTTAAATAATTTTTCTCTAACTGGTCACGTTTATTTTAACTTTTACCATTGAAGGAATTAATATAATTTATTTTTAATGATTATAATTATTCGTAACTAAAAGGAGGACGGATTGGACATCAAACGGACGCACTTGTCTGAATAATAGGTAGAATTAGAGAAGCAAAGTAAACTATGCGCATTTTGTTTCAATAACATTTTTATATGTTTCTGAAATTGTGTTAATGCAATTGCGGAACAGTTTGCTAAAACCTTAATAAAGACTCGTGTTGTATTGGATTCCATTACACAGCCGCTAATTTACTTTCTACAACCTTCAGCTATTATTTATTTGTGTAACTTTAAAGGATTCTTTGAAATCTTACAAAGAGATTCATTCATACATTTTTTTTAATACAACAAAATACCCTTTTGTTCAACGCCCAATTTGTTGGGGCCATCCTATTGAAGCCTTGACTAGCATCTACAAACAAACATATATGAGTATTTGTATGTGTTTCAAATTCTTCATTTCGTTGTTCGAAGGATTTCTTTTGCAATTATTTTCATTATTTATAAATAAGGATTCATATAATGTAGCCTCTGACTGTTCGTATCCAAACACATACAACTTTGGTGTTTACGCCCAATTAATCTATGAAAAATTCGTTTATAATTTGACGCATTTATAGCTAAACACTACGATAAAGAAGAAACGATAATCACAGAGGGCAGTGGAATCGAGGGTTTGCGAATAAAACAAATCTTTGAATTAAAAAGACGACAGACATACCGACAAACAAAACTGAAATGTGAAATGCAGCAACTACAATCTAGAAGCTAAATACATACATACATACATGTGTGTGTGCGTTGTAATCGTAAACTTTTATGTAATTTTTATTTTGGTGCTGGATCACTTGATGGGTTTATTATTCCATCGTTGGCTAGAGCACGATTGTTTATTTGTTTTCTGTTTATAAAGGACTATATTTATAAGAATTATCAATAGCGATGTTGGAGATAAATTGAAATGATAACCTTTCGGCTGTTGGGAAAAAATTGTTTTTTGATAAGAAATCAACTAAACCATTTTTTTGATTTTTAAACATTAACACCGGTTAGTACTCTTAAACAGCGTTACTGGAACTAGGGAATATTACAAATATAAAGAGTATAACAAAATAACTACGCTCCTCTGACAGATTCACATGCTAATTTAAACAACATTCTCTAGGATTGTTGATCAGAAATTGTATTGATATATTCCCACATCAATTTTCCTCCCATGGAAAGAACATATTGTTACATTTATTACCACAATAAACATTAATTTGTAGGGTTCGTTTAATTGCAAACATGAAAATACACAGTCCTTTATGATTTCATCAGCACACAACTTTATTCGGCAATTAAGACTCTATTTACAACTCTTCAATACTAATTTACACAGTACACTTAACACTCTCTTGTACACACAGATATTCACTATAGGAAATCTCAAAGTCAACTATAACCTATGCGGTGGACGGCGCCTTTATATAGAGATCACGGCCGCATTTTGAAATGTCCCGAACATACGTGAAATTGCTTTATGTGTATAATATTGCGAATTTATACAATAGGTCGTTTCATACATCTTCGATTATTACTTAGTAACAATATTTATCGCCGTATGACTGGTGAACTTTAAACTTACGTTAAACTTTGTGCAAGTATTTTTATTAGCAATGCCCTTGGTCAAGCCAACAACGTACGTAATCGCATCAGCGGGCGTGACACCTTTAACAGTAGGTTGCGACCAATATATTTACGAATATACAACATAAATTCCATTGATTTAAATGCCCATAAATACTATTTTTTGTATTTTATACTTTTTGCTGCTTTTCGTCCTCTTTTCATTTAAAACTATTTAGTGTTTGTTGTTGTCTGTATCGTGCTCCATTTAGCAAAGTGTGAGAACAAGTTTCATTTAATATTTTAACGCCTGATTATTAAATTCGTTGATGTTGTTGGGGGAGAAAATATTAAAAATGTTGTTTAGTTCAATTCAGTTTTTATTATATTTTTCGCCAATTGAACGAAAGAATAAAACACCCAGCAACCGAACGCAAATAAAATAGTTTGCAATGTTTCGCTCAACTTGTTCTTATTTTTGATGAGTTGTAGTTACTACGAGTTGCTAGAAAGAATATAACAAAACAAACTGTCTGAGTGTGTGTGTGTGTATGGAACATCAAATATGTTGTTGTGTTGTTAATATGGTGTTGGTGTTGGTTAGCAGCTTGCTTTAGCTCGCTTAGTTAGTTTTAATATTTATGCCAAAACATTTCTAGTCGTTTCTATTTGTTTGTTTTTTTGTTGGTTGTATGTGTGATTGCGCCATAAAAGTGTTTTTTATAACTTGAACACATGCACACAAAACCACACACATTCAACTTGAGTAACACATTTGTATGTGTGTGTACCCTACACACATATCGTATGAATTTTAGAAATAACTTTTAGAAATGTTAAACTCTTACGCATTTAGTTTTTAGCTTATTGTTGGTAAAATGTCTGTTATTGTGTTTTTTAGTGCTTGAGAAGGGTACGAGCAGGAGGTGGGGGAATTTAGGTTCGTATGGGACCAAAATATTATTATTGTTTTCGTTTACCAGACAACACGAGGATTTTATTACACACCAATCCCAAGTTGAAATATCGAAATGGATAAAAGTCTGTGATGATGTTTCTAAAAAGGAAACCCCTACCCTACCCCCTCCCTTTTGTGTTTTTCATAAAAATATGCGTGTAAACACGTTGTTATTTTTTCTCTTTCCACCGGCACTTGTGTTTTACTGGAATATTAAATCATATTGAAGTGATATAAATATGTTTGTTGAATTTGAGAGACCGATTTGGAACAATAACAGAAATATTTAATTTGATTTTTGCCTTGCTAACCGCATTGCTATGGTGAAATTTGTCTTCTTTTTCAATGAGTTGCGCTAAGAGTGGGATTTAAAGTCCGTACAAATTTTTTATTAGAAAAAATAATGAAGGTGTAGCATATCTTTATTTTGGACTTTCATTTTACTTTTGAAGTTGTTTTCTATTTTGTCATAAAAATTAATCTGTACGAGCCGACACGCACTTAATGTCTCAATTTGGAAGTTTGCAAAACAGGTGTTTGTTCAGCTGTCTCACTCTTGCGTATTTATTAGAAAGATGAAATTTGCATTAAAGGGAACAGAGATTCCATTCATATATTCCATTTTATCGGGGGTTTTTAATTCTTACACTACTTGAACTACTTTCTACAGGTGATTTTCCACTGAACGAGTTCATCATAATTCGGTTTGAGAACCGCGTTTTATACCCGATCTGGTGGCTTAAAATCCATATAATTTATGTTTGCTTGACAAATTGTTAAATTTTATTTATCTAAAATGACAAAAAAATAAATCAGTAAAGGAAGAAAAAAGAAGAGGGGAAACGGAAAGAAATGGCGTAATGCTTACTCTTCGCAAAATTCCCTGTTTTTGGTTTACATTCACATTTTTGAATTAGCTAAAATTTTTTAATAAAAGTTTTCTCCATTCTCCACTATATTGGAAGTGGAACATTTCGGTTTTCCGTAGAACTCAAAAAATATTTTTTCGAAACTTTTGACGGCATTTTTTTGAAGAAAATCAACAGAAAAGTAGAAATATATATGTGACATACAGTTTGTTAATAATATTTCAGTTAACTGTCTAAAAAAAAAGGTGCTGGTGAGCGGGCCCTCAGCAAGGCGTCTAGCTATTTGAAGAAGGCAAAATGATTGTGATATTCACAAAAGCGTAAAACATGATTGGGGTTCTTTTCATTTTATTATAAATCGTATATAACACTAGCCAAGGAATCTAGCGCGAAACCCGAGAGGTAAATTGAAAAGCCCTGTTTCATTATGCTAATTAGACCAGCGAAGGTCATAATTCAAACTACACGCTTTCAAAGTGGGCATGTGATTGCTAATTTGAACATCTACTCCGATAATACTTGTATTTAAAGGGAAAGAAGTTATTTATTTTTCAAATATATGGACACACATCCACAATATTTTTACGTATGTAACGAGTTTTATTTTCAACCTTTTTCCACATTTGATTTCATTTTGTTACTTATTTTCGTCAGCCTGCAGGTTACCTAGACTACCTTCGGCTAAATTCATTGCTTTGTGCATACGGTCGAATGAATTTGTTGTTGTCTGTTGTTAGTGCTGCTTCATTGCTGTTGCTACAATTTGTGAAAAGCCAGTGTTGCCATCAGCTTTACAGTTGCTTAAACAAATTGACTTTTTATCATATTGAAATTCTTAACGAATACGAGACAACCAGACATAGACATAAAAGAGACTTAGTATTTATTATTTTTTACTAATGCATTTTAATGTCTCGGGTTCTGTACGAACTTCAAAGAAAACATTTTTCCCAACGGCAACACTATCGATGAGTGACTTTTAGAACGCTTGTGTTTGTTTATTGTGTTTTCCCTATAGAAATACAACCTTAACGTTTATGGACTTGCTATGTTGGTTCAAGGGTATTTTGTTCTGTTCTCAGTTGTTTTTTCTCTCCTTTAACAAGGAAAATACATCCATCGGTTGGTTTTGTGCAGAAGAATCTGGCCAAACCAGTGAGAGGGTATTGCATATGTGTGGGTAAGCCAGTATGCGGGTATGTTAGACTTATTATTTGAATTGTTCACCTAATTCTATTTAATGTATTAAATATGCGTGTTTGCTTCATATGGCTTTTTGTTTTTTTCATACACACTGACTCAAAGCTGCAGAAGTAAACAAATCAAAAATCATTTATAACAAACAGAAGCAGGGAGTAGCGGCAGAATGCAAGCCTCATAAAATCATATAAAAATCAAATAAAAATTAAATCGTTTGGAAAAATTTTTCCTTTTTTTTCCAAGAATGCCAGTGATAAGAGAGATTTGATTACTCACATACAAGTATATGCATGTATGTATGTATATGTATGTATGCATATACTTATGTATGTATGAATGTGTGTAATTTTATTATTGTAAATCTTTTCAAATAAGACTTGAGATTGTACATTTATTGTAATAAAAATTGATTACGAATTTTCCAGAAGAATTCACTTACATTTATTTTCGGATATTTACGTTAAGAAATTTGAAACAAATGGAAGCATATGAAGGATTTTACTTTAGAATTCATACTGCCCTGCATTTAATACTTTCTACACATTTGAGAGAAAAGCGTCCATAACGTAATTTTGCTCATCTTCTCCAGTCCTTACATAATCGAGGATGGTGACACATTAAACATATGTCAACAATATCAGTAAAACAAATTTTTATAAATCCCCTTTTTTGGCCATTTTCCTATGGACCGGACCCCTTTTAGTTTTAAAGGTTTTACAAAGTAGAATTGTCATACTTTCCTGTTCGCGAAATATCTCGTAGAAACATAAATGTGAGGTTAAGGGAAGCCACAGATTTGGTGTTACCTATAACTCGTTGCCGGACATAAAATTAAAATGTGCTGACATGTTACAGAATTTTGATCGTTTAGACTTTGTTTGAAAAATAATTTTTCCGAAAGTGAATTTTTTTCCCAATCTTTTTGAAAATAACCCATATTTGGTTAAAGCGGGGAGGTGCAGGCTAGCTATTTAATTTATAGCTGGTTCCAAAACCTAACAATGAACTAAATTTTAACTGTTCAAAGCTTTGCAGCAAATCATGTAGAAGCAAATAAATTAAAATATCTTATATGTATTAATTGTTTTATCTCTGAAGAAAATGTTTTTTATATAAATGTCTTGCAATTATTCTTTCCAGTTTTTAAATTGACTCTAACCCACACATGCATATAACCACCCATCTATGCTTTTGTGTTTGTGCGTGTAGTGTCTCCTGTATGTATGTTCGCTCATAATGTCATTTTATCTGCACTATTGTACTCTGCTGTACATATGTATGTACTTACATACATACAATTCTTTATACTTAAGTATATTTTGGGTAAATATTATGAAAACTATTGTCAAATATTTTAGTGATTTCGAACTCATAAGAACTTTTAATTACTTTCAAAATGGTTTTATATCGCAAAATGTTTAATCTTGAAACAAATTGCTTTAGGCGTAACATGTCGTTCAGGGGGAGCCTGGTATAGAACGGAACACAAAATTTCTTCTATAATTATTGTCGTTTACATTTCCACGGAATAGAAATTATGTTTTGTGGGCTTTTGCTAATAATATTTAAATTAAATGGATTTTGAAATGTTCTTGGGTTGTTTTATTCTTTTAAGTGAAATTTAAATTCGTTGCAAGAAATATTACCAGCATTACATTTAATTATTGATTTTTTATTGTATTGTGAATTGGCCAATTGATAGTAATTAGGTTTCAAGGAGTTATTTTTCGCTGAATTTAATAAAATTATAATCGAGTTTTGAAATTAAAAGCGGGAAATGAAGTGAATAAATAAATGGGGCTGCATTCAATAGATCGTGTTTAGAGATAACAATCGAGAATGGCTTTTAAAGACCTCTAATTATCGGATTAGTCTTTAAATTATAGTTCATAAAATTACTCGTACCTTTTTTGGCTGGTTTCTAGGGTATCGGAAACCCTCCACTCACCATTACGTAAACGTCAAATAATGAATAATAAACAAAATAATAATAATATATTTATAAAAGAGACCGGTTAAACTGAATAAACATTCATCTACTTTTGGTAGTGGCCATTGCAAAGCCTCAACATCCATCGTGTTGGAACATGTTTTGCTCGCAGAAGCCAAAGTAACACAAGTCACTAAGAGAAGAGAATTTGGCTTTGAGAGAGAGAGTTGAAATTAAATGAGAGACTGTAAATTAACATACTTCTTGAATAGAAGTAACTTGCAAGTTCTAATGAAATTAAAAGTACCCATGGGAAGTAAATACGTCTCTGCTTGCAGCAAAAAAGGCAACAAAGTAAAATAAAGGTCAAAATTGTATAAAGGAGACATGCATTTATTGAACTGGCTGACAGTAGCAAACCTTAACAGAACATAAAGGCATTTTAAAACAGTAACGAATTGTTTTTACAAAACGTAAATCTAAAAGGCGCAACAAAATCTAAATTGAGATTAAAAATAGAAAACAACCCTTCCCTTATGTAAAAAAAATACGCTTGACGTAAAAGTTATTAAAAACTAAAGTTTTCCCAAACTAAATAAACAAATAAACTCTTTTAATAAATTTCTTTCAAATAGAGCTAAGCCAACAACCGTTTCTCTCTCACTCTCTCTCCATCCCTCATTTATTTCACAGATACGCAGCCCTGAGCTTCTTTTTCCACGTTACCCATCATCTCTTTGCAAACTTGTGCTCTCGTTAATTTTTTTATGCCATTCCCACACAAATTGTGGAATATGATTTTCGTTTTTTACAACTGATTTCATCTCTTGTGCCACCTGATTACTAAATTAATGCAGAGTGGATGCTGTGTTGGTGTCTTTCGTAAACAGAAGTAATTTAATAACACTGCGATATGCCTTGCGAAATACGACCGGCATTCATCTCTATTTGCATCAAACATATTTTTTAGTGAGAGTTTGCGTTCCCGCAGCTACGGTCTGAATTTACCGGATTTATTCGCTTGCGGTCTTATTTTCATTTCAAGTTACAACGATAAAAAATATAACACACCAACGCCGTTTGCGTAACTAATTCCACATATAAATATTTGTATTAAAAATGAAAATAATTTAATTAGAATTCTACACAGTTTAATTTGTTAAAAGTGAAAATGTTTAATTTGAATATGAAAATGATTGAATGCTAAAGCGATTCTTTAATTTTGGAAATAACATTTGCAGCCGGTCCCCTGACAAGGTTTTCGTTTGCTAAAGTTTTGTGAATAAAGTTAATTTGCATCAAAGACAGGAACCGATAAATTGACATACTTACGCATACACACATACATATACATATACATATGTTTTAAATGTAAATATTATAGAAAATTAAAATTCTTTATGAAAACACTGGGAAAATGCATAATTCTACAAATAAAATTATTCCATTTCCAAATATTTTAAAAACTAAAAAACAATTCAAACCCCAACCGCACGTTTGGAAAGAATGTCTCCAATAAGAAGTCTTGCGGATTAGTTGATTTGACAAACTCTTTTTCTCTATTACTGAGATGAACAAGAATGCCTCGCGAGCGGTAGACGGCTGCATCTTTTAAGGCGTTGGGGCGTGAGATCATGACGGCCAATGAAGATTCGCAAGATGTGACGTTAATCTTTGTAGGAGCTCCGGTGTTTATTGGCAAATGGACACATTCTAAAGGGATTAACAAGATCACTTCGCAAGAGGTGGCATAGTCAATCTCCAAAGATACTCCTAAGGAAGAGACTGAAACGGTAGCGCACATTCTGTGTGAATGTCCAGCATTGGCTAGCAAAAGACTTGGGACCACGGGCAGTCACTTCTTACATGTGAATGCCATGGCGGACTTAAACCTTAGACAAATGTTTGCAATTAGAAGAGACTCCGTGATAAGAAAGAAGAAGGCCGACAGTCACCAGTCGACAGTCTAAAATTACTACAGTCGAAAGTAAAGGGATGATAGGTAGAACGATACTCCAATGAGTAGGGTAGTCGTAAATTACAAATCGGTAGACTGGAATAAATCCGAGGAAATAAAGGGGTCGCAAACGGACCCATAAAGTTAGCGGTCTGCTTTGATATCCCTCCCACGTTAAAAATAATACGTTTGAAATGAGATCTTAAAAGAACACGAGTTGCTTTTTAAAACATAAATTTTTCTTTCAAACTTATATAATAGGCCGTCATAAAAACCGATCCTGTTTCAATAAATCAACTTTTCAGTATAAAATAGCTGTCCTATAAATCGTTAAATTCACATTTAAGCAGTTTTTGCCTATTGACACCGATTGTAGGTCAAACTAAAATTGCCACAATTCTTCCAAATTTCGAAAGACACTTAACTTCTATTCACAAAAATGTATCATTTTGAGTGTAAAAGCCAGCCTCGGCATCGGTTCAGGATATAGTTGGAGATCAATAATGATTTCAATTAATCACACAAAATTAAATAAGTTGGTTTTTACTAAGTACCCTACGATAATCAGCAAATATTTTTCGTTGCATGTACTTGAATGTCGTTCTTTTTTGTAATTGAATATCGTTAAGGAACATTTATCATTTTCAAACAATAAACTTCAATCGAATAGATGGAACTATAATCAATATTTTAATTGAAAATAAATAAATCAAACAAATATAAGATACAAACACACACACTCTCATACATGAATATTCGGACAATAGCACGACTCAATATCGTCAGCAAAAATGCTTTAGTTCAAAATTTTATTCACCACTGGAAAATCAAAAAATATTTCCTTTCCGAGTTAATAATTTAACGTTTCTACTCTGGGGCACAAATTTACTAAATAAATTCATAATTGTATTTTGTGTTAATTCTTCTAACAATCACTTTGGACCTTTTTCGTTTCAGGTTGCGTCACTCTGCGTCAGGCAAGCACTTGAATAAATGTATGCAGTTATTCATATTTATGCGCTTTTCAATGACAGTTTAAATCAATAAATAAAATTTTATAAATTGCAGAAAGAAGCGAGAATTTTAATACAAATAAATCTTAAATAAATAGAGTCAATATTCCAATATTCAACGTTGTTCACAATTCAAGGCAAAATGCTCGTAAATACAAAAAAAAGAGAACTACAAACACATTTTTTTGTTAACGAAATTGAATGAGTCGGAAAAATTTCAACTTATTTCTTCTTTTTCAAATATGAGACCAAATCAAGGCTTCGATAAAAGTAACTCGGGAGCAATGGCAATTCAATTATAGCGTTGGCCGAACAACACACAAACAAATGGGACAATAGATTAAGTGGCACATCTAAATGTGTTGACGAATGTTCGTAGAATGAATAATGCAAAAATGAGCCAACAGCCTAAATTAATTTCCCGTCGACTCTCTCCCAGATTTAATCATTTGGATTTTTGAAATTTACTTATCATAAATATCAATGGGCTTTTTGTAAATATTCGTAACTAATCTGAATATTTATAGAGGATTTATCAAAATAGATTTTAGTTTGCAGATTTTAGAAAAACAAACACACACACACACATTTACAATATTCATATTTAGTATGACTGATGATGAAATTCGTTGAAACCGGCGCAAGTCTACACGTCCACACACATGTTTGTCATGTTTGTTCAAAATAACGGATTAGAACGAATTATTGCAGCAAAGTCAGAGTCAACATAATTATTATCATTCAAAATTTATGAATACAGATTTGCACATTTTATTATTTTTTATTTGTTTCTTTTTTGTTGTTGTTCTGGTTGTTGTTGTTTTTGTTTCTTTATACTTTTACATACCGACATTCTTTTCATACACACACATCAACTTAGAAACATACTTATGTATGGGGCTGTGTGAACGTATGCCTGCAAATTATAGTTAAATGTATTTTAGTTGTGTGTGATTGTTGAAATTCTTTCGGTTGTAAACAGTGATAATTTATTATTATTTTGCATAAATCGTTGTGTTTTCGGTTGCTCTCTCTTATGAATTGTTTCATGCACAAAGTAAAAACTTAAAATGAGAAATAATAAAAATGTACATGTGCATGTGTGTAAATTTTGAACTGTGTTCACACAAATAATAATCCCAATGTTTTGTTAAAGGGGTCGTAGAGGAAATAGAAAATTGACTTCAATTTAAATGTCTACCGTAAGATTTAATTTTGATGGCTCTTTTGCCTTTTTCTAATTGTTGTCGTGTAAATGTTCGATGCTTGGTGTAGTTTTCCCTTTGATTTGAAATGACGGGTTTATTTGGCATGTGGAATTTCGCTTGCTTCTTCTGATGCTGGCAAAATTATTCTTATGTTTCAGCTTCTGTTGGCATTAAGCAGACTTTTATTTAATGTAATTGAGTTAGCAATAATTTTATTAGTTAATTTTTAAGTTTCGATAGTTCTGATAGCGCTGGGAGATGCTCCTGATGACTTGTTGTGGTCCAAAGATTCGATCAACTTCTTGGGAGAAAAGTTTTTGATTCAATCGAGATTGATAAGAGGGATTTTCAGGAGTTGAATGCGGTTCCATAATCCGTCTAAAAAGTTCTTTCCTTTCCGGCTATGACAATAATCCACTTATAATGTATTTTTACTTTGTTGACTAGATTTCCGGAACAACAGAAGTCAAGAAGAAGTGACATTTCTCTGCAAAGACTCTGCGTAATGCTTCTTGTACAACAGTGCATACTCACAGCAATGTGAGCAATATATTTTATCAAACAATATTTCACTTTATTTATTTTTCTTAGAAGTTTTGTTGTAGAGCTATTTGCAATCTATTTGTGTGTGTGTGTGTTTCTAACGGGTAGGAAGACGGAAATTATATACAGTGCAAGAAGCGCTACTATACAACGCCAACTGCATCAATTGAATTGCAAAAATAACTACAAGCAAAAACACAAACCGACGAAGAAACAACATCTCGTACATATTTCTTCTTCCGCACTTCACTCTTCTCTGCAGTTTTTTGTTGTGCTAACTTTCCCTCTTGTTCGAACATGTACTGTTGTGTATTTGCCTGTGCATCATGTACCAAACCGCGTTCATTTGCTTCTGTGTACCAATATCTGCTTTGGTTCCTTTTATACCCAGTTGACCAGACCAAGAATTATATTTCCTCTTAGCACTGACAACACGAGACACAAAATAGTTACGCAATTCGCGCGGATTTGGACTTAATCAAAGAAAAAAGTATTACGCGAAACTGAAAATAAAACAGCTTAATGACCCTGGCTCCTCTGTATTCGAAAATAGTTATTCAAAGTTACAAGCAATAATCTAACTTAGATTATCGATCCTTGTTATGAAAAACTTAAATTAAATCGGAAAGAAGTTTTAATATTTTTCACAATATTTACTAACCCAATATTGTATTTCATTCGTAGTTATTTCAAATTGTTTGCTGATCTAAAATGTATAAGTTTTTCTTTCGCTTTAAGGCTCAAGAGGTTACGTTACGCAACGTATTTGTAGTACAAGAAATATGTATGCAACCCTTACTACCGAATCGCTCTGTTATTTCTCAGGTTAACGATTACTTCAGTGTTTCACAAACACTGACAAATGTTTGCACTTGAGTACAAATAGTTTGCACAGCTTTCAATGAAATCAATTCGTTTACATGTGTGTGATGTGTTTGAACGCACTTTTATTTCTTGTGCTTGTGTTAGTCCGTGAAACTCTTTGTTGGAATATGGGGGTTTTTTATTGTGCGAGTATCTTGTTTGCTGGATGATTTAAAAGATTTTTATTTCCCGTCCATATTTGCGATAAAACTGTAACTTCGCATCTGGTTAAGTTTTTGAACATCTCCGCCACGCACTCGAGTTACAAGGAGTCTACGAATTCAGGACTCTAGGAATGCTGAGTATCTCTTAAGAGTATATTTTATTAGAAGTGGCATTCTTGAAACGAAAAGTGTTGTGAAGTGACAGTAAATTTGAAAAAAGAAGAGTTAAAGAAATTTTCCCAACATTACAAATAGATTTGCTGTGCGAACTGTTTAGTCAAGTATAGAATAATTTTTTGTGCCAAATAGTGTGACCACTTGTTAAAATCAAAAGTCAAGTGAATAAATAGAACGTGAACTTAAAGCACTTGCAAATATTTAAAATAAACACTTGATATTCTACGAATTGATCTCTCTTTCTGCTCTCGTTTACGTAGTACGAAATGTTTATCGTCAAAACATTTCCTTGAATGCAAAGTTTACTTCAAAAACAAATTGTTATGGATATTTTTCCTCTTTTAGACTGCTACTTATAGTTACAAATTTAAGTCAATTTTATTTAACAGAAAACAAAAACATTAAATAAAAAAAACACAAACAAAAAACCACAAGTTAGCAGCAAAAATTGCTTGAGTAAAAAAAAAAACTAAAATAATAATAATAATAATAATAAACACCCTCATCAACAAGAACAACACATGCTCGTAATTAACATTCTTACTACATGTCTCGCATATTGACTGTAGTTGGTGCACGAAATTTCTCCTGACTCCACTACTACCGTCATCGTTTGCCAGCGCCACAACTAATCCTGTTCCCTTATTTTATATGAGTTTCTACTTGGGAATTCTATTTGCATTTTCCGCGCACCCACACACAAATGCTCATTTGAATAGAAATTTGCTGAACAAAGGAAACACAAATTCATACACAGAAGAGAACAAAACTGAACTCATCCCGATTAGATTCGACTCTCTGCTTCTCGCTGGCCCTTAGACTTTACACTGTCCGAACTATGGATTTATCACCGTGCTGCGTTCATCTGTATTATGTTGGCTTCTTATATTCATTATATGCTCTGCAACACATGCAACAGCGAAACGTGCCTGTGTTACACCCACAACGATGACACGTAACATCGAGGGAGAAAATGGTAAGTTGTATTGTTAATAAAGAAGAATAGAAAAAAATGTTATGCAAATGAAATGAAATAAAACTTTTATATGAGTGTAAATTGTTGTCTGACTGGAATCTTAATTGGCCCCTTGTAAAAGAGGGTTAAAGCAACAAGCTCCACAACATTTTAGTGCAATCGAAACGAGTCCTTTATTCGATGTTTTGTCACAAAGCAAAGAATTAAATTTAAAACTATTTCCTATATGAGACGCAATTTAAATATTCACGTAATATATTCACTGTGTCTGATTGTTTACTTTTATAGAAAAAAAATTAATTCGATTTTTTCTGAAAACATTAATTTTATGTACGAGTTAAAATCGGAAATTGGAAGTTAATCGTTTCTAAAATAAAAAAATTATATCACTTACAAGCACTACTTCCTACAAATTAAAAAAGAACTTGATATTTTTGTAACCTCTAAATTGCTTTATTCATGCCTGAGTACGCGAGACACTCGCACACAAAATCATGAGACCTTCGTTACTCATACGCTCAGATATCTCGAAGGGCGATATTAAGTCTCACTGTAGTCCGACTGTCCATTTTTCTTAATGACAGCAAACTGACACACTTCGATTCATAAATTTGCAAAAATATTCGAAGTGGATGAAATTAAATTATTTCGGAACCAAAACTAATTGTATTTTTATTCTCCTTGTAAGTTTTTGAAGAAATTTTGTTCCTCCTAAAGAAATTAAAAAAAAACGCCCACATTCATTTTTAATAACCAGTTATATTTGAAAAAGGAGCACTCACACATACATACAACAAAGTTATTGTTGTTCTTGTTAGCAACATATTTTTCAGACTCTTAATCAAGGTCACATGTTCCGTATCGTATTCAATGTTTAAAGAGGAAAAAATATATACCGGCTTCTTCTGCGTGTGTGTGCGTCTGTCTGAAGGAATGAGGAAATGTTTCTTACAAAAGTTTTTTCGCCAACTTTTAACATTAAAAGCAAAAAACTTGAAACGAAGAACATATCTAAGGAACAGGCAACAAATGTATTTTACGAGTTTCACGTTGAAGTTTGCGGACATTTTTGGAAAAGTGCAAAAGTAAATGAAATTTTTGGAGCTAAAAACGACGAACAGATACAATAACATTATTGTAAGAGTAACTTAAGCTGGTTCCTTGTAGAGATAAAAACGACTACTACTCATAATTTTATATGACAGATACCGCAACATCATTTTCATTAATTTAATTACTTTACAAACTTAAACCAACAACTTTTTCACCAAAATCAAAAAAAGTTTGATAATTGTTTTATAAAAAAAAGATAATTGAAATAAAAAATATAAACAATGCAGGTATAACCTATCTTAACTTTAATACGAGGGCGGATCAATAACTCCGGGTCTTTTCGAACTTCCTTCGTAGTTATATAAAATGCAACACTGTTCCCATCAAGTACCACCTGTTAATATACTACTGTCAAATTTTGAGCAAGTGTCGTTCCTTTACTTTGCGTTTAACAGCTGTTAAAAACATACAACCTCGTGTATTTGTCTAAAAGTGGAAAAAAGTGAATTTCGAGTGCTCATTAAACCTTAAATTTTTGCGAAAAAATCCGTCAATCAAACGAAGGAAAACCCCGATAAATACCATGGGGACTCTGCACCATCGATTTCGTAGCTACTCAAATTTCATTATTAAAGTTTGATGAAATACAATTAAGTTTGGTATTGGCAAGTGTTAAGTGGTACCAGGTGATCGATGTAGTGGACGACCCTTCAATTAATACAAATTATTATTAAGTTACCCCCTGCGTAGTATTAGTTGTTTGATTTGACTGACAGAATACACTCAATAGCAACACATGTTGCTTTGGTTTGATAAAGCACTGAATAAAATCGGAACTTTTATTGCTGGGACTGTAACAACAAAATTTAGTTGCTTGTATGGCAAATTTATATACATTGTTACACATAGTCGTATTTACTACTAATTTTGTTTACAGTTACTGATATTTTATAGTTTGGGATAAAGACAACATCGTGATCTTGCCCTACTCAGCATATTTTTCAGACTTGATTTGACGAGTTAGGAAAGATTATTTTTTGTCAAAATAATGAATGAAAATTCATAATAACATTTATTTCTTAACGCACCTCCTTCATGCATTTATGCTTAAATGGGTGCTTTATTATGGCACTGCCTTCCCACTATTATTATTTAGTTTGGACGGCGGTAGCAAATTACCTCGGGTATAGGCTGTTATTTGTGAATTTTGAAAATCGCCTTGTGTATGGACGTTAGTTTAATCTTTCTAGCCATTCGTGGGAAAACAACTATAATTTCTACTGACAAGATTTTAAAAAATTAAAAAAAGGGAAGGTTCCTCATTAGAAAACACAAAGTCTGTAAGCTAGAGATTCCCTTCTCTATCTCAGGCTCGAAATAATAATACATCAGCAATAGCACAGTTGCTGTACCATTTCACAATGCTGTCAATGTGATTGCTGTCACATTAGTGGTACATAGAAATGTTGTGGCATTTCCTATTGCTGGACTGTATTAAAAACTAAATTAATCATTTTCATGAGCCAACTTCAACTTAAATGAAATGTTTTGGCATTTATTGGCAAATTATTATATTTCAATTTTTATTTGCTGGTTTTGTATCACATTGTGATGTTTTTCGTTCTTCCTGATTTTTCTTACATACTTTAATGTGTTTTTTTAAAAGGCAATTTATCACTCGTTGCTAAAAAAGTGAGAGATGAAGAAACCTTGAAAAATACACTGAAACCATAATGAAAATACAACAACCATTTAGTAGCACATTTGACATAAAAATACGAGTAAATAAAAAATGAAAAAAACATCAAAAATGTCCTTTTCGTAACTGTTGAACAAATGTTAAGATCTTTATATTTTTGCTCTTTCTCGGTCATGTTAAATTTAAGTATTTTTAAAATACTTCAACCTTTTTTTGATCTAAATCCTCATTTTTCTTTTGACAAATACACACCGTTGTGTGTTGCTCAGTCGTATTTTATCGAATTTATTTGCTTTTGATTGTGTATATTTCTTTTGTTTCCTTTTTATTTGATTCCTTTTCACTAACTTTATCTAATGAGTCTATAAAAATGTTGTTTTGCTGTTTTATTGCTCATGTTAGTGTTGGAGCTTAAAGTCACCCTTTCAATCAGTCACTGTGAGTGATAAGGGTATGCACTGCCTGGTCATTCCTTTTGTATCTCTAGCATGAACAAATTTGAATTAAAGACGGATAAGTGCTGAACAGAGAATGAAAAAGGACATTTTTTAATTTGGCTTTTTGAACTAAAAGTTAAAAATATAACACATGGGTCCAATTATGTATCTAAATTATGTATCTAATATCAATTTGGAACCAAAAGCTCTTAAATTTTTGCCTTCGTTAAGCACAAATGTTATTTCATGACCTAAGTTTGTTTAAATTGATACCATAAGTATCCATAACAGTTTACTGCAAAAAAACAAGAAACACGCACATAGGCATACATATTCGCTCCTGGGAGATAATTCTCAGATTGTGCTGCTTGATCAGGGCAAAACAAAATAAGTTTCGTTGAAAAAATATATAAGTGATTCGGAAAAAATGTTTTAATAAAATAAATTTACCCCGATGTTGCAGTAGGAAACACACATGTGTTTTTTTATTTGTGTCTACCTCTTGAACTGATGACAATGCGCAATCGGACGGAAATATGAATGCAACATGAAGATCGAACTATTGAGCATGAATCTATTTTAGCACCACAACTGATTTTGGATTACCTTTTTGAAAATTGTCCCACCCATTTACACGAAAGTTTTTATTTCCTAATTCGATTCACTTGCTGACGTATAACACACTAATAATTTCCAAATGAGAAATTGTTCCAGGTAAGATATCGGTTAAGAAGAAAGTTTAATTTGTCCAGTAGCTGGCATCGAACAAGTGTTGGAGTCGCCAGGAAACTTCTACATGTTTTTTGGCCCCGTTGTGGTCGACTTAAATTTCTCTTCAAATATTTTAAGTCGCATGTATCTGGTTGACTCTACTGTCGTGAATACATAAGTATGTACAAATAAAGCTACAAAATAAATTGCTAGTTGCTTCAATACACGAGTAGATAGTAAATAAATAGTTATTTTAGCGTTGCTGACATTCCGTTCTCGGTAAAGTTATTTAAAAAAAACTGTTACCAGATAAATTTAAATTAAAAAATTCTAACATTTTATGGGTTAAATTTTACTTTTCTCCCATAACATTTCCTACACACACACACACATAGTTTCCAATCGTAGTAACGGATTTAAAAGAGAAATATTTGCATCCATTCCTTCATTAATTATGCATATGGAAGGACATTTATTGGCCTCATTTAATATCTGTGTGTTTATAATCCTTTTCTTTTGATCTGTGTATGTAATTACTATTAGAGGATTAGCATGAAAATGAACAAACAAAAGGGAGAAGAAATCTTGTGAATTATAAATAAACATTAAATGAACAAACAAATAGAGACAAAAAAATACATTGGCATGGAAACCACATGTATTTGTTTGCTTAAGGTACAACAATGTGTTGTGTGTGTGTGTGTGTGTGTGTGCGTGTGTTTGCATTACTAATAAACGTACTTACACGTACTAACATGTATTGAGAACAATACCAACGTGGAACCATTCTCTAATTCACACACTCACGTTTTCATGTTTAGTTCAGACAACACCAGCAACAACAATAGTTTGTATTAGAAGAATTCATGTTAAAGGAAGTATTTTCGTTTCCAAACAGACTCCAAAAAATAATTCACCTCATGAGTGGCGGTGGAAGCAGAGGAGGTTATGGACAAAGAGAAATCTCTTGACACTCAAACAAATAAACCAAGAAGAAAGCAAAAAAACATCTGTAAATAGATGTTTGTTTTTGTAAAGATCTTTTAAAGCAAAAACAACAATAAAAAAAGTTTACCAGTTTGGTTAAGTATGCAGGATTTTCATGTTAATTCTCCCCCTTCTTCTGGCCATCAGATGCTCTTTTTATTCATTTAAATATTTTGTATTAAATGTTTTCGTTGGGATTCTCATGAAGTTTATATTTTAACTTGTATTCCTTAATACATTGTTTGTGCGTATGTATGTGTGAGGTTTTTACGTACCCATGTCTGAACACTCGTATGTCTGAATAAACCATAAATAATTAACTCGAAAATTCAACATTTTTGATATTCCGACAGGGTGTTTTGATGTAGAATTTTGGAACGTATTTCCGTCATCCCTTGTCAAGTTTGGTTTGGAGACAAACCGGTTTCGGCTATGTGAGAACGAAAAAATGACACTGAAGATGGCACATAGCCGAAACCGGTTTGTCTCCAAACCAAACTTGACAAGGGATGACGGAAGTTCGTTCCAAAATTCTAAATATTTTTAAACTTTTTGTGGAAGTTTAAATTATTTATCTCTAGAGCGATTCAATGAAATCAAGAATTTGGAATCAGCTACAAATCAGATCTGTCACATATATTAATATGTGTGTGTTCTCTATTTCAGCAACTGATATATGCAAACTATAGTGAGCTTATTAAGGCCCAACTAAAATGTGCTGCAGCTGACTTAACCTAAAGTCAAAATTATAAGAAAAAAAAACTTTCCAAAGTTTAAGCAACTTACAAAACTGTTTCTAGAGACTCTAATGTTCATACATCAACTTTGAGATAATTTATTCGCTCAAAAGCATAATTGTGAAAATAAGGCCAAGTTCCTACGCGAAAATTTCGAGCGTTAAAAGTAAAATTAGAACAAAGTTGCTGATTTTTCCAATACCATCTTATTTCTAGCCAACCCGTTAACATTTCCCCCATAAGTCTTTCCCATATTAGAAAGTTAAAAAATCATCCCAAGCTACGTTTACAGAAACTATAGGAGAAGGGGCCCTTATTGTTTATACGTCAGCGAGTCAGTCACTAGGTACTTAAATATGCACTTTTATATCTCGGGATGCTTTTATGACACCTATGAAGTTACCTAGAGAGGCCGCTCGAATTTCGTTATTTTCTCATTAAATGAAGCAAAGATATCAGGAGGGTAAAAATAGTGTCAATAGTTTCGTGTAATACACACACTGTGTGCATACACCTGAACTTGGTAAATGACCGAGCATAGAAATGTAATGAAGGTATCGTTGTAGTAAAATAGAGTCCTTAGTGGGAATCGTACCCACGACCCCCAGATTAAAACCACATTACTAAGTAGACTTCCGGGGCACCCATCAGGAATCATATTACTTCTAAAATGAAATTTATTCATAAAAAGTTACCGAATGGCCATAATTTATACACTTTAGTGATTAAAATATTTAAAGACACTTAAATGAATATAAACTCTAGTTTTCCACATACTATTCACATGTGTTTGCACAATTTCCCAGAGGTAGCGTAAGTCAGATTGATAATCTTTTTCCCAAAGGAATGTCTTCTTGATGCGTTGATATCCGGAGGACATGGGAGAACTGTACCCCGAAGCTTGTGTGAACCCAGCAACGGGAAGATAGTTTCCGTCGAGGTTTCACCAACAACTAAACGAATTGTGCCACGAGAAACAATATCCCTCACTACGATAAGCTCCTTCCAGTACAAATCAATTTACTAGTGTAGCTGCACTTAAAGCTAGTATCTGCTTACATTTCACTCCCTCGTCTTTCTCATTTTAAGAGTTCTTAAAAGCACAACTACTCGTGTATTTATTTTTACGTCGGTACGAGTATAATTGTGATTTTGGGAGTTTGTGCACTAAGAAAAAATAAATAAAATCTTGGTTTATGTATGTCCGAATGTCTCACACAGCACAAGACAAGCTGGCCAGGATTTGATTGTTTGCTTTGGGTGTTTCGTGTGCATGGGACGGCTACTAAAGATTTATAATTAATTTCTTCTCTTCATGCTACTGACAAATGAGGAATCTGGGTCACAAAAATGCTGTAATTAACTTTGTTGGAAGACATAACCACATTTATTTATTTTTCTATTCTTTTGCTATGAAAAATCTTTTTCCCGGAAACTCTCTCTGCAGCAGTTGGTTCAGAAACTAAAATAAAAAACTTCTGCAGGCTCAAAAGTGCTGCTTTTGTTTTGATACAAACTTTTGTTGCAAATTAAAGTTTTCTTCTTCCTTTTTGGTTTCAACTGTTCGTTTCGTTAGAAAATTGTTTGAAGTATTTCCTTTTCTTCGTGATTTCCCTCCTAAAACTATTTTGTTTACAACAATCGCATGCCCCCTTTGAAACATTTACTTTGTTTGTGTAGGCAAGTGTTCGTATTCCTATGTCTGTGCGATATGTTTGTTGCTTGGCAATTTTAATTGTTCGAATACTATATTATTGTAGAGGAATATCGAAGCACCTCGTTTACTTTATGAGTCCTTTTTCGTTCAATTCCTCGAATTCACTCCACTTTTAACTTTAAACGGGCACCATGCTAACACTATTCTTTAATATACGAGTAGACTGTAGTGATTTCAGACTGTCGACCTTCTTCCTCATTACAGTGTCTCTTGCATTTGCTGGACATTTACACACAATGTGTAATTTTCTTAACCGCAAAGCAAAAGAACAAAATCCCAAAACGGTTGCGTATGTGCAATACGATTTTAAATACATTTTTCAAGTGAAAACAAAAGCATACATTCGGGCGGGCTATTTGAATGACTGAATTTCCCGTTTGTTCTGCATTTAGATTTCATTTACAATTCATTAATTTTACTTAAGAAACCTCCGTTGCAAAACTTTTAATCCGCAACTTTTTTTCCGAAGAGTAATTTGAAATGTTTTACACTGACTTTTGGCCGAAAGAAGGCAAAACGGGGCCAAAAAGTTGACGTTGAATGACCAAAAAGGACACATAAAAACTAATAAAAGTCCTGTTTAGTTCATGCCTACAAGAGGGCAAATCACAATTTTCAGTTTGTGTTGCTCTTCTCTTATTTCCGGTTGCCATGTAAAAATGCGGACACAAAAGCACAAAAGAAGCAAAAAAAAACTCTGTTATGAAAAAAATTCTTACATGTGAAATTAGCTTCAAGACAAACACAACTTTGAATTAAATAATGAAATTCTGAATGAACGAATGTACCAGCATTAAGAGGACGTCCACAAAATGCACAAATGCACATTAGAAGAGGTTCCCAATTATAGAAAATTCTGTTGCTTATTATTCAGTCTTTACTCAGTAGATATTCTGCTATCGCTATATTTTCTAACTGTAATCCGCTACAAATATTTCAACTTCCTCTTTGTCTTGTTATTCCTCTCACTTTAGTCATTTTCGACTGCTTATCTGTGGGTTTTGCTTTGGCAGCTTTTAATAAAATTAAAAATAGTTTCAAAAAATCCTACTCAATAAGGAAACACTTGCAGTGATTACGTACTTTCAGTTTTTCTCTCTTTTCATTCAGATCTTTTGCAACGAGCTTGTAAGAGCTGCAAAATATTTTGATTGTGACAATTTCTCCTTTTTTATTTCAAAACAACCAAAAATTTAACAACCACAGAAAGATTTTAATCCGCACATCTTTTTTTCTCATATTTTAATCAAATGAAATAAAATCGAACAATGACGATGATGTGTGTGATAAAATATTGTTTACTTCCTTATAAAACAGTATTTCCTTGGCAACAAATGTTCACACTTGTAAAAAAAAGAAGCAGGAAAGTCTCAAAGGGCATCTCAATTTCAATACAAAAGAAGTTTTGAATTATTTTTTATAAAATGAAAATGATTAAAAGAATTCGATTTTCCTTCTCAGTTTTGCTCTTGAACAGAATAAAAAACAGAAACGAAAAATGACACTGAAGATGGCACATAGTCGACACCGGTTTGTCTCCTAACGAAACTTGGCAAGAGATGACGGAAATTGGTTCCAAATAACAAAAATTGCTTAAATTGAATATTAAAAGCCTGAAACAAAATCCTTGTATCAATCGACAAAACTGTAGATACCAGTAAAAAAAGAAATGACTAGTTATAGAAATTGCATTTAAACAATCCTGCTCCTTAAATAAATTAAACAAGGTTACGCATGTTTCGTCAAGTATTTATTTGAACAATTAGAGAGAAACCATGTTACTTGTCTGCAGTAACTATTTCATAACAGGGAAAGTATCCCAGTTTCCTTCTTACATTTAAACTTAATTCGAATAAGGGCAATTGTAAACTTTATACTCGAGTTTAAGTCAAATTATAAAGATCGACTTTAAAAATCCATTCTACTGTTTGGAAATGAGCTGTTCCTTCTGTTTATTTTGAAATTTAAGGTTGGCATGCCTCTTCCCATACAAAATAAGAGTTTATATAGGGACCTACAAAACCTAGAACCTTTAAACTTTATGTGGAGAGGTGATCTTTCACCTCGAATAAAAATTAAATAATCTTCATCAATTCTATTTATAAAACTGCAAAGTTGGTTTGCTGAAGTATTGAAACTAAATAGTGTAAAGTTTAGGAGAGCGATAAATATTTTGTGTTGGATTTCTAAGACAATCGTATTTTTAAGGCAGGTTTGAATGAAATAAAAAATAGTCAATCTATCGAGTATTTTCTTTTTTTTTTATATGAAAGTCATAGCAAATACGTAATATTTTCTGCAGCACTCGTTTTTGCCAGAAAATTCCCGAGTGCTTAACTACTTGATGTTTTTGCATTGCTAAAAACATAGGAATGAATATATGTATGTATGATCATAATTCTAATATAAATTTATGCATGAACACTCATGCAAATGCATGTATTTATTTCTAATGAACATTTCTGAATTTAAATAAAACAAACAAATGCATGTGCATCCGTAAGCAAGTACTCGCATGTCGTGGGAGAAAGTAACAGACACTCCAATATGAGAAACATACATTCGTATGTACGTTTGTATTTTAACCTATATTTTAAATACTTTCTTTAGTCCTCGTTTTAGAAATGCTTTGAGAATGATATTAACGACTTAGGTGGAAACATTACAAAATCTCATCATAAAAACTACAACTGCTTTATTTATGAACGTTGAAAAATGCTTGTCACAAATACATTATTGCTTTGCAAAAGAGATGTAGAGGCTAGCGAAAGGTAAATGATCGAATAAAATCCATACATAGCTATTCAATGACGAACTCACATTAAAACGCTGCATTTTATTTGCAGTCGCATTTAAAGTTTTACGAAAAAATTATCTCTTGTAATGAACAAAATGGCGTGTTTGATCAATTATTCTATGCTCAAGTGTCATCTCCTACACACTGACACGATCAGACCACAAAAGTAAAAAATTCCATTATTACACACAGTTACACCAAACACACATGCAGACAAACGTAAATCGCATAAATACACTTGGTCCAAAAAGATTGGCTAATAAGAGATGTTGGTGAACAAAATTAAAAAGAACATAAAAAAACATTTCACTAATTACAGCCAAATGGCACCAACCGATTGTGTCTAAATGCGAACACACCAAAAGAGAACTATAACGTAAATATGACCATATATGACCACATTAATAATTTAGGAGGATGTTTTCACACTTTATGGTTCGTTAGTAATTTCAGCCCTCATTGCAGTCATACACACACACACATATGCCGGTGCAAATGAAAGAGCTGAGGCAAATATAAAACTTTTTTAAATAAATATTACACACATTTATTTTAGGCACATGTTGTTGTAAATATATGAGACCATTAAATCACACACCCATCCAATTACACAACTCACAGAAGAGAGAGAGGCAAAATCGAAATAAAAAAAAATATAATTGAAAAGAAACAGTGACTAAGAATTTGCCATTCTTTTGATTCTATAAAAACCTCTAACTGTCAATGTGGCAAAAAATATCCTTACAAGCAAACGAAGTCTTAAAGGCAGACACCGCCTTAAAAAGGCACAGCTTTATTATAATTCTCATAGGTTCTTCTGCTTCTTTACAAAACCATCTAGTTGTGTTGTAAGCTTCATGGCCTACTGGAAATTTAACCAGGAGCGCCACAGTTGTAACACATACACACGTACGTTGTGTGTACAATGTTCTTATGGAGGAATCACAATAAGAGTGGCGAAATTCTCAATTTTTGAATGTAAAAAATGATTTGAACAATCGTTGAGAGTTGCATTCCCATCGATTTTGTATAAAATTTGTATATAAAAAATAACACGGCATATGTAGGGTGAGGGCCGGGCGATACTGCCCAATTCGAAATGAAGTTTCCACTCCTGTCTTATCTTAAGTGATGAATACGGAATTATTTTGGTGCAAACCAGTTTGCTCTGCAAGTGTATGACTAAAATGATTTTAGGGTACAAAATTGTTTTTTTCTATTGGAGATTGCATGTGTGTTTGTACAGCTTTTTTGCCAATGGCAAAAAGCTAATAAAAATGTAAGCCAATAAATTGAATATGAACGATTGTCAGCCGGTACCTATGTATAAATTGGAGAGAAGAGAAAAAAGGCAAAACTCTCTCGCAAGTGTCAATATGGTATGTAATACATTAGGGTCGGCAAACTATCATGTAAAAGTCTTAAGAGTCTAAAAATATTTTTGTTTCGGAAAGATTTGTGGTATTTTGACACCACAAATTGTGACATGTTTTGTAGTACGAGCACTTTAGTAACACAGGCCGAAGCTTAAACAATTTAAAGGGACAAAGTTGAAAATGTGTATCAAGCGAAGAAGAAATTTCACACGTAGTGATTTCTTTTGATTAACATCTCCCAAGTTCTGAGACACAAAATTCAACTGTTGTCGCGTTAGTTTACAATGACTTCTCTACAAAACACGTGCAGATATTGTAGCAGTCAGATAGCAAATCTTGTTGTTGTACTACTTATGAAGAATTTGTTAAATACAATTTTTTTTATTTCATTTTCATGATTTTTCCCCACTTTGGCGGGTGAGGCCGGCACAAATCCGTCATTTAATTTTAAGGGCCACCCTAATGTACCAATGTAGATATAGAAATATTCAGTAGAAGTAAAGAGAAGCAGGACTCGTATTAATATTTTTATTCTTGCAATTTTTACTGTTTGTTGGATCTCTTTTTTATTTTTTTTTTAGCTGGTAATAAATGGGATTTTGAATGTGAAAGAACAAAAAAAAAGTTACAGCAATAAAAGTTGTAACAGTAGCAAATATTATTTCATGTTGAAATAGCAGAGCAACAAAAAAGTGCACTGAGATGTGTTTAAATTTACGAGTACAATGGGCGATTTTGTGCCTGTGGTATATTTAAAGTCATTTTCGTGCTTAACTCGGAGGCAGATATGAAGTTTTACTTTAGAATGAGAACTCAAGTACAAAAGCAGCACGTAAAAATGGATGTGAATTTATTTAATTTAACAAATTTGAAGCTTGACTTAATGGTAAGCTATGAGAAAGTTTTATATTTTAGTGGTAAAAATGATCTTATCACTTAATTGCTGAGATGGAACTCCTAAACTGTTTGTTTGTAATTCTTGTTATTTTTTGTTGTTTTTTGATGTGGCAAATTTCAATTTAATTTGTAAAGTCGTTCCTTATAATTTCCAACTGCATTTAACTAGCGAGAAAACTGATCCATTTAAAATTATCATTTAAATAAAATTATCTCTAATTTAATCCCATTTCAACAACACACACATACAAACGAACGGTATGACTAAATTGAAAGAAGTAAATAAAAAGTTGTTGACTTTCAAAGCATTAATACTCGTAACGAGCAAAGAAAAATGATGCCGTCAATGCTTAAGCCTTAAGCAGATACTCTTTTTATGCAAAACAAAATAATATTGCTTGGATCGTTGGTTGCCTAGTTGGTCGGCTGGGCTGTTAAGCAATGCGTTGATGGATGGGTTCGGTGGGTCATGTTCATGAAATGATGGTTGGGTTCGGTGGGTTATGATGGCGCGGTTACAAACTTTTGGCGCAAAAGAAAAAACGGAATTGCCAAAAGGAAAGTCATTATTACACATTTAACTTAAAGGGTTTTATTCTTAATATTTTAGATTTTTTTCCTTTCAATCATGCGAAAAATGTAATATTTACAAACGAAGAAATTAAGCAATTGAAGAATAACGTCGACTCAATTGCGTTAATACTTTTAACGAACAACTTTAACGAAATTTCTCTTATTTGTTTATCAAAAGATTCTTTCAAGGAAAAAAAAGGAGCAGGAGAACAAGTAAAATTATATAAAATTTTATCACATTCTATAAGAGAATTCAATAAGAAACCAGGCCATTGGAGTTTATTTTATGCTCATATCCTTTTTAAGATTTCGTTTCTACTTCTTTCTCTAACTCAATTCATTCTGCTCTTATTTACTTACTTACTTACTTTAATAATATTATTTTCTACATGGGTTTTGTCATTATCGACGTAAACTTCATCATTGTCATTTCTTTATTGGCAAAAAAACAGGTTTTCTTTTTTCTACTTTCAAACTGTCATAATGGCAGAAATTGTAGACTGAGGCAAAATCAGGCACACACACACACACAGAAAGACACAGGTAAGAACAACGATCACTAAAAGTTCTGTCAACAGAAGGATGTGCAATAAAGGAGTATTTGGTTTGGCTTAGGTTCTTTCTGGAATCGTTCAATGTATGTGTGTGTGTGTGTGTGTGTGTGTAAGATTCTTAGAGTGTGTAATAAGTTTTTATGCTAGACTTCTGCGTTGCTGTAACGTTTTCAAAAAGGGTGGTGGGAAGTTAAAAAACTTAAAGTAGCGGAAACGGAAACAACTGCAAATCTGCAAATGACATCTTAATATTATGGGAGAAAAACATTTAATTTTTTTACATACAAACACATTCGTACTTTATATAGAATGACATTTATTACTCGTAATTTCATCTGAAAATGTTGCTTCTTAGCTTGACACGAATGGCTGTTTGCCATATGGTTTTTGCTTTGGTTCATTGAAAGCCAAATTTATTTTGAAACTTAAAATCTGCTCAGAAGAAGCCAGAAAAATGATTATTGCTATTTGCTGGACTGCATTTAGTTTGTTATTCTGCATATTCACAGAATTTACATTTACGTATGAAAGTGTATTCCTTCGAGTTACTTGCAAAACGAAGATGTGACCACAACGAATTGTAATAAGAAAATTAAATTTTAAACAATATTGTTTTCTAATCAGCAGAAGTGAACAGGACCAATCGAATATATGTACATAATTTGCATATTTGCCGCCTTTTAAGATTTTTGATTCTAGCGTGCCCCACAAAACAAGAGAGCAATGCAATTTTTATTGTAAACCCTTTCTAAACTAAATTACCCTGTTGTTTTGGACTGGCTTATTTAACTTAAATTTGTTTAAAAAAAATTAGCTTAAAATAATTAATTTTATTTTTCAACAGAAAAAATAATTCTCTTCATTCGAACTCTGAGTGCTCCATTTTGTATTCTTGTCGTAGCTTTTTAGGAGTTGTTAATTAAATGTATTTTCAAGAAACAAATTTGGCAAAAATAAATAAAAAAACAGTATAAAAATTGCGGATCAATATGAATAACTGAACAAAGTAATACAGTAAAGGGAACTTTAGCACAAGATACAGTCGTAATTGTAATACAGAAACAAAATTGCGGCAGATGTGTCTTATCACAAAAAAGCAAATATTACATAAAATACGCGTAACCACTGTTTTCTTTATTAAATTTTCTATCACGGGAACAGAACATAAACAAAAAGTGATCGAAAATAAATACAATACAGTAGCGGTATTCAGTCCTTGGTGCGAATGGTTTTGCAAAGGTGAAAATTCAAAATATCGTAGCATTTTTATGAAACTCAACAGAAAGTTGCTGTTGTTGTTGTAATTGCGTGAAACTCTTAACTCGACTAATATAAAATGTTGGAAAGTTGGAAAAAAGTTCAAAAACTTACCGGCAACTGAAATTATTTTTTGTTTTTAATTGGCTTTAATCACACTTGTTTCTTGTTAGAAAGAAGTACGCTTCAATATATCCAATAAGGTGATGAACTGTTGTAGATTAGCTTCCAGATGAAGTTCAGATTTGTTCAGTTGCTGAAAAAATAAGAAAGTTAAATTTAAGAATATTTAAATTGCTTTGGCTTTTTAAATTTACAAAATAAGATCTTGCTTTAAATTGAGGCCTTATAAAGGGCTACAGCAGCTCTAATTCTTTTTCTATTTCGCTTTCATCCACAACAATGTACTCAAGAATATGTGCGCAAGAGAAATATTCACACATACATATGTACATAAAGGGGTCCGAATTTGTAGGTTTAATTTTTTACTTTGATTTTGCAACACATTTGCTTTTATTAATGAATATTGAATGTGAAATAAAATGCAAAACCAAAATTCAAATCAATAAAACCACCGGCGCATCTTCCTCTTCCTCGTATTGATGCTTGAATTTTGTCTATTGTTCTTGTTGTTGTTTGTTCCGTGAAACGTAAATATTTAATGTGTTTTGCAATAGATTTCGCAAGTGTTGGTAGACTCACAGTTACATGAGCCCACATAAAAAACTACAGCAAAACGGATTTTCCCCACAAATAAATTTCTACAAAACAACAACAAACGAAAAAACGTCCTTGTTAAATGTGGAAAATATTTCGATTTATGATACTCGTATTTACTTCAGTTTCTATTTAAATATTCAGTAAAAAAAAGAAAAACAAGCAACGAAAGTGTTTTAAATGTAAAAGTACTTGTACTTGCAAAATGATAAAATGTTTTTCAATGAATTCTGGAATTTATTAAAGTTTTATGAAAAATTGCATTGGAAATTTAGTTGCCCCCGTAAAAAATACTAAATTGCTAGTAAAAGTTTTTTCTCTTTTGCATGAATAATTTGCAAACTTTAGTTTAATGTTTGTAAAGTTCACAGATCTAGACAAAAGATATCAAAAATTCGATCTTATAACAAGACGCCTAGAACCCAGTAAATTTCTTTACAATAGTAATTGTGATCAGCAGTTGCATTTCAAAACATTGTACGTGTAAACACACAGCCACGAGTTTTATTGGTGAAAACACATTTCTGCTAGCGAAGTAGATATTTCCGGTAGGAGCGCTGCTTGTTCGAATAAGGTAAAAATGAAAAAAGTACCAGTTCCAAAATTATATTTTAGCAATATGCACACATACTCGTACATACACGTATGTATGTTCATACATAAATTTCGAAACTTTGAATATTAAAACGTTTTCGGTTTATCCTCTATTTTTACGCCATTCGGGTGTGTTTTAGAAAATCCGACCTCCTCATTCCTCCGCAAAAAGTCCAAAAGGGTTCTTTATTCGAATTAAATATTGCAAAATCTGACTGTATTTTTATTACCTCCGCGAAAGCAAGAAACTAGAACTATAAATTGTAATAATTTGCTGATCATATTAATCCAAAAATTATAACTCCTTTTTTAGTTATCAAAAGCTTTTCCATTAAATAATATCTGAAATTAAATTCATGCTGGTTGGCGTACAGTAACGATTACAACAAAATCGAGGCGTAGAAGGCTACAATAAAATAATTATTTTGGTGTGACTGTTCTGAACGACCAAAGCACTTTGTCCACAATTACAGCCTGCTTGTTTTTGTTTTGCACTTGCAAGTATTAAATCTCTGCTAGTATTTTATTATTTTCTCTTTATGTCGCTGCTCTACATGTACGAGTATTCGCTTGTGTATGAGTGTTGATGTGAGAAGGTGTGTTTGCGTTTATATTTTCCTGAACAAGCCAAAGGCCATTAATAAAAACAATCGTATTACAGTTCCTGCGTTTGTGTGTTAAGGACTGTTTGACTTAAATTATAGCGCAATGTTGTTTTACAACAGCCTGACAACTTGACCCCACTTTTGGCGTAGAAGTTGAAGTAGACGGACATAAATAATTACAAGCACATAATAACCGTCTATTATTTTTCCTGGTGTAAATAAAACATTCATGCACACTAGCAGTCACACATACAACAATTTATATTCTTCAGTTAGTTTCTACATGTGTGTGTAATAAGTTAATCATCTACTTACTGCCACCAAAGTATATGTAGGTATGTGTGTTTGCTAAAAGAAATTAAATGTCAACCTTGTGAGTATTATTATAATTTTTTTTTGTCTTTTGTTCTCTCCAACCATTTCGTAATTTTTCTTCATTATCCTGAAGGTTACTTTTCCGTGACCATAGGAAGTGTTTTTTTTATTAATTTTACTAGAATACGTAAAACACTTCAGTGTCGACTCACACCTTTATGCGACCATTTACACGTGCAATCACGGGTTGGACAAGAAATATGAGGGCATGAAATAATAGAAGAAAATTCTTTTTTATTCAAATTTTGTATAAAACGAGTGTTAAATCAGGTTTCACATAGAAAAACAATTCCTTTTACATTTTTTCATAAGCAAATGATTCTTTACGACCGACTTGGCCCTGATGTTGCTTATATATATAGTTTACATCCACTGTGTTCGACTTTTTTAAGTTTTTGATTTAACTTAGCCAACTTAGAAAAACAATAATTATTATACCACAGACAGTGAGTGGTAAGTGGCGACTGATAAGTCCGCAATAACAAAACTGCAATAATCTGAAAAAATAGACATCAATTTATTGGTTTTATTACGAAGTTGATAATTTACAATTGATGTCTTGTTTAATTTTAGGCCCGCCTGTTTTAGTTGAGTCGATTATTGGCACTTTAGCCAGACTGCCATGTAATGTTACACCGCCGCTACAGGAAGACCGAGTAGCTTTAGTTATTTGGTATAAAGTTGGACTAAAGACATCGATTTATAGGTGAGTTAAACAACTTTAATTGTTATATTGTGTTTTTATGTTTTGCAAGAATCTTAAATTAAAATTCCCTTTTGTAAGCATTTTTGATTGCGGTTAATTTAAATTTATCTTCCTTTGTATCTGTTCGTTCATTCTACCTCCTTTAAGTCCAACCTTTAAATAATTATTATACAAGTCCTTATCACTTTAACACCCGTTCGTACGCTAAAAAGAGAAAAACTTTGTTTTGTGATGACATTCTTTTGTTGGCTTTTTATTAATTTGTAACTGGCAGGCGTAATTGTTGCTAAAAAAAAACTCTTTCTTTCGCTCGCTAATGAGCTGCAAAACTTTTTTCGTTTTATTTTTGCTTCTTTTTGGTCAATAACTAGAGAACGAAAAATTTCGCGTTAAAAATAAACTTGAAGAAATGTTAATGACAAAAATGTCGACACTTCCCTTTTAACTTTTAGAAAAGAAAAATAACCCAGACAATTTTGGTTCTTCCTTTGTAGAAATTTACTGTTAACCCATTGTTGACGATGAATTTGGTCTGACGAAGACTATCGGGAACCTTTATATTACGCATTATATATCTCTACTGGGACCTTAATAATACCAATTACTCAGCAAGGGAGAAAATCGATGTCGCTTAGATATTCAAAAGAGCCCCACTAGAAATAAGAATCGCCAATCCATATCCGAAAATAATTAGTCAGTGTGCACGAGACGGACTGAATGCTAATATCATGAAATATTTTTGCAAAACCACAAAAACAATTATTCTATCTTCAGTTACGAATATTACGAAGAAATCATGTTAGGAAAGCTATGGACACTCATAAATTAGTTACTTAGATTAGACAGAGTCTTCTTATATCGTCAGGGAAAGTGATGCAAAGGACAGCAATGCAAAGTTCACCATTTCCAAATGTTCATGGGACTTGTGCACGCACATGCATGCTCGTACATAGAACATATAAAGTGCATCAAAACCTATTTTTTGGTATTTTATCAAATCAAAAGGACTAAACGACGACAACAAGAAAGTTTAAATCCCTTAGAAAAATCCAACAAATAAAAAACATAAACTACTTAAGACACATACACACACAAGCATATTTATACATATACATGCATATAACAGGAATTTTGTAGTTGTTGTAGTTTATGGCCAGACTCATTGTCAGAGTGTTGTTGAAGACAAGCTAACAAATTGGTCATCATTGTTCTGTCCGTACAAACCGTATGGAAGGAAATAATCTCGTTCGCATATCTTTTGCTTCATTTACTTTTGAGCGCATGTGAATATAAATTTATGGGTTTTTGTTGGTACGAATTAAGAGTTTAACAAATAATTGTTCACATTTATCAAAGCTTTACATCTTATCACTAAAAAGCGACTTAAAAAAAGTAGGGCGATGAAAAGTATATTTTATGACCGATTTTGTTTTGATTGTAGCAGTTACAGACGAGTGTATGTGTGAAAGTATTTAAATACGATTTAATCCTTTTCGATTAAGAAAATTTAAAACTAAAAGTAAAAAATATAGTTAGTCATGGGACGAATGCTGTTGCTTTAGAAAAAGTATCAGAATTTAAATATTAACAAACTCCTTTAATTACACCATGAGAGAAGTCTGTAGTATCAACAAGTAAAAAATATTTTATTAATTCTATTTTTATTATTTTTCTTTTATTTAAGCAGTCTGTGTCCATTGGACAACAAGAAACATTTGATGGACAGATGAATTTGAATGACAACGTACTCCGTATAGTACAGGACGCCTTGAGACGATATTGACAGCAATGAATTCGAAGCAAACCCTGCAGGAACAACGTACGTGTGGAAATTCAATGCGACACTTGCTGAAACAATTGATATACCGGCCCCACTTGTAGCCAATGACAGGACATGTAAGTTCTTTGTGTTTTAAACTTGAAATCGAAATGAATATCACAAATCCACAATCACTATCAATTACAAGTTGTTTCAGTTAGCAAAGTGACCCAGTATCACACTTAACGGAGTGATAAGAGTAGCGTTTTTTTTACGTATTTCATTCGCTCTAGTGCTGCATTTAGTTCTACCTTTCTTGGAAGGAAACTTGCTAAACGTTTCTTAATAATTCATATTTTCCTCAGCAAGATTTTGCCGGAAACTTCTTGCTTTTCGATACAAACAACTATGGGATATTTTAACTACTTTTAATGCTGCTTTTAATACTCATATGGGCCGATAAATGAATGCCCACCATTCACTTTTTTACATATTATTTAATGTAAATGTTGCACGCGGCTACGCCGTATGTGGTCCATCATCCGTGAGCTTCAATTTTTTAATTATTGCCACGGTCAGCCTATAATTTGTGTATGTAAAGATATGTTACTTTTAGACGAACTCACTCAAACATACACACATGTCAATATGTACGAGACTTTTATTGTTTGGTGAGTGTGTGTGTGTGTTTTTTTTCAATTAACAGGGCTATGGAATTCTATTATGTTGGGCTAGTAATGAAATCGTTGATCAATAAGAACCTTGTGTTTATACAATACACCAACAGGTAAGGGAATCGGTGCGAATGGGCGGACGCCCATGTGAATTTGTAACAATGCATTATTGTATAAGCAGCCATTCATCTGCAGTACGACAAGAGGCATTGTTAATTGCTTTTGTCGTTGCTTCAATAAGCTAATGTTTTATGATTTAAGTTTTTGTTAACACGTGAATTCGAGTATGTGAAATGTATGGAAACATCATTTTTCAGTTTTCATGACTGTTTTTCTACAGCAAATCGCTGAAAGATAAAACGTTTTTGTGCAGAATGTGTTTTTAAATTACAACTTCTGTTTACACTGAACCTTGTGCTATGTTTGACTTTTATATTGATTCGCATTTACCAATTTTGTTTTATTTTTAATTTCCGTTTCACTGTTTGTACTAATGAAAATGTTTATTTATTTCGCATTTGAACTTTTATTGAAATAGTAGAACAGCACGAACACTATGGCCTAGTAAATATATCGTAAGAGCAATTTATTTCTCCCTCCAGACAATTGTTTTGGTTTAAATTTCGGTCTTAATAAAAATTATGTTTTTTCAGTATCCGAAGGAGAATAAACAGTTTCTGGACAACGTATCAAAATCTTAATCTGTGCTGAAGTTTTGTTTGTTTATATTTTTATTATTACAAAGTGAACCAGACGCTTTGGCAAACTACACTTTACCCATTCAAGATTCATTTGAGTTTCAAATTGTTTATGTATAAAAAACTTTATTAAATTTTTCCCTTTTTTTTGGAATTAATTCAAAATTAATTATTAATTTCGTTCTCCGCGTGAAATTAATTGATCCACGTTTTAATTTAAAACAAAAAAAAACTAAATCAAAGAGTAAAAGGGAAACTAGAAACAATTATTTTACATATTAACTTATTTTAAATAACAAATCTGCAAATAGATTTTTATAAAAACGTAATTTAATTCATTTTTATTTGGTCGCCTATTTTGCAAATTTTGATTACACTGGCATTGGCAACACTGGTGATTATAATTATTCATAACAGTCATATTTGCATGTATGTCCTGACATATGTACACATTTTCGTATTCATGCTCATACTGGCACTAATTTTCATAATAAAAAGCATATGTACATACATACATACATACATACATTTGTATGAATGAATTTTTACGGATTGATCTTGACCATCATCCCATCTACTCCACGATTTCAATGTTTGCCACAAAAGCCATTACTGGTGTCACTATGTCACATCCATCACAATTGGTCACCTTTAGTACACCACCATCACTTCCATCCATGTATGCGCATAAACTAGTTTCAGCTTCACAATCACAAAACATACCAACATCGATGGCATCAGTGTCAGCAGCAAAAATCCATACCACTAACGTTGGTGGTGGCTGCAGTGGCGTAGGAGGAGGAAGTATCTTGCAAGCAACTGGAATGTTGCCCGTACACATACCCTTTTCTAATCACAGTGGCCAACAGCAATCCATCATTTGTGCGTCCCAGAAGAGACCGCAATCGCCTTCGGCAGCATCAACACATTCAACAACTTATTAGTCGCACTATTTTCCCGTAATAGCAGTAAACTCTCTTGATTTCAATTAAAAATTTGATTCATTTACATTTCCCTGTTTTATGTAGCATTTGACGTCAAACTGCACTCATGAAATGTCAATTAATTAATTGAAACAATTTGTTTATTAGGCAAGGACACGAATTCGGCGGAAACTTTATTTTTATTTAAGTGTTACAAAACAAGCAAGCAGATAGTTATCCTTTACGCTCTTACAGCAGGACAATTAGAATTTGACGCCAACAGCCAGTTTGAAATACAAAATGATCTATTCGATGCCTTATGGTATAAAATCAAAGTCTGTCACGATACAGCTGCCTAACAACTCTAAGTGAAAAGTTAGATTTTAAAGTTACATGTTAAAAGAGGACATAACAAAGAGTTTAGACTGCTTTAAGGCGGTAAAGCCTTTTGTTACTGTGTTATTGGGGTTTTCGATTTTGGGTGCGATATGTTGCTTTAAAATTAACAACTAAAACAGTTGCCAGTAAACCAAATAAATATCTTGTCATATTTATTTTAACCAACAATAAAATAACAACTACAATTTGTTTGAATCGCCTGCATTATTTGTCTGGGTGTTTTCTGAATTTAAGAAGTGCAATTAAAAATAATGAATTATTTTCCTTTTAATTTATAAAATGCAATAATTAACCAAATCTCTTTAGGTTAACATATTGTTGAACTGTTTTTATTTTTTTTTATTTTCAGTCTTCGAATTGTGGCATATTGAAATCTGTTTCCGAAGAAATAATTCACCGTCAAAAAAATGGTGAGGGTATTGTAATAACTCATGATAGAACCAAAGATACATGATTCTGATGATAAACATCATTTACAAGAGGCATTTATTAACAACAACTACAATAACATACTATATAACAAAGTAAAAATGACGTCACTAAAAAACAAACAAGAACTCAATTAACTGCCTTTTAAAAGAAACGCATTTAAATGAAATCTAAAACAAATCATTATCAACTCGACAATTGAAATAAATCAAATCAAATATGATTCGAACCCAGTTGTGGCAAAGTGGCATTAATGAACAGAGGCCAAAACAGCAAATGGCTGACTTTAAATGTAGATTAATATTTTAGATCGTCAGATATGTGATGGAACGATCAGTTGGAAATGGTCGGATTTTTAGAATGATTTGTGAATGAATCTCAAATGATTGTAACTCAAAATGCAGACCAGAAGACAAAATTCATATTATATAAAAAACGAATGAAAATTTATTTAAAACTAATTTTATAATAGATAAAAAGTGGAAATAAGGCCAACGTTGCAACCTTTTGCGGTTTTAAATCGTTTCGTGTTCAAAATTTACTTCCATCAATTCCCAGGATTATTTATGAATAAAATTCAAAATTTAATTATAAAAAATAGCAAAGAATATATTCGCCAACTTATTTTCAACTAACAAATAAAAGAAAAATTATTAAACCTAATAAATGATGAATTATTCAAAAATTAAAACAAAAGTTATTAATTTACTTCACGCCAATTCGCATGTACTGGACGAATTCTCTATTGTAGCATAATATTTGCGCAGGAAAAACGAAACTTTTCTACTTCTAAGTTAAAAAAATATAATAAAAAATTAATTGTAATTTGTTTTAATTAACAGAGAAACTTAAGCAAACAAAGAAACAAATACAAACATTTGCAAACATTTTATACGTAAGAAAACAATCACTTAATTAATAGCAACAACAAAGAAATCAATTAATTTGTAAATAATTAAAAACAAAAATGAAAAACATTAAAACAAAACACTTAATTAGTAGCTAAAATTATTAAGGATAATCAATAAAAATACATAGTTAAATTAATTAAATTGAATAAATTGCATTTTTAATTAAAAAAAGGAAACAGTAAAAATATATAATTGAAATTATAACAGAGTGTTTTATTTATTAGAGACACCAAAGACCAACTACGGCCATAATTACGTTGCAAATAGACGATTCTTAAATTAAGTTTCAATTTAATTTTTTACAAAAAAAAAAAAAAAATTCCCAAGTAGTTGTAACACTTTTGATGGGGGTGTAGTGATGATGCCAACATGCTCCGTCACCATGATGAAAGCTTAGACCCGTAAAACATCTAAAGGCAAATGCCAGTTTATCAATTGCCCGCAATGTCTACAATTTATGCAAAATACAAAGCGTAATGGATCCACTAAAAATATATTAATAAAATTGTGTATATTTGCAAGATCGTATCATCAACACTTCCTTTTTGTTTTAGAACCTATTGACGTCGAACTGACAAAATAGAATAATCGAAGACAAAAAGTGTGGCACATTTTTTTCTTAATTTTCCCGTAAAAAAATTCTGAAAACTTACCTCCCCATTGCCACATACAACGGGGAGTGTGTATATGACACGAAACCACATGCTCTGCTATTACCCCCATCATAATTTTGTTTCCTTTAATCAAATAATAACGAAACTTGACACATTAGGATTCTATATGCAGGTAACTTCAAAAGTGGAATCAACTTGCTAGGTTGGGAATTTAATTAACTTCTAATATGGGAAAGAATTGGTGGATCAATGCTTTGAGCGGATTATACCTTGTTACTCTTTACGTTTATTGAATTACGGATTAACCAAAACGCTTGAAAGCTTAAAGGGATTTAAATGCACAAAATTACTTAAATGTCGAATAAAATCCAACTTTAATATTTCTCATATACAAAACTCTAAGCATTTTAACTTGCTTAGCATCTTAATTTTGATCAATGAAGAACCGCCAGTTGCTGCATTAAATTGCTTAATATTGACTAAAGCGATTTTTGTATATATTTTTCTGTGAAAAAGAAATATTTATTAAATTATAAAACTCGCATGAATTACCTTTAAAAGGCGGGATTTGAATTCTTTCTCATTTCATTTCTCTCAGCGAAAATATGAACTCCTATTGCAACAAATACTAGTAAATGAACAATAACTCAGTACAAGGCAACACTGTTTTTCGTTTTGTAAATTTTCTTGCTTCAATTGTCAAAAATTCACCTGCTTAAATTTTTTATTACTCCCAGTTGCAAGTAGTCTTGAGTTTAATGCAGTTGCACTTGCAAGTGGAAATGGGTGGTTAAGCCAAGAAGACCAGACACTTTATACATAAAAGTGTTTTCGAATACTCCAGTCAAAAATAAGCAAAATAAATTTATGACGCTTTTGTCTCTAGTGAATAGTATATTTTTACAAAAAAAAATGTTTCTAATTCTCTTATGAAACTGTGTAATAAAAGAGGCGCATAAAAGGCAGGCCCATCTTTGAAGCAAACAAAATACTTAAAAGTTTCAAATAGTCAAACGAACTAATCAACATAAATCAGATACAACGAGAAATATTATTAAAATTATGTCCCTATTGTCATCGATTTAACGAGAGAAACAACCACAGAATATCATGATTACGCATGTTAAATGATCATCTCAAATGTCAGCCAAAAGTCTAATCATAATTAGATTCCCTTGAAAAATATCTTGTGAAATTATAGCTTTCAAAAGCATTTGCAAAGGCAAGTAAAATTGAAAGGCATACATGAAGTCGAACGCTCAAAACGAACAATATATAACAAAATATGAACACACGTTTATGTCTTTTTCGACTAGAACCCAGCTCGAACTTTCTTATCTTGTTTTCAGCTTTGCTCAAATATTTCGTACTATCCGAATATCTGTATAAAATTTGCAAATGCTCTACATTTTTCTCCATTTTTCAGTAGCTATTGACAAGCTCTGTTGTATTGTTGTCGAAAGAAATAAATTTTGAAGACAATAAATAGCCGTGGTTTCACGCTTTTATTTATTTCATATTTATCACACATCCAAACATATAAATTATGTATCCTTTTCTTTTCTCTAACATTTATAACATTGATTTATTTTTACGTTAATTTTATCTGGTGTTTAATTGCTTTAATTATATTACAAATTTATTCGTATATGCAACGTTTAATTGCCCAATAAAATTCGCATAAATCATACTGCCCACTCTCAACCAAATCTATTAATTCATTTGTCAACAATCAATTTTATTTTCAAAATTAAATTAACTGAAATCAAAAACATATTCACTTCTGTGTGGTTTCCGATACTTTTTCAGTTATCCCAATTCGGCACGCCAACAGAACAACAACAGCAACAACAACACTGACTTAAAAAAAAAACAAATAAATTTTAAAAACCACAATTGCATCGGGCATGGCATTGCTTTGTTGTTATTGTTGTACTGGGTTAATTGTGGTACAACAAAAAACTAACAATAAAAACAACAAAGCAAAAAAATGTTTTTAAATTCCAACAAATATGGATACGTAGCAACAACCTACACACACTATTGAAATGGTTTTTATTGCACATACACATGTGTGTGTGTGTGTGTGTGTGTGTAGTATGCAAATGTCCAACACAATACTACAGGATTGATCAGAAGTTATCGATAACAAACAAAGGATAGAATCACTGTGAGCGCATATATTTCCGAAATTCTTGATAAAAAGAAGACGCCTCAAGAAGACTTGATGCGTTTTATTAGATACCGACCCTGAAGTTTTTTTCCTTTATATGTTTGTTGTAAGAACTCATCTTTAACTAAAGCTAACCCCGACTGATACCATAATTTAATGCTCTCCATATACAGAACGCTTATGCAAAAAGTCGTTCTTAGTATCAAAATATAAACATGTGAAAATGTTAAGCAATGTTGCAACAATTTAAGATAAGAACTTAAACATTCTTTGAAATAGATGAAATTAAACAGAACAACACCAGTGGCAGAGGTATTACGAAATTGTTTTCTTATTTGAGGCCTTACTTTCAATGACTCTGTCGCATAGATCAGGCTGAATTTGAGCGATTGGCTAGACTATATTGACTCTGGAGAGTGTCACGGATTACCCGTTATTACCAAAAGCCTGCGACTTCAGAAGAAAAAGACTATCGAGATCAAACCGCACGATCTTGTTGCCTAACGCAAAAATCGTTCAAGCAGAATCTACATTATATCGTTCGCCGTGTGGTACGTAGTGGCGTTTTACTGGAGCTATTCTGTAGTACCTGGCGTTGGGAGTGAGGGCCTCACTAGCGCTGTATGGGCCAATGATGCCGCCGACACAAATTGCGCACAAAACCTTAATTTTTCGTAAACGCCCTAAAAGTTGGTGAACTTTACATGGCAGTTTTGCTTGTTCATTTACTTGAATAATAAAGCCTTGCCACTTGGGGGGCATACTACTCAATCGTGTAACCTGCTATGGGCGCCACATACTTATAACATCGACTCGCCCTTATCAGAAACTTCTTATCGATACGTTTTTATTCCGGTATTCATAGAATTGTTATGCAATGAATCCATTACTGTTCCGGTTCCTAATCGCACTTATATTTTTGAATAGAATTTATTATTAATGGATTCTTAGCGATAGAAAAAAAATTTTACGATTAAGGCTTCCATTAAATTTCTTACAACGTCATCACAGCAATGTTTTCCTCAAAACAAAAGATTTCTGCACCCAATATAGGACACCAACGAAATCATTTTTGTATCTGTTGTCTTGTTTTTAAGTCTGCATAGTAAAAGTTAATTGTTGACTGTCAAACAATTTGCAAATTGTCAATCAAATTGGACCCCTTCAAATGCAATCATGTTTTGTTACTAAATCGAGTTATTATCATGCAGTCCCATGGCAGTGGCATCAACAACAACACGACACAAGCAAAAGTTACCAAACATTAGTCTGTGAAAGCCAGCAACTAGACAAAGTTAGTTTTGGAAATGATTTTTTGAACTAATTGCACTGTCAAAGTGAATGCAATTGCAAATGAAATGCTGTAAATCACAGCCAAAATGGAAATTCAGAACATCGAACACGTTAAGCAAACTTACAACAAAAAAATGGCAACACAACATAAAGAGAATTGTAAATGACAAAATACCAACCAGAGTTCACAAAACTGAAGACGACAGTTACTTAAAAGAGCAGTCTGAGGCAAATATCAAAGTTATAGGTTTGTTTATTAGGAAGGCGCAAAAGGAAAACAAATTGATGTTTCGGACTGTTTGGCAGTTAAAGAAAGAGAATTTTTGGGCGACCGAACACTAATTTTTATTATTATTTTTGTTAATTCTATCCAAGTTTAAGGTCGTCAGTGTATCAAATAAAAACTCGAAAGTAATATTTAGTTTTTTTTTCTTACTCAATGTCACAGCTTTATCAGCTGTTGTGAACAACCCAAACAAGTGTAATTCACATTAACGGTATTCTTCGTTGAATGCGCCCCATTATACCAATTAAAATGTGTGTGTTTTTTTTCAGTATGATTCTCATTTCATTTCATCTCATCTCATTTTCAACCCACTCATGATATGAAAATCATTATAAACACGTGTGTTCTATTTGAAAAACAGTCTTTCTTAAGCACAAACATTTGCTTCTAAGTGGCTTCATTGTAACTTTTGCTGACACGAATGATAAATTTCAGTGGAGTTACACAATATTTCAGCAGCTGAAATATACATACACACATACATATGTCTCTGGATGGATGAATATAACCAGACCACGAGATGTAAGAATAAATACAAAGACTTTGACATTTATTTTACTTCAACACCTTTATTCGAATACCTAAATTTTAATTTCCGTTCGACACTTTCAAATGACTCTTTTGCTGCCAGAAAGGATTTGACCTTTCCTCGTTTTGTGGGTATAAAAATAAGTCATCTTTTTAAGATATTAATGATTGTCACAAATATTTGTTTGTATTCTACCGTGTCTATTTACACTCACTCTATCTCTCCCACTTTTGCATGGTTTGGAACATCTCATTTTTGTTGATTCTTTTTATGTAACCGTTTATTAACTTTTTTAATTTCCGTTCGTATTTTTAATTTTTTTTGTTGTTGTTGCAGATATTGTTTCTTTGAGCAAATATCAACAACATCAAGAACATGATCCGTGTGTTTGTGTGGGTTTTAAGTAAATAATTTAAACAAAACCGCGTTTGTTCTTTTCAGAAGAATAATGTGTAAGAGAAAAAACTTTGCAAAATGTTATGTTCAACAGTCACCAGGGCTTGTTTGTGTACGTTCATTTGTTGTTATTCTTTGTAGTTGTTGTTGTTATACACCAGCTATTGGTTCTTTATTCATTCTCATCTAACTCAGAGGCAAGCAAGAACAAAGTTTTCTCATTAAAAAAAGTCTTTACTAGGAGTATTTCCTTAACAAGCAACAAAAAACACAAAAGAGCAAATAAGGGAAATGAAATTTTTGAAAATGAAACTTATTTCGCTATTGCTCATACGTACCTATGCATATTTACACACAAACACACACACACATACTCACATGTATGTACATTCATGTATACTCATTTAAATCAAGCAAACGTTCAGAAATCCAATTGTATCTTATTTTCCAGAACGTACTGTTTAAGCTGTATGAGTAATAAAATAGAAAAAATAATACACATACATGTACACTCAATGAAGCCGTGAACGTACCGTGACAATTTCTATAGAAAATGTGTTCTGGGTGCACTCACAAACATTTGTAAATCATACTTAAGAACGTCAAAGTTAAGCCTCCTTTTTAGTGCTACACCAAAATTAAATACAATTAAAATAGCAATATGACATGGTCAGTCACAGTACCATACGCGTTCATTGAAATTAATACGCAATGGTACGAGTATGATGGGCTTGGCGAATCCTCAAAAAAGTGCAAGTAAAAAAAAACAGCAAAAATATCACAAGAATCAATGATAAATGAATCTATTCAAGTTAAAGTACAATTACAATCCAACCAAAAAATCCAAAAAAATTTAAAAGAGACAAAAAACACACATTTTGTTTGCATTAGTCCCACCATTCTGCAGACACTTTTTCCTACGTTAAGTTTTACTAGAGAGTAAAGAATTCCATTTTACATCAACTGAATACGAACTCCTAGCTCGAACACCAAAGTCTTTTTATTGTAGTCATCTACTTTTCTCGAAACATGTAGAAGAGTCGTGAATCCAGTTGATGCTTCTTTAGCTATAAACATCTTCTCTGTTGTTTTTTTATTATGATATTTTGGTTTTTTTTTACCCAATGTGCTCTGTTACGTATGGTGATGGTTTTATTGCTTTGTTATTTTGTCCGGACATTATTTAATTGATGGAGTTTGTATGTACGTATTGATGTTATATAGTTTCTGATGTTTTGTTTGTTGCGTTTGTTGTTGTTTAAGCACAACGCTTTCTTTACAGTGCGTGCCTTTTAATTACATACATCACAAATTTTATATATCCGGAAATATTTGGGAGATGTTCAACAACCCATTGGGCAAGAAACTAGAAGAAACTCACATTCAAGTCTAAGTAACAAAACTCTTTAAATTCAACAAGAAAACGTACGTCGAAGGAGTTAAACGCCTGTAGTATTTTGGATATGCTAATGCTCGCAAGAAATAACATCAACTATGCCCTGTTTCTGTAACACAAGCGAGCGACAAAGTTGTTTAGAAATCTATAAAAACAATTTAGTGTTTTTCATATAAAGTACCTGTTTCTGTATTAAGAGCGATACAATAATATCGGTAATAAGCAGGATGCGAGTGCCCTCCACACCAGCTTTCTTCAATTAAGGACCAAAGTTTTAAATTAATTTAATTTGAATTAATTCCTATTTGCTTAAACTTGGCATTTGTAAAGGAGTCTAAACCTTGAATTTTACCAGTTGGAGGCTCCTGTAATAATTCCATCAAAGTAATTTAGCGAAAATGTAAATACTTAAATCAATGTGTTGTACTTGCGGTTAGTTTTTCTTGGATTTAGTGGCGCAAAAAAGGATATTTGGTCTAATTGTCTAAAATTAAGCAGAAAATATTTATTGAAATTTCCAAAGAATATATTGTTTTTTCGTGTCATTAAATGCACAATTCAGATCTTGTAGTTTGCAAAGAAAAACAAGAAAGTACACACCGGGATATGTAAAGAAAATTAAACTCCACAACCACTATTAAGGTAATAGTATTAACTCCGTTTAAATCCGCATTTATAATGTTTGAAGATAAAAAACATTCACAAAGTTTGCAACAACGTTATTATCTATATTTTTGGGTCTAGCTACAATTCGTTTAATTTAAAGTATCAATTTTCGTAATTAAAGGATAACGAGAAAAGCAGCGTACAGCCCTGTATGAATTTATTTGACTTTCTTTTTCTTCCTCTTTTGACTTATATTCATTATTTTGGCTTCTCTTTGTTGAATTTACCACAGAAATAAATTAAACGCTTTAAGTCCTAACAAAGTGCAAAGGCTATGAGTACCATCTTAACAGCCTTGTTGTTCTTTCCTTAAGCTAATTTTGGGGTTTTGACTCGATGCTTCATATTAAATTTATTTTAATGTCTTCCCTTTTCCACTCTCTTGCATAAATAAAGTGTTAGAAAAGAAATCACTTAACAAAGCGAAAAACGACAATAGAACAAAGCATGAAAACAGGATTTTACTATTTAAAAAGAGCTTGCCTAATAACTACACTATGCCAAGTTTTAATGCCTCGACAGTAATTCCATAAAACAATGGCAAATGCCAAAAAAAATTCAAAGTGGCATAAAAAAAGTAAAAGAGGAAAACAAGCACAAACATTTTAGTATGGTTTTCTTAAAGTAGGTTTTATTAAATCTCCCAAAGAGAAGCAGTATTGTTGGCATAAGCAATTAAAGGCATTAACCCTAATCGCGTCAGGAAAACTTTGTAACAAATCCAGTTAAAATGTGCCTCAGAGTCGCATACTCGTGCAAAGAATCTACGCATCATTATTGTTAACTTCTTTTTATTTAATTATATTTTTTCTTGCAAATTAAATAAAATCAAATACAATGGAGAAGAATGTTAAATATAAGAATTTTGAATAATTTACACAACGGAAAAATTGTTAACCCTAATTCAGTCAACATGTGCCTCTCAGGATGTCAGGATGTGAGATGTTATAACTTTCTTAGTTTTAGTTCTTGCTGCTCCATGGATTTCTACTTTATTTAGAATTACCAAATTTCTAGTTACAATCTAAGTTTTATTTATTATTTTTTCATATTAACGTTGCCGTATGTGGCTGCTAGGCACATTCTGACAGGATTAAGTGCATTTGTGTTAAAAGAAATTGAGTAAATAAAACTATGATTGTCATTAAAAGTTTGTTAATTCTCAATAAACCAACTGAAAGTAGTAACTCAAGAAGCAGCAAGAACTACAATTTAATTTTAAGGAATTTGCATCTCAAAGTGAAAACTGTTACCTTGTTGACTGGGTTGGGGTTAACACGTTGAACGGATGTAAAAAATTTCTTTTAACTTTCACAAACCGCACAATAAGAAGGGCATTATTGCACACATACATAAGTAAATATGCAACTAGACAAAAATGTATTGGCCAGCACAAGAAATTGGAAAAAATACAAGGATTTGAAGTAACAAGCTTTCATTCATTTCGAGGATTTCGGGGTTGGAGCCTAAAAATTGGTAACTATTTTAATATGCGCGTATAGTAATTAATGTGTTAAGTTTTTAATATTTATGAAACTCATTAAACTGTGTCAAAGGCATTTTTAGTACTATTCAAACTGTCATTTTTTGAAACGAATTTCCGTCACATATTTTAAAAAACCTTTTCTAAGCAGATTGGAGTTTAGCTATTGATTTTGTTTAGTACTTCTTTTACTTCTCAGCTGTCTCTTTGTCTTCGATAGTATCGTTATCTTTCCGCAGCAATAGAAAGAATTTTATATTTCTTGACGACTTGCGAGACGAAGCGCATAAAAATCTAAGTAAAAAATTAATAAATTAATATTAATGTTTCCAGTTGCAAGAATGAAACTGGAAGAATGAGTTGAAGGACAACGAAAATAATCGCCAAAGGACATATGTAAGTATAACGTAGGAATGAAGATTAATGACATTCTCAACTTTTATGCAACTTTCGATATTGAATTGCAAAGAAAACACCGATAGCATCAACTGTCTAGACAAATTATTGGCATAAATCAAACAAAATATTGACAGCTCTTTTATTAAAATAAAAGAAAATCAACTCAAAAAAGTTGTTTTTCTACGTTTTCGTTTTTTTCTAGAAAGAAGAAAAAAAGTAAAGACACAACTGAAAGATAAATTGGTGCTTGCTTTTCAATACGTTATTAGAATGTAGATAATGAAATGGAATTTTTAGAACAATTTCGCTTATTACACTCTAACAAACTAACAGCAAAGCATGAAGTTATCTTTATACCCCTGCGTAGTTTAGAGGAATAAACTTAATTTCAAATAACAATAAAAACCATCAAACATAATTAATATAAACAATAAATATGCTCGAACAACTCGAAAACTAATTTCATGGTCGAAATTACAAATGATTTTAATTTGCTTTAAAAAGCAAGTGAAAATGTTACCGAAGGAAATATTTTCTTAACACAGAAATATGACAAGAAGTAGCGCCCACAACAAAACACAACTACTGCATCCAACAAAGAACAACTAACAATGATTTGTATTTATTGTTCTCTTATCTCTCCCCTCGTTTGAATCCTGCGTTGGCAAATAAGGTGCAAACGAACTCGTTAAATAATTTAGGGTGAACAACTCCGGTTATAAATTAAATTTAACGCTTCTTTCGCAATCATCATCTTTTTCTAAATGTTGGCATTTCAACTCAAATTTCCCAGAAAACTGAAATGTATGTGAAGTATTTATATTAACTTTGCGTATTTTTTGAACTGATGTCTAAGTCGTAAGTTGAAGTCATTGCACTATTTCGTTCGAAACATTTTGACACAGTGGCGTTATTAAGTCCTTAAAAAGGATCATTTATATTCAATTATAATTTAACACAGATGGACATATCCAAGGAGAGCAAAAATAAACTTCCATATTTAAGTTTAATGAAAATATCTTTCGAATCATCTGCTTTTAACCGACGCTTTTTTTGTCAAATTCTTGACTTGATCTCGTGTTATTTGTAACGCACACACATACACACCCAACATTTCACCTTACTCAACATGCTGACAGCAATAATTTACGCGTGACAGCACAATATACATATAAAGCACTTTATGAAACTGCTACAGTTTCTGGTTCAGTTTGTTTTTCACTTTCAGTCCCAGTTACACTTTACAGTTCAACAATGTAATCATAAGTTAAGTTTTGGCTAATGTTTCGTTTCGTGTTTTCCTTTTCTTCTCTCTTCTGTGCATCAGCAGTAAAATATGCGTCAAAATGAAAACCACTTTCCAGTGCAAACATATAATTTCACCAGATAGTAACACTCGGGCGGCAGCTTTGCTGATAGACATAAATAAACAAAATAAAATTAAAGCATCAGAGCTTTAAATAAATGTATTTAAGTATCTACGTACGTTTATATCGCAGCAATGTTCCCCGTTTATTCAACTTTAGGATGCTTGTTTTCTTATAATTTTTAATTTTCCTGTTGATTCTGACAGTTAAAGCTAAATGCGTTTATGCTTTAATAAATACACAAAAGTACTTGAAAAGAACAAACAAATATACATTTAATTCCACAGAGAGGCATTAATGCAGTTTAAATTTGTTTACAGCTTTATATTTTCCTTTCGTTAATGTTTTTTTTTTGTGAAAAGAAATTGCTTTATTCGAAAACGACCAGGCCAAAAAAATAAAACAGAACTTCAATTGCTCAGTTATCCTTTGGGTATGACTTAGGTACACTCTCCATTTGATAACATGCTGCAGCTGGAAAATTTACAGGGGTCGACGCGCTTTTGATTAAGATGCTTTGCGAACAGATGTTTTGTTTTACAAAGACATATGTATGAACGATGTATTTATATTTATAGATTAGTGGTTCTTGGAGGCATTTAAGCTTCCTTTGTACCTGGCCTAACGCAAAAAAAATACTAATTAAATAAACAAGTTAAATAACGAGGATTTTGTTTTCTTTGCCGCTTTTTGTAGGAATTTTTAAAATCTGTTTTGGGGACTTTTGTTAAAAAGTTGGGTAAAGGCTTTCTGATAAACTGGGTTAAGCGAAGTGCGCATACAGGCTAGTTTATCCACCCAAGCAATATTAACAATTTTTATATTAAAATGAGTTGGAATAGAATTAGCTAGTTGTTGATGACAACTCTCACATGTTTCACACCACAAAATTCAAACTTCTTAGGGGCACTTAGACTTGGCAATCCTTACGAGGGGCAAAAAATCAGAAGAACCTAACGCAACTTTAGAAAGTATTTTCTTTTAACCTCAGAAAGTATTGATAACAATTAACTAACTTGAATTCTATTAAAATAAAATATGTAACTGAAGCAACCTGCACTTCTCCGGTACATGCACACATATGCAAATATTTATATATATGTATACGAAGTATTCTTTGGTTCAATTATTAGGTTATGTTCGTTCAACGTAAATAAAAAATTGACTACCAAGACAAGTACGTGTGCATGCCTACCTATGTCAACAATTATCCTGGCATACACAACCAGAGAAATAAACACTTAATGTGTGCCTGCACGAGTATATTTATGACCGTGGGTTTATGTGAGATTTGAATGAATGAAATATAAATGTTTTACCATTTTAGATAATTGATTTGTTATTCTTTTATATTTTTAATACCGGCCTGCAAACTACATTTGCATACTCACATACATATATACAACTATACACAAACATGCTTGTGCGTGTAAGTATAGGTTAGTGAATAAATTTGAGTGATGCGACACAAAACATTAGATATATGAATGGCTTTTTTATTCATTCATCTGTCATCTATTTATAATCCGATTAAGTGAATAACAGTTCTATGCATGTAGTAGTTTTAGTCCGTGCAGGTTATGAAATGTTCATTATAAATGGATGACACATAAAGCATTGATCACATACACAAAGGCACAGGACACATGCATATATTCTCAAATGAATATTAGGATAGGCTAAATCAGACAAGTTCATTTTAGACAGAATAATTTGCGCAGCATTTCATAGAAATCGTTTCGCTGGAAATCATTTCGGCTTAAAATGTTAACAACATTTTTATATAAATGTTGGCGACAGGCACCTTAATGCTGCTAAATATTAATGAATTTAAACGAGAACAATTTGAAAACATTATGTTTGTAGCATTCGTTTGACGATTTAGTTTTAATTTAAATAGAGACAAATCAAAAAGTTAAATGTGACAGTTTTTAATAATCAGATTTAAACTTCAGCTAAATCACACTTCCTTAATGGCAATAGCACAAAAAACCAGAGAACAGAATCACAGAACCGTAATTGAAAAAAACTTTTTTTATACTACACCTACATATGCAAGCTTTACCTCAATTTGAGACAATTAGCAAACGACATGTATCTACTATGTCGGCATTATGTGTACAGGAATTCCGAAGTCTGAACAATGAACATGATCACAAGTCAAATAAAAGTTACTAAGCACATCTACACTTGCATACGTGCCACAGCATCAGTAGTTACAAACATAAAAAGGAAGCAATACATGTATGCTACTACTATCACTTGTGGCAACTAACGAGAAGAGAACGACATTAAACTGCTACAAATACGTTTCAATTGTTGCCTTTCCCTGATATTTTTGCTGAAATGTGTCACATGATTTGTCCGGCAAATTTGCCTGTATTTAAAATTTTTTCTTTCTATCTTTTATACTGTAGCGAAACAGACTCAGGTTTGTACTAAAAATGCAGGCTATACAAGTTAGTTGTTCATGCAGACTTATCTCATATTTGCGAGGAGTGCGAGGAGTTTGGTAGCAAAACTAAGAAAAATTCTTTAAGAGACCCTGAATTTTATTGTTTCTTTTTTTATAAATGAATAAACAAATAGAAAGAAACAATGCAATTTTTCGTCGTTCACTCCTGTAAAGCACGGCCAGAACCTGTTTCAATTATTATTTCAAACCTTTTCAATCTGGTTGCGGGGGACTAATTCTCTGTAGAGACTTAAATTACCCAGAAAAGCAACATAGACCTTTACTCCTTGTAGTGAAACAGACCACACAGACTTTAACGGGAACCGAAACCACAACCCCCAGACTGATAGCCTTTCGGGACACCCAGAGAACATAGTATAACTGGTCGTTAAAAAGTGTCCCCTTTTATTCGAAAGCTGATATAATTGCACTTGATATAGTCGCAATATTATACAAGCAAATTAATTATCTTAATTATTATTAAAAAAATTTGGGGCTTAGCGAATGAAATACATACATACGAGTACATGAAAAGTCGTTACAGTTGTACTTCTTAATTAAAGTACCACTACATGTATACGAGCAACATTTGTTAAGCGTCGAAAAATGTATGTGAGTAAAAAAAAAGCCAAAAATAAGCAACATTAATAAACTGTGAGTTAAAAAACTTTCCTTTTTATTGCTCTATGACTTGCTTTGGGTTCAGCATATTGTGTAAATTTTAAAGTTTATTTTTCCTTAAAGATTTCTTTTTTATAGTATTGTGAGCAAAATTACACCCTGTGGACATAATTTGTTAAAAAGAAAAATTTATTTACATAATTCTTAAACACGGCTGCACCACACACTCATACTGAATAAAATGCTGACACGCAATACACACACAAACACATATCTACAATACAACCCATGTACCGTATACGTACATATCCACACAACACTAACACGATGTACAAGTACCAAACTACGTTATACTCTACAAAACACGTAAAGTCAAGAAGACCATCCATTCTCACATAAATATAACATTCGTGAAGGATTTTCCTTCAAGTTCCCTATTCGTTGTATATGAAAGAGTTTATCGTTTTCAACTCTAGACTTACGAGACATGGACGGCGTAAAACAGCTAAAATCATGAACAATTAATATTTTATCGAATTATAGTTAATCTTAAAAAAATAACACAAATGTATGTACAACTTGCGCTTCATTTTTGCTACAAATGATGAATTTTCGATTAAACTAATGTACAAGTCACTTAACCGGAAACCCTGCTCATACAACACAGATCTAAAAGTTTAACGTTGGCTTTTCTCATGTTTTTTATCTTGTGTTTAGATATTCAAAATCAGGAAATCCTACACTATTGCATGACACCTGTTGTGCAATATACACACACACACACCAACACAAGTATTCATAGCTACATATGTATATGTATAACGCACAGTCATGCTAAGAGAAGTTGAATGGTAAGTGCCAGTGTATGCTAAAGTGGTGATAAAAGTGAAAGAGTAAAAAAGCAAACAAAAATTTACATAAATCAAACATGCTTTTTAGTTTGCGTTGTTGCTTTATTTAGTTGTTGACTACACCTTTTCTCGTACACAAAATTTATTAAATCCTGAATAAGCAGAAGATACCCACACGCTGGTAGGTCTGTATTTACCTGAGTATGAAGCTGATGTACACATACATACGTATGCAGAAATCACTATTTTATGGCCAAAAAAGGCAGGAAATCCTTAAGCCTGCACCATGCAAATTCTTTACAACATTTCAAAAGTACAGTAGCATGCAAAGCAAAACCTGCAAAAATTCATTATCCTTTTCAAAATGTTTTTATAGTATTTGAATTTCAATTGTAATGTGGCATTATTCACAGCAATCAGTTTCCCGCAGAGATATCAATGACACACATTTTCCAATTTCCATTTTTGTCACTGCGCTGCATCGATGAGCATACGAGTAATGCACTATTTTTTTGTTTGCAGTTGCTTGTTAAACGTACTGCAGGTTTTACTGTCATTTACAAAAGTATCATCTACGGCTGGGTTTGAAGCATTAACTGCAGCTCTGACTCATGAGTTTATTTCAACACTCTGCAGTCTATTGTAACATCATCATACGGTTCTTTTACACTTTTTTCTTAATAATGTGTCAATTTTTCATTCTTTTTTTTCCCCGTAAATCTAGAAAAAATATCCTTCTATTTTGAGGATATTTTACTTTATGCTCATTTGTGCTTGTCGTTTTTCTTTGGGAACTTTGTTGCACATTTGAAGTTTCCTTTAGATTGTTCATACCTCAATTCTATTGGTCAGGAAAGACGCTGCTTTGCATTTAAGGATTTGAAAAATTTATGATTTTCTAAGGTGATTAATTTTTTCCTTCTTTTCTTTTGGATCTATTCGTTTGACTGTTAGTAAGTATGAAAAATGTCGCATGTTTTCATGGAGAGAAAGCAATCAAGCTGCAGTAACATTAGAAAAATAGTCACAATTCCAAACTGTGAAAACATGGCCAACGTTTTTTTTATCGTCGCCAAAGACGGCTTATCCTCAATTAAGTGCCGACTGGCAAAATGGAAATTTGTTAGGCGAAACAAATAGATATAAAAGAGAAAAAAATAGAAAATAACCCAGTTCCTTTTTACACGTCACAACTAAGATGAAGATATAAATTTAATGGACTGTTAACAAACCCACTACAGTGGGTTCTTCTATTTAATGTTTAAGAATTTATATAGACTTAACATAAATTTGCAATCATGTACCAAAAAAATTTATTTGTTAATGGATATAAGTGCGGAGAGGTAGCAATGTGATCAATGGAAGTACAGTCAATAAATCCTTCAGCTACTAAGAATGTAAAAGGTACGAATCAACACATTGACTTTGTGCACGTCATAACACATGTAAGGCGAAATTCCCCGTCTTATAATAAATGTAAAGTGGGAAAATACACTTGTAGCTTGTCCTTACCTTAATAAGAATTAAGACAGGAAAAAGTGAAAAATTTTAACTTAATTAGTAAATTGATCCACGCAAATTGTGCAATTTAGCTCAGATAATACTTTAGAAAGTATGAAGTTCTAATCAATCCATTATTGAAATAGATTTTTTGGAACGAATTTCCGTCTACCCTTGACACGTTTGGTTTGGAGGTAAACCGGCTTCGGCTATGTGCCATCCTCGGTGTAGCTTTTCGGTCTGGAAATTCGTTTCAAAAAACCTATTATAAAATCACACGTTCGGAATATAATAAATAAAGAATCTATTATTGAATGTGTGTGGACAAAATATTTCATGACGGAATTATGTGTAACGCACCTGAAGATGTCTTAAGTAGTTTTTGTCATATGACTCCAGTTAACGTCCCAACAAATATTGTTATTAAGGTCAATGAAAATCTTTAATTAATTCAATAACAACTAATTTCAAAACGATCATAACAGTAATTGAAACAGCCAAATTGATTAGATTTATGCAATTAATCCAAATAAATTTGTTCGAGGAAATAAATATTATTAAGTACAGTCCACTTTCATAATTTGTTTCAGACTGAATGTTAAGTGCAACACCAGTGTGGACAAGTATCTGTGTTTAATAATAATAAATATATACGAGTACATGTGGCCATCCAACGTCAAGTACGAATTTAACAAAAGTACATTATCCCGTACAAGTACGTGTGGCTTCAACTTATAGTACATAGAAATGTGAGTATTACTACATGATTACATCAAAACTCACTCATACATATGACTGCATTGTACTGATTGTGCCCTCCCTGAAGATTATGCCTTTGCAACATACATAATGCATATAATATTTCTTTAAAACATTTGTTAAGAATTTTAATGAAATTTAGACAAGATTTCCAAAAATTTGTAATAAATATGTTTGTCAATATGCAGCAATGTGTTTATTTTTTACACCCCTGACATGTATTCCCACAGACGATGTGCTGGAAAAGTAATTTGTTTTTAAAATCAAGTATTTTTACTAACATTTCTAGCAACAAGTATTCAGGGAACCGATAGCAAGAAAAAATGTTGGCTCGGCAATAGCAATCACTTGTAATTGCAAATGTACGAGCATGAACTTTCTTTGCTGTTTTAAATATACATGCATGCATGTTTCTTAACGAAGTGAAATAATAGAAAGACTTCGTGCGAGACTCAAACACGCTGAAACATGTATGTATGAATTTCTGTGTGTGTGTGTTTATGTGATATTATTTATTTATTTAATCAGTGCTACAACACAACTATAAATTATATTCTAACCTAAAATACCGATCATAGTCACGCAGACTCGTTATAGTGAAACTGACCATAGCCTAGGACACTACGAAGTGGACTACTGGGGCAATCCACATGTGATCTTTTCAGAAAAAGATAAAAAGCAAAAACAAAAATCCAATAATAAATGTGCGAAAAGCGAAGTTTTTTTGTTCTTTTAATTAAAGGTATTTTTTAATTGGAAATTGGAAATATGGAACGTAGTGGTTTGTGTGATAAAACAACACTGGAAAGCTAACTGCATTTGCCCAACTGCAATGGTATTCTGTATAAAACACTGCATAGTACTTCCGAGCACTGTATTTCATTGTAGCTCTAATTCAACACATAATTTTTTCTGCAATTAATCGCAGCAAAGCAAGACAGGTCTCATTTAAAACGCCTTTTCAACAGTAATGTTAATGCTTATGTTTTGTTAAGTAGAAAAATAAAACAAAAGTGTCACAGTGAAGTGAAATCACTGCAAATCCCAGCAAGCACAGCGAGTGCAATAGGACATGCAATTTTTATAAAAGACTTTCAATCAACTTAAAAAAATGGAATTAAAAAAGGGTCCAGAAAATCCATAATTTGAAGGAAAACATTATTTTTTGTTACCTTTGCAACGAAACCGGTTAGTTTTTATAAACACACACACACACAAAAACATAATAATTTGAACGACGAAATTTCGAAATCTAAATCAAAATAAATTTAGTGTTTTCGGATTCTGTGGTTTTTGAATTTCGCCTTAATCGTTAAAACAAAAAAGAAAAATGGATACATTATAAAGGAACGTAAAATTATATATATGAACATATTGTGGTTTTCACGTTATCGGCAAAATAAAGTGCAGAATAGATGTTTAATAAAACAGGCTAAAAAACATATGTTATGTCGGCTAGCACTGCATGGATCCACATACATTAGTTTTGTTCTACTTCAGCTTTGTTTTACTTTAATTTCGGTTTATTATTCTGTTGCGTTATCATGCAGTGTCTTGTTTTAATTTTAATACATTTCTAATAAAATAGAAATAGATATACAATATTTGAAATGAGGGTTGATAGCTTCCGAGTAATTTTTGTTATGCTTGTGCATGTCTCTAGAAATTACTGGAAGCTGTATCACAAGTTGAAACCACTTCATTGTGAACATGAATGATGTGGATATAATTTTTTATGCTATTTACAATTATAAAACTTTCGCAAATATTCGCGAAGCATTTTTGAAAAGATTTGCTACACGCGACATTTCATCATTCTCACCCGGTTAACTATACAGATGAGCAGGTTTTTTTTTTAACTTTTAAATATAAATTAAATATAGAAATACTTTCTACGTTTTATTGGCGGTAATTTAATAACGGAGTAGATAATTAATTGTTTCTTAATAAACATGTAAGAAAAGCGCATGACACCTGAAGAGCAAGCAATCAAGCTTTTCACTTCCGGATATTAAACTTACACTATCACCTTAAGCCATTTCATAAGCAGTTTTAAATTTTCAAGAGGACATGAAAAATATAAAAAACTTTATTTTTATTAATAAGAGAAAAGTTAATAAAAAAAAATCTAACCAAGACAACTTTTGTAAAGTTTTTAGTCATCTTACGTTTTATTGAACTGAATGAAATAAAATTATGAAAATGTATGTATGTCACGAACTTATCTATACACATATGTGTATGTTACGTACATATACATACATATTTAATTTCAACTGAAACTTTGCTGCATTTATAAAAGCGCAGAAATGTCATTCGAATTCCTTGTTAGTAAAATTAACGTTATGCTCAACATAACAGACAAATTATATTTAAAAACTTTTTAAACTTCAATATCGCGACTAAACGAGATACAAAAAAATTACAGAAAGTGTATTCCCATTTGAATTTTTTACTTAGAAATGCTTGAAAAATAACAACCATTAAGAGTACAAAATGTATACGAAACAAGTTGTTAAATACAAAAACATGAATACTTGTATAACACGCACAAAGCTTTTCCATTTATGCACGAGTTTAAGCGGATTTTAAATTAGAAAAGTTTTTTACGCCAACTTTTCCCAGCTTCTTTGTGTAGAGAGCAGCACAAACGCAATAACAAAACAAAGGACACTAAATAGAAAGTAGTCATTGAAAATAATACAGGAGCTAAATTTCACCACTACATACAGATTTTGTAGAGAAAAAAAAAAAAACATTTCTCAACGTAATCGCACATTTACAATGGCAGAACTTAATAATGACTTCGAAATCGTAAGGCAGCTGTTAAGGAAAGACTTACACTCCCGCCAAAACTCTTGCACTACTGAATAGTATCCTGGATAAAATCAACACATACATACATTTGCATAGCTACAGTTTTTAGTGAGTGAGTGAAAATGTGAATGTAGCCATGCCTAAACAAGTAACTATTTCCCCTCCCCCTTTTGTTAGTTTTATTCTTTATGGTTTATTGTTTCATTGCAAATAGCTTAAGTGCAACAAGGCAAACAAATACTACAAACTATTTAAACTTTGTCAAGACAAAGAACGAAATCGTAAAGAAAATAACAAACACCAACTACCAAGAGACCGGCTTTGAAACCAACCATTAATCCAGCAAGCCGGCCGTACATCCCCTTATCCTGTGTTGCACCACCCAGCAAACATTTGAAAGTTCAACTACTCAACCTCAACAACCACTTTTATTAAATTAACGTTGAACATATCGGCGACTATAAAAGACGAGGAAAAGGCAAAGTGTGCATTATTTTATCAAAGGCAAAAAAATTAAAACTGTTTTTGCAATCGAAATCTTTGTTTAACTTTAATTCCATCCTGATAGGTTAAATAGACTAGGTAACAAAATCTTCTAGTTGTTGTGTTTTGATTCTGCCTATTAACTTACTGGCCATTTCTAGCTTAAAACGCATCTATTATAACCAAAAGCCGAGATCATCATATCTTCAGCGCATCAGATAAACAACTCATAAAAATGTGCTTCTTCGTGAATGAGATTCTTATTATTATTCGATTAAGTTTTTCTTAAACTAACTGGCTCGAATTGATTCCTTTTTAACTAAAAAACAATACCATTAGTGTGATAAATCGAAACCACGACAATTTGCCAGAAAGCGTAACTTTTGGTCTGAGGAAGTTCTGAAAATACTTTAGATTTGGTAAAAACAAAAAAACGTGAAATAACGTTTTTTTCATAATTTAATCCTGAACAGTCTATTTCTTCGCCGAATTTAAAAATCCAGCTTATCGGTGATTTTTTGGTTTTAGATGTCAAAACTAATTATCAACTGTACAAAGCTAAAAATATTTTATTTTCTTAATCATTTGATTTTCTTCACATTCGGTACAAACATGGTGTTAGGAAACGTAAGCTATCATGCAAATCTTCACAGTAATCGGATAATTTTTGTAGAAGTTATAGCATTTTTACCATAAAGGATATCTGGCAGGACTTACAATCCTTGCTGCGATTGCATTGAAAATTGGCATGCCAATTGCTGCTGTTATTTGTATCACATGTGTAGATTTCCAGAACTTGCGGTCACGTACCCAAAATAACATTTTGAATTTTAAGGACATGTGAAAGGTGAATCCTTGTCTCGATTTTTCCAAAAATATCATTTTTCTTAATTAAAGCATTGCAAACCCCTATTATCATTATATGGGGTCAAATCACTCTGCTCCGTCCAAAAATGTTATCTGGGTATAAGCACACACTCAAACATTTGCATATACCTTTGGTTGTGTTGTAAGAACCGTTCAAAATGATATTTAAACTTCTTTCTGTTATTTCAAAATGAAGTCAATTTGATTCAATTTTGTTGTCTTTTTTTTCTAAAACGAATTTAGTGCGTAAATACTTAAATAATACTGTGTTGGAAACTTTTATAATTTGATTGTTAAGTCTTCAAAACTATTTACAACAGCTGAATTTATTATTGACTACATTATTGACAATGCAAATTTGTTGCAATTTAACGAAATAAAAAAGAAAAGAACTACATACGTGTATGTACTCCTATATATGTAAAATAAAAGTCTAAGAAAGGGAAGGAAAATGGTAAAAAAAAATGTTTGGCGCATTGTTTGGTGAACTCATGGGAGGGGGGCACAACCATCCAATACTTTAAAGCTTTACTTAAATTATTAACACACAGTTGTTGACAATCAAGTTCCCTTTTCACTGAAGAATGCTTTTGAAATGAAGTTTTGTACAAATATATTTATTTCCACACTTGGAGTTGAAGATACTCGTATCACGTGAAATCCTTGTCTATTGTGCACTATCGTAAAATACAGGGTGTCCGCCGGGAAGGTATACTACTTTGTTTGTTTATAATTTTTGATTAAATGAAAGAGAATGGATCGTATATTGATAAATGGTTTATTTAATGTTGGCACATTTTTAATTACATTCTCACACATTTCACGCGGTATTTCATTAATTTCATCACGAATATTTTGTTTGAGTTGCTCCAACGTTTCTGGTTTGTTTGCATAAACCTTGCTTTTCAGATACCCCCACAAAAAGAAGACCGGAGCAGTCAAATCAGGCGACCGTGGAAGCCAATCAACAAAACCATTCCTTGAAATAACTTGTTGTGGAAAGAGGTCTCGCAGTAATTCCATTGTAATCCTGGCTGTATGCGATGTGGCACCGTCTTGTTGAAACCACATGTTAGTCAAGCCCAAAGCATGCAGTTGTGGCGTTAAAAAGTTTTCAATCATATCACGATATCACTCCCCATTGACAGTTACCGTTACGCCGTTTTCAGTTTTAAAGAAGTAAGGTCCAATGCTTCCTCCTGACCAAATTGCATACCAGCCTGTCACTTTTAATGGATGCAAAGGTAACTGATGAATAATTTGAGGGTTTTTCATTGCCCAGAACCGACTATTCTGTTTATTCACATATCCATTCAAATGAAAATGTGCCTCGTCACTCATTATTATTTTTTCATGAATCTTAAATGAAAACAAATGCAAATCTTTGCGCAAAATTGTGGCCAAAGTTGTTCTTTGAAGACCAAGCTCCTGAGCACGGTGTCGAATTGAGGTTGATGGATTGTTTTGAACACTTTCTTGAACAGCAGTAATGTTTTCAGCCGATCTTTCAGTACGTTGTGGTCCATGCTTAGCCCTATCAGCTACAGTCTCCTCTTTCTTCGAAATCATTCACTACACGATAAATAGTGCGTCTTGTTGGCACGTTGTTTCTCCCAGAAATTTCATGTAACTTTCGCATCGTCACAGTAATCGATGATTGGTTTTGATAAAATGTTTTAGCGATTAAAACACGTTGGTTTACTGAATATTTTTCCATAATAAATTTGCCACGTCTCCACTTCACGATTGCAAAGTATGAACTGTCAAAACTAATGTTTACCAAAATGGCGGCAAAACAAAGTAGTATACCTTCCCGGCGGACACCCTGTAGTTATGGGGAGAATATATAGGCTGGAATTCAATTTTAAATTTGACTGCAGTTTTGCGATTGAGTTTGAAAGTACTGGATATTTGGTACTGTTTTCCAAAAAAAAGGCTTTTGTTAATACAAATCGAAACAAATTACAATTATTTTACAATAAAAGTAAAAATCTCTATGTAGGTCTACGATAAACATGTGTATGGATCTGAATACAAAAACAAATTTTAGTTTGTTCATTTGGAAGCCTAAGAAGTTATATTATGGAATGTTGGCATTGTGTAACTATCTGTGAATCCGAACCTTAGATACCTTCTTTATTTATTCACCTATTTATTTGTTAAATATTACAATACAATTAAAAATGATATTCAAACTTAAATTATATATTTATAAATGTATATTGGAATCAGTCAACTTCAAACAATGGGCGTTATACGTCCAGTACAAGTTGTGCGTTGCCTTGGGGTTAGCAATTTTGTACACGTAATTTTTAATATACATAAATTAGTTTAAAACCCCCTTCTATGGAAGTCTTGGTTGAAAATAATTATGTAATTAAGTTTCATTTGTAATCTCAGATTCTCGCTCTGTGTATGTTTCTGCGTGCATATTTGCATATTTCTCGTTATATAATAAATCACATTTTAGTAACACTTGACCTTAATTTAACAAAATAACTAACAAGCAATAAATAAAAACATTTATCAACCGTCTTATGTAACTACTATTTTACTTCTACCTGCTATAAATTTCATCAAATAGTTTCCTTTGAGTTTAACCGAGCATTTAAAAGGTTAAATGCAATTTATTATTTAAGTAGGTTTAAAACTAAAAGTGTCAACTGCAACATATTGCACTCAACAACCTACAAAGAGATATTCACACAAACATGCATACAAACAGAATCATAGCCATTTGCATTTATTTACAAAAGGCTGGTATAATGCCTCATAATACTCATGGCATGCCTACTTTCATCCCATACATACACACACACATATACACATTCACTTAAAATACATGAGCTTTGCACCCATTAAAACACACTCACAAACAAAAAATTACAGTTTGCAAGTACATACATACAGTGTTGTGCAAAACAAACACAACAAAATACTTATTTAACGTAAAAATGCGATATTTGTTAAGCGATTGCAACAGAAAACAAATTATTAATATCAACAACAAATCAGATAACAAACATTTCCGAATTACGATACTTTTCCAATCTTCAACCATCCATATTAAAGTTTGTAATTCTTTGCATGAATTTTAAAAGATAGTTCCTAAACTTTATTCATACTGGTTGGTGTTGAAAGAATCTCGAGAGATAAATATTCGAAAATTTTAAAATCACAAATAAAAAGTAAACCAAAAATGGATCATGTGCCAAAGTTATGAAAAACAATTATTCGTAGACGAAATATTAACTCTTTGCACACACTAATAAAGAGACCTGAATTGTTTTAGTTTAGTTTTGAAGAAAAAGTTTGTTTAATTTGGCTTTAGTTAATTTGTTGTTTAGACTTGTAAATAGAAATAAAACATGGAAACATAATTTTCTTAGCAATGGACTGTAATAAAATAAATATTTTGTTTTTATTTTTGCGGAGTTTGTGGCTTTTGTTTTGCACAACACTGTATGTATGTATTTACATATAAATATATATCTAGGCGCAAAATACTACTTTAAATAAAGTAAATAGTAATGCTATTGAATCCAATCGGAAATAAATTTTAAACAAAAATTGCCACTGCACATTAAAATCATAATTTCATGAATAAATTAATATGTAAGAGTACATTAACATTCAAACATACATACATGCGTATGTTGTGTACATGTGTATGTATGCATATGATTGTTTGCGGAATACAGCAATATATAAATACTTTTGTTTATAATATATATATTTATGTACGTAAGGGTTTCTTAAACGCTGACCATCAAATAAACGATCGCATGGAGTTTCGCAATGTGTGATATGTCGTACGAAGATATTCTCAAAAATTTTATTTTGATTCAACTTCTTATGCGTCCAAAAAGTATAATTTTTAATTCATGCCGGAGGACATAAGTTTGGGAACCAATCGTTGCGAAATTTGCCACGATTGTAGCTTGTACAGTGTGTGTGTGTGTGTGTTTGTGTGTTTGTGTGTGTGTGTGTGTGTGTGTGTGTGTGTGTGTGTGTGTGTGTGTGTGTGTGTGTGTGTGTGTGTGTGTGTGTGTGTGTGTGTGTGTGTGTGTGTGTGTGTGTGTGTGTGTGTGTGTGTGTGTGTGTGTGTGTGTGTGTGTGTGTGTGTGTGTGTGTGTGTGTGTGTGTGTGTGTGTGTGTGTATAAGGAAACATTTACTTCATAATTCTGTCAATATTTATTATTGTTTCATTCTGCGTTAAGTTAACGTTAAACGTCCTTATTCACACACAAATCCATATGTACGATATCAATGTAAATACATATACATACACACATACATATCCCCACATAAAGGATGAGCTTGAACAAATATAGGGAATGCTAGTGCTTGGCGATGCTCTTATTTTGTCCATTCATTGCTGTTCACTTTTAACACAAAATGCCAGCATAATGAATATTATTTAATTATTTTGTTTTAATAAAACAAATTGCAAACCGAAAGCATGTTTATCACAATCAATTAATTTTAAGATACTGCAATGAATTTTATTAACTGAATTTCTCAAATAGAGAATGGAAAAAAGAGAATTAATGTATAAAATATAAACCTACATTAATCAAATTTGAATATAAACATACAAAAATGTTTATTTAAAGATCAAGGCATTTTTAAAAACAACCACATTTTACATCAAATCTGTAACTCGCTCCAAAAAGGAGCAACAACAAACACGGACAGACTTTCAAAGCGAAGAAGTTCTAATTCGAGACAAATATCGCTATTTACCAATAAAAACATGTATGATTCCGGAAACCTTTCTGTACAGTAATTTTCCAATTTGCATCGCCAGGGGTATTCAGAGCTGATTTTTGCATTGAACATTATTTTGAACAAAATTACAAATTTCATTGGACATTTTAAGTGCTAGCTAACTATTTCTAATGTAAAGTTAGAGTTTGTTAAATATCCTGATAAATAAAACAAAGTCAAGTTAGTTATACCTTTTATAACGCAAGGACGGCTGGACCGATTTTCATGATCACTGACTTACTGGATGCACCACCGCCCCGAACATCACAATAACTCTTGTTTTTTTTTCAATGGGGCTTGGTGATAGTTTAAAGATAAATAATCTCTGTCTAAATATTATGACTTTCAAAAATTCATCAATTTTTAAAAATTGATCAATTAATCAATTTTTAAAAATTGTTTATTTCGGTTATTAGAAAGTTTTAGTTTGGTATTGTCAGCCATTTCAATGCAGTGAACTTGACAAATGACAAATAAGAGAAACTTTGGAAGCCTTTTGGTAGGTGATTTGGTGAAATGCTATTCACGCATATAACTTTTTAAGAATTCACGCAGAATATATTTGAATAGTTTTATTGTCAATGCTTGTGATTTTTTCTTCACGATTCTATTTCTGTTTCTATTTATTATTAATAATTTTTTGCATATTCTTCATCCTTCACCGATTCGTCATTTACCATACAGCATTCGTTTGCTAGTGCAAACTTGCCTTGACAATCTTATAAAATATTTATGTACTAAGGGAATAGGTTGTTGTTATTCCAGTGAACTAGTCGACAAAGACTTGAAATCGCGTGCCAAATGAAACCGAACCCAAATACAACATCATCTGTTACAACAGCAAGACAACAAATGAATGAATGTGGATTAAGAGACATTTTTTGGTTGATATTTGCAATCAGTTTGACAATAATAATTGAAATATTTCAGTTCATACGTGTTTCCTTTTTTTTCTTTTGATTATTTTACAAAGATCTAACTGGTTTCGGTGTCCACGCTGTGTACGGTGGGCAAGTTAGTGATGTAAGACTTAACCAGCATTGCCAGCATTTTTTTAACTCAAAGAAGCATGACAAAAACAAAAAAAACACAACTTTGTTTGACATGCAAATACGTGTTTCTTTGACAGAAATTTTCTCTGTAGATTTTTGAAACGCATTTCCGTCATTGTCAAGTAACATATACGTTTGTCTGAAATATCACCACGACATGATGGATCGATTGTGCAGCCTCGTGGCCGTCTAAAACAATTCTATACTTTTTATAAATTTTATAGTTATCGTGGGCTTTATTTTAACTAGGTTGTCTGGAACTAGTATTCTAGTGTCTAGGAATTAAGATTGCAACTTGCCACTGCAGGACAATCGCGTAAAACATGTTCTGATATTTCCTGTTCCTCTTTCTAGAGTCTGCAGGAATCTCTTCCCACCACATCTAATTTATTCATGTGATAGTTAAGTTTACAATGTCCTGTTGACAGTTCAGTGTATAGTTCAATATCATTTCTGTTTAGATTTACAACAACCTCTACATTAATACTGTCAGAGCCAACGAACCTTTTTGGCCAGTCATTTCATTGCCCACATGCCACTAATGCCCCAGTACCCACATTACGTTTGTTCTTCTTTTTGTAGTTAAGATATTTCTTCCAGTTTGTTTATAACACAACGTACCCATCGGCAGCAGCATTAAATATTTTGTTATTTGTGTTCATACTTTTATTAATTCAATAATTCCATTAAGGGAAAACTGAGCCACTTAATTTAATCACGCTGCATAAAACACTTCAACAGAATACGAGTACACACTTACATACACATCAGCAATAGTAAAACTTTTGAGCCCTTCAGCAAACCCAGCGTTCTCACCTTTTTCGTGACGACAAATAACTGCAGTTTACCTTTCAAATGTTATGGCGAAGACAAATGCAAGAAAAGAAGGAGAAAAATATTAAGAAGTGAATTGTATTCCTTAAGCGAAATTCCTTCGAAAACAAAACAAAACAGGCAAATGAAATGAAACCAAACGTGCCACTAGTACACTACACGTTTCAAAGGATTCGCAAGTATGAATGTGGCAGCAGCAATTAACACCTCTTTTGTACCACTAGGCAAAACTAGAAGAGAGACTTGACCTCTTTCCGAATCACTTGACTCCAAATTAATTATTTCACTGCATCACACCCTTGTTGATGTTTACAACGCCAATGATGATTTCAGCGAACATGCCACAGATGATGATGATGGTGGTGAAGTCAGCGACGGAGACGGAGACAAAGACGAAGATGATGACGGTGATTATGCCACTTGATGATGCTACCCTTTGATAACTGTAGTACTTTACTATTAGTTCCCTTAGAAGCAAAATGTGTGAACAAATGTTTGCAAATGACAAGTAGCAAGGAGAAACTAATGGGACAACGTTTCTTGCTGATAACTTTAATGTGTTTCCTTTGGCAATTTTTCACTCTCTGTTTAACGCCGCATAGCTTTTATTTAATTATAGATTTTAATGTACTTTAAAAGAGGGAATATCGAACGAAAAGCACAAATCAAGCAGTTGCAGTTGGGACAACTTAAGTAAAATTTCCGCGTAACAACAGCTGGACAAATTGGTTCTTTAAGAGTTTTTTATTGGTATTCTCTTTTAAAAGAATTTATTCAACAGTGTTCCCTGACCGATAAATAAACATAATAAAAAATAGTAAAATGTTAAATGAATATAGCAAAGGTTTTATACAAGTTCACGACTAGACTGCACATGGAATTTATAAAGAAGTAATAAAATAGACGATAGCATTTATAGAACAATATTTTTAATCGCTGAATACTTTTCAGTGGTTCATTCATTTCTAACACAACTACAACAAATTTTATTTGGTTGCAATAATCTGATAAGAACAATAAATTCGTAGAGCGATTCCGAAAATAAAAACACAAGGATTTCAAATTTGGACGCAGCACACATCAGCACACGAATAGGATACAAACCGTCTTGGGAGGAGGCAGTGAAATCATACTTGAAAAATCTTATTCATTTTTATTTCAAACTTTCCCTGGGTGTTTGTAAACGAACGCAACTATTCGCATAAATTTTGTTTAAATTTATTTAAAAATTCCCATCATCCATTATTAAAAATAAAAGATATTAATTTTTAAAAAGCTTTTAAAATTTATTCTATTTGCATTAAATAAATTATACATTTTTTTTTTGTAAAGCTTCTCCTGATCGCTATTATTGGGTTTGATGATGAGAAATTGTGCATAAGCATGAATACGTGTCCGCATAGAAACTCATACACACGTAAATATATACATATGTATGTAGATGTTTAGGTATGTGTTGCATATTAGGGTAGCTCCATTTGGATGGATGGCACCAAAATGTTATCGATACTGAGATGCTTCAGGTAACCACAATAAAAGATCAATGTATTATTATTGAATTATGTGGTTGTAAAGAAATCATATTGTTACCGTAGAAAATGATGGAAGAGCTAAAAATGTATGTTACTGATTGGCAGCGGTTGAAGTATGAACACAGGCGACCAAATTCATGGATTGGTTGTCGTGACAATTCCAAAACTATGCCTTGTCATTGCGTGTAAGTTTCGAAGCAGCATAAATCTGAAAGTTATTTTTAAACTTGCAAAATATCGGAGCCTTTTTAATGTGCATCGCACGAACATGTGTGCATGTACATACATATGTATGTGTATGTCTGGTGTATTCAAAAGTAAGAAACAGCCATTCCCAAATTGCTCAAGATTTAATTTGTGTCGTTACATTTGTACTCTTGCTCACATGCATATGTAGATACATCCCTACATACTTGTGCATGTGCTAATTAAAAATTGCATGGGCCGTGTAAATTGCAAACCTTAACAAGTTCAGTTTTAACACTCTTGCCCCAAACGCATTTCATACTGAACTCATGCGAACAACGCATGTGACCTTAAAAATCTTTAATAAACTTATTATTTTAAGTTGCTTGAAATGCGATGTCAAAAAACACTAAATTGAATACGTTTAAATACGCTTTTTATAATGTATAAATATCCAGATATTGATTTGACATTAACGAATTATACGAAAAAAGTGCTTACCGAGAATCGCAAGGATTATCCAAATTGCCGAATTATTAAATTTTAGCCAAAATTACTTTGGAGCGTATGACCAAACCAACCGATACTCATGCGATTCCCGGTAAACACCCTGTACATATGCAAGAGACGAAATTTGGGAATCCCTGAAAAATGTGTTCGCGAAAAATTTCAACTTAAAATTATTACTGATTTCTGTGCACGAGTGATATGTGCACAATACACATAAAATTATATAGACTGTTTGTGAGAAGAATGTAATAATATTGGTTAACTGGATGGATGGTTGAATGGATGGAAGGATGGATGATTGGTTGGCTATATGAATGCATGGTTGAATGGCTTACTGTACGATTACTTGTACATACAAACGTACATATGATCATATTTATTTGGTTGATGTTCTTATAAATTTTTATCAAAAAACATGTCATTGTGTTACACGTACACACACTAACAAGCGTCTGTACAACAGTGTGATATACACACAAATGTACACATACATATAATTTATTACTTTCTATACATATTGTGTATCCATATGTATCCATATGTATGTATGTGTATGAATTACTTTAACTAACTGAGTAACTGTAAAATAAATTAATACATAAAATTGCAAAAATGCGCCAAAATACCAGCATCGACCGACTACTGTATATTAATTAATACACGTCTGAAGAGGTGTCAACAATTTTAAAATTTTTGCAAGCGGCAAAATTTATAAGAAGTCAAAGTTTGTTTGGGCGCCCACAAATATTTTCTAAATTCAACTTCACTCTGACCTATAAAAAAATCTTGTACATGTTACATACATTTGTACTGAATCACATCTCTGTCGGATGGAACTATTTTGTGTATTTCGAAAAGAAGACCCAACTGCAATAAATGTTTAAAAATGTATTTGAAATTGTCTGAAATCACTGCATCACATTATTTTAATTAACACTACAAAATATCATCACTTCGTTTTAACCCAACACTAAAATGATCGAAAATACAAAATGTTGAGTAGACTCTCTCTCGTATTGAGTTTTCATAAGTAGTTGGGTTAAATAGATGATGTTTACAATAGACACTAACTTAGTAGAAAGACGCAGAGAATGGTGATGACGAGCTTGGCGACACAGTAAATGCGCATTCCAATCTTTTAATATTTCAAAACTGTTAAGCTGTTATTTTTACGTACTTTGTATTATGTAGCAACATACAGAAATTAGAACTTCACAAGAAACATTGACGATATTGGTTTCACTTTGTTTTTGAATTTGAAAAGGTCAATTTATAATTTTGAAACAGAAAAAGAAAACAAGAAAATGGAGAGGAATCAGTTAAAATGTGTGGACTGAATTCACTAGTGTGAACCGGTATAAACATTTTACATAATGCAGAAAAGGTCAAGTGGACTTATCATTATTTCGGTGGCTGTAGTAGCGCAGGATTATTCACTCGATTTATACGTATGCGTGTATGTATATACATAGTACTCCTGCAATACCCACCCTATGACCAATTATTAATATTCTCATTAATAGATTTAAACTATATTTCAAATAAAAATATTATAAAATAATAACTAACGAGTGATACTTCCATATGCTTCCCGTACGAAAACTTATTATAAAATTAACTCAGTTGGTATTTTGTTGTTGTTTCACATAAAAACTCATTAGATTTCGTGTGTAAACAAAACCGTTTTAAAGTTGTGCGGTGTTGCAAGGCGAGTGCGGATGTACCCACCAAATTTATGCCTGCAACAAGGAATTTCTTTGCCCACATAAACCTCCACATACACACACGCGCACATTCATACACATGTATGTGCATACATGTAGTGAGCTGCAAAATTCATGCTACCTTACTTAAGCCGAATGTAATGTTATTGCTTTTTGCTGTTGTTCAAACCGTTGTATTCTTTGTGGCAACGTCCGAAGTGGCAGTTGGCAAGTGTATGCAGTAGGCACCTACAAGTTTGTACCGACAAGAATTTTACCATTAAACATTTCTAATACGGACTACAAATTAACACAGATAACTTCATTTGCAACAAGGAAAATGTTTTAAAATCATTAATGCGCAATGTACTCATGCCTCCCTGCAAGAGTATACCAACCAATTAATGCACCATAAAAGAAATGATTTCGATGTCAGAAAAACAAAACCATGATAATAATAATGATAAAACTAAAAACATGCTCAGTATTCTAAGAGCTTAAATTTATTAATAACTTATTAAACATCCAATAAAATAAATATCGATGAGTGTCACCTCATTCGCCTTTAATAAAATCATATTCGATTATCCTAACAATACAGTCACAATTCAAGCAAAATAAGGAAACATCAAAGATTTGAAAAATGTGTGTGTATTATAAATACACACACATACAAGTACACCGCGAATCACTAAAAAAATAATATTAATTTGATCAAGTTTGTACTGTGGACTTTAACAATCCATAAAATAAAATAAAAAGTGAATCGGATTTTAGTTCTTTTAAAGAAAAATTTGTTTTTTTTTAATTAATTAAATTAAAAGTTTTTTTTTTATGTATTACTTGAATAAGAATCTTCTATATTTAAAAAAGGAAGCCATATAATGAAATACAAATAGAGGACTTCTAAATTTCAAATAAATGGGACGCGCAAAATCTCCTAACTCATCCGAAAAGGAACAGATTTTAATCTTAAAGCCCAGTAGACGTTAAAATAGCAGAAAAATTAAAAAAAAAGGAAATACAGTTGTATACAGTTGCTTTAACAACATTGAAAGCTATTGTAGAAATATGAAAGGACGCCCTAAAATAGCAATAATACTTCAAGAAGAGCAAACATTTGCTAACTCGTTTCTAATTCGTGCGTGTCTGCGAAGAAAGCGGGGTGAAAGCAGTTCGTCGTACTTTAAAGTCATACCGTTTCAAAGTTCGCCGAAAACTTAAGAAGTAACCTGCCAGCTTTAATTTCTACGACCTAAAAATGGAAGAAATATTTTTACAACAAAGACAGCAGAAAAAGCAGAGTTATGGTATGACTTTCCATATCCTACTTTGCCACTATCGTCTTAGTTTTTGAAACGTAAAACTTGGCGAAACATCATACGTTTTCACAACTCAAATTCCAGATCTTAATATAATGGACAATGTTTAGTAATTTGTAATAATGGTGGCAGTAGCCATTATTAAATTCTGTTCTATTTTTAATATTATGAAAATTTAATTGAATCTATTTATTTTAATTTAATTAAATTTATTTAGTCTGCCTTTAAAATTATTCAAAAACCACCAATAGTAAGCTTCGAAAGTAGTCGAATAAATTTTTTTACTCTTTTCAATTATTTTTTAAGTAACCTCACGTAATCCAGATGATCTCTATTTTATTTTTAAATGTAAACGATTATGCCATATACATAACAAAAAGTTAGCAGCTCGTTGGGTGTATGGGCGCAACTAGAATGCCGGTTATGCTTAGCAGTCTGCTAACTTGTTAAAAATCAACTTTGAAATTTCATGGAATTTTCCAATTGAAGAACCTGTTCTTCGCTTAATGTTGGCACTTTAATGAGTCTTTGCTTTTTTGCCTATAGACTCTTTTACATAAACCGATTTTTTTTTAAATAAATAAATAATCAAAATTCCTTACTGCTAAATTATATAATCATTACGATTCTTTTTCAAATATAATCTAATTGATTACTAATCGTAATCACAATTTAATAGCTATGATGTATATGAACCAAATAAGCTGCTGGTAAATATGATTAAAAACTGTAATCAGAATAATCGAAACCTTTTATTCTTATCGACAGATTTGCTGAACGAAAAGGAATTGTGAAATATGTATACATGTATGTGTATTGACATTATTATTGTTTGTGGCAGCCATGTGAAGAGATGTATCGAAATCTTTAATAACAAAAACAAACAAACAAACCTTTTATTCTCTTCGTGTTTTTGTATTAAAACTATTTTATCTATTCTGGCAACACTTAACAAACACCCTATGCCACAGTCCAATCAAAATATCATCACATCAATTATTTAAACAGGTCAACAACATGAAAGTTCTGACATAAACTTTTTTCTCACAATCTTGAAGTTGTTTGCGTGCTTGCAACATTTAATACCAGTACAGTAGGACGGACATTATGAAGGCTTGACTGGACGACTGACTGACTAAATCGGTTAAATGAAAAAAACAAACTAAAGTTAAAAACTTCAAATATGCAGCTGCGGAATAGTGGTGAATATCATGATAAGCCATCAACGAAATTAAATACCTTCCTTCTTCGGTTTTACTGTTCTCAGCCACCTCTTTCATCAAATATTAATTCTGAAGGAATCTTAAGTGGAAAGAAACTGCAACTTAAACAACCATAAAAGGTTAAAGCCCTAAAAGACTGTAGAGCTTAAGAAGCCTTAAGCTTCCATTTCAACTCATTTCATTTGTTGTTGCTCCAAAATCTTTTACTTATGATGTACATGTACAAATTGTTGCATGCTTAGTGCATACAAATTCGCATGATACGAGTATTTTATATTTCTCCTAAAAAAAACAAGAAAATAAAGGAAAAACCAAAAGCTGAGCCAATTTCAATCTTATAAGTAACTTTGTATCCACAGGGAATGATTTTTGTTGCCTCTTTCTGCTGGTCTATCTCATTCTTTGTCGTAAAAATGTACTATGTGAGTTTATTCATGCCCATTTATGTATGTATATGTACATGTTCCCTAGAACGGTACTCGGGATTCGCAAAAATTTTTATTTTTTCACTTTCCGCGAAATTGGCCCTAAATTCAGTGAAAAACGGTTAGGCTTTTTCGCAAGGTTCAGTGAATTATTCGAATCTTAGAAAATTATTCAAAAAATGTTTTAATAAAAACTTTGCAATTTCGAAATAATTCGCTAACAATTTATAGAAAGAATTCATTTAAAATTGGCCTCATCTGTTGTATTGAATGGCAGCAGAAGTTCAATGGTAGAACATTTTCGTTCTCCTAAGGTTCTTTTTAGTCTTGCCAACCGAAAGAACTCAGAGTAGCCAATGTCTTACAACAAACGGTGTTGCTCTTTATAATTTCGGAAAACATTTGCTGTAAGGAAAGTGATAACCAACCCAAATAATATCAAAATACATTTAACAGTTTTGACTATCGAAAATAAAAGGAAAGCTTCGAAACAGCTACGAGTAGAACTTTGAACATAAGAAATTTGCAAGATTGACTATAAAAAAAATTACACGTAGAGGTTTCTGGAACAAATTTCCGTCATCCCTTGTCAAGTTTAGTTTGGAGACAAACCGGTTTCTGCCATCTTTAGTGTCATTTTTCGTTCTCGACGGAAATTCGTTCCAAAAACCTACATCAAATAAACCCTGTCAGAATATCAAATAAAGTATTAATTACACATCCTTTATATTGAATTAAAATATTTGTTTAGAAAATCTATGCTTTATTTTATTGGGGCACAATAAATTTTTCCTCATTCGATCCACTGGAGTGCACTACCATAAAGATCCAGAAGTCAAATTATTGACTCAATTAAAAAAAAATACTAACAATAAGGCGAATAATTTATAAGGTGGACGGACTCATGGGCACAGGTTATGAATTCGCTCGTCACAATCCAACATCTAATACTGTTAAAACATAAATAAATTTCAACAAAAATTTATTAATTTAAAAACATTATAAGCATGGTAGACTAAAACAGGTAAACTCATCAGCTGACTATATTTTCAAATTCCATACAATTTTTTTTGTGCATTTCCGATACATTTTTTGTATATGGAAGCCGGAAATACTTTGAATTCGTCTTCTTTAAATTCTTCTTTAAAATTGAACATTGTAAAAACTGAGAATACGAGAATTTTAACTGTCACAGGATAGTATTCATAATTGCGTTATTTTAACGAATCCCGGAAAAGTTCAACTTTTCGCCGTTGTTGAAATTGAAACTGTAAGCTTTGGTCACCCCAAACTCACAGCGTAATTTTTTCCGTCATGTTAGAATCATTCAGTTTTAGATTGAATTACGTATGTTGTACCAGTGATATATACTCAAATCTAACGTAGATCTTCGCGTTGCATAAATAAAGCAAAATGACGGCATTTTTCAGATCTTAGTGGTGTTGAATACATTTGGGAAAACTAAAAATACTCACCACCATCACGACCACGACAATGATGGCAATGGCGCATACTAAACCTTAGTTTTTAGGTTAAGACAGTAGAAGAAGAGAATAAAGTAGCAGAATTCAAAACAAAACCAGAAAACATGAACAAACAACTTCAACAAGAAGGATAAAGAAACTAAACCAACGAAAATTTATTCCATCACAAGGGAGGCAAAATATTTCGACAACTGACTTTTGAGCGGAACAAATGGACAGAAATCATGTAAAGAGTTTACAAGTCATGCAACCATTTTTATCTTCCGTGTCCAGTTGCTGGAAATTATGCAGCAACGATACGTTTCTTTTTTTTTTTTTAAAACGTAGGAAAATAAAGTGGTTGTTACTACTTTTATTTTCTAAGTGGCTAAAAATGTTTGCAAGAGACTAACTGCGGTCTTAACCACGTCTACACATACACCTGTATATGTATGTATGTATGTATGTATTACACACATATGTATCTATGTCTCAATGGTTCAAATACGCTTGTTTTATTGCGAATTTCCTTTGAATAAAAAATTGTTGGCGTCCATATTTCTTCATGATCATAAATTCTAATATGGATCCTCACAAGACATCATTTGTAGCGCACACGCTGTTTCCAATTATGCAACCGCTGCCATATTTAGAAAAAAGAAGAATTTCAAAGTAAATTTTTAAGCTCATTATTTATGTTTTCTTGCTTTTGTTTGTCAGGTTGATTTAACTTTCTTGGCTTCCTTTCGTGCTGGTACAAGTGCAATAAAACATATTTTTGCAACTACATATTGTCCTCAGGAAAAACAACACATAATATTCTAATTTGCTCAACAGGATGACTTTTTAACCCACATTTTTAGTCGGTTTGTTCCTAAAATGAAGATAAACAAACAAAAGATTTAGACTCCTGATTTTTGCCCTTGCGAAAAATTGAAATGAGAATCAAGAAACAACGGGTGGTGACAAACGTTGAGGTTCCTCAACAGATACGATGACGTGATGTGCGTGTGTGTTCTGTTTTTAGCACAGCAACGACCGTGAAACATTCGTACACGACAAGTAACAATTGAAGCTAAAAACTTAAAAGACATTATTCTCTGAAACTGACTACCCACCCACCCACAATCTATTTACTTTTGCAGCCAGCAGTTCAGTCTTAGTGTTGTGGCAACTGTTATTGGATCCACTAGTTGCTTAGGCAAGAAGACCAAACTGTTGTCGTACTCACTACTTATTAGTTTTAGTCAACTGATTATAACTGACTGTTTAAACATCATGTTGCCGCTAAACTCACCCATGTTAATGGTGGATCTCTAAATTTAAAAAATACTTTTGTTTCAATACTCCATTAAGAGATTCGTCCTTTGTACGTAGGCAGACAACAAGGCTGGTATGCTCTCTCCACTCTGAACAATCCTATAGGAATTCTGTTTCACGAACAAACCTCGTGAGAGTTTGTCAGTCAATGCCTCTCAAATGAAAAACGTTGCCCGCGAAATATCGGGTTCTTTGCGAAAGTCGGACCATTGCAAAGGTAGTGTTCCATCCCCTAGATGCCCTTTAGGTGCACCCTGCACTCTTTACTATCCGCACACCCTACACGGTTCGAGCAATAATTAAGACCGGCGGCGGCTATAAATCAACTAAACCAGAAAATTATCTCAGCGTTGGCGAATGTACTAATACTGTCGGCTTAAAGTGAGCTAAGGCAAAAACTACAAAGGTTGGCTAAATGAACGTTGCCATATTTCTTAACTAGACATTATTTCCGATAATATTTTTATGCAAACAACAAAAAAAAAAGGAAAAACAATCTGCCGTAATTGGCGATGGATATTTGGCCCTAATATGCCTCAGCGGCTCGCGGCGTCAGGTATTAGCCGACTTTTAGCCCTTAGTGCTCTGGATACTGTAAATACGTTTACGTTGTGATGTTAAATACACCATTAAAGTAAAAAAAAAATGTTATATCACCTCATATTGGTATTTCGATTCAATCATCAACGAATTCAACATCACTAAGAGCCGTTCATTTTTTAATCTTGAAATGAACGAAAATAAAATGCAGCAGGAAAATTAAGAAAATGGAAATAAATATGGCGGTTTAATTTATGGGTCCTTAACATTCTCAGAAGTAACAAAGCCTTCTGAATAAACATACGTTGCAAGGTGAATAAGTAAATGAATGAGCGGAAGAGTACGCACACTTACAGCTAACAAACTCCCACATTTATGGTGGAAGGAATGAATTTAGAAAAATATGTTTGTGGCTGTGTATTTCGTAGGACGAGCACCTGCTGTCATTTAAGACAACTCAAATTTTTGGATGTAAAAAATTATTAAACAAAGAAATGATAATTTTGTAATTTCAATAAAGTTATGGATGAACTCTTTCATTAAACAAGCAATTTTATTTCTTTTTCTCCGATGATACGAGTATTATTGGTTCAATCAACAGACTGACAAAGGGCTGATTGCAATTATATTTTTAAATGAAAGAGAATAAAAGAACGAACTAACGAACACCTTACATTCTGCCAATCATACAATTATATGGCCAATCAAATTGCCATTGTGGTCAATACTGCAAATTGATGGAAACAAATTTCACTTTTTCATCGTTTTCATTTTGCACTTTCAGTTGCTACTTTTTTTTAGAACCCATCCAGAGTAATGTTTAAGCATTGTTACACACAAAGTCACGTTGAAATACATTTTTCTCACTTTGAAGTGGCATTTTATCAATCACAATTAGATGATCTGAATTACCAACCACCCTACCTGCTCTAAGGATTTTGATTTAATTTTTTTTATAATTTTTGTTTGTTTTTATTTGATAGAACTCACAATTTGCACTTAAAGAATATTTCTTCCTCAAAACACAAAAACCAAACAAACAAATAAAATTCTTGCTAATTTTTAGCTTTAACAGTTTACCTACCTTCAAAAATAAATTGCATTAGAAGGAATAAAAAAATGAATTTTTTTTTAAATAAAAAAGAATAAAATTCCAAGAACTCTTCTTATACAAAGTTTTAATTTTAAACAATTTTTGAATTATGTAAATAATCACTTTGTTAATGGATTTCACTAAAAAGCGTTAATATACGAGTATTCCGCAAATACAACATAAAATGTGAACTTGGTGTAATTCGCAGTTGGAGGTCTTAGGAGAGTTCCTACGTTCTGCATATGCCCGACTATTTTGCAGCAAAACTTTCCTTTGCATTTTGATCTATTCTGTTTTTTGCTTCTATTTCGCTCTCTTCTTTCTCTCTCCCTCTTCATTTATCCATAATGTGTTACCTTTTGCCAATTTTCCTCAATACCCAGCATTATCAATTATCAATGTATTGAACGGCATCAAAGGAAATCGTAAAGTTGGTTAAATGTGTAACGGAAAGAGCTGCATGCTATAAATTTGCAGATGGGTGGATATTAAGTGGCTGGGTTGTTGAGAGAACGGAGGAATACGGGGAACAAAAATAAACCACATTCGACTGGTTTGCCACCTTTTAAGGTTGTTCAAATGCACTAAAGGTAGCAATCGATGCAAATAACAATTTAAGTCTCACGGTGAACATAGACTTCACTTAGAGAAAACGAATAAAATATATAAGAAACTCTATTTAAATATTTATGTACCACTATTAATATATTGTACATAAGCGTACTCACAACCCCAATACTGATATCGGGGCACAGTGCATGTTAAACATTACCATTTGCGGAATTTCATGTCAGTTTAATTAAAGAATGGTCTTGCAACTGACGCTAAAAAGGAGAAAATTCGTTGGCTTCATATGGGGATTGCGTGTAATTTTTTCACTCTTCGTTGCAGTTTGACCGTCTTTTCGGGGGCCTCTTTGAGCCATTGCATATAATAATAAACAACTACGGCAATCGAAACCCCAAAAGCATAGTAATTTTAGCTTGTTGAGATTAGAAAAGTACTTATTGATTTAAAAGAAATATGCGTTTGTACTGCAATCCTGTACTTGTTAATTTGCTAAATTCGGGCAAATGCAAAAGTACTGCGAGTATGTGAACTTAAAAGTTGTTATATTAAAGTTGAAATGAATTTAAAGGTTTTTTAAAGAGTTTGTGTGGCCATAAAAAATTAAGACATTGTAATAAATTTCTAAGCAATTTAACCTCAATAACTTTTAATGTCTGTGTGCAAATTTAAAACACTCGTATGTAGTATTTTGCGATACAATGTATTGCTACCCGTAGTAGGAGAGGTCAATTGAGATATTTATTATATTGTGTTCGCATAAAAAAAAATCAAACTTCTAGATGTAATACATACAGTCTACTATTGGTGTGTATACATGTATGTGTAAACAAAAGTAACTACCCACCAGCGTTGCCAGTTTAGCCGTTTTAGGCTTTAGATTTTTTCCCCTTAAAAACTCGTGAATTTGTGGCTTTTCTACTTTTATGTTTAAACGAAGTGAGTTTGACATATGCGTACACCAATCTACCTCTAACTGGGCACGGATGCGTTTTTCAATGCAACTTAATCTTACGGCTGAACGTTTTTAGTAATTTTTGCACATTTGTGAGGATAATTCTCAATTATCTCTTATTAATGTTTATTTATAATTAAGAAATCGTATTCCCACTTTTGTAGGATTGGTACTGTTGGAAGCTCTTCGCATAACTTTTACAATTTTGATTCGATTTACACAATTTTAAGGTCATTTTATTTTAAATGAAATGCGAAAAAATATTTTTTAATGAACATAATTTGTAGAAAATTAAAAAAAAAACAGTATTAAAAGCCTTTTTGCACAAAATCGCGATTAAAAAAAGTATGAATAAGTTTTCCTTACAACACTCGTAGCATCCGCATGAAATAAGTAGCCATTTATAGAATATTTTAAAACCCATAACCAGAATTCTAAAGCATTGCCTGCATATTTTTTATTAACAAAATATTTATTTTTATTCGTTAAGAAAATATGGCGAGATTTGTTGATTGCAGGCTTCAGCAGCTTAACATGAAACATCGAATTTTATCCCGTTTTTTCTAGCGATTTAACTTTTTTTTGCTACAATTCCTGGCAACACTGTGTGCTTGCTACACTAATATATACCCAGCGAGTATTTTATGAAATGATTGATATTCGAGTTTTCTTTTATTCTTCTAGGCGAATAAAATAATCGTTTTTGAGCTCGTTTTGGCCTCGAAAAATACTGTTTTGTCAGAAGAAATGTGTACTTCAGCTGCTAATTGTCTGAAAGAGTCCCTTATGACTCGCTTTTCTGATCAATAGCTACTCATATTCGAGACATTTTACTGAACTTATTTTTTACTTTTATAATTGTTTTCTTTACAACAGGCGCGGAGCCTGCTTATGGGGGAGGTATTAACGAAATGAACCATCTCTTTAATTTTTATAAACTTTTCGAATGGAAAAATTTTATTTTTTATGGTTTTGAAGGCGGAAACTTCCTTTTTTATTTATTTTTACTTAATTATTTTCTATTATTTCACAAAAACAAAAACTATTATATTCGACTGAAATTTTAAAAACAATTAGTAGCGTCGATATTCTTGTTGAAAATAAAAAATCTTTCTTTTTTTGCCGAGACGTGAGATATGTCGTTAAATATGGCAAAATCGAATGTGTGTCTAATGTATTCGTTGGTCTTTTTCTGAATCATATGACTATGTATGTAGGATACTAAATTACTTACTGCCTTAAGTAAATACAAAATTTAAATAAAAACAGATTAACTTCTAAATTTAAAAAGCGATCAGATATTCGACTAAAAGCGATTTCATTGCGTTACGTTTTAGTTATTTTTACGAAACTTTTAAAATAGCACTACTATTTCACTTTTGAACAGCAACAGTGGGCCACAAAAAGACGGCACTACTAAGGCACTAAAACGATCTGGCCAATAAGTAACGTAGTTGCTCGTTTCCTTCCGAATGACTTGTCTTTTCTAATAAGAAAGCGATATCATATGCGACGATTTTTAATACAATGATCTAACGTTTTATTTACAATTTCGATTGAAAATTTCGGCGGGCAAAACCTATAAAAGGTCGCTTTCAAACCATTTGGGAGTTGCTCTGCTTTGATCGCACAACTGATTAATCAGTTTTTAACCGCTTACGACTCACTTTGGTAATCTTTGCCAAAACAATCATCCAAATGCTGACTGGGCGGGCGCACCTACAGAAATTTTTGTAACCTCGTAATTGAAATGTGTGGAAAATTGAATTTCCTTCATGATGTTTGACAACTACACAACATTTGACAATGCAATTCTACAGCAATTTATGTTATTTTAAGGTCCTCTTCCTTATCTTTGGTCGCAATAACAATAATAACAACAACAATTATCTTAAGCAAAACATGAATAAGACACCAAAACAGAATAAAATATAATAAAAATTGACAAGTCCAAAATAGTAAATACTCTAAAACCAACACAGCAGACAGACATTGCAAGGATATCCGCATCCTTGAGCACACACAAAGGCATCTAGCAAAATCTTTGCTTCAGTTTCAACGTACAACTAGTTTTTTATTCAACTGCATCGAACCATAACAAAAGCAACTGCAATCATCGATTGTGAATTTTAAAATAGAGAGAAAACTCTTTCGCAAGACCCATAACACATGCCTTCAAGAAGAAGAGCCGAATGTAAGTTTTTATGTGTATGTGTATTTATTTATTTCTCTCCAGGACATCTTACAACATTACGAATAAATATAAACAAAAAATACGAGATTTCCGAAAAAACTTAAAACTCAATTGAAATAGATTTACGTTACATTTTCTCACTCCTTCCTTCGGTTGTCCTCAATTTTTGTTAAATAAATTTTTGAGGATAAACGAAAAACTACTGCATTTGTTCTATTAGTTGTAAGTTGGTGTTGTTGTTTATGCTGGAAGAACTTCTATATTAAAACACGAGTAGATGAGATATCTAAACTATTCTTTATATTTATGTATATTGGCGTTGTGTTGCTGTTGTTTTTGTCGTTATTGTCGTCAAAGACAATTTAACAATTTGTAAAGTTTATCATGTACAACTTGTACAACGAGAATTACAAATAGGACACATTCACAGTTACAGAGATCACTAGACTGGCCCAAACTTTGATAGTAGCCGCAGATCCTCATCACTCGAAAAACGTATTTTTCATTTTTATTTAGCATTTTTCTCCTCTTGGCGGTACTTGTTTGAAGTTAACATTAACTATAAGTTCTCTTTGGCTAGCACAGGCCTAATGTATTGAAACTCTTTGTAATGCCTTCAAACACACAAAATCTCAACCCTGTTCTAAATTACACTTTCAAGTGAGACGTACGTAACTGCAGCCAGTAAAATTAGAAAAGGTGCGTAGTACTGATTTTTACACGAAACTGTCAGTGGCTAATGCATTTTACTCGTAGTGGTGTTCTTAAATTGAATTGATATTTTAATTCCTAAACATGTTTATTTAAACGTCTACAGAAAAGGCGTGGTAGGCGCGGGGCGGCAGTTAGCCGATAAGTGGGCGTTTAACTGTCCGGCACAAGGATATGTCTTGCCATAACTGATTGCACTGTCAGAAATTTTGACTACCTCCTCTTGGTAGCGGCCAACAACAGGTTGTCGTCTTTGCAAGGAGTCTGGCTTAAGAAGTTGAGCAGAAAGAAGTGAACACTTTCTTATAAAAAAATTCCTAATCTAAGGTGGAACACCATGCGCTAGAGATGCATGGCCTATAGTGTCTTTAGTATTCAAAGTCTGGATACCAGTCGATCTTCAGTTTTAATACAAACTTACTCGTGCATGTGGAGCTCTCTGTGTGTGGGACATCTTTTTCTCTACTACAGAGATGAACCAGGACGCCTTGTAAGAAGCGGAGAGGTTAATCTCTGAAGAAACTTCGCTTTTAGTTGGCCAAGGGAGAAATCCGGAAGACATGCACAGGTCAATGTTTAAAGGTACTTCTAAGGCGATATATCGTGAGATTCCTCGCAATAGGTGGGGAGTTTAATCTCTAAAGGAACTGCGGTATTGATTGGCAAAAGGAGGAATTCTGAAAAGATGAACAAAAAACTCTCGCAAGAGGTGGACGCGTTAGCCTCCTGAGATACTCCTGCGGAAAAGGCTTAAACGGTAGCACACATTGCGTGTGAATGACTAGCATAAGGCTTAGAACCACGGGGTTAAATGTGCATACCATGGAGGACCTAAGCCTTAAAAAAATGCTAGCAATTAACAAGAGATTTCGCGATGAGGAAAAAGGTCGATAGTCACCAATCGACAGTTGGAAATCACTACGATCGGTAGGTAATCGCAAATTACAAATCGATAGCCTGAAATCAATTCAAGATAATAAGGGGGTCGCAAATGGAACCATGAAGGTAGTGGTCTGCTTCGATATCCCCCCTATATTAACAATAATATCCGCTAAGTTTTTATTATAAAAATATCCGACTAATCGTATGAAGTTTTAAGCGGCTGTATGCGAAATTCGCAAGGTGTAGCGAATTACTTCAAGTTTTGTGTAACAGAGTTTCTGAAACAATTTGTCTCTTAGATTCAATCAAAGCTAAATTTTTCAAATAAACATTTCCGAAGTAACCAAAGAATTTTGTACGTTTCGTTTATTCTATTAGGGAAAATATTTTCTATAACATTGCAGAGGACAGTTCAATAAGTTTAATTCGTTTAAAGCCAAAAGGCATGTTTCTAATTGTTTTCAACAACAAATTCTAAAAAGCACAAACAAAAAATAGTTCAGCATTCAAATGTGCAGTCAAGCTAAAGAAAACTTCAGTTAATAAAATGAAACAAACTAAATCAATATGAGTGCATATGTATGCGTATGCTAACACATGGATACAAAAGCTGAAGTAAAACTGAATTCAACATATTAACTTTCATGTCATGGCTTTGAGAAAAAAGCAGCTGTAATAATTCGCAAATCCGTAAATCAGAAACCTTCGACTTTAACAATGAATAATGAGTGGTCCACTTATTCATTGAGGTCTAAAAGAAATATTTTTTGTAAACAAACACCGAACGTCTCCCAACTATGCCAAGCAGGACATTGAAGGATTTTATAAATTTAAAAAAAAAAACTTTTGATTCTCAATTAAATGCAATTGCCAAAGGGAAATATAATGAGTTGGCGCAGGTCTTTAGAAGAAAAGATCTAAGGTCTTAGAGAAATGGCTCTTCACAATCAATCGTCACGAGTTCTATGCAATGGCTGAGAATTATCATAGATTAGTAAGAAATAGGCTTCATAGTAATGAAGCCATCACACACTCAACGTTATCGGAAAAAAATGCGGCCTTCAAATGGAGCAAAAGAATGTGGACAGAATTTACAAGATTGATGATGGAAGCGAACACTTCCCCAAAACTACAGACCTATCCCAGTACGAATTAATTACGGAATAAAACGCCAAATGAAGCCTGCACCAACGAAGAGATCAAAAATCGTATTCACAACATGTGTCAACATGCACTACTGGAGCATAAGGTAATTGAGATGGCAACTACTGCGAAAGTCTATGCAGGCGGAAATAGATTAGATTATGGTCGGGACTATTATGATCCAGATGGCGATGAGCTTATGGATCGCATGATTAAAGATGCAATAGACTTTAAGAAGAAAGGCCATTGATTTGTATTTGCATCGATGCCAGCTGCTCATCGATTTCCCACGCTACGTGAATGGATCCGTTCGAGATACGGTAAGACGTACACGAAGAAATAACTTTCCAGATATTTCGAAGAAGCAAAGTCTATATTTACATCATTGGCTAAAGTGGTTTTGCCTGTGGAAATGCCATCTAACAATGACTTGGGTACAAAACTTATAACGAATTATTCCTGTCGGGATATCGTTGTTCAAAATCTTTTTCTAAATTTATATAAACTTTTATATAAATTTAGTCCAACTATATTCGTCACCAATTTTATAATAGAATTTTATAATAGAATGTTGGGATCAGTCTTGCGTGATTTACTTATCTATGCGTCCTTTCTTCTGATTCAATGGTAAATTCTCTAACGCGATGTTAGCTTATACTCCCGCCTATTAGCAAGTAGCCGGGAAAAAGTATGCAACGAAAACAATTGTCGATGGAGATGAGATTTTGTGGTAGAAATCATTCATTTTCGTGACAGAAAAATGCCCACAACCTTTCAAAATCGGTGGTATTCAGTGTTTGGTGCAAATGGTCTTGAAAAAAAAGCAAAGCAGCTTTTTTATGAAATCGAACAACAAAATTTTAAAATAGGTACGAATTTTTCAGCTGCACTTTTCCAAGACCATTTACATCAACCACTGAATACGACAACAAATTCTGTTAATTTTGTTTTCAAAATTCTGGCGATACGTTGCGTTGCATTTGAGACATTAAGGCCCTATTGAAATGTGTTCTATTTCAAATAATTATTTTTTACTACCTTTAGAACTGTTTTAGGTTGTTTTTTTTTTATTTCTCTTCTGACATTCCACCGTTTTTGTGTAATTTGCCTACCTGCAACAGGTAAAGTAGCTTCATTAGGATGTTGCGTGTGTAGATTCATCTCTTAGTTAGTGTTGCATATTTGACATATTTATTATTTAATTTTACTTTTTTGCACTATTTGTTTTGAATTAAATTATTAGTTAGCAAAGCATTTACGGATATTTAAAAAGTGTTAATTGTTTTCGCACATGCAACTTGTCCGTCCGTGCAAATAGTAGCAGAACACGCAATCAGTGTAAGTGAGCTCGCGAATGTGTGAAAATTGATCCGGCTTCCATAACGCCATGAAAAATAAAAAATTAGGAACAATAAATATTTAATTAAAAGCAAGGAGATACAGCTGCAGAAGTTGTGGCACGAAAATTTTATGTTTCCGGAATATATTACGAGAGTTTTAATTTTTTAATGCCAGCCAAAGGCGTTTGCTGTTGTTCATTTCGATTTAAGGCCATATAAATGATATAAAGACATCGTTGTACAGCTCTTTCCAAACAAGAAATCAAAAATAATGAAGAAGTTAAGCATTCAATTATGTGAACGTATTCCAAACATGCTTCTCCAACCTAATGATGTGATCATTATTGAACTACTGTAACACATACAAGTGTGCGTTGCGTTGATCATCAAGATGTCATTCATCGAACACTTTTCAGATGTTTCGAAGATCACGAAACGAAAAAGTGAAAATGGGATGTTACTTTGTCAACTCTTAATTATCATGTGCAAAACGTTCTTAACGTCTATTTATAATTTACACATGTGTTACTAAGATCTTCAAAATACAACTTGAGTTTTTACCTGCCTACGGCCAAACAAAAAGGCGGGGGAGACGGGTCAGTCACAAATTGTGAATGTCTAGCAACCGCTAGGGTAAGTCTTAGGACCATGAGCAAACACTTGTTATATGTTCATGCCCCAGTATTTTGTTCACATAAAAAAGGCACTTAAAATGCCTAACGTGTGATAAAAAAACTTACGCGTGTCACCAGCAGTAATTTCTAACTTGTTAAATAATAAATGTGCACTAAAACCTGTGCACTTAAGCACCTAAACAGTAGATGCGATTTCCGTTGGCGTTGTTTTTTTGACACCCGGGAAGTGATCAGTTTTTTATTTATATATTTCTTCCTTATTTCAACACTTGCACTCACTATAACTACATACATACGTAACTATGTATTGATATACATATACACGCAAAGAAAGCATATGGTTGAATTAAATGGTTGTAAGCAAATCATATTATTATCGTAGATAATAACACTATGACTTAGAACGCTAGAAAAGCAAACAAATAACGTTACTTACTGGCAACTGTTGAAATAGAAAACAAGCGACTAAAGCCATCGATCATACTTTGATTAAACATCAACGAGAGTTTTACATACAGTATTATTTTGTGGTAAAAGTTATTTTTTTTATTTTGTGTGTATAGTTAAAATACTTTGTTTGTGGTTACAATTTTAGTAAAAATTCAACCATGTTGCAGTTTTTATGAATGGGAATCATTTAGAGATTAAAGGCAAGTTCTTGATTTAATATTCCGACAGGGTGATTTAATGTCCAAAATCTGCATTAAATTTAAACAATAATTTGTTTATCGCAACTAAAGCAATGTCTAAAATGTTTGTAAATTACTATTGTATGTTTGCCTCAAAAATATTTTGTTGTAGAGAATATGGTAGTCGTGATAATGCCGTATTCATGTTTTTGCTTTGAGTGTAGAAATTTATGTACATACCCATGTATATGGAACATACTTACTTGCTCACACATGCGAAAGCCCTTATAATCCATTACTTTCAACACAGTTTAAAATTTAACATGTACATGTATTCTCATGTCTGCCCCTTTTTTGAACAAAAACTCCGTTTTACATACGCAGGCATTCATACCCTTACACGCTCGTACAATAGTGTTATACATATATACGTCCACAAATTCGTATGTACGAGGTATTGTAGCTATAGTTACATACATTTGTTTGTATGGATGTGAGTTCGCATGTATGTATGTAAATAAGTGAAGTTGGTAATCTTTGTTTACGTCAATCTCTGTGTGCCTGAGAGTTGTTTTTGTATAAAGAATTATGTACATGTGATATGTATCCTTGCATATTTATGTATGTATGTATGTGGGTGTATCCAATAGGGAAATTACCATTTTGTGTTCACTTTTTTTTTTTGTCTTGTAATCGAGTTTGCAAACCTGGTCGGAAAGGAAATATTTTCGAGAAAGTTTTTATCAAAAACGTGCATTTCAATAAGACGGTAAAATCGATAACACATGAACCATCTTATTGTTGCCACTATGATACTGTAACTTTTTTTAATATTCTTATCGAGAAAATTATCCTTTTGGAATCTTTGTCACAAAAAAACCAACACAAGAGCTATGCAGATCTGCCATAACTGTTTCTTGAAAGTTATGCGTGCTCTGCATATAAAAATATGTTCTTGCTAACATTTACATATGAACATACGTTCATTGGGGAACTCCAGAAGTATCAACTTTGTCTTTTGCTAGCTGCTAAAGAACATGCATAAGTTTTAATGGAACAAAATCGATGGCAGCACTTTTCTTGTTGCGATTCTCACTTAAATTACTCAGATGAAGCATCTCAGTCAAAGAGTTCTTTTTGGAAGCAGTACCCACAACCACCAGTCTGATAGACTACCATAATATATGACCTTACGGTCTGGTTTTGAACATACGCCTCGAATTAAGCTTTATTTTCAAACATTAGTTTTCATCCCATTATGCTTTTGCCTTTGTTTAATTCTGTTTTTTTATTCTGCAATTGCTCATTATGATTCAGCTTCCAGTTTTAAGTTGCCTGTAATGAATGCTGGTTTAAAAATATGTTAGTCCATGAATTCAATAACATAAGATCATGTAGTCACTATATTTTAGCTGCAATGCCAACGTAGTCCAACAAAAAAAAATTAAAGAAAATATTTAATAAAGTTTACATCTTGTTCGAATATTTGTATCTTTTATCAGAAAGTCTTTCCGCACAAATAAAAATGTGCTTACGAGTATATATGAAAAGGTGTGTGTTCGTAATAAAACCGCTGCCAATCAGTAAAATCAATTTTGTCCTTTTTTATCGTTCTAAGAGGACTATTTTATTAATATGTACAATAATAATATGATTAGTTTACAACCATATAATTAAATTTTTTGTTGCGTCCATGTATTGTGTTTTATGGTCGTTTATTGCGCGTATCAGAAGAAAAGAAATACGTACAGTGTGTATGCGCGTAACAGGGGCGAGATCATGTTTAGACGTGTCATTCATTGAATCCAGATAAAAGTTAATCACACTTATAGAAGTTCGCACCTTACATTTAAAATGTATTAAGCTGACATTTAATATCGATTACAATATTTGTGACTGGAAAATCGTACCAGTCGCTGCATATTTTGCGTAGTTTTTAATTTCTTCTTATATTCTTCTGTCTTTCATTAATATGAATCCGTAAGTCATCGCACTTGAATACACTTCAATAAATACTATTAAATATAATGCATACACACGTTAATATTCATACGAGCAGAGAAATAAATTTATTCGGAAACACTTATCACTGATGCAGGAGTTTACAAAATATTTTCTCATTTAAAAAATTATATTTTCCCTAGAACATCAATACGTTTGAACAGATTTTAATTCTTCTTATTTACAAATACATATGTAAATAGAGATGGAAGTGTGCGTATGTGTGCAAATGCATGTGTGGGCGTAAGTTATATGTTTACAAGACTGTGCCTGGTGAATAGATCGCCAAACAGTCATACCAATGACGATTCCACAATAAAGAAATTATAATTTATGAAATGATCGCAGTATATAAAATTACATGAGCCACTTCGATATTCAGATTTGCTCTTCTAAGACGACTGTGCATAAAGGATTGCTATTATTGCTTGCAGTGAATAAAGAAATCGAAAGACAAGAAACATGCAAATGTATTGGTACAAGACGATCTTTATGTTCTTAGGTTTTGGAAAAGGAAAATAAAATTCATTGCGTATTCTACACTTGAACAGAAGAGACGTAATCATTTGTCTACTATTAATAAAATAAAATTCGACGGCCAGTGTGCAGAAACTAACGAAATAAAGGTAAAGAGAACGTGTCTGATCTGGAGTCTAATAAGTGGTTTAATGACTAAAACAGATCCGATCGACAGCATCGGAGCTAATAATCTATCAAATTATTAAAATAACTTAAAATTTATAGAACAAAACTAATTTAAATCACATACAAATAATATTGTCAAATGCACGAGAGATGAGGGAAATTCGTTTCAATTCACTATATCAAATCACCCTGGCGGAAAATCAACTGGAGAATCGATGAATATTCGTTTAAACTCTTGTCAAAAATTCAAATAAAATGGGAAAGTATTAAAGTGCGGGAACACTATGTTATGAGTCTTATAAAAACAGGGTGGGAAATTTGACAGTTGTATGGCTTTCACCATTTTTCGAAAATGATCTAAAAGTTTAGACTTTTCATTTTACCAGGTTGCCTTATTTACACAAGTGGCATAGTGTAGACAAAAAATAAAATGAGAATATTTACTTTTGATTTTTTTAGTCAGATCGATTATCATTAGATTTCTCCCTGCCAAAATTCAACGAAAATCTAGACAACTGTCGAAACATACCCTGCAAAAAAGTGGTAAATAAGCAGATCATTACATTGCCAGCAAGTTGTACAGAAAGATATTTAGAGTAAAAATTAAGTAACTTCGAAAAATTCCTTCAAATCGCGGATGGCTTTTTGCACTTTAAGACAGATTTACAAGAGGAAATGATGAGATAAAACTGAAGCATAACTAGTTTTACCATTCTATTTGACAATAAAAAAATTAAGCATTCGTTGGTTCTTATGTTCGCATTTTGAGGTACTCTCGGAACAATGTTGCCCTATATTCCTTTAATCTAGCGTTTTTCCAGAAAATAAATTGTTTTGGCGCAACGAAAAATCAAAAGAATAGAGTAGCGACTCGCGCACATAAAAAATGTGAACAAACACATTAATAATATGAGCGATGATGAAAAAACATTAAAATAAAATGGCAACACTTGTGGTTACGGTCGTAGTTTTATAGGTTGCAGGCCAAACTTTCGTCAGTTCAAAATCTATAATAAACGCTTTTCGAATAATTTTAATTTTAAGCCATAAGTATTTTTAAAAATGACTAAAATATTGATTAGAATCACAATTACAAATTTAAGATACGATGAAGAGGACTAAATGAAGAAGTAAACAGATAAATTCAGTTTGCTGATTCCAAAGGCCAGTGAAACACATATTATATAAAGCAATTTGTTTCCGCAACGAATATTATATTGCAGGAGATTAATTTGAACATCACACCATCCACTAGCGTTTGACATCTACAAAAAGATACTGGTAGCATAAATTCGCATTTTCCTTCATAAAATCTCGAATATCGAATACCAAGTACCATAAACACTTGATAACAACAACACTTAAACACTTTCCGAAATACATGAATAATTAATTTTATCCTCTTATGTATGTATGTGTGTTAAATTATATAAAAGAGTTCATTCCAATAGATGATTATTTTGCAGCATTCAGCTATAGTGTCACAATCATCCGAGTTATGGCCCTCTTGTCACCCACGAGCGAAATCATGAAAACATTTGCAGCCTGTTAAAAGTGAACACTTTTCTTACTTCTTTATTCGAATATCTATACATGTGCTGATTCTTATATTTCCGTAGAAATAAATGAATGCATATGTATGTATGTAGAAGTGCCTGCAAATGTAGTGTTTAAACGTTAATAATTGAATGCATTTATGTAGGTTGTACATATCTGCTCATTTAATGCAGAAGCACTTATTGTCACACACGCTAAAAGAAAACTAAATGACATGTTGTTACAATAAAAAGAAATATAAAAAGATAACAAGAAAAATAATGCAACGCAGGAAAGTAAAAAATGTTTAAAGGAAACACAAACTACAAAACAGGAATCTAAGCTACGAAAGGGAAGAGAGGAAAGCAGTACACAAGCACAAACAATTAGTGAGTGAGAAGCATAAAGAGAAAAAATTAGAAAAGGAACAAATTTAAAATGTCAACAATAATAACTAACGTGAGCATGTTCAAATGTTGGAGCATTGAAATGAAACGGGTACGATAGCAATCGCATACACACATGCAAACAGACACATTTTGCCTCACACACACATATATACATATGTACATCAGAGCATTAGGAGAACTCCATGTACACAGATCGAATAAAAGGTGATCAATTTTAGGGTCTACTTTTCAGGTTTCAAAGATAATTTTGATTTGACAAAAACGACTATGGAAACGTCATCAAACGGATCGGGAAAAATAGTTCAACGTTTGTTAAGACAGTTCTCCTAAAATCATCTAAACTTTCAGCATATTGAACGTTCGACAAGGTGCCGGGCTAACTTACATACGAGTACATACATCCCTGCACCAATACAAACATGTCTGCATAACAAAAGTTGTATTGTTACTGCCATTTGTCGCTACAAATGTTGCCATCACATTAACTAACAGAAAAGTTAAAAAAAACAACAACAACTACACAAGCAGCATTAGAAGCAACAATAGAAAAATATTAAAAACTAGTATGTGTGCGTGTGTGCTCTAAACTACAATCATAGTCTGCGTAGGTAGATACATCTACTACGAGAGCATAATTGTGAGTACAGAAAAATTCGTTTCAGTTTTTAAACACACATTTAAACAAAACAGAAAACATGAACATAATTGGTTGTATTTTCAACTACAGCCTAGTTTGGCTACTACGAAATCGGTTGGAAACGTTCTGCATTTTGGTCAGTTACATATACTTTATTTGCTAGGATCGCTGTAGTTAACAAAGCTAAATTGTTGCCACTTAAATGGTGCCACATTTAATTGACTTAGGTATCTAACCGAACCGAACCACACTGTAAAATAATTTCTATGCATGACCTCTGGTTTATGTTTATGAACACTTGTTCATTGTTCTTATGTAGCTGTTGCCTTTTAGTTATTTATTTAAATTTTTTGCTCCTAAGCACTTTAATTAAATTTTAACAAAATTTGTTGCACAAGTATGTGTTTAGCCAAATAATATGAACTTTGACTTGAATAAATTTTGGGTCCTTGTGTTTTGCTCCGCGCACACTGATTCATACATTCACATATATACATCCATATGTATGTACATATGTATATGTGTAGCTCTGAGATCATCTTCATATGTGCTCTGAATACCATTCGTTAATTAGTAACCGGCAAAAAGTGAATATTGGACACAACTGAATATATTTGTAATTTCTTGCCTTTGTTTTCAACGCTCACATTATGATCATAATTTGGTTAATATTTTCGGAGTGACTGATTAAACTTTCTTCTCTCGTACGATCAACTATGATCTTGCGTTGCAAACTGAATATTCATATTCAAATATACTCGTATGTAAATGAGCATTTCCTAATTGGTTTAAGCCTTGTAGTATTCTGAGCTCAACATTCATTAATGAAAACATTCGAACATCAGACAAAAAAAAATTATTCCTTCATTAAATACAGGATACAGATTTAGAAGTCGTTCTTTAAATTTGAATTAAATGCTGGCACATTTTTAGTAAATGGTCAGATAGAACATTTATATTTGTATGAATGTATGTGTGTATTTGCTCCGTGCTTGTGCATGTTTGTTCTAATTGTGTATTTTGTGGAGCGAGAAGATAAATTTAATTTAATTATCATAAGTTTTGTGCACATTTTTGTTTTGGTTTTTTGTTTTTTTTTTTATTTTTTTAATTAATAGCAGAAGAAAAAATAAAAATGTGTCCAATGTACGAGTAATCAGAGCCAAATTCTGCAGTTAACACACTCAAAGAAAAACATGGTTGAGGTAACAATAATCTAAGGGCGACATACTGTGATTGACTTATGTGGTTGTAAACATATGGTTAAAGTAAAATTATCTGACTGCTTAATAGCCAACCCTAAATAACTTAAGCTACAGCGATACCACACTGTGATTACACATCAAAAGAATTTAAAATATTAAGTTCATTAAAAACATTTTATATTAACATTGTAACTCATATTTTTGTTTTGTTAAAATATATTGTTTGTGGTTAGAATTTTAGAAAAAAATTGTATTGCTTAACTCCACCCACCAAATAGCCAGTATATGTTTGCCATCATGTCTGCCACAATCATGTTTTTTCTTTGCATGTATAATATACATTTTAACACAATTTAACAAGAAAATTACAATAACAAAATCCTCTAATGCCAATTCTGAGAAAGAGATGGTTCTTACTTTTCCCAAATACAGCAAGAAGGAGTAAGGTATCTCCTTGAGGGGTTGCTCAAGTACTGATACTTTTGCGATTCGCATTTAGAAAAACATTTAAGGTCTCTCCCCTTAACACAAAAGAGACGTTAAAATGAAAAAAATAATACTTTTTTCAGAATATTATTTTGTGGAAGCTTTCATAAAATCGGCACCCACTCAATTAATTTTTCTTAATAAATTACATGTCATAGTTGTTTATATAATAAACAATTACTAAGCAAAATTGCCTTTCAGTGGGGACCTTTGGAGAGTCACTAGCGTAGAGTCCCATTAATAAACTCATTTACAACTTTAAACAGTCCTCGCTACTTTGCGGGATGGGTTATAAAACGAAAACACACCTACCCAAAACGGAGCAGGTCGAACTTAATACAACAAATAAAATGAACTTGTTAACATTGAATTCTTTTACAACAGCAACAGAAAGCTCTTTCGAGTCGGGGTGGGTCTGTTGTGGCCAACACAATATTAAATTATTTTGCAGTTTTTGTTTGCTTAGCTTCTTTATTGTACTCCTGAACACATTTCCTCAATAAAAATCGACTTCTCTTTCCGGCTCATTTATAACATTTCAAAAATTCATTTCTATTTATTTGAGGCAGTTTATTAAAAAAGAAAATCCCACAAGCAAAACAAATAAGGCAAGCAAACTCGAGATGGAAACAAAAAATGGAAGAAATAAAGTTAGAGGACGGGTAGCGGGTAGCTGGTCGTTCTATTTCCTGAGCTTTCTGTGGCAGGATTAGATAAAAGCGGCTACTACCAGAACTTGTAAACAATAATGACAGTAAAACGCTTTTTTTCCTTCAACACACACGTTCAGCAAATAATGCGACCTTAAAAAGAAAAACAAAACTCTACAGTAATACCTCTATTGAAGTAACATTAATTTGTGTGTGAAAAAAAATAACAAAAATCAAAGTAAAACGTTGCTTCTGTCGTTGAACTTGGATGATAATTAGGCGAGATATAAAACGCGTGAATAGACATAAGCCAGGCCAACCTGTTCATTTGGTGTCAAATTCATTTGATGACATTTAAGAGGTGGCAGCAAAAAAGTTGGCATGTCACAGAAATATAACATAGCACCAGTAGAGGCGATACAATTTTATTTTCTATAGTTTTTTAGCTGCACAGTGTTCGCCATAATAAATGGGCAGCTATGCAATTATTTTTTCTTGTCTTTGTGGTTGTTGCTTTTATTTCATGGCATCCTTAGCAGGGATGAGAAATCCGACTATTAACAAAATCGTAGCTCAAATGAAACAAATTGGCTACATAATGTTTATTGACAGTAGCAATTTAGCAAAATTTTTCTATCTTTTAGGCAACAGCTTTGTTTTGATGGACAACAATGACAACAGCTGAAATTACATGGAACCAAACAGATATTCGAATACGGGGTTTAAAATACATATTTTAAATACTGAATAATTTACTAAGCCCATAAGGAATTGAAAACAATAACTGTAACAAAGTTCTTTAATAAAACCATCCAAGGATTTGTATGCCCGGAGAACAAAATATAACCGAACTGCTTCCACAATTGCATCGAAAAACACTCGCTGAATAACAAACAATTCTGCGATCTTTCAGTATTGCACAAAATTTCAAACAGGCAGGAAATTTTAATCATTCAATGCAAATCAAACTTTTTCGACAGATCTCAGATTTCGCACGAAATGTATTTTACTTTTTAAACAAGTTAAAGTTTGGCATTATCACATTGCAAAGCGTAACATTAATTTGTTGTCTAAAGGACAACAGTTTGATACTTTTCCTGGCAAACTTTACACTTTGTACGTATTTGGCATAACAACTACATAGTAGCTGTTTGGCAGACACACACAATTAAATACGAGGATGTACATGCAAGTACCACCATTCGTATGGACATTATACCGGCTCATAACTCGAAAAAAAGACTGCTTTTTTATCACCAATCAAAGTTATGCATCGGGCGAATTTCAAAAAGTGCTTTGCGTGGAAATCGTTTGTTTTACTCGTATTAAATGGACGATTGATTCATTATGACATCAAAATACTAAATCGCAAAATCTCTGCAATTTTATGTCGCTAATATAAAAAGCAAAGAACGTTTAAAAAATAATTACATTGTCTGAAAATCCTGCAGGGTTTCGCGATGGTTTTTAATGTTTACAAAGTCTCTAAGCCCTTATCTGAAGACAGTTTTTTTTTGTTTTTGTGCTACAGGGGTGCCAGTTCTAACCACTACTGTTACCTAATTGAATCATTCTCATATTAAGGAGGGTCGGAGAGTGAGAACCGAGCCCCTATTAGTTTTTCAAAAGGAACATTTCTTCTTTGGGCCCTCTCTATGGGGGCATCCATACAAATTTTTGTGAAATTTTTGTTTTTCGTAATATGTTTGGGAAATTTGTATTTATTGCGAATTTGATATTGTTTCACATATTTTTCGATTTTATGATGAACTTTGGAATTTTGGATGAATTTCAAAATTTTAATGAGTGAAAAATTTTGGCGAAATTTTGTATTTTTCGTAATTTTTTTTTAATTTGAATTTTCTTGGGCTCAAAAAAAAATCACTTCAGATTCACCGACTTCAAAAACATTAAAAACCGCCATGAGGCCCCACAGGTTTTTTAAAGTTGTTGTTTAGTGTTACTAATGAAAAGGATTTCCTAAAAGAAACTTTAATTCGCACGCTTGTCTAATGTTTATATGCATAAAGTGTGTGTGTGTGTGTGTGTGTATTAGTAGTAGTTTGATAGAAAGCAGAATATTTTACAAATATTTGTATGTTTAGCAATGTCTCGTTCGTCGAAAGTGTTGGTTTCAAAACTATTTGACACCAAGCAGAAACAGCAGAAACGGGGTAAAAAAAAAAAAGAAACAAAACCAAAATTGGAATTATTCCAATTTGTGTTGAAATTAAGAAAGGACAAACTATTTTCAAATACATAAGATTTTTTCTTATGTATTCAAACAAAATATACGTATGTGTGTATGTGTATGCATGTATGTTAGTATTCCTGCTGGCTTTGACATTTGAATGCATTTTCGTAAATATTTTTAAAGGAGATGAATTATTTACTCGTACCAACACAAAATATAGTCAGATAAGCGTCAAGTTTATAGGATTTTTTAAGCTACAGATGAAAATAATTGCACAAAATATGACACAAAAGCATAAATTAAAGGGTTTTCAATAGAATTTACAATTTTGAATCTTTATCAAATTTTGAGGCAAATGTTTTTATTTAAAATTTTTATTTATTTATTGCGTTTATGATGTTGTAGAACCAAAACGGGCTAATAACTAAACTTATGCATGAATCTTCTCTGCTTGTTAATGAACACCAGACTAGATGAAGAATATTATTTAAAATTTTTGTGATCAAAATTTATAAAAAATAATCAATAACGCACAGACGATCCCTGCAGATCTTGTGATTAAAAGTAGTTTTTGGTTTGAGATGCAAGCTAATAAAAATTTATAAATAAGTAAATAAAATGATTAGCACACCCGTTTCGTATAAAAATGACTAATGGCAACGTATATGTATATGTATATGCATGTGTATACATACATATGTGTGTATGTATGACTGGTGATGGCAAAAATTAATTATTAATCGATTCATTAATCGCATCATATCTAATCGAACTCATCATAAGTTGTTAATTGCAATTAATTGGAAAAATAATTAATTATTCCATTTACTCAGATAAATGCTTAAAAATTTAATAAATTAAATTAAAAAAGGAAAAGAAAATCCATAATTTGAATAATAAATAATTTTATTTTAATTCTTTTTTTGGATCAGGGTTTAAGGGGTTTTTTCAAATTGGTTTGCTTAAAAAATAAGTTAAAAATAAGAGTTTAGAAAGGCGCATTATAGTCAATATATTATTTTTTCCCGTAGCGATTGGAACATCTGATGGTGCAGAAGTTCCAATCAGAAAACAATACGTGCAAGTACGTAGAGCTTAGGGAACGCTGTTCTCATTTCGTTTCATGCGTTACTAATTCAAGAACTGGAGCGTTGAGAAAGAAGCTAATCTCATCCCGAGGCTTTGTAGAATAATTATCTTCTCTTTTTCGCTTTTGAGCCAATGACTTGTGCAGGGAGCATAAATCGGGTTCAACATCAATAGAAAATGTGTCGCTTCCTCTTCCAATACTGTCATTCGAAGTTCAAGCCAATTTAAATTACGACATTATTTTTCCGCCAACTTTTAGTTGGTCAGTTCAGTTGTACAAAGAAATCGAACAAAAAGCCGGGTCAAATATTTTAAACAACAAGACCAAAATTTCTAATATACGGATATAAAATAAAACTGGCCAACACAAAAAAGAAAAATACAAATTATAAAAAAAGTGCAGCGAAATTTACTTTTCACGCAGTTAAAAGTCATCAAAAATGCGAAAAATGGCTTTAAAGCAGTTCTTGAGGCTCTTGTTATCGTTGCTGTTGTAGTTGTTTGCTGTTGCTGAAAAGGATTAGTCAAGTAGTTGTTGTTACACTTCAAGAGTTGCAACTGTATAAAGTGGCAAACGGAATGAATAAAAGTAGCAGCGGCAACAACATCAACTAAAAATAGAAACATCATAACAACGTAATAATAACATCAGCAGGAATATCAACACCGCCACTATGAAGCACTTGACGAAGAGCCATTAAAAGCACTTTTTAAATAGAAGTCAAAAAAACTAACTGATGCAAGCCCACTAAGCAAGTAACTGTTTAAGTTCCAGCATTTCAAATTTTCGTTTTTGTACTCGGAGTAGGTACGAATTATGTTTCGTTAGAGAATACAACGAAACATAAAAAGCTGCACAACCCAACCACACACACACACAAAGACAAAATGCAACAAAAATGAGCATCGTTTACAAAAAAGCGGCCTTAAACGCCCTTAACACATGAAGTTTGTAGTACGAGGGTCGGCATGGGGAGGGGAGTAGGATCAAAATAAGTATGTCTAAGTTCAAAATACTCTAAAAAATAAGACTTAACCGGGCTCTTCATTTGAGCGCCTGTACAAAAAACAACGCAGGGAAATAGGAAACTGTGAAAAAAAATCAGCACCATCATTCTCGTCACTACTTACATCACAACAGTATGCAACAGTTACAGTACTTTCTCAAGCACATTCATTCAGAAACACTCGTACTACGTTGCTCACTCCACATGCAGCTACAAAAACCTTTTCATAAGCGTTGCTTAACTGCCACTAAAACTCACATTTTCACCACTTCACCATTTTTTTATGCCTTAAGTGCACATTTTATATTTAAGTACATAAATGTTTATATAAATGCGTAAGTATCAGTGTATAGGTAGGCTGTTAGATTGTTAGACTTGAGTTTGCATTTTTTCCTTTTTTCAACCCTTCTCTTCCTGTTTTATTGCAGGCCCTTAAACATCTCAAAATTGTAAAAGGAAGGAAAAGTCTCATTGTTTTATGGAGTGATAAGGCAAAGTCGTTTCATAAATAAAGTAAACTACAGGTCTATGCCGTTCTAATGTACATACGCGTATAAGTCAAGTGGGTACCATTGTTGCAACTTGCAACTTGCAAATTGTAGTCGCAGCGCGCTTAATTATCACATCTCTTTATGCTTTTTCTTCTTGTTCATATGACATATTTTCGCTCTGTAACTTAACAATTTAATTTCTTATTTATTTCTTAGTTAAAAAGATAAACTGACTTAGGACTGCGTTTGAAACTTTCGTTTAATAATTTGCTCTGCTCCATGCCCTAGACTGACTCTATTCACACTCATAAATAGTTTATTGCTTGGCGGTTGTGTGATTGATGTTCTCGCCTGGAATACAGTTTTCAATTAATTTTCATCTTGCATTGTTTTCCCTGTGTCATCGTATGTTACGGTTTGCAATGATTTGCAACAAACAGTTGAAGCTCTTCTTGAAACAAATAAAATTATTTTTCGGTCTATTTTCTTTTTATTTATTTAATTTTTATTGTTTTTGGTTGGAGTACTCGCTCGCATATTTTTTTTTGCTTTCTTAAATAATTCAACCTCTAATTGGGTTATTCTGCTTAAATATTTGCTTATTCGGCTTATGCTAAGTGCATTGAGAAGCATATTTTTGTCGAAATGGGGAAGAATCCACTTAACCGTTTCCACAAACTCCATTAAGGTTTTTGCTTTACTTTGCTTGAAAATGGGCGTGCGTGTGTATGGCTGTATGCGTGTGTGTGTGTGTGTATTTTTTATTGAATAATAAAATTAGGTTTATATTCAATTTTTCTTTTAAAAGACTATAAAGTCATCAACGTTAAAACTTGTGAAAAAAGCCTTGAAAAGAAATTTTGTAGTTGTTGTTTTCTTGCTGCTTCGAAGCATAATGAAAACCTTTTAAATGATTTTTCCTTCTTTAATGTTTTCACTTAGCGCGAAGTTGTGACGGCAGCATCCACGAGTTCGAGTATTTGTGTATAAAAACCCTGCAGTTAGTGAAGCAGTACTTCGTAGACGTGTTGAATAGTGAGGTTAATAATCAAGTAAAATGAGAAATAATTTTATTATTGTTTTTAAGAATTTTTTATTTTTTTAAGTGCAAGTGTTCTTTTTTGATCTGGGCTTTTACGAGAGCAATGGAGGAAAGGAAATGTAAAACATCAGTGTCAAGGCAAATGTGACCAACTGAAGGAACTGGAACTTTTTGCTTTTGCTCCTTCTGTAACGCTACGATTTAAAACAGTTCTTGCACTTAAGAAGCCACTATGCATATAGCCTTCCAGGTAACTAGTAGTGCGTTTTATAAGAGCGATTTCAGCAATTGCTACTTCAATATTTAACTTCAGGGCATGTGTGTGAAAATAAGAAAAACGTTTTAATTTAAGTAAATATTTGCTTAATTTCATTTGCCATCAAATTCATCTAGTGCTGGCGCACTGAGGTTAACGCCGCTTGGCTTCTTGATAGTACATGCGATGGCGAATTCGAGGGGCGAAATTGTTTGCGTGCGCTTTCCTTTTAGCCTGGTTTATTTCCATTTGTAACATCCCTTTTTTCCTTTTTACTCTATTCTTAGCTATTTGAATATATAATTTACTTTACTTTATCAATTTTTAATTGAACATTTTATGTTTTTGGTTTTCATTTTTTATTCGCTGTCATTTGTTCCCGTTGGTTCATGAGGTTTCATGTTGAGACTTGTTCTATGTGATTTGCCCTTTTATTTGAATATTATTCTTTCTATTTTTATAGTTTTTTTTTTTTTTGAAATCAATTGTTTGTTCTTTTATCCATTTTGTTTTAACCATGAACGTAGTGTCTTTTTGGCTTTTTATGTGTGTGTTTCTGGGCGTCTGTGTACGTTTGTGAGAGTATGATTGATGCGGTTTTCTAAATTCCAAGAGTATCGTCCTTCGTTTATTCACTAAGTAAATATTTAAGGATTTGCTGCATGAGAAGTTGTTTCGTAATGTAATATTTTACTTTTGTTGGCTTAATTTACATTCGTATTAATTTGTGCTCTCATTGCCTTTTTACATAATTTCAGGGCCATTACAATTTTTTCGTTTGACGCTTAGAAGTCCAAAGGGGAAGAGGATTTTCTTTTTTTGGTTTGTTTTCGAGCTGCTATGATATATAACCTTACATACATACATATTTCTCTTCTCATTTGTGTTCAAAGTAAATAAAAAATATGATATGATTATGGGCTAAAACAAAAATCGCGAAATGCTTCGTAGTTCGTACGGTAGCGAAAACTGATCGCCTCCCCATGGCCAAACCCCATTACACTAGTGGATACAATAAAACTCTCGAGTGTGGCCTAGAGTTTCGTACTTCCTATATGAGGGTATAGGTTGTGTGCAGATCCTGGAAGAAGCTTCTATTAGTGGGCTATATATCTTCGGTGTTTTGCCGACATTCAATTTTAAGATACCAAAAATAATTATAATTTATTTATTTTTTAATTTCGTTAATTATTCGACGACTCCCACATTTGTTGTCAGTTTAGTTATTTATGAGATCACATAAAAAGATGGTCTCATTTGCGTTAAAATTTAAAGGCTTGCATTTCTGTTTGGACTCAATATTGAATCAGGCGACGTGTTGGAGGCTGTAGAAAAGTTCAATTTCGAAATATGTTAGTTACATTATTTTTGCGGTTAGATCTCGACTTGTTTAATCAAAGACAATCATTGACGCATTTAGTTTTTAATTTGTAGTCAACTTGTCCTCACCAGCAATTCTGGTGAGGACATTTTAATACGCACGCACACAAGCAACACCGACGTACATATGTATATTCTTCACTTGTGTTTGCGGACATGAATGTATGGTATCTGTCGGATGTTTCTAAAGAAAACTTAAAATAACAAAATCAAACTACGAGTAGAAAATAAGTTTAAGAGAGACAGCACTTTGTCATTTAGTATCTCTACCGACAAGCGTTTTTGTACTTCCTTTAAGCCGTAAGTACATACTGCACTTGTCTGCCGTGTGGGAATAAGTTGAAAACTCTACCGTTCACTCCTTAGACACGTGTAGTTACATGTGAAATTAACTGACTTAAGTTACACCTTCACTTGCACACAGGCTGTCATTTAAAGCAAAAAAAAAAAAATTAAGACCAGCAACAAAAATGTTCTTTAAATTTTAAACATCGATGGAAACCAGAAAAAAAGGAAACGATACCAAATAGGATTTTTTATAAATTCTATCTCTTACATATTTTTGAATTCCAGTACAATTAGAAAATAAAATTACGGTCTCCAAATAGCGACAACCGCGGTGAGAACAAAGCTCGTAAAAGCTAAAGTACATCAGCCACAAATTGCAGCTATAAACCTCTGCCAGTTCTTTATTCAAATTTCAGTACTTTCATACACAAATATGTGTGCGTGTGTGTGTGCTAATGCTTGTGTGTGTGTGTGTGTGTGTATGTGTGTGTATTGTGTTTTACGTGATTTGAAAGTTTACACAACTTTAATTAAGTCACCTTTGGCAAATTTCATAGCAAATACAACATCAATTATAAGTCCGGTGAAAGTGGAGTGTGCATGTGGACAAAGCAATTTTTTTACTTGTTTTCTTCTTTTTTTATTTCACAAAGCCACGAACTTGCATAGAGAAGATTATTTCAGAACACACTCTTATTCAATATTAGACGTGTTCAATTGAAGACTGAATGCAAATTTCTAGCTCAAAATGTGTCTGAGAAAAATAAAATCTATAAAAGTTTAAAACGATAACTTTCTTCCGATGGAGTGCTTTTTTTTAGGAATTGCTAGCTTTCCTTTCAATTAATTAAATAACAAAACTTTTATCTTTTTAACTCCAAAAGGTCGGATCAGACGTAAGAGAAAAATTGTGCAAACTGATTTTGTAAGTGTTGGATATTTCGTGAAGGGGCACTATTAACTATTTAATTCGTCATTCAATAATAATCTTCCAGTTTAAATATTTTAATTTTAAACACCAACGAACGCTTTAAAGCTTTTTCAACTCAATTGGGACTTTTAAAACACGTCTTTATTATTTTCTATTGATAAATTTGTTGTTAAGATTCTCAATTTTAGTTTCAGGACTAAAATCAAAGGGAAAATAAAACAAAAATAAAAACAATTTGTAAGCGGTAGTAGAACGAGATCTTTCATATTTGAACCAGCCTACTAGTGCACATTCAAATACAGTAAAAGCGATACCTATTGTGTTTAAATGTTTGTGGTCAATTAAATGCATTTTAATTCAAAAGTAGAACTAATTTTATGTAGAAAAACAATAGAATCCGTTAAATCCGACGGAATAAAAAAACAAAAACAAACATGCAAGAATCACATGAACTTTTTAATACTTGACCACTGACTTTCAAGCAGTAGTTATGCAAATTGCGTAAATCGTATTACGATGTGCCCAATTTCCCTTTTTACAAATCCAGCCACGATGCTTCTCGTACTTTCAAGATCCTTTCAAAATTTCTCAGCTTTACATTCCTAATATTTTCCACTCCAAGAACGAATTATTTAGTTTAAACTTGTCCAACTATACCGCGGCATTGAACTATTTTAGAGCGTTTTATAATTGGATCATATCTTGATGTCCAAAAAACAAAAAAAGGAAAAAAGCTTTTAATCCCTCATCCTAAAATACGGATTGAAGTTGATGGTGGAAGGCCTTAATGAAATGTTGTTTACTTTACCCTTCCTAACGTTACGTAACATTTTTGTTGCCAACACACTATACGAGTTAGTGCAAGGCTTCCAAATTTTTCCCTAAACTCCTCCTTATTTCTCAAACTCTAAATCCTAAATTTTCTATTGCAGATGACAGCAGCCATTTGTTTTTATTCCGTGATAGATCAAGCAGCCTTTCGCAACTTGTAGCTATCTAGCAGAATATAAATGACGCACTTATTCTTACGATAATTGCATGGGGTCGTGCGAACAGGATTAATTTTAATACGCGTAAGGATCTTGTAACGGGCTTACTCACAGACGCAAGACAGATTATGTTGCTTCGTCTGTAGTTATGAGTGTAGTAAGGAGTCAGGAGATTGATGGAGATTAAACACATTTTTCTGAACACAAAAGGAGCATTTAAGTGGCTCGGTTTTTTAAAACGCTGTAAGAGATATTTCTCACCACATGATCTCATTATTGTTTGTATCACCTATATTCGACCGAAATATGTGAAAGCTTCTCGACCGCGACAAATAGAAGAAACTTGTTTCTGATATCCAAATATATATGAGTAAGGAAGGCATGTGCCTATTCGTGGTAAACTGACCAGGGAAAACTTGTTCTTAACCCGAACTGTTCGTATGTGGAATAAACTCCCTGCATAAACAAAGTCTCTTCTGTCACTTCGTATGTACGAAGAAATAAATCTATTTTTCACAAACACTACCCTCGCTATTCGCCTTTCCATAGTCTAGTTCTAAGACAATGAATTGCACAAGTGGGGTCCCTCTTTAAAGAGCCACTTTCACTTCGATCCATTTTATTATTCACTCAATTTGAAGAGCCAAATCTTCTATTTCGAATATTAAGAGCTTGAAAAATATAACTTCCCTCTTCGCCATATATTTTTTCTGTACTTAGAGAAATTTACTGCGATAAAATACAAAAACATGTTTGTGAACTGTTTGTTGCTTTTGAAAAATGTATATTGTGGCAATGTTGCCTACCGTGCCATAACTCTAATGTGTTCTTTCGTTGATGCAACTTTAGAAGAAAAAAAATGTCATATGAGTGATGCTTGGGAGGGAGAATACTCTAAAAATATCGGCATAACATCAGCTTAGAGCAAACTTTCCTGCTGGGTTTTGACTAATTCAATCATACGTTTGTAAAATCATGCACAAGACTCGTTCGCAAATGAGCCAGTACAAACATGTTCAGAAAAAGAACTTATAGTAACCCCTATCACTATCACTTCACATAGCAAAACTGTTATTAGCGGACTGCTAAGCTGGTAACATCGATCTTACATTTCGAAGTGCAATCTCGCTATACGCAAGTGGTTCCTTTCTTAGTTGGATATGTAAGCGGAAGTGGAGCTTGTATCATCTGTAATAAGGACGTAATGTTGAAAGAAAAGAAGAAAAAACATTTATTATTCAACAATTTATACTCCGGTTTTAAATATCCGAAAAAGTTTACTTAATACACTCATTATACATACGTACGTCCGAAAGTATAATGAAGAGCTAAAGCATGAAAAACATCGTGTTGACGACAATTTGTTTGTCGTCATGAACTGCGTTTACTCAAACAAGGTTTGAGTTGATGTCAACAAAATGTATGATTCGGCGACAAGATCTTTTATTAACTCAAAGACTATTTCGTTTGATGTGAAAAAGGATATATTTTTAATTAAGTTTTTATTATTTGTTCGTCCTTTTTGTTGGCGGCATCCAATTCTGAAGCACGGTAATACTTTTGTAACAAACACTAATGTGTCTGACAATAGATGTAGTCTTTTGTCTGCTAATTTATTGCCGCCCCAAAACATTTTTTATCCCTTTTCATTTGTGTTTATTCTTTTCTAACTTTCCTTCTCTTTTCTTTTTAAATGTAAAGGATTCTTAGTGATGAAATCCAACTTTATAGCTGGCCTTTGATTAAAAACATTGTAACTTTTTCAACTTGTTTTCCGTGTGAGATTCTTTGTAGTTCATATCTGTTGCTTTCTGCTCAAATGTGTGTCTGCGATTTTACGAGTTCGGCAAATAAACAGGACACAGACACTCAACCAAAAATGTTTCAAAAAGTCGAAACAAAAATAAAAACTGAAGAATTTTATTAAGTTGTAATTTGTGGGCACGAATCCGTTGCGATTTAATTAATCCTTTGAAAAGCAAAAGCGGCAGATGGCAATTACACACAAGTTTAAAATGTGATTTAAAATTTAAAATAACTTGAAAGCACAAGATTATAATAGAAATGAAAAGTCCTTTTAATAACAACGAGTTAGGGAATTATATTATTCCCGAATTCGAATTGGTTAATAAACAACTTTCAAAAATAACAAGAAAAATGGTCTAAATTTAATAGTAAAAAAAAACTCTAGTGGGCTGTAGAATAAATTTCTCAAATTTGTTACCAACTTCCTAAGTCCGATTTGCCAAAGACACCGCATTATAGAAAAAGAGATAAACAATTCACCAGATTAAATAAAACTGTGTTTATAAAAATTATATTAACAATTCCTTGAAGTTAAATTTTGACAATTAACTATTGAATAACTTAACCCCCAGCCATAATTAAAGAAAATTACACTTTTTATTGAAACTGTTTACAGGAAAACTATTTTTAAAGGGTCTTTAATTAAGAGCTTTCTATCTATAAACTGAAGTAAACCGAAGTGGGTGTGTGTATGGGATATAATTTCTGAAATGTCCAATTTGCCATGCCTCTAGTGCATAAATCATGCTGTATTAGTCCCACGACATGGGTTATGTTGGCTTTAAAGGCCGATGTAGTTCGTGACTAATTCGCATAGATCTGCGACTTAAAAAAAGCTCACAAAAAAATATAACGGGGATAAGATCGCACGGTCTCGGTGGCCATTTCGCATCACCTCCATATGAGTGGACCCTGCCTTCATATCGTTCAAGCAGAATATCCAATGTGGCATGAACTGTGGCACATAGCGCCGTATTATTGAAATCACATGTCGTTGGTGTCCATATCATCCAATGTTGGCCAAAATAAGTTGGTAGTCATCGACCTATAGAGCTGGTCGTTGGCAAACGCCGTCCTCAAAGAAATGTTGACCCCTTCATCCGGAAATGAGCCTCGATAAAAATGATTTTTCGACGAAAGTTAGGTTTAGTTTCCAAATGCTCAGCGGCACATTCAGCGAACATACGTCGTATACCTTCATCTCGTTCTTCTGAGCCACGCGACGTCGATTGCCTCGGATATTTCCGCTCTATATCATTGTTGGTGTTTTTTTGTAATTCTTAAATTCACACACGACTTGTATTGGGTGTATTGACCGTATTTGTTGTATTACAATAAAATATTGTATTCTTAATGTTGGTAATTTTTATATGAAAATGCGATATTTTAGTACAATTTCATTTCATATGTTTTTGAAATTGTCTTCTGTATTGAACATTATAACTTATAATTATGTAGAGTTATAAAACTGCAAATTATTTATTGAGTTTGTTTTAAAATATGACTAATTATTTATCATATACTTTTTTGCTCTCGATATTTCGCTACCTTTAATTGGAATTGTTGGCAATTTAAAATTCTCATGCCTGATTAAATTTATTGGTATTAAATGATGTCTATAACTTTTTAGCTTTAGCAGTACAATAATACCACAATGAGATGAAATTGACTGTTTAAAAATAATTAAGCCAAAGGTTTATATCAATACACGATACTATAAAACATTTGTGAATTGCGTAGTTATTTTGTCGTGTACACAAATTAAAAAAATCCTAAACGATTATAAAAAGTTCTTTCCAAATACAATTGCTTTTACCACAATGGAGACAGGTGGAATGCGATTTCTGTATGTGCTAACTATCATACGAATAAATATGAGTACAATTCAGTAAAAGCAAATTAATTGATTTCTTTAGGAATCAGGGTCGATTTTTCAATCACATCAAATACATGCTCATCCAAACTTTCTCTTTACTTCTATTGCTAATCAGCAATCAAATTTGTGCGTAAAATCATCTCTGCTATTATTACAAGATTTGCTGTTTTGCTTGTTTTCTTATTTTCCAATCAACACAAATTTTCTGTTAAGTCAACCATCTGACTAAAAAATACTCGTAGCAAACAAATAATTTTTTCCTTATTTTTTGTTCAAGCATTTGAACAATTTTATTGCCACAACCAGCCCAACTTTAAGTAGAATTAGTAGCCAAAAGCATGATGTCGCATGCTTCACTTGAAATTATATTTACATTATGAAACTTAATAGAAGTTGTTGTGTTGAAATACTTCACAAGTTTTTCGAAACCCAAAGTGATAAAAAAAAATATGTTGCAACCTTCTTTAATTACAAAAAAAAAAGAACATAAACATTAGTCTTGACTGTATTCGAATTTTTATTTGGGAAATGGGTTAAGCCCATTGTATTCCATTTTCATTTTATTGTTGTTGTTGGCACAACCCACAAGTGCAGTACGAATCACAAACTAAGCAACTTTCCTCAAATATTTTTTCTTTTTCTTATTTCATTTGTTTTTGACGAAATTAAAACTATTTTCAACTACTCGACTCCCAAATATATTGCGAGTAAGAAGCACATCACATGTCTATATAATACATGATAACTGCATGACTCCTTTGCGGAATTTTCTACTTGTATTTCAGCAATACACAGTCGAATAGTTTTCAAACGATCGCGTATATTTCATGTCTATTTGCCTGGCTAAATATGCTGAAGTTTCCAAGTCATTTTAAAACAACGAATAAAGCTTTATAATAACTGTATGTGGGAAATAATTTTACGAAATTGCATTTCGTGCGGGGGAGTTGAAACTTTCTTGAAAAATGTTGGAGCAAGCAATTTAAATTGTTCCATTTGTCATTTCGGTTAAATGTGCTCAGTTAGAATTGGCATTCCATCGAAACAATGGTGCTCTTTACACGCACTTCAATCATTTTACGACCCACTGTGCAAGCTATTCAAGACGTAGGAATAAAAATTGCAATTAAAATCACTTTCTCTGCTGTAAATTATTAGCCTACAGGAACACAGTTCGGGTGACGTCATTTGTACTACTTGCGCAGAAACTTTCAGTTTTATGCGCGGTATGGCATAATCTTGTATTTCTACCATTCATCGTGAATTCGAAGTGCGTATAAAATACAGCTCGCTCAGCTACCTAACCCGAGAGTTGCCGAAAAATTATTGTGTACAAGCGGCATTATCGGACACTATGTCGTTACATATTACGATAGCCAAAGGCGGACGCAACAGTTTGACGGTTTTCAGCATTTTTTATGAATTTGGTCACCAACAGCAGCATGCCGCACAATGCATCTGAAGAAATTAACCTGTTAAAATTGAGTTCATAAGACAATTTATCTTACGTTTAGGTACGTGAAGTCACACACCCATGACAACATACCCCAACAGCTACTGCACGCTCGGAATATACTATGACTTGTTATTGCCACTAAAAGGTGTTTCAAAATTGGAATAATTGTTGGATAAGTTAAAATAAATATCAATAAAAACATAAACCGATTTGAACGTTTTTTTAAAACCGCCAGTTTGTTTTTTTTTTTTTTAATTCGTTTAAATAAATCGTAAGTATTCTGCCGTTTGCGAAAGTGTTCACGTTGTGGTAAGTAAATTCGTTATTTCGAACGCAATGATATATCCCGAAATTTTTATACAAATTTTTATTTTTAATTGTTGTTGTTTGTTTCTTTTATGTAGAGGAATAAGGATCGCAAAAAAAAATGGATGCTATACGGAACCGATTTTCGATGAGTGAGAAATATCACTGAAAACTAAACAACAAATGTTTGGTCTTCAATATCAACTTAGCCATCATTTAAACTATTAAACATATATTCATTGGGTTCCTTGCACCTACCAGCATCAAAGAGTAACAGCTAAACTGAAAGTTTTTGTGGGTGGCCTTAAACACAAGTTGAGAAAAAAAAACTGATATTAGAGTTGTTGTTGTGATTACAAGCTAACAGTTGACGATGTAATCTAATTTCAGGATGAAATGTCGGTGAAGAGAGTTGTTCGATACACGTACAAAGGCGAAGTAGTTTAAAAAATTAGTTTATGTTTTTCTCTCTGCCGAAATATTGTTAAGTTTTTTTTCCAAGCAGCTAAATAAATAAATATCAAAAAATCGCAATTAAAAAAATTTTAGCATCGCTGCTTTGTTCCATTCTATTCTATAATGTTTTAATTGCACTTTGTGTGCCTGATAACACTAAATATACGAGTATTAAAATTTTTTAGAATTTACACTCTACATGTGTACATACATACATACCTACATGCATACATACATACAAAAAGGCACATTTAGAGCTTTGGCAAAAATGTTCATCGTAACTCAGCATAAGGAGGGATACCAAAGGTGTATGTTTTTTATATTCGAGTTCACTCCACTGTACAAGTACCAGCACATATCTCATTCCACTTTGAAGACTGTCTGCTGATAGTATGCGTATGTGTGTATGTACCCAAATGCATATATATGAATGTGTATAAATGCATGGCTGTGTGGAGAGCCTTTTTTGTACGTTGTTACAATTCATATAATTTTCATAATTTTCATAATTTCTAATGTCACGTGTAGACATTAAGTGTAATTGCTTACTTGAGAGTGCATGCAAAAGTTGTTCAAGTGGATTCATAAGAGTGTTCAACAGTGTTCATAAAGATTTCTGCAGATTCAAGTATCTAATAACATACGAGTATCAAGATGAGTGCCAGGCGCTTAACAACCGCACACAATAAGACTAATGAGACTGGAAAAGTTTAAATCATTTCTTAATTTCACGGATAAGTTTAAATTCAAAGTTAGATAATATGAATGAATGAGGCTGAAACTGAACCAACTTGCTCATTGCTGAGAACAACAAATTTACGAAACTAATTAACTTGCGAAAAAGTTTAATATGAAATGAATACACAAATTGACGCAAATAATTTCATTGTTGTTGTTGTTGTTTAGTTTGTCGAGATATTTGCGTCACAATAATTATTCTCATTCATTCGCTATAAGAAGTTGTGCAAAGTTATGCGATATTTAAAACTAATTGTCAATTAATTCTAATTCTCCTCTGCTGTTTGTAATATTTTAATTAATATTTTTTTTTTGTCGCAATACAATAACAAATTAAATAACCGAGCATAATAACACAGACTTTCACACGTTGTAGTGAAATAAGACCAGTCTTTGGTGGGGCCCTCGACCACCAGATTAGTAGACCAGGGCACCAGAACTTTTTTTTTATTAATTTTTTTAATGTATATAATGTAATAGATACGAGTACTATGGTACGAGTATTATAAAATAAATAATTGGTTGTTTTCATTTAATATGAGTTTTGTTTTTAAACAAATAAAATAATACATTAGCGGTATTCAGTGATTGGTGCAAACCGTCTTGAAAAAGTACAAAGAAAATCCAACAACAAAATTTCTGTTGAATTTCATATAAAAGCTCCGATGATTCCCATTTTCACTTCTGCAAGACCATTTGCGCCAAACACTGAGTACTTTCGTATGAATTTTTCTACGAGAATATTCTTGAATATATGAAAATATATGAAAAATATCCACAGTTTATTATCATTCCGCGGTACATAGAAACATATTTACCAAGTATTTTAGAAAAATACAAAAATTTGAACTTATTATTGAATATGAATACAATTTCTTGAATATTAATAAAATTTAACTAAAATTATTAGTTAATTGAACTAAATTCTTATTAAGTTTGACTAAAAGTTCGTCATAAAAACAACGAGTTGAAGAAATTTCTTCTATAAAACTATTTGCTGAAACATTTTTTGAAATGAAAAGAATCAGTTCAAGATTAGTTGTTGCACTTCTGAGTATAATTGTTTCTCACTTTGCACAATGGCGACCGGCAATCTATGCGGCCAGTCGTCAAAAATAATTCCAGTTCAGATAACAACACAAAAATATGATCACAGCTTTATAAAAATGTGAGAATTACTTGACGATAAAAAAAAAATAGAGTTGATATCCCCATGCCCATCCGTTACCACCTGCTTTCATGCCACGTAAGCCAAAAAATGTAATTCCTGACAAAATTTTCATTAAATTTATACCTTTTTTATCAACGCCAGCATTTACATTGACCCATATTGCACGACGACGTTAATTTCTTTTTATAAGCAAAAAAGAAAATCAATACGGAAAACAAAAATTAAACATTTGTAACATATAATTAAATTTATTTGTGTCTTCAATAGCGTTATTTAGTGTTTGGAAATCGTTTGATATTCATATGTGTTCTTTGCGGGCGGAGGGCGGAAGGTGGTAACATGACTACTCCTTAAAGGCGATTCATTCTATTCTGCAAGAGTAATTTTTAAAATAAATTTTTCAACCTCAATACATATTTTGCAATTATGTTGCACTTCTCTCATATTTATCAAGGCTTGTTATTCGACACAGAAAAAACTTTAACTGATATGGAAATATAAACCTTTGGACAACGATGGCTCTGAGAAAACATTAATTTTATAAAAAAAAAAAACACACACACACACACCAAACAAAGGAAATTTAAATGATTTTAAAATAAAGTTAATATTATTCGCTTCCATTATCATTTTGGTTTAATTTAACACAGAACATTTTTGCATGCTCTTAATTTTTTTAAAGTTGCACTTAATTTTCAACCTGCTCACATTGCAAAAACGAAATAGTAACATGCTACATACACATTTGGTGGCAACTTTAAAACAGTGAGTTTTTTTATTTTTGACCTATGGCATCGACCACAGTGCATCGGTGGTCCTTCTGTTGAATTACGACTTGCGCAAGTCAATTGCGTCGTAGCTTGGTGTTGTTTCGACATTTCAATTTCGGTATCACCAGGACGCTAACTGAATGTTAATGCACTCAATTTGGAAAACGTGTAGAATACGTGTAAATCACGTCTCTTAATAAGTTTAAAACTATCGGGCTCCACAAGCAACACAAAAAGAGTATGAAATATATTATGAAATTTTGAGATGAAAATATTCGCTTGTGTTTTTGTAACTTGTGAGTAATGGAGATAAGATGAGAAGCCTTTTAGTCGGTTGCTTTTCTTGGTAGCTTACTTTTGAAGTCGAGGGAGAATGGGCCAAATACTCTGCCTTCGTTGGCCCTTTCAGTTGTTATAATTTTTTAATGCTGTTCAAAATAGAAGAAGACTCTTCAGAAATACCATTATTAGTACGAACACTGATAATAAAAAACACGAAACTTGCAAAAAAGGTTAATGCAGTTTACATTTGTTAATAAACTAGTCCGGTTTGTTACTCCAGCATGAGTACATATTCATGAATAACCATGATGGGCGTGTGTGTGTCTGTAGAAGTAGTAGTAGGTTTAGTTAGTAGCAACAAAGTGCATTGCGTTGCTGTGATTGTATTCAGTTGTTTCTGCACTTAAAAATTTCTACTTTCATAATATTTGTAATCGTAATGGTCTCCACAGTTTTGCTTTCATTTTCTATCGTGTGGTTGCACTACATTTTAGCACTTTTACATTCACATGCATTTATATATTCACACACACACATGCACACTCCCATACACATGTAAGTATGTATGCGCATGTGGGTGTTTGCTTTTTGTGGTAATTTAAATAGTATTTGAATTTTATGCATAGCTTAGAAGTAAACGAAATGCGCACACACCTACACACAATCCCTCACACATACACTTACATTCGTATTCAAACAGTTATAAACTGACTTGTTACTCCCTGCCAACCTGAACCATAAGCAGCACATACACTTCTGCACACATTCTCCCACCCACAAACAACAATTTAGAGTTTATAATGAGATTTTTTTACTGCACAAAAGTCAAACTTTAGTAGATTTTGCCCCTGTTTGTTTGTACATTTATATTCCATAGAAAATTATTAGGACTCGTTGTAGTTTTGCAACTAAACCAAGGCATACTTACTCCGGTAGAATGTGGGTCTTAAAAAATTCAAAATATACACACATACGTGGGTTCGTACTCGCACTACGAATACATGAAGAGTATAACATACAATTGCATGAATATTTACGAGCTTTTATTCATTCCACATGCAACATTGGGAAACTTGAACATGCATTTAAATGCAAGTTCCTTGAGCCGTAGTCTTTTACATATCGCTTGGATGGATTGTGTGGTAGTATTTTCGTCTATTCTCTAGTTTTGCAAAGTGGAATTTTAAGCAGTTTTCTGCAATAGTTTCTATACAACAATAAAAAACAAATTAAATAAATTTTGTACTTCAAACATTGCAAAAGTAGGTAATAAGTGTAATAAATATCGCAATGAGTTCATGCCCAGAAACGAATTTTGTATTGTGTATGTATGCGTGGACGTGTATAAATTCGTTAAAACATATAGCAAAAGCAAAGAGCATTAACAACATTTATCTTCTACTAATGGCTTCTCAATGAACTGTTTTACCACCAAAAACACTTGCTTTTGTACTTCTGGAATTTCGATTTAACTTTTGTGTTTAAAGAGCGACAGAAGAACGAAGCGAGCATATTTAGGAAACTAATAGCGAATACATTTCTAAGTAATGATGCTAAAAAGAAGCTGGTTAGATTCTTAATTATACTTCAATACTACGTCCAATAGAAAAGTACACTCTTGATTGAAGTTTCAAATTTATAATTTTCCATTTCTGACAAATTTTTTATTTTCTTTGTCACATCTCTCAATATAATTATTGTGTAAAGATCAATATTAAATTTGTGACAGCTAGTTTTTGTTAAAGTAAAAGTGTAATTCATAATTACCGAATTCACAGAGTATCATGAAGTCATATGTTTTAATAACATGAACTGTGAACAACCCCTCATAAGTTGGTGTGATATTGAAAAAAAAAACTGCATACTGTTTTAATAAAAATTCAGGACGAAAATAAAAATTACTGTGATATTTTAACACCAAAAATAGAAAAATAATAGCACTAAAGTTTTTATTATTGTAGGACGTTTTTTTTAAATTCAACAATATTTTTAAATTGCTGTAAAATATTGGGAGATTATGACAATATGACATAATAGCATACCTTGTTAACTCGATAAATATTTAGGAAAGTTATTCAAATTAAATTTAATTTTAGGAGTAGTTTCTTAAAGACTTAAAGGTCCGATGCACGTCGCTCTATTATGGTCGCTCTAGTATGGTAGTTGTACGGATAAAATTGCCGGTGTCTGGCTAAAAATTATTTGCAGAAACTTGAATTTAACCATCAATTCTTAAATGTGTTCCTTCAAATCGGCTCATGTGTGTGACCACGCCCTTAAGAAGACCGGGTTTGTGAGATTTTATTTTGAAAAGCGTAATTTTTTGAAGTTTTCAGTAATTATGATAAAAAAAGAGGGCGTGTATGGCACCCTTTAGATGATTATGACAGTTTTAAATAAATGTCTGAAATTTCACATAACTCAATGAAAGCAAATAATTTGTGAATGTTTTCCGTATGTTGATTTTACTTCAAGACCAAGTTAATTCCGTTTCGTTTTTGTTTGAAGAATATTCATAAACATTTAATTTCTTTTCGCATCAGTATTATTACTCGTACCTGGAATTATCGATTTCTGCTTCAATGATATTTAGCTTGATTATGAGTTTTGCTATTAAAATTTCTTCTTCCACTAATTGAGGTGAACTGTGTGTAGTCATATGTTTGTATGTATGAGCATTCTTTACAAGCTATTGAAACCAAAAAGTCAAAAGAAGTTGTTATTTTGTTTAATTAATACAGAAACAGTAATTGCAACACATGCTGCCTGCTTTTGATTAAGCAAATACACGTACATGCAAAAATTTGCAAATAGAATTTTTCTTAAGCACAGCCCATTAAGAGACAGACAGCAAACTGTCAGACTCTAACATGAGCAACTAAAGCTAAAGCTATTTAAAAAGTTAAGGTAATGCTAAAGTTATCCCAATATAACCTCATAATTTGCATCTTTGCTTTTGAAATAAGTTTGTTTACTAGCTGAACACATGTATAGTTGTACATACGCACATATATGTATTTCCATGCATTAGGGTAGCGCTTTAACAAGTATTAAAACTGACATTGTGCGATTTAAGAACGGCTTATCAAAGTCTTTGAGAACGGTCAAACAAATCATTCTTCTCCAAGTTGTATTAAGAATGGATTTTTTTTATCTACTTGGATGCTCCGTATGCCAAAAATTCGGTTATACTCCTAATTGACATTTATAAAAATAAAGGAAACTTAGTTCCAATAGTTAGAAAACGTGTAAATAAGTGTCACTATATCATGCACCATGTACAGAGACACACACACTTACGTAGTCATTAACACACATATTTGTATGGGACAAAAGTAATACTGATTTGAATGGCGTAATTAAAAGTTGGGACAACATAAAATCTTAATTAAAAGCAATTAAAACTAAACAACAAAATGATGTTGCCGTTTAAAACAGAATATTCAAAATATTAACGATAACTCATATTATTTTTATTATATTTAGAGAAGCCTACTTTTAGGAGAGAAAGAAAAGATGCAAATCTTTCTACCATCTCTTCAAAAAACTTCTAAATGTTTAGAGTTTTCTTAAGCGATCACAATTTTGTGAAGAGAAATAAAGTTTTAACAGATTTTTCTTCAAAACAACTAAAAATTGCAAATTTTGGCTTTTGAATATTTGAATACACACAGAGAAAAGTTTTGATTTCAAAAAGTTTTTAAGTAAATAATAATTTTATTTCATGAAATACCACACGCCATTCAATACTGCCGCAAATTACGTCTTGTTCTTCTTCGTGCTACAAATACAGCGCACAAGTGCGAACGGGTTGAGAAATATGACAGCCTAAAGCTGTGTTGCAAATATAGTTTCGTACTTACACTTGTACTTGTACTTGCTTGCAGCAAAAGTTGAAATAAAACGAAAAAATATGTACATTAATGTAAAATAGTTTTCTGTAATAGTTGTGGCATGAAGTTTTCTTATTATTTACTTTATGAAAAATAAAAATGAAATAAAACTAAAATAAAAAAGCACCAACCCTAAGTAAAGAAAGAAACTTGTTTTTTTTTTGCAACATTTAAGAATTTCTCTAAGAAAGTATAAACATTTTTCTTTGCTTTCACGGCTACATGAAATAGTCTTATAGTTAATATTAACGGAAATACACTTGGCAATTGCCATAAATCAAATAGAGGTTTGCAGTTCCATACAAGTTGAAATGGATTTGTTGACGAAAATAAAAAGAGATAAAAGCGCTTGAGGTTGACATAATAAGCAGAATTGTTGTGAAATTATTGAATAGGAAAAACAGTTTCACATTAAGTCCGATTGCGTACTTTTTCGGAAAAGTTCGGCTAAATGAGTCAAGAAAAATTACTGCCCATAAGACACAAATACAAATGCTCAAAAGTATTTCAGTTACGCTAAAACTTATATTCCAAAAGTAACATCCAGTTGTAAGCAAGCATGAAACAATACCAATTTATAGCAGGATAAAAAGCGAACAATTGTTACTTGAACCTTCTTTGTAACACTTTTCTTGTTTTTGCACCTTATCACAAATATTTTGCTTTGAATTTTACTTGATTCGAATTAAATTTTGTTGACTTTCCTTCTCTTATGTGTCATTAGCCAAAAATTTTATAAAAAGTTGTTTAGGCAAGTATTTTATTTTACTTGATTCGTCGGATATATTCTGTGACCTAAAGCCGGAATTGTGGTGCAGACACATTCCAATACCTGCTTTTCTAAGCGCGGCAATAGAACAGAAAACTCTAAATATTTGTGTTGAAAAAATCAAAGATATTCCGTTTCTGGTCTAACATACAGTAATACGACGATTTATATTAATTCGAATCGCGTCGTCAAAAGCAAATTAAAATTTTGGAGATGTGTGAGTGTTCACATTTTACGAATGTGAACACTTGACTTTGCGTCAAGTTTTCTGCGCATGAATTAGGATTATATATCGGGGTATTACTGTACACGTATTGTACTCATACGAAACATATATAATAATATTTTACTGAACGATTATGGAAGCTGTTGTACAACAATATTTAAGTTGTGCAATATTATTTTTTATAACGTCTATTTCTTCTTTTTTATATTTTCATTTAATGTATTTTTTATACTTTTCTCTCGACTCCCTTAATATGTAAAATGTGTCAGGGGTAGCTAGTAAGTGAGTGTGTGCTCTAGTAATAAAATTGATTAGAAAATTTATAAGATGAAAAAGTTTCTTAAGAATAATTTACATAAAATATAATAGTTTTTAAGTAAAACTTGAAAAGGCAAAAAATGCAGAAAAAAAGTGGAATTATTTCTTTTATTGGTTTAGCAAATAGCATGAAGGCAAAATAAATTAACATTTTAGCTGAGCAAGAACATTTCTTTATTTGCTATGAAGAAATAAATCATGGAATTATAAAATATGGTTAAATTTAATGTACGTTATGATAAATAGTTTGAAAAATAAAAGGATCCCTGGTTAAATGTTAGTTAAAATAAAGAGTTGTTCATATAAAATTAGGACGGAGTATCCTTTGAAGGGTAGCGTGAAGCTTTGCTTGGCAGCAGCTATACCTCGATTTGGCGAACATTTTAAGTGAGTTGCTAATACTCTGAAAGAAATACGATGCAACTTCAGAGCAAATTTTGATAGAATCTATGAAAAATATCAATTTTATGAAAAAATCCCAAGACTTTCGATTAAAAGTTCTAAATCCGATTCATATCATAGCTGATACTTCACATCAGAAAAATATTTTATGCCAAGTTTAAAAATATTATTTAGTTTTTTTTTTTCTCCTACACCAAATGAATTCTAGTGGAAATGCATGAGTGTGCACGGATCCACATATGATACCCTTCGGTTTAAAAGCAACAATAGCAAACATTGTTAATCAATTTTAGATCAGAACAAGTTGTATTGTTTAAATCTTATGTTTAAATCTAAAACTTTCTTGCAACTTTCACTCCATTATTTTCAAATAAACATGGAATTTATCTGTTGGGGGACAAGCAGATAGTGTCTAGGAAGATTTCGCTGGTTGCTTATGGCCGCTCAAAAGTAAACCTTAGCCCGGATTTTTAGGCAAACTAGAAACCGTTTATGGATAACAAAATTCTCAAGCAGAATCCCTTAAGAAATTCAAATAAAACAATTTAAATTTTACCAAAATCCAACAGACAAATTGTTACTTTGTTTTTCTTATTTTCCTTTTGATTACTTTTAGAAAACTGTTACAGAAAAACCCCATTTCATTTTATTCAAAATTTCTCTAATGCAAACTTCTGAATACCGTATTGACTGTCGATGAAACTGCCTGCAGTTCCTATTTTGTCCTTAAGCAACTTTAGTTCATAATATTTAAAATCATTGTGTGTTATTTTCAGTGCCGAGTTAGTGAGTAAATGACTGAGTGTTCAAAAATAAAAGCAATTGTAGGATTTTAATTTGACAAACTTTTGAAATAAAACGTTTAAACTTCTAAATTTGTTTTACATTAAATCCTATTCAAACACGTCAATGACATCAACGGCATTGCAGCGTTATTTTTCAATGGAAAATTGAGTAAAAATTTTAAAAAAAGGGCGACATTTTCAATTGGAAAAAATGAAAACAAAAATTAAAATTGAACAAAAAAAAAACGGGATCCAGGTTAAATTTCAATGTAACATCGGAACAATTAATATAAAAACGAAGTCGTTGGTGCAATACGATACCATAATCTAGAAGAAATCTCGAGCTTAGGAACTGATTTCATTCTACAAAAAAAAACCCAAAATATAAATACAGACTTTAAGAAACTTTTTTTTGTTCACAGGAAAGGTAGCAGATGCCTTTCCCTAATTATGGGACAATCGATAAAAGTTGGTCCCAAAATATTGCATAAAATTTACGTCTAAAAATAATGATAAATAAAATTGGGTTTGCAACTGTTCCACTTACACCTCTTCAAACAGATAGTTGCCTTGTACACGCACACATACACACACACACACACCATAAATAAACTGCTTTGTTCTTTTAATATAATTTTATTTTATTTTTCTGAATAACAAACAACTTTTAGGGTTTATTGTTTTTTGTTCATGTTTGAAATATTATCAGAATTGGTAAAATTGTGCACATAAGTGTTTCTTCCTTTTTTTAACTCTTTTTGTCTTGTTTGTATTCGTTTGTTTTTTCGTTTGATGGAACTTTTTCGTGTGCGTATGTGTGAGTGAGCATGTATGAAGCAGACAGTTTTCGTATCCTATGTTATGGTTATAAATGTGGAAATTTTATTAAATATTATTTGCAGTAGTTCAACTACCAGTAAAAACAACATGAGCAAACGAAACTAAGAACATCTTGAAAAAAAGGCAGAGCTACAAATTATTTTCACTCAATAAAACGTAATATCGCTTACAGTTAATGCGTAAAAAAAATTAAATTAAATGGAAGTTTGTGTTTAAGTTCGAGTTGTTTATTAGGGAGGTAACGAATCTTCGGCCCGATATTGCATGCATGTTTATGAAGGATTTAATTCATTTACTTTTTGTCCAAGACGTAACACAAGTCTTATTTTATTGGCATCAATAAGCCGAACATTAAGAAATTTAAACACAATAAATCTTCTTAATCATCCCTCCTATTAAAACTTATATTTTACCACTATTTCGACAATTTTTACTGAATTTATTTTTTCCCCTTCCAAATATCCTCCTGAAAATGACATTGGAATTTTTAAGCGCTTTATAATGTTTGTACTTGTAACGAGATGGATGCCACTGCAAATAAAGATTTATGCACGTTTGACATTGTCAAGCAAAACATTTGCAACCGATTGCTGAAAGCATCCAATTAAATTTTTAACTGAAGCCTATTTGAAGAACAAGTAGTCGAATTAAATAAAATAAACAATACAACAATCGCATATGTATGAATATGTGTTTGTATGTAGCGTACATGTGTGAGTATGTATTTTATATTTATAGCCGAATAAATTCTCACATTTTAGCAGTTGCTTGTTGTTGTTTTTAGATCAGAGATCTGCATTTTTTGTTTGTCAGCGCCCGCAATTGGAATCATGCTGCTTTTTGTGTTTCTGGCGAAAATGTCTTTTTTATGAATAAAATATTTTGTTTTTGCTGCGACGCTGAAATTTTATATTCGCAATAAACATCAGCTTGTTCAGCTTTTCTGTGCAGTGTCTTGCAAAACTATTAATCACTTTTTAGGTGTTTGTTTGTGGGTGAACTATTGCGAATTTTTATCGAAAGTGGAGAAATTTGAACCGAACCAAGAATTTAAATTAAGTCGGGAGACTCATTTGGCTACAAAAATAATTATTTCGTATATTCCTCTTAAATTTGATGCCGCTGCTGGAAATTGTTGGCTTGAAAATCAATATCGATGTGAAAAGTGTGCGTAGATGTCGAGTAGCTGCGGTAGCTGTATTGCGGATAAATGTTTAAATAACTTTATTCCTGTTTCCTTTTTTGAGTTTTTAAATGCCCATTGTACCGTTTAGAGGTATGTGTGTTCTACGAGTATCTGTCTCTCCATGCGTGCATTTTTTTGGCCACCAATTCTGTCTGTCAGTCTGTACAATATTCACATCATCAACTTTTGGATTTTGATCACAACACGTTGAAGTGACCATATATATTTAAAATACATATACGACTATAAGTACCTGAAAGAGTTTTCACAAATTCGCTGGGTTATTTCTCAAAACTAGTGGTTGAAATGAATCGAAACGAATGCGTCATATGAGTGAGGATGTGTGTGATACTACATATTGTCTTTGTGTGTATTTGTGTGAGTGGCTGATTAAAATTTTGTCATTTTGAAATCGTTCTCGCTTTGTTTTGTCACTGTACCAGTAATAGTGGTTTTTGTTGCTGTTGTAGTTGCAATAGTAAAGTTCTATACGCAACACAAATGTAACAACAAACCACTCATGCATGTTTATTATCCGTGGTTTCGTTTATATGATTTGACCGGAAATAACACAGATACGTAAATCCATTCTCACATACACACATATGCATACGCATGCATATATAGAATATATAATTTAGAGGGGATATCTAAGCAGCCCACTAGCTTTATGGGTCCCTTTTCGACCCGACTTCTTTTCTCGAATTGATTTTAGGCAACCAATTTGTAATTTACGACTACCTGCCTTTACTCTCAGCTGTAGTGATTTCAAATTGGTGACAGTCGACTTTCCTTCCATATCTAGGAGTCTCTTGTTACTTGCTAGCATTTGTCTAGGGGGTTAGGTTGTTAATTATTTAACAAGTGTCTGCCCGTGCTCTAAGCCTTATGGTAGCCAGTGCTGGACATTCATACACAATTTGCGCTGCCGTCTAAGCCACTTCCGCAGGAGTATCATTGGAGGCTGAGCCGTCCACCAATTGCGAAGTTTTCTTGTCTATCTCTTCAGATTTCCTCCATTGGCCAATGAACACCGGAGTTCCTTGCGAGACTTCATTGTCCATCCATAACAGAATCTCACGGTCTAACGCCTCAGAAGTATCTTTACCCGTCCATTCCTCCCTTGGCCAATTAAAACTGTAGTTTCTTCAGGGATTAACCTCTCCGGCTCTTGCGAGGTTTCCTGAGCCGAACGAAAAATTACACTGAAGAAGGCACATAGCCGAAACCGGTTTGTCTCCAAACCAAACTTGACAAGGGATGACGGAAATTCGTTCCAAAATTCGACACTAGACTTCTAAATTTCCAACGCCTCATATTGTGAACTTAATATTTCAGCCTTATCAGTACCATTGTGCACCACTGTTTTCTGGTTTTTATAAGTGGCAGGATAATACTAATTTTATATTTTGATAATAAAAAGATTGTAAAATATTAAGATTTATTTGTGAAATCTCGACGATTTTGTATAATAATCAACTCAGGCTGCACTGCAATTTCGTACTTTATTTGAATCTTATTTTCTTGTGCTTTTAATTGCACTCACAAAATATTTCTGAAATATTTCGTTTTTAGAAATCTTTAACAATAATATTCTTTCTAGCTGCAATCGTGTCATTAACATCTGTTGTAGAAGCAGATCGAGCTTTTTTCGCAAAGAAATAAAAGTAAAGAAGATACTGGGGGTTTGGCTTTGACAGAGGGTATGAGAAGTTTAAGCTGTTATAAATAATCATGAAATGGAGACATCGTAAACACGGGAAACTGTGTACGTTTATTGAATCTGTATCAAGGATTTTTATTTGATAAGCATTTCCGCTTGTAATGATAATAAAGTTGTTGATGCTTCTACTGGCAAAGTCAATGTTGTTGCTGCTGCTGCAGATTTTCTTCGATGATTGTCATGATATTGTTGCTGACTCTTGTTGTCTACCAAATTGAATCTCTTTTTACTTTTCCTTCGGCAGCTCGTGTTGCTTCTATTTGATTATTTTTCATTTTAAAAACCTCCAGTCACCACAACGGAACTCATAACTTTTCTTTGAGGTTTCTTTTGTTAAATCTATTATTATTATTATTGTTGATGTTGTTGTTGCTGCTGGCCCTTCTTCTTTCATTTATTATTACGTTCTTTCGATTTCTTGTTTGCACTTTAATAATAAATCTTAGTGCAGATTTTTGAACAATTCAGGAAAAATTAGAAAATAAAAACAATTTATTACAACTTATTTCCAAAATGGGTTTATCATGATCCATTCTATGCATTTGCTTGCAGATCGGAGTATGACTGAGTGAAGGAGGATTCCGCAACTGAATCCATTAACAGATTATTTCCTCTTCACATATTTATTCACTCCTAAATCAATGCAAAAGAATTGCTGAAACTACTTCTTAAATATTTCATAAATTTTCCGAAGTACTAAAACTTCATTGATGCTGCCATTTCATGTTTAAGAATTAATTTGCTATTTGTATTCAGAAGGGTACCACAGTAGCAATATTTTACGTGCATGTGTGTGAAAGTGTGAATGTGTGTATAAAGAAGTTGTAATTCATAAAAATCTTGTCTTATCAATAAATACAGGCTGTTTTCCCCCTTCTAAGTTTAACAAATTTCCCTGAAAGTGGCAATTTGCTTTATGATCTGCTTTGTTGGCTGACGACCTCTCCCTCATCGTTTTCAGAGTGTTTTATTCTTTCGTTGCTGCCAAACTAACAAATCGACGGTTTGTTAATATTTTAGCAGCAAGTTTGTGAACGGCAACTGTAATCCGAGGCAGTTGTCAATAAGTTTCTTTTGTTACTTTCTATTGTTGCGAAGGATGGTTGGTGTATTAAATGTATTAAGTCCATAATACTCATACATAATGGAGAAAAGGCGACGATGTATTGGAGGTGGTTGCTAATGTGTTTAAATATATTCGCCCTTCAATCTGCTGTGCTTTAGTTTATTCTTTATAAACGCTTTTCACATGCTTTTATAGAATGACTTATAAGACACGGACAGACAGGGAATATATGCCGCCCAATTATTTATGCATGTCATGCAAATCTTATGGCTGTAGAAGAAACTTGACTAATGAAAGCAAAGGGCTTGGCTTTGTTGGTTAATTTTTATTTGGCCTCGATTTGTTGGGATAATTTTTGTAATGTGGAAAGAAAGTTAAATACAGGAGGGAAGTTAGAAGGTTAAAAAAATTTGTTGATTGATATATTTTTTAATTGATAAATTTACGAGCTGCTTTTGAGGCTCATCCTTTTTCGAAAGGAAATATTTATATTCAAGTGATCTTTATTTGAATTTAGTCATCTTAGTCCTGATTTTAGTGTGCCTGGGCAAAGTTTAGCGACTGCAAACAATTTTGTTTAGAGCAAAAGGACTCTAATTTCCATAATCCTCCAAACACACATTAACACCGAAATATTTATTTCGGTGTTAAAATGTTTCAAATGTTGTTTCTACTGTGTCCACGTTTAGTTTCAAATGCCACAAAAATGTTTTGTGCGACATGAGTATGAGACAGATGGCATTTGTTTGTTTATATGCAAATAAGGGTCACATTTTTTAAGGTTCGTTTTACTCTTTTTCCATAATTTGTTGTATGAATTTTTTCGCAAAGATAATAAAAATAATAAAACCTGTCAACATTTGCAAATCCGAACAGGCATTAGTTAGCTTTAATTTCTGTTGTTTTCTCCCATTTTATTTTTATATACAGTGTGACCAAACTGCAAATTTTGTACGTAGCAAATGTCACTTTATTAAGCATTTTAGTAGAATATTTTAAGCGGTCCTAGCCATCGTATTTCACAAATAAAAATTATCAGAAGATTTCATGTTAACAGATGTAAATTTAATAGCGTTTTCTTTTCGAAGGAAAAATTCTACATCTAATTGAGTAACACTTTTTAAATGTTACTACACATACTTCTAGAAAGTGCTACAAACAACCACTACACCAAACAAGCACTACAACAATTCTTTAGATTTAGAAAAGAACAGGAAAATAGGCATAGTGCAAAACGTATGCAACATTTTTGTAAGAGAAAACGACATGAGATTTACGTATTTGGTCCCAATTTATTTTAGGACCAATTTGAATAAATTTCTGGAAATCTTTTCTATTTAGAAATGTTTTAGCTCTTTCTTATATATTCTCTGGATCTGCTTGCACTGTTCACATGGTTGGGCAGGATAGGGCGAAAGTGCTGAAAATTAATAAATAATTAGAGTGTTTATTTGCAGAAAAAGATAACTGCTGCTTCCAAATTGATTTGAACAATGCTCAGTCTATACAAGGATAAATTTAGTCAAATGCAAATGTTGCTAATTTTTTACTTACAGTCCAAATTTACTACATGCTATAAAATGAACGAGTATTAAAAGATGTTGTCAAAAGCATTAGAACACAATTTTATAAAATTGCTTCTTATTCGAAATGCATTTGGAATGCAATAAATATTCTTGCAACTACATTCAGTTGTATGAAAGTTTAATAAAATAAATTGTCTAGATTGCTCATTCCCTGACTAGAATTTCAAATTCGTGCTTACGAATTTCGCGTCCCCCGTACGGTATAAATATGCATTGATCTCTAGGTGAGACTAGGCCTGGCGTTAAACTGTTACAATGACGAGCTCGGCCTACAAACAAAGGTTCACCGTCTTCAAAGCGACCGGTATAGACGGCGTTGTTCGGTATATTTTGCATATCAACTTTAATCCAATTATAGTTGTAGCCACACAGTACTTCTATATGACTTTTTGGGATTTCAGAACCGTCGCAAGATACATAGGCTTCACACCTGCTTGGCACCAGCTTGGCGGGTAAAAAATTACACTCATGCCATGCCCTTCCCACAAAGATAGCTGTATCATCAGTATCATAGCCTGCTACAACGGCATCCGAGGGAAGGTTTTCTAGCGAAGAGGACAACCACTTGTCATTATTGTCATAAACCAATGCCTCGTATGTGTGCAAGGTCATTTCTTGTCCTGCAAACGGTATGTACAGGCAACCATGAGAGGGATGTATTTTACCGACAGTCAAGCTATTCGCATGATGACCGCGGCCAATGTACAAAGGCTCGCCACTTGTTGTATCTCCACTAGATACTGCTGTGGAAGGCACAGCCCCATTCTCACATACGCGCCAGCCATAACCAGGTCCAACAAGAACCTCATAATAGTTTTTCGAATGTTCCTGACCTCCCCACGAAACATAGGCGCAACCCTTGCTCGGTATCACTTTGGCCGGCAATGATTCCTCTTGGTGTCTGGCGCGCCCTACATAAATAGGAGTTCCATCACAGTCATATCCGGCTTCAATGGCGAAATCTGGTAAATCGTCTGCTGATGAAGATTGTATCCAACAGTGATCTAAGGGAAAGCGGATTTTTATTCTAAACTGATTTGCGATGTAATTTTTGCACTACGTTTACCCATGTTTTAATCCTCCTTAATTCTCAGCCCTACTACCCTCCACTATTTCACCACTTTGAATGTTCTTGAAGTAAAAAGTGCCTGCACTTAAATACCCTCTGACAGCTCTCGGATAAATATAAATTCTTCACTCATAATTCAAATAGAGTCAGAAAAGTAAAAATACTGACCGATTTTTGTGGTCACTTGCATTTCATGCAAATGTAGCAAACCAAAAATACAATCGTGACGACAAGAGAATCTAGGGGATATATAACCGCGTAAGTAACTAACGAAACCAATGTACTCAGTTTTTAACAGCTGTACAAGTGGGAATGTGAGCACATGAAAGTGAGAGGGGTTTTTCAGAAAGTATTGAATACGCTCTGTTGTAAATTCGCATATCACTTTAATAAGAGTTTTCAACGTTCTTCATTTCAATTTAAGTTTTACTCACTCTCTCTCTCTCTCGCTCTCTCTCTCGCATGCGCGACTGTTGATAAAACCAATCGATCTTAAAACCCATCGATCTTAAACTCACATTGAGCGCTTGCGCCCTAAACATTGTCTTAAATATTTGTTATCGCAAATTTTGAACAAAAGCGATAATTCTTGCTACAATTGGAGACGGTCTCAGATACTGTACTCGACAAATTAAGTAAGAACGTAATTTGTATTAGTTTTGTAACATTTAGTAAATAATTATGTCAAACTTTGAGACACGATAACTTACAATAGGTCACCTTAAAAACAAAGCAGATAAAAAAAACAAAATATTATCAATATTTATAATCAAGAATTACTCAGTCATTAATCCCAACCGCAAATATGTCGACCATGACTCAATTTGCGATACAATTCAAAAAACGGTCATATTGAGCAAATATTTAATGTTGAAGAAATAAATTTCTTAGGGGTAGAAAGTTGTCCATAATTAAATTAACATTTATGGAAAATAACAGCCAATGTGTGGAACTCAAAGTGGGTACTTTAAAATTGAAGCATCAAGCATCGCATTTTACCAAGTTTGAATTTACGTTGCAATAAAAGGGCGATATATTTTTTTGACATTTGCGGTATTCAGTGTTTGGTGCAAATTCCATCCAAAAGTACAAGTGCAAAATTTCGCAGCATTTTTTATTAAAATCAATAGAAATGTTGACAATTTTGTTGTTGAAGTTCATAAAAAATCTACAATAATTTCCATATCTGCTGTAGATTTTCATTCGCTTCCGCGAAAATTTCGAAATATTTATAGTTTTTCGTTTTGTTATCAAAAGTTAAGATATGAATGAATATCTGCGCCTTCAAATTATTTTTATCAAGTCATGCGAGCACAATGTGTATGACAAATCATTTGTTATCAATTTTGCTGTTGTTGTTTTCATGCGTCTGATTTATCAGCAACTCGAGTCAGTCACTCTTGTAGTATTTTTAAAACCCTTTGGGGTTTTCTGTGCTATAACAAGAAAACATTGTGAAGTGAATTTTTAGTATCGACTGTTCCGCTCTTCGGCAAACAACGTAACGTATTTTTTAATATTGCATTGCGTTTTTTTTTAGTTTTATTATCAACAAAAGAGAGAATATTGAAATGATCGGTAAAAATTATTTTAAATTTAGAACAAAATTAGTTTTAAATACGAGTATCACAAGTTTTTAAAGATTTCCTTTACCATTAACGTATTTTTAGGTTTATGTCACCCAGGGGGCAATATCAGTTCACGTAGGTGTTGTTATTGTTGCTATAAATCCTAGTACAAAGTCTAACTATTCAAAATCATTTGTTAAAATCTAGAAACTACTTGGGTACACTGCGCACCTGGAGGGCCTATGCCAGCGCTAGCTGTGATTGGCGGACATGACTGCGATGGTTCGCCGATTTATGTAGGCCGTGTTTATCATGAAGGGGATAATATGGCAGCAAAAGTTGTGCCCAGTAAGGGATCTGCGTATGTAGCCTGGGGCGGCCACGAGCACTCAAAGACTCATTATGAAATACTGGTCGGTCAGGGTTATGGCTGGCAGCCGTGTTATGGCGGTGCTGTGCCTCCCAATGCTGTACGAACGGGTACTACACGTACAGGGGAAACCTTATACGTTGGCAGGGGACATCACGCCAACAGCTTGTGCGTTGGCAAGATTCAACCTTCGCATGGCTGTTTGTACATACCGTTCGGTGGCCAGGAGATACGTTTGAGCACTTACGAGGTGTTGGTGTTTGAAAATCGTGAAAACTGGGTGGCATCTACTCCCAATTACACGCCTCCTGGATCTGTTGTTGCGGGACACGATTCCGATTGTGCTGTTATTTATGTAGGCAGAGCATTACACGAAGGCGAAATGTTGCCTTGTAAATTTATACCAAGCAAAGGCAGCGCTTACATCAGCTACAGAGGATATGAAATAAACAAACAAAACTTGGAGGTATTGTGCGGCTACGGTTATGCTTGGATCAAAGCTCACCATCATGTAATACCACCCAATGCGGTGCTAACTGGTAGATCTCGTAACGGCGAGCCGTTGTTTGTGGGTCGTGGTCGACATAGCGGAAGTTTAACTCCTGGTTTGGTGTCAGCCAGTCAACGCTGTCTCTTCATTCCTTATGGAGGCCGTGAAGTACGCATCAATGATTACGAAGTTCTGGTAAAGCAATACCTTTAGTCTTAGAAGAAACTTAATTAAAAATTTATGACACAGAATGACTCAGCGCCAAAATAAAAGTTTTCATTATACACGGCCCTCAAGTTTGTTGAATTAATAAATTCTTCAATGATTATTGCAATTCGAAGAGCTGCAGTAAATAGCTGCCCGCTTAAAGGTCTTTACTTCCATAAAGCTGATACCAGAGTTTGAAAATGTTTGGTGCAGCTGTTCGTGGGTGGCAATTAACATAAGTGGAATGATGTGTGTGTGTGTGTGTATATGTGTAGCCAATATTAATAGGGTTTAAGCGCAGGTGCTACTGCCGTTATTTATTTATGGTTCGAACGAAATTCAAGTTTTTTATTTAAGTGCAACAATTAACGAAAACCCTCTTTATTAGTCTTTACGAACTTTAGGCCATATAAACGTCTATAGACGTAATCAATAGCAGATTAAACAGGAATTAAATGATTCTTTATTAAACTCTCTCCTTAAATTATCTCCCGCACTCTTGTCCACATGTTGCATTTTAATTAAGTTACGAATTAAACACTAACAATTGTATCACAACATTTTGTGTGGAGAGTATGAAATGAAGAAAGATAAAGGACAATAGCATACACTCTCCCATACACAACTTTTATTGCATTTTGTTGATAAATAAAATCTGTGGCGGTGAAGAGCAAAAATCTTTACATCACCCTTTCATTTTATGCATCTAATGTACACAATACATACACACGTCCATCCAAATGCATAATATGCCAATGAATAGCCGCATGCATACATACGTATGTCATTATGTATGTATTAACATTACATCTGCCCACGCAAATTGAAACAACAAATAATTATTTATTGTCTAAAGCTGCAGGCCCCGTAGACTTCATATGGACAAAAACTTAATATTATTTCACCGATTATATTCAATGCAAAATAAGTCCACCATAACTTCTGGTAAATTAAGGGGCAGCACTAATTTAAATCCATGTACGAGTGTGTATGAAGACACATACAGTTTGTCATTTACTGGTTTCTGAGGTTTGTCAGCATTACCCGCAATTATTGCATTGAATTGTCAAATGCTCTCCCTTTCCCTTACTCTCCTCTTCCTCCCGCTGAGTGTTTGCAAAGCAAATGACTAAATGAACACATCCATTTCTATTGTAGTTGTTATTACTTTTTGACTCATTCACATTTATTTATTTATATAGTGAACCAACCCTGCAGTTCTGCAAATGTAATTGTGCTCCTTTTGCCAGCGGTCTTATCAAGGGCTCGTTGCTTGATTGAATACAAATATTAGATTTTAATTCATTCTATACTGTGTTTCTGTCTCCGGGATGGGATGACCCTTAATAGTTCGGAGAAATGCAAGAGCACTGTAGGGAACCTTCTTCTAAACAGGGTTATATGTCTAGTTTTCGTTTAAATATATTTTTACATGTGTTTAGAGCGTAAATTGGTTCGTTCCTACAAGCCTTTCTGCACTATGGGGAACTAGTTTTTAATTTGGAATTACGTTAAGTAAAAAGGGTGGCAATGTATCCTGTCTGCACCATTTATTATCGATATATTCAGCTTATATGTGTATACATTTTCTACAAGAGTAACAGTGACGAAAGGTTTGTCACCACAATATTATTTATTTCAAAACAGACAGGTGGTACTGGTGATAAGAGCTGCAATTAAGTATTTCGATAATGAAATGTCTAAACATAATACTTAACAAAATACTGGTCTTTTTGAGTATATATTGTGCTGCATGTATGTCCTTGTATACGTGCAAGCAAGTGTGTGTTTTTCGGTGGCACGAATACGGAGCATTTGCAATTATTTGTATTATTTTATATAATAGAATTATTATCCTGGGAATACAGCATTGGATTTTGTACTGAAAGTTCACAAGTGTTAACAGCTTAGCTAGCGACGATAGTTTTAGGAAATAGTTATTGTCATTTAATTAAAATATTTTTGAAATAAACAATGCAGAACACAATTACAGTCACAGTTACAGAAATGTCCTTTCGATTGGTAAATTTTTCTTACGTCAAATTGAATTGGAAAATTTCCTTTCCCCACGATTTTTATCAATACAGCAACCAAAAGTCCCTGTGTACAATGACTACAAAAAAATCTAGATTTTACTTTGTTCTGCATGAGTGGGTCTACTTTATATTGCAACCTGAAAGACTGCAGTTGCAAGTATCAAGTGCGACATATAAATATTCATTTATGCACACATTCAGTGTTGCAAAAATGTCAAGAGTGTATTTTATGTTTTCAAAACGAACTGGTACAAAAAAGAGAGAAGCGAAATTGCAAATTTCCCACGTACTTTCCTATGAATTGCTGTTGCTGTATGAGTTTATTCTCCAGGTGACAATAATATTTGTCCATTTAAACGCTCACAAATTTCTAGGCAGTATGTGGAGGCAGTGAAAGTAGAAAAATAAAATTGTGTGAACATGGTTTGGTTGACAAAGTTTAAACCTACAAAGTTTTGTTTGGTTTTGTCCTGGGATTAGAAGGTGATTATTTATTTGTAACCACAACTATTGCTATCAATTGCTGCACTTTGTATTTAAATGAGCAAAACTATATGAAATGACTTGCCAAAGATTACGTGCGATTTGTTTTAGAAAACAAATTATCACATATTTTTGCTGAACTTTGTTAAAGATTTAGTTGCAGCATTCTGTGCCGTTTCTTAAAAACACTTGCTTGTTATTTGATGCTGAAAAGATGTTGGATGTTTCTCATAACCCTCTTACTCGTGATAATGAATATTAATTGACATAGCTTTCGTAATATTCCTTGACTACAATTTTATTTCCCTGCTGAATTATGAACGTAACATATTCTAAAGCATAAATTACAAAAAAACACAGCCGCTATAAGCAGCCATACTAAATAGAACAGATGCCGCTGCTATAAACTAAGGAACTTTTAGGACATTAAAGTACGAACTTTTTAAATTTGCATGCATACACTCACCGGGACACGTAAATAAATAAATAAATACAAAAACACTATTTCAGGTTTGTAATTCTTTAAAAGATGTTACAAAATAAATTCTTGTTTAGCGCAGGTACACGTGCAATAAAGTACAAAACAAAATATCGTTAGAAGTTACACACACACACACACACACACACACACAAACACAGCCATGGGCTGTAACGTTCTCTTGTGTTTTTCTCTTGCTTTGTTTTCCAGTTGTATTTTGACAAACTTCTACGAACTCGTAAATTTGAGTTGTTAACAAATTCACAATTAGCTGTTAAAACTAGACAAAAGTTTAAGGAACGTACTATTTATTTATAAAGGAAGTCGAATAAGAAAAATATAGCTTACACACACATACACATACAGCACAGTACAACCAACACTGCTTTTTGTTTTAATCATCAACCCAAATTCCTTGGAGATCAGCCAGTAAATCACACTGTTACTAACAATAACACAATAAAACAAATTAGACACAAAAACGTATTCAGAGACTCAAAAGGAACCAAGTTTGTTACTAAAAGTTGTTTTCTATCACGAATTCCTAATGATGGCAACAATATAATTAGGAGTTAATGAAAACAGGAATAAATAAAACTATTTCCAATAGAAAACAATTACACATTGAAGAGGTGTTAAGGATTCGTAAAGGTTTCTTTAGGAGTAATTACACAGTAGCAGGCAAAACAAACAGCAATATTGTGTTTTAATATGAAATAAGTCTCAGTGTAATGAAACAGGCGTTATTTCAAAGTTGTTATTTTTAATATTTATTCAAATATAATTCCTGCCTTTGGATTACTTTATGGGTTGGTGGGATGACTGGCCATTTATTTCTCAACCGCTATAAAGCACAATGGGGGAGATATAGATTTCAATGACTTTTTTCGATTCATACCATGAAATAAAATCGATAATCTAGTTTTCGTTTTACTAGTGCATAGAAGGCAAAAAGTACTTTCGACGGAACGGCTTAATGTAATGAATGTAAAATTCACGAGAATATCAAAACTCATTCGTGTTTTAAAAATAAATGTAAAAATTGTATGACGGAGTTTCCTACGTTTACACCACTGGTTAAAACAAAACATAGTTAAATGAAAACCAAACACACAGTGAAAATTCCTTATTTTTATGAACTAAAAATCGTGAAAATTCCATTTTCAATCATCAAAAAACTTCAGTCCAAAAAAAGGTAGAAATTTAGTGGCGTTTTCTTTTCTAAAATAAAATTATGCCCTGCTAAAGGGTGAATTTTCAAGATTTTTAAAAAGTTATTGCTTTCAAGATCTAACTTAAAATAATACTTTCGTTCGCTTAATTTTTTGGTAGTAAAAGTAGTAAATGAGAACTGAAAATATTCTACTCTTGAAAAAGTTCCAATCAGAAAGTAAAAATATGAAAAAATTTTAAAATCAGAGAAAAGTTGATTGCTGAGCAAAGTCTATATTGACAATGGGACTCCAAAAATAATTAATGGACAACATTTTTTCTAGCGCAAAATATTTTTATGCAATCTTTCTCTGCTGTATGACGGCAGCTGTGGTACAATAAAGCTCTAGGTAGGTCTTTTTCACGGTTTAATAACAATTAAACATTTTTAAATAAATATTTAGGAAACAAGCAAATTAATTTAATTGGGATTCTTAAACAATATGGTCCAGTTGATTATGATCAACAAATTCAATGGAATATATTTAGGCAATCGTATGTTGTGCAATGAGAAATTTAAGAAATCAGTTGTTGTTATGTTTTTTGTTGGGTTGTTTATGTCAACATTTCATTCACATAGCGATAAGGAGCTAAATCTTGATGGCCGCATTGTTGGTGGCTTTGTGACATCAATTGCAAACTATCCCTATCAAGTTTCATTGCAATATCACAACGCTCTCATTTATTGAACAGCCCTGGGATGTAGCAGCATTTAGCACTTCAACACTAGATAGTGACGTGGCTGTGGTGGAGCTTAATAAAAGTCTTATATACATGCGGTTTGAGCAGCCAGGGGCGAACACTTACCGAACAATGAAAATGAATTGATTGTGAGTGGTTGGTGAGTAACCAGCGACGATATTGGGACTGGTATCATCTCTATTTAATTATGTTGTTATGCATTTATTTATCAAACTACTTGTCTGAAGAATTATCAATACGTTGCAACAATCAGTGCGATTATTTTTTGTGCTAGTAGCCCCCAAGGTGGCAAGGCGATACTGGTAGCTTAGCATTAATTAGCTATGCCCAACCCTCGTTGTCAGCAACGCGATCAGTATTACAACCACACGTAAGAAATAAAAACCCTAAACAGTATGGCATCGTTTCGTGGGGGTGTGGGGTATGCGGAAAAGTGTGATCAAGGATCGCTGCCTTGCGACCATGGGTCGATGAAATATTGAGAGAAGTTCCATACTCGTATGTAGAGTAAAATAAACAGCAACAATAATTAGGAGGCTTCTGCTTTAGATATGTAAAATCATTACTTATCGTTTTAAATAAATCTTGTAACGTCTAAAAGTGTCGAATATATGGGAGCATTAAAATTAATAATAATATTTATATAAGATAAATATAATGTAGTTCAAGATGGCATTAAAGGCTTCAAAAGCAATTAGTTAAATATCCAATTAACACTTTATTTAACCTCAGACAATTTCATTTAGTTGCCTTCGGGGCAAATGACAGAAAAGTTAATTTTAAATGTCAATTTAAAATTGAAAGACATGAGATTAAAACAACCATAACTAAAACAATGGAAATGACAACAACCTAAATACCAACGATACTGCTTGTATAACGAAATCTAACAAGGAGCTAGCAACGGCAACTGCGGCAACAACAACAATATAAAATGTTCTAAAGACAATATAAGAAATAAGATACAAAAAAACGAAGAAATACAAGAAATAAATTGCAAATGAAATGGTACAATAAATATTTTGTAAACAGAAAATAAAAAATGAAATAAAATCACAAGCAAACACTTACATACAAGTGCACAAAGCAAATTACAAAAGAAAAGGAGTAAATATATTTACTACTAATGTCGTACACATACCAACACACACACCCACACAAATATGTTTCTAACTGGGAATTCGCACTGCATACATTCAGATGTACGATATTAAACAATTGCACAAAGTTACACACAGACTTAAAAGGCTCGAATCGGAGGAAAAAGGCAATGCATGCGCTTGTTGTTATTGGTGTTTGTGTTGTTGAAACCATTACGGCTTGTCCTTGCTCGTCGTGTTTGTTCTCTAAAGTAGTGTTAGACACTTAATGCAATAATTCGCACCATTACATTTTATGTTGTTAGTCTTATTGTTGTTGCCTCGGTTGCCTTCCTTCATGTTGGCTTTTTGTCATTCTCTGTCCTCTCATTATTTGCTTCGCATAGAATAATTGAAGGAGCATACAACAATACGAAAACAAGAAAGGCCTAACAACAACTAGCAAAAAGATTTTTATGACCAACAAATGTTTCATTTCACAGAAGATTGCTAGGAAAAAAGTGTGACGAAAGTTTGGAGTAAAACGATCCAAACTAAAGGATGCAGAAAAAAAACATGAAATGTTAAATTAAAGCTAAAACACAGCTGCACTTTGCTCATAAAAATACACAAAAGGAAATTGTAATCAATTCAATATTTTTCAAATAAAATAAATAGGACGAACTCCACAGAACCTACTGATTCACGCCTACACATTCTTCCTTTTTCCATTTCTTCATGGCCAAATAGAAATCCTGAAAAAACGTTGCAGCACGTAAAATTCTAATAAATACTCGTACCTTAATTATTTTCAATAAGAAATCTTTTCGGGAAGAAATGCTATTGAATCTAATACTTATGCAATCAGTGATAATCAGAGTAGGGAGATTTTTAAAACTTTCTACTTCCTTGCATTCAATTTACACTTTTTATTAAGTTAAGAACCCCTTCTTCAAAGCTCAAGTATGTCTTAATTCAGAATTCACTACTAGTAGGTAAACAAAAGATTCCGAACTGAAATTGCTGCTTGCACGCAATAGACGAGTAGGTGTAAATTTTCATTAAAGAAACAAAATTTATTTACATATTTATTTATTTATCTAATCTGTGACATTTACAATTACATATTTTTATAAATGTAAAATTTCATTTCGAGATTGCTTTCATTTGTATAAATTTTCCTAATTAAAGTAGAAAATGCATGACAACTTTAGGCAATGGATTTCGTAATGTTTTTAATATCCCTTTTTATGCGCCCACACTCATACGCCCACCTACACATCACAAATATTTTAGTTTCAGCCATTTACATAATAAAAGTTATGGAAATTAAGTGTCTTTGTATACACATGTATGTACATATGTATGTATGTATATGTAAATGTAGATAAGGCAATATAATGTAAACATTAGGGTGGCCCAACATAAGTTTGTTTTTGGTGCTGGCAGACAACCATTGAAAAGCAACAACAAATTGTTTGGCAATAAAATAAGGGACTGTTGAATTTTACGGAATAAAAAATATTTCAAAGAATTATGATTTAATTAAATTTTCCAACAGAAAATTCTGTTTGTGTAGTTGATTTCAAGTAAAAGCGAAAGTGAAAACTGATTTCTTCAATATCAACACCCGCTGCCAAAGAAGGACAAATGCTTCGAAAATCTGTAGTAAAGGATGCCATCGTATCATCATCGTCATCTCAATAAATAAAAATCAATGTTTGTTCTCTATGCTTCCCTCCGGTGGTATGTGTTTATGGCAATCCTGCCACCTTGATGTATTGCTACCGGGAGATATGAGAGAATTCATCCCCGAGGCTTGTCAGGGGCCTGCAACTGGTGGGACTTTTTAAGTTGGACCAGTAACTATTTAAAAGCTTATACTACGAGAATCAGTATCACCAGACTCATCTTTGGAAGTGCACTTGGCGGCTGTGCTTTAAACCCGATTCACAGGATCAATGTGGAGTTGCATTGCTCCTAGGTTAGATGGCTCCGAACTACTAAACAATAAGTAGCAACTGAAGTCCAGTGAGCCATGCTCCGCAATTGATACCTATACAAACCGTATAGGTATATAGCTGTCATCTAAGCGTGCTGTCATCTACCCTTCCTCCAATTAAGATGACGCTTTGTTAAGTTGTTCTGCATACGTCGGCGGAGGTTCCTGTCCGGAAGGCCAGGCTAGGAAGGGCCAAAGTATTGTGTATCTAACAGCACTTTAGCCCACAGAGTTTAAAACTTAATATAATTCTTCTTTAAGAGTCATTGCTGTGCATGCTCGGGTACAGTCTGTTGGCTTTGTTTTATTATCACGAATGTTTGTGATTGTACAAAATTAGTTATAATGAACTGATGACGATAGAAAAACAAATGTGTGCATCGACTACGCCATTCCTTTTTTGTTATTAATGCAGATTCAAAGAAAAGGACTATGCTTGACTCCTGTTTAGAAATTGTTTCAAGAAGTGACGGTATAAAGTAAACATATTTTAAATTACTTAAATGAACACCGGAGTTCCTACAGAGATTAACCTCTCCAACTCTTGCGAGGCTTCATTGCCCATTCCTATCAGAATCTCACGGTCCAACGCCTTAGAAGTACCTTTCAAAATTGACCCGTCCACCCGTGACGACGCAGTTTTGTCTATCTCTTCCGGATTCCTTGGTCAATTAAAACTGTGGTCTTTAGAGGTTAACCTCTCCCTCTCCTGCGAGGATTCATGAGTCATCCATGCAATGGATGAAACATGGAGGTCCATATGCGCGGATAAGTGTGTATTATAACTGGAGATCGACTGATATCCAGAATTCGCATACTAGAAACCAAGCACACTCTTGACCACGCATCCCTGGTGTATGCTATTCCACCGTAGATTAGCAATTTTTTACAACACAGTGTTAATACTCTCTCTCCGCTCGTCTTATTTAACCATATTCCTAGCAGAGACACCGTTCGCCACCACGTGGAGGCATAAGCCGGTAATTTTGACAGTGCACTCAGTTACGGCAAGCATTATCTTAGTGCCTGCCACCTGACGGCCGTACCAACTACTAAGTGCTGCAATTTTTTTTTATATTTCAATATTTAAGTACTCGCATGAGATGTCGGAATCTTAAATATCAATAATGAAACTTCGGTTTACAGAAGCTTCGAAATATTGTTCTTAATAGTTTCCTAAAAACCACAAATCTCTTTAGGCTTAATATGAAATTCATAAAATATTATACAAATTTATTTATGCATGTATTCGTATCTTAAAACGAATCCAAAGACAACATGCATGACTATGAAAAAGCATGAATACATTCAATCTTGTTCGTGTGTGTATCGAGATATAATATAATATTGTAGATGCTCTTATGTTTTGCATGAATATTTCTTTTCTTAAACATTTTGGCCACAACATTTTTCCTTTCGTCTAGTGTTGATCGAGTTATGCACAAATATACACACACATATCTGCTGGTGGATATTCTGAATGGTTGACTCAAAAATATAGCAGCTCTAAAAGAATAATTTCAAAATTTCGGAACCTTCTTCAAATCCATGATAGATTTAATATTCCTTAAATGTGTCAAGTGATCAACATATTTTGGCTTGGCTGCCTTTGTTGACCTGTATCCCATTTGGACTCCGCTTGGCACAAACTAATAATTTAATGAATTTTTTAGAACATGTGTTAGTAATAAATTTATCTTTGAATATTCAAACAAAAATGCAAGAAATTGTAAATAAACTCAAGACAATTTTCTACGAGAATTTTACTCTTCCCACTTGACCAAGGAAACGAAAATAATAAAAAAAAATAAAGTGAAGAATTTTCAAAAGTATTCGATAAATTATACAAAATACCTAATGCAACAATTATTCGATTCTTTTGAAAATTATCGACATTGTCTCGATAAAAAGCATTCAAAAATGTATCACAAAATGCACTTTTTGTTTTTATTTTTAAAAACAAAGAATTGTCTTCGTTCAGTTTTTGCGGTCGAGTAACACCAAAATAGACTTTGAAGCACCGGCCCATACATGAGAGTTGTATTCCATTTTCGGTCGGATATAAGTGGTTTAGATAGTTAGAAGATCGGATGGGGTGAAGTAATTCTTACGCCGTTTGAGGAAGCCTAGGCACTTGAATGCTTCTTTCGACACTTGAAAGATATATTGGGACCATCGGACATCACATTGAATCTTCATGCCAAGAACATCAAGAGCTACTGATTCCTCAATATCGATACCACCCACAACTACAGATGGAGCAGCAAAGTCCGTCGTGCGTCTGTGTGTTAGCATACAACACTGGGTCTTATTGGGGAAAATCGACTCTATTCGCACGACCCCATTCTGTGATCGTCACAAGATCACTATTTAATGACTCATTCATGCGGTGCCTCATGGCCCCAATCTCTAAGAGGCTTGGTCTGTTGATGAATGAATAAGAATGGCATATGTTGCTGTCATCTTCTTCGACTTTGGAGCAGTATAAAATTTAAACAAAATACAAAACCTTGAGTCTCGGAGTATAACCAATGTTAGTGAAAGTGAACACTTTGCGATATCGAAATCATTTTGATAAGTTTTTTTAAAGATAATATTTCACGATATCGTAAACATTGAACAATATTGCTAAATAACTTTCTTGGTGGTTTTACACGAAAAATGTTTGATATTCATTCAAAACGAAGGTATTGGCCAAGTGGGTCATTACATGTGTGAATTGTGTACTCGCATTTGTAAGGAGTACGGCATTGACGATTGGGTTACACACTACTGACAGATTCTGATACTAGTAATATTTTCCAGCAAACACAGCTTCAGATGAGTTCGCCATGATCATTAAAGAACACATAACATAATAATTTGCATTAAACGTAGCTGTCGAAATAACTGTTGACTGCAAAATATTAATTCATACGTTAATGGAATAGCACGCTGCAGCGATTCGCGTGACAGTAGAGAACTAGATTTCAAATACGAAAATAAAATACGAGTAACTGTATCTTTTCACCCCTACCACGCAGTCACAGTGTTTGTTTGACTGTGGTAGGATTTGCCTTTTTTTAATTGTATTGGAGTGAATATTCAACGCCAGGCCCATGTACACAGACATTGTACTAGCGCAACATTTGCTCAAGAATATTTTAAAACTTAATAAAAGATTTTCTTGCTCAGATGGTTTGCTAGCAAAAACCACATGCATCCCAATGTTTATTGTTGGAAAAATTTTTATTTCTTTTTATTTTAAATCTGAAATGAAATTCATAGCAAATTGCAAAACAAAAAAAGAAAAACAATTTTCTACTTAAATTGCAGATTTTTACACACATCCACATCTGTATTTAGTCACCACAGAAAAGTTAATTAAAAACAAAACTCGCTGTGAAAGGAAATTGGAATGCAAGTAGTTGCAATTATCTGTAGCACAATGCTACGGATGAGATCAGAACTGAAACATGTTTTCCCCACTATGCGGCGTATATGAGTATCAGGCAGATCTCAAATATTTTAATACTCGTATGCAAGTGTTTTATGGCAGATTAGAGGAGCATGTTTTTCCTTCTGCTATAAATTTCTCTCGCCCTCTCTCTTTAAGCTGTCTTATAATGTTCTGATGTTTGGAAGGTATTCTCGACCTCCTAATTAAAACGTAATATCATAAGAATGAAGTTTTTCTGTGTCTTCTTAACATTTACTGCTTAAACTTTTAAGTTTCGAAAGCGTTGATGGGAAAAGATAGAAAACACCAACTTAAATAATGAAAAATATATAACGCTGAAATAAAGGAACTTAAAAACTATTAAAGACATGACTAAAGAAGCAATTGAAACAGTAAGAAGAAAAAGTTATTTTTTTTACTCGAAGCAAGGAAATTCACATTTTATATTGATTTTAAAGCCATCCATAATCTCTTGTTTGTTATACATTCAATAATACCGAATCTTCATGGCAAGTTCGATGATCGCTAAGAGGGTATGTGGGCGCTTGGAGGAAAATCATCCTTTAAAGTACATGGCACCGATCAACCCCAAAAGTTTCTGTTTATAGCGGATTTTAGACCACGGCCTTCTTGGTCCGTGTTTCTTCGAAAACAACACGGGTGATACCCTTTCCGTCAACGACGTTTGTCCATAAGCCAAAATTTAACAATGCCCGCAAAGTAAACATAACGCACCTCATTGCTCAAATTTCGCTGAAAGTTGACCATTTAATCTCTTGGATTCGCGCTACCGTACGTTGCAAATGACATACGTGGGAAAAAACAACTTTTGTTAGTACCACCCAGTCAAACACCAGGTTCCATTTCATACTTTGCACTTCATCCCCTTCCAGTCCTTATTGCAAATCCCAATGGTTTTATTATGTTATTGCATTTTTTTAAATCTATTTGTTTTTGTAATTTCCTCTGGATCAAAATAAATGAGAGAGTGCGCGGTTTTGCAATGATTGATAAATTACTTTAGCTGGCATCGATTTGTTTATTAACCTATCAAACTGATAGTGGCTTTACCCAATGATTACAATTTTATTTATTTTCCCAATCATTTTTGTAAATATTAATGAGGCTTTATTTAATTTCCTCCTTTTTTTTTGTAACGAAACAAATGAATCGCAGTTTGCATGTGTTTGTCATGTTTGCCCACTCATTTACTCGGACTACTCACTAATGATGACTATGACGATTGCAACGACTGTTTGTCTTCACTCTAGAAATGTATGTTAATTTTTATTGCAGTATTGAATATTATTTTGTTGTTGTTGTTGTGTTAGTAAATACGAGTAAATATAAATTTTAAATTAATCTATCTTTTGTAAAATGAATAAATGCGTAATTATATAATTGATATGTTCAGCTAATATGCAGAACATTTTTAAAAATAAATTTATGTAACGTAATACTATGTTCAGGCACGCATCTTAATTGAGACAATTACATATTTAATCGGTTACAGACGTTGGTGTTCAGACATAGACAATTAAGCTCACTCAATTAGTATTTGACAGCTGAAAATTTGTTAATTTTGTTAGGTTATTTATTAATCGCGTGTGACACAAAATGCGTCGGATTTAGTTAGACATATAATTTAATAAAATTAAATTTACTTTAATGTAAAGCAGACCCTCGGCTAATATAAAAAATATAATAGATTATTTGCTTTAAAACGAGAGCAAGAGATTAACATTATTAATTTAGTTTTTTGTCTTAATTCGTCAAATATTTACCTCATCCGAGCCTGCCTTTGGTTTAGTTGAATAATTTGAAACACTTTAACTTAAAAATGCAATTTGCTTCATGGACTTCTGTGTGCTATTGGAGTGCAACAGTCTCTGCACACGTGATGTGTGTTGGACCTATCGTTTGGTTCGTTGCGTTTGTTGTTGCAAGACCCATTAGAATTTACACACACACATACTCATGTTCAGGTGAATGTAATAGAATAACACACCTCCTGTAAATGATGATTACAGCATAAATTGAGAAAGTCATTAGTTTAAATCCTCTTGTTTTATGCACTTCTAAATTTGTTCAAAGTCAATTCGAGGTGTAACTCGCATTTGTGCTTTAATTTTAAATTAACAAAAAGCCAAAACATGTTTGAAAGCTTAAATATGTTGGATTCTGTTGACTTAAAATGTCTGCTTGCGAAACTGTACACTCGCCACTTACACTGTGTTTTATACCAACTAAAATTTAATGAACTTTACTTAAACGCCAAGACTCTCATTTCAACTCTGTTATCATTTTAAATATTTACACACACACAGTTGCAAGTGTGTGCATGCATGTGTGTGCGTATAGGTTTGTGAAGGGTTAATATGTATACGAATAACACACACCTACATGCATATGAATATAATAATATTCCCCCAAAAGCGTTTACTTAAAACACCTTTATGAGCGCGTAACTCATTAAGAGTTACATTCACAGTTATCTTTTATCATAATTATCGTATGTTTGTAGTCGAAGTACATTGTGTTGGTATCTACCGACTTGTTTATTAATTCACATTATGTACTTGTGTGTGTATGAATTTTCGATATGACAATGGTGTATGCACGTGCATGTGTATGTCTTTAGCTATGCAAACATTAAAATGATATGAAGTTATTGGTCTACGTACATGTGTAGACTTACATAAATACTTACGTATGTATGTATGTATGTAGTTGTTCATTAGTTCGTCAACATATTTAGGCGTATAGGAGAGGAATAAAACTTATTGATCATTTTGGGGTCTCTTTAGTGTCACACAACATATAGAAATGCGGCATACAAACAATTGCTGTTATAAATTTTACTAAACCCAAAGCCTCTACTAGCAGCAACAACTTTAGGGTGCGAAATGAAATGAAATAAACAATGGATTTTGTTTATCATAACTACAAAAAGTATACTGACGATAAAAAGTTACAATGTGAAAGTTTCGAGAGTTAGTGTTTTAAAACTATTCGTGAGATTAAAACTTTGAGACTTGTTTTTGTTTCTTTATTTCTAGGATAAAACTTTTTACATAAGGTTGCAAAGTATGAATATATTAGTCATGTGAGAAGACTAAATTTGAAAATAGATAATACACACTATTGCCAGTTAGGAACAGAAACATTTGACATTAATTTTTTTCATTTCTAAATGTTAAGTCCCTTTTTGTAACTCAGACATAAATGAAGTATTTATAAAATGTGTTTATAAGCCCAGTAATAAAGAAAAGTGTATTACTCTGTTCAAAAGCTGTGATAATCTTGATTGGGCTAAAATGAATTTTAATAATTTGACACATCTCATTCATGAACCTTTTCACCAAGGATGGCTGATGAAGTAAAAAGGTCGCCTACACTTAAATAAATTCGTGGTATATCCCTTAATTTGAATTTGGAATTTTTAATGAAAACTCTCAAACTTTAAAAAAGATAGAAAAGAAGTACAGACTGCTTGTTGTGGCAATGGAAAGGGTGTAAAATAACCTAAGCGATAACGACAGGTGGAGAATGGTGGGAGTTACAATTAAATTTCAACTTATTTATTAAAAAGTAATGGGGCACACAGCCAATTACACACACATAATCCATAACAATTTTTTGCTGTTGTCAGCAACTGCACCGTAGTAAACGGGGGCAGAAATTTCAAGCCAGAAGGTGTCAAGAAAATTGCAGCTTTGAGGTAAACGAATACGGCCATTAACTCTTAAGTTTGTGGTCTTTTTATGCCACCTTAAGGTTACTTTGCGTCTTATTTGAAATATGTATGTATTTGTGTACAAATCGTTCGGTTATCTGTGTATGTGTAGATTAAAGTGTAGTTACACATACATTCATAACTACAATACATGCACATGATAATGAAGACTTGTGTTGACACCTTTACTCTGTATGTTGGTCTTTTAAATGAATGAAGCGTTGGCCTGTAAGTGTGTGGAAGTGAATGTGGAAAGTTCATTAGAGAATTAATTAATGCATTATAAATGATAATAGCACTTTCAATAATAATTGTATTGAATACCTTAAAATCATGTACTGCATTTCATTCAATGGCATTACTTCAAATCAAATTGAAAGACAAAAAAAATGCCACTGATTAAGTTTCAAATAATCATTTTCTGCATGGATGGCAATGAAATCATAATGGAGTTAAGAAATACTGTTTATTATCACTGAACGAACAGACAAAGGAATCTATAAAATACAAAGCAAGTAAAATTAGGATCACACCTGCTTTTCAGAAATCAACACACACATAATCATTGTCTGTTTTCAAAAATAATTATTAAAAATAATTGCAAAGTCGAACATATTGCTGCCATTATTTATAATTCAATGCTACTAAATTTGACTATGGAATAGTCAATCTACAAACATATGTATATACTACGTGTGTATGGTAAAAATATGTCAACGTATATTTCCTTTACTTTTTTGAATTCAAAACTAAATTAATTAATATAAAAATATACAAAGTTTCAGCTTGTCCTTTCCCATCAATTTTATTGGTAATAAATCATCTATATAATAACTGCAGCCTTTTATTACTAAATTTATTACATCATATTTCGCAAACTTACATGCCATACATATGGACATGCTACACTAACACACTTTTGCAAACCCTAGGAAATAGTACGTGAATGATTTTTTTATAGACTGCACATCAAGTCTATACGAAATAGATGCTCATATCGAACTTTGCCAAAGCCCTACGTACACTAATTTTTGTACACACACACACACACAATCTCCATTTACAAGCATTACAAAACTTGAAAATATAACAATACACTTTCGTACAGGCAAACTCATAACAAACACACACACACGCGCACACACAAACCAACATATTTCGCCAATTTACTTCGAACATTGTTCACCTCAACAATCAATATTGTTACGGTTGAAAGCGCACTTTTAGCTATTGACGTTTGTCAAACAATCACCCAGATACGGACGAGTGTGTGTGGTCTTGCCGTTGTCATAGTACCAAATCAACACACCGACAAAACGTGCCTTGGAGTAGAGAAGCGGCAATTTGTGTAGCCTGATTGATCATGAAGAATGAATTTACTTCTTGTTTAAGAACTTATGGCCACCTAAGCATTACGTTACTGTCCCGGAGAATACTTATCGCCAGGATAAATAAGTTACGAAATATAAATAAAAAACTAAATTATATGTTTGATAAATTCAAGGTGCTGGTAACTGGAATTTCTTAAATATTACACCAGCTTGTCTACGTATAGCTGTGTTATCGATATCTTTTTTAAAACACATCTTTATGTTTGTGTTTTTATTGCTTTTATTGTGTTTTGACCCGCTCAGTAAAATGTTCCTGTACATGTGTGTGCGTTTGATACATTTGAGGAAACGTGCTTGTATCCAACTACGCCATGTAAACACGAGCAAACACGTGCACATTCATATTAATATTTTAGTGCTTACACATAAAAATGCATCTGCTACTCCATCAGCAACTACATGTCCGTGTACATATATACGAAAAAAGGTTGCTGCTGGGCTGTTGAAGTTAGTCATACGCATTAGCATTGCATTTTGCCGATGTTTCCATGCAGGCTTGAAACTTCAACTTTGGACGAGCCTTGTCCAATACAATTTACTGAAAATTTCTTCCAAAACGTTATGACCTAATGGAAATACCCAACTGGGATTTGTATCTTAATGTCATCAGATGTTAACAATTATTTCATACTACTTTGCAACACTTCCTTTATTTAATATTAAACTAAATATTTGGATATTCAACCAGATCGATGCCTAACTTGGTCCCGTCACAAATAAGGCAAAAATAACGGACATAAAGCTTCGAAAAATTTTTTAATTGGTTCTGGTTTCCGCGATGTACCGTAATCTCCAAAACAAAGAGAAATTGCACGATATAAGTATAACTTGAGAACTTGCGTAAATGTACGCGTATATGCTCGTATTCTTAACAATAACTGATATAAATTCGGCAACAATCACACTAATACAACTAACAGCATTTACTTACATTGATTTCATTCAAATATAAACAAAAGTAACAACGACAACAAAAGAAGAGATTCCTTAAAATGCAAAATAATTTTTATTTTCTTTTCACGACGATAACTGATAGAGAAGAATTGATAATTTAGGGGTGCGCAAGAGCAGTAACTACATCATACCTTGCACTAAGTGTTTTCAGATCTTAAGATTCAACTACGCTAATAAATTTAATTTGGTCGGACTTAATGTGATTCAACCCTTCGGCGAGGAAAGATAGTTCTTAAATTGATCTGGTTTCCTTGTATTTATTATCAAAATTACATTAAACAAGATCTCTTATAGCTATCCGCGTTTACAAGCCAGTAATTTGTGCTACAATTTCTTTATTGGCCGAATTATTTTTTTATTTTCCCTCTTTCTTGAAAGGAGTGACTTGCCATTAGCTGTTAGCAGGAGGAAATATATAAAAAAATATTGTTTTTAAATTTCCCAAAAAAAAAATTAATTTGTGTTTTTACCAAACGATTAAAAAATAATTATAATTATTTGCTTTTTATTGAAAGGAACTCTAAAAGAAAAACTACTTATGTTATGTGGATTCGCCTTGCAGGAATATTTACGCAAATAATTGTCTACGTATCAGCATTATCTTGCACAACTATCGATCATACGCACAGGAAGAATTATTTGTCCGAGACTTGGTATGTTTTTCATGAAAACTGGTTCGGTTGCAAAATCTGTTGCGAAAGTCACCTTTAAAGATACAACGTTTGGGCGTTGAATCGATCCCTCGAATGGCTTTATTATATTTATGAAATGTTAAAAGCTTACAGTTCTTTTTTTATTCACTTAAAGACTGGAAGTATATTTTTTGGACTCGAACTAGTATTAACTAAAAAAATATCTAAAAACAGAGTAAATTCTAAAGTCTTAAAGCTTGTTTTTTTCGTTTTTATGCGTAAATTATAATTCTAAAATTACAACAGTTTGCTATAAAAGCAGGTGGTTGGTACTCAAATAATGTCGAAACTGGTCTTCAAGTGTAGTTTATCAGCAATTATTAGCAAACTCCGTAAATTACAAATTCAAAAGTTTACACAAATTACGCAGTATAGTTACACACGTACATGCGCTTTACAAAACGAAATCGTAGACGCTGTTTTGTTTACAAACGTTTTTGTAATTCAAAAGCATAAAATTTTTTTAATTTGAATTCGCCAATATTGTTACGATTCTATGATATATAAAAGCAATTACTTCGAGAAGTTCAGTGTTGAAATATGTTGCCCTCCAAAATCAAGAACAACGTGAGGTTGCCCTACACTAAAGACTGGGTGCTGCCGACAGACATTTCCCTTAGAATTGTTTAAACGCAGCTTACAAACATCATGCCATCAGAAGCATATTTTTTGGTGTACAATTTTTGACAATTGTTAACAATTTTTGCCCGAGTGAGAAAGTTTACCGAAAAAACATTGCTCTCATCCGACTCCAAAAATGTATGCAGCCTCATTTCCTTTAGCTGGTTCTCTTAAAGTAATTGCGCACTGTTGGATATGCTCTTTAAAAAGAGCTTGCACGAAACTCTCCTTATTCTTTATTATTATTTACAACTCAACTACATGTTAACTTCTTTTTAATTTTTTATCTAAACTGAGTAAAAAATATATCTATATTGACTTTAAGGCTTTGCTGAAATGTTCCTTGACGGCATAGGAAAACATAATTAATGTTTATAGGAATTTAATGAGATACTGGTTTTTGGTTCGTTTTTGTTTTGTCTCCTTTTGTTAAAGTTATAATGATACCATATCAGCCATAGAAAATATGAAAATATGTCAAGGTATTCTATAATTATCATCGTTGCGTTTGAAATATGTCTCTCAGTTGCGTTAATGTCTACACATACATATGCACATATACAGAGCTGAGTGTGTGTGTGTGCACACATATTTTTTCCACTGCATAAAAGAGAATAATTAAAATCTTAAGACACTTGCAAATGAAACAAAAAGCAACAAAGAAAAAAAACAACAAGGATTAAAAGACACAAGCGAGTAAGACACACATTAACACAAAGTATTCGCGTTGCAGGCATTAAATATAAATGCGAATAATGAAAACAAAGTTGTTTATGCGAGTACTCGCAAGTAAAAGTATGCGCTTTTGTGTGTGCGATATGATTCTTAATACGAGTAAGTATATATAGATGTGTGTATGTATTTGGGTATGTGTGCCAAGTGATGCTGACAATAATGATGATAATGAGCAGCAATAAGTAGCTGATTTTAAAAATGCATGAGCTTGACACATATCCATACATACATACATGCATATAGATGTGCATGTATATTTTAAAAGAAATGTTTTACATTCACATTAAAAACAATATTACGGTTACTTTTTTTTCATTTACAATTTTATTTACACATTAATACGTAAAGTTTGTCAGTTTGTGGCGTATAGTTTGTCGGCAGTACTGGTGACAAAGTCAATAGTGAATCAGTACAGTTTTACTACCGACATTTCCTACATTTCACACGGCAGTGTAAACACATCTTCATGACGGAGAACATCTTTCGCCGATATGCTTGATATTATATTTAATCTGAAACTTTATCAAATAATAAGTTGGCATTGAACTCAATTGCCAGTAATTTTTTTTGTTGGCCATTTCTGCACATGTTCCAAAATGGCTTCCAATTAACAAGAGACTACGTCGGAAGGAAATTCTAATTTGTCCAAAGTATTTCGCTTTTAGATCTTGATGTTTTCAATTCATAGATATTATGATCTTTCTAGCGTTTGCGAAAACAATCTTCTAGGTCCTTTTTTGACTGCAAGTTCTGGTTTAATTGGTTATTACTTTTTTATATTTCGGCAAACTGTTCATGGATGCAGAACAAAAAATCAGGAAAAAATTATTTATAACTTATCAAACATAAATGATAAGTTATAATTTGTTTGTGTTGCATTTGGGGGTTTTGTTAATACCACCGATCCTTCAGATCGTTTATATTGTATTATTGATTTCACTTGTTTGTAAAGTGTTGTTAATATTTAAAATAATAGGCCAAGCCAAGTCTGTGCAATATTTCATTTTCTTCCTACTAAGAAATAATTTAGCTGCCTATTAAATAAAGAAATGGTAGACAAAGATTATTGTTTGGAAATGGGTAAAGCCAAAGTAGCCGACTTGGTGACTATTAACTTAATTACAAATACCAGACCTTGTCACAAAATAGTTTTAGCTTTAAGTAATGTTGAGGTAACTATCTTGCAAAATATCTTGTTGTAAATTATTCATTGTTAAAAATAGCAAAAACGCAAAAGTTAATTGATAGTCCACGAGTACCCACTTACCCGTGGAAAAATTCCTACTTTATTTTAATTATTTTCAATACGATTTCACAATTTATCAAAAGTCTTTTGAAGTGAAAAATATTGAATTTTTTCCAAGCACTTTAAACGGTAACTGGATCTTAAGTAAATTCCGATTCATTCCTCTGAAAATAAATAAATAATCTCATCTTTTCGCAGCTTTAAAAAAGCTTACGTGAATTATTTTCTGTTTTGCGGGAAACAATTTTTCTGTATTTTTATTCTTCACCGCTTCAGATCGCAGAAAATATAAAATTCGTCCATAAATACACACAAAACTACAAATAAAAACCCGCAGCTACACACACACATGCATACCCACACATACACACACACACACATGCATGCATACATACATACATACATATAAGTATTGCAGTTATATAAAGTTCTGTGGAAATTTATGAACTCATTTATGGATGATTATAAACATGTAAGTTCCCGTGTGTTTGTGTGTTTCTGCATGTATTCTCATGAGTATTTAAAATTCATGTACAAGAAGCAAATATGAAAGAAGCCATAGAGCGAAGTCTCTGAATAACTTAAGGTTGTACATTAAGATGTCCCGATTATGATTTTTTGCTGAAGACATACTGTTAAAATACACGAGTATAAATAATTCAGAGAAATCCTGAATTTAAATTACAGCTTTTGCATTCTAAATCGTATCTAACGTATAGTGTAAAACGGTGGATGTCGCCTTCCGTTTCATTTCTTATCGATAATTATCGTCATTAGAAATGGCAATGAAATGGAAATTCTTTTTGGGAGCCTTCCTAATAAAAACAACATAAGTTGATTTACATAATCATGTACATAGACCTAACTATTGTGTGGTTGCGTTCATTGGATATCAGTTGCTTTCTACACCTTCGATATAATTCATGGATTAACAAACAAATACAACGCACAATTCTTCTTCACTTATTTTATTGTTAATATGAGACGACCTCATATCACGATTTTTTTGATTAAGCTCGGCGAGGCTTAATTAAAGTATTTTTCGAAAACCAAACTACAGAATTTTTACATTTTACCATTATACAATTTATTTGATATGTGTGTCGTGTTGCAAAGAAAAATACGAGTATTAAATGAAGTAGGAAGTTTTTAATCTATTATTGATGTTTTTGACTTTGTTTTATTTACGAGTATCAATTAATTATTCAAGCTTTAAAATTTGCCTTTAAATATTTTTAATCACTATCGATATTTCGCTATGCCTTTGTGTAGCATCATCAGGAAATAAAATTCTTTATAAAAATGTTCAAATAACAAACAAATAATAATATGTATTTGAAAAATGTTTATCACAGGAAATCAAAAAATTCAAACAAGTTTCAAATAATGTTTAAACAAACAAAAATAAATTTCTATTTGTACAAAACTTCTGTTGATAACATAAATCAAATTACAATAAATGACACTCGTGTCAATTATTCTATGAGTTATTGATCTGTTAACAAGTCGCGACATTTCTATTGTAGAAAGATGATTATAATTAATTTCTGTATTTAACTCTCATGTATTTTCAAAGTTAGGGTAAGAAGAGAATGCCAGTATTTGATTGTGTTGATTATGAAATTCGAAAAAAAAGAACTTCAAACATTATTCCATTTTTCTAAATCGACATGCGATCTAGTTTTATAGTTCACTTTAATAGTAATAGCTCCCAACCTCTTAGTGTCAACAAAGAAGTTCCACAAGCTTCCTGTTTTCAAGGATTTACCAGATATTTCTATCAATAGTAAGGTTTATATGTATGCAGACGATGTGCAAGTTTACGATAGCGCTAACGTAGCTAACACAAACTGCTGCATAAACAGTCTCAATAACGATCTGAATAAAATAAACAACTGGGCAAGCGCCAATAGATTATGCATCAATCCTAAGTTGTATCAATAGGGGAGTACTTTTGATAATAAAAATCAGTGATTAAGTTATTGATATTGATAATTCTGCGGTTTGTCTAGAAGTCTCTTTTAATAACAAACTTACATGGCTGAGTCATATTTATGCCGTTATCGGCAGAGTCTATAGCATTATCCGTAGTTTATGGGCCGTTACAGAAGCTACCCCATGTTCCCTTCGAATGTTATTAGCTAAAACATACTTAGTTCATGCTTTTTATATGGCTGTGAAATTTTTGTCAACTGCGATTGTAACCATCTACGTAACCTCCGACTTGCATATTACAAATTCGGAAGATATTTATCTCTTCCAAAAAAGCCGTCATGATCACATTTCTAGTTATTTGTACCAAATTTCTCATATACAATTTAGTTATTATTACATCAGAATAACCTGCATATTTATGTAACAAAATTAAATTTACTGGATCCTGCCGTGGAAGGAAGACTATTCAAAGAAAACACAAAAGCCTTTTGCCACAACGGGAGTTCTTTGTCTATGCCACAAGTCTTTGCAATACTTTACCAAATAACATTCCAGATTTAGGCAACGCAAACTTGCAAATTTTATACAACTGTATTGGTGCACCTTACGTGTCTGTAGTTTATTTTACTTAAATTACTTTGCACCTTAAGTATGTTAAGATAATAAGTGTGCGAGTAAAAGGAGCACGCTCGTGATTTAAAAATATAAAAATTTTTATCAAGGATGCTTTTATCATGAAGAAAATTAGTTTTTTAAGATTTCGAAGAAAAAACTTCAGGTGGTTAAATACGCACCTCTACATTTGTTTTCACTGAATTGTAATAAAAAGAGTATATTGGATTAGCCAATCATATGAATTACAACCGGGTGTAGATTTTTGAAAATGCCTCATAAAGAAAGATGGTATTTTTTCAGCAGTCTAAGGGTTTGCAAGGACTTTTTTGGTTGATGACAATCTTCAATCGTTAGCATCATTACATGGGCTGGACACCTCAAACGTATTAAATACTTTCAGCAAATTTTATTTGAAAAATAAAGCACAAGCACGTGGTTCCAACGAAATATTTTCAGTTATAATCGTGACTCATTTAAAAAAAATGTTCGAAATCGATAAGGCGGTTTTTTAGATTGATCTTTGCGCCAAGTCGTTTCAGATTCTTATATTAAGATGAATAATCATGATGAGTAGTGTAATGTTTTGTAAAGCTGTTAACATCTACATCACCTTTATATTATACATAAACTAATAATTTTCTAAACTTCCTAAATTTGTAACGATTCAAATTTCATCATCAACAAGAGTATTCATCGATTTAGTCTCTTCACTATCTTACAATGTTTGCAGGCGAAATAACTATGCATTTCACAAATAAGTCCAATTCACTAAGGCAAATCAGCAATCGTGTATGATCCAGATCAAAGGTACACAAAAAAATTTCTTTTTAATTTCTGGCATATTAAGTGTTGACGTTTATCAAATTTAATTGTTTTTGAAATGACAGCAGACCAAATATGCTGCAGTTAATGGCATAAAATATATTTGTGCAATTCATGCACTTATTTAATCGCTTCATTGCTTAAGAATGTTTTTGTTTCATCACCCATAAAAACATGTAAATTTAAATTTTATAACAATAAACGACAGAGAAATACCTTAATAAAAAGAGTTTCCATGATATATATTTATGTGTTTATGTACGAGCACATAAAAAACGAATACGCGTTCACAGCAGTACGAATACTTTCCAACAACAACAAACAGAACTGAAATATATATTTTTTACAATTTTAGTGATGCAGGATAACAATCCATCACAATGGTAAAATGCTCAAATTATACTTAACTCAAATTATACTTAACATACTTAAGAGCTGAACACTCATAGCTCAATATACAAAGAATGCACATCATTCAATGCGCATCTACACATACACACACAATCAGAAACCAGTTAAACATTTTTACCCCCCTCTCCAGTTTGAATGCTTAAGAGTGCTTGACTGTGTCACTTTTCATGATATTTTAGTTGTTTGCTGTGCAAAATCGTGTAAAGAAAATAAATGCTCTATATATTGACCGATCATTTTTTGTGCTCCCCAGTTCGTTTACTGTTATAACGACAATAACAACGAATAAAACTCGTAAAAATTTATAAAAAATGAACGAACAAAAATTACAGAAATTCACTCGAAATTTCAAATAAAATGAGAATTGAAACCAAGAAAAAAAAACAAGAACAATAATACAATATGATGGCACGTATCGCCACTATATTCTCCAGGCGATCTAGATTTCGACATTGTAATTGATACATGTATGACACTTAAAATAAATTCTATATTATTTTTTGTTTACTTTCGTAAATAAGCAATAATTTTATTGCTTCAGAAAATTCGACATTACAACGTTTGCATAAAAGGGATTTGCTGGAAAAACAATCAGTTTGAAAACTGTAATAAACAACACAACCGGCATCTTTATGGAGGTTTACTAACACAAGTCAAAAATGTATTTAAGAAATCGATTTCACAACAATTTAGTGTTATTAATTACACAAGCAATACTTACTTTAAATATGCAAGACTCACAAGTATTTAATTGAAAGATCAAATATCTACGAGTAGACCCTTTGAATATGCAGGATATTCGTATCCTAATGTCGTAGAAAAAGAAGGAAACAAATGTCTAAGTTCAACTTTATCTCCTTTTCAAGTATGTACTCGTATGCTAATTAATGATACAAATTAAATGCTGTCCTCTATTTTTATTCCAGTACAAACACACACACACACACACGTGTTTTATTCGCACACACAGATTTATGTTAGTACTCTTGAATGTGTGTGTGTGTAATACATATAATGTTAATTTGTTCCATTGCAGATCGATAATGATACATTATTAAAAGATTAGTACATTAATGATAAATAGTCAAGTAATTGGCTAAAACTAATTTGCAATATAGGAAACTACAACACTGTTTTAAGTACGTACGCTGTTCACACACACACACATAAGTTTAAACTTGTACACGTTCGTCTGTTTATATCCCGTGTGCGTTTGTATTATGTGTTAGCAGTTGTAATTACACACACACATACATAAGATATACATGGATTAGGATGCCCATAATTGAATGAACTTACTTTAGATATTCTCAAATAAAATTAATCTTCATTAAGATTCTTTGCTTGGCGGGACCAACTGTCCCCTTTAAGGAATCACATAGCGCCGCGTTACGTTAACATATGTTAACCTTTACAGAGCTGCTTTAAAATAGGGGTGTGGAAAGGAGAAAAAATAATGTTCTAAATATAAAAAAAAGTTTTTTTAGCCTTTAATAAATAAAATTGATACTCTTCGCTTATCAAATAATAAAATACTCGTATTCTAAATAATAGAAAATCAAAGTGTCTGTTTTACTCTTCGCGATCCTACTGCACGCTTCCATGTTAATTTACTTGTATGCGAATGTTCATCAGTCTACATCGAGATGGCAACGTGCCTATAAAGTAGTCACACACAGCCAATCGTACATAAATATTTACATAACATGGAGTAGAACATGTAGTTGTACACGAAATGTTAGTTAACTGGGTAAAACACTAATTGCTTGTACGCTTCCGCTATTAACGTTTAATAATAATTATAAACATGGCTTTTACTAAAACACTACAATTCCTTTTTCATGTCGAAGAGAGCGAGTAGAATGAGTCGTCAGTTGGAGGGTAAGTTTCCCTAAAAATGGGGCGAATATTATACAACACAATAAACAATAACAACTACAATAAAAAAATGTATAGATTTTGCTGAAATAAATAGACTCGTATTTTTGTTAAAACAAAATATGCGAAGACAAATGAAAGCCGTGGAAGAGCGCCGAAAAAAACCACAAGATAAATGAGTTTTGAATTTGGTAATATGACACATAATTGGCGCAGAAGGTCTCAGAGCATCATCGTAATCTATTGAAAAAAAAACAAAAAAAATTAATACACTTTTATTTGAAATGAATTTATAAAAATTACATAATTCTTCTTCCCTAGTAAAGTGTAGCGAATTAAGATCCTTGCAAAAAAAAATAATTCAACGCTCATTGTCCTGACATGAGGAGCTACACAGTAAAAACTTTAAGTTTAATTTTAATACCGAACCGGTGTGGAGAACTAACAAATTCAAAAAAGTATTAAATATATTCCATAATAGTTTTGTTGTACAGAGATTGAAGAGAAACAGCGGGAGAACCAATTAACAATATCAACTATATTACTTTTTTGAAAAAGGTAAAGAGTAACGAAGTCAGATGATATATTGGTACCAACAAAGAGGGCGCTGTGAATAGAAACTAGTACTTGTCAATAGTTATTAATTGGCAGCGGCTGAGATACCAACATCGAATGCTTAATACTTAGCGGACTAATTACATAATATCACTACTTATACTTTAAACTACTCACTTTAAATTACTTCTTTAACATCTTTATCGGTATTTATTGTAAGAGTAAGAGAGAGGTTCAGAACCAAAAGTGACACTGAAGATATCACATAGCCGAAATAGGTTCGTGTCTAAAACTTGACAAGGGCAATTTGTTCGGAATTCTTTTTCGGGTGTTGTTTGTAAACTCAACAGCGAATTTTCAGAGAGACATAACTTTGTTTTTGCGTTTCTTTTACAAACGGATCTTTTTAATTCCTTATTTAGAGTTCGTTTTTGAACTTCAAGGAGTAAAATTTTATAAGATATAGTTTTAATTCCTTTTAGAATGCAATAAAATTAAAATAACCGCTTCGGTATTATATGTAAGATAATAGAAATATTTCTTAGAAATTATTAAAAAAAAAATTGCACATGTGTTTCGAAAGTTTTAAAACAATTATCTGAAGTGTTTTATTAATTAGCAGATGGTTTCATATTTAAACTACTTTGGAATTAATTTGAAATTTAATTGGTCAATAGTTTAGTATGAATAAGTTAAGTTTTAAAATTAAACCAAAAATGTTTACTGTGTAAATGAAGTCAGGTCAAAGAACTACGTATCAAACTGAGACATAGGGAAAAGCTGTATAAGCTATTGCCAGCGAATCACACTAAGGCTAGGAAACCGCACAGTTCACGTCATATCGCATGCACCCCTTGGTGTACAAAACATAAAAATATTCTTAGAGATCTAGAAGTTCACACTATCCAGTAAAAAGTAACAACATACTCCTGCAAACACACACTAGCACGCAATTAATCAGTTTTACATTGGTAATAATTAATGAAAACTGTTTTAGAAATAAGATTTCAATATTTATTGCAATTCTCTTTAAGAAAACTAAACTAAAAAACACTATTAAAGCTTAAAAAATATCTGCACGTTAACTTAGTTGCTGTACAAACGACATGTCATTTTGCATAGACGTGTTTGCAAGTGTGAACTAAGAAAACCTTAAACAACATACGTGTCGTTATAGTGTAAATTCCTCCGTGTTGTGGAATAAAATCATGTTTAATGGAACGAAATTGAGCAGCCTTTCTAAACAAAAAACATTTAGCGCAAATCCAGCAGTTTTGCCAATTTATTTGTGAAACTTTATTTCTTGTTGCCCTGGTTACAGTCTAGAAATAATGGGCCAAAAATCTAGTCTACTTAGGACGAATTTACAAATGCAGTCTAATCCAGAGCAAAAAGTAAGCAAATCTCCCCAACAACACTTAAGTATTTTCATGTGTTTGTTTTTACTCATAGATTGTACCCCGGAGTAAAGGAGTGTATGTGTGTGCTTACTTTATGAAGTCCTCTAACCAATTGTTGTGGTTGCACATCCTGCTCATTTAATTTTCTGAATATTATTGCTACCAGTGTTGCCATCTATGGGCATTTTTCGTATTGATACTGAAATCTTTTGGTGTTGACAACAAAATGGTTCGAATAAAATTGTCCCGGTCATTGGCAATAAAGGAAACCTAAAATACGAAAACGTTTCCATGTATTATGCTGTGTTACTAAAATTATATTAAATTGTGTTTGAATAGTAGCAAGTAAAGCGAATTGAATCATTCATTATTCATTTGAATGTGTCGGTTTGGTTAGCTGCATTTGAAAGTATTTGTGTTTGGCTACTTAAATACAATGAAATTTAAGAGTATCCAACTAAATGGGGACTAAAAAACTTCAAACTGAAAACCCTGCTAATTATTGTATGTAGTCTTGTTGTATGCGAGTAAGCAAGTAACGATTACAATGTGCTTCACTTCACTCCGTTAGTTCATTACATTCAGCCTAGACTTTATGGTGCTCAAGAGAGGAAGAGAGATATATTTTTAATTGTTGTACTTTTGTGGCTGGATGTGTATAAATGCCCTTTTTTTTTTGTGAAATTTATTGTGTGACAGGAGGCAGTTTCATTATTTGTTGCTGTTGTTTTTGTTATACACGTGGGACACGTTAAATGAAGTCACAGGCCAGACGGACAGAAACAACTTAAAGAACAAACAATAAAAACTAATTTATATTAACAATTCCAGCTGGATTCTTTAAAAGTTACTTCAGCCCACAGGCTGTAGTTGAAGTACAAAGGAGTTTACTGTTTTATTTGTAGTTCTACTGGGGCAACCATCCATCATCGTTATAATTATCCTTTACTCGTTTAAATTAACTTTAATGTCTATGACCTTGTGAGGCCAGCACAATAAACATGTATTAAAATTAAAAAGCTTTAGAGTTTTTGGAATGTCAAGCTTTCGCTTATGTTTAATCGCACAGTTTGTATAAGAATCAAGGCGATCGTGGGCTTTTCTGAATTTTTGGCTTTACAGCAATAAACATATTAAATATTTATTAACCCTATTAAAATTTGGTTATTGCAACTCCTTAAATTATACTTTCCTACAGAAGGAGGTAAAGGTGAAAACACAAGAAGAATTCTCTATTGCAAAAGTGTCAGTTTTGCCCCACCTTCATTTAAAAATGAAATTTTTTTTCAATGTTGAATAACATGTAGGAGTGTATTCGTATGTAATACGCATAAATGTACAACTTAGGGAGATGCATTAGAAAGCCAAACGATCAATTTTATTAGGAACTTCCCACAAAATCAACTTATGCGTTAAAACTCACTCTTCGTATGTTACGTTAGTACATCTTCTTCTACTTCTAAAATCCATGAGCACACGAACCACGAACAAATTTAAAATCAATTCTGTACTGAATGCAATTCTTGACCGGAGGCAGACCAAAAATATTGTTTGTAAAATAATCCAAACAGAACACACATACACATACACACATGTATACGCAAACACTTGAACTTGGAAACAAAAGATATAAAAGCAACATTAAAACCAAAATAGAATTGATAAATATTTTCTTAAAAATATCGTTATAAAAATTGAAAAATGTTTTATTGTCCACTAGAATAAAATGTATCTCGAACATTAAAAGAAATCTTTATTTAAATTCCTACAATAAGTCATTTTTGTTTTCATACATTTATTTGTTCAACCCTTCCTTCTGTTTGCCTTTTATTTCTATTTTAATTCACTCGTTCTTTCGTTTAGTATTTAAAAAAATTGTTTTTCTGGCTGTCCCCTTCGGCAGAATGCAATATATTTGCTCTAAATGGGAGTCACTTTGGAAAAAATTATCATAATAAACTAAATCGTTTGCTATTCTCTTTACTGCTTCTTTTTCATTTGTTCTTGGGTTTGTTATTTTATTAAGAAGGCAATAAAAATTTACATGATAACGGTTACAATGAAAATATTTATAAAATTTTTATGAGAATCTCGCACTCTGGTATGCAGAAAAGAGACCTTCAAAAACTTTAGGCTCGTAAATAACGCCGGACGTCTTTAAGAAATTCAAACAGAACCGCTCGGAAGTGAAACTGAAACCATATTTTGCTTCGTTAATAAACGTTAGACGACAACGAAATAACACCAGTCTTAATTTTGCAAATGGCATCGACAATGTTCTATTAAAATTATTCAGATCAACATTTTATGAATAAAGGAAAGTGTTTTGCTTATCCAACACAAATTTATTTTGAGTAAATTCTGCACACTTATGGAGAAATACCAGAATAAAAAGGTCTTCAGTATTACCATATCTTTTTTTTTTTGGACAATTTTTACAAAAGATAATTTTTGTAATACAATTTTCTTTTAATATAAATCATATTTTTTTAATAAACTTACTAAATAAAGAGCTTATACAAAATAACTAAAAATGTCAACATGAAAATCTTTTTTTGTACCATTTTGTTATGTTTTCAGGTGAGTGGATGGATATATTTGCAATTTTAAAGATTAAAAGGCAACATTTTTTATACTTCATTAAATTTCACTTTATATTTCTGTGTGGAAACGTGGGGCTTCAACAAGAAATTAATTACAAAACAATCATTTTTCTATTCAAGAAATTTTAATTTCTTTCAACAGACATTCGTTTGTGTGTTTAGGGTGTTTTAAAATTAAACAATAAATAATTGATATTTCAGCCCAACATCAGACATTTCCTACACCAAATCGTAATTGCAAATAGAATGAAATACAATATTTGTTTATTACTTCAAATTAAATTTTTTTCATTCGTGCTGTAACTTAATCAGATATGCATCAGCACAGCTAATTCTAACTAATCGCATAATGTGAAGAAATCATTTTTAAATGAGACCGATTTTGACAAAGGTTTACTAATTGAGGGGTGTCTGCGGCAAGCTGTAGAAATGACGAGTATTTCTGAGAAAATGTAAGAACTTAACAACTGTTGGTTTTGTTTAGAGAATAATACTTCGGTGTTTTTCAATTCCTATTTATAGCCAGTAGAAGGTTAAGTACTACTTCAGAATCATATGATTTACAAATCAAATACTTTTACACTCCCTAACTCCGAATAAGAAACCGATCCTAATCTCCTTGAATCAAAGCACAATAATGAAGATGGCACATAGCCGTATAATTATAAAAGTAAGTGGAGGAGAAAGGGGGTGGTTCGAATTTCCTTATTCGGTAAATTTAATTTTCTTGACATAAATAACACTTTTCATTGGATACTTTAAATAAAACAGCCAAATTAACTTTATCCAGAGTAAACTAATTTCATACAATCGTAATAGTTTTTAATTAAACCAGTATTACTTCCATTAGAGTACTGCACACACCTTCTCCTGTACATTGTACAAGTGTCTGCACTTGAAAATGGAGATTTCGTATTTATTTTTCTTTATTTGGCTGGATACGAGTATTTGGTAAAGTGTTTTAACGAATTTTATTTTTATATTCTTCTGTTCAAACATTTACTGATTTTTCGCAGATATTTTCCGCTCTGTGTTTTCCAAGTAAGTATCAGTGGTATGTCTGTCCGTGTTGGTTTAAGTACTATAATCGTTGGTTTTCTTCTAATGCTTTTAACGTGTCTGCAGATGCAATTGCTGATTTTACTTTCGAAAAACTACTCGCATAACGATTTTGCACAGTGTCTAAAATAAAAACTAACAAGTTACAAATTTAAAAAAGGTTTACCAAAAACATTTTAGTGGGCAGAAAACCAACAAACTTATGAACCGTCACAATCTTGGATGTCATAATCGAATGAACTGACCTGATAAACTCATGTTCTTGTTGTTTGAATAAATATATTTAAATAACATTTGAATTTAGGTGTAAATAATTTATTAATAAACGATATACAAACTCATATTTAAAATTAAATTAATTAGTTGAAAATCTTTCTTTTAAATTCTTTTATTCTTTCGAACTTTCGCTACTCCATTGTGTAGCAATATCAGGAAATTTTATAATTTGAATTAAAAAGGGTTAAGAAAATCCATAATTTGAATATATTTTCAAACTATTTTAGTTTTTTTCCTTTTTTTTAAATTAATTAATCAATTATTTTTAAAGTATCTGGACACTTGGCAACCTTGGCAGTTTATATATTTATAAAGACCAAATAATATTTAAACCAATACCGAAACGATATTACCAAGTACCATTCCTTAGAATATTGCTTTCCCAACAAAACAATCTTTTTCCTATCATATCGTTATTTGGTTGTTTGAGTACAAATGTTCGGGAATACAAAAAGCTGCCAGCTTTGCAGATTGAAATGATGATTTATTTGAAACAAAATAATGACAATTAAATTCCTTGCGCTTACAGTTTAAAACCGAAATCTTTTGAGAGCTGATGCAGGCTTTGAAAAAGTTTTCTTTAACTGCAGGTTAAGGGCGTCTTTCAATTGGTGCCTACACGTTATGTGGACAAGAAACACTGTGCGTTGCTAGTACCAATGAGTGTGTGTTTGTATTGTCATTGTTGGATAATTGAAAATGCATTTTGCTATATGCACTTGTTTATTGTTTATTGTTTTCCACGGTAGAGTTGTTTGAGTAAGAGTTCCAGAAAATGCCAAAGAGCATAAATAGTGTTGAGTAAAACCAGTAAGTCGCACTGTTAAATTAAACATTTAAAAATATTTTGGAGTCTAATCCTTCCTAATAATATTCCAGTGTTCTATCCTAATTTTGGGTATCTTCATGCTCGTTAAAACGTATTTCTGTTTCTTTCTTTGTGTTTGTTGGATAGAATAGTGTTAACATAGAAGTGAAGTGCTGTAAGATTTGCCTCATTTTTCATTAAGAGCTGCTGGCGGTTGGTTATATTATCGTTATTTAACTTATCTGTATTTGTATGACGAGTTGTGGTAATAGAACGTGCAAAAGTAGAACAGCTATAAGGAGGAAATTTATACACAATGTAAAGCTTGACTTCATGAACAATTCTGCATCATTAACTTCAAAAATTTATTTTTTTGAGTTATGACGTTGTTCGAGTAAATGAGCGATATGTCGTCTATTAAAGTCAGCATTTAAGCCAGATGCCCATCACATGTATTTATTTTTATATAAGAGCAAATCTTTTTGCGTAGGTGAGCTAATTTCTGTAGATGCCTATGAATGTGAGTGTGTTTGTTCCTCATAATGTCAGCTAGTAACTTGACTTTAAAGTTAAGTATTTTCTCTTCTCTTAAGCGTAGATCACAATTAAGTAGAAACCTTGTTTTAACAATGAAACGGTGTTTATAGCAAAAAGTTTCGCTAGAACACAGTTCGATTTGAATTTTCGTCTTTTAAATGTTTCACTTTTTAGTCTGCACCATTTCACACTGTTCTCCTTTATTGAAGTAATTAAAATTTAATATGTTAAATTGCAATTGAATGTCATCGTTCTTTGAAAACCGGCATAAACTAATTAATGTCACGAGCACCACAAGAATTTGTACATAAATATTCGCACATACAACTGCACCAATGTATAATGGGTGTGGGGGGTGAGAAGCACTACTTGCTACTTAATTATGCTTGTTGTATTAGATGCTCAACGAGCAGTTAGTTATCTAATTCGTTTATCTCTTCATTCGGACTGTATGTGATGTATTCGCGGCAATTAAGTGTGCATGATTGTTGTTTCAAAAAGTTGATTAGAAACAATTTTAAGCCTGCCTGCATACACGAATATTCAATTAAAAATATTAATTATGTTGTCCGCTATATTTGTATCTTCATAATTGTGAGTGCTGTGGCTTACTGATGAAAAATACTAATACTTTCAGTACCTTTTGGTTTGCGAAACACCATAGCACCCCCACAACATAAAACGTACTTTTTTCTAATTTCATACGTTAAATAATATACTGCACAAAGTTAATATACAAAAACGGTTAATTTTCTATTAAGTTGCTGAATTTTTGAAATAGTATTAATGTGAAAAAAGTACTTTTTAAGTTAAAGTTCAGTACCTTTTTAAAAAAGTAGTTAGCCCGTTGACCATTAAGCATGCGATGGCTTTAATCGCCTGGGTTTTCGAATCTCAGCCGCTGCCGATCAATAAATACTGATAAGTACTAATTTCTATTCATACCAGTATATATCGCGGCGCCCTCTTTCGTCGGCATCAGTATATGGCACTAAATCGTCGGCAACGTAAAATAATAATGAAATTGCTTTACCATCTTCAAGTGATGCGCCTACATTTCACCAGAGGCTCTTTGACATTGTACTAAAAATTAACATAACGCGCAGTTGCAGAGTTGTTAAAACACTGAAGCTCTTCTATCTCATCTACTGAACTAGTTGTCCTCTCTATTGCCAAAGTGACACAATTGTTCACAAAAATAATTATAAGTAGACATTACTGAGTACTACTCTCTCTTAAAAGAAGTTCTAACAATTTATCGCCACGTTTCGTATTCGTTCTTGAATTTAAAGTGTAATTGTTTGTTGGATCTAAATAAACTTTACAAATGAAAAAAGATCGGTTTATCGGTCATTCAAAATCCTTATAAATTTTAACGATCGTTTAGCTAGAGAATTCTAGGGTTTCCTATTAATGATCGTAGCCGGTGCATATGACACATTTCTAGCAAAGTAAATATTTATTATCGCATACTCGTATTTAGAGATCTATAATATTGAGGAACTCCAAAGTGTGTGTGAATAAATTTGTTAGTAGGTCATACAAAGTAAAATTTTACTATCGTACATTAGGAAAATCCCAACAATGTGAATTTTTCAACTTAATGTAAGTAAGTATTTTTGCTTTCATCGTAGGCGCCAACACAACACAAATCATTACATTTGATTGCGATGGAAGAAGCGAAGTGTAACGGGCAAAGGTTTAAATTAAATTTAATTTTCATTTATACAAATATTTTATGGCTTGTAGTCAGGTTATTTGAGCCGATAAATACACAATAAAGTCAACAAGTGCATAAATGCACTTGGTATGCATGTAAATCTTACTCTTACACGTAAGACAATGTTCATACAAAAGCAAATGTTGGAGTTAGTAAAAACGATCAAATATCCTTGAAAATCTCTTAAAATACATACAAATATATTTCATAGCAAAAGTGTACATTCATACAAGAGTATATGTAAATATGTACACACTCGTATGTATGAACATGCAAATGAGAGGTGTTTCAATACAGATAACTATAGAGAAACACACGCACTTACACACACTAACGTATACAAAGGATGTTGCAAAGGTATGTTCTTATGTACATACATACATACATACTTTGAAGATGTATAAGGTAAAACTATTTGCCTGGAGATGAAAGTCAAACAACACATGAGTGCAAACATTCACTTCCTTCTTCAATAACTACAGGAAGAAGAAAATAAATATTCATATAAACAGTGAGTAAAACGTAACAAACGTGTTGGGTATGTAGGCATGTGTGGAAAATCGAAGTAATTATGAATGAACATTCATACTTAAATGTGCATATATACAAATATATGTATGTGTCTGTAAATATTCGTACATAAAATTGGAGGATACCGACGTATAAAGTTAAATTCAGTTGACTGAAAAGTTCGATTGTATGTGCGCGTATGATGATATGCGTATGCATTCCCCCATTACTAGAACCCCCTCTTTAACTCTGCCTCCTCAATCATCTTTGGGTATTACTAACTCCCCGGGGAAGTTTTCTCTTTTCCCATTTCTATTTTGAATTAATATTTCCCTAAGATGTTCCCATTTCTTTCCTTTAATTGTCAACACTGTTTGAAAAAGGGACAAATTATCCAGAATATTTCGTGGGTTTGTATAATAGACGACTGTTTCCCGAGAACAAATGATAATGGGAATGTATAAATCAGAATATCATCGAGATTCTTAATCTACGCATCGTCTGCGTTGCTTTCTTCACAACCATTTATGCACTTTCGCCTTATAGAATTGACTATATTGCACATTTAATGCTAGTGGAGTGTAAAGCCAAGAATTTGATTAACTGTTCAAGATTTCCATGCCGATTGTACGGATCCTTCACACAGATATTCTGTCATAGTCAAACCTTTTCCAGTACTTTCTGATGCATCGGTGAGAAGTTCCTTCATGGGGACTATTAGTTTACCGTTATACTATGGTTAATTTATGGATGCAAATATCCTTGATGTTATTTTTTCACCGTGGTTTGCCTATTACGATTCATATTGCTCTTTTCACCCCGGCAAAGTCTTTATGGGCACTGACTTATAGTAATTACTAAAATATCGATTGGTATTATCGCAGCAACTACAGCTTCTGTTTAATCGATATGGTGCGAAATCAACTTGTTGTTCGCAGAGAACCCAGTCGGTAAACATTGGTATATATTTTTGCGAGTGCATCAGACCATATTTGTACTGCATAGATAATCACTTAGTTGACAACAGTCGCAAATATTTTGCAGGAATCTTGCTCAGCGTGCCATAAATTCCTAATCTTTAAAAGTTAATCGGTTGTCTATCATAACGGGTTACTTGCGACTATCGCAATGACGGTCGCTACTACAATTCTAATCTCACGATGGAGTGTGTATGTTTGTTTATATGAACGTGGTTTTATCTTTATAAAAGTAAGACGTTAAACACTGCCATGATATGAAAACTCCACGAGTGAAACATGTACGAGTGATACTTGTAGTAGATCTTAAGCACACACACTTACATACGGAATACCCAAGAGATTGGTAGATGATTGGATAGCAGTGTGTAAAGTTTGTGTTTGCAAACCACAAGAAGATTTTAAACATAAGCGATGGATAAGTTCTACGAGTGCGTGACATGATTTTTTAATAAATCGTATAGGATACGATATGTATCCTATACTTTAATGTAAATGAGAAAGAGAGACTTTTAGGGGACGAATTTAAAGAAAAAAAAAGTGAAGTTGAAAATATATGCATCGAAAACCATTCAATCCGCTGCTTCTGCATCCACTATGACGTATTGATCTCGATAATTAAAACACTTGTCTTCAACGGTGACCACATGCTCCGTGTTACACTCATCATTATTCTAAACAAAACGCCCTTCAGAAAGGGATGATAAAAAATAATATTTAGTCGATCTGTTGAAGTTCTCTCGTACATGGGGTGGTTTTTTCCATGTGTGACGTAGTTCACGTCACCGATTCGTTCAGATCGTTTTTTGTGTTTCATTCCTTTCGTTCACATGCAATAGGAGTACCTGATTAGGTTTCTATGGCAATGTGGCGTTGCCGCATGTGATTTTAAAAATAATAATCTGTCAGAGAGCAGTTCAATATCAATTATACAATAATAAATGTGAAATAAGTTTTCAGCCAAACTCAATCAATGAAAAAGATATTCTATTCGGCTGTCGTTTACTTCTTGTTGCACGTTTAACGTCAGGCCACTCCCCAGTGTTTAATAAATTGGTCCTAATAAGCAATAGATTGACGATATTTAACTACTAAATTATATTTAAAAAATGTTATATTTTGTGGGCCTTTTATTGTTTATTATTGAGGGTTATGAGTTTCTTTATAATTTTTAAAGTAGTGTCGATGTCTCCAACACAGGTAAAACAAAAATTTAATTTTTCAGAACTTGATCTGAATAAGTAAACTTTTACTAAATTCGAATACAAATACAAGTTTTACAAGAAAAGATTGTCGAATAAAAGTTTTTACGCTAATAGACTTGATAAGATTCAAAAATGCATTCTGCCCAACTGTTTTAAATGCCAACCACTGCCACAAGCGAAAATTTTAGTAACAGAGAACGATATAAATCTAAAAGAGCTCAGCAAAGCGGAATTGATAATTATTATAGTTCCCGAGAATAACTTGGCAAACTGCTTTACTTACTTCCCTCTTCACATATTAAATTCACTCCCGCCGCCGTTTGAAAATAAATCTCAAAACTTTTATTTAAGACATTTTTGTTGATGGAAACCCGGGGTACTTTTCCTTATTTTAAATAGGAGGAAGAGATTTGTTTTTACTTTACGACACAAGTAAAAATATCGAAAATTTAAAATTGCATTACGTAAAAAATTTGGAATAATTTTTGCATTTCCTTGTTGCAAGGTTCTTTATCGACTTTGTCGTGTCTGCCTTTGTATTTGATATTTCAAATGCCAATGTTATCGTATCGTCATGATGACGTTGCATGCAGAATATTAATAAAAAAAATTAATAGAAAACTCTTGCTAAAATACATTTGATTAAGTTTGAGATGTTAAGAGTAAGAAAAATTAAAATATTCCGCTGTACTCCACTCTGTTTCAATTTTTAATTATTTTATTTTTACCCTACAATAACATGAGACGAATATACGTTTAGTTTGTTCGATGTCTTATCTTCCCCATTTATTATGGCTGAATGCACAAAGAACTCGAATTACAAAAATAGCAAAGGCGAAATTCTTCAAGAGAAAAACATTTTCAAAGTAATTAATTTCAGTTCACGTATTTCCGTATTTTGTTTTTATAAAAAATAAAATATTGAATAGTATCTTGGCGGTCAGCTTCGATCGAGCGAAGTTTTAGAGAAATTGGACATCCTGGTTGCATGTCAGCCAACAGATCTGTGGCGGTCACTTGAACATGTCGTATTTCACACTTTGTCATTCACAGACCTTTTAAATAACGAAACGAAAAATGACACTGAAGATGACACATAGCCGAAACCGGTTTGTCTCCAAACCAAACTTGACAAGGGATGACGGAAATTCGTTCCAAAATTCTACACCTTTTAAATAAAATGAAATTTAACGCCCACCCGTGCCCATGTTCAAGTCGTTGTTAACATGTTATAGGGTTTATCGTCAACTTATTAACGTTTGGTTTTGGTGATTTGCATTGATTTCATAAGCTTCAAATTTTCTGCCGATTGTCACTCTATCGATCCTAGGGCTTCGACATAACGGATCACCGTATAAAACACAACATACAACATTTCTTGTCTACCACAAATAAATGTTTTTACTATTTGGCTTTCAGTGTAGGTCAACAGATTCGCGGGGAAAATTGCAGACCCTGCCGTTGGTAGGGCTCTTATGCATTTAAAAAGGATATTAATTATTTTTTTATATTTTACTTTTCATTGGCGTTGTTGGGATTAAAAGAAAACATTGCCTTAGTTTGATTGTATTCGATACACACTTTTCTAGGGATTTTCATGGCAGGGGTGGGTGGGTGTCTTAGCTACACTTTCCATAGTCAATTCTAGCTGTTGTTTCTGCTCAAGTAAGTGCAGTTTTTACTGAAGTGAGTGTCAATGAATATTCAAATAGATTATGAAAATACGAATAAACATTGCAAAAAGTAAGAAAGTTATTTAAATTTCCCTAAAGCGCTACGAAAAACGAAAGCATATTCATTAGAATGGCTGCTAAAAAATAGTAGATTAATTTAAAAAAAAGTGGAAAAGAAATGGTAAGAAAATTAATTAATTTCAACTTTGTTTTTTAAACTTAAAAATATTAACAATATGAAGAAAAAAGCGAGAATGAGACAACTCAATTGTAGGAATAAGAAGTTGCATAATAAGACTTAATAAAAAATTACATCAGCAGCTTAATTCGTTTTAGTTTTTCCATATCTATGCAGGAATACATATTTTTAAATTGGGTGCGCAAGTTGGTAGTGTATTACTGCATCAGTCTGTTGGTTGCGAGTTTGATATCGCATGAGTGTGCTGCAGCTAAAATAGTTAGTGCGTTGCCTTTTAAGCATTCGATGGCTTTAGTCGCTTGCATTTGCACATCAGCTGCTGCCAATCATAAACATACATTTTTCTGATATCTTTTAATACTAGTACATATAGCAGCGCCCTGCTTCGTCGATATCACTGTATAACACTTAATTGTCGGCAAAGTAAAATGCTTAAAAAAATTGCTGTACTAGTTTCAAGTAATGTGGCTAGATAACGAGCAATCGCAGAGCTGTTAAAATACTTTTCTCTCCCCTCTACTTCAATTCCTGTCCTTTCCAAACAGCTGTCGATCATTGCGTTGTATCGGATCTTGCAATTTTCATCAATTTGTTAATAAAGATGAAAAATAAGAGGTTTACTCTATGATATTCATACAAAATCCGCCAGCCTCTTTCTATAAATGAATGTGTTATTATTCAGGCATTTGTATCTGCCTTTTGTGGCAGACACCATTGGCTGCAAAAGTAATCGTTGTCTGCCATACTGGCACAGAAACAATATCATCGTTTGCTAAGTGGAGTTGTTTGCATAAAAATGTTATACAATATTATTAAAATTGCCAGTGAGTTGTTGTCAATCAGTAAATATTTAGCTCAAACCAAAAAGATAAAAAAATAAATCCATACAAAAATTAAGCAGGCATGCTACAGTTGGCATAAACGAGTTTCGGGTACCTTTCAATTCTCTAATGCTGTCTTAGTAATCTTTTCCTAATGTTTTTTATATCATGTCCACATACCTTTTAATTTCTTCATTGATAAATAATAATTTTTTACACATACATCTGCGTAAATATATTTAGCTGCGAAACTGGTCTGTGTTGATTCTGCGGAGGACAATGGAAATTTTTGTTTACTTGAGAAATTACAAAACTCATATTGTCTTATTCAAAGTGGTATTCGCGCACTCCCCTATTCACTCCTTTGCTTTGAATATGAAGACTTTGAAATGTGTGTAAATACTCGCACTTGTCTGTGTTCATGCACACACGAGTGTGTATTTCCTGTTCCTTTTTGTTGCTGCACTTGTTTTTATTATTAGAAAATCCTTTGCAGTGCAATATGTTTATTTTTGTTATTGTAAATGAATTCTTTAAAAACTTTAAGTAAAAAGGAAATGGAGATGAAATGAAAAATGTTAAGAACTTCTGTTTGGTTTGTTTAACAGTTTGGAATTCTTTTACTTAACTTTGTATATGGAAGAGTGCATCATTTTACTCGCAATACGAGTATGTGTGTAAGGATGAATATATGTGGACCGAACTTATTTAGCATTTGACGGCATATGCCATTTGAATGGAGGGATAGACGAAATTACACCCAGCAATTTAAAGCAGAATGAAAATGAAAACTGAAGTAGTTGGGGAAATAGCAAGTTAAGCTTATTTCTTTCTCTAAAACACTTTCAAAGTAAATAAATATTTTTGCAAAAACATAAACGCGTCTACAGCCGTAAGTGCATGTTAGTGTGTATATGAACTAGCCGGAGTTATGGAAGATACATGACCGTAGGTGTGTAAATTTAAACTGCTTACGTACGCAAGTACAAGTTAAATTATTGCAGAATTTATTTTGCAGGCACAGGGGCTCCATATCTCCTCTTATTATAGCTCAATTACAGGCGTTTTTATTATGAAGAGGGTCTTCTACAGTCGCTTCTAAAAGGTCGTCAAAACGACGGCCATTAAATAAACCAACCTACCTCAAAATTCTAGTTTTTGTTTGTTTTTTATTTGAAAGAATAGAAATGCTAATTGTTATTTATTTATTTGTCTCGTTTTTGTAGCGACTTCTGGTTCCTTAAGTGGACCAATAAGATGTGTTGGCGTTCAAAAATAATTTGTTTATTTGTTTATTATTTGCATGAGCGTTTTCTTGTTACCAGTATCTTTAATGCATTAATGTGAATTGTCTAAAGACCTTAAAGTAAAAATTCTGATTTAAAAAAATAGAATACAACAGCGTGTAACTTATAAGAATCGCATAAATCTCCTCTCGCCATGTTGAGTGTTCCAAACATTTGTAATTCAAAATTTTTAATTCTCAAAGCTGGGATTTTTTTCTATTTATTCGTTATTGCTGCAATAAAACTCCTAGTCTTAGCCCAGTGTTATCTGTATTTATTCTGTAGACGTTTGTCGACTAAAAGCTTGCAATGATCAAAAAGTTTTGCTTGTGTTGGAAATTCGTTTCCGAAAATCGAATTGTTGTGTTTAACTTAATATTTTTTAGAGTAAATAATGAGAGAAAAGACATCAGTGATAAATCTCATTAATTAAAAAGAATTTTTATTCATACGGCCTCTAGTCATAAAGAAAGATTAAGTTTTTTCATATTTAAAGAAAATCGATGGTATTTCTTATATTGGCGGCATTGGCACGCCCTGAGGTGGGGTTGGCATTTGACGTTTTGCCTTTAAGAGCGGATGCATAAATTAATTCAAGCATTAAACTTATATACTCCTACTCAGCCTTATTATTTGAGCATCTTTTGGTTCCCTTTGGGTACGTCAGATTATTCGGGCGGAGTTTGACGGCGTTTCTAAAGAAATTAATTAAGTTTTTCTTTTTCAATTTCATATGCGAACAGGAGAAATAGAAAGGGGAAAAAAATAAAATGACCCGTAATTATTGAGGTATGTTTGAAGGTTACCAGTAATTTGCTATTTATACCAACCTTTGCAAGACTTTCTGTCGGTTGAGCTCTCTACCGGAATAAATCTTAATGATGATTTGTTCATGTATCGAGTATCAACGGGATTTGAAGTCGGATTTTGTAAGAATGTGAATTTACTGCTAAGTTGTCTCGGCGCGTTAGACATTTAGCATGTGGAATACCAGCATTATTTAAAATGGCATTTATAACAATAACTGGCAAATAAATAAAAACTTTCACAAACATCTTCATTTTTAATAGACCGCCAATTCTTTTTTTTCTAAACGACACATGAACGAGTTGTGGATGCAAGTCCAAGCCAATAATCACAATTTATCGTTCGATGACAATGAAAGTGCCAATATTTTATTCCATACTGCGAACAACAATAGACATGAATAATGGCATTCATGCAAGTGCGAGTAAATGTGCGCATGCATCTGCATGAATTCGGCTACGAACACACATACGGACGCAATCATGCACGTAGCTTTATGTAAAATAATTCTTTTGTTTTTTTATTGATCAAATTGGCATTAAATATTTGATAAAAACATTCCACTACACGATGTTCTGTTGATGTTACAGAGTTTCTATGTGTTTAACTCAAAAGTTTAACAATAATTTACAAAATAATTGATTGGCTTTTGATTAAAAAGTGAATTATTTCGCTGCAAATAAAACATGATTTTGTTAAATTTTTATTGCAGTTTTTGTTCGTTTTCGCTTCAATAATAAAAAAAATAAAACAATTAATGCAGGCAACTGTTTCAATAATCACCGGCTTTATGTGTTTCGATTTGAATACAAATTTAACTGCTTTTTGCACGAAATTGTTGCTTTTTTATATTCGAAATTATTGTGTTGAGCTAAATTTAATAATGTTACACAATTTTTATGTGATTGATTACGAATTATCGTTTTGTATGGAATATTTATAAATAAAAGGTATTTTCTTTCGACGTGTGGGCTTTTAAACAGTTTTGAACAGAACCAAACTTGACAAGGGATGACGGAAATTCGTTCCAAAAAGCTACCAAAATCGTTGTTATATGTTAAAAATCAATTTAATTATAATTTCTTTTAAATAAAAGTGGTGATAAGAAAGTCCGCTATAGGAAAATCCACAGCATTGACATTAATTTGATGTAATTTTAGCTACTGTTTCCACTTTTTTGCAACCGGTTTTTTGACCCCGAATTTAAAGCAATCCTCCCGAAATGCCCCGAGAAAGGGTATACCAAATGTTATTCAAATTTAATTTTTATTTTCAATCGTATCGAAAATCGGATTATCTAATAGTAGAAGCTTGACTACATTTTACCAACATACAGATCTTAATATTTCTAACTGTCACTACAAAGACACAAAATTCGTAGTATTGTTTTCATTTAAATTGAGAAAAATAATTTGCATAACAAACAATAATAATGAAGGACTTTACAAAAGTCACGTTTGAGAAAATTATAATTTGTAGAAAAACGGTAATAGAAGATATTTTGTTAGGAGGAAAAAAATGCCGACTCGTTTGGTTATTACAAGTCAAAAAAGAGAATTAATTAAAAAAATGTGACGGTCACTACTGCTTCGAAAGAACCGAACGTCATTACTGCCCATATTTTTCTTGACACAACATACATATTTACATACGTATGTATGCATTAGTATGCACATATGCTTCGAATATGTTAGCTGTTTAGAAACAAGCCAAGTTACAGCTCAATTGCAATTGGAACTACTGTCGACAACGACTACGAAATATGGAACGATGAATTAATATTAAGTGATAGCCGACGCCATGTTGCCACCATTAAAATTATTTATATGTATGTCACCGCTAGTTCTTGGAGTTATGCAAAATGAGACAATCGGGAGAGACGAAAACTAAAATATATTGTATTTTGACGACTTTGCGGTCAGCAATTAGGCGGTATTTTGCCTTGTATATGAAATGTATTGTCGACAGTGGATGTAGTGTTAATTGTAGTTGGGCTGGTACTACCATCCACGCATTCCCCGAAAATTCGTTTGCTAGAAACCCGTTCGTGTAAAACTCAAATAACTTAAAATATTTCTCGCTCAAGACGTTGATTGAAAATATCGAAAATAATTTAAAAATATTTTAAAAAATAAACATTTTAAGCTTTTGCCAAGTCATGCGAAAAAGCAGAATTGTTTAAGCATGGGAAATATGTAGATATATGTGTGTGGGTGTGTGTTTTTGGATAGAAGTATAGAAAAATACTTATTCTTGCTTCTTATTTACATACAAAACAGCCTCAAGTCATAACTACAACAGTCTACTTATTTACATGCAGAAAGAGCAAACATGTACTTGACTGAGGGAGGAGAAAAAAGGAAACGTCTTAGATGGATGGATGGATGGATTTGCATACCAATAACCGACAAAAGCAGACACATAAAGAGGATTTTATATTAAAAACTTGTTAAGCTAACTAAAGTCATGATGATGTTCACTTCAACGTCAACAGATAAACAACACTTTTTTTTACTTCCCCACCAACTTTTGTTTTCTATAAAAAACAAAGTGACGTCATGATAAAAACTTGAAATTATGAAAAAGAATCTTCAGATTTGGATAGAAGTGGTGCATAATTAATATTGTGAAAAAAGTATGTACCAGTAATTATATTCGAATTGTGAAAGTATTGGGCGTATAAATTATTTTGAGCCACCTTTAACACCAGAAAAATAAAAATTAGTTTTAAGCAAAGCGATTTTTTTCATATAAACGACTGCTGCCTCAACATAATTCCACAATCTTAAGGCGCCCATTGAAATCGATATCGCTTAAACTTGTTATCAAAATATCTTACAAAAGCAAAATTAATTTAAGATCCAGCTTGAGATTTTGGGAGGGAAGTATTGAGGAAAACAAATAATTCTTCCATTTTTCTAAACTTTTTGCATGCGAAAATGTTAATTTTTAAAGGTTTTGATGAGGGTAGTTTCTTTTTCCCCTGGATCCCGCGTCTGCACTGACACAATGTATGTTTGTGTATAATATAAATACAAATATGTACATGTTTCAGCTTTATTAATTTTATTATAATTACGCTTTCTGTTGTGGTAACAAGGACTAAAAGGCAGCCTTTCAATATTCGCACCACCTCAAAATGAAATGTTGTTTCAGTTTTCTTTAATAGTTTCACAAAGTGGGCTCCGTTGCTTTAATTGTTGTTAATGTTTTGTCTGTATTTATACTTGACCAACTTGTCAAGAAAACTTTGGCTTCTTTGAAGAAATAGTTTAGGCAATTTATTCTTAAGTGTATCTGAAAAAGTGCTTGTGTTTAAACCGATACATACATCCATACATACTCGTACTTCGTCTTGTGTTTGCTTTCGCAAAGTCAACTTGAAGCCAACACATGATTTATTTTTCCAACTTTTTTTATTTTTTATTTGTATTTTCGAAAACTTTTCCCTAGAATAAAACTTTTTTGATGATTTTAGGGTCTAACCATCAATTAATTCATAAACTTTCTGTGTAAATGAACTGGGAAATTTTTAATTCTGTGAAACACACGCACAGCATAAAAGAATATATATTATAGACAGGGTCAGCATTTTCTGCTAGTTTCATGAAACTATATCAGATTAGATGGATCTAAGTGCTATTAAAAGTTTTACATACGAAACTGAGGCCACTTGATTGTGACATAACGTAAAAATTGTCTTGAAAAGTGAAAAAAAAAACATGTGTTTTTCATGTCAATCACAACATCAAACAAAATTAGTTTTTGCAACGCACAATAAAATGTACGAAGGAAAAATTTTAAATCGGGAAAAGAAAAACATATATTTTGTTTTAATGAAGTAGCGTACCACGCGTGCATATAAGGAATTAATTTTATTACAAAATTGTTACTTTCTGAAAAGGGTTTCCACAGTCAAAGAAATAGTTGTAAGGATTTGAGAAGTGCTAATTCGTGTCTTATATCGAATCAAAATACTTATAAGAGGAGGGTTTTGATTAGAAGTTATAACAAATATTTTTTTTCAATACGGCTGTTATTTACTTAAAACAGCAAAAATTATGAAAACAAATTTTGCTTTTGCTGTATTCAATCTGCCTGACTAATATTTGTGTGAAATAATTTCATGTATTTTTGTTTTTTTTTTTCAATAATTAATTTACATACAGAAATTTTTCATGACATGTTTCATAAACAGCACCAAAATTATGAAGAAGTACCACTTCAACGATTTAATTTTCAATAACTGGCGCACAGAGATAACTTACCACCCAAAAATTAATTTCGGTGATTTCATTTTAAAAAAAAAAAATTCATCTGTTAAAGAATTTGTTTCTTGAAATTTAATTAAGTTCTGGATGGATTTAATTAATTATTTAATTAAATTTGATATTATAGATTTTTGGAACTCAACTTCAAAAAAATTAAATTATTAATTGAATTAATTAAAAACTTAATTAAATTTTAAGCTGAAAATGTAAATTTCAAACCTATCAAGGTAACAATTTATATCGAAACTTATTTCTGTTTTTCCTCTTTTAGGGATTCACCAAAGAGCTCTATTTCAGGTAGAAATCAGCCAACCAAGTCAAATGTTCTTATTTCCTCCACGTATCTACTTTCTATTCTTTTAGAAACGGCTAAAAAACAAAACCAGCTCTTTTTCGCGTTTAAGCTCATTTTATTTATGGTTACCGTAAGAACATAAAGCAAACTTATCCTTTATTTAATTAAGGATATCGCAACTTCCTTTGTTTCATCGTAATGCACATACATACGCACGTGTCTCGGGGTGTGTATGAAGGAGAATTTACACCAACGGTGGCTAGTTAACGACTACACGTAGTAAAAATAATAAAAGGTAGCCACTAGAGCTTGACGTTGTCTTCCACTGGCACTTTCAAGGCCTTTCATGTCTTCCTACAGATTTGCCACAATGCTACGTCGCCCTGCTGTTGAACATCTGTGTATTTTGTAATTCTTAAACATATTTTTGCGGTAAAAAGTTTAACCACAAACTTTAGATGAAAACTATTTTGTTGCGTTATGTTAATATGTACCTGTCTGTTTAAACACGCTTAACATAAAATATTGTCGGAAGCTAGAGCGTTTTTACTCAAGCCGATGGGGAAGGGGCAAATGTCAAGTTTATTTGAAGTTCATATTCATTTGCAGTTGCTATAAGGTGGCAATTTGTTTCATTAATGTTCCCCAATTCGTCATTTGATTTCGTACAAAAGCGTACGAGATTGTAGGAGATTTTGTGTTTTCGCATAATTTTAAGAGTTTATTCACCACGCGTATAAAAAATACAAAATGCCTTCAGTTGGTGTTAAGAATGTGGGAAGAATCGCAAATTAATTAAATTAATCCGTTATCAAAAGTTGGCTTGCAAATCGAAGCAACTCAGAAGAATCCATTATCTCCGTAAAACTTTCTCTAGCGACAAGGAAAGTTCGAATGAGTAGGAAGGATATCGAAGCAGATCAGGCAACCGATTTGAAATTTACGACTACCTTACTTTCCTTAAATCTTATGCTAAGATTAGCTTTTGCTCTAACTATAGTGATTTCAGACTGTCGACTGGTAATCGCCGGACTCCTTATCACGGAGTCTCTTGTAATTACTAGCATTAGTCTCAGGATTATGTCTCCCATCGCATTCACATTTAACAAGTTTCTGTTCGTGGTCCTAAGTCGCATGCTAGCCAGTGTTGAAGATTCACATAGAATATGCGATACCGTCTCCGCCTCTTCTTCAGGAGCATCTTTAGAGGCTGATCAGAATGCATCCCTATCTAAATCGCGCGGTCCAATGCCTCTGGAGTACTTTGAGACTTTCACCCATCCAATTAAACCCAGAGTTCCTTCAGAAACTTCATATAATTCCCACGAGTAATTGCGAAAAACAGGTCCACCCACACAGATCTCTATATGCACGACTCTGTATTAAGACTGGATATTAACTGGTATCCACAGTTCGCATAGTAGAGCCTAGATACGTTCTTGGCCACGCATCCCTGGTATATGCTCTTCCATCGTGAATTAGGGATTCTTATTCTCTTCGCTCGACTTATTTAGACAGACTCCTAGCAGAGACTAGAACCTGTTACCGGCCGCCACCATCAGGAGGTATAAGCCAGAACTTCTGATATTGGACTCAGTTACTGCAAGCCACGCCTTTGTGCCTGCCAGCTGACAGGCGTGGCGATATTCCAGTTTAATCAGCGTTTAACCACTGACATATTGACAAGTATTATTTTGTGTTATTTGTACATTAATATATTTGAGATATGTGTGTGAATGTAATAAACGACATAAAATAAATAATAATCAAGAAGTAGTCACAGAAATAAATTTATATAAAGACACATTCATACACATTCCTTTTCCTAAGGCACGAGTACAATAATATTTATACACTCAGTTCACTAGAACAAAATTGTCGTTAAATCAGAAGGAGTGTGTCACAGAATTTATTATTATTGTACGAGCGATTTTATACAGTAGTTTAGTTAGGATTATGTAAGATAAAGGCCGCATTAAAACAAGGAGGAATATGAGGCGTCATCTACTCTGTCTTCTGTTACACATAAGTATCTTCAAAGTATAACATTAAGCTCGTCGCTTAGTACTTTGTTGTTGTTTTAATCACTTTGCTGTCTCAGTTAATTAACTATTTGTAGTTTTTCCTTTCATGCACAAGTTCTTGTAGTTTAGAGCTAAATAAAACAGTCAGATATGTACGATTTAAGAATGAGAGTTTATATATTTTAAATGTTTAATAGGAAGATTTTCCAATAAACTTTCTTTATACAAGTATTTTGTTTTAAACTACAAATAGAAAACAATTTGCGCGGCTGTTCCGTAGGAGCAGTTTTAAGTTTTTTAACATACCGACTAATCAAATCTGTTCGTGGTCTTCTGTGTGGAAAATACGTGTAGATGTTCCTGTTCAGTTTGAGCGTAATTTTTTATTTTTGATCGATATTATATCCTTGTTCTCAGCATAGTTTATTTTTTTGTGCGATGGCGGAACAGCGTTTCGCGAACAACTGTTCGGACAACTTTGTTTGAACACGAACTGCTCATCAACAGCGACGGTCTTGACGAGACAAATTGCTGTGCGAACAGCAATTTGTACGTTGGCAGAACAGATTTACGGGTAGTTAAGACGACATTGCAAAAGTTATGCAGAAGAGACAAGAACAGAGTGCTTCGTTAATCAGCAGTTTTGTATAAAATGTAAAATTCCACATCGAGTTTTAAACATTTGTAAATATTGAAAGTATCGAGTCGAAAGTTCACAAATACTCGTGGGTGTCAGTTGTGTTCTTATCTTGTAATCATGTTGAATATTTTTCTATCCATGTTTTGAGTCCATGTGCAACACAACGCACTCATCAACGTACATCTCGTATATTTTCTGCAGACCTCGCACATGTTTAGTTTTTGCTTAAATATTTCACTTCATTTTGGTTTTAATGGTTTTGTTTTTATTATTCTTCATCAGAGCCTCGTTAATGGCGGGAATAAAACAATTAAAGCAATTAACACTTCCTAATTATCTTTTATAAAATAGACTACATTGCAGCATAAGCCGAACACTCAACTTGTACCCTGAATGGATGTGAGTGTATGTATGTATGTATATTAATGCGTATGTGCTATGCACAAGCTATTTACATACAAACATACATGCACACGAGTATAAACAAGTTTAAGCATGTTTGTATGCTGCAAAGCAGTCTGCAAGTAGTACGAGTATATTTAGCATGCATTAGTTGTAACCACAATTATTTCCCACAAGACTGTGCAATCAGACATGCAAACGCGTTTGTTTCTCTTGAGCTGCAGTATACAAACTACATGTGATCAGACATATTAACACACATATTTTCATATCTACCACCAGCGACAAACATGTGAGAATATATTTTTGGGATGCATTTAAAATACTTGTACTGATCCAAGGATAAAATTAAGCAAAATAGCAGGATTCAAGTTAGAAATAGCACTACTTTAGTTTGGATTGCCGGACCACATTTAGCAAAAGCTCTAAAAAACAAGTCACATCCGCGCATTTTACACGTCTTATTGATTAATTCATTTCTTGCACCACACATCGATACATCTTTTTCTATGGCACTTTATGATTTTTTTCATAATTATTAAAACGGATTTATTTTCTATCACTTGCTTTATCTTAGTATGTGCGATGCGTCAACGAAAGAATTGCTTGAACAGACCAATAACTTCCATTTACTAAAAATTACCTTAAATGCCACTTCTCACTTCGCTATTGAAGAACATACATAACATACATAACATACATATGCTAGGTGGCCTTTGATGGAATTAAGGCTACATTTTCCATTACAATATAATTGTAACTTTTCAAAATACAAAGGCATATTGGGTTGTACAGTATTTCTTATACTTTTCAACTAAACTTCAAACTAAAATGTTTTTGATGAAAAATTGTTACTGTGATTAAAAAACGAAAGTACTTCACTAAATCAAGTATATACATTTCCTTTTTTAACGTTTTTAAATCTCTAGCAATAAAATATTATTTGCTCGAATGCCTCAAAATTACATTTCCCGACTAAGAGTGTTGCCATTAATGCGAGAGCACACACACGTACGTACGTACGTACGTACTCATGGCAGAGGGAAAAAGCCATGAAGCTTTAAAATAGTAAATACGAGTAAAATACAGAGGGTGAAATATTGCTGAAAACTATTTATAAAAATCAATAAATAATTCGTAACTAACAACATTTTTCTGACCCTTCTTTTGCCATTCATGCGTATCTTCGCACACGTAAACTTACATTCATTATTTTAGCTCTAAAAAAGTTACCGATGTTTACAACTAAAATGAAATTTTAGCTTAATTTAACAAACACTCAGCAAATGTGAATATAAAGAGAAATACATATCTACATGCATATGTATGTATGTATGTGTGTGGCCTGATGATTTATACTATTCCGAAATTTTTACAAACGTCATCAGTTACCATACGCTTGCTAAAACTGTGTCCTTGCTAACATAAATACGACTGCATATGTATATAACACATGCTCGTGTCTGTGTGTGTGAGTGTAAGCTTGCTTAATAAACAAAACTAAAAATTGCGGCACGTTTCGAACATAACACTGCATTTTAAAGATCAGATTAAGTAATGAAATTGTTATAACTTATCGAAATGCTACAATTGCTTACAACACATTTTCTTAAGTTAACACGGAGTTTTAATTTTTTATAAAGTATCAAGTTTAACATTTCGAAAGGATTGATCAGATGGAGAAAATATTTAACGAAACAGGGGTAACCACTGTCTTTGGCGAATAGTTATTCATCTTGTGTAGCGTAATTCAAGTTAAATGACCGTAAGTAATATTACAAGTAAAATTGCCCATCAAACTAAATAGAAACTGTGAAGGTACACAAAACTTTTGGAATTTTTGTCGCACGATTTCTACAAAGAAACAAAAACATTACGAGTAAAAAGGGTTTTTTTTTTTAAATATGTAGGAAAATTACATTCATACACAGGCAGATTACATCCGTCCAGTAGGGTAGTTAATTTCGCTACTGGTGGCGAGACTAATCAGCAAGAGGAATGGTGGTGGGTTTCAGAACGCTAAGAGAAGACAACAGGAGAGGGAAAGCAGCGGCAATGAGTAAGAAATGAGTGAGATTCTAAGAGACAAGCAGAGTAGGAGCTTTAGAAAACAGATAAATTGGTGGCTACGGTGTAGTTCTAGCTACATACAGGCTACAAACAGTCTTACACACTACAACAAGGAACTATTTTAGTGGTGAACTTTATTGTGTCAAGGCAAATAAATAAGAATTTTTATAATTGTTCATTGGTTTACAACCGGTGAGAGATTATCAGGGACCAATGCCTCATAACATCCATCCAATCTGTTAAGTTTACATACTACATAATACTCGTAAGAGGTTAACTAGGAGGATTAGGTGAAAAGGGTTCCATATTAAATCCAGGATCCTAGACGTTGAATTAAATCAAATGAATTACATTCGATTTGTTTAGGAACAGTTAGGCAGCAGACCTGAACCACAAGGCACAAAGTGGTTTTGAAAAGAGTTATAAATACGTTTCATATAAAAATTTACGAGTTAAAGTAATGTAACAGACAAACAGTAGTCAGTAGTGCTATAAACTTTTATTGCAAAAAGAAACCTGGCGGAACTACGTTACACCGCAGCTTCAAAATCAGATTAACTAGAGGTTCGTTACACCGCTTATGTAGTTTAATTAATAATTCCTTAAAGCAACATTACGCTTATTTCCTGAAATATTCGCCTCGTTGGACCTTATCGCTTGAAAACTATGACGGTGTAAAGGACTTTTACTAGAACAAACTTAAAGTAAATTATCTAATTCCGCTGTATGATAATAAAATGTATCGATACTGTTACTTTTAATATGTTTTTCTTTTTTCTTTAAAATTCAAATTTTTTCTATTGTTTTCCCAAAGAAAAAACGGTTAATTTCTGATGTTTACTTGCCTTTCAAGCTGTTTGTTTTTAGTATTTTTACTTTACTATTACTATTGTTAAAGCAATCATTCATTGAAGGAGTTGATAAATTTCAAAATATATATAAACTTTCTCTCCGGCAGATTAACAAGTCTCCATGGTTTCCTTAATTTAACTTTAATCCCCACTTGTAGCTTTAAAGAATTTATGTTTAACTTTGCAAAGAAATTAACAAAATGTCTTAAGTTTTCTTGTGATGAAAGCTTTTCACTGAAAATACGAAAGAAGTTCCAGTTCAAGTTTCTTTTATAAATATTTATTGGATTTATTTAATTCTGCTGCTGCTTTGTCATAAAAATTGTGCAATAATAATGAAAATAAAATAACCGTAATGAAAATGTGTAAATGTGTTGAATATTTGTGGAAAATGAATCTTAAAAAAGGAATTGACTTCGAAAAATAAATAAAACAAACAAAGAATACATGTGAGTAGTGACTAGCGTAAATATGAGCGGGTAAGACTAGAGGTTTCATATTTTTGTGTTATCAAACAACTGGAAACAGTATCAAGTTGGAAAGCTCCTCACTCACATGCTCACTTTTACGATTAAAATTCTAATCACATTAAGTGCCAAACGACAAGTAAACAAACTCGTTAAAGTAAAATGTTTTTTTTACAAAATTTACTAAAACCAAAACAAGTCCTCCCTCATTATGGGGAACACACACACGTTTAAAATAGAATGACTTCCAAATAGGAATGACTATAAAACCTGATATTATATAAATTTATTACTCTCTTAGTCAGAATCGTAAACAAAATCCTTGGACGTGAACACACAAATTTCACGATGGTGAAATCGTAACAACACGAAAATGCCAAAATATTAGAGTACTAACACGCATAAACATCTACGTTTTCAATAAAACAACTAATAAAAAAGTTATAGTCATATGAAAAGACAATATAATATTGACAAGCAAATGTTGGTTTGAGTTCTTAACTACTTTTGTTTAGACCAATGTTCTCCCGCCTTAACTTCCCTCCACCCCAATACTGCGTATGTGATTGTTTTCAAACAAACTGAATTTGGTGTAATTTATTCTGCGAAATTCTGTTAAACTTTCAATTAGACATCGCAATAAAATATTAAGACGAAAGGGCATAAAAATATTAGATCCTGCCTCCTAATTATGAAGAAAAAAGAACAGCGTGATTGCGTATTCATAACTCTCAGCTTGGCTTCGTATAATTAAAAAACCTTTTGCAATATTTAATGGATTTATTTCACGTATTATTTTATATGTACAGTATGCAGTATGCCCTCGTTATGTGCAACCGCAACTCCTCTTCTATTGCAACAGACGGATTTTGGACTTTGTAGACGCCATTAGAGCAATAGTACAAAACTTTGTGACTCGGTTATCGCAAGACTTCATTTTAATTCAGAAGTAAATAGAGCGTAATTGCATATACGAGTACTTAAGATGAACGCTAGTTTATCAAGAATACCAACAAAAATTTAGTTTAGTGCCGAAGAATATCGGGATATTGAAACTTTAAAAAGGGTTTTTGAAACAAACCTTGATCCTTTTACAATAAAATTTGAAGATAAAGTGAAAAATATTGATGTCTATTGTTGATAGTACCTAATAGGTTAAAAGGATCATCCCCCGCAGGTAATGTAACATAAACGGTATGAAGTTGTCGAAGATAATAAATAAGTATATTAATAAGTTAAAGTTTTTACGTTCCTTAATAAATATTCAAATAAGATTTATAACAAAAATTATCTAAAATTATTTAACTTTAAATACAAATCTTTTAATCAGATACCAAAGTTTGTGCTAGCACTTTTTACTATTTAAGTAGCATTCTGAATTTAATACATTTAAAGTTTTGGCACAAACTCGAATGAACATAATCTGTGGCACGAGTATTAAATTATATTTTCTTGATGTTGGCACAACGGAGCTGTTGACCTTTTCCAAAACGAAAGCTGATTTCATTATTTGCTTTGTTTTCGAAAAGAAAAAGCTATTTTATTTTCTTTTTATTTCTGTCTTCTTTTATTACGCCTGAATGGCCAATTTTATACAGGTATAAAGGTATTTTCTGCTACAAACCAAAATCCAATGGCATGAACGTCATGTCATGTGTTTTTTTTTAAGTAGAGGTTGTTGTAAAATAGAACGAAATAGACATTTTGCACATGCGATATACAGGTTTGTCCTAACAAACAAAAAACAACAATGGCAAAAAGGAAGACATAAAAACAAAAGAAGGCGAAACAAACATTGACCAAAGATTTGACAAGATAAACATAATCACCACTCGGTTTTGTTGTAGCTGCTGTTGTTGTAATTGTGTAACTTGACTTTAATAGAAACAAACGCAGTCAAATATTACACTCTTATTGTGATTTATTATGAAAAATAGCTTAATAAAGAAGTTGTTTGATGAAAGGAGGATATGGGAAGCATACATATGTTCACAGTTACAACGTTCACTTCCTCTAAAGTTTTTCCACACTAAGTTTACTTGTAAATATTTACACATATGTATATGCCTGTACGTCTATGTGTCTGCTGCCAAGCATAATATATCCTTAACATTTTATACGACTGCCAAATCATCCTATTACTCTGACTTCGATAAATAAGAATATTTAGAAAACAAAAAGCAAAATGTGTACCAGTAAACAAATTCCTTAACGAATAAATGCTCTGCTCAACACATTTTCGTACACTTTAAGATACATACATACGTACGTACGTACATACGAGATGAATACATGCCAGCAGTATCCTTGACTTAGGTATGTGTGTGTAGTCACTTAGTTGGCAGCAGTTTATCGTATACACATTTTTACTTTGCGGTTCAAATATTCACTTTACAGTTGTCCTGTTTTTTTTTTTTGACTTGCTTCAGTTACTTCCCTAGAGTCCTTGCACATACTACAGCAGCAAGTAGGCTAAGTAGTATAGACTTTTTGGGCAAAAGACTGTACGCACTTATTGGAAGACAGTTAACAGAACTATGGGATACGTTTCACACACAAAGCCATATGCACCGCCCCGATTTAGAAACTTGTAAAAAAAGCAGAGCAAATATTTTACTTACAATTCAGCGAGCATGGCAGCAACGAAGATCTTCGTCCGCTATAGAGAAACAGACTGCAATCCTGTGACTTGCATATCTTATTTGCACAAAGAGGCCTATACCGGCATTAGTCGGAAAAATTCTGCATTATTTTATAAAATAACATGGAAAGAGTACAATGCTCCACTACAATGTCATAAATACCTCCAAATAAGTTCAACATTCCTTTTGTTTTCTTCATAAAATCTCAAGAAATAAATCAAGCCTTTGCTTATAAAAATGTGTAACAATACATGTAGGTGTATTGGATTGGTTTACGACTTTCCTTTTATAGCATTTAAAAATATATGATTTAATTTGCTTTTAGTGTGCTGTCATATTTGAACTGTTGCAATAACTGGTTCATTTTGAACAGAAGCTTAATATCAACAGTGACAGCAGTTTTAATCTAGCCTTGTTATTAAACCCAGGTCTTATCCTGTGTCGGAATAAAACTGCTAAAATGGAATAAAATAACGAAAATCTTATTCATTCGAATGTAGCAACATCGCTCGAAGTATTTCAAGAATTCACTTTTTATGTATTTTTCATGTACGGGTGGGTAACAGGTGCATCTTACTTACTTTACAGTCATGCTATTCAAAATTTTTTATTATTATTACATAAATTGGTTAAACAAAAGACAGTGAATTTGTAAAGAATTTCGAATTATTATTTAAAAATTCTATAAAAAAATAAACAACATAAAATATTATTTTTAATTTCAACAACTACATACGAGGACTCGTAGTTGTTTAAGCTTTAACTACGAAGAATACAATAATATACTCGTACATATGAAGGTACACGTAGGGTTAAGCTAAGGAATTTGAGTGCACTTCCTCAAGAAAACTTTTCGAATGAAAGTTCTGCCAGTGTCGAAGAATTCAGTTTTGTTTTTTTTTCTGCTCATGTGGAAAGACAACATTTTTAACAGTGCCAAACCGCAAAATCGGAAGTTTGCTAACAAAATCTAATCACGGAAATTGATTATTGGCATTGTCACCAACACACATATGTACGGTATAACTTACATGCAAACATACATTCATATTTACTTACGAATACAGGAAATTCCGTTCAACATATATATACACACACACATTCACATACTCGTACATCTACAAACAGTTTGGAAAAGAAGTTCAATGATATTTGGTTGCTTTTACAACTGAAGTTTACGTTCTCATCCTCGTTCACTGACATTAGTTTGTTTTTTTATTTTGTATACTGCAATTTCATGTGGTGCGCCTGATTTATGACTTTAAGCGATTTTTTTTTTATTCACACGGACATACTTAAAGCTGTATATGTGCGCGTTCCTATTTTTTGCTTACACTCCAAAAGAGTAACTGGTTTACACACGCGTACGAATATGTATCAGTGTGTTAGTCAGTCAGTTAGATCTGCCAAATTATTTATGCAAAGGAAAACGAGTATCTATCACTTGGGTTTTAAAGCAAATCTGAGAAATTAGGAAATTATGACAATTATCAAAATGTTAATTTGGGAATATTAGAGTTTAAAACCAAAATACGTCCCTTTAATATTCTTTCACGTATAATGAATATTTTTCCCAATAAACAAAACGACAATAATCGACAAAACTTTATATCAAATCTAAAATAACTGAGTTCGCTTTCTTAAGAACCACTTGACTTATCTTCAAGATGTTTGTTTTTGCAACTTTAAAAGTCCACTTTCGAAGCAATCACATGTGCGTGAGTGTGTGTATGTGAGTGAGTGTGTGTGTGAGTGTGTATGTGTGATAATTTATTAGAATTAAAAAGTAAATGAGATTTCACATATTTAGTTCTTGGCATGTCAATTTACTTGTTTGCATGAGTATGTCTTCACGAGGTGTGTGTAAAAATTAAAGTAAATTCTTAATATTTTTCTTTGCTAGTCAATATGTTCCAGTCGTATGCTGCAAGTTGCAACTATTTTGATAGTTTAGTGTATGAATGATTTACTGCTTTTACAGTTCCTGTAGCGCTTGCAGGATGGCTGGAGCTAATATGATTTTCAGAGTGGATTTTCTTTGCTGGGAAAAATTTTAAAGGTACTTTTATGTTATTATCCATAACAAAAGCCCTTTTCATGCACATCATCATAAACACAAGTTACTTATATAAAATCAATCAATTCGTTGAACGCTTCTTCTAATTTGAGACCATGTTCCAAGTATATTAATATATCGCCTTATAAAAACGTAATTATGTCTATGTATGTGACTACTATGTATAGTGGGGACCTAAGAAAGATAAATGGAGAAAATAATCATTAATTTGTAATTTTTTCCCCCTTCAGTATTTGATTAAATATTGACTCCCCAAGGGAACGTAATAAAATTTATTATATTCTCTTAGTACTTCTTATTACAAAACAATTTTGTAAAAATAAATAAAATTACTGATATTATCACACTCCCCACTGATGATATCCACACTCCCCGCACCAAGTACCCACGGACAACATTGATTTCCTAAATGAACCCTTAAGTTTTCCATCGCAACTGTTTATTGAAAATAAATAAAATTTATGAGTTTCTTTCAAGTTTTCTTTCATCTCTTAATACTCGTATTTGTTCTCAGTTTTCCTATTCTTCAACTTTATTGTTTTCTATTGTTTTCATTTCAACGTCCCTTTGCAATACTCGATATCACTTTGTAGACATGAAAATATAATTTCGACTCGTAATAAATACGAATGTAAGTAAAAGTTGATACCCAACAGGTAAAAAATTGTAAAAATCACATTAAAAGTTGAGTTAAAAGATTGCTAAATTAAAAATTTACACATATTTAAGCTGATGAAATATATTTAAAATATGAATATAAATGAATTGAGAAACGCACTAAAGAAAGTCACCAGCTTTAAGCCGACTTCTCTAAATAGTTTTCGTTCTTTGCTCTAAACAATTTTTAGATTTGGATTGCTCATTGTCTTTGAATTAGAATAGTAAACAAATACTCCCGCAACCGATTTTTCCGCTTGGTGAGTACAATGGATTTTTGAGACTGACGCTTACTAATATTGTGACGCAAAGAAGGACGCCGATGAGCATCATGGCGGATCAATATGTTTGCGCCCCACAAATAAAATTTGTCATATGTCTTTAAAATACAACAACTCAAGTATCATTCAATTTCAAATATGTTTAAGGAAATATTTCAAATAAAATATTTTGGAAACCGGCAATTGGAGGACGAAGATAGTAAATTATGACGGTTGTATTCGTGATTATTTCGTCTCATTTCAACCCTTAAATACTCGTATTAAAAAATGGAAAAAGGCAATTAATAGAAACAATTTGTTGACAATTTCACAGTAATCAGTCCAAATGTTCAATGATTTCAAATAATGATGCTGCCTTCAAGTGGAGTAAACAAAGTTGTAAAATGCGTCCGTCCATTCGAAAGGTAGGACAAATAAAATTCTTAATTCGACTGCATTTTTCTACCTCGTTTTGTTTGTTTTTGTTTTCTTTTTGTATCGTTGGTTGCCGTGTTTCTATGACGAATGATGATGCTGTAATTTTCGACACTACAAAATAATTTTCTATCGAAATAAACAACAAAAACTGCCGTTTTCCTTTTTTTAATAAAGTCTTTTTAAACGGAAACGTTGTTGGACTGATATTTCTCTTTTAATAACGCTGCTGTTTTTTGTGCTATTCAAATATTTGTGGTGATTAAAAATTCGTGTAACGTTTTAACAAGTCAGCATGTTTTGAATCTAATAAACTCTTTGTACAGATTTGTTTTTTTTTTTGTGTTTAAATAGAAATAATTTCGTCAGTACAAGTGTGACGTATTACGGCAGGAAAAGTGTGCTTGCCTTCGGTGAAAATACTCCAGCGGTTTTGTAGGTAAAGTTTTGTTAATGCACACGTTTCATGAGTTAAGGACAATAAAATTAAGTGGCCAATTGTGTTGATAAAGGTTTAGAAAAAAAGAAGTAGGTAGGTAGTACCCACACAGAGACTACAAAAATTGTTTGTGATAAACCAAGTGGAAAAAAGAGTTTCGTGTTTTACGGTTGCTATTAAGACCAGAGAAGGTATGTGATTTTGTTTTAATTTTATATTTCATATTCTCATAAATGTCCTTGTAAATAAAAACTAAACACTATTACAAATTTTACAAAACCGTTTTTATTTTCTTCAAACTCAAAAATTGTGTTTCCCTCAAGTACAGACTTTGTTTCCCATTTCCTGGGGTGTTTGCAATCTCTAATATATTCTTTTTTAATTTGATGCTTCCTCCTGACATTTACTTTGAGTTTGTACATCAATTATATGAACTTATATTATTATTATACAATAGCGCAACAGCAGCAAAAAAAATAAAAAGACGCACCACATGCAACGGCAAGTAAGAGTCGCTAAATTGTTTCTTCTCCCGTTTAGCAAAACGCAATACGATCATTAAAAATCCTTCTAGAAAAATTTGCATATTGCGGAAGCACATTGACAGTGATGTATGTCCTTGTAAAAAGAATAAGCATCTATGCTCATTTATATTCGCAAGAAATCGAGATTGCGGCTTGAAACTGCAAAATTACTGTTGCAATTTGGTTTAAAAATCTCTAAAATGTCGATTTTTAAAACAAAATGTGACATTGTTTTTAACCATAAAGTGAGAAACCTTAAGGACACGTAGCCATCTGATTCGAATGAAAGATTAAAACTGAAAAATTCGTCGACTTATCTAAGTATCTAGCTAAAGGATTAGTTACTAATATAACATATACGACAATCTGACAAAAGTAGAATATAACGAAGTAATCACTGCTCTGTTCGTTTCCTCGCCAACCGCCAGTCAAACTCTTTTGAAGTGGTACCTAAAATAAAACCGAAAAGTATTTGAGCCAAGCAGAAAGTACCTGCAAACCATATGAAATATAAGTATGTAAATCAAAGCTACCCAACATTACAATCGCATTTGTTAAATTTAATTTACTTTGTAATTGCTCGTCTAAAGGAAATTCATTTCATGGCTGATAGAGTTTTAACGAGTTTCTCTTAGTGTAATTTTCTGACATGCAAAACTGATTTTTTTACAAATAAAATTGAGTAATTTCTATCTTCGTTGAAAATAAAATAAACTGAGTGTGAGAATTCAAGTACAGAGCTTTCTAATACGGGCGTGTAAATTTTGAAATGGAACACAAGCTGAGTGTAAGGTGCGAACAAAATTCGTTTGGTATTTAAAAGGATCACGTGTGCTGAGAGGTTCAATTTGTACTGGCTCTGACGCATGGATCCAGCTCAATTTGGCATGGATTCTGTTCACTTAAAAGAAACCCATCGTTTGTGGTAAGACTCCACACAAGGATGACTAGCGGGGGGTAAATTCGCACGATCTAAGTAACCAGTATGCTTCACCTCCGCAAGAGATAACCACACTCTAATCTGTAATCGTTTATGCAAAATTTTTCATCGTACATTTTATGTGTGGAAACACTTTATCCGTCCACCATTCGGCCGCTATAAACTGTCATAATCAACCAGATCTTATTGGAAAGCTCTTTACGTACTTGAGTGAAGTTGTCGTTAACTGCTCCGCATATAAATCGCATTTCTTTCATACGCATCTTTGTGTATTTGTCACAGAAATTGTTGTTTTTTTAACTTTTCTTTTAAATTTAAATTACAAAATGCAAAATTTGTGCTGACATCCTTGGATTATTTCTTGTGTAAGAGGTATTTGCATAAAAGTTGGTTCATCCTTTAAAACATTTTGCAAACAAATATCAACGCAGTATTTAAAACGCCGTTCAGGAGAATTTAAACACGAAAATATCTTGTGGTCATATTAATTTTTTCAATCACACACGAAGTTGGCCGGGTTTTAAATGAGTTTCTAAATCATTAACATATTTTGTTCTTAAATTACGTTTGTTTTGAATCACAGTTCAGTGTTTGAAATCGCTTTTGTGCTTCACCTCCAATATACAAATCTTTCCAATATACGAATCTTTCTAGAAAATTTATTATTCCGCGTTTAGCAGAACTCTTCGGTTTGGCCTTTAAATCACATTCCAATCAATGTAGCCGCCTTCAATTCGTTTAAACTTTCATTCCGAAATTAAGTTCATGATGGATGCATGCATCAGTTTTCTATGAGGTTTTTTCTTATTGTGATAGAAACCTGTGCCGATGTTTCGATTTTAAAAATTAATTTCAAAAACTACTTGGTTTAATTAGTTCAAATTCATCGCCAGTTTACGTCTGTGTGCGTATGTGTGTGTATATGTAGCGAGAAGACAAATTTCATTTAATTTGTAATACAAGTTATTACTACAGTTCCCAACCAAATAAATTTCCAATCTAATGAGCCTCTCTTATTGTACTTAAATAAATGGAAATATACTTAATTATATCCATATATTTACAGCACATTTGTAGTTTGGTAATGCTACAATATTATGCCCGAGCATACGAGCGAGCATTCATGCCAAAATTCCAATTTACCACTAGCTTGAAATGTATGACATTTATCCCTGCACAATAATTTGTCAATTTTCGCAGAATAACAACTTAAATCCTTCTAATGTATTCTATAACACAAACACAGACAGATAGGCGCCAGTAATAAGTGTACGATTCACAAACCGATACAATAGGACACAGACATGTGGATCGTTAAAAAGAATTAAACATGCCCAGAAACTCATACATTCATACACACGTATGCACGGCAGCATTTTTTTTTTTTATTTCGAGCGCAACACAATGAAAAAACACAGTAATTTATGTTTGAACATGTTTTTAGTGTCGTAGTGTTTTTTCTACATTAGCAGAGTCTTATGCTGCGTTCTTTAAGCAAATTGCCAAGGCAAGCCTACTCAGTGGATTCAGTAATTCGATCCTTGGATTGTCTCTGATTTGAGCCGGTATCAGATCAGATAATCTTTTGTGGCGATTATGCCTTCGTATTTCCACAAAACCGTCTACCAATGGAAACGCTGATGTATGATTAAGACCTCAATCGTTCGCGAATCAATCTAAATTGACGGACATTTGTTTCAAGGTACTTCCTTCACGAAACAATGGAATGCTGCTCACATTCAAGCTCACATGAATTGATCTGTGATTTTCTGGCGATCGTTTGGAACACTCAACCTTTGCTAAATTTTAAAGAATCTAACCAGACCAATCGTACAAAATATTGCCTAAATCTCAGCTTGAATGAGATTTCTATTAAAGATACCAGCTGGAGCTTATCGATTTAGCCTCGTACTAATTGAAGATCTTCTTAACTACTGGAATTACTCATGCGCACAAATGTTCAAAAGTACTTATTAACAAGGTTTAAAATTTGCATATGTATCAATCGACATGTAAAAATATGCGAACTTTTTTATTTCCATTAACTTTGCTGCTACAATTTGTTGTACAGTGTTCACAAATTACTTTAAAAATTGTATCGTTATTTTGCATTAGTATTCATAATTTCTGTTTTACAATAATTCAATTCATTTTTATAATGTTCAAGCAGCACACACGAAGATTTTTGAATTAATGTCGCTGATATTAATTTCTATTTTGCTTAATGCTGCTGCGAACAGCAGTAAATAAATTTACTTTTCTTTAACTGCGAGAAGCTTTCATTTGCTAATTTGTATTAATTGGCGTAATGTACACTGCAAAGCGAACACAATACAAATTAGCAAATCACAGCTACTAACAGTTAAAAAACGAAAATCTGTTTACTGCTGTCCACAGCAGCACGAAGCAAAATAGAATTTATTGCTAGCTAGATTAATTAAAAAATGTTCGTGTTTGTTGATGTAGCCAAAAAATATTCGTTCCTGCTAATAGAAATTACAAACAGGAGTTGAATTTTTAGTATTAACACGAACATTTAGAACTAATTTTTCTTGTATCACAATAATTAAAAATGCGAAAACATTATATTTATTGCATAGTCGTATACAACAAAGACGTTGCTACTGCTGTGTGTTTAAACCCTGCTTATCTTACTCCTTTACTGCATTATGCTTTATCATTAACGTTCCGAGTTTAGTTTACGTTGTTTGTAATTTGAGTATGTTCTTTAAGCAGGGATACTTCAATATTTTAGGTGCATTTCCCATTTTCTTTGCAAAAATTCGTTTCCTTTAATTCTATGTCAGGGAGAGTCCACCTGATCTTGTTGTGCAACCGATTAATTGTTCTTTTCTTTTAGTGGCCTCCTATAAAACAAAATTTGCAATTATATTTTTCTTGCAGCTTAAAGATGCTGTGACTAGGTTTGATGAACCTTTATACCGAAAAATGTTTCCATATTGTTTCATGGCAACAATTTAAACAGTTGAATAGTTTTTTGTATCCCTTTTAATCCGTGTAAGCTTTACAAAAATATTTTCATCGCCTCATCAGTAGAGCGGTACTCTCTCTTCTTTGACCAAATACAATTTCCATCTAAATGTTTATAATGTATACATTGAATTGGCTTTCCTGCACAAGAGTATTAACGTTTGAAATGTTAAAGAAATTGTAATGTAACAAAACGAGGCAGAGACCTGCAACAATCTTGTAAGTTTTATTACAAGTTGTCGAAATAAGAAAACATCAAACAAAATTTAGTTTTAAGAGGATTATTTAACTTTAGTTAAACTTAAAGTTAAACTTTGCTTAAGGTTTACCTCTACAGCCAGCGTACGAATCCGAGTACTTTTGCTTCAGTTGGAAGGACGTAAAGTGCTTCAAATATTCACACGCATTTGCAACAAAAGACGTTTGCGGTTTCATAAATTACTTCTTAGTGAAATTGTGAAACAAAAGAGCCAATTTGTCAATAAGCCAACTTATTTTTGTCCCTTTTAAAAACGCACAAAATATTTCTAAAAGAAAATGTCTTGAATAATGTTCGTAATCACGAAAATGCAATTTTAGTATTAAATATTTTTGTACTTAGTATTTTGATGTGCTTGTGTCGTTGTTGTTGTTGTCGGTATTAATATTTTTTGATATTTAATAAGAAAGTTTCTTTTTAACGGGATTAACTTTTCTATTTCCAAAGTTAAACAGTCTCCTGCAAATAAAACTTCGTTTGCGAAACTTCGTAATCCTTTTAGAAAAACCAAGGAAAACAACAACGACAACGAAAACAAATTCATCAGCAGGTTTTTCTGATTCTTAGAGCTAAAAAAAGCTTTAAAAAAATAAATTAAATTTGCAGAAAGTCAGAGAATTTTTAAGAAGAAAATGCAAAAGTAATGGGCAAAAGCAGAGAATAAATTACGCATTAAATGGAGTAACGACAAGAAATGATTAAATTATCTTTCACAAGAACATAAATTGCAAACGCTTACCCTCGGGTTGTTAAACCGTGTGCTCTTTCTATCCTTTTGTTCTTCATTTGTTTCTTTGTTTGCTCGTTTGTTCGTATTGTTTCTCTTATTAATGAACTGTTTGTCAATGAAAGTTTTCTTATAAGTTTCACTGGAAAATATCAGGAATTTTTGCACAACATTATTCGGTTTTCTGACATAATTACGAGAATTAATTTGCTTCTACTTTTTACTCTAAAACACAGTGAATTGCATTAAGCCCGATTTTAAATTTTAAGCAGACGTAAGTAAGAATGCTACATTATTTAATATTGGTTCATTTACAAGTCAATTACAAATAACATCAATATTTTAGGCATCGTTTATAAAGTTATGTTCCCAGTAAAAATAGCACACTAATCACAGGTCTAACCCCGCTGAAATCTTAATCCGAAGTAGTTCAGTTATGGCTAAAGCGTAAAGTAAACGTAACACACAGTTTTCGTAAGAACATAGACTACTTTCATTTTATCAAGAAAATAAAGTCACAAATTACTTGCTTTTATGCTTCCGATATAGACTCGAATCATATACTCGTATATTTCATCCTTTTCCCGTCTTGTGGACATTTCCAATCCAAAAAAGTGTGTTGAGTTAACAAGTTAATAAACAGGTCTTTTAAATTTCTCACACAATACAGAGCCCTCTCATTAAAATCTTGCATAGTTACGTTCCTCACTGTGTATGCAGTTGATAAGATATCTGCTCATAAACATTAAATGGAATTCCATCCGAACTAACTCAATATGCTGTAATGACTCACTGCTACAGCACTCATCAATTTCCCCCCCATAAATATATGCAAATTGATTTCAATGTTAGTAATAGTAACGTTAATTAGCGCAAACGCTCTAAACTTGATTGCGAATTATGTTTAAACAAGACCCTGTTGTAAGCAGCAGACGAACGTTTCAGAGGAATTCATACTGATAATTGAATCTGATTGTAATAAGTCACTTCAAGTCAATGAAATGGAAAAAATATGCTAATGACTGTTAAGTCAGCTACCAGCGACTTGACTGCGATGTTTTACATAATAGGATGAAGAGCTGACGCTTATTGGATAAAGTAAAGAAAGTAGCGTGTATGTCAAATATGTGATGTGAGTTGGGCCAGGTGGTTTTAGTAATGAATTGCGCTTTTAAGAAAGTTGGGCTTATGTTTTACGAGTTCAATATTTATCCTTTCAGTTACTTTGGGAACCACTTACGAATTCAATCAGTTAAAAATTGCTTAAGAAATCATCATTGTTGGGTAGGAATTCATGTTATTGAATTTATCATGAGAGCGTATGAATAATAAAAAAGATTTATAAAGACGAACGCTCATACGTTATGGAAGTTGTGAGCTCAACTGTGGTAATTTAAAGAATCCCGTCATATTCGTTCGATGTAATCGCCCGCTTTTCTTCTAAGCCACTGTACTTCATAGCTAATACTCACGATCACACCTACATAATTGAGGGCATCTGAAAGAACCTCTATTTTTTCGCAGGCAAACAAACAACAGATACAATGACAAAGTTCTTATGCGATCGCACCTATCCGTCCGGGTGTTTGTAAACATACAAACCGACATACATATGTTTTAAACATACATGTCTTGTTTGGGTTTTTTTCTATTACTTCAACTCGTTAACTCGTATGTATATGAGTGTTGCAAATTTGTATGAATTTTTTATATAAAAACGCCCTGTCACTCTGTATGTTATTCATGATGGTTTGTAATTTCATCAACGTCTGTTGCTTTTCTCTTTGTACGGACTTTAAATGATGTTTTGTTATTGTTGTGGTGTCATTGTTTCAACACCATTTTGTTGTTTTGCGTTTGTTAATTTGTTGTTGGTTTAAGGATAAGTAGTTTAAGTTTGTCAGTGAATTTGCATCAATTCGAGTAATCTTTCAAATCTAGAAGAGTGCATCAACAAAAACATTTTCATTTTTATTGAATTTTAACACGGAATCAATATTTAAAATTTGTTAAAATGCAACCATTCTGAATATAGGAAAAGGGCATTATGAGGTCTTTTAAGATCAACATAAAGTTTCCTGTTATTTGTTTTCCTTTACTGTTGGCTTCGTCTCTTATGGAGCAATGCTTGTTGAACGTTAATTTTACTTCTGCGTTCATCTGCACATGTATAAACATGTTTGCGCGTGTTTGGGTATATTAAATTGTGTTTAATACATGTGTAAATATTTTTCAGTCTGCCTGCCAGTTGATTGTTATTTTTCTAGACATATGATTTCACCGTATTTACATTTGAACTTTTCAATATTTCTTTTATATTTGAGGCTAACACTGCCTTCTTGGGGTGGTTTCTGCAAAACAGCATATAAATTGAAAAATTACATACGAAATAATTTTCGATCAAAGACGTACAAAAGCACTGTGAATTCAGTAAGCAGCTTACTAGAAATATTAAGACAAGTTGTCTTGAAAAGAAGAGCAATATGTGAACGAGTATAATTTTAATAATAAATATTTATGCGTTTTTTGCAACAACAAAAATGCTAAACAAGAAGGATCACTATAGCAGTCGCTGCAGTTTTAACATAACAAACGGCATCCAAGCAATTTTGTTTCGAAGACAGACAGACATATAATTGTGACAGTAACAAAAACCAAGAAGATACTTTTTATTTCGCTCTGATTTAATAATTATTTTTTATCCTTTCACGTCTCTGTGTTAAAAAGGAAAGACAACAGGAAAACTTTACAAAAAGTGTATTGCATGCAAATCATGTTCATTTAGTAAAACGTTTTCAGAATATTTTATAAGTTGTACATTAGAACTGTAAAGTACGGACTTACCTGCAAATATACTCGTGAATATTCCTTTCCTGTGGTAGTGGTGATGGCAGTGTTAATAGTATAATGTCACTAAGCCATTAAAGTACTAAATTGCTGAAAATAAACAGACAGACAGACGTGTAATAAAAGCTGGTCGTTAAGTTAAGGAAATGTTTACAATGCAACATCACTCTCGTGTTTTATTTTTTACCTTTTTTAAAAAAAAATATACAAATGACAAAAGTAGATTCTGAATACACTCACTTACTTTAGTTTTCTAGAAATACCTAACAAGATATGTTCATAAATTAAATAAGATATTTGAGTTTAAATCAAAAAAATTTTTATCGAGTGGTCGTACAAATTTAAAAAAACTAATAAGAAAAATGTACCAACAAATTGTACTGCATTGTGTTGTGTAGTGAGAAAGAGAGGGAGGGAGAAAAAAGAGAATTCATTCATTTATAATGTTGAAGGACACACATAATATTAGAGGTTGTTACGCACTGTTTCCCAACGTACGTGACTTCTTTTCATTCTGACAATATATTTACCGAAAACAAGAAAAAGCACAACATGAACAAAAACAACCTAATTGTGGGAAAAACAAGAAATGTTATTCATTATTTCAGTATATTGTTTTTGTCGGCATTACTCCTGTTTGTTGACACTTATGTGTGTATGTGTATGTATAAGTGTGTGTACGAAAAAGGACGAGTCGTGACGAACAGGGGGAATCAATATCATTTCCCTTATATTTGGTAAGAATTTTAAATATTAAAATCATTCGTGATATTACATCCAGAGCTTGAAAAGTGATGGCAGAATAAAAATACAAATAAGGGGAGAAGTCAAGTACACGCAACCTATTTCAGATTATGTCACGAACACGTTATAAAAACAAACATTCACGCTTCAAAATGTGGTTGGCAGACACACCTAATTATGCTCGAAGAAATTTAAATACATATTCTGAAAGCAAACAGTGAAGCGCTATGCCACAACCAACCCAATGGTGTTACTTATTTATACCTTCTTTCTTTTTAATAACTACATAACTGGCTTTAAGCAATTGTCTTCTTGGAGATCCCCCATTTCATAGCAACTCTTTCTACAAGACAACCAACACTTAATCTGGTTTTATGCATCAAAAATAAAACACCCCAACAATTGTTTATGTTTATTTGTCTTATAAGCTTCAAAATTAAGGAATTCACAAAACAAATGAGGCATAACCTTAAGGACACGACGTCATAATAATGACAGCAAGCAACTCTTATTGCATTTGCAAAAGAAAGGGCCAAGTGGGTTCACTTTTGTTTCATTTGTTTGTCGACGATCTGTCGCAGAGGATAACAACCAACAAGCAACCCCTCTAGGTTTGCAGAAGAAATAATACAACACAAGTACAAACAGACCCCAAAGCAGCAGATGAACGAGGTAAAAGCCAAAAAAGAAAACATGTGTGGGATATTAACAAGTGAAATGCCCTCCTGCATTGTTAATTATAATTCTGGGTGCCCATTTCTAGCAATAAGTTTATAGCATGGAATTACAAAACAAGTTCAACGTGACCTAGGCAAGACCAAAATGACCCAGCTGATAGGTAAAGTTGTCTACTAGTTACTCATTGAAACAGTCTTTAGTCGAATTTATAATTTATTTGCTTTCAAAGTGCTTGTAAGAACTGGCCTTACTGGTAAGAAGAAACAAGAACTCGGCTGTGTTACTGTCTCGCCGGTATAGACATTACGTGAAATCAAAGAATTAATAATTACGTGCGGCGGAAATAAAATCCTTCTTCCATCGTCACTTCAAAAAAACCCCACAAAATATTTAATTAAGTAAATTTGTTGTAATGCAGTATTTGGTTTTGTATAAATTTTTCAGGTTGGTTCGTTTTCTTGTTGACACACAGTAGTAATAATCATTATGGTGGCAGCGACGATGATGCCACGGTGCTGCTGCTGCTGCTGTGAAGAGATTTACGTCACACTTTATTATCGTAATGACAACCAGCTGCCTCATAAATTAACATAGACAGACAGACAGTGATGCAAAACTTATAAGTACTGTGTAAAAAACTATTTAATAATGTGCTTGCATTTGTATTTTTTTAATTAATAAATAATTAACTTTTTGTTAATTAATTTTGTTGGCCTTCCCAAATGTAGAATTTTCAAAGCGCTTGCAATTTTATTTCGCAATATTTTATTTATTTTTCATTTTCTGAGAAATAGAATTCCTTCTATTACAAATGAGTTGAAGTTTAAAAAAGGTAAAATAAGAAGAAAAAATTTAAACTTTCCTCATCTATTTTTAACGCTTCACTACATTTCTAAACCACTAAATTTAAAAGTAGAACAAGAATGTAGGAGCAAGAAAATAAATGTTTTAGAACATCTACAAACTACTCGTATATAACTTTTGCTCCGCATCACAGCATCAGTTATCTCTACTACTATTCAGTTCTACAATATAAAACTTAGACATTTTTTTGTTAAAATTTTAGTGCTGAGGTTTCATAATAAAACACATTGTAGCGAATAATGATGATGTAAAGTCTATGTATGTGGAAAAGTGTTGGAAGAATATTTTCACAAAAGTACAGTGAGTGGAAGGAACATGCAACCATAAAATTAATAATAGTTTTAAAACCTCACACAGAGTTAGTTACTCCATGAACTAATAAATTCTGCATTCAGACTTCAAAGAAAAATAACTAGGTTTCGCACATATGTACTCGTAAATATGTGTGTATATATGTGATGCGAGTAGCTATAATTGCAAGGCAAAAATCCCACCAATCATATACACACATATATGTACGTATGCATTTATTACAATTCCTGATTACATTATTTGGATTTAATCGATAATCAAGACTGTGATGCCTATTTTTTGTGATAACTTTATCGTAAAAAATCACTTACTTTACTTGTATTTGGTCTTTGTAATTCATTTTTCTTCCTACTAATGCCCAGCGGCTTTTGAAAAGGGAATTCTTTTACATATATTTTTTTCACAGAAAAAGGGATTATTTTACAATTATAAATATATTTGTTCATATTGAATATCGGAATGTTCTTGTCGCAGACTCACGTTAACGAGTATTACATTACAAATGCGAACTTTACGCTGCGCTTATTGTTGCTTAGCTTAATATATTAAAAAAGTTTCTTATCCCTGCAGGAAAAAATGACAAAATACTCAAATAGAAATTCAATCACAAATATCACAAATCGAATATAATACGTGTTCAAAGTGCTAACACTGCTCGTGTGGCTTCAATACAGATACAGAAGAGATACAGATACAAATCAAATAAACTTATTGTTATTTGTGTCTTAATGTTTCTGCAAAAACATATTTTCTAATAATTCTTCACAAAAGCTTACAATTGATACATTTTTGTGGAAATATGTTACGAGTAATTGTATAAAGAATAATAAATACAAAGAGGCACCAAATTAAAAGAACAGGAGCTGAACGAACAAATTAATTTAAATTGTATGAACCTAAAAATAAATACTTTTCATTCGTACTATTTTTACGTTACACTGTGTATGAAAAAAATGCTTAGGTTGACTTTACACTCCCAGAGTTATTTCCTGACATCAATATCTATAGTGCGTCCAATATATACTTTTTAATTTTGTATCGACGCATAGTTTAAAGTAGAATTTATGCTATTTTCATTTAAAATACTCTATGAATTTTAGCTGTCATATTCTTAGAGCCCGCTATTGAGATCTGACGAAAACAAAGACAAAGTTTTGACTTCCACAACGCAAATTAAAGTAAATGCATGACAAATATAAATTTATATTCCATGCAATTTAATCGTCTATATCTAAGAAAAGAAATCAAACTTGGCAAAATGCAATTAAAATTTATAAAATATTATCTCTATTTTCTGAGTGGAGCTAAAGATATCACGCTGATATTTTTGTACAGATAAAGAATGTTTTGAAGTACATTTTTCTTCAGTAACTTCAAAATTTTGATTTTTTGAGATATGACTATACTGCATTAAAGGAGCGATTTGTAGTCCTGCTTCGCTAAATATGGTTTGCCTGTATGAATGAGAGATGTGGCCTATTTATGGAGCCTGCTGGTACATTGAATGAAATAAGGGATTTTCTACAAACCAGTGTTTAATTACATTCTATTACTTGAATCTTTTTTGCTGAGAATTTACAACGAGATATTTGATACTTATTGAAACACACAACTCTTCATTTATCCCCTGCAAAACATGTTTTAGATGAAACAAATAAAAAAAAAACACCGCGATTTTGATCACTGAGATATGATAACAACTAAAAACGTTGTTTTCAATTGTCACTTTAAATTTCTTTAAGTTCAAAACTAGAAAAAATCCTTTACACCATATGTATGAATGTATGTGTTTTTATATACATACATTCCAAGTGTTTGTTTAGTTAGTGGGTGTGTGCATCAAATGGAGTTTGATAAAAGACTGTTTGTCATTTGGTGGTTGCAGCAGCTTTCTTGGTACTCTCTAGTGATCTGTTTACTTTAAGAAGTATATGGCAGAGCTTGTACTCGTACTTATGTAAAAATATTTTTGTATTGTGTTTGTGCCAGTTTATTTAGTGTTTAATATTATTTCACCACACCAACTGAGAACGTGGATACCTGCCGCACAACACACCTTGCATTTATTGTTACTACAAGTCTAGGTACATATCCATTCCCCGGAGACACTTTTTTGCATCGTGAATATTGGTTTGCTTAACAAAAATTATTGGAATTTGAATCGAATTTTTATACCACATATTAGTGAGAAGATTAAAATCAATGGATATGTTTTTTATTCGGCGGCACTTACTGTAATATTTATTTGATATTTTATATTATGCAATTTATTTCCATTATGCATTATTGTCTGCCCGACTATGAATAATATTTGTTTCTTAATATATTCAACGTATCAGTATCATATGTATGTATCTGCAGCCTTTTCTCAGGCGTTGAATAACCAATGAAAAATGTTTGTGTACTTTTTTTTTTGCTAAATTTAGTTTTTCTTTTGCCTTGTATTTTAATTTATAAACCTACAAAGCCTAAGGTTTTTATCACATAATATTCCAGCGATTTGAAAATCTTACATCTAGTATGTATTTTAATGTTGTCAACGACAGGCTTATTATGATTTTTTGGTATTGTGTGCAGTCACAATGATGTACTTATTCTCTTTGTTTATGAGCTTTATGCTCAGACGTCGTTTCCAAACTTCTCTTTGTAGTCCCAACATAAACTGATGTGCAATTGCTGTTTTACTCCGTTTACTCAGAAATGTATAAGTGACGCGTAAGTCATTCTGTTTACATTAGAAAGTAGGGGGCCACTTAATGTTTTGTTTGGTTTATTGTTAATCTCGTTTTTAGAGTCAGTGGGACCAGGTTTGAATTTTAAACTATAGAAATATTTATCATCTTTATTATGTTGGTTCTGGTCGATATTTTGAACAAAGATGTAAACTATTATTAAGGATTTTATTAAGTTATGAGGAAAGCCGTTCCGACCATACACAAACAAACTCTACACACTATGCAGGAAGTAGGTATAATACAGTTGCAAAATATTTTATTTCCTAATGATGCTGCACAATGCTACTGCAGTATAAAAATAAAAGAAATATCAATAAAAATAAAAGACCTATAAAAGACCTTCAAGCATAGAAAATAAATATTTTTAACATTCCTACTAGCAACTGGACGCATTAAGGACTGAAATTCTTAAAGACTTAGATAATCTAAGTATATCAGATCCGCAAAAAGTTCTAAATTGTGATATTAAATAGTCCTGTGGCAGTTAAATAAGAGCACACAACTGGCAGGGCCACTCTACTAGTCATACGAATGAATATCTTTGAGGATGTTTGGGATTCATTATCCCTATGTGTGCGTTTAGGTGGGTATGTATCTGCAAGTTTTTTAATTGCTGCTAGAAAAGATTCATGTAGCAAAAGAATGTCACAGAAAACAAAAGCAATTTTTACCAGATACGTCAAAGAGATAAACACCAAAAATACACCCACACACAGTCATACACCGCCAGCGCAACAACAACAACAACAACAACAACAAACACATTCACACGAATATGTAATAAATAACTCATGCAGGAATATGAGTTTAAAGATACGCTATAATATGACATGGGATGAACCTAATAATGGCAACATTTTACAAGAAAAGAAAAATAAAGAACTAAAAACATTTATGCAGACACCAGGTAAAACGAAAAACAATTTTTAATTTAAGAAAACAATAAGACCATCTCTAATAAGACGGGAATTAACTAAAACGAATCATATACAAGTTTCCTGCTACGTGTTTTATACATCAGCCATGTGCACATACATACGTACATACATACATATGTACGTATATCCCTCGTAAGAAAGGATCTGACATAACTCACGACTTATTTAGGAAATTCTTAAAACAATAAAATGTTTTAAAGCATTGTATCCAATGAGCTTTGCGGGAAATTGTCTGTTGTAAGAAACCCCATAAAATGAAACATTATTGTAGTTATTGAACACAGTCGATATCAACTAAATCAAGCGACGAATAAAACCAGTACGCACGATTAAATACAACAATGTCGTAAATTATGATAATTTTCTTTTAATGCCAACAACATTAACACACACAATACATTCATATGTACATATGTATGTGCATTAAGAAAATTCACATGATGATGACGTATGTACGTACATACGTCGAAATAAAAAGGGGCATCTTTAAATATTTCGAAATGTTGCTTGAAATCAAAATTTTCTTAAATAAACATAATATAACAATGACGAAAACTACAACACTACCCTCCCTCCACAAATACTGACTCAACGTCTTTTCATTTTGTTGTAGTTAAAAAACATATGTTGAGTGAAGCATATGAAAAACACGTACAGTGTTTTCTGCATAAATAATATCAACCACAAAACAACGACTTGTGGATTTGCGCATAATAAATAATACGCGAGAATCATTGTTGTTTGAGCTATTGTATGCTTACAACGCCTAACATAGATATCCACAGATCCTTGCATGCACAAGTACACATACTATGAACATTTTTTATTAATGTATGTATGATCCAGCATGTTTACATACACACATGCATACAAGCATTGAAATGGTGCTTTCTTTAAAATTACTTTTCGCACCATTTGGGACCTTTACCAACAAAATCGCGACAACTGTTGTCTTTCAGGCATTTAATCGTCTATATGTCTCAACGCTATAGACATGCGGTTTACAAAGGCTTCCTAACTTTTTTTTATTGCCGGATAGTTCGTTATGAAATTACATAAATCACATAAGAATTGTCAAAATGGATGAACCTGCAAGCAGTCCTGCCTCTTTAAAGTTCTCTACATATCAAAAAACACCCTTTACATGCCCATTACAAGATACTGTTAGAAATTTGTGTAGTTGGATGTGTGGGGTTGTAGAAAAATAAAAAGAAAGAATTGTTGTGAAGTGAACATTTAATAACATTTAAAATACGACAAATTCTAACAAAAACACGTAACAGCGGCGCTTTACAATTGAGTTACATTTGTCATCCTCCTCTTCTTCAGATTGAATTGCATGCGAGCGTGCATTAGGCAGGCCCCAAAACAAATTTCGCTCTAATAATAACCCATTTAATGCGCTAAACCGAAGAATAAGAAATCATTTAAATAGTTTGTTCTGGCAACTTTGTCCTTATCGTTACCACCTTTACACCGAATTTCACCGAATTTTCCCATATTTTGCCTGTTCATGAAATCCAGCATATATTGGGTGGGAAACAGAATTCAAATCCAATTTCAATTTGAGGTGCGTTAATGACAAGGTAACGAAAATACATTGATAGAAAAAATATATTTGTATCCGAAATTAAACAAGTTGCACTCCAAATAGGAATTGGATTTGAATGACGGTTTCAATCCAATCCGTGTTGGATTTCATGAACAAGCTGATTATCTAATTTTAATAATAATTTTCTGGTCGTATTTTTCGTTTTTATTGCTAATATATAATTATCATTGTCAATAATATCTGAATGTTTTATTCGTTCAGATAACCTGAAATATAATCGACTGCTCCATAAAATTTTACCTTGGTTGTCCCATTTCTTTTTCATAATCTTCTCAAATAACCCATTTATTACACTTAATAGACAATCATTTTTGAGCAGTATATCATTTATTTTCTGCGTATTTTTCATATAAAAATCCTTACTACTGGTACCTAACAGTCTCATAACAAAATTGGTGGCGGTATTAATTATCGCATAGAGAATAACACAAAAACAGTCCGTGACTAAGATGGAAAGTATACACAACAGAGGACACTGAAAACACATGTAATGTGAAGATAGAACATTTTTTATTATTTTTGAAGGATTATTTATTGTGTTAATAATATTGGGTTTTTAGCGATATACTTCCTTGAAAATTACCCACAAATGTGGTCAAAATGTTGGACATATTAAATAAATAATAGAAACAATATATAATAGTGTATAACAAAGACCACAAGCCGAACATTAACTCAATAATTATTAAAAATCTCAACAACACAGTACACACACATTCATTTTCTTTTTCAAAGTACAACTTTCAATTTGTTGGGCCATCCTATTGAGTGCTTGACTACACATGTATGTATGTATGTGATATAAATTGTTCAGTGCATTGTTCCAGGGATTTCTTTTGCAATTATTTTCATTATTTATAAATAAGGATACATATAATGTAGCCTGTGACTGTTCGAATGTATACATATACAACTTTGGTGTTTACGCCCAATTAATCTATGAAAAATTCGTTTATAATTTGACGCATTTATTGCTAAACACTACAATAAAGAAGAAACGATAATTACAGAGGGCAGGGGAATCGAGGGTTTGCGAATAAAACAAATCTTTGAATTAAAGAAACGACAAAGAGTCACAACGACAACAAAAATTAAATGTACGATACAACAACTACAATCTACAAGCTAAATACATACATGTGTGTGTGCGTGTGTTGTAATCGTAAGTTTTTATGTAATTTTTATATTGGCGCTGAAGCACTTATTTGAGTCGTTAATGGTTGGTTTCGTCTTCCAATTCCCTCTTTTACTAGAGCCCGATTGTCTTCAATGTACAATTGATTGTTTTGAACGCAAATATTTCAGCAGAAGAATTATCAGTGGCGATACTAGAGATAAATTGAAATGTAACCTTTAAGCTTGATTTTGATTAATTTTCTTTTAACATACAGTGTAAATGTGCAAGAGGTTATGCGAGTTAAAGAAAATTGTTTTTTTAATATAAAATCAGTTGAACCATTTTTTTGATTTGGGAAAAATTTCATTCGAAATTAATACATAATAGAGTGTTGTAAAACTTCATTCTCAACCAAAGGAAAAAAGACTATAATATGAAAAATTCAAAAAATTGAGAAATAACTCATTCTCGTATTCCATTTGTCTTAAATGTTGGTATAAATAGAAGTACTTTAGACACACAATTTGTAGATAAGACACGAAGAATGTTGATAACGTGTGTAGCGGCATAGAAAAGGCATTCCATTCAGCTAGATGTCTAATGAAATTAAAACTTTTACTGTTTTCAAGGTTGTCCATATTAAATAAATAATTCACTTTCGGAATAGAAAGAAAAACGAACTCTTTCTGAAAACTGTAAGAACTTGAAAATTCGTTCACCCTAAATAGTGTATATGTATGTATATGTATTCGTTGTTAAGGTACTCGTAGATATGAAATAGAGATTGATTTAAATGAGTGGTTGTAGTGATTGCAGCTACCCCATTGTAAGTTGCACCTTCCTTCCTAGTTGGTAGTTTACTCCCTGTTGCTTTCATTGAGGATTTTGCTTACTGTTGCTGTGACTATGGTAATTTAAATGTTGTGCAAAAAATACTTCCCTTCCACTCCCTTTTCTATAATTTCTAATATAATAAAATTTATTTATCATAATACTCGTATCGCCTTTTATATCGGAATGAAAATTATAATTAAATTTTTTGCTTTCCTGTTATTTATTGACTTCTATTCGATTTGATCTAAGTACACATAATTAGAACTACAGATATGACTTATACTTGTGTTTCATAACGAAATGCAATCCAAGAAAATAATTTATTAAATGAGGCCGAATTACACTCACTCTTTAATTTTTCAAATATAATTTATAACGGCACTTGCGCGTGCATGTGTGTGTGTTGGCATGTATATTAGTAAAAATTATAACAACATTATTAGAAAATAGAGATTACGAGAAAGACTTGTTGGTAAATACGACCTTTTATTCAATTAGGAACGTTTAAGAATTTTGCAGTTATAGTCCTTGCATCATTTCGCATCTCTATCATCTCTGGGTAGACGACTTAAGGATAGAAAGTTTTGTCAATAGTGTTGACACAATAACCAATTCAATTCCATGGTGATCGAAAATGTAAAAAAAGCATCCCAGCAAAAGTCCAATAACCCATAAAGTAATGAAACGAAATAGAAAACTTCTTGACTTGTTTTTGGTCACACTGTCCTTAGACGTTTTAAACATCTATTAAACAAGTTAGAAATACCAAAAGACAAAAATCAGTTTCATGGAAAGCAGACATTTCGTTTATTTTAAAATTTCTCAGCAATATTTATTTTGAATTTTGTGATAGTCACAGTGCAAATGTTCAAAATAAAAAAAAATAAAAAAAATTTTCGGTTTTCCTACTTTTATCAATCAAAATTTATAATTTTAATTAAAAATTTTAAGCATAACCAAGATATTTTCTTTTTTTCTTAACTTTTGAATATAATTTCTAGTCAAATAAAAATTTAGCTTCAAACTAATTTACAAGCAAACATTATACTTTACTGAAGAGAAACCATCGATCTTATTCATAACAAAGTGCTTTAATGAAATAATAAAAGGTTTGAAACATAAAAAAGCAGCTACGTATTTTACTTTGTAAACATTTTTGTACACATTAACAGTGTAATAACAACTTACAAACGGCATATAAGCTAAAAATAAGCAAAATTTTATTCAAAAACTATTATTAGGGAAGTCTTTTATTGTAGGTTTAAAGCGTGTAGACAGACATTTTTCTTGCCAGATGATATACAATTTTCACCGAATCTTCTGATTAAACATTAAGATCAGCTTTTCAACGACAGAAGAAAAAATATTTCAATCAAAATAGTCGCAGCAAAAACAAAAATAAGGAACAACATGACCCTTCTGACAGAGAATAGTAATTTCTTTAATCAATCCAATATGGTGAACAATTTGAAACGAAGATATATGTATAAAATAATATGAGAAAATGTTAAGTTTTTACTACATTGCTTTGATAGGATCACGGACGTGTAGCTACATATGCAGCCTTGTAACGTATAAGCTTTAAATAAAGAAAAGTCCAATATAAAAATAATGTAGAGCACAACTTGTATCCTTTTTTAATTGTATGTAATGTAATTTTTGTCTTCAATAGAACATCCAACTTAACTGACCTGTTTGAACGAAGTTTATTGCGTTTTCCCCAATCCAATATTGCTATAATGGAAATCTAAAAGAGTTCAAAAAGTGTAGACTAGAATTATTAAAATGTACTACTCTGGTTCCAAAATCTCCATATTGCCCTATCAGAACTATATAGTCAATAGGTCACTAACTTAGCTGGCCAGTCGTGGTTTGCTGACAAAGCCAATAGTGTATTGGCTTTAGACGTTGGTCTGCGTAACTACGGCACTATGTAGTACCTACGTAAAGTTTTTTTAATATTTCTTAAATAGCTGAACAATTAAGTTTGAAGTTTTAAAATATCAACGACGAAAAATGTTTTCAGAAGTGTTATTGAAAGTCTGTCCTCGGGCGATATATGCCGCCCGGGCCTCCTTAGCAAGCTCCTAATTAAAAACTAAGGACGACGCTTGTACAAATCTCTCGGCATTCTTGTATTGAAGAGCAAGTGTTCGCCACACAAATCTTAAAACTAGCATCGCGATGATGACCAATACTAATTTCAATGACGGGCATACGGTAGGAGGATATTAACAGCGCGAATGGTTTCGTGTAACATACACACTGTGTGCTTTAGGCCTGAACTTGGCCTCGCGCACTACCGTACGCCTTAATATCTTTATTAGCAATGCCCTTGGTCAAGTCAGCAACGGACGTAATCAAAACAGTGGGCGTAGCAGCTTCAACATAAATTATTTATTGAATCGCAGTTTTGGTAGCGAGGCACAGCGGGTTGCGAACAGTATCTACATGGACATACAGCATAAAGTTCATACATTTAAATGGCCATAAATACTATTTTTTAATGTGAATATTTTTTATTTTTCGTTCTCTTTTAAAATATTAAGTCTTTGTTATTGTCTGCATTGTGCTCCATTTAACAACGTGTGAGAACAAGTTTTATTAAATATTTTAACCCTTTATTGTTGTATTCGTACCCAACAACAATCGATGTTATTGGGGGAGAAAATATTAAAAAGGGTGTTTAGCTCAGTTCAGTTTTTCCTCCTTGGATTTATTATATTTCTCGCTTATTGAACGAAAGAATAAAACAACCAGCAACTGAATATGAATACAATAGTTTGCAATTTTTCGCTCAACTTATTTTTGACGAGTTGTAGTTACTACGAGTTGTTAGAAATAATAAAACGAAACGAAACTGCTAGCGAAGCAGCCTTTTGATATTTGTGTGTTCGCGCGGTTGTGTGTATGTGTGTGTGTGTGTGTGTGTTCAGAACATTAAATATGTTGTTCTGTTGTTAATATTGTGTTGGTGTTGGTTAGTTGCTTGTTTTCGCTTAGTTAGTTTTAATATTTACGCCAAAACATTTCTAGTAGTTTTTATTTGTGTGTTTGTTTGCTTGTTGTGTGTGTGATTGCGCTATAAAAGTGTTTTTTATAACTTGAACTCAACACACAAAACCTCACATATTCAACCACACATACCGTATGTACATACATATTTATTTACTCGTATGTATGTAGATAGATGAATGGTAGAAATTCATAACTTTTTACGCATTTAGCTTTTGGCTTATTGTTGGTAAAATGTCTGTTATTGTGTTTTTTAGTGCTTGAGAAGGGTACGAGCAGCAGTTGGGGAATTTAGATTCGTATGGGACAAGATATTATTTTTGCTTTCGTTAACCAGACAGCACGAGGATTTTATTGCACGCCAATCGCAAGTTAAAATATTGAAATGAAAAAATACCAATAATGCTGATGATATTTCTAACAAAATAAACCCCTCCTCTGGTTAATGTTTTTCACAAAAATATGCGTGTAAACACGTTGTTATTTTTTCTCTTTCTCCCGACACTTGTGTTTTACTGGAATATTAAATCATATTGAAGTGATATAAATATGTTTGTTAGATTTGAAAGACCGATTTGTGACAATAATATAAATATTTGATTTAATTTTTGTGTTTCTGACTGCATTACTATAAGGAGATATCCATCTTCTTTTTATAAATTGTGACTTCGGCTTTAAGTTCTATAACTTTGAACGCGTTGCGTTAAAAGTGAAATTGAAAGTTCGTGCGAGTTTTTTATTCGAAAATAATTGAACTTGTAGCATATTTCTTTCTGTTCTGTGCTACTCGGATGTACACCCAATTCTGTTTTTACACGGTCTGTTTACACGGTTTTTATTTAACACGGTCTAGAAAAAAATTTACGTTTCTACACGATTTCATTCGATTTAGCACGATTACAAACAGAAAGAAAAATATATATTTTTATGAACCGTAATTGTCTAGAATTTCGTTTTCAATCTGTTTTTTATAAAATAGTTAGTGAATTCCCCTCTTTTTCATAACACACATGCTTATTATTAAAGACATTCTTTGATTATTTTAGTCTTTTGCCTAGTGTCCATAAAATTGGACGTGTTTTTATAGCTGTTGACCAAGTAAACAAAAAAATTAGTTTTAAATCGATACGATAACCGATGCCCGAAGAAAAATTTCGAATACAACAACTCCGAAACTCAAAAGGAAAGGTATTTCTTTGGAAACTAAAATTGAAATTTTAGATCGCCTCAAAAAGGAGAAGGTTCAATGTCTTTAGGTGAATGTTGGACCAGCGAAGGTCACATTTCAAACTACACGCTTTTAAAATGATCATCCGATTGCTAATTCGAATATCTGTAATACTCGTATATAAAAGGAAATAGCTATGTACGAGTATAAGAATGTGATATCTAGGTAGTTTTACTTTTAACCCTTTTCCACATTTGTTTTCATATTGTTACCTATTTTTGTAGTTGTAGCCAGCCTCTAAATTACCTAGACTCTTTTCGGCTGAATTCATTGCTTTGTGCATATGGTTGAATGAATTTGTTGTTGTCGTGTAAGTGCTTCATTGCTATTACTACAACTATGCTGCCATAGTTTTTAAAATAAATTCAATTTTTGTCGTGTTGAAATTCCTAAAAACAATAAACGCCTAAAGCTCTAAAATAACAAAGAATAGAACAGATTAATATAAAACAGAGAACGTATGTATGTGTGTATGTGTTGTTTGCATTTGTGTTAGCTTTTCATTTTATCGACTTGACTTTTAACTTTCTTAAAATTAACTACCTTCTGGCTATCAGAACTCTAATAAAATCAACCGAATTACAAGAGCTGAAAGACTGTCTTTTAATTTACTTGCTTACTATTTTAGTTATGGCCTGTTTGTGTAACACAAACGATCGATTTGCTACAAACTTTAGATGAATAATACTTATTTTTTGCTATTGATTACGACGCAAATTCTCTAGTCTAGTCGCTCGCTTGTGTTATAAAAACAGGCCATTAATTTGAATTGCTTTATTCATCGGTAACTGTTTCCCACACTCATCATGAGGATAAACACTCTTCCAAATGTTATTAAGAGAATTTGCTGTAATTTTTAAGCATAAAGTTGCTTTGGGTATTTTTTTCGAACTAAGAATAACAGATACGAACGCCACTGCAATAAAACAGCATTGTTATTAATAAATTTTTTCTAATGCGGTTCTCTACGACTCGCTTCCTTTCACTTTTCACAACGGCAACACTATCGATGAATGACCCACTGTACGTTTAAGTTTGTATGTTTGTTTATTTTGTCTTCTCTATATTGAAATAATACTCCAAGGTTTATGGGTTTGCAATGTTGGTACAAGGGTATGTACTGTTCTCTGTTCTTTTTTCTTCTTTAACATGGAAATTACATGCACTGGATTCGTGTTCATGTTCGGTTGGTTTTGTTGTCATTGTTTAAGTGCAGAAGAAGCTGGCCAAACCAGTGAGAGGGTATTGCATATGTGTGGGTAACCTAGTATGTGGGTATGTTAGACTTTTTGTTAGAATTGTTCCTATAATTCCGCTTAATGTATTAAATATGCGTGTTTGCTTCTTATGACTTTCTGTTGCTTTTATACACACTTAGTTAAAGCTGCAGAAGGAAACAAATCAAAAATCATTTATAACAAACAGAGCAGGAGGCAAACCTCATAAAATCATATAAAAATCAAATAAAAATTAAATCGTTTGGAATTTTTTTTTCGTTTTTCCAAGAATGCCAGTGATAAGAAAGATTCGATTACGTACGTACAAGTATATTTTGGATGTCTGCAAGTATATATAGATGTATGTGTGTATTTTTATTGTAGTACTTATTTTCAATTTATACTTGAGATTGTACACTTATTGTAATAAAATTGTTTAAGAATTTTCCAGAAGAATTCACTTACATTTATTTTCGGATATTTATTTATTTAAACAATTGGAACCAATAAAAAGTATAGGAAGGAATTCATACTGTCCTGAATTTAAAACTTTCAATATATAGATGGTCTTAAAAGAAACTATTTTTTTATGAATCCCAGTTGCTGTTGATTTGACTACGGATCTTCTTATTTTTAAAGATTTTGTGAAGCATTTAGTGTTGTCATACGTTGCTGTTAGCACAATATTTTGTAGAAAGATTAATATGAGTTTGGGGAAATCCAACGTTTTTCAGTCACCTATGACTAGTCGCCTGACTTGAAATTGAAAATATGATGACATATTACTGTTGTGGTCTACCTACAGAATTTTGACCGTTTAGACTTTGTTTGAAAAATAATCTTCTAATGCGTTTTTACATCAACCTTAACGGCAAAATATTCATAGATAACTTTTTGAAGAATTTGCGAAGAACGCCGATTTTCTGCATTTTTAACTAAGGACACATAATCTTCCAAAAATTGAATTTTTTTCCATATCCATTTGGAAGAAGAAACCCTTTTTGGTTTAATCGGGAAATGTGCAATCCAAGCTAATTTGTAACTCTAGATGTAAAAATCAGGCGTTTCTGGGATCGCAAATTGCATCAACTAAATTTTTGCTGTTCAAAGCTTCGCAGAAAATCATGTAGAAGGCTTTCTCATATTGCTAAATTTTCTATCTACAAATAAATTAAGAAGTCTTGTATATATAAATTGTTTTATCTCTTTTTTTATCTCAAACTCATACATGCATATAAGCGCACATCTATGCTCATGTGTTTGTGGAAGCAGTCAGTGTTGTGTGTATGTTCGCTAATAATAATGTCATTGTATCTGCAAAATTATACTCTGCTGTACATATGTATGTATGTATGTATGTACATAAATTTCTGTATACTTATGTATGTGTGTATATTTTGGGTAAATATTATGAAAACTATTGTCAAATATTTTAGTGATTTCGCACTCATAAGAACTTTTAATTGCTTTCAAAATGGTTTTATATCGCAAAATATTTAATCTTGAAACAAATTGCCTAAGGCGTAGCAGGAACACAGAACATCTTTTATAATTATTATTGTTTACATTTGTACGGAATGGAAATCTTCTAAAATGTTCTTAAGCTGTTCTTATGTCTTTAGAGAAATTTAAATTTGGTGAAAAAAGTTATTATTTTCTTTTTTTTATATTTTACATCAATTTTGAAAGTCAAATATCTCCCAAGTATTACGAGTAGCCTCACACGTGTATGTCGTTGTAAGTCCGCACCAAAATTTTTAAGTCTGATTGAAAGTAAGAAATTGGAATCGGTTTGAGACCTTGTGAATCCGCGTTTGTGTTTTTAAAACCATTTATTCATTAAATCCTTTCATATATTTTTATTATTTCAAAAAAATAATTTTGAAAATATTGTGTTAAATATTATTGAAAAATTTCGATTGTGGCCCTTTGAAGAACACATGTTGGTAATTTCCTTATAAACATGTTTCGAATCAAAAGTTTATATAGTATCGACTTAGAACTTATCAAGCAGTTACTTTTCGCTGAATTCATAATCGAGTTTTGAAATTAAAAGCAAATTGGGTTCCTCCACCACATCGTGTTTAGAAGTAACAATCGAGATTGACTTTTAAAGATCTCTGGACTCATCGTCTTCATGACATTACTCATACTTAATTTCGCTAGTTCTTAGGGCAACGGAAAACCCCTATTTTTAATTAAATAAATACGTCAATTAATGAACAAACATATAATAAATTATTTATGAAAGAAACCTGTTAAAATTTACTAACATTCATCTACTATAATTCTTGGCACTTGCACAACTCTCAACAACCATCACGTTGGAACAGGTTTTGCACGCAGATGTCAAAGTAACGCAAGTGAATAAGAGATGAGATTTTGGTTTTGAGAGAGTTGAAATTAAATGAGAGATTGTTAATTTGTATACTCCTTGAATAGAAGTAACCCGTACATTCTAATGATATGATATAAAATGTACCCATGTGTAGCAAATACGTCTGTGCTTTCAGCAAAAAAGGCAACAAAATAAAAATTAAAAACCTCGTATAAATATATTAATAATATTGTTTTGTTATGTTGGCTGACAGTAGCAAACCTTAACACAACATATTTAACGATACTAAACTTTATTCTTACGAAAGGTCCTGTAGTCCAAAACAAATTGCCTTTTTCAAAACATAGACCTGAAAGTCGAAACAAAATCTAAATCCAAAACAATCAAAAAATACAAAGGAACCTTTTCTTATGTAATAAATAAAAGATACGCGTAACGTAAAAGTTATTAAAGCTATGAGATTTGCAAACTAAATAAATAACATAAAATAAACAAATAAATTTCATTTAAATTAAATTAAGCCAACAATCTTTACTCGTTCTCCCTCTCTCTTTTTCATTTCAAAGAGCGCTCAAAGTAATGCGCAGCCCTGAGCTTTTCTCTTCATTTATTTTTAAACGTTACACAGCATCTCTTTGCAACCTCGTTTTTCTCGTTAATTTTTTGTGCCGTTCCTCCCTTCGTTCGTCGGCACTTACATGATGCTGAGTCTTTGTTTTTTGTTTGCATATCTTGCTGTTGTTGCGTATATTTTGCAACAAAAACACACTCATTCTGAAACATGATTTTCGTTTTTTTACAACACATTTCATCTCTTGTGCCATCTGATTACTAAATTAATGCTGAGTGGATGCTGTGATGATGCCTTTCGTAAACAGCAGTAATTTTATAGCACTGTGATGTGCCTTGCGAAATACGAACGGCATTCATCTCTGTCCGTATCATACAAATTGTTTAGTGAGAGTTTGCGATCCCGCGGGTACGGTCTGAATATACCGGATTTATTCGCTTGCGGTTTACTTGTGTTATTTTCATTTCAACTTACAACGATAAAAAATTACCACACCAAAGCCGTTTGTGTAACTAACTTCTCAAATAAATATTTGTTTGTAAAGAAACAAATCATTGAATTAAAATTCAATACAGTTTAATTTGGTAAAAGTGAGAGTGTTTGTTGTGAATATAAAAATGATTGAATCCTAAAGCGAATCTTCAGCTTTGCAAATCAAACTTGCAGCCGGTCCCGTGACAAAGTGTTCGTTTGCTAACGTTTCCCATTAATACATTTGTAATGTGTGTGATTATTCGTATCAAAGAAAGGAAACGATAAATCGACGCGCATATACATAAAAACATATACGAGTCTATGTATTAAATGTAAATAAAAAAGATTATACACAAAAAAAATCCTCTTTGAAAACACATCGCATGTGGATATATCGAGTTATATAAAATAAAATATCTTTGCACTTTAACACATTTAAAACGTTCTACGCTGTAAATAAACAGGAAAATATTCAAACTCATTTCACTTTATCTTTCGAGAATGCCACAACAATTCTACCAGATCCATCGTCTTCTATGCAGCAGGAATAAAACTGGAGTTAAACTTTACTTCCGTATAAAACATTGTGTATATCGGCGAATTTTATTTGCTTTATAAAAGTTTTACAACAAAGTTTGAGTGGAAATCGCCTAAATTAATCTAAATTTAAAATCTATATAAACAAATGCATTGCTATACGAGAACGGAAACAAATTTCCGTCATCCCTTGTCATGTTTGGTTCCGAACGAAATATGACACATAGCGGAAACTGGTTTGTCTTCATACCAAACTTGAAAAGAGATGACGGAAATTCAATTCAAATATCTATATCAAATCATCCTATCAGAAAATCAAATCAGGGACTAATTTAGTTATTTTATTTTCCTAAACACTCTTTGAATTCTATGGAAGGTCTTATTGAAAGAAAACTTTTAAAGGTTCCTGGAAAAATTGCAGAATATGCGAAAAACAAAACAAAACAAAAATATAGTTTAAAGACCCTAAAACAAATCCAACTTCAACCGCACGGTTGGAAAGAATGTCTCCAATATGCAGCACTAGGGCTCAGCTGTTTTGTTAGTTCGAATTTACACCGAGAAATGGCGACAAACTTTTAACAATACTGCACATCAATATCCGAAGGCAAAAATAAATTTGGAGAGCCTTTCCAGTAATAATCATCCTCCAAGTATATATAGTATGTGTATGTTATATCTCTGCTATAATGAGGAATAGGTGCTTAAGTGGACTTATTCTGAGGATGAGTTAACAGTTTGATTGTGATTTCTGAACTCAAACGTAGCCCTCAGCATAATTGAGCTCAAATTTTCAGAAAGTTATATTTTAATGAATTTCTGCTTATCGTTTTCATTTCCAAACTTATATAAACATCCTGTCTTAAAAAGCGATGTTTTTTTATAAATCAACTTTAAAGTTTAAAATGCTCAATCTTAAAAGGCCAAAATCACACTTGTTCAATTTATCCCTTGGTTCTACATTGAAACTTATGGTTCGAAATACACTTTACTTCTATTCGTAAATCGGGATTATTTTGACTGTCTAAGCCAGCCTCAGCATTATTTGATCATGAATGGTTGAAATTCATCACACAAAATTAAATTATACAACTGGTTTTTACCAGGTGCATCTGCTCATCATGCTCCTTGCGATAATTAACAAATGTTAATCGATATAAATACTGGAGTATCGTTGTTGTTGCACTTGAAAATCGTTATGGAACATTTATCACTTTAAAACAGTAAATCTCAATCGAATGGATGGAAATACAATCAATATTTTTATTTTATTAAAAATAAATAAACAAAACAAATATAAAATACGACCACATACATTTATGAATGTGCGGGAAAACGCACGACTCAATATCGTCACCAAAAATGCTTTAGTTCAAACATTTATTCATCACAGAAAAAGCAAAATATGACCGACCGTATGAAAATTTTGAAAACTGAGTTAATAATTCAACTTTTCTACTTTGACGCACAAACTTACTAAATAAATTTATACTCGTGTTGTTATTTAATTCTCTGGAGATTAAAATTGTCACTTGGGACCTTTTGCGTTTCAGGCTACGTTCCTCTGCGTGTTTTCAGGCAACCCCTTGAATAAATGCAGTTATTTATATTTATGCACGCGCATTTAATACATAAAATCTTAAATAAATAATGTCAATATTCCAATATTCATTGTCGTTTACAATTCCATGCTCGTAATTATACTCGTATAAAAAAACGAACCAAATAAGTATTCGAATTCAAATTGTTTGTAGGGTGCATTTGATTAATCTGCAAGTGCAATACAAACCCGATCAAAGAACTTATTTTTCTTTCGTTCGATCCCAAAAGTAAAAGGGTCTATGTAGCAATTTATCCTAGAATAGAATAAATTATTTGCTTCGTAGTTTTCTAACATTTTCGTATAATTTATGATCTAAAGCTGTAGCCATTTTTTCGCAAACGAAATGGAATGAATTCGAAGATTTTCAATTTGTGAATGTGTGCTAACAAATTCCTATATGCACTTTATTTCTTCTTTTACATATATGTATTAAAAATTAGTAATACCGAACAGCAAAATAAAAAAAAGTGGTCCGATACCCTCTATGCTTTTCTCATGCCCTATCACCCCTTTACTACTCGTGAATGATTTGCTGAATCTTCCTAAATTGAATAACAAAAAGTTGGCGTTCAACATAACATTTGATTTCACAGGACCTTTTATCTCAGATTTTTACTACTTAAAATTATAAATATGTTTCTATGTATGTGACTATGTTTTTACAATAAGTAACCATCACACAAATGTCCATCGATTGCAATTCACTTAGACTTAAAAAAAACGAATAAATCGAACACTTATTGGCGTCTAAAATTTGTCATGACTCGCAAATTATACTTCATGAGTGTAATTGGTTCATTTACACGATCGACACTGCAAAATAAAACACATCCGCCAAGAACGGCTCAGTCTTCAGCAATAAAAATAGTTTACTACAAGTTTGCAGTAGTGTCACACATACGAGTATAGTCTTTTTATAAATGTGCGGTCATGACGTATCGTTAAAACGTAATATTTTGAAAAATCGTTTTTAATATTTTGGCGCTCGCTATTAAAGATTCGACACATCCGAAAACATTTTTCAAAGAATTTTTTTTTTTTGCTTGAATTTAATTTTAAAAGAAATAAATAACTAAAACGATGGTTTTGAAACAAACTCACATATTTCCAACACGAAGCGAAAGGAAAAATGATCCAGCAACCTAAATTAATTTTCCGTCGAGTCTCTCGCAGATTTAAATATTTGGCTTTTAGAAATGGGGCTTTTTGTAAATACTCGTAACTATTCTAAATATTTATAGAGGATTTAACAAAATAGATTTTAGTTTGCAGCTTTTAGAAAAACAAACAATAAAACACCCAAATTTTTATATTCATATTTAGGATTACTGATGATAAAAGTCACGGAGGCCGGCACAAGTCTACACGTACAAACATGTTTGTTTAAAATACCGGATTAGAACGAATTATTGCAGCAAACTCACAGTCAACATGATTATTATCACTCAAAATTTATGAACACAGATTTGCACATTTTATTATTAAATATGTATTATTTTTTATTTGTTTCTGTTTTGTTGTTGTTTTTGCTTCTTTATACTTTTACATACAGACACATCACACACATCAACACAGAAATGTATGTTATGAACGGGTGCCTGCAAATTAGAGTCAAATGTATTTTCGTTGTAGGTTGGTGTGACCAGACCGTCATAATATCTAAAGGCATAATTTGAAATTACCATCAACACCCCATGAAAAGTCACGCACTGTTCATGATGATTAAATTGTACGTTGATCCATGATTTGAACTGAGCAGTTTGCAAACGAGGGAAAAGTTTTGTTCTCTTTCGTAACCCCATTTTGATGTTGGAACTCTTTCGATTGTAAATAATGATGGATTTGAAAAGTGTTTTGCATAAAACTTTTGCAATTTTTTTAGCTTGCCCTAGAAGCGCTTGATTTATTATTATTTTGCATAAATCTTTGTGTTTTTGGTTGTTCAATCGCTCGTACCCGCTTGCCAGCTTGATGCAAAGTAAAAACTTGCTAAAATGAGAAATAAAATCGCAACGTTTCATTTAAGGGGGATGTAGGGAAAATAGAAATTTTATTTTAAATTAAATTTTTACGGTCAGTTTCGATTTTGATGGTTTCTTTTTTCTTTTATATTTGTTATTGTGTATTGCGATACTTGATTTTGTTTTTGTTGTGATTTGAAGGTGGTTCGAATTAAATGCGGAGTTTATTTGCCGTGTGGAGTTTTGTTTGCTTTTTCTGATGCTGGAGAAATTTTATTTTTCTAAAACAATCAGTGATAACATTTTTAAATGTCTAGAGCTATTTTAAACTTTCTTAAGATTTTAACAATTTTATAAATACAAAAATATAATTTTTTTTATAAAGGCAAAAACATACAGTATTTTTAATACATCATTTTTTTTTTATATTTTAATGTCTTAAAGTTAGAAGACTCGTTTCCAGAAATTCTCTGCGTAATGCCTCTTGTTTAACGAGGCATACTCACAGAAATGTGAACAATATATTGATTTATTATATATTTATTTATTTTTCTTGGAATTACTGCTGTAGAGCTATTTGCAGTTTATTTGTGCGTGTGTATGTGTTTCTAAATAGTATGTAACCAAACGCAGGAAAACGAGAATTGTATACGGTGCAACTATTGCTACCACAGAACGCCAACTGCATCAATTGAATGGCAAAAATAACGACAAACAAACATACGACGAACAACATCTCGTACATATTTCTTCTTCAGTCATTTTCCGTACTTCTCTGCGATCTGCTCTGGAGTTTTACGTTGTGCTAACTTTCCCTCTTGTTTGAGTATACGCTGTTGTGTGTGAATTAATATGTGTATATGTGTGCGTGTGCATTATGATCCATGTATACGGATATGCACTTCGGTTCCTTTTATACCCAGTTGGCCAAAAAAAGAATTATATTTCCTTTTAGTACGGATAACAACACAAGATACAACATAATAATTCTATTCGCGAGAATTTAAACTTAATCAATGAAAAAAGTAGGTCTCGAAATTGAAAATAAAACTACTTAGTGACTTTTTTGGGCTGTTGGCAGTCTAGGAATCATAACAACATTATTTGTTTTTTTCATACTTTCATATTCAAACTTGATTTAGCGACCACACTTACGATGAACTGAACTATGTTTTAATCGGAAAGAAATTTTGATATTTTTTACATTAATCATTTTAATTTATTAAAATTGTTCAAGCTTGAAGGTGTTTTTTAATCATTTTACACATTTTTCTAGTCTAAAATTTATACATTTTTCTTCACTATAAGGCTGAAGGGGTTACCTGAAGCCACTTATATGTTGTAGAACAAATATGTATGCAACCATTACTTCGGTTTATGATTACTTCAATATTTCACACAGACAAATGTTTGCACACGATTGAAAATAGTTTTCACTGTTTCCAATGAAATCAATTTTTTTGAACGAATTTTGATTTGATTTTTTTACAACTCGTATTAATGCATGTGATTGTTTGTTAGAATATGAGGGATTTTATTGTCGAGTATCTTGTTTGCTGGATGATTTATCGGTTTTCTATTTTACGTTCATATTTGCTACTCGAGCAGACTGTAACTTCGCATCTTGTTGAATTTTTAAGTTTTTGAACATCTCCGCCATACACTCGTGTACCAAGGAGTCTACGAATCCAGTATTTTAGGAATGCTGAGTATATTTTTTTAGAAGTGGCATTCTTGAGAAGAAAAGCGTTGTGAAGTGTTATTAAATCTGAGAAAAGCAGTTAAATTTTCCAAATAATACAAAATCAACAAATAAATTTGCTCTACGAAATGTTAAGTCAAATTTAAAATAATTTCATGTTTACTTTGTACCGCTTATTCTTATGATCAGTTGTTTAAAGCAAACGCCAAGACAACAAATTAAACGCAAATTTAATGCAATTCCAAATATAAATTCAAACTAAACATATGACAACATCAAACATTCTACGAATTGACCCCTTTTTTGCATTCGTTTTCTTAGTATCGCAATGTTTGTCGCAAAACATTTCCCTGAATACAAAGTCTACTTCAAATACAAGTCGTTATCGTTACTTAAAGAAACGTAAACTGCAATTAAACCGTGTAGCTACGTATCATGCCGCAGAAGTCAATTTTATTTACTAGAAAATAAAAAACAGAAACAAAAACAGAAACACATATAAAAAAACAACAGAGAGAGAAACTTAAACTGCTTGAATAAAAAATAATAATATTAACCTCATCAACAAAAACTACAGATACTCGTAATTAACATTCTTACTACATGTCTCGCATGTTCGCTGTAGTTGGTGCACAAAATTTCTCCTGACTCTATTATTATCATCATCGTTCTCCAGCGCCACAACAAATCCTGTGTCCTTATTTTATATGAGTTTCTACTTCATTCTTTGCACTTTTTCCATTTCCATTTTCCGCGCACCTACAAACACTCAGCTGAATAGAAATTTCCCGAACAAAAGAAACGCAAATTCACACACACAACTTAACAAAACTGAACTCATCCCGATTAGATTCGAATCTCCTCCTTTCGCCGCCCTTAGTATTTACACTCTCTGAACTATGGATTTATCACATTGCCCACAACCGTTGCGTTCATCTGTATTATGTTGGCTTCTTATATTCATTATATGCTCTGCAACACATGCAACAGCGACACGGTCTCGTGTTACACCTACAACCATGACACGTAACATCGAGGAAGAAAATGGTAAGTTGTTTTGAAAAGAAAAAAAATGTATGCAAATGAAATAATATAAGTTTAAATTGTTGTCTAAATGGAACCTTAATTGGTCTGTCGTAATATCGGGTTAAAGTTGCAACAGTATCATTATTACACAGCACTTTAGTGCAATGAAATTGAACGCGTTATTCGATGTTTTGAAAAATTATTCCGGTCGGTAAATTATATTACCTCTTTATATATTTTTTGTTTTTGTGTTAATTTACACTAATTCACACAAGACATTTGCAATTTCAGAGCTCAATATTTATACTCGTACGTTCCTATTCACTTTCAATTATATTTGTGAATTTCTCAGGACTTTATTTCTTTGTTTTATTTGATTGAAACTTCAAAATATTTCCTCAATAACACTCAATGTTCTTGTACGATATTCTTCTCGTCAGAATGTTTAATTTATTAGAAAAATACTCAATTTGATTTTGTCTGAAAACTCAACTACGTAGCAACAATTTTATGTAGGAATTATAATTGGAAAACATAAATTTCATCTATTTTGTATTCGATAAAAGTAATTACTGAAAATTAAAAAGGAACTTAATCTTTTTCCCTTAAAATTTTGGTTTTTGGTACACAAGACATTGAGGAAATACTGGGAGCATCATTAATCATACGCTCAGATATCTGGAAGGGCGATATTTTTCATAGTGAAATTAATATGAAGTATTTCGATTCGCAAATTTATGCATATTTTCGAAGTGGATTTAACTAACTTATTGCGGAATAAAAACTAATTATATCTTTAATCTCGTTGAACAGTTTCTGAAGAAAGTTTGTTGCTCTTAAATAAATAAAAAAAAAATTTTAAATGTAACGTCGTAACACAAAATACCCTCTCCTCCCCTGCATATATATTTTAATAAATAATTATATTTGAACAAAAAGCACACACGCACACAACGAAGTTACTGTTGTTGTAGAAAAGTCCATTTCTTGTTAGCAACATTTTTTCAGACTCTCAATCAAGGTCACATGTTACCAATCGTATTCAATGTTCAACAAGGAAAAAAATATACAGGCTTCTTCTGTAAGAGTGTGTGTGCATGTGTCTGAAAGAATGAGGAAAAGTTTATAACAAAAGTTTTTTCGCCGACTTTTAATATAAAAAGCAAAAAACTGAAACCGAAGAAAATATTTAAGGAACAGACAACAAATGTTTTTTATGAGTTTCACAATGAAGTTTGCGAACATTTTTGAAAAAGTGGAAAAGTAAATGAAATTTTTAGAGCCAAAAACGAAGAACAGTCACAATGACACTATCACAACTTTAACTGTTTGTATGTTGAGACAAAAACTAATATTTACGTATGATTATTAAACACAATTTTTTATGACAGATCACACACCATAATACTCGTATCGATTCATTTTATTGCTTTACAAAGTTAAACAACCGACAACTTTTTCACGCAAATCAACAAAGTTTACTAATTGTATACGAAGAAAAAGCCAATAGAAATTAAAATTATAGTCATTGCAAGCGGCCTTTCAACGAAACAATACCGAAAAAGAAGGAAGCCTAAACAGCTTCTTGTTAAGGTTTATGAATTATGAATGTTATTGATGCCTGGTGTACTCGTATGTTACATAAAATGGTTCTCTTTTACGCTTTGTCTGATTGCTACAAATAATGTAAGTTCATGAGGAAGGCTTTTGTTTTCAGGTTTTGAAAATAAAAATATGCTCCACTGGAATCTAAAAAGTCTTTTTCATAAGAAAAATAAAAAATTTAATAATAAAATGAAAAAGTCAATAATTCGGAAAAACAAATTGTTGAGTTCTACTACACATTCTAGCTTAAATTATAACTTTAAGCAATAAATAGAACTGTAAAACTTCTACGAGTACGCAACCAAGTTATTGAACATTGACATGTGGAGGGAGAGGGGATAATAAATTATTAGTCATTTCCTTAACTGTACGATCAACTTAGAATCATTTGTGTTAAATCTAACTTTTTTTGTAACTCATGTTTATTTTGATTTTAATTTTTTATTTTGCTTTGTTCTTTCTTTTCAGTTAAATATCTTATAGAAGGTAAAATGTATCATTTATTATTTAATTATGATTTATTTAAAATTTTTTGTTCGAATATTCCCTTGATTTTGTAATTGATATGAAAATTGTATATAATAATGGGTGTGTTCGTAAATGCAGTAAATTAATACAACAATGCACCGCTTTTGCCAAGTCCGGTTGCTTATGTGTGATCAGCTGTTGCACATGTTTTGCAGCTGTTCAACATCTGTGCATAACTGCATTTTTGTACAAACTGCAAAATGTTTAACGCTGCAATTATTTTTATTTAAGAAACATTTTAAAATAAAAGTAAGAATTATCCTCTAAATTACCAAAGAAAAAAAGTAATAAAAATAATTTTTACAAGTCATATTTAATAGAATTTTATTTTAAACAAAATTTCTTTTTGATTTAGCAATCCGTGGCTTATTGCATATAAAAATTATTTACTGCGCTATTTATAGAATTTTGCGGAATTTTGCCAATTGTTTGCATTAAACAACTTTTAGCGCAATACGGTGCTGCCAACGTATGAATTTTCGAACATTAAACTTTGACTATGCTACAGTAGTGAAATTTTTAAAATTTATATTCCTTATTTTAGAAAAAAAAAAGATTCATAAAAATTACAAATAAGTTTTATTTAAAAATATTATTTTTAGTACTACAACTTTTTGGCGGACACTAGTGATCGATTTCAATTCATATAATTCATTATAATGTTATCAATTTGCATAGTATTAGTTATTTGATATGACTGACTGGATGCACTTTATAGCATCACATGTTGTTACGGATTTATAAAGTGCTAACTGAATCCGGAATTTATGTTGCTGGGATTGTCTCAACAATATTTAGTTGCTTTTATGACAAATTTATATTCATGGTTATTAATAATCGCATTCCAAGTAAGTTCGATAGTCTAAGAAATTTTTAATTACTGGTAATACACGTGTATAAACGAAATAGCGTAAGCCGCATTTTGGGACAAAGACAAGATCGTGATCTTGCCCGACCCAGAGCACATTTACCAGACTTCAGTTGACGAGATAGAAGAGTATGGATTATTTTAAAATAGTAATGATTGAAGACCTTTGAACGAAAATTCATAATTACATTTATTTCTTAACACACCTCGTACATGCATTTATGCATTGCCTTCTCACTACTCGGTAGCTGGAAACCTAAATTTCTTTAAAAAAATGTTCAGGTGTACGTTTGTTTATCGTATGTATCCTACTGTGCAATTAAAAAGGCCCGAATGTTAAACGAAGTTCTACTAAGTAGCTCTCAGTAAAATATTGCAAAAGAAAGGCAAATATCCAAAGCCAATTTGTCGCAACCAGCTACCATATTTTTGTGTAAATGTGAGTAAACAGACAGATATCACGGATTAAAATTAATTATTAAGAACTCATTCTTCCAAATTATTTTAATAAATAAAGATTAAAACTAAACATCATATGCTAGTCGATACTATCAAAGGTGTCTTAGCAATTTAAAAACCATATACACTGAGGGATGGTGAGGAATGCCATCATCCCGTAAACTATTGTTTACATAGAGCTAACAAATGCAATCAACAAACTGTATCTTTTCGATTTAATCATATTAAGAGACACATAATGCTTTAGAATACTTTTTGCCGCCAGAAAACATCTCATTTCCATAAGAAATAGAGAAAAAGGCGAAAGTATGTAATTGTACCAATTTAATTGATACTGGGACGTTTTTGGTACCTTTTATTACTGTTAAAACAGTTAGTAAAGATTTTTACCGTAATAAAATTGTCCATAAAAGCAGTGTTACAAAAATCTTGGGTTATGTTAAATAAATAGAATCAAATGTTAATTAAACTTTGTTTGTTGTTTTTGTATATTTTCCAATTATTTTATAATATTTCGTTTGGACGGGGAAGCGAATTACCTCGGGTGCCAGCTGTTATATATATATTAAAAATTTATTGGTGTGTGTTTTTTAGTTTAATCTTTCTGTTTTTTTGAAGACAACTATAAGTTTAGATCTAGAAAACTGTAATACCAAGAGTTCTAAAAGTTTTCAAATTAATGTGCACGGCAAAGCCTGGAAGTGAACGAAATCAACACAGTAGGCGTGGCACATTTAATAAAAATTATTATTACCATTGCAACTACGATAACATAGACTACGTAGAAAAATACATGACAGACCTTACTACATAGTGCAAGGAGAAAAACGAAAATCTTTCAACAAATTGTTGTTCTAAAAAAATCGACGCCAATTATTATGCTCAATTATATCCACTAGAAAATTTTCGATTTATTTTTTAAAAAGATGAAGCTTATTATAAATGGATGCTTACCACTAAAATCATACAGTTTTATAAGCTAAAGTTTCTCTTCTCCAGCCTACTTACGTGTATGTTAAGTACACTAAAAATAGTCAGGATTAAAAAAAAGCCAAATTTATGAAGCTCGTATTAAAAATACCGAATAAATAGCAATATTTCAAACATGACAGTAACCACTGCGCTGTTCATGGTGCAATCATTTTTTAACAGACGCTAAAAGGTAACTAAAAAATATACAAATTTACTTTCAAACAGCAGCTGCAAAAGAAAAATATTTACTATATTGATTTTGTTGGTTTGGTTGAAAAAGAAAACAGCACAGTAATGCAAACAGTTGCTGTCACATTTCTTGCTCTTGCTGTTTGCCGATTTCATGCTTCCATAATATCTTATAAGGTAAGGCTTTAATAATTAAAAAAACCAAGGGATAAACGAAAATTAACATGGAATTCTCAGTGTTAAAATTAATAAATAGAATTATCTTATTTCAAAATTCCCTATTATGGCAAAGCACGGTTGCTATACCATTTCACAATGCTGCTAATTGTTGTCATATTTGTGCTGGTGCTGTTTTCGTTGCAGTCGTATTTTCAACAGAACAAGCATAGCAAAAGTAAAAATACCCTGCAAATACCTTATTGAAAAATTAATGTAATAATTTCATGCGCCCATTTCAAGTCTTAAAAAACAAAAATACATTTTAACTTTAAACAGCCATGCCTAAATAAGAGCGTTGCGTTAGCAGCAGGGTACGAAGTCACAGTTCATTTGATGTAAAATGTATGACTTTGAAAGAACTGTAGCTACGTAACCTGCTGCTAACGCAACGCTCAACGCTCTTATTTAGGTATGGCTGAAAGACTATTATTTAGATACTTTGTTGTGTTTTCTTTAAGAGGCCATTTATCACTCGCTGCTAAAGAAAGCCAAAGAGGAATACACTGTAACCATAATGAAAATAAAACAACCATTTAGCAACGCATTTGACAAAAAATAAGAGTAATTTAAAAATGAAAACACATCAGAAAAGTCCTTTTCGTAACTGTTGTACCAAAGCTAAGAACTTTATATTTTTGCTGTATTTTGATCATGTTGAATTCAAATATTTTTAAAATACTTTAACCTTTTTATGTAAATCCTCATTTTCTTTTAACAAATACACACCCTTGTCTGTTCCTTAGTCGTGTTTTGTCGGCTTTATTTGACTTGCTTCTGCCTCTGTGTATTTCTGTTGTTTCATTTTTCTATTTCCTTTTTCTAATGAGGCTATAAGAATGTTCTTTTGCTTGTTTATTGCTCATGTTTGTGTTGGGGTTTAAGGTCAGTCCTTCAGTCAGTCATTGTGTGTAATGAGGGTATTCGGAGCCTGCTCATTCCATTTGTACTTCTACCATGAACAAATTTGAATTGATGACGTATAAGTGATGAACAGAGCATAAAAAAGATATTTTTTAATTTGTTTTTTTTTGTACTAAAACCTTAGAAAATAACACTTGGGCCCAATTATGTACATAAATATAACAAAACTAAAGCCAATTTCAAACCAAACGCGATTTTTTTTTATTTGTTGTTGTCACATTTGTTTTCAAGAACTAAATTTGTTTAAATTTGTTTGAATTGAGCAGGAATCCTTTTTTAGCAACACAACTGATTTTTAATGCCCTTTTTTGCAATTTGTTCTGGAGCGTAAAACGGTTTTACTTCCTAATTTGATTCATTTGCTGACGTATAACACATAAATAATGCCTAAATGTCAAAAAGTTCTAGGTAAGATAGTAGTTAAGAAGAGATCTAATTTGTCAAATAGCAGGCAACTAACACGAGTTAAGTTTGTTGTGGCCGACGTGAATTTCTTTTTAAATATTTCTACTCGTATGTACCTACTTAATTCTACTTGTGTGAATATACGAGTATATGTACAAGAGAAGCTACGAGAGAAATTGCTTGTTGCTAAAATATACGAGCAGATATTATATAAATAAATAGTTCTTTCTGTGCCACAAACATTCAGTTCAAGGAGTAAAATTAATAATAAAAAAGAAACAAATGTGTAAATTAAAAAATTATGTTTTATAAACTAAATTATAGTTTTCTTCTATAGCATTTCATACACATACATATATTTGGTACTTGCAGTAGAGGATCTAAATTTCAAATAGATAAACTCTCTTCTTGTATGTGTGCAATCCTTCATCTATTCATTCATTCATTATGCATATGTAAGACCGCTTTTTCGCCTCGTGTGTGTTTGTAATCCCCTTCTTTTGATCTATTAAAGTAATAACTATTAGAGAATTAGCATGAAAATAAAAAAGCAGGAATCCTGTGAATTATAAACGAACATCAAATGAACAAACAAATAGAGACAACAAAATACATTGACTCGGAAACCACACATAACTGTGTGTGTTTAGTTATTGTATGTGTGTCGTTGTATTACTAATAAACGTACTTACACGTACTTACACGTACTAACATGTATTGGGAACAACACTTATATGGAACCATTCTCACACGTTCATATTTCCATGTTCAGTTGAAACAACACAAGCAAAAACAATAGTTGTATTAGAAGTATTCAGGTTAAGGGAAGAATATTCATTTCTAAACAGACACCAAATAAGAATTCACATCATGAGTGGCCGTGGAAGGAGTGAAGCTAGGGGACAAAAAAAAATCTCTTGACACTCGAACAAATAAACCAACAAGAAAACAACAAAACATCTGTAAATAGATGTTTGTATTTGTAAAGATCTTTTAAAGGAATGACAACAATATAAGAATATGTATATGTATGTATGTAAATGGTAGCATGTGTGTATTTTAGTGAGGATGCCTTCGAACAAAGTTTAACAATTTTGTTATAAATGCAGGATTTTCATATCACATTTTTTTTGCCCTCAGATTCTCATTTTAATATTTTGTATTAAATAAATTCGTTGGTTTCTCGGGAATTTTATACTTTTACTTGAATTCCTTAATACATTGTATGTATGAATTTTTCGTATCCATTGATGTACTCGTATGTCCACACATATGTACACACATACACACATATGTATGCAGAATGAATAAACCATGAATAATTAACTTGAAAATTTGTTACTTTCAACATAATAGTCTTACACTGTTTCTATTTAATTTCCTGCGAGCAGTGACGTCACGTCGACACAGCACATTTATTACTAAATACCCAACAAAATTGGTGTGGTGTTCAACAAATTTATAATCTAACTTCAAAATTAAATATTCGAAAGTTTCTCATTCCAAATTTCATGTTAAAACTGGATGTAAGTTATGTTCTGTTTAACCAAAATACTTCATAAGCAATTATTCTGGTAAATAATTGACTAGAATCTAAGGCGACCTAAAGTAGAGAACCGAGCATTTGGTGAAAACAAAGCATGTTCCTCATTTACAATAATTTTTATTGTTCAGATTTTGAATAAAATTCAGTTTTTTCGCTATTTTAATAATTCACAATAACATGTTTTAGTTATCTGGCGAGTATTTTCTGATTCTCCAGGTTTTTTTTTTTAATTTTTTTATGAATGTGTGAATAAGACAGTGATACAAAAGTGAAATAAATAGGCGGAGGTTCTCATGTAGCAGTTCTGCTGTGTTGAAATCTATAGATCACTTCGTTTACTAACAAATGTAATAAAATAACGGTATTTTTAAAGTTGCAACATCTCAGTTTGTTATATTAGCTCCGATCTTCGTAATGTTTTTTTTTTTTTTTTGTAAGGTATAATTATTTGATTTTGCAAATCGGTACGGAAATGGCTCAGTTACGGTCGGTTAAGTTGAAAAAAGTGCCTTTTTAAAGAATTGTCTGAACGCTCTGCTTTATTCGCTAAACAATAACTTTTTTATTTTTTTATTTTTGTAACATAGCATACTAAAGTAGCTTTCAAGACACGTAACTACAAAAAAATCTATTTAAAGATTAATAAGTTATGCTAACTTGGTTCCTTATGAGTAATGGCAAGTTAATATTTGCCGGTTCTTCGTTTTTTATTTTTTTGTTCACAGCGTATGATTAATATAAAATTCTAATTTGGATAACTATAAGTATTACTCTATGGACTCCAACAAAACATAATTGCTATATAAAAACCCCTGCATATTTACCGTGGAGTACAGTGTTATTATTCTCTTTTGCGTTTCAATGAAAGCAAGAATTTAGTATCGGTAACAAGACCACGTCTGTCAGATAATATTTGCTGTATGCTGTATTTCAACAACTGGTATATCTAAACTCTAGAAAGCTTCTAAAGACCGAACTATCATGTTTTTCAGCTGGCTTAACAACCCACTGTCACCTGCTTTTATTCCATTGGTACTTACATGAGCTTGGATTTCGTCACAGTTGCACACGTATGTTTACTTTAAATGCTTTATACCACAAATATGGAGATTTATAATTATATTAAAAAAAATTAAACCGATCCACATACTTTGTACTATTTGTATAAGTCATGGTCGAAAGTATTGAAGAATGCAGCAGTGTTCATCATTGAGTTATATAACTATTAATACTTTAAAATTGTGTGTGATTAAAAATGAAGAAGAGATAAAAATATTTTAATCCTTAAATTACTAAGGATTCCTATTTGCCACATGTTATTCATATGGATGTGTTCGTTGTTATAGTGGGCCTTAATGTGTTTAGCTAACCTCGGTCTGTTTTATATTTTACCAATCAATCGTACTCTCCTTGTACTGACTACGGGAACCAATAGCCCTACCCCCGGGGCGATAATTACACTTCGGTGGAGTAACGTGGTGGCCCTAGTTTTATGAGTTTTTGCACTTAGAAAATAAAGTGCAAATAATTGAGCATTTAATTATATATTTCTCAACCCCGACTGGTAAAACCTAGATTTATGTATGTACGAATGTCTCACACAGCACAAGACAAGCTGGCCAGGATTTGATTGTTTGCTTTGGGTGTTTTGTATGCATGGGACGGCTACTAAATATTTATAATTAATTTTTTAGCTTTTCTCCGTGCTACTGACAAATGTGGAATCTGGGTCACAAAAATGCTGTAATTAATTTTTTTGGAAAACATAACCACAGTTATTTGTTTATCTATTCTTTTGCTAAGAAAAGTCTTTTTCCCGGAAACTCTCTCTCTGCAACTGTTGGTTCAGAAGCTAAAACAAAAACTTCTGCAAGCACAAAAGTGCTGTTTTTGTTCTGATACAAACTTATGTTACAAATTAAAGTTCTCTTCTTTCTTTTTGGTTTCAACTGTTCGTTTCGTTGCAAAAGTGGTTGAAGAACTTCCTTTTCTTCGTGATGTCCCTGCTAATACTATTTTGCTTACAACAACCTCATGCCCCCATTAAAGCATTTACTTTGTTTGTGCAGGCAAGTGTTCGTATGTAAGTCGCTCTGTCTAAGTTCGTATGTCTATGCGATGTGTTTGGTGCTTAGCATTTTTAATTGTTGAAAAATTTCAGTAGTTATTTGTTTCGCATTGGTTATTATTACGTATTATTCATTTTGAGGCAATTAATTTAGTAAACATTTAACATTCTTCAATTATCTGTTTTATCATCATTTCAGTACATTTTGGTATTCAATTCACGTGAATACGTGTTTAATAAATGATTTGGTATCCATCTTTACCAGAAACTGTTACTGTACTGCCAGTTTGAGCAAATGTGCGTGTTTTTTCTTGCACGGAACAGCCCTGACTTATTTTTCGTGCAAGGCTTTGCAATTAGTGAAACAATGAAATGAAGAAAATGTAATTCAAATCAACTAAAATTAAATGCAAAAACTATGCAAAACTGCAAAAAACACGAAAGTGAAACAAATAAAATTAAAATAATAAATGCTCACTTTTTTGCTACAAATTTGTATTGAACCCAAACGTGAGAAACAAGTGATAGCTAACCAATTCAACTGTATTCTATTTTTGGGAGGAGAGTATGGTTTTCAATGTTTTGAGTACTCGTGAGCATTTATGTGTCTCACTGAGTGTAATTTGTGTTACCTCCCAGTTTAGCGACTTTACCCAAAAGTAAAGATCCTTGCACAAGAAAAAATAAACCTAACACCTAATATCTGGTAATAATATTTGTATTTTTTTTCAAGCCCCGTTCAAATAAAGATCAATCTCATAAATCTTACAAAATCGTACATATAGGAATCTTTTATATTTAAGGTTTCCATACTTATAGTTTTCAATGTGCTACTCATTCTGAAAATCGCTATTAAATAAATAAAAGCTGTTTTAGTATGACTTGTTTCTTTAATCAAAAATGGGATTAACTAGAACAACAAAATAAAGCCAACACATACATATATATAATGCAAAGTAAACCGATGTGTTTGCGGAATTGTCCTTTATGGAAAGCAGAAAATTATAAAGGAGCCCACTTAATTGCTCTAAGATTCATGAACATGGTTGGCAGGCAGACTCAAACAAACTGCACATTTCAAACCCAAACTAAATCACTCTGAGGCATTCGTATTTGTGTTTATGGTTTTGATTTCTGTTTTCTTTTTATTTTTTTCTTGAGCCGCAAAATAAAACAACAGAATCCCAAAATGGATGTATGTATGTGCAATATAATTTGAAATATATTTTGTAAGTGAAAACAAAAGCATACATTGGGGCGGCTATTTGAATGAATGTAAATTTCCCGTTTGTTCTGCATTTAGTTCCATTTACACTTCATTAATTTTACTTAAGAGACCTCCGCTGCAAACACTTTTAATCCACAGGTTTTTTTCCCAAGAGTAATTTGAAATGTTTTACACTCACTTTTGGCCGAAAAATAAAAAACGGGGCCAAAAAATTGACGTTGAATGAACAAAAAGAATACATAAAAACTAATAAAAGTCCTATTTAGTTCATGCCTACAAGAGGACAAAACACAATTTGCATTTCGTATTCCTCTTATATTATTTCCGGTCGCGATGTAAAAATACGCGCACAAGAGCGTAAAGTAAGCAAAAAAAAAAAAACTATGTTTTGAAACATATTTTTACATGTGAAATTATCTTCAAAGTTTGAATTAAATAATGATCGTCTGAATAAATGAATGTACGAGCATTAGCAGGACGTCCACAAAATGCACATAAGATGTTCCCAATAATGATAGTACGATGGCTGTTGTGTTGTTTTGGTGGCGTCAGAAAATTCTGTCGCTTATTACCCAGACACTGATGCCAAATCAACAGGGTATATTATAGAAAAAGTTGCTGGTTGATGCGTATTATCGAAAACAACGTTGGGGGAGCAAAAAAGACGTTTACGGCGCTACGTATCACACAGTAGATATTCTGCGTAAACGATTTGAGGGTATGTTAATGTTATGTATGAAGGAGGGATTTCACCCGGCCAGATTTTTTTGTGAGGTTTAAGGAAGAGGCGGGACTATGTCAATAAAACGCAGACTTCCGGTGCTCTGAAAGTCAATATAACCCAGACAGCGCTGCTGGCTAAAATCAGACATGAGCATTTGAAATAAAAAAATGATTTCGTTATTTCCTCACACACTAAACATAACTCTGATCCGCTTAAAAACTGATTTCATTTTTTTTATATATTTTAGGATACACTCGCACACATCAATCGCTTTATTTTCTAACTTTAATCCGATACAAATATTATATTTGTCTCATTATTCCTTTTACTTTAGTTGTTTTCGACTGCAAATCTGTTGCTTTGGCTTTGGCTTTCCCTTTGGCAGCTTTTAATAAAATTAAAAATAGATAAGAAAATCCTACTCAATACTCATACATTTCCATAGATTACGTAGGCTGAGTTTCACTAGGGCACCATAAGATTTTTATCTTTAAGTAAATTTGAATTTTTTGTTTTCCTCTTTTTTATTTTGATATTTTGCAAGGAATTTTTAAGAGCTGCATATGAAATACTCAAGTTTGATTGTAACAATTTCTCCTTTTTCATTTCAAAACAACAAGATATTTTACAACCACAAAACGATGTTTATACACATTTTGTTTTTTACATAAACAAAATAAATATAAATTGTTGATTTTAAATTTAGAAGAAAAATAAACATAAAAATGCCATTGAAAACAAATGTAATAAAGACAAATGGTGAAGAGGATGTGTGCGATAAAATATATTTACTTTCTTATAAATGCTCAAAGGGCATCTGAATATTAGATTTCTTTCTAAAATCTACGAAAGAAGTTTTGAATTAAATTTTATAAAACGGAAATGCTTTAAAAAATTCACTGTTTTGTTATGATACTCGTAAGTCGGGCAGAAAATAAAAAACGAGAATGGAGAATGATACTGAAGACAGCAGACAGTCGATATCGATATCTTCAAACCAAACATGACAAGCGTTGATGGACATTCGTTCCAAATACCAATATAGAATAAAACCCCTCAAATTGAATATTGAAAGCCTGAAATAAAATACTCGTATTAATCGACAAAACTGTAGATACGAATGAAAAGAAGAAATATCTAGTTACAGAAGATTCATTTAAACCGCTTGATCTATAGACTAATTAAATAATGTTACGCGTGGGATGACGAAAATTCGTACCAAATATCTATATTCATATTTGTACCTCTTCCCATACAAAGTAAATACTTCCCAGCGTCTATATACGAAAGCAAATACTTTTTATTAATTCTATTTAATAAACTGGATGAGCATAGGGATTAGGGCCTTCTGTACTAAATATCTAAACTTGGAGTATGTTGATTTGCTGAAGTACTGAAAATGAGTAGTGTAAAGTTTAGGACAGCGATAAAGATTTTTGTGTTGGATATTTAAGACAATCGTATTATTAGGGCAGGTTTGAATGAATTAAATAATAGCCATATCAATCTATCGAGCATATTCTCTTTTATATTAGAGTTTTAGCAAATACTAATTTGATCTGATGCACACGTTTATGTTAGAAAATTCCCGAGTACTTAACTACTTGATGTTTAAGCCAAGATCTTTTGCATTGCTAAAAACATAGGAATGAATACATGTATGCATGTACACATTTCTAATAAAAATTTATGCATGAACACTCATGCAAATGCATTTTTTTTTTTTCTAATGAACATTTCCGAATTTAAATAAAATAAACATATGTACGTGCATCCGCAAACCAGTACTCGCATGTCGTGGAAAAAAGTAACAGACACTCCAATATGATATACATAAATACATACGTACGTATGTATTTTAATCTATATTTTAAGCATTTTCCTTTGTGTGTGTATAATAGTGTTGAGCTTGGAGAATAGTGTTGAGGACTTTAGTGATAACATTACAGAACAACAACCGCTGTATTTATGAATGTTGGTTGAAAAATGCTTCTTACAAATGCAATATTGTTTTGCAAAAAAGATGTAGGGACAGGCAAAAGGTAAATGATCGATTGAAATCCATTTACACGCCACATTTTATTTGAAATCACATTCAAAGTTTCTCGCAGAAATTATCTTTTGTAAAGAACAAAATGGCGTGCTGGACCAATTATTCTACGCATATGTGTCATTTTCTAAAAACACTGACACGATAATAAAATGCCGTTATTACACACAGTTACAGTTTGTGCACACATACTATTGTTTGTCTACATAATCAATTATATGTTTGTATATTAGTTTGTTTAATGACAAGGCCAGTTACACCTACCACACATACAGATAAACATAAATCGTATGTTGCCAATAAATACATTTCGTCCGATTCTCTCCTAATAAGAGATGTGGGTGAACAAAATTAAAATAAAAAAAAAACATTTTACTAATTACAGCCAAATGGCACCCACCGATTGTGTGTCAATGCGAACGTCTAAATGTGAACACACACCAAACGAATGGTTTTTTTAGGAGAATTATAACGGAAATATATGACCACATTAATAATTTAGGAGGCTGTTTTCACACTTTATGGTTCGTTAGTAAATTCAGCCCTGGTTGAAGACATATAGTACATACACGTATGTATGTATGTATGTATGTATGTATGACGGTGCAAATAAAAGAGCTGAGAGCAAATATAAAACTTTTTTAAACAAACATTACACATATTTATTTTAGGCACATGTTGTGGTAAATTTATGAAGTCATTAAATCACACACCCATACAATTACACAACTCACAGAAGAGAGAGGCAAAAAAAGAAATAGAAAAATAGAAATTAGGACAAACTGTGACTAAGAATTTCCCATTCTATTGATTCTATAAAAAAACTCTAACTATCAATGTGGTAAAAAAATGTCCTCACAAGCAACTGAAGTCTTAAAGGCAGACGCCGCCTTAAAACTCACAACTTTATTATAATTTTAAAAAAGGAGACCAACAAAGATGTTGATCAAAAATCGCCACCAGAAATTCGCATTTCTAACTACTTTTCTAAATGTTCTAAAAACTTTGACTTCAAATCTAAAAATTTTACCTAAAACTTTTTTGCGAATTACATAACTTTTTTTATCATCATTTTTTGCGAATTAATCACATGGTAATAAACTTTTCATTAAAACTTATATTTTAGAGCATTGCTGAATATTAAAGCTTTGATTAAACTGTTTGTTCAAAGGAACATTCGTAATACTAAATACATGTCTTGGGAAAATTACCTTAAAAAGCCTTCGATAACGACTGTAGAGTTAAAACATTGAAATAAATGACATTTAAGGTGAGGGTACATACACCGCGTTCAAATATTATAGACTTCTGCCAAAAAACTTAAAGTGAAGTGAAAGTAAAGTTTTAATAAAACAAGGTACAAAAAGAATTTTGCATCGCGTCTGACGCATGAAGTTGACCGACTTTCGACTTCTCACGCGTTGTATATATATGAAAGCGGATGGCTGTGGGTACGTTCATCCTTTATTAAGCCTTCGTGGATATGTCTGCAATCCACTAAAAATTAGTTGAACAAGGTCAAAAATTCCAATAAAATCTAGAAACAAACTCAGTTTTGAATACAGCGATTTTTATATAAAGACCTTCAAATGATATTTATTTATAGAGGCGGTATCTACATTCATATCTTTAATATTTTACACATTTATTTTTTAATTTACGTACGTGATTACTGTTAAGAGCTCAGTTTGAATGGAGAAAAGCGAACTAGTCCCAAATCATTTTTCGAAAAAGAACTGGTAAATAGATTGGCGAAAAAGCAGCATTACAAAATGAAACAGTTTTTCGAACACGAATAGAAAAGTTATTCCCAAAAGGATGCATTACGTACACATGTATATATGTGAGTGGAACGGAATGTGATTATTGAGTTCTTTGTGCATGAATTGGCATAATTCAGCTGCTGGAAACCATTTATTAAAGTTGGCATATGGTGCCTGGAATTAATCATTGTGCTGGTGTCAATGTTAGATGATTTGGCACACATATATTGTTGCAATGAGAGCACAACAGTTATGCAACTGTTACGCCTTCACACATTTCTCCAGCTCAATGTCTTATGATTTAGCTAGCTAATATTTTATAGACTTCATTTAGTTTAAAACTCAAGCCCACAAACCCATCCTTAATTTGCTAAGAAAAGAACATACAGTGGAAAGTATGTAATTTTGTCACGCCGGTGCAACAAATGTATCAAATGTTTTGACTTTTTATATAAGGAGAGAAAGAGATAAATATGCATGGTATTATTTGACATAGCCGCCACAATTGGCCATTTCTCTTTATCTTCGTTACTTAATGGACTTGGCTGAACTGCAGTTTTTAATAGAACAAAAGAACTGAATCAAATTTTGTGTTAAATTGTCCAAGGATTCGAAATAATACGACTAGGAATCATTTACAGTCGTCATGTCTTCTTTAAATACATGTACCTATAATTTTTTATCTTACAATATTTGCATATCGTTAGCTGAACTGCAAGACCACAAAGCTGTGGTGAACGATTTTTTCTGTTTCTTGCTAAAACGTGACTTTTTGTAAAAAATTTTAGTTGGCCTTTGTGAGCAACGACTTCTAAATCTACAATATGTCTAGTAGACATTCGCAAGCAGCTTGCCTACTTGTAAGCTTCATGGCTTACTGGAAATTTAACCAGGAGCACCACAGTCGTTACACATACACGCATTATGCTCATGCCAGAGTCACAATAAGACCAAGTAGTTGAAATATTCTCAATTTTTGAATTTCAAAATGGTTGTAGCAAACGTTAAGCTTTCCTATCCTATCGATATCGTTGAAAATTTTTATATAAAAATTAACACGGCATATGTAGAGAGGGCTCTGCTGCTCCCCAATTCGTTTTTTTACGGAATGACGCTTCAACTCTCCTCTTAACTTAAGTCATGAATACGGAAATATTTTGCTGCAAACCAGTCTGTTCAGGGAGTGTAGAGTAAAATAATTTTAGGGTACATATTTGTTTTTTTTTCAAGTTTTCTATTGGAGATTGCATGTGTGCATGTTAAACTTTTTGCCAGTGGCAAAGCTAATAACAGTTTAAGCCAATAAATTGGATATGAACGAATGTCAGTCGAAAGTCTAAGAGAAAAAAGGCAAACTCTTTCGCAAGTGCGCATATGGTAGGAGTATGTAGTACATTAGGTGGGCCTTAACTAGAAATGGTATTTTTTCCAACTTTTTCGTACTCTGTTCCCCAAAATTTGAATAACTGCTGTAATTAATTTAAGCAGACATAACAAAGACTTTGATTGACTTGAAAAACGGAAGCGGAAGAAAATTGGCATTAGCTCCATATTAATATTAATTAATACTTTGATCTCTAACACAACAGCCGTTAATAGAGGACGGTTTTAACGAAATCGCTAGTTTACTTGTGAAAAAACTTCTTCTCGGTCATGTCTAAGACAAAGGAGTTGATTTTAAATGCTAGATTAAATAAAACAGTAGCCTCAATATTAATTAAGTGTAGAATATTTTGATTTGGAATACTCGACAAGGCAGCAAACCATCATGTAAAAGACTCAAGCAGTCTCGTTATAAGTTTCTTTTGGAATACGCTTAAAGAAAAGCATCCAACAGATGATTACCTGCCAAGTACAACGCAATCATGTTTAATACAAGAGCCGTTTACAGCCTACATTTTTTTTTCGGAAAGAGTGTAAATTATCGAAACGAGAATTTCTGCATATTTGAAGTACGAGTACTTTAGCAATTCAGGTGCCAACAAATTTCACACGTAAAAATTTGTTTTAAATATTATTTTTCAATTTATAAGATACAAAATTCTTAGTTTACGTACCAAATAAGAGAGATATCAGTTATTCGAGATTTAATACAGGTTATTATTTCCTTTGATAATAGCTGCCTGCTGCTACTTCTAATGCTGCACAATGACTCCTCCACAAAATCGTGCAGATATTGTAGCAGTCACTTGTTGTAGTACTAATTATTTCAGAGAATTCGTTAAATGTAAATTAGCATTGCAAACTAATTATGAAAAATATCTAATACTTAACACAGGCTTTCTATTTACCAGAATTACGTTGTTATCATTTTTATCAATATTCACCGCTTGGAGGGGTGACGCCGCAATAAATCCAATCTTTCATTTTAAGGGCCACCCTAATGTACGTACACATAGAAATGTTCGGTAGAAGTAAAGTGAAACAGTACTCGTATTAATAATTTTATTCTTGCAATTTTTACTGTTTGTTGGATCTCTTTTTTATTTTTTTTTAGCTGGTTATAAATGGGATTTTGAATGTGAAAGAACAAAAAAAAATGACAGCAATAAAAGTTGTAACAGTAGCAAATATTATTTTATGTTGCAAAAGCAGAGCAACAAAAAAGTGCACTGAGATGTGTTTAAATTTACGAGTACAATGGATGATTTTATGTCTGCGGTATATTTTAAGTCATTTTCGTATTTCACTCAGAGCCACATATAGTATAAATTTTCACATTAGAAGGAGAACTCAACACGTAAAACTGTATGTGAAGTTGTTGGTGTTGAATTGTTATATGTGTATGTGTAGTTTTATTATTTCAATCAAATTAATCTTTAAATATATTAATGGTTAATGACTTATTCAAAGGCCTTCAATATAAAGGTTGCACTTTTAATTGATTTGATTAATTTTTTAATAGAGCGAAAATTCTTTTTTGAAACACAGAAAGAGTGTAACATGTAGTTTCTTTCCTTACAAAATTCAGTTCGAAAAGAATTGTTCAAATAATAAAATCTAAGTCTTTTAATTTTTTACAATTTCGAAATGATTTACTTCAAGGAATCTTTCATTTATAATACAGTTCGGAATAACACTATGCTTTGCTTTTTAAGACACCCAATATATTCCACTGACATACTTTGTAAAGATTTTCTCTTTGACAGAACATGCACGCTTAGCTCCTTCAAAAGAAGGATCCTAATGTCCTTCTTGATTAGCAATAAAAATGTTAACACATATGTTATTGCACCAAATGACAGAATCTGTTATCTTTAATTTGCACCTCTTTTTCTTGTACATATTTATTGCCAGCAATATATGTCGCCATACTTGTTAGATAATTTTCTTTAACAATTATTGCGAATATAAAACATTAACTTCAGTTGACATTTGTGTTTAACATTTTAATAAAAGAACGATAATGAAAATTTTAAGGTAAATTAGTCATCTGTAATGAAAAGTGGTAAATAGCAGTTTTAATATACAGATAGTAATTGGAGTAAATCCAATAAAAAATTTTATTGCATTATTTTTAAAGTAAGAGTTAACAAAGTAAGTTTTTTTCTTATGCCGTAACAAGTTTGGTTAAGTGACAATTCTAGGGGAAATGAAATTAAAATAATAACGATATAAATGGCACTGAAGATGGCAACTAGCCGAAACCGGTTTGTCTCCAAACCAAAATTGACAAGAGATGACGGAAAATCGTTCCAAACATATATATCAGAACACCCTGTCGGAAAAACAAATCAACAAATAAAATAATAAAGTAAATGCACAATGCAAAAAGAATATTAGCTATTTGCTTTCAACCTTATTGCGTGTTATTTTTCAAGTCATGAATTAATCTAAATTCGTGTTCTAACATACGCTAAGAGCTATAAGCCATATTGTTCCGCTATTCTGCCGACGTTTTGGCCTGCTTGCTAAAGTATTTATTGCTGATATAGATGTCGGAAAAGAACGATTTCCTCAGAAACGTAATTAATAGAATAATTTTAGCACATACGAGTACAAGAAGCTCATTTAGTAGACACTAGTGGAATCAGGTGCATTTCTTGTGCCGCATGTGTTCTATATTGCATCAGCCAACTGTGAGTGTTGTTGGTTTTTTGCTGCTTTTAGGGGCATTCTATTTTTATAAACTTAGAAATCGAGGACTGCTGGTTAAACAAAGACTTTAAAATGGACCAACTACACAAAATATTTTGAGTAAAATATTTTGAGTAAAAAACCAGAGTGCATCTTAATTCAACGAACAATTTAATTTGTTGCTGAGGATCAGTCGGTCTTTCAAGAATAACTTAAAGCTTTCGGTTGGTTATTATTTTCAAACTTTATCAGTGAATAATTTAACAGATCTGAAGCTTCATTCAAAAGTAATATATGAGAAAGTTGAAAGGTGGCCAAGATGGCCTTATCACTTAATTGCAAAATGAAATTCTTTGTTTCCTTGTTATTCTCGTTATTTTGTTTTTCTTTTTTAATTATGAAAATTTCGATTTGATTTGATTTTAGTACTACAAAATAACATTTGTAAAGTCGTTTCTTATAATTTCCAACTGCATTCCTTTTAATGGTAAGAAAACTGATTCATTTAAAATTATCATTTAAATAAAATTATCTCCAATTTAACCCCTTTTCAACAACACACACATACAAACGAACCGTATGACTGAAATGAAAGAAGTAGTAAGCAAAAAGTTTTTGACTTTCAAAACATTAATACTCGTAACGAGTAAAGAAAAATAAGGCTGATGATGCCGTGGATGCTTAAGCCTTAAGCAGAAACTTCTTTCGCGCAAAACAAAATAATATTGCTTGGATCGTTGGTTGCCTAGTTGGTCGACGGGCTGTTAAGCAATGCGTTGATGGTTGGGTTGCGTTATGATAATGGAATGATGGTTGAGTTTAGTGGTTATGATGGCGCGGTTACAATTTCTCTAAATGGAGAAATTTTTATTCTGTTTAAATTTTTGTCATTATTACACATTCCACTTAAAGGGGTTTATTATTGTTTATTTTCCTCCTTTCAAGCATGCGAAAAATATAATATTTACAAACGAAGAAATTAAGCAATTCTTTTAACGAAATTTAAGGAAATTTCTCTTATTTGTTTATCAAAAGATTCTTTCAAGGGAAAAAAGGAGCAGGAGAACAAGTAAAATTATATAAAATTTTATCACATTCTATAAGAGAACGCAATAAAAATCAGGCCATTGGAGTTTATTTTATGCTTATATCCTTTTTAAGGTTTCGTTTCTACTTCTTTCTCTAACTCAATTCATTTTGCTGTTATTTACTTACCTTAATAATATTATTTTCTACATGGGTTTTGTCATTATCGACGTAAACTTCATCATTGTCGTTTCTTTATTGGCAAAAAACATTTTTCTTTTTTTTAATTTCAAGTTGTCATAATGGAAGAAATTTTAGACTGGGGCAAAATCGCAGCTTTCACACAAACACACACACAGACATATATTCGTAGATTGGAAAGTTCTGCTGCTGTCAAACGAAGGATGTGCAATAAAGGAGTTTTTTAGATGGGTAGCTTCTTTCCTGATGTGTTCAATGTGTTTACGTGTACGTGTGTATTAAGTTGTTATTGCTAGACTTTTACATTGCTGTATGTGTTTAAAGAAGGGTGGTGGGGAGCTAAAAACCCAAAACGAATTTTAACCATTGCGGCAGTAAAAGTGGCGGAACCGGAAACAACTATCTGCAAATGACATCTTAATGTTATTGAAAAAACATTGAGTCAGTAGAAAATGTTATTTTCATTTTTTTACATGCAATCACATTCGTGCTTTATATAGAATGACATTTAGTACTCGTATATTCTATTGAAAATGTCGCTATTTAGCCCGACTTAAATGGCTATTTGCCATATATGCTTTTTGCTTTGGTTCATTGAAAACCAAATTTATTTTGAAACTTAAAATCTGCTAAGACGAAGCAAAAAAAATGATGATTGTTATTTACTGGACTATATTTATTTTGTTATTCCGCATGTTCGTAGAACTTACATTTAGGTGTATTCGAGGATGTTTGATTTTTTCACAAAACGAAGATATGACCAAAGCAAATGGTAATAAGAAAATTAAATTTTTCAATAATATTTTTTCTTAACAAGCATTAGTGAACAGAACCAATCGAATACAAGAGAGTTAAACATTGAAATTATTATTGTTATCCAACCTCTTTCTAAACTAAACGACCGTTTTGTTTTTGACATAAATTGACTTGCAAATTTAACTTAAGTTTGTTTTCCAAAATAAATTAATTCTCTTAATTCGCACTGAGACTGTTTCATTTTACACTTTAAAAAAAGTATCCATTATTTATGAAAAGTTGCTTCGAATAGATATTTGGACTTAGAAATGTGAAAAGAAATTCCACTTCCCAGATACGGCCTAAATGCCTCTTCCGAACGAAATTTAACATTTTGATTTGGCTGATAATTTCTGTTTGAAAGCTTTCAAATCTATTTAATTTACCATTTTAAAACAATCAATCGCATACCCCCTTTTAAACTGATTCGTTTGAAATCAAAGCCAACAACGCACAACTTTATTCGCCATATCAAAGAAAAGAAAATTTAAAAGCAAAAAAACCTAAAAGAAATAATAAAAACAAGTATTTTTATAGGAATGTTAACAGAAAATGATACAATTATACTTTGTTACGGCCACACAATCTGGCTTATTGTTATTGTCAACATCATCGTCCCTTTGATAATTGCACTCAAGTTGATTATAAACATGTTAATGTTTGTAACGGACCATCAACATAAACGCCTCCCTCTTTCACGAATACGACGCCAACACAACCAGTAAAAATAAGAGTTAAACGAAAAGTAACGGGTTATACATTTAGTGGTTTCAATAAAGCTGCCAGCTGTTAAATATCTATCATCTAATATGTCATTTATTTAGTGAAAGGTTTGCCGTTTACGAATATAGATCCGTTAACAACCGAAGAACGCGTAAAAATAGTTAAAACATACAGCAACAGTGACCATTTATCGAGCATTGCGAGCTGATTTAGGTCGTCATAATCGACATACTATGCAAAGAGTTGGCAAGATTTTAAAGAAATTTGAAGAGACCGACAGATGTGGTCAAGCCTGCGCATCATCGCAATGTGTACACTGTTGAAAATGTCGCTTCTGCTAGTCAAAGCGAATTTGTCGATTGAGCTTATCTTACGGCTCATTATGGCGTGTTTTGCATTTATATTTGCACCGTCATCCATATAAAGTCCTACTCACGCAACAATTAAAGCCGGCTGACCATTCACAACGCCGTAGATATGCTGATTGGGTGCTAGAGCAACAGGTTTTTATTTTCTTCAGTGATGAAGCTCATTTATCTCTCAATAAAAACGTCAACAAGCAAAATTGTCACATATGGGGCTCGGAGAACCCGGAAATGATTGTGGAACAGCCATTGCGCCGGGAAAAAGTGGATGTTTGGTGCTTATTATGGTTTGAAGGTGTCTTTGGCCCGTATTTTTTCGAAAATAACGCTAAAAGAACCGTTACCGTCAATTCAGAGCGGACGTATAATAAAAATTTTTTTTCCTGCAATTGAAGATTATAAACAGGATGATATGTGGTTCCAACAAGACGGTACGACGTTAATTGGCTATCAAGATCATGCGATTTGCCGCCGTTAGATTTCTTTTGTAGGGCTTCGTCAAAACCGTGTCTACGGGGATAATACCCTAACACTTTGTCTTGACCAGCCACAAATTTATTCACACATGAAGAGAGCGTCGGCAGAATAACAGGGGAAATGTGTTGGTGCTCTTCTGTGTGGAGAAAACGTGTAGATGTTCCTGGTCAGTTTGAGCATCATTTTTTTCTTTCATCGAGATTGTTTCCTTGTTTACAGACGAGTGAATACAACACATTTTTTTTATTTTGTCTGTGTGTATCTTGTTTGTGTGATGGCAGAACAGCGTTTTGTCATGTAAATGACATTGTTTTTCGTAGGTAATGGTTTTATTGAAATCATAGCTTTATGTGTCTTTTAATTAATTTTACTCTTGAAACCGAAAAATAGATAACGCGTTAATTCCAAAAAATAGTCGGTCGACAATCGTCAATAAAAGCAACAAATGAAAATGAAAAATATTGCAGCTTTTTATGAAATTTAACAGAAATTGTGTTTTGTTGTCGGATTTCATTACAAAGCTACGAAGCTTTGCATTTGCAACTTTGCAAGACCAATTACCAGAATCACTGAACTCCACTATTATGAAATGTTGGAAAGTTAAAAAAAATGAAAAAAGCAACAGCAGTAGAGAAAAGGCTTTTTTTTAATTGGGGGAAATACTTGTTCGATTTTGCAAAGAAAGAGGAAAGATGTTGCCGATTATGTTCTGACAAAATAAGAAAGTTAAATTTAATAATATTTATATGTATTTGACTTTTTAAATTTGCAGAGTTCATTAGATTGGATAAAATAAGTTCTAGCTTTAAACTGGCGCCTTACAATTCGGTTAAAAGCTGCTTAAATTCTGTTTCTATTTCGCTTTAATCCACAACAATTTATTTAAAAATATGTGCACAAGAGAAAAACTATTCAGAAGGTTTTTTTTTTATTTTCATTTTGCAATGCATTTGCTCATTCATTAATGCATATTGAATGTGAAGTAAAAAGCAGAATCTAAATTCAAATCGGCGAAACCAGAGCGAGCACCTTCCTGTACTCGTACTGATGCTTCAATTTCGACTATTGTTCTTGTTGTTGTTTGTTTCGTGAAGCGTAAATATTTAATGTGTTTTTATGAGAAACTGCTCGATTTTGCATATATGTTTTGCAATAGATTTTACAAGTGTAAGAAGTATAAACACAGTTGCACGAGCCCACATATAAAAAACAATTTAGGTATCTCTATTAACAGCAAAACGGATTTTCACCACAAATAAATTTCTACAAAACAACAACAAGCGAAAAAGCATCGTTGCTAAATGGGGAAATATTTGGATTTATGATACTCGTATTTACTTGAGTTTCTACTTAAATATTTAATACGAAAAAAGAAAAGAAAACCAAACTACACAAGTGTTTGCAATGATAAAATATTTTTAATTGAGTTTTGAAATTTTAAGTTTTATGAAAAACATAATAAAGAATTCAATTGCACCCATAAAAAATAATAAGTCGCCAGTAAAAGTTTTTTTTACGCAAGCATAATTTGCATGAATAGAAAAATCGATTTTATAACAAGACCCCCAGAACCCTGTAAAATTCCTTATCCACCAAAAGCCGTAATTATCTATCTACCAAGGACTTGATATTATTTGAAAAGAATTAATTACATAATTGTAGAGCAAAAGTTGCATTTGAAATATGTATATGTATAGAGTAGCGCAAAAATAATGTCTGAATTGGAGTTGGCTGCCATTTTTGCAGATGGCACCAAATGCCACTGTGCTTTAAAGTTTATGATGTTGATATATAGAGAATTAGTTTTCAATTAATGTCACAAATCTTACACTTTCAAACTTAATTTTTATGAAAACAGACCCTTTCATTTATAACAAAATTACACTCAGTTCATATTGTGACATTACTTTGCTACATTATAAAGCTACGAGTATTATTAGTGAAACATCGGATCTTGGTTGACACTTATAAATGCAGTGTCTTCTGCAAACGTTGACGTAAATGCATTTGGGCTTGTTGGTATATCTGCTGTATAGATTATGTATAATAGCGTCCGAAATATACCACCTATAGGGACTCCTGCTTAGAATGTACCACAATCGGACCATTAAGAAACACGTTTGGTGTAGGAATAACTTCACATTCTGGGCCTCTAAATCGGTTTATTCTCCGAGGTGGTATGAAATTACTAATGTATGGCCAATAATATTTAGACGACTGAAAGCTGCAAATAGTCAATGCAACGCTTACCGAATAGAATTTACACCAGTCAGCTAACGGAGGGAGACATTCTTTTCAATGCCATTAATAGTTTCAGTTCTATTTTATAACACTATGTTTAAAATTATTATTTTGGTGTTACTGTTCTGCACGATCAAAGCACTTTGTCCACAATTACAGCCTGCTTGTTGTCGGTAAAAATTCGTTAGTTGCGACTACATCTCTGATGGTATTTTATTATTTTCTGTTTATGTCGCTCTATACATACGAGTATTCGCTTGTGTATGTGTGTTGATGTGAGCAGGGGTATATGCTTCTATATTCTCCTGAACAGGCCAAAGACCATTAATAAAAACAAACTTATTACAGTTTCTGCATTTGTGTGTTAAGGACTGTTTGACTTGAATTATGGCGCAATGTTGTTCTACAAGAACCTGACAACTTGACCCCACTTTTGGCGTTGAAAATGAAAAAGTTGAAGTGTAAAAACATAAATAATTACAAACATATAATAACCGTCTTTTATTCTCCCTGGCGTAAATGAAACACTCATGCACACTAGCATTCAACAATACAGTAAATTGTATACTCTTCAGTTTGTTTCTATATTAAATATCAACCTTGTGAGTTTTTTTTTTTTTTTTGTTTGTCATATGTTTCCCACAAGTCGTAATTTTCCTTCATTATCCAGAATGTTACTTTTTCGTGACCACAAGAAGTGTCGAATGACACTTTTATGCCGCCATTTACACTTGGAATCAAGTGGGGATCCAGAGGAAGGGAAATACCTCATTTTTTCACCCCTGGACGCTTATTTCCCTATTATCGGACATCTTGTAATTTTAAACCGCCCTTTCCATTCATTTATAATTAAAAAAAACATGATACAATAAAAACAAATAAAAAAGATACAAATTTCGTCCCTTACAAAAAGAAGCCAATTCTTGAATTTTCATTAAAAAAAACAGAAGGGCAATTCTATTGCCCTTATCTTATGATATCGTCTAAATATTGGGACGGGTTGGCCAAGAAATTTTTCTATAAAACAAGTGTTTATTTAATCAAGTTTCACAACAACAAAAAACAATTCCTTTCGATTTTTTTCATAAGATAATTATTATTTACGACGGACTTGGCCCTGATGCTGGTTATTATTCACATCCATTCGGTTCAACTATAGACAGTGGTTCTACTGGCAAGTTAACAATAACAAAACTGCAACCATTTACAAAAATTTTACAAAAAAATTATTTGTTTCTAAAAACTGCTGAGTGGACTTTATTTTACATACGGATTTCATTACGAAGTCGCTAATTTACAATTGATGTCTTCTTTTATTTTAGGCCCGCCTGTTTTAGTTGAGTCGATTTTTGGCACTTTAGCCAGACTGCCATGTAATGTTACACCGCCGCTACAGGAGGACCGAGTGGCTTTAGTTATTTGGTATAAAGTTGGACTAAAGACGCCCATTTATAGGTGAGTTGCACGACTTTGTTTGATTTTTTATATTTTCCTAAAAAACTAAAATAAAAGCCGTTTTTTACGTCTTTGTGATTGCGATTTAAATAAGGTTTCATTTTTATTACTCCATGGCCCTTCATTCTACCCCTTTAAGCCCAACATTTAAATAAATATTAAATAAGTCCTTATCATTCAAAATTATACCTGTTCGTACGCTAAAAAGAGAAGAACTTTGTTGTCTGATGACATTCTTTTGTTGTCTTCTTATTAATTTGTCACTGGCAGGAGTAACTATTGTTAAACAAAAACTCTTTCTTTCGCTCGCTAATGAGCTGCAAAACTATTTTCTTTTTATTCTTGCTTCTTTTTTGTCAATAATTAGGGAACAAAAAATTTCGCGTTAAAAATAAACTTCAAGGAATGTTGATGGCGATAATGATGGCACTTCCTTTTTAACTCTCAAAAAGAAAAGCAACCAAAATAACTGTGATTCTTTGTTTATAGTAATTTAATGTTAAACTATTGTTGATAATGAAATAAAAGTTAATAAGAAAATATCTGTCTTGCAAGTTCCTTTATTCAATACGAATTTTATAAGGTGTAACGAAATACCTTTTTAATGTTTTTTACTTAACGATTTTCTTTTCATTTCGTTATTTGAATGTAAAGTGTTGACACGAGGGAGTCGAACTTTTCCCAGGGCACTCATTGGTCTGACGATGACTACCGAGAACGTTTATCTTTTGCATTAAATGGCCGTACTGGGACCCTAACAATGACAAATACTCAGCAAGAGGATACTGGCGAATATCGATGCCGCGTAGATTTTCAAAAGAGCCCAACTAGAAATTCTAAAGTTAACTTAACTGTTATAAGTAAGTACCGTAAATAACACGCTAAATGTATGTATACAAATTTTAGTTAAAAAAAGTCACTTTAAGCTGTGACCGACTACAGCTTGAGATGCAAATCAAGATGTGATTGATAAAGCTACTCTTAAATAAACACAAGTATAGTATATACTATATGTACATATTCCTAATAATCTACCCTTAATGCAGAATTTACTATACACAGGGTTGTTGTTCAAAGCAGTCAAGCAAAAGGGAACAATGCAATTTTAAGGCATCTCTCTTTGAGACAATAGCAAAGCATATCGAAACCATTTTCTTAAGTTTTTTGAAGCGGTGGAATTCGAAACACCGCAAATCGAGGTATTGATATATACCACTCTTGAACGTAAGCACTTAATTTATCTCCTGCTTATCTGCTCTACACGCTTACCACGCTTCAATTCTAATAGAAAAGCATAAGCACAACTGTTTCATACAACAACTATTTTAAATAAAATACATTTAACGAATAAAAAGATTTTTGTCAATCCCACGAAACATTGAGCACAATAGTAAATATCATTTGTTGGCGATAGTAAGATGTCTCCTAACAAAAGTTATCTGTATCTTTTCAAATGTTTCCGCACATTTTCACAAATTCATTTAGTGCCAAGACCAGAATCATACCATGTTCTGTGTGCATTTCTCAAAAGTTCGTTAGAAGTTCATCTCAGATTATTAACACATAATAATGCCGAAAAATCGGCAACGTTTTTCGCATAACTTTATCAAATGCACCTCCAAACGATATCATTGCAGCTTGTGAAGCTTTCGATAACGCATTCCAATCGATTAGCCGCTGAATGAAACAATCTGGTAAACTTTTAACAACAAAGTTCTTACTTTACTTGATATTTAAAAGAACCAAAGAATAATAAACTAAACTTTTTGGTCTGATTAAACATGTTGAACTTAGTTCCAACGTAATGGAAACTACATGTCATTACGGATTTTGTCCACAAATGTTTAATTTGATTTAATCAGTTGTCGAAGGAAAATAAATAATAAAACAAGAGTATTCGAAAGTAAAAGTGATTTTTTAACAGAAAATATAGCAATATTTCCGTATTAAATATAAGTATGTATAATATATGAAGATTAGCTATTTACTACATAATACTATGAGTATTTGATTTGCTAATTTATCCTACAAGTCGTTGTTAAATTGCTGTCTTTTTTAGTTCCGCCTGAATCAATTATTATATTGGATCACAAGGGAACAACAATAAAAGATCACACCTTGGGTCCACACAATGAAGGCGATGTGATTAACGTAACATGTGTTGCAATTGGAGGTAAGTTTGGAGAAATAGCATGAACGATATTTTATTTCCCCATTCCATTAAATTCAATAAATACAAATACAACATGTCAAACAAACTAAACTCTCAACAAAATTACAAAACAAATGCAAGTGCAAGTAAGACATTTGCACTCGACTATTCAAATGTTTGCCAAAAATAAAAACGGTAACAAGAATAATAAATTACATACATATATTCTGATCTTAAGGATCCTGATGTTCTACAAGAAACAATTATTTTTATTACAATTATTCAGTCACATTTTTCTTTGTGTGAGAAAGTTTTACTCGCACAATTTAAATGGTATGATCGCGTCTGTATCGCCTCTCACATTCACATGAAAGTGAAACTTTTGCGATTGGCTTTGTGAAAGTTTAATAAATATGCAATTATTATTCAAACAGAATATGCAAAAGTATGTCGCACTGCAAAAGCAATTAAAATTAACACATATGCATGCCATCTTGGAAAATAATTCGAAAATTAGTTCAAAATAAATCAAAAACTATGTGATTCGGGAACATCTAATTTCACTTTATGCGATTCGGAGATTTCCATTCTAATTAAAAAAGTTTTAAATTCATGACAGGCACTCGTATTGCCGTTTTTAGATGGTAAAAGCAATCTGTATTAAAAAAATTCTGAAAAAATTAACTTGAACTGTGTAGGAAGGCTACCAGGATAAAGTTAATATGACTCGACGTAATTTATACAATTGTACATTAGTTGGACAAATGCACACAAAGCTCAAAAGCTAACTATTGGAAATATAACCTCATCCTAGTTTTTGAAAAAAACTTATTTAACATACTAAACTATACACACATATACAGCATGTACGTATGTACTCGTCTGTATACACATACATATATACATATGTAGATGTATGATAATCAAGAACAAATAGAACAAAAACACAATTATTTGACATAATTCCCTTTTTGTTTATTTTAGGCCAACCACAGCCAAGAGTTACATGGTTACATGAAAGCAGGGTGCTTGACAGCTCATCACAAGCTCTATCGGATCGGCGTGTTGCTAATATTTTGTCCTTGGCAAAGTTGATACGCAAAAATCTGCACATGCAATTAACATGTCAGGCTGATAATAACAACATAACGCTGCCAATTACAAACACCGTGGTATTGGATATGAACTGTAAGTACACGTATTTGTATTAAAAACCTCCAAAATAAAAACAAATGTATGAAAACAGACTAAGCTTGCAGAACTGCGCTCAGGTCTGCCATTTCGATTCCATCTTTATAAGTACTAATTTGTCCCACTGTTATACACATAAGCCTGTAAATAATATGGATTTGCGACACCGCGAAGTAAAAAAATCCGTATGTCTGAAGTTCTAATCAATTCTCCAAACGCCCTAAATAACAGGAGGGCCTAATTGATAGACCGAACAGTCAAATAGCATCTTCACAACTTTTCTAAGGCCAATTGCAAGATCTATCATATGTAATAACTTTTTTACTCTTTAATTTTGCATTCCGATATTGAGATAGTTTAACAATGATTTACCAGTATTAAAGTACAAATTTTAATAAAACTATTACGATCGGCTATTAACTCCAAATTACTTCTCACTATGATTAAATTTTTCCAGCATATATGTGCATATGAATGTATTTCTTCAAAAAAATGTTTAAGTACAAAATAATCACGATGCTGGATAATATTTTAGAATTTTCTTTTTAAATAAACCAAAACCGAAAATGCCTCCATATGATACACATATGTACGTGTATGTGTGTATGAATACTAATATTTTGTTAATAAATGAAAAAAAAAACTTTGTGTTTTGCAGTACGTCCATTAGTTGTCAAATTGCAAGGAGAAAATCGTCCTTTGTCTGCGGATAACTCATATCAATTAAGCTGTATAGTAATTGGATCAAGACCAGCACCCACCATAACATGGTGGAAGGGTAGTACGCCAATGAAAAATACTCATGAAGTTGTAAGTAGAGAATTGAGTAATTTATTTTGTTTCTTCTTTCAACCTTGACAACATTTTACAAATAAATCTTAAACTTAATCTACATTAAACAGTGGAATTGTTTCCTTAACCCCTTGTCCTTTTCTTACTTGAATTTCTAGTGAATTTTATTCTATTGTCCTTAAATTACACACACGCCTATCCAACAGTGTTTATCCTCATCCTGATTCTTTATCATTTTATTCGATTTATATAAATTTGCTATTGTTTTTCACTTTTTCTAAATTGTTTAATAATGATTTTTTCTTTCTCTTTATTGTATTTGTAACTTTTTGTAAAAAGGCTAATCCCGACGGTAATATGACCACATCAATTTTAACCTTTACCCCCACAATAGATGACCGTGGGAAGTATTTATCATGCCGCGCCGAACAGAGTATGATCCCCGAGTCAGGAATGGAGGATGGTTGGAAATTGGATATTTATCGTAAGGATTATTATAGATTGGATGCGAGTATGAAAGAATGATTGTACATATAAAACCACTTTTGTTATCGTATGGCCACAATATTAAGTTTTATTGTTTCATTTTTCAATTTATATCAAGTTCGACTTTGTTAATGAATTAATGCTCTTAAACCGCATTATTTGTATCAATTGCTTCATTGTGTATGAAAAAGATTAACTGAACTGCATTGTTATTTGCGATAGTTTTAAGGGGGCTTCTAGTAACAAATATATTTGTGTTTCTTGTAACGTGAACCTTTCACAGAGTTACACGCTAATGAGCAGACTTTTTATATTTGCGCCTGTCAACTACTACCTGTTAGACCGACCATAAACGAGGGAACGTTAGAGGAAACATCGGCACATTCCATTGCCTGTGGCGATGTTTCTTATTGAAATACGTGTTCCTCTTTTGGTTCCCAAAATATTGAAATTTTTTGGTATTTAGTTTTTCTAAATACAGTGTTTCATCGTCTGTATCAGAGGTCAGAATTTATTAGTGTTTTTTTCGCTATTCAGCGTCGCTCATGAAATTGTTATTATAAGTGAGTAGAGATCATTGAAATTCAACTAATCTAAAATACTCATACTCGCAACAACGTTCATTTATAAGTTGCATTAAATATGAATCAAATGTCAACATCCATCCCGAATTTGTTTGATTCATAAATGACCCGTTTGATTTATAATTTAAGAAAATACTTATACTTACAACTGACACAACTCATCGATGTATGTAACAAAAAGTCTAAAAGTTCTGAAAAAATAAATTAAATTTACAATACAAATCTTCATTCCTTTGTTAAACTTTAGTAAAAGAAATTAGTTAAAAGGGGGACACCGCACTAACGCAACAAAGCAAACCAACAACAATATTTGTATGCGAATCATTCTTATTTTACATACTCCGAGTGTAGGAGAGTCAAAATCAACAATATTAAGTATGAATATGATAAGTACCTCAAACTTTTGAGAGGAGATGAGGCTCGATAACATATACCGTGGTATATGGCTTATTTCGCAGATTACTTACATTATTTTCTTTTCTTCCGCGTCTATTTGTTTAATAGTGCTATTTCCACAGAACTAATATTTCGTTTATGCTTTCCTGTATGCCTCCATCGTCTGTATTTAAATATTAAACTAGGTTTCTGAAACATGTTTGCTCTAATACCAGGTACACACTAGGGAACATTTGAGGACAGTCGGATTTATAAATCCGTACCATTTCGAAGATAACTGGTAACTAACTAAAAATTTGAAGATACCACCCCCATTAACACTGTATTCTATAGCTACTCAAGGCACATGAAAGAAATTTTTACCTGTAATTCTTAACGTAAGGTTTATGCATTGGAGGTTGCCTCAATTTAGCTAAAGTTACCTTCACTAACAATAACCTTAAAGGCAAATTATAATAACGACCCTTAGTGTAACCGGTACATATATCGTATGATAACAATTTGTCATATAAACAAAACATTTCACAGTTATGAACTACTTCTAGAATCTTAACGGATTAAATGCTGATATGATTAAATACTTTTGAAAACAGCAAAAACAATTATGCTGTCTTCATATATTCCTGTCCTGTCGACATAAATTATACGTTCTCATAAATACGAAACGAAACTAACTAAAATATTAAACCGAGCAACAATAAACTTAACGTTCGATACAAGCAGGAATGTAAAACAGCATTAAAGAAAACTGAATAATCAAAAGGGATTGCAGAAGATTCATATGAAAGGTTTAATAAAAATTTCCAAAAAGGAAAAGGCTGTATCCTAATCAAATATGTGAAAGGATGATTTAATCAGGCCGAACTAAATTAATTTATTGAAGCGGCGCTTAATTGAACTGAGCCAATAATTATGTAGGCGCATGCATGTGCGAGTATGTGTTTACTTAAATGTTACTTATAATATTCATTAAAAACTATTCCCTTCATATTTCATTTTTTTTCTGTTTTTGTTTTTTCTCCTAAGACATTCCTGTCGTTACTTTAGAGCTGGGTACAAATTCGATTAACTCAACATTCCGTGAAGGCATCGATGTGTTTTTTGAATGTAATATCAAATCAAATCCGTGGATCAACAATGTCAGTTGGCGTCATAACGTAAGTGTGTAAATGCTTGAACTACATAGTTAAACAAAAGAAAATAAATACTTCCAATCCTTAAAAAAATATTCACCTTGACACACTCCCTCACACACATATATGACAATTTGCAAGCGAAATTGACATTTCCTTTCAAAATATTTACTTTACATATGTATTTGTGCACCCACACATAAATACTTCCAACCATTAAAGTATGTAAGTAAAATTTAATTTTAAGTATTTCAAAAGTGTAAATTTGTGTATTTGCTTTTGATAAATGTCTTCTTTCATTTTCTCTTTTGCCATCGAATAAGAGAAAAAGTAAAAAGACACAAATTTGTTTCTTGGATTTTCAATAATCTGCCTTAATATTCACAAATTGGGTTTGCTAATGGCCGAATACTTTTAAAGAAATTAAAACTTAATTGTGGAAAAATCAGAGATTTCAGCAAGATGAAGAAGATGTCACTCACAAAAGGCAAAATTTTAACTTTAATTTAATTATTATTTCAAATGGGGTAGAATTGTTTTAACTTTACGCTGGTAACTTAAATTATAAATCGGTCATTTAATTGCATTTATATTATCAGGTATGTCACAGGATTTGTGCGAAAGTGAATATTTCCACATTATTCAATTCGTAACGTTTTTATTTTGGTTCTCCTGCTTTCAACCGTTTTTAGGAATCCGAGAAAAATAAAAACATTAATTTTTTGGCATTAAATGCGATAGCACTACTGAACAGCTGGTTGTTAACGGATATAAAATAAAATAAAAGGAATACAAATAAACGAAAGTAGAGTATTTTGAAGTAATAAAAAATCTACGTGGCAATGCTTTTTTTGTTCGTCTTCACACTTTTTTCCTCTTAATTAAATACAAAATGTATTACAAACGTTCTTTTACCTATGTTTTAAGACACAATTTAAATAAAAACAAAATTATTTACTATTTAAAATCTTTTTTGAGCACCCTTTTGGCGCATTAACTCTTAAATTCTTAAAAACACTTCAATTATTTGAGGTGAAAATATACGCAAAAAATCGTTTTACTTTTTCTTGAGAAGCTAACAACGTTTTCACTTTCGCACAAATTTGTTTTCTGTGACATACCTGTATATTAAAAGCCACGTCTTTAGAAAGCTTCACGTCGTTGTCTTTCCCTTTTCAGTAATCCGTTTATAAAGATAAATAACTGCAGTTTTGAAATTTAGTAGAAGATCCGCAAAATCTTGAAGACAAATTTAATTTTCAAACATATTCAAACAATATGTTAGAAGAAAATAATGTGAAAATAGATCAAATCTGACTACAATCGCCAGCAACAAATTTTATTGGGGTAAATCTGTAGTTGTGAAAATATTAATACATATCGCACACGCTATTCAAAGGTGACACAGCTACAAATTTTTAAATGTTTAGTTAATAGTTGGAAATTAACAAGTTTATCAATTTTTAGCCTTTTTTATCTTGAATGAATAATAAAGAAATTTTTCAATTTTAATAATTTCTCAAATTCAGCATAAGAGTAATAAATGTAAAATAGTTTTTTGCGTTTTCGAAAAAAATATAAACGTTCAGTATAAATAAAACTTAAAAAATCTGAATGCCGCAAAGAAATTACGTTCTACAGAAAATACTTGGGTATAGATTTGCGTTCGTTAAAGTCAAGTTGAATGTTTAAAAATCCTCAGAAGTTAACTTCAATACAGAATGTAATCTTATCTATAAATATGCTTTAATAATTAAATAAAAATAAGTACTTTACTTTAATCTTTACTGGCATTTAACATTTACTGAAGCATTCAATACCAAAATAATCGTATCTACGTATTTGAGTTCAAATTCAAAATGCAGTTAATGTATTCTTTTTATTCTGCTTCTTTTCCTGATAATGATGTCGATGCTGTCGAAAAAAAGGGTAACATATTGGAAAACAATGTATCCGAAGGCATTATAGTGGCTAACCAAAGTCTAGTTTTGCAAAATGTAAGCAGAGCACGAAGTGGCATTTACACATGTGTGGGCAGTAATCGAGAAGGCGATGGCGAAAGTAACGCAGTTCACTTGGATATTCGATGTAAGTATAAATTCTTATTCTCATACATACGTAGGTATAGTATTTGTCCACATTTTTATGGAGTACAAAGGATTCTCATTGCCATTATGACTTAAACAAGGATGCTAGCTTGTTACCTAATGTTGCGACTACTACACTTAAACAATTAATGAATTCATAATTTCTGAAATCACTGTGAAATGACTGTGTATACTTAAACCTGCACAATATTGTGTACCTGTCTTATAATAAATTAAATCTTAGCTACCGTTTTGCTTATAGTAGCCTAAAGTAGCACCGTTGGCTACATATTGATATTACCTGCCACATATTCTCTGTCAAAAGCTCTTATGCCGAATATTAGCCAGAGCTATGGGGTAGTAATAGTGTATTCTTCATAAATACTTGAATTCTTTGTAATCAATTTTTAATGAGAAAATTTATTTTTATTCGTTTTTTTTTCTAATTTGTAAGCTGTCAGTTGAAAGTCTATTTACGAGTATTTCAAAATAATCATATTATTTAATTATTTCGTTCTCGCAAGTGTTTACGCATTTGTACTTTGCATTGTTGGAAGTGAATCGTTTAACACTTATAATCTATTTACTTAGATAGGAAAGAGTCTTCTTATACCTTATACTGAAAATTAATCAAAACAAAGAGCTATTCAAATTTTAGCATTTCGAAATGTTCATGAACTTATGCACTCACATCCAGACTCGTACATAGAAGATATAAGTTGCATTAAAAACCTATTCTTTGTTTGGTGTTTTATCAAAACAAAAGGACCAAATGACGGCAACAAGAAAGTTTAAATCCTTTAGAAAAATCCAGCAAATTAAAAACATACACTACTTAAGACGCATACACACGCTCGCACACATATTAGTACAGAAATATGCATACGACAGGATTTTTGTAGTTGTAGTAGACTCATTGTTATAATGTTTGTTGAAGACAAGCTAACAAATTGCTTGTCATTGTTCTGTCCGGACAAACCGTATGGAAGGAAATAATCCCGCTCACATATCTTCTGCTTTTTTTTTAATTTTGGGCGTATGTGAATATAAATTTATGGGTTTTTGTTGGTATGAATTAAGAGTTTAACAAATAATTGTTCACATTCATCAAAGCTTTATATCTTATACACTGCAAAGCGACTTAAAAAAGGAGCGTAATGAAATGTACACTTTATGGCCGATTTTGCTTCGATTGCAGCAGTTACACGACAGTGCATGTGTGTACGTATTTAAATTCAGTTTAAAATATTTCAAAAGAACTACGTATGTACATATTTGAAAGAATTCGCAATTGAAAACTTAAAGTAATATATGACTTTTGAAACACACTCTTACAAACAGGTGCACTGCAATTATTATTAATAAAATATGTATGTATGTCTTACTGTTAATTCAGAAATCGTTGATCTAGAAAATGTATCAGCATTTTCATATTAACACACTCCTTTAATTACATCAAGACAAAAGCCTGTAGTAACAAGAAGTACAGAATGTTTAAATAAATCTTTTTTAAATTTTTCTTCTATTTTATACCGTCTGTTCCCAATGATATTAAACAACCAACATTTGATGGACAGATGCACCCGTATGCCGACAAGGACAACGTACTGCGTATAGTACAGGACGCCATGAGACGATAAAAATTGCATGTGAAATTGAAGCAAATCCAGCAGAAACAACATACGTATGGAAATTCAACGCAACACTTGGTGAAACAATTGACATACCAGCCTCACTTGTAGCCATCGATCGCGGACGTAGTATAGCCCATTACACGCCAGTGACAGAAAATGTAAGTTTTTTGTGTTGTAAAAAACCATTTGAACAGAAATCGAAATGAATACCCCACATTCACAATCATTATCATTTACAAGTAGTGTGTAGTAAGTGGCAGTTAGCGAAGTGACCCAGTATCAGATTTGAGTAAGTGATAAAAGTAAAGTTTTTTTTCACGCATTTCATTCGCTCTAGTGCTGTATTTAGTTCTTTATTTGTTCGAAGGAAACCTACTAAACATTTCTTAATAATTCTTATTTTACTCAACAACATTTTGCGGGGAATTTCTTACTATTCCATACAAACAGTTATGGGATGTTTCTAACTACTTATTTGGTTTTAATATTTCATATCCAGTTTTCATAACTACATTAATGTCACACCTCCTTCTGAGCGCGAGCAAGACAATCCAGATTAGGATGACCCCGAAGTTATAGGTGCTCCCAAGTGAAACGACTGTCTAAATGTTTTACTAAACGAATTCTAAAAATATTTTTCGCAGTGTTAGCCTTTGCTAAATTGTAACAACAGCGGAGGAAAGTTGTCAATGCCATCGTTTTGGGAGAGGGGAAATATTCTTTTTTTAACCTCCGTGGATCCGTGTATGATATTAATTATTATTTAATACACGAAGAGCTATCTAGTTGGTATGTTATAAAAATTAATAATCATAACTCAATTACAATAACTAATGAGAAGGTTTATGGAGTACTCGGCGTCAAAGTCTTTCAAATGATATGAAATCATTATATTTTATACTTACATACTATCTCTTGGTTATACTCGTACATCAATACTAGAAATCTTTGTTAAAATTGCCCATGAGGTTGAAATGTACACATTGTCTATTTTGAAGCTGTTATATGCATGATGATGAGAGAGAAGTGAGAATGCGATAGAGTGTGTGGGATAAATGATAAATTATACATTTTCAAATAGAGTCGCATAATTTTCCAATGAATTGCGGTTTTAGCCATTTACAATGATAGCTTTTGTTAGCGCCACAGTCAGCCTATAATTTGTGTATGTTAAGGTATGTTACTTTTGAATAAACTCACTCATATACATATGTACATACATGTCAATATGTAGCAGTTTAATTGATTGAACATTTATTTTCCCCTTTAATTCAAAGTGCGTGTGTTTTCTTTCAACAGGACTATGGAACTCTATTATGTTGGGCTAGTAATGAAATCGGTGATCAAACAGAGCCATGTGTCTATACCATAACACCAGCAGGTAAGAGAATCGGTGGGAGTGTGCGTGTGTCCATTTATGTTTGTAATAATGTATTGTGTATACGGAACCATTCATCTGCAGTACGACACAAGAGGCGTGGTTGATAGCTTTTGTTGTTGCTTCATTATGCTAATATTTTATGATTTGAGTTTTTTGTTGCTACGACTGTACAAATGCATGGAGACATCATTTTTCAATTTTCATGACTGTTTTTCAACAGAAAATCTGTGAAAGATAAAGCCAGAAATGACAAAAATGACCGTTAGTTGCTTTTGTGCAGAGTGTGTTTGCAAATTACAACTTGTATTTACGCTGAACCTTGTAATGTGGTTGACTTGTTTTTTATAGTGACTCGCATTTATCAATTTTGTTTCATTTTTAATTTCCGCTTCACTGTTTGTGTTAATGAAAATGTTCATTTATTGCAATTTGAACTTTTATTAAAATAGTACAACAGCAAGAACACTATGGCCTAGTAAACATATCGTAAGAGCTTTAATACAAGTTGAATTTGTTGTTGTAGCAATTTTATTCAACTTTTGTAACTTATTTCTTCTTCAGACAATTGCGTGCGATTGTTTGGTTTAAGATTGGGTCTTTATAAAAAATTGTGTTTTTTCAGTATCCGAAGTAGAATAAACTCTTTTCTGAACAACACATAAAAACTTTAATCCCTGCTAACGTTTTGTTTTTGTTTATTTACGTTTCTAATGTTAAAAGGCGAACCAGACGCTTTAGCAAACTGCACTCTACTCAATCAAACTTCAACTGGGTTTCAAATTGAATGTGTCGAAGGATTTGACGGTGGCTTGCAGCAAGATTTTATCATGGAGGTGTATGTGAATGGTACTACCAGACATCCAAAAATCTACAAATCAAAGTACGTAAAACGATTTAGAATGTCTTTGAATTTAAATTTACGCCTCCTGATATTACAAAATTTTACATAAATCCATTATATCATCCCTGTTTGCTTTTTCTATTTTGCATTTTTTTATATTTCAAACTGGCACAAAAATTGCTTCTAATCAACCTCTTCCTAAATGTTTTCAAATTGCTATATAAACTGTACGTTTGGGATCCTGACTTCCCAATAAATGCTTTAAATAAAAAAAAAATTGTAATCACATTTAGGACTCCTTATTTTGAAGTCCGCGGCTTAGTTCCAGGTGCAGGTTACAATGTATTTTTGGTGGCTCACAACAGCAAAGGGCGCAGCAATGCCACCATACTACAAGTATATACTCTAAAGGATCCTGAAAAGCAGACAGGTAATTTTCCCAATTTCATTTCTACCTCTTCGTCAACTTAAACAGTACGTTTTTCTTTAAAATTGATTTAGATTTCCATTTCTATTATTGGTTTTTTATACTTTATTATTAAATTTTCAGTTTTAATTACTTACAAAAAATCCTATGAGACCGTTACTCAAACACCCTTTAATTTTACACAACTAAAAGTAAAAAAGAAAAGTAAGACATCAATCAATTTAATTTGAAAAGAAAAACAAATCAATTGCGTAAAACATTTCATACGTAACAATCATTGCCTCATTCAATACAACATCACTGCAACTCCACTACACAAATGAAGTAAACGAGCTCATCCAACTTAAAAGAAAAACCTTTAATTACAATTATTTGCAAACTTTATATAATTGCACACTTATCACACCAAACTCCCTTGCCCACAAAGCCGTTTTCACAGTTTATACTGGTCTTAACCCATGCATTAATTAACTTTAAATAAAATAAAAATAATTTTGACATTGTTTTGGAACTTTAGAGCAGATAATTTAAATTTCAATATGAAACGTTATGAATGCTAGTTTTCATATTTAAAACTCATAATTTCACATATATATTCATATACGTGTAATAAATTTCCATTTTGACTCATTTGAAATTTGTCTTATTTATGCCCTTGGGAGATTGCGACCGTAACATTCGGTCACAAGGGCTTTTATACGTTATTGTCATTAAGTATTATCAAGAGCATGTTGTAAAAATGGCCATTGTATGAGGTATCAGTATGTCTGCTGTGCAATTTGTACAAGGATAATAAATCCCCAGCATTTTGTTATTAAAAACTTGTATTTTTCATATGCCGACAATGTGTTGACAATGTTATAATCGTACAATATCTTATCGCACATTTTTAGATCTTTCATTGGCTTATGCCCCAGTCATTGATGATATTCGTCCGTTCCTCGGCATTTTAGTTGGCCTTTTAGTCAGCATAATTCTAGTAGCTTTAATAATAGTAATCATTGTACGAATGAGAGGTTCATCGGGAAGAGACCGTAACAACTATATTCATGGATCAGCTACAGGTCAGAGGCATAATAACAATGGCCCTGGATCGCTTCACAATAGTCGCGACTTGCACAATGGACGAGGAAATTGTCATGTAACAAGCAGTTTGGATAGTATTGACAAAAATCCCGATATAATACCACAAGGTTTGTATAATTCAGTTATAAGGACATTTAGGAGTTTGTTTCGTTTTTGCACAACATTCAGATGGTCACGATGAGGAGGATGAGTGGACAACTAGTGCTCATAATCATGCTTATGCTACAGCTGCAATGGCTGAACAAAATGCTGTGATAACAACATCAACAACTTATGATCACATGATACCCACATATGCTGTCGTCGATAAAATGTCGCAACAGCAACATTTGCAACAATTACAACAACAGAATCAACATCAGCAGCAAGTACAACAACAGACATCCGCACCCACGCCCCACCATGGTCAATATGTACAGTACAACACTCTCATACCGGTTAGCAAAATGAGTGCCTTCCAAGCACAGCATCAGCACCAACAACCAAATAAGGTAATTAAATTCATAAGCATAAATACCCGTAAATACAGTAGTGTTACGACCTTTAACTATCATGATCACACAATTTTTTGCCATTCCATTTCTTGCATCACTTGCTTGTTATCCAAAACGAAATGTTTCTTCGTGTTTGCTGCTGCATCAATTGTTTCAAGGCAAAATAAGTATTTATTAATTAATTGGCCTTGAATTGTTTAAATACACTCTTAAATTATTTTATACAGGCAGTCTTAATTTAAATTTACCTAAAATCCTCTGAGAAACTCATAATTATCGATTATCCGATGAAAGTTAGAAAAATTTTGTAATTTTGTGAATTAAATTTAAATACTCTTTACTTTTTAGAGTGAGATGTCACATGCAGAATTGGCAGCAACAACAGGCCAACGCATACCTCCATATTGTAGTGCAACTTTGGGACGTCCTAGGCAGGCTGATTCAAAACGAGCCGAACCGAATATATATTCACAGGTAATTTCCATGATTGATTGCGAAAACCATGAGTGTCTGGAAGATAGTGGGAAAGCTAAAGCTTGCTTCATATCAGGATACTCAACTAATGTTTAACAACGAGACGTTATCAAATAAGTAAATTTAGAATAAAGAAGATAATTGGAAAATATTCCACTTGGCGATGTGTTTTCTATTCAAAAGGCAAATATTATATTTGTTAATAAAATTGTAATATAACATAAGTGCATTCAAATGTGCGTCTACTAAAAATTGTACTATCGGGTGCTTAGCATTTGATGGCTTAATCACCTGAGTTAACTTTGCAGGCGCAGCTAATCAGTAACATCAACGTTTTCATAGATATTAGCTACTATTCAACTCGAATATACCACAGACAGCTATCTCCTTCCCCGATATTACTTTATAGCACTAAATCGTCAGCAGGGCAAACTAATTAACAAGTGACTTTAATTAACAATGTTCACCTATCAGCTCTTCTCTAATCCATTCGACAACTAAAAATCAAACATTCCCAACGAAATTTGCAGCTTACAACCAAAATTAATTTCAAATCTCTGAGTCAATATCTTTCTGGCCTTATTAAAATTGTATAAAATCAGTTTAGCATTATGGATACAAGGGTTTCGAAAACAATTGAAAAAAACTCATATACGCATGTTCGTTAAGTTTTTACAACATATGTACGTCCAACATACTAATTTACACACACACATAAACATACATATGTAAAGCACTTATTGGCAGTAATGTGTATGTGTTGGGCTCTGTTGTTCATTATTTATAACAGTCATGTATGAATGTATGTATGTATGTATGTACATATCCCACACTCATGCTGATACTCATACTAATTCTCATAATAAAAAATAGGATTGTAAAAAAATTATGCATTTATATTCATATACATATATGTACATACATACATACATATGTATATATGTATGAATGAATTTTTACAGATTGATCTTGCCCATCATCCTATGTACTCGACGAGTCCAATGTTTGCCACGAATGCCATTACTGGTGTCACTATGTCACATCCATCACAATTGGCCACCTTTAGTACACCACCATCACTTCCATCCATGTATGCGCATAAACTAGTTTCAGCTTCACAATCACAAAACATACCAACATCGATGGCATCAGTGTCAGCAGCAAAAATCCATACCACTAACGTTGGTGGTGGCTGCAGTGGCGTAGGAGGAGGAAGTATCTTGCAAGCAACTGGAATGTTGCCCGTACACATACCCTTTTCTAATCACAGTGGCCAACAGCAATCCATCATTTGTGCGTCCCAGAAGAGACCACAATCGCCTTCGGCAGCATCAACACATTCAGCCGCATCAGCGTCAACTACACTACCAACTTCATCTTTAGCATCAAGTTCTTCAGTGGGTGGCTTGGGTGGCAGCATCACACACACACAGGGAAACGGCTGTATTATATCAGCTAACAACATGGGTGGCTCAGGTGTCTATCTTAACGAAGCGGTAAATATGATTTTTATTCTTCGCATGCAGTCACTTTAAATTGTTAGAAAAACAAACAGAAAATACATACCCGTATACTCAGATAGGGATGACAAGCCTATTATATTCGTAATCTTAACTGCGATTAATCGCACATTGTCCCGTAATCGCAGCCAAATCTTGTGATTTCAATTAAAAATTTGCATCATGCGCATTACCCCGTTTAATGTCAAATTGCGCTCATAAAACGCCATTGTCAGCAGAGTAAATAGAACAAATTTGTTTATGAGGAGAGGACAAGAATTCTGTCGGGAAATAATTTTTTTTAGCTGTTTAAAAACTATAAATTACTCTGTTAAACGTCAGATTTTAAAGTTTACGCTTCTTTAAGGTGCTCAAGATTTTTGTTTCCATGCTGGAACGACACAATAATATCCATTGCAACATCTTGTTAGTTTACTAAATTTACTGTTGAAGCTTTTTGGAAGTTGCTGAGAAGATATTTAATACAAAGAACATTGAATAAAAAACTATCCAAAACATTTCAAACAGAATAATACTATTGAACAGAGCACGATACCGTGATTGCATAAATTGTTGATTATACTCGTACGTAAATATTCACTCTCATATTTCATTTGGCTTGAGTATTGGGTTAAATAGATGATGTTTACAGTGGACACAAAAAGAATGTTGTTTCATTCCATTCAGCTAGTTGCCTAATAAAAAATTTATAACTTTTATTGCACTCAAAGTTATCATATCAAACAAAAATTATCGTTCTTAACAGAAAGAATACAAAAACGAACTTAAGCCTAGTAATTAAATTACTTAATATTCATAATATATGTTAAATTTTAATCCCTTCCTTCTATAGGATTAAAGGAACGTCAAAATAATGCATCAAGTGTTAGATGTCGAATGAACATTATTTAGGTGAAAGAAAGCTACCGAATAATGAAGGGTATGAAAAAGAAATTTGATTCAAAACTTCACATACTTGGAACGTTCGTAGTCTCTATAGACCACTTTTCAATATCATTGTTATTGTTATTTTCTGAATATTCAATAATAATAATAATTAGGTGAATAATTCCTTTAGTTCGTGTTCGCGAATTCTTTGTATCTTAGTGAATTAGATTGGCAAATACATGAGACAAATTTTTTAAATGTTGCCCCACATGTTTTTAAGGAGCATCACGATTACTAGCTTTCACATTTAGTAAACGAAGCTTACTGAGTTAATAAGCAACACACACCCGTTTTAAAAAAAACTAGGAATTTATACCACATCATTTGGGTTATTTAAAACCTTTTTACTTAACTCTAAACATCAAGCATTTATTGACACGAAATATGCAGTGATTTCTTATTTGGCAAATGTAGTCCGCGTAACAAGGTTTATGTTCGCGTACTTCTTAACCTTGTAGCATTTCTCTATCATTGATTTTTTATGTTGAATTTTTAAAAACGATAATTTTTTGCGGTCCCTGGTTTACGGGCATGTTCTGACACTCGCAAGAATGCGAGTTACAGCACACCTCACATGCGAGTTGAAATCACAATCGCAAATTTTGTGCGAGATGCGAGTGTCGGAACATGGCCGTTAATCTATTATGCAATTACGATGAAATTTAAAAAGTGTAATTCACAATGCTAAAGTTGCTATTAACTCGCTACTGTCAATTCAACCCTAGAGCGGTCGTGCATAATGTGTTGTTCCTTTGCTATAAATATTCTTTTTTCTTCCGAAATAATAAATTATTTTCATTTTAAATAAAAAAAAAGAACTAATTCACCAAATCTCTTTTTGTTCACAAATTCAACAATCTCAATGTTTTTATTTTCAGCCTTCGAATTCTGGCATATTAAAATCTGTTCCTGAAGAAATAATTCACCATCAAATTAATGGTGAGAGCATTGTAATTACCCATGATCGAAACAACGGCACACGATTCTGACGATAAACATCTTTTAGCGAACATTATTTTCGGCAACACGAACTAAAAATCTAAAACTCAACAATAAAAATGTAGACAAGGAACCTCATACGCGTAAATGATTCATAGAAAATAACATTTTAACTCAATTCAAAGTAAACCTCATGTTGATATAAAAATAATTTACAAAATTGAACGGAACAGATGGGAAGGAAACAAGAGACCTTTAAAAACAACAGCAAAAACAAAGTAAAAATGACGTCACTAAAAACCAAACAAGAACTCAATTAACTGCCTTTTAAAAGAAACGCATTTAAATGAAATCTAAAACCAATCATTATCAACTCGACAATTAAAATAAATCAACACAAATATGATTCGAATCCAATTGGAAGTGGCATTAATGAACAGAGGCCAAAACAACAACTGGCTGACCCTCCTATAATGCAATTTCTACCCTTTTTTTTGTATAATAAACCATTATTTTAAGTGAAAATTAACATTTTATATTATCAGGTATAATGGAACGAACATTTGAAACCGGTCGGATTAATTTTAAATGATTTTTTAAATCTATCTCAAATGATTGTAATTAAAGATGCCGACCAGAAGCTAAAATCCAAATAAGATATAAAAATTAAAGACAATGTATGTCGCACTAATTTTAAAATATATTCAAAGCGGAAATAAGGCCAACATTGTAAGATTTTACGGTTTTAAATCGTTTCGTTTTCAAAATCGACTTCCATCACATACCTGCATTATTCATGAATAAAATTCAAAATTCAAAAAATGCAAGAGTGAAATTTAAAAAAAATAGCAAAGGAATATATTCGCAAACTTATTTTCAACTAATAAATAACAATACGTTATTAAACTCAAAAACTGGTGAATAATTCTAAAATTTAAAAAAAAAATATATAAATTTATATTAAAACGTTGTTAATTAGTTTAAACTAATAAAAAAAATCTTGAATAGACTTAATTATTTGTTAAAATACATACATGCATACAACCAATGTTATTTTTTTATCATCATATACATACATTTGTTTTGTGGCTCATGATTGTAATCTGTGTGTATTAATATTGAAATTGATTTCAAATAAAACTCTTCTGAATAAATTCATTCCAGTACATTTGTACTCATCCCCTAGAATCTTACTCGTAAAATACTTCACGCCAACTCGCGTGTACAGACGAATTCTCTATTGTAATAAAATATTTAAGAAAAAAAAAACAAAACTTTTCTATTTCTAAGTTCAAAAAAATATAATAAAATATTAATTGTAATTTGTATTAATAGAACAAAATTTATATTTAGAAAATCTTAAACAAACAAACAAACATACAATCTGCATAAATTTTATACGTACTCTTACAAAAAAGTAATAATTTAATTATTATCAACAACAAAGAAATCAATTTATTTGTAAATAATTAAAAACAAAAATGGAAAATAACAAAATAACAAAAAACTTAATTAGTAGCTAAATTATTAAGCAGAATCAATAAAAAGACATAGTTAAAATAATTAAATTTAATAAATTGTATTATAAATTAAAAAACGGAAAACAATGAAAAAATATAATTGAGAATATGACGGAGTGTTTTATTTATTGGAGGGTCCAACAATGTGCGGAAGAAAGAAATTTGTAGTTGCTTCCAAGAAGCCTTACACACTTTTTTATAAAAGGGGATAAACTTCATAAAGCAGTGTGCTGCTTTGTAGTAATACATGGCAACCTATTGGTGAATACAGCCCCTAAAATTTTGACAATGTATTTTGTTCTCGAATGGATCAATGCTTTTGTCGATACGAGGAGCAAAGCAAACAACGCATCCAAAAAATTTACTTGCAAAGCGGACTCAAAGTACATCACACGCGTTTATGAAACATTCTGACCGTACAAAGTATCGAGATCAAAATCAGGACCAAGTTATATATACGGTATATATACGGTACCATCCCATTTCTAGGCAACTTGCTAACTTGGTAAAATTTTTTGTAAATTTCTTTTTTTTATGAGAAAGAAATAAGGGGAAAATGTGAGCAAATTAGCAAATTGCCTAGAAATTGGATATATAACAACATATGAACATATATGTTTTTTACCATTCCATTTTATACTTAAGTTTACGACTCGAACCCAGTCCGAACTTTCTTTGCTCAAATATTTCGCATTATACGAATCTCTGTATAAAATGTAAAATTTTCTTAATTTTTCAGTACTTATTGACAAACTTTAGTGTTAGCAGTAATAAAAATTCGGACAAAATCAATAGCCGAGGATTCACGCTTTCATATATACATACGAGTATAAATTATGTAACTTTGTCTTTTCTCTAAAATTTATTGAATCGTTTTTACTTTAATTTTATGTGGTACTTAATTGCTTTAATTATATTACAAATTTATTCGTATAAGCAACGTTTAATTGCCCAATAAAATTCGCATAAATCATACTCCACACTCTCAACCAAATCTATTAATTCATTTGTCAACAATCAATTTTATTTTGAAAATTAAATTAACTGAAATCAAAAACATATTCACTTCTGTGTGGTTTCCGATATTTTCCAGTTATCCCAATTCGGCACACCAACAGAACATCAACTATAACAACACTGACTTAAAAAAAAACAAATAAATTGTAAAAACCACAATTGCATCGGGCATGGTATTGCTTTGTTGTTATTGTTGTATTGGGTTAATTGTGGTACAACAAAAAAGCTAACAATAAATACAAAACAAAACAAAATTTTTTTTTTAAATTCCAACAAATATTGAATTTGCTTTTATTGCACATATTGAAACATGCACACATATATATGTATGTGTGTATAGTACACAGATGTCCAACACAATACTACAAAATTGATCATAATTTATAAAATTTCATTAAAAGTATACAATATGGCTATCGAAGACAAACAAAGAATAGAAGCACTATGAACACATATATTTCCAAAACTTTTAGAAAACAATACAAAGAAGACGCCTCAGAACTTGATGCGTTTTATTAGATATCGATCTTCAAGTGTTTTCCTGTATATATTTTTTGCAAGAACTCCGCTTCAACTAAAGCTAATCCCGACTGATGCCATAATTTAATGCTCTCAATATATAGGACGCAAATGCGAAGAAGTTTAGGGTAAGTTGTATCAAAATGTAGGAATGCGTAAGTGCTAAACAATGTTGCAAACATTTAAGATAAGAACTTAAAAATCATTTAAAATAAGAACCACAATAGCTTATATGTTTAAAGCGGACCCATATTGAAATTAAACGGGACAAGCTGTGTGAGAGGTGTTACCAAATTCGTTTCTTATTTGAAATAACCATGTATATTGAGATGCCTTATTGTAAATGACTCTGTCGCATACATCCAGATGAACTTTAGCGATGACCTGGATTATGTTGCCGCTGAAGACAGCGATCGATCGCCGGTTATTACCAAAGAACTGCGACTTCAGAAAACTTCAATAGAAAATATCTACCGGAATCAAACCGCACGATCTGCTGGAGTTATCCTGTAGCTCTTGCCGTTGGAGGTGATGGACTCACTAGTGCTGTATGGACCAATGGTGCCGACTCAAACTCTGCAACAAACAGTAATTTTTCGTCAATGCATGGCAGTTTTGATTGTTCACTCACTTGAATTAGAAAGCTTTACAATTTGGACGTGCTACTCAATCGTGTAACTTGTCATGGTATGACATGGTCGCCACATAAAATTGACATCGACTCGCTCTTATCAAAAACCCCTTAACGATACGTTTTTAATCCTGTATTCGCAGGATTTTTACGAAACGAAGCTATCACAGTTATCTTTATGGATAGAATACGTTATTCATAAATTCTTAGAGAGCTTTAAAAAGGGTTTCTAACAAAGTATTGTCAGCAATGTTCTCCTCAAAACAAAATATGTTTGCACCAACTATAGTATACTAAATATATCTTTTGTGTCTTTGTTGCTTAGTAAAAGTTAATTGTTGACTGCCAAAAAATTTACAAATTGTCAATCAAATTAGACCCCTTCAAATTAAATAATTTTTTCTTACTAAATCGACTTATTATCATACAGTCCCATGGCAGAAGCATTAAACATAATATGAGAAAAGCAAAAGTTACCAATCATTAGTCTGTGAAACCCAGCAACTAGACTAAATTATTATTGGATAAGATTTTTTAACTAATTACATTGTCAAAGCAAATGCCATTGCAAGTGAAATTCTGTAAATCACAGCCAAAATGGAAATTCAAAATATCGAACACGTTAAGATTTGGCAATGGCAAAATACCAACTAGACTTCACAAAAACGAAGAACCCACGCACAGTTACTTAAAAAACCCGTCTATGCAAATACTAAGGATACAGGTTAGTTTATTAGGAAGGCCCAATAAAAACAAATTCCTATTTTCGTACCGTTTTCAAGTTAAAGGTCGAACAATCTCTTCCCAATTCAGTGTCTGAATTCACATTCTTTCCCTTGGTTTAAGGATAGAGACCATCAAAATTGTGATCAATGGCAAATCCATGAAACATTACAAACTTGATAGTTCATAATTGTTTTAAATGCGTTGCTGTCCACACAAAATGCAACTCAAATAGAGTCAATCATCGGCCATTTCTAATAGAAAAAAAATTTATTAAAGCCCATTTAAAGCAATCTTAGTAAAACTTCAAAAGGTTGTAGACAACATCGACAAATTTGTAAGCTCGTTGTATTAAGTTGTGGCTTGGCTGTATGAAAAATCAGATTATTTAATTTATATTGCAACTGTGAAGTACAAATAAGACAATCTGCCCTACTCCCGTTGGCATTTTAATTGTTTCTATAACGTTCTTCTTTATCCTTGCTTCGTTCCTAAACTCATATGCTCCAAATATATTGAAATGAGAAAACGAATTTAACGAATAGAAAAATGAATTTTTTGCGAAGTAGTTGCAATTGTTTGTATAGTTTAGCTAACTTAAACGAAAATTAAAAAATGCTGTGTGCTGAAATTCATTTTTCCAGTTGAGGGTGAAATAATTAACATAAATATTTATGCATATATGTACATACATATGTATTGAAAGATGTTACGACAAAACGGTAGTATCTTTGACAACCTAGATTCAATATAAGAAACGTTATTTTGATACGATCATTTCTACAAGCATATTCTTCTTAAGAATTGTGATCACATTCAAACTCAATTAAGCTTTCCTTCAATACATCCTTGTTGAAATCCGTCCGGAACGAAAATATAACATGCGAAAGTAACCCCTTGCCATATGCGGGATATTTCTTATTTCGCAAGCGAAAAATTCAAATGCCCGTAATTTAATTTTCATTTAAAATATTTTTTTTTCTTAAAGTCGTTTCAACTTTGATGTTAAGAATGACGACGACAGAGAACGAAAGTTTTTTTGTCGTTACTGTCTTCGTTTCAAAATAAAATATACTTATAAATGGTCATTAACACCAACGAATAGGTCGGCCCGGATATTTTAAATAAATTAAACACATTAAAATGTTACTATCCTCGATAATTTAAGTTAGAATATAATTTGTAGTTGTATTGTATGTAATATTTAAAAATAATTCTCATGGTATGAAAATCATCATAAGAACGTGTTTTATACATATTTTATAAACAGTCGCTGTTAATTATTATTTGCTTATTAATGGCTTCTTTGAAACTTTTACCGACACGCATGATAAATGTCAGTGGTGGTACGCAATACTGCTTTACATACATACTTATGTATGTACATAGATGACTATATCCAGACCACGAGATGTAAAAAGGCACACATAATCCTTGATACTTATTTTGCTTTAACACCTTTATTTGAATACTAAAATTTTAATTTCCGTTCGACACCTTCTGGTGTCAGAAAGGATTTGACCTTATGAAAAATAAGTCATTTGTATAAAATATTAACGATTGTCTCAAATACTTTTTGTAGTCTTGGCCGTCTACTTTTACTCACACCATCTCTCCCACATTTTCATAGTTTGGACTATTTCATTTTTTGTTGATTCTTTGTATGTAACCGTATTTTAACTTTTTAATTTCCGTTCCTGTCTTTAATTTCTTTTTTCTGCAGATATTGTTCCTTTGAGCAAATATCAACAACATCAAGAACATGTTCTGTGTGTGTTTTATGTGAATAATTTAAACAATGGCAAAACCGCGTTTGTTCTTTTCAGAAGAAAAAAGTGTAAAAGAAAAGTTCAAAATGTTATACTCAACACTCAACAGTGCTTGAGTACTAACAATTGTTGTTATTATTGTTACTGGTGTTGTTGTTATACATCAGCTATTGGCTTTTCTTCCATTCTCATATAACTCAGAGGCATGCGAGAACAAAGTTTTCTCATTAAAAAAAATATTTACTATTTCCATAACAAGCAACACAAGCATAAGAGCAAATAAAGGAAATGAAATTTTTGAAAATGAAACTTATTTTCTTGTTGCTCACACATCCATATGCACATTCACACATATACGTAGCAACATACATGTATATATATGTACAAGAGCACATCGACTTAACATTCAGAAATCTATTTTTTCATCAATTTTTCTAAATGTAAGACGCTACAACATAGAAAAAAGAAGAAACATATATTCAGTGAACCCGCCAAAGTCACGTGATAATCTCTATAGAAAATATTTACAGGGTGCGCTAAAAACTATTTGTAAATCATTCTTAAAGAGTGGTAAAGATAACTGAAGTTGCACTTATAATTAAAATAGCAGTATGACACGGTCATTCACAGCACCATACGCATGCACTGTATTTGTAATTTGTAATCAATGGGGTTGGCGAGCCAACAAAAAAGTGTAACGAAATTGTCAGCTAAGGCAGTCACACGAATAAATATTAACACGCTCAGTGCCACGCGGTTTTATAGCGACTTCTCCGTCAGGCCGCGCGATTTTTAGCAGTGCGAAAATATTGCAAATCGTGCTATTAAGAAAATGCGGCACAAAGTGGCAGAAAAATAGCACGAAATTTTACCAAACAGGTTATAACATTTTGTGACACTTGCGAGGGACAACCATTTTTATGTTTACCTTGTTTCTATAAAATCCATTAAAGTTTTCTGAAAAATGTACAATTTTTACCTTTATTATCATATTTTATACTGTCAGTCACCGGTGACTGACGCGGCCTAAATGGAAAGGTCGGTGTCAGTCACCGGTGACCGACGTGGCACTCAACGTGTTAAATGAATCTATTCAAATAATTCACAACTCAATCACTGCAACACAAACAGGTCAAATTGATGTTGTTAAAGCAGGCACATTCCTAAGAAATGTATTCAAGAAGATTACAATTACAATCCAACCTCAAAGAATGTAAAACAGAAGAAAAACACACAACTTGTTTTACATTAATCCAACCATTCTGTTTTCCAACCGTGACAGTTTTACATTTTTTTACTGCGTTAAGCGTTTGTCATCATCTTGTGGTACAATTAAAACAAACTCAACGACTAAAGCGACAAGTCCGAAATTATGCTTTTAGAGCTCGAGCTGCTGTTACCAAACCGTTAGCAGTGCACTTAACAAAGACAGACCATGAATATAAACAATACTCCTATGAATCTGACATGCAGCAATATTCCTCTTGCTGTTCTTTAAAAAGGTCATGCTGTCATGTCACAATAATAAACTTGATAGGAGTTTATGATATTGAATGTCTATCTGTCTGCCTGTCAATTTCTACTGCAATAAAAATCATTACACTTATGCTTTTATGCGATGTGCAGTTGTGCATGTGTTCGTGTGCTTTAAATAATGTTTAAGTTGAAAAGTTTTCATGGCTGCGTTATTGAACAAAAAAAATCGAATCCACTTTAAATGCAGTCCACTACCTAAAGTACAAACAAATAATAAGAATTTGGTCACATTAACATGCGAAATTTGTTTCATTTTATTTCCATAATTTTTGATCATTTCGAAAGCACGGACAACAGCATTAATAGAATGGGACCTTTGGAAAAAATTTACCAAGACCAAGTGGAAACACAAGAAAAGTCCAATGAGGATTTTTTTTTGTTTGAAATATTCCTAAATTATTTTCGTAGACATACATCCGACGCGGATACAGTGGGTGTGGGTGAAAAGGCATATTCCCTCTCCCAAACCATTCAAAATCATAATTTTTCCATACAAAAAGTTTTGAGGTTTTCGTTTTTGTTAGTACTTAATTCTCTTCCGGTATATATCATTATTTTATATCATTTGAACATGATAAAAATACTGTATGGCAGCCTCATTACCTGTGTGTAAAGGTTGATTAGTGTATGTTCAGACCATGCAAGCCTTATTGTTATGACTTTTACTTTTCAGGCGAGAGAGATTAGGGAAAAAACGAGTACACTCTCTCATGTATGTACTTGAAATTCGCCTTGCTTTCTCATTCGTCAAGAACAGACACATGTATGCACACAGCATGCATAAAAAATAAATATTTCAACAATAAGACTTGCATTGTCTGCACAAGTTATCTACATAGGTGAATTAAAGCAATTTCGCTTTGGCAGAAGGGCAGAGATGCATAAAATTCAATATATACTCGTATAGAAAAGTATTAAAAAAACCATTAACATTTTTCAAATTAAATGACGACAACGCTAATGAAAGTTGATCAGTGCAAAAAGGCCGAGTCGGAACAAGAACTCTGGGGCAAAAAACTATTTCAACGTTCCTTAAGAATATGGAAACTTTTTTAAGTGTCATAAAATATGAAATTTGTATAATTTATGATAAAAGAAGTAAATTAACTGAATTTTTAATCTTGGAATATTTTTAATGATGATATAAACATATTGTCATATTTAGCCTTTTTAAACGTCTGTAATTTTTGCAGGTTCTTTTAGTTATAACGTTTACTTTAAATAATACACCACCTACTTATTTTATACACTGTTATGAAGTTCGCAATTTAACGTTTCACTCAATTCTAACTACTAACTTGACCACGCAAGTGTTTTTATAGTAGTCATCTACTTTTCTCGAAACTTATAGAAGACTCATCAATACAATAGGTACTTCTTTAGCTACAAACATCTTCTCTGTTGTTTTTTTTTATTATTATAAGATTTGTTTTTGTAACTACTGTCTGATTTGTTACGTATGGTGGTGGTTTCTTTGCGTTGTTATTGTATTACCACAGTATTTAACTCCTAGAACTCGTCTGTACGTATTGATCTCATATCGTTTTTGTTGTTCTTACAGGCTTGTTTGCACTTATCTTCATATTTTTTATAATCAATGCTACATCATTTTATTTATTGGCGATATTTGGGCAATTTAAGGTTTAATTAAAGTATTGAATGTAAAAAACTCATTAATTAAACAAGTAAACGGACGTCAAAGAGGTAAAATGCCAGAGGTACACTCATGCCCGAAAAGAATAACAGCAATTATGGCCTGTTTCTGCAACACAAGCGAGCGGCACTTTGTATAGATATCAACAACAAAATATTAGTGTTTTTCATTCAAAGTGCCTTTATCTGTGTACGGCAAATTTTTCCAATAAAGGACTAATTTAATTAATTCCTATTTACTCGCACTTGGCCTTTGTAAAGCCATGTAATATTTTTACCGATCTAATTGAGCAAAAATTTAAATTCTTGTATTAATGCCTTATACTTGCGGTTAGTTTTTCTTGGATTAAGTTGGCGCAATTAAGACAATTGGTCTGATTGTCAAAAATTAAGCAGAAAATATTTATTGATATTTCCAAAGAATAGGTGTTGTTTAATGGCATTAGATGCACAATTCAGAACTTTTAGATTGCAAAAAAAAACAAGAACACTTTTGTCCACCTATTTATTCATAACAAGAAAGTGCACACCGGGAAATGTAAAGAAAATTAAATTCAATAATCACTATTATGTTAATAGTATTAACTCCGTTGAAATCCGCAATTTATATTGTTTGAAGATAAAAAACATTCACAAAGTTTGCAACAACGTTATTATCTATATTTTTGGGTCTAGCTACAATTCGTTTAATTTAAAGTATCAATTTTCGTAATTAAAGGATAGTAAGAAAAGCAGCGTACAGCCCTGTATGAATTTATTTGACTTTCTTTTTCTTCCTCTTTTGACTTATATTCATTATTTTGGCTTCTCTTTGTTGAATTTACCACAGAAATAAATTAAACGCTTCAAGTCCTAACAAAGTGCAAAGACTATGAGTACCATCTTAACAGCCTTGTTGTTCTTTCCTTAAGCTAATTTTGGGGTTTTGACTCGATGCTTCATATTAAATTTATTTTAATGTCTTCCCTTTTCCACTCTCTTGCATAAATAAAGTGTTAGAAAAGAAATCACTTAACAAAGCGAAAAACGACAATAGAACAAAGCATGAAAACAGGATTTTACTATTTAAAAAGAGCTTGCCTAATAACTACACTATGCCAAGTTTTAATGCCTCGACAGTAATTCCATAAAACAATGGCAAATGCCAAAAAAATTCAAAGTGGCATAAAAAAAGTAAAAGAGGAAAACAAGCACAAACATTTTAGTATGGTTTTCTTAAAGTAGGTTTTATTAAATCTCCCAAAGAGAAGCAGTATTGTTGGCATAAGCAATTAAAGGCATTAACCCTAATCGCGTCAGGAAAACTTTGTAACAAATCCAGTTAAAATGTGCCTCAGAGTCGCATACTCGTGCAAAGAATCTACGCATCATTATTGTTAACTTCTTTTTATTTAATTATATTTTTTCTTTTAAATTAAATAAAATCAAATATAACAAAGAAGAACGTTAAATATAAAAATTTTGAATAATTTACACAACGGAAAAGTTGTTAACCCTAATTCAGTCAACATGTGCGTCTCAGGATGTCAGGATGTGGGATGTTATGCACATTCTGGCAGGATTAAGTGCATTTGTGTAAAAAAAAATAAGTAAATAAAACTATGATTGTCATTAAAAGTTTGTTAATTCTCAATAAACCAACTGAAAGTAGTAACTCAAGAAGCAGCAAGTACTACAATTTAATTTTAAGGAATTTGCATCTCAAAGTGAAAACTGTTACCTTGTTGACTGGGTTGGGGTTAACACGTTGAACGGATGAAACAAATTTCTTTTAACTTTCACAAACCGCACAATAAGAAGGGCATTAATATACACATACATAAGTAAATATGCAACTAAAAAAATGTCCTGGCCATCACAAGAAGCATCCAGTTCATTTAACTTTATCCGAAATGGGAAAAATACATGGATTTGAAATCTCAAGCTTTGCCTCAGGGTTGGAGCGAGTATTTTAGCATGCGCGTATATTAATTAATGTGTTCAGTTTTTAAGAAAAACATAAATGAAAAGGCATTTAAGTACATGACGAATTGGTTGCCGCTTATAATATTTATAAAATTTATTAAAGTGAAAGCCTGAGCGATTTGAACTTTGAAAAAAGCATATTTAATACTATTAAAACTGTTCAATTTTGGAACGAATTTCCGTCATCCCTTGTCAAGCTTGATTTGGAGACAAACCGGTTTCGACTATGTGCCATCTTCAGTGTCATTTTTTTTTCTTTTTATAGATATTTCCACTGTCGAATGCCGCAATAATAGAAAGAATTTGATATTTTCTGACGATTTGTGTGGCGAAGCGCATAAAAACGAAGTAAAAAGTTAACGATAATAATAGAACTTGCAAGAAAGAAACTGGAATGAGCTGAAGGATATCGAAAATAATCGCCAAAGGACATATGTAAGTATAACGTAGGAATAAAGATTAAAGATATGTGCAACTTTGGCTATTAAATTGCAAAGAAAACACCGATAGCATCAACTGTGTAGACAAATTGCTGGCATAAATCAAACAAAATATTGACAGCTCTTTTATTAAAAGAAAATCAACTCCAAAAAGTTGTTTTTCTACGTTTTGTTTTTTTTTCTTTTGAAACAAGAAAAAAAGTAAAAACACAACTGAAAGTTATATTGCTGCTTGCTTTCCAATACGTAATTAGAATGTCGATAAATTAAAAGGAATTTTTAGAACAATTTCGCTTATTACTCTCTGACAAACTAACAGCAAAACATGAAGTTATCTTTATACCTCTGCGTAGTTTAGAGGAATAAACTTAATTTCAAATAACAATAAAAACCATCAAACATAATTAATACAAACAATAAACATGCCCGAACAACTCGAAAACTAATTTCATCGTCGAAATTACAAATGATTTTAATTTGCTTTAAAAAGCAAGTGAAAATGTTATCGAAGGAAATATTTTCTTAACACAGAAATATGACGAGAAGTAGCGCCCACAAAAAAACACAACAACTGCATCCAACAAAGAACAACTAACAATGTTTTGTATTTATTGTTCTCTTATCTCTCCCCTCGTTTGAATCCTGCGTTGGCAAACAAGGTGCTAACGAACTCTTTAAACAATTTAAGGTGAACAACTCGGGTTATAAATTAAATTTAACGCTTCTTTCGCAAGCATCATCTTTTTCTAAATGTTGGCATTTCAACTCAAATTTCCCAGAAAACTGAAATGTATGTGAAGTATTTATATTAACTTTGCGTATTTTTTGAACTGATGTCTAAGTCGTAAGTTGAAGTCATTGCACTATTTCGTTCGAAACATTTTGACACAGTGGCGTTATTAAGTCCTTAAAAAGGATCATTTATATTCAATAATAATTTAACACAGATGGACATATCCAAGGAGAGCAAAAATAAACTTCCCTATTTAAGTTTAATGAGAATATCTTTCGAATCATATGCTTTTAACCGACGCTTTTTTTTGTCAAATTCTTGACTTGATCTCGTGTTATTTGCAACAACATTTCACCTTACTCAACATGCTGACAGCAATAATTTACGCGTGACAGCACAATATATAAAGCACTTTATGAAACTGCTACAGTTTCTGGTTCAGTTTGTTTTTCACTTTCAGTCCCAGTTACACTTTACAGTTCAACAATGTAATCATAAGTTAAGTTTTGGCTAATGTTTCGTTTTGTGTTTTCCTTTTCTTCTCTCTTCTGTGCATCAGAGGTAAAATATGCGTCAAAATGAAAACTACTTTCCAGTGCAAACATATAATTTCACCAGATAGTAACACTCGGGCGGCAGCTTTGCTGATAGACATAAATAAACAAATTAAAATTAAAGCAACAGAGCTTCAAGGAAATGTATTTAAGTATCTACGTACGTTTATATCGCAGCAATGTTCCCCGTTTATTCAACTTTAGGATGCTTGTTTTCTTATAATTTTTAATTTTCCTGTTGATTCTGACAGTTAAAGCTAAATGCGTTTATGCTTTAATAAATACACAAAAGTACTTGAAAAGAACAAACAAATATACATTTAATTCCACAGAGAGGCATTAATGCAGTTTAAATTTGTTTACAGCTTTAAATTTTCCTTTCGTTACTGTAAAAAAAAAAGAAAACAGAACATCAATTGCTGTGTTATCCTTTGGGTATGACTTACATACACTTTCCTTTTGGTATTATTAGATGGAAAATTACGCAAACGTACTCGAAAGCCAGAGATTTTGTTTCATTGTAATTTGTGTAATAATCAGTTCAATTTAATTTTGTTTATAGTGGAAAATTTTATTAAATTTAAGGGGGCTTATGCGCTTTTGATTAAGATGCTTTGAGAACAGATGTTTTATTTTACAAAGTTCGTCATAATGGATACATTATATATGATATATATTTAATAACCAGTGTGCTCATTAACTCTTGCGGTGTCTGATTTAATGGAGAGATGGCAAGAATTTCTCCAGCACCGAAAATTTAATCATGTCGTAAAGTATGACATTCGATAACGATCAAAATTTCAATAGAATTTAAACGGAATTTTCGATCGATAACGAATGGCGTAATTTACCCCCAGCGCTTTCGACATGCCTTATTTTCGTTCTCAAAATGCATCTTCTATCTACATACTTTATGCAAAATGTATAAAATAAAAATGAATAACAAAACCATAAACCCAACTTTAGAAGGTATTTTCTTAAAATCTCAGAAAGTATTGAGGATAATTAACTAACATGACGGATATTAAATGCAAACTCTATTCAAATAAAATAACAAACTCAAGTAACTGCTGCTATTGACAATAAACAATAATTACCTCAACTAATATAATTAAAATTCACAATGTTCATACTTTATGGGTAGCTCAGCTGTACTTCTTGACAACGATTGTCCTGGTATACACATCCAAAGAAATAAATAAACACTTAAGTGTGTGCCTGCACGAGTGAAATTTAAATGAATGAAATATAAATAATTTATCATTTTAGATAATTGATTTGTTATTCTTTTATATTTTATACATACCGGCCTGCAAACTATATTTGCATACATATGTATATGCAACTATACACAAACATACTTTTGCGTGTAAGTATAGGTTAGTGAATAAATTCAAGTGATACGAGTACTCTAATCCATGACACAAAACAATAGATATATGAATGGCTTTTTTATTCATTCATCTGTCATTTATTTATAATCCGATTAAATGAATAACAGTTCTATGCATGTAGTGGTTTTAGTCCGTACAGGTTATGAAATGTTCATTATAAATGGATGACATATAAAACATTGATATTATTTAAACTCTAGCAAAAGAGCTCACGTACAAAAAGGCGCAGAACACCTTAATGCTGAAATGAATATTAGGATAGGCTAAATGAGACTGGTTTAAGAAAGCTCCACGTTGATGTTAGATGGAATAATTTGCATTTCGCTGGATTCCAAATTCTTTTTGGTTAAAATGCTGAAACAGACTATTTAGAATAACATTTTGAGCAACCTAAAATATCCACAGGTATATAAATGCTGCTAAAGGGCATTTCACACTATTCTTCAAGTGTTTAGATTTTCGTTGGATTTTTTCGGCGAGAAATCTAATAAACATCGTTTTGAATGTCAAAAAAAATCGAAAGAAAAATATTCTTATTACATTGTGTCTACACTACCCCACTTGAAATAAAAAGGAAATTACGTAGTTGTTTACTTCGAGCAAGTAGCAGAGAAAGAAGCCGAAACGATTCTTTCGGCGGTGATAGCTCTTGAGAATTTATTTCAGCAGCTCTAGTTTTTTATATATTTATTTTTGAAAAATATAACACCAGAAAGTGGTAAAAAAAAGTACAAAAATGTGCAGCACTTGAGAGCACACAATCAGGGACCAATAATAATATTAATAATAATAATTTTTAAAGAAACAAAAAGTGCACAATTTTCATCATATTAACTTAGATTTTTAGAAAATCATATGGATTTTAAATTCTTCGTTTTTAATTCTATGGCAGAAATAATTTCTGTCTTCGATTTTAATAATTATTTCTTGACTTTTTTGCTTTGTTTTTTGGTAGAAATAATTAATAAATTCTGATTTATAACTTCTGGGCAGAAATAAGTTATATTTTATGAAAATTTAAAGCTAGGAAATGTAAGCTACCTTCAATTAAACTAATAATATTTATTTTTCCAAGAAAAAAGTAATAATTATGAATGCAAACAACAAACAAATCCCAGGAAGCAATAATTATTTTAAAAAAAAGCAATAAATAATAACTATTTCTGACAAAAAAAAAGTCAAGAAATAATAATTTTTTCAACCAAAAATTTAAAGAACTTAAGGAATAACAATTATATTTTTATATTTATGGAAAAATAATAATTATTACGGTCCATGAAAAAAATGCATTGATAACATCGGTCGTTTTTGTACCGGTGGAAGGTGAAAAAAGTATCCGCGGCAGCGCGCTGTCGGCGGCTGGTTTTAGTGTAGAATTTTGGAACGAATTTCCGTCATCCCTTGTCAAGTTTGGTTTGGTATTTACTTCGTTTATTCTGCAAAAACGCAATCCTGATTAACCTAAAAGTCTTACCGTTTAGAAAATTTTCAAAAAAGGGAAACAGCCTTACAACTGTCAAATTTCCATCCGTATTTTAATCAGATTGATAAAATAGTGTTTTCACAGTATAATAAATTCTCATTTTAAATGAATTTTTGACAAGTCGTTTTACTCAACCTAGTAGTTTAAAGCCCCTTAAATCGAAAACATAATTTTGCAACGAATTGGTTTTTATTTAAATAGAGACAAATCAAAAAGTTAGTTGAGACAGTTTTTAATAATCAGAATTAAACTTCTTTGCTTTGGTTTTTTTTTTTTTTTGTGAGAAGTTACCTCATCAGGTATTTAGTACGGTCGGAATCCTTCCTGTCGATAGCACAAAAAACCAGAGGAAGAGAATCACAGAACCGTAATTGAAAACATTTTTTTTGTTATACTACACACATACATAAGCAAACTTTACCTCAATTTGCGACAATTAACCAACGACATGTATCTACTATGTCGACATTATGTGTACAGGAATTCCAGTCTTAATAATGAACATGATCACAAGTCAAATGATAGTAGCAGCAGTTACAGACATAAAAACGAAGCAATACATGTATGCTACTACTGTCACTTGTGGCGACTAACGACAAGAGAACGAAATTAAAGTCCATTATCTAACGCATTATTATGCAACTGTTACAAATACCTTTTAAATGTTGCCTAAGCGGACATGGGTGCTTTAGATCGTACTTGCACCGTTTCGAACATGACAGTGGTCCGTATTTTCCAAGTTGTATTGGTAACGTAGTGGAAGGTGACCGACATGTTTTATTTATCGGTCCACGATTTTATAATGGGAGGGCGAATTTAGTAATAGTAGGAGGTATTGTGACCACGGAGAACATAGTATAGACGATGTTGTTCTCCCTGCATAACTGGACAAGCGTATGTAGCTTCGCTAAATTGATTGTGATTTAACTTCGTAGGTTAGAAGAGCTTCGAAGAAGAAGCAACGTAGACTAGATCGGGTTTTAATACCTTCCCCACCCTGCGACGGATAGCTTTGCGGTAATTCCGCAGGGACAAGTGGGGTTGTGTATCGAGGTGTTTTAGCGTGGTTAGAGTCCCGCACTCCTGGCAACGTGGGCGTCAGAGTCTTTCGACGATTTCACCTCGTAAATAAAAAAAAAAACATATAAAGTCATTACAATTGCACTTCCTAATTAAAGTGCCAATACATTTATATTCATTGTTTCCATTATTTGTTAAGCGTCGAATAATATGTGCCAGTAAGTAAAAAAAAAGACTAAAGAAGAAACATTAATAAACTGCGAGTTAAAAAACTTTCCTTTTTGATATTTTATGACTTGCTTTGAGTTCAGCATATTGTGTAAATTTCAAAGTTTACTTTTCTTTAAAGATTTCTTTTTTATAGTATTGTGAGTAAAATTACACCCTGTGGACATAATTTGTTTAAAAGAAAAATTTATTTACATAAATCTTAAACAAGGCTGCAACACACTCATACTGTTTAAAATGCTGACACCCAATAAAAACACGCCCAAACACATACGTATTCATAGATATCCACACAATACTAAAACGATGTGTAAGTACCAAACTACGTTATACTCTACAAAACACGTAAAGTCAAGAAAACCATCCGTACACACATTCTTGAAGGATTTTCCTCTAAGTTCTTTATTATTTGTATATGAAGGAGTTTATCGTTTTTAACTCTAGAACAGCTTAAAATGGCTTAAATTATAAAAAATTTAATCGAATTATAGTTAATTTTAAAAAAATAACACATATGTACTACTTGCGCTTCATGTTTGCTACAATGATAAATTGTCTATAAAACTAATAAACAAGTCACTTAACCGGAAACTCTGCTCATACAACACAGATCTAAAAGTTTAACGTTGGCTTTTTTCATGTTTTTTATCTTGTGTTTAGATATTCAAAATCAGGAAATCCTACACTATTGCATGACACCTGTTGTGCAATATACACACACACACACCAACACAAGTATTCATAGCTACATATGTATATGTATAACGCACAGTCATGCTAAGAGAAGTTGAATGGTAAGTGCCAGTGTATGCTAAAGTGGTGATAAAAGTGAAAGAGTAAAAAACCAAACAAAAATTTACATAAATCAAACATGCTTTTTAGTTTGCGTTGTTGCTTTATTTAGTTGTTGACTACACCTTTTCTCAAAATTTGCACAAAAATTTATTAAACCCTGAATAAGCAGAAGATACACACAGTGATATGCCTGTACTTACCTGAGTAGGAAGCTGAAACACATACGTATGCAGGAAGTCCTTAAACTTGCACCATGCAAATTCTTTACAACATTTCAAAACTACAGTAGCATCCAAAGCAACCCCAAAAATGTATTATCCTTTTCAAAATATTTTTATAGTATTTGAATTTCAATTATAATGTGGCATTATTCACAGCAATCAGTTTCCCGCAGAAAGATCAATGACACACATTTTCCCAATTTCCATTTTTGTCACTGCTGCATGGATTTTTGAAGGTATCATCTACGGCTGGGTTTGAAGCATTAACTGCAGCTCTTACTCATGAGTTTATTTCAACACTCCACAGTCTATTGTAACATCATATATGGTTCTTTTACACTTTTTTTCTTAATAATGGGTTAATTTTTCATTACTTTTTTACCGTAAATATAGAAAAAAATCTATATATTTTAAGGACATTTTACTTAATGCCCATTTGTGCTTGTCGATTTTCTTTATGAACTTTGTTGCACATTTGAAGTTTCCTTTAGATTGTTCAAACCTCAATTCTATTGGCCAGGATAGACACTGCTTTACATTTAAGCATTTGAAAAATTTATGATTTTCAAGGTGATTAATTTGTTCTTCCTGTTCTTTTAGATCTATTCGTTTGCTTGTTAGTAAGTATGAAAAATTGTTGTTTTCGTGGAAAGAACGCAATCAAGCTGTAGTAAAATTTGAAAAAGAATCACAATTCTAAACTGTAAAAACATGGCTAACCTTTTTTATTGCCGGTCAAGACGGCTCATCCTGAATTAAGTGCTCACGGGCAAAATGGTATTTTGTTAGGTGAAACAAATATTTATATCTATTTATCAAAATAAAATAACCCTGTTTCATTTTTCAAGTCATAATTAAGGTGAAGCCATAAAGTTAATGTACTCTTAACAATCCCGCGAGAGTAAAATTTTTATTAAAGTAAAAGAAGAAATATTTATTATGCATAATAACAAAGAATTAGTGTGTTATTCGCTTACAAAAAAGTTAAATAATCTCCAAAACTAGAAGAAGAGACAAAGAAATGATGTTTTATAAATAATGATTTCATTATTCTCTTTATTCAAGGTTTCGCAATGTTACTGAAAATGTACAGTTTTAATTAAACGAGTTCTTTCGTAAGAAAGAATGTAAAAAGGAACTAAAGTCTGTCTACTAAAAGTATTAAATACGAAATTCTTTAATATACAAAATCAATTATTAATAAAAAAAAATCGAAAAAGAAAAAATACTATATGTGTGTATGTACATAAATTTGATTTTCCAATCAATTGAACAACTGCATGAAAATGAGTCTCACTTTAAACACCAGAGTACAACAGAACACACAAAAACAATAAATACTTATGTGCATAACAATGTGTAATATAATTTACAATTGTACCAACATTAAATCGACAAAGAGTTAAGGGTTGAATGTTTCAGATCGAATAAATATATTTATGACCACATTGGAATAGTAAAACAGAATCACAAATTCTACAATAAAGGTGAACTAGAAATGCCACTAACATTGACTTAAGTAAATATCATTCATACATACACATGCATGTATATCAAAATAAATTATGCTAGGCTGGGCTTTGCTTCTGATTACAAAAAAAAAAGAAAACGATTATAAATAGGGCGTGTCAAATAAACCGGACTTTAAAAATGTGCATTTTCCCCTCGTTTGCAGGTAAAAGATATTAAGACATGGTGATTATTAATTAAAAATTTAATATTTATCTGCAGCCTTGTTTCAGCAGGGTAAATTATGTTAAAGTTAAAGCTGGATAATTTCCTCCAATTGAATAACTATATTAAAGAACAAAACCTGCGTACTTTCTTCTAAACTTTTCTAAGTAAAAGATCGTGAGTGATAGAAATAATTCATAGAATCAAGTATTAAATTTCTGAACTTGACCTGCAGTTTATGACATCATTTATAACTGTACAAGATAATTTACATTTTATCCTAATCTCAAATGCTCGTGTTTTTTCGTAGAATAATTCATGGGAATTACTATTGTTGTTTTCAAAATTTAATCAATACGACTTTCGAAACTTAAACGCCTATCAGAAAAAAATCTTAATTAACTGCTTTCATATTAAATAAATTTATAAGTTGACAGTCTTCTGAAAAACAAATAAAACCTGTTGATATCTATATGATGTTCAGTTGGAAAGTCTACATTTCATATCGTCTGCAACTGAACAAAAGATTTAATTTCGTAGCACATTCAATATTCTACTTCGAAGTAGAATTCATTTGAAATCACTTCAGTTTAAATTTTTTTATGTTCTGCATTCTCCTTTTTACATTTGAATTTCAATATTCAATACAAATATTAATCTACTTTTCCAGAACATTAAAACTTTTCTTGAGCATGACTCTATAAAGTTAATCTAAATAATGAATTCACACCTCAGTTTTGGTGATCAATCAATGACCTTAAAAATTGATATTTTAACCACATACCTACATTAATATTTTAATTTGATATTTTCTAATTCGGTGGTTTTTGAATTTCGCGGTTTTTGATCAAAAAAGAATTATAAATAAAATATATTTTAACCCTGTGTTTTTTCACATTATCTGCAAAATAAAGTCCAGAATATACTATGTTTTATAAAAAAGCAAAATAAAATTATATGTATATCATGTCGGCTAGTACTGCGCAGTTCTGCATATGTCAGCTACTTCAGCTTCGTTTTGTTCGATTTTGTTCTACTGATCTATTGGCTTATCATGCAGTTTTTTTATTTTCATTTCGTCGTAGTACTATTTGTTTGTTAGTGAAAGAGAAATAGGAATACAATATTTGAAATGAGGGCTCATATCTTGTAAGTAATTTCTGTTATGATTGTTCACGCCTTTAGAAAATACTGTAAGCCGTATCACAAATTATAAGTACCTTATTTTGAACGTTAATACTTTGGATAAAATTTGCGAGTATAGTAAATTTGTCACTGATATATATTCTCCTTATCGTCTATTTAATCCTCAAAAGTTTTGCTTGTATAATTTGGAACGTCGGCAGTATTTTAGTAAAGATTTATTAAACACCACATTTAAATATTTTAACCCGGTTAACTATGCAGATGAACAGATTTTTTGAGTCCTTTAAATATATAAGCTTTTAGCTCTATAAAATACATTCTAGGTTTTATTGAACACAAATTAACATTTGGCGGTAATTTAAACATGAAGTAGATAATTAGCTGTTTCTTATTAGATATGTAAAAAAAGAGCACAAAACCAAACAAAAAAAAACGTCTCAATAAAGCCTTTCACTTTCCGTGTTTATCTAACACTTCCACGTAATGCCATTTCATAATCAGTTTTAAATTTTCAAGATGACATAAAAAAATAAAAAACTTTATTTTTATTAATAAGAGAAAAGTTAACACAAAACTTACCAAGACCACTTTTGTAAAGTTTTCATTGATTTTAAGTTGTATTGAACTCAATGCAATAAAATAATGAAAATGTATGTATGCATGTTGCATACATATATATATACACATATGTATATGTATGTTACGTACATATACATACATATATACATATTTAATTCCAACTGAAACTTTGCTGCATTTATATAAGCGCAGAAACGTCAGTCAAATCTCTTGTTAGTAAAATTAACGTTATGCTCAACAAAACTGACAAAATATTTTTAAAAACTTTATAAACTTGAATAACTTGACAAAAAGAGATATAAAAGAATTACAGAAAGCGTTTCAAAAAACACATTTCTAAGCTTACAAAAATAACAACGATTACGAGTACAAAATGTATACGAAACAAGTTGTAAAATACACAAACAGGCGTACTTGTATAACACGCACAAAGCTTTCCGTTTATATACGAGTCTAAAAAGAATTTTAAATTAGAAAAGTTTTTTACGCTAACTTTTCCGAGCTTCTGTGTGGAGAGAGCAGCACAAACGCAATAACAAAACAAAGGAAACTAAATAGAAAGTAGTCATTGAAAATAATACTGAAACTCAATTTTACCACTACATCCAGATCTTAAAGTAAAAAATACATTTCTCGACGTAAATGCACATTTAGTAAAATGAAAGAACTTAATAATGACATCAAAATCGTAAGGCAGCTGTTCTTGTGTGGAGTTGTTTATCTCCCTTCGATCGCGTCCCCAGGTGGCGAATAGGGGAGTACATGCCCAAGCCATCGATACATATCTAACAAATGATTGTAGCAATTTGGCAAAGCTCTGGAGCCCGCAGTTTGTAGGGAAGAAAGGACACGCTGTAAAATGTAGAGAGATACCATGTACAAGAGGTATCACTGCAGGAGATGGCGTCTCCCTATTGGTGCATCAAGTGCGTCAAACATTATTAACAAATGGTCATATGACTTACCATGCCCTGATCCTATTGTCGTTATTATGTTGTACATTGTACAAATAGTCACATGGGGGGCAGTAAATCCCAGGATTCAACGGACTCGGATGCAGCGTTGGCGCTGCTGAAGATCTGACCAGGAAGATAGTCGTCATCCTCAACAAGGAATCCTTTGCGCCGTTTTTGATTGTGTCTGCCGAGTCGACGACAAGTGCGACACCGAGGCTGCCAATGAAAGATTGGTACTTGTGCTCATTGGTGACGCGACGAACAACTCGACAGGCTCACAAGCCTCAGTGGAACCCCAATCAGACTGCTGGTTGATGAGCTCTTGAATCGACCTTGTGTCCTATCCGGAGAACGCCGACGTTACAGGCATTTACAAGTCAAACGATGGCCAAGGTAACGCAAATGCATGTTGTACGCATATTTTAAGCATGCCTTGAAGGGAAAATATCCCATACTAAGGCAAAGGATTACAAACAAATAAGTCTGACATTCTCTGGAGAATAGTCGATATTCATATAAGGATAAATACTACCTTAAAAAGAATACTATTAGTGCGTTAAAGAGCCTAATTTTTTGCCTGAGGAAATTCTAAAACACTTTAGATTTAACAGTCAAAATTCTATAAGAATTCTGCTGGAAATTGTAGAGGAATTTTAAAAAAGTCTGAACAATGGTAGATAACTCTCTGTCAAAGTGTCATATTTATCACACTTTTTGTTAGAAACTTTTTTTAATTGTTTTTGGAAAAAAATTTTTTTTGACAACGTGTAGAATGGTTTCATATTAAGCGGTTGATATTTGAAAAAATGCTCAGAAATCACTTACCAAGTTATTGCTTACGAGAAATTTGGAAAACTCGCATATTTACGTCGTCGCACACTATCACGAAAAAAAACAATAAACTCAAACCTAAGTATTAGCTGGAATTGTTAATTTTTAAGTGAATTGTTTATTGAATAATCTTGACCAACAGTGCAAATTTAGTAAGTTCTACTGCCTATAATTACACAAAAAATATCCATAAATGTTTGGACTTTGGAATTAAAAAAAACCTTTTATTTAACTTAATCGTAAATAGTATATTTCGCCGTTGCTTGATTTGATATTGCGACAGGGTGACTTGATGTATATTTTTGGAGCAATTTTCCCTCTTCCCTTATAAAGTTTGATTTGAAACAAAACCGGTTTCGGCTCTGTGCCATCATCAGTGTCATTTTTCGTTCTAAGTAGTTTGTAGTAATTTGTTGATGTTTTATTATTTGTCAACTATTAGGCACCAATATGCTTTTAAGAAACGCAAGTTAAGATTCAACGGATCTTTTTGGTTTTAGTTCCTTAGATGTGTTATTTATGAACTTAAAGGAAACAAATTATTGTAAGAAAGAATTTTAATTCTTTTTAGGTTTTCCAATAAAACTGAAAGTAATAAAATTAAGAGAAATAAATTTCTGATGCCTGTTTCGGTATTATATGCAAACTAAACGAAATTGTTTCTTTTAAGCTTTTGAATTATTTCTACTCTAAGAAGTCAATAAACAAATGGCACAAGTGTTTGTTGTGTTAAAACAATTCCCTGTAGTATTTTAATAATTAGCAGATGGTTTTACACATAAACTACTTTGGAAATTATTTTAAATTTAATTCCTAAATAGTAGTATGTTCACCTTTAAGTTTTAAAATTATATCTAAACGTTCTACTGTGTAACTTATTTAAAAATTAAAACCAAAATCTATGTATCTTATTTTGAAAACTAATTTGCAATTAAGTTTCATTTAAAATCACTGATTTTTGCTCCGTGCATGTTTCTGTGCGCATATTTGCATATTTGCTTTTATATATTAAATGAAAGCCATCACATTTTAGCAACACTTGACCTTAATTTAACAAAATAACTAACAAGCAATAAATAAAAACATTTATCAACCGTCTTATGTAACTACTATTTTACTTCTACCTGCTATAAATCTCATCAAATAGTTTCCTTTGAGTTTAACCGAGCATTTAAAAGGTTAAATGCAATTTATTATTTAAGTAGGTTTAAAACTAAAAGTGTCAACTGCAACATATTGCACTCAACAACCTACAAAGAGATATTCACACAAACATACACACAAACAGATTCATAGACATTTGCATTTATTTCCAAAAAGCTGGTATAATGCCTCATAATACTCATGTCATGCCTACTTTCATCTCATACATACACATATTTATTTAAAGGACATGAACTTTGCGCACATTAAATCACACTCATACCAAAAAAATTACAGTTTGCAAGTACATACATATGTACATATGTACATGTATACATAGGCGCAAAATACTACTTTAAAGTAGTAAATATTTACTAAAAAAATGCCTTTACAATTTTAAAATTATAATTTCAAGAATAAATTAGTGTGGAAGTCAATGTACACTTCCATTCACTTCAAACATACATACGTAAATAAGTATGTAAATACTTTTATTTATATTACAAGTGTATATATATTTATGTACGTAAGTGATCGCACGCCTTTTCGCAATGTGTTAAATGTCGTAAATACTTAAAAAAAAATTATACTCCTCTCGATTTCTATATGTACAAATACCTAACATTTTTAAATAATATTCATGGCTGAGAACATAAGTATGGGAACATTCATTTCAATGGTTGCACTATATCAAAATGCTTGTATAGTGCGTGTGTAAAAGGAATCATTTACTTCATACTTCTGTCAATATTTATTATTGTTTCATTCTGTGTGTAGTTAACGTTAAACGTCCTTATTCACACACAAATGCATATGTACAATATCAATATAAATACATATACATACACACATACATATCCCCACATAAAGGATGAGCATTAATAAATATAAGGAATGGTAGTGCATTGGTGTTCATTTTTTACACAAAATGCATGCATAATGAATATTATTTAATTATTTTGTTTTAATAAAACACATTGCAAGCCGAAAGCAAGTTTATCACAATCAATTAATTTTAAGATACTGCAATGAATTTTATTAACTGAATTTCTCAAATAGAGAATGGAAAAAAGAGAACTAATGTATAAAATACAAACCTACTTTATTCGAATATAAGTATAAATAGACATGGACATTTTTTAAAGATCAAGCATATTTAAAAACAACCATATGTTACCTCGAATGTAATTAATAAACATGTAAAAACAAAGTGAAAATAATTTTGTAACCAGCGCCAAAGGTTTCAGACATGCAATGTAAACATGGATTTCCCGATTTTCATCGAGCGCCGATAGGGGACGGCCACAGATGGCACCACATACACGCATAATTTTAGTTTCGACCAGACCATCGCCCAAAACGGTTTCACATCTGTAAAACAGTTATTATATTTAGTTTTCTTTATATTTTAAAGAAATAAATAAAAGCGCATTTCGTGGCCGATAGGCGCTGTACCGAAGTGGTTAATGAACACTGTTTTTTTTAAATTTTACTCCACCCCGAATAGCAGAATAACTATTGTTTTTGTTTTTTAATAGTGCTTATTTATAGTTTAAAGATTATAAAACAACTCAAGCCCTAACGGTCCGTTTCCCCCAATAGGGAAATTACACCATGAAATGGCGATCTTGCAAATCAATATCTTATTAACCAGGAAGGCAAAAAAAATCGTTTGGCGTTTCCTGTTAGTAAAATAATACAAATTTTAGTTATAAAATATATGTTATGGACATACATCCATACATAAAAAGAAATATACATTGTGATAAGACAAAATAGTGAAGAACTGTTAAAAAATGTACAGCATGAAACCGTGGTTCATAAGAACGAAAAGAAAACGAGGACGATCTTGTACGAATTTTTGAAATGTTTGGTTATCATAATAAAATTTTACTATAGAACTTAATTTTTTATAAAGTTAATTAATTAATGAATATATAATACGCTTATACATAGAAAAAATTTTAAAGTTAAACATATTGACCTGATTAAAAAAGTAATAAATTGTTAAAAGACGTGCAGCGGTATCGGAAATGTTCCCGGAAATATACAGACCCCAGTAAGAAACTAAGGAATTGAGCTGCCGTGAATTTAAGGTGCCGCTACTCTATCTACTAAGTATAAAAAACATAAGTATAACAATATATGTAATTTGAATTTCAATAGATTTTAAAGCCATCAAATATATAAGGATCTAAAATCGTATACGAATACCAAAAAGGATTGATGGTAAATAAAAGTTATTTAAAATATATAAATCCATACGGATAATATATGAATAAATATACATATATACATACACATGTTGTGCCCGTATACTATCCTTATGATTATGTAAGCTCCGATAATTGTAATTGTTTTCAAGAGAATTTCAAAACGTTTAAATTTACAACTCATACATATGTATGTATATTGTATGTACTTATGTACATATGTATTTGCGTAATATCTACCCAGTAGTTTGAAGGCCAGAAATAGCAACCCACTCATCTCTAAAGCACCTTTCACACTATTATATTAAATAAAAGATCTTTTAAAAAATTCAAATGGAACGAGAAAGTATTATAGTATGAAAACAATGTATTATAAATCTGATAAAAATACGGATGGAAATTTGACAGTCGTATGGATCTCACCATTTTTTTTTTTTTTTAATGTTTTAGAAGTTTAAACTCTTCGTTTCATAAGGTTTGCATTTTTATTTGTAACAATTTTCCAATATTTTGCTATTCTTCACACTTATGTTAATTTGAATTTTAGTTGTTTCGAATTAAATTTTCCGTTTATAATTGTTTGCATTTGAATGAACTGATTGTTTGGGTATTTACATAAAGAAAAAGTCTTCTGGGCAGTTTAGTGTAAGAAGAACATTTCTCTCTCGGAAGCTCTCTCCTTAACTCCAACATGCACTACGGAAACAGTTTCTTGTAAAATTGGGATCCCGCGGGATCAGTCAGAATGATTATCATTAGATTTATGTCTGCAAAAATAATAATAGTGTGTAAGGGGCTTTAATAAACGATGTTCTTGTAGTAAACAGATGTAACTTTAATATAGTAGTGCTGTATTTATCTAACTTTTCACAACTGGCAATTGTTACGGACAAACGAGTTTATTGCTAGTTACACGCAATCTTTCACGAATTACAAGGTATGCAATTATATTGAACCTTATTTTTCATTTACTAATAAACATACATCCATACAAATACATGGATGTGTGAGAGATTTTGTTTCACTATTGGAGGTTTTGTTTTGCATCCATGAATTCCAATAATTCTTACTGCTGGAGCGAAATGTCAACAACAACACATTTTATCGTTGTGCCTACTTTAGCAATTTCTGCGGAAAAAAAGATACCTACATGCATTCAAGTGCTGCTTTATCGAACCTATTTTACCCTTCTTTTAGGAATTAATCTAAAACTTTGTAATTAAGATAATTTTATTTGTTTAAATAGGTGTACCCACATTTAAAATCATATCAAATAGCTGATTTTCACAGAAAATCAATATAATAAAAAAATATTTTTGAGCTTTCATTATGATTAAAAAGATCCATTTTAAACAAACTTGTTGCACTCGGCACGTCGTTTTGTTCTCTCATTCTTATTTTTATGCCTGAAGTTGGATGCAAATTTGTATATCACATTTTTTTTATTTACTTTTCGATTAGTTTATTTTGTTTTTGAGGTTCGTTTTATAGTCGCGCAAAGTTTCTACTACAGAGCAACTTTTTTACTGTTTTAACGTAACTTTGTCTAACTAAAATTATTAATATTAAGTAATTTCATTTTTAGGCATAAGTTCGTTTTCTTTATTCTTTCTATTCCGAAAGAAAATTTATTTGATATAACTGGGAATACAGTCAAGGAGCAATTAATTTATATTGTTCAATAGATTTCCTGTATTTTTGACGTAACATATTTTGAATACTTGGCCGCATATAAAATGCGCATGCATTCAATATTTCGGATGAGATGAAAGAAAGGGAGATACCCTTATGTAGCTTTTGATTGTAATTTTTAATAATTTTTGCAGTGCAGCGGCTCTTTTCATTTTGTCGGAATAAGCTTTAGCCGAGGAGTCCCACAACTCCGGCAATGCCTCCAAATTAAATATAAAGTTTTTCAAAATATTTTTTTCGGTTGTTAATTCCGCTTCCACCGGCAGAACCCACTCGCTTTCACTATCTTCTGCCATTACAATTTATTAAAACAAACTTTACGCAAATGTGCTACACGTTCAATATTTATCACGCGATCCGCGATCTGGATTTCATATTTCGGGCCATTCTGCGATATGGATCGCGATCCACCAATATTGCATGCTACACGTTCAATAAATATCGCGATATTGGATCGCGTTCAATATATATTGAACGTGTAGCAGTGCCCTAAGTAATATCTCAAACATATGTATGTATATTATTATTATTGTAATTTTTCTTTGTAGTTCCCTAAAAAATAATACCTTTTGGCTGTTCATGTTCTTAAACAAATTCATTGATTGTAAATAAAATGTGTATTTTTGTGTGTGATAAGTCCAAAAAAAAGACGAATTTTTACAGGATTCTGGTTATTTATCTAAAAAAAAGGGGTTTATTATGTTCTTTCGTTTTTTTATTCCGAAATTACTGCCAACATTTTAATAGTCAAGTAAAAAAAAGGACAAATAAAACACGAACGTACATATGTGTTTATTTTTAAATAATATTTTTTTCTTTAACTTCAATTGTTGTTTAAATCAACTTTCCTTACAATAAAAATGAAAGCAGAAAACAAAATAAAACAAGTAAGAATTGCTAAAAATTAAGAAAATTTAAGCAAAATAAAACTAAAATTGCGCAAGAAAAATTGCTGTGCCTGAATGTGAAAACAAATTCAAAAAAAAAATGATAACAGGCTTGCGCAACTAGTTTGCCTCATGTCAAAGCATTCAAACCCAATAGCTGAAACAATACACAGACTGTTCATAGCGGAGGGTATACATACCAGCACAAGTAGCAGCAAAATACATAGTTTGTAGTCATTGTCGCAGTAGTAACTTGTGGAAGTACAAAAGTATAGCAGTAGTTTCATGACACAAGCACATACATAATGGTAAATAGGTGTATGTTCATGTATTTGCGATTGTAAAAGGTGTTTTTTAGCAAGCGATGGACACAATACTGCAATTGCCGCCGTTGAACTTATTTATAAATGCAAAGACGAAAAAATTTTTTGAGATTAGTAAAATGTTTTTTCCATGGAAAGTTTCCCCTCGTCGATGCGTATTCCCAAATAGACACCAATCTTGTTAGCCACATTTAACGAAATGCTAAAATTTTTGAAATTTAAAATATCTAAAAAAATCGTAACCTAAAAGTAGAAAAGTGTAATATCTAAGTATGTATGTACATCTATATACTTAATAGGAAAGACGCTAATTTTTTTAATAATGTTAATACTGGACGCTGAACTGGAATATGCTGCGAGGTAGAAACATAATCTCTAGTCTATGCATATGCTGCGAGGTAGAAGCATAATCTCTAGTCTAGGCTTGAGCACGCCGAGTGAGCTTGTCACAAGGGACACACCGTAGGGGGAAACATATCACTTCTATGGAACGTTGTAGTAAGTAAAATCCTTCTTAAGCTACGCAATACAGGCGTGAAAGTCGCATATGCAAATACCATAGTGATCCTTATCAGGGGAAAATGTCCACCCACGATTAGTGAACTCATGATGCCGAAGTAAGTCCTGAGAATTACAGTGAATTATTTTAAAACTAAGTTTGAAAAACTTGACATAAGTTATAATTTGTTATAAATGGTTTCATTTACAAACGTTATATGAAACTGAATTCGCAAAACCTGACTATTCTTTTTTGCTGCGAATTAAAAAAAAAAAGAAAACAAAACAAGCCTTAAAGACAACCCGTATTTGGATGAAGCAATGGTTAAAAAGTGCAATTATTCTCTGCGGGATGTTTGCTTGTTCACAACTTCTCTATAAATTATCAGCATGCTAGCACCATAATAAAAATATCAAACTCCTTTTGATGTCGCACCATCAGCTAGTACAATCACACAACAAGCACATACGCGATCAATCGGCTGGCACAATCACATCAGCTTGCTGGTGTTGAATATGGGCCGCTTAAGTTGTATTTCTTTTAATTTCTCAATGTACTTTTTGATAAGTTCAATATCTTGACTACCTTAGGTGTATATGCCTGTGCGTCACGCACAAGGGAAAAACTTGGCATTAAACTAGAAAAACTGTTTTCACTGTCAGCCGTTACAGATTTTATTTGATTAACATATATATTATGTTATTCATATTGAAGACTTCGAAAAGCAAATCTAATTTCATTACTTTTAAAATGATATAGATTTAAAAAACACCCTATACGTACATACTTCTCATGATGTTCGTGCTGTCATCACTGCAGGCATAAAATTGTTAAAGTTACTACCATTCCATGCTGAGCCTTCATTTATATACGCAGACGAAACAATATGTGCAGATAGCAGTGTTTGTAATTTGTACATTTGCATAATGTTGCACGCAATCGCACCAACAAACAACCAAACGAACAAAAATAAAAACAACTATAAATTGCAGATAAATTTAAACCCACAAATAAACAATGACTAAATGTACAAAAGTCATATATTTCTGCTGTCAGAATGCTTTCTTCCAACCGTTATACCTCCGCATAAAGGGCTCCCCATAACGTATGCAACTCAAACCAAAAGTCTCCAAGTGGTCAATACCGTATAAATGGATAAATTTTACCAACTGTCGTGTTTTGTGTGCGTGTCCCCGTAAAAGTTTTATAAAAGAGTTTAAAGTTGTATTGTGACAATTTGCCTGATTTCAAAAAAATATAATGATTCGGTGACTTGTGCACAAATAAAACATGTACATACATATATCTGTACACACATTTGTTCACATACGGCAATGTATTCAAAACCAAAGCAATTAACAGCAGATGAAACATAAAAGTTATCACTTGTATTTATTATTTAAAATATTTAACTGATTCATAAGCAAGCCAATTTGTTAACCAAAACTTATATTATCTAGAGCTAAATATTCGGCTAACTCAAATAAACACTGTTTTTATTTAAATGCTTAATGCTCATTATCAGGGAAATTTGTTTTGAATAAATATGTGCAAGTAAAAAATCTCGAAACCGTGTCTTTAAATTAACACTCACAAAAATTTAGAATATCTAGTCATTCGATTTAGCAAGTGTAACATTCAATTACCCTACATACACCAGTACAGAAGGAGAATCAATAATTCTGTAATTTATTATGTACCAAGTCTGTACTATATTTCCATTCTATTATAAAAGTAAAAAAGAGACCAAATTGGATCAATTGGATTTCTGAACTAAGCTGTCTGGTTAGGTAGCTTCGTTCGATTGTAGAACTTTTGAATAATAAATTATTTATTATTAGAAAGATGGAAAATGTCGAATTGGTCCAAACCGTCCACTATTAGAATCACAGGATGTGATGAATCGATAAATGAAATTTGAAAAGAAAGCGAGAGAATTCACCACGACTACAACACATGTTGCCCTAAATATATTTTATATTTATTACACTTACTACCCGAAATTAAAGCTACAATATTGTAAATAAATGCTTATAAGTGAAGTATAAACAATTAGAACGACTTTCAGATTTCCCTTGTCGAAAAATGAAATCAAGAACTATAAGAAAAATATTTTAAGCCACTCAAAATAAATAAATAAGTAGTTATTAAAAAACAGGTACATATGTAAGTATGTTCATATGCATATACATGTACATAGTATATACATATACAAAAAACTTAGAAATACAATTTTCATTTTAAGTTTTACAAATGACATTTAATTTGCAAACTTCCTAAAAAGGGTCAAAAATGTCCAAAGATAATATTATAATTAAAATTTTTTATACTTTAAGTTCATTGAAAGTTGAAAAATACTCTTACAGTGAGTGCTATTTTCGATCGGATGATAAGCATCTTTGCAGTAATAGTAAAAGTATTTGTGACAAGATAGTTGCTACATACACAAAAGCACATGACAATTAATATTTTGTTAAATAAGAATCAAATAAATAATATATCCGTGTAAAATCAACAATGGAAGAATTATTTCTATTGGCCATGTTATCGGAAAGAAAAGAATCCTGTCGAATCGTTTAGTATTTCCGATAATTTATTTTAAAATAATATATTAGTTGCCAGAAGCTATGTTATTTTCACTAATTGAAGAGTTGGAACATTTTCATACAAAAAAGAAAAATTACCATTTCCTCCATAACATACTTTTTTTGCGAATGGGGCTTTTCGGGGATGTATGAGAAACAATAACGATATTGGTTTCAGCCAATCATCAGTATCATTAGCATCGATTTCATAAACATTTAAAGCTAGAAAGAGACATGAAATAAGTTGTTCAAAAGGCTTTGATGATAATTGTAAAATAAAATTTGTAAAATTTGTGATTTACAAAACCATAACAAAAAAATTCAACAACCACCTCCTAGAGGTTTCAAAATTAGTGTTGGGTTTATCAGCTCTTTAAAGTGAACACTCTTTTTAGTTTAGCTCACTTTACTGAATTAGTTTGTTCAGTAGTCTGTTTTTTAACATGAGTAGATCCACTGTCAGTAGCTTATGTGTCAGTATAATTGCTCTTAAACAACTTTTTATCCGAGCTGTTTGTAGTAGAATTACTACAGCCGGAAAGGGAAAAGCACCGATAATGTTGCACTTTTATTTTGCTTAATTTGGAAATATACTTGTACACAATTATCTCAACTCTCGAGTTTTAGAATTGGTATAACTGCATTGCAGAGTAAAAACATCTATAAATTGTATCTCGTATAATGCACATTGGCATTTTTGTTGTTTTTATTTCAGACCAATTTACGAAACAAAATTTGTTACCAGCCGATACCAATACAATATATAAAAACTTATGTATTTTGCGATGTACTGTTTCAATGCTAACCTATGCAGTAGTTCGTGAACGCGATTAGAATTTCGTTACTTTAATAGTAACATTTAAATTCCATTTTTCTTTAGTTATTCAAAATATTCCAAGCATTGACAGAACAACTGTTTTAAATATGATAATAAAAACAAACAACTTAGAAATGAAACATATTTAAAAAAATGCTTAGAGTAAGACAAACTATAGCAAAGTTTGTTTGTTGAAGAGTAAAAGAAAATAAATTATAAAAATACTAAAAAGAAACTCGTTATTTGAGATCTATATATAATGAATTTTTTCGACATCTATTCGCTGCTTTAATTTCGATAACACGGAACCATATCATATATTTTTAAATTGAAAAAAATCCAAATCTATTGTATAGATATATCTTTGATATAAAAATATACAAAATGTTCAAAACTTTTAATAAAAAGGGGTAAAGACTGGACTACGTTTAATTACATATGTAAATAATTTATTATTTTAATTTTTTTAATTTTCTTTTAGATTTTCGCAGATAATGATGTAGACTACGAACAGGTCCGTAGCGAATGCCAGGCTGACAATAACATCAACATCTCAACTCGAACACTTACAAAAGAATATAACAGATAAGGCCGACATTGATTTGAAATTTTAATTTTCACTCACTGTATTATGAAGAATTTGGGATACTTGGAGGAGAATGGCAAATTTAACGCAGATTAATTTGTGGACAGTAATAAAACACAGAGCCCACAAAGTAAAGTAATCAGTGACTACAAAGCAATTCATGACATAATTGATGATCAATGTGAATATATATTTGATAAATTCTCTTTTTGTGTTGACATAATCAGCCATAAAACGTTTTAAAATTTTCTATTAGTGGATTCCCAAAATATGGAAATATTGATTTCTTTCAGTTCCCGGACCTGAAATGTATTTGTTCTCATTCCATGATTATAAAGAATGTTATAATACAAATGAAATGAGTGATATCTCTTAACGCTCGACGAAGAAGTCAAAATTGTATTCACAGCTTAGTTGCTAAAGGTGCCTATTTTGATTATGATTATTTTCTATATGAATTGTTTTACATACGAGTATGTATATAGCTATTAATGTAACAGTACATAATTTATTGGATATGAAGGTTTCCTTTGTTGTGATATATTACAAATAAAAAATAAATGAATAATATTATATTATTGAATAAGTTTTGCACTTACCGAATGTGGTACGGATTTTGGTAAAATCTGATTCACTGCAAGAAAATATATTAATTTTTTATGAATATTAGGGAAATAGTCAAGTAAAAAAACGCAAATCAATAAAATCATTAAAGGAGTAAAAGTTAGTTGTTTAAAAATATGTAAAATAATAATGTTAAACTGACATCAATGTGCGAGAATATAATCCCAGCATTAAAAGAGAATGATTGAATGGTCTTATTGCAATTGAAGGTACACATGAGCTCATATAATTAAGTTACTCAGGTATGTTAAAAATAAAATTTTATTGACAGTAACAAACATTTTGTATAACAAAATTAAATAAAATTTAAATTTAATTCAAAACAGCTAATTTTTCACTTAGATTTAACTATATACAAGATATTGTTCTGCTTTTATTTTTTTATTAGTATATGTTGTGCTAATATAATTAAGTTATTTGAAAAAAAGGGGTAGGTATCATAAGAATATAAAATCTTTAATTGATTCTACCTTATATGAGGCTAGTATTTACTTGGATGGAAATATTTCCAAATTTACTAAAAAATAGTCCAAAAATGTTAATAGTGCTATCAAATACTATAAAAACAAGAAGCTATAAAACACATAAAAAATGTTCCAGTAACACGCGAAAAATCACCCCTCTGGATGACACACACTTGGTTAGATTAAGCAAATCAGATCCATTGCCGACGTCCATTGACATTAGGGCGCAATTAGAGGAATATGACGGCGTTCAAATATCTACACCAACTGTTCGCAAGAAAAATTTACGTTATAAACAATCCCCAATATTTTGAATATATAAACAAATTTAACAAAATAATAAACAAAGAAAAGCCATTCCCAAAAAACGTATCTGGAAAGCCTTCAATTTCTGAAAATAGGTATTTTGGAGTGACGAGTGGAAAATTAATATATTCCATAATGATGTTAAGCTGCATGCCAGATGGCTACCACTACAAGAACATTGCCCTTAACACACTGAAACAGAGGTAGTTATGGTGGGGTTATATGAGTACAGCACGTTAATCATAATTTTCTTACAGACATTAGCGTTAATAAAATCATTATTTTGAACAAACTTTAATACATCGACATGAGTAACTTAATTGATCTTTACCAGAGACTAACGATTATAAGTTTGTTTGGCAAATTCAACAAAAACCAAAATTGCACACCGGCGGGTTAGTTCTGTTATAGTAGTACTGTGTGGTAAAATCAATTTTCCCAACTCTCAAGCGGGAAATGCAAAATATTGAGTTATTCTGCGTTAAGGGTCGCGATCCATCAATAAACATCGCGGCACTGGATCGCGGTCATTTTTTATAAGGATTTATTGGAAATTTAGAATTTTATAATACAAATATATTGTTTATCCAGATTTGTGATATATACATACATAACTTTAACTACATCAATGAGAACACAATGCTCACCTCTAGTGTTTCCAATTTCCTCAGATGTTACAGTTCAACGATTTTTTTGACAACACATTTTGATGTTAAAGTTTTAAACATCATTTGAAAAATATCGTTTCCCTCCATTTCAGTTTGTCATGTTTGCCTTCTGCAAAGGTTATAATACTGCGTTCATACATTTTGGCTGTAGTAATTTCACATGCAATGTGATACTACAATACAATATCTTGAGATTATAAAATCCAATTACTTTTAGAATATTAAAATTTCGACAAATTAATTTTAGAAGAAAATTAGCTTCTTTTAACACCATTGCACGTAATAACTTTGGGTTTTTAATAACTTATTTCATAATTATTATCCAGAAAAGCACCCAACAACGACAAATTTAAAAAAAAATTAATTTCTTAAAAGGGTTGTCGAAACCGTTTTTAATCTTAGAAATTCACCACGAGTATAAATAATTCACAATGATTGCAAAAGCAAGTCTGACACACCATCTACACGAGTCATTGTTATGTTCAGACAAGGAGCGATTTCTGTTCGAGCGCCAATATTTTTTGTGTATACTTCATGTCCATGTTTAATTGTAGTATGAAATTACAAGTGCCTGTATATTTTCTACCATCTTCGTCCTCCAGCATAACTTCCCATTATATTACATATTGTAGTAACACATATTGCTTCACCTACTCGAGAGCATTTAATTTTATTATTTGCTTTTACATATGAAAATATTCTTTTGAAGCACGAAACACGTTCGTATATGAACATCATTCCCTAAAATGTGCGCAAATGTAAAAAGGTTACTGTAGTCATTGTGAATTATTTGTACCCGTGGTGAATTTACAATAAAATACAGCTTTAGCCATTCATTCTTCCCAATAAAATTTATTTTTAAAATATTTCGTTATAAAGTTGTTTTCTGCTTAATAATTATGTAATGAACTCAAAGTTATTATAATCAGCGATATTAAAAGAGGCTAATTTACTTCTACAATTATTTTGAGGAAATTTTAATGTTCTAAAAGAAAAAGCATTAAAGTTGGATATATTGTATTGTATTACAATGCATGTAATATTGCTATTATTTATATCCTTTCCAAGAGGCAAAATTTACATGGTCAAGAAAACTACAAACCTAATGGCTGAAGCGAAGAGAAACGATATGTTCGAAATTATTTAAATTTTACCATCAAATGCGTTTTCAATAACTACTAAGAATATACAAAATTTGGATTACCGAATAGTTATTGGTTCGTATACACATGTATGGATTGTAGTAAGATTTTATTTTAAAAATCAAAGTACATTTGGCCGTAAACACTACATCTGCATACATACATACATATCTAGTTCAAACTATATAAAATATCAGGTGAAAATGGCCGAATAGTTAGTTTGTGATAGTTGTTAAAACTGTCACGCTGTCGGATAAAATAGCAATTTATTTATTTGCAATGTATTTAATATACATACATACAACTGTACATGAAAAACGGAAGCAATATTTCATTTAACTAGTCGTTAAACGTGAAATTTTTTTTGTCAAATTTAATACTACTTTGCCTTCAAAATTTACAAATTTCGTATCTATCATCGGCCAGATAACGTACCAAATGCAATATGGGGGTGTTTGAAAGAAAAAAAATACGCCAATTTAAAGTTAGCTTATGAGTGTGACTGTTTATGGAACTCCGTTGAGTAAATTTATTATTATTTATTTAGTATTAAGATATATATTTATACATAAAAAGGTAATAAATATGACCCGATAAGCCATTGACTTGTCTTTTTCACTTCATTACAAATGAGCACATCGTTTAATCAAATTTGGTATGCCTATGAATAATGCGTTTGTTTTCTGATAATAAAAATGTTATCTAGTAGTAGTTTTTTCCGAAGAATCTTTTTGATTGAGGGCACCTTATGTAAACATTTTTAAATTCATTACAAATTAGCCTTATAAATCTCATTGTGATATTATAGAATATTGAACTTTTATGATCTTTTGAAAGGTATGTCTATAAAAAAAAATTTGTTTGAGCTAATAAGTCATTAACATACACATGTTTCGTCTAATTTATTTACCTAAAGTGTCTATAGTATGTCTAATATACATTTTTAATTTTTTCATCTAATCTCAGTTCAACAAAACCTATTCTTTTAATTTAAATTTTAGCCGTCATATTCTTAGAATTAGCTATAGAAATCAGAAGAAAACTCAGACAATATAAATACCATGGACCGCAAATAATCATTATTTTTCAAATTAAAAAACATCATAATGAAAGGAAAATGCTACAAGACTTTTATATATTCAAAATGTTCGGGATTGTTTATACCATCTAAATTTTTCTTGCAAACGCCGTCGGACAGTTTATGCAGAACGGTCTTTTGCTAATCGACATTAATTGTTTAACTCAACCAGTTTCGACTATGTGAACACATTACAATGTGGTAGCCGATGATAAAAACATTGATTTGCTAAAATTTAATTCCGTCCGTAGGAGGAATGATATAATGAGAGCATATTATAAAGCTCCTGGTTTGAAACCTAGTAACGTTGTTAATTTGAAAGTCGATGCTACCAAAGTAATAGTCTGTCATCTGCAGTTCTGCAATAACGATCGCGATTTCAAAAGCTAATAAATGGAAATAAAAGTAGTTGATTTAGACTTAAAAAAATATGTCTTTAGTGACGATAAAATTGCATGACAGTAGTGAAAAATCTTGGATTCTGAACAATGCTCCACATTTATAAAATATAAAAATATATATATGTAAGTATTTTTATTTTTTCATATATAGGTAATATAGTTAGAAAGTTTTATAATGCAAGATAACCCTATATATAGAAGTAATGATAAACAAAATAATACTGATACATACATATATTTCATATAATAAGGAATAATTAATACAATAATACGAGTACCTTAATATGTTGGACACAATTCTTGGTGAAAAAAACAGAACCATAATAAGGAGCAGGTGATGAGTCAATAAAAAACGTTATTGTATTAAATACATACATATGTTTAAAACTAATGACTGATATATTAAAGCGTTTTAGGCTGATGAGTAAAACATTCTGGAGCCTGCACGCTCTTACTAAAAGTGATTATTTAAGAATGCAGTTGTTAATGTGAGGTATAATTATTTGTGGATAGCGACTAGATTTCGAAATACGCAATAATTGTTGTAAGCATGAGTTTGTATCAGATCTAATATCATGACAACACTACATACGATTTCTATTTTGAGAAAATCGTGGAATGAGCACCATAAAAATCTCTTGTCGTATTCGGCAACATGATAATGAATTCTTAAATGGAAATTAAATATGCAATTGAAAATAAGTCTAACTCCACATAAATTGATTGACGTGCAGCCGCTGAAAATATCCAATTAATATGTGTCAAAAGTGGGGAGTGGGCAAGTGGCAGTTGTTACTATATAAGGACCTTAATATATATATAGATTTTCGAAATAAATTTCCGTTGCAAAGGGTCTAAAATATACGTGTGTGCATAAGAGTAATGAATATTATTCCTATGAGGGATGTTCATTGAACTATTCTTTGAAACAGAAACTGTGCTTCTGGAGGTTGCATACCTTCCTAGGGGTGACCTTCAGCTATTTGAACAATATTTTTAGCGCCTTAAAGTCAATGCAATTGATTCAATCTATAAACGGTTAGAATTATCTTGCTTGCGAAACTCCATTCTGACCCATTATTATCACCATCAGTTTACATCACTAATTATTTTTCGGTAAGTCAAAGCATGGCTATTGTGGCATCGTCGCATTTTCAATTTTCTTTTGTTTAACATCATACACTATATGTTCATCCTTTAATATATGTAGCTACCAACACTTCGGCTGATATGTTCTTATATTATAACAACGTTGACATTGATGCTATTGAGAATCACCTGCGTTATATTAGAGGTTTACGAACTTTATCAGACCATTGATTCTAATGTACAACTTCCTTTTTTAGTATGCTGTTTTTGAACTATATCAATAAGGGAAAGCGTGACATTATGTTATAAGATTCGCTAATGATATCATACTAATTATCTCAAATCGGTAACGTATATTGCATTAGGTACTTACTATAACAATAGAAACTAGGAAGCTTATCGACAACTGCGTAATCGGCTAAGAGCTAAAATACAAAAACTAAAAATGAGAAATAGCTGTCGTTTCTCTAATGCGAGTAGTACTAGGCAGATGTGGCGTAGATTGCGAAATGCGAGTGTAGTATCTGAATTAAATTCTTCTGCTGAAGTTAGTGCCAATGATATTAATGAAAACTTCGCAGTAGTCAACTTAGAATTGATGATTTTTTGAAATTTGTATACGATGAAAACTACGACAGAAATCAACTTAGAGATAATGAAGAACTACCGGTTTTTTCACAATTGGTCAAACGATATAGATAGGTTTGCCTTTTAAAATATTAATGAAGCTGACTTATACTATGCTCTCTTTAGAATCAAATCTACATCGATTGAGGCTGATAACATGTCCGTGAAATTAAAGCTTGTTGTATTCATATTTATGTTGGCATCTCTTTTTTTTAACCAGTTAAGCTTGTTGAAGGACTAAATGACGAAGTGAGCTCGAAGTGATTGTGAATATGGTTTCCGTCGTGGCCTCAATTCTAGTCTACTTCTAACGAAATTAATTGAGCCGGTTAGAGATAATTTCAAGAAAGGTAAGACAAGTGTTATGGGTTACCAAATCAAACACTTGTATTTATTTGGTAAATTGTATAGCAAGTTTGGGTTTTCATCTTCGGCGTATATATGTTCATATTTAACGGGACGTAAGCAGTTTGTGTTTCTCAATGATTTTTTCTCTCTTATAAACCATAGTAATTGTATGCCACTAGCATTTGCTGACAACATACAATTACTATGATCAGTAGATACACAATCTTATAGTGGATGTTCGGTTAATATAAATCGTGATTTGTCGACGTTGAGCAATTGGATGGCTATATACAATTTTTAAGTGAATCCTAGTAAGGCCAAAGCAAGGAGTCTAACAGGAGTGACCTTTCTGATTTCAATTTAAATTTATTGGTTTGTGATGCCGTGGTTGGTATTGTAAGTCAAATAAAATGTGTTGGGGTTTTAATTGACGAAAAATTGACTTTTGAACCCTACATTGGTATCATCTTTTCTACAGTTAGAAGTAGTTATATGGACTTAGACTAAGCGCACATGTATCTAGACAATTTAGGCGCCTCAATTGCCTATATATTGGGTTCAGTTCTATATTCTATATATTTTTCTTTATTTCTCTCGTCTGTTGATGTGTGAAAAATATGTCGGGATGTTAGAATATGGGTTTTTCTCCTCTTTTATAGTTTTATAATTTTATTGAAAGAGGATTTCATTGCATTGCATGCTGGAACTAAAAAGTTGTTTAAAATGTATAAAATGCTGTGTTCTGTATCCACTTGATAGTAGTGTACTTTCGAATTCTTGATGTTCTGTGCTTCATATCAAAATGTTTTCTATCATTTTTAATTGCAAGTAAGTACATAGTAAAAATTATGCCAATATTTCTGTATTCAATGGAAATATGCTCTATGATACGAAATAATGAAATTAAGGCTTTCTTTTAATAGAGTTAAAAGATATCTTTACTCTCAGATTATGGCTACTTGTCTCTTCTTATGTATTTTCGAATTTGACTTTTGAGATTATGCATATTAAATTTAGAAACTTGGTACACTTTTATTAGTCTTTTCAGGTACAGGTGCCGATAAATCTGGTTGATTTATTTGAACTTTGAAGATCCAATAGAAACACACTCAGAATTGCGATGTTAACTCCCATATTATAGCGATCATATAATATGAGGGTAGCTAGAAGTGATAATAAATTGCCAGCTTTTTTAAAGGTATTTGATTTCTCTATAGACATCTACAACAACAAACGCACAATTGCTTCGTCTTTTCCTGCAGGTGCTCATAAGAACTATCTAAAAAATGTATTAATGTCCGAAACCTTGGGGATTGTTTATTGTTAACCACCTTCATTTTCGCATTATAATGTTTTTTTTTTCTTTTTTAATTCTGAGGAAGTTTAGATCCATTACTGTATACTCGTACAGTTTAATTGTCCTATTTTATTATATTTTTAAGCTTATATTTTCTATTATCTTTAGAATATAATTTGTTCTGATGTCCGAAATATTTTAAACACATTTTTATTGATTCAATTCATGGTTATCGAAAAGCCTACTACTAAGCCAAAATGGCATATTACATTGGTAAAAACCTACACCCATATGCATAACAAAAAGTGTTAAAATGAATATGAAAAAGAAAGACTAAAAAGAAATAAAGATTAACATTTTTAATGCATAACAAATAATAAAACTACTTAATCTGACATGAGATATAAATTAATCAAGTTGAGTATTTAACTATTTTCACTAAACTGACAAAGGGGTAATGTTGAATTTTAAACTTTTAGTAATTGAATTCTAGGAATAATAAATTAATTTATTGTATCAGAAATTAAAAAACTCCACAATAAAGGTAATTTTTTTTATCTCGATCAACTAGACCAAAAACAGTAAATGTAATAAAATAATTCAACTAATTAGACCGCATGATAGCTTATAAATATATGTAATTTTTATAGCCTTAGTTGTTTACAACAACGAAACCGTTCGTACAATAAGTTTGTCATCATTTTCATGTAATGTTTTATTTATTTATTTGTTTACATCATATTAAAGTAAATATAAGTTTAATATTTGGGTTTTAAGCATTGGCTGTCTAGGATATCAGTTAATGTTAGTGGTAATGCTAATTATTTTTTATGTTGATTTTTATGAATTTAAATATTGCATTTATGTTTTTTCTGAAGGATCAGAGAGTAAATTGATAGCGTTGTTTGCTAGAAAATTATATTGGTTTTCAAGGCCACGTTGATAAAATACGGTTTACAGAGATTAATGAACCGCAGGGAATATAGGTGTTGGTGAAGTTTCTGTTTTGGAGCTGCATGTGAGTAGAGATCGCGCGTCCCATACGCGGTCTTAAGAATGTTTTAATTTTGTGTTTGCAAATATTAGTAGGATATATTAGAGCTTTATAATATGCGGGGTTGACTAAAAAATAGTGTGTATAATGGTATTCTTTGTGGTTGTTTACCTTGGTGCGAAGCGGACGTATTCGGATTTCATGTTATTTTTATTGCTGCATTATATTAACATATCTCGAATTTTTATTATTCATTGACACTTGGTGGTAGATGGGCTTGTGATAGTTGTTAAAACTGTCAAGCTGTCGGAGAAAATAAGAAATTTGTTGCCTGCAAAATTGCCTACTTTTGTATCTGTTATCTATCAGACAACATACCAAATGCAATATGAATGGTTCGCAAGAAATAAAATAAGCCAATTCAAAGTCAGCTAATGTATGTGACTGTTTGTAGTACTGATGTTAGTAAACAATTTCTGACGAACTCTTTGCAAATTCATTACAAATTATTACGTCGTGTCATTGAATTTGGGATGCTTATAAATAATGCGTTTGTTAGCTAAAAATAGTTTCTTCCGGTTTAAATGATATTTTTTAATAAATACTATAGTCCATACTATAAAGCTTATTAAAATTTAGTATTTTTCCAAAAATGAAACTCGGTCAATTATTTTAATAAAAATATAAAAATATTTGGTGCATCCATTTACAGAAAGGATATCTATGTCCAGGCCCAAATCGAGGCAACTGTTAAATAAGATAAACAGAAAATATAAACAAAGTTCCGGTTCAAAATCACACGACCATTAAAGCATCAAAGCAAAAATACCTAAGACAATGCACCTACAAAACGTGTTCCAAGTAGCTCGATTTCGTTATTACAAAGAGAACAGTAAAGTAAGTTCATAGATAAGTTGTTTCATTAATTGTGTAACAATAAATTTCTGTATATTTTTTTCTAGGCGGTCGTTATAGAAAACACGCACTTGGGGACATAGTTATAAATGCGTAAAATAAAATACTCATACATTAATGTGACATTACTATACATTCAATTCGCCGAGAACAACGTACTGCTTTAAATTTGAAATTCAACGCTACTCCCCGTATATATTTCTCCAATAATAATTTGCTATTAACAAAAGACATTACTAATCCACATCATTTATATTCTGCGACAACATGTCATGTCGAAAGTGGTGGTCACCATCATCAGCATCTTTATCATCATCGTCACAGTCAGAATGCAAGTATGTCCTTTGGCGATAGTAACCTAGCTGCTGAAATAACAGATCGTATATTAATGGCTGTTTCAAAAGGGGCATCAAAAATTTTATGTGCTCTGTCTAATAAGGCTACGGTAGCGGTTGCTAATTATTTAAATTTTCTACAGCAACAAAATAAACTAAAACTTGTTATACAGCCATTTCAAATTATTGATTAATTCACTTCTATCTTAGTTTCTGCGTTAGCAGATTCTTCATTAATTGATGTAATGCGTAAAAAGTCTCAACAGCAACTGTAGCTACTAACGTCATGCCAAAAAAAGCAAGTAGCCTTGACAGTCACATCGGTGGGGCTAGTGGATAACAAGATAGATTTTGTCGTCGAAATTAACCATTATTTTTTATTATCATTAAAGATCGCGTTCTCTCAATCTAGCTCTATTAAAAATATTTAAATTATAAGGTACTAAAGTAGTGTTGGTAAATATATAAAAAAAAAGTTCAATTTTAGCTACATAAAAATTAAACTAGCTTGTAGATACAACGGTTGTAGGCTCTAGAGTATCAAATTCAAAGTTTATTTTGTTTTATAAAATTGTAATTAATATTAGCGATGGCTGATTCGCAAAGAAGACTGGTGTGAGGAATATTGTGGATATGAGTGTTTGTTAAGGTGAATAACCCGCCGAGAATATGTTGAATGGTGAGGTTTCAGTTGAAGCTATCACAAATTGGGGTATTTTTCCTATTTATTATGTATTCATTTGAAAAGGGTGTATCACCAAGTCTTAATCTTGATAAACTCGTATTTGGTCCTTATCTATTACTGGAAAGAGAGTGCTGCTGTTCCTCACGCTCATGATGGAATAATGACATTGCTTGGGATGAGTTCTTAAATTTAGCTTTTATGTAGCTTGTTACATGATGCCGCAACTCAATTTTTACAAAAATTTATTCTAAATCCACAGGCACATATGATGCATATTTTGCAGCAATTTCTGCTTTTTAGTTTCTCAAAATGCCAATGTGGCTGAGGACACAGTATACTCGTATTCTTATCTTTTCTTTATTGCCAAACACGGCATTTCTAGTTTTAATTAAAGTGTTGCAGTTATTGTTAAAAGGTCTAGCAAAAGCGCTCAACACTAAAAGGGAATTAGTGAATATAAAATTTTTTTTGGAAGAGACTACTAAGCGAATAGATCTGTAAATAACCAGGTTCGACTGTAAAAATCAAGTAATTGTGAAGGGTTGAAAGAATTAGATATTTTCCGACGCTATCAACTACTGCATAAGCTGGCAAATTAAATTGAGATTTGGTGACATCCGTATAAATAGGCTCCATCCGTATAAATAAGGCTCTATTCGTATAAATAAGGCTCCATCCGTTAAATTAAAAAAACATTTTCATTTCTGCGAAGAGACTTGAATATTATCCCTTAGTGATGTCCCTTTTCTTGAATTCAGCTTAAGAAGTATCCGCTGAACTCTCTTTGCGTTTCTAAGGGGCTTGTTAATGGTTTTTTTTAAAGTTTTGAAGGAACTGCTTGCTGATTTAATCCGCTTTGATATTTTTGTAGTAATGGAAGATGTTATGTCCTTGTCAATTAGTGGTGTGCAAAAGTTTAGGGATTATTCTTGGATTGTTTCTTGGAATCTATTTTCTATGGTTAGTAGATTGGCCTCAGAAAGAATGTTGTAGGTAGGGGTTGTGTCACTTTATGGTAAACTGTCACTTTATGTTGCGTTTCAGAACAATATTTTAGTTACTTTGCATTCACATTATAATTGGTTCTATTTTTAAAATAAAATTTGTTTAAATTATACCTTTCACCCTTACTTTATGGAATTGACAAAAACTGTTGTGAATGACAATTTTTATCATTTTAGTATTCAAGAAAATATTGGCATAAAAATACATAACAAACTAAACATCTAATAAAACCACCCAAAAAAAAAATTAGTTTTCTTTTTAATTGCGATTCACATCCTTTTTCATTAAATGAAATAATATTAAGAAAATTGTATCGTTTCTCTTCGATATTATGTAAGTGTTATTAATAAATTACATACAATTTATGAGTATAAGGCTATTAAGAATTTTTAAGTTCGTTGCCCATGGTTTATACGAATAATTTAGTTCAAGATCAATTATTTATTCATATATATATATATATATATATGTATGTATGTAAGCTACTTGATAGCACACAAGAAAGCTGCAATTAAATTTCGATGATCAACCAAAATCGGTAAAAATTATTCAGCTAAATAGTTTTAAAAGGTTTACAAGGAATTTCAAATCAATGCTACAATAGCTCGTATGTTGATATTGTGAACCTTTAATAAGTTATGAAACACCACCATCATTATATGTGAATAGGAAGGGATACTACAGTATTAATGTTAAAGCACTATGTTTATAAATAACCTCTTTACATAGTATATTATTTATTAATTATTGATACATTTTAATAAAAGCTTTGTTGATTATTAAATGATATTGACTTTCTTTATGTCCATATTATTGCTTTTTATTTGTTTAACTTTAATAAAAGAGAGTTGGCAATTTATGATAAAAATTCGATAAAACTTAATGAGAAGTCGAAATCATAACAGGCAGTAATTTGCTTTATAACTTTCGCGACAAATTCATGAAGAATCAAGGGCCATACACCAGCAAAGTTCATTCAGCAAAACCGCAGTTGTTGATAATCATCAATTAAAAAACTAAAATGTGTTCAATCACTTTATTTAGTATTGTGCTGTCTTGAGTTAACCTTTAAGATCCAATGAACTAGTATGTTTTCATTTTTTTCAAGAATGTGCAAAAAACTAGAAAAAAAATTTAAGTTTCATATCGATGTTATGGTACTTAACTAATAGAATCTTGAAAAAAATAATAAAAATATTTCCTAACATTTCATTTCCAGTTTTGAAAATTGCTCTATAAGTCTTTCGCTTTGAATTTGTGTCTGTATCAAGCTGAAGAATTTGTTATAGATTTCAAAAATACACAAAAAACAAAAATGCGACATTTTTTGAACAGCCAGAGCAAAACTAAAACGAAATATTACAAGTTGATGAACATATAGAAATACTGAAAAAAAGTAAGCGGTTTAAACAGAGACTTTGAAACCATGGGCAAGTGGGATTGTGTGCAAATATCTTAAGCCAACATTTATTTATTTAAAAGAATATACAAACTTCAACAAAGTTTTAAAAGCGAGAATATTTCTAAGTTAATAATTTCCTTCTCATTTTAGCCGGCTCAACATACAAAGTCGAAAAAAGCTGACCTTTTGGAAATATTGATCGAAAGACTGACAGTGTAAATAACGCCAACAATTAACATCTGATAATTGAATGTCATAGGTTTTACGGAATGTACCGATGGTGTGTCAGCCATTTGGATAGCGTAGAACATAATTTACGCCAAAGACTTCAAAGCTATTTAAATAATTGTGCCTTTGGTAAGTAACTAATTGCCTCTAATACCAATTTCTCCAATGACTTTTGCAACCGGCAATAGCATGCCACTGACAATAGCCAATAATGACGCCTTGTTTCTGCCTTGCCACACATTTTTAAAAGCTAAAAGTATTTTTAAATATGTTTGTCTAATTTTCCCGAGCTCCAGGTCTTCAATAAAATTTCCTTTATTATAAATTATAATAAATATTAATTTAATTTTATCCAATATTTCTAAGTCGTATTTATTTGGTGTCTATCAATAATGAGGATTTCGTAACGCACACTTACACAGATTTTAACAACTCACGTTCTGCTTCACCAGACCAGGACAAACACCATACGTTTTCGAAAGTTTCGCCACGCCGCCCTCAAGTGTTAATAACTCTTTTGGTTTATGTGCTGCTCACTGGCACTAGCAGTGACCAATAGCTGTACCTTGGACACAAGCTCTAATTCTTCCCTGAAGATATTATTGTCAAATTCAAGCATTTACTTAGATGATGAACACTCTAGCAATTCATATCGCAAAAATCAAAGCAAAAAACAGGAAGTCGGCGATCAGCATAGTATGTAGAGGATCTTAATAATTTAATGGAAATAAACTATGCTTTTCGACAAAATAAGGGGACGAACAAAAATTTTTAAGTACTATAGATCCAATGTAAATTATTTTACAGGTATTTTATATTAAAGTTTAATTATATTAATATGAAATTACTATTAATAAAGCATATATCCTATTTTTTAATGTTAAAAAAAGTTTCTAAGAAAAACTGAAGTACTGTCACTACTGAATAGCTTAAAAATCTACAACCCCCTTTAATTTGCCGTAACAAAAACGATGCAGTTACATTCGCAACTTATTAAAGTGTTATGAAACCATCATGCGTGTTTTGTTATGCTTCTGGTGCCGTTGAATGTTCCAAGAACTTTATTTTGTAGTTTATTTAAATAATAGTGGACGTTTTCCTGTCACTCCAATATTTAGTTTACAAACTTCAGTTTTTTAGCAGGTCCTACCCAGTGTCGTTGAAAATAAACGAAGTCCTGTAACAAATATTCTACGTGATCCCAGGATAAAAATGTTCAACTAAACCATTAAGGAAACCAATCAAGCACACATTATGAGTTCAGCCGTTTATGAGTTCAGTGACACACACGTACAGAAGAATTATATACAATTTGCGTAAGATAGCGTAGATGAAAATTAACTTAAAAGTTATTTTGCTCTTCAGGACAGAGACGGACGAATCCAACAAATCAGAGATCATTATAATCGCTCCACCCATTCTTGAATTACAAATAGTATAACAAACCCGACTTTGATTTACGTATTAAGATTTTAAATGCATCCTAGATACATTTAAGGTGCTTTGATTATATTTTTTGCATATTTTTAGTGCGCTCTAGCGCTATAATTTTTTAAGATCTTGCCGTATTTATGTGTCCATGAATACGAGAAATCTCGAACTCATATACTTATTTTTTCATATATTTTATATCCGATTTAAATTTCCCATTGTACTTTAATGTATTCCATAAAGTTTTGTTTCTCTTACAGCAGTGGTCCTCGTCCTTGGCATTATGGTACCCATTCTCCATCAATACCCCGACGGCGTAGTTCTCTTGGTTTTCTGGATCGTCGGCGTGTTACTAGGTAAAAAAAAGTACATACAAAAACTGTATGAACCAATTAATTGTATTTATGTAGATATCCTTTTAATTTCCAGTTTTTTAATTTGTTAATAATTTTTTCTTATTGTAGCAGATATTCATTAAGTAGTGATCGAGGTGGGCATTGATTATAAAATGATTCCTTGTAAAAAAGATTTTGGTAAAAGAGCCATTTGAATAATTGTGCCTCTAGTATGGAATATATTGAGTCTGGAACTCATATCTCCAAAGACTATCGCACGAGTGACACTACTTCTTTTTGTACCGGCAATAGTATACCACTGGCAGTAACTAATAGCAACGCTTTGTTTTCTGCCTTGCTACTAGATTTAAATTCGAAGTCTACTGCAGCCATATAAATGGGTGGTGTACAATTGATTCAATCTAGATGGGCATCATTCAGGGGAATTGACTTTAATAGCTGATAATGCCACAGACTTAATAAATGATACTTCTAATACTGCTTTGCCCGTTGGCCTTCTAATCCATACCATGTGTCTTCTAATAATGCTACATCCATAAAGGATTTTGCTGCCCACTAAGCAATTGAGTGCCTTTTCTACGCCTCAAAATACTTCTTAAAGTTTCTACAAACTTCATTGCAATTATCAGCAACAAACTTCACAACAACAGGCACAAGCTCTCTATACCATCACCACTACTAGTCCATCTTTAATTTTTATTTATTTGGTGTCTATCAATAATGAAGATTTCGTAACGCACACTTACACATATTTTAACAACTCACGTTCTGCTTCACCAGACCAGGACAAACACCATACGTTTTCGAAAGTTTCGCCACGCCGCCCTCAAGTGTTGATAACTCTTTTGGTTTATATGCTGCTCACTGGCACTAGCAGTGACCAATAGCTGTACCTTGGACACAAGCTCTAATTCTTCCCTGAAGATATTATTGTCAAATTCAAGCATTTACTTAGATGATGAACACGCTAGCAATACATATCGCAAAAAACAACAGGAAGTCGGCGATCAGTATAGTATGTAGAGGATCTTGGTAATAAATTAACTATGCTTTTCGACAAAATAATGGGACGAACAAAAATGTTTAAGTACTTTAGATGCAATGTAAATTATTTTACAGGTATTTTATATTAAAGTTTAATTATATTAATATGAAATTACTATTAATTAAATATCTTCCCTGAAGATATTATTGTCAATTCAAGCATTTACTTAGATGATGAACACGCTAGCAATACATATCGCAAAAATCAACGCAACAAAATAGGAAGTCGGCGATCAGTATAGTATGTAGAGGATCTTGGTAATAAATTAACTATGCTTTTCGACAAAATAATGGGACGAACAAAAATCTTTAAGTACTATAGATCCAATGTAAATTATTTTAGAGGTATTTTATATTAAAGTTTAATTATATTAATATGAAATTACTATTAATAAAGCAAATATCCTATTTTTTAATGTTAAAAAAAGTTTCTAAGAAAAACTAAACTACTGCCATTACTGAATAGCTTAAAAATCTACATGTATGTAGTATATGTGTTAATAATTTAAGTTCATATAATTGCATAACTTATTTTACTTGTTCAATGGTTTGCATACTTTACAAAGGTATTTTAAATTACCAAGCTTATAATTAGGTCGTGTTCAAGGGCATTGATTATAAAATTATTCGTTATAAATAAGATGTTTATTATTTATTTATTTATGAAAATACTTTACAATATGAATTTATAAAGTACAAAGTAAAGTATAAAGTACAAAGTATATGCGCTCGAATAGGTTACAACATGAAGGATTAAATGAAACACCAAGAATGAAAAACAAAATACAGTAATTATTAATATCACTTTAAAACCATTTGCGCATTACATCTTATAATAATTTATTGAGTTCTAGATATATCGCACATTGTGCTTCAGTAGGCATTTCATGACTTTAGCCCAATTCGCTTCATTAGAGCAATCCATGATATTCTCCGCGAGTTCGCACATCAGTCTGGACAGAGGGTAAAGTTTATATTTTTTCTTGTGGCTAAAGCCATTGGCATATTGTTAAAGTACTAAAATTACAAACTTATTTCATTAATATCAATTCATAGGAAATATTCATAGCTGTCCACTACACATAAGTACATATGTATTGATATACTTTTTAGTATTTTTGAAGCCGGTTTCGCATGTTTACATGACAGTTTCTGGGACTAGAATGTTATTTCTAACTACTAGTTTGTTGTGTTTTATTACACAATATTTAATGGTCTTCAATATAATAGTAATTTAATGATGAATTCTCATTTTTTTTACGGCTGTCACTTTCATATTGTTCAAACAATAAACTAACCGCATGTGTATATATGTACATATGTATAACTATTAAATGAGTCCTTCGTTTACTAAAAAAAAGTTCTGTATGCCATAAAATTTTTCTAGACGACTTTTTTAATTCTACAAAAACAAGGCTACGTTGACCAACAATTTTTTTATTTAAAATTTAAAAAAGAAACATTAATGTGCCAGTGTACTTGTGATTCCAAATTAGTTTTAGACTAATGATAGACTCATAAACATTCTAAATTAAACATTTTTTCTCTTAGAAGTAGGGGTAATTATATTTGGAAGCATCGTATATATATAGTATATAATCTGCCCGATTTGAAATAAATCACTAGTAAATTTCTTTGTCTAAATTTGCAATATGTAGCACCTTCTGCTGATTCCAGTTGTTACGTCTGTATATAAAACTCTTTTTCTTTAAACGAATTTTCAAAAGTGTGTTTTTGGCTTCATTTTTGTACTAGTCGTGGGCTCTAATTTTTTTTTAAGTTGTGCCAAACAACTGGTTTTTGTTAATATTGTTGGATTAGAAGATGAATAGGATGAACATTTCTTAATGTATAATAAACATGATTCATTTTTACTCTCTTCAAAAGGTATAAGTTCTAAGTTTTGCGAAAGTAAATCCGTACTGACATTTACATATCTCCCTAAGAGCAGTGCTGAAAGTGTGGAAGAGTCTGGAAATTTTAGCAAAACGTTGTTTGAGGATGGTGTCATATATGTATATGCATAATTTTTGATCAGTACAATTCACTCCAGGTAATATCGCC